>JAMKCF010000020.1:4288872-9088872 GCA_023634235.1 Pisaster brevispinus
CCGAAGTTGAAAGTTTGAAAAATTCATATATCATAAACGACGTAATATTTTAACAAAAATTTTGCAGCAGGTTATAGATGAGTTATTCTGCCGAAACTTTTGCACAGAGATTATATCAGTTTTAATCTTTGCATCTGGTCAAAACTGGGCGTCAAAGCGCGTGTGTCTGTTGACTTTCATCGTGTGGACAACGCACGATAGTGTAGGCCAACATAAACACTGTATATAGCCACCGCAATTTAAACTGCGTATTTTGCCGATTCACTGTAGCTGGCCGTTCCGCTCCATTGTTCATAAGGTTCAAAGTCCACGCAGCCTCGCCAGTACATGTACATGTCACATGAGGGCGCTATATCCTATGAATGGTCATTATTTACAGAACTCTGTGACAGTCCGTATAATAATTGAAAAATTCATAACTCCTTAACCACACGTTGGATTTTCACAATCCAAACGTCGTCTGAACGGTCTTGATAAATTAAACACGCACTACACAAAATATGACCCGTTTGACCTTAACTTCCTGTTCAAACCGGAAGTTGATGTTTCATGTTTCAAAAAATCATAACTTCTGATCGAACCACACATTGGTTTTTTACAATCTATGCATCATTTGTGAGGTAGGTAACAAGTGAAGAAACGATACACAAAATGTTATGCCATTTGACCTTGACTTCCGGTTCATACCGGAAGATGAATTTAATAATTAAAGAAATTATAACTCCTCAACCACTCATTGTATTTTTATCAAGTAAACAACATCAGAAAGAGCTCTTTAGACTAACAAACGATACACAGTGTGACCTCATTTAACACTGACTTCCGGTTCAAACCGGAAGTTAAAAAACAATGTTTCAAAAAATCATAACTTCTAAGGCACACTTTGGTTTTTTGCAATCTTTACATCATTGGCAAAGTATTTATCAACTTAAGAAATGACACACAGAATGCGACCCAATTTGAAATTGACTTCTGGTTCAAACCGGATGATCAAATTCAATATTTGAAATAATCATAACTCCTGAACCACACATTGGTTTTTTATCAACTACACGGCATTACAGAGGGCACAAATCAGATTGATAAAATGAAATATTGTTCAATCATAATTTGATGACATCATCGATCACGAACACCCTGTTTTTGTAGCAAACAAAAATTCAATGTCTAGTTCTTCTTCTTCTTCTTCTTCTTCTTCCGGAGAACTCTTCTCTACAGCATAACTCAAGATTGAAACTGAATTGAACCTGGAAACTCATCAGACAATTGAACCTTAATATGAGGACGGCACAAAACTGATGACGTCATGATGACGTCATCGGGTGTCGAATAACAAGGTTTTTAAAGTTGAAAACTGACCATTTGCTATTCGCTGTATCTTCGTGAACTTTAAAGCTATGATGCCCATAAGTGAGCATCTGATAGATCAAGATTGGGACAAAATTTGAAAAGTTTACGCCAAAATGGTATGACCTTTACTTCCGGTCGTACCGAAAGGTCAAAGTCTGCCTCTGTGTTTTTTCGTAAAAAACTTCAATTTTGGTCATAACTCAAGATTGAAATTGAGTTTGACATTGAACCTCATTATCAAGACCACACAAACTTGATGATGTCATGATGACGTCATTGGGTATTGAATTACAATAAATCAAAGTATTGTTTTTAAAAAGATCATAACTCATGAACCACATGTTGGATTTGGACAATCCACATATCATCGGACAGGTCGATAAAAGATCAACAAATGCTACACAGAACGTGACCCCATTTGACCTTGACTTTCGGTTCAAACCGGATGTTGAAAAATTTCAAAAATTCTGATCTCAAAAACAACGTAATAATTCAACAAAAATTTTGCACCACATTATAGATGAGTTCTCCTGCTCAAACTTTTGCACAGAGATGATAACATTTAAACATTTGCATCGGGTCGAAACTGGACGTCAAAGCGAACGAGTCTCTTGAACCACGTTGTATGACAACACGATAATGTAGACCTACACGCCAATACAATGTACGGCTAACCTATACAGCCACGTGTGCACTGCACGTGTAGTATTGAGTACTGAACACTATATTATGCAGTCAGTCCGCCCTGCACACAATATCCGTTCCTTTTATCTGCAACGTATGCACTAGTTTCGGAGCTTGACCTCTCCATGAATATTTAATGAGCGCGGTGTAGTCTCAGGAATTTCATCAATTTCTTGTGATCAAAGTAATATTCTGCCAAAATATTTACAGATTTATAGAGATGAATAACCGACCTTCAATCCAGTTAAAATGATTTCGTTGTCAATTACTAGTTCTAAAATTGACTCAAACATTTTGTTTCAAAACGAAACAGTGTGCCTCGTAACACATGGTACTTACTACTAATTTTCAATGTTACCACAACGTATCGTTGGGCTGGCCGAATAGATAAGGTTATATTCTATCTAAATGCTGTACATTTTACATTTGATTTCATTTAGCTGAGTCAGGGCGCTCGTTTTGCCAACACTTTTCACAATTTAACGTTAACGTCTGTTGGTGAATGTGCCGCCATGGTCCCTTATGTATTTCCTGATCGCTGATTGGTCAACCGCAAAACGTCACACTCATCCACTGTCCATACCCGGATGTACTTGTAAACAAAGTGCATGGCCCCTGTTACCCTGTTTTGTTGGGTTCTTTGGGGAAATTTTCAAACTGAAGGATTGGTGGCCTAAACACATTTGTTTAGACGATTTGGGGATACTTGGAGAACAAAGGATATATTAATTTAAAAGGGGGTGATGGTTTGAATAATTAATAAATTGTGGAACAAAAGGTTAAATTTGGAAGGTCAGTTGCAAATTTTAAGTTAAAAAATGTTTACTACTTGTTTATTCAGAAACTTATATACTTTTATTCCAGAAGAATTTTTAAAATCATGGTCAGGAATTACTTGGGTAGTTGGATGGTTGAAGGGTCAAAGTCCTGTTGTATGTGTCCTTAACGCTCGATACAACAAAAACTAAAGTGAGCAAATTGTGACCAGGCACTTTAAGTGACTGGCCCCTCTTAAGTTAGCTAATTGTTGACTTAGCAGCAGCCCACCTGCTGAGGGTCTTATTTCCCAGGGTATGGTCAGTGTGGTCAGCCCCAGCTCTAACCCCAGGTATAGTGTAGCTATTGTGCAACAAGTCATTCTATTGCAAGTTATCATCGTGTGAACAAGTCATTTTCAAGAGTCTGAGCTATTCCCAGTTTTCTGAGTTATTCCCATCCTTGTTATACTTACACATCAACCTTTTTGTTTAATGTTTTGTGCTTGTGATAAATAAAACTTGTATAAAGAATCAATCTTGTCGGGTCACAAAGATGAGATTTGTTTTTTATTACATCAACAATTCCGTTATTTTAAGTCGCAAACACTGCAAGTAGTAATACGGTTGGCGTCGCTTGCTATTTCATTGTATATTGCACACCCAATTAATGATAGTTCGTGTAATATTTTTATCAAGTATACGTCCTCAGAAAAAGCTCCTTAGACTTAACAAACGATACACAGTGTAACCTCATTTAACCCTGACCTCCGGTTCAAACCGGAAGCTAAACATTAATGTTTCAAAAAACATAACTTCCAAAGCACACATTTTTTTAAAACAATCTTTACATCATTGGGAAAGTATTTATCAACTTAAGAAATGACACACAGAATGCGACCCAATTTGACTTTGACTTCCGGTTCAAACCGGATGATCAAATTCAATATTTGAAATAATCATAACTCCTGAACCACACATTGGATTTTTATTAACTACACGGCATTACAAAGGGCACAAATCAGGTTGATAAAATGAAATATTGTTCAATCATAACTTTGATGACATCCATCACGAACACCTTGTTTTTGTAGCAAACAAAAATTCAATGTTTAGTTCTTCTTTCATTTATTACCAACAAATAAACCACAAGTGAAACTGCCTCGGTAGAGTTTTAAATAATTTGGGTTTGAACAAAGACAAATTGACTTGAGTGGGACTTGAACCAATGACCTCTGGATAAAGGTACCGATGCTTTACTAACCTAGCTATTAAGCCCTATGTTGGCAGTCTCCCTATTAGTCAATGTCTTTGTTCGGGGGTGCCAGTCAGAAGCCATATAACCGTTAGCTGCAGTGTTACCAGGGATCACACCCAAGTTTGCGACCTAAACTCATTTATTATCGAGAGTCATAGCTTGTTGTGCAAGCTGCTGGTGTGTATTCTTATTTATCATACCACCTAATGCCCAGAGAAATTGTTCTTCGTTATTTTTCATAAGTATAGTCAACTCTCATTATAACAAGATTGCTGGGACTGGCCAAATGACCTCTTTATAACAGAAACGTTGTTATAAGAGGACAGCAAAACAAGGAAACACAAAGCAGAACATATGAATTTGTTGTGTTCACTTACGCTCGTTTCCCCTGCTTTACACGTTTTCTGATAACAAGTGTTGCGAGAAAAGCAGGTTTTTTCCTCTTTTTTGCTCATAACTTTTTAACCTCGTGGGTGATTTTACGGGGTCGAACGGTTTTTAAAAGTATATTTCACGGTCCAGCTAATAGTGGTATTTCTTTTATATTGTTATCTAAAAAACCACCATACTTTGGCGATTGAATTACTTAATTTGTGTCGGTTTTCCTGTGGCAGCTCGCAGTTTTCACTCCATCAGAACTACTCATTTGAGTGCCGATTGTTATCGGAGTGTCGGATTCCACCGGGTCGAACAGAATCCAATAGTTGCGATCATTACTTTTACTGTGATGTAAGAAAGGTTTGGACTGTTTGAAAAAAAACACCGTACTTTTCAAGGTGAAAAAAGGACCAATGACAATTATCGATATATATTTTGTTCTTTGGACGGGGTTCCCATCGGTCACCGTTGGTTTACACGTGTTCGGATTGCATACGCGACCTTTCATCTTCTGAGTTCAAGAACAGATTTTCTGTGTTGACATCACAGGTAAGTCTATGAAAACTGACCATATCTCATATGATAATCAATAATCTTGAAGTAGTGTAAATTTGAACCTAAAAAACATGAAATTTGGGATGCAAGGGCCACTGGCCACTTCCATGACGCTACGTAACCATTGGGTCATACCATTTTGTCAAAGGAGGATCTTGCGTGGATTCCATTGTTATTACCAAACATTTGAAATACCCACACCATTTTTAGGTTAGAAAAAGTTAACGTTATCCTTTCCTTTTTAATTTGTTCTTTCAGGTTATGAATTCGAGAGAAGAAAAGGTGGACTATGGTTCCTTATACATAGCTGATCAGCCGATTTGCTTTCTTGAACTTAGAAGTTCTTTAGTGCCAAAGAAAACTTCAAAACACTACACATGGATGGACAATATAGTTGTTGGCAGTTCAGTTTTTTGTTTGGACTATGTTGCTTAGTCTTAAGTGGGTCAACAAATTCATATGTGAGATTCTAGACTTCACAATGTACTCTTTATAACAGTGCCCTTTATAACAAGGGTTGACTGTATAATATAATTGTTGGGTCATTGATGAGCTTTTTCCTTGACCTCTATGTATTAAGAGTTCACAACTTGGATGTGTAGATGGAATATCATTGTAGCACTGCATCTGTATCAATTTACAAAAATATTTAAGGCTGCATAGATTTTGCTTCAATACCTTGCTCAGTTTGTCAGCTAGTTGTAAACTGTACTACATAACACTGGCTTCATGGGCAGCCCAGACAATAACTCTGAGCCCTCCAACCACAGTTCTCCTTTCTGAAGAACCATTCAGAGCAGTGCTGAGTCAACTCTGAATTCCAACAAAGGGACTAGCATCTCGAACATTCTTCAGTCTCCTTCAATGACTAGATCAGGCTTGTTAAAACATTGAGACCAAGTAAGAACTCAGTCTGCAGTAGTGAAGTTAATGACCAGAAGTCCCCTTGATCCAGTAAGCAAAAGTAGCAGTTCCATCCGATTTCTTCCCTCCCTTCTTGGTAGTACTTATTAAGCAAGACAGTTCTTTTTAGAACGAAGCAGTCTTTCAAATTCCTAAATATACTCAGCTGCAAAATAGTGAAAAAATCTATAAAATAGCTTAACAAGTTCTCAAAACCAATCTACACTGCTAAGTAGATATAAACGAATGGAGTTACCGCAAACTGAATATACATTGATACCTCACCATGCAATGCCTCAAAACCCATACATAGTAAAGAAGCTTATTAATAAACGCTTTGGTTTGTTTAGGTTTGGATCTGTGTGACCTTCAACCTTGTATGAATGGTGCAAGCTGTGTGGATTTAGCCACTGACTTTCTATGTTTATGTCCGAGTGGATACAGTGGGAAAAACTGCTCAGAAGGTGAGAATTTTTAACAATATCCTTCTCAAAATTAAGTATTTTTTAAAAATACTATTGTTTAATAGGTGATCTCTTATAAAAAAAGTACAAAATATAAAAATAGATTTTGTTATAACCTTGACATCCACTAGTTTGCCTTCGTTTGAAGAACCATAGTGGAGTGGAATTCTCTTGATGACTCTTTGGTGAATAAACTAAGCTTGAAGAACTTCAAGCAATATTTGCTCCAATCAATACCCATACCCCTCCCTCCCACACAATCAAATACACAAGTCTGGCATCATACTCGCACTGACTCCAGCCAGTGTAGAAGTGAAAGTGTTTCTAATGCTCTATTATTTTGTTCAGCTGCGACTGGTTGTAGTCCCAATCCATGTTTGAATGGGGGAACCTGTGTGCCCGTCGGCACAGGTGGCTTTCTTTGTGCATGTCTTCCATCCTACCAAGGGTCTACTTGTGATACAGGTAAGCCCACAATTACTGTCATGGCTGTCGTTGGGAAAAAAATACACAAGACTGCAGGGCTAGTACCGGTAGCTTAAAACTTTCACTGGACCAGAAAATTTGTTTGGATTGACCTAGAGTCGCTCCTAATCTATTTAGGTTTGGCGTGACTCTGGAGCGCCTGTCTAACCAGGTGTAACTGGGTTATTTTACGTGCATTACATAACACACTGGACTAACGGCTTTAGGTCCCATCATGCCCATGTGAATGTCAAAGCAATAATTGTTAAGTGGCTCGGTTAAGGACCCATGTGTCAGGACTTGGACTTGAACCCACACTCAACTGCAGGGGTTTCCCTTAACTTTTGTTTTCACTCGCCCGCCGGATGAGTTTACCAAACTTTTTGGTCGCCCGCAAGTTTTTTCACTCACCCGTATGTCATGTATGTATTGATGCACACAATTTTCGTAGCATAAAAAAAAAACACAAAAAAAAAAAACCAACCAAAAACACACACACACACAAGTGTGTAACAGCCTGCAATCGTGGACCTCCTATTGTCCCTCTTTTGTTTATACGTTGGGAAAAAAATACACAAGACTGCAGGGCTAGTACCGGTAGCTTAAAACTTTCACTGGACCAGAAAATTTGTTACAAGACCGATATCAAAATGAGAAGAACACTATCTTCACAGTTTCACATTTGAGCTGTGTTTGGAACAAGCACTAAAGGAAGATTGATCTAATTTTTCTCATTGGTAATGCTTCAATACTCAACGGAATTGAAAGATATTTGTATTTATCAGTTTCCTCAGGTTTCGAGACGAAATTTGTTTAGAGTGTCAGTGATCAGTCACTTTTTTCGCTGTTTTACACTTTCTCACAGTGAAATGCAAGCAAGAACACTGTGTTAAATGTTCGCCCAGTCGTTTCCCTAAGAGATCTAGTGAGATGTAGCATGAGTGTATTGACCGTCGGTTGCTTCGTTTCCCCCACATCTCGGTGTTCTCGGCTAGCTCACTAACCTCGCATACATGTATGCTAGCAGCACCACGCCCCTACCCACAGCCTTCTGGCCAGAGTCCTCTGTCTGCCAGCCAGGGTCCCGGCTCTGGCTGCCTCCCTCCCTGGTATTCCGAGGGTGGCGACAGTGACACCTATTCCCTACTGTAGAGTCTGTCGGAAGCCATCTTAACAATTTCAAGATTTTTTGAGAATTAGGGTTTTGTCACTCATCGAGAGAGAAGCAGCTTGCCCAATTCCACTTGCAGTTTAAAGAGTTCTGAGACCCATTTACATAACACCTTTCAAGTGTTAACAAGGTGCTGCGATGCATTCAGCAGCCACTGCCAAAAACACCGGGCAAACCTCTCAGTTCTCTTAGGAATAAGTGTAACACCCAATTCAGACAGGCTCGTGAGAGTCGCGCCGTACCAAACTATTGATTTAAGTTGAAATGTTCGACATCGGAAACGTTTAGAAGCATCATTGGATGCGCTGGAAGACAAAAGATTGTCTGGTACAGTCGTTCGCATTGACTCTGGAGCGTGTTGGTTTCAGATGTTGATCTTGTCATGAGCCGAATCTAATGTAAAAGTTATGTTAAGTTTGCCTGTCTGAAACAAAAATTTATTTGGATTGACCTAGAGTCGCTCCTAATCTATTTAGGTTTGGCGTGACTCTGGAGCGCCTGTCTAACCAGGTGTAACTGGGTTATTTTACGTGCATTACATAACACACTGGACTAACGGCTTTAGGTCCCATCATGCCCATGTGAATGTCAAAGCAATAATTGTTAAGTGGCTCGGTTAAGGACCCATGTGTCAGGACTTGGACTTGAACCCACACTCAACTGCAGGGGTTTCCCTTAACTTTTGTTTTCACTCGCCCGCCGGATGAGTTTACCAAACTTTTTGGTCGCCCGCAAGTTTTTTCACTCACCCGTATGTCATGTATGTATTGATGCACACAATTTTCGTAGCATAAAAAAAAAACACAAAAAAAAAAAACCAACCAAAAACACACACACACACAAGTGTGTAACAGCCTGCAATCGTGGACCTCCTATTGTCCCTCTTTTGTTTATACTCTAATTTTTTTTAAAAGCTCCCATTGGTTTTGTACACGATTTCCAACCGTGGACCTTTCCCGAACCGTGGACCTATTGTCCTCTTTTGTTATAGGTCCCCAGTTTGAATGTGGTTACCTACTCACACACACACAAGTGTGTAAACACCTCCAATCGGGGACCTCCTATTGTCCCTCTTTTGTTTGGACTTTAACTTTTTGGCAACAGCTCCCATTGGTTTTGTACACAATTTCCAACTGGGGACCTTTACCCAACCGGGGACCCTATTGTCCTCTTTTGTTATAGGTCCCCGGTTTGAATGTGAAAACAAACTCACACACACGGAAATTTCCGTTTTTGGACCATCTTATCCCCTAATTTCTTCCCTTAATAATCCTTTTTTCATCAACAACCATTTTCAAGGATTTTTGATTTCAGAATCGGTTTTATAGAACTTCTTTTGCAATGAAATCTTCGTGTTAACGATCAATCGACGACGCACGATGGAAAAACAAAGCAATGAACTTTGCCCTGCAACGCCCTCTATCGGCAAAAGTTGTCAATGCTGGAATAGCCTTAACCCAACGCTGTGTTTAGTACAGAATCCACGAGCGTGCGCCACAATGTGCAGCATTTCTTTACTCGACTCGTGAACTTGTGCAGAGTTGGAGGCTAGCCAAGCTTTCTAATGGATATGTATTTTTAACGGGCCAATCACAGCATGCAGAATGTTGGTTAGGATGGACTTTTGACCTGCTGTTGTACTGTACAATACACCATGTGCTGTGTGCGTGCCTGGACTACAGGCAGGCGAGCGAACGTTGTGGGGCCTGTGGATACTCGCTACCATTACCATGTGGTTATGTGCGTGCGTGGACTACAGGCGGGCGAGCGGACGTTCTGGGGCCTGTGGATACTCGCTACAATCACCATGTGGTTATGTGCGTGCGTGCGTGTTTTACTAAATCTTGCAAATGTAGAGACTTGCCAAACCATTTTACGAACTTAAAAATAATCTCTCTCTGCGATTTTACTACTGTACCCCTCATTTATTGTGAAAAGGAACACATTTTTGACTCGCCCGGCGGGCTAGTAAAGGAAGGGTTTTGACTCGCCCGCCGCTGTTTTCACTCGCATTTGGCGACCGGGCGACTGCTAATTTCGAACCCTGAACTGATCAGAAACACTAGAGCTTCAGTCCAGTGTGCTTGACCAGTCAACCATGGCACATCATCTTCCCTCTTCTGAAACCACTTCCAAACACAGATGCACTACCATTCAATTATTCTTCTAGCTATACAGTGTTTTGTTGATGTTCTGGGTGGTGGGTGGGGGGTAGTTGAGAGAGGGTATCAGAATCTGCAAGTTATTAATGGAAATAAATATTTTGTCACCAAATGTGCAGCAACATCAGGTGTGTGTGCATCTCAGCCATGTATGAATGGTGGAACATGTAAGGAGATCGTTGGTAGCTTTTATTGTTACTGCGACACTGCCTACTCGGGAGATGACTGTTCAATGGGTGAGCCTTTTTCCATTTATCAAAATAAATTTCAGATGCATCTTTGTTTTGGGAAGATTAACTCATTTGTACCAACTGGAAACACGCCTTGCAAACAGTGAAAATTTGATCAAATTCAGTCGTCATTTAGGAAAAAAGTAGACCAACCATTCAAAATCATTCAACCGCATGATGGGTTTTATCGTGGAGCAGCTATGACCAGAACTATGCTTGTAGTGTGGAGATTACATTCGCCACATTATTAAATGGTCAGACAGTAGGAGGGTTACTGTAGATAAATGTGTCAGTGACAGATTGTAATATTTGAATCGTTTAGAGTCAACTGCATGTTTATCTCAGCCATGTTTGAATGGAGGAACATGTGAGGAGTCGTCAGGTTACTTTTCCTGTTACTGTGCTGCTGGATTCACAGGAGAAACTTGCTCTTCATCAGGTGAGCCTAGTAGGTCAAACCAGATAAAGAAATGATTTGTGTGTGGCATTTGTTGACTTAAATTTGTTTTACTTTTCTTTGGGCTGATGGACACTTTTCAAAGCATTGTCAAGAAGATCCATGAGGGTTATTTTTCCAAAGAAGATTGCTGTGGAGGTCTATTTGTGTTCTAGACCTTAGGCAAACTCAGTACATCAGGCTTGTTTTTGCAATTAAGAGTACTAAGTTGCATACCTGCCAACTGTTCAGATTTAATTGGAATTGTCCAGATGTTGAGATAACAGGTCGCAAACAAATCAGAAAATTCCTATTTTTGTCAAGAGACAGAAATGAGAAAGATAAGAAAGTTCTGGCAAAAGAGGGGGCCGTTGGCTTGTGAGAGAAGAGATTTTCTTACGGGATACAGTGATTAATTTGACATTGTTTTTAATAACATACATCATATGTAGGCTTACTATGTATGTGTAAATGTGATAAGCTTTACTCAAACAACTTCTTGCATGGATTAAAAACTGGTGTTCCTGTTTCGGAGTTTTGAGTGTTTTCAGGTACAAAGTTGTAATCTGTTTGTTTTTTAATTCGTTCAGCAAGCGGTGCGTGTTCCTCGTATCCTTGTCTGAATGGAGGATCCTGTTTAAACAATGGGAATGACTTTACATGTTCATGTCCTCCTGGCTACAGCGGTGCTTTATGTGGAACAGGTAAGCTCTTTGTTTTAATAATAATAATAATAATAATACAAATTTATATAGCGCCAAATCCTTTTACAATAAAATGCTCCTAGGCGCTTAACAATAAAGGTTAAAAATACTAAAAAAAAGTTAAACCACTTTAAAAATAGGATAAGGCAAATAACCACCTAATAACACAATATATAAACTACAATCCCAACTGACTATAAAAGAAGCAATGAACAGATAAACAAGGCATAGTAAAACAAAAATTACCGAATACATGTAACTGAATTAGCAAATTTAAACCATGATTAAAACTAAGAAATAAAAGCCAAGAGACTCATAGAAAAAAAAGGTGAAAAGCATACAAATTAGTATTTACACAGCAATGAACCACAATACAGCAAACTGTAGATAAAATTAGGTATTCAGTAAAAAAGCTTCTCTAAAAAGATATGTCTTAAGCCCGGATTTAAAACAGCAGACAGTGTCTTGTTCTCTAAGGCAAGCATCTAACTGATTCCATAGACGAGGTGCTATGGCAGAGAAGGCTCGGTCACCAAAGGTACACAGTCTAGTATTGACAGGTTGTAACCTAGTAACATCTGAAGATGAACGTGTGGTCCTAAGCGATGTTGACTTTAATGTAGGCAAGAGTTCACAAAGATATCTGGGTGTTAGACCGTTTATACATTTAAAAACTAACAAACAGACTTTGTAGATAATTTGATACTTTATCGGAAGCCAATGCAACTTCATAAGAACGGGCGTAATATGGTCAAACTTTTTTGTACCTGTAAGAACCCTAGCTGCACAATTCTGTACCCGTTGTAGAGGTGCAATCGAAGATTGTGGGAGACCTGCAAGCAGTGCATTACAGTAATCCACCCTTGACATAACCAGCATTGTAATGACCTGTTCAGTTACAGAATAATTCAAGTATTGCTTTATTTTACTTATATTGTGTAGATGGTACATGGCATTTTGAGCTACTTCACGAATATGAGTTTGCATTTTCATGTTACAGTCAAAAATTACCCCTAAATTCTTAATTTTCTTTGAAGTTCTCACACAGTCCTTTCCAATTGTTAGGTTGACAGCAGGAATTTTTTTCAAGTTTGTAGAGGTACCTATGACAAGTAGTTCTGTCTTTTCTGTATTGAGTTTCATGTAGTTAGAGGCCATCCAATATTTTATGTCACTGCAACATCTCTCGACAGTTGTGGTGCTCGTTTTTACACCGTCTGAGGTTGGCGAAGCTGATACGTAGAGAACAGTATCATCTGCATAAAAATGACACGTCAAACCATGCTTGCGAATAACTTCAGCAATAGGCAGCATGTAGATGTTAAACAGGAGGGGTCCCAATACAGATCCCTGTGGGACTCCATACCTTAAGGGATAAGATGATGAACCTGTTTGAGATTGGGTAGTGATGTTAACAGTTTGAGTGCGACCAGTGAGATATGATCTGAACCAACGCGTTGTATCTGACGACAGACCGATATGTGATTGTAACCTTCGAAGTAAAATATGATGATCAATTGCATCAAATGCTGCACTAAGATCTAACAAAACCATAATAGCGATTTTTCCTTGGTCTACGCTAAGTAAGATGTCGTTCTGGATACGGGTTAGAGCAGTCTCAGTCCCATGGAACTTGCGATATGCAGACTGGTGTGGTTCATTCAGATGATTCTCTGACATATGGTGTGTAAGTTGCTGTGCTACAACTTTCTCAAGAATTTTAGCGCAAAAAGGCAGGTTGGTGATGGGTCTGTAATTTTTGAGATTCTCAGGATCATCATTCCTCTTTTTGGAGATTGGTGTAACAGATGCTGATTTCAGTGAGTCTGGCACCATGCTGTGAGTAATTGATGAGTTGACGATTGACGTTATTACTGGAGCAGTCCCAGACAAGCATGATTTGAGAAGCTTAGTAGGGATGGGGTCCATGTTGTTGGACTTTGGTGGCGATTGACGTATAAGTTTTTCGATGTAAAGATGCGAGACAGCAGTGAGTACGAGATCATTTTCAGGAGTTTTATGTGGATATTGTCTAAGGTCACCATCAACATCCAGGGCAGCTTGACTATTGATGACCTCATCCTCACAGTTTAACCGTATGGTGGAGATCTTGTCTTGGAAAAACTGGCTGAAGTGGTTGGCAACATTAGATGCTGATCCACGACATGGTAGCTTAGCAGGTATCTTACGACCGAGAAGACCATCAAGAATTTTAAAAATACGGTTTCCATCACCTCGACAATCAACAATGAGATTTTGGTAGTAGCTACACTTGGACTTTTGAATGAGTGCACTGACCTTGTTGCGTTGGGATTTGTACAGTTCTCGATCAATTATTAAATTTGTAGAACGCCATTTATTTTCAAGTTTCTTGCGTTTTGCTTTCTCATTGCGAATTTCATTTGAGCACCAGGCAGTGTTTGGGCGAAGAGCGAAAGTTTTTGTCTTCAATGGAGCATGATGATCAAGTAGTTCACTCATGACTGTGTTATATGTCGTAGTCAAAACATTTGGATCAGCATCATCTCTTGCCGTGTGTGCTAGTGAAGATGTCGATATGTCATGAGCAAATTGAACTGTATCAATATCTTTAATCTTACGATAAGTAACAGACTTCATCTGTCGAGCAGGTTTGTTGACATCAAGACAGCATGTCACCAATGAGTGATCAGATAAAGTGTAGTCAAAAACCTCAATGTCTCTGATGATGGCTAGGGTTGAGCGAGTGATAACCAAGTCTAGCGTATGTTCTCGGCTGTGTGTACTTTGATGAATATGTTGTTTCAGAATACAAGAGTCAAGGAGATTTATAAATGCTGTCGTGTCTCTTGCCTCAGCACGATCACATTGTATGTTAAAGTCTCCCATAACAACAAATTCTTTAGGTGATGCAAGCATGGTCTCTATCAGGTTGCTGAACTCTGCCAAAAACAGTGTAAAGCTGGAAGCAGGTGGTCGATAAAGTACAAATAAACGAATAGCTACCTTCAAGTAGTGAATCTCACATTCCATATATTCGAACGAGGTGGCGACAAAATTACTGGTGGAAACACATAGATTAACGTCGGCTTGTAAAGCAGACCCACACCTCCACCAGATTTGTTCACTCTACAGCTATGAACAAATTTATGTCCTTGAGATGTTAGATTGGATGGGGTAACCGTATCCTTACTATTGAGCCATGTTTCCGTGATAGCCATGACATCAACATTTTTGTCGTTAAAAACTTCCAAAATGTCAACCGTTTTATTGCATACTGATCGTGCGTTAAGTGTACTCACGGTGAGATTGAGAAGGCAGCTGGGTGTTTTCAATTTATCTCGTTTGATTGCGACTAAGTTGGTAGTATTTCTTCGCAAAAAAGGCGAAAGTATGTTCATCATTGTCGAGACGCCATTTAAAGATGGCCGCTGCTGACCGATGTGAACAGGTATTGTTCCAGCATCATCGAGCTCAATAAGTTGGGCTAATGAACGGGTAGCGTGGCCCCCACGGTGAAGTCTACGTATTGGTGGCTTCCGACATATCTTTAGCTCACGTAGGATAGTAAAAATTGAAAAAGGAAGTTTCCTAGCTGCATTAGTTGAGTTCTGAAAACGGCGAAGTTGCGCTGCTGTATACGCACGAGGCGTGGTTGTTCACACCGACCACACCGACACACTAACATACGGGTGCACACAGCCGTAGGTTCAGGGTACTGATGATGGTTGCACACCCTACACGGTTGAGTAAACCTCGTTGCACGTGCGAAGTAATGGAGAGTACATCGGCAAGCCAAGTGGCAATGTAAAAAACAGTCAAACATGGGCAGAAAAACATCAAACTTCTGCAGTCATTTGCACACACAGGCAGCAGAATATACTTTAAAAAACATTCATAAGACTATGACTTAAAATACAAGGAAAAAAGTAAAAACTCTTGAAAATTGACACGAATGCAGGAGCTACTAAAAACAGCGCTACACTCGCACTCGCACCAGTTTTCACTCTAAAGACCCACCACATTTCAAACTTTTTCCTCTTCCATTTATTACCAAGTAATAAACCACAAGGGAACTGCCTGGGTAGAGTTTTAAATAATTTGGGTTTGAACAAAGACAAATTGACTGGAGTGGGACTTGAACCAACGACTTCTGGATAAAGGTACCTGCGCTGTACTAACCTAGCTTTTCAACCCTATGTTGGCGGTCTCCCTATTCGTAAATTTTTTGTTCGGGGGTGCCAGTCAGAAGCCATATAACCGTTAGCTGCAGTGTAACCAGGGATCACACCCAAGTTTACGGTACGACCCAAACTCATTTATTATCGAGAGTAATAGCTTGTTGTGCAAGCTGCTGATGTATATTCTTATTTATCATACCACCTAATGTTCAGAGAAATTGTTCTTTGTTATTTTTGATAAGTATCGTCAACTCTCGTTATAACAAAATTGCTGGGACTGGCCAAATGACCTCTTTATAACAGAAACATTGTTATAAGAGGACAGCAAAACAAGGAAACACAAAGCAGAAATGAGATTCTGGACTTCAGAATGTACTCTTTATAAGCAGAACCTCTTTATAACAGTGCCCTTTATAACAAGGGTTGACTGTATAATATAATTGTTGGGTCATTGATGAGCTTTTTCCTTGACCTCTATGTATTAAGAGTTCACAACTTGGATGTGTAGATGGAATATCATTGTAGCGCTGCATCTGTATCAATTTACAAAAATATTTAAGGCTGCATAGATTTTGCTTCAATACCTTGCTCAGTTTGTCAGCTAGTTGTAAACTGTACTACATAACACTGGCTTCATGGGCAGCCCAGACAATAACTCTGAGCCCTCCAACCACAGTTCTCCTTTCTGAAGAACCATTCAGAGCAGTGCTGAGTCAACTCTGAATTCCAACAAAGGGACTAGCATCTCGAACATTCTTCAGTCTCCTTCAATGACTAGATCAGGCTTGTTAAAACATTGAGACCAAGTAAGAACTCAGTCTGCAGTAGTGAAGTTAATGACCAGAAGTCCCCTTGATCCAGTAAGCAAAAGTAGCAGTTCCATCCGATTTCTTCCCTCCCTTCTTGGTAGTACTTATTAAGCAAGACAGTTCTTTTTAGAAGGAAGCAGTCTTTCAAATTCCTAAATATACTTAGCTGCAAAATAGTGAAAAAATCTATAAAATAGCTTAACAAGTTCTCAAAACCAATCTACACTGCTAAGTAGATATAAACGAATGGAGTTACCGCAAACTGAATATACATTGATACCTCACCATGCAATGCCTCAAATCCATATACAGTAATAAAGCTTATAAATAAACGCTTTGGTTTGTTTAGGTCTGGATATGTGTGACCCTCAACCTTGTATGAATGGTGGAACCTGTGTAAATATTGTCACCGACTTTCTATGTTTATGTCCGAGTGGATACACTGAGAAAAACTGCTCAGAAGGTGAGAATTTTTAACAATATCCTTCTCAAAATTAAGTATTTTTTTAAATACTCTTGGTTAATATTGACTATGAAATGCATGATACATTTTATTTTGCCTTCTCTTCATTGGAGTTTTGCTAAAGTGGAGTTCCATGAAATGTCTCTCTATGATTGCAAACATTCTGTTCACTGCACCAGTGCAACACATATATTTTTGTTTGATAAACATTCAAGTGGATCTTTATACTTTGATTCGAGGATAAAACTATAAGAATAAACAAATGTAAAAGGTGGTTTTTTTGGCGTCCACCAGGAAGATGTTTTGTCCTAGTGGCTACGGCAGAAATGACTGTTCAGAGGGTGGTAATTTTTACTTTGTTTCCCCCCGATCATAATGATGTATTTGTCAATGATTTTACGGTCAAAATGTTATTTGAATGTAAAATGTGATATTCATTAGTTTTTTAAGTGAACTTTATCCCTGTTCTAAATTGCAATGAACCTGGGAAAATGTTATCAACTTGTTGGGTTTGAGAAGTATCTAAATAAAGGGAATAAAAGAATGGGGACTTGGTCTTGAATGTTTGTTTAAAACCGGCAGAATCGTGGCTGTGCGTTTGGCTCGGTCCTTTGTCGCACTGCCACAACCTGGTCATGCCACTTGTGCCCTTGAGCAAGGCACTTAACTATATATTACTTCCGATAAAATTGGGAAGGTAGTGCATTCTGCTCTACCAGCCAGGCTCCTAGTGGATGATACCCTTGCCTACATCCTTACAGACTGTGAAGAGGGTAACCCCGTTTCAGCCCGAGCAGTAGGTGGCAACTAGCATTGTGTCCTTGGTGGCAGTTGATTTGAGTCGATGGCCCAAATCAGATAAGTGTAGCCCTCACCTTGAAATTTTGACGGGGAATCGTGAATTTGGGCTTGATTTCTTCAGATAAAAATTGGCATTTCAAGAAGCCAGCAATCACTGTTGGTTATTTTATAATAAACTTGATATCATTACGGGAAAGCTCCATTAAGGAACTTTTCAGTTTGGCCACAAAAACCCAGAAAGTATACATCCTTTTCACTGAGTGGGTGTGTTTACATTGAATTACTTGGGTCATTTAACCTAATGGATGAGCATTTAATCGGCATAGGGCAGTCAGCAGCCCTACTGGTTTTTGCATGATCCAATTAACTCCACTGTTTGGAAAAGGAATCACATGGAGGTTACAGGTGTAGTTCTCATGTGAATAGGTTTTATTTTAGCTTCTTTCTTTAATGGAGCTTTCCCGTAATGGAAATTCCCGTACAAATGTTTCTGAGACGTATTTTATGGGCATGTAATTTGGACACTTTATTTCTTGTCTTGCACACACACAAGTTCAGCTTTTGAAAATGAAAGGTTATGATTTAAGGCTTATTTTCCTTGGATTTGTTCACAGATCTCAATGAGTGTGATTCAAGTCCTTGTCAGAATGGAGGAGCATGTTTGGACTTGGTGAATGCTTTTACATGTACATGTATTCCTGGCTTCACTGGAGTTACATGTGAAATAGGTAAGTTTTCATACATTTCATCGATCATAACTTCTTTGGATGCAGGCAGTGTTCTAGGATGTAGGTTGTCAAGGCCAAGTGGCTTAGAGTATCGAATTCAAGTTCTGGTGGTTAATTCATCGGGGTGTGGGTTCGAATCCTGTTCATGACACTTGTGTCCTTGAGCAAGATGCTTTACTGCAATTGCTTCTCTTCCCACAGGGCTATTAATGGGTACCTGCGAGGGTAGAGGTTGATATTGTGTTTGAAAAAGCCTTCGGAGTGCCACGCCAGCCCGGGCTGTATAATCCCCAGGGAGCTGAGAAAGATTAAACGATTGCTATTGGCCCAATGACCAGGGCATTAATGTAAAGCGCATTGACAAGTTATTGTAAAATGTGCTATATAAGAACTAGTTATTATTATTCTCAGATGTTGACAAATAAAGGATGGAGAGGTGGGGGGGGGGGGCCCCTATGGGAGGTCATTGTACGGAGCCTTTACTACATGGGGTACGGGGCCCGCATAAGGGACTGGAACAATTGTGATTGTACATGCTCTGTGATCATGGTGATTACTCTGAGGTGATTCCTGATGGCCACTTTCTCCTGACTTTTTTCAGCCAAGGGTTTTAAAGATTGTATTTGAACTCTGAAATGCATGAACTTGAAAAAGTTGGGGAGGGGTAAGAAATGTTGCAAACGAACTTGTTGATTTGTTGTTGCGACTTCTTAAATGTGGCAAGTGCCACGGAAAGCATAGTGGTGCGCCAAACGTTTTTTCACAAGTTGGAGAACACTGTGCTGGTACATCTTGTTGAAGTTGAGGTTATTTGTATGCGTACTGGTTTTATTTTTATTATCAAGTACTAAACCACAAGGGAAACTGAAGGGGCAAGTTTTCAATAATTTTGGGTTGAACAAAAAATAAATTTACTCAGTCAGTTTCCCTTGTGCTTTTTTACTTGATATTTAAAACAAAAACATTGCATTCCCTTAAGGTGATCCCGTGGCTGCCCCTTCCCAGGTTGTATCGTAAACTTGGGACTGATCCCCGGCTATATGGCAGTTAAAAGTTGAAGGGCTTCTGACTGGCATGCTCAAACAAAGAAATTGACAAAATAGGGAGTATACTTACATAGGGCTAGATAGCTCAGTTGGTAGAGCACCGACACGTTAATCTAGAGGTCGCAGGTTCAAATCCCGCTCTTCATTTTGTCTTCACTCTAGCCAAAAGTACTAACATTATTCAAAACTTAATCATCTACATGTACATGTATGTGTATAAACATTTTATGTTACTCATTTGTCTGTACGGGAAACGTACAGGTTGGGTGAAATTGTAGGAACTGTGTTAAGTGATCATAGTTACAAAGTAGGGACTACGTTTTAATGAAAAGTTCAAGAGTTTTGAAGGTGTTCTATCAACTTGAACTATTTTCTTCAGTTGGCAAGATAATTGGGAAAAGTACAAATAATTGCTGTAGGGGAAAATAACAGAGATCCATTGTAGAAAAACATCTTTTGCTAAGCTTGATAATCTAGAGTTGTTTTTGATTTGTTTACAGATCTCAGTGTGTGTACCTCAAACCCTTGTATGAATGGAGCAACCTGTGTGGATGCCGTGAATGCTTTTTCCTGTACATGTAGTCCTGGCTGGACAGGAGCTAACTGTGAAACTAGTAAGTTTTTTGTAATGTAGTTTTCAAACTGTTCATTTAAGTTTAAGTTCATGTACATGATTGACTAAAATCAACCTATTTATTTTTATTTTTGAAGGTATTATTGGTAGAGCTGACAAGTAGTTGCAGACGGGGTTCATGTTTTTGGTTTTTTTTTTTTGTGATCAACAATATACATGAAATAACAAACCGGTGCAAATTTGGGCTTAGCCCCTTTTGCGACTTTTGCAAAGCTTGATAATCTAGAGTTGTTTTTGATTTGTTTACAGATATCAATGAGTGTGCCTCGAACCCTTGTATTAATGGAGGAACCTGTGTGGATTTAGTAAATGCTTTTTCGTGTACATGTAGTCCTGGCTGGACAGGAGCTAGATGTGACATAAGTAAGTTTGTTTTCCAATTTTTTTTAATGTAGTTCTCAAACTCTTCATCTAAGTTTAAGTTCATATACACGATTGACTAAAATCAACCTATTTACTTAAATACACAGAGAAAGCAGGCGGCTGAACAGAAAGGAGGGTAACAAAAGGGAGGGGAATTGGGGGAAGGGGATGGTTGACCACAAGAGGTGGGGAACACAAAGGACAAAGTCAATGATGGGGAGAGGGAGAGAAAGGTAGTTAATTGGTGAATGAGGCAGACTTCGGAGGGGGGGGGGGGCTTATCTGTGGTGAAAAGGAGAAGGCAAAGACAAAAAGTTATTAGTCATTACCTTCTTGGATGTTCAGACCATGGGGTTGAATGGTCTGGAGACGTCTTACCCATAATTTCTCTCTACTCAGACGAACAATCTCTCTGTGGTTTCCTAGTGCCTCAATGCCCTGTAAAATCATGTCAGAAATTGAGTGATTAGGAAGATTGAAATGATGTCCTACGGGTGTATCCAGCTTATGGGTGTTGACTGTGGATCTGTGGCCGTAGAAACGTCTCTTGAGTGTAGTTCTCGTTTCACTTATATATTGAACACCACAAACTTTGCAAGAAATTTAATAGATTAGATTAGTGGTGGTGCAGGTGACATGACCCCTTGTCCTATGGGTGGTACCACCAGTATGGCTGGTGAAGGAGTCTGATTCTCTGATGTGTTGTCTACAGACGATGCATTTGGAGGTGTTGGAACACCTGAAAGTTCCCTGTGGCAAAGGGGGGTTAACATTATCATTAAAGGGGGGAACTTCTGCCCGGACAATGAGATCCCTGGGTGGCCGCCTGTAGGCAACTATGGGTTCTTCTTGTACAGCACGTTGAAGTCGATCTGATGTGTGAAGAATATGATGGTTAGAACTGGTTATTGTACGAATGGGGGGAAGTGAGGGGTGGAAAGTGACAACAGAGGAACTTTCTCCTTGGAATTCTGTTGTTGCACGGGTCTCTTTGAAAGTACTGACTCCCTGGAGCGAGCCTTGACTTTCTGGATTGCTCGATGGACTGCCAGGGAGCTATGACCCCGGAAGACGAGGTGTTTCTTAAGTTCCTGTGAGTGGTGGATAAAATCGGAATCATTAGAACAGATACGACGGAGTCTGAGGGCCTGACTGTAGGCTATGCTGGTTTTGCAGAGTCGGGGATGACAGCTGATTGAGTGGAAATATTGGTGTTTATCTGTGGGTTTAACAAAGAGATCTGTGATCAAACCAACATCCGTCTTTAGAACCTTGACATCCAGAAAGTGGGTATCCTTGGTTGAGTATTTGGTTGTGAATTTGATGGTCCTATGGAAGGAATTGATGTGATTAATGAATGCTGTGAGGCTAGATTCATCACTGGTCCAGATGAAAAAGATGTCATCAATATAGCGCCACCAGACCCAGGGAGGGCACGGGGCTGACGCCAACATGCGCTGTTCAAGTTGGCTCATAAATAGGCAGGCCATTGATGGTGCCAACCGTGTACCCATTGTGGTGCCATGTACCTGTAGAAAATTCTTACCCATGAACGAAAAATTATTTTTAGTTAGAACATGGTTCATGAGGGATTCTATATCAGAAATGGGCGGTGAAGTGTGACCGCTCTTAGCCAAAGCTGAAGAGCAGGCAGCAATCCCTTCATCTTGGGGAATGTTGGTGTACAACAATGTACAAAGAAGACACATCAAAAGTACCGATGATAGCTGTGTTGGGGACCTGGTTCTGAATACCTGAGATTTCACGGAGGAAATCAGGAGTGTCACTTATATATGATGGAATCTGTGGCACTAGAGGCTTGAGAAAACTGTCAACAAAAAGAGAGATATTCTCAGTGGGGGAACCATTGCCAGATATGATGGGTGGGTCTCCCTGGGTTATCTGGTTTATGTACCTTGGGAAGAAGGTAAAATCTAGCTGTTCTACAATCAACTGGGGAAAGAAACTTGTGAGCTTTCTTGGAGAGGTGGTCACGGTCATGCATTTCGTCCAGTGTCTGTTGAATCTCCTTTGAAAAGGTACCTGTTGGATCAGTGTCAAGGGGTTTATAGTTAGTTTGGTTGTTGAGTTGTCTCAAGGCTTCATCGATGTATTGCTGACGGCCCATGACAACAACAGCAGAGCCCTTGTCAGCTGGTTTGATGATGATGTCCTTCCGTGCTCGTAGAGTCTTAAGGGCCTCACGTTCTTCTCTAGGGAGGTTGTCTTGAGTCCTGTGGGTGGAATGATCGCTTGAATTAATTTGTGAACTAACAACCTGTATGTAAGTTTCAAGGGAAGGAACACGGTTCTATGGTGGTACCCATTTACTCTTGCAGTAAAATGGCTCTGGATCCATGGGTGGTGAGTCAAGGAAGAATTCAAGGCGAATTCTGCGGTAGTAGTCAGTGAGGTCCTGACTGAGCTCAACCTGATTGACTGTGGGGGGAGTGGGGCAGAAGTTGAGTCCCTTGGAGAGCAGGCTGTGTTCTGAATCTGAAAGGGTAGATGGTGAGAGGTTAATAACTGTGGATGGAGGGGCTGACTGCTCAGCCTCAGGGGGTATGTTACGCTTGAAACGTCGCTGTCTGTACTGTTGCTGTTTTGCGACAAGACGACCAATGTTACCATTTCTCCTACAATTAAGAACAGATTCAAGTTTAGATAAACCAGTATCGATCTCAGTGGTAAATTGCGCAAAACGAGCTTCTGAGCAGATGGATCTAAGTTCTGCTTGAAGACAGGAAATATCTTGGTTGAAGCTGTTGAGACAAACATCACAGTGTTCTGTTAGAATACGAATGAGGCTGAGAGAAGTACTATGGAGTGTGCTGTTCCACCGCTTGCGAAGAGGGGTAGACAGAGACTCAAGGGCTGGGTCAAATTTAACCTGCAAACCTGTGGGAATGAAATGGGTTAGTGTGTAGAATCTGTAGTTGTCTCGATGATACGAATAACGTAGTGCTTTCTCTTTAAGTTTCCCAAGTTCCTGAAACAAGCGAATGCATCTTTGGTTAGACATGATCAGAGGAGGGAACAAACATGGGAGAAAAACTGTGGAGAAATTGAATCAGAATTTGACAAAATAAACTGGAGAAATAAACGGAGTAATTATACAAAAGGAAATGTGTACTGAAAAGGAAACAGATAATCACGAAAACACAATGTTATACAATGAAACTGCATAGGGAAGCAAACTGTGGGTTATTACACAGGGGAAGAAAATTTTACAAAGGGGGAAAAAACATAACAAGATGAGAAGTAAAGCAAACAGGGAAAAACAAGGGCATTGAAAGGAGAGAGCAAAAGTTATTGTGACCTGTCAAAAAAAGGGAAAGAAAACAAATGGGAAGCAAAAACCTGTGGATGAAAACAGAAGATAAAACACCGCTGAGAACAGAAAGCAAAAGTTAGAACAACCTGGAACAAACAATCTGTAACAAACAAGACAAAATGTGACTAAGAACAAGGGAGGTAAGGAGGATCACCAGAGGGATACTGCAACAGAAAGGATATAAATGAAAAATAGAATTAGCTGTTGTAAACTGCTTACCAACCAAAAGGACCTATGGTATAAATGCAAAAAAATAGTTAATTAAATAATTAATTTTTAAAGTTAATATTTTTAGAGCTGACAAAGCAGTTGCAGACAGGGTTCCTGTTTTGATTTTGTTTTTGTGATCAACCATGAACGGCAAGTTTGACATGACTTAGCTATGAATTTTATCTTGAGTTATACAAAATATTAAATTTTTATTATCATAGTCAAGAAAAATCCATTTATCATTGATATTTATGTGTACAGGATGCTCGTAACAACTGTACTAGGAAGCAAACCGCTCTGTTCTAGCCTAGACACGTGTGTAGTGCATGCACTATGACGACGTGTGTATACACATGTAAATAGTACGCTGCGTTTGAGACGAGGTTCGGATAATACGAGGAAGTTGGGCCAGTCCGGCGGACCTCGTATTTATGCGAGTCGACTGTACATGAAATAACAAACCTGTGCAAATTTGGGCTTAGCCCGTTTTGCGACTTTTGCAAAGCTTGATAATCTAGAGTTGTATTTGATTTGTTTACAGATATCAATGAGTGTGCCTCAAACCCTTGTATGAATGGAGCAACCTGTGTGGATGCAGTGAATGCTTTTTCCTGTACATGTAGTCCTGGCTGGACAGGAGCTAGATGTGAAATAAGTAAGTTTGTTTTCCAATTTGTTTCATATTGTTTTCAAACTGTTCATTTAATGTTAAATTCATGAACATGATTGACTAAAACCAACCTCTTTGTTTATATTTTTAGAGGTATTAAATTGGTAGAGCTGACAAAGCAGTTTCAGACAGGGTTTATGATTTGGGTTTAGCCCTTCAGGATAAAATGGTAAAAGAAACATGCACAATTTTCAGCATTTTGTTTTAGGTTTTTAGATACAGTTTTCTTGAACCTTACTTCGTTTCAGAGGGAAATAATTCACAGAAAAAAGTAAATATAGTACGAACTTCATATTCAGTAAGCTTTCAGACTAAAACTAAACAAAGATATTTTAATCCTTACAATCCTGTTTAATACCTTTAAAAAAGGTGATATTTTAGATTTGTAATTGATTTGTTTACAGATATACATGTAAATGAGTGTGCCTCGAATCCTTGTTTGAATAGAGGAGCCTGTGTGGATTTAGTGAATTCATTTTCCTGTACATGTAGTCCTGGCTGGACAGGAGCTCAATGTGAAATAAGTAAGTTTCTTTCCAAATCACTAGAAATCGCAAAACAGTTTTCGTTAAAGTTAAGTAGGGTCATACTTTGGTACCCTGGGGAAAAAACATGGAGTAATTTCTTTCCGAAAGCCTCTTTGTTATAAAGATGGCGATGGTATAGTAAGTAAGCAACCTGCAAAATGTTTTTTTTTTTATGAAATGATGCAGTTTATTAGAAATCAAAAAAAGTGTGACAACAAACTTGAGTCTCCAAAACTCGCCTGAAGGGGAGTTTTGGAACCACTATTTCAACATACATATTGTAGGCATACATGTAACACTTTACCATTGATATAATTGTTCAGATTCGGTTGACTGCACTCCGACTTCTTGTATGAATGGTGGAACATGTGTAGATGGAGTAAACAGCTTTACCTGTACATGTCTTGCTGGGTACACCGGATCAAGATGTGACCGTGGTATGTACAAAGCACCATGTAGTTTATTCATTTGTTTTGGGAAGAGTGGAGGTGCCCAGCAATGGCTTAGACAGAAGGGGCGGCAGGAGCCCTTGGCCCCCCCCCCTTTACACTCTAACCTGCAAATGAGATCGAAAAATGCACAAATGTCTGGTTCTATATATTAAAGCCCCATAATGATGTATTTTTCCCCCTACCCCCCCCCCCCCCGAAAAAAAAAACAAAAAGCTGGTTAGCCACTGGAGCAAAAAATTGGGGGTTGTACACAAATCTAGTCAAGAGATATGCAGAAAAATTTTACGATAAGAAATATGAATCACTACTTTGTACACTTTTATCCCATACAGCAATGAATATTGAGAAACTGAGTACAATTACAAATGAAACCAATCTGCCAAGATGGACGCCATGTTGTAGTTTACATGTAACTGTGCCAGGTTTAATAGTTGTTTACCGCATTGCTTCAAAATCAGCGCGCCATGATGGTTGCCTGTGTTGCTTGGGCTCGGATTTTCCCCCAGAATCCTTTGCGCGCCAATTATGAGCTTTGGGACGTTGTTCCCGTTGGCGTATTCATCAATTTCTCTGCCCGTATCCCAAGCATGCTTTGCTGGATCATAACGACCTGGAATTGTATTTGAAATGTGTGAATTTTTGCACAGTTTTATAAGGAATTTGTGTGGTTGATCACCTCTATGAGTGGAATAAAGCCCTTTTCACACAACAACAAAACTACCATGGTCCCTTGCTACGAATTTTACAAGCACTGATTGTTTAGTTGTTGTCAACGTGCATGACTGATTTTGCAAGCTTTCACACGGCTAAACTAAAAAACTAACAAGTATTGTGCGCTACGCGGAATATTTTGTCGTAGGTCCCGACCTCCGACGAAATGTAGCAGTATTTGACAAGATTTAACAAGGGACCCATGACAGTACAAAAATTGTTGTCCTTTCACACGAGGTTTATTTTGTAAAATGTTACAAACATGCTACAATTTAGCAAGGGACCCTTGCTAAATTGCTCTGGTATGAAAAGGGCTGTGCCTTGATTGTCAATTGCTTCTTCTCTTGACAAATTTGCATGCAACTCCTGCAGATATTGATGAATGTCGATCGAGCCCCTGTATGAATGGAGCAACCTGTACGGATGAAGTGAACAGATTTTCATGTACATGTCCACGTGGGTTTGAAGGAATCACTTGCGCCACAGGTAGGTGTGGTGATCCTTGCTATGCCAACAATTTGGATCGTTATACTATGCTATTTTTATTTGTACATGCTTGTTAATCACTTATGTAAATTAATGGTTAAGCCAAATGCGCTTATGGATTGTACTCATGATATTATTCATTCATAAATACCTGGGATAGTTTATCCAATCTGATTTCTCGAGACTGTGTGACTTCTGTGGATTTTTTTCTGACTTTAGGATTTTCTCCAAATCTCCAAATCTCCTAACCCCAACCCCAACCCCAACCCTAACCCTAACCCTAACCCTAACCCTGACCCTTTCAAATTTTCTTGAAAGAAGTAAAGCAGTCATGAAAGGGATAAAGAAACGGTCCACATTGTGTCCAGACTTGAAGTTGTATTTCTGGTGATGTACATTCTTCTTGGAAACCTCCTGAATTCAAACATCTGGGAGGTTGAGTCTAGAATTAGGAGGAACCCAGGCCAGCAAGGAAATTTTCACATTTGTTAAATCTCATCCCTGAATAATGTTGTTTTATTCCTAATGTAATGTGTGAACACATGTGTATAGACTACAAATCTCCATCCAAGTGAATGGGATGTGAGGTCAAAGGTAATGTACATGTACATCTGGCAGGATTTTGCCAGTTGCTCAGGCCTGGTATCTGGCGTAATTTCATGCCTCAACATTCTGACAGATGTAGGCCTACAGGCTACACATTCACTTTCTACAAAAGATTCCACAAAAAGTGTCTATTTCCCATTCAGATAATGAACCACCAATGATTACTGGCTGTCCGGATGACACCATGATCCCTGTCACCACGCCGTCAAGCCGAGTGACCCATAGCTGGACTCCACCGATTTTCACAGACAACTCCGGCCCTCCCACTGAGAGCTTTGGTTGCTCATCGACCGGTTACAAAGAGTGTGACCAGTCTGGCTCTGGACTCTTTGGTGTTGGTATTACCAAGATGATGTATAATGCCACCGATGCAGCAAGGAACAGGGTCATGTGCTCTTTCACTGTCAAAGTTACAGGTTTGTTGACAAAAAGTGTTTCTTTTGAATGTTTGTTTGTTTGTTTGTTTGTTTTGCGTATGTCTGTTTGTCAATGAAGTCAGAGGCAGTTTAATGTACAAAGGTGTACTTTGGGAAACTTGTGCTTTACCCCTGATGCAATATTAGTTTAGCAATATTAATAAAACAATGTTGGCAAAACTGGATTCAGCCTGCGATATAATTTGTTGACGGTTGTTTTGAGGGAATCAGGTTGGCTCAGTGGTTTCTTTCCCCGCCTTTTACCTCTGTGGACCCTGGTTCGAAGCCTACCTCAGACCAGAGCCTTGCATGTGGGTTGGGTTTTCAGTCCCTACCTGATTGCGTAGGTTTTTTACCATTGGGGTTTTCCCCCCACATGTAAAAGTATACATTTCTTCTTGTTGCTATGCATCTTGTTTTTTGGCTCTAATTGTGCTGTTGGATGTGTAATAATAATATAAAGTTATTATACCAACATTTCGCTTAGACAGGTGTTAGATGACGACTGGACACATGTTAGGTTGTTGAGAAGAAGTTTTGGCTCTTTTGCCAACCACCATCTTTTAAATAAAATGAGTGTGATGATTTAGGTGTACTAATGTTCTTTAAAAAGTGCCAACATAGCAGTTAGTGGGCGGACTTTAATAATGCATTTATATTTCTTCAAAAGTATATAGTGCACTAAAGGCCATTTCACCTGAGCACCAGTAACAAACTGACTCGGTAATGTGTTTGGGTTGTCTGCCACTTCGTTCCATTGCGATTTCACTGGGGACCATGGAAAGTCCAAGCATTGTCACCTTTCACAGGAAGTGCAGTTTGTTTAATTTTACAACCATGCTAAAACAAAGCGAGGGACCCCTGCTAATTTGCTCATGTGTGAAAAGGGCTATAGATGTACTATTAGTCACTACAAACATTGACCGTTTACACACAAAAAACAAGCAATCGGACCAGTCATTTTCAAGATAACAATGAGGAAATTACAACAACGAAAAGATTGAGTGCTGCCACATTAATCCGGAGGTTGTTGGTTCAAATTCTGAACCAGTCACGTTTTCCTTTGTTCAATTCCAAATTATTTAAAATTTACCCAGTCAGTTTCCCTTGTGGTTTATTACTTGATGTTTCAAATAAAAAGGTTGCATCCTCTTAAGGTGATCCCTTGGCTGTTGCTTCTGAAGGAGTATCAATAACTTGGGTGTGGTCCCTGGCAGTTAAAGGTTATATGGCTTCTGAATGGCACCCCTGAACAAAGATATTGACAAAATAGGGAGACTGCCAACATAGAACCAGAAAGCTTAGTTTGTAGAGCGCCGACACGATAATCCTGAGGTCATTGGTTCAAAATGTACTGTGGTCACTACAACCGAAATATTGTTTTAATAATGTCTGTTTTTAAAAATTCTAGTGGTGGATCTTGTCTGTCCAATGAACGTGAGTGTCCTAGCTTTACCTGGTAGGATAAGTTCCAGTGTGGACTGGAGTGAACCGGTTATAACCGGTTGGGACGGCCCAACAAATTTCACATCAACTGACCTGCCCGGCAAAAGTACATTCCAGATAGGAATTCACAAAGTGAACTACATGCAGCATTTTGCAGAAAAGTACAATGTGATCTTGGAGTGTTCTTTCTTCGTATCAATTAGAGGTGAGTACAAGTTTCTTAATTCCTCCTATATTGTAATAAGAACAGCCCCGCCCCCTGCTCAGAACCCATGCACCTATGCATTAAATATCCCCCAATATTATGTCTTTCAATTGTGTATCGCAAGTTTAATCTCATCACTTTCAAAGCTCTTCATGGCCTACCTCCTGTCTATACATCTGATCATCTGCATAAGTATATTCCTGTTTGTCCTCTTCGTTCTGCTGGCCAATCCCTGCAGACTCAAACTACTGTTTCCACTAAATTCTGTGTTCAAAGAGCCTTCCACTTCATTGCACCTTCGTTATGGAACAGCTTACCTCTTCATATTCACCAAGCAGACTCTATTCAGATTTTCAAGGGACTTTTAAAGACTCATTTGTTTGAATCTTTGTTTTTGTATAAATTGCTTTGTATATTTCATTTCATTGTTTTATGTTATGCGTTGTGCATAGAGGCTACTGCATTATGCGCTATATAAATGTCTCGTATTATTATTATTATTATTATTATTATTTTATTTGTGCAGCTCCTAATGAGCGGTTTATGTGATGAGAGTTTCATATCTTACAGAGATACTGTAGTTGCATTGGAGCCTCCGCTGGGGGATCCCTTCCGGACGATCGGGCAACCCGCTTGTCGAGCAAGTGCACCCAATTAAATCATTGCTGGGGTGGATTTCACAAAGAGTTAAGACTAGTCTTTTTCTCGAGTTAGGATGAGTTACTCGTCCTAACTTAGGACTAGCCTTAAGTTTTTAGTAGCTCCTAGGACTAGTCCTAAGTTAAGACTATCTTTGTGAAATCGACCCCTGTACCCACTGCTAAGGATTTGAACCTACTTCTAGCCATCGAGCTAGCTCGGTGGTCTAGTTGTAAGACATGTGCTCTAGCAAAGCAAAGGTCGTGGGTGGGTTCGAATCCCACAAGAGTGATTTGCCTGTGGATTTTTTTTTTTTAGAACTCGGGGAAAGTACTGAGTATGCAGTGCTTAATACACATCGGTGTAAGGGTAAAATCCAAATTATTCTAGTGTCTTTTGGTGATTTGTAACTAAGCTGTTGGAGAAACAGCACATATTCTATTTTCTACATCCCTGTGGAGACATCTTGTGTTCTTTTCTTTCTCCCTGTAGTTAATAATAATAATAGTGGCTTCTTATATAGCGCTCGAATCCATCACTCAGTGACTCTCAAGGCACTTCAACATTATTACCCTTTGTGACTGGGCCATTTATTTCATTCCTTAAACCATCTCAGCTCCCTCGGGAGTATACAGCCTGTGCTGCCAAATATGTAGCGCACTAAGCTAAATCAATCACAAGAACCATCTCTGCCCTCACAGGTACCCATTTACCCCTGGGTGATGAGAAGCAATTCTATTTAAGTGTCATGACCGGATTTGAACCCACACCCTGTTGACTCAGCCACCAGAACTTGAGTCCGATGCTCTAACCGATGCTCTACAAATGCTCTAACCTTACACTCTCCCTCTGATGCCAGAAACTGAGAGAAATTGTAAAGAGTGTTTGCTTTAGTGTGTTGGGAGCCCTTTTAAAAACAGGTGGACACTACAATACTCTGGATTGTTTCTGCTCATTTACAGGTCAATGTGACGTTAACATCACACATGATTCAACTCTTAACCGCACTATTAAATGGCAACCCAGCATGGCAGGACAAACTGCAAAGTCCTTTCAGAGATGTACTCTTAATACAACCAATGGTAAGTCTTGAGTCGGGGATGATCAATCAATCAATCAATCAATCAATCAATCAGTTTGATGGATTGATACCATGGGATCGATCAATTTTTGACCAACTTCAACAAAACACAGGGCAAATGTGCTCAAGAGTTGGATCTCCATGTGTGACCTTTGGGAAACAGCAGTAACCAATTGAAAATGATAAAAGTTAACTTTGAACATGAATGACATGTTTTAAATTTGCCACTCCCCCACCCTCAAATCTCTCCAGAACTTCCCCAACTAAAAAAAGACAAACAAGCAATCTAACAAAATTGACCAAAAAAAGCACCAAACAAATTTAACTTTAATAATGATTTGATAATTTTCACCAAAAGCGGTCTACATAATTAAGGTTTGAGAAATCAGAATTAGCTGTTGCAAACTGCTAACCAACCAAAAGGACCTATGGTGTAAATGCAAAAAAACAACAAACATAAACAACAAAGACAAAGAAAGAAGCATCAGGCATCAGGCCACCAACTACATTTCGGCAATTAAGGTTTAAAACAATCTAAGAAAGTTACTTTCATGGTATAATTTTTTGATCCAAAGGGTTCATTTTGAATAATTTCTTTATTCAGCTGGTGAGCCAATAGCCTTACGGGACTGTCTGGTGGCTGACCCACCTACTTACTTTGAGTGGGAGCCAGACTATAGGCTTCTCGGCTGCGGCGAAGCCTTCAAACCCACCATTGGAGTTGTGGCGACTCAGGTAAAATACCTTCTGTTCATCTGCAAACTTTTGCCCCAACTTTGCCCCAACTTTGTCCCAACTTTGTCCCCACTCGCAACTTTGGTCTTCCGCCGAAGTAACAATTTCTTATGAATACATGTTGAGCTACTTTCTACTACATTGTGCGTATGAAAACTAATTGACATCCATAGTTGGTTAATGTATTTGAACAGTGAATTTCTGTAAACATTTACAATTTTTCTCTCTTATCTGGACAACTGAGGGCGCTGTCGCAGTGATGTCATTGTAAGGAGATACTTGTTTTACTTGTATTAAAAAATTGAAATTATAAACCCCAAGAATTTGTGAGAAGTTTGCGCTTTGGCTTGACTGCCGTGAACTGTGAACTAATAAATCACTAAAGAAATTAAAATTTATGACAGCGAAATATCCTAAAGTCTGTCCACTTTTTGTGACATGACATCACACTTTTGATCATAAAAATGGAATTTTTATTGAAAATACAAAAAGGCTCCGAAATACCCTTAGAATTTTGAAATAAAAGTTGAAAATAATTGAAATGGGACACAAAGGTGAGTCTCAAAGGATTGCATTAAAGAAAGATGTCTCTCATGGACAACAAAGGAGGCAGTAGCGGAAGGCACTTTTTTTTCTCTATCAATAACATAAGAATCGTTCAGTCAAATCCAGTCCAAGTCAGATTCCTTGCAATATTTTTCTTGGTTTTTGAAATTAAAAGTCGCACCTTCTTAAGGAGATCCCCTGGCCGCTGCTTCCCAGGTTGTAACGTAAAATTGGGTGTGATTCCTGGCTATACGGCAGTTACAGGTTGAATGGCTTCTGACTGGCACCCCTGAACAAAGATATTGACAAAATAGGAAGACCGCCAACTTGAGTGCTAGATAGACCTAGCTGAGTTGGTAGAGCACTGGCGCATTAATCAGGAGGTCTCAGGTTTAAGTCCCGCTTTATTAAATGTTTCTTTGTTCAACCCAAGAATTATTTATCTAAATTTGTTATACACAGGTCGAGGTGACTGAAGGTAATGCTGAGGAAGTTGCTATTTTCATCGCGAACCAGACACACGGTAACAGCGCCACCGGTGACAAAGATGTAGAGATAGAAGATGTGACTGCTATCCTGGTGAACATTGCGAGTGCTGGATCCGGCAACCCTCAGGTAGAGTTTCAGAAATCATTCAGAACTATTATTATCTGATAACAACAGTTACTAATTTAAATAGTCTGAAAAAGAAAGTCAATAAAAATGTACACAAAATGAAGTTAAGCCCTTGTGCGCAATAAAATTCCTACTTTTTTCAGAATAATAGTGGCTTCTTTTCATATAGCACCCAAATCCGTCACTATGGGACGTTCATGTTTCTCAAACTGTTATATTTTTTTCCGCAAGGTATGTGGAGCTACGTTTTGAAGTATGAGACCTATTCCTGTACGTAGCACCATGTAATGGTTTACAAGGTTCTGTGGCACAATATGCAGCCAATCAGACCAGGAACACAGGGGCAAACCCCTTCTCTTTTTAAGTGCACTGGGTTCTTTTACGTGCAATACACAGCATTCGGGACCTAATGGACGAAGCAATAATAGTTAAGTGTCTTGCTTAAAGGACACAAGTTTCACGACCGAGACTCGAACCCACACTCTGCTGATCAGAAACACCAGGGCTTGAGTCCGGTGTTCTTATCCGCTCGTCCATGACACGCCCTGTTTGTCTTATTTCTTGCCTTAGTTTTTGTTTTATTTTTGCTAAGCCTTTTGCTACAAGGGTGGCTGATTTAAGGTCAAGCAACAGGTTTGTGCTGTCATTATTATTAGCATTGTGTCTGGTAATGTGTGATAATTAGACTGTGGTAATAATTGGTGTGTACATTTTTGTTAAGTCTTTGTTTTTTAAATATTAACTCTAAAAGCTGCAATTCTTTATTGAAAACAAACCAAAGAAGAAGTGGAAATTTAATGACTACTTTTTCATGGGCACAAATAGAACAGCTGCTGATTATAATTGTATAAAATGTTCTCGTCTGAAATTGTGTCAAATGGGAGAAAATATTTGAAGCCTATAAAAGAAAATGGCTATATGTACAACATGCTTTTCAAGCAAATGAATTCCCACTCGCTTTTTTTTCTCTTTTTCTTGCTTCTCGTGTATGGTGTGTTGAAAAAAATATATATATATGGAGGATGATTAAACAATTATTTCTTGAAATAAAATTAGTTATCACACGTGGGCTCGTGGAATTCAGATGTAAGCAACTCAGTCTTTGGCCTTATTGGATATGGGATGCCGAAGTACTCTATTTGCTGTATTCCACAAGCGCGCCTTTGGTAACGAATTTATCTTCAAGCAAACTTGACGTGTACACTAAGGCAATGTGTGGTGTTGGAACAGCTGTACATTGTGTTTATACTTAGGTTGAAATAGCGCAATACAGGGAGTAAAAATAGCGCAATACGCAGGGTGTGATATGGGCCGTGTGTCATAGGTTTATATCACACTTCTCGAGGACGTAACAGGGTTTCTGCGGATCCTCAAAAAGTATTTAAAAATCTTAAATTGAACTCTCCAAATTTAAGGCCTGAAAAAGCATTAAAAAGTGTTAAATTCAGCTAGTTTAGGTCTTAACACGTTGACTGCCGGTCATAGATTCGTAGGGTGTTCCCATTTGCCAAGTGTGGTGCGCATGCGCGCATACCTAAGAGTTTTTTTGTTTTTTTTGTCTACATGTTGTAATACAAATTCTAAGGATGTATGTCCTCACCACTGCCAGAAGCGTATTTGTTGCATTCTCAGTGATGCCAGTGTATTCAATTAACAATACAAAAGCCTTTCATTCTCTATGAGTATACTCGAAGTGGCAGAATCCGTTACACCTGTTACTACCTGTTATATATTCGTAGACGGCAGTCAATATGTTAAAGAAATGGATGGGGAAAGTAATGGTTTTTTCCTATCGGCTCGTAAAAAAAAGTGACAAAGTGTGAAAGGGTAATAGTTGCTCTCACTTTCGGTATCTTATGGACACCAAGGACTAAACAAAAAAGGGAAAACAAAAGGACTCCACATGGAAAATCTAAAGACCGGGGTGCTCCACAAGGAAATTTGTCTTTGGGAAGTCTATGGGAAATTGTTAAGTGCGGGACAAAAGAAAGAACAAAAGAATGCTCCACAAGGGTGCATTTTTGAGAATGTGTGTTTTCCCTGCTTCATTGACTCATTTTTGATAAGGGTATTATTAAAAGGGCTTTTAAAAGTTTTTAATTTTGACTTTTTATAGTGTGCAGGTACCCTGTTTAAGTTTGCTTGAAAATAAATATTACATTTAAGGGGTAATATGGCTGAGCGGTCTAATGCGTGCAACAGACCCAAGTTCTTTTGGCTAGGTCATCAGGGTCAGGGGGGTGTTGGCTCGTATCCTGCTCATTGCACCTATTTCTTTCAGCAAAACACTAAACACCAAAATAGTTGCTTTTCTTCTCTCAGCGGTAAATGGGTACCTGGAAGGGCACAGAAGGTTCCAGGTGCACTACATACTTAGCAGCACAGGCTGTATTAGTTTCCCCCAGGGAGCTGAGGTCGCTGAAAATAAAATAGTGGCCCAGTGAAAATGTTCATGCACCATGGGCATCAAAATTGGCCGATACCTGCGCTACATTTTTATTAATATTCTTCCTCTTCTTATTGTAGTGAGTGCAAGTGCGCCCTCAATATTTCTGAAAAACTTTAAATTAGTATACTACAATAAAGTTAAATTTGGGTTAGGGACCTTTGGACTCACTCTCATTTTCCATTTTAGCATTTTTGTTTCTTTAGGTGGTCTTCCCAACAAGGGAACTCGGCAAAGCTCCCAACAAGGGGACATAAACACCAAGCTGGCAACAGCCAATCTCTCTCACACAAACATTGGTTTAACCTCTATGATTATTAATTACACAAATCTTTAAGTTGTGTTTTTTATAACTGGTCTATGATACTTATTCTAATAGATGTTAATTTTGCATCGGGGATAAAGAATATTAATTTTGCTTTTTACCCTACACCGATGTGTGTCAGCACTGTATACTCAGTACTTTCCCAAGTTCTGTGAAAAAAAATCACAGGCAAACACTCGGGTGGGATTCGAACCCACGACCTTTGCAATTCTAGAGCAGTGTCTTACCAACTAGACCACAGAGATTGCCCGTTAGCTAGTCAAGGGCGTCGATCGCTACTGAAAAGTAGGGGGGACGGGCGAGCAAGTATGAAAAAATTCATGTTACATTATAGGCCCGAAATACCATTCTGCGCGTGGTCCATCAGAAGAAAAGATGAAAATGTAAAAAATATTTCACCGTTTGTTGGCTTTTCTTTTATTTGAACAAAAATTGTAATGAAATATTAAATCAAGAAAATGGTGTATATTTTTACATTTTGTTGCATATTTCTATGAACAGTCAATCAAAAAGTGGGGGGGGGACATCTGATATGCTGTCCCCTCCAGTCTAAAAAGTGAGGGGGACATGTCCCCCCCGTCCCCCACCCATCGACGCCCTTGTAGCTAGTGGCAGTTCGAATCCTATATTTAGCAGCGGGAATAAAGAATAAAGAAATTAAGATACTTATTCTGGTCAGTGTGAAGCCACTATTATTTTCTGTGGGTATTTCTCTCTAAATTGTAGGGAGCATGGCTCTGGCCGTGCCCCAAATACTATTTAATTGGGAGGATAATGTCAGGGAGCTCTCTGTGAGTATTGTTTTGTGTTGTCAATCATTTTTATCAGAGAAATGCTGTAATTTTTAGTAGTTTTTGAATTGGGTATTTTAAACGTCTGTATTAGCCAGTCTTGCGTTGACCTTTTGCCCTTCACATTAGTGACTGGGTTGTGTTTTGTGTTATTGATTGGAGGATTAAAATCAATTCAAGTGCAAGAGATCTTTGTTGTAACAAATGTCATCAAGTGGAGTTTGCTGTATGGCAGTATGTTAGTAAATGCTCATCCTTATTAAAGGCCCTGTACACTATTGGTAAGATCGAAAAACACCAACATTCACAGATTCACACATAACTTACATGATTTGAAGTAAGTAATGGTAGAAAGGTTTCCTTGAAATATTTGTGACTGAAATGCTATCGTTTCTGAGGAATGAGTAAAACTATAGTTTTTATCACGCGTGATAAAAATGCTTGATGTTTGAAAAAGAGAAAACACATAAGGTCTCTTTTAACTATTTTCTTGTCACCTCGACGACCAATTGAGCTCAAATTTTCACAGGTTTTTTTGTTCATGCATATCTTTAATCACACAAAATGTGGACACTGATTTTGAGCCGTTACCAAAAGTATACAATGCCTTCAAGTAGAGGGTTGGCCTCCTTCCCATGCCTCACATTATTAATAATGATATTAATATTATTATTATTACTACCCGACAGGTCACAGATGCTGTAGTTGAGACGGTCAGTAACATCATTAAGAACCAGAACACCAACGATGATCTCGCTAATGACAACGGTGTCAGCTCATCAGCAATCATCCAGTCAGTCGAGGCTCAAATCAGTTCTACTCTCCAGCAGGAGGGCACGATCAGCATACAGCAACCAACCATCCACGTTGAAGGGGTCAGTCTGGACCCAATGGAGGCCAACGGCAGATTCAGCTTTGCCTCAGTTCAAAAACCTGGAGGGTCCCAGGAGAGCGGCTCACTAGAAGGAACGAAAGTGAGGACGTTTGACCGCACAAGTGAGATACCCCAGGATATTGAGGTCGTCGCATCCGTACAGCTGCCTCAAAATATTGGAGAAATATTACAATCTTCGACTGGTACGTTTGTTAATTTTAAATCCCTTTGGATGAGATTTTTCAAATGTAATAAACCACAAGGGAAACGGACTGGGTAACTTTAAAGCAATTTTGAGCTGAACAGAGGAAAATTGACTGGAGTGGAACTTGGAACGTGCTGGCGCTCTACCAACTACATGTTTGGTATCATGATGTTGGCAGTCTCCCTATTTTCTCAGTATCTTTGTTCAGAGGTGCATGTCAGAAGCCATTCAACCTGTAACTGCCGTATAGCAGGGATCATACCCAAGTTTACGATACAACCTGGGAAGCGACAGTAGAGGGATCACATTAAGGGATGCAACTTTTTCTGGCACCCTTGCCCAAAGATAGTGACATTGTAGGGAGAAAGCATAACATTAGCTCAATGGTAGAATGTCAGCACAGTAATCTGGAGCTGACAGGTTCACATCCAAAAGAATGAGAATTGTTTCATTATCAATTTGATTCTTTCGTTCAAATATCATTACATTCCTGCACATTCCTGCACAGTAAAAAACCAAAAAACCAAATATGTTTGTTCTGCTTAAAAAATTTGTTTTATAGAGAATTTTAATCTTTTGAAATAACAATTGAAAATGGCAATGTGGATGGGGGGCGGGGGCCTGGGCCTGCAGGGGCCTGGGCCTGCAGGGGAGATGCGCCCTCCCCCCCCCAATTTCAAGTGCCCTCCCCCTCCCAGGTGCCCCATCCTCCTACAAAAAAAATCGCGATAGGACTCACAAAAAAGTAAATAATAAGAAAAGGGTGAAAAGAGGAAAGTGCATGTTTGTTGTGAACGGTCCCAATCTCTACCGCGACCTCAAAATGCCAAGCACATAAGTGGATGGTAGCTCCCTGCAGCGTCCCCTTTCCAAAATCATCATCATCAAACATTTATTTCTTTGCTGTCCTTACATTTCACATTTCAAAGCAAAGTTTGTCAATGCATTATGTTCAAATTATAAGTAATACACAGTAATACATAGTAAATTAAGACAAGTAAATTTTGATAATTCACAATAATTTATATTGATCAGTAATACACGATAGTTATAAATAAGCAGTAAGTAGGACAACAATTAGGTTTAGGTGAAGCCAAGGCTTTTGTGCCGACTTATTGACAGACAAACAACAGTAAATACTACAGAAGACAAAAAACATGTACAATACGACAGACTAGACAAACAAAACACACGACAAAAGCTAATATAATGAAATCATGAACCCCCAGGACTGACAAACCCAGTTCCCCTGGCGCACCCCCCCCCCCAGTTAAAAGCAATTCCCCCCCTCCCCACTGAAAATGTCCTGCCTACGCCACTGGAACTAGGCAGCCAAACCTATACTTGGAAAGAAGTGTTTACAGGTCCTCTTACGTTTGAATTATCATTTGGCAGTTGGGCTATGCTGTTAACACGTTGACTGCTGCCTACGAGTATATTCTAGTAACAGGTGTAACGGATTCTGCCACTACGAGTATACTCGTAGAGACTGAAAGGTTTTTGTATTGTTAATTGAATACACTGGCATCACTGAGAACGCAACAAATACGCTTCTGGCAGTGGTGAGGACATACATCCTTAGAATTTGTATGTTCATATTATTTTTTGGGGGTGTTTTTGCTGTTGGTGTGCGCGCATGCGCACCACACTTTGCAAATGGAAACGCCCTACGAATCTATGACCGGCAGTCAACGTGTTAATGGAGAACGTCGCGGTTGAATTTTTTATTTTTATTTTTTTCTGATACAACAGGTGACAACTTCAGCCAACTGCAAGCCAGTTTCATCGTTTACGCTGGTGATGACTTGTTCCAGTCTTCCCTGATCGGAGGTAACTCCAGCATTGAAGTTGCGGGACCTGTTGTCTCTTTGACAGTACAAGGACTTGACTTAGTGAATCTGACTGAGCCGTTGGTGATTGAAATGCGGGTACAATTTATATATATTTATTCATTGTACAATTTTGTTTTACTATAATATTTGGTTTTACCCGTACATTGTTGTGTGTAAAGCACTGTTTACTCATTAGTTTCCTTTTCCTATACAAAAAAATCCACAGTCATATTACTTGGCGCTGGTGTTGTCAGCAGCAGAGTGTGGGTTTGAATCCCGGTCATGGCACTTGTGAAGGTACAGGAAGGTACAGGTGCGTTTTGCTCTACCAGCCAGGCTCCTAGTGGATGATACCCTTGCCTACATTCTTACAGACTGTGAAGGGGGTAACGCTGTTTCAGCCCCAGGAGTAGGTGGCAATGTGCCCCTGGTGACAGTTGATTTGGGTTTACAGCCTAAATCAGTTAAGTTTCGCCTCACCATTGAGTGGCAATTTAAGAAAACAAAAGCAACTAGATATATTGCATTTGTGCACAAATGCCGAGCTGTTTCGTCATAACTTTTTTCAAATTACTTAACTGAATTTGAAAGTTATTTTTTGTATTCAAAGCAGTTATGACGTATCAAGCCTGTTTAAAAACTAATTTGGATTATACCACGTTATGTAAGCAATTTATGACTAAAAACTGAAAAAAATAGAAAAAATCATAACAAATCACGTGATGACATCATCATGACGTCATTTCAGAATTTACTAAAACTTACCAATATCTAACAACCTACCAAGTTTCAGCATGATTGCCCTAATACTTCGGGAGATATACGACTTCAAAGAAGGCACCTTTAATGGCGCGTCACGTGACCCCCCGATGACGTCATCGATCTGAAACTTCACACATATGATGGCTGCTTGACGGTCAACATGTGTGTAAATTTTGAAGTGATTACACAAAACTTCACCACACACATCTTCAAAAAGTCCATTTTGAACAGTTTTCAACCTGCCGCTAGAGGGCGCTCGTGTGTATCGTGACGTCATCGGTATTTTTTTTTAACTACACACCTTTGCCAGACACTAACATCATTGAAAGCATTTTCATAACATTTAGCACTTTTGAATTACGAGGCACTTCCGGTTTCGACCAGAAGTAGAGGTCATGTGAGGTCACGCACACGGAATAAAATGAAGACCTAATTTATTCCTATACAATCCCGTAAACAGAAACCTACGGTCTCTTGTGGCTGATTTGTTACGGATTTTCAAATATTTAAAATAGAAACCTTTAAGATGACGTCACGTGACAGGTGATGATGTCATCATGACATCATTGTTTCAGGATCATTATTGCACCAATGCCTTTCATCACTGAAAGTTTCATTGCAATTGCTCTTTAGGAACTATGCGAAAGGCCGCTCATACAGAATCGTGTGTTATCTCAATGACTTCCTGTCTGAAAAATACAAATAAAAAAACCAACAATAATATAAAAAAAAACTTTAACGAAAACAAGAGCTGTTTCGCTGCGCTGTGCAACGAAACAGCTAATAAACATTCATTATTTACTGCCTATCTGAACAAACTGTATAGCATTGGAAAGAGAACTTCAGTCTCTTTAATGTGATCATTTTGTCATGTTTCTCTTCTCATGTCACTAGTAGTGAAAATACAAAGACCGGCACTAACTTTTTGTTCATCTACTTATTTTCCCGTAGTTATGCGCTAAAGGCGTTTGTGTGTTCTACGGAAAATCCCATAGTTAGGCAGGTATGGGTTATGAGTGTTTAAAAAAAAAAAACTGTGGTAATGTTTGTTGCTTTTAACATTTTGTACTTCCAGGTGCCAAACAATGCAACTCGTCTTGATAGCACGAGTTTCAGATGCGTCTTCTGGGATTTTACCAAGGAAGATGGAGTTGGTGATTGGTCAACAGCTGGGTGTGTGCTTGCGAGACAAACCAACAACACATTGTCATGTAACTGCGACCATGCCACCAACTTTGCAATTCTTGTGGTACGAAAAAAAGTTTACATTTCTGGAAATAGTCTCTTATTAAATTTGTTTTTCAAACTCACAGGCCTGATAATAATAATAATAATAATAATAATAATAATAATAATGGCTTCTTATATAGCGCTCATATCTGTCACTCAGTGACACTCAAGGCGCTTCAACATTCAGTATTTTCCTGCAAGGTATGAGGGGCTACGTTTGAAGTATGAGACCTACTCCTTTATGTAGCACAATGTAATGGTTTACAAGGTGCTGTGGCGCAATATGCTGCCAATCAAACCAGGTACACCGGGGCGAACCCCTTCTCTTTTCGATAAGTGCACCGGGTTCTTTTACGTGCATTACACAACACACGGGATCAACGGCTTTACGTCCCATCCGAAGGACAAAACAATCATGGTTAAGTGCCTTCCTGTTATGTCATCTCTCCATCTTCTCTTTTGTCGTCCTGTCCTTCTCTTGCCTGCTCTAGGCAGCCATTCTGTCATTCGTCTAGTCCACCTGTAGTCTTGAACCCTTGACACTTGGCCTGCCCTCCTCACGAAACTTCCATTTGCCTCTTTCTCTCTAGCCACTCTGGTCCTTGTTGCCTTACTCATGTGTGCTGTTATGTCATCTCTCCATCCCCTCTTTTGCTGTCCTCTCTTTCTCCTTCCTTTTCTAGGCAGCCATTCTGTCATTCGTCTAGTCAACTGTTGTCATGGACCCATTACACATGGTTTGCTCATCTCCATTTGATCTCCTTTTTTTTCAGTGATGTCCTTTGCTTTTGTTTTCTCTCGTATTTTGTTATGGTTTGGTTTGAGCAGTCAGGTTGGCGTATAGTGGTATCTTGCCAATTGCCTTCCACCTCTGGGACCCTGGTTCAAATCCCACCAGGGGAACTATGGATTGGGTTTTCAGTCCCTACCTGATTGCATGGGTTTTCCCTGGACTAATTCTCTAGGGTTTTCCTCACACACCTAAAACTGAAAATTGATTTCTTACTCAAAGTCAGCAACTTCTCTGAAAAGCTAATTGCAAGAGGCTATAACAGTTCAGAGATAAACAATATCACAAGTAAAGTATCACACAAAGAACGGTCAAATCCACAAAACTTCCTTCATTGTCCTTGAGTTTTGCTTTTTTTTCCAGAGTTAATAAGTGAAATGAAAAATGAAATATGGTTAACTTTATCATGTATTGTCTAATGAAACATTTTTCTCTCCATAGTGCTCTGTGTTCTCAATTTATTGAGAGTGGCAATAAAAAAAAAATATGATAACAATAATTTTTATTATTATTATAATTATTATTTTTACTATCACATATTTCTGGGTTATGAAACTAAGGATGCCTGATGAGTGAATCTAATGACTGTACATTTTGGTTCAGGGTAGTTTTTGGTTTATTCCTGACTTTCAATGATGTTCAGTTAAAAGACTGACAACAAATTCCTCCTAAGACCCATGTGTTGTTGAAATCCAATGATGTCATGTTTCAAATTTTGCTCAGAAAAGGTCAGGAATGAACCAACAATTCCTCATACTGAAATGTACAGATCTATGTAGACCAAGGCGACGGCCTTTAAGGTTTTGGTGTTGACAAATTTAGCACTGGAAGGGTAGCAAATACAATGTCAATTTACACCATTTTTACATGAGGTTAGAGACTTGTAATTTTGTTCCACTCATATTAGGACTCTATCTGTTGGAAAATGAGTACATCACAAAACTTAATTTGACCTTTGAGCCCCACTTCAACAAATCAAGTTTCTTCACATTTTTGGACTGAAAAAAAAACCCAAAAAACAATAACATACAAAATAATGTCATGTTCAGAGCTGTTTTAATCTGTAAGTTTTGTTTAAATTCAATTTTCAGGATGTGAAGGGACAAAAAATTGATGAATTTGTTCGAGCGCTTGACGTCATCAGCCAGATTGGTGCTGTCTTGTCCATCATTGCTCTGGGTGCAACTTTGATCATATACCTCTCAATAAAGTAAGGTTACATTTTCGTTATGAATGATTTATTTAAAGACACAATAATAAAGATACCTGTTTTATTTTTACCAAACACATCATACTTGCAAGTACTAAAGCATTTTTGAACATTATTATCCTTTTTCAAGTAATAAACCACAAGGGAGACTGACTGGGTGAATTTTATAAAATTTGGGGTTGAACAAAGAAAAATTTACTAGAGCGGTACAAGATCCTGTGACCCCGGATTAACCTGCCGGCGCTCAACCAACTGAGCTATCTAGCCCTATGTTGGCAAAATAGGGAGACCGCCAACATAGGGCTAGAAAGCTCAGTTGGTATAGTACACCAGCACGTTAGTGTTAAGGGGTTAACTCTTGATACCATCTCAAAATGTGCATTAAAAGTTTTAACTTAACTTATTTCTGCTGGATTTATTTATGCCTGTTGACTTGAATATCTCAAAAAGTACTAATGTTACTCGTGTTCATTTTCCTTTCGATCCAGATTGATCTTTCTTATGGTGGTTTTTTTTTTTTTTCAATGCAATTTTTCTAATAAAAAAAATGTTTTCTAAACCTAGAAAATTGCGGTCCGGGATATCACGTCAGATTTTCATCCACTTCTGCGTGTCCTTGTTGCTGTTGTATATTGTGTTCCTTGCTGGAGTTGACAATGCCAGGGTAAGTTGGCCACTGATGTTATTAGTTATCACATGTGCGAGTGGAATGCACATTAAGGGAAATCTCCATTAAAGAATTTCCAAGTTTTGGCCACAAAAACTCGGAAACTATTCATCCTTTTCACCCATTAGGTGTGTTTACATTGAATTACTTGGGTCATAAAACTTAATGGAGGAGCAGTTGACCTGCCTTGGGCAGTCAGCAGCCCTGCTGGTTTGTGCATGATCCAATTAAGTCCACTGTTTGGAAAAGGAATAACAGGGAGATAACAAGTGTGACCTGTCAGACGAAAAAGATGTTTCATTTGAGCCGTTTTCTTTAATGGAGCTTTCCCATAATTGGAAAAATATAGCATTTGTCGGTTCCATATCAAACAAGGCTTAAGGCCGACTTGCATATGGAACGCAGACGCGCTGTGTTTTCCATATTCCACAAGCATGTGTGTGATAAAAATGTTATCTTCAAGCAAACTAGACGCACAGATTAACGTAATGTTGGTGTTGGTACAGCTGTGTGTTTTGCGTATTCTTAGCTTAAAATAGCACAATATGGGGAGTTAGAACAGCGTAATTTGCAGAGTGTGATATGGGCCGTGTGATATAGGTTTACATCACACCTTGTTGGGTTGACCAATCAGAATCCCAGATTTAAGTTTGCTTGAAGATAATACATGATAGCAAATCTCTGAACAATCCACAACTAATTTTGTGTTGTTGTTTTTTTTAAATACACAAATATTTTTAGAAAAAGAAATGAAAGCAGTGGCTATGAATAGCACAAAACCAATTGATTTGAGTACAGTATATACAAACCACAGCCTGGCATTTTGTTATTTTTGTCTTGTTTGAAAATGTGACCACCCAGTTTCAACAGGTTTGGTTGTATGTTTTGTTTATTGAAAACAGAGTATGGCAATAACTTTACTGCACGAAAACAAATGATGCACTATCACATCTGTCAATGAATGGAGGCATATTTTTGATATTGAATTTAAATAGTACTCCACACAATACCCGACTGCCAGACAAACGTTCCACCACTTATTCGATCACCGCATCATTAGCTTGCCAAACTGCACTAGTAGATTAGTCAGTACACGCGAGTAAAACATAAAACTTGCAAATGTGCGTGCAGGAATGTTAGGGCCTTGTCACATGAGGCAACTTTTCCAGTAAACTTGGAGGCAACAACTGTGACCACCCAGCTGCAGGACCACTTTGGTAGCACTGGAGTAATTTTTCAAACAATTCCTAAGAAAAATATGTGAACATTCAAATGTCAATGTTTTTCTTCCTGGAGATTGCCTGGGACTGGTTGCCTGTAAATTGCCTCGTCTGACATGGGCTTTGGTGAAATTTGAAGATTGACTGAGATCTGGGTACTTGGCTTCTATTTGAAGCATTAGTGTGGAGTGCTATTATTGAAGTTGTTTCAGATCATTTGACAGACATTGTTTTGGGCTAAGCTGTCAGGGTGTGGGTCCGAATCCCGTTCACGACACTTCTCGGGCTCGAATTTAGGGTAAAATTCCACAAGACTGCAGGGCTTGCAGCTCAAAATGTTTAACGGCTCAGAATTTATTTTACAAGACCAGAATCCTAATAAGAAAGAGCTTTTTACAAAGTTAAACATGTAAATTGTTTTTATTTGAGCAAGCACTGAAAGAAGATTTATCTTACGGGTTAGTGTAGTTTGATTCTCAACGGAAATGTATAACAAACAGACTCAAGGTCAACATTTGAACATCATTTTTTTCTGTTAAAGATATTACACAGTGGCTATTACTCAATTAAAAAATGCAAGACCGCAGGACTTGTCAGGTCATGAGTTTACTGGCCTGAGGCTAAAATCACTGGCCTCGGGCCGGTGGTCCAGTGTCAATTTCGAGCCTTGCTTGTGTCTCTGCAAAAGCCACATAACTATAATTGCTTCTCTTCACCCAGGGGCATTAATAATATTATTACTGAGTTCTGTGAGTTCTGATAGAGATCTTTATCACACCCGATGGGTATCTCAAACGCTAATTTTTCTTTGTACGGGCCCTATTCCTTCACATAGTACTATGCAAAGGTCTACAAGGTGCTGTGGTGCAGTATGCAGCCAATCAAACTAGGAACACCGGGCGAACCTGTGAGGGCATAGATGGTTCTTGTGATTTATTTAGCTTAGTGCGCTACATACTTGGCAGCACAGGTTGGATATATTCCCCAAGGAGCTGAGATGGATTAAGGAATGAAATGAATGGCCCAGTGACCAGGGCTAATCATATTTGAGCTGCTATGAGAGTCACTGAGTGAGAGATTTGAGTGCTATATAAGAAGCCACTGCTTTTTATTATTTTAACCACCTTTCAATGGATGCAAATCATTTTACTGCCATTGAGTTCAATACTTAATCCTTAATCTTTCTTGCTTTATTTGTTGACAGGGTACAGGAGGTGCTTGCACTTTTGTAGCAGTATTGCTCCACTTCTTGGCCCTGACCACAATGATGTGGATGGCTGTGGAGGCCAGGAACATGTTTATCAGCACTGTCAATGTCTTCCCTGAGGACACCCCCAGATATATGCTCAAGGCTTGTCTGGTTGCTTGGGGTAAGTAATCTATATACTTTGAAAATCTTCAGTCTTGAAAATGGAGAGAAAAACTCCTTTTTTTCATGAGTTTGTAAGATCCCTTTCACCTTGTTTTCATGGAGATTGCTTCTGTTTGACAAGTTGGAAAGTTGCAACTACTGAATGCTATGTCTAGTTGCGACTGCCGCTTTTCAGCCGTGCCGCCACAACTACCAAAAACATTGTCGTATTTTCTATTCCTCCATGGTTCGTATAGCGCCGCAAGGTACAAGGTGAGGTGGGTGCCATTTTGGTGAACAAATGTTTTGTGAGAAACAAATTGAGACAAATGATAGCAGTTGTCATTGTCTGCTCTGATCTAATGTTGTATCAAAAGAGTTGATTACTGCAATGGCGTCCAATGCAATGCATACTTCACATTTCAGTCTGAGTTTTACCACCTTGCACCTCAGTGAAACTTAATATTTGGTTTTGAAAATAGTTGGGATTAGTGTCGAAGTCGCGACGTATTGAAGCATGGCTACATGTATAGGTCGTGTAGTGAATTGTACTAGTCTCCCAGCACTAATTGCCTGTCACCCTCACTTTAACCGCTCACCTACAAGTTATTTTCTTTCAGTAACATTCCTGCCAACTTTCCACCTAAAACAGGATGTAAGATTAAAGAAAAGCTTTGGGTTTTTTTTTCTTTAATTTCTCCACAGGGTCTCCTCTGATACTTGTGATGATAACGTTAGCATCGGCTACAAGCTATTATGGCAGCGAACACAAGTAAGTCGCCCTTCATTCTTCGTTGCCACCAAAGTCATCAGCACGATAAAAGGCAGGGTATTTTGTCTGTGAATGTTAAAGACCAGTATCCTCACTAGGTGTATCCCGACATGTGCATAAATTAACAAACCTGTGAAAATTTGGGCATAATTGGTCATCTAAGTTGCAAGAAAATAACTAGGAGAAAACTCCCTTGTTGCATTGAATTGTGTGCCTTCAGCACCTCAGACTCAAAGTGGGTAGGTGAAAAATTACCTGTTTCTTTAAAACTACACTACTTCAAAGGGTGTTGTTTCTGACAATGTTTTATAATAGACCCCCTTGCACAACGCGCAGCGCACTCAAACGCGCCTTCGCTGTCTGCCACTTTGGGAGTCAAAACCATGCACAAACATGCACAAAAGATTTGACTCCCCAAAAGATGGACATGTTTGGAGGTGCGTTTTGCATTGTGCAGGGGTCTATAGGCCCTATCAACAGCTCTCCAATGCTCTCTAGTCTCTACCAAGTAAGTTTTTATGGTCAATAAATTTTGGAGTAATCAATACCAAAAGTATACTCTGCCTTTAATAATAAAAAATTAAATGTCTTATAATTATATCTTTACAAAAAGAGTTGCTTTATGCATTCCATGGCATTTCCTGGCAGTCAAATAATTCATTATACTGTCAATAAATCAGACAAGTGATATTATGTATTATAACTACCAGAAAGTTTAGATAAAATAACTGTGAAAATTACCAGTTAAAGGTTGGGTAATACCGGGAAGAAATCGTGTAATTTTTTTTTTGGAAAGCTTACTTATTATAAAGATGGTTATGGTAGCATAAGTAAGCATCCTGTGATATTATTTTGTCTGAAATACCCTTGTTGGTTAGAAATGTTTGAATCTGAGAAAACGATATCTTGCATGAATCGTTTCTCAGATTTCTGAGGGTTGGTGTACCTTTGCAAATGCTGCGGCCAGAGATGCGGTTGGTACCCGCTATCACCAAGATTCAACGTTTAAGTTTTTTTGACTTCTCAGTGAAAATTCTGAAAATTAATTTTGGCTTGAAAAAAGAAAAATTGATAGAGTGGGACTTAAACCAACGACCTCCATATTAACAAGCCAGCGCTCTACCAACTAAGCTATCTAGCTCTTTGATCCCTTGTGGTTTATTACTTGATAAACAATTTTTAAAAACAGTACAAAGTCTTGCTGTATGGAAATGTTCTTTTTTGACAAACTTTAGCTGCATGCATGCTTTTGTGGTATAATATTGCTATTAGCAGATGATGTATTGAGTAGAGGCCATGTTTTACAAAATCAGTACTTCGGTTCTGTTGTTAACTGATTTCTGAAACTACGCTTTTCTCAAACTTCTTTGCTTGGTTTGTTATTACTTTCCATCATCAGTTGTTTCATTTCCCCTGGTCTGGCGATGTACCTTGGTCTCCTCCTTCCAATCAGCATCATCCTCCTCCACAACATTGTCACCTTCATCTTGGTCATGCGCAGCCTCTTTAAGGTCCAGGAAGTATCTCGCTCTCAGCAGATCTCCAAACGTCTCCAGAATGCCATCGGTATCTCCGCCCTGATGGGCTTGACTTGGATCTTTGGATTCCTGGCCATCGAGGAAGCAAGGTTTGCCTTCCAGCTCATCTTCTGCCTGGCCAACTCCTTGCAGGTAGGCAATTGAAGACATGTCCTTTTTTTGGCAATTTGTTTGTTTGGTTGTGAGTGCATATGCTGTATTAAATAAAATAAAACAATTATGGGATATCATCAAATCCTGATTTTGGGCGATAGCTTCCTGTTGGGCTAATAAGAGTCTGAGTTCATACAAAACAGGCAATTCCTGGACTGAAAGTGTCATTAGTTTCGAAGAAAGGAGAAATTTGAAAAAAAGACAAATGGAACTTTAAATTAGTCTGTGGATTTCGGAAATCGGGAGACTGCTCAGTTCTCAAAAGAGCTGTCCTGCTTATTAACTACTACCGGGGGGATGGTGGCTTGTGCGTAAAGCGCTCAACCTCTCAACGCTGTGGCCCTGGTTCGATTCCCAGCTAAGGCCATATGTGAGTAGAGTTGTGCGTTTGTTCTAGCCTGGTGCCATAAGGGTTCTTCTCCGTGCCCTCTGGTGTTCCTTCCTCCGGAAAAATCAAACACTTTTGATCTCTGGCTGTGCTCTGTGTTTGTATACGGGTTGCTGCGGCTGGCTGCCGTAGTCGCCCTTACATGCCAGCAGCCTGAACACGTTGTAGCCGCGTCCTTCGCATTCAGCTTTCCAGCTACAAGTGAGGATGATTAGCCTCCCAAATTATTAAGTGAGCAAGGTCTGATAACAAAGAACAACTTATGGTTATGAACACCAGGAAAATTGTTTTAGTTGTAATCTGAAAGCTTGATTTGAAAATTTTGTATTAGGATCAATATATTCTTTTTTTTAATGCTAATTTCTGTTACTTATTTATAATGTGTATATAAAGTAGTAATTGTATGATTTGTTTTTCAATACTTCCACATTTAAGGTATAATCAGTTTGTGGTGACACCGTGTGTATATATTTAATGCGCTGTGTAGGTTTGTTCTTTGAGAACTTATCTAACTATTTATTCTACTGCCATGGAGTATTTTGGATTTCGGGAGACTACTTAGTTCTGAAAAGACACTGTCCTGCTTATTAAGTACTACCTGGGGAGGTAGGAAATTAGCCGGGACCACTACTTTGGCTTAGTGGATCAATGGGACTTCTCGTTAATAACTCCACTTCACAGGTTCTCAAAGAACAAGTCAATTCAATTCAAGTCAGCATTTATTTCATACCACTCTTCTCAAAATATAACTCACATTCAGAATGATACGCAGATAAGCAAAATAATAAACACAGCAGATGGGGAAAGAGTTAATCTATGTCTACACAACTAAGTAGATGTTATACACATGGTGTTACCGCAAACTGAATACCTCGCCATGCAATGCCTCAAAACCCATATTCCACTGTTGAATTAGGAATTCAAAAACCTTTCATGTATCATTCTTTTAAAAAGAAAAGGAAAATGCTCAGGTCTTTTCTAAATTCTTCCGCTTCCTTTACCTAGGGTGTGGTAGTTTGCATCATGTTCTGCGTCAGAAGAGAGGAGGTACGTACGGCCATAGGGCCCTACATCTGGTGGATCTGCTGCAGCCGAACCTGCCAACTGCCTGTATTCGTCAGCGATAAGGCCTCTGACTTCGAACTGGTTCCTACATCTACACCCAACTCTCCATCTAGTGACACTAACACTGCGCAGTTTGACCTGTCTGTGTCTGCCCCAGAGTAATTGCTGGAGGTATACTCTTGCTCTGTGGTTAAGGCAGATCTGCAAACTCTGAAATCAGCTGTTGTCTTTTTTTAAAAAAGGTTTTCAGATAGTTTTCTCAAATATGACTTTATTTCAGAGGGAAATATTTCACTGAATAAATGGTTCTGGAATGAACTTCATAATCAGTTAGCTTTCAGACCATGTTTGTTTGTTTTTATCCAACAGGAAAAAACAATTCTTAAGTCTCATGTTTTATTGAACGTAATTGATAGGTTGATTGATTGAAATTCTGTTTGTTGGATTCATTCTTGTTTTCTGCCTGACATTGTCTTGTTGTTGTTTGAAGTCCTCTTTCTATTTGTCATAGTTTGTTTCGGTTTTTGACTTACTTTTGTCATGCATACTAAACGACACTATCTAAATTTGTTGTTGGATTTATTTCAAACATCTTCTTTCCAGAGGAAAGTAGGTGTGTACAAAGGTCTAACTTCCCCATTTCCGTACTAGTTAAAGTTTTTTTTAAAATGTTTTCATTGCGTTATTTATTGACGCTGGTTGAGTTATTGCATCTGTAACTAATATTGACAAGGATTTATTGATGTTACTTTTCAGTATGAAGACTTTTTGGTGAATTGAGTTGAAATTATTGAAAGAAAGAAAACATTTAGAAGTTGCAAGAAGGTATGTATAATGTAAAAGACTGTAGAAGACTGTCTATGATTGAGTCATATAAGTCATTCAGGGCTCAAACTTGAGGGGAAAAGTTCACAAGACTGCAGGGCTTTCAGCACCAAACTTTTGCTGAACCATAAAATCGTTCTTAAGACCAGAATCAAAATGTGAGACAGTGTCACGATTATTGTATTTTAATGGGTACAACTTTCTTAATTACTCAACAGAATTGAAGAATATTTATCAAACTCAAAGTCAACATTTGAACATAAATTTTAGGATAAAGATAGGGTGAGGTATTATTATTCAATCACAGAAACTGCCGGACTTGTCCGGTCAAAAGTTTACTGGCCTCATGCATGCTTAAAACCTTGGCCTCGGGCCTGCTATCCAGTGTTATTTTCGAGCCCTGTCATTTAGCTTAGTTAAGTTTCAATAGTAATTTTAAGACAGGTTTTTAGTTTAATAATTACTTGTTAATCATTCACCATGCAAAGCCTGTTTATAGTTCAATGTTATGTCTTTGTTTTTCATTATTATGTTTTTTTAGTTCTTAATTAGTATTTAAAGTTTATTTTTTATATTTACTGTTGTTGTTTTTACCACTATTTTTCTTTTTCGTTGTTTTTACAGCACTCGAATTTCAAGAGCTTGTGGCACAAAATGTTTACTGGACAAAGAAGTGCTTTACAATACCTGAATCAAAATGAGAAAAACACTTCCTTACACAGTTTAACATTCATTTGAACAAGCACTTTTTGTAAAAGGAGATTAATCTCCTTTGTCTTTATGAGTTTTAAGGCTACTTCATTACTCACTAGAATTGGAAGTAATTTTATCAGACTTAAAGTCACCATTCGAACATAATTTATTTTTGTTCAAGATTTTACACAATGAGGTAAAACCATTCATTAGTATTCAATTGAAAAAACACAAGACAGCCAGACTTGTCTAGTCATAACTTTACTGGCCTGACACTAAAACTAGTGACCTCGGCCTGCAGTCCAGTACTACGTGAATTTGGCTATAATTAATTTCTACCTGACTATGTGTTTTTTTTTCCTGGAATAGCTCTAGTGGGTTTTCCTCCCACATCTAAACCTGAAACTTCCTTCCTTGTCTTCTCTCAATGTGGTTTTTGGGCTAGTACAGTGATCAAGTTTCTGAGAATCCTTGGCTTCACAACCACAATGAATAGAATGAAATAGAATGAAATGAAAGGAAACATGCAGCTTGTATTTGAAAAAAAAACAACATGTATTTTAAATTTTATGTAGGGTCTTTGCAATAAGTGTTTGATATTGTTTACAAGTAATTTAGATGTAAAAAAAAGAAAAAAAAAGAGTTTGTGTTAAATGTTATTGTGTTTTTAAAATATATTTGTATATCATCAGGTTTTAAATATGTAAGTGTACTCCAGTATAATCAGTAGCTACAGTGTTCTAGGGTGTTCTTTCTTAAGATGTTATGTCGGAAAAACAGGGTAGGGGTGGGGGTTGCGAAACAACTTATACCCAGGTATGTTGTTAACCAAGAAAGACTGTTTCCTTATCTGTTAAAGTACTTACATCTGAGTGTTCAGAAGACTGTACAAGCGAGGCAACCTGATTTATCATCAAATAGAGATCAGGAGAAAAACTGGCTAATCCTTGCATTGTATGTTTGTATTTTTGGGTTGAAAACCCATGTTTAATATTGTCTAACCCTTTAGATTATATTGAAACTTATTACTTGCTCATGTAGATTGAAAATCCACATTTAACAAGTTTGTTTCAGACATTTATCTCTAGTTACCTTTATTTTTTTTTCTGAAATAAAGAGTACTTGTAAAATTACCAGCACCATTTAAGGTAGGGTCATATATTAGGCTATATTATCAATAAGGATACATTAAAAGTCACGTGTGAAAATTTCAGCATTGTGCAAGTTTGGTCTATAGCTATTTCTTGCCTGAGGTTTTATGCCTCGCTAGCCACGGCATGGGATGCACAGGATATTGCATTGGTGGTTACGTCTTACAACCCCCTATGCTGCGCTTCAGTTGCCCGGACTCTTTGAATTTAGATTGTTTGATTTTACATAGTTTTTAATAACTTTTATCAATACTCTGAATACAGTCTTTTTTGTCAAAATTAGTCATCAATAATATATATATCCCTATATTTTTTAATCAGAGTTGAATTTTAAAAATTGGTTCGGATATGGCCTTGTGATGGTTTCCTTTTGGAAATGTTCTTACTCATGGGAGACATTTATTATAGTCATGTTTGCAAGCGAAAAAGCCCAACGAAGCCGGTGTGTCCTTTTGAGATAAGATCAGGCGTTAGCATTCCTTATAATCACAAGTAATAAATAAAGTGTTCAAACAAAGTTAGGCTATAAAAGACAAATTCATTGTTATTTAGCTGTTTCGTAGCGCAGCGCTGCGAAACAGCTCTTGTTTTCATTAAAGTTTTTATTATTATTATTTTTTTTTTTTTTTTTAGCTGTTTCGCAGCAAAGCGCAGCGAAACAGCTCTTGTTTTCGTTAAAGTTTTTGTTTTTGTTTTTTTTATTTTTATTTTTCAGACACAGGAAGTCATTGACATAATGCACGAATCGTTCTAAGCGGCCTTTTGCATAGTTCCTAAAGAGCAATTGCAATGAAACTTTCAGTGATGAAAGGCATTGGTGCAATAATGATTTTAAAACAATGATGTCATGATGACGTCATCACCTGTCACGTGACGTCATCTTAAAGGTTTATATTTTAAATATTTGAAAATCCGTAACAAATCAGCCACAAGAGGCCGTAGGTTTCTGTTTGCGGGATTGTATAGGGATAAATTAGGTCTTCATTTTATTCAGTGTGCGTGACCTCACATGACCTCTACTTCCGGTCGAAACAGGAAGCGCCTCGTTATTCAAAAGTGGAAATAGTTATGAAGTTGCTTTCAACGATGTTATTGTCTGGCAAGGGTGGGTAATTAAAAAAAATACTGATGACGTCACAATACACAAGAGCGCCCTCTAGCGGCAGGTTGAAAACTGATCAAAATGGACTTTTTGAAGATGTGTGTGGTGAAATTTTGTGTAATCACTTCAAAATTTACACACAAGTTGATCGTCAAGCAGCCATCATATGTGTGAAATTTCAGATCGATGACGTCATCAGGGGTCACGTGACGCGGCATTAAAGGTGCCTTTTTTAATGTCGTATATCTCCCTAAGTGTTAGTGGGATCATGTTTAAACTTGGTAGTTTGTTGGATATTGGCAAGTTCTTGTAAATTCTGAAATGACGTCATGATGACGTCATCACATGATTTTTTATGATTTTTTGAAAAAGTTATGGCGAAACAGCTTGGCATTTGTGCACAAATGCAATATGTCTAGTTTTTTTTATTTATTTGTCTGTTTCAGTAATAAAAGCCATTAAGATAACGCACGTTCGGTCTATGCGGCCTTTTGCCTAGTTCCTAAAGAGCCATTGCAATTAAACTTTCAGTGATGAAAGACATTAGTGCAATACACTGCATATTACAATGACGTAATGATGATGTCATCACCTGTCACGTGACGTCATCTTAAAGGTTTCTATTTTAAATATTTGAAAATCTGTACAAATCAGCCACAAGAGACCGTAGGTTTCTGTTTGCGGGATTGTATAGGGATAAATTAGGTCTTCATTTTATTCAGTGTGTGTGACCTCACATGACCTCTACTTCCGGTCGAAACCGGAAGTGCCTCGTAATTCAAAAGTGCTAAAAATTATGAAAACGCTTTCAACGATGTTAGTGTCTGGCAAGAGTGTGCATTTAAAAAAAAATACCGATGACGTCACAATACACAAGAGCGCCCTCTAGCGGCAGGTTAAAAACTGTTCAAAATGGACTTTTTGAAGATGTGTGTGGAGAAATTTTGTGTAATCACTTCAAAATTTACACATATGTTGATCGTCAGGCAGCCATCATATGTGTGAAATTTCAAATCAATGACGTCATCGGGGGTCACGTGACGCGGCATTAAAGGTGCCTTTTTTGAAGTCGTATATCTCCCGAAGTATGAGTGCGATCATGTTGAAACTTGGTAGGCTGTTAGATATTGGCAAGTTCTTGTAAATTCTGAAATGACGTCATGATGACGTCATCACATGATTTTATATGTTTTTAAAATATTTTTTGCACCTTTTAGTCATAAATTGCTTACAAAACGTGGTATAATCCAAATTCTTTTTTAAACAGGCTTGTTACGTCATAACTGCTTTGAATACAAAAAAAACTTTCAAATTCAGTTGAGTAATTTGAAAAAGTTATGACGAAACAGCTCGGCATTTGTGCACAAATGCAATTAGCTCTAGTTTTGTTATTTTATTTGTACTCTATTTGGCACTTTTGGCAAAGCCCGTAAACAATGTGACGTCATACATGCATGACCAATCAGGTCGCAGTATGCAAATGACCGGCCACAATTTGGCCGTGGTCACTTTTTGGTACGACACATCGTCTGCCCAATGCTTCAGTGCACACCCAGACCGTGAAAATGGCTGCAGGTGCTGGGATAAAATTGCGCAGAAAGTTCGGTATTCTTAAGAAGGATGGGCTGGGTGGAAACGCCAAGCCTCCTTTGACAAACTACCGCACTACATGGAACTCATAGTACATGCCGTTATTCCCTCTGGAGCCAGTGTACCCAGCAGACTTGCACAGGTAAGCTTTTTAGCCTGTTATTTCCAGTCCCTCATTCGGAAAGGACGTTGTTTATTATTTTTATCTGCACGTGTTGAAAGACTCCCAAGACCTACTCCTAGAACTATTCGGTTCGTTCCGCTATCGTCTCCCCGACCCTCATAGGTCATCATGTACAAAATCCTATTCGAAACTTTTTCCCCTTCACGTTTATGCACCTGGACTTCTCTTTTGAAAACGGAGCTCGCCAAAATTAGGCTCTATGTATTCATTGTTTTCACAGTGAGCTCGGGGTGGGTCCAGAAAATCCACTCCGCAAAAAAAAGGTGCAAAAAATGATAAATTCCCATCGTTATTCGGAATCGTCGCCTTCCGATAACAAAAATGGCCGCCGTCGCTTGTATCAATGGTATGCTGCGCGCAACGCTGGTTCACAATAACCAACGGTTTACGTATAAAAGATAAGCCATTGATTATTGTGGACCAGTGTTGCGCACAGAATACTATTGAATACCGTCTTAAGGCATGTCGTGGACCAGCGTAGTAGACCAGCTGAATGGGATAAATAAATATTCTTCGTCGTCGTCCCGCGTGTGTAGCGCAGGCAACACATTGCAACAGTTAGGGGATAATAGCTAGGGTATCAGACTAAAACCCTCCTAAAAAAAACGTAATTGTTGGTCTGGCTTCCTACCCCTCCGACAAGCTCCCAAGCTCACGGCTAGATTGGCATGCTGGGGAGTTCATGCCCGGGCTTGTCTCTCTTGCCCCACGAGACACGGCACAGGCTGTACGGGATATGCCCCAAGGTTTACGTTCCGCTAGCTCCCACGCTGGTGCGCCGTAAAACATGCTTCGGTTGCACGGACACTCTGAATGCGAATCTTACGTTCGATTTTTCATCATTATTTACAAATTGTATCAATAATCTGAATACATAGTCTTTTTTGTCAAATACTATATAATAATATATAAAAAAATAGATTTAAATTTGGTTCAGTAATTTATTTTTATACGGCTGGAAGTAAAACTATCTCCGAAGATCACGTGATTTATCCGAACCACTTTTTTGGTTTGGATAAATCGCGTGACCTTCGTTTTTTGAAAAATGCTCAAAAACGGCAAAATTTGATGGTTTCTTTTAGGAACCGTTCTTCTCCATTCCTGGAAGACCTTTGAAGTCATATGTTAGCCTATTTTGTAGCCCAAATAGCCCAACGAAGCCGGTGTGCCCTTTAATTTAAAGGGGCACACCGGCTTCGTTGGGCTATTTGGGCTACAAAATAGGCTAACATATGCCTTCAAAGGTCTTCCAGGAATGGAGAAGAACGGTTCCTAAAAGAAACCATCAAATTTTGCCGTTTTTGAGCATTTTTCAAAAAACGAATGTCACGTGATTTATCCGAACCAAAAAAGTGGTTCGGATAAATCACGTGATTTTCGGAGTTAGTTTTACTTCCAGCCGTATACAAGTAAATTACTGAACCAAATTTAAATCTGTTTTTTAAAAATTATTCATGAGTATTTGAAAAAAAAGACTATGTATTCAGATTATTGTTACAATTTGTAAATAATGATGAAAAATCGAACGTAAGATTCGCATTCAGAGAGTCCGTGCAACCGAAGCGTGTTTTACAGCGCACCAGCGTGGGAGCTAGCGGAACGTAAACCTTGGGGCATATCCCGTACAGCCGGTGCCGTGTCTCGTGGGGCCAGAGAGACAAACCCCGAGGCATGAACTCCCCAGCTTGCCGGTCTAGCCGTGAGCGTGGGAGCTTGTCGGAGGGGTAGGGAGCCAGACCAACAATTACGGTTTTTGTAGGAGGGTTTTAGTCTGATACCCCTAGCTATTATCCCCTAACTATTGCAACGTGTTGCCTGCGCTACACACGCGGGACGACGACGGGGAATATTTATCCCATACAGCTGGTCTACTTCTATGATAGCTGCACAATGTCCACCCCCCCCCCAAATTGCTGCTTTTGCTGGCTTTCCCTTTGGATTTATCGTGGTTTTTCTTTTACTTTTTACTTTTCGTTGGACCACCTTCTGTGTGTTTTTCCTTGCGATGTTTTTGTACCGATCCTTGGATGTCGAAGAAACGTTCTCCATTATTGCAAGTATATAGTACGTCGTCGTACACAGAATACAGGTTGGGGTTTAGTTTTCGCGGTCGTAACCAATAACTGTTTCAATGGCAAGTTCAACCGAAACAGTTATTGGTTACGACCGCGAGCGGACTTCGACTAGGACTGACCATAGAGCAAGGAACCTTGCTCTATGGACTGACGTCCGCTCATGTCACTGATCTCTATTATACTGACAGGTAATAGATATCAGTGGCATGGTTCATGTCTGTTTTTTTTATTTACACGTGAATTTGTGCTTGATGGATATGAAGTCTGTATCCTCATGCCTCGCCATTGTTATAATTGATACATAAACAGAGCACCAGTCTACTTACAACATCGCGCATCATTGCCACGTAAATTGGACAGTTGCAACGGCTGGAAAAGCGTATAAGCTGACCTTTGACCGCGTTTTGGTTTTTTTCACATTTTTCGTTAATTACGTGATATTTTGATGATTTTTTTTTACAACAACCATTTAAAAATTGTTGTCTGTCATTCCACATCACAATATTAGGTAAACAGTAAGCCGGTGTGTCCCTTTAATAGCCATTGACAAAATTTACGTCTTGTGTTTCATTGAGTTTCAGTGAAAAATTGTCTGCCAAGGCAGAGAAAACGAGTCACAGGTGGTACATAATATAGAATGATATTTTGGCTGGTAACCTTTTTCTTGTGTAAGCCCAAAATACATCATACATAGAGTTGTTTAAGCAGAAAATGTGTCTTAACTCAGTTTTGCTGAGCTTAAATTAGCAAGAAAACCAGTCCTCATCTAAACCCTAACTTCAACTTAGGGTGTATACACCATACCATTATCTATAGATAATGGTATGGGTTATCAAAAAATAAGGTTGTCGGAACAAAAGGTAGGGTTGTGGGAACACTGGGTTGTCCGATCATAGGGCAGTCACCGGCCGGAGAAGTCATAAGCAGGTCATAGTTTTGAAAACTTGTGTCCTAAAGCTCACTGCTTTCTTAAATCTAGTATGTCTAGAGGGCCATATTCATCTGTTTAAACCATATTAAAGGATTAAGTTAAAACAAATTTCGGGGTGAAAATTATCGCTTTCTAAAACCACATTACTTCAAAGGGCATACTTGGAGAATGAGTAGGATAGTGTAAGCATGTAATTTTTATCCTCAAATGCATCCCAAGCATAAAGCATGCCAAGGTAAAGGGAGGGTATACCTTTGGTAATTACCGATCCAAAAATGATAATGGGCACTTATGGAGAGCTGTTGATAACTATGGAACTAAGAAAGGCCTCAGATGTGAAACTTTTCTCAGGCATCTCAAAGCAAACAATTCTATCCAACAACGGAAGGGTGTTTTTTTTTTCATTATTTTCTTGCAACCTCGATGACTAATTTAGCCCAAATTTTGACAGTTTTTTTCGGGTGTGGGTAAAAGCTGGACTTGCCGGAATGATTGGAACTCGAAATAGAATACACTATTTTTAAAGAATTGGCAACAACAGAGGCAGCCGGAACTGTATTTAAATAGTCAAAAACAGAAAGCAGGTACCAGACTATGCAACAGACGCAATCAGCGATGCTCCCATACACTGGGATGTGAGTTCCGACCTGCAATGCCCGGTTGCATTGCTACCCGACTACGAATACAGTGCCACTTTGTGTGCGTCTGTTGCATAGTCTGGTACCTGCTGTCTGTTTTGTCCGTCAGGTGATCAGCAAAGTCGGTCAAATTTTTATGTGTTCTAGTTCTGAGGATATTTTTTACAGAGTTAAGCGGGTAATAATGACAATATATGATACCATTTCAATTGAGTTCTGACTTCCCTTGCAGCAACATCTTAAAAAAAAATGTTCTTTTACAGCTCCGGCAGATGAGGCAATTCCGGCTTTCACCAATTTCCGTTTTTTCTGCACATGTTCGGATACATGAAGTTTGGATACTGGTCTTTGACAAGTACCAAAAGTATACCCGGCCATTAAGTTAAAACAAATGCACAATGTTCACACATACCATAATGAGTTACTCCACAATGTTATGTAAGTTATGTACAGAAATTTGAGAAAGGAAATGGAATTAGCTGTTGCAAACTGCTTATCAACGAAAAGGACCTCTGGTATAAATACAAAAAACAGTGGCCTAGCTGACATTTTGACCCTAGCAGAGTCTTTTGGGGCCAACACAGTTTATCTGCCCATCAAGTCGGCATCTTGTTGCCATGAGCTGACTAGATTTGACTTCTCAGTCAACTGGAGGTGATTGGGTGAAACGCAGAACACGATGCATGTGTTAAGTTGGAAATGACTAAAGGGAATAGCGCCAACACCTTTTTGAACTGGATACAATCTAGAGCTCTCACACAATGGAGTTCATTAATTAAAGGTTTGATACAGAAGTTTAAAGTAACAATTTCTGGGAGCCTTTCATATGGCTTGATGATGGGATTGTTTATACAAGCGTGCCTACTGTAGGTGGGTGGGTTTCAAAGAAATAACTAGATCAAAAATCAGTTCTTATGAAAAAAAATGCATAGGCCTATATATTTTAACAAACGAGGAAGAAGAAGAACAAATACCGTGCTGGCCAAGTTCATTCCTGATTAAACTACAAAGTTGTTTGTTTAAGCCAGGAAAAGCCATTGGAAACTACTAATATTAGGGACCTTTGATCTGAAATGTCCTGTTCATTTGAGGCATTACTTTGTAATTCAGTTTATAGGTTTAATATATGATGAAGCCAATCAATATTCAAAAATCAAATTTCGGGGTGGATGGGTGGGTCAAAACAATGTTTAAAAAGCACCACAATTTTTTAACATTGACTATTCTGAATGGTCCCTTGGGTTTTTTTGGTATTCACCATTGACAGCTGTTATTAATTGCCCGCCGTGCCAAATAGGTCATTTTGAACTACATAGTCAAAGCTTTAGACTGTTCATTCTTTTCTTTGGTACGGGGACTGGAGAATGTTCCTTTTAGTATTTGCTCTATGCTTTTAAATGTCAATAATGGATCCCAAGTTCTTCACAGGTAAACTTTCATTAAAATGTCATTCAAAACCTAATCACCCCCCTAGAAAAATGGTTCATTCTGACGACTCTACAAAACAAGCATAATTTAGGGTATCACGTCCTTCTACTACCAGTCTGTTATAATCTGACAGAATGTTCCTTTTAATACTTGCTGTATGCGTTTAAATGTCAATCATGGATCCCAAATTCTCCACAGGTAAACTTTCATCAAAATGTCATTCAAAACCTAATCATCCCCCTAGAAAAATGGTTCATTCTGACGGCTCTACAAAACAAGCATAAATTAGGGTATCACGTCCTTCTACTACCAGTCTGTTATAATCTGACAGAATGTTCCTTTTAATACTTGCTGTATGCGTTTAAATGTCAATCATGGATCCCAAATTCTCCACAGGTAAACTTTCATCAAAATGTCATTCAAAACCTAATCATCCCCCTAGAAAAATGGTTCATTCTGACAGCTCCACAAAATAAGCATACTTTAGGGTTTCACTTCCTTCTACTACCAGTCTATTATAATCTGGCAGCAGTTTGTGTGGACTTTGTAGGGAAGTTCAGGCAGACCCTGATGGGTACCTTTTTAACATAATCAACCACGTAGTAGTATCTCTGTGAAAGTTGACTGTGAGACATTCATCATGATACTTGTTGGCATCCGGAGTGCAGTGCTTGCCATTTTGTTGGTTTGTTGCCATCAACCAGTGGAAGGTCGAGGTAATTTGTCCCCTTCGTACTAAGTTTTGTAAATTTAAAAGGCAGTTTAAACAATTTGCCCAGTCACTTTCCCTTGTGTTTTATTGGTAGAAGTTTGAAACAAAAAAGTTGCATCCCTGTCAGGTGATCTATCCCTGTGCTGCAATTTCCCAGGTTGTATCGTAAACTTAGTTGTGATCTCTGGCTACACGGTAGTTAACCCTTTCATGCACCATTCATTTTTTGATAAATTGATCATATGGACTCTTTCATTTTGAAAATGGCGACCCCCCCCCCCCACCCAAAAAAAACATTATGAAAACTATTTTTCTGAAGGGATTTAAACTATAGCAGTCGGCGCGTGAAAAAGTTAAAGGTTGTACAGCTTCTGACTCTGGCACCCCTGAACAAAGATATTGACAAAATAGGGAGACCGCCAACATAGCTGAGTTTGTAGAGTGCTGGCACGTTAATCCGGAGGTCGTTGATTCAAGTCCTGCTCTTAGTCAATTTTTCTTTGTTCAATCCTAAATTTAGTTTGAAAAAGACAAATTTTAAACAGCCCAATTAAATCGAAATACATTTCAGTTGTAATTGTATATTTGTAGCTATTTTGCTCTCTGTCTATGCCTACTTTTGGACGGTATTTCAGTGCTGGCTTGTAGGCTTGGTGTTTTTGTGCATGCGGCATCCTTTTGGACTTTGGTAAATAATTCTGAATTATCTTTTCTTCTACCAATAGGCACCAACAATCTAGCATTTGTGGCCAACAGTTACCCTCCAGGGCTTTATGTAGCTCAGGCAGACACCCTGAACTTCACCCTCATCCCGGTACCTTCATACTCTAATCCTGTTGCAGTTGACTATGATCCTGTAGATAGCAAGGTCTACTGGACAGACACTGCCCTGTTCAGCATTCAGCGGTCCTTTTTGAATGGCAGCAGCATGGAAATTGTTGTCAGCAATGTTACTGGTACGTTGCACAAGTTTTTATGGTTGATATTTTTATTGAAAACTAGGCGATGAGACAATTAAATCAATGCTGGGATGATTCATACTCCTTCGTGATGTATTTTGATCTTACCCTCTCCTGTTCAAACTAAAGTAACTGAAATGCTGACACTTCGCACTGAAACCCCACAATTTATAACTCTTGCTTTTCGTTTTAGAAAAATCTTCAGTACCTTTTAACAGTAGGGTCATAGATTAGGGTTAACTCTTTCAACATCAAGCTGATTTATAGGCAAAATCAAAAAATATATACAATAAAAGTCACATGTGACAATTTCAGCTGATGATTGACAGTGTCTACTTGCTGAGCAAAAAATAACTGTCAAAGTATTTTCACATGAACATCCAATCCATCCTTGTTTTATAGCGAGTACCAACCACATCTCTGGCTGCAGCATTCGCAAATGGACACCAGCCTATAGAAGTTTGAGAAAAAATTCAAGCATGAATCAAATTCAGATGTTTTCAGTGAAAAACAATCCAAACCATATAAATGTACTTCGAAGTGACTCCTTTCTCAAAATAGCTTTACTATTGACAGCTGCAGTGCTTCTCACAAATTAAGTTTTTATGGTCATTACTTTTTGGAATATTTACCATTCTATAACCCTACCTCCAAGGCCACAAAAAGAAATGTCTTAAACATTATTCTTGTCACTCCTGCCTCATCATCAGGAACCCTGCTTGAAATTAGTCTACTGTTTTTCAATGTCATGTTTTTTTCCTTGATAAAGTCTAGTTCAATCTCAAAAACTTTGCCAAATTTGTAACCTTCTTGCAGGAAGCACAGCACACGCTCACCTGTGCCCTTTAATGTTATAATGGTAAAATGATGTGTTTTCCTGAGTACAAAGGATTAACTTGCTTGCAGCAACAATTCCCAGGAACTGAACTGTTCCGTAACATGTTTATAAAAGGCAGGGGAATTCCCTGTTTCATTTCCTTTCCAATGTCAAGGACCAAAATAGCTACCAGACATTTGTCATCTCAGGAGCTGACAAAAATGTCAATTCATCAATTGACAATGTCATTCTGTGAGAAATTTGATTGTGTTTGACACAATTTAGGAAATAGTGAAGTGGACAATAATAATACCCTAAGGTTAGGCATATTGTATATAAACTTCAAAAGTCGGATCAGCATATATCTTGCCCCATACCAGCACTAGTATTTACCAGCAAATTTGAATGCATCCTCCAGTTTTCAATAAATGCATGGTCAAATCAACCTGTGAAATAACAAAGTTCTCAGTTTTGTTTTATTGTCAATTTAGTTTATATTTTGTGAGTGGTTTTGTGAATAAACTTGCAGCAGTGATTTCTGACTTCAACAATTGAAGGGGAAATGTTTAAAGTGTTTATACTAACTTTAAACAGTTGTTACGGGGGGGGGGGGGGGGGGGAGATCAAATGTGCTGATTTCAATAAGTTTGTCACAAAGTATAATCTACAACATAATATAGTTTTCAGAAACAAAAGGAGACAATGATATCAAACCAAAAACCAGATTTGTTTTTAATTGTTTTTGTTGTTTCTACTTTAATTAATGTTATTGCTATTGTAAGCTATCATTACCGGTGCTTTTATATTTTATTAATCAAAGCTCCCAGAAGCCCAGCCTCCTCCCAACCTTAACCCAATTAATCTCCAACTATCAAGCTTCATTCCTGCATCCTTTCCCATACACTCAAGCCCATAAATCACCCCTGTGGTTAAGCACACCTGATATCCCCACGGACCATGCACTGACCACCACCCAATATTAACGTGTTACAATATGTTGATTTCATTTCATTGCAGTACATTTCTGTACTTTACTATGCTATATGCTCTACTGATTATTTATATATACAACACCACCAACAACAAAAACCACCCCTAACCCCCCCCCCCCAAAAAAAAACCCTAAAAAAACATGACACTCCACTTTCGCCTCATCGGAAGGCACTTTTTATTATAGGGCAATTAAGTCTGTTTGGGGGTGGTCACATGGTAATTACCATGCTATAAAGACTTTGTAGTACCCTGATGATAGATAAGTTACATTATGTTGACTGCAGACCGTATCTGTAAATAATATTCAAGGTTTGTGTAGAAATGCATCCGAAAATCTGTTCAGTGTTTCAATGTATTCATTGTATAGGTTTGTTTGTGTAGACATATCGATGGGGACTGATGCCAGCAAACTTCAAAGGGTCATGGTGCCCCATTAAAGAACTCAACCCCATGGATGACTAGACTGGAGGGGGTCTAAAAGAGGATTACATGTAATATGACCAAATTTGACAGGCGGGTTCTCGTTATGAAAAGATGTGCCCAACCTGCCATCCACTTGCTTGGCGCAGGGTTAAAAAGCATTTTGCTTGTTATTTTAAAGTTTCATTTTGTTTATATATTTATAAAGTTATGGGGAGGGGAGGGGCCATATTTTGATTGCATAAATCAAAATAAGCAGTGGTATTGGGGTCCTTCAAATGCTATTTTATTGAAATGTTATCAAATCAGACAGAATAGCATTCCATTTGATTATGATTTAGCTCTTAGATTAAAACTAATCATTTTTATTTTCAAAAATACTGATTTTGTACTTTTTCTTTCAATATTGTCACCAAATTTATTCATTAGCCTCAGAAGGTTTAACCCTTGACCTTGAGAACCGTGTCATGTACTGGACTGATAAGACAAGTGACTTGATAGAGAAAGCTACCTTGGATGGACTCAACAGAACGGTGGTTGTAAACCTCAAAGATTCTTCAGGAAACGAAGTAAGACCCAGAGGTATCATTTTGGACACCAACAACAGGTTTGTTTATTTTTGTTTTAAAGTGAAAAATAATACTTTGACGCATTTTGGAAGAGCAACTTAAATGCACATGCCATTCAAAGTTGAAAGTTTACGTAAGTTTCAGTGTACAAATTTGTGTGAAAACAAAGAACTAAGTCATAATGTTTTTGGTAGGGATATGTGCATGTTCGTATCACACTAAAACTTTCTTTTCTGCCTTCCGTAGTTACCCCATCTTTGCAGTTGTCCATTGAAGAGATTGTACTTTGTTTCTGGCGAAGGTGTACCAGTTTTCCCCTTTTTCCTTTTCCTTTCATTCATGTGGCTCTGTTTCTGTCTCTTCTTAGTTAGTCTAGACCCTACCGATCCTTGACACTTGCCCTTGGCCCTCCCTAGATCATCTGAACTTTGGGTGGTCAGGTTGGTGTGGTAGTATCTCTCTGAGGACAAAATCATCACATTCACGGCACAACCTTTAAATTTTTTTCACCCAAATTGCATTTTGTCCATGACTTTAATCAACAACCACACACAAACTAGCTTACCCCTGCTCTATATGAACACACACATCGATTGTTCACCCATAAAGATCTAAAATCAACCGTAAACTTTCAACATTATGTCGCCAAAGCGAAAACAAAATGGCTAACGACTTGTTTTTGTGTGGAGCTAGAAGTACATGATCACGTGATGTGCAATGTTTGATACCCCAATGGCTGTTGCATGTTTCTAACTTGTTTTTTGCTGCAGCGATGTAAAAATTCAAAAAATTGCCAACTCCAGATCTGAATCGACTGTTGAATAATTGAGAGTTTTTTAACATGAAACGGAATAATAATTATTGTTTGTGTCTAAAGTAGAATTCATTTACCGACTCACAAAATAGTTAGAAAAAAGATTTGAGGTCGGCAATTTAGCCGCAAAAAATCCAGGTCGGTCGGGTTACCGTAAACACAACATTTATTGTATTTGGCCTCACCTTTCACCTCTAGGACCCTGGTTCGTATCCATCCAGAGGCACTATGTGGATTGGATTTTCAGTCCCATACTGACTGCATTGGGTTTTCTCTGGATTCATGTTCTGGGGTTTTCCTCCCACATCCAAAACTGCAACTTCCTTAATTTCTTGTTCTTGACCAGTACAGTGATCAAGTTTGCTTTTCTGAGAATCTTTGGCTTCACAACCAAAATAAATAAATAACTGAAATGAAATTAACTTTACTGCCTCTCCGAATGGTTCCAGAAGTAAACATGTTGCTGGTCATGGACGTGTGGTAGTAATGCTCTTGGAAGCTGAACTATCAACAGGTGTAAAATGTTTTAAGATAGTTGTACTGCCATAAATCTATCAAATATATTTTATTCAGGGTTTTTTTTTCTGTGAATTTGTGAAGCGGAGTGAGATTATGTAATGACTATTTCCATATGACTGTCTATCGGATTGTCCATCCAGCTGGCTTTCCTAATCGTATTTAACTGAAATCCAGTGAGACCATTAATAATTATAGTCATTTTTTGTGGTTCTCAACCAATCTTATCACCCATCATTGATTTTGTCCCAACCTTTTTGAACACGAGTTGATCAAACGATTCGTTTTTCCTGTTAGTAATTATTCTACTGTCTAAATATCAACTACAATAATGTGTTTCAGATTGGCATAATTCTGACATCTTTAAAAACCAGCAAAACTACTTAATCATTTTGCTTATCAGAGCTGCCAACTCTCCCTGATTCTTCAGAAAGTTCCTTGAAACTAAAACAAACCTGTCCATGCTCTGATAAACAAATTTGAAAATCTCCCTGACTATGGAAACTTTTGTTCCTATTATGTTGACTGTAATTCTAAATACCTCCATGCTTGTTGTACACAATCTCCCCGATTGCAAGATGCAAGTGTTGGCAGCTCTTGATTATAATTATGTTAAATTCAAACAGGTATCTGTTCTGGACGGATTGGGGTGATGTTCCAAGGATTGAGCGAGCCAACCCAGATGGATCTGATCGTACCGTGTTGATTAATACCAGTCTCACTTATCCCAACGGTCTGGCTCTAGACTCTCAAGGTGATAATACATTTTAATGTCAATGCAACAATCAAGTTGTTACTTTTAATTAGTTAGGGGATAAGTTTCTAACTAAAACCCATTATTGAGACTTAAAGGTTAACATTCCACCCACGGGACATAGCAATTGATGGTGTAATGTGAAAGTGTCTTACTTAAGGACACAATAAAGTGCCATGACTAGGACCTGAACCCATACTTTAACAACATCAAAACTTGGGACCGATACACTATAGTATTACCGCTTGGCCACAACACTCTAAGCAATTGCTGAACAAATTTCTGCTAAGCATAAATGAGCAGGATTCCAGCCACAACTAAACATTGAACGTTATTTTAGCTGGTAACCTCATTCGTGTAAGCATGGTTTTAATGCACTTATAGCCAGAATGAGAAAATTTATTAACCAGCAAACAACCTTTTTGTTATACAATGCTTTGGTTCTTCCCCATTAAGACTACTGCTGCATGGTGTGGGGTGCCAAACCTACTCTTGTCAACAAAATTCAAAAACTCAAAATCGTGCCCTTCGCATTGTTCTTAAGCTTCCCCCTCTCTCGCCCATTAACTTAATTTTTAGTAATGTTAACACTTTGACAGTTTCTCAGCGCATCCACTTCCAACTTGCCTGCCAGGCTTTTAAGGCTTCCGTTGGTGTTGCTCCGGACTATCTTTGCCAGAGACTTTAACCTAATCCAGCCTGGTGGTCGCCAACAACCCGGGCAATCACACAGGGTAATTTTATTGTTCCCAAACCTAAATGTTAACTTTTCAAAAACAGTTTCAGTTACAGAGCTCCTTCTTTTCTAAATAGTGTTCCTTTAACTACCCGTTCAAACTCTTATTCTTCATTTCGGCATTTGCTGAAGGAAGGTAAGGCTTGAATTACTTTCATATTATTCGTTCAATTATAACTTCGCTTTCCTGTGTTTTGCCCAGGCTGTTGCTTGTAAATAATTTATGGTGTGCATTCAGAAAATAGGGAGGATGGGGGGCACTCGTATCCTTTATTTCATATTTTTAATCTCCAACTTTTTGTGTGGTTGGCTGTCTGGGCGTTTTATTTCGTCCTTTTGTCCTTTAATGCTAGGCCTATTGTTCATTTTTAGTAACTTTTTTCCTTTTTACGCACCTTCTGCCAAGTCTTGTCTCTTTTTGTATTTTTTCTTTGATGTATTTTTATATTTTGTGAGGGCCCCAAATGATCAGCTGTGCTGGATGGGTCACCCTCGTTAAATATGGTTTTTAAAAAATATATAAATAAATTGCTCTATGAAATGGGCCCAGTTGTAATTTTCAGAACTATATTTCAAGCTTTGGAAACAAATAAGAATTTGAAAGCTGTTTTTTTTTTAATAGTTTGAGTTTTTTTTATACTGCAGTGATACTAACAAATTCATGTGAAATGCACTTCTGTATTGCAAACATCCTGTGGAAGACCTGGGCCCATTTTTATGGCTCTACGCTTAGGACCACTATCTCCGCTTACTGTGCAAGCACTGAATTCAGTCCTGATTTTAAAATCCCAGGCATGTGAAAAAAGCACACCTGGATTCTTCTAGGCGTGTGATTTTTGTGGTACAGGCTGGTCACTTTAAAGTCGGTTTTCCTAAAACTAAACAGCGGGTAGTGATGTTAAAACAACATGGCAAGGGATCTTGTGAAGGTAGAATTGGTTGTGCACTGGACACTTAATCAACAAAATCTCCCATGATTAATACTTATTTATCTAAACACTCAAAGGTGCATACAATTGTCAAAGCTAAAAAATAAAACTAAAAAAAAAATAAAAACGGAAGTGAAGTTCTTGCCCTAATAATACCATGGTGGTCTATTTTACCTCCACGATAATACTGTTTTCATCAACAATAATTTTCATGGATTTGTGAATAAAGGATCCCTTGTTTAAAGCTACTTTTGCAATACATTTTCCGGAACGATCAGTCGAAGGATCGGTCGACGACGCACATTGGGGAAAATTGTGCGGCAAGAGCGATGTGTTTATGAGTAAGAGGTTAATATTTTGTATAATATATCACCGGAAGGAGGTCGCGATTAGACTCCACCGCACCGCACGTCTTCTAACCCCTGGAAAATCGAGTTGTGTGTTTCCCTACTCGCCTACGTATTGTGGTATGGAACATGGAGGAGAGAGCCAGACTAACATTCGTTTACTGAAATGAACGATCGCGGCTCAATTTCAAGACTAGGGACTTTATCGCCAGAATTTTGAAGGATTTTAAAAATTACAAACAATTAATTTTACGACGTTATTTTAAATTATGAAGTATGAGAATGCTGGAAATGTATGTCAAGGTGTGCGTTATAGACGGATCAGGCCTCTGATTTTTCGCACGCCTAAATAAGCTTTTAGGCGTGCGATGGCGTGCGGGTGCGATCGCACGTCTCAAATCAGAAGGACTGTGAATTTCTGCACTAGCTTTGAATAAGCAAAGAATGCCTAGAAGCGTGGAGTACGCACATGCACAAGCAAAAATGCCCTGCTTATATAACCTGAAATATGCTTCACGTAAGTGCGGAATTCCCTGCTTCTGTAAGCGCTGATTCTTTGCCTACAGTAAGCAGAGCCATTATGAGATTGGTATAATGTTCTTTTATTTACACCAATTCAAATAACACATTTTGTAATCATTTATAAGTCCTACATTTTATATTAAGTATTTTTATTGCTTCTCAAAGGTGCTCGACTTTACTGGTGTGATGCTGGAACAGACCGAATAGAATCCTGTGACCTCAATGGAAATGATCGAAGAATTATTGCAGATTTGACTCGCACTTCTTACATCTCGTCATTTGACATTGCTGTGTATGACGGTTTTGTCTACTGGACTGATTTGTCTTCTTCCAGCATTATACGTTTAAACTTACAAAACTTGACTGAGGAGCCACAGAAGTATGGAACAGAAACGTTCCAGCGAGCTGGGGGTCTACACATTTATGAAGGTAAATAATAATGTAGACATCCATGGGGGATACAGACATCGGTTATGGGGTGTCGTGGCCGAGCGGATAAGAGCATCGGACTCAAATTCTGGTGGTTAAGTTATCGGTATGTGGGTTCGAATCCCGGTCGTGACACTTGTGTCCTTGAGCAAGACACTTAATCATAATTGCTTCTCTCCACCCAGGGGTAAAATGGGTATCTGTGAGGGCAGAGATGGTTTATGTGAATGATTAGCTTGGAGCGCGGTAAACTCGCAGCACCGGCTGTATACTCACTCCCCAGGGAGCTGAGATGGTTTAAGGAATGAAATATATGGCCCAGTGACCAGGGGTAATAATGTCAGAAGCGCTTTGATACGCCCCTCGGGCTGTGATAAAGCGCTATATAAGAATCGATTATTAGCTGTTCCGAACTTTCAGTCGGAACAGCTATTGTAATCGTCGAGATTTTTATTCTTTTTCTTATTATTCTTTCTTTCCATAAAATCGTATTGACTTAACCTGTGTCTCTTTCAGAAGCCATATGTTCCTCTTAAAATTATCAAAAGTAGACAAATCATATACCATATTGAAGCTTATACACTGACTTAAATTTTAGATATAATTAGATTAAAATTCGTAATTAATTATTCACGTGACAGCGGTGTGAATATTTAATTAGTCAATCTTGTTCGCACCATATCTCAAGAAGTATACATGCGATCCTCAAACTTTTTTCAGTTATGGACTTGAATTCGAACCTAAAATTTTCAGTCACGTCATCATGACGTCATACATTTGCGCGTTTTGTTTTCTGTGTACAAAACATATGGTGCTAAAAGTGAAAACGTTTTACTTTGATGTAGTCAAAAACACAATAACTTCAAAATAAGTTATCTGTTCGTTTCCTTAATTTCATATTCTTTGTTGAAAAATTAACTGATTTTAATAAGAGATGTTTCAGTCCATTAAAAGCAATCAAGGTACGTCTATAAATAACGAATAGATGAAAATCTTGGCCTAGTGGTACAATGTAGTACTTCACAAACTGGATGCAGTCACTTTAAGTTTTTTTAAACCTTCTCTATGCTTCATGCACTACGGTGTGGACCTATATGAGCTGAGGACTTACTTGAGAGAAGAGTCTACGACATTGTCGCGAAGTGCGCAGCTTTTTATTTGATTTCTAAAAAACCGAGTATTGGACCCATTACTTTGTACATACTCCATTGGATTTGTACACAACCAATACATTTAGATTCCTACGTATGTTTAAGGTTTTCGTGAGAATGCAGAATTATTCTGTTTCCGCCTAAAATCCCTTTGTACACGTTTTTTCTTTATGCCTAATATTCTAAAGCGTACAGATGAAAGAGTTATCATAAATCGAGTTGAAGCAGCACCATATCTGAAGAAGTACCTGGCCGATTTTCAAACTTTTTTCAGTTATAGACTCCTGGGGCATTGGAGATAAGCCTTGGGAAATCGTGACCCCATGTTGACATTTACTTCGGGGTCAACCGGAAGTGGGACCATAACTCAAAAACTACACAACCGATTTTCTTTGTTTTTTCTAGTTATAGACTTCTTGGGCATTCGAGATTAGCCTTGGGAAATCGTGACCCCATGTTGACCTTTACTTCGGGGTCAACCGGATGTGGGACCATATCACAAGAAGTACACAACCGATTTTCAAACTTTTTTCAGTTATAGACTCCTTTTGCAGTGGAGATTAGCCCTGGGAAATTGTGACCCCATGTTGATCTTTACTTCATGGTCAACCGGAAGTGGGACCATATCTCAAGAAGTACACAACCGATTTTCAAACTTTTACCAGTTATAATAATAATATATTGTATTTGTATAGCGCCTACTGCAGGCCAGCCTCTAAGCGCTTAACATTCATGTTTCCTGCAAGGTATTTGGAGCTACGTTTGAAGTATGAGACCTACTCCTTTACATAGCACCTTGTAATGGTTTACAAGGTGCTGTGGCGCAATATGCAGCCGATCAAACCAGGAACACCGGGGCGGACCCCTTCTCTTTTCGATAAGTGCACTGGGTTCTTTTTCGTGCGTTACACAACACACGGGACCAACGGCTTTACGTCCCATCCGAAGGACGAAGCAATCATGGTTAAGTGTCTTGCTTAAGGACACAAGTGTCACGACCGGGGCTCGAACCCACACTCTGCTGATCAGAAACACCAGAGCTTGAGTCCAGTGATCTTATCCACTCGGCCACGACTCGCCACAGTTATAGACTCCATGGGCATTGGAGATTAGCCTTGGGAAATCGTGACCCCATGTTGACCTTCACTTCGGGGTCAACAGGAAGTGGGACAATATCTCAAGAAGTACACAACCGATTTTCAAACTTTTTTCAGTTATAGACTCCATGGGCATTGGAGATTGGCCTTGGGAAAACGTGACCCCATGTTGACCTTTACTTCAGGGTCAACTGGAAGTGGGACCATATCTCAAGAACTACACAACCAATTTTCAATCTCTTTTCAGTTATAGATCCTTTGAGCATTAAAGATTGAACATGGGTTACTGTGACCCGTGTTGACCTTTACTTCCGGGTCAACCGGAAGTGGGACCGTATCTCACGAACTACACAGCCGAGTTTAACTTCTTTTCAGTTATAGACCCTTTGAGCATTGAAGATTGAACTTGGGTTAATGTGACCCCATGTTGACCTTTACTTCAGGGTCAACCGGAAATGGAACCATATCTCAAGAACTACACAACCGATTTTCAATTTCTTTTCAGTTATAGACTCATTGAGCATTGAAGATTGAACTTGGGTTACTGTGAATATGCACAAAATACAGAATCAGTTCATATCTTGAGCTACAAAATAGAATTTCTTAGGTCAGCAGAACGGAACAGCCGTGTGATTATAAGTTACAATCACTTACATCTAGTTATTATTATTATTATTATTATTATTATTATTATTATTATTATTATGGCTCAAGAAATGCTAGATAGATTTTGAGTGTTCCCCAAATCCTTGTTCAAGTGGAGTATAACCTGTGTGGACTTAGTGAATGGCTTTTACTGGCAGGACTCTAGAGTAAGATGTGGATTAAGTATAAGCTTCTTTTCATCACCATACGCCATTACGTATGCTGATCTTGGTGATTTTTTGCACCATGCATGGTTTTGTTTTCTGAGTTGTAGATTTTATGTTAACATGGGAAACATCGGAAAGTTGGTCCCATACTTTTCTTTGACCCTCTTGTTTGAGCAAAAGTTAGTCAGTATATATTCAGCATGAATAATAGCCCCCCCCCCCTTACTGAAGCTGAGGAAAACAACTTGTATGTGACAGGGTCTTATGTTTATTTTGTTCACAGTTCTTGAGGGCTGTGAATCAACTCCTTGTTTAAATGGGGGAACCTGTAAGGATTTGGTGAATGGCTATACCTGTTTGTGTCTTATGGGATACAGCGGACAGAGGTGTGAAACAAGTAAGTTTGTTTCTAACAGCAGATTAGTAGAATTGTTTCTTATTATTGGCTTTTTTATGTACCGGTAATTAAAACTATCTAAGTCAATTTTTCAATATTTTGGGTTGACCAAGTAAAAATTGACTAGAGTTTGAGTGGAACCTGCGATCTCCGGATGAGCGACCTCTGCCAACGGAGCTATCTAGCCCTATGTTGGCGGTCTCCTTATTTTTCTCAATTAAGCAGGGGTGTGAGTCGGAACCGTACAACCTGTAACTGCCGTGTAGCCAGAGATCACACCCAAGTTTGCGATAAAATGAGGATGCAAATGTTTATTTCAAATAGCAAGTAATAAACCACAAGGAAAACTGACAAGAGTATATTTTTCAAAATTTTATGGTTGAATTTGATGAAAAATTTCCCAATTTCTATTGTAAAATTGGGTGCAATCACTGGCTATATGGCAGTTACAGGCTGTTTGGCTTCTGACTGGCAAAATTCCCTGTCTGGAAAATCTCACCATGAAGCTAAAAAAAGGCATAGGCCCTAGCTCCATAATGGTGAGACTGTCGAAAGGGTTTGTTTTGTCACAAAACAGCCTCTCTTTTTTAACGCTCTCGCGGCTTCGTGATTTGCAAACAGCATCAGCGTCATTTTGAATGCATTTACGCTTTATCAAACTGAGCATCGCATCCTACCACGACCCTTGGGTCGTGGTAGGATGCGACGTGTTCATCCTCATTGTCAAGGAACTTACGATTCATTCAACGCATCGTAAGTTTTGTGAAATTGTTCTCACAACGCATTGCAAGATATGACGTGTAACGCATCGTATCTTGCTTTGCATCGCAGTGCTTCGTGAAATCTACCCCAGGTGGTAGAGCGCCGACATTGTTATCCAGAGATCAAAGGTTCGTTTGACCATTCTAGTAAGTTTTTCTTTGTTCAACCCAAGTGTAAAAATTTTTTTTAGGCATCAGTGGTTATACTGTTCATATAATAGTAAGAACAAATGGAGTAACACTCCATAATCAATAACACTCCGTAACACTCTGTAATTTCAGATTTGACCGAGTGTCCTGTAACATGTTTGAATGGAGGAACATGTGTAGATGAAATAAACAGCTCTACCTGTATATGTCTTCCTGGGTTCACCGGATCCAGATGTGATTATGGTATGTTATATAAGTTCCAGCAGGAGTTGAGGCAAAGTTTCCACCCAAACCAATAGCCCATATGCACATATAATCACCATCTTTGAATATACCGCAATGCATCTTGGTAAGCCAAGTACAGTTATCAAGCTGCCAAGATGGACGCCATGCTGTGGTTTGCGTGCAACTCTGACAGGTTTTATATAGTTGTTTACCTCATTGGTTCAAAATTAGCACATTATAATGGTTGCTATAGTGTTGCTTGGACTCAGGTTTCACCCAGAATCCTTTGCGCACGGATCATTCGTATTGGGAAATGCATATGGGCTATTTTGTTCCTATATCAGCCTATCCATGATCTTTCTGTGCCATCCTACCCCAAGCTGTACACTTTGCTGTATCATAATGACCTGGGATTGTATTTTAAATGTGGCCTTTGTGAGCGGTTGATCAAAATGTACCTCAAAATTGTGTAGGTTTCCTTTTTATTCTGTGAAAATATGGTCCGCGATTTTGTGGAGTAAAAAAAATAGGTTCCTCAAAATGCTATCACCTTTTGAAATGAAATGTTTACAGGTTAGTTTTAGTGTACATCTACATTTATATAGGATTAAAACAACTGAACGGTTAAAAAAAACTAAAGGTAATGTGCTTTTAAGGCTGTCAACATGTTGCATTTAAATACCTTGATATGTCTTAACTTTAATGATTTTACTTTTTATTGCATAACTTCCATTCAGATATTGAATCACCAATGGTTACTGGCTGTCCGGATGACACCACGATCCCTGTCACCACGCCGTTGAGCCAAGTGACCCATAGCTGGACTCCACCGACGTTCACAGACAACTCCGGCCCTCCCACTGTGAGCTTTGGTTGCTCATCAACCGGCAACAAAGAGTGTTACCAGTCTGGCTCTGGACTCTTTGGTGTCGGTATTACCAAGGTGATGTATAATGCCACGGACGCAGCAAGGAACGAGGTCGTGTGCTCTTTCACTGTCAATGTTACAGGTTTGTCAAGTGTGTTTCTGTCACCTGTTTTGTTTTGTCTGCTTGTCAATAGACTGTAAGTTTGCTGTGTGTTTTTTTCCTTCATGCTCTAAAGCAATGTTCTTTCTTTGTATAAATTGGAGGTGAGTACAATTAAGTTTCTCTCGAATTCTTTTTAGATTGTAATACCTGAGGTGATCGTTAAGATGGAGTATTTATTACCAACATCAACGTGTGTGCCTCCGCACATAAAGTAGTATTACAACATCTCCCTCTTTTTGAAATTAAAAAACTTGAACAATGTTTTTAATTAAAAAGAAACTTGAGTAAAATTTGTTTCTTAACAGTTGGCTTATTGGTATGTAACTCACAAAACAACGTAGGTAAGGACTGTGGTCCTTTGATAAACTTGGTAAGTATGGTTAGGCGTCTGCAAAACGAATCGGTCGGCGGCTAGTGCGACCTGACCTAGTGGTGACTTGGTCGCTGGGTAAGTTGGTTTGGTTTTTGGTTGACTTGTCACGAGCTGCGCTTTGCTCCAGAGTTGGAGTGTGATGCTGGCTAGGTTTGTTTCGCTGGCTGTGCAGAGATTGCTGGTGGTTGCCTTCTGCCAAAGGTGCATCTGCAAACGAACTCGCTTCTGCGGCACATGCGGCTGTGCGGGCTTTGCTGGCATCGCGCCATTAGGGTGCTGCGTTGTGCGCAGTTTGCCAAACATTTCGCGCAAGTGGACGCGGTTGCGGCGTAGGGTGGTACCATTTGGTGTGGTGACCTCGTAGGACCTGGGCTCCTCTCGTACTTTTGTGACCTCTCCTGGACACCAGGTGTTGTCATCTTGTTTTAGGATTCGAACCTTTTGTCCAACAAACAGTGGTGGAAGTGCTGGGCCTGCATGTCTGTCATGCTGAGTCTTCATTTGGTCTTTTCTGTTTTGTAGTCGGTGGAAGGTATCGGAGGACTGCTGCGATGGGTCGTTGCTGGGTAGAGTGGTGCGGAACGGACGGCCAAATAAGATTTTGGCAGGGGCTGGCAGGCCTGTGTCAAGAGGTGTTGCTCGTAGGTTGAGTAAGGCCTGGTGGATGTCTTGGCCTGTCTTTCGGCATTTGGTGATCAGTGACTTCACTGTGCGAACAGTGCGCTCTGCTAAACCGTTTGAACGTGGATAACGGGGAGAGGACGTTGTATGTTTGACCGACCAAGTGTTGCACATGTCCTGGTATGCTTTCCCGATGTACTGTGGGCCATTGTCAGATACTATCTCCATGGGTGCTCCTAGCAGGCCGAAGGTTGATGCTGTGAGCTGGGCAATGGCTGCACTGGTGGTGTTTGTCAACCGGAAGATAACCGGGTATTTTGAATGGTAGTCGACAATAACAAGGTAGTGGGTGCCGTCTATCTCGAATAGGTCGGTTCCCAGTTTGGTCCATGGGGTTGTCGGGATCTCGTGTGGGTCAAGGGGCTCTTTCTGCTGCTTGGTTTGGGTTTCTTGGCACGCCGTGCATTCCTTGATCAGTTTGGCTATGACATCGTTGATTTTCGGCCAGTATACAGAATTGCGGGCTAGACGCCTTGTCTTCTCAATTCCAAGGTGCCCAAGGTGGAGTTGGTTGAGGATGTCGTTGCGCAACTTCTCCGGGATGAGGACCTGTCGGCCCTTGAAGATAACGCCGCTGGAGACCCCAAGTTCATCTCGGTAAGGCCAGTATATTCGCAGTGGAGATGGCAATTCCTTGACCGTTTCGGGCCATCCGGAGTAGATGACTTGTTGGAGTTCTCTCATCACAGGGTCGCTGGCTGTCTGGTGTCGGAGTGTTTCGCGTTTGCTGCACCCAAAGTGCACCAGATCGATGTCTTCAGTTGTTGGGTTGTCGCTGAGGTCCATGTCGTCGACGTGTACGTCTAAGGGGATGCTGTCTCGCTTCATCGGGTTGGGCAGTCGACTCAGGGCATCAGCAAGTATCATAGACGATCCCTGTTTATAGGCAATAGAAAAATTGTAACCTTGGATCTTGATGAGGAGTCTTTGGAGACGTGGAGGGGCGCTGGTCAGTGGCTTGTTGCAGATCGTTACGAGAGGCTTGTGGTCTGTGTAGACATGAAAATCTGTGCCAAACAGGTAGGTATGAAAACGGCCGATTCCAAAAATCAGGACTAGGGTTTCTCTCTCAATGTTGGAGTAACAGGATTGGGCCTTGGAGAGGCTTTTGGAGGCGAAAGCGACTGGTTTGTCCTCTTGCAGGAGGCAGGTTCCAAGCCCTTTCTGCGATGCATCAACTTCCAAAGTGGTTGGTTTCGAGGGGTCATAATACTGTAGGCATGATGTGCTGGAGATGGAGCCTTTGATTGCGTTGAATGATGCCTGGTGATCCTCTTGCCACGTGTAGGGGGTGTCTTTTCGCAGCATGTCTCTCAGGGGTGCTGCCTTAGAGGCAAAGTGTGGGATGTATGTCGAGACATAGTTCATCAAACCGAGAAATTTCTGCAAATCCTCTTTATCTTGTGGGGTCGGAATTGCATGGATGTCCTCTATTCGCCCGGGGTCGGGGCGGATGCCCGTGTCGGAGTAAATAGATCCAAAGAAGTTGATCTTGTTGTCTCTGATTCTGCATTTGGAGCTGTTGAAGACTAGGCCTTCTCGCTCGGCTGTCTGCATAAGGGATAGCATATTGGCATCATGCTCGGCTTCGGTACGGTCGTACACAGCGATGTCATCGGCGATTCCAACGCATCCGGGTACTTGGTTGATGATGTGGTCCATGCCTTGCTGGAAGATATCCTGGCTCACTGACAATCCAAATGGAAGTCGCTTGAAGCAGTACCGTCCGAATGGTGTCCTGAATGTTGTCAGCTCTTGTGATTTCTGATCAAGGTGAACTGACCAGTAACCTGCCTTAGCGTCGAGCTTGGAGAAATATCGAGCATCTGCAAAAGCTGGGTTGAGTTCCTCTAGTGTGGGAATCTTGTGTGGACATCTCCTGAGGCTGTCATTCAGACGCTTGGGGTCAAGGCAGATTCTCAGAGAACCGTCTTTTTTTACGCTTGTGGTTATGGAGCTGCACCAGTCGGTGTGATGATCAACGTAACGTATGACGCCGTCCTTTTCCATTTGGTCAAGCTCGGCTTTCAGTTTAGGCTTGAGGTGGATGCTGCACTTACGAGGTGCATCGATACTCGGTGTGGCATCTTCTTTGAGGTAAAGGTGGGCTTTGGCTTTGAAGTTCCCAAGCGTGTCAAATTGTTTGGGAAACCTGCGCTTGAGGTCGTTGATCGATTTGACTGGTCCCGGGGAATCGACGCGGTTGTCGACGGTTTGGGCTAGGCATGCAGGCTGGTTGACGGAGTGGATTGTCACAACCTTAAGCTCTTTGCATAGAGGTAGACCGGCAATGGCTGGGCTTGGGACGTCGACCACATAGAAACGTTGTTTGGACCATACGGAATCTTTGTATCGGCACATGATGTCCATACTTCCCAAGCATATGATGGTTGTACCGTTGTAGGCAGTAAGCTTTGCTTTGGCTGGCTGGATGCGTGATCTCCAGTCATCACCATACATTTGCTTGATGGTGCGGAGAGGCAGGGTGCTGGCTCCGGCTCCAGTGTCAATCTTCATGCGGAGTTGCTTCACTCCTAGCAGGTCTGGACGTTTGATATCAATGGTTGTGAATGCCTCGTTGTTCGATTTTGTGGCAGTGGCGGTCACATCTGACACGGTGATGGAGTAAAACACTCCCTCTGAGGGATCATCACTGAGATTGGCCGGGTTATCTTCCCAACCTTGTTCAGCATTGGCATCGTTGTCATCGGTCACGTGGTCCACTTTCCTGTTGGTACGGTACCCCGTGCTATCTCTTGTGTTGCGCGAAGTTGACCAGCTGCGCTTTGGTGATTTGCTGCGTGGTCCCTTGGAGGACCTGTTTTGGCGTTGCTTGTGCTTAGTCTTCCTGCAATATTTTGCCCAGTGGCCCTTTGCGCCGCAAGATTTGCACATGTCATTATATGCTGGGCATTTGCGTGGCGGATGGGAAAGGCCGCAATTGGAGCAAGCTCTTTTTGGCTGGCGTATGGCATCTACAGCGGTATTGCTAGCAGCGTTGTCTAGGGTCTGTAGGCATTTTTGGCTCACTGCCACGGCTTCGTATTTGCGTCCCTCGCTTAAAAGCGCATCAAGAGTGAATCCGTTCGGTTTGTCAAGGAGGTCTTTCTGGAAAGTCTCAAAGGGCGTTGATGCAACCACCAGCTCTAGCACGCGTTCAGTTAGCTCGCAAGGCTGGAAATCGCACTGTTTGGCCTTTTCGCGGCACCTCGTGACAAATACATCTAGGGGTTCACTTTGTTTCTGCTTGTATCTCATTAACTCTAATCTATGAATTCAAAAATTAACTTTGACCTGTAGTTGGTCTTCAAACAGTTTCCACAGTCTTTGTGGGTCATTTTGTTCATCATCAGTTAAGCCTGACGAGTTTATCCTTTTCAGTCCTTCGTTGCCCACTGCAATCTTTATCTTCACTGAAGTTTTCTTGTTGTCAACAACTTCGTTGTCCAGCAGGCACAGGGACATACGCTGTTTGAAGAGTTTGAACTCCTCTGGCAAGTCTGATGCGTCCAAACGCATTTCCGGGTATTTCGCCATGGTAAACTGGTAGCAAGTCTATGATGCACAGTTCCGGTCCGCGGACTGATATATTTACAGGTTGCTCGGTGACACACAATGTGCGTAGAGATACAGTCAAAGGTCAAACACAGTTTTGCTGTTGGAAATACCGAGCAGTTAACTTCTGCGTAGTTATGTATCCCTACGCTTCGTTGCAACACAAGAAATGTAGTGCCGCTATGAACACCAAAATGATAATGTGTCTAAACGGTAATATTGAACTACGCTAAAGAGTATGCCTTATTTCAAAACTTCATTAAAAATAATAGTGACAGTTGTCAAAGAGAAATATAAACACACTACAAATTGTCCACAATGTTTATGTTAGGTGTATAGCGACTTTGGCGATAGTTTTTTGTTTATAAAGTTCACCAACCGTCTTTATTCTTGGCTGTACTGTGGCCGGTTCTCCGTGTTGTTGGGTCTTGAAATCCGGGGGAAATGGTTTGCCTTGCTTCGTCGACGTTTGCTTGTAGCCGTCGGTCCTGTGGTCGGCCAAATAAGTGCTTACATTGGCCCACTGTTCTCTAGTCTAGTGCTGTACTCTAGACGTTTGTTTGTCCTTGCACTGGTCGCTAACCAATGTGCGTGATACTGATAATCTCGGCAAGGTTTAGCTGGATTATGCTCCTCGTTGTACGGCGAGTCTGGGTAGTCAGCGGTAGGTAGGCTTCGTAGCGTAGACCATAGACCTCCGAATGGTACGTGGTCGTCGTAATGGCGCACCGTTGGCTTCGGTGGATGCTATGTATAGCGTTAACGGTCGCTATGTGCACAGCACGCAGTCTGGACTGCTCCTCGTGTGACAAGTATTTGCTGTCGTTCTTCTCAAATTTATTGGTGATCGGTGGAAGATCTCTGGCCTAAAGTTGACAAGTTGTACGGGAATAATGTTCTATTCTCGGGCTGATGGTCGATTGTGATCGCTTATCGGTCACTAGGCCGAAAATATGAGTTTGAAGAGATATTTGTAGCCTTTTCCGCTGCCACCATGAGGTGATCGTTAAGATGGAGTATTTATTACCAACATCAACGTGTGTGCCTCCGCACATAAAGTAGTATTACAACAATACCCAGACCAGAGTGGCAGGGAGTTCTTGCAACAGGAGAAAAAGACAACAAGTATACACTTGTGTATTTAAAAATATTAATAAAACTACTTGTTTAAAGCCCTCTGGTTTCAAAGACCATTGCATTGTGCATTTGCAGCAGATGCTTTTCTTGGATAGGTTAATTTGGTGCTTTTTTGGTGGTCACATTGGCATGTGGTGTCTTTTCTTGCCTTCCACTTCTAGGAACCCAGTTCAAATTCCTCTGGAGGAACTATGTGGATTAGGTTTTTTAGTCCCTACCTGATTGCTTGGGTTTTCCTCCCACATCTAAACTGAAACGGTTTTTTTTTGTCTTCTCTCTACTCGGTTCTTGGCAAGTATAGAGATTAAGTTCACTTTTCTGAGAATCCTTGCCTTGGCTTCACAACCAGTATTTTAATCCATAAATGAAATAAATTGTGAAAGAAAAAGTCAGAAACCAATGATAAAAAAGGAAAAGTTCCATGTCTTCAAAATGTTGCAAAGGAATCAACACAACAATATCAAAAGAAAAAATAAATTTGCATAAAAAAATATAACAACATCAGTAAAATAATGAAATAAGATTAACAATTGAGTAGTGTAATTATTAACCTATTTTACATAATTAAGTGTACAATGTTTTTTTATTCAGTTTTGTTTTATTTTGGGGTTATTTGACAGAAGATGTGAATATTTGGGGTTATTCTTTTAGCTGTGTATCTTGGACATGCTTTACTTGAAGTGTGAAATTGCATTGTATAATGCCACAAAACAAGATGACGACTATGTAAATTCAATCTCTTTTTGGAAGAAGTAATCGCTTTCAGAAGAACTGGGAGTCTCAACATTTTGAACAAGCTGCATGCGTGCTTGTCTGCAGGGCTGCTTCTTTAGTGCAACACTGTTCAAAATGTTGAGACTCTAACTTTACCCTTCTCAGAATAAAAACATCTCCTTCACTTAATAGGTGTTTGACCAACGGCAAAAAACTTATTGTTATTCTGGGTTTTTTTTTTCTCTGTGTCTTCTAGCTTCTCCCCAGTCATGTGCCAGTGAACCTTCTCTGCAGGATTTTGCAAAAACAATTGTCGTAGAGACTTTAAACTTATCATGTACCTAGACCTTATTGTACAGACAAAACCGCAGCTTTTTGGGGATGATGATGTCATCAATGACTTCATAAAACTAAAGTTTAAAAATGACATGACATATTTTACAACGTCATATCTATGGAACCATTAATGACACATACAAGATCTTTGCACCATGTGAAAGCCATAGATTCATTTTACAAGTCTTACACAAAGTGTGACCCCATTTGACCTTAACTCCTGGTCGAAGATAAATATATTTAAAACATTATATCTTAAAAACCAAAGATGCTTCACTAACAATTATTACATCATCTAAAAGCCATTTGACGACCATACATTTCTTTCATAGGGTGTGACTCCTTTTGACTTATACTTCAGTCAAAACCGGAAGTTGAATTTTCTTACTTGAGGAAAACCCATCGTATCTTATGAACCAAAAAGGGCTCAGACTAAAAACTTTACAGGTACTTAGACCTTAGTGTGTAAATGAAAAAAGGGAATAAGCAATGGTTGATGACGTCATAACAATAAATCAACGTTTAATATTTTTAAAATACATATTTGGAGAACCATAATTGCTACATATCTGCACCATATATAAGCTCTTGCTGTATTATACTAATCGCATACAACATATGTGACCTCATATGACCTTTTTTTTTCTGTCGAAACCGGAAGTGGAAATTACATAATTCAAAAGTTCATATCTCAAACCCACACTCTGCTGATCAGATCTTCTGTTCATTTATAGGTCAATGTGACGTTAACATTACACATGATTCAACTCTTAACCGCACTATTCAGTGGCCTCCCACCATGGCAGGACAAACTGCAGAGTCCTTTGAGAGATGTACACTTAATACAGCCAATGGTGAGTCCAGGATGGTCAATTAAGTAATCAATCAATCAATCAATCAATTGATTGATGAATGCAATGGCTTTTACGGTCATCGATTGGTTTATGTCAACGTAATGCTGATTTATTGGCAAAATTATCAAGAAAAATGCAGTAAAAGTGACGCGTGAAAGTTTTAGCCACATGTAAAAGTTTCAGCTGATGCAATGTCTACTCGTTGAGAAAGCATAAAAACAGCTGTCCCGGTGTTTTCACAAGAACATCAAATTCATTCACGTTTAGTGAGGTGACAGCGGGTACCAACCGCATCTCTGGCATGTCTGGTCCCAGCATTCGTGAACGGACACCAGCCCTAAAAAAATTCTGAAAAACTTCATGCGTGAATCGTGTCTCGGATTGAAATGTTTTTATTGATTTCTAATCAACAGGGGGCATTTCAGACAAAATAATTTCCCAGGATGCTTATATGCTACCATTACCATTTTTATAAACAAGTAAGTTTTCTGATAAAAATTAGATTTTTCTGAAATAAACCTACTTGGGGGGGGAGTATTACCAAAGTGTGACCCTACTTTTAGTAGTAAAACCTTTCAATTTATTTATTTGACAATTTTAAAAGTTGTGTGCATTCTTCTTTAAGATTGATAACAACTTGTAAAAAGTTATTTTATTGATGCATTGATTTATCCAAAGGGTTCATTTTCAATAATTTCCACATTCAGCTGGTAAGCCAATAGCCTTACGTGTCTGTCAGGTGGTTGACCCACCTACTTACTTTGAGTGGGACCCAGACTATATGCTTCCCGACTGTGGTGAAGCTGTCAAACCCACCATTGGAGATGTTGCTGCTCAGGTACATATCATTTCTTTATCTCAGTCTACATTAAGTGTAAGTGTAGTGCTGGGCAACAAATGAAATTCACTACCCGACTAGTTGCGCTACAATTATTTGCGACTTTGACACTAGTTGCGACTATTTTTTGTTTCCCAAGATGCACTGTTGTATTTTAAGATTGTGAAAGCATGGTAAAGTTGAAATTGTAAAGTATGCATTGCAATGGCACCATGGCAACTTTTTTGACTGCACTGTTAAATAGTGCAGTCGGTCATGGAGTAGTAATAGTTTTGTCTTGAAAGGTTGTGTTTCGTAAGTACATTATGTCACTGTGAATGGCACATTTTGTGCATGGAGGCAAATAATCGCGAATTTTTACTAGCCGTTGCGGTGGGGTTAACTGGGTAGTTAAAAAACGGCCGTCACGACTAGATAGCGATCAATAGCTACGCACTTACTACAACACTAGTCGCACTAACTCGCCCAGGCTTCGTGTAATGTAGGAAGTGGACAGGAAAAATACTGGGCCAAGTGGTTTTTTTTTATTCTGCAAGGGGGATAGCACTTTAATAAAAAGTCACACCCAAGAAAAAAACTCTTTTGAAGTGATGGCAAAATGAACAAGAAAATGTCATTTTTACTACCAACATTGTGTTAAAGATATCAGCGATCCCCCCATAAAAGTACACATAATTCGTCAGCATTTTCACGAAGTAGCACGCACTGCTATACCAGCAAAAAAATAGCAATCAGAGAAAACGGCCTCTGAAGTTGAACATTTTTTAGAAACCCACTTTCCTTCAAAACTTCAAGTATTTCCATTTAAATTTCTCAATGTAGATACTTGATGACTTGAACTTAAAAAATAATCCTATTTTGACTCATTTGCATAATTAATTAAGAAACTAGACACGAGAGAAGTTCCTTGCTACTTTGTGAAACCAAAAAAGTGCGAAATATGTCTTTTTGCGTTTTCACGAAGTAGCACGCGCCTATACTACAACACAGCATTTTGTGTTACTTCATGAAACTAGGTCAGCGCGCGCGCTCACACAAGTTGCGTGCTACTTCGTGAAAACGTTTTTACCTCACTTTGACTTGAGTGCGTGCCGTGCATTACAATGGTAAACAGAAGTTGGGTGCTACTTCGTGAAAACAAAAAATGCCACAATTGTGCAAAAGTTGAAAACACTCATTAGCTTAATTAAAAAAGTAAAGCTGTCTGAGCTTTGAAACTTCATGGAATTGTAGGTCTTCATGCATTATCAACAGAAATGTAAAAAAATTAAAATGTAAAAAAAAAATCCTTAAGCACGTAGCGTGCTACTTCGTGAAAACGCTGACGAATTGACCCTTTAGAGGCCATTCATTTCTGCATAATCCTCACCATACACCCAGACATGTCTAATCGGTTTTTTTGCTGGAGCTCTACCAAATGTGCCATATCTAGCCCTAATGTTGGTGGTCTCCCTATTTTCTCAATATCTTTGTTTGGGGGTGCCAGTTGGAGACCATTCAACCTGTCACTGCCATAGAGATCACACCCAAGTTTATGATCCAACCTGGGAAGCAGCAGGAGAGGGACCACCTTAAGGGGATTGAATTTCAAATATGAAGTTACAAACCCCCTATATTTTCCCTTGTGGTTCGTTACTTGAATTCTTTTTGTTGAATATACACAGGTTGAGGTGACGGCAGGTAATGCTAGGGAAGTTGCTGTTTTCATTGCCAATCAGACAACCAGTGAAGTAGGTGTAGAGATAGAAGATGTGGCTACAATTCTGAGGAAAATTGCGGATGCTGGATCCGGTGACCCTGAGGTAATAATAATATATTGTATTTGTATAGCGCCTACTGCAGGCCAGCCTCTAAGCGCTTAACATTCATGTTTCCTGCAAGGTATTTGGGCTACGTTTGAAGTATGAGACCTACTCCTTTACATAGCACCTTGTAATGGTTTACAAGGTGCTGTGGCGCAATATGCTGCCGATCAAACCAGGAACACCGGGGTGGACCCCTTCTCTTTTCGATAAGTGCACTGGGTTCTTTTTGGTGCGTTACACAACACACGGGACCAACGGCTTTACGTCCCATCCGAAGGACGAAGCAATCATGGTTAAGTGTCTTGCTTAAGGACACAGGTGTCACGACCGGGGCTCGAACCCACACTCTGCTGATCAGAAACACCAGAGCTTGAGTCCAGTGATCTTATCCACTCGGCCACGACACGCCATATAAAGGTAGGCTTTTGAAAAATCTTTTCACCCTTTCAGTCCCGCACCCGGGATATCCCGGTTTACGTAGCGCGCACTCAGATCCCGCTCCCGGGATATCCCGGGTTGCTCGGCCTCCGCACAATAACTGCCGTCACGCTCGCACCAAATGCACTATGAAAACAAAAATGCAGCACCAACTACACGATGAAATTCGCCCTCTGTTGGTATAATTTGGAGAGGTATAGCAGACTGGTATCCGGGACTTTCTACACCTTCCGTTCCATGGTTGAGTCTGCGCGAAGTCCGAATCGAAAAAAAATTGACGTAAAGATTTTCTTCAAAATTTTGCTCGTTTTCCCTCTGTGATTTCCTTTCTTGGCTACTGGTGACTTAGCAAATAATATACTATTAATTCAGTTGTGTATATATATTAACCAATTCAGAAAAATGTGCTGTTTTGATTGGCTTTTTGGATGTACATTGTATCGTCTAGGGAACTGTTACACACATAACGAGTTTGCATTTCCACACATGTGTCACGAACGATGCACGACATAGCCGTGTGGCCCTCTGTTTTTTTTGCTATTTTTGTTTCTACATTTTCACAGATTCGTTGGCCTTAAAAGTTTCCACAGTATTGCAGATGTCTTTAGAAATGTCCATAACCACTTATGGATGGATTTTCTGGCAGTTGATCAGAACTAAAACCATTTAATAACTTAGTCAAAGTTTGAGTAGTGAACGAAAGTAAACAAAGTTTCAAGATGGCGGCCGCCATAAGCATGTGTACGTGGCCAGAGGTCATGAACAACATCGCAAAGGAAAACTGTTCTAGCTACAGAATTTGTCGACACACCCAGCTACAATGATGTAATAAAACTTGTATTGCATGTAAACTATTACTTTTTGTATTACACGAAACTAATACTGAAAAACAGCAGCCAAAATGACAAAAATTTAAAAGCATTTATATTTTGTTTACAGCTTCCGCTTTCACAGGAAGTTGAAAGTTAATGAGGTCACAGAGGTCAACAAAACCCATCCAGAAATAAAGACAATTACCCGATGAACATTATCCCAAAATATTGTAACAAAATAATTTATGGTAATTTGTTAATGATTTTTATAATGAAAACACTCATTAAATTTATGTGCTTGAAAAGTATGCGGGATATGGGGGTTAGCTGTGCACAAAGTATATGGGACTGAAAGGGTTAAGCAAATTTTTAATCAGGCATGATTTTCTTTACTCGTTTTATATGATTTCCGAATTTGTTTCCCCCTCAGATTAAGATTAAAATGAAATAACCTGAAAAATGGTCAATGAAAGCCCATATGCTTGCGCCGAGTTGTTACAGTGCCTGCTACTAAAATTTAGGATTTAAACTTCCTCCGGCTACTGGGCAATGTCGGTGGTCTAGTGGGAAGACACTCTGTTCTAGAATGGCTTAGGTAAATGGTACCTTTGAGGGCAGAGATGATTCTTGTGATTGATTTAGCTTGTTGAGTCACAGAAAACTTGGCAGCACAGGCTGTCTCCCCAGGGAGCTGAGGTGGTCTATGGCTTGTACTAAATGGCCCAGTGACGGGGGATGTGCCATGAGAGTCAAAAATACAGCAGGCACAAAATAGATAAATGGGTAAAACCAAAAAATATTCTTTATCCCCAATGCAGGTTTAACATCTTTTTTAAATTGTTGCTGTACACGATGCTAAAATAAAGGATCTAACTGCATCTAACTACTGGGAAATCTCGGTGGTCTAGTGGTAAGACATCTGCTCTAGAATTGGCGAAGATTGTGGGCTCAAATCCCACTATGTGGCTATTTTTCACAGGACTCTGGGGGAAAAGTACTGAGTATAGTAGAGTGCTTTACACACATCGGTGTAAATTCTTAATCCCCGATGGAAATTTAACATCTAGTAACTCTTCTTTTTCTTGATATAAATGTTATTGTTATTATTTCCTGACAGGTCACAGATGCTGTAGTTGAGACAGTCAATAACATCATTGAGAATCAGAACACCAACGATGATCTCGGTAATGACAATGGTGTCAGCTCATCAGCAATCATCCAGTCAGTCGAGGCTCAAATCAGTTCTACTCTCCAGCAGGAGGGCACGATCAGCATACAGCAACCAACCATCCACGTTGAAGGGGTCAGTCTGGACCCAATGGAGGCCAACGGCGGATTCAGCTTTGCCTCGGTTCAAAAACCTGGAGGGTCGCAGGAGAGCGGCTCACTAGAAGGAACAGAAGTGAAGACGTTTAACCGCACCAGTGAGATACCCCAGGATATTGAGGTCATCGCATCCGTACAGCTGCCTCAAAATATTGGAGAAATATTACAATCTGTGACCGGTACGCTTATTGTTTCAGGCATGCAACTCTTCCGCGTTTCCGCGGATTTCCGCGTTTTTTAAAATGATCAGCGCTAAAATAAAAAAAAATCGAAAAAAAAAAAAAAAAATTTTTTTTTTTTTTTTTGGCGATTTAAAAAAAAAAAAGCCTTATATATGCTTGGCAACAACAATGTACAGCCACAATAATGTGAAATAAGCCTAGTACATGCTAAGAATGCACCTAAGAGCATAATAAACCTCAAAATTTTCTAGGGTACCATTGTGGATCTCATGTCCCTTGGCGTTTTGGCTGCCTCGCTCCGCGCTTGCGTTGTGCCTTTGAAAATTTCCTCTTTTTTTTTCATCGGGCAGTTGCATGCCTGTTGTTTTTATGTACATTTCTAGAATAACTTTCTGGAAATTACTTCTTTTTTTTTTAATTTAATAAATTACACCTTACCCAATAAAGGTTTTCTCAGTTTTCATATCAATACTGATATGTACATCAAATGTTAGAAAATACTACTCAGGGTGGAGAGCAGGGTTGGGGGGGGGGGGGGGTGGTCGTCGTTATAAAAAGAGGCAGACTCTGTGTATATCAACACTTTGGGCAAGTCACTGATTACTCCAAATGGATTACATTCCTTTTGTTATCCACTTATTCTTTATTAGATTTGTCTTCCCTTTGGTTCCCCCCTCAATAGGATTTTGCTCCTTTTGGAATATCTGCTTCCTTTTAAATCCAAATTGTTTCATTGTAACTCTAAGTTTCTTCTTCTTCATTTTTAATGTATCAAACTATATTTAACAGGTTCATTTTTAACTACAATTTTTCATTTTCCCCTTTTTTTGGTAATATATAGCAACTTTTCGTGAAGTTGTTTTCAAAATGTTAAAATCATGCTGTTTTTCTTCATAAAATATTGCTGGAGGAACAAAGTAAGAATCGGGTGCACTCTTAAAAATATTTTTAACAGTCTTTTTATTTATACCTTTTCGTTAGCAAAAAAATGTGCAACATCTTGTACTCCAAACTATTATTGCATCATAATATCAAAGAAGAGTACGTAATTTTTTTATTTACAATGTATACTTCATTATTGGGAAAGCTGACCCCAAGAAAGAGTTTATTTGTGGTTCGAGTGGTAATAATTTTAGTAAGGGGATAGATCTTTCTATCCCTTGTTCCTCACTTCTGGCCGGAAAGAGGAGGGGATAGAATTTTCTATCCCTTGTTCCTCAAACCAAGCCGAAAGGAGTTGGGGATAGAATTTTCTATCCCTTGTTCCTCAACTCTAGCCGAAAAGAGGAGGGGATAGAATTTTCTATCCCTTGTTGCTCAAATCCAGCCGAAAAGGGGAGGGATAGAATTTTCTATCCCTTGAATATAATTTTCTTTCCCTTGTTCCTAAACTTTAGCCGAAAAGTGGAAGGGAAAATTTGTTTTATCCTTTGCTGCTCAAATCAAGCGAAAAAGAGGAGGGGATAGATTTTTTTATCCCTTGAACCTCAAACCTGACAAAATGTGCAATATATTGATAAGAAATAACTGGAATTTATAATTTTTTTATTTGTTAGCCTAGAAAAATTAGATTGATTCGTAAAATCTGAAGCATGTTTTTCACAATTTGGAGGAGAAAATAGTAAAAGAAAATTTTGTTGCTTTAAATTCCTGTTTCGATAGCAATTTTCAGACTATAATGAAAATTTTAAGCTGTAAATTTGAAAAATAACCAAAAATGAAAAAATGCAGTTAAAAATGAACCTGTTATTTTTATAGCAAATTAGTTTACTGCAATTAGAAATGGCTGTATGACCCTACCTTTACTATCAGTTTATTAAACTTATTTCATTTCCAGAGATTATGAATGTTTCTCTCAAATAAATTAAGTTTCCACAACAAGCTATCTATTTCCTGAAGCTTTATTTCCGCTGATATACCTCTATACCTCCAAATAGTTTGCTTCCTTCTATCCAAGCATTATTTTATTGTGTTATCTGTTGTTTGGTTCCTTACCTTAATGTGTGTTCATATTAGTGTATAGCAATGTATATAGGATGGCATGGTTGCTGGCTAGTGCATTTAAAGCGCTTGTCTCTCATTAACATGGCCCTTGTTCGAATCTCGGCTTAGGCCATTATGTGAGTACAGCTGTGCGTTGGTTCTCTGCTATGCCACAAGGTGGTTTTTTTTTTTGGGGGGGGGCCCCTCCAGTTTTCCTCCCGCCGGAAAAATCTATATTCTTTATCTCTAGCTGTTCTCCTTGCTTTTATAATATTGGTCGGTGTGGCTGGATGCCTAAGGTGACCTTGTATGTGAGCAGCTTGAACACATTTTAGCCATGTCCTTTGCATTTAAGCTTCTCAGCTGCAAGTAGGGATGGTTAGCCTCCAAAGTTGTTTTTGTTGCTATAATTTTTTTGTTTTCTTGTTGAGGGATTCTCCACTAAAAGTAAGAGGATGTATAAATTGTTTGCCTTCAACTTTTGTCAGTGACTTAAGTGTTTGGTCAAGTGCTTTGGACTTGAGTGTTTCTGATCAGCAGAGTGGGTTTGAGTCCTGGTCTTGACACTTGTATCCTTGAACAAGACACTTAACCATTATTGCTTCGCCCTTCAGATGTGACGTGAAGCCATATAGGTTTCGTGTTTTGTGTCATGCACATAAAAAAAACCCAGTGATACTGATCACTAAGAAAAGGGGTTTGCCGCGGTGTTTCTGGCAGTGGCTTAATTCTGAATGCGCCACAGCAACTTGACATCCTGGTGCTACATAAATGGGTCTCATGTAACACATAAATATCAAAGTCTGTCAGAAAAAGTGTTCCTGGCCAGCGCCTTTATCACCTTATTGGTAGATACAAGCACTTTATAAGACTCTAATACAACTGTTACAGCCAGCAGGACTAGTTTTGCTTTAATGCAATTCCTTGCATCACTGCCATATCGGACTGGAATATAGGGCCTACCTATGAAAGATATGTGGGCACCACAGTGTATTAAATATAGCATTTTGGGAAACAATGAGCTAGCAAGCCAGACTGTACTTGGAAAGAAGTGTTTACAGGTCTTCTTAAGTTTGAATTATCATTTGGCAGTTGGGCTATGCTGTTAATGGAGAATGTCGCAGTTGAATGTGTTTTGTTTTTTCTGATACAACAGGTGACAACTCCAGCCAACTGCAAGCCAGTTTCATCGTTTACACTGGTGATGACTTGTTCCAGTCTTCCCTGATCCGAGGTAACTCCAGCATTGAAGTTGCTGGACCTGTTGTCTCTCTGACAGTAGAAGGACTTGACTTAGTGAATCTGACTGAGCCATTGGTTATTGAAATGCAGGTATGATTAGGTCAGCGCAGAACAGGATAAATTTTTAGGGGCACAAGGGGCGGAGGTGCACCATTTTTTTCTATGGGTACACTTCTGGCCATTTTCCATTTGTATTTGTCGTAAACATGTTCTTTTTCAGTGCTTTTGTTCTGCCATTTACTTTCTTTTGTACGATAATCTTGCGTGAGTGTAAAAACAAATACTTTGTCTGCGAGTAAATGGGAAACCGTTATGAAAACTTTTGAAATGATCACATTAAAAAGTTGTTTACATTTTACTCTGGTAGTTTTTAATTGATCTTAAAAATCCAGATTTCAAATGGCGGGGGAGGGGGGAACAAGCAGAAAGCCATGATTCACACTTCAACACCCTGATAGGAGGAACCCGGTTGGACGCATTGGTGGATATAATGGCATTGTTACTCTTTTAACTGGATGGCCCAGGGGTGAAACTTTATTTCACCTAGAGAGACCATGACGATACTGTTTGAAGACTTCAAAATGAGGTCTGGGACAAAAATGTTTTCTCATCAACTTTCGGTTTCGACTAGTTTATAAGTTTAAAACTTTTTGTGGTCGTTTATTTTTCTGGAGTGCTGACCAATGTATGACCCTACCTTAAGGAGATGAGTTTTGAATCAATTCGGCAATATTTAACTCATTGTTTTCTTTTAACATTTTGTACTTCCAGGTGCCAAACAATGCAACTCGTCATGACAACACCAGTTTCGGATGCGTCTTCTGGGATTTTACCATGGAAGATGGAGTTGGTGATTGGTCAACAGCTGGGTGTATGCTTGCAAGACAAACCAACAATACATTGTCATGTAACTGCAACCATGCCACCAACTTTGCAATTCTTGTGGTACGGAAAAGTGTTTGTTTTTTTGTGGCAAGCTCTCTTACTGTATATTCTGTACAAGAGAAAACGAGCAGAAATGCATTTAAAAATTTAAGGTATTCTACATGTTTTGTAAGGATAAAAAACAGTATTGTTTAATTTTAGTCTGAAAGCTTACTGGTTGTAGTTCATACTAGAAACATTCTGTCTGTGAAATATTTCCCTTCGAGAAAACTCTATCTGAAAACCTTTAAAAACAAACGCAACAGCTGATTTCAGTTGTTACAACCATAATTAAGGACAAGGTGTTTTCATGCTGAAAAATGTGTATGATATTTCATGATTTTATGATTTTCTCCTGACTCGCACAACAGTTTAACACCAATTTACACCGGTTTGTTTATTTCATGTGTATGATTGATCACCCAAAAAAACATGAATGATGTCTGTGACTATTTTGTCAGCTCTACCAATCCTGTATAATACCTTTAAGTTTCTCTGTACTTTTGGAATAACAAACAAATAACATACCAGACTTTGTCACAAACATGTAAGCCTATGCAAAATTGTTTTTATCTGAAAGTTTTTGTTAAATCTGTTCATTTTCAGAGTGTGAACGGACAAGACATCTTAACACATACAGAGAAGAAAGCCCTTGACGTCCTCAGCCAGATTGGTATTGCCTTGTCCATCATTGCTCTTGGTGCAACTTTGATTATATACCTCTCAATAAAGTAAGATTATTTAAGTTTTTACTTGCATTGTTTTTTTTACCTTAATAACACGTAGTACAAGATTGGTAATTAGAAAAACAAACAAAGTTTCAATCTGAGAACTCACCGTTCATAATGTTCATACCAGTGCAAATCCTCAAACAAAATACTAATAATAATGTTAAATTATGCAGTTATTAGCACTTTATCCCTCCCGATGGGCGTCTCAAAGCACTCAGTGTTTTTCCTACAAGGTATGTGGAGCTTTGTGTTGAAGTATGAGATCTACTCCTAAGAGAACACTGCAGCAAACCCCTTCTCTTTACGTTAAGTGCACTGGTCTCTTTTACGTGCATTACACAACACACAGAGCCTACTGCTTTTTGTCCCATCTGAAGGACAAAGTAATAACAGTTAAGTGTCTTGCTAAAGGACACAAGTGTCATGACTGGGACTCGAACCCACACTCTGATGATCAGAAACACCAGAGCTTGAGTTTGGTGCTCTTATCCGCTCAGCCACGACTTCTGTCTCTAAAGATATTGACAAAATAGGGCAACTGCCAACAGGGCTAGATAGCTCAGTTGGTAGAAGGCAAGCATGTTAATAAGGAGTTCGTTGGTTAAAATCCAAACTGTTCACACATAATTGCTTCTAGCGAACTCAAGATACTTCTGGTTTTATAAGAAAACTTTGATCTGTAAAACTGAAATTGTAGTATCGGTCTCTAAAAACATCAGACAACGTAAATGAGCGCTATGTTCCTGTTATATGTAACACCAATGCATTGGGTCCTCGTTTGCTCTGCAGCTAAACGCAGACAGAAAACAAACGTACTCAAATTCCATTTAATCTGAAACACGCTGATTTATTCATTTTCCAAGAACAACAACTTATTCAATGCTCTCTCACTGAACTCGGCATTTGGTCTGTACTAGCACAACTAAATCATGCACAAAACAAAGCAATCTGTGTATCTCTTGGCTCAAAGCCAGCATCTTCCCGCTAGCGCGAAAAGAACAGTTGACCAGAAGTGGACCCCTAGAAAAAAATGGTGCACCTCCCCCCCTTGTGCCCCTAAAAATGTATCCTATTCTGCGCTGACCTAATCATACCTGCATTTCAATAACCAAGGGCTCAGTCAGATTCACTAAGTCAAGTCATTGTACTGTCAGAGAGACAACATGTCCCGCAACTTCAATGCTGGAGTTACCTCAGATCAGGGAAGACTGGAACAAGTCATCACCAGCGTAAAACGATGAAACTGGCTTGCAGTTGGCTGGAGTTGTCACCTGGTATCAGAAGAAAAAAAAACCATTCAACTGCGACATTCTCCATACTTCTGAAGGCAGGAAGTTTCTTCACACAGTTTGGAGAACTCATGGGCGGTTGCCAATACGGGCTGTTTAGCCATCCATTACATTCCATTTTGACACCAGTGTACATTTTTTGCTTTATTCCCTTTTTTTGCAGTGGATATTTAATAAATATTATAATGTCTCAACTTATAATTACTACCTTTTTTCAAGCCCAACTTATCTTTTTGATCGCTAACTTTTCTAATAAAAATTGTTTTTAAACTTAGGAAACTGCGGTCTGGGAAATCACGTCAGATTTTCATTCACTTCTGTGTGTCCTTGTTGCTGTTGTATATTGTGTTCCTTGCTGGAGTTGACAATGCCAAAGTAAGTACGCCGCCACCCTTAGAAATTTTAGAATAATTCATTACAAATTCAGATGATTTCTTTAGACATAAATATTGTTTCCATACCGAACAAACTCAAATGAGTAAACTATTGGCTGTGAGCTTTAGTTGTTAACATTTCAGTTTATTTGTATTTGTATATACACATACTGGGTTTTTTGTTGTTGACTTTGTAAAGGTCGGGTCGTAGATACTTGGTAAATACTTCAAAAATTAATGACCATAAAAACTTCGGGCCCTACTTAATGAGAGGCACTGCAGCTGTTGTGAAGTTTCAAAGTAATATGGTTTGGATAGTTTGTCACACTATAACCTTTGAATATGAGAAGCGATTCATGCCTGAATCGTTTCTCAGATTTCTGAGGGTTCAATGAAAATTCAAATATCTGTGGTGTCTGGTCCGAATGCTGAAGCCAGAGATGCAGATGGTACCTTGCCAAACGTGGATGGATTGGACGTTCTTGTGAAAGTAATGTGACAGCAAGTATAAGTAGACACTGTATTCAGCTGAAACTTTTACAGGTGACTTTTATTATATCTTTCTTAAAAATGTTGCCTATAAAACAGTATTACACTGACAAAAACCAATCTATGACCCTACTTTTAATATTGTTAACTTCATTTAATTCAGCCTTATTAGCAATAAACCAATGACACATATTTCCACTGGGAATTGGTGAATTTATCGGGGCTATCAATTTATTGGTTTTCTTTTCCATTGTTTAAAAATGTGACCACCATATTTGATTAACTTTGAATAGGGTGGTTGAATATTTATGTTGGGCTTAATCAAATTCTATTGAATGACTTTGACTGTCAACAGTAACATATTTTTATGGTGTGTCTTGGCCAAGCGGTTTTGAGCATCTGACTCAAGTTCTGGTGGGTTAAGCCATCAAGGCAGCGGCGTAGCTAGGACTTTTTCGGTGGGGGGCACAGAGGGGGGCATTGCTTTTAAGGGAGGGGGGCAGGGGGAATGTGTTTGTCAGTGTTGGGGGTCATGCTTTTCTTTTGGAAGGGGGACGCTGCAGGGGGCCACCATCCTCTTATGTGCTTTGCGTTTTGAGCCTGCAGTAGAGCATTTTGAGCCATCCCGATCGTGATCGTTCACTACATTAGATTATACAAACACACTTTTTCATGTTTGTTTTTTTTCTTTTTTCTTTTTATTGTTGTTAGCACTATCACCATTTTGTGTGTGGGGGTGCACCTGGGGGGACACTAGAAATTTGTTGGGGTGGCACGTTCGTGAGTCAAGGATTTGAGCGCTATATAAGAGAAGCCCCTATTATTTATTATTGTTAACAATTACATGATGCATTGCACCACCGCTCACCACCTCAATGAATGGAACTAGTTTTTTTTGCGCCTTTGTTCTAAGTCGTTTCAGACCATTTTACAGCCATTGAGTTTAATACCATTTCATCTTAAATTTTTCTTGCTTAATTTGTTGACAGGGTACAGAAGGTGCTTGCACTTTTGTAGCAGCATTGCTCCACTACTTGGCCCTGACCACAATGATGTGGATGGCTGTGGAGGCCAGGAACATGTACGTCAGCACTGTCAAGGTCTTCCCTGAGGACACCCCCAGATATATGCTCAAGGCATGTCTGGTTGCTTGGGGTGAGTGACACTTATTGAGCCTTATAATCAATCAAATACCCTTCTATGGGATAACTAATGCAACATTACCTGACAATAGCTTGGACCCCAATTTCCCTGGAAAATGATCTGGTCCCAATTTCATGAATCTGGTTACTGCCGAATTCTGTGCTTGTCATCACCATTCTCCGTTTGCTGTGCAAGCGCGGAATATCTGCACTAGCTGTGTAAGCGAAAAATGCCTAGTAATGTGGAGTACGTACGTGCACAAGAAAAATTCCATGCTAACCTGTGAAATACGCTTGAAGTAAGCACGGAATTCCCTGCTTCCGTAAGGGCAGATTCTTTGCTTACAGTAAGCAGAGCCAGGAAATTGGGCCCTGTTAAGAGCCCCCTCAACACGACTCTTAATCTCTGACGTCAAATGTGAGGAATTCAGAATTTAATTTTGTGTTGAACAAGAAAAATTGATGAGAGCAGGACCTGAACCTGCGACTTCCGGATTAACGCATCAACGTTCTACCAACTGAGCTTTCTAGCCCTCATCTCCGTATTTTGTCAATATTTTTGTTTGGGGATGCCAGTCAGAAGCCATACAATCTGTGTTTCCCTTGTGGTTTATTGAACTCAGAATTTGTTAACTCTGCTGGGAAAAAAAAGGAAAAAATGGTTATTCTCTCTGGTACTACTTTTGTCTCTGAGTCCACATGGCTTGCCCGTGCCTGTTTGTTTGGTGTATATTTCATTTTGTTTGGTGTGTCACATTAAAATCATCCAGATGAAAATAAATCTTTGATCCACTGATGGTACTGTTTCCAAATCTCCCCGAAATCTCCAACTGCAGCTGTTATCAGAGAGAACCCATCATTTCAACATACTTCCTGATATGGATCCAAGTTTGAAAAATTATGTTAACTGAATGTCACAAACCTGCTTGAACTGCTCCTGCAAATTTACTTCTTGCAGTATCGGAGCCTTCCTGCCAACCTTCCAAGAAAAACCGGTTTAAATTTGGGTTGAACAAAAGAAAAAACTTACTACAGCGGGATTTGAACCTGCGACCTTCGGATTAACCCTCGTACCAACTGATCTATCTAGCCCTAATGTTGGCAGTCTCCCTAGTTTGTCATTGGGCTATATAGCTCAGTTGGTAGAGTGCTGGCACGTTAATCCGGAGGTCGTAGGTTCAAATCCCGCTTGTGGTAAATGTTTCTTTGTTTAACCCAAGATTATCTTGAATTTACCCAGTCGGTTTCGCTATGTGGTTCTTTACTTGAAAATATATTTAAGAAGAAAACTTAATAAAATTTAATTTCATTTAATTTCAGTTTACATAATTCGTGGCCAAAAAGCCAAGTTACTTACATGTTACAATAAAACAATGATCATTACAGTAGAATGAGTATTTATCAATACAAAATTAAATGGAGGGTATATACCTTTGGTAATTACTCCAAAAAAATGAACGACTGGAAAATCTTACTTCGGGAAGAGCTCCTTCGATAGTGTAGTTTTAGAGAAAGAGGTAATTTTTCAACCAAAAGTTTGAAGCCTTTCTCAAGCATCTCAAAGCACACAATTCTATGCAACAAGGGTATTTTTTTCTTTCATTTCTTTCCTGCGTTTTGATGACCAATGGAGCCAAAATTTTCACAGGTATGTTATTTATTTCATGCATATGTTGGGATACACCAAGTGAGGATACTGGTCTTTGAAAATATTACCAAAATTATACCCTGCCTTTAAAGTTGCACTTTAATGTTGGATGCAGATCAATAAAGGGAACCTAGCTGTATCAAACAATAGACAAAAATATACAAAACATAAAAAGTCACAAACTTTAAACAAAAGGTTGCTGAAAGATTTTATTTCTTAATCCTTATTTTCAGGGTCTCCTCTGATAGTTGTGATAATAACGTTAGCATCGGCTACAAGCTATTATGGCATGAAAGACAAGTAGTGAGTATGCTTAGTAATATTTGTTCCCTTTATCATTTTGTTTCATTCATTTGATTTAACCATGCATATTTCCCCTAACAATATTTGTTGTGCCCGCCAGGAGCCCTTAAAACCTTGCATTTCAGAGCATATCGTGGCAGGCAAAAGATGGATACACACTGGCCATAATTCATAGGCCACAACTACCAAACCAAATGTTGAAAAAATAGTAATAAATAAATAAACAAATAAAATACAGGAGGTGGACACTCCATGAGACTTTTTTGACCTCACTTTGCTGCCACTAGAGTGAGTTTGTAGGTAAACACAGATTAGTTCAGTTAATTTACTTCATCACCAGAGGCAAAGCTTGTAAGTAATGGTCTGGACTATTTTTAAAGGTGTCTGGACATGCTCAATTATAACTACACTGTGTCCTTGGTAACTTGTGTATGTAACAGGTGTCAATGCCTGTTCCAGTGGGTTGCTCGAAAAATGAATAGTTGTTTATTCTGCAGACTGTTAAGCTTGATTAATCCTGCAATACATTTAGTTTTTAATAGACAAACCTTTACAAATGAAGTGGCATGTCATGACCAAGTGGTCAAGCACACCAGACTCGGGTTCTGGTGTTTCTGATAAGCAGAGTGTGGTTGCTTCGCCCAACGGATCGGACATCAAACCGATGGTGTAATGCATGTAAATATAACCTATAGGTACACTTATTGCTAAGAAAAGGGGTTAATTCTGATTACGTCGAAGGGAAATTTCAACTTCAAACTTCAAAAGGGCAAGGCCATTTTCATTTTGCAAAGGGCACTTCCATTGGAAAATCTCAAAGTCAATGGGAAAGTTTTGAAGGGGCACAAAGGCCAAGACCAGGGGCTACAGGCCATGGCCTCTGTGGCTTGTTGCCCTGTGTAACTCTATTTTTTGCAGCGACTTTAGATTTATTTTTTAAAGTCATGTTTACAAAGGATCGCAAACATTTATGTCATTTTGGTTTAAATTACAAATCCATTGCCAGTATTAAATAAAAAAAGCTAAATAGTCACCAGTCCACTATAAATTCTGCCTGACTGAAAACAGTGCCATTTTGTGCGCAGATTATGAAGACAAAAGCAATACTAAAAATTAATTTTTGTTATTTTTTCACAAAGCTTTTTTCTTTCAGAATGATTGATTGAAACCACATTATTTTTCAAGTCTTAGGCTATTGGAACTAAATTGAAAGCAGACTCTGCAAAACATATCCTTGTTGAAAATATTTTGACTCCGAAAAGAGCTTTTTTTTTGTAGAAGGCTTTGTTTTGTTTTTCTCTGAATGCCTATATTTGTTAATTCACATCAATGGGCTGGTCGATCAGTGACAGGTGATGAACACCATAACTTTTACGTTTCAATTAACACATCATAGTAAGCGTTTCTAAAGCAACAGCTTGAATACAAGGCTCTCTTCCTTTTGTTTGTTTGTGAATAGTTGGTACAAATAATACCATACAATCCAATCCACGTAAAATATAATAGGTTTTGTTTTACTTTAAAAAATAAATAAATAAATATAACCACCTTTGGCCATTCCTGGCTTTGTTGTAATCATGTATTGTAACACTGTGTCATTGTGTACTGGTATATATAATAATTGAGCTCCAGAACTGTAGCACAGTACTTACAAATTCTGTACCATATGGTTAGACTATGTGTGCATCAGTTCTTTGAAATATTTTACTCTAATTGGTTAGAGTACTCTAACCAATGAGAAAGTATTTTATATTTCAACCCTAAAACCATTCAGTTAAGTTAAGAAATACTTGATATTTAATATTAAGGAGACCCCCCTGGCCTTCCCAGGTTTTATCACAAAGTTTATTGTCTTCCCTTGAAATGAAATTGTTTCCATCTATGTCATTTTAGAGGCTCTGTACATGTATGTAAGCAGAATTATGTTCTATAAATCAAAGTCAAGGCATAATATTACAGTTTTTGGGTTACCAATCAGTGATTTAATTTTCTTAAAAGTAGAAGCATTTATCTTAAGTTTTGGGTTTGTGTTTACTTTCCATCATCAGTTGTTTCATCTTCCCTGGTCTGGCGTTGGTCTTTGGTCTCCTCCTTCCAATTGGCATCATCCTCCTCCACAACATCATCACCTTCATCTTGGTCATGCGCAGCCTCCTTAAGATCCAGGAAGTATCTCGCTCTCAGCAGATCTCCAAACGTCTCCAGAATGCCATCGGTATCTCTGCCCTGATGGGCTTGACTTGGGTCTTTGGATTCCTGGCCATCGAGGAAGCAACCTTTGCCTTCCAGCTCATCTTCTGCCTGGCCAACTCCTTGCAGGTAAACAATAGAAAAACAAATAATTATGAGAATTAAATTAACCTTGCTGATTGCTGTTGGACTAATGAGTTTGATTTCAAACAAAGTATGTATATCCCGAACTCAAAGTTTGATAAACTCTTGATAATTTCAAGAAACACAAATTGAATCATCTGTGAAAGTGTAAGTAATTTCTAATAAAAAATAAAACAATTATTAATTTGGTTGTGCATATTTTATGATGAACATATCAGATGTAATTAATGAACTATTTTGAGAAAGGGTTGCCTTTGAAGTAATAAGTTTTGGATAAATTTTCACCCAAACATGGATCCGAAAAAATGAATAATTGTTGCTCAGGTTTCTGAGGGATGGTGTCCGTTCATGAATGCTGCAGCCAGAGATGCGTTTTGGTACCCGCTGCCACCTCACTAATCATGGATGGATTCAACATTCTTGTAAAAATTTGTGACAGTTTTTGCCGTTTTCTCAGCAAGGGCATTTGTATTCAGCTGTAACTTTCACATTAGGAGGATTTTAGTGTCTTTCTTTATAATTTTGCCTATAAATCAGCATTACGTTGACAAAAAGCATTCTATGACTCTACCTTCAAATATTACACTTATAATGCAGCACTTCTCTAGAACATGAGGATAGCAATACAACTAAATATGTTTAACTTGCACATCTGAAAGTTTTTAATTGTATCAAAAAGAGGCAATGGTCATTGAGCTTACTTTTTACCGAGTTTTCAGTTTTCTATGACACAAACTGATCAGCTTACAGGGTGCATGCCTTGATTGACATTGCAAGTGAGCCTTGGGTCTTATTTTGAAGGTGTCCATCAGTGGATGTTATTTGACCAAGAGTGTGAGACTTATATTGATGGCCTTGGAATATAAACCCTGACATAACTGCTCACTTCTTACTTCATGCTTCTTTTACCTAGGGTGTGGTAATTTTCATCATGTTCTGCATCAGAAGAGAGGAGGTACGCACCGCCATGGAACCCTACATCCGGCGTATCTGCTGTGGCCGAATCTACCATCTGCCTGTGATTGGTGCTAAAAAGATGCACGAGATGGAAACGGTTACCTCCTCTGAACCCAACTCTCCACCTAGTGTTAATAACACTGCGCAGTTTGACATATCTATGTCAGCCCCAGAGTAATTGTAACGGTAAAGTACGTTCTTGCTCTGTGTTGAAGGTAATCATGTTCTTGGATTCAAACTGACCTCATGCCAGTGTTGGAGTCAAGACGTCAAAGTTCGACACCAAGACAGAGACCTCATCTTCCAAGCAAGACCAAGACCAAGACCTTACATTCGGAGAATGAGACTGAGACTAAGACCTTACTTTTCAAGACTGATACCGAGACCAAGACCTTACTGTTCGAAGACTGAGACCGAGACCAAGACCGAGACCTCATCTTCCAAGACCTCATCTTCCATGCAAGACCGAGACCAAGACCTTAAATTCAGAGAATGAGACTGAGACCAAGACCTTACTTTTCGTGACTGATACAGAGACCGAGACCTTACTGTTCGAGACCAAGAACCAGGACCAAGACTGAGACCTCATTAACAAATTTGAACGCTTTGTAAAACAAATTTTTGCAAAAATTTGACATGTGAGGGGGCCCTCAATTAAAGAGGGCTGCGCCTATGATCTTTAAAAACTTCTGCAAAAACTTAAATAAAAGTATCCCTCAGCTTCAGTCCTACTCATAACAGCTTGATTAAATTTTTTTAATGGACAAAAACAAGTCCCAACAATTACTTTGCCTCATCTGTTTTAACTAAGTAGTAGCAAACATGGCAAATATTCATTTCACTTTTGAATGCACACACCTCATCCTGGGCCCACACTCTGGAAAAGTTTTCTCTTGTTACTTTAACCTGATGGTAATGTTTGTTCAATTATTTTGGAGGTAATATTATTAGTTCTAACTTAGTAGAGTTGTCTTTATGTACTTTACTTTGTAAACACAACTCGCATATCTGATGTAGATACATGCAATATGTACATGCGCACACAGCAGACGTTCGAAACGTTCCTGCTGATAGGGTTGCTGACAAACACGTCACTTCGAAGCAGACCAATTATAACACAGATATGAAAAGCTTACGTTACTGCACATTTATCCAATGAAATCATTGGGTCTGTAAAACCAGTGACTGTCTTTATCCTTGCGTATAAAGACAGGGGAACAGTGTATAGTAGGCTGCACTCTGCTCATGGTCTGCCATTTTGGCAGTCAAAATGTATATAAAAATAATGAGGTTCTAGCCATATGCACGCTGCCTAAACTCGCAAACTTATTACACACAGGGCGGCATCTGATAACCAAAATGGCATATAAATCAAGATTTATTGTGGGTTATAGATGTTTCTTGACTTGAGTCAGTACATTTGACTTAGCTTCTTGTTAAAGAAATGGGAGGAAATCAAGTTAAATACGGGTAGGATCAGCTAATTTAAACAAAATAATAAACTTCAGATTAAGCTTTTAGTCTAAAGTATAACAACTTTAGTGTGAAATATTTTATTTGTAAAAATGGTGTAGGCCTACATGATATTACCCAGAACATTATGATAAAAACAGTTATTAAATAAATACAGAAATTCTCCTTTCTTTTATTTTTTTATTTCAATAATCTTTTTGGAGTTAATGAAATCGCTTGAAGTGACCATTTTTATTGTAATACAAGTCCAAAGCAGTTGTTTAGCAAACTTAAACCAGTATTACTCGTTCGCACTTGCCTCAACTCTTTAAAATATATTTTCATTCATTATGGGTAAGCTCCATTAAAGAATTTCCAGTTTTGGCCATTTCACCCATTAGGTGTGTTTACAATGAATTACTTGGGTCAGTAAACTTAATGGATGAGCAGTTAATCTACCTGGGGCAGTCGGCCCTACTGGTTTGTGCTTGATCCAATTATGTCCACTGTTTGGAAAATTAATTACAGGGAAATAACATGTGTGACCTGTCAGACGAAAAGGATGTTTCATTTGAGCCTCTTTCTTTAATGGAGCTTTCCTGTAATGTATGCCTTGTCTTTCATTCTTTGTTATTATTATAAGTTCTTAACAGTAGTTAAATATAGTTTTTGTATTGTTGTCATTTTTACCACCATTATTGTATCGGGTTTTTTTTTCAATTTGTATTAAGCTTCTGGTTAAGTGCTTTGATATCTTGCATAAGGCACTTTACAAAGACTTTATTATTACTTGATTAAACCGCTGCACAAACAACCAAAACTGAATACTGGAAGAATTAAAAATTGTGTCCCAGTTGGGACGGTGGGTCACTTTTTAATTTAAATGTTTTTGCCCTAAAAGCGCTTTGATGTTTTAACAGGTAAGCGGCATTTTTGTGTTTGTCTTGCCGGGACAAGGACATTTAATGAGCAAAGACCTAATTGCAACAACATATTTTTATGCCCCGCGGTTGGCGAAGCCACCGAAGGGGCATACTGTTTCTGACATGTCCTTCCGAGTGTGTGTGTGTGTGTGCTTGCATGCAAATTGTAACTCAAGGAGGACTCAAATGTCAACTCAAAACTTGGTGTTTGGATTGGTCATGGGATTCCCCCCAGAAGCCTGTCGTTATTGATACCCCTACCCTTTGGTCAAAAGTTGAGGTCATTATGGCTAAAACAACCATTTTTTGTTGGATTGATAACTTGAGATGGACTTTGCATATTAACTGCAAACTTGGTTTGTGGATTGGTCTTTGGGTCCCTCAAAAGTCTATTGTTTGTTGACCCCCCCCCCCCAGTCAAATGTCAAGGTCATTATGGCTAAAACAAAAGAAATGCTGTCTGAGCAATACCTCGACTAGGACTTGTCATATCAACTCCAAACTTTGTTTGAAGGACATGGCATATTATCTCCAAACTTGGTGTGTTGCCACTTTCATGTATGGGGACCCCCACCGTCCCCTCCACTTCATCCCATCTCACCCCATGAAACCTCTTCCCCACCCCTCCCCACCCAGCATCTTCTCCTACCCCTCCTCCCCTTCCAACCCTACCCTCCCCACCCCTTGCCCCCTCCTTCCCCACCTTCCCTCCCTCTTCCCCCACCCCTCCCCTTCCAACCCCTTCCCCCACCCCTTCCCCCACCCCTTCCCCACCCATTCTCCCCTTCTTGCACCTCCCCACCCTCTTCCCCCTCCCAACCAACCCAATCCTCCCCTCTCCCACCCCTTCCCCACCCATTGTTTCCTTCTACCTCACCACCCTCTTCCCCCACCCCTCCCCCTTCCAACCCAACCCTCCCCACCCCTTCTTCACCCATCCTCCCCTTCTTTCACCTGATCCCCACCCTCTTTCCCCACCCCTCCTTCACCCACCCCTCCTTCCCCCTCCTAAAATGTTATGTTGAAATAGTAGAAATGGTGGGGGGGGGTTGTAGTTTGTATAAGTACACATCTTCAGCCATTGGTCCTTCCCCACCCACATGACACAGTATCCACAAGCATTGCACACGCTGGCTAAGATTGTTTGTGAAAAAAACCACTCTGTTCTACATGTTTTACATGTATTTTAACTTAGGAACACTGTTTGCTTCAGATGCTGCCTTTTTGATGCTATTTATTATTTTATGCCTACAAAAAAAAATGATGTCCCAGTGATAATTTTAAAAGGACTTGGCATATGAACTCGTGTGTGGCTTGGTCTCGGGATACAGACACCTCCTATTTTTAGACCACATAGGTCAAATGTTGTGAAACGGACTGGCTTGCGGGGCATTTGTGTTTACCAAACACGACTTTTCTTGTTGTTTTTGTTTCCGATTTGCAACAAGATTGTACAGTACTTTTTTTTTTAAGCCACGGTGTAGAAACCAATGGTGTGATAAAAGACGCTTTTGAAAGAAGCAAGTTTGGATTTTACAAGAAAGGACACATTAACTAAATTACAATCTCTTTGAAATCTTTACAGTCGATTCGACAGAATGAACTTTTCCATATAATAATTTTGAATCCTTCTGTTTTATGTGTTCTTAGGGTTTGCCTCTGAATCGGGTAGTTGGACATTCCTCATAACACCTGATGCATCTAAAATAAACACAGCCCCGTGTTGGAGATCGATTGTTTCTGTCACGATGCTTTCCTGAATATCGAAGCTCTCCTGGCTGGCTTCATAACCCTCTACTATCTCATGGTCACAAATGCTTATTTCTGAATCTACAACCTGATTTCCCAGTAACACCAATTCGTCCTCGACAGCACTGTCCAAAAGACGAGGCTTTTTCAAAGGAGACATGTCCTCATCCTGTTTGTGTTGTCCTCTGTTGACATGAATAGGCAAATTTGTACCCGTGTGTCCAGGGGGATCGGTCAAGTTTAGCTTTCCCGATGGAATGGCTTGCTTTAGGGTTGCCAGTGACGCCTCCATGTGTATCAGTGCTGCAGCAAGCACCTCCTTGTCTGTCACTGTTTGTGTGAGGTCCAGGAGTTGTTTAGCAATGAGTTGGCACCGTGCTGCTTCCTGGTTATAGGATGTGTCTTCTATGGCGGATGCTGGTGTTGGAGGATCATAATGCGATGTACTTGTAGATGATGTTTGGGCTTCAACGGCAGCAAGAATTGCTGTATATAAAACATATATATATATTTCTTTATTAATCATAGAAATAATCCATGGAAGTGATGGGAGTGTTTGTGTCACTGACTTATATTCCTCAAAACCATTTAAAATATTGTACTTGTAGACTAATCCATGAAGCCCTGCACAGCATAGAGAAGGTTATAGCTGTGATTGGCCATGAATACATCGATTAGTGTATTGCACCTCTAGGAACCGGTGTTGCACTTGGACACAATGGCGAATGATTTCTGCTTTGGGCAGTTGCACAATGCTTGAAATGCAGCAGTGACGCTTCTTTCTTCATTACCTTCTAAGTTGGAGGTAGCTTCCTCCTCTGGGGACAGTCCAGAGGCAGTATTGACACACTCTTCTTCCTCGTCATTATCAACTGCCCCAAAGACCTGCTCCCCTTCTCCAACCACCGCACCCTCATCCACGGTCAGGAAGGGGCTGAAGAGGTAAGAGGACGGCAACCTCTCCCAGAGCAGCTCATTCTTGTTGGTGATACACTCCAAAAGGTGCTCACAAAGATAACCAGTCCTTGTGAAGTCCTGGCAGGTGCAGGATGGAATGCTGAGGTCTACCAAGTTGCCCTCACTGCTAGAATTGGGATGATCAGGGCTGTGGGATAACTTGGTGGTGGATTGTTGCCTCGTCAGTGTCTTGGCCTGAATAAGGCGTTGTTGACAGTGGTCAGTAAAGGGCTTGGGACGGTTGTAGAGAAGTGGGGGAACACCAGTATTAGTGATGGTGCTCCATTCTGTGTTTACCTGCACATACCTGTAAGGATGGTAAATAGAAACTAATATGGAAATCTGCTTCTTGAAAGCTTTAGGTAAATGTAATTGCATCATCCTTGCTTGGTTGCGCGGTTGAGAACACCGGACTCAAGCCTGGTGTTTCGGAGCAGCTGATTACGGGTTCGAGACCCGGTCACTGCACTTGTGTCCTTTAGCAAGATACTCTATCGTAATTGCTTTGTCCTTTGGGACATTAAGCCATTGGTCCCGTGTACTAGGATTGGTAGTGCATGTAAAAGAACCCATAACACTTATAATGGAAGAGTAGTGGTTATTAACCCCGGTAATTCTGGTTCACACAGCAAGCGCCATTGTTTACAGGTTTTCTCAGGCTTGCCAGCTACAGTGATTAAGTTCACTTATGAGGTATCATTGATTTTATTAGCAGAAAATAAATAACAAATTTAATGCTGATGAACTGGCAGTGTAATAAATACCAATCTGACCCTTTACCTTGCATATAAATCAGGCAGGATGGTGTTGATTAGTAGACTTAGCATATTGTGAAGCGGGTAGTTGCGATTACTAGTGATGAAGTTGTACCTCATTGCTTCACGCTGGTCCTCGATACCATTGTTCATGATTAATGGCAGCATCTGCCTTTGTTGCCGGAAAACGTAAGCCCATCTCTGCAATTAAACACAGTAAAAACTTGAAAGATGTCTTTTTGATAGACCCATTGCTTAAGATGTCATAAGCATGACCAGCGCCCTCACCAAGATCAAAGGAAGACCTATCAGTGGCCGAGAGTTGTGCGTGGTTTGTACGTTTCTTGCACATTTCCATTGTTTGACCTAAGCAATGGTGACCTATGGAAGGGGTCTATAGGGCTCAATCTCAATCTTCAATTCTAAATTTCTTTAGTCAAACTGGAACATACTGAGAATTGAAACTTTGCGTGGTGGTTTTAAAATATACATGTCGGGCGGTTTGTGTTGGGTATTAATTGACTCAACATTTTCCAAATTGATATACCAAGTAAAGTACAGTATATACAGCACAGGTTGTGATATCCCCACACTGAAAGCAGGAACGGTTACCAGTGATTCCAGCGGTGTACAATTTGAGGAGGAGACCTCGGGCAAATGCCTGTGTCTTATAGAGAGAGCACATGGAACACACGAGAAACACACCTGTATGTTTGAAAGCCACTTCTCACGGAACCAAGCTCGCATCAGCTTAAACTTAGCCTTGCTCGATGCTGCCTTCAGTTTGTCCATGGCAGCCTGGTAGCTGTCCACAGTGCGAGCAGATGCAACCGCTGTCATCTTACTGAGCAACTCCTGCTGACAGTTGACCATTCCATGCTTTGGGTTTCCTAGCCAGCATTCCCAGGCCTGCTCCCGTCTGATGTCAGAGATGAAAACTCGGCACTCTAAAAAACAATGCAGATGTATGAGTAAAGAAACTGAAAGACGACAATAATGTTTGACAGTTTACAGGCAGGTCATTAGTATAAACTTCCTTGACCTTTGACCTTTGACCTTGAAATAACCCACTAATTATAGTTATTATATTGGCCGTGTCCGAAACGGCGACTTCGGCTACAGCTACGGCTAGATCGCGCGCGTCTGCCTATTCTTCAACACTGGCAGACGCTCTGATCTAGCTGTAGCTGTAGCCGAAGTCGCGGCCTATGACTCCACATGTAGGTTGTTGCTACATTATCCCCCTTGAAGGTGATCATGGAAATTCTACATACTGATAGACAAAGAACCATGAAAGCTGGGAAATGGCTCAGAAACAGTAAAGATTTGCCCCAACAAAACGAAAAATTGAAGATATCTACACGAAATCAGAAGACTACCAATCTATTGAAGGAGACAAACAAGACATGAAATAAAATATCTTTAAATTAAGACAAATCCTCTTGTTGGTGCAACAAGGTCCTAACTCCTAAAATAATGTATACACGAATTGCTTTTAGCATGTCAAAGGTCCGGTCGCATCATGCTTAAACTAATCCGGATGTACATACAAAGCCAATATACACAGTTTCATGGAGCATTTTTCGGGCGAGATCTGACTGTTGCAAAATTGAGTTACAACCTTGTTGCACCGACACAGTGAAGTTTTTATAAATTGGACGCCTTTAATGTATTTAACCTGGAAACACTTTCTCCACAGTTTGAATCTCCTCATGGGAAGCATCTACTACAAACTGCTGAGGTCTCCAGTCAGGATTGTCTTTCTTGATGATTGCTAATGCCTCCCTCAAATCACTCGCTGATTCTCTCTCCATAACGATCATCGCCGCAATTTGGTAGTCACAATTTGTATGCACAAGCAGGAAGTACAGCGGTACGGCATAGTCAGCTGCTCTATGTGCTGGGTCCAGGAAGATGAGGTCTGAACCATAACGAGCCAAGAGTTGTCTTTGAGAATGGGTCTGATACACAAAGAGTAAGCCTTCTGTCGATGAGTCAAATCTCCGGTTTTCGGTGGAATCAGTTTTAGTTTGGTGATTGTATTTTGTGTTTGATCCCTGATTGGATGTGCTACTCTGTTGTGTTTTGTCAGAACAGTCCAACGTCGAATCATCAGTACCAACAGAACTCCTAAAGAAGATGAATCCATTTTGGGATCGCTGCTCCTCCAGCAAGCCATACACTAGGTCCTCAAGCTTGTCTATCTTCAGTTTGGATGAAATAGAACTCACAGACACCTTGAAGATGCGGTTTGCAATGTCCTTCTGTGTAGGGAAGAAGCGGCGGTTTGAATGTGGGGGGCATGGAGAATCCCGGAATAGTTCATCCTTGACAAACTCCTTGATGGATTGTTCTATCAGTTGAATGGATTTCATTCCATTACCAATGAGTTGCAGCATTTTTTCGTTGACCCGTTTGTCTATCGGTTGTTTGACGCCAGCAGCCTGTTTCAAACAAAAAGTTTGGACAATGTTTATTAACTTAATGTTCATTACAGATACAAACTATCTCCACAGAGATCTAGAAATAATTTAGGATGCAGTTTCAGTTCCTTAGCAAAAGCAAACAAAGAAAAAGAAGTGTTTTTAAAATCTTTTGTTAAAACCATAGAGTTATGGCAATTTATCTTCGAACGAACTCATAGAGAGAACTTCTTAGGAATATGTTTACAATTTATAATCTCAATTAAAACAGAGGAATGATATGAAAAGTTCTGTGCAATGTTTTTCAATCACATTGCCTCTGTAAATACTGGTGTAAATACTGCCTCATGGTAAGAGCAGGTAACGTGCATGATGAATATCAAACCGAAGAAATGAGATTAATAGAGGATGACATCCACAACTCCAAACCCCCCCTTCCACTGCACCCTCCCCTATAATAGTCCCCTGCAAAAAAAAAAAACCAACCTACCCCTCCAGCAACCCCTCCCCTGTACTATTACCACTACACCCCACACTACCCCCCATACCACAAACACATCCTACCCTTACACTCCACCCTACCCCTCCATCACATCCTTCAACCCCACACAACCCTTGCCTTCCCATTACCCGATACCCTTTCATTACACCACTTCCTTAGCCCCTCAATACCTCATTTCCCTTATACCATTTTCCTATATACTAAGCTCCTTTCCCTTACACCACTTCTCTTATAAACATTTTACGACCCCTTACCTACCCCCTCCCCTATACCACAATTCCCTTACACCACTTCCCTACCCCACCCCAATCCAACAATTTCCTTACACTACTTCCCTACCCCCTCCCCTATACCACAATGTCCTTATACCACTTCCCTACCCCCTCCCATATACCACAATTCCCTTATACTGTACCACTTCCCTACCCCCTCCCATATACCACAATTCCCTTATACTGTACCACTTCCCTACCCCCTCCCATATATCACAATTCCCATATACCTCTGTTCCCTCATACCACTTCCCTACCCCCTCCCATATACCACAATTCCCATATACCTCTGTTCCCTCATACCACTTCCCTACCCCCTCCCATATACCACAATTCCCATATACCTCTGTTCCCTCATACCACTTCCCTACCCCCTCCCATATATCACACTCCCTCCCCTTACACCACTCCCATTATAAACATCCTACAACCCTTTACATGTACCTACCCCCTCCCATATAACACTTCCCTTCCCCTCCCATATACCAAAACTCCTATTCTCTTATACTACTACCACAGCCTACCCATTCCTACCCCTCCCATAGTCCCTATACCTTTTCCTAATATAAACTTTAAACAAATAAATAATAATTTATAAATGAGAACATCACCTCTCCCAGAGGATGATTTCTGTGGCTGTTGATATCAGGAAACTCTATGTAGAACCGAGACTCGCTCGTCACTCCCTTTTCCTTCAGAGTTGACTTGATATGCTTTGATAGTTCCCTTCGTCTGTGCTCGGTCACTTTGCTCACATCAAACTGTTTGGGTAAGAGACACGTATTTGCACCAATTAACAACAAACTAGGTAAAGTTATGAAGTGGTAAAGAGTTCACAATTCAATAACAAATGATGCTGTAAAGAAATATTGTGGCAGAGCGGTCTGTCGAAGATCAGCAGAGTGTGGGTTCCAATCCCTGCTTGTCCCTAGTGTCCTAAGCAATACACTCTGCTGTTATTGCTTTATCCATCAGATAGGTTGCAAAGCCTTAGGTTGTGTTAAGCATGTTAAAGAAACATCTGCTTATAAATTGCTAAGGGGTGTGGCCTGGTGTTTCTAGCACACAACATACATGTAGCTGGTAGCAGATTGCACAGCATCATGTTACTAATGGGTCTCATAATTTCAAAACTTGGCACACCTATCTTAAACATAACAAGCACTTTGAGAATTCTGAAGATCATGCACCAAAGATATAAGAACTCATTGTTATTATTGACTGTTATTGTATGCAAACCATAGCTGATGATGGCACAAAGAATTTGTTTAGTAGTACACTGCCAACTGCAGGAAGAGGAAGACAATTTGTAGCATCCTTCAATAGCATTTGAGACTTTGATTTTGAATGTCTGGTACGACGACTTGCTTAGTCACAAGTGACCACTTGTCAATTGGAGGTTAGTATTATATGTAAGCTTGCCCCCAACCAGGTACAAGTATGTAGCCAGTAGCCACGCTGTCTTTTGCCCAGGGAGTCCAGTTTAAATTTTCACTTGTGACCAATTAAAACAATGTACCAGACATTATTCAAAATCAAACTTGCATTGGCTTTTTGAATAAGTTCGTACTTTGAAATCTGGCAGTAACATGACATGTCGGATCAAGATGTGAGAAGGGCATCCAACTTTCTTGGAAGCCTGTGTGCAAAGTCGCCGCTTGTCTTTGACCTGCAAAGAATAGTAAATATTCACCTGTAAACATAGGCAAAGAAAATAACAGCAATCTGTTTAACACAAGTTGGGGGTCATGAACTGCATGCAGAGTTGACTGACTTGCCATCAAGCATTCCATTTTTAAATTTTTTTTATGCAGTCGTTATTCAGACTTAATCAATACAAGTCATCTAAAATAATAGTAGTCCGTTTGAGCTATACATGTTGGTTTAATAATCATACTGTAGGTATGCAGCAAACTCTTCAGAAAAACTCATGTTTTGTCAGTACAAAAACGGTTTATCGCAGCACCACTGTGTTTTGTGCGTACATTTGGGATTGTTAAAGTTAGGCCATGTGCAGTTCAAATAATACACAATTCCCTAAAGGTTAATTTCAGAGCACTACCAGTCATAAATCCAGTGAACCTTGTGATGGTTAGCAGTAAGCTACTCCTCTCAATTCAGGTTAGGTTAGGGGTTGGGGCTATAATAATTTGTGGTGTGTCGTGGCCTAGTGGTCTACTGTATTGGACTCAAGTTCTGATGGTTGAATCATCGGACTATGAGTTCTATTCCCAGTCATGACACTTGTGTTCTTGAGCAAGGCATAATTGCTTCTCTCAGCCCAGGTGGAGTATAAATGGGAACCTGAGAGGGCTGAGACAGTATTGTGTTGATTTTACCCCTTACCGAAAATTTTAGCAACTTGGGGTTGTATGCTCCCCAGGTAGTTGAGAAAGTTAGAGGAATGGTCTCAAAATTTGCCAAAATGAACAGGGATATTGTGTAAAGCGCCATGATCTAGCTACTAGGATGTTGTTACTAGTAATACATAGTAGTAACAGTATATGTCTGGTATTGAAACCAAGGATGCTTGTACCTCTCAAGACTGAGGAAACCTGTAAACAAGGGTGCTTGCTATGTGAGCCAGAAACACCAGGGTTAATAACCCCTACTCTTCCACGACGAGTGTTCTGGGTACTTCCATCCACTACCAATCCTAGTAAATGGGACCTAGCTCAATGTCCCATCCGAAGGACATAAGCAATTATGGTAAAGTATCTTGCTCGAGGACACAGGTGTCAAGACCAGGACCCGAACCCACATTTAATACCTTCTTGACAGAGTGTGGATGAGGCTTTCCATGGTGACATGTCAGTTTCCTGTTCCCCATCATGATGTAAGGAATCCCCTCCAACAAGAGTTTGGGAGAAATTTCATTGCCGAATCCACCCCCATGTAAATGAATGTGATGGGAGTGCTTTATTTCATCTGAAAGTAAAGAAGAAATAATTAAAGAATAACAAAATAATCAATTTGTTAGTGTCTGGTAGGTGTAATTTACTAGCCAGTTTTTCTGCAAATAGAAAAGAGTGAACTTTGAAGGCAATCTTTAACTGGCAAGTAAACAAATTGTGACATATTGTTTGATGTAACTCAAACTGTTAACAATTTAACTATAAACTCATGATTTAAATGTTGCTTTAAGTCAAAATTTCCTTCTGAACCACTGAAGTGCCCTATTAATCTAAAGGCACCACAACAAGAAATTGAGAATATATTTTCAAACAACTTTATGACAAAATATTCATACCAAAGGACTTCCCGAAGTCTCGGTCTGGATTTCCAAGCAAAAATTTAGAAATTGTTTCAATTTCAAAATCTTGTACCGCCTCCTCCACTTTGTCGTAACTTGAAACCCATGGCAACGGCCTGATCTCCAAAGTCCTCATCTCCTCATTGGTTGAATGTTCAACCAATGGTAAGGTCTCAGTTTTGTACCTCATCAATGATGAACTTGCACTATCTTGTATTTGTTGTACAGATGACACTAGAGTACAGGTAGGTTGACCTTTGCCATGTGAACTTTGACATGGGTTCATGATCTCCTCCATTATGCATACAGCTTGCGAGACCTCCTCCTTCATGTCCTTGATATTTTCTCCAACCTTGTCACTGGTGAAAATGCAGCTTTTTTCTGGTTGATGCAGAGGCTGACCGTTGTCGTCTCCTCCATTTTGTGTTCGATGAGAAACAATCGATGACTCCTCCATCTTGAATGTATCCAAACCAAACTGTTTCATGCAGTGCATTAAATTCCACACAGACTCGGAGTTACACTAACTATTACTATGTTAGTAATATAGTACTCTCCTAGTAGAGCACAAACTTCACCTTTTGCTTTCAAATTTTTGAGGCCAGTTCTTTGTACAAACGCGACATCACAATGCAACCTCATCATAATCCTATGAGTTGCTTCAGAGTACGTATTACAAACTGACAGCTTTTCCGAGCTTTAATTATGGCACCAAAATCAACATCATCAACATTAAAGTCAATTAGTTACAATAGGGTATGCATTGACCGCGACATACATGTATCAAACGCAAGCAGCCGTCAGCTGCCTGTACAAAATACCCCAAACAAATCTACACACACACACAGGGATACTACTCACTAATGTTTAGATCTCTGCCGTTTGGCGGTTGCACTACTCCAACAAGTGGAAAAATTTCTGAGAAGATTTTGGGGCAAAATAATAACACATATTCACAAGAAAGTCAATTATTCTGACCATATTAAATACAGTGATCAGATCAGTTAACGATTATCGTGTGTCGTCTGTTCCAAAATATCTGCTGCCTGTGCGAGCCTGCTTGCAAAATGTTGTTGTTTATCTTGCATACTGCCCTCAAGAGTTGGGATGTTGAAAATGGAAGATAGTTTTTATTATTAATTTTAGTGTCACTATTACCTTTCTTTGACACAGTGTTTTCAGAAATTTTCATTCAAAATATTTATCATTAAATCGGCTTCATATAATTAGTTTCGTGTTCTTTTGTTTCAACCTTAAAACCATTTACATGGCTACAGTTTTTGCCCACATTGTTCCGAGAATAAATTGACCAATCGGAGATCAAATTACTGTCTAGGACCTAGCCATTGAAGATGGCGGCCTACACGAACGGGGCTGGCTGTTTCGGAGCAGACGATAATGATGACAATTCTTTTGATGACAAAGATATTTGCCGTTTACAGGTAATTAGAAATATCTGAAATGATTCCAATACATATCCTTTTAGACTTATTATAGGTATAAAATGTTGTCTTTTCATGGTGTATGTGGAACATTTCTGAAACTAGTTTTGGCAGACGAGAAACACAAGTTTTGTGAGCCAGCGCAAAATGAAAGGAATGTGAAACTTAACTATTTCAAAATTGTGCGCATTTTGTTATTAACAACGTTGTACGTGCTGCGCACTTTCTTTACTTGAGCACATTTCTTACCCAGTTGCGCAAACTGAATTTTGCGCAAATTCTGGTTTTTATTTTTGGGGGGGGGGGGTTGCTGCATGAAGATGATGTTGAAACTTTCAGTTTAAATAAGCAGAATTCACAATTTCAGTTGAAGTGATACTGAAAATTGTGAAACTCGTGAATTATGGAAGGGATGAAATCGAATTTGAAATGATGTGGCAAGACTTGGACTAACTGACTAAAAAGACTGTATGCACCTCTTTTCTAAGTTTTCAATCAATGTGTAGTTAAGTTAGTTTGTCGTTTACAATTTCTCGAAAAGTTTATTATTTGTGATTATAAGGATTCTTATCACTTCATCATCTTTACATTGAGCACTTTCTACATCATGCATGAGGAGTATTTTGTAGTTTTTAAACCTGCAGATAACACGCACCTCAGAATTATGTTGTCTTTTTGTTGAGTTTGTCTTTTATGTTTGAAATTTACAAGAATATTCTTGTCTGTTTTTATGTGTGACATTTTACAGTTTCACTTTTCACATTAACCTTGCATTTGAAAAAAGGAGTATAGCTCCCCAGTTACTGGGTTGAACTTTGTAATAAATTTACTTTGAATAAGTGAGATTTTAAGGTTTTCATGGCCCAGAAAGTGTTGACCTCGGTCTGCTGAATCAGTGAATAATTTTGCCAACTGACATTCAATTCAATGTTTAATCATCCTAATTGTATGAAATGCATACAGGTCGCACAAATTTAGGCGTGACTGACAAATAAGATTTCTTAGAAATATAAGCATTCTTGTACGGAGGTTTACATGTAAAACTTTGTTTCAATAGATTTAAAATAACATTAACAAATTATTTTTATTTACATGTACAATAGAAAGTGAAGTTGTATTTATTGCACATTGTTTTGGGGAATGCATGTTGCATTCTGTCAGAATCCAGTCTGTATACCTGTCTGTGTACTGTATGAAGCACGATGCACAGCCGTACAGTAGCTGTAACTTATAACAGCCATTGAATTATGTTCGTGCTCTTTTGCGACATCAGTGACATTTTTTGTGATGGAAATCCAAACTAGTCTTTGGTCTTGGTCATTCTTGTATTGAGCAGATTGTAGAGGATGTTTTGCAATAACTTTTTAACAGGTTAGTAATTTCATCAACAAAAGCACTCAAGGGAAGTTAAGATGCCAGTGGACTCACTTAGTTGGTTATTTTACCTCCATGGTTATTAAGCTCTGACCCACCTGTATGGGATGCACCGTGATCTTAGCTGGACAATTAGGCGTGTAGGCGTATAGGTTGAAGTGTAGCCAAGGATTCAACTTGGCAACACAAGTGGGGCTAAGCAGTAGGCCTACTACTTGGCCTGAAATTAAACGAAGGTCACGGACGCCGTGGCCTCAGTTGCCCTTGTCTTGGCCTTGTTGGCCCTTTAAAAATTTCCGTAGACTTAGTGACTGAGTTAGTGACATTGTCTTTTTTGAACATTTTTTTAAGAAGACAGTTTTTAGGAGAAGTAAAAAGAAGACATTTTGGAATTAAATTCATGTAACATTGAAGGTTTTTAACCCGACTTGGATTGCTCACGGTCACAGTAACAATCCATTTTAACCGAGTATCCATTTTAACCATTGTACGTACTTATTGTACATGTAAGTGCTGTGTAATAATATCGTAACCGTATGCATGTTGGTACAAACTTTCAATGTACATGTACATGTAACTGTGCATTTGAAATAGTGACGGGTTTTGCAAAAAAGTGTACGGATACAGATACATAGGATAACGGTATCCGTTCACGTTGGATGTGCAATCATAGAGTTACATGTATGTAAGGCCTAGGCCAAAGTACACATTGGCAAAAAGTTGCGAGCAAACTGGCAAAAATCAAAAATCCAAAAACACTTCGTTCTTGTTACGTTGGAGAGTTTGATTGAATGTTGGTTCTCGGACCCACACTAAATGTGTGTTTAGAAAACTCGAAATATTTTTAAAGCATCCAGCAAAATAGTTACCCTGTTTACATTAACATGTACTTATTTTTTTGCTCACAACGACAACAGACAAACACATTTCTATCGATGATGAATTGATGGTCTATGTAGAAGCAATACAGGGGAAAATGTTTTTAATCTGGGGCAAAAATGCAACTAAAATCAGCAAACGTATTCCATTTTTAACGTACGTGTCTGAGCTCCCATATCCATTGTCAACGTGCATGCAAAACACTGAAGCTGCGATTAATCGCCATGTGAACACACATCTCTATTTATACACATGTACTTATTTATTAATTGTGAATTCTTTACAATGGCTCAATTCTGTCACTCAAAGACTCTCACGGAGCTCAACATTATTAGCCTTTGCATGCCTGGTCCATGGGCCATTCTACATTTATTTCATTCTTTAAACCATCTCAGCTCCCTTGGGATCTAGGCCTACAGCCTGTGCTGCCAAGTACTTTACATGTGTGTAGTGCACCAAGCTAAATCAATCACTTGAACCAACTCTGCCCTCACATGTTCCCATTTACCCCATGGTGAAGAAAAGCACTTAATAGTTAAGTGTCTTGCTCTTAAAGGACACAAAGTGACATGACCAGGGTTCAAACCAGCACCCTGATGACTAAAGCCACCACAGCCCAATTTCATAGAGAGCTCTGCTTGCGTACAAAAAGTACTTAAAAGCACAATAAAATTGTGCTCACCAGAATAAGGTTACCAGCCTAGCTACCATGTGACTTGTCACATGTACAATTTGTGACTGGTATCCTGCTCATTTCAGCTTAGTAGAAAATTTTTAAGCAATAGTTAAAAGCAGCTCTATGAAATTGTGCCCAGAACTTGAATCGGATGCATTAAAAATGCTCAACCACAACATTCATGATGTAACATACATGTAACATAACATGTTGTACACTAGGAATGTTGTATTCACATGATTCAACTCTATTAGTATAAAATACATTTTTATTGATGTTTCAGACTGGGGTTCAGATGTTTGAAAAAAATGTTTGGAAACGTATTATTTTGCAAAACTAAGAAAGCACACATTACATGTACAAGTTTACGAGGGCTGCATGCACAGGAGTGCATTATGAGAGAGCGCATCAAATTTGGCCTGTGTACATGTATTTTTTGTAGCAAAATGTAATGAACTGCTTTTGTGTTCATTTTCAGGCAATCATTAGAGCTTTCATCATCCGCAAAAAAATCCAACAAGTGAGGAAACTTTACGAAGAAATTTTCAGTGACATCGAGACGGACGTCTGCCCTGAAGGCAAAGCATGCACAATCCAGTGGAGAGAGCCTGCAATGAGCAAGCCGTGTGTCCTTCCAAAAGTAATTTTACATTTATTATATGTACATTTATGTCATGTAGTAATTTGAAAACACATTTGATTTTCTTTGTATTTCTTCCCAAGAAAATGTGTAGTTTTCCTTTTACTTTGTGAACTATCACAAGCCGCCATTTTGTACCAAATTTGTTACTCCACAAAATGGCGGACCGTTCTAGTTCACAAAGCAAAAGGGAAACCTTTCTTGAAGTTTCTGTTTGTGAAGTTGGGTACATTAGTTTCGGATTAAATAAAGACATGATTTTGAAACAAATGCACTTGTCACAAAAGTGGACCCCCCCCCCTTACATGTACCTTGTCATGCTTGTGCTGGGCTCTAATTTTACACGCGGGGACCACAATTTTGGTGTCTGCACTTATCTATTGTTGCATCAAAAGAGTTGCTTGCTGAAATGGCGTTCAGTGCACATTTCACATTTCAGCCCAGGAGTTGCCCTTGCTCACGCCTTTGGCGCTCTCCCTTAACAGTGGTCCGCTGACCACAAACCAGTTAAAACACCTGAGGACCAGTCAGAATTCTGTCCAAGTGGTCCGGCTGGCTAGTTCAGTGTTGAAAAGCATGCCTAATTAATATGAAATAAGGACCGGTGAACAAACTGGCAGACTAGTGAAATGAGAAGTTAACTGGTACTGCTGTCCAGTCAATAATTAATTTAAGGGCAAACCCTGTGTATTCGTAGAATCTTTGCTTTCCACAATCCGCAGCGGCTGCCTGAACAACAACTGTTATATTTTGGGCAGGACTTTTTCCACTCTGAAATTTGATTAGTCTTGATAATAACCAATAACTGGTCCAAGAAAACATTTATGAAGTTGTGAGTATATTTTATGTGGCTATAGACAGTAGATGACTATCAGTTTTGAGCCTGTAACTGTCACTGCGATTACATGGGCTTGGTTAGTCATTCGTGTGACCAACCAAGTCAATGCACCTGAAAAGTGAAAATCTTTACATATTAAAAAGTAAAACTTTTGTCTTAATCCGGACAATTTTTAAATGTTTTTATATGTACTTATGTCCAAAGATTTAAAATAAATTTAAAAAAATTAAAAAAAATTTACACAAAATTTTGTTGTGTTATTCACAGTCCCGCAAGACATATGCTGTTGCTGTAAAAGATATCACCTCAGGCAGCCGGAAAGACAGTTGCCAGCAACCTCCACAAGACTTCATGCCATCCCAGGATGCTGATCACCAGGTGCATAGAACCAGTAACCCAAATATTGACATTGGGTCTCACATCAAAGCCAGTGTCAAAGGTCAAGATGTAATGCCCCAACAAGAACTTGACAATGAAGCGTTTAATCAGAAATGTTTCGACAACAGAGACATCTCACCAAATGCTGTCGATCAACAGGCAAATTCAATCCAAAATCATCCAACTGAGAACCAAGCATATCCAGACGGTCATGAGTTGGTGTTGCAAAACTTGCCCTGTGACCAAGATGATCCTCAACTTGCTGGAGACATTGAAAGATCAGAGACTGGCTTCCCAAGTCCCATTGACAATTACACTCCAGATTTTGAATCCTACACAACCACAACAGCTTCGCAAGCCTCTGATTCCATTTGTGAGAAAACTGACAGTGAGGGGTTGATTGCTGATTGTGGGACATCACCATTTGCCCAATCTTCATTAGAGGAAACCGTGTCCAATAAGGAAGTGCCAGAAACTCTCCATCTAAAGCAAAATTGTTTAATAAATACTCCGAATATTGCCCTAGCTTCTGCAACAGGCATGATAGAAGGTGACCTTAGGACAATGAATTTAAACACTGAAGATAAAGAAATGCCGGCAGAAAGTTTACCAGGTGTAACTCAGATTCTAATCAGAAAGTCTGTAGATGATCTGTCACTGACTGACTCAGAAGCTGGAGGTGCTAAAGAAACAATAAGACCTGGAAGTGAGTTAGAATCCAAATCGACAGTTTGCACTACTGAGTCTCCCGCAGATTCTGAAAGATGTGAAACTGCATTTGGTATTGAAGCCTTCCATGCACCACTTGATTCACAAGCCATAAAAACTGATAATGGCTCTAAAGATTCAATAAGAAATGATGTAACAAGAGATGTCCATAATATGGTTCCAAAAGGGGCATCCGCTGGGGAGAAATTAACTGATCTGTCTGACGGAGAATCTGTAACTGATACCATGCCAAGTCCGTCCCATCTCTTGCAAGTTACCGATAACAACCAGAGGGACGTGAAGATGCCAGACAAGGACAAGGATGGAGATGAGAGGGAGGATGCGGGAAATGGCTTATCCCTTGGGGAAGAGGAAGGAGGAGAAAAGTGCAAGTCAGTCATCTCAGGGAGAATGGGAGGAGAGCAGGAGTCTTCCATTGTTGCCGATATGACATCAGTTTGGAGCAATGAAAATTCCTTTACAGGTAGGTATTAGAAGTTATATTTCTACATTACCTGTCATGGTATCTAACATGTACATAGGCCTACAGGGCTGGCTATGAACTTGTTACACGTTCCACATAGTGTATCATGCTAAGGTGAAGTCACCATCTGTCAAGATTCACTTTGGAAATGCTGAAAAGGTGCAACAATTTTATTATCAAGTAATTAACCACTGATTTTTTATTGTACATCTTTTCCTCATTTTCAAAGTAGGACATGTAGGAGAAACGGTTTAACAATAATGTGTAGGCCTATTAATTTTGGGTCGAACAAGGAGAAATTGACTTAAGCAGGACTTGAACCTGCGATTTCTAGATTATCGTGTGGGTGCTCTACTCACTGAGCTAGCTAGCCCTAAATGTATGTTGGCAGGCTCCCTTTTTTGTCAATAGCTTTGTTCAAGTGTGTGGATTTGTATTGTTGCACCTTTTCCCTATTTTCAAAGTGAAATTTTACAGTTTTGGTAACACTACATGGAAAACGTGACATTCTGTAATCACTTTAATTGATTAAATTGTAACATTCATAATCTCAAGTACAAACATGTCGATATTTGAGAACTCACATTCAAGGTTATTTTTATGTGCTAATGTAGTGCCCCACTAATATCAAGATTGTTTGTGCGTGAAGGGCTCACACTTGTTGGATGAAAAAATAAGGCCAAGTAATAAACCACAAGGGAAACTGACTGGGTAAATTTTTAATTAATTTGGGTTTGAACAAAGAAAAATTGACTGGAGCGGGACTTGAACCAACGACCTCCGGATTAACGTACCGGCGCTCTACCAACTGAGCTATCCAGCCCTACATGTATGTTGGCGGTCTCCCTATTAGTCAATATCTAAAAATAAGGCAACACATAAAGATAGGGCTTCCTTCCATTTCCAGGACTGATATTTTGATACTTGTCAGGGCAAGGCAGTTTTGTTCTCAGTGAATTGTTCACCTCTGTGAGGAACACTTCTACTAGAACATTTCAAAAGGGTGTTTACGTACAAAGGCAATGGCTAGGGGCATTGAGGCAGTTGCTTTCATCTCAAGGAAGTCCGTATGTGTATCAGGTCTGCATTCCTAGCAGGAATTTTATTTGAAGTTGTAATTAATAAAAAATTAACATGAACATGTCCAGTATTTTTTTTACTACATTGTAACTTGTAGAAAACCTGAATGCTGTCTTCTGACAATATTTCATCACCACACACACAAATAAGGCATTACGAGTACAGTGTACATTGTACAGACTACAGTGTAGGCCCTACACATTGTAGTAGTTCTTAATCGTATTAGCAAAATAGGCAATGTTTGGTTTGTGTTTATACTGACAGATTTACCCAAACCAAACAGTGCAATGAGCCCCCCGTATCTCAAGATGGCTTAAGACTTCAAGTAAGATTTTTACTTTGTAAGCTCACCAAGCTGATGTATGTACAGTGTATGTTAAAAACTATGTTTGTTCCAGTCATCCTGAAATGTTTTTGCCATGCTGTACTCTTGGTTCAATTTCTCCCCTGCCAAATACTTAATTGAAATTAAAAATAACTTTCGTTCTCATCAAACACTTTCTTAAAATAAACAAGTCATGAAAAATATGCAACAACTGCTGCCGTGTGCGTATCACGGCGACCAGTTACATTTGGAAAATAAACAGTCAAAATCTGATAACAAAAATAAATCTTTACGACCAGATTCAAGAAGGAAATCCTTTGAGGCTTATTCCAGTCCATCAAAAGTTAACCACAGTTTGGTCCCTGCTTGACATTTAAAACAAGAAAATACAGTAATTTTATTGGCGATGTCAGGAGAATTTATCACCATCCGCGTTTATGTTTGTAGAAGACGGCCCTTTTGCCAAACATATTCTGGCATCCATTGCCACATTATGACAGTTGGCCATAAAAATGAAGAGACATTCCTTTTCATCCTTGCTAGATCTTTAACACATGCTGTCACAAAGATGGTCTGGAGTCAAGTGCTTACTAGGTCTTTGATCAGATGTTAAATGCACACTGTCCTCACCCTCTGCCAGTCTGCCAGGGGAAAAACAGATTAATGATAAATAGGCGGCTAAGAATTACAAAAAGGAATGTTCCCTTTCATTTCTAAGTGCAGATAATCAAAAAAGTTGTTTACAAATTTTGCAGTATACATGTAGATAATTTCATCAATTCTTAGGAGTTTGTGTGGGTATCTTTGGCACATTGTCAATTCGTGTGGGAGGAAATCCTTGTAAATGCTCATACGTGTTTTTCTGTTAAATTATGTTAAAGGTTGGATCATACTTTGGTAATGACCCAGAAAAACAATTGTGTAAATACTATCCAGAAGCTTACTAAAGGTGGTAATGGTAGTAGTAAGCATCCTGCGAAATAAGTTTGTCTGAAATACCCTTGTTCAGGTTCAGAAAACCAATAAAAGCATTAGAAACTGAGAAACCATTCATGCATGAATCGTTTCTCAGATTTGTGAGCGTGGGTGTCTGTTTGCAAATGCTGCGGCCAAAGATGCGGTTGGTACCCACTGTCAACTCGGTAAACTTGTATGGGTTTGACATTCTTGTGAAAAAATAGTTTCCTCAACAAGTACATGTAGACACTGTAATCAGCTGAATCTTTCACTTGTCACTTGTATTCTATCTTTCTTGAAAATTTTGCCTATAAATCAGCATTGCATTGTCACAAAAACCAATCTATGACCCTACCTTTAAGTGAGATTTTGTATAACATTTCACAATTTAGATTGAAACTAATTAAAGCTTGAGCCAGAAGGATAAAGAATTGATTGAAACTAAGTTAAAGAAATGTGATTTCCTGAAATGCCCATCTCCATCTTTCATTCCTCTCCACCATTGTCCCCTCCTACAGTTTTTTTTTGTTATAAACACGTAGGGCCTACATGTAGTGTCCACCATGTAGTATACACGTAGTGCAGAGCTGCCAACTCCCCCTGATTCTGCAGAAAGCTCCCTGAAAATCTACCAATCTTTCCATGTTTTGATGAAGGAATTTGAAAGTCTCCCTGATTATGGAAACTTTTTCTCTTAGTTATTATGTTGAATGTAGTTTTTTAACAATCTCCCTGATTGTTGTGTAATATCTCCCTGATTGCAAGATGCATGTTGTTAGCTCAGATAGTGTAGGGTATTACATATAATTTTGTGTGTTTTTGACTATCAGCCAGAAAAGACAACCAGGATGTTTTATCGTCATGCATGTCATGATTCACGTCTTCATCCTTCCATCTGATCTTCCTCTTTGTAGTTTACCGCATCGCCATTCCCCACTGTGAATCTCTCCCCACACCAAGAATGGCCACCTACATCTACATTGGCTTCACACATTTCTAAAAGACAGTTGGTTTGTTTTCAAAACCGTCTGTGTTTGGGGACAAACTATTTGTATCATTTGTCTTTTCAACCATGCAGACACACACACACACGCTCGCCCAGATTGTTTTCTAAGACCTGTCTCCAAGCACGTCATCTCTCTGTTCTAGGCAGCTGGTTCCAGCCAGAGGTTTAAGACATGTTAAAGGGAGCCAATTTTGAAATGTTGACAGGCTAAGTTCGTCACCTGTGTTAGACTTCATCGAAAAAGTGCGTTTTTAAGTCTAGCCCAACTGGAACACTGTCTGACTACAATTAAATAAAGCCTGCCTGTGAAGTATAATGTATAAATAAAGTTCATAGGAAGTTATGGCTTATGTACAGTGTATTGGTTAAAGTAAAACTAGAAAGTTCAATTGCAATTTTTTATTTCTGTGCAGGGATATGATACACGACACATTACTGTTACAAAATGGACCAAAAATGGACAACAGACATGAACATAATTTACTCTTTCAGGGTGTTTAATAAAGTCCATAGAAACATAAAAAGTAGCTGCTGGAGCAAGGCGCTACAAAAGAAGAGAAATACCTGCATGTAAAGTGAGCCCCAAAGGGAAACTTCTGTACATAACTTGGTGTCCTTTTAAAGCATTTTTTTCATATTGAGCCAGGAATTTTTAGGAACCTCAAAGTTGTCCTTGAAGTATGTCCAAATCATTGCAATTTGACATAGAAAGAAAAAAAAAAACCTAAATTTTAAACCCCCTCTATGACGCTGATATTTTGTGAAGTAGTGTATGCTGCACACGATCAATGACGATCTACAAATGTACACGCCGCGTGTGTGGTTCAAATTACTGCGAGCTCGACCGCTATTGATCGATGTAGCAACTGAACTTTGGTGGACAAGAAGAGTTATGTACAAAAAGTTTGATTTCGTGCCAAAAATAACCAACATTACAGTCAAACAAAATTTGTTGCCATAAATAACTTCATGGGTATAATATAAAAGGCTTGTGGCTGATTTTTGTGTAAAAACTTCATACAATGTTGTAGAACACCAGTTTACAAAAAAACATTCCCGCTGATGTAACACGGACGTTCTATTTCGGGGGCCTTATTTTTGTCTGCTTAATTTCGTAAAAAAAATATTAAAATAAAAAAGCTTCCTTATTAGGTACACTTACACTAGGTTCCTTAGGTTACAAACTTTAACATTCACCTGTTTTCATTGAAATTCTATCGCTAGAAATTAAAATATATTGAAGCAATCAAGGGCCACTTTTCATAAACTGAAATGTTAGCTCGAACTGAAATTGCAGCAAACTTATCAAATTGATAGAAGTTTACTAGCCATGCAAATGTTCAATAATTTTTTTTAAAACAAGTATATGGTATAAATGTGCATGATAAGCTATTCTTTTAAAGGTCTCCTGTTTCACAAGGACCATCAACACTACTGGCCATTGTTGTGTAAATCAACTGCTACTCAATTGTACCAAAAATCAACCTACATGTAACATTTACAGATTGTGTGATTGTATGATTTTTGATGAATACAAAATTTAACATCACATGGTTTTCGCAATTTAATTTAGTTCGCAAATTTAAGCCTGTGACGAAGGTTACACTTTCTGTGCCGGGCGTTACACTCTGTGAAATATAATGCACTGCCAATGGAAAATTAAGTTGGAGTTATTGAGATTTATATTGGTAAAACTCACCTACTAGGGGCCTATCAAATTTGAATCAAAATGAGACTCTGTTATTTTTACCTATGAATCTCCCCCAGCCCCCTCCATTCCCATCCCTACCCCCCCTAAAAAAAAAACAGTGATACAAATTTTACATTGCAATAAGCCCTTGAGTTAGAGTTGGTAATTAATGATGTGGGCAATGTTGAGGGCATTCAGTGACCCACTTCACAGCCTCAGTCTGCAGCCCTCTATTGCTCATTGCTAAAACTGAGAAAAGTTTGATTATGTTATATCGTAAACTTGAGTGTGATCCCTGGCTACAAGGCAGCTAACAGTATGGCTTCTGACTGACACCCCTGAACAGAGATACATGTATTGACCAATAGGGAGACTGCCAACATGTTCAAATAATCTTCTTTGATATGATATAAAACACTAACTGCAAAAATAATTTTTTTAAATGAATCCTCATGTCCTATTTTTTATGTAATCGCCTATGTACATGTACGATTGTACGTGTGCTTAACAAGGCTATATTATTATTATTACTACATGTATATGAAAAACTTGAGAAAAAGACAAAACAAAAGGTTGCCAGACTTGTTTAGTTTGTGAGTTCAATGGCTGGATGCTCAAATTGGAGAGAGACCATTGTTCAAGTTGGAATTTTGTTTCCTTCGCTTTCTTACATGAAGACATTCAAAGTCTCATCAACATTTCCTCACATCTATTTTATGAGTGGACTTTTTATAACTCCTACGATTTGTTTATCATCTTATTGCGGACAGACCAGCTGTTCTTTCTAGCATTAAATCTTACTCTTAAAGCAATGTTTTAATCTTGACCATAATAAAACCAATCTTGATTGTGCAACATACTGTACAGGGTGTGTACACCAATGTACATGATGTTAAAAATTATATACAACCATTACTGTTTATATCATGGGTTAAATTCTACACTGGGCCACAGGCTCGAGGCCAGTGGTTTTGGTAGGTGTTGGGCCAGTAAACTCATTACTGGACAAAAAGCTCGGTGGTATTGTGTTTTTCAATTAAACAATAATACCTCACTGTGTAAATCTTGAACAAGAGCAAATATTGTTCAAGTGTTGACTTTGGTTCTGATAAGGTACACATGTAGGCCTACCTTTCTATTTTATGAAGTATTTTTAATACCCATAAAAACAAATGAGATATTCTCAGATGTCTCTGTGCTTGTTGAAACTTCACAAACAGTGAACTGCGTGATTAACTGTGTCAGGAATTGTTTTCTCCTAATGTTTGCCCTTTTGGTCTAAGTATAAAGACAATTATGGTCTCATAAAGATAAAAGTTATGTACAAGCTCTGTGGTCTTATGGATATTTCCCCCAAATTTGAGCCCAGTGCATTGTGCAATCGGCAAAGGCGTCTTAAATGATGTTCCCTTTTCTGTAATAAAATAAAAGTACATTACGTTGATTGAAAATATTCTTTGCGAGGCAATTTTTTTGTACATGAGCAAAAGTGAACATTTTATTGTTAGTGTTTCTTAGTGTGAGCCCCACTGTCACGACTGTGCTTAAACAGGTTTGGAGGAAGGTTTCTTAAATACCAGTAATTTACACACGTACGGGTTACGTGTACCGTAGAGGGTTTGGTGAATGCAGAAAAACCAATATTGTAGCCAGCCCTTTAAGAAAGCACGCACACATGTGCGTCTTATAATTAAAGATTATAGTCTTTCATCTGTCCCATTAATCATCTTTAGTCCTCATCCGTTTCTTCTCTTCTGCTTTAACTCAATGCATACTAGTGAAAACTTAAACCTGAATATATTTTTGTAACATTCCTGAACATGTTGAAGCCTTAACAGCGAGGGCTCGAATTGGGGAGGGGGGGGGCGGAAATCCTCAAGACCACAAGGCTTGCAGCTCAACATTTTTACTGTCAGACTATAATATTTTTTACAATTGACCAAAATTGAGATTAGAGCAGAAAAAATACCTACACAGTTTACCTTTTTTTTTCTGAACAAGCTCTGAGACATGTAAGAGAAGATTTATCTCATTTGTATTATGTGTACAGTTGTATGTACTCTTCAATACTCAACAGAATTGAAAGATTTTTATCAGAATGAAAGTCAACATTTGAACAAAAACACAAGACCGCCGGGCTGGTCCAGTCATGAGTTTACCATGTTTACTTGCTTGATGATAAAACCACTGGCCTCGGGCCTTGCAGTCCAGTGTTAATTTCGGGCCTTGGTTAATAAAATAATAATGGTGGTTGGTTCATTGTACACCTACAGTATAAAAATACAACACGCATTCTGTATGATTTTTTTTTAATGTTTTAAAAGATTTGATAACAAATATAAATATTTAAATTGTACGGTACAAATACACGGGTATAATTTTACAATAAATACTTTGTTTGAGCAAAGATTGTTAACGGACAATCTACCTTAATATTAGTTTGCTTGTTACTTAATGTCAAATGCATTAATTATAAGATACAATAAGAAATTTGAGGACCACTAAACATTTTTCCAATCATTTGGGCTGGAAAGTTCATTGCTCCTCAAAGTATCGAGTGTTTGCTAAGCTGTACACGCTGTACATGTACAAGTATCCAGTCACGTTCATTTGTAGGCCAATAGTACATTTTGTAAACTGCTCATTATTCATATAGTTTCAAATGCAAGACCCATACAAGTGACAATGCTGAAGGAATTTTTAAATTAGTGGAATACCAGGTGAACTAGTGAAACAGGAAGCTTACTTGATGGCTTGTCACTACACTGTATGTCAGTGCAAAAAGTTAGGCCTACAGTGTATGTCTCCATTTTGCAAAAACATTGTATCTCGCATGAAAATGCTTCATGCAAAAATACTGTATCTCGGTGCGTACATGTATTTGTTTTGTGTGTACATCAAGGCTATTTTAGTTGAGATTTGACATTTTGACAATTTTAATTCGTGCGTAACATTTGTGCTATGGAGACAACAACATACGTACATGTAAAAGGAACAAATATAAACACTCCAACAAACACAAATCAAAAACACTAAAGAATGAAACATAAATTAACTTGACTGCCATGACTGCTGGAAAAGTCAAACAAACCATTTTAGACCATGTCTTTTAAAATTATGTTCTCTTGTCCAACTTGATTTATTCATTGATTACTGCAAACAGCCCCCAGGGAGGTTTTACCTACATGTACACCCCATGTTTGGCAGGCACATGTACTACAAGATATCAGGGAAGAAGCATATAATGCCTAATGCTGATTGCTTTTAAAGGCAGGGTATACTTTTTGTAATTACTCTACAAGTTAATACCATAAAGACTTTCTTGGTAAGGAGCACTGAAGAGCTGTTGATAGTATAGAATATTGTGAGAAACTACTCCTTTTGAAGTAGTGCAGTTTTAGAGAAAGAGGTCATTTTCACCCCAAACATTTTGAATCGGAGAAAGGCTTCATGCACAAAGTCTTTCTAATCAATCTGAAAGCACATACATTAATTCAATAATCAAGGGTGTTTTTTTCTTCCATTATTTTGTGGCTATCTGGCTATCCCAACCAGCCAATTATACTTTTTTTTTTAATTGATTGATCAGCTGGTCATGTTCTACACTAGTAACTGTAGTATGTAAACAGTTCTGACACTCTTAGTCTATTTTTTTTACCTTGTGCACTTGTACATGTACACGTACTATGTAGATTGTGTGTACATTATGTTTATGTGCGACCATGTACACTCGAGCGTATTTTAACAAGTTTTATTATAAAAAGAACCCTGTGTTCAGTGTAACAGGCACGAGTGCAGCCCATGCACGAGTGCAGCCTGTGCACTCTTTGCTGCGACATAACAATTTACAAGGAACACGCTTTGTGTTGGTTTGTAAAAGTAAAGATTTATTTCTTATTCTTGACTACTACTTGTAATAAAGGGAGGGGCACTTTAATGTGCAGTACATAGGGTGGCATGGTTGGCTTGTGCGTAAAGCGCTCGCCTCTCACCACTGTGGCCCTTGTTCGATTCCCGGCCAAGAAATGACTTAAGCTAACTTGTCCTGCAGACTGTTCACAGAAAAAGTTAAGGGCAAACCCTGAATGTCCAAACCAAGATCTAATCAGGCAACTCCAACTCAATGAAAAAATAATAAGGTGAAGACCATACTATTGAAACTGCTTAAAGGGAAGGTATATCTTTGGTAATCACTCTAAAAATGAATAGCAATGAAAACTTACTTGGTTAGAAGTACAGCAGCTTTTGATAGTATAAAGCATTTTGAGAAACATTTCAATTCAAAATAATGTGGTTTTAAATCGAAAAAGATTTCTATGCCCCAAAATTTTAATCTGAGAAATGTTCCTGTCAGAAATGTTTCTCAGATTGTGTATTCCAATTACGGATTTTTCTTCCTTCGTGTACACAACCGTTCCGGATTTTAGGCCATATCTCAAAAACGCAACCACCTTTTGAAATGAAACTTTCACAGGTTAGTTTTTATTCATTTGGGATTTAAACAATCAAACGGTTCCAAAAAACAAAGGTATACTTTGCCTTTTTAAGCACAATTAAGGTTACAAAAAATAGGCCTGTGTACATTTTTACACCCGTTTGCACAAAAAATTAAGGCAGAGGAGAAAGTACACATTTTGCAACATGGTCGTATGTCACATTTTTGGTGAAATTGAGTTAAAATATACAAAAGTTAGTATTTTGTCAAAAAAGTAATTGAAAAGGTACAGGTTACTAAAAATAAATGACATCATTATTTGTTAATGTGGTCAACAATTATCATCCAGTAATTAAGGCATAAAACTTGTTTTATAGGCTATTAAGTATAGATATAAATTTTAATGTTTTTTTTATAAATTTCTGCGTAATTTCTATGGACGGAGTGGACTTGTTTTAAACAATCAGGACGTCTCCAAACCTCAAAAAGGGATTTACAATGCAAAACCGGAACTTAAATTATATTTTTATGACCTCGCTGCACTTCCTTGCTCTATGGTTGCACTGATGCGATGACATGTATCGCTCAGTCTGTTGAAGAAAGTCATATGTACACACTATCTCACAAAACCAAATAGAATTCTTTATCCCCGATGCAAATTTAACATCTACATGTATACGTGCACATTTTATCAGTTGTTTTTTTATAAATTGTTCATTCTTTTTTGAAAAAGTACACATGTTGAAGAAAGTCATATATACAAACACATTTAATCATTATTTTTTTCTGTTGATAAGTTTTTCATTCTGTGTTGAATTGTCCAGATTTGACTGATTACCCAAGTGATCTTGGAGAGCTAAAGCAGATGAGGAATACCACAGCCCTGGAGCTCCTGTGGGTTCAACAAGCCATCAGCAGTAGGAAAAATGTAAGTCCCTTGAGTGTTGGCTGGATTCATAGAGTTCTGTTGGGGGCCGTTCACAATTATCAACATTTTCACGAGCGTACAAACCGTACACTGGGGGGGGGAGGGGGTTAATGCCCGCCATACGTTTTTTTATATATATTTCTTTATGTCTATATTTACGCGACTCTCCTGAAAAAATTGCTCTGTGATTTTCATAGTGAATTTTCATTATTGTGAATAGGGGTTCATGTCATGGCCAAAAACTCGATCTACAAAACAAAAGGTACAAAAACCCTTTAAATCACATGCAAGTGTCTATATATAGACTTGTGTGAAAAAAAATCTACATTTTTTTCATACACTTTTAGGGGGGAAACTTTTAGGGGGGGGGGTCTTGAAAAAGTGTACTCTTTGTACACTTGTGAAAATGTTGATTATTGTGAACGGCCCCTTGATTACTTACAATGTTGAGAAAATAGAATTAGCTGATGCAAACTGCTTACCAACCAAAGGACCTATGGTATAAATGCAAAAAATGGTTAATGGCCTGACATATCGACCCTAGCAGAGTCTTTTTCGAACGGATCTTAATTAAAGGCATGGCACAGATGATTATTGTGTCTTAAGCAACACATACTTGTATCATGGAGCAATAATCTAGTTTATTGCTCCATGCTTGTATGAAGTGCGGACCTGAGAACAAAAGAGATCCACGCATTGAAGGGACATGTGTTTGTGTGCGTGTCTACAGGGTAGTACTGACATTCAAACTGAGGACTTGTAACAAAAGTCCACGATTGCTGTCACAAAGGAAAACAGTGGGGTCCACGTTTGTCAGGACAAAGAGCTGAACAAAGGGGGGTCAACGATTGGAGATCATTACACACTTGTATGTGTGTGACTTTGTTGTGACATTCAAACCCTGACTTACAACAAAAAGGACCACAGGTCCATGATTGCTGTCACAAAGGAAAACAATGGGGACCATGTTTGTCAGGACAAAGAGTTACAAAAGAGTGTCCACGATTGGAGGCCATTACACATTTGTAAGTTTGGGGGGGGGGGGATGTCTTAACATTCAAACTGAGGACTTTAACATAAGGGATCCAGGAAAATGACATACCTAGGACAGTCCTCGCTTTGCTGTTGTGTACAAAACTAATGTGGGCAAAGCTAAAAGAAACTAACTCCAAACAATGAGAGAACAAAGGGGTGTCCTCAGTTTACACCATTTACGTGCATGTGTGTGTTAACACAAACATGTTGAAGTGTAAGAAAAACAAAGATCATTGATTTGTCTACATTTATTATTTTGAGGACAAATGTTTGAGCTTCTGAAATTCTAGATTTGACTGAGCAAACAAATGTAACTTTCCTCCGTCTTGCCTTGTAAGGCAAGAAAAGCAAGCATATTGAAACAAGCATAAACCATTAGTAAGTTCATCTGTTACAAAACATAAGAGACTGGACAGGCCTTAACTTAGTGCATTGCAAACAGTGCAATTGAGTAAATTTGTGTAGTTTAGCTTGATGGAATCTTTCAAAAGCCTATTTGTAAAATCTTTTTAAGTAATTTTTAAAATACATTTTGGTCCATTTACACATGTTGGCAGGCATACACACTGTACACATTCGTACATGTACGTGTGCTACAGTATGTCTGCTGCACTCCTCTGAATGTTGAATCACATCTTAAAGCACATGGACAACATAGAGCATTATCAGATACATGTACAGTATGCAACTTTCTCAGCTGATCAGCTGATTTCCTCGTTTTTGGTTTTCTCAGCTGTGCCACTGAAAGTTTAAAAAACACCAGGCCTTGAACTTCGCTCTTTAAGGGGAACAGCAATTTTCCTCTGGTAAGGGGCACTCTATAAGGAAAATGTAAATTTGTATTAGAACTTTGCAAAGGCACCACAGCAAAAGCACAGGGCACCACGACAATCGATGTGGGTGTTGTGGGTTATTTCGAGGCCTGAAACACTGCACAAAGTCTTGTTCTGCCTGACACTTCCTCTTTGTCAGACAACCTGCAGTTGCATTCCTGTACATATACAGTGTACATGAAATACAAAAAAACTGTGAATGCTTGAGTTCAATCGGTCGCAAAAAAAGTGAAAATCCCTATCGTGTGTTTTCATTGTTTTCAAACATCAGGTTTGGGACTCTCGAGACCAAATTGTTTTACTTATTTAAGCAAACAAATATTCTTCAAGGGAAGTATTGCACCTACATGTATACCATATCATACATGTACATGAACATGCCATAGTACATTATGTGTAAGTTACATTTTATGTGCAAACCTGTGAACATGTTCAAACTTACCAATGTTTTGCACACCCTACACATAAAAATGTATACACAGCACTGAGTGATGCTCGTCTTAATTCGTCAAACATCAAACCTACATGTACTTCACAATTTTTTTTTGTAATCCTGTTTCAAAATGCATGCACCTCCATCGTTTTTACAGTTTGACCAGTGTTCTTGCCAATTAAAACACCAGAGGCCCAGTCCAGTTAAAACACCCGAGGCCTAGTCCAAATCCACTCCCAAGTGGCCCAGCTGACTAGTTCAGTGCTGAAAAGCATCCCTATTTAATATGAATTTATAGACTAGTGCAAAATCTGACCGACGAGAGAAATGAAAGTCTAATCACTGATCTAATTGGTCCTGCTGGCTAGTATCAGAAAAAGTTCATGGCAAAACCCTGGTCAAAACTCACTCCAAGTGGTCCAGCTGGGTAGTTCAGTGTTGAAAAGCATACCTTTTTTTATATAAATTGCACCATAGACAAGTGAAAAAAGTGACGGACCAGTGAAATGAAAATCTAACTGGTCCTTCTGGCTAATCACAGAATTTTTTTAAAGGCAAACCGAGCGCAAGAGTCTCATATTTTTGTATATGTTTCCTGGCATGGTTCAAAGGACACAACTTTTTCCTTCAGTCAACGATGATGCTTGAATATCAAACATATGCTTACCACGCAGAACGCACAACACACATGAATACACACATTTGTGCATTTTTCGGTAGGCAGAGCAGAAAAATGCAATCCCAGCTATAATTGTACCGGTTTATAGATTAAGTGATTGATTTGATGTACATGTAGATGTGTACATATACATGTAGAGGCACATTACCCTTCATTTCTTGAGCATTTCTATCCAAGTAAATTTCATGTAAAATAATACGTAATAAGACAACTTTAATAATAATACCGCTCTTAATATTATGTTTCTAAGCGCTACAGTATTTATCTTGCAAGGTATGTGGAGCCAACGGTTAAATAGCGTCTGACTGGCACCCCCGAACAGAGATATTGACCATTAGTATTAGGGAGACCGCCAGCATAGGGCTGGATAGCTCAGTTGGTAGAGCACCAGTACGTTAATCTGGAGGTCGTTGGTTCAAGTCCCACTACAGTAAATTTGTCTTTGTTCAAACCCAAGTAATTGAAACATCTCTATTTTACACATTTGGTCCTTACACTATTTTGCACTATTTCAGTGGCAGTGAGTACATGTAAATGTTCCAAAAGTTGTCCTTAAAGTTGGGTTTCGTTCCTGATATCTTTCTTTAATAGAACATTTCATATCAGCTCTATTTGACAAGAATGCAATTTAAATGAATCTTCAGACATCAGGATCACCATCACTGAGTGAGCTGCTGATCCCAGTATCACTAACATGATTTGTGATATCACTATCACTTTTTTTAGTGGGACTGTGGATTTGATATGAGACTGATAAACTGGCACGCACACATACCTTGCTGGCATTTGCTGCTCAAGACGCTGTTCTGGTGGGGACAATTCACCATTGTCAGAGTTGTCAATTCACCCTGATTCTGCTGAAAGTCCCCTAAAAATAAACCAATATTTCTATGATCTATTGAGCACATTAGAAAATCTCCCTGGTTATCAAAAATTTCTCCCTTTTATGTTGAATATTTCTAAAGGTCTCCCTGATTTTTGGACAAAATGATGGCAAAATCAGTCCGAGTTTGTACAGGATGAACTTTAAAAACAGATTGTCATTGAATACAAGTGAAAAAACAGGGACCATCCTCTCCCCCACCACCAACGTCCATCACACAGATGTCACTTTCATTTTACACCTGGCTAAACTTTAACGTGGTTAAGCTTCCATCAACACAGCAGTAAATCAAACGCTAATCATGTAACGAAGTCTATTAACCCGTGAAATTTTGCCCTATTTTTGTCAGATGTTCAATTTAAACAGTTGCATGTACAGTTAAACAAAATCAGTTTTCATATGAATGTGTGTTAAAGGTAAATATAGGGAAAGATTTTCTTTTAACTTTTGATTAGGATGATGCAGCATAGTATTTTAAAGAGCTCATCCACATGGTTGCCTTTTGTATCTGCTCTCATGAATGCAGTTGCTCTTAGGAGCAGGGATGAGAACTTTTATCAGAATTCACACTTAAGATTTTTTATATAAACTTGGTATAAACAACAACAACAACAACAACAAACAAACAAACTGAGGGTGCTGTTTCCAGAAGCTCATTGATTCTTTTCCATGGTAAGACTCTCAGGTCAGAATGACGTGGAGTCCCAGGGGGCCTGACCCATTTTTGGGTCAGGCTGACCAAGAAAGTGGTTGAAAAGTGAAATTTTAACTCGGATTCTGTGTCAGTTTTACCCATGTCTGGGTCAGTTCGACACATATTCCAGGGCCCAATTTCATAGAGCTGCTTAAGCACAAAAATTTGCTAAGCACAATAAAGTTTTGCTTACCAGAATAAGGTTACCAGCCAAACTACCATGTCATGTGTACAATTTGTGACTGGTATCCTGCCCATTTCTGCTTAGCAGGAAATTGTTAAGCATTATTTTCTGCTCTATGAAATTGGGCCCTGGTCATACCCAGAAATGGGTTTTGTTTCATGAGACCCGGATTCAGGTCAATTCTGACTGGGAAGTTTCTAGAGTGATAAGGAATATGGTCTGATACATGTATAGTCAATCTCTTTATGGGTGAGACATTTGTTTTCCTTGGTAAATGGCACCTCTATGAGAGAAATGTAATTTTGTACTGGAGTATGTTGAGTGGAACCAAGGCAGTGCATGGAGGTAATTGCCCCCACTGCCTCGTTAAGCAAGCAGGCCTGGTGCTGCAATGGATAACCAATTAACCGCTTGTTGGGTTATTGGGTAATATTTTTTGCGGGGTTTGATTAATCAGAAAAAATCTTGAAGGTAGTATCGCATCGCCCAAAACAATTTTTTTAAATAGAAGTTCAAACAAATATAGTTTAGAAAATAAAATGTGTTTTCTAGAAAGATGTTGGTAAATTTTAAGTTCTCTTTTATATGTGGAAGTATTATGATGATGTGTACATGTAATAATGTACAGTTAAAATATGAACATGAATATTGGGATGTAGTGTAGTACTGCAAGGTAGCTCGGTCTGAGTGACACTGTTTGTGGATATATAGTCATTGTTCCATTTTCTTCATAAATGCTGCATGACAGCCTTGGGAAATCCAAGGTATAATATAACAAAATCGCCTAAGATACGTTTACTTAGAAGTTTTTTTTGAAATGTAATATCACGTCATTGCCTGAAACCCTGATAATTATACTGTAGACGTTTAGTAGTACTAACAAGATCTGTACGCTTGCTAGGTGGTGTGCGCAGTTGATACCATCAATCTTGAAAAGGATCCGATGATGTCACTTGCAGAAGGAAGCTTGGGGGGGGATACCTGTCATATCAAATCAATTGAAGAATTCTCGCTAATCACAGAGACAGAACCATTGTAGTTTGCGCGTAATGTTCCCCCTTTTAATGTAGTTGATGCTTTGTGCTTTCACTGCCTAGCAGATATTAGTTCTACGTTTTGTCATGCTTCATTTGAGAAATATGTACCTGAGGCAAGATTGAAAGTGTTGGAGGTGTTATGATTAAAAGGAAATTAAAATTATAGAGGTTTTGATTTATCTTTCAAAGGAAATGTGCATATGCGCGTTAACAACTTCTGGGTCAGAATTGACCCAGATCCGGGGGTGGAGCCTGACCCATCTGTGGGTCAGGCTGTCCTGGAAAATTTAAATTTTAGCTCAGATTCTGCGTCAGTTTGATCCATTTCTGGGGTAAATTTGACACAGAATCTGGATCAACATAACCCTGACATGGGTCAGGACCCCTGACATGGGTCAGGACCCCAGGGACCGGGAACCAACCGGGTTAATTCTGACACGGGAGTGTTTACAGAAAAACCCAGCAGCTTATAAGGATTGCCCAACAGCGAACTAAATTATCTGAAAGAGCAATCCTTGTAAAAAAGAAAATCATTCGAACATACAAACAGATATCAAAAACACATTATATACATGTGCATGTACATGTACACTCTGTGTGAAAGTGTGGTGGGCCTACTAATCATTGTGTACATTTTGAAATTAAAATACACTGTCTATGTTTTTAACAAGGCTCGAATTTGGGATACAAATCCACAAGACTGCAGGGTTCATACTTAAAGCGGACCTAGAAATACCAAGTGACATCGAGCAGTCAAAATGAGAAAACGAAAACAAATTAAGTTACTCATCTGAAGCATTTGAAGCTGATGATATTTCCATTCATTGATAAATACAGTTTCATGAAGATGATGATCCGGTAATACTGGCTTTATGCACTTCTTGTTGATAGTTCATAAACCAGATGGAAGGTCTTTTCCAATAATGGCTCTCTCGAGATACATATAAACATGTTAGTCCAGTAGTCCAGATCATTGCATGGCCTGGATCTTTTCTAATCTTAATAGTATCATATTGCTTGCTTGCTTACTTGCTTAAGTCGAGTGGTGTCCTCAAGTGGTGTCCTCGAGTGGTGTCCTCGAGTGGTGTCCTCGAGTGATGTCCTTGATTCACGATGGTTCTCCATGCCTTTTTATCTCCCAATGCCATCCTGAAGTCTTCTGATTCTAGTCCTGTATTAAACATTTCCATCTTTGAAACTTAGTATCTCTGGCTACAGACTTTCAACCCTTAATTATATACTCCACTCTATAAAACCTCATCACCCAAACTTTTGGAATCTGATCATTGGCAAGGCCTGGTCCCAGGGAAAGAGTGGGTATTTTGTGGTGAAGGACCACATCTTTTAAAATCAGATAAAATTATTGTGAAGATTTATGAAGACCTCTGACTCATAGGGTTGATAAAGATGAGTTGTGTGACTTTCTCAGAAATCAACACGGCCCAATGCTTCGTATTTGAAAGGGCAAGGGCACCAATGTATTTACTCCTAGAGGGCGCCTCTATGAGGAAATTGTAAATTTCTATTGGAACATTTCAAGGGGCACCAAGGCAGTGACCCGTTGCTCCCGTGCAGTATCAGGCCTGAACAACGTAGCCTTTGAAATAGTTGGCTTTAGTCTGCACAAAGCTCCCTTACAGCATTGGTTATTGCATACTGATGTATTCACAAAACTTCAATCTGAACTTGCTTTTGGAAGTTTGCACATGATAACAAACATGATGGATTCACCTTGGGGTTGTCTGGTGCCATCATCAAAAAGGTAACTTGGTTTTGCTCTGTTTAAAAAAAGCAAGTTTGAAATCAATTTGACCAATTTGTTTCTGTTCATTCTTTACAGTATCTGAGACTGAAAAGCAACTTGGAATCCTCTCAGTAGCAGTCATTCCAAGCTAGATCAAGAAGAAGAATTCCTGGTAAATTCAAAGTATGAGAAGGGAAGGTTTAGCAGGTGCTTTTGTAAACGAGTCGCTGTACAACTTCATTATTCTTCAGATGCCAGAAATATTTCACTTATTTCTTACACATCAATTTCACTTGAGACACTTGGTAATTGTGCCATCGAAACACAAAGCTGCAGGGTTTCCAACCTGGAATTCCATCTTTGAGAGGGCAAGGCCATTTTTATTTTTGCAAAGGACACTTTCAGTGGAAACTTCCATTGGATAATCTTAAAGGCTATGGGAAACTTTTGAAGGGCACCAAGGCAAAGACAATGGGCAACAGAACCCAATTCCAGGCCTGGGTTTTGAATAATTTATGAACTAAACACATAGTTATAAATTGTGTCATCATTGTGTGCGCCCCCTTTATAAGTAATTTTTACCGCGCTTAATGCATCAAGATCCAGAAAATATGGAACATCGTTTGATTTTCCTGACCAATGTAAACAGAGAATACTAGAATCTTCCCTTTCACTGATTCATCTCGGTGTATCCAGCACGCTACACACTACACGTATCTTGCTGTAAGACGAAGCTGCCTCACGACCCTTCGTTAGAACATTCATGGAAACTTTCATCCATGTAGAATTTCAATGTGTGATTATTTCAATGTTGTAAGACAAGCCTGATTGAACGCGACACAACTATGTTGATAGATTACCACATTTCAGTGGCATTTACTGCAAATATATTACTGTGAACACTATTTGCACACATGTTAGTGATAATGGGGGTTGTTTTCAGTTCACACTGCCGACATTCTGGCGAAGCCTCAATTAATTTTGTACTGAGTAAAAAACATCATGTTCGGAAAAACAGCAGGAAATGTATTTTTTCTAACCTGGGATTTTCGGAACTATATAAGTATTTTAAAAACGTGATTTAGAGCAACAGTTCGTTGAAGTTGCCTGGCCAAATTTTTAAAAAACCTGTTTTTTTAAAGAATGTTTTCTCTAAACGAATTTTGACAGCTTTTTCAAAACAAAAAATACATAAACTTTCGCATATGCCACGGACAATGCACAAAATACATCTAACATGCACATTTGTTTGTACATGGCTAATGGACGTGAGATTAATGTCGGGATCTCGACAATAGCTCATTTCTAGTTTTGAGTTAACTACCAATTATCATTGTCGAATTTGTTCGTGCAATACCTTAAATGAAAGCTAATAACTTCCTTGAATCTATAAAAAGTTGCTATTTGAAATTAAATCCAAAATTAAATCGGCCAAACATTGAACCTGACATCTTTAAGCCACGTCACTTGATAAATCTTTTTGCACTACCGATATGTTTCCTAAAATACGTGTGAAGACTTTTCGTAACCACCCTACATTTGCTGTGAAACAACTCCAACTTGAGTTTACGGAGCATTTGATTTGCATTTGTTTTCGATTTTAATTGTGTTTATTTATCATTATTATTATTTTATTTGTTTACTTTTTATTATTTGTGTTTGATTACCGCGTGTTGTCGCTTCAGTTAGTTAGTTGGTTCTAGTTTTTCGGTTGTAAATTTGGGTGGAAGTGATAAATGCACTCGCACAATGTGATGGTCGCATAAATTGCAACATCACTTTTTGATAATTTTGTTCGTTGACTATTTTATCAAATTATGGCATGCTCGTTTCCCGCGTGCAATAATGTCAGATTCCCGTTTTACGTAATGCATGGCAATTTTTCACAGTTACAATTACGTTTCTACATGGTCTCACTAAAGTGCATACACACTTAATACATGACAAAAAGTAATTTAAATAAAAACATGCAATTTTCAGGGGATGCTATCTTTATTATTTGAATGAAAGACAGTTTAAAATGTGAAAGCTGCGTAAGCTTAGAACTACACATTTAAAAGCCTGCAAATGCTAAGGAATGTGAAACTTATCAACGGTATGAATTTAAGACAGGTCATTTTTTGTTACATGTTAATTTTAGATTCAAAGCGACTTAGATTACAAATTGTTGTAAGTTTTATTCCAACATCACTAAATGCTGTACCGGTATCTCTCAAAAGAAAGGTAAAACTTACCAACGGTGTGAATCAGTTTGTTAAATGCACATTTTGGATTCATGTCGACAATTGGATTACACATTATTTTAAGTTTTATTCCAACATAGCTAAATGCTGTACAATTGTCAGTTAAATGCTTAAGTATATAAGAAAGGTACAACTTATAAACGGGATGAATTTAAGAAAGGCAGTTTTGTTGAATGAAATTTTTTGAGTTTTTGATTAGCCACTGTGTCTGCATATAATTTTATGAAAATTCCTTTCATCGTATCGGTCAGAGAAGAGCAATTTGTAGGAGAATTCAATTAATCTTCCAGTCCAGTGTTTGAGTCGCGGTGATCAAGCCAGGTCTCCAGAGAAATTCAGTAAATTTTATTGTTGATTATAGTCTTTCTGGAACATCTACGCATACGTTGCACAAGAAAGGATTTTGCCAATTGTAAACATTTAGGTTTAAAGGTGGTGTAAGAGTTTTTTTTTTTTACGTAATGCTTATTTATTGGCCAAATTATAAAGATAGATATATAAAAGTCACATATTGTGAAAGTTTCAGCTGAATACAGTGACTACTTGCTGAGATAACGGATAAACTCGTGGTATTTTCACGAGAACGTTGAATCCATCTACGTTTAGCGAGGTATACGCGGGTACCAACCGCATCTCTGGCCGCAGCATTTGCGAACGGACACCAACCCGCAGAAATCTGAGAAACAATCCATGCATGGATGTTTATCAGGTTCAATTTTTTGTGGGGAAAGATTATCCAAACCACATAACTTTAAAAGGAATCCTTTCTCAAAATAGTTTATAGTTTCAACAGCTGCAGTGCTTCTCACCTGTGTTTTTATGGTCTATAATTTCTTGAGTATTTACCAATCTCTGACGCTACCTTAAAAAATGTCGTGGAATTAACCGCCAGCTATAACAAGAAACTTGAACAACAACGGAGTACATATTATATATAAATGTTGTCGTCGGGCTAGTAAAGTTTGTAGCTGTCAACTTTTATTGGTCCTTAATCCTTTTCACATCCTATCCATTTTCGAAGGGACAAGACATGGACCAGGAACTTCAAGATAATGTATGTAAGTGTATTATGCTCAGTTTTTGTACATGTGTAAAATTTTGTATGCTCACCTGTTGTTTTAATTTATTTATCAATTTACTTTGTTTTCGTTGAGTTGCTGTCTCGTGTTTTAAGTTTCAAGATTTTATTTAATTTGATATATTATTTTCGAACACGTTGCCATTGTTATATATATATATTATATCACACCTCGACATCTTGGCAATAAAATTAAAGCCACGGGGCTGGTAAAATCTGCCCCATAATGTGAAACAGTTTTGAAAAATCATTTTGAATTACTACTCATATAGTTCTTGCCCTCTTGACAGTGGTAAATTGTTTTGTCAATGGTTGACTGCTCATGTAAGTGATTTACAGGCAAATTGTGTTGTAGCGCCCCAAAACAATTACCCGAAAAATATGTATTTACACCATTATCTGGCTAGATATGTTCTAGCGTTGTATTTGTATTTTCTGATTCATTCCAGTCTGGTGGAGGTTACTAACCCTGATATTTGCTTCATTTCCTAAAAAACAGTCAAATGCAAATTCCGCGGTGTTAAGTGTTGACCAATCCAGCAACATCATATTGAAGTTAAAGGCAGAGTATACCTTTGGTTTTTGGAACCGTTCGATGGTTTCAATCATATAAAAATATCGATATTGACTATGAAAGTAACCTGTGAAAAGGTTCATTTCAAAAAGGTGGTAGCGTTTTCGAGATAAATCGGGAGCGTTTTGTCCACGCAGGAAGAAAAATCTATAGCCTAATTGGAATGCACAATCTGGGAAACGTTGCATGCATGAAGCGTTTCTCAGATTGAAATATTTTGTAATCCCTTTCTCTTAAACCACATTCCTTGGAAGGGAAGCGTTTCTCAAAATGTTGTACATTATCAACAGCTGCAGTGCTTCTTACTAAGTAAGTCTTTATGATCAGTAATTTTTTAGTAATTATCAAAGGTATACCTCCCTTTAAATCTACATTATCACATTTGTACACCTTGGACTTGGGTAATTCTGATGTCACCGACTGTTCTGTTCACTGCATGCAACGTATACCCATATTATGTGAGTAATAGCACACAACTGTGCGCAAACCATCGGACTGTGTTGTATACATGTTAACTGAGCCTGCATGTACTCCTGAACTGTGATGCCATTAAATTTATTGGCAATTTTCTTAAACCTCCAATGTAAACATGTGGTCTCCAACTGTTTGCACTGAGAAAAACAGCGCGCGTAAAAATGTTGAAGTTAAATGTCTCCCGGCACGTGTATAGAGCCTATGTATTGTAAATCAAAGCACCATTTGAAATGTACTGTGGGTTATTTACGTTTACTGGTATACTCAGAGTAAATCGTTGAGATGAGTCTCCGCATATTCGTTCATGAGAAGAACGTTGATTTGGTTTTCAATGACAAGCCCTATATCAATAACTTTGCAAGAACTTTTCAGAGAAACATAAAATAGATGAGGATATCTTTCAGTGGCTGTATAAAGTCTTCCCCTTTGATACAATTTATCAAATGAGAAGACTGTTACTACAATAGATTAATTTCGCTAAAAGGCTGCAACCTACTCCTGTCTCTGCAATTTGACTTTGTATTCACTTGGGTCGAAAAAGACACCAAAACGGGATTTGTGACTACAAAAGGTCCCCAATGGACCAAGTAATTTAAATCTTTCCCATGAAATCGGAAGTTTGCAATCGTCAAAGGGAGCTGAACATGACAGTGGTAACGTGACGTGGGCGGTCAGGTTGGCGTAGTGGTATCTTGCCAATTGCCTTCCACCTCTGGGACCCTGGCTCGAGTCTCACCGGGGGCACTATGGATTAGGTTTTCAGTCCCTACCTGATTGCATGGGTTTTCCCTGGAATCATTCTCTGGGGTTTTCCTCCCACATTTAAAACTGAAACTGCCTTCATTGTATTCTCTCCGTTTGGTTACTGTGTTCTTGGCTATATTGTAATGATTAAGTTCCCCTTTCTGAGAGTACATGGCCTCCCCCCCCCAAAAAAAAAAAAAAAAATGACAAAAAAAATCACACCAAGTCAAAAAACTATACACAACACTCGTCAATAAACTTGTTGTATATACTGCCATAGGTGCAGTATGTCAGTGATGAGTGGACTTGACAACCCTTTCTCATAAGATATTGGAATCTTCGCCACAGCATCCTATGTATCAACCCCTGCTCGTAAGAATTTGAATCTTCGCACAGCATCCTGTGGATCTTAAATGGTGCATTTATTTGTTTTGAATACCGTTGATTGTTTTCTTGACATTTCCTGTACCCACGTGATAACCCCGTCATCTCGTATTTATCACCAATGCTCTTTCCCCTTTGATAAAACCACATACCGCCCGATGTCTGATATTTGCTTTCTAAACGTTCATTTACTTCACGGAGGAGCGGGTTCCAGATCGATCGGGCTTATGAACAGGCCGCTTCCGAACGCGTCCACCCCGATGATCTCCCCCCGAATCACGCAAACCGTTTAAAACGGTTCCCGGCCTTCGGAGTTAGTGTGAAGTTTTGTATACTACCCAAGTTGAAGCATGTGTTCGTTCAGCGACTATAAATGCTTACTGTTAATTTTGAAATTGACAGGTGTTTAATAAATATTGCATAAATTGTGCTATCGTAGATTTATACTTGGCTGAATACCCAGGACTTCCAACTTGAACGCACTTTCATAACTTATGGTGAACGTGCTCCCTTTTAGAACTGTAGCTGTTAATTATAAAATGTGCGTCCGTCCATTTGTCATATCAATTATATCCCTTCATGCATGCATACTTTATCAAGCATGATTGAATGACCTTACTTGCCATGCTTTTAAATACTAAGGTATAATTTGGATATTCGGTGTGCGTGTTTGCACTTTCATTTCCTGTCTGTGGCGGTTACCAGTTCAAATCCCTAACCCCATTACTTAGATTGAGTTTACCTTGATTTGTAATAATCCCTACCTGGTAAGGCGCTCTCCCAATCCATTTCCAATCTTTTTTAACCATCAAACTGAAGATTGATCTGTCTGAGGTACCAGCGTTTGAAGCTTTGTATAATTCCTGAATTGATTTTAATACTAAATAAGTATCATAATAATAGCATAAATATCGTCAAGATAATAACTCTCCATGTGACTGATTTCAAACGAGTCTGGGTTTGCGTTTTTGAAACATAGACAATGAATGATGTGAACCGACCATTCACAATGACATGCGCTAAAAAATAATTGGCGCGTGTATCGGCCTCCAAACAGACAAGCATGGGTGTTTGTGTTATGTTGTTCCCCTTCTTCTTCTGTCTCTTTTTCACTTTTAGTTAGTTAAACCTTACAGTGCTTTATGAAGGGACTGCAAATACAGTCTGCCCAGCAGGTCGCCGTAGATAATGTTACATCCCCGGGAGAAAATCAGACGCGGGTAGAAGGCTACCGGTCAACTTTTGATTTATTATTGGACCATTATGAACCAATTATTGATGAAATAAAGAAGGGGAATCTCAGGCCCGCTGTATCGAGACGGTCGAGCGAGAACGCTGACCGACTTCTCTCTTGCCATTGTACAAGACATGTTTCCCCACCCGCTCTGTTTGACAGTAAATAGGAAAGCTAATGTCCGTGGGCGTCCCGCCGGCTGTAAGTCGTTTTAGCTTTAGGAACCTAGTCCAAACTTGTCAACGAATTAATTAGAGAGATATAGATTTATATATCTTTTACCTTAAGATCAGTGGAGAGTTTCTTTTTTTAAGTGTAAAAAAGGAAGAAAAAAAGAAAGAAGGTAGACTTTTGGTTCTGAATACAAGATTTTACAAGTAAACTTTATATTATTATTTTTTCCCATTATTATTATTTCCTGCGAATTGTTTCCGTCTGAAATGTGTGTTTCTTGGGGAAAGGACAATAGGTGTTTTAATCCGAAAAACTAACACAAAGAAGGCAATTAAACAATGAACACGCTTCTCGAAAAACTTTTAGTGGGCTACCCTGTTTTATTCTGGGAAAATCATCTTGAATCAATGGATTATTTCTAAAGAAAACCCGTGTAGGTAAACAATACCCCCGACAAAGCTTTCTTTAGAGGCCCAAAGTAAATTTATAAAACGTATATACGTATCGTATCCATGATCTTTTGGGACGTATCTGAAAATAGTTTTCATCGATCAATCCCAACTCTCGATCACCGCTGAAGAAGAAAAAATTGTGAAAAATAAGGTGGATCGTACGTGCGGAAACCCCTTTCGAGATATTTCAGCATTTTCTGGCGTGTATTTTGGATGTGCCGCAATTCTTTGCAGCAAACACCTGCGCCGTGTTTCTCCGCGATCACGCCCCGTGGAAGTTTAAATGAAATTCCACTGAAGTGACCCCAGTTATCGGCTGGGGATCTTTTCCTGCTGCACAGCATGCACCATCTTCACATTGTTTGGGAGACAGGATATGAGAAATCTCCGGGGCTAAATGTCCCGAGGGTATGTTTAATGGTATTCACATTGTGTAGGACCTACACAGGTAAATTTGCTGTACCAGTTGTCGCCTTACATAAGTACATATGCATGATCATTACACGAGCCCTTTCTATAAGAAGTCTCCAAAATTTGTAAGGTGTTCGGGAACCACCCGAACACATCGTTGAATTTTTCTGTTTTTCATTTCTTCTCACTTAACATTCTCATCCAGACAAGTATTCTCAAAAATGCATCCTTGTGGATCATTCTTTTGTCCTTTCCTTTGTCCCTGCACTTAACAGTTTCCCATAGACTTTGTATACAAATTTCCTTGTGGAGCGCCCCAGTCTTTAGAATTTCCATGTGGAGTCCTTTTATTTCCCCATTTTTGTTTTGTCATTGGTCTCCATACGGTACCGAAAGTGAGAGCAAGCTCACACAACAGACGTGTCACTTCTCACGTACGTGTACAAATACCTTTACTTCCACATATACATAGCAGTTAAACATCATGATGACGTAAACAGGTGTTGTCAATGGTTGTTTTTTATCACAACTTCTAAATCATACAATGGATTTGTACATTCTATACATCACGTGAAAGGGCTCAAGATACTTGACAAAGTTGGACTAAAATGACCTCAAATGGACAACTTCTAGTTCAAACCGGAAGTTGTAGTTACCAAACTTTCACATAGAAATTATGAGCTCTGTGGCCAAAGTTGTACGGAATTTGAACATGGTTTCGGTGGATGAAATGATCTTTGAAATGCAGACTTATCAAACTATGATTGATGACGTCATAACTACGTTAGTGTGGAAAAGTACCTCACGGGTCAAAATGTAATCTATTTAGCTTTTCCCAAAAGCATACATCAGACTTTCTTCAAATTTAGAATATAAATAACTCGTGTCAATGCAAAGACGACATGACGAAGTGAGAACGCACAATAAGCTAGATGCGTTTCAATATCTGATTGTCAAAATGTGCTGACATATTCCCTCTAGTCTTTTGGAGGAACACGGACGTTTCAACATGAAGTCTGACGTCCCAAAACATCAAAGCAAGACAGCATTACGTGCGTGCATCGTGTGTATGTGTTTACTATTCGCTGCGCTCGGAATCCACGTGGCTGTGTACATTATGTACTGTACACGAGCGAAAACGTCTCTCATCCAATGCCATAAACTCACGTGTCGTCGACGTGGGCCAGATGTGTAGTCTCCGTTCAAAACGCAGACAGGCTGATTTTCTCCCACGCAATCGTTCATTAGAAAACAGCTCGCAAACTCTTAACAATTTTCACAAATATAATAACTCTAACTCTTACCTGTACACACAAGTGTGACGTAACGATGACGTCACACGGGTATTCAAAAACTTATCAAAATGATTATTTAACAACAAAATTCAGAAGTAAACCACATTTTCGGAACATGTAAGTTAAACAACAGGTTAAGAAAAAATTACCAATTTGACATTGTCCTCCGGTTAAAAGTATGCACTTGGAGCCCTACTTTGGAGTCATGTAACCTGTATTTAATTTTAAAAATACTAATCGGGTGTTTCATGACAATTTTTCATGACGTCATCAGAAGTCATAGTGCCCTTGAAACCCAAATTTTACAAACACTCATGCTAGTTTTTTTTCTCTCTTTTTCCTTCTTTTTTGTTTTGGATAGGTTTTATCGAAAATTATTACAATGGAATATTATCTGATTGTTTTAAAGTCACGAAGACGTGTTTGTATTTCTGTAAAAAGGAAAGTGTTTTAATTGTGGACAAAACATACCGGTGCATAAATATATACATTCAAAGATTTGTTGTCTTTAGTCGAAGTTGTCTTTAACCTAATTAACTTTATTCTGCTAAATTTTGTTTCATTTTAACAATTACTATTAATATTATTTTGCTTTATTGTTGGAAATATGCACTGATTTACCTATGGATAAATAACTCGTCAAAGTTGTTTTCCCTGCAAACCATTGCATGTATCCGTTTCGGGTATCAAATTCACCTCAGTGCAAACAGCAAGATGAATGTGTGTTGCAAAGCGGCCAGGCTTACCCATCTGACCGGCATATTGGCAGTGCAGTAGGTGTCACTTTCGAAGAGGTGTACATTCTTTTCTTGCCACACAGTTGTCTTGTTTCTCCCAGTACTAAAACAAACTTTGGCTAAAAGGTACAACACCCCGACCTAGATTTCCCTGTACTGAGCGCCATTCACGATTGGTATTGCGCACGAGCAACAGACAAATGCGGCAGTGTGTGCGAAAGTAGTGTGCGCGGAAGAGATAAGCTCGCACAATGTGACAAATTGGTCCCAGCAACTTGACCCTTCCTCACTGTAACAAATAAGGTAGTTTCACTTTCAGATTTTAAACATGTTTACGTTGTTGACGCTAAGTTGAGAAATCTGACCCAGTAAGACTCACCAATGACACTTCATCGGTCAAACACCAAAGAGTCGTGCGCATCTGAAGATGAAAACTGCCCATCCACACTTTCAATAAAGAAACGCAGATAAACGAGCTTCAAGCTTCGTCAGGCATGATTCATAGGGGGGGGGGGGTTGGTGTGTTTTGTTCTTTCTTTTCTTTTTTGTAGAGAAAAGCTCACGGGCACCGTTAGACAGATGATGAAGATTTTGGCCCAATTTATTCGAACTCAGCCTGGCCCCCGGCAAATCCTGATCCCTCTCCGTTACGGTTAATTGGTCCGAGGGTCTTATTTCCGTCTCCCCTCCGTGACAACTTGAGACAAATTTGCAATCGGAGACCGACACTCCGGCTTCCAAGATTACATTGATGCATGGCCAGAGAGAGAAAAGAAAATGTAGGGCGGATGCATTTTCGCTACTTTCGCTCACCATAAATTAATAGTATTGCCCTAGCAACGGTACAATTGGATTGCACCAAAGATTCGAAAAGATTAAGATTTCAAAAGACACGTGGTTTTTGGTACGGTCAGTTCACAATTTTAAATATTCAAGAAACCATAATTGAAAACTGTATAGGCCTGTCTACAACCAGGATACTGCACTGGTAATTCGACAAATTGTACAACCACTGTATCGTATGACTACGACATAAAACAAAGATACGATTTAAAGATGAGCAGGTTTTCAGACCGCCGGCACTTTAAACCGGAGGTCGTTGGTTCAAATCCCGCTCTAGTAAATTTTTCATTGTTCAACCCCAAATTATTTCAAATTAACTCCCTTGTTTTTCCCTTGTTTTTGTCTGACCGAACGTGTGAATCGAACGAATGAATCGAACGTGTGTTAAAAGGATCCAGAAACGGGTGCGCATAACCCGAGTTAAAATCCCATTCCAGGTCAGTCTGACCCGGAAATGGGTCTGGGGTCGATTTCACAAAGATAGTCCTAACTTAGGACTAGTCCTAGGAGTTATTACAAACTTAAGGCTAAGCCTAAGTTAGGATGAGTAACTCGTCCTAACTCGAGATAAGACTAGTCTTAACTCTTTGTGAAATCCACCTCAGGTCCTCTAGGAGCGGGAATGCGTGGAAATTCTGACCTGGGAGTCTTTAAAGCGCATGCTATAACTTTTGAGTATGGAAGCATTTCCCTGTCGCAATACAAAGACCCGTAACACGTCAGATACAGTCTGCTATGTGGAAATCATGCATGTCTGCATATCCATTAGTTTCACGAGAGGAGGGCTTGTAATTTTATGTTGCTTGATCCTTTGAAAGGACCGGATTCTCAGTGATTTACTTTGACTATAAAATTCCGCTTGGCTGTACTTTTGTGATAATTTTCATTACATCGTTGGATTTGTTAATTGGGACATTTTTATTAGTATAAGCTGATGGCAGGGTTTTTTCTTCGTTTTCTTTTCCTTTTTTGATTTCTTGAATAAGAAACGATGAACGTTGGAAGATTTAGCCTATTATTTGAAATTTACAAACTAGGCTATATAGGGACTTGGTCAAACAATTTCCACCCAACATGGGGGGAAATGTTTGAATTATTATAAAACTATGCACAAGTTTGCTTTAAAAGCTGTGAAAACGTTTTTGCCATCGTAGATCTTATATATATATACACTCAAGCTTTATAATTTCTGTTTAGAGTTTCAACTAAAGTGCTAAAGTAAATGCAGTGTCCAAGTGTTTTCCTCCACTTTAAACCGAAAATATAGGATTCGTTACCGTCCAGGGGAAATGATTAGGGTCTAGTTACAACCGAAAAAATAGCTTTTGGTCATATTATAACCCCAGGCTTATTTCGATGTCAGTAGTCGAAATAAGAATACGTGCACAACAACAAAACCGACATTATAAAATGGTTTCTTTTTCTTCGTTTATTTCAATATTTTTAAGTACATAATATTTGATGAAATGTTCTCTTGACCAAAACCAATGAGGCATCATCCCTTAAAGTTCGGTTTCATGCTTCCCCAATGTTTTTTCTTCCGCTTCCATTTCCTTTCACCAACCGGACCGCATCCATGATATCGCTAATGACGCCCTACCCCTCCTTTTAACAGGTTATGGCGCTCCTTTGACTAGGGGTGTTTTCTGCATTGATGGCTATGTGAATAACCATCCATGAATACTTAAACCAATCTCGTACCATGCTCGAACCAACAACAAGCGGCGAGATGGTACCTCACTCTCTGTGTGGGTACACGAGCAGGCCTTTCGCCTGCGGGGGCTTTCCCCCGAGTCCCCGATGAAGCAGCGCTGACGACCGGCGCCGGTGGTCTCGTAATCTTCGTCCCAGTTCGTTGGTTTTCACCTCGAGTCATTTACTTGTCCCCGCTGCCTTAATTTTGCTCTGCCATGTATTACACCCAGTTAAAAGGCACGATGTATATGGTTTTTGACAGATAAACTGGTATCCGATTTCTGACTTGTTGTGTCACTTTTCAGCAAAGTGCACAAACTTATAAGCGAAAACAACTTTTATCTGATGAGATATGTTTTTTCGTTCCCCCCCCCCATTGTCTTGTTCTCATCAATCCAGCACTTCTTTTGGTGTGAAAGACAATTTAACCACTTTCAAATTTTCGAGAGGGACACCCTAGAACGAAGACTAATGATTTATGTATTCGTCTGTACCTATATATTTTTTGTATTGTTCCCTGTAAAAAGATATTGAATGTAGTGTAAATAAATTTCCAGGTATAAATACATAGCATCCATCTTTTCACTTTAGGAAAAAAAAAATGTATCTTTCACCAGGGGTGAGAGTCATTGCTGACAAAAAGTCTGAAACTACGATCCAAATTTTAAGAGGAATATGTTGAAATGATTAATTTCCACCTTTTGGTAACCCGTGGAGTTTAAATTTCAAGGAGCTCCTATTAGGAATAGTACCCTCAGCACTAGAGAAGAAGATAAAGGAGCAAGATTTCTTTATATAGTATGCGGACAAAAACAACAGCTGGTTTTCTTCTACAGACTGACTTAACAAATCTTAATTCAGATAAAAGTCTGAAAATTCTCATCCCTGCTCACTGAATGAGCGGTTTCTATCCAAGATGTCCGGTGTGCTTTGTTGAAAAATAGCCTGTTGCCGGAAGCATTTGCATCTCTCCGTACTTCCGTCTAGAAATATTTAAATACGAACCCAATTGTGAAAGTTAAATACAATTAGAAGTTTTCGGACAATCGGAGCAACTTGTACATTTCACCGTGATGCAATCGCTCTTTCTCAATCTATATTCTCTGTATACCATTCTTAGAAATTGGAAGGCACTGTATAAATCGAGGGCAATTATTGCCCAGGCAATCAAACCCTAAACGAACATGCGGGCTGCAAGTGATCTGTCGTTCCAATAAAAAAGCATCTCAATTCGGTGTGTAGTGAGTGACAAATTCACAGCCCCGGGTGCTGTTAAAGCGCGTGATTGTCCGCGGGCATGACGGTGCGGAAGCCCCACCGATTGGTAGTTCGATGACATGGCCCAGGAAGACGCTGACTGCCCTCCTTGACAGGAAACGGAACAGTTGCCATTTTCAAACCCTTGCTGCTTTCTCAGAAAATTACTGACGTGATCACCAAATCATAAAGGACAGAGATTTGTATAATTTAATTTGAATACGCTCTGCAGACTTTCTATTCCAGTGTGTATTGGTCAGCAGTTCTGCCGGGTCTTTTCATTTCACTTTCATGCACGAGAGTGGTTTTTGGGGACAGTATGATTCAATACAAAAAAAATTGTAATGACACATCTATGTTTATAATTGCCTTCGTTTTTCTATAGTATTAGGTTTTTTACTCTTAAATATAATTCATCAAACCATTTAGCAAACAGCGATTGCCTGTACAATGTACCCCAATACAATCTGCGTATTGGTTAGATTTAAACTTCGTTGGAAAAGTGGGTAGGGGGCCTAGCCAGGAAAAGCCCTCTCTTAATTTTTTAAAGATAATTAGCCTGCTATTTTTAAAGATTTTTAATTTTCAGGTATTCATGATGTTGTAAAGTTAACCCTTTGCCTTCCAACTCACTTGAAAAATGCAAGCTGCCCCTTCACACTAAAAAATAAAATCCCGGGTCAGAATTGACGAGCCCCATGGGGCCTGACCCAGGTTTTGGTTAGAGTGACCAGGATGTGTGTCAAAATTACACAGAAACGAGTTAAACTGACGTAGAATGCGAGCTAAAAATCATTGTAAATCTGACCCAGGAGTAGAAGAGATGGATGGACTGTGTCCAAAACTATCATTTAATTGAGAGTTTCTCAAGATTATCCCCTGAATGTATTGGAAGACATGAAACCAGAGCCACGAGAGCCACACAGGTCTGCCTTTATCGTGTGTCTGAAGAGTTCGTTCTCAGTATTACAGAATAACGGGCACGATATTCTTCCTATACTTTAGTCTCTTTCCGATTTTTTGCACTTGGAAAAATCAGACAAATTTTGATTTGTATAGCCTGGAATGCCCCCTAAACTTAAAGCATTCACCATAAGTACATAGGTCAGCCCTTGTACTTGATGAAATATTCCTACTTTTTTCCAAGGACCAAATATCACGCCTGGTCCCATTGAATTTGCTTTCACATCGTCTCGTTGTTCTGCCATTTCCTGATCAACTATTGATTAAGACAATTACAACAGCACAGCTCAACAACTTAAGCCGAACTGCACCAATCAACTATACTGCTGTCGTCCAAAAGAAATGATTAACTTCTTTGTTTCACACTCAGCTGGAACACTGGTGATATGTTGATGTATACCGAACTGTGCACACACTGCATCGTCAATAATTAATACTAATTGCCTACACATTATATCACTGACGGCTACGAGAGAAGAGCCTTTAATTAAACTCAGCCCGCTAATTAAACAATCACAGGGTTCAGTGACCCTAATCAGGCTAAATGATTGTCAAAGATAATTTGACCCAATCAGCTCTGACGATTTTAGTAAGTGAGTTACAGTGTAATTGCTAATTGGTCCGTGCAAACAGAAGATCCGGTGCGTGTTGTGATTCGTGCAGAAAACTTAATCTTTTATTTACCAAAAGAGAAAACCCCGTTTAAATAGGTCACTAAGAACTTACAAGTTAAGGATATGTTATGTTAGTTTGCACTTAACTTTGGAAACAAATTTTTGTGTTTAGGTAATTTAGTGTTTTCTCGATCGTTTAAAAGTGACTCTGAAAAACTCAGTTGAAATCGAGCACGAGGCAGATGTGAATTTGTTCAGTCCTTGCTGCATTTTCCCAATACACCATTATGAATTGTTCTATTTTTAAAAAGCAAAACTTGCCAGATTTCTATACAGAGCGGCCGTCAAATACCATCCATTCAAATGGTAAAGTGACAACAAAAGGCAAGGCCGCGGGAGGCGGGATTCGGGTTGAGACTCGTCGGTGTAATTCAATTTTTCAATTTGAGTCATAATTGCTTTTTGGGAGAGACCTACGGATCATCCCGACAACAGTCTAGCGTACATTAGGAGATACTGAAATGCATTAGATTGAATAATTACAAATATGGTTAAAAGCAACTGATAGGCCTATTGAGTAAAATTTATTTATTTATTTTTTTTTTCTTTAACTGGGTCAGAATTTACGCGGATTCCTGTTCCCAGGGGTCCTGACCCATCTGACCCGGAAATGATCAAATTTTAACTGGGATTCTGCGTCAGTTTGATCCGTTTCTGGGTCATTTTGACACAGATTCCGGGTCATACTGGACCAGAAATAGGTTTAGGCCCAATGGGACCCGGATCCTAGTCAACTCAGACCAATAGAGTGTATGACAACCTTTTTTAAGCTGCTAAAAGTAATCGATAATCCAGATAATATTTCCAGGTGAACATATTTTCATGTAGGTTTTGGAAATTGTATTCTCAAACTTTAAACGGCTGCCTTGATCACGGAGATTTTTATCAAACAATAACAATCGGCATATACATGTATGTGATCATAAGACCCATACTTTATGTTGTCTCAGAGAATAATTATGCGTTACCATGCCAACTTTTAATAAACGTCTTCGGGAATATTGTTTTAAATAAAAGAAATATGTTATAACTACAAGAGATGTTGCTCATTTTTTCCTTTAAAAACATTTTCAGATCTTGCGAGTCAAGTGCCACACTCTTCCTTTGAACGTTTTTTGATATCCCAATGATTTCATTTTAATGACACTAGAAGTTGATCTCCGCGGAGCTCAATGTTGCTTTATAGAGTAACTTTTTTCAATTTGGCGATGAAGGTCACAGAGAAAGCAAAAGACTTACTCAGAATATATGACACTGACATTTCGGTAAACTGTAGATACCCGATAAAAGCCGAAAATGGATGAAAATGTAGACCAATGGATCAGACTGTGGACGTAAAAACTCATGGTTGGCTCAGCATTAAGCCCTTAAGCTGGCCCTGAACAACCAGTTCAATTGGAAGGATGCAGAAATGCAAATATTTAGAAACTAAGCAAAAAGCAAGTATTTGACCCCGCCCTGTAAACGAGAATTGACTGTCATTTCAGAATGCAACCAGATGAAATGCTACTCATTTTATATCGTCCGTGACAAATCAAGAAGGAATGTTCCCATGATGGCAACATCTACTGGCAAAGAGATTCTGTTCGAAAACCCTTCATGAACTGTATTACTTCTGGTTAATATGTGTTCATTTGTTTTATTAGGGGATTTTTTTTCCTGAAATTAATACTGGGATTGAAGGAGCAATTCAAGAGTGTCTTTAATGGTGCTCAGTGCAATTGAAGCGATGACGGCATTATACACACATCGCTTAACTTTAATAACGTTGTAATTAATTGTGTCAACTACGGTTATCCAAACTTAAAGGGAATCATTATGTAGAGCTGACAAAATAGTCGCAGATGTTTTGTGTGATCAACCATTGTACATGAAATAACAAACCTGTAAAAATGTGGGCTTAACTCGTTGTTAGACTTTGGAGAAATAATGAAAAACCGTGCCAATTTGCTGCAAGTGAATACATTGTCCTTAATTTTGGTTAACAACCGAAATCAGATGTTACGTTTTCTTTAGGTTGTCAGATACGATTGTCTCGAATATGGCTTCATATAAGAGGGCAGATTTCATTGGGGAAAAAAGTGGTTCTAATATGAACTTCATAATCTGTATGCTTTCAGACAAAAATTAAACAATGATCTTTCTTATCCTAAACCAATCCTGTATATAATACCTTTACAAGAATAAACATTCTATCACGGATGAGCGTCACGGTTGATCGATGCGTACTTTCTGGTAAAGAGTATAAGACGGAGGGCAATAAAGTATCAAAATGTAATTTATCAGTGTTTGCTGATAAAACAAACTTGTTTAATGTCATTGATTAACCTGTCGTATCCAGTAATTTCCTTTTTATGAGAACGTTCCGAGACTGCAGAGATTGAACGGTAATTGTTATACATACTTCGGTATATACTTTAGGCCATGTATTTGGGAACTGTAAATATGTGTGTGGTCATGGTTGGTTTTTTTTGTCAACGTAATGCTGATATCATGATTGACCGCAATGAACTACCCAGACAGTGTACAAATACCTTACACAATACATGCAGCGTATGTCTGCAGTGTTATACAGCGCATGGTAGACCCTATACAGTAGGCCTACATGTATTGATGGTCAAATTTATCAAGAAAGATGCAATAAAAGTCAACTTTGAAAGTTTCTGATAAGTTTCTACTTAGTACTTGTTGAGAAAACAGCAAAGAAACGGTGACGGTATTTTCATCAAGAACGTCAAATCCATCCACGTTTAGCGAGGTGACAGCGGGTGCCAAATGCATCTCAGCATTCGCGAATGGACACCACTGGACATTTGAGAAACGATTCATGCATGAATCGTTTCTTGGATTCAAACGTTTTGGTGTGAAAACTACTCAAACCACATTACTTTGAAGGGAATCCTTTCTCAAAATAGTTTATACTAACAGCTGCAATACTTTATTGCCATTATTTTTTGAAATATTTACCAATCTGTGACCTGTATACCTCCCAGCATATTATGTTTGTCATGGGATCTAATCGCTTGGTTATTTTAATTGCTAGGGGTTGCATGTAATACAACATCTTAATGAGGGGTTTGTCATTTGTTCGAAATCTTAATACAGCTATCAAGGTCCATGGAAGTTTGTGAACGTTGGTGCTTTTGGCTTCCGCTCAGTGAACGTCCTTTAATTGTTCGGATAGCCAATCAGCTGCTATCATGATAGCAGTCATGATATCATTGATTGTCTGTGGATGTTTCCAATTCTCAATATCATAAGAAATAATCCTGAAATATCGAAGAGAGATTTTCGTTGTATACAAATCACAAATTAAATACATGTTGTACAAACAAACAGTGGTTTTACCTTCACGTAGTCTCGGCAACATGGTGTGTCCCACCCATTGGCAGGGCATGATGCACAGGGAGTGGGTTACACAGTCCCAGTAATTCTCAGTGAACCACTCGAGCGTGCGATATGATGCTTTATCAGGCAGAAGCTCAGCCTCTAAAAATAAGTAACAGTCCCCACCGTTGTCAGCAACATTTAGTTAAGCATGACAACATAATAACCACATTGAATAAAGATTGGGACAGTATTTTGATATCAGCGTTTGACTATTAGTGACAAATACACTCTTAAATATAATCTGATTGACATGTTGTTTGTGGATACTTGACGTCACTGTTGATTTAAAATAACTCTTTTTCGAGTTGAAGAGAAATTACAAACCCTCATGAAGGCACCAGCCGGGCCACATACCAAACTCAATATTATTCTTCGGATAGACATGCCAATCTTAATTGCTGTGGGGAAAAAGTAATATCTCATTGAAAGTTACTGTAGCAATAAATGAGAAACCATGAGAGCTGGCTATTGCAATTGTTGCAAGACTAACCAAGAGCTATTTTGCTGTACTAACATCACCTTTCGGAACTGAGATATGATCTTACGATGATGTCATTTCGTAGTTTCTTGAGTAACTTTTTGTACGTTAAATTAACCATTGTGTTGATTGGACGAGCAAACATTGATTAGAGCAGGACTTGAACCTGCGACCTCCGGATTAACGTGCTGGCTCTCGAGCAACTAATCTATCTAGCCCTAAGTTGGCGGTCTCCCTATCTTTGTTCGGTAGTGACAGAAGCCATTCAACCTGTAACTGCAATATAGCCAGGAATCACACCCAAGTTTACAATACAACCTTAAAGGCACCCAAAAAAAAGATCTTGACTAATATGGAGACCGCCAACATAAAGCTAGATAGCTTAGTTGGTTGAGCGCCGGCAAGTTAAACCGGAGGTCACAGGTTCAAGTCCCGCTCTAGTCAACTGTTCTTCATTCAACCCAAAATAATTGTAAAACGTACCTATTCAGTTTCTGTTGTGGTTTATTACTTGAGATTTAATTTAATCTCATTTTAACCCTCATCAACAAGCAGCTATCATGTGACGATAGCTTTTATCTTTAGGACTCCTTGGAGCTGTATCCGCGATTACCCTTCATACTCGTCGTATCGGATTAACCAAGGTATACTTCAGCCCCTGGACCTAGCCAACACGCTCAAGTTTGAGCTCTCCTGTCCCAACCAATATTTATGTTCTGTAGATACCACGGGAGAAAGTTGGATGAGCCCATACCTCGGTGCGGGGCTGTGCAAACAGACAAGTTCCCCTTGTCTGATTCATCTCAAGCCTGATGAGTCAATTATTTGTCCATACTTTGCATATTCACGTATTAATCAAACGGGTCTGAAATGGCACTCATTAATAGTGTCGACCATGACAATGGTAACCCATTTCCACTTATCAAATATGGCGAGGTATTATAGTGGTGAATGAATATTCTTCGAACAAATAGGCCTGTGGAACGACCAAAATAGCAAAGTAAACCCATATAATTTTTAGCACCTGGTGTAAGACAATCATTCGTCTATTTGGGACCTCATAGTTTAGCTGATTTGGCCCTTATCAATTTTCAATGTAATTATCCTCCGCGTACGGTTTTTAAGTTATTTGATACTTGTTGTTAACGAAACGTTTGAGGTTTCAATCCCCTGAATTAGAATGTTTGCCGTTTAACCGAATCTATTTCTTTTTGCGAGTTTCGTTTTTGTTAAAAGCATAAAAACCGCTGCTTACTCACACATCAAATGGATCAGATTGAAGGTCTAGCTCAAAAGTATATATATGTATATGTATATAGTATATAAACTAACTGCAAAATGAGTGTCTTTTAATCAAAAGATTGAAAGAAGAAGAAAAACAATTCACACATTTCCTCGCATAGCCCGAGTGCGCAATAGACACAGAAACAAGGCGAGTCACCGTAAATTGTCTCTGCTGATATCGACCGGCTAACGGCCCTTCCCGCGGGCTACTCACACTTGACCGAATGCGGCCGTCTTCTAATAAAAGAAAACAAATTATAGAATCACCAAAAGTTAAGATGAAGATAGAGGGAGAGGAATAGAGAAATCCGGAGTACTTTGTATTGCTCCAAGGCGACACTATATTAAAGCAACTTGATTAATATTATAGAAATAATGAATTTTTATGAGTACAATGGTGAGAAAGGTTTAATGAGTTTTAAGATGGAATATTTCATTCAAAAGCGAAGCAGAGTGGAATACTGCAATCAATCTTTCAACAAATGGAAATATTATTTCCATTGCAAGTATACAAAAAACATTCATTATTTGTTGTACATCCATGTAGATCTGTGTCATTTGGCGGAGAGCTATTAACAAATTGTAAAATATTTCGTTATGCATCCACCACGAGGGGGGTTTCGTTTTGCTGTGTATAGATTGTGCAAGTCTCGCGCATATTGAAAACGAGAAAACAACTTGAACGAATACTATGAAATTTAATCTTCGTTTTAAGTTCTTTTCACACAGAATTCTTGTAAATAAAAACACCCTTAACAATTTTGTATAAATACAATTCTTATTGTTAATATTAAAATTGAAACAAAGGTATAAAACGTTGGAAGAGGATGCTTATTTTTTTGAAACCCCATTTGCCAATCACGCACGAACTTGTGATACCAGGGGTCGATTTCACAAAGAGATAAGACTAGTCTTATCTGAAGTTAGGACCAGTCCTATCTCCTAGCATTGCCTAGGACTAGTCCTAAGTTAGGAAGGGTTTTGTGAAATCGACCCCAGCAACATACCAACATGAACGTCATGGTTAAATGCCAACATGACTGTCAGTTGGGCAAAATTCTCAATTTTTCACAAGTATACAGAAACGGAGGTCAAGTCTTATTCTCGGGTTTTCCTTGTTGACTTGTTAAAAACCTTTTACTTTCATAATTATGTCATGGCTGAAGTTTACATGTCCCAACAATACGGTATAATATTTTGTATAGCCATTAACTACGTCAAACCGAAGTATTTGAAGAAACAAAACCACGCACACATAAAACTCCATAAGGTTTGGTTGGACCACAATAGACTGTGCAAGTCTCGCGCGTATTCGAACATTGGGATCCGTTTAAGCGCGTGAGTTTGTTTCTGTAACGCGTTAAAGCAATGTACGTGGGACCACAGTGGTCCCAAAAATGTTCGAATACGCGCGAGACTTGCACGGTCTATGGTCCCGGTAGTTCGAATATGCGCGAGACTTGCACAGTCTATAACGCTTGCGCGCGCGTGGTGTGGTTTTGGGTTTATTGGTCAAACGGTATGGGACAAAAATGCACGATTAATAGTACAAAAATGGACGGTGAATAGTAAAAAATGACGACACCATGACCAACAATCCGCTATAATCAAATAAAAGTGATCTACTCGGGTGCTATATGAACAGCTTTAGAAACGAAGACTGTAGATCATAAACCGGTATTAGGAGATACGACGTTTTTGCGCTGACACGACGCATTGTACGATTTTTTTTTTACGTGTGACCAGATATTTTTTGTAACATTTATGTTGGTTTTTTTATTTTACTGAAAACCCTGGGATGGGAATTAATTATATTTTCCGATCACACATGACGGATGGTTCCTTCAAATATACTCGTCACATCGTGTTTTGTTTGTTTTTCATAATAATAGACATACAATTGGCCTCGGTCGGGAACTTGCATCGCTGTGGACGGGTCCAGTGATGCGCGGACGTTCCCCATCAATATTTACGGCTTCGGGAAAGCTCGATGTTTGGGTTGATATACCGGAATGTTCTTGTGGTGAAGCAGGGGGGAGAAATTATCAACACAAGCTGGTTTCAAGTATTTTTCCCCCAGCACAACTTAATTGAGTTGACTTGAACTTTTTCTTCCATATCCGGATGTTTGAGAGTGGCATTCATTTTGCAACATTCATTTTGCAAATTTAAATCTACATTTTTAAAGTATATTTCAGTACAACAAACCAATTACATTTCTGAATTAACGTTGTTTTGAAACTGCATGGGGCAAATAGTTCTTCAGCCCTAGATATTAGGCCTAATCGGAAAGTAGTATGCAGACATGTGATTTCTCGGCATCTATTTCTGATTTGAAGATTTTCTCAAAACCTCTTTGAGCTTTAAAATTTTTGAAAGCAAAAATTAAAGAAGTCACCAATGGGAGAAACAATAGTCCACATTGTGTCCAAACCTGTAGTTTTGTATGTCTGGTTATGCACAGAGTCTGTAGACCTCCTGAATTTTAACTCGTCACATCGGGTCTAGAATAAGGAATTTTTAGGAAATTTCGCATTCGTCATACCTCACCCCAAGTATGCGTTTTAGAGGTTACATTGGACATTGAATCATTCTCTTTCCAAATAAACCATGCAAAAAAGAAATACCTTGGCCACTACTGTAGACCGTAACAGTTCCATAGATAACAAACGGTAAAGGCTATGGTGAAACCCAGGGCTTAAAAAATGTTGGAATACGCGGTCTGGTGTGCCCCTTCCTTTTTTTAAATCCAATCAACGTTACCACAATACGAGATTGTAAGTGAGGACTCTAGTGTAGCCCTTTTCTGTCTAATATGATCATTGATGCAGTTGTCTTTGGGAAGTTTAAAGTTAGGAAAGGCTGCGGTTCAGGTGTTGCATTGCATGCTTCTGCAGTGAAGACCATTGACATCGATCTAGTGATGGATCAGAATAGATTAAAGGCTTGGGGGAAAAGCCACAAACCAACTTGTAAATATATATAGTATTTAGTTTTGACTTTAGCTGTGTTGCTGTGGAATAGAACAAATTGCGAATTTGAAGTTGGTGTCATTCCCACAAACACCCCCAAGAGGTTGCTTTGTCCTACCTTTTTACACTAACCGCGAGCTTCCATGTAACACTATCTCTTGTTTTCAACCATGCGGAGAGAGAAGCCTTGCATGGTTGGTCTCTCGAGGAACAAGCCTACTGAAACAAATCTGTGAGGAAAAAAAAAAAAAAAAAGCAAATCCCTTGAATACTCTGAAAGTCTGTTAACATCCGTTTTTTAATAAGAAGGTAATCGTTTAAACACACACTGAGTCTCTCAGACCGTTATTAACTCTTCTTGCATCCAGGCCTTTTTCTTCACTGGGAAGTGACTACACAACCGTTTGTTTCACATTTTAGGGTGATCGCCTTTGATCTGTAACGCGCGCGAAGACTAAATAAAATGGACAACAAATTGACTAGGTGAAATCATCGATGTGACGGGCTAGTCGATCGTAAGAAAATTCTGCGTGTATCGGCTCGTAAAGTACGGTAAATAACCGGATGTACAGAGTCTGAAAACAATTACTTTGGTTTAGTTTCAATTTAACTTTTTGTTGTTGTTAAGAAACTAACGTAAATCAGCCCCAAATTGAGACACAAACTGTGTCTTAAAAGCCCACGTGCTTAAAGTCTCCATTTACCATGTTTGGCATTTGTTCTTTCTTCCAGTTTGTTTTTAACTATCAAGTAATAATCCGCTTTAAGGCTTTTTACTTGTTTGTTTTGGGGTTTTGTTTGTTGGGTTTTTTTTTTTTTTTTTTTTTTTTCCAAAAACAGAAGACCTGGTTTTTACTAAAATTGTGCCATAAAAACTTATCTACAGAGTGGAAAGACGATGCAGTTGCGGTTTAAACACTAACAATAATGCAGGTTTTTATATTTTTTTTTAAATACCGGTATCTTTAAGTTATCCATTCCTTTAAAATGCATACTGGGGAAATTATGTTCAACTTTATATTTATTTATTACACTTCTTTACCCAGGGTATGCCATCAACACAGTTAAGACGGTTTCCATGTTAAAACTGCATGCATTACTATATATACATACTAATTTAATGTTTGCTATATGTACATGCATAATTTACTATGCTTACTTAGTAAATTCACTTCAAACATTCAATATTGACCCACGTTGAATAGTACAGCTTGGAGTTGCCAAAGTACGTGAGTAACCATTACAGCATTACTAGCAATGCGTGCTGCTCGCCCTAAAACTAATGTATTTTTAATAGTACCATGTATGTAATTCCTGTAGATGTATATACTTTTCTGCCGTCGTCTCCATGGTACGCCACCTTCCTGTCGGCTCTAATTAATTGCTGCTGTAATGGCTGCCTAATTGAGACTGACTCATTGTCCACCGGAACAATTAAGAAGTGGAGCCTTGTCAAAACCAAATACTGTTTGCCGCGATGGACAGCATTAATTAAACTAGATTGAACCGAAATGCTTTTTTGTTTTCGTTTTTCCCCCTCTTTACAGAGAGGCGCTATCTTGCTCCAGATTCGAGTTTTCGTTTTAACATTCATTGGAAAGGTCGAATTGACCGCCAATAGCGTTAGCTGTAGCAATTTGCTTTGTAAATCTTCTACTTTAGATCTGTATTTTGCAGCGTCACAACATTCTCTTTAATCGTGTGGCCGTTACAAGAAGGAAAACATTTATTCCAAACTTAGAACAATTGCTACCATGTTGCCCCACTTATTTGATAGATAGAACACCCCCACCCCAAAGAAAAAAAGAAGAATGACAAAATTGATATCAAAGTTATGGTGCCAAACCCATGAGTTTAACCTTAGTTCAATTTAAAACTGTGACAGTCATCTATGCTTTTCAAGAGAACTGGTGTTTTGCCTATTAAAACGACCTATGAAACAACTAACAAGACTCATAATAATATAAACCCATATAACTTGATAATTTGCATATTCTCTCCCCTTTCGGCGTTTACTTTTCACAACATGAAAATGAAAAACATCTCCAAGAAATTCTTTGAATGATGTGCCTGGTCAGTTGTGGTGTGACTGCATACTAATATAATGTTATAATTATAATAATGAACCGTGAAAAGGTATTTCTTTTTACCACACAGTGGCGTAGTCTGGTCCATGGTGTAAGTCAGGTTTTGGACTCGGTAGATATGTACTTCATAAACCGGTTTTCATGCAAGAATCGTTTCTCAGACTCAAATGTTGTTACTGATGTCTTATCAACGGGGGTATTTCAAACGAATTAATTTCGCAGGATGCTTACTGCCATTACCTTCTTTATAACAAGTAAGCTTTCGAATAGATTTTACGCATTTTGTTTTGCGAAGTTACAAAAGCATGACGCTATCTTTAATATCGGTACCAAAAAAGATGTACATCAATTTTATCAAACTTATTGAGCTTACCATTACATTGAGTTTCATACAAAGAAGATACTAGGCGAAAAGCTCAGATTCGTTATAAGCATTTGGAAATAAACAAACTGCAACGAGCGCCAAACCTTTTTCCAATAGCAACAGAGGGAACCTAATATTCTCATCTGTGAGGCCATTGTTCATGCTTCGTCGTTCATAAACACATTATGCTATACAGAGGATGGTTTTTTATTTGTTTTAGGCTGGAACCCATCTTATCTTCTCCATGGATTGATATGTAATTTAGCAGCTAAGAAAGTACGGGTTTTCACAATACTCACAATTGTGTTGTGTTGTGTCGTCTTTATCGAGTGGAACGTAGAGTCAGTCTTCTTTTGGGGTCAGTTTGCCAATCGCCACTTCCATCTAGAAACAGAAGCTTGTGATGTCAACGTTCTCCCTTAACATTGTTTCGCTGTCCAAATACCAGTTAAAACACCTGAGGACCAGTCAGAATTAGCTCCAAGTTGGCCAGCTGGCTAGTTCAGTGTTGAAAAGTATCCGAATTTAATATGAAATATGGAACAGTGAACCAACAAGCTGTTCTTGTCCTGCTGGCTAGTCACCGGAAAACAGTGCCCTGTAAATTGGTGTTAATATTCCTTGTGATATGGGATCATTTGTAAAGATGTAATTTTGATAATAGGGAAACAAACTAAATAACACAACTAAACACCCTTGACAATCCTGGGTCAGAGTTGAACCGGATTCCGGGTCCCAGGGGGCCTGACCCATATTCGGGTCAGGCTGACCCGGAAAGTGGTTGAAAACAGTAAGTTTGACCCATTTCTGTGTGTGATTTTTTACACAGATTCAGGGTCATACTGACCCTACAATGGCTCAGAGCCCATGGGACCCCAGGATTCGGGTAAATTCTGACCCAATAAGTTTTTAGAGTCTAACAAACGGTTCAGCTATCTTTCAGTAGGCTGCACAGCCTGGTTGTTGCTTCGCTTAGGAAGAAATGGTGCACTATAACCTACATTTACGCACTAATTTAGGTTACACTTTCGAAGGTTACATTTCCTTCATGAACTGAATGCATTTCAAATAAAATAAAAAAAATTCACAAATTTGAAACAATAAAAAAAGTACTCATTATTTTTAATATAAATTTAATTGTACTAAATAGCAGAAAATTACCCTTCAGAGGGAAATAAGTATTGTTTTACAGTGAGATTATTCAACCGGCTACAGATCTATACGCATTGAAGAATCTTGGTGGCTGTTTTATCCATCAGAAAACCATTCCCGTGACCGACTTCAAGTTGACATTATACTACATACGCCTCTCACTCGTAATTGGTACGGGCCTAATGTTATTCTTAATCATAATCAGCACTGGTGCGAGAGAGAGAGGGGGGGGGGCTGGAGTATTGCTTGTGGTGTAAATGAGACATAAACGAGCTTTAATGACTCTGTTTGCGCCGCATGTGCACACAGTAAATGTAGTACTATGTCAACATTACATTATGAATGGAGCGTAACGCGAACATTGTTTTACGAGATGTATCAATGGGAGGAGTGGGTTCTGATGTATGAGATCTTTAGCTTCTTCATACTCCACTGCTCTCATATTGTAACTGATACGAAGCCCCCGTTCAAACGTGCGTTACAATTTGAGCAGACGCAGTTTGTTTGTTTTTTACGGCAGAAGATTAACGGCTACTGCAAAGAATTCAGTTGTTAGTCAAAAAATAAAACGTGTCAAGTAATGTTGTGCTATAACGCAGGGCCTACCATTCCACTCAATGTTTTTACTCACGAGGAGCCGTTCAAATCTCACGCGAATTCGCTTTTTTGTCACCGGGGACAATGAGTATAATAATGATCACAAAAATAACAACACCACCACCACCACCACCAACACCAACAACAACAGTAGCAGCAGCAGCAACAGCAACAACAGCATCAACAGCAACAACAGCATCAACAGCAACGATGATAAAACAATACAACAAAATAATAATCAGACAACATTAATAATAATATGCCCTTTTTCTGTGCGCTTTTAAACAGTGTATCAAATCTCCTGACACTTTTAGTAACCCTTGTTCATTGGATTGAAGTATCCCTAAAACCATCTCCGGTCAAATTTGTGCGCAGTCTGCTAATCACTTACATCAACAATCTCTATCCTTGCAGGTACCCATTTACTCCTGGGTGATGAGAAGCAATTATGTTATTGTGTGTCATTCACAATAATACGAAAGTCACGTTCCATGACATGCAAAATTGTTTTATTGTTTGATGGAAATAGAGTGGCATATTAACTGTGCTCATCAAAACGTACGCCTGAGAGTTGCCCACAGTCATTACAACAACTTGCCGTCAATATTGTGTGAGCTGGAGGAAGATCTAAGTTAAAATCTTAGTGTCTCTGCGCAAACGAGCCCCCATTATCCATCCCTTTCTAAACTGTTTTTCCAAACCGATTATCACAAACCCTAGAGAGAATTTATCTTCAATGTCCCCTCTTCATTGCAGGTGTTATCTGAGTTTCGAAGAGTTCAAGCGGATGCTACAAGGAATACATTTGCAGTTATGGTCAGGACCAGCATATTGGTAAGTGCTAGGGTTGGTTTTTACGATTTCCTTGTACCCACAATGATGCTTTATGTTCTGTACTACGTAACTAAGGGTTTGCGTCTCATCCCTGTGTAAATTGTCATGTCATCAAGAAGACTTTTATTTTGTTTCCAATCATAAACACTTAAAGTTGTACCGATAAATGACAATTGTAAACTCTCTTTCTGATGATATCGCAGTTTGATACACAGCTTGACAGGGGTGGTCTTTGGAGGAGGGGTTGGAGTTAAGATAGACTGGTCTCCTGTCTTAGTAAAGACAGGATAAGGACATGTACTGGTCTTAAGGCCCAATGATTTCATTTGATACAATGATTTCATTGGATAAACGTGCTGTGACGTAAGCTTTCCAAATCTGTGTTATGATTGGTCGAGGTTACGAGGTGATGTAATTTGTCAGCTTGCACTTTCGATCGTCTGCTGCATGCAGCGTGTGCATAACGTTGTGTACGTCTTGTAGTGTTGTTTATTCACTGTGCAATGTGAACACGAACATGCAAGTTTGCTCTCGGAAATTATTGATACGAGCATACGAGACTGGTAAATAACAGTTGCAAGGTCGCTTTCTTCAAGACAAAGTCGGTGTCTCTGTAATCATTGGTCATTTACAAAAGTAATGTATATCTGGAAAACACTGATTGTTTACCAATTCTTCAGAAAAACATTTCCGTCAGAAAAACACAACAATATGTTATTTCTGAGATATCATTTATAGACCTTTATGACAATGTGTCGTTGGTAGCAATCAAAGTAAACAACTATCTGACCAAAATAGTCTTGACTTTGTCATGGTTTTCACACATTTAATTGATTAAATGGCGTGCTTGTAACTGGAGACATGGAATGAACCCTATAAAGCCAATGTTGTAGAATCCATTGAGTTGCAGAACAAAGAATCGTCATAGGGCAAATTATTAGAGAGGAGAACCTAGAACATTGCTCAAGTGCATCTCTAATGTGTGATCTACCCCACACTATAGATTAATTTGATTGATCTCTAAATGAGGCTTTATAAAAATGTTCATGAATATGGCCCAACTACAAAAGGTTCAGTGTAGAATCTAGGTCTGCCATCATCCACTACTTGTTGATAATCAAGGATATAAAAGTCACAGCCGCAGTTGTCTCGGTTATTAGCGATTTTGGCGATCGAACTGAAAGGGCAAATTATGATGTAGTATTGAGGGGCCTGAATTGCTTCCTGGCGATGATAGTCGGAAACTTTTTCCCCCAAAAAATGTGTGGGAGTATGTACTATTTAGCGTGCAAGGACATGACACTCTGTTTTCGACCGGTGAATGTCCAACCCCACCCCTTACATTTCAACTATACTCTTTTCCTACTTCGCGCAAGAGGAGTCTTGCCTGGCAATCACCACCCTGTCGCCTGTTGCACTGAGAAACCCTTGGCCAATGGCAGTCACGCTAATCCTCGTGACGTCACAACCGTCTGTTCCCGCTCTCCCTTTCTCTCTCTCTCTTGCTTTTCTTCCCTACCCCTCTCTCTCTCTCACGCGGTGAAACGAATGCAATCTCTCAGTTACCGTCCAGCCTTGCATGAGTGCGCCCACGGTACGGATTTACTTACAAACCGAAGGGGTTTGTGTGGCTCCTTTGCTCGACCGTCTTCCCGGCTCATTCTCCGGCGGGATAAAACTGTCTGTGCGCACGGTAATTGCCCGGGGTGAATGTGATTGCAAGACAGGTAAGTGGAACCGGAGAAACGTCTTTCTCTTCTTTTCTCTCTTTCCCTTTTGCTTTCATCTGTACCCCCTTTTTTTGTGGGTGGAAATTTTAATGTCAGCGGCCGAGGCTGATAGCCAGGCGGGCAACGTATTAATGCAGCTGTCGCACGTGCCGGTACTTGACGTGGAGTGTGCCAGTTCACTGTGTCTAGGTTACTTTCTCTGCCGACTCAGAGTCCCGATCGCCCTGGTAAATCATCCCTGCCTTCTTGCTGAACCACAGAATCGATCATTATCATGTTTCACTGGGATTCTGTCACTGTATGAGAGCTATTAGGTTCTGCTCAGAACCTCTCCTTAAACCATCACTTTTGGCCTTGTTGCACTTTTTCACTCAACTGACCTTCCAAGAAAAGCAAAACATAAATAAGACATTGTCTGGGCTTATATATCCAGGCTCCAATGTAGTTTTAATTTGAAAATGAATTTCTGGATAACAAAGGAGGAAAACCACCACCAACAACAACAAGCAACTACCCACACACAAACACTGTTTTGATTTTTAACTCGACGTTAATTTTTTGATAATCAGAAAAAGCCTGTGGTATGAGAGATTATTTATAATTAATTGATATCGATTTTTAATAGCAGAGGCAAGAACAAAGAGAGACAAGGAATATTCAATGAACAATAAACAAGAATCACATATTAGCATGCTATTAAATTATTGTTTCACAAACAGATTTGACTACCAGTAAAAACAATTGGCATATGAAAAAAACATGATGGGGTGGGGGGTTCTCTGGGGCTGGGTGCACTGACTTATTGACTTGTGTTTAATTTCTCCTTTTTTTCCTTCTTTATTTGTAGTAAATGTAATATTTAATTTTGAAGGCAGGGTACACTTTTGGTAATTACTTAACAAGCAAATGCCATAAAAACTTACCTGGTAAGGAGTATTGAAGAGCTGTTGAAATTGAACATTGTGAGAAACTACTCCCTTTGAAGTAGTGTAGTTTTAGAGAACAATGTCATTATCACCCAAACAATTTGAATGTGAGAACGGCTTCAGGCATGAAGCTTTTCTCAGGCATCCGAAAGCACACACTTCTATGCAACAAGGGTGTTGTTTCTTTCATTATTTTCTTGCAACTTCGATGACCAGTTGAGCCCGAACTTTCACATGTTTGTTATTTTACGCATATGTTGGGATACACTAAGTGTGAATTTGACAACTACCATAAGTGCACCCTGCCTTTAAAAGTACCATTCCCCAACGCTATTATCAGGAAGTTTTAAGTCTACATTTTGGCAGTTTTTGCTGTAAAAACTACCAGTTCTTTTTATCATTTGTCGAATTAAATGTGTGTTAAAATGGTATCTCTTTTTTGCGAAATACTACAGCATTACTGCATTCTTCTTCTTCCATGTAACAAAGGTCCAGGGTATGGTGTACAATTATAATCTTATCGCAAAGCCAAGATGTCAGCATTTGTACAAAATAAAACACAAAAACATACCAATGGATTTTGTTGGGATAAGGTGGTTATGGGCCTTGCAAATACGGCGCTCAAACAACAATCTCTAGAACCGCTCATATCATATGACTGGACGACGTAAAACCTGTGTTTAACAAATACAAACAGTGTTAAATGCTGGCGATATGGCATTCCATCTAAAAAATAAAAAACAATTAAAACTCCGTAGAGATGTATAATTCAATATATGTCCAAGGACCCACCTTTATCTTGTTTTCGACTATCCACTGACATTTAGTTCCATCTGTCATGTTCTTTTCTTTCTATATGAAAATAGCTGTTGTGCCCCAACTGTATAAAGTATCTGCAAATTTAGTTCTGAAGCCTCTAGGAGTAGCGGCGATCGTATTTCAATGCAAATACCTATGTACTCAGGCGGGGTCTGTCAATGCGTCGTTCGTAAAACCTAGGCCCAATTTCAAAGACCTGTACTCATTCCTTGGTGGATCTCATCGTACGCATAAAATAACAAACCTGTGGAAAATTGATCTCAATTGTCTTCGAAGTTGCAAAAAAAAAATAATGAAAGAAAGAAGAAGAAAAAAACACAATTTTGTTGCATAAATAGAGTTGTGTGCTTTTAGATGTATGAGAAAGGCTTCATGCCTGAAGCCTTTCCAAGATTAAAATTTTAGGGTGAAACATACTTTTTTCTATTTATCGTGTGCCGTGTATTATTGTTGTAAATAAACCATGCAAATTCAGGGGGGTTTTCGGAGTAAAAGCTCAAAATTTTATTTTCGTTTTCCCAGTTCATTATCCGCAATGCCTATGCACACCCATAGCTGAAATTATATTAACATGTGTTTCACACGGATTCTGAGCAATTTATTGTCAATAACCGTCATTAGTCACCGGTTGACGTAAACTGGTACGGACTTATTGCTTATCAGTGGTGTGTGACGCTAATATTGTTATGTAAATATTGGTTCATCATTCATCTTGATACCTCTGGTGGTAAAGGGAAATTAGTGCATGCCTATTCATAACTTATTTGAACATCTCAAGTTGTTCAGGGGCGACCTTGATCATATTACCGGAGGGCTAATGTCAAAATCTAAATCAAAGGAAGAAATTCATTTATTTGTTAGAAGAATAATTTCGTTCTCAGTAAACCGGTTTGTGTCTGGAAGGGCATAAGGCTCTATGACCTTCCGGACACTTAAGCTACTTTTTCAGTAACAAAATGCCGTAAGCAACAAAATGGCTCATTTGACAACGAAATATGGCATTAGTGTTACAATTTTGTTGCTAGAATTACCTTCAAAGAAATGTTTTCTCATTCCCATGCAGAATTTAACCTTCCTATGATGACTTATAAATGTCAGAAAACCGACCAAACTTTCACATTTAGTTGTCTTGAAACGCATTTTTGCACATCAATTGCTTACACCCTTTTCCAGTATACAGTACCTTGTCATTACGTCCTTCTAATTCCTGGCACAGGACGAAACACGCCATGATTGATGAAAAATTCACAAATTGTTAATTGTGTTTATAGGTTAACCATTTTTAAAGCCAAAATTACGCAGAGATCTTTTGCACGTTCACATTGAAAAAAACCTGCGGTCAGAAATGACCCGCGGGAGAGTATCAGGGGGACAGACCCATTTTATTGACGCTATGTTCGGGTCAGTGTGACCCAGAATAAGAGTCAACAACAAATAACTGACTATATCAACACCAACAACAACAACAGCAACAAATATGTTTTAAAGGTCTGCCCCCTGTGATCTTTATCAGGTTTATAACAAACACATAATTAAAACAAAAACAACAACAACAACAACAACAACTACACACACCGTCACAAACGCACGCAATTGTTTACATCACTGTGGAGACATATTTTGTTCTTTCCTTTGTCGTAGTTAAGAACCACACATAGACTTTGTACACAAAGTTCCTTGTGGAGCACCCCAGTCTTTAGAATTCCCCTATGGAGAACTTTTGTTTTCCTCTTTTCTGGTTTGTTCTCGGTCTCCGTAAGGTAGCGAATATTAAAATACACACACATACTTAGAGCAAAAACCTAAAAACAACATAAGGGATACATATTAATATACCAAAAAAAAAATAAAGCAAGCAAACAAACAAACAAACAAACAAAAGAAAAAACAATGAGGCATCCCTCAAATCTTGCCAACTTTGAAAGGAGAAAAGGCTGTTAATTCCACGTGTCTATGTGTGGAAACATCTACTCTTGCATTTCTTCAAAGTCTTAGTATAGGCATCTTAATACTAAATAAAAAGGTAAGATAAAGGCCTACGCTTTCCAGCAAAGCACCCATAATGAATTACAGGCAGAATATTGGTAGTTGAGTCATTTTTTATTACGAACGGAAAAGCTTGATGAAATCAGACTCATTGGTTGGCACGGTTCAGAGTTTCTGGTCAAATCAATTCCAAGGATACAACTTACACACATTGTCCGGCTTTAGTTTCCCTGGAGATGCAACCGAGACTGTTTTGGGTTGAAACATGCGGCTGTGATGCTATTTTATGCTAATCACCCACGCCATCAAAAATAGATACAGTTCATTGTTTAAGCATTCGGCGGAGCAACTCTATCTATAGCCTGGGGAAGACTGTTTTCTCCATTGATGAAATACGAAGAGATCAGTCTAATTTATATACAGTATTCCTTGAAACAAACAGACCCGTCAAGCAAATATAGATCTTATCCTCACATATAAAAAACAACAACAACAACATCTCATAGACTTGTATTAGTCGCATTAAGCAGTGATCCAATAGTATAAACCAAAAATAAAGATAGTGGTTTGGAAAGGGCAGTGGCGTAACTAATGGGAGTGCCCTTGCCCAATTGATGTCCGTGCCCCTCCCCACCCCACTCAGTTGATTGCATATAGCTATACATGGTATAAATATGGTCATGGCTTAAAACTTCCCTTGATATATATATTTTTTGCTTGAAGTTTCTGAGAAATTTGTAAAGCAACTAATGTTGATCTCGTAATCCGATGTTTTCTAGGGTCACACATATATGTTCAGATACTTTTTTTCTTCTGTGAAATATTTTCCTCTGGAAACCTTTAAAAGAAAAACGCAACAGCTGTTACAGCCTTAATTGATCAGGACAATGTGTTAAATGCCGAAAACGGTGCATGGTTTTTCACTAATTTCTCCTGACTCACACAACGGATGAAGCCAAAAATTTCACAGGTTTGTTAATTCATGTCTATGGCTGTCACGTAAAACATGAACTCTGTCTGTGACTTTTGTCAGCTCATACCAATCCTGTATAATACATTTAAGCGGAAATATACTTAATTGTTATCTCGATTTGTTCGAATTGCACTTTTGTCAACGTTTTTAAAGAATGTTTTATGAAAAGGTGGGGTTATATCGTTACAGTATGTGATCAAAATGTTATATTGTTTTTTTATTAGTAATGACGCTGAAGTTCTTATAGGAGGTTATTTTATAGAACTTTCGTAATTATCTGAATATTTTTTTTAATAAACAAATTATTAAACAAATATATTACACAAATTAAATAAATCAGAAAAAATGAAAAGATATGTAGTTAGTTCTCTTTTTAACTGATTCTTTATTATCAAAAGCTTAAATTTTGCAGGTTTGTTTCTTGCCGCAGTATATCTTTATTTAGTATTATTAGTTAGTTTATTTAATATGGATTGATTAACAGTCATTTATTGCATTGCCAAAACTTCAAGCAAGTCTTATCTACGGTTCATCCCCATGCTCCCCAGGAGCTCAAATAATATCTGAAACAAAGTTGAGATGATGCACACACAATTAATGGCCTCGCTGATGTCTTGATCATTTCATCTTGTCTTTTTTATTTATTTAAAGAGAAGATTAATAGACGATTTTTTGTTCCTTTGGTAAACATACCTGGTACCTTGATTTGCCGCTAGACGAAAAGAAAAATGGAGTTGGAGGTCCCGTGGGTGAAAGATACGCTCTTTTGGCTTACGTATATAAAAATTAGTTCATGGGTGATCAATTGTTCCTTTTTCAAAACGGAGTTGAAGCTGGGAATAACCCAAGAATAGCGCTGGAATCCATTAATTCTGATTGCAGTTAGTTGACCTACTTTCGAATAAATTCCTTTTTACGGAAAAAAATAAGTATATGAAATAATGGAAATATATTCTCTCGGAATGAATGCGGCAATAGGGATGTGCCAGTCTCGCGCATACCGAAAGCGAGAAAACAACTCGAACAAAGACTATGTTTGTCTATGAAATCAAGGCCCCTTTTTGCATTCTATTCAAACAAAAATCATGGAAATAAAAATACCCATAGCATTTTGTTACAAGTAAAAAAAAATTTTTTTTATAAAATACAAATAATGATTTGGGACAAGGATGCTTTTTGTTTAAAAACCCCATTTGCCAACCACGCCCGAATTTGTGTGACCATCACATAGGTTTAATGAAAACATGAACGTCAGTTGGGCAATTTTTTTTTACAGGTAACCAGAAATGGAGGTTAAGTCTTATCAAAGATTATAGAGCGCCGAAGATGCGGAACTCTGGCTGAAATGTGAAATCCCACTGGACTCCATTTCGGCAAGTAACTCTTTTGATACAACAGTAGATCAGTGCAGGTCAGTGCAGACAATGACCATTCCTATCAATGGGAAACAAAACATTCACTTGCTGAAATGGCGCCCATGCGTATTTCATGTTCCAACAATAGATAAAGCTTCAGTTCCGCATCTTGCGCCTTCGGCGCTCTATAATCTTTGGTCTTATTCGCGGGTTTTCAGTGTTGATTTGTTTAAAGCTTTTTACGTTCGTATATTTTGTGGCTACATTTTACTCTTCCTAACAATACGGTTAACTTTATACAGCCATAAACTAAAGTATTTGACGAACCAAAATCACGCACACGTAAAACTCAATATAGTTGGGACCAACTTGGTCCCGGAAGTTCGAATATGCGCGAGACTTGCACAGTCTATACCATAATGAAGCTTGAACGGAAAGTAAACAGTCAGACGTCCAATATAATGCGCTATTTGGTCAATATTGTGACATTATTGCGCTCTTTTTAAAAATGAATGGTGTATCCGTTGTCTTATTGATTATACGTCAAAATATATACCAATATTGCAAGACTTGATATATGTCAATTAACCCAATTCACTTGATGGCATCATATATGACAATAATATTGGTTGTTCCATTTTTGCACAAATGTTTCTTCGTCTCATTCATGTGCAAGTAGTGCACAGTTCAGGCGATGTGACGTTTACAGGCCTACCGTGTATTATTTTTTGTACGTGCAATTCTACTGCCAGAAAATGTCGAGCGTGGTAGACGGTAGCTGCGTGTGACATTGGTGCATGGGGCCAAGTGGTCACTCCCTCACTTGGAATTAGCATCTAACGTTTACTATTGGGCTGCGCCCAGATGTCTATTCCCTAAAGTTAAGATCAAAGAGAGATTTGGGCAGGATACAAGGATGTATTTTTTTGTTGAAAATATTGTCATTTGTTGATGTCGTTTTATTCTAGGAAGAATCTTTTCGTTTCCCAAGCTTCCCGCAAAAATTAAAATGATTTAACAGATACTGCAAGTTTAACACATTGTAATATTTTTTAGTACATCGTTTTTGTTGCTGCTGCTGCTGTGTTTGTTGGTGGTGGTGGTGGTGCTGTTGTTGTATTTGGTGATGCTGTTTTGTTCTTCTGCTTTTTATTCCTTTTTTTTTCTTTCTTTTTTTTACAAGTTGTACCTCTTGTGTGACTCAGCTATCTCATATTCGAGTATGGGATGGGTTCATTTCGTTAGTTCACAGATATGCCTATGACCATTAAAATTCCACTAAACCAAACATAAAAAGGGTGGCCGTGGGGAGTTATGATATCATTCCGGAGATTGAGGTTGTCATCTCCCTTATTTGTCATTACATGAGGAATTGTCGGCGTACAGTTTACGCCACCGGTCAGCTGTCATAAAGAAAAATGTGTTGAAACGGGGCCTGTCTCGTTTCCACGTTATTCGTGTCAATTCTGCGTAATTAGTACCAAAACTGTCTCAAGCACCAGAATAATAGACGGCCCTCTCATGTTGGTGATAAAATTGTACGAATGCTTGAACGGATCTGACAAATAGTTTGCTAAAAGGCAGGGTGTACTTTTGGTAATTGCTCCACAAGTTAATTACCATAAAAACTTACTTGGTAAAGAGCATTGGGGAGCTGTTGATATTATAAAACATTGTTAGAAATGACCCTCTTTGAAGTAATGTAGTTTTAGAAAAAGAGGTAATTTTTCACCCCCACATTTGAGTCTGAGAAAGGCTTCAGGCATGAAGTATTTCCCAGGCATCTGAAAGCACACATTTCTACGCAACAAGGGTGTTTTTCTTTCAATTTTTTTCTTGGAACTTCGATGACCAATTGAGCCCAAATTTTCACAGGTTTGTTATTTAAGCATATGTTGGGATCCATGTGAGGATACTTTCTCTGAGTGCTTTGAGCCAAAAAACTAATAACTGCATTGTGTAATTTATAACACTTGTATGCCGTGTTGCGAGTGGGGATGTGCAGGGACATCATGTACCTGCGATCAATCACCGTTGAATAGTGCCGAACCGTATGAATAATTTTGGCAGTGATTTTCACAGAGAAGATTTGAAACGAAAAAATGGGAAGTTCAACCTACACAGAGCTGCCAACTTTCCCTGAGTCTGCAGAAAGTTCCCTGAAAATAAACCAATTTTTCCATGTTCTGATGAACAAATTTGTAAATCTCCCTGATGATGGAAACTTTTTCCCTATTATGTTGAATGTTATTTTAAATACCTCCCTGATTGTGGTTCAAAGTCTCCTTGATTGCAAGTCACAAATGTCAGCAGCTCTGCTCACATAGTCTCAAGGATAAAACTTTGATGATGGCTATAGATGACTTTGGTTATTTGCTGAAGTTTGTAAATACAAGTTTTCATTTGAGCAAGATCTTTGTAGCAAATGTTGCATTGGAGATTTGAATAAGAGCGATACCGTCAACTTCTTGTCAACTGGAGATAATGCACTCTTGGGTAGACTTAACCAGATTGATCTCCTGCAAAACAACATTATGATGTTCTTATCGTTGAATGGCACCCGAACACAGATATTGGCAAAGGGGGAGACTGCCAACATTCGGGCAAGTTTGTTGGTAGAGCACCGGACGTTAATCTGGACGTTGCAAGTTCAAGTCCCTCTCTATTTTTAATAAGTTTTTTCTTTATTCAACCCCATAGTCATGACTGAAATTTTCAGAGTTCTTTTGTACGGTTTTAAAAAACAGTGAATTTTAGGGTGAAATAATAGTAAGAAAATTTATAATTGAATGAAAAGATGCTTATTTCGATATCAACAATTGTGCGAGAATCATCAAACAAAAAAATAAAACAGCCTTACGGTGGCGTTAGTTTTGTTTACTTTTCCATTTTTGACGCATGCCCTTTTGCAGTCTAAATTACGTTGTTGCTGTCGTACCTGTTGTCGTCTTGTTTATACTGCCACGCCACGCCCGCCGGGAAAATCCTTGCTATATGCCACTCTTACATTGTAACTTCGACTCGGCCCTCTACCGAAAATATTCCAAATGGTAGGCCTCTAGGGTATTTTAACAAGGTGATGCAAAGCAGTTCCGAGATGAGGTTTGCTGGGACGCGGATGCGTGTTCTCTCAATTAGATCCGTATCAGTTCTTAATCTGGATTGGCCATATCTTCGTAGCCGTGGTAAGCATCAAGTCTTTGTTTTTAAAATCTGTCTGAGATTTCTCTTTTCCATTTTGTGATTGTGAGATTTGTTCACTTGCTTGACCCAGAGAGCCAGGACTCCTTGCTCTATGCTTGACTAAGGCGTTCGTCGTGTTTAAGAACAGTTATGCGTGATGATGAGCACAATTATGTCCTTTGCTCTGTGTTCTGGTATTTTGAATTTGAAACTGGGGTGTTTAAGTTGACACCATGGGTGTTGTCTCATAAAGATACCCAATTAAGATCATAATGTGTTAAATTAACACCAATGTTATTGTGTCGGCACACATTAGTGTTATGTTAACACCCTATGGTCACAAATGTTGATTTTTGTCAATGGAAACACAGCTGAACAATGTTTTAGGGCTAAAATGTTGGTGTGGATCTGCCTCATTTCAAGAAGGGCATTATTGTTATTGTTTTGTCAACTGAAGCGAGGGGGACCTGTTTGGTTCCAACGCGCCTGTGGTTCGTTGCCAGCACATGTTGACAAGCTCTATCCGTGGGTTTAAAGGGTTTCGTATTTTCAACAATTTTGTTTTGTGAGTGTGTTGTTTTACGTATCCAGATATTGCCTCGGTAAATTGAAGCTATTTTATTGCTTAATTAAGTTTTTTAATTTGGTTTCATCTACCATTGACAATTGACATACCGATTTTGTACACAAAGGATGCTGGCAGAGTTTTGTCCTGCCCCCTCTGAATCAAAGTGCTGACCCCATTGATTTAAACCCCCCTCTTGGACGTGTGGCTTGGTTCAGCTGAGGATATCGTGGCATATAAGCCGTGTGATGTACGATGTGGTTAAGACAAGGAAACTATTAAATAATATGGCAGCATGTGCTGACAGCGGTGCTCACTGCAGAGTTTTAAATGCATACTCCTGTGACCACCTCCATGCTGTGACCATGTGTAACAAAACACACATGTGCGACTTATTTTGGCATAATCGTAATAAGCATCAGTCTTGTGAACAGCAACCGGCATTTTATTATTGTTATTATTCGTGTTATTTGTCTCGCATATGTCTGGTGTTTATTTTGGTGCTACTTAACCCAGTTATTATCACTGTTAAAGGTGACTATCGTTTCAAACAGGGTGTGTTATATCAACATTCTATATTCAACCATGGTGATAGAAAAGAAGCGCGAAATAATTGTGTCTAATTTTCCAATTTCGTTACGCTCTGGTTGTACAAGGATCTTTTATCTACCTCCCAAGTTGTCTAATGGACTTTTAATTTGCGCAAATTTCACGCTCGGATGACAGCCGTGCCAGTGAGTAACCCAAAGCGGTCAGAGTGGACACAGCAGGTAGCATACAACCTTGATATGCCCCTAAACCCACTCGATTCAGTGGGGCAGATAAAAAGTTTGTTTTCACTCTTAAGGCAGGGTATACTTTTGGTGGGTAAAAAATAATTGTCAAAGACCAGTATCCTCACTTGGTGTATCCATGGAGGTAGAAATTTCTACCTCCATGGTGTATCCCAACATATGCATAACATAACAAACCTGTAAACAAAATTGGGCCCAATTGGTCATCAAAGTTGCAGCAACAATGAAAGAAATAAAACCACCCTTGTTATAATTTGTGTGTTTTGATATACCTAGGGAAGGGATCGTGCCTTTAAAGACAGTGTGTACTGTTGGTTATTACTCCACAGGTTACTGACCGTAAAAACTTACTTGGTAAAGAGCACTGGAGAGCTGATGATATTATAAAACGTTGAACAGAAACAACCCTCTTTGGAGTAATAGAGAAAGAGGTAATTTTCATCCCCAATATTTGAATCTGAGAAAGGCTTCAGGCATGAACCCCCCTTTTAATGTTTTTGTTTTATTGATGGAGTAGGTCGATTTACGTGATATTTCGAGATTAATATTTTTGTAAACATGATGCTGATCCTGCTTTTTTTCTTGTTGTAGACTTTCAGCCATTCTCGTATATGCATAATCTGTATTATTTGTGTAGTCTATGTGACATTTCAAAAAAAGTTGAAAAGAAACTTTGAGCCTGAAACCATCATTTGCACACCTGCACTTGCCATCATCACACACTTCTTTGTCAACCGGATTTGTATTTGGTTAGTGGTTGTCTGACCCAGACCTGTCATACATGGTGACTACAAGAATCATTAAAAATCATGATCGGGGTTATTGTCCAAGTGTATCTAAATAGTGTGCTGGCAAATCGTATGCTGTTCTGAAACATGTAAGTCGGTGGAGTTTCTGATGATGGGTTTCTGATGATGGGTGTCGATGGGTGTCGTGGCTGAGTGTTCTTGGTTGACTCAAGTCATATAATTTCATACAGTTACATAATTGAACTAGAGGGCGTACGAACAAACCGTGTGACACGGCTCGGCAAGAATCGTTTTGGCCTTTGAGAAAATGGTGCTGATCCATCGTATAACACAGGCCATGCACAAGTTTAAACAGCCAACATTTTGTAAGGGGAAATTTGTATGTAATTTGCCCATAGGGATTTGAACCCACGGTGTTTTAGCGCTTCATACGAAGTGTGGACCTGATAACCTCGGAGGTCCACATAATGTAAGGATTTGAAACACTATGTGGACTTACACACGTCCACACATTGTTTTTCTTACAGCGTTGAAGAAAATGATTTTCCTTAAGCGTACAGAGCAAAGGAATGTCCAGAGTTCGAATCTGGGTTCGAATCCTGGCCTGGTCAGTCGTAACATTGTCCTTGAGCAAGGCATTTTATCATAATTGTTTCTCTCCACCCAGGATTACAAATGGGTAGCGGCGAGAGCAAGGAAGTATTGCGTGATGGACTGGCATCCTGTCCAGGGGAAATAAAAACATTCTCAGTCGTTTGATACCAGCGAAAACGGATCTAAACACCGGCCTGATGACCCATATTGGCTCGGGACAGACTTTTGTTGTAACGCTGTATTTAAATTTGTCCAAGAATGAAAATTAAATGTAGAGCAAAATGTTAGAGGGTGTGCGTAATGCTAATAATATGGATGTAGCTATAGACCGTGTAACGTGTGATATAACGTTAACAGAAGAGCCATTTTTGTAACGCAAGAGCCTTGCCAGTTCTGCCACCACTTGCTTGCAAAATTCTTTGTGATACAGTTCGAGTAGCTGCCGTTCAATACTGAATTTGTTTCGTAATACTGAATTGATTTTGAAGTGTATATCCTTCATAAACCTGTATGCAATGAAACCTAGCTTCACCGCGTGATCAAGAGCAACTGGTTAAATGGAATTCCGATCACAAGATAATCTTGCAAACCTTCACTTAAAACCGGGAAGTTGAACTACCATGGGTCCTGTATCTAAAAGTTAGTTTAGTGTACGTGCCAAGGCATCCGTAGACAAGATAACACTTTCGGGGGATCATCTATTCATTCGAACTCCTGAATGGTGCGTACAAAATAGTGGGTTAAACGTCTTTCGGTATTTTAGAACTCCTCACCTGTATTGTCTATTTCCTTAGAGTAGGTAAATCAGCGGGAACTTCTCCGTAAAGGAATTTAAGCTTTATGCATGGGGTATAGCAAACACATTTGATAAGAAAACCCCATGCAGATGGGGTTTTAGAGTACACCTGTAGCCGGATTTGCAAGCTCCGCTAATTGCATTTCTTTACAAGCGGCAACATTTTATATAATTATTAAACCTGACGTTTTCCTTTCAACGGGCATTACTTCAGATGTCAAAAATCAATTTATCAATTGAAAAGAAGAAAAAACAACAACTATCAGGTGATGGACCTTTGTGTGATTTTTCATCCTAAACAATTGCTTGTTTTCGTATTCCATTTCCCCCCAGGACATCTTTGACAATTTCCCTTATCATAGTCTCGCCCAATGATAACCATTAATGATAGCGATTGTTCGAAGATGTAATCGAGCCGTGCACGTCTGTCTGAATGATTGGGTACGGCGTCCCCTTTGTTCGCAGTGGCCCACGGAAAATATCCGTATGAAAGCATGTGCTTTGCCGGCTAGACAAGCCAAGGAAGTTCGTTCAACCCAATGTCCATAAATGAAATGGAAATTAACACAGGTCAAAGCAATTCAATTCAATTCAGGCACACATTTATTTTCCATTTAAAACAAGGATAGGGCCTAAGTACATTACATAATGGAGTTAAGCAAAAACAAAACAAATTTTAAAAAATTAAAAAATAAGTAGCAATGAGCAGGATAATAGTGTAAAGAGTATAGGGCAAACAAAAAAATAAACAAACGAACGAACAAACAAACGGATAGACACGCAAACAAAAGGACAGACAACACCGGACATGGCAATAGTTACACTGTCACAATGCACATCAGATATAATAAAACGAATTCATAGTTAGCGAAATGATAGCAGAATAGTTCAAGCAAAAGTGACAATAAATAAACAACGATTATATGTAGCTTCTGACTGGCACCCCGAACAAAGATATTGACTAACAGGGAGACCGCAAACATAGGGCTGGATAGCTCAGTTGGTAGAGCGCCGGTACGTTAATCAGGAGGTCGTTGGTTCAAGTCCCGCTCCTGTCAATTCAATAAATAAACAACTAGCATGGATTAAGAAGTGAGTGTGATCGAATTATTTAGGAGGAGAAGCTAAGATGCACATTGGGGGATAAGGTCACGTTTGAAATAATACTTAAAAAGCAAAGCAAAACTTCAATTTTAGTACTGTTGTTTGACATGTCGTCGGTATGCTTGAAGATTGTGAAGGGCATTTCTGTTTTAATATCTTTCAGGGCGAGACTAAAATTGTTTATCAATAAGTTTTCTTTAATACCAATTTAAGTTTAGTCTTAAAGGCAAAGTATACCTTTGTATTTTGGAGCAATACGATTGTTTTAATTCTTTGTAAATGCAGACGTATACAATAAAACTCTAACGTGTGAAAGTTTCATTTCAAAACAGGGTCGCGTTTTTGAGATATCCCCGAAAATCCGGAGCGAATATGTCTACGCAGGAAGAATGATCCCTAATAGGAATACACTATCTGAGAAACGTTTGTGACAGTAACGCTTCTCAGATTCAAGTTTTGGGGCATAAACACGGATAACGATGTACATTAACCACGTTACTTCGAAGTGAAATGTTTCTCAAAATGCTTTATACTATCGAAAGCCTCTGTAGGCTCCTAACCAATAAGTTTAAATTGCCATTGATTTTAAGAGTGATTACTTATCGTGTACATTCCCTTTAAGACGGTCTTATTGGGCGGCATATCCGTCGAAAGGACGAAGTAACAGTAGTTTTAGTGCAAGGTATATATAACTCGGTAACCCTGCACCATACTGAATATAGCGTAACAAGTTGACTATCACGAATAAAATATATTTTATTTTGTGATGGAGATGAGTTTTTCAATTTGAGGCAGGCACCAATGTGCTTCTTGCGTCTCTCCTTCTACGAGTCACTTCCAATTAAAAAAAAGGGATATCTCCCCCGACGACCATTATTGCCTGAAATATTATCCTCCAGGTTAGCTTATGCATTGAGCATTCGTAACCCAACAGTGAATGATCCTCTTTGTACAGGAATGCTTTTCGAAAATCCGTCACAAAGGCATCCAGTAGGATCTAAATGGCCTGTTTTCTCAAGCTGAACTTTAATAATCGTCAAGTAAAATTTTGCAATGGAAGACAAAATATATATTTATATATATATATAAAGGCCATAGAAGCTTTGGCTTTCTGATTTGTGTTATTCGATTACTTTTATGAAAGAAACGGCCAAAGTCCCCGCTCGTCATGTATGATTCGGGTATAGAAAGAGTCGATTCATAGTGAAACAATAACAGCCCGCGGGGTAGATGGTTTGGGGGATCGATAAACACGCCGAGTGATTTACCCCCATCCCTCACATTGTCCGGCTAATTTCTACGGGAAGTTGAAATTGAACACTTTCCGTTCTTACATATTGCCAAGGGCGCTTTGTTGCCGCGTGTATCATATTATTATGTGACAGTGGGAACGAACTCTAGGCCCTACTTTTGAATGACAAATTTGACGATTTAAGTATTTTTGAAAGATAAAATATCAGTTTCTTAGTTTATTTAATGAACGAGCCAGATAATATTAAAATCAATGATAAATACCATCCAGACGTACGTGAAGATACAAACATTGTTTGATTACTTTATTGTGACGTTCTTAGGAAAATATTAATATTTTTAAACGGAAGGTATATCTTTAATAATTACTCCCGAAATTAATGACCATACAAAATTACTTGGTACAGAAAACCGGAAACCTGATGATATTATTAAACGTTTTTCGAAGTGACTTCCTTTTGTGGCCGTTTTAGAGAAAGAAGTTATTTTTCACCAAAATATTTGAATCTGAGAAAGGACTCAGGCATGAAGCTTTTCTCAGGCATCTGAAAGCACACAATTCTATGCAACAATGGTGTTTTTTCTTTCGGTTTTTCTTACAACCAATTGAGTCAAAGTGTTTACAGGTTTGTTAGGATGCACCTGCAAGCGAGGATAATGGTCTTTGACCAATTACCAAAAGTATATCTTTTGTGTTATTCATGGAAACTATAACCAATGTTAGTTCCGGGTACTGGCGGGGACTTTCAAAACACAAAAGTACCAAAAAACAATATAGAAGTAAATTGAACGTCCTCTCTCTGCTAAAGATATTGCATGTTATAGAAATATTATAATCTTCAAAGACCATACGCCTAAATTAGGGGTGATACAACCTCAACCCGTTACTAGCTCGGCTGTCTGGGTCAGAATTGACCCGGGTCCGGGTCCCGTGGGGCCTGACCCATTTTGGGGTCAATATGACCCGGAATCTGTGTCATAATGACCCAGAAAAGAGTCAAAATTACGCAGGATCCCAGTACAAAATCCCATTCTAACCACATTCCAAGTTAGCTTGACCCGGAAACGGGTCAAGCCCCCCTGGAACCAAGAATCAGGGTCAATCCTGACCAGGAAGCTTTTAAAGTGTAGGAATTGGAGTCACAATTTTTATGTTTGATCAAAGAATATTTAGGCCTATGGGTGCAGAAGGTGACTGAAGCAGGGACTGTGGGTGGAACCAATTGAACTTATTTAACACTTTGTTTAGACCATTATAGATATGTTTATAAGCATTCCTGATATGCCAACGCCCGGAGCATTTCGGCACAGTTTTCTCAGGAAAGTCAATTTAAACTGAGGCTGCATGCGTTCATCATAATATGGTTAAACAAATTTTAAAGCTTGCGTTATGATATTGGATACTGCAAAAGAAACACTCACTTATTTTGATAGATTTTGCGTTTTGAAATAGGATACCGGGAAAGAAAAAAACCGTACACTGGCTAGAGGAATCTACACATGAGAAACGAGTGAAAAAGGTATAATGTATAACTCGTTTTTTTATTGTGCAAATTAAATGGGAATCAGTGTTCCGAAAATGCGCTTCAAATTTATGAAGTACATTGTAAGCAAGTTTAACGCTGGAGTTGACTGCAGTTGATATGGAGCGATTTTACTTGAAATTCGTATAAACAGGAATGAGATTGGACGAATGTCAACATTCCCACAAAGTGGCTTGCGGGTCTTTGTCGCCCTTATTTTAGACCAGAACCTCCCTTGTTACAATTCAGGAGGTTCACACACTCTGTGCATCACCAGAAATACACAACTACAGGTTGGGACACAATGTGGACTATTTGTTTCTCCTTTTTGCGACTGCTTTTTCCCCCCGTCGAGGCAATTTGAAGAATTTACGAAAATGCTCAAATCGGGGGGGGGGCCCTAAGCTATCACCTTGCCTGATATAACAGTTATGTCAGCGATACCACGTTTTCGCAGCCGATATTAAAGATACAAGATTGGAGAAGGAAATCCTGCCTATTCCCGCTCTACAAAATAAAGCATTCCACGTGACCAGGGCCCAGCTTCATGGCTCGACGTAAGCAAAGAATCTGCGCTTACGGATACAGTGAATTCCACGCTAATACGTCGAGCGTATTTCACGGTTTAGTGGGGAATGTGCGTACTCCACGTTAGTAGGCACTGCTGACACAGCTAGCGCAGAAATTCGGCGCTTGCACAGTAAGCGAAGAATACGGCGGTAAGCAGAGCCTTGAAATTGGGCCCAGTACCAAACACCGGTGACCCGATATGGCCCCGACGCATAATGCCTCTAATTATCACATGCCATCTGCCCGCCTCCAACATCTACAAGCACTCTGTTTTTCCCTCGTACAAATTAAAAAATGGCACCAGTTACCGGAATCCGGAACTCAATCTGCTACCATCACCTCATTCAAAACATAATTACCCCATATAATATATCCACCCCCGTTCGACCTCCCCCCCCCCCCCCCTGCTTGCGCCTAGCCTGACGTTACTACTCGGTTGTGAGTCCTGCCAGTATCGGTGCAGAAGCATTATAATCCCTTCAGACTTATGTAAGAAACAAAATATTGTTTTAAACTGCATAAACTAACAAAAGACAAATCTCACGGGTCAGACTTGATCCGGGAAACTTGACCCGGGAAACTTGACCCGGGTCAGACTTGACCCTGATTTCGGGTCCCGTGGAGCCTGATCCATTTCTAGGTCAGTATGACCCGGAATATGTGTTATAATGACCCAGTAATTGGTCAAACTGACGCAGATTCCTAGTTAAAATCCCTTTTTTTCACTAGTTTCGAGGTCAGCTTGTCCCGGAGTCCTGGTCAGTTCTGACCCGTTAGTTTTTAGAGTGTATCGGGTCAGACCAGTTTCTATGTATAGCTTGAACGGTTTTCGGATTTATACGACCTAGATTCAGAGTCAAAAACACTTGACAGACACGTAGACCTGTTTAGTGTGACTCCGAAAATGAGTCTGCAGCTTTCCATCAAAACAGAGTGTTGTTTTGTTACATTGTTGCCTTTGATTTTGCTTGGGTCCTTGCAAATATTTGTTATAAGGCAAACTTTTGAATAGCTCTTTAAACATTCTTTTTTCCTTACTTTCACCCCAATTCCATTCAAGTTGCAATCGAAACGCGCGGTAAAATCAGATTGTATTCAGGTCTAGCTTTGAACCCATTTAAGTGTACGGCATGAATGGAACACCACTAAAACCGCACTCATTGAAATCAATGTGGCCACAAAGGCAGACGTGTCTGATTTCATGTTTTGAACGAACTGCGCATCCGGCAGCCATGTTTTTCCCCAATGCCTATTTTTTCCAACTCGAAGAATTGATGCCTTCAAATATTTCGAATTCTACCCGGGTCTTCGGAAGACTATTCACTGCATTGAAATAACCTTCAATTAAAGCAAAGTCGCACGGAGGAATGTCTTTTCTTGCCAAAGTATGTGCGTGAACATCTCTATTTTCCGGGAATTTTAGATGTACTTTTTTCAATCGACTGCTTTTATTACCGTTTGTGAAGCACCTCCTAATACTTGACCCGTAGCTACTTCGCTGCCGAGAGCTCAGTGACACCGACCGCTCAAATTGGTATTGCTCTGAAGAGGGTACGAAAATCTGACCCATTTCTACGTCACCCACTATTCAACTCAATCTAAGTTCTATAGGTAGAGAAATTGAATATAACGAGTACTCGAGAATAGGGAGACTTTTGTTTAAGGGTCACACGTGGAAGTACACTGGAATGCTAGACGCACTCGTACTTTGTTCCAGCCGCAAGGGTCTATGTTATACACGTACTTGTAGTGCGCGTTTGATGGGTGATATAAAACGCTTGTTAATTATGCTGGTTGTTTTCTCACCAGCATGTTGAAGACCCTCTGCACTTTTGGTGAAGAATGTACACCGTGTGACACCAATAAGTAGCCTAGTTCAATTAAAGGTATCGGTAGAACCGGCAAACAACGAGAAATTTACCGGCAAACAACGAGAAATTTACCGGCAAACAACGAGAAATTTACCGGCAAACAACAAAAAGTTTACCGGCAAACATCGAGAAGTTTACCGGCAAACAACGAGAAAGTTACCGGTAAACAACGAGAAGTGTACCGGCAAAAAAATGAGCGGTTTTGTAGATGAAGAATATTTTCTAGCTATCGTGAAATTTTGTCATTTAAAGCATGAAACTCGAAAAAAAAACCTCTACGGTCAGATTTGACCCAGATTCCGGGTTCGGGCTGAACCCGGAAAGTGGTGAAAAAAAATTATTTTTAACTTGGATTCTGCATCAGGTTGACCTGTTGCTGGGTCGTTTTGACGCAGAAATGAGTCACACTGACCCATAAATGGTTTGGACCCCATTGGGCCGGGATCCGGGTCAATTCTGACTCATGATTTTTTAGAGTATTAAGTTTTAGCTGTTTTTCCTAAACGAATGCTTAAAGGACCTACCCTGGCACCGTTTTCGTTTTGGTGCTGACATGCCATTTATTATAGGATTTCCCGCTGCAAATGTGTTTGTTCGTTGCATTTTAAATATGCACTACTTTGTATGGGCTGGAGAATGAATGTTAATAAACAACGAATGAGAATACTTTGCTTTGTTACGCAGGTAGATGGAGCATTTTTAACATTGTTCATCACCTTAACTTTTTCAGTGACTAGCCAAGGGGACCAGTTAACTTGTCGCTTCGCGTATCCGCCAGTTGTTTAACTGGTCCATATTTTATGGTTCCCTTTGAAGCAAAAAAAAACCAACCAGTGATTTACATATATGCAAATGGACAATCGGTGATTTACATATATGCAAATTAACAATCAGTTATTTACATATATGCAAATGAACAATCAGTGACTTACACGTAGCAGTGTGAGCTCAATAAACTAGCCAGCTGGACTAGTTGAACAGAATTTTGAATGGTCCTTAATAATAATAATCGATTCTTATATAGCGCTTTATCACAGCCCGAATGCCGTATCAAAGCACTTCTGACATTATTACCCCTGGTCACTGGGCCATATATTTCATTCCTTAAACCATCTCAGCTCCCTGGGGAGTATACAGCCGGTGCTGCGAGTTTACCGCGCTCCAAGCTAATCATTCACATAAACCATCTCTGCCCTCACATGTACCCATTTTACCCCTGGGTGGAGAGAAACAATTATGATTAAGTGTCTTGCTCAAGGACACAAGTGTCACGACCGGGATTCGAACCCACATCCCGATGACTTAACCACCAGAACTTGAGTCCGATGCTCTTATCCGCTCGGCCACGACACCCCTCCTTGGTTGTTTTATCTGGCGGCATTTGGCCAGCGGACCACTGTTAAGGGAGAACACTGTTCAAAATGTGTATCAAAACATGAAACTATTAACAGGAACCTCCCCCCCCCCCCCCCCACTTGAATGTAATAAATCCACACGTCCTCACGATTTTCCTTTTGTGAAACAAAATTAGAGTGGGCCTGTGGGTAAGGGCGCTTATCCGTGTGAACAGAATGGCCAAGGTGACTAATATTGAACTGTTGCAGTGATCACACAATCCTGGGGGTAATGCCATCAAACAGCCTATACGAGCACGATAGGTGGTATTTCATATAATGACCCCTTTTAGTGGAATCAAACTGTTCTTCTTTCATCTCATGAATCTGAGAAAGCTCCTTTCCTGTTGTCAGTGTCCCGTACGTAGCCAAGATATCTTATCTGTGCCTGGTAGCGTCCAGTGTTACAGTACGTGTCGAAACTAACATCACACCGTCGCGAGACACTCACGTTGGGTTCTTTGACTTGTATTGCCCGAGACCGTCAAGTGCTGTGAACATTTTGACGATCTCTTCTCGTCAAGTGCTGTGGAAATTGTCGATCAATGCGGTGGTAATTATCGTGGCTTCTGTTTACGTCGAAATACATAGAGGCATGATTCGTTATTTTCTACGATGTGTCGTCTGTTTTGAATGGGGTTTTACAAAGTATTGTGGAAAAAGTGATTGTCGAATCGCCTGTGACGTGTCATGATAGGGACATTGGCAGAAATGTTTCAAATACACTTCGTGTTTATGGCTATTTACACTACTTCAAATCAGACCCTTTTGTTATGTTATACAAATTTCAATTTCTTTAATGATTCATGTCTGAAGGCCTGTTTACATTTACTTTTACATGGTTGGATTAAAATTGGGGAAAAGATTGGATTCCATAAAGGGCTGATTAATCATGACATTATGTCTATAGCATTGCCAGGATTAGCAGTGAAAAGGGTTGCTTTACTGTTGTTGTTGTTGTTGTTGTTGTTGTTTTGTTATTGTTGCTGCTACTGTTGCCGTTGCTGTTGCTGTTGCTGTTGCTGCAATTAGACAATTACAACAAACATCATAAATTGCTTATTATTTTGCACTTGTTTCTCCATTGTGTTTACATGCTCATGTAAAACGAAGCAATCTGATAGTTGTTGACGGTACTGTTGCTCTACCGCTCAAAAATAGGCTCCATATCTGACGATTGTCATTGCAAACATTTATTATTTTTTTACTTGAAAAGGTCCATATGTGAATTTTCTTGTTAGTGTGAATACTAAATCAGAAGTTGGGTATACAATTAATACTGCAGCGTTGTCGTCCCGTGCAAACGACTCTGAAGTGCATCGAATAAGAAAAGAAGAAAAAAACGAAGCGGGCGTGTGCTTTAAAAACTGTACGCAAAATATTTGTACAGTGCAGCCCCAAAGTTTGCAGATGAGATGCATGAAAACACTGCCCGTAGCCTCTCTGTGACGAAAACAACCTTTCAGGGCAACCCATACAATCTCGTTCATTCCACAAACACGAAGAAATGAAGAGCTAGACAGCAAGAAAGCAATTTAAGCGAGCACATTGCACTATGCAACAGTTGTACGGACGTCGTTGACAGTCCCATGATGACCTCTTATACACGTCGAGGGCCTTTTAACTGAACCCCGGAACGTTCTCCGAATTCCTCGCGGCTTTATACAGAGAGGGGAGAGGGAATAAGCGCAGAAAGAGGGGGAGTGACCATACCAACCAGGAACCGATACGTCTAATAGCGAGAAGCTCCGCTCGCAATGTTTTTTGCGGGCTTTTTTTTTGTATGTACAATGAGCGATCGTCGCGGGTACCCGTGTGGGAATAGTAATTGTCAGTGTTGCAGCTCTCGTCGCCTACGGGTGATAGTGTAGCGGGCCGAGGGTTTATCTGTCCGTCTGTCATTCATCTTGACTTCCTCGGCAGAGCTTTTAGGCCGGTTTTGTCTGTCTGTTACACGGTGCGCCTGAATCTCGGTACTCTGTTAAAACATTTCTTTTTATCCGTCCATCTTTCGTAGTTCTGCCTCGCGTATAATGGAAACTTTCACTGTTCATGTATAGAATGACCGACTATAATGTGCTGGTCAATACTTTTGGTTTCAGGTAACTCCATCTTTGATAATAGGGTTAGCCGCAGTGTAAGTTGTATTCACCGAACCCCACATACACGATAGATGGTTGCCATCTTATTGAACTTTTCTAGCACACGTGTCCGTATGGCATAATGTACAAAACACATGTTGTAACTATAAAGAATAGTGCATAAACCTTTCTATTGTATATAAACCGCACTGGTTGGCATGGACGGCCGAATGTTGGCAAAACATTCAATCGTGCTAACAGAATTTGTGACCAAACTAAACGTTCCTGCAAACTTTCAATTAACAAAAATGCATCCCATGATTAATTGCTTTGTTTCCAACAAACTCGAAACTTTTGTGAATTTTTGTGTAACATTAATACAAACTGGCTATTTGTTTTGCTTTGCATTTACGGCTTCACGTAGTTTTTCAACTTGGGTTGGCAAAACCTAATGCTGTGAGTGTTGCAATAGAAAGGTGTGTACTCTGTGTGCAGCAACACTATGTGTGTAACTGTATATGTATGTTACCGCTAACTAAATAATGCATTGATACCTCGCCATGCAATGCCTCAAAACCCATATCAAATAAGTATTGCTGTGTAGTGCATTTAATAAAGATATTGCCAATTCAATTTCGGGTTTCAAAAGAATGTCAGAGTTGGCATTCTTGATGTAGCTGTGAGGCTCTTTTATCGGAGCCTTTTCTAAACACCGTCACGTAAAAAGTGTAAACGAGATCATAAAAAGGGAAAAGCTTAGTCGGCATGGGAACGGCCCAGCCATTGTGATTACTATCTTTTTACAAGTAGCATTTTTTATATAATGGCACTGTGTCTGAGTATATGGCCTGACTTTATGCCACAATATGTTTACACGCCATTTTGAAGGTATTTTATATACAGGAATGGCAGAGCTGACGAATCAGTCACAGACGGTGTTTGTGTTTTGTGTGATCAACCGTTTACATGAAATAACAAACCTGTGAAAATTTGTGGCTTCATCCGTTGTGAGAGTTAGGAGAACACAGAGCATAACTATAGTTTGTAACCCACCCTCTCCTGGACAGTAGCAATGCTTGTAGGAGAGTATACAAAAATGCAAGATGCAAGTTGCAAGACAATAGTGACGAAAACATGCACAGTTTTCAGCAAGTTTTATAAACACATTGTCCTTAGCTTTGGTTGTGACAACCGAAATCAGCGGTTTCGGGTTTTTATATTTTGTTTTTAGGTTTACAGATACAGTGTTCTCGAATATGACTTCATTTCTCATGGAAATATTTCACAGACAGAAATGTTTCTAGTATTGACTTCATAGCTTTCATTGAACAATGATGTTTCTATAACTATCAGTGATGTTTCTATCCCTATCAATTATGAATGGACACTACAATTTAGGACACAACATAGTTACATAAAAAAAAATTTTTTTTTTTAAACATTTGCACATAACTCGTTTATAAAGTTGTTTTTTGGTGGAAAACTTCTCTTGAATTAGTTTTCCTAAACTGCCTTATAAGTTTTGATAACGATGTTGTGAAAACGGCGATAAGTTGTAGTCCTAAGGGTTTATTTTAATTATGATTCCGATGGCCGACTGAGCTTGAACTTTCATGGGTACTTTTTTATTTCACTTGTATATGTTGGGGTCACATAAAGTGCACTGCAAAAACTCTGGTGTTAAATTGATTCTCTTGGTATCTGTAAGTGACAACACCTCTCACCAACGATGTAGTATTGGGGATGGGGATAACTAACACCTTGTAGGTGTTGTCACATAGATACCGGAAGGAATTAGTTTAACACCCCAGTTTTTGCCGTCTGCGGATACAGTTCTTGAACAATTACCAATATTATCCACGTTCTTTAAAGTCATAAAAAAGATACGAACTAAAGAGAAAAAAAAGACAGAAAGAGGTACAGATGTTAGACAAATGAGTAGACTAACATGTTTTTATAAGTAGAAAATTTTCACAAGGTTTTATTGCTTTTTATTTTAAACATTTTGGTTTGACCAAAGACAAAATTTGACTGGAGTGGAACTTGAAAACGACCTCCAGATTAACGTACCGGCGCTCTCCCAACTGAGCTGTCCAGCTCTATGTTTGCGGCCTCCCTATGAGTCAGTATCTTTGTTCGGGGCTGCCAGTCAGAAGCGTATTTATTATTTTTTTGGAAGCATAACATCCTGAATTCAGGGTATTCGATAGCTCCAAGTGGCAGAAAAGGCAACTTAATTAGACACTTCAATGGTATCCTATGCCCGATTGAATGTGATTCGTTTAAATTGATTTCATGCTTCTGCCCTACATTACTCAAACTCAATGCATGGTGTTAAAAGGGCATTCAGATTGGCTCCACTTATTAGCAAGGGGGCGGTGGTAGTTTCTACAAGGAAGTGTGTGTGTGTGTTATAAATGTTTACTACTTCTGTTAAGAACCTTCACAAATTTTAACCTTTAAAGAAGAAAACGGGCCATCAGAAAAGAACAGGCCAACAAAGAGACTGGTCGTAAACGGATTAGCGCTAATGTTTGGCGAGAAGTTAGTACCATGGAGCAATTTATTCAAGCCCTAAGAGATAAAGTGAGAAAAAAGGGGTGAATAGATAGAGATTTTCTCCGCCACCGCAATTGCCCCGGGCAAAGCATGCAACAGTCTCACTCGCTCCCGATGGAGAATTAGATAGCTATACAGCAATCAGAGGAAAGAGATCGTTCTTTTTGTTGCTTCAGTTCCTGGCAGAATCCAATGACATCTTCAATTCATTAAAATACAAACGCGTGGTATAATATTGTACCCTTCGACAGCTTAAATCGTAAAATGGCCGGAGGGGGAGCTTTGCACCGAAATCATTGTGTTCGTTCCTGGTTTGGATTGTCCGTTGGCCTGCTAGGTAAGCCACAACTGCGCTGTAGTTTTACGTACATATTTAAACATGATTTCAATCAGCGAATGTCTCGATGGCATTATTTTGTTCTAACATACAAAACAAAGAATGAAATATACATCGACTTTTGGACATAAAGAATAGTACACGCTCAGTTTGAGCTTCAACTTTTGCCATTGCGCAATCATGCCAGAGTACAACACAACCGCACCCGTTTCCCAACTCTCTGTTGACTGGATTCAGCGCACGTATCTATTCCGCGCACGTAGGTCAAATATGCACACCTTCCGAGTCGCTGCATGACAAGCCTAGAATATCAACAGGTGAAGTTAATTGACAATCGGCTTCCACTGATTATTAGAAATCGATTTTCTGACTCGAACCATCCTTTCACTCTGAGCCACAGACGATAAATGTGGATCGTTCCCAAAAGTACAAAGTCGGTTTGTGATTGTTTTAAGTAAGGTCGGTGATAGCAAAATTGGCTGAAGATAGTTGGAAACCATTAGGCATGTGAAATGTTTGTCGTATGGTTTTTATAATTTGGCAATAGTCTGTCGTATACATGTATTACTTTCGCTCCTTTTGACATCTTCAAATTCTACATATTATTATTTTTATCTTTCGTAACTTCCAGCATACTCAGTATTTTAATATAAAATCCATATCCTTTATTTATGTATTACACGTGGTGACGTCTAGGTAGGATTTGATGAGATAGTTTGCCTTCTGTCTCTCCTGTATAGTGATTGGTCACTGCAGTGATTCTTTCGTATCACTATTCCGCATGTCTGGCTGTGGTGTATAGATCAATCGAGTGGTCTTGGATCCCACGCTGTTCGTGATCTGGTCGTTATGGAAACTCCCTGAGGTCACCTCGATTACGTAACCACTTCGCTCGCGAATAGGCTACATTCATTGTTTTCTGAGATTTTTCATATTTTTCCCCAGGATAGATATTCATCATAAAACTAGGCTAAGCATTTAATTACATCTATATTGATTTCTGTCTTTCCGCATTGCTAGCCTCTGTCCCAAGCGTAACAGCAGTGGGGTTGCTAATTCCAGCGTCTCGCTGACAGATAAACTTATGGAGCATTATATTTTCCTCCAGTTTTCAATAAATATTACATCTGGCAATAACAAAGATTGAAATTTTGATCCAGTGGTTGCCACATATTTCATGTTATTCCGAAACACCCCGTGAAGAAGTAACAAACTTTGGACTCCTGCTTTTTTAAATAAGTTATGTGTTGAAGAAAGTAGGTGCTTAATATATCTGGACCTGCATGCATAAATTGCAAGGTTGTATTTATACAACTAATGGTTTGTAACTGTCGAGTAGTGGACTTGTTTTTAATAACACTTAGTCGTAAAAAAGTACCACTGGTTATTTTTTAACAACTCTGGCACCAGACGCATCTCAATTGGAATGACTAATTGATATTATTGGCAGACTGTGGCCTTGTTGATGGCAATATGTCAATAATCAAGATTGGTTCAGAGTGATCTCCTGAACCATTTAACAAAAAAAAGTGTTTCAGTGAATCAGAGTTGGGACTATGCAGCTTCTTTTAATGTACCGGTTGTGGGACATACACTGTTCAAGTGTTTGCTTAAACTAATTGCTTGTCGTGTGTCGTCAGAATATCTTCTGTCTCCCCCTCCCCCAGATTGGTAAACGAAACAATACGCGTGAAGTGTTTATCCGTCATGTAAACACAGTTAAAAAAAATTTTTTTTAGAGGCATTCTTGTGTGTGTTGGGGGGTGGGGGACACACAAAAATCAGCCAATGCAAAGCTAGCTCGGCGGCCGCAATCACCGCAATATTTCCCGGGGTGTCTTGCCCGAACAAGTACCAGGGTGTTATCCCCCCTGAAGGTGATCAGTTGCCCCGTTCCATCAGAGATTGCTTTTTTTTTAATAGTTCATCTTCCCACGTGAGACGGCGCCGTTGCCCCTGTGCGCAAACGTCCCCTTTGGGTTCGACTATATCGGACTGATGATACCCAACAAAGTGTCACTAGCGTGAGCTGGTTTTTTTTTTTTTTTTGACCCGCAACCACTTAGCAACGCTCTCACCAAATCCGCTGTAAATCCTCGGCGAGTTTTCCTGCAAACAGTCCGGTTTTAAAGCGACTCTGATCGTGTATAAAAAGCACACTATCATAGGCGGAGTACTTAGTCCCTGTGGAATAACGTCGATCTGTAGTGTATTACAAATGAGCTGCACTTGCGAGGATTGCGTTTATTTAGGAGAAGATCCATCTACACGTAATTTCCACTGCACCACACCCTGCTACGAAACGTTCGCTTAAAAACAAAACAAAAATTACCGAGGTCAATGAAAGAAAGCACCTAAGTTTGAAAGATACCAACTTGTTATACAGAAAGTGGTTGTTATTTACACTCAAGAAACTCTAGTTGTTTAATTCAACACTAATGAGTGCAGTGGGCGACAACACTCTTTGTGAAATTAAATTCATCTGAGTAAAACGGAGTTACATCATTAGGCCTATGGTATGTTAAATTTAACAATGTTAAGTTAACTTTTTTCCATCTTGTTGAATCTAACTTTTATAGAAGTGTGAATTCAAAGGTAGGGTATACTTTTGGTAATTGTCAAAGACCAGTATTCTCACTTGGTGTATCCCGACATATGCATAAATAACAAACCTGTAAAAATTTGGTCTCAATTGGTCATCGAAGCTGCAAGAAAATAATGAAAGAAAAAAAACCCACCCTTGTTGCATAGAATTGTGTGCTTTCAGATGCCCTTTTCACCAAGGGGTAACATATTATTTTTTCCTTCCATTCTCAGTTTGGTCACACTGATTTGTATTGAAGAGAAACAAGATGCGGCACAGCGATAAAGGTCTATGCAGAGTCGAACATAAAAACACAACTTATTGTAACTGCTATGGTAATGTTAATAATTAGAAGTCCCATAGATCACTGAGCGAAAGTAGTAGTCCCGGTCGATTTTCTACCCCGCCCGGTAGTAGCTAATAAGCAGGGCCCAATTTTAAAGAGCTGCTTAACACAACAAGTAAGCACGATAAAAATATGCTTACCAGAATACATTTACCAGCCAAAAAAGCATTACACCTATACCAGTTGTGACTGTTAACCTGCTTATTTTTGTTTAGCTGAAGATATATAAGCAATATTTGTTGCTTAAGCAACTCTATGAAATTGGGCCCTGGACAGTTTTTTCAGAACTTAGTAGTCTCCCGAATTCCGAAATCTACTCTGCGACAGTAGAATACATAGCAAGACAAGTTCTCAAAGAACAAACCTGCATAGCACAGTGGTGTTAACGTAATATTTTTGTTCCTATTTTGATGTACAGGTTGATTGGGCTGTTGAGACATTCATAAAGGGAATCCACCCAGCATCTTGAGACACACGGGAGTTGTACCAATACCAAGAATGTCACCATGAGACCGGCACCTGTTCTGATCACCTTGACTCTACTCTGTAAGTACCGTAAACAACCAAATCAACACGTATGGTAACACGGAGTTTGGGGTTTTTAACAAAGAAAAATTGACTGGAGCGGGACTTGAACCAACAACCTCCGGATTAACGTACCAACTATATACCAACTGAGCTATCCAGCCCTATGTTGGCGGTCTCCCTATTAGTCAATATCTTTGTTCGAGGATGCCAGAACAAAGATATTGACTAATAGGGAGACCGCCAACATAGGGCTGGATAGCTCAGTTAGTAGAGCGCTGGTACGTTAATCCGGAGGTCGTTGGTTCAAGTCCCGCTCCAGTCAATTTGTCTTTGTTCAAAAACCCAAATTATTAAAATATTTACCCAGTCAGTTTCCCTTGTGGTTTATTACTTGATACGAAGTTTTGCTGACACTTTAAAATCTCCCGGGTCAAAATTGACTCGGATTTCGGGTCTCGGGAGGACCTGACCAATTTCCGGGGGTAGGCTGACCCGGAAAGTAGTTATAAGATGATAATGTTAACTCGAATTTTACGTCAGTTTGATCCATTTGGGGTCATTTTGACTCTCGTTCCGGGTCACACTGATCGCATTAATTATAAGGAAGAAAGCACTCATCTGTCGTGGATTGATATATTAACAATTAAAACAAAATTTGCGTTTATACGTTACCCCTGCACTGGGCATGTGCGACCGAGCAAAACGTGTTCAACCTCGTGCCCAGCACCATCCGGTCAAAATGTTCACCCCGACAGGGCCCAATTTCTTGGCTCTGCTTACCGTATAAGCACAGAATCGGCGCTTACGGAAGCAGGGAATTCTTTGCTTACGTCAAGCGTATTTCACGGGTTAGCAGAAATTGTTTGCTTCTGCGCGTGCGTACTCCACGTTACTACGCATTCTTTGCTTACAATTACACAGCTAGCGCAGTATTAAAATTACTTACAAACTATTTAATACAGATGGCATCTGCTTTGGAGAAAGCGGCAACTCTTGTTTCAACGACTGAATCTTGGCAATCAAGTTAGGTCAACAATTTATCCAAGTATACTTTTGGCCAAACCAAACATAAGAAAAGAAGAAGAAATTTAAAATATATATATATTTATCAATAAAAAAAACCTACCCGATTACCTGATGGGCCAAAATGTAATAAAATATATATATATATTATATATACATAATATTAGTAGGGGAGATTGCCTAAGCTTTCGATCCAAACCGGACCTTCGTCAGAGGCATAAACAAGAACAAACACAAACATATCCATTTATAGCAAAACGAGGAGCAAAGGATTAAGGGAGAGTATCCAGAAAAAACAGGAAAATATAGCCAATTAAAGTTATAAATATGCAAACAATGGAGTGGCTAAGAACCAATCAGAGTAAAGTACATATACAAAAGTTAGTTGTCAATCGCCGAACCAAACATAAGAAAAGAAAAAAAAGCAATACAATTTATAATTATCACTAAAAAGGCACTACCTGTTAAGCCAAAATGTACGGTACTACAAATAAAACGAAATACATAATTTATTCATATAATCATATAATTTACCAGATTTGTTCTTCGTTGATGTTTTATTATTATTATTTTTGTGTTACTTACAATTGAAAACTAGAGAGGTATACAGCAAATAAAATAATCTTGCAAGAAAATAGTTTTTTAGAATGTATAGTTCAGACACTTTCAACAATTTCCCGTTTTCAAAATTTACCGCTAAAAAAAGTGGAATTCAACAGCTGGAGACAACAAAAATCAACTCATATATTCATACATTGAATAATAGAAAATAATATTAATAATCTAAAGATCCCATAATCTTAATTCAGGTTTCGCATGATTGAAACCGCCCTGTGCTACAATCCTTTTCCCCACACTTCAATTTAAACATCCAGCTGCGCCTCCAGTTTGCAAATCGAAATCATCATCAACTCACTTTTAACTCGAGAAACTTTCCAATCTTCCAATACAGTGGATAATTTGGCTAATCATATTAATAGTAAACACCCTCTTGAGACAACACTGAGCACAGCCGCGGTCAACGCGCGCCGTAAGGATGCCCCGTCACAAATCCGATTTGAAATGCGACCGGTTCGTTTAACGGGTGTTACAAATTGCGGGTGTCAGATGTGTTCACAGTTAATAAATCTGCAATCCAAACGAGCAAATTCCCCGCAGGGCATGAATGTTGCAGGGGGGAGTTGGGGGGAGGGAATCATTGTGTAAAATAACACGTATAATATTATATACCTGAGTTAATGTTAGAGTGCAGGAGTTCCTTCCAGTATTAAATAAGAAACTGTGAGCTGTTTGGTGTAAACACCCCTTTTTACGAAATGCCTCCACAAAAGCCACGACTTTTGGGGGAGGTTTGCCATTATGTTTGCCTTCGACTTTCAAAAGAGGGCCGAAGAAAACATGCAGGCATTAAAGATTGATGTCATTCGTTCTTATGTCTGTTTATCAACCGAAAGGTTACAGTGAAACATGAACAGCGTAAACTACTCCACATATTTCATGGAAGTGCATTGCTGATTTGTGCAAGTAAAAGCATTACGCACCAATCCATTTTCATCCCACTTCTGAAAGCCCTCTTGTTTCAGGAGGCTTACCATCAATGACTTATTTATTTCTTCTGTGCCTTAGCGCCTTTGAGCAGACCTTTGATTTTAGGCGCTTTATACAATTGTTTGTACGATTGATTGTAGGCCTAGGCCTTTACCAGGTAACCCAGTACACTCCTGGCGGTTCCGAAAGGGCATTCTGCTGCTGGGGATCGTGAATTTTACGCACATGCCCCTCATCAAATCCGTTGTGCAGAGTCTCTGGATGTTTTCAAGAAACATCTAAAAACTTGCCTATTCAATGGTTGATTGCTCAGGACCAACTGCCTTTCCCATCATTAGTGCCATTATTTATTCGCTTATTGTATAGTTTTCTTGTAAAGCGCTGTGTGGTACCTAGTGTGAGAGCGCTCTAATGCTCGTTGTTGTTGTTATTATTATTATTTACCAAGAGTGGCTTTGAGCCTTGTTTGAGGGCGAACTTGCATTTAAAATTTGCATTTGCTGATGAAACATGCGAGCGTGGAAGAGGTATTATTGGCTGAGAGTTGTGCGCGGCGCGTATTCAAGCATGCACGTTTCCATTATTTGACATCAATGATGAGGGCCAATAACTCGAATCGCTGCTGGTACGCTGCGAGGTCACGGGCACGTTTTTAATCACAAAGAACAGCTATCGTCCAATGATCTGCCTCCTTTTGCCTCAGTGAGGGCGCTGTTTGAGAGAGTGACGTCATATGCAAGGGGGTCTATATGAATATATTATGTCCTCAGTTTCCGCTTGGACATTAACCTAAAGAAACTGTCATGTCAGACGCTCTATTCTTCTCTTCGCCATCAACTATTGCCAATTCACCCAAAGAGCAACATAGACAAGTAACCGGGATCACAGGTTTTCTCGGTCTTTAAATGGGTAGCAACTGGGACCTGGTTTTATTGAACTAACAATCGTAGGCCGCGCTCGAGAAGATCAATTGAATGATTTTTCTTTGTGAACTTGGAACATAGCATACGGTATCGCTGTTAGTGTTTGCTTTTAAACTATTAAGCAATAACTCACTTTACACTACAGTAGAGCGAAATCGATTCGTTAAGCAGGCAGATGACATGTTAGAGTGATGAACACGTTTTAATATAGGCCCCACATTAATCATTCTATTTTTTGATCCAGCTGTCACTGACAAAGAAACGTTAGCTGTTGCAAGAGTCTTTGTGCCAAGAATACATGATTTGTTACGTTCGTTTAAATCTTAAACCGGTGAGAGTTTCTTCTAAAGTAACGACAACGACAACGACAACGAAAACGCCAGCAACTGTGACACTGTGTTCGAGTTTCGAGTTGACTTTTTTCAAAAATCGAGTTGAAGTCTTCAAGTTTTGAGTTGAATTTTTTGCAAAAATTGGGCCATGCATCTTTGAGAAGGACCCGTAATCAAACGTCATTTCCTTATATAGAGCGGCCCTCTCAGCTCAGGGTTAAATTCCATGAAGCTACGAAGCTTAAACGGCTCATCCCAAAACAATTTTGTGGAGTTACCAGCTACAAAGCTAATGTAAACCGTTCATTGCTCGTGAATAGTTCTCCCTTCAGAGAGTAAGAACAAATTCATACGTACAAAGATAGTCTTGTGAAGTTTCTCATTTCTTGTCGTTGACCTTACTCGGCGAAATCAGTATAAGAATTGCTCAAACCGGGTTTAAAATCAACTGGGAACGTGTAACATTTCTACCTCACTGCTTAAAATCACTTTGAAAAGTTTTGGCCGTCAGAGCCATCTCATCAACCTTTGCACAGATGGTTTTCACCTGTGACAGAACCGTTTCAAGTTGTTTATTTTGAGCGTAGAAATTGCGGACACCAAGTGCTTTCTTATTGCTAGTCTCCAGGCAAAAGCCCGGAGATGTTTTCGAATGCGAAGTGCCATCTTTGGTGCAACACGTGGGTGCATTTCACTCCCCCGCGTTCAGCACAAAGCATCTACCCCCAAGAACCCGTAGGAATTACGTCTTCACTTAACACAAAAGGACTGTCTGTTCCAGACGTCCTCAAGGTCGAATAAACTTGAAGATTTTCATTTTTTTGATACCAGTACTTTGCGAAGGGAGAAACATCTTACTGAAAAATGACATTGCAGTATTCAATTTTTTATTTTTTTTTCTCTCTTTTATTTCAACTCTCACATTTCCATACTTCATGAAATTGTCTAAACAATACGTATCCTGAATGTAATTTGAAGCTTTGCATGGTGTAGATGGAAAACTAATAATAGTGAGAGACTTGCGGGTGCAACCATAGTGATAGAACTCTTTTTGTTTTCAAAGAAGTGGTAAGAAGAACCGGTGAGTTCTCTACGTTTCAAAAAGAATACTCTGCGCGTTTTCAGGAGATGCCCCCCCCCAAAAAAAAAAGTAAATAAATAAAAAAATATATATAATAATAATAATAATAATAATAAAAATAAAATAAAAAAACATATTTTTTTTAAAATTATAATAAATAAATGGATAAATAAAAAAAAATATAAAAAAATACATAAATAGATATAAAATATATATATATAATAATGATAATAATAATAATAATAAATACAAAAAAATAAATAAAAGCTAAATAAACAATCATAATAATAATAATACTAATTTAAGAAGTAGGCCCCTGACTATAAGTATTTGTGCCAGTCAGAAATCAAAATAATTATGGAGGAATCTTCTAGAAGCCGGGGCTTGTGGCGAGATGCTCAATGGACAGACAAACAGAACGTGAACTGTAACAAGAACGTACGGACAGACAGGTTGAACAAAGACAGTAATGATGTAAATATAATAAATTAAGGAACGTAGGAGGAGATCATTGATGCTTATCCTTTGAGAATAAACTTTGTCAGATACTGGGAGAGAAGACTCTTTTATAATCGCTTTTAATTTCGACCCACAGATGATTGTAATTTATAATAGAATCGCTGATACCATTCCAAAGACGCGGCCCGGTAACGACGTGTGAGAGATGTGTGGGTGAATGGTACATAATAAAGGTGTGATTCGTTATGCGATCATGTTGAATACCCATGAGTGTCGCGGACAGAGGTAAAGATTGTGGGTAAACGATTGTGAGAAAATTTGTACATGAAAATACCTCTTTGAAATTTAATCATTTCAGCAAGTGTCAATGTGTATAAGTTGTCAAATAAATAACGGGAATATTTCTTGGAACATTATAGTTCAAAATGTTTATTAGTGAGTTTTCACAATGATAATAAATAGTTTAATTATTATTTTAAAATACAAAAAAAGACATCACAAACAGAAGATTGAATTGCGTCTAAAATTCATGAGAAAATTACAACAACAAACTTAAACAATACATTAAGGAAAAAACTTTAAAAGACACTAGACTGAATACACAAAATGTCAAAAAGGGAGAAAGTGACATTAAGAGTGATTAAAGGGAAAGGCAGGACAAGAAGGGGAGTAAAAAGCCATGACAAATAAAAGGCCATTCTGGATGTGAATAATGCAAGTCATAACAAAAAACAATCATAAAGATTGGCAGATATGCATGTTACCCTATCCTGCCCGATGGACTCATTCTTCATCCAAGCTAGGGCCCTTAAAATCACTTAAATATATGTTAAGACAACCTGAACATTTGAAAGGATTAGCTAGAATTGATTAAATCTATTAGGTAAGGTATTGCACTCTGTTTGAATCTATTAGTTCTACACCTTACTTAAGGAACTGACCTACATGTTGATGAACTAAGATTCCTTTCATTTAAAATTGGTGGTGGAATTGAGTTTTGGATTCATTATTAATTGACCATATTTTTGACCGCATGAGGGCGCTGTCATCAGGAATGTCTTGCATCACAATAGCAGTTTTAGCTTATTATAATTGCCTGTTTGTAATTTTCTTGCACCAATGAAGAATTACATAACAAATAGTGATAAAAAAGTGAAAAACCCTGTTTGTTTACTTGTTTTTCATAATGTGAAATTTATCCACATACGCCCTCACGTGGTCAAAAATACGGCGAATTCATCGGCAAATAAGACATAACTGAACACGTCTATCATACAACTTAGTGAGACCAAGAGTTTCAATTGCATGTTCATATTTAATCAATGAAGCTGGTACCAAGAATGTTTAATTAATTCATAAACTTAATTGATCCTAATTTTGTGTTTATTGGTAATAATATTTTTGTCGCTGTCCAATAATGCATCATACCTTTAAAGAGCGAGGGGAAATGTCAAATTAAATGTACGGACCCATTTTTTTTCTCAGAATGATGTCACCAGATGTTTTGGATGTTGACAAAGTTTGCGCTGTATGGAAAGATGTCGAATGCAATGGCAATTTACACTGTTTTTCTCCACCCACATGAGGACTCTATCTGTTAGAAAATGAAAGCATCACAAAATTGAATTTGACATTTCCCTTCCTCTTTAACATTTACCGTAGTAGTAGTAAAGACAGGAAAAAACCGCTGGAACTTGTGCGGCCTTTTTTAGTTTTTTAGTTTTTTTTTTAGTTTTTTTTTTTTACATCAAATGATTCTTTGCCATGCTATTTTGACGTATTGCCGGAGTTGTGACGAGACAAGAGCTAGGAAACCGTCGAATAATCAATACCAATGCTGCACTCAATCAGCGTAATCCTTGTTTTTCTTCGAAGTAAACTTTCAGACAGTCGTCAAATAGAAGAAAAACATGTACTTCTCAAGTGACGCAAAGTGATTAACTTTTTGTACTCTTTTGCCCGAGGGCACCAGTACTATAAAGTTTCGTGATTCGGGAGTACAGCTTCAATGTTGACATTTTGAATCTCCCAAAGGTATAACTCGGTTGTCTTGTCCCTCTTCGTAATGCTTCATAAAGGAGGCAAAACGGTGTTCATAACGAACTGTGACATTCATATATCTGAAAGTTAAGCAACAGTCAAAGACCTTCCTCTTTTGAAAATAAATGGAAATAAAACCCCGCTAATTGGCCGCAAGGAATGTAATTAGAGAATCCCCCGGGGAGGGGACGACCTCACGAGCAGAAAACACATGATATGAATTTTGTCCATGAGTTTGTAGGCATCGAGAGCAGGGAAATTGGACCCGTGTGTATCGACAGGGTTGCACCCCCGGGACTAAAATTCAAAGCAATGTACAAATTGGAAATAGAACAAGGTGACTGTGTTTTGAAGATAACCCTCCGTGGAATACTGTTGCTGTTGCAGTAATAAAAAAATATATAAAAATAAACTAGTTTTGAACAATAGTACTGCGGTGCGAAATAACTATAACGTAACTGGTGATTGCAAAGAATAAAACAAGATTGCAAGAAAACTAAACACTTGTCGTAGAGAAGAATGTTGCAAGAATCATCTTTCTCAACAGTAGGCATATACAAATAGGCTTTATTCCCATTTTGATATGCAAATGAATGTGAAGTATACTGAGTATAATGTTACATTGGCGGTAATATTCTGGAAAGAGTCTACAGAACAAGCGGAATAGTTTATTTCAAACCAAACAGTTTATTTACTGTGCATATATTGCAGATGAGACGTTTGTGTAATATCCAGCTTTCGTGTAAATTGTCAGTGTTCTTTATCGCCATTATAAATGTGTTATCATGTATCTTCACTATAACGATGTACATGTGTTTTTAATCATGGCAACATTGAAATAAATGCATTGTCTATCTATCTAACCAGGGCTAGATTTCACAAAGCACTAAGATTCGTCTTAAGTTAAGTTGATTACTGTGACATTACACTTTGCTTAGCAACTAAGTGACACAGCTTAAGATCAATCTTAGCTCTTTGTGAATTCGTCCCCAGCTCTGCTAATGCATGCGGATGTTGTGGAGGCGATTGCTTACCCTATACGAAGGATTATTTTGGTATCGAGGTTTTGACTTTTTTTCGTAAAATTAAAATCAGGAGCAGGTTACCTTTAAAATAGCGTGCTGTGTTTTCAGAATCCTATGCTATCCCAAGAGAAGAATGAATCTTCGTTTGAAAGAGCAATACAGAAAGCGTAAACAAAGCAGGTTCTCGTTCCAGTGGTTGGACTACGGGACTTGCAATCACATGGTTGAGGGTTCGAATCCAACCAAGCTAACCACTGATTTCACAATGACTATGATAAGTATTGCCGTCTAGTTACTGAATCACAATTTCTTGATTTGTGCAATTCATAATCATATAGACGTTAAATCAATATTTGTATGAGAGAGAACGACTGTTGCCAGCTTGGCGTTATCCCCTTGTGGGAGTTTGCTGAGCTTCCTTGATGGGAAAATCGTCTAAAAAAAAACCTCATGCGTTTTGGAGTGAACGCCAAACGTTGATTTTAGTGATTCGTTTCATGAGTTCCATGATCGTGTGCGTACATAACACGTGGCGGCACTTCGCTTCCGTAATAAACAAACGTAAAAATAACAGTAACCCTTAATTCAACCAACAATGTGTGCCTGGTATTCCACGATATACATACAGTATCGCTAAAACATTTTCTTACAATCTTCAATAACACTTAATTTAACGACCAAGGAGACGATTTGAAATTGAGATGGTTCTATATTATTGTTAAATTACAGTTGGGTTTTAATCTGTCCTCATTTTGTTCGACAAATTTTTAATTTTGTTTCAGACTTCATTGTTGATCTGTTAATATGCAACAAAAGGAAAGGCGTTCTATTGCTAGCAGGTTAATATAAAGTTAAATGATTCGTGTTTCTAATAGTCATTGTGTTTGTATGGGGTGATCGGCGCTCGCTATGGTGAGCTTTCACTGCTCTTATCAAAATTTCTGAAAAGTACGTTTACTTTTCATATATTATATTTTTTCCCGACCACACTACTCATTTATCGGGTCTTACAAACCTTCGCATGCACATTTTCTTGTATTTATTTTGTTTGATTTTAAATCTCAGGACAATGAACCAACAATTTGACAACGATTCGACCAAGGAAGTATAAAAGTAAAACAAAACCGGTTTCAAACAGATGTGTATTCGGCAATGAAGACAACACTATTTGATAGGTCCCGTTTGTTGTGTAATGCACGTAAAAGAACCCAGTTACACATGGTCTTTAAAATCATTCTGACTTAACAAAATCCACCAAATTTGATTTTTCGGCACCAGGGGTGTCATTTTATGGCATGGCGCATTATAAATGTACACCACTATTATTATTGTTATTTCATTTTATCACAGCAAGCAAAAGAAAGATCGCTTTTTTCTCTTTGTGCTGATCCCCGTAGCCTTAGATCTCAAGAGTCTTTCTCATGATCCTCGCTGTTCGTAAAAGCGCCGCCTTCTGTTAAAGATTTATCCTCAAATTTGTCCCTATTTTATCTATAGATGTTTAATATTACTATTACTCAGAATGTCTTCCACCATCATCGCATACATATTTCTAAAGCAACGTAAACGCGTCAAACATCTCACAAAATTACCAATTTGAATAACCAAACTCCCACAAGTTGCTGTCGCACTTCTGACCTATCGAGGCCGACATTTTCCCCCCTTTCACAACACACAAAAGGTTAATCTAATTTGAATCCATGCCTGGGATACAGTTGTTATTTTAGTCGAAACATTTTCTTCTTCTATCCACCCTCTTGCATGCTCCGTTGGTTTGGGGCATTCTCTCACTCACACACACACACACACACACAAAACCATCTCCGGTTCGTGCGCATTCTACGGTCTATTTTCCATGAGTCTGCCTCGGAAGAGATAGGGTTTTTACCCGCGGCAGAGATAAAGAGAGGCCTGCTTCTTCCACTAAGAAAAACACTCTTCAGACGTTCATCTCTCTAGACAATCGGGTGATTTTTTAAGCGTGTTTCCCGAACAAAAAGCAGATGATATGATCAGTGCTCCCCCGAGCACACTTAAGTTGGGTTTCTTTTCTTTTTGTGTGACTGGCGTGATGGCTCAAATATCAAAACAGTAACAAGACGGGACGAGGGTTTGCCACAGGGTGCTGGATTATTTATTTTCTGACACCGATACCTGGTAAATAGCCTCAAAATATATGACAAGTATTGATTGGTATCAGAGATCATAATGTGTGGTTACCCACGACTATGTTTTTTAGTCCGTGCCGAGTAGAGAAAAACTCACGGACAGACAGGTTGAAATATGGAGGAATGTATAGATTCTGTATGCGTTGTCGGGGTGAATGTAAATTCCCTCGAGAGGCTGCCAATCTGCCAATCTTGTCTTGGAACTTTGTTGTTGATGGTGTGGAAAGTTCATAATCGCAGTGTGGTGTGCAAAGTATAATGTATTATGTAGGTTTACAAGTCTTCTTGTTAACTCTCTCTTGTTATGATTATTCAAACTATCTGCATTATTTATATTATGAAATATTAATAATGGAATGTCCTTATTTGTCTGATTTGAGTATGTTTCTGTTGTCAGAGAACGTCTGCGAATCTGGTTTCAATGCATGTCAAATGATTATATGTTAGTCCTTATAGCCGTACGACCTAGGGGAAAATGCCCGCCCGAATTCGGGCATAGCAGTGTGGACAATTCGGGTACAGCAAGATGAACAGAAAATTTGTTTGTTTATCTGTTTAAAATTTCAGGCAAATCAACCCCTCTGCCCCCTTTAACCAATGAGTCCCTATTCCCCCATATGTGTTTCTGTTCATTCGCCTGGAAATTGTTGTATTTATCATCTGGATCTCTCCATCTTCACAAGGAGCCAAAACGGTTGTTCCAAATTGTTCATGTTGCGCATCAACTGCCGTATGTCTGTTTGTTTGTGGTATGTGTTTCCGTGTAGTGGCTGAATCATGAATAAAGTTGGCTGAAGCCTGCAAATGCACGGACTTCATGAGTTCAACTGTGACATGTTAATCTATATAGGCCTACTAAATTGTTAGTGTGACGTCAATGCATAAGGCCCATTTCGAGTATTAGCAAAAATAACATTTTCAAAACATGCAATTGCGATAGTTTTAGGTTTCTTACTATTGCACAATGATTTACCGTTTATGTTTGTAGTGTTGTCATTTAGCTTTCGAGAAAGACTGTGCTAGGGTCGAAACTAACTATTTTGGGGGAATATTTTACCAAATAAAGGTACAGTTTACACAGATTCTTGCTGTATGCACTGATTAACGTACTACCAGTGCATGACTTTAAATTACATAGTGCGCAGTTTTACTAGGAAAGTGTTCCACAAAAATCACACAAATCAAAAATCGAAACATATAACCAACTAAATCTAAATAAACTCACTGATATCAACGCTCTAATTCCCAGTAATCTTTATTATGAAACCATTTCAGGCCCTTAGGCACCCATCGAAGGAAATAATAACACAGCCTAGCTCAATTAATACCAATGCATCAATTTTGGAGCAAACATTCAAGTGTTAATAATCCACCGAAGAAGAAATCACAACTATATCAAAATGTTCCCCAAACACCATGCCTTCCACAAAACTGAACTTCGCCACCGCCGTTGCAGTCCCAACGGCTGTTTTCAAAGACGCTTCAACGGCACGGGGAGAGGTGTAATTACAGATAATTTCTGACAGTCTAATAAGCAGCTAGCTATAACAGCGCTTGGGGTCACTGTTAACCAACTGCTATCAAATAACTGCTCCCCCCTAAAAAACCCCAGCAGCGTGAAAATGAGGACTTAACAGGATCAGCCTTCGCCGGTGATTCGATCGGGCGTTAAAGGTGGACAGTCGGCCGTGTGCCAGAAACAGCTGATTTGTGACACTTTTTTTTTTTTTTTTGCTATTTGAACCAGAATCGCAGCTTGCAAGCTGCCTTCCCTGAAATGTGTCAGTTTAAGTTTGCGCTGATTATGAAGGTATAACAACGTTTAGGCCCACTGTAAGTTTTACGTATAATGTTGAAACTGATGAAGAAAAATTGTTTTACTTTTGGTATGTTTCATATGATTGTTTTATTAATTTTCATATTTCGTATACTCTAATCAATTTTCATCCTTTTTTTCAATTTTTTTATTATTTATTTTATTATTTGTTTTAACAGTGTTGCTGTGTGTTAATACAAGTTGACTTGCGAGCAATTTGGTGTGAGAATCTTGCAGGAAAGCAAGTTCACTGGTTTATGATCCATAGTTTGAAAACATACTATAATCATCCCAGCATTTAGTATATGTTAATTTTTGCACCGGGATAAAAAATATGAATTGGTTGGTACCCTTATACCAAAGTAAAATTAAGCACTGTATACTTGGTACTTACCGAGTTCTGTGAAAAATCATACACAGGTGAGCAGTGCCTGTGGATTTTTCTTTTACAGAACTCGGGAAAGTACTGAGTGTACAGTGCTAAAAACACATCGGTGTAGATATATAAGGGTAAAACTAGACAATATCTCAGCATTTTAATGGTGCTGCTTTGACGAAATCAAAAGCATGATTCAAAAGTTGTTAATATAGTCGCCAAATTAAATCTCGCTGATCGATTTTGTTGTGTGACTTAACAGGCTGTGCTTTGCAAACGGATGGGAGGCTACGCTATAAGGACGAGACAACTTCTTGCGAAAACGAAGACGATTTCGAATGTGAGCACGGCGTATGCATCAAACAAAGCCTCACTTGCAACTCGGCCTACGACTGCGAGTCTATGGCGGATGAAACAGTGCAACTATGTGGTGAGAAATTGTTTTGTGGTAAAATCCTTGTAATAGCAAAAAAAAGCATTGCGCCTTATCTTTGCTGCGCCTGTTGAAACCATTAGCCTTTTTTTCTCGAGATTTATTATGGCGGATACAATAGACTTTCCTTGCTTAACGCAAAACGCTGCAGGTACGCTGAGGTCATGCGCATGTTGTTTTACGCACAAAGAACAGCTAACCTCCAACGATTTGCCTCCTTTTGCCTGAGTGAGGGCGCTTTTTGGCCTGAGTAAGGGCGCTTTTTGAGAGTGTGACGTCATATGCAAGGGATCTATAGGAGTGCACCGTTTGGTTTGGGTGTATACGGAAAAAATTCACCCATACCCAACAGTGTCATACTATTGTGTGCACCAAATCTCAAAATGGCTTATTCGGTAAGACCAAAGAGCAACACTCCTAGGTGGTGCAGTGTCTATTTGGAAGCTGCTTACTCTTTTGTGTGACTGCAACCTTTATCAAGGGGTGCTGGAAAACATTCTTTTCTATATTTGTTGCAAACGTTTTAACCAATTCATATTTATATTTACACGCATATAATTGTCTCCTATCTCGCATGGTAGTATTAAAACGTTTCACCTGATTGTTTTGCTCCTCGAAAAGGGAAGAGTGCCGAGGTCGGACCCCAATATTTTCAATATCCACATAATGTGTATAATAGAAACATAGCCAGTCAGTTTCCCTTGATATTTGAAATACAAAGTTGCAGCCTTAAGGTCATCCCCTGGCCGCCGCTTCCCAGGTTGAATCGTAAACTTAGGTGTGATCCCTGGCTACACGGCAGTTACAGGTTGAATGGCTTCTGACTGACACGCCCGAACATTGACAAAATAGGGAGACCGCCAATTTTAGGGTTTGAAAGCTCAGTTTGTAGAGCGCCGGCTTGTTAACCCGGAGGTCGTAGGTTCAAGTCCCGCTCTAGTCAATTGTTCTTCGTCCAAAGGTTCAAGTCCCGCTCTGTTAAATCATTCTATGTTTAACCCTAAATTATTTCAAATTTATCAAGTCAGTTTCCCCTTGTGGTTTATTACTTGAATACAAATAAGATCAGTGACCCTAGACTGATGTTCAGGTTGGGGATATTGTGAGGCTGCACTCTCTGTTCAAAATCGCAGCCGAAGACGTTCTTCAGGCTATTATAAGTGAGCGAGCCCGTTTTCCTTTGGTTGTGTTATAGCCCCGCTACCATTGTGCAGAAAGGGTCAACTGCTCTCTCCCAGGTAATGAACTTGGAAGTACCTTTGTCCAAGAACGTGCGTAAAGTAGTGCAGTCCTGCTTCTCAAATTTCATTTTGCTGCTAAGAAACGAACATGGCTATTGTACTCTGGTTATTTTTATGGCTGTTTGTATTTTTGAATGATTCCAGGATGTCCAAATTCGGAAGATTTCCGGTGTCAGAATTCATGCATACCAATGGAGAAACGATGCAACGGACAATGTGACTGCGACGGGGAATGTTCGGATGAAGACAAATGCGGTATAATATGTTCCTTCCTTAAAGGGGCTGTGTCGTCATAATAAAAGCAGGCCTGTGACTGTACATGGAAATAGCCCTCCCCATGAAATATGCTAATTGCATTCACGCATGTGCAATTTACATATTTCATGGGAAAGGTATGTTATGAACTCTAACCCAGTGCACGCGCGCGCCCTCCCTATATAAAGTGTGCGTGCGCGTATGGATGCAGTAACTGGTTAAGTGTTCCACAGGCCCGCTTTGATCATGACGACACAGCCCCTTTAATTTAAATTCTGAATGCAGTATAATTTTTACCAATAGACTGTGCAAGTCTCGCGTGTATTCGAACATTGGGATCCGTTAAAGCGCGTGAGTTTGTTTCTTTAACGCGTTAAAGCAATGTACGTGGGACCACAGTGGTCCCAAAAATGTTCGAATACGCGCGAGACTTGCACGGTCTATTGCCCGTTGCCACGGGCGTCGATTAAATATATGGATATCATTAAAGGGAAAGGGGTGAGCGAACTGCTCATAAGATAGCGTGGGGGGACACTCACAACCGGTTTGCTGCACAAGACGGTCCCCTGAGAACGTCAGGTTCCAGACTCTCTGGCGTTCTTCACTCGGCACTTTGACAAACTATGGCCATCCATTATCAAAGTCATTGATAAAAGTCAGTATTGTATAGTTTGCTACTTTTTGTCGTAAAGGCTTACAGTATATATATATATATCAGTGCGCATTATTAGCTCTCCAGTGGTGGGTTTATTTTAAAACAAAACTGGGTACAGATGCTGAGTGTTGTAAAAGGTGACGGGAAGGGTGGTTCTTGTTGGTTTTGCTCTTGGATTAAGATTATTGCTGACACTTTAGCTTTGCAGACATTTTATCATCTTTTCATTTTACAATCAATTAACTGAACAAACACCTTATCCGTGTTTCATTGTCATTAATTTTTCTACGTCAACTATCAAAATTCTCATATAGAGTTACGTCAAAAATAAGTAGATAGCAAGTATAGATACACGATATCAGTGACCAGAACGCATAAAAACGTGTGTTTTATATTTGAATAATACGAGAAGACTATTTACGTTGACATGAAACGGAGTGAAATGGAGGAGAAAAAACTGAATGGCGAGCCGTCCGTTACGCCACAGAAAATTTCATATAAACTGATCTACTTCTTTAAGAAAAAACTGCTGACTGTAAAACGCTCTTGAACTTTTTATCTGACAAGTCTTTAAAGAAATATGGAAGCATTTACATGCACCTCCTGAGTCCTTTACCTCTGGTTGGAGGTGTGGGAATATTTTTTCCGGTCAGCCCAGGATCTTCACTTAACCATGTGTACCTCCCTCCCTTCCTTTTATCAGACAGCTTCGAGTGCGTGGAAGGGTTCACCAAGTGCGACAACCACTTATGTGTGTCCAAGTACGACTGGTGCAACTTCTATGACAACTGCGGAGACGGATCAGACGAGGCTGTGTGCGGTTCGTGAATTATACGAGATTATGCGATTATATACAGCCATTTTGTTTTCTTTCACCGTGTAAATCAGTGTCGCCAAAGCGAGACTGGAAGGGCAAAGTAGTCTGACTCCTGTAGACCGTGCAAGTCTCGCGCGTATTCGAACATTTGTATTTGTCCCAAATTTTGCTTTGGAAACAAACTTGCGCACTTAAACAGGTCGCGATGTTTAAATAGGCGCGAGAGTTGCACAGTCTTCTTGTGGCATAATGGGAAACATTATTCAGTACTGCTATGTACCTTTATTATGGTACGGCCATGTTTATTGTCTCCCATTTAAATCAATGTAGTCAAACCGAGGCTGGAAGGAGAAATAGTCTGGTTCCTTTGAACAATTAACATTTTATTGGCAATCATTACTGTTATTGGATACACGGAACAAGGCCAAGATGGAGGCAGCATGGTAAAGGTCTAGTGTTCACAGGGAACATGTTAAGTAGCCTGATGAAAGATCTATCTTCCCCTTGCAGTGAGGTCATCTTCGGCTACTGTCTATACCTTGTCTGCCGTTTTTTGACAAAATTACGGACCGTGTTTGTTCAAAATATCTTTCCAACCATATTTTGTATACATTTTATAAGACAATTGTTATAGCCCAAAACGCCCATTCTGAAGGCAATGTACCCCTTTAGATTTCCTGAAACCATTGTAACGAGATGGTTCATTGAATGTATTCGTCCATTATGACAGTGCGTGAAAGTTTTCCAGCTCAGCACAAATTTATGTTATCAACAGCTCTGAGAAACAAAATAATTCAGGAAGAGGCCCATGGTATTGGAATTTACTTCGTGAATGTTATTTGTTGAAACAAGCTCTTTATTATTATCCTCTTAGTACAAATCTACACATACACATGGTGTTACCACAAACTGAACATCTTTTTCTCATCATACAATGCCTAAACGCATATTATTGTTATTACTTTATTGTTCAGTTTCCTTATTTATTCATTTGTTTTTATCTTGTTTTTATTGATAATGAATATGTTCGGGATTTCCTATTGTGTAATATGCAGACAGGAGGCAATGTTGGGTGAGTGAGTTTACCTGTGACAACCAAGAATGCATCAATTCGTTCTATGTATGCGACGGCATTGAGGACTGCCTGGACGGGAGCGACGAAAAGCAATGTTCTGAAGGTCAGTAAAGATTGGGACATCGAATACACAGCTCTTGTGGTTAACAGTATAGTGTGCCACCTAGTGTTTGCTCGAATAGAGAGCATCCCCCTTCCGTCCACAGAAAGTAATAACAAAATTGACACCTCGTTAGTGTGAATCGCTCAAGTTATAAAGTTTGTGGTATTACTATATAAAATAAAACTACTACTGTAGAACCAATATCAATTAAACACCGTCACCATTTCTAATTTATTGTCAAACGCTAACTTCAAAAGATTAGCGTTACGGAAGAAAAATCTTTGCTTCGTATTACGAAGTGCAATTTGAGAGAAACTAAATCAAGTATCTTTGCCATCAAGACTGTGCAAGTGTCACCCATAATCGGAATTCCGGGTACCTTTTGGGGAACAGTGCACCTTGGGTCGTTTCCTAACGGCTTGGGCTCCGTCATCAACGTTGGAGCAGTGTACTTTTTTTTACACGGTGTTTCCAGCATCGAACGAAGCCTCCAGCAGATGCCGGCGCCCGTAAGCCAAGGGTTGGAAAAAGCCTCTTGTGTATTGGTTTTCGTTTGAAGGAATCAAAATGACGCACTTTATGACGTGTCCACTTCTTTCCAATACACACGAGATTCCAAAGACTTTCCAATCTCCATACAAAGCATCCTTCAACTGCGTCATTAAAACCCTGATTCGTGACATTTCTGCACATTTTTGAATAAAACAGAAATGACATTTAATTAATACCCTTAAGTGAGAGAATTACCCCCAGGAATTACACAAATGCAGGAAGGTTCCACTGGTTACTGGCCAAACAGTTTGATTGGCAGGGGGGTGGGGCTGTTGGAAACCTCAGAACCTAGCAGAGGTTTTCAGCGAGACATCTGGAAGCCTGCTACAAAGAACAGATGGCTCAACTTTATCAGCGGTAGGTCTGTATGTCTGTACATTTTTGTGCACGAAGAAAAACATACACATTATACAACTTTGACTTGACTTTAGTGTTAGCAGGAGAACAAAGTGATATCACAGATTTCTAACATTATCATTCGTCCATATTTCACCCACACAGGTGACTTTGCTGACTGCGGTGACGGTAAGCGTGTCCACCGGCATAACTTCTGCGACGGTCACGCAGACTGTGTCAACAACGAAGCAGACGAGGTCGGATGCGTCTGCGATATTTTAACGCAGTTCCAGTGCAACATAGGCAAATGTATACCCAGAGCTAATGTTTGCAATAAACTGTGCGACTGTTTGGACTGCGAAGACGAGTTGGACTGCGGTAAGCACGAACTTAAACCCCCAAAAATGTAATAATATTATGATAATCATCATAAAAAGTTATAGCGCTTTCTACGGGCGTCTCAAAGCGCTTTTCATAATTTATTTTCAGACAGGTTTTTGAGGATATTGAGTTATGAGACCCATTTATGTAACACCTTGTAAGGATTTACAAGGTGCTGCGGCGCATTCAGCTGCCACTGCCAGAAACACCGGGCAAACCCCTTCTCTTTGCTATATGTGTCACTGGGATCTTTTACGTGCATTACACAACACTACGGCTTATCATCATAAATAAGTATTGGAAATACAACTAAATAAACTGACGGATTAAAACAAATAAACTAACGTTTTAAATGATAAATAATACAAAAATACGAATTAAGCAATTGGTACCCAAGACAATTGTAAAAATGCAAGTAAAACAGCACTGACTGTGGTCAGTAATTTGATTTATTGCACTGTCACCATTGGTGGCTTCTCTGGGACATGATTTTGCTTCTTGACACCGTCCCAACAAGGCCGTCTATCGGATTTGACGTACAGCTTATTGTGAAAAGGAGGGGTACACCCCACTAAATAAGTTGAAAACAGAGGTCGGCCTCATTAATATTTTGTAGGCCCTCAAAATATTCTACTCTACACAGATTTGAGAGCCCAATAAAAAGGAAACAGTGTACAAACTTTGCCCAGTTGTGACCTGGGGGTTGTTGACTTCCAACTTGAGGTATTTTGGATGGCATAGGCCTATGCCGTAAAATAAATGGTCCTATTTACTATTTACTGAGAGGTGTAGAGATATGTTTCAAGAGTGATGCTCGTACGTTTTGGGAAATTACACCGGTGATAGGGTGTTTTTATTTGGAGGGGGAATAACTCGACGGGCCCAGGGACTCCCAATATTAAATTAAGCAGGGAATAAAAGTTCAAGAGTCAATGGACAATTTCTCCTTTACAGTAAGAAGCTGTCAGGCTTCTAAGTATTTTGTTGTTCTGAATATTTAGCATTTTGCACTGTATGCTATGAGAGTTTATTTAGTGGGCCTTGCCCAAAGAAGTCTTGCCCAGGGTTGTTCTGAATCGGCTGCATAAAGCACCATCTCTGAGATGGGAATTTGAAAATTATTCGTGCGGAATTTGTACAATATAAACGTTAGTTTTCAATTCCCCTTAGTTCATTTGTATCAGCATGTTACTTCAAAAAGCGTGCGGTCGAGGAGATGACATCAGTACATTGAAACGAAGAGCTTAAAATCAGTAGGGTCAAAACTATCTTGTGAGGTTTTCTGGTAACATTTCCGCATTCCTTGTACATTGAAGCGGACTTTGATGATCCGTGCCTTTCAACTACTCCCGGAACACCCACATTCCTTAACTCTGTCTTCCGAATTAATGAAAACGATCAGAGCGTACTGATCAAAACATTGATTTTTTTAACACCTCACATTTTCCCCCTTCAAAATCACCTCAGTTCACCAGAGAGATTCAATGGACACGGTGTTACCACGCACTCAATTGTCGTTTCCACTTCAAATCTCAGGGTCAAAATCATAATGAAAACTCACGAGAGAGATTTAATTCACACGGGTGTTACCGCAAACCCCACTAAATATATAAAATATATATTTGTCTTCACCATGCAAAACTTCAACTCCTATAAGCAGAGTCAAAATCATAATTCAAATAATGTGATTTTATTTTGTTGTGCAGAGGATTGTAATCTGGAAGATCATGTTTTCTGCCCGTTCTACAAAAAGCCCCCGACGTGTCTGAGAAAAGAGTTCCTTTGTGACGGTGTGCGCGACTGTGAGTACCCTGCTGACGAGGTTGGATGCCGTAAGTATTATTCAGTAAAATAAAATAATACAAAAACAATGTATAAAGCACACTTAGCACACTCTTAGCGCTTAACAAGATTTATAAACTGAGTGACAAAAATAAGGAAAACTAGTTATAAGGTAACTTTAGCGGCGTAACTAAGGTAATTTTTAGGGGGGCACAAGGGGGTACCGTTTATGTCACAGATACATTTGAAGACGAACGTGAGCAGTTTAAACTGGATTACATTTTAAAATACAGAGCAAATAAAGTTCACGGATCAATTGAGATCGAGACATGTTCATGTTACTGGATGGGTCAGAATTGACACGGAGTTCGGATCAATTTCCGTGTCATGTTGACCCGGAAAGTATTTTTAAATGGGACTTTAACCAGGAATTGTAAACTTTTTACCTATTTCTGGGTTATTTTTTTACACAGGTTCCAGACCAGGGCCCAATTTCATAGAGCTGCTTAAACACAAAAATTTGCTAAGCACAATAACATTTTGCTACCAGAATAAGGTTACCAGCCAAACTACCATGTCACGTGTACAATTTGTGACTGGTATCCTGCTCATTTCTGCTTAGCAGGAAATTGTTATTTCTGCTTAAGCAGCTCTATGAAATTGGGACCAGGCGTCATTTATGGGTCAGGCCCCACCGGGGTCCCGGATGTGGGTCAACTTTGAGCCGGAAGTTCCCAGAGTGCAATCTTTGTGATTATTTATGTTGTAGCTGTCTACAACTCTAATAAGAAGATATGCCATCAAAATAATAACGGACGGACGGAAATAAATAATGATTTCGTGAATTGTACGACAGAATGAAAGAAATCATTGCAAGCCGTGCCCTCGAAATAATTACTTATTAATTGTTTTTTGGATCATTGTGTGCGAGAGTGAAACTTAGTTCAGGATTATGAAGACAAAACGCGCGTCCGGTTTGCTCCGTTTCGAGAGAGCACGATATCAGAAGAATAATTGTTCACGATTCCAAGCACAAGACGCAACCCGGTACATCAGCCTATGGCAATATCCCAATTCTTTGGGAAGGATGTTTTCTATGTCTGGTGTTCACCTCCACAGATAGATTGCCTGTTCACAGCCTAGTATTACTATGCAGAATTACTGCAGAATTCCATGCTTTTTTTCCATAAGCACCAATTTTTTGTTTATGGTATTAAGCAGAGCCATGAATTTGGGCCCAGATTGTATCTCTCCACCTGATCGAGAAAGTTGAAAATTTAATTTTTTGTACTAAATGATATATTTTATGTTCTCTGTAACACACAGCTGGTACTGGTAAAGTGGATTGCAGAGTTAACTGCGGTGAAGGGGATGGACGATGCCTGCCGGCTAAAAATGCGCCATGTGACCGGATCAACTGTCTGGCCAGCACTTTCGAAGAGGAACAAAACATGTGCAGTAAGTATTAATGTGATGAACTATTTTTTACATATTGTTAGGTAGGAGTCTTGTTAAAATTAATCCAGGACATGTAATCGGATAACAATTCCCTGATGTCAGACTTTTTATTGGATTTCCATCGGACTATATTTCTATGAGAGACACTGTTTTACTCGCTGAAAGGCACACAGTTCTCCAATGCAATAAAGACATGCCCTATGCAATGCATCCCAACTGAACACTCTGCGGTTTGACTGATTGATTAAATGTAGATAAAACAAACTTGTGGTTTTGGAGTGATCCAAAAGGTTTTGAAGTCATTGTATTTAAGTAAGATGTGTAGCGTGATGTTTTAGTGAGACATGTAAAGAAACTGCATATTTTCCAGTAGATAACGATCTAAGTCTCTGCGGTTTGTAAACAAATGTTACCCCAGGCACTATGAACTTCTCCCATGTTTTCTCCGAAACCCAATTTCAAAGAAGGTGAATTAATCGCGGGTAAAAAAACATTGTGCTGTACGGTACTTATTCACTGGTTGTCCTGAACTAATTTTTACAAGGTCCCTTAGGTCCCTTCGTTCGAGTGTTCGTTCATTCGTGTGGTCACCATAGATCATATAGACTGTCAGTTTCGATGAGAGCTAGTTAATACAGTGTCGTCATCATGGGTCGTCATGCCAGAAGCACTATTTGGGGGTCCAAAGATTCTGCGTTTCTGGATTATGTAGTTCATGGTCTGGGTGGCTCCGCACACACAAACATCATAAGTAGCATCACCAATTCTGCAAAGGCACTGCTGGGTACAACAGTGCATAAATGTTCGATTAAAAAAAAAAACATCAAGTAATAAACCACAAGGGAAACTGACTGGGTAAATTTTAAACAATTTTGATATGTTCCACCTTGTGAAAAAACGGTAACAAAAGAATCACATTTCCCATGAGTTTATGTCGACTAAAATGGCGCATATTGAAAAGGTTTATTGTGATCTTTAATTGAATAAGACTACAATTGTTAAATATACATTCTTGTTTAATTTGTATCCAACATACACATCTATGGTGGTGTGGTTGTCCTCAAATAAAAGGCATGGGTCGATAACTGTGGCGTAGGTCAACTTTTGTATGTAATAACTAATATAGGTTCTATTGATTTTTGATTTTTGAGATCATTTTTGTATTCTTCTTGAAAAATGTTTACTGTTTGTTGTTTATCCTCTGATTGTGAAATTGTATGACAATGCTTTGCTGGCGAATAATATGAGATCAAATCAAATCATACAGAATGTGTATTACGTTCACATTTGGTGCTTGATATGTGGCAGGGTGTAAATCCCCTCCTGTTGTGTCTTCAGGGAATCTCAGAAATTCTCTAGAGGATTGTTTTGTTTGTTTGTTTGTTTGTTTGTTTGTTTGTTGGGGGTGTTTGTTTGTTTGTTTGTTGGGGTGTTTGGGTTTTGGGGTCTTTGGGGTGGGGTTTGTACTTCTGTACAGGAGGAAACAATATATTAAAGTATGGGAATATCGGGGTGTTTGTTTGTTTGTTTGTTTGTTTGTTTGTTTTCTTTTTGTTTGTTTTGGGGGGACACCCTCAGCCACATATTGAGCATGTTCTATACGTTCACATTAGAAAGACACAATTTTAGTTGACTCAAAGCGTGCATAATTATTTTGAGTCAACTTTATTTTTTATTTTGATGTTTTTCTTTTCTTTTCTTTTATCTAAAGCTTTCCAATATCGGTATTCACTGCAAAGCAAATACTGGGGATGAAAAAAAAGGCTTATGTGAACAAGTAGAGGGAAACTCCCTTTCCCTCCATGTTGGTTAAATGTGTTTCTAATATTCTGTTGGGTTTTTTTTTAATAAAAGTGTCGCCACCAGAGGAGTGCCAACCGGAAGAGTTTCGTTGCAGGAACGGTGGTTGCTTCAATCACAGCTTCCGATGTGATGGAATCGGAGATTGCTTTGACGGATCAGATGAGGAGAACTGTGGTGAGGATCAATTATTAATCTGCAAAAACAAATTGTTATTGGACTGATTTTTAGACCCTAGCAGAGTCTTTCTCGAAGGCTAAATGACAATACAACACATATACACAGGTACACAAGTGTAATAGAAGTAGTCAAGTTGTGAAGGGGAAATACATGATTAGAGGGAGAGAGGCAGATAGCACACAGAAATTCTTTTTTTTGCATTTATACCATATAGGTCCTTTTGGTTGGTAAGCAGTTTGCAACAGCTAATTCTATTTTCTCAGTGAACAAATTTGTTACTTTATGAAAACATGGTGTCAAATCTCTGCTTTGAAATCAAGAGATACAATAATGTGTTTAATCTCTACCAATCCAATATAATAATAATAACAAGTTTTTTTATAGTGCATTTTACAGTTATGTATCAATGCGCTTTACGATTGTGCCCTGGTCATCGGGACAATAGCAATCATTTAATCTTTCTCAGCTCCCTTGGGATTATACAGCCTCGCGCTGCTGTGGTGCTCCGAAGGCTTTTACAAACACAATATCAACCTCTACCCTCACAGGTACCCATTTATACCCCTGGGTGATGAGAAACAATTTTAGTAAAGCTTCTTGCTCAAGGACACAAGTGCCACGACCGGGATTCGAGCCCACCACCAGATGACGCAACCACCAGAACTTGAATTCGAAACCGCTCGACCGTGACACACTGAATACCTTTATGTCTTCTCTTACCAAGAGGAAAGAATATTTTGCAAAGATCAGGATCAATGTGTTTAACGAGTGTTTCCGTTTTAATTCCTCACAGAATCGTTTGAATGTCCAGAAGACAAGCGGAAGTGTGCAGGAGGAATATGCATTTGGGAGGAGAAGTGGTGTGATTTTAAGCCAAACTGTTACTACTACAAGGGAAAACCAGACTTATCGGATGAGACCAACTGCAGTAAGTAGAATTCCTGTGTATTCGCCACTCTCCGATTGTAAGTTTACTCAAATCCATAAAGAGGAAGGGGGATGTCAAATTCAAATTTGTGATCTACTCATTTTCCAATAGATAGAGTCCTCATGTAGTTGGAGAAACTACAAGTCTTTATCCTCAAGTAGAAATGGTGTAAATAGCCATTGCATTCGATACCCTCCCAGTGCAAAATTTGTCAACATTCAAAACATCCGATGACATCATTCTGAGAAAAAAATTTGTACGGGATGTTGTGGATCAATGCTGTCTTTTCAGAGTGAAAATGGAAAATGTCGTCATTGGATTTCAACAACTAATGGGTCTTTACATTTTTTTTGTCATTTGAAATGTCAATTTCAATGCCATTTAAAGTCAGGAATGAACTAAAACATCCCCAAACAAAAATGTAGAGACCCATTTTTCTTAGAATGATGTCATTGGATGTTTTGGATGTTGACAAATGTTGCCCAGAAGATTTTCGAAAAAAATTGTAGTTTTCACCATTTTAGCATGAAGTTAGAGACTTGAATTCTCCTTTTCGTTTGCATTATTCTCAAACAAGCCACTCTTCGGTGCTCTTGTTATGCCATGTACTATTTTTTCTTAACAAAATCTGATGCAAATGTGAAAACAAATACTTTGTTTTCGAGTAAATAGGAAAAAAGTTTTAAAATTATTTTGTAGCAGGGCTCGAAGTGTACACTACACCGCAGACCAAAGGCCAGTGATTTAAGCAGCAGGCCAGTAAACTCACGACCGAACAAGTCCGCCGTTCGTGTGTCTGTGTTCAAATATTGACTTTTCGGCTAATAAACAAAATTTTGTTGATTATTGACGAACAATCACCCATATCACACAAATGACATAAATATTCACTTAGTGCTTTTTCAAAACTCAAACAGTTCTGTGTAGGCATTTTTTTGTAGGCAATTCGTTTTGTGCTTGTACACAAAATTCTGGTCCAGTAAATATTTTGAGGTACAGGCCTTGCAGTCTTATGAGTTTTCCTCCACATTTTGAATATTGCATTCGCCAAGGGTTTTAAGTCGTTTGCACTACTTACCAAGCAGATGTTTTCCTTTTTTTCTACCCCTGTTATTTCAGCTAGTTTTTCATTTATATGTTTATTATTATTGTTTTCAGAAAACAATTTCATGCAGTTTTCCCTATTTTTTAGCTCACAGAGCGTGCAACGAAGACGAATTCCGCTGCAAAAATGGTCAATGTATTGACGCCTGGCGGCGCTGTTTTGCTGACGTGGATGACGAAAAATATGGTTGTGTGGATAACTCACATCTTAAGAATTGCCGTAAGCAGCTATTGATGACTTTCTATCAATAAATCTAAAGATATCTTCGTGATCATGTCTATTTCGGTCAGACTTAAGTGGAAGTATCAAAAATATATTATTAAAGGTTGTGCTCAACATTGGTTAGAGCATCATATTATGGGAAAGCTCCAGGGAGAAACTCAAATGAAACATCCTTTTCATCTGACAAGTCACACCTGTTATATCCCTGTTATTCCTTTTCCAAACAGTGGACATAATTGAATCTTGCACAAACCAGTAGAGGGCTGCTGACTGCCCTAGGCAGATTAACTGCTCATCCATTAAGTTTAATTGGTGAAAAGGATGAATAGTTTCCAAGTTTTGTTTCAGGAGTTTGATTTAGATATTATCTCAATTTTCTAAAATGTAACAACCTGGAAGTTCAAAGGTTTGCATCTCTAGATCACTCCCGATTTTTTTATTTTTTCATTGGTATATTTTTCAGGGTAATGTTTTTGTTGTACCTTAAACTTGGTTTGGTGTTTGACAATGCAGGTGATTTTGAGTGTTTGAACGGAACTTTCAAGTGCACACGATCCCATTGTATATCAGAATCCCTCATCTGTAACAGGAAACTTGACTGCATTGAGTCCTGGTCAGACGAAGCACTAGCCGCATGCTGTGAGTTTTTGGACACATTTTCTTTCCATATTTGATGTACACAGCTATTTTGTTTATAATTTGGACTTTAGTCTGTTGAAATTCTTCTTAATTTGCCTTTCAACAGAATTGTATTCTCCGCCGTTAAAATAGCATGACAAGAAATTGTATCTAACGGCAAAATAAACATCTTGTTTTTGGAACTGTTCGATCGTTTTCATCCTGTATAATTGTAGACTTATGCAATAAATTACAAGCAATTTCACAACTTTCAAAGTGGCTGCCGTTGCTTGTTACTCTCCCAATATTTTTTTCCAAGGACAAATATGCGATGGCCATATAGCTAAAATATCTTTCTCATCACATACTCTGAACGTGTGCCAAAATTCCATGCTTGTTACAACCACTAGTGCCCAATTCCACAGAGCTGCTTAGGCAGACAATATTGCTTAACAATTTTCTGCTAAGCAAAAATAAGCAGAATACCAGTCACAAAATTGCACATGTGGTATAGTAAGTTGGCTGGTCATCTTATTCGGTTAAGCATAATTTTGTTGTGCTAAGCTTCTTTGTGTGCTTAAGCAGCTTTAAGAAATTGGGCGCTGGCCTCTGGACACTGGGCGCGCTTGGTGGTCGGGTTCCAATTTTATAGAGCACAGAAACTAGCTCAGCACAACAAAATTATGCTTACCAGAAAAAGGTTACTAGATTAAATACCATTCCACATGTAGCATTTGTGACTGGTATCCTGCTTACTGTTGCTTAAAGAAATTTTTTAAGCAGTATTTTCTGCTTAAGCAGCTCTATGAATTGGAACCTGGGCCCAATTTCATATTAAGGTTTCCAGCCAAACTACCATGTCGCTAGTAAAGTTTGAATAAAACTGATACCCTGCTCATGATGTCTGCTTAGCAAAAAAATTGTTAAGCAGTATTTTCTGCGTAAACAGCTCTATGAGATTGTTGGGCCCATTTCGAAATCAAGCAGTGGGTACCACAAACATCGATTACATTAAGAAAAAAATTGTTTTCCAACTTGTAACAATCCTAAACCTTAATGTATGACTTTTTAGCTTTGAAGAAGACAAATACAAATCCAAGTTTCGATTCCAGACAGTCACTGAAGGACACCAACTTATATGAAAACAAAGCGGAATCTATTTTTCATTTTGCTTTTGTTTGATGTTTCATGGCAACAGCTCAGGAGTGCTCCGCAGAAGGCTGCAACTGCACTGGGCCGGTCCAGAACTGTGAAAACCTGGACTTGAACAGAATTCTACTTGACCCTGACCATTATGATGTCAGGGGTAAAACACACTTGTGAGTACGATTTATACGCTCCTACCCTTACAAAAAGTACCATGGTTGTACCATTTCCATGGTGCAACCATGGTACATTGTTCCATGGTACAACCATGGTAGTACCATGGTTTTACCATGGTAATGGTACAACCATGGTACATTGTTCCATGGTTTTACTGTGGTACATTGTACCATGGCAGAATTTTACTTGACCCTGACCATTATGATGGTAAGGGTAAAACACACCTGTGAGTACAATTTTTACGCTCTTAAAGGCAGGGTATGGTGTATCCCAACACATGTAGCCCTTACCTTAAAGTGGCTGTTAGGCCTTGTGAGTTGGGCGATATCTCATTAAAAAAATATTTAATCTGAAGATATGTTATTGAAGGTATTCAAGGGGCTGTGTCGTCTAGATCATAGTCTGCTTCTGGCGGGGCATTGAAAAATCAACTCTCACCAATTTACTCACCACACTTGCATGTTAACTGCACATCACAAACAAAAGCTTTAAATGGCACCATCAACATTATCGTGCGCGCATGTGCAGTAACTGGGTGAGAATTCAGAATTCAACATCTGGCCACAGACTCTCTGATCAAGATGACACAGCCCCTTTAAGGCTCTAAGTTTATATATTTCACAGACATACTTTTCTGTTTTGCTAATGTATTTCTCAATTTGTTTTTACCAACTTGCAGTCTCCTGGCTGGCAACCATTTAGGTTTTCTACTGGAGAATGAAACGGCATTGGCAGGAGTGAGAGGAATAATCTATCTGTAAGTAAAAAACATACTGCTTCACTCTATTTAATGCATTATGGGACAGCTTCAGTCAAGATTTTCTCACTTTCGCCACACAAACTCTGGAAACTATACATCCTTTTCACCATTGGGTGTGTTTACATTGAATTACTTCAAGGTCATTAAACTTAATAGATGAGCAGTTAATCTGCCTGGGGCAGTCAGTAACCCTACTGGTTTGTGCACGATCCAATTAAGTCCACTGTTTGGAAAAGGAATTACATGTGGATAACAGGTGTTTGTTGTCAGATGAAAAGGATGTTTTATTCTAGCCTCTTTCTTTAATTGAGCTTTCCCGTAATGTGTATCGTGGCTGAGCGGTTCAGTGCAATTGGACTCAAGTTCTAGTCATCAGGGTGTGGGCTGGAATCCCAGTCATGACACTTTGTGTCTTTGAGCAAGACACTTAACTATAATTGCTTCTCTTCACCTAGGGGTAAATGGGTACCTGTGAGGGCAGAGGTGGTTCATATTTAGCAGCACAGGCTGTATACTCCCAAGGAGCTGAAATGATTGGCCCAGTGATTGACTAGGGGTAATAATGTTAGAGCGCCATGAGCATCAATTGTGTTGGCAGAAATTAGTGTTATTATAGTGTTATTTTAACACCCTATGATGTAAATTTTGAATCTTTTGGGGTATTTTTACCTGACAACACCCTGGTGTCAATCTTAACACCCCAGTTTTTGCAGTGTAGCATCACTGAAAGTGTCATGTTATACTGATGACATTTTAAAAACCACACCTTCTATTCTTTTATTCTGCAGAGATCTTTCGGATAATCAAATCTCGTTTATTAACAGCGCGGCCTTGAAGAATGTACCGAATCTCCATTCATTGTAAGTTCACCAATTGTTCAATCATGTCTTAGTTAATTTGTTTTTACCCTCACACCGGTGTGTATTAAACACTGTAAACACAGTACTTACCCTCAAAATACATTAACTAATATTTGTTTGAATTCAATTTTAAACTCACATTAATTTCCACACTTCATGAAAACTTCCAAGTAATACATAGCCAAAATATTGAATAAATGAAATTTTTTAACAAGACAGAAATTTAAATAAGTATGAACGCATCATTTAGAAGCCGGGGCTTGTGGTGAGATACCTGACGGACAGACAAACATAGCGTTAAAAGGACAACACAGCTGGGCTCGAACTTTACACTGGACTGCAGGCCCGAGGCCAGTGATTTTAGTGTTAGGCCAGTAAATTTTCACTGGACCGAAGGGCTGAGGCCAGTGATTTGAGCCCTGGGTCAGTAAGCATATGACCAGACAAGTCCAGCAGTCTTGTGTTTTTTAATTGAATAACGATACCTCACTGTGTAATATCTTAAATTGACGCGACTTATGTTCAAATGGTGACTTTGATTCTGGAAAAAATCCCTTTCAGTTCTGTTGAGAAATGAGGCATACATAATACCCATAAAGACAAATGAGATAAATTTTATCTTACCTGTCTTAGTGATTGTTCAAATAAAAGCAGTACCATGTAAATGCATGTTAAAGGTACGTTTTTTTCTAATTTTAATTCTGGTCTTGTAAATAAAGATTCTGGTCCAGTACATATTTTGATCTATAAGCCCTGCGGTCTTGTGGAGTCCCCCCCCCCCCCACCCCAATTTGAGCCCTAGACAGACCGGTTGAACAAAGACAGAAATGATGGCAGGTGAATTGATTGAAACACTCTTCCGTTCCGCACTAATTGTTCATTTCGTTTTATCCATTTCAGAATCCTAGCCGACAACAACATTACTGTGTTACAAAGTTATACATTCGCTAACACATTCAAGATCAAGGTGCTGTAAGTACTTTGGGGTTACACAAAGAAACGATGACATAAGCGAGATTTGAGCCTAAGACCTCTGGATTAACGTGCCGGTGCTCTACCAACTGAGCACCGGCACGTTAATCCAGAGGTCACAGGTTCAGATCCTGCTCTTGGTCAAGTTTCTCTGTTCAACCCAAAATTAATTTAACCCAGTCAGTTACCCTTGTGGTTTATTACTTTTTATGCAATAAAACATGAACAATTACGAAAAGAAGTCGAAGTCTTTTTAGTAAGCAATTTTTAATGAGTGTTTAAAAACATTTTTTGGGATACTTATTTTAAGAAGTCCATAAGCATTATTATACTTTGTGAAGGACATTTTTATCATACTTGTAAAATCGTGTTTTTCAAATTAAATTTGCACTTCTTTGACATAAAAGTGTTTACCTTTATTTAAAAAGTATCTTATTTGATAGTGATAAAGAGAGAGGCTTTTTGCTTAGCTCTCACTCCATCGCTCAAAATATTTGAAATGAACATAAAATAATAACTTATTTGAAATAATTTAAACAAATAAAGAGTATAGTCAAACTTTTTTTTCCCTAACCTATTTTAATACAGCTTTGCAAGATACTCAGAATATTACTTTTATTTGGTTTTTGAGTTTGATTTTCATGAAATTACACCAATTCATTACACCAACTGATTTCCGGCCCCTTTTTTTTCTTTCTTCGCTGCTCATGGAATTATAATTTTTGCATTTTATAACATGATTTGACATTTCTTTTCGATTTGTAGGAAGCTAAACGGCAATAAAATCACAACAATTGAAGACAAAGCATTTATAGGACTTCGAGACCTAACTATTTTGTAAGTAACAAGTCAAATTCTGTTTTTTATGCATTTAAAGGTGGGAAATAAATTGCTGTTTGTCAATGTAATGCTGGTTTATTGACAATATTATAAAGAAACATAGAGTGAAATTCACATTTATAAGTTTCAGCTGAATACAGTTTTTGCTTGCTGGGAAAACAGCAAAAAGCTGTCACTGTATTTTCAAACAAACGTAGAATCGATCCAGTTAGCGAGGTGACAGTGGGTACCAACCACATCTCTGGCTGCAGCATTCGCAAACGAACACAAACCTTCAGAAATCTGAGAAACAATTCCTGCATGATTGAAATGTTTTGGGATGAACAAGTTATCCAAATCATATTTCTTCAAAGGAAATCCTTTCTCCAAATAGTGTGTACTACCAACAGATGCAGTGCTTCTCACCAAGTGGTTTTTTATGGTCAATAATTTTGTGATCATTTACTAATCTATGACCCTACCTTCAAACCAATTTAAAAGTTTGGCGATCTTCAACACACATTTAAATATTAACTTAATAAATCAGTTCATATTAACTGAATAAATCAGTTCACATTACCAGTACTGAAACAGTGGTGGAGTTTATTTTCTTGAGAAGAAATTCCTCAAGTGTTATTGAAAAGAAAGGCGTTGTAGTACAGTTTTATACAGTATCACCAAAAGACATTATGGGGAATTCAAAATACAGTGCCCCTCTAAGAGTTTGCCATTGAAAGGTGAATTTTCAAGAAGGTGGTCGAAGTAAAATAATTTCAATTCATGCAGTAATGATAAATTTACCCTAAGAAAAGCATGTGAAAGCCTTGCTTATAGGCCCTATGTATCATTTTACTACATGCACACCGAAAATGCTTTTGACATAAAGTGTGACTTCCAAGTGGTGAACACCTCTTGCAAATAATTTTGGTTTTTTTATTTGGCTAAAGTGGACTCTTTCTTGGTCTTGAAATATTGTCGACTCGTTTCACAATATGCTCCAACCATCCCCCCAGGGCCCTGGGCTACCTACTGTTTCACACTGTATTGTGAGTTACCCAAGTGAAACACACAAATTGCACATTTTCTGTATTTGATAAGAAACTTCTTATCATCTTTTAAACTTGAATCTTTTAGGGACTTAAGTGGACAAAGCATTACATCGATATACAATGGAGCATTCGAGGGACTTGGCAATTTGGCATCTCTGTAAGTATTCTTATGAAACCTTGCGTATATGCATTACGTCTGTAGTCACTGGTCTAGGAATGAGCAATTTTCAACAAGATCTATCTTATCTGATGAAGAACTCATGAGGCGTAAACTTGTGGTTTAGGGTGTCACTTCCTGTGAGTTTACTGATACAACCGTGGACAAAACTTCACAGGTTCTTGTTTATACAGTGAAGTATTTGGAAAGAGTGTTAATGTTATCATGAAAGCAACTTTGAATCATAAAAGTCGACCAAATATATCTTGAATCGAAAGAAACAGTAGGATTTTCTCTCTGCTCTTCAGCATTTTGATTATTTGACACCAGCAGTAGACTTGTGGGTCAGGATCACTGGCCCTAGGGAAGTGGGTTCACAGCTGATAAGAGCCACAGTGACCTGTGAGTAGAATTCAGAGATCTTGGTTAATTGGAAACTCACGTATTGAGCAAGTTGTCTTCAAACAAATTTTAAAAGAAAGACATTTGTAAGTTAACTTTAAATGTGTTGACTACAAGTGAGCGCTTCACTTTGAATCTAAAATTGTCCTGTGGCTGATCTCACAAAGCACTAAGATTTTCAGTATTACCATAGTGATTTGTAATAAGACATCACACTTTGCTTAGGAGTTAATGATTGATTCGCAGCTAATATCAATCTTAGCTCTTTGTGAAAATCAGCCCCAGGTCAAGCTTTTACGTACAAGAGACAACATAGAGCATGCAGGATTTCCAATGGATAAGTATTGATTTCTCAAGGGTACCCCTCTGTGCCGATCTGGAGGCATTACGAGAAAGCTCCATTAAATAAAGAGGCTAAAAAAAACATCCTTTTCGTCTGACAGATTACACCTGCTATCTCCATGTAATTCCTTTTCCAAACAGTGGACATTTTTGGATCATGCACAACTCAGTAGTGGTGCTGACTATCCCAGGCAGATAAACTGCTCATCCATTAAGTTTAGTGACCCAAGTAATTCAATGTAAACACACCTAATGGGTGAAAAGGGTGAATAGTTTCTGAGTTTTGTGGCAAAAACTAGGAGACTCTTTAATGGAGCTTTCCCGTAATGGTTTGCTGTGTAAAGGCTTTCCATGGAAAATGTCATAGAGCAACACTTGTGTGAGGTTTTTAAAACTTGAATGTTCACTCTTAAATTGACCTGGATTCCGGGCTCCGGGGTGCTTGACCTTTTTCCGGTTCAGGCTGACCAAGAAATTGGTTTAAAAAGTTAATTCTAACCAAAGTTCTGCGCCAATTTGACCCATTTTGGGGTCATTTTGACACATATTCCGTGCCAAACCGATCCCGAAATGGTGAGGGCTTATAGTTAAACATTTCTTACACTTTTTGATTTTGCTGTCGCTTTTTTTCCCCCCAACAGAAATTTATCTGGAAACAATATAACGGATATCCCTCAAAGTGCATTCTTTGGACTTAACAAGCTGGTAGTTTTGTAAGTGTAAAGTTTAGTTGTTGTTTTTTTACACCCGATTTAGACACGCGCTCCAGAGTCGGGCCGAACCAAATGGATTAGGATTGACTCTGGGTCGACCCAAATAAAATTTGCTTTCAGACAGGCGAACTTAACTTAATGTTTACGTTAGGTTCGGCTCATGAAAAGATCAACGTCTGAAACCAAGGTGCTCCAGAGTCGTTCCAAACGATTTCACAGTCGATCTTTCGACTTCCAGCGCATACAGTCGCTCCTAACTGTTTCAGACGTCAAACTTTTCATGTACTTAATTAAATAATTTGGTTCGGCTCGACTCTATAGCGCCTGTCTGAAGCTGGTTTTACCTTCCTTTGTCACCAAACAATTCGTTGCATTTTACCTTCGACCGTTGTGAGGAAACAATTTTTTTCTCAGTTCCCTCCAATGATGTTTTCTAGGTGCGCAGCTGTAATACTGGGTTCTTCATTATATCATGCCAGTAGATGCGTGTCAACAAGCTCATTATACATTTTTTTATTGAATGCAGAGCTATCTATTTTTGAATTATGAAACCCATTTATGTAGCCCCTATAATGGTTTATTAGGAACTGCGGCACAGTCAGCAGCCACTGCCAGAAACACCGGGGCAAACCCGTTCTCTTAGTTATAAACCGAACTGGGTTACATGCATTACACAAAACAAGGGACACAACAACTTCAAGCTACTTCAATGCTGTCAAGTACGGCAGATATTAACTGTTTATACAATGTTTATGGAAAGTGTCTTCCTAATACAAACCTAACATATTACGTATTACAGAATAATTGTTGATTTAACTTACAATTTTTGGATTTGTGTCTTTTCTTTTTCAGAGATATTTCCAACAATAATCTAGAATTCATTCATGACAGAGCATTCTTCGGTCTTCCCAATTTACAAGAGTTGTGAGTTTACTTTCTTTTCCGGGTTTAGAAATACTTATTTTGTAAGACACCGGATTTAGATTATGGATTGTTTTGTGCAACAAATCAAAACTATGAGCACATAGTCCGACCTGAACTCAATGTTTTGGGTTCAATTTATCCCATATTCTACGAATTGTTGTTTTCTGTAACATATTTCCCTCTGAAATGAATCTGAAAATGCAGACTGCTACCCCAAACCAGACGAGTTTTCTTCTGAAAATGCATCTGAAAAGCTTTGTTTTAAATGCAACAGCTGATTTCGGTTTTACAACCCAAATTAAGGACAATGTGTTTACATTCTGGAAAATGGTTTTTCAGTATTTTTTTGTGGCTCACAAAATGGATTGAGCACAAATTTTCACAGGCTTCTTATTTCATGTATGGTTGATAGCACAAAACATAAACACAGTCTGTGACTATTTTGTCAGTTCTACCAATCCCGAATAAGACCATTTAAGTGAGGAATATGTGAGTTTTTTTTTAACTGGTGTGATATTTTCAATTCTTCTCAACAAGACACACAGATGCATATCGCTTCTGTTGTATGGCAAAACATGTGAAAGACTGCTACCCCAAACCAGACGAGTTTTCTTCTTGCGAGGACCTGATGGCAAACGTATTCCTCCGCGGATCTATATGGGTGATCGGGATAATCGCCTCTGTCGGCAACCTGGTGGTGATCATGATGAGGATGAACAGCAAGAGGGATAACAGGGTAAGTGTCGATCAGAGAATTCTCCCCAAATTATTTGAATTGAAGGAAAGGGTGTACCTTCGGTAATCACTCCACAAGTTAATGACCATAGAAACTTACTTGGTAAAGAGCACTGGAGAGCTATTGAAAATAATGTTAGCAACAACCCCCTTTGAAGTTTCAGAGAAATAATAATACATTCAATCCATGCATCATGCACCAACATGTCTGCACATCTGTGCAGATTTAACGTTCCACCTTATGACAAAAGCACTCGAAAACATCGGGATGTCGGCAGCGGCATCGTCGCCGAAGACTCTATTTTGCCACATTTATTTTAAACAATAATTTATTTAAGTCAATTTTCAACCTTCAAGTCATTTATTGCGCAAGTCAAGTCTCAAGTCATTTTCCCTCAAGTCAAGGCAAGTCACAAGTCAATAAAATTGGCAACTCGAGTCAATAACACTGCTGATTAGTTTCGAAAGTTAAGTCTTGAAATGTCCTTGTTTATCAATCGTGTGAACATCTGTTCTGTCATTGTACATGAAAGAGTGTGTGTGTTAGTAGACCTCGCAATGTGCGCATGGTTCATTGCTGGCTGCCACTTCATAAAAACTGATAAGAACGCCTTTATTATATTCATAATTATTTAATTTTTAATCTTGTGGATTTGGTTTTTATAATATTAACCAACCGGATTTCTGGGGGAACTTTTGCCAAGTTGCTTTGCTATGTTCCTTTGCTCATAAGCATGGCATACTGTTCTCGTTTCTGAAACATTTTCCCTTTGATGTTTTACTATTGGCATTTGATATAGCAAATCAGCGTATACAAAACATTTCCTACCATATGGCAAACTGTGTACAAATTTCTTCTGATAGTGCCCTCTTTTGAATCAATCTCCTTCAGCCCATGTTAGTTTACCATAATTGGGGACAGTATCTCCGGTGGAGATTTCCCTATCACACCGGCCACAGACGTCGATTTATAAACTATTAAACATCCTAAGTGTAAATTTGAAGTGAATTTGATCGTCCGGAAAACTACTTGAGTTTTTACCATAACACGAATTTGCCTTGTTGGACAAAGAAGTGGGGAACGATTAGTTTGGAAACGACGCTGCGAAGCGTCCAATAACTATCCATTTTGGACGGGCGCTTGTTCAATATTTAATTTAGGTGCGCCGCAGCAGGAAATACTTGACAAAGATAATGGAGTACACATGTTGAACAATCAAAGACGCTACAAAGCGTCCAATAACTATCCATATTGGACGGGCGCCTGTTCAATATTTAATTTAGGAGCGCCGCAACAGTACATAGGCCTGAGTTTGTTTTCACATTCAAACCGGGGACCTATAACAAAAGAGGACAATAGGGTCCCCGGTTGGGTAAAGGTCCCCAGTTGGAAATCGTGTACAAAACCAATGGGAGCTGTTGCCAAAAAGTTAAAGTCCAAACAAAAGAGGGACAATAGGAGGTCCCCGATTGGAGGTGTTTACACACTTGTGTGTGTGTGTGTGTGTATTATGATCATTATTGAGACAAGGATTATAACAATTACGGTTCCAGCCTAGCATGATAGAAGTCCGTTATTTTTGTGTGTACGTTTCTCTGTGTTTCATTGCTCAACAGAGCCCCTTGTGCGAACAGTTCCCTGATATGGTTGGGCCAACTTGGGTAAATATTGCCAAATCAGTTCTGGTCAAGCTTGCATTGTTGGTTTGCGGAAACATAAAAAACTATCGAAAATTTCAGGGTATTGATACGAACCACTAAAAAGGATATTTGAAAAAATAAAGATAATTAGAGCATTGTGTAACGCAACATGAACCCAATGTTATTTTAGCTATGTTACTTTACGACTAGATTAGTATGTTACTGTTCTCACAGAGGACAATGTACTTCCATTACCATTGCTTTATTAACCTAACAAACATTAACAATGTTGTCCGATGTTTGTGGCGGATCCAAACGGGATATAATGAAATACGGGAACCATGAGTAGCAAAAGAAAAGTTTTCCCCAACATTCACAACCTGTATGAATGGGAGACTTTGGAACGCTAAAGGTGGCAGCAGACTTTGATTAATTTCCATTGTTTATGTAGTTCTGAGCATGCGCACCGAGAACAAAGGATTCACCTGGTAAGTCTGCTGCCACTTAGGGTCCCAAAAGACCACCACTGATTCCATTTGGAGGGTTGTTCTGTACTTTGTTGAGTCTTCTTGAGACATGTGCCAAGCGACCGATATAGCTCCTGTGATCAGTCAGGCCGGGGTGTGAACATGCACCTGGTATCGCTAGAGCTTTGAGTCTGATGGATAGCACAACACCTGTCATCCAAATGCTCTTACGAGAAACCGGGTCATTATAAGAACTGATATCTTTCCCCACATTTTGGATTCGCCAAAAAGCATGTAATAAGCATGCAATTTATCCCCAACCCTGGGCATGCAACAGTTCTTTGCTCTTTGTAGTTCACTTATTATTGTTGTGGTAAAGTTTCTTTTGAAACTAACCTCTTGGCGTTTAATTACAACGTAAATTAAATGTATTAGAGGGGCGCGTCAAGTGTTTGCTAACCGATTGAAATAGAGACCCCTTGCACTGGTCGCCATCTTTGATGTCAAACAATGGAGGCGTGTATGCTTGTACCCTTCTTGGCTTGTGACGTCATACTGCAAGGGGTCGATTCAAAGTGAGCAACTTTTCACGCCGTCTAGAAATCTTGAAACCCTGTTACCTTCTCAATACTAAATTGTTTATTCAAATTCGCACTTATAAATTACAATTCAAATTTATTACAAAGTACCAGATTGTGATTCTTTGGGTGAATGTTCAACCATCGATCAAACATTACCCCTATCGCTACTCTAAATGTATGCAAAGTGTTTCTGAAGGTTTATTTTGTGTCTCGAGAACAGGCTAGCATGTAATGTGTCTCTGTCAACTGGTTGTTAAGTTTTGTAGAAAGCAGAACATATACTTTTATGTATGAATATGTGTTGAATTCAGGTGCACGTCAGTTAGATCTGGTGTTTTAGTCAAATTGGTGTATAAAAGTTGACTCGAAACGAACATTATAAATATAATTCAAATGAAATCCATAAGATCTTACGTGTCATGTAGCTAGTTTGAATGTGATGACGACGGTATCACTATAACAATTTACTATAAAATATCGTCAACAGTTATATTTTCAAAGTCGGCTATCAGTCGCAATCTTCAAAACAAAAGAGCCTATAAACCGAAGTATTTTGAACACCTTACTTATTTGTTCACGACTAGGTCCACTCGTTTTTGATCACCAATCTTGCCATCGGTGACTTCTGCATGGGTGTTTACCTCCTCATCATCGCCGCTGTCGACGCCTACTATCGCGGCTACTACATCCTATTTGACGAGCACTGGCGCTCGTCTGGTCTCTGCCGCTTTGCCGGCTTTCTCTCAACGTTCTCTAGTGAGTTGTCCGTCTTCAGCCTGACTATCATCACCTTACACCGGCTGTTCTCCATCCTCTTCCCGTTCCGTATAAAGGACATGGAGTTTAGCGGTGCGGTCCGCGTGATGGTCATCACGTGGTTGATGGTGATCTTCCTCTCCGCGTTCCCTCTCTCCGGCTTGGAGTACTTTGGTAACTTCTACGGCAGGTCCGGGGTCTGCCTTGCACTTCACATCACCCCGGGACACTACTCCGGCTGGGAGTACTCTGTCGTCATCTTCCTCGTTCTCAACTTCGTCTCCTTTTCCACCATTGCCATGTCGTACTCTGTCATGTTCGTCGTGGCCAGGCGTACGCAGAAGGCGGTGAACCGGTCGCGCGACGCGAAGACTGGGGACGCAATGGCGAGGCGGATGACACTGATCGTCATGACGGATTTCGTCTGTTGGATACCAATCATCCTTTTGGGCGTGGCCTCGCTCGGCGGGGCTTACATCCCACCTCAGGTAAGCAACAGATTGTCAGTCTTTCGTAACAAATACATTATTTTGAAAAGATAATCCAACTTTCTTGAATTTCAGTTTTCAAAGATACTATAGTGACTGAGTGGAAAAGTTCCTTTCTTATAAACTTTTGCGTCTTTTAATGGGAGACTTTTGGCAGCAGACTTACCAGGAAAATCCATTCTCGGTAATGTGCACATGCTCAGAACTACGTCAACAGTGGAAAATTACCTGGTAAGTGAGCTGCCACCTAGCGTTCCAAAGGCTCCCATTACCTTTGCATATTTGTATAGCTATTGAGAGCTATTTGTTGAGATTCTTTGGGATGCACCGTTCATGCTCTTGCAAATTATAAGTTTGAAAGATAAACATAACACGGTTTGGGGGAAGACAACTTGAGTCACTGAAATGCTAGACCTGAAAGAGCAGAGAGTTGAGAGAATTTGTCGATACTTTTGTTTCACACTGTCAGGTATACGCCTGGATAGCTGTCTTTGTTCTTCCAGTCAACTCAGCAGTGAACCCGATGTTGTACACCCTCCTAACAGCTCCCTACGTCCGGCGAGTACTGAGCAGGGCCCGCACCTCTCTCAACCTGTCCCTTGCTACAATGACCACGGACATGAAGCAGGCTAACTCAACAGGAGGTATTACAAGTTAACCCTTGGGAACCAATAAGGTTTCTAATCGGCACTCGGTTGTGTTTTTTGGTGTGTTTTTTCCCCATTTCCCAACTGTTGCAAATGGTCTTTGAAGCTTTGCATGGTGTGGAAAGTAAGAAGTAACTATAAATACTAGACGTGCAAGTACAAACATGTGTAAAATCTCTTTTTGGAGGAGTGTTGGTTCTGAAAAGAGCTGGTGTGGTCTTGACATTTCGAACAGTATACTCTGCTCGTCTTCATGAGAATGCTGGAATTCTGATGATGATGCAGCTTAAGTTGAGCTGGAAGGATGCACATTTTGGCGGGAAGTATTCATTCCCCAAGCTGATGTTGACTGGTGACCCATGGGAGTTGGCTGCTGCCTGGATGTGTGTGTGCTGGAGTGTCTCAGTGTTGTGGTGAGCTGTTGTTGGATGGAAGGGTTGGCTTGAGTTAGTGGTGACCAGATGTCGTTGATGAAGAACCCGATGTCTTGTGGAACTGTGTTGTGTGACTTGATCTCTTTTGCTTCCCTAGCTCTGCGTTGAGACCACAACGGCTCTTTTCACAGCCAGTACTCCTCCCAAAAGAGATATTACACATAGTTGTACCCGCAAGTTTCTTATTAATGCAGCATTCCCTCTTAACAGTCTGCTGGCCAAGTGCCATTTATATCTTCTGAGGACCAGTCAAAAATCTGTCCAAGTGGTCCTGCTGGCTAGTTTAGAACCCAGTGCAAAACCAGTGCCTGCTCTGAATATTCATGGTTTCAAACTCAAGTTCCATGCAAAAAAACAGTGTTACTAGACAGCCATAAAATACAGACCAGTGAAAAAGCAGGTGGACTGGGGAAATGACAAGCTAGCTGGTCCTCCTGGCTAGTCACTGAAATTGTTAAGAGTGACATGTTTTGTTTTTATTTCTTGTTATGGTTTTTGTTATCTTTTTTTCTACCGCCACATTCCACATGTCTTGAGTGATTAGTATTTCTTCCCCTTTCTTTAATATCTGAATTCTGTGTGTTTGCAGATCAAACTCTAATATTTATACGAAAAATGACTGCGAACTTTTGCTTACAACTTGTTCTTCCTGCAGAGCGTCCAAGCAGACTGCAGACGGCAAACGGTCGAAAGGGATGGAAGAAAGGGACCAGACAAACCCAGTCTGATGCGAACAGAAACGCTATCAAACTGAACGCAGTCACCTCGCAATCGGACACCGAGCCGGACGAGCCGACCAAGGCTGAAGAGTTCACCCTCCTTCAAGGAGGAGTCGAAACGACTGACGTTGACGAGGAGATGCCGAAGAAAGGAAACTTTGCACGGCGAGTCATAGACGAGGAAGAGTCGGACATGGACGGATTTGTCCGAGTGCCGGTTGGGGAGAGTGAAACTGAAGACGCCAGCCATCGGAATGTGTGAGGGGGCGATCTTTGAATTGAAGCCAGAGACATGAAATTGGAGAACTGCAAATAAATTATTGCAAATTGCCTCAGATGGAAAGACAGACGGAAAGGGGTGTGGCCACTTGATTGCAAATGAATTTTTTAAAGTAGCTTTTGCCGGAGTTTTACAAGAAAGAAACAAAGAAAGCATAAGAAAGAAACAAAGAAATGGATGAAGAAAAGTGAAAGAAGACCAAAAAACAAAACTTTTTCTAAACTGGTCGAAACTTTGGCTTGCATCTTTTTTGAGGGGAGGGGTAAATTCGATCAAATCATGTTGTTCACAGCAATTAATTTTAGTATGTTAATCAGTTTTTTCTGTGTAAACATCAAAATGCATACATTTTAGGAATAATACATTTGAGACGTTGAAGTACAATTGGCACAGGAACCATAACTCGTCCCAAAGTGGATTGTTGTCATAATTCTGTCACAATCACACACACACAAATTATAATAAATGAAAACATAAATAAACAACATAAAAAGATGAAACATCTCAGCCTTTTTTTTCACCTATGAGGCCTACCCAACAGTAACAAATTTAAATGATTTTGTTTTGGACTCTTGGATTGGTCGCTAGAGTGACTATTTCCGTCATATCATGTTGTTATGTGCAAGGATGGCTAGGTGTGGCGTATATGTATATCATAATCCACACCCAGAGATTATCAGATGGCCTCAGAAAATATTTAAGGATTGACGTAATGTGAGGTTGCTATTAACTTGCCATTCAAATAATTATGTTGTGCATGAGTTGAATATTCATCAAACTTGACATGACCCTTTGGGTCATAACAGTATCCTTTGAACTGTGAACTTTAAGTCAGAAATTAAAGACCAAAAAAGGCTGCAGCATGCTAACAATGCTTGCTTGTTTGAGGTATTCACTTGCTTAACTGTCACTTTGTGCGACAGTGCGGTATGCGCAATGCCGGTGTCATAGTGGATTTTGTCCCTTGGTCTGTGTGTCCCCCCTTAAGGTAAGTTAACATGGGCTGAAGGAAGTTGAGTCAAAAGAGGGCGCTATCAGATGAGATTTCTACACAACTCGCCTTAGGGGGGACAGAATCTCCTGCCGTACCGTATCACCCCCATTGTCATTATTGTACTGCAAAATGCCTTAAAATTTGATGCAGGCCATTTTCTTATCATATTATAAACAACGCATTACATGTGTACTTAAAATTAACTAATTTTCCTTATACATACGTGTACATTTATGAAATAACTGGAAATATATATAATATGTAAAATAAAAAGGTGAAGGCAAAGGAAACAGACCAAAGTGTGAACAGGGTGAACAAAAGTGAACAAAAGTGAACGTGGAGTACTTTCATAGTTGTATATGTAAAAAATGTAAATGAAATATTGTATTTACAGCACATTACTAATAATATATCCATGTACATTGTTGATAAGACATATAGGTTTATTATACATTATGTACAAGTTTGGGTGAAGGTGGCATTCATTTCTGTATGAAAATAATTGCACAAGGCCCACTTTTATAGAGCTGCTAAGTGACAAATGTTGAAAATTGAAAATAGAAGATGGAATAGTTAACAAATATTATGCACTTTCTTTGTAGTGTTTCAAGGGTACGGTATCCCGACTCTGCCAGTTAAAGGTATTATACAGGATTGGTACAGAGCTGACAGAATAGTCGCAGGCAGTGTTCATGTTTGGTTGATCAGCCATTATTATACATGAAATAACAAACCTGTGAAAATTTGGGCTTAATCCGTTGTGTGATAGAGTCAGGAGAAAATTGTGAAAAACCATGCACAGTTTTCAGCTTGTAAACACAATGGTCTTAATTTTGGTTGCAACAACCGAAATCAGCTGTTGCATTTTTATTTAATTTTTTTCGTTTTCAGACACTGTTTACTTGAATATGACTTTATTTGAGAAGGAAGATGCTTTTCAGAAAAAATGGTTCTGTATGAACTTCATATTAAACATTGATGTTTTTATCTTTACCAATTCTGTATAATACCTTGAAGGTTTAGTTCCGAGTGGCTATTTTACCTTAGCCTCCAGTTTCAACCAAACTTTTTAATTCATTAGAAACTTGTTTACCACGTGTAATGTTTTCGTATGGTTGCTCTGTGTATGTATGTGTGAGTGATGTTAGTATGTTCAAAGTGTAGAGCAATCGAGAAGTTTATGGGAGCTATACAAGCCCAATTGATTCAAAACACACACAGGCCTATTTTGATGTAAGATTGAACCAAACGCTGCCACTGCGGACTGGGATGGGATGCTCTGGATAACAACCCCCACCCAACCCCAACTCCCCCGAAACAGCATCTTAAGATACATAGTTTCAGGACCTCGCCTTACTCCTCTTGGTCCATTTCAAGTAAAATTCCTTGCTAACCCAAAATGCAGTCAAATGAAGCAAACTAGTTCAACCAGTATTGTTGATTTAACTTAGTTTTTGTTTTTCTATAGTTAAAGGTACCATTCGACTGCAATAGAAGACGCGATTTGCTTATTTAAAATCTTCTGCGCTATTTGCTTATTTAAAATCGTCTGCTTTACCAGTGTACCGGGAGTGAAACTTTTACAGTTTCATTATATTACCCATAATTCACCTGACCTTCTTCTTCTACTTTTATGTTAGTACAGACTCAGTTATTTGAGCAAAATCGGCTGGCTCGAAATGACCAGACATGAAGGCAAGTGCAGTTATTTACAGCGCAGGATAAACAAACTTGATTATGGGTGGAGCTACATCAGCTGGTTATCCCTCAGAGCTACCTGTGACATAGCAGGGTCCGATGTTCCAATCCCATCTTAATAGTCCCGGTTGCGCTTTTTTGGAGTATCCCCATGTTATAAAGTTTAGTGCGCAGTTTTACGCTAGCTGCGTTGACACGCTTTAATACCATAAGTTTTACGAGCGATTTTAATGGCAGGCGTGGCAGACAGTAAGGGGTCAGTAGAAAACAGTACAAATATTTTAATCCAAATGCCGTGCGATGTTACCTTTTATTTGATGTGGCTGAAAATGTTCTCAGGATATTTAAATTATGAAGTGAGCTTCCGAATGCTTTATGGGATTGGGCTTTTAGACAAGTATCTGTTGTTCTAATCTCCAGCCCCCCCCCCAAGTTTTTTTCCCATTTATTTAAAGGGGCTGTGTGGTCATGATCAAAGATTGCCTGTGGCTGTACACTTAATTATAAACTCTCACCAAGTTCCTGAATGCGCTTGCGCGCGCTGCAGAGACTGGCGGAGACGGATGGAGGGCGCCTGCATGCACTCCGCCCAAGTCACGCGCATATTGCAACATTTTGGGGACAACTTACTGGTCGCGTACGTACATTGCTTTAACACGTTAAAGAAACAAATGCACACTTTAACAGGTGATATTGTTCGATACGCACGAGACTTACACAGTTTATTCCACGTATACAGCCACAGGCTTGTTTTTACCATGACGACACAGCTCCTTTAAATAAAGGCACAATGGACCCTTCCCATGAAATATGCTAATTACCTTTATGCATGCGTACGTACACTCTTGGTTGGTAAACGCCATAGAGTTGTGCACTATGCAGACGCACAAATGCGTGCGCGTCACGCCACCATCAGTCCGATACAAAAAGGCGCGGTGTGTCCTCATTTTGCCAACCGAAGTGTTCGTGCGCATGCACGATGTGCAATTTACATATTTCGTGGGAAGGTTATTGCAAGGCACTCTGGCCTTTCAAGTTATAAAGCAGGGGGTGAAAAATTGCACACACAAAAAGAAGAGAGTTACGAGAAAAAATGGAGAGTTGGGCTTAAGGTGATGTAGAGGGCGTTGAGAGTGGCTTATGGAGAAGTGGTATGTTCAGACTTTTGCGCTCGAAAGAAATGGTAAGGTGATGATCTGATGAGAGAGACTGGTGTGACGTCTGGTTGTGAAGGGAAGAAATAGTATAGTATGGGGGAAATGAGAAATATGTTCAGTAGGCTCTTATAGTGTTGTTGTGTTGGCCATAGTTTCACAAGAGAACGCCTCACCGCTTAAAATAGTTTTACTGGTGGTCTGCCGAAGAAAACTCTGTGTATTTTTGTGTACCTAAATATTACGTCATGAAAGAGCTAAAAGTAATAAACATTATAATTACAAAGTGATGGTTGCGACAGTATTGGATTTAAACCTTTCTGTATTCTGGTATCACCGGTTTTAAAGACACAATCTCTCTCATGTAACTCATCGTTCTTCGATCTGAATACGTTTACTAAAGCAAATGATTATAAACCATGGCATATGCTTAATGTGTCCGTTATTAGCCTGTTATTAGGCAGTATCGAGTGAGCATTGGCCAATAACCTTTTTTTTTAATTTTTTATAGTGGTCAAATTTGTCATGTAGTGATATACCCGTGGGATCTGACCAATTTATGTGACAATACGACACGGAATGTGTACTAAAATGACCCAGAAATTGCTCAAACTGAGGCAGAATATTTTATTTAACCACTTCCCATGTCAGCCTGACCCAGAAAAGGGTCAGGACCCGCGGGGCTTGGATCTGGGTCCCGGACTCTACTGTAGGAGGTGCTCGGGTGTGGCTGGGGAGTGGTCCATGGGACCAGCATTACATTCTAGCCAAGCTTCCATTTGGTACTTTCATTTTGTTGACATTTCTATCTGCCCCCATATCCTATTCGTGTTTGTGAAAAACAAGTGTTTTTTTCACCAACTCTCATTTATTACAGTTTTTAATCTATAGTAAATTACTATTATTATTTAAAGATGCCAGGTCCGATTTGACCCGAAAATATAGATTTAAATTTTAAATTGCTGTATTTTTTCGTCTTGATGAAACAGCATCATCTGTCAAAATTCGTTCATAAAAAAATACATCTTGAAAAAGTTTTCCGGCGAAAATCGGGCCTTGCAACTTTAAATGCCATAGTCAAAAAGAATCATTATAATTATTACATAACTATTTGCATTTTGTATGAGTACATTATTTTGTTTATGTAATTTTACTTTTGGAAGACAGTTTGTAACATTATTGGTATAAGTTGTGTGTAATAATATGCAAGTATGTTATTTGCGTGTCAACTATTTATTCGTTCTTTGTCATATTATCGACAAATACTAAATAAATAAATGTCACTGTGTTTCTTTCATAGCCCTATACATCCAACATTCTTTAGCTATAAATTATTTACATCGTGTTTGGGATGTCAAATCTGTGGTTTGTATTTGGGGGTTTTCCACTCACAAAATAGCTTAATTGATAGTTATGTACAGCTGGTGATGGAAGATCGATGGTGAGCTGGAGCCCACGTGGGCTGTGTTGATGACCCATTGTACCAGTGGTAGGTGGAGGTCAAATAGAACTGTAGCTGTAGGAATATTTGGAAAGCACACCCCAAAAAAACCAAAACAGCTTGAACAGGGAATTGTTTAGCGGCATCTCCGACCCTATCATTGCCAAGAACCAAAACTTCTGGGTCAGAATTGGATTCCGGATTCCAGGTACCAGGAAGGGGCTGACCCATTTTCGGGTCAAGCTGACCCGGAAAGTTGTTTAGAACAGGGATTTAAAATTGGATTCTGCGTAATTTTGACCCATTTCGGTGTCACATTTTGACACAAAATTATTACTGGGGACCCGAGTCCGGTTCAATTCAGGCCCGGCAGATTTTAATGTGTAAAAACCACAGAATGACTAATGGGACTGAACAGGGGACAGAATTACAATAATTTTTCCTCTTTGCACAGGAATTCCTCTTTGATTCGTTCAAAATGGATACACTTAACAAACAATGAAACAAGTTGTAAAAGAGACTTCTCGACCAAAAACTGATTGAACGATAGCTCAAGTTGTTATTCGGTAATTAGGATTTTTGTATTATTGATTAATGCACTTGAGTATCAAGAAAATATATAATTAAAGCATTACTTTAATTAACATCTTCTTGACGTGAGAGTTCAGCTGAATACAGTGTCTCCTTGTTGAGAAAACAGCAACAAGCAAATACTGTCACGATATTTTTAGAACGTTGGATCCATCCACGTTTAGTGAAGTGACAGCGGGTACCAACCGCACCTTTGGCCTCGGCATTCACAAACGGTCACGTACACCACGGAAATTTGAATCTCCAAAACTCGCCTTTTTGAAGGTTCAAATTTGTCGACGTACTTTGATCGATTTCTAATGAACGGGGGCATTTCAGACGAACTTATTTCGCCGGGTTCGCTATTACCATCTTTATAACAAGGAGACTTCTGGATGGAGATTACGCAATGTTTTTTCGGGGTCATTACCAAAGTGTATACCCTGTGTGACGAACTGAGTGGAAGTAGGTCAAATCTTGCAGCCGTATGTGGCGGGGGTTAGCGCGTACTGGAATCGGTAGTTAACTTATTATTATTACGAAATCAGACTGGCGCGCTTCACAATAAGTCAGGGCTAAATACAACACGGAGACAAATTTTGGAGACTTCAAAGATTCGTACGTTTTATTCCAGCTAAAATTTGCGCTTTTTCTTATTTGACCTTTCTCTTACGTGATGCGAACATTAAGTAGTTATTTTGATATCTCAAAAGCCCGACCTCACGTCCATGTCGTGGGTGATCGACATTAGCCTACGTGAGGGGATTATTTTGTAGGGCTACGTATGGTGGGCCTTTCAGACGGTATCCCCCCCCCAAAAAAAAAAAAAATAAAAAATTTTCCCATACATTAACACACTATTTTCCTGTTGTTCAGAAGTACCCCCCCCCCCCCAAAAAAAAAATAAAAAATAAAAAAATCCTCTAAAGAATTCCTGAGATTCCAAGCACACAATGAAGACACAAGAGGGCGTAGACAATGTCCCATTATCAAGCATCAAAATGTATCAGTGAAGCATTTACAGAACGTTCGTCTTGGCTGAATGAAGTGTTGAGAGGTGAATTTAACTTCGAAAAAGACATTTTGTGAACCATATTATCTATACCATTCGGTATTTTGGAATTTCTCTGTCCCCACCATTTGTTTTGTGTGTGTGTGACGGGATTCGGCTTGCGTCCCCGTGGTTACGAATATTTCCGTTTGCTCTGGAGGTAAATTCTCCCGGATTCCAGCTAATATTTACACCGTCACCTGTTCCGGTATTCAGACGTCCTCTACCGGAGCCCAATCGAGTTCTCGCCGGTAAGATACTTTTATTTACGGGGTATGCAATCTTGGCCCAATTTCATAGAGCTGCTTATCAGAAAATACTGCTTAACAACTTTTTTGCTAAGCGAAAATGAGCAAATCACAAATTGGCGTGTGACATTGTACTTTGGCCAGTAACTTAAGTCTGGTAAGCATAATTCTGTTGCACTTTGCAACTTTTTGTTCAAGCAGCTCTATGAAAATGAGTACAGTTCATAATGGGACACTATTGTAAAACCTAACCATTGTACGCTTGCTTAACTCCTAGTGTTGAAATGTTTGATATTCACAATAAAATCACTTAATGTTTTTGTCCCGCTCACTTTATCCCCTTTTAGGACAAATCACATTCCTTACATGTCCAGGGTTGATAAAGAATGTATACAGAGAGGCACATGAACTTTGAACTATTACAAATTGTCAAATCGTGGGGGGGGGGGGGTGGCATTTTCGGGTCTATGGTAGTCTTGTTAACCGCTGCTCGCTGCATTCCAGTTTAGTTCCTTCCTCGGGCATGAGTGAGAGTTCCGTCCGCGCGATGCATGTTCGCTGGAATTTTGCTTTTTAACTAAAAAAAAAGATCCACTGGAGTGAAGTTTTTTGATAACTGATGGGGCTCCCCTGGTTAATACAAGACGAATTAACTAAATACAAATAAACAATCAGATTTTTTTTAATCCACGGGTCCATGTTGATAAGGAAGCGATAACTGGACATCGGGGAGAAAAACAAATTTGTAACGAATTATAGTACATACCGCCGTCTCCAAGTTCTTCGTCATTTTTTAAAAACTTGCCACAAAATGTTCATTTACCAAGTTTTACATGATGACCCACAGCGAATTTGCAAAATGTGCCATTAAAACACGTTATGGGTATTCTTCCGCAATTTTAATTTGGCATACTTATTATGTTGACGTAATTAAAGAAAACGTGACATTAAGTAATTACTTACTGGGGTCACCGTCGAGGTGCTAAAATCGTTGGTTATTTCATTTTGAAGATTGTATTTAAATTTATTTGTTTAGTTTTTCCACTGTTTCAAACCGAAGACTGACATATAACTTAATTAAAAGCTAAAAAACCAAACGCTTAGAAATTATCGGCATCGTCAGTTGTGTATTGCGCCCTCTGTTGACGATTAAAAAAGGTAAATGAACTTCACAAATCACATGTTGTTGACTTTATGCAAAGACGGTACTTTGTCGAGGTAAGTGAACGTTAAACCGCAATGTAAAGTAAAGTTTTAATGAAATTGAAATGTACAGCTTTAACTGTAGACCTAAAATGTGGCATGGAATTGTTGCTAGAAGTATAATGTGGCTTAATTTAGTGTAAAAATACAATTTTTGTCTGTCGTGCAAGACTGACTGCTACTGTACTGTACTGGTGCTACGAACACTGCAGTGAAGTGTACTGTAACCACCCATCATCAGGATGACTGAGTGCTACAGTGTGCTACTGTCAGTACTGAGTACTGCTTGCTGGTGCACCTCACATCATTATGTTGTACATCAGTACACTGACGTCCTGGGTATAAAGCTTCTCTACCATGCGAACAAAATTTTGATTAATGCTTTTCATATGTTTACCTGATTTTAGAACTAGAAGCTGAAATTCTGTTCATATATTCTTCACGGCCACAACTACACTTTTGAGGCGTTAAAAAAACCCAAATATATTCATGGATGGTATTAATTATTATTTCGGAAAATAAATTGCAGATCCACGCTAACGTTTTAAACATCATGTACCAATTAATGAGTGAGCACGTGCGTTGACCCGGAAGTCGAAGGAGTTGCTATAGCAACTCCTTCGACTTCCGGGTCAACGCGCCTTGTAGTTGTAGCACGAACGAATGTACACATGTACATGTAGTCTTGGTGTACTGTAAGACTTCGTTTTGATTGTCACAATATTTCCCAGCGAGATGGCCTATCATTTGCAGGCAGTTCGTGGATGATAGCGCCCTCTCGCGGGGAAATGATGACAAATCAAAATGAGAGGTATCTTACACCAGACTAGAACAAGTGCGACAAACTTGCTATTCGCGCACTTGCGTGCCGTTTTTGCGAGTATTCATAAACAGTCAGAACAGAAAGTTACAACAGAGCCGTCAATTTCCATTTTATTTTCCAAATAATGTCACCCAAGGTATAAAATTAACAATTCTGAACCCATCAGGCTGGAACTGGAAGTTCCAGACGCAAGGATTATGTGAACAACAAAGTTTCAGCTTCCTTCATTAGGTGAGGTGTAAATATGAAAAATGCTTGTTATGAATTTGTTTGCAATGGTACGGGACCTTTATACCCTGGACTCCGTCACTTTGTATGCAATGGAGGAGTCCAACCTGGGCCAACATGTACATGTACAGTGCATTGAACTGTAATGTACTATACAAAATAATTCTGGTCATAATGTGTGCTGGTCGCCCCCATGCTCATCCCACATGTACGTGCTCCTAACTTATTGTGCAAGTGGCAGTACTCTAGTCCTAGAACTATGATTGAGGTTCTTTCTGCAACATGTATTGACGTCTCCAGCCGCTTTTGATTGGTTTGGACTTGTGCTACCGCTAGGGTAGCAAAAATTGAGATTATAAAGAAAAACACTAGAAACCGCAAACAAGTTGGAAAAGGCCCTCGTGGCTTCGCCACTCGCGTGCGTGGTCTCCCCTTCCAGTCGCCTTGGATCACAGCTGTCCAAGCCACGAAGGCCTTGACAAAAGGCTAACCGGACCCAAGCTCTGGTGTTGTCAGCAGCAGAGTGTGGGTGCAATTTTGTGGTCGTGACACATGTGCCCTTGAGCAAGGCACTTAACACGTTGACTGCCGGTCATAGATTCGTAGGCCTTTCTCATTTGCCAAGTGTTGCCAAGTGTGGTGCGCATGCACGCATACCAAATAGGTACCTTTTTGGTGTCTACACGTTGTAATACAATTTCTAAGGATGTATGTCCTCACCACTGCCAGAAGCGTATTTGTTGCGTTCTCAGTGATGCCAGTGTATTCAATTAACAATACAAAGACCTTTCATTCTCTACGAGATACTCGTAGTGGCAGAATCCATTACACCTGTTACTACGAATATACTCGTAGGCGGCAGTCAACGTGTTAACCATGGAGCACAAGTATTTGAATATACATAGTATCAAACTAGATTGTGTTTCAGAAGCGTTTATTTTTACATACTGAGAACGATGAATCAAACTGAAATCCATGGTAAGAGCCACCTTGGTGTTCCAGTGGGTTGAATGGATACAAACTAGTAAATGCTAGGAAGTTTAAAGGCAAAGTATACCTTTGGTTTTTGTAACCGTACAATTGTTTTAAACCTATTAGGCCTTTAAATGTAAAACATACAATGAAACTAACCTGTGAATCTTTACGTTTCAAAAGGTGGTAGCATTGTTGATACATGTATATTGCCGAAAATCTGCAGTGGTTACCGTATACGTATGTCCACACAAGAAGAACACTGTAATCCATAATTGGAATAGCCTACAATCTGACAAACGTCTCATGCAGAAACTTTTCTCAGATTGATTTATGTTTTTGAATCCCTCTCTCTAAAACCACATTCCTTTGATTGTAATTGCTTCTCAAAATGTTATAGTATCAACAGCAGCAGTGCTTCTTACCAAGTAAGCTTTTATGCTCATATTAATTTTTGGAGTAATTACTAAAGGTGTACATGTACCCTCCCTTTAAACAAAAAGTAAAATGTACAAATGTACTTTGGAGTAAAGGCATTAGAGGTGAAAGCATATGCTTGAATTGGTATTTGATTTAAGAGTGAAGTTTTACTGTTACAGCATTTGCTAATAGAAAAAGAAAGTAAATTGTTCATACTTGTGGTTCATTTCACAGCCTAATGGGGAATCCATTGTGTGTACTTTCAATCCGTACACTAACACAGTACCCATACAGAGCAAACTGTAACATAAAGCAGGATGTTGTTTTAGAATAAAATTTCATCATGGCTGATATGCACTCCAGCAGTGATTCTGACCCTGAAAATGGCACAAGGAAGAAAACATATCACCCTGCACATGTGCAGATTGCAAGCAAACTATTTTCGTGAAACTTGTAAAACGCTACAAGGTGCTCCTTGCAAAATATCAGTTACGTGAAGAAAATGGCAGATGAGTATCAGCACGTACTGGCATTTAATGCCTCAAACCAATCTAGGCCAACAGCAACTTTTCCGAAATGTTGACACCTCCTTCTCTTTGCACCTTTTCCTGCCGAATGAAATTCATAAACGCTGCCATTTTGCAGTACCATGTTTTGGTTGTCCTTTTTTTCTTTGTTTTCCCCCCAGTTTAAATGAATATGATTTTAATACTTACTTGCTTCTCATTGTTTTTACAGGTTCCCATGATGATGAATCCTACATGGATCTTACCGCTCTTGGCTTTGTGCCTAATCCACCAAGCAGCAACCAGACCACTCCAGATGAATCCAGTTGAAACCAGTCTATACCAGTTCTTTCAGAACCAACCCAGATCTAATGGTTTAGGATGTGATGCCTGCAAGCTTGCAATAAGTGCAGTTGATACTCTCTTGGAGATGAACTCTACCGAAGATGATATCCTTGACGTCTTGGTGGAAGTTTGTAAATTGGGGAAAATTGAAACAGTGAGAGTTTGTGAATTCATTGCACCAGAGTTCAAGGTAAATTTTATCCCCTCTTATAAAATAATAAACATGTATTTAATATATAATAGTCTTACATTGTACATATCTGTGAAAATATCTTTGACAAAAATAGGTCCATTGTTACAAGCCTGGAATGAAACGGAGGTCACAGAGGCCATGGCCTCTGTTGCCCCCGGTCTTGGCCTCGATGCCCCTCCAGAAGTTTCCCATAGACTTAAAAATTTTCCAATGGAAGTGCCCTTTGCAAAATGAAAATGGCCTTGCCCTCCCAACGATGACATTCCAGGCCTGGTGTTAGTAAAAACAGTGAAAATCTTTTTGATTGCGGCAATCAAAGTGAGCAAAAATTGGTGATGGGGGTCTTCATGTGCTATTTTCTCAATCTTTACAGCATATCAAATGAAACTATTTCTCTAGTATTGATAAAAACATCATGAGTTCATTGAGTTCTTAGATTGAAACTATCTGATTGTCAGTAGTTACCAATCCTGTGTGGATACTTACGCCTTTAAGTATTGCACACATCCATTAAGTACCTAGGCGAGCAGTCATGTTTGGCTGTAAATCCGTAATCAGTTAATTGATATCTTTCATTGTACGCCGCACCAAACCTTGATGTTAAACATAAACTGAACATTGGCATTTGCAGAGTGTATAGAGTGCGGAGAATTCAGGATTCTATAATGGGAATCGGTAAACAATTCTCAAAAGAGTACCAGCAGTAAGTTTGTGTTGGCGGCTACGGCTACAGCTACGACTGTGGCTAAAGGTGTTGCTACGGATGTACTGTATTTTATCGCACAATGGAGGTAATCCAGCCATAGCCGTATCTCTAGGAGCCAATTTGGACACTGCCTACACTTACCCAATCCGTCTAAGCATAAGGGCCCAATTACAACTGCTTAAGCTAGAAATATTGCTTACAAATTTTCTGCTAAGCTAAAATAGGCAGGATACCAGTCAAAGATGCGACATGGTATTTTGGGTGGTAACCATTCCGGCATGTCTGAATAAAGCATAACTTTGTTTTGCCCCGCTACTTTTTCTACTAATTAAGGCAGCTCTATGAAATTGGGCCCAGATCAAGCTTTTATTCTATCTGTTTCAGGATGAATTGTTCGGAGTACTCGTCGGCCATTATGCAACACCTACACAGATTTGTGGCTCCTTACTTGGTAGCGATTGTGGTTCACCATATAATCCAGATACACCGTGGAATATCACGCTGCCCAAAACACCCAAGCCACCCGTTGTCATTCCTGAACCACCAAAGGTAAGGTCTAAAGCAACCTCATTCCCAGGGGTGACCGATCTCACCATGCCATTTTTCCCAGCATGCCTTGCTTGATTATAACCTCTGGACTTGGTTCCTTAAAATGTGCTAGAATCTAGCACATTTTTATAAGGCCTGAGGCCGATACATTCTACAGTACCGGCCACAAGTAATTCGAGTCGAGTAAACAAATGCTGCACAATGTGGCGCACGCCCGCGGATTCTGTACTATACACAGCGTTGGGTTAAGGCTATTCTAGCATCGACAACTTTTGCCTCAATCGTGCGTCGTCGATCGATCGTTAACACGAAGATTTCATTGCAAAAGAAGTTCTATAAAACCGATTCTCAAATCACAAATCCATGAAATGGTTGTTGATTAAAAAAGGATTATTGAGGGCAGAAATTAGGGGATAAGATTGCAAATTTCCGTGTGTGTGTCCGTTTGAGAACAATTTTTCTTAGGCCTTGAAAAGAATCACGGTCGTACTTTATCACCAAATGCACGGTATGGACAGAGATCCAATTTTTCAATGTAGTTGGAGCATCACTGGTCACCCTAAGCATGCTGGCAGGAAAACAGTTGCTTTCTGCAAGGTACCAGTCATCCATGAGGCCCCGGTAGCGCAGCTAAATGCAGGAGCAGTCATGGCCACGCAGCACAGGGATTTTTGTACACGTTTTCTTTCATTCAATGTTTGAGGTTTTGAGAGTTCAGCTTAAAGTTGAATAAAACACGGAGGAATTTATTCTTCCATGGGTGAAGCATGGAGGGTTGAAGTACATGTAAGTTTATTAGAATGATATTACATGCGTGAAATTGTTCTACATGTTCATGTGTGTGTACGAGTTCGTTGCAGGACCTTTACAGGTCCCCGCAACGCAGGTCCACGACACGTTCCCCGGCTTGCGGGGCCCCTGTTCTGTCCCCGCAGAATCCCCGCGGGGCTTCGGGGAGCCCCGTACCTGCCACGCAGTTTACCCGCGGGTACTCGTCCGCAACTCGCGGGGCTTTCAGGGGTTTCCCTTAACTTTTTTTTCCACTCGCCCGCCGGACGAGTCAACCAAAATGTTGGGTCGCCCGCAAGTTTTTTCACTCGCCCGTATGTTATGCACACAATTTTCGTAGCATAAAAAAAAAAAAAAAAAAAAAAAAAAAAAAACACACACACACACGGAAATTTCCGTTTTTGGACCTTCTTATCCCCTAATTTCTTCCCTTAATAATCCTTTTTTCATCAACTACCATTTTCATGGATTTTTGATTTGAGAATCGGTTTTATAGAACTTGTTTTATAGAACGCGTGCGCGCCACAATGTGCAGCATTTCTTTACTCGACTCGTGAACGTGTACAGAGTTGGAGGTTAGCCAAGCTTTCTTATGAATATGTAGTTTTTAACGGGCCAATCACAGCGTGCGGAATGTTGGTTATGATGGACTTTGGACCTGCTGTTGTACTGTACAATACACCAAGTGCTGTGTGCGTGCGTGGACTACAGGCGGGCGAGCGAACGTTGTGGGGCCTGTGGATACTCGCTACCATTACCATGTGGTTATGAGCGTGCGTGGACTACAGGCGGGCAAGCGAACGTTGTGGGGCCTGTGGATACTCGCTACCATTACCATGTGGTTATGTGCGTGCGTGCGTGTTTTACTTATGAACGATCGTGATCGCGATCGCGATCGCGGCCACATTAAATCTAGCAAATGTAAATACTTCCCAAACCATTTTACGAACTTATAAATAATCTCTCTCTGGGATTTTACCACTGTACCCCTCATTTATTGTGAAAAGGAACAAATTTTTGACTCGCCCGGCGGGCTAGTAAAGGAAGGGTTTTGACTCGCCCGCCGCTGTTTTCACTCGCATTTGGCGACCGGGCGACCGCTAATTTCGAACCCTGGCTTTGGAATTACTTGTGGCCGGTACTGTACGTGCTCGCTCCAGTATCGTTACCTGCAAAAGAGGCATCAATGCAAAAAGGAACTGGTCCCCTGTCATTCTACGTTGATTTTGTGATAACTGTCTAACTGTACGCAGGTTAGGGTGACCGTTCAAAAAACATGATTCATTTAAAATAGAATCATGTCAAAATACTTGCATTTTGACACGCAAGCGTCCTACAAGCGCTTGAAAGTTTTTAACGAGTGTGCACGCAAAATTGTCACTTTTGGGAGCCAATCAGTTCCCTTTTTTTAGTACATCACTACCAGGGGGTTTGTGACGAGAGGTATGGATACGATGCGCTGCCCATGGTAGCGAGGCTGGGTCCAAAGATCTTCCTCCATTGTTTAACCCTTTAGAGACCATAGTGGCCGGAAACGGCTTGTACCGAAATGTCCATAGCGGCCATGAACAGCCGCAAGATTTGACCTACTTCAGCTCAAACAAGAAGGTCAAAGAAAAGGTGTCGGACAGAATTTGACATTTTCCAATTTTTCCCATGTAACCAGAGAATCTACAATTCTAAATAGGGAGACTTCCAACATAGAGCCATAGCTCAATTGGTGGAGTGCTGGCATGTTAATCCAGAGGTCGTTGGTTCAAGTCCCACTCCAGTCAATTTTTCTTTGTTCAACCCCAAAAAGTTTACCTAGTCAGTTTCCCTTGTGGTTTATTTATACTTGACAATAATAACAGCAATCGGCATTATGATTTCAGAAAGGATCTCCAACGATGAACGTTCTACACATTAGTGATTTACATTGGGATAGGATGTACCAGGAGGGAACCAATGCAGAATGCGGGGAACCACTTTGCTGTCGCTCTAATGACGGCCCACCAGGTAAAATGTTCTCTATAAGTGACATAGGAGAGCAGTAGAAAATCTGAACACTTGCCACAGAAATGGCATGACATTTTACCTGACAACATTCAGGAGAGATTACATTTTGAAGATTTTAAACATGCAAATTGACATATAATGTCTCAGTGACTAATTTTTCATTCAAGAATTAATGTACAAAACAAGATTCGAATTGCGGGGGAAAATATACAAGGCTGCAGGGCTTGTAGCTCAAAACTTGTACTGATCAGAATTTTTTTACAATAACTCAAAATGAGGAACAATAATATCAACCAAGTGTCACATTTGAGCTTTTTTTATTTGAACAAGCACTAAGATAATTTTTTTCTCTCATTGGTCTCATTAGTAATACTTCAATACTCAACAGAAATAAAAGATACTTGTATTTCTCTGTTAAAATTAGAAATAACAGAGAGGTATTATTATTTGACAAACACAAGACCGCCGGACCTGTTTGGTCGTGAGTTTACTGGCTTGATGGTAAAATCAGTGGCCTCTGGCCTGCGGTCCAGTGTAAATTTAAAGTCATATTTAAACCTTCATGACTGAACAATTGACCTTTATGACTTGAGACTTGACCTTTAGGACTTGAGACTTGACCTTTAGGACTTGAAACTTAACCTCACCTTTGGGACAAGAGACCTCACCTTTATGGCTTGAGTCTTGACCTTTAGGACTTGAGACTTGGTTTTTGTGACTTTTTACAATAGCTTGATTCAAAACACTGTACTTACCCGATTCCTCCTTTTTCCATTTCAGCTAAAGGGGTACCTGGAGCAGGCAAATGGGGAGACTACAGAGGGTGTGACACCCCTACAAGAGTTGTTGAAAATCTGCTGCAAACAATCTCCAAAACACACAAAGTAAAAGAAATAAGATATTGATCCTTTTTTTTTTTTTTGGTACTAGAAAGCAGATGAGCTCTGTCCTCGGCAAACCAACATGTATAGATTAAAATGACAAATTCTCACGGAGGAGAGTGTTTCGTTAGACAGTTGGTACTGGTGTCAGTTTAGAAAAACATACACTTTTGAATCAACCACTTTACAATAGTGTTAAAAACTTTACTGTGCCTCTGCGCAGTATTATTTTTGTGAACTTTTCAGAGCTTTCAGAATAGTCAATGTTAAAAAATTTCCTTTTTTTGTTTTTCTTCGAAAATTGTGTGTAGGTTGGTCACAAGAAATAACTAAAACACAAATTTCAGTAAAAACAAAAAGTATATTAACTAACAATTGAAAAAGAAGAAGAAAAAGTACTCAGCTGGTCAAGATCGTCAGTTTAACTCCTGATAAACTACAAAGTTGTTTGTTTAAGCCAGGAAAAAACATTGAAAACTACTGATGTTGGAGACCTTTGGTCTAAAATATCTGGTTCATTTGAGGCTTTACTTTGTTCTTCCGTGTATATATTATACTGTGAAGTCATTCGATATTTAAAAATCGAAATTTGGGGTTGGTGATTGGGTCAAAACAATTTCAAAACAAAAATTCAAATTTTTTAAACATTAGTCTATTCTGAATGGCCCCTAAGTACAGTATTTGTGATATATTTTGTATTGTGTAGCATTTTGTGTTTGTTTTGAGAACATCGATGAACCACAATGAAACACTGAGGTCGTTCAGACACAGTACTAAAGTCGGTTTAACTCATGGTTCAACCCGATCGAGTTCAACTCTGTGTGTGTCTGAACGGTTCTAAAGTTAAACTGAATTGGGTTTAACCCGGAAAAGTTAGACCGTCGAGCTGGGGGGTTTATCTTTAGACCACTTAGGGTTTATCTTTTAACACTGTGTGTGGACAGAATAAAAAAGACCACATCCGGTTTAACTCACACAGCGCGCTGGTGTACGGTCAGCAGGCACTCGGCAGCAGTATCTCAGCGCGTGAATAAACCGGATGTTAGAGTAATGGGGTCGCGTCTGCTCTGACCTCTTAAAACCAAAGATAAACCATATCGGGTTTAACTCAGTGCTGTCTGAACGCAAGGGGAACAAATTTTTACGACTGCCCCCCGCTGGCTCGTCAAGTTAAACCGGTTCGGGTCTAACTTAGTACGCTGTCTGAACATACCCAAAGACTAAACAAAGTAAAGACAAAACTTCTCATAAAATGCACTCTTCACCTTGAATAGGCCCGAACCTTGGCCGTGGTCCAGGGCCTATAATCAGCCATGGCATGCTGGAATCTTGGACTTAAAAATCTTAAGCTGAATGCAATGACAACTAGGCTTTGAATCTCTTGTAATCATTGTTTGTACAACAAGAGGATTATGGTTTGGAATCGCGGGTTACACAATAACCCCCGGAAAAAGGGTAATTTTGAGCAGCACTCTTTGAAATGAAGTGTAGCTTTCTACGCAATGAACTGTCCGGGGTGTGGGGGGGGGGGGGTTGCGTGATTACATATCAACTGGTCAACTCCAAGCATTCATAAACGTCCACCAACAGTTTGGAAAAGTTTGGCTGAAAAAGATGTTATCCGACGTCAAGTCGTTAAGAATGAAAGTGGTTCATGTCAAGGACAATCGGTCAGGTGCATCGGACTCTAACTCTGGTGTTTCTGATCAGCGGGGTGTGGGTTCAAGACCCGGCCTTGACACTTGTGTCCTTGAGCAAGACACTCAACCATTATGGCTTTGTCCTTCGGATGGGACATAAAGTTGTAGGTCCCGTGAGTTGTGTAATATATGTAAAAGAACCCAGTTACACTTATCACAAAGGGAAGGAGCTTGCTCCAGTGTTTCTGGCATGGTCTGGCAGCAATATGCTCCACCTCACCTTGTATCCCTTTCAAGCTGTTGTATTATGGTTGCTTCATCTCATAAAATCATTTTTAACAAGCTCCACCTGATTTGATATTTCGGTGCTAGGAATGTCATTTATGACAGCCGTGGCACATTATAAATATATCTTATTATGGGTTTTTTTCATTTCATTTTTTTACAGATTGATTTTGTTTACTTAACTGGTGACATTCCAGCGCATGATGTTTGGAACCAGACACGCAAAGATCAGACAAGCGCCCTCAACGAAACAACTCAATACTTTAAGAAATACCTCCCCGGGGTACCAGTTTACTCTGCAATTGGCAACCATGAAAGTTCACCGGTTAACAGGTATAATATGTAAAGTTGAGCCTCTGAAACTATTGTATTTGAGTGAATTTTTTTGTTTTGCTGATAATGAAACTAGGAATGTCTCTCCTCATTAAAACTCAATCCTTGCAAATCTTCCCCAATCCTCCCCAATCCTCCCAATCCTCTCCCAATCCTCTCCCAATCCTCTCCCAATCCTCTCCCAATCCTCTCCCAATCCTCTCCCAATCCTCTCCCAATCCTCTCCCAATCCTCCCCAATCCTCCCAATCCTCTCCCAATCCTCTCCCAATCCTCTCCCAATCCTCTCCCAATCCTCTCCCAATCCTCTCCCAATCCTCCCAAATCCTCCCAAATCCTCTTCCAGGAAATTGTCTGATTGTGGACTGTAGGCCCAAATAACAATTGCTCATAGCTGGGCCAGGCATACCAATTTTATCCAAGTCCAAACATTTGGATGTAGAGTGACCATAGAGTGGAGGATAGCGGAGGATTGAGGACTGTAGGCCCATATAACAATCGCTCATTACTGGGCCAGGCATACCAATCTTATCAAAGTCCAAACAATTTGGTGTTGAATGACCATGCCTGTGCAACCTACAGGATGGAATGTCTAAGGGTGTAATTTTGCGTCAACAGACCCAACCAAAGGAGGGCGTTTCAAAGCTGTTTTGAAACATACTATAAATGTTCACCATTATTCAGTTTGGAAAAAGTATTGCACAACCAGTCCACAAAGCCAAGCCGGTTACAAGAGAATAGACAGCTGAACAGATTGTTCCACTTATCAGAGGAGGTAGATCTGGGTGGCTCTGTGCAGTGGTAATGCAGATTTTGTGTACATTTGTATGCCAGGAACAAATTTCACAGCCCATAAAAAAAAATGCACAACTCTGGGAACTGACCGCCTAGATATGTGGAATGGTCCTGGAATGGACTGGTCCTGGTCTGGAATGGACTGGTCCTGTCTGGGATATCCTGGATGATCAAGTCCCTCTGGGCTTTGCAAGTGAATAAAAACAAGAAACACTTAAAATGGGCCTTAGAAGGGCCACTGGTTCTCAAAACCACAACAGCTCATAAAGAGATTTGTACATGGTGTCTCTGCGAAACCTCATTTATTGGGATTCCACTTTGGAATATATTTGCTCAATGTTTGTAAATGATTTGATTTGGATACAGTTTCCCACCTCCGTTTGTGACTGGCCATAACTCCATAACATGGTTGTATCAAGCTATGGTGAACTCCTGGGTGACAGATGCTAAATGGCTACCTAAAAATACAACATCTACGATTATCAAGTAAGTCTCTTACGTCATATTACGTTTCTTTGTTTGTTTATTTTTCATCTTGCTGTATGACCTTTTGGAGCCAACTGCTTTTACATGTCAGAACTAATCAACTGCTTTGTCATTATTGTTGTATTGTACACAATCGCCCTGATTGCAAGATGCAGATGTCGGCAGCTCTGGTGTATTGTTTGTGGTTTTTGTTTATGTGATCAAAGCAAATAAACGCCGCATTGGTTGTAAATTAAAAAATATATATAATTCAACTTTTAAGGAGTGCTATTTTTTGAAGAATTTTTTTTTGAAGAAATGGGAGGAGAGCTCTCCTTAAAAATTAAGGTCTGAAAGACTGTTGTGCTGTCTGTGGTTGAGACATGTACATGTAGAAGTATATTTTTATGAAACAGAAACTGAAGGGAAATGTACATATGTATAGTGGTGCAAAAACAAAATGTTTAGACTGTGGTTATCTTCTTTTATTTGGTGCTACACAACATGAATTTGACAGAGTGCAAAAATTACAAAATAGTGCAGGTCATTTTGTATGTTCCACACCCTTTAGGAAACATATTAGCCCATCACTCAGGGAACTTCATTAGCTACCGATTAGAGAACAGAGTCATTTTAAAACTTGCTCTTTTTGTTTATACCTGTTTGAACAAAACTATTCGTATATATCTCTCTAATTTACTGTCCTATTCCTTTATGTTTTCTTCATTCCACACTTCACATCACTCTTCTGAATGTTCCCTGTGTAAACAATGTTCTGGGTCAAAAAGCATTCAGTGTAGCTGGACCCATGATTTGAGACAATCTTCCTCCTGTCATTAGGGAATCTCTTAGTTTATCTCTATTTCATAAAGCTCTTAAGACTCTGCGCTGTCCATGTTTATTTATGTTAGGTGTGCTTAGATCTTGATGGACTAGCCCCTTGTTATGTTACAATGTATTTGTCATGTTGTGGATATGGCTGACAGGTTATTATGTTGTTTTAGTTGACACAAATGCATGAAATACGGTATGCTTGCTTATTTATATTGGCTCCATTGGGAGTGGACAACCCGTTTGTCCCTCTTCACGTAATGTCACATATTTTGACACAATGCCTAATGCACGTTGTAACCTATATGTATCGGCAAAAAATGTTGGTGCTCAACAGAGGGCTATAAAAACAAGGTAGACTAGGATAGGTAATGGCTCCTAACTGCATGCATGCCGTCTTAAGTTAAAAAGTATCAGCCTTGTGCCGGAGCAAAAAACTTAAATCACACCAAGCCAACGTCTTAACAGCGCTCTCGATTAACATTTTTTGCAACTCACACTCCTGCATGGAGGGAAGCAACCATGGATTAGTTTCTTGCGCAAACGTCGTAGTCATGTGCATGCAATACACCCACGTTCTTCAGACATGAAATTATGCCGTTTTCCCGTGCAAGCCCAAATCGACAAAAAGTACTTCCAGAATTTTAATCTGAGCTCAAAAAAATGAAAATGATGCAGTCACCATCTTTTCTTTACAGGTAGGAACCATACAATTATTGTGTTGAATCTCTACTTAAATTTTACAAATAGTGAACCATTCAATTTGTTTTCTTCTTTTGTTTGATTTTGCTTTCCCCTTTTCCACGGTTTGTTTCCCCTTCTGCATGCTCCGCCCCCATTCATTTTGTTTTTTTCCTGGGATGCCTCCTACATGACGTTTTATTTATGCATTATTTGACAATTTAAGTATCTACTTTTTTTTGTATGTTTGTTTGTTTATTTACTTTGTTTATGTAAAAAGTTTTTTATGTTCTTGTACTATTTGTTCTTGTATTTATTTCAATAATATTTTGCCTCTTTGTTGATTTGATTGTTCATTACATTTTACATTTTGTGAGGTCAAATATATAGTTACAAAAAATAAACAGAATCATTATTATAAAAATAATTATTAATAATAACTTTTGTTTTCTGTAATAGTTCTGAACCTTTAGTGGTTTGCATATTTAAAAAATAAAAGTTATTTGGATTTGTAGGCTTGGTATTTTTTAATTGGTAAAAACACTTCAATTAACAAGTCTTCAAGTCTTTGACAAAATGTATGGAGGGGCACATGGTCCATTGCATTGGGTGCAACAGCCTGCTTGATTGCCATCAAGTTCTACTTCTGTATCACAAACCATACATCATCAAATCTGTTGAAATCTTTACATCTTACAACCAATAGGATGCATTTAATCTAAGGGGTGGTACACCGCCTCATGATCTCATATAGATAATGATCTCATATAGATAATGGCCGGTGGCATATCTAAGGAAAATAGCAACTAAGGCACCAATAGTCATGTAGCTCCAAGCACTGTACTTGTACCGACTAATGACAGTGGTTTAACTTTCTGGGGTCAGTTTCATAGAGCTGCTGAAGCACTGAATATTGCTGAATAGTTTTCTGCTAATCAGAAAGGAGCAGGATGCCAGTCACATTTAGTACATGTGGAATGGTATTTTAGCTGGTAACTTTATTCTGGTAAGCATAATTTTGTTGTGCTTAGCTAGTTTAAACAGCTCTATGAATTTGGGCATTGGCCTTCCTAGTGCCTCTCATCACCCATGATGATCAAAGACAGATCAAATATCTGAAGAAAGTTCTGTATTCATTAACTGAGGAAGTCTTGTTTGATTTTCATAGCAGCTGCTCAGTGGCGCCCTCTTCAGCTGGTGCCCAGGGCACATGCCATACCTGCCATGCCTTAGGTACGCCACTGGTAATGGCTCTGAAGAGAGCTGAGATTTGATTGGTTTGTTCTCAATGTTTTGACAAGTTTGCTGTAGTTATTGTCAGGAAGTTACTTGGTAATTTATAAAACTTTTGTTTTTTTGGTTTGATTCTAGGGGTGGATACTACACGGTACCTGTCTATCCAGGTTTAAGGGTCATCTCATTGAATATGAACATGTGTAACAATCAAAACTGGTAAGTGCCAAGTACATTGATCTCACTTGCCTTATGGGTTACATGTAAGTTAGCCGGTACCGCTGGACATGTCCGGATGGAGTTTACTGGCCCAACTCTAAAAACACTGGCCTCAGGCCTGCGGTCCAGTGTAAAAGTCGAGCCCTGATCTAAGCATTTCCCAGGGGGGTCATGAACCCTAGCTAGGCCTTCGTCCAAGTGAAGGAACTTTGAAAGAGAAAAGGCTTGCTCCAGTGTTTTAAGTACTGGGTGTATTTTCTTTGTGGAGTTCATGCACTCCAGACTAATTTGTTGAGCAAAGAAAACCCTTGGGGGCAGCACACCACTGTAGTGGTACCACATTAATGCTCGCAACTTGCCAATATTATTCACCAGTTGGCTTCGGAGGACCCAATAACATGCAAAACTCTTATGCAACACACAATGGCAAGCAGGCTTATGAATAGACTTGTCCCCTGTCTTTATCCGCAAGGATAAAGGCAGGCACTGGTCTTGGCGTGTTGTGGCCGAGCGGATAAGATCACTGGACTCAAGCTCTGGTCGTGACACTTGTGTCCTTAAGCAAGACACTTAACTATTATTGCTTCGTCCTTCGGATGGGACGTAAAGCCGTTGGTCCCGGGTGTTGTGTAACGCACGAAAAAGAACCCAGTGCACTTATCGAAAAGAGAAGGGGTCCGCCCCGGTGTTCCTGGTTTGATCGGCTGCATATTGCGCCACAGCACCTTGTAAGCCATTACAAGGTGCTATGTAAAGGAGTAGGTCTCATACTTCAAACGTAGCCCCAAATACCTTGCAGGAAATACTGAATGTTAAGCGCTTAGAGGCTGGCCTGCAGTAGGCGCTATACAAATACAATATATTATTATTATTATTATTACAGGCCCAATGATTTCATTGGATACAATGAGTTCATTGGATAAATGTGCTGTGACGTAAGCTTTCCATATCTGTGTTATGATTGGTGGAGGTTACGAGGTGATGTAGTTTGTCAGCTTGCACTTTCGATCGTCTGGATGCTGGGTGTGCATAATGTTGTGTACATCATGTAGTGTTGTTTTATTCACTAAGTAATAATGTGTACATGTACATGTAGGTGTGAATGCGAGGTCAAAGGTACATCTGGCTACATTTGGTCATGCTGGTATCTGGCGCTATTCACGAGCCTCAAACTGTGATGTCAGGTGTTCGGGCTAGCTTATAAACTGCTATTCTAGTTAACTTTTTAATTCTTCACCCTTGACCTTTCATTTCTAACTTCAGATCTTTATATTTCCTAACCCCTGACCTTTCTTAACCTTTGACCTTTCTATTTGATGAACAGGTGGTTGTTAGCTAATGAAGTAGACCCAGCTAACGAGCTCCAGTGGTTAATTGATGTCTTACAGAAAGCGGAGGATGAGAATGAATTCGTTCACATCCTTGGTCATATCCCACCAGGATCTGGTGATTGTTTACCACAATGGAGCTGGAACTATAACCAGATCGTTAACAGGTACGTGTCACTTTCTATTTAAAGGGAAGGTATGTGTTTGGTAATCACTCTTAAAATTTATGGCAATAAAAACTTACTTACAGCAGCTTTCGATAGTATAAAGCGCTTTGAGAGTCATTTCACTTTAAAGAAAAGTGGTTGTGGAAAAAGATACCAGTTTTTATGCCCAAAAATTGGAATCTGAGAAACATTTCTGTCAGGTACGTTTTTCAGATTGTGTTTTCCAATTACGGATTATTTTTCCTGCCTAAGGACATAACCACTGCGGATTTTTAGCGATATCTTAAAACCCTACCACCTTTTAAAATGAAATTTTCACAGGTAAATTTTTTGGTATGTATCTTCATTTATAAAGGATTACAACAATCAAACGGTTCAAAAAAACTAACGGTATAATTTGCCTATAACATATGTATTTATTTATTTATTACACATCCATCAGCACAATTTAGCCAACAACAGGATGAATAGGGAACGAGAAGAAATGTTCGGTTTTAGATGTGGGAGGAAAACAGGGAAACAATGGGAAAAACCCATGCATTTAGCTAGGTACTGAAAAACCAATTCGCTCCAGTCTAAGGTGGGATTCGAACCCTGATCCAAAGAGGTGAAAGGCAAAATGTGGAACCGAATCTCTTTCTGATTCAGTGTTCTCCCCATGCACATGCTAGCTTATCGGGATGATATGCCCGACTTGCGTGCCGATGCGCGCACGTTTCGGCCGATACACACACACCCACACACAAGTTTTTTAAAAATTAACAATTATTTATTTTACAAAAAAGTAATTTCACAAAAAACATCCAGAGAAAAACCATAGAATTAACCAGATTACACAGTAGGGCTTTTAAAACCAAGATAAACACCAAGTGGAAAACATTCAGAAGACCTTGTTTCAGTTTAGCATGTTTTGGCCAAACATCCTACAATTTGGGTCCAGAATGCCCCACAGTTTTGAAAAAACCTGGGGATAACCCTGTAATTGAAGGCAAACCCATTGCCGTAAAAGGCCCAGTCATTAGTCAATTACAAGGAGACAGAAAACCTCATCCCTCTTCACAGGTCTAACGCACATGGCAGGAATTTGCGTAATTTCCACTCAATCTCATTACTTCCTTGTAGAAACAAGTGATTCAGAAGCCGAGCTATTCCACACTTCATTGGTTTATAAAAAAAATTCAAAATATCGGTGGTGATAGATTTTGTAAACAATCAATGCTAAAACACTCAGCTAAATCTATTTTTTTCTGAAGAATCTCATGTACAATCTTGCTTTTTTTCTTCCAGATATGAAAGTACCATAAGAGGACAGTTTTTTGGCCACACCCATAAAGACAGTTTTGAGCTGTTTTATGATGAGAAGACGAAACGTCCAACGAGTATGTTGTACAATGGTGGCAGTGTTACTACCTACTCAAACATCAATTCTAATTATAGAATCTATGAAGTAGATGGTCATCACCTCAATAGCTCATGGGTAAGTTCAACTTTGACTTACTCCCCTCCCCCATTACCCTAACAGCTCCTAGTTCAAATTGGACTACCCCCTCCCCCATTACTGTTCAGACTGTTTTTTTCATCATAATCATCATCAGGCTGTAATTTTTCCCTTTCTGGATGAAGCCTTCCTCCTGCAATTTCCATTGTCTTCTGTCACTCGTCATTCGACTCTATGTTGCTGTGTTCATTATGTAGTGATTTCATTTGTCCATCCTTTTTTGTCTTCCTTTTTTCTCCTGCCTGTCCTTGGTTGCCATTCTGTGTGAGTCTCTTACTCTATCTGTTGTCTTGCCTTCTTGCTAAGTGCCTTGACCATCTCCATTTAATTTCCTCGATCTTCTCTTCGATATCTTTGACCTTTTTTTTTTCATGCCCCGCAGTTGGCAAAGCCGTTAAAGGGCCATACTGTTTCTGACACGTTTTTCCATCCCCCAACTTGGTGTGTAGACTGGTCTTGGGATCCCCTAGAAGCCTGTTGTTTTTTAACCCCCTAGGCCAAATGTCAAGGTCATTATGGCTAAAACAAATAAATAATGTCCTGGCGATAACTCAAGGCTTGGTAGTATATTATCTCCAAACATAGTTTGTTGATTGGTCTTTGTCACCCCCAGAAGCCTAGATCAGAAATAGGGTCATTATGGCTATTAAATTAAAAAAATTGTTTAAGCTTTAATTTAAGAAGGACTTGGCATATTACATGCATCTCCAAACTTGGTGTGTGGATTGGTCTTGGGATCCCCCGTAAGCCTGTTATTTTTTAACCGACTTGGTCAAATGTCTAGAAACGGACTGGCTTGCGGGGCATTTGTGATAACTAGTCACGACTTTGTTTGTATGATTGTGCTTGTGTCTCACTTTGCCCCGTAATGATAGGGTGTCATGGCCGAGCGTTGTTAGAGCATTGAATTCAAGTTCTGATGGTTAAGGCAACGGGGTGTGGGTTCGAATCCCGGTCACAACACTTGTGTCCTGGAGCAAGATGCTTTACTCTATAACTGCTTCTCTTCACCCAGGGGTATAAATTGGTACCTGCAAGGGTAGAGGTTGATAGTGTGTTTGAAAAAGCCCTCTGAGCTCCACGGCAGCTCAGGCTGTATACTCCCCAAGGAGCTGCTAAAAGATTATAGGAATGTTATTGGCCCAATGACGAGGGCATTAATGTAAAGCCCATTGATACATTGTAAAATGCGCTATATAAGAACTAGTTATTGTTATTGTTAATAATTTATTGAGTATTCTCCTTAACATTGCTCTCCGTTTGGGACTAATTTGATAAATAGATGTAAAATATTTAACCTAGTGATCACTGAAGTGGCAAATACAAGAGGTAATTTCTATTTTCTGTTATTCTCAATTGCAGTCTGTGTTAGATCATTCCACATACGTCATGAACATTACTGACGCAAACATCACAGATAAACCTGTATGGAAACTGGAATACACAGCAAAGGTACGTATCATGTGTTTAAACAATTTATTGCTTAGCAAACTTGAATCCTCGATTCTGATTGGTCAATCCATAGTAACAAGAGCGTGATATCAACTTTGCATTGCCCATAAAGCTACATTTCAAGTTTGTTTGAAGATGAATTTGTTATCAAATACATGCTTGTTGAATATGGAAAACTACAGCACGTCTGCATCTCATATCGGCCTTCAGCCTCGTACGATATGGGACCATTACTGGAAACCTCCATTAAAGATTTGTTGAGTTTCGCCACAAAAAACTATACATCCTTTTCACTGAGTGGGTGTGTTTACATTGAATTACTTGCGTCATTGAACCTAATGGATGAGCAGTTAATCTGCCTGGGGCAGTCAGCAGCACTACTGGTTGGCTCAGTGCTATAAGGTCAATAATTGCAATTTCATATTCACAAAAGGTCATTAAATGAAAGCTGCGCATACAATTGAAAGAAGTTAATCAAAATCAACAAATAAATGTTTTAATTAGAAAATGAATGTTTCTTTTTGCCAAACAAATATGAAAAGGTGCAGTGTTTTTTCTTTACCTTTGAAGGTGGGATAAGCCGCGTCTTATACACAGGTGGCGTGTCGTGGCCGAGCGGATAAGATCACTGGACTCAAGCTCTGGTGTTTCTGACTCAGCAGAGTGTGGGTTCAAGTCCTGGTCGTGACACTTGTGTCCTTAAGCAAGACACTTAACCATAATTGCTTCGTCCTTTGGATGGGACGTAGAGCCGTTGGTCCCGTGTGTTGTGTAACGCACGTATAAAGAACCCAGTGCACTTATCGAAAAGAGAAGGGGTCCGCCCCGGTGTTCCTGGTTTGATTGGCAGCATATTGCGCCACAGCACCTTGTAAACCATTACATGGTGCTATGTAAAGGAGTAGGTCTCAAACTTCAAACGTAGCCCCCAAATACCTTGCATGAAAATACTTAATGTTGAAGCGCCTTGAGCGTCACTGAGTGACGGATATAAGCGCTATATAAATAGCCATTATTAGGTGTTCGGAGCATAGCGCGAACACCTCTTGTTTTTGTTCCGTTTTTTTTTTATTTTTATTTTTTTAATACTTCTTCTTTTTCTTCTTCTTATCCCTCGCGATTGTCCGCTAACAAAGACACATTTTCCAAGCTCACACAACCTTTAAACTTCACATATGGTTAGATCTTTATAAGTAGAAGACATCGCTGTAGTGATGTCATGATGCTGTCACCAGGTGTCAAGTTACAATAAATCAAAGTTTAATATTTGAAAAAATCATAACTCCAAAACTACACAATAGATTTTCACAATCTATACATCATCGGATAGGCCTGTTATGGCTCTAAAAACGCTACACAAAGTTTGACCTCATTTGACCTTGACTTCCGGTTCAAACCGGAAGTCGAATATTTTATAAATTCATATCTCAAAAACTACTGATCATTTCACCACAATTTTTACATCAGATTGTAGTTCTGTGATCCTTCCGAAACTTTTGCACAGAAATGATGCCAATATGACCTTAACTTCTGGTCCTAAATGGGTGTTACAGCCAACGTTAGTATTAACGCGCATTTAATCTTTGTACATAGAAAAGCGCTGTAGCCGACTGTTCAGCACCATGAATTATAAGGTTCAAAGTCCATGAAGCCTGTGTGTGCAACACGAAGCCTGTATGTACAGTCCCACGTAATGGAAACTCATTACTTTTGCACACAGATGATACCATTATGACCAAAACTTCTTGTCCTAAACGGGCGTTACAGACAACGTTGGTATTACCCACGTAAGGAAAACCGCTGCAGCTGGCTGTTCGGCTGCATTATTCATAAGGTACAAAGTCCACAAAGCCTGTGCGCATAGTCCCACATAACGGAAACGTAAGCAGTACATGTACATTCCGCAAGCATGATGGCGCAATATCAAATAACTGTTCATGCTTTTATCCCGCTCTGGGACATTAATATTGGCTCGCTCTGTGACAGATGCCGCCTACGAAATATACGTCATTTAATTTTTTAATCTTTGAAATTTCGTATAAAATCAAGTATACAAGCCCCTGGGTTGCTTTTTGCGGGATTATACGAAGGTAGTATAGGTCTTCGATTTTAACTGTCTGTGTGACATAACGTGACCTCTACTTCCGGTTGAAACCGGAGGTGCCTTGTTATTTAAAAGTTGCAACTTTTTTGGAGTCGTTTTGTATGAAGTTGTAGTCTGAAAAGGTCTGATTTTAAAAATAAGACCGATGGCGTCATTAAAATACAAGAGCGCCCTCTAGCGGCAGGTAAATTTTAGGTACTGTTACGGTGACAAAATCAGGTTTTACATGACGTCACCTTCAATGTCAATTTTAAAGGCTTCATCTACATAATAACATTCTCACTTGAGCTGAACTTTTGGATGTCCTCAAGCTGAGACGTTACAAATTTTATTTTCCTTGAAAAATTACGTCATCAGTTGTAACATGACGTCACCTTAAAGAGGCAGTTTTACCAAATCTTGTTAAAAGTATATATTGAGAACCACAGCTCTTATGATTTAAATCTTTGCATGCCTGTGAAAGTTTGACGTGTAAGGGTTCGTTTTATTTGTTAGTGACATGGTTTGACCTGCCTTCCTGTTCAAACCGGAAGTTTAAATTAGATTAGATAATATCAAGCTTTATTTGAAATAGGTTTTCTGTCCATATTTGCAAATCTCTTTTTTTTTTACTTTCAATATTTGCCTGCTAATCACTCAATCCGAACACCTTGTTTTTGTAGTAGGCAAAAACTGAATGTCTAGTGTATTCTTATGTTTGTTCTAAAAAAAAATACACACAAACGTTGTTCGCTAATGTTTTGCTTTTTCCCAAGCTCGTATGGTCATGAAACTTGGCAACCATTTTACGCATGATTAGTGGATGAAACAGAAGTTTTCACGTAATGATGACGTCATCTGATGATTTATTAGGTAATTAAAAGTAACTAATTTTTCAACAAACATAACTCAAAGACCGCGGACTTTCAATTATTTCTTTTTTCTTGAATCTAAAGAACATTGGATACTAATCATTTCGTACATGGGAATGAATACATTTTAAGATGTATTTCTAGGTGAAAACGAGCGTTAAAATATTGAAATCTAGACCAATACCGAGCACACAGTGTGGCATCCAATCCAGTATGACATGCACACAAAACCGCACAACGTGCAGCATGCAGCCATAATATACATTGTGTGCAAATCCTGGAAAGCCCATTGAATATCATTGCGTTGTTTATTCGTGTATGTACATGTACTAACAACACGTTGTCCCGCGCTTAAACCCAAACTCATTCAAAATTCAGTGTCCATAATTACACCGAGAATCCATAATTACACCGAGGTTGCGGGCAAATTCAGATGGTTTAATAACAGACTGGGCAATATGTAAGTTTGGCGGAGAAACCTTTTTTGTGAAACGAGATCTTAAAAATAAGATCTCAGTTTTGGAGTCATTCAGAGCGAGTTTGTTGGACAAAGCCCAAGATTTGACATCTTGAATGCATAATTCAACTTTAGCAATGGCAGAAGCTCGATCAGCAGGGTCAAATGTAACATAAAGTTGGGTATCGTCAGCATAAGCAACACTAGAAAAACCATGGGCAGCAATGAGGTCTTGTAAGGGTGCTTATTTGTAATCTGCTTATTTGTAATTGTTTCTTTCACTCTTTGTATATTTTATTGTTCTCTTTATGCGCTTAGAGGCTTATGCATTAGGCGCTTTACAAATGTCTTTATTATTATTATTATTATTATTAATTTAGTTCCGTTGTGCTCGTCTGATGGCTTAATGGAAAACAAGGAATAAAAGAGGAGGTTTTACTGAGATGTCCACCTGCTTTAGGGATTTGTATTACTTTGACTAAATGACAAAAACTTCAACTGAAAAAGAACGACATTGGTTTGTTTCTCATCAAACACCGAGACCCACGTCACGTTGATCGACGTGACCATGCCTGCCAAAGGCGCTCTAGGCCCTCTGAGTATGCCCTTCAGACACGGTGATTAAAATGGTAAGCTTTTATTTCAAAACCACCGTTAAAAAGAGGGGGCATTCCTTTTTTGTCTACAATAATATTGATATGTTTCATCCATGAACTTGCCTAGTGTTTTGTTTTTGTTTTTTTTACTTTCAAAAATCATTATTTTGTCATGGTTTAATTTTCAACTATTGGATTGAATTGATGCTAATCCCCGCTCAGGTATATTATGTATATGTACTGTGTATGGAAAAAAACATAACTAGTGAACCAAAAAGGGTTTTGACTTTGAGCTAACCATGTACTTAGACCTTAGTGTGTCAATGAAACCACAGAGGTTTTCGGCATGATTACGTCATCAATGACGTCATAACATTGAATCAATGTTTAATTTTTACAAATGGAAAACTATAACTGCTACATACCAGATCTTTGGTCTATATGAAAGACCATGGAGTGTATTTTTTTAATTTTACACAAAGTGTGACCCTCTGTGACCTTTACTTTTGGTCGAAACTAAAAGATGCTTATTCCATACTTAAAAACCTCATATCCCATTAACCAAAAATGGTTGAGACCTAAAACTTTACATGTACTTAGACCTGAGTGTTTAGATGAAACCGCAGTTATTTTCGGGATGATGACGACTCGATGGCGCCCTTACATTAAATTAACCTTTAATATGTAAACAATTTTAATACGGAGAACCAAAATTGTTATATACATAACTTGCACCATCTCCAATGATTACACAAATTGTGTCTCCCTGTGTGCTTCAAAACTGAGAGCTTAAGTGAAAATAATCACTCCCGGTCCTCGTTTTGAGGCCTGCAAACAATATGATCTTGAAATCAGATGGTCCCTCTATATTGAATACAGTTTTACCAACTAAAAGCCAGTAACAATTTCACAAACTTAACAGATACTTATGAATTTCAATTTATTGATAATAAAATGAGCTATGAAAACGGAATGATTTCATCAGTTTTTAAATTTATCAAAAGTGTTTTATTTAAATTTCGAAATCTTTTACCATTCACTTTAGGTATCAATTTGTCGTTCTAAGTTATGTTTATTCGGTTTTCTCTTTGAAAACACTACCTCTGCTAACTCGATAATGTCTACACCGAACACCTTGTTTTTGTTATGCAACAAAAACTTATGTCTAGTTATTATTATTATTATTTATTAGGAATGTAAATACTGTAATGAGGTTTATACACATGGTCTTATGCCAAGCTTCGGTACTAAATAGGGTTTCTAACTTGGCATGATAGAAAACCAATCTTGAAATGCAGGTTTGCATTAAGAAGAATCAAGACCCTATTTTCCAGATTAGTGGCTAGTAGCTCCCTTCTACCCAACCATTAAATCTCCTACATTAACAGTTGGAACCCCACCCCTTAGGAATCAGTCACCCATACTGTCCTCAGTAGGTCCTACTGTCCTCTTAGCAGTACTTGTTTCCAACTGACACCTGTAGATTTCGACTGAAACTCTAGGCCCCAATTCCATAGAGCTGCTTAACGGCCGATTTTGTGCTTACTGCGGGATTTCCATTTCATAGCGCTGCTAACCATAACTGTATGAAAATGAATGACGTAGCAATGCGAATCCATAGTGAGCGTGCAAGATGGCTGCCTAATTTTCGTGCTAACCTGTGAATTACGCTTACACTTTAGCTAATTTTTCTGCTATAGTTAGCACGAAAAATTTGCTTACTGTTAAGCAGCGCTTTGAAATTTTTGGCTCTGGTCTTCAACAGCAGGATGACCCTAATGTCGAATCCATGACCCTGCGGACATTTATTCCCAACAACGCGTCATAGACTCCCTGGAGTTTGTACTTTGTACCACCCCCCATCCCGGTTCAGGGAAGGACTGTAGGCTCTGATGTAAGCTGCCTCCTTCACCCTCCCCCACCCCCTCTGTTCAGAAGGTGTACTTTTGAAATGTCATTGTGACAGCCTAGTGGTTCTGAGTGGATGTCAGAGCTGCCAGCTCCCCTGGATTCTGCAGACAGTTCTCTGAAAATAAACCAATCTTTCCATGTTCTGATAAACAAATTGGAAAATCTCCCTGATTCCCTGTTACGTTGAATGTAATTTCAAATATCTCCCTGATTGTTGTACATAATCTCCCTGATTGCGTGATGCAAATGTTGGCAGCTCTGGGATGTGTTGAGAAACTTCTAAAGAGGGCGGAGTGGGGCGACGGGAAACCTAGTCTTGAGGGACTTCTCAGTCTCTCCAATTTAAGATTCTGTGCACTGGCCTTGTCTGGTCTATCCTTGACAGGGAATTTGATAGACTACTCTAGCCCTAACCCCCATTAGGGTCTCTCTACAAAGCCTGCCAAATACAACAGAATGCAACACAGTTGAAATGAGAACCATGCCAAATGCAACAAAATGCAACAAGGGATATTGTTGCATTGTGCAGGCATGCTGTTTGGGAAAGGACTGAGCAAGGGTGTTTGCCCTGCTTAATGCAAAAGTATGCACATAAGTGTAATGTTTAATTGTTATTATAGTCTTTTGAATATGATTTGAATTATGATTCTTACCTAATATTACATCATACTTCTCAATACTTTTCCCATAAAAAATATTTTGAAACGCCCATAATAAGTTGTTCAGATACAATAGAAGCACCCAAACCTATATGAAGTCACTTCACTGCTGAATGCAACAAATTCAGTCAAAAAATGACATCTGAGTTGACTGCCAAATGCAACAGATTACAATAACTATTACCATTTGGTGCATATTGTTGCATTTAGCATGGTTAGGGCTAGTATGGTCCTTCTTCACTGTTTTGTCCTTGGGTGATACTGGTGGTTGTCTGAGAGTATTCCTGGACTTAAGGCATGTGTTAAAGGAAAGGTATACCTTTGGTAAATACTCCAAAAATCAATGACCATAAAAAACTTACTTGGTAAGAAGCACTGCAGCTGTTGATAATGTATAACATTTTGAGAAAAGATTTCCTTCTAAGGACTGTGGTTTTAGAGAGAAGGATTGAAAAACTTTTCAATCTGGTAAACATTCCTGCATGAATGATCCTCAGATTGTGTATTCCAGTTACGAATCATTCTTCCTGCGTGGACATAACCGATTTTTGCCAATGTGTCAAAAACGTTACCACCGTTTGAAATAAAAATTTCAAAGGTTAGTTTTATTGTATATATATCTACATTTATAAAAGATTAAGACAATCAAGCAGTTCCAAAAACCGAAGGTACTCCTTGCCTTTATTTAAAAAAGCAAAGATTCTCCTAAGGATGTCACTTTGATGACCATATTATTTGTATACTACTTTCTTCTCTCCTTTTATGAATCTTGCTTTTCATGGTTTGTTTTTCCAGGCTGCCTACGGTCTAAAAGAACTACAGCCCAGGGATTGGAATAAACTAGTAGAAACATTCCAAACAGATGACAAATTGTTCAACAAATATTACAGGTGAGAAAAGAGCTAATTTAGACATTTACAGCCCGTTAGAAAACTGGAGGGTGGCATCGCTCGTCTGGTCAGCTGTGACCCAATTGTGGCACGATGGCTGTCAGACATGGGTCTCGACATTTGAAATCTGATTCCTTGTTGCATACGAGAGAAGAAGAAGTTTTGCCTTATAACTTTTAGCTCTCATGCACAATTAAACGATGAGTCCATTACTCTTCATTGTGGCACTGAAATTTACGGGTTTTTCTGCTGTACCTAGAAACCCTTAGATTTCTAGGTTGTGATTATTTTCTTGTGATTGCAAGTTCGCACAGTCGTCTTGTTTGCTCTCCCGGGTGTGATAAAGCGCTCTTCTATAACATCGAGAGCGAGTCACATGACCAGTCTTTTTTTTACCAGAAAGCAATGCGCTATACACGCAGCAAACAATGTAGGCCAACTATACCCATGGCAACCAATGTACTATACCCCATAGTAACCACTGTAATAAGCAACAACAGCTTATTTGTACCTAGACGTCTAGGCTCAGTGTATGTTTGGGGTTTTATATAACAAATATTGCTGCTTTTACTCGTGCTATGGTTAACACTACGACACCCTCAGTGATCCCGGAGAGTTCGCCGAGGGGAAACGCCCCTGGGATCACCTCGGGAGTCGTAGTAGTTTTAACCAAAGCACTCGAAGCAGTCACTATTTGTATATGATAAGAACTGCATATTATTATTATAACAGGAAAATAATTTTTAATCCCGAAGCGAACTGGTTAACCAGGTTTGCCTGGTGCTTTGAAGCTAGTTAGAATCATGTGATTGTCTCATCAATTAAGTTGTTTGTTTCACTTTAAATTAGTTTTGAGAACTTAGGGACTCTAGGTGGATGCAGACTATCCATGTACAGGGCGTCTGCTGATTATGAAAATGTATTAAAAAGTCTTAAATTGAACTATCCAAATATGAGGCCTTAAAAAGCATTAAAAAGTATTAAAATTGAGTTACTTGAGATCTTACTAAAATTGGATGAAGCATGTGATTGAATTTCCTGTTAGCTCGAAGAGAAGCAAACAACACTTCACGTAAAGTATCAAAATGAGAGTGGGTATAGTTGTTTCTCCCCAACTTTATTCACCTTTTTTTCTTAAATTTTGTCAAGGGTAGCATTAAAAGGGTCTTAAAAAGTCTTAAAGTTTTAGTTTTTGAAGTGAGCAGATATTAATCTATAGGAAATAATGGGCATGCACTGAACTATGTAGACACTGGAATATTCTGCACGTTGTCTGCTGCCATCTAGTGTTGTAAAGTATCCCATTAGAATGAATACACTCGGAAGTATTTTATATTATGTAGTTATTTTTCTAAAAAAATTGAGAATTTTAATGCACTTTTAAAAGTGTCTTTTATTATTTGATCAGAAAAGATGTTGAGATCAGTTTTTGAATTTGTGTGTTTTTTTTGTGTTTTTTTTCTTCAGATATCATTACAAGGGTAACATACCTGGGCCTTGTGATGCTGCTTGTAAGTCAAGTTTGTTGTGTGATCTGAAATCTGCACGGTCCCAAGATGATACCTATTGTAAGTAATCAGATTACGGGCTACCGCATCTTGACCTCAGGTCATTTGACCTCTGACCCAGTCAAATGACCTCAGAGGTCGTATCATTACCACAGAGATGAAATGATTTCATAAGCTGCTCACAATGTAGATGTCCCTAAGGAAAAATTACAATCTCCCATGCGGCTGAAACAAAATTGAAACTTCTTTTTGAAACATTAGACTCCATTAGTGAACCAATAACCCATTCTTTTATTTAAATGATGTGTGGTACAATGCCTCCTTCAATCACATTTTAATGTTCAACTTCAATTCCTCAGACTAAATCTAGTGATGCTATGTCTCATGTCTTGGGGGCAAGCATGTCTTGTTTGCGTATGAGATACGACAAACACCCCATGCGCAATTTTCAATGAAATGTGTGGCATAAGGATACCAGTTTTTGCTGATCAGAAGGTAGCAATGCAAAAGCTTGCCCCGAACCATGTGACATAGCTACACTGGATGTAGTCTGAGGAAGTCAAATTGAGCATTCGCTTGTGACTGAACAAGGCATGGTACCAGACATCATTCAATTGTTTCTTGGAAAAAGCTAATGAGCAAATGACCAATGTTTTGGACTGTCTGTGTAAGATAACAACTTATTGTTGACCTTTTTTGGAGCTGGAAATTAATAATATTGATAACGGAGACTTTTAGTGTGCCATTTCTGCAACATAGTGACACTCCTGGCACAGAAATGTTCCTTTAGCTAAACTGACATTTGAGCAGACACATACAAATAAACCAAAAGTGATACATCTTATCGAAAGAAAGGGGTTTTGAGTTTGTTCTTGAATTTGAGGTACGAAGTCTCCTTTCTCAGCTTGATGGGGAGTGAGTTCTTTAGGGAAGGACCGGACTGAGAGAAATATCGGTTTCCCCAGGAGTATTGTGAGCAAGGTACTCTAAGAAGATTTGCAAGGAGGAGTTGCATTCATTTTTTGATATTGAATGACTCTCCAACCAGACAAGACTTTCATCTGTTATCTATTCGGATTGCGATATAAAAATTATAGTAAAAGCTATTAAGTACAGTAGGATGCTTAATTATTGGAAGGGATAGTCCATTGCATAATGCAGACGTTATGTATGTGACGTCACCGGAGTGGATGATGGTCATACTAAGGTTGCCATTGTCAAACATGTGCAATGTGCACATTATCCTTATTATAATCTGTTACTCGGAGTTGATTTTCAAAACTGAGTGTGTTTCTTGTTACAGAACCACTTCTCGCCAAATAAATGAAAAAAAGAAGAAGAAAAAAGTACTGTAAATACTTTCAATACAATTTACAAATGATCCTAACAATTAGTTATGAAAGTTTTACACGCAATCATATTAATTTTAAACCGAAATTGGAAACTGGCAGCAAATCTGACTCGTTAGGGGAAGAATACCATGATACATGCGTCCTTCGATCGATTCCAGTACATGTACCTGGATTTGTCTCTGGCATGGGCTGACGTATGCACGGTCACCTGTTCCTGTTCATGAAAGATTGGACTGTCAATAATACTGTAGCTCTGCTGTTCAAATCCATTGCAAATAGTTGTAATTCTTTGCCTTGTGCTAAATAAAGATAGGACTCCAGCACAACATTCTTCTCGCAACTTTGGTTTAAAGTTGTACATAGGTACGTATTGTTATTGTGCATATTACATGGATCAGCAGTACAATCGTTCCCATCATGCCTCACTACATCCTGAACAAGAACTTGCACAAGCCAAGCGCATGCGTATCCATTGTTTCATTGTCGGTCTACCCGTAAGGCAGGGTGATGTCAATGCATACACATTGGTAGCTTGCATCAATCTTACAAAGTCAGTCTACTTCATCAGTTTATGGCAAAAAAAATTGTAATTTGTCTTTAAAAAAAATCCAGCAAGAATCAAGTGTTGAAGTGAATGTCGAGCACGCACAAAAGGTCCACCTATATGTAAATGTTTATACCATTTTATAACTCAGTATTAATTTAAATAAGGTTCTACTTATTGCTTCAATGTTTCGTTTTATGTATGATTTGATGTTTTGTTAAAATTAACCTTTGCTGAAATTAATTATAAAACATATCAAGGAGAATGTTGGGTTTTTTTTACTTAAAGTAAAAACTAAAAATAAATAGAAAACAACTTACCAATTATGTGAAAGATGTTTAAATTTTTCTTTTATCTTTTTTTAATGTTGGGACAACGTGTAATTTGAATTGTTTATCATTAATTCTTTGATATGTTTACATTTTTGTTTACCTCTAAGAGAGGATAATGCGTTCGTTGTTGTCTTATTTTCAAATATAACTTTGAATTGTTTTGAGTTTTCAGATTTATTATTATTATGTATTAATTTTTGTGTATGAATGTCAATCCATTGACCATCATTTTATAAATAAAATTGAAGTATTGGTACTATTCCTTTTGCTTTATACAAATAATCTTTTGATACATAATGTTATATATTTGTCATTCAGAGAAAAATGCAATATTTTATAATTTTACTTGAAGCTATTATATTCAATCCAATAAAATAAAATACTCTTTTTGCGAATTAATCAAATGAGTTTCTTGTAATATATTGGGTGTCTGTAGGGATCGAGGTTGATGACTGTTCCAGTCCAATAATCTGATTAATTGCACATTGATTTGTCGGTCATGGTCATCCTTATTTTCCCCAAGGAGCCTAATAGAAATTTAGACCGCCCCTGGTATCGCATGTCCCTATCGCATGTCTTTATAAGCCATACAAGCTATGCATGACATGACAGTGTGACAAACTGAAGTAAACGGTGCCCAAATGAGAATATATTCACTAAATGTGTACTATTGGAAAACAAAATGTATTTTAATTAAGATATTTACCGGCAATTGTATTTGCACTCGCATCAAATATCTTGACTTGTATGCACACTCTGTCCGCTGCGTCATTTATCATGTTGACGAGTTTCCTTGACCAATTAGGAATCCGTAAATGGGTGTTTTGAAATTGTCTTATGCCATGAATGGGATGCTTGGCTTTAAAGCATACACTTTAAGAACTTGTGGGTCAGAGTTGACCCAGATTATGGGTCCCTTTGGGGCCGGACCCATTTCTGGGTAAGGCCGACCCGGAAAATGGTTGTAAAAAAAATGGGGATATCATTTGGATTCGGCGTCATTTTGACCCCTTTCTTGGTCATTTTGACACATATTCCGGGTTACATTGACCCATAAATGGGTCCAGGCCCCACGGAACCCGGATCTGCGTCAATTCTGACCCGGAAGTATTTCAGAGTGTTTGTCTGTAATGTCGTCATCATCTCCGACTCTGCATCATTTTGATCCTCTTCTGGCTCAGCTTGACACAGATTCCCGTGGTCATATTGACCTGGGCCCAATTTCATAGAGCTGCTTAAGCACAAAAAGTAGCTTAGCACAACAAAATTATGCTTACCAGAATAAGGTTACCAGCCGAACTACCATGTCCCATGTGCAATTTGTGACTGGTATTCTGCTCATTTCTGCTTAGCAGACAATAGTTAAGCAATATTTTCTGCTTAAGCAGCTCTATGAAATTGGGCACTGGATATGGGTCAAGCCCCACGGAACCCTGATCCACTGACCCGGAAGTTTTTAGGGTGTTTGTTTGTCAAGGAAACTCGTCATCAGATGATGACCTTTTAACTGCTTCTGCGGACATGGTATAATTTAAAGTCCTTTTCACACGAGTACCAGTAACAAAGGTCCTCAGTATAATGGGTGCCTGCCGCCTGTTACTTCGTTCTATTACGATTATTTAACAAGCTTTCACAGAACACAAATTTACCAACATCCCTTGTTTTTTCATGGGGGTGGGGGTAAGGGTCATGATTGTTCACTCACTGCACACTTTATTCTAGTGAAACGTTCTGTGCCAGAGAAAACTGATACCGTCATAACAAGGGTCCCTGGTTATGGCACAGTAACTTTTCACACTACATGGTATTTTTTAACATGGTTGCTATTTTTTGGAGGTCTGGATCTCTGTTAAAAATAACAAGGGTCCGTGGTTGTTATTTAACAAGGATAGCGTTCACACGACTAGAGTTTTGTGTTTTCTAATAATGCATGTGATTTTAGCCAAGGGTTCATGGTTAAAAATTGTCTGGTGTGAAAGGGCCCTAAAGATGTCAAGATATTTGTTGCGAGTGAAAATTTGATATTGTGATATCATAATTATAATCACAATTGGGATACACAGAGGATCAGACCAAATGGCTGCAGCGTAACGAGTCCAGCATCTTTTCTCATTCATCATAACTCAATGGTCTGATAAATACATCTGGAATTTTGCATAATTTGATATTTATTGGAAGGTAATGCATCATCAATTGTAAGAAAAAATTTCATTTTGATGGGGTTGTATCGTTGATGAACAATGTTTGTGAGTTTGTATTGGCTGATTTATTGTGCGTTCACCAAATAAGACAGTTGTATTAATGAATGTCATTTTAGTTTACTGAAAACGATGATGATGTATCGAATCTAACATTTTAATCATCCACAACTTATGGTTAACCGAGAGTGACAAAATCCCGGTCCATTCGTTTCTCACATCAAGTAATGGTGTTTCTCCCAAAACATCTTGGCATCTCACACTCAAATTGTTTAACTTCCGTTCATTCAGATCAGGAACAGAAGCCAAAAGGTCCAAGTCAACATCAAAATACTTTTCAAAGGTATTATACTTAATTGGTAAGGATTAAAAAAACACATAAATGTTTACATTAGTCTGAAAGTCTAACTGATAATGAAATTCATACCAGAACCTTGTTTTCTGTGATATATTTCCCACTGAAATGAAGTTATATTCGAGAAAACTGTATCTGAAAAGCTTTAAAAAATAATAATAAACGCAACACCTGACAACAGAAATTGCCCTTTTAGAATTGTCTCATTAGAGGCCGCCGAACCCGCTCACCGCACCTACCCCCCCCCCCCCCCGTGCCCCAAGAGCACCTTGCTTTCAGTTCCTAGTATTTATTAATGCCAGTCTAAATCACTCACCGGTGGGCGGCCTTTCACTTAGTTGAAGCATAGAGCAAGGATGGTCGATGTAACCATCTTATGTCAGCAGTAGGACTAAGTGTATTTAAAGGAGTAATACGGGATTGGTAGAGCTGACAAAATAGTCGCAGACAGTGTTCATGTTTGTGTGATCAACCACATACATGAAATAACGACCCTGTGAAAAATTGTGCTTAATCCGTTGTGTGAGTTAGGAGAAAATGGTGAAAAACCATGCACTATTTCCATCATGTTAACACGTCCGTAATTTTGCTGTTGCTGTTGCTGTTGCTTTTGCTGTTGCTGTTGCTGTTGCTGTTGCTGTTGCTGTTGATGTTGCTGTTGCCGTCGCCGCTGCCGTTGCTGTTGCCGTTGCCGTTGCTTTTCATTTTGTTGTTGTTGTTGCTGCTGCTGTTGTTGTTGCTGCTGTTGTTGTTGCTGCTGCTGCTGTTGTTGTTGCTGTTGTTGACTGAAATTAACAGTGATGTTTTTATCCTTCCAATCCTGTATAATACATTTAAGCATCTACTTTATTGCCGGGGTATTTCGTAGGTAGTTTTCATTCAATCATATCATTGCATCAGTACATGAAGTGTTATTATTTCTGCGTAAAACAGCTGGAACAAGGCATGTGGAATCTCCACCTGCTGTAACTCAATTACTGGTTAAAAAAAATGAATAGTTTAGGTTTTTCAGAAACCAAAAGATTTGTGCTTTATCCCCACTGAGTTGCCTTACAACCCCTCCCCCTTAATTCAATTCAATCCAACGAATCTTTATTATAATCACAAAAGGGTAAACATTCTCTCACAGAGTTCCCTACATTCCCATTGCAATAAATGTCTTATCCAAACCTTTTTCTATGAAAATCCTGCAGTCTAGGTGTTAAATTAACCAAAATGTAATGGTGAGAAAGTTCAGATTTGTATCTAAATTCAGACTTTGTAAAGTCTGCCTTGGGGGGAAAATGCTGTGTTTTACTCCAAAAATAAGTCATGCTGTTTGATGTACTTGTTTAGCGCTGAGATGAGGAACACTGCAAACAAAAATAGGGTGTTAAAATTGACACCATAGGTGTTTTCTTATTATAGATACTGAAAAAAGGATAACAAATTACACCGCAGTGTGTTAAAACAACACTAATTCATGCCAACACAATGACTTCGGTGTTATTTTAACACTATGGTGTTAATTTTGATTCTCTCTTGGGTATCTATCAAGTGACAACACCAATGGTGTCAATTTTAACACCTTAGTTGTTGCAGTGCAACTGCGTGAAAATTGGAATCAGGCCTTACCCGAAGTGTTGAGGACAGACGAACACAAACTAATCAACTTTCCTTGCCGTTAGCAAAATGTGATGAGTGTAATTTAGCCTATGGGGTGCATCTGTCGTAACGTCATGCCGAATACCACACTGGATGACTAGGACGTACATTTCCCCAAAGAAAATTTCCCACAGATGACCTAATATTGAAACTGGCGGGAAGCCTTTTTTTTTTCGAAGCCGCTGCCTGCAGTCATGCATGATTTCTTCATTAGGGTGTGAAGTGTACTGTAGAATCACAGTGGCGTGTCTTTAAGAAGTGTTGCTGCGTTTTTCTTACCGTGGGGTATACATGTCCGTAGCCATCTCATTGTTTGTAAATTACAATTTGATTGGCTGTAATTTTCCCGCTTTTTCTCGATGCCATTTCATAACTCCTTTCTCCTCTTTTTTTTCTATATACATGTAAATGGATATGTTGTTGTTTGTGCATGTTAAACCTCTGACGAAGGTCCGGTTTGGATCGAAAGCTAAGGCAATCTCCACTACTAATTTCATATATATTTACTCATATGTATATATGAGTATGTCTCATATTAAACTCTGATTAAATGATACAATTGATGTCAATTTGCCAATGTGTGGCTAGATTGTCTAGCTCCTTTGGTGACTGCTCGCCAGGGCAACTGTGAAAAACGCAGTCACTGGTGAGGTAACATTTTAAACTTATGGATGTCTTTATCACCTATTAGTAGAGGTCAATATGTATTCCAGCTGGATTTTTGTGCCAAAATGGATTTTATTGGCTAACTTTGTCAATTTTGGGGTGCTGAATTCAAACAAGTTAGGTACCATTTTTTTAAGTGGCGTCTTCAGCCGCCATTTTGAATTTCAAAATGGCCGCCATTTTAATTATATTTTGGCCAATATCTCAACTTATGAGCAATGTAGAAGAGTTAAAATGGTGGCAATACCCATCTTTATGATACCAGGGATTCCATTAAAACCATTGCCTTAATTGTAACTAACATGGTTTGGCCGCCATCTTGAATTTTAAAATGGCCGCCATATTTAATACACTTTTGCGTATATCTCAACTTGTGAGCAACGTAGAAAAGTAAAAATGGTGGCAATACCCATGTTTGTGACAGCAAGGATTCCATTAAAACCATTTGTTTACCTGTAGCTAATTTAGTTCGGCTGCCATATAGAATTAAAAATGGCTGTCATGTTCAATACACTTGTTGTTATTATATCTCAGCATGTGGGTAACATAGAAGCCTAAAAACTGTAGTAAGGCCCGTGTTTACATAAATTGCAGCCTATCCATCAAAAATCTCATTGTTACCTTGGATTACATCCAGATTATTTCAGAAAGGGCCATTCCAGGTCAATATTGGGCCTACTTGGCTTCTAGTTACCCGGAACCTAGTCAAATATTGTTTTCGTGATTTGTCACACCGCAATATGTTGTGTTACTACAGTCACTACATTTACAAAGTGATGTCCATGGCAAGTTCAATTATTTTGGCAGGAGCAACATGGTACATTTGCCGCGACATCCACATTTGGCAAGATCAACAACTGCCTGGAATGCAGGTTGTTCAAGACATTTCCTGGCAGAAATTGTCCCATCTGATATTTTCTCCCATCCATCGTCAGTAAGCATGGGGTATTTGCAATTGCAGCTACTTGTGATATAAAATTCGCTCTTTGAATGTGTGGTTTCAGTGCACCAAGAGTTGCTGGCAATTTTTCAACTTCAAGATTTTTGGATTTGAACAACTCCCATCTCCGGATGCCTGACGCAGTGCCCAGCAAGGCTTAAACGTCTTGACTTGATCTTTTCCCGAGACCTTTGGCAGGTTGTCATAGAGCTCGGCATTCGTCATATGGGCCTTCCAGCTCATAGCCATTGCCATCCTGAGCATCAAGGTGTAGCACCCATTGAGTGACTTGGTCTGTGCTGCTGTGAGTGTTCATGTCTCACTACCGTAGAGAAGAATCTTCTAGATTGCCGCTTTAAAGCATCTCACCTTGAGCATCTTTGACAGGTTTGACCTCCAGATTTTCTTCATGTCATGAAGAGCTTTCCATGCCAGGGCCTTCTGTACTTTGATGTATTTTACAGTAAGTACTATGCATCCTGGCACCGAGGTATTTGAAGTCATCATTGAGCTTGAGGGATGCACCACCATTGGTCATCAGGGCATCGTGGTCACCGATGTTAAACCTGATGTACTTTGTTTTCTTGGCGTTCAGGTGCAGCCCCACTTTCTCACGTTTCGACTCCACTCTGCTCAGCAGCTTTTGAAGTCATCAGCAAAGTCAAGATCAGATAGGGTGATTGCACGAAGTCTTCTGGACTTCCTTGGTGTGATCGTGATCCTTGTGTTCCTTGAGTGCCTGTCTCAGAGCGTAATCGAGATTGATGATGAACAGGAAAGGTCCCAGTGTGTCCCCCTTGAAGGACTCCAGCGAGGGGTGACAACTTTGGCAATGGTGCCGGTGTAAGTAGCCTCAACTCCATATGCCTTCAAGATCTTGATCATATTGCCTTGATGGATAGAGTCGAAGGCCTTCTTGAAGACGATGAAAGACAGTACAGCAGGTAGATTGTTCCTTTTGACCTCTATGATTCTTCGGAGGGCCAGGATCTGTGTAACCGTAGACCTCTTCTCCCTGAAGCCATTTTGGTTGAACCTTAGCTTGGGATCTTTGGCCGTCTTTATACGGTTGAGAATCAGGCGGTTATAGATCTTGGCTAGGGTACATGTGAGGCTAATCCCACGGTAGTTGTCGGTTTCCCTTAGGTTGCAGAATTTGGGGACTTGGATGATGTTGGATAAGGACCATTGGGCAGGTTTGTCATTCATCATTAGTGCTGTGTTGCAAAACTTGAAAATGATGTCATCGAGCTTGCAGTTTTTGAGCACCTCTGGAGGTGTGCCATCCGGACTGGCACTCTTCCCTAGCTTGAGAGATGTCTTTACCTTCCTGAGCTCCTCCCTTTTGAAGGGTCCATCATCTATTTAGATATATACTAGGACATCATGTATGTTTTCATCCTGCTTGGTGGCTGTTGGGGGGGTCACCAAGCAGGTTCTTGAAGTGCTTAAACCAAGTCTTTACCCGTTCTTCAGGTGTAGGACAGCTGATTTGACTCTCCTTGGTCTTCTTCCTGTCACCTATCTCATTCATGTCTTCATGTCGCATCCCATCGCTTGCTGCCTCTACCTCACTGATCTTGCGCTCTAGCTCCTCCTCCCTAAGTCTGTCGTACATCTCAAAGAGTCAAGCCATGGACTGCCTTGAGGCTGTCTTTGGACTCAGTAGATTTCTCCTGGATGTATTTCTCATGCCTTCCTTCAACTTCTTTCCGTGCTTTAATAACATCAGGGTGGTCGGAGTGGCAACTCTTCTTTATACGCTTCACTTTGGATAAACTCTTCATTGCTTTAGAGTTGGCCTCGATGAAGTGCTGGTAACGTACGGTTGCGCTCACTCTCCTCCTTGCTTTATTCCCCACGTCCTCCTTTTCACTCTTTTCTTCCTCTCCTTCCTCTTCCTTCCCCAGTGCATGGAAGCGGTTGACCACCTCCATCATGTACTGGTCATGTAGTTCAGGCTGGGAAGAAAAGTACTTCCAGTCAATCTTCTCTTTGGGGCTGGTTTTCGTTCGTTGTCTCAAGCAAGCTAAGCCTCACTCGCATAGACACTACTCGATGGTGTAGTCGATCTGGCGCTTGGCTTCTGTAGCCCTCTCTTGGAATGTCCAGAGTTTTCCTCGTTGTTTCTGAAATTGGGTGTTGACTGCTATGAGGTCCTGCTCTTGTAGAAGATTGACTAGGTTTTGACCATTTCTGTTCCTCAGTGTGGTAGGTAAAGCGGATGTCTTCTGGGCTGAGACGGGCGTTGAAATTGCCAAGTACGGCCAGAAAGTTGTGAAGTGGTACCTGTCCAATCATTGCTCGGAGGTCCCTGTAAAGCTGCTCAACTTCAGCTTCATCGCTGCTATTGTGTGGTGAGAAGACCACTATAACAGTGGTGATACCATCAAACTCTGCAACAAGAATAACGTGGGCTGACAGAGTTGACACTCTGCAGAGCACTTCTCGTTCTCCGACTCAGCAGCAATCCTACTCCTCCCTCACCCTCGAGTGCCTCCCTGAGCGAACTTGGTAGTTGGCTCTGTCCAGGCAGATGAAGTAATGAAACCCCCTCCACCTCTTTGAACCTGACCTCCTCGAATTCATGGACATGACGATGTTCCTGGATCCCCAGAATGTCAATTCCGCAGTTCCGACTTCGTCCCGCCAGTTCCTCACACCTTGATTCTTCTCTGATGGTGAAAGCGTTGAACGTTGACAGTATTACCAACTTCTTGCCTTTAAGAAGGGGCGCAGTGGCCGTGACGCTGTAGTCAGACGGATCCCTCCCCGCAGACTCCCGCTGCTGGAAGCTGTATAGGATTTGATGGTGTGTGTAATCTTGCTTTACAATGCTGTACAACCTGGGGGCGCCATACCCCAGGCCGACTCGACTGTTGGGGTGTTAACCCTTTTCCGCCCATCATTTCACCCCACCAGATGGTATGAGATGTCCTTAGATGCGAGTCACGCCTAACCAGTTCTACAACATGGCCGCAGGAGCAGATGCCTTAGGATGCTCAGCTGTAGTCTATACCTCATAAGGCGACGGTAGACATCGCGAAAGCAGAACTGCTCTTTCCTTGAACCAAATGGGGGTTTGAAATCAGAGTTTTCCTTCTCCTAGGTGGGCTGCCAACCGAGGCTGCGAGCCCCACCAACCCGAGTTTGAAATCAGAGTTAATGTCTCTTAGGTGGACCACCTCCCATGGTTAACGAGCTCCACCTGTCCGGAGCAATCTGGTTTTAAGGCGAGAGAAACTCGCCTGCACACCTTTGCCCTCAGTTCGAACAGGGATCGGCACGTGAAGCCGGGCAGTAGGAGTTTGAATTAGGAGAGGCTGTTTGAGATGTTGATCATAAGGGACATTTCATGGATGAGGTGTCTCAATCCTCCTCACCACCCGCATCATCCTAAGACCTTTAGATTCCCCAATATTGATCTGAAATAGCCCTTTCTGAGACAATAAGTATGTACTAAGCTGATAATCCAGGGTACAATGACAGTTTTGATGGATAGGCTGCAATTTATGTAAACACAGACCTTACCACAATTTTTAGGCTTCATCATGCTGAGATATAATAACAACAAGTGTATTGAACATGACAGCCAGTTTTAATTCTAGATGGCAGCCGAACTAAATTAGCTACAGGTAAACAAATGGTTTTAATGGAATCCTTGCTGTCACAAACATGGGTATTGCCACCATTTTTACTTTTCTACGTTGCTCACAAGTTGAGATATACGCAAAAGTGTATTAAATATGGCGGCCATTTTGAAATTCAAGATGGCGGCCAAACCATGTTAGTTACAATTAAGGCAATGGTTTTAACGGAATCCCTGGTATCATAAACATGGGTATTGCCACCATTTTAACTCTTCTACATTGCTCATAAGTTGAGATATTGGCCAAAATATAATTAAAATGGCGGCCATTTTGAAATTCAAAATGGCGGCTGAAGACGCCATTTAAAAAAATGTTACCTAACTTTTTTGAAATCAGCACCCCAAAATTGACAAAGTTAGCCAATAAAATCCATTTTGGCACAAAAATCCAGCTGGGTCAAAATATCTGACATATGGAACTGTACTATATTGATGTCAGTCTACTGTTATACAATGTCATGATAGGATCAATATCATCATTTCCATCAACATCATCATCATCATCAGCCCACGTCGTCCCGCGGCTGGGCGAAGGCCTTTCCCGAACTGTGCCAAGGCCGTTGATCCCACGTGGCTGACTATCTCGTCTCTCCATCTTGCTCGAGGCCTGCCACGTTTTCTTTTCCTGGAGAGAGATTGTCATTCTGTTGCAATTTTGCTCCATCTTTCGTCTTTCTTTTCTGCCTTGGTGTCCAGCCCAACTCCATGTTGTCCTTTTTCGCTGTTACTAATGTATCATTGATTTTTGTTTGATCTCTGATCCAAGCAGTTGTATTGCGGTTTCTCCTGTTGTACCGAAACATCATCCGTTCCATGCTTCTTTGGCTTGTTTGCATTTTTCCTTTCAATTTCCTTGCCCAAACTATTGGGTCGTATGAATAAAAAGTAGTAAATTCTGAAAAGTATTAGCAAAAAGTAAAAGCATCAACTTCCAAGTAGAAGCATTCAGTAATAGCATCTTCTTAATTCCGTATGAATAAACGTTTTCTTTTACTGCAAAGTACTCACTTAATGCTTTGGAGTAAATACTTCTGATATCTAGCTGTCTGCCATGGCTGAATGGCTCTGAACAAACATGTCCCTTTGTGTTGTAACACCCATTCACGTCCACACAACCTTACGGATCCGGTTTGTGGGGTACAGCTATTGTTGTTCTATTGTTCCCTTTTCTAAAGAATTCCCTTGTGGGGCCCTATTGTTCCTATTGAAATTGCCTTGCGGGGTCCATTGTTCCATTGTTAAAAGTACCCCGTAAGTTGGCATGTGTAAGGGCACACAGCCACACCCAAAAGTAGCATTTGAATTGGTAGAAATATAGAAACCTACAAGTCAGCCATGAGTGACTCTGATTCTGACAATCATCAGTTTGATGAAGGAGGTTCATTTGGATCTCCAGAATCAAAGCAAAACGTTTTTGTGAAACTTCTTAAAATTCATAGCGTCTTATTGACGAAATCACAAGTGCCAAAAATCAGCCATCCACTCTACATTCTCCTCTTCAAAACGGTACAGTTGTTTGTAGTCAACATCACGACATTTTCTCCTTGGCACATACACTTTTATCCTGTGAGGAACATTCATAAACACTGCCATTTCTTCAGACGTGTCTTTACTTCTGCGCCCAAGGTAGCTCTGGGGCCACTTTGAAAAATGACCAGTACTTACTTGCATTTTGTAGTATTTTCTCCATTTTATTAATATGGAAATAAGTAAACGCTAAAAATAGCAGTAAATACTTTTCATGTAAAAGTATATTTTTTAGTATTAAGTAAATACTTTCCAGTAAAAGCTTTTACTTCCTTTTATTCATATGGGTGGTAGTAAACACTTGAAATTTCCAAGTAAAAGAAAATACTACTTTTTATTCATACGACCCAATATGTTTCACTTCCACGTCACAAATGGCAAAACACACTGGTTGAAATGTCTCTTTTTTAGACAGTTGGGTATTGAATTCTCCGTCAAAATATGTTTTTGTTGCCCAAACTACCTTCACTCTCCTTCTGTTTTCTCAAGTTTGGTCTCCGTCTGGTCAAATTGCATGCCCTAAATAGAATGTACTTTGCTACCAAATTCAATATCAGTTTCAGTGTTGATTTTCTTGGATATGATCGAGAGAAAAAAAGAACAATCACAAGGCTAAAACCTGACGCCAATATCGATTTTTCTTCAAAAGGAAAGATCTGGGAACTGCCGTCAATATGCAGAAAATTCCTTCGTTGATTTCTTATTGTTGAATTGCCATAGGTTGGTATAAGATGTTTTACCTTCAGGTACAATTTTCCCCACGAAGAAACATACAATGATGTGTCATGCTTCACAATTTCTTTAAACAGTCTTCTTCAACCTTAGGGAGGGTATACCTTTGGTAATTACTCCAAAAATAATGACCATAAAAACTTACTTGGTAAAAAGCACTGGAGAGCTGTTGATGTTATAAAACATTGTTAGAAATGACCCCCTTCGAAGTAATGTAGTTTTAGAGAAAGATGTAAATTTTCTCCCCAAAATGTGAATCTGAGGAAGGCTTCAGGCATGAAGCCTTTCTCATGCATCTCAAAGCGCACAATTCTACTCAATAAGGGTGTTTCATTCGTTATTTTCTTGCAACTTCGATGACCGATTGAGCCCAAATTTTCACAGGTTTGTTTTTGCATGCTTATGTTGGGATGAGGACACTGGTCTTCGACAATTACCAAAAGTATACCCTGCTTCTAAGATTCGCTCGGCCCCAGCGGCCTATCCAGGACCGCTGGGATGGGCTAATCAGCTTGCACAGATTCTTGTTCAGGAAGTACGTCATGCGTGCAGTGCTTGCAGTGTGAGTGTGATGCATGATGGGACTGAGCATTAACCAATGAGCGTGCTTGATACGTTTGCCCATCCCAGCGCCTTTGGTTTTAAGGCAAGGCGCTGGGGACGAGCGAACTTCTAAGACTGCGTGAATACAGCAGTCGAAACTGCAATCTCACTATTTCCTTTGTACACAGTGTGAAGCGCTGATGCTTGCATGAATGTTGGATCTTCATTCTCAGACAGTGGACACGTTCTACCTGCTTCATTAATCAAAGTGGTCCTACACGATCTTCAAAGGTGAGGTCATATTGATCTTTGTCAACATAATACTGACTTATAGGCAAAAGTATTTCGCAAAAAAAAGTTAGTGGCCCGACGTTTCGACCCTAGCAGAGTCTTTCTCGAAGGCTAAATGACAACATAACACTACAAACATAAACAGGTCCATGGTGTAACAAAAGCAGTCAAGTGGAAATATATGATAGAGAAGAAAGCACACACAAAAAGCAGGGGGTGAACAGAGAGGAGGGTAACAAAAGGGGGTGGGGAAGAGGCTGGTTTGGAGGTAAGGGGCAATAAAGTATTTAAACACTTTTCCAATCAAAGTCGCGTGAAAGATTCAGCAGAAGTATTCAGTGTCTACCTGCTGAGAAAACAGCTAAAATATGTCAAGGTATTTTCACACGAACGTCGAATCCATCGACGTTTAGCGAGGTGACAGCGGGTACCAACCGCATGGCCTGACCTGTTTGGCCATGCGGAGTCTGTGTCAAAATGACCCAGAAATGCGTCGACATTGACGCAGAATCTGATTTAAATTCCTGTTTTTTAAAACCACTTTCTGGGTCAGGGTCAGGCCCCCGGGATCCGGAATTCTGACCTTTGACCTCGCATTGCATCATTATACTACAATGCGTGTGCCGGATATTGTATGGCTGTCTATCCAATGAAAACATTGGGTTTGTGAGACCAGTCAGTGCTTGTCTTTAACATTACGAACAAAGACAGAGAACCAGTCTATTCTCTGTGATTATGTGGCCTGTAGACTTTTGAAAACATTGGGTTTGTGAGACCAGTCAGTGCTTGTCTTTAACATTACGAATAAAGACAGAGAACCAGTCTATTCTCTGTGATTATGTGGTCTGTAGACTTTTGCGATGACATCATAATCGATGACTATCAAATTGAGAATCGGTTAATCGGTTTAATGAATACAGTTATGACGATGTTTTGTTGCGGGGGGAATTGTCATAACTTTGCTTCAAATTGTCAGCAAATGAGGCTGCCAACTTGTTTATAAATCATTGTATATTTTTTCGTTATAAACAAGCTAATAAATGGTTCGAGAGGGTATTGCAGACCTTAAATCCTCAGCTCAAATTCCTTGCCTTGTTTTGGAAGCATCGATGTATTGGTCTCATTGCTATGTAGACATGCCTTATCAATTGATCAAGATTTGCGGGATTTATAATATTGGAACCCTTCCGGAGACGCTGAGAGCAATGACCAATGATTAGTCTCGCGGGAGGATCAACGATCCGTAACGGTATAACTTACCGTCTCGGCTACGCTTGACGTACCCGGTATTTCTACGAATCTCGGGCATGGTAACTGACATCATCCCGGTCAACCTGATGACATAATTGCCGATATTGCGTGACTGTGATAATTCAAATTTACCACATCTGGGTTGATCATTCTCGAGGAAGGGGGAGTTTGCTTTTCTTGGCTTAACGTAAGCGACAGCTGGGAGTTTAAATCGCCAACTGAGTGATGTATATCTGATTAAATAGGTTTACCCCAGGTCACAGCTCTGATTGTTGTTGTTATTATTAATATATATTTTTGGGAAAGGAAACCAAATATGCTTTATAAGTGAACTTAATCATGCACTGTAGCTTGCAAGCCTAAGAAAACCTGTAAACAAGAGTGCTTGCTATGTGAACCAGAAACACCGGGGTTAACCCCTACTCTTCCCCGATAAATGTTACGTGCACGAGCAATCCTGTAGTACACGGGACCTATGGCTTAATGTCCCATCCAAAGAACAAAGCAATCATGGTAAAGTTATCTTGCTGACGGACACAAGTGCCACGACTGGGAGAACCCACATTCTGCTGATCAGAAACACCAGAGCTTGAGTCCGGTGCTCTTAAACTGCGACACAGAAAGATGGTCTGTATTTTCTCATTCTGACAGACAGAAACAAAATGCCATCTGTATGAAAAGAAGAGAAGTTTTGTTCTCCTGAAAAAACAACTGTCAAAGCTCAAACCAAATGTATCCCATAGTTTACAGCTACCATGTGTTATTCCTATACGGAATGCCAGAGAAAACATCTTCTCGCGGATGTTCTCACGTGAAGATGGCCACACATGGCTGGCGTTTCATGACGAACGTCCAAACTTTCCCATCAGCTTGTTTCCAAGAAGACAGATTACTCGCCAGATGCTGGGCGGTCTCCGCTGATGTTGTTAACACTATCGTTATGTTCATCTCGTGGGATGTGAAGTGAAGCAAATTTCTTCTCGGTAAAATCTCATCACTCGGGTGTGATATTGTTTTATAACTGAATGATCTCAAAGAGAATAATTTCAAATCATTCGCCAAACTAATGAGAAGATCTGCATGGTTGGAATACAATGGTTTACCTACATGTGCGCGTAGCTCTTTCTGTGAATTGTGGTGGTTCGGAACATTAATGAGTTTGCCATACTATTTCTTGTTCCCTATACATACCAAAGTATTGGTGAACATTCTGTGATTTCTTTGCAGACTAGTTTTGTAATTTCGCGGGACTACCTCATTTTACACCATTCAAGTTCCCTGAATGTCAAAGTGTTGGTGCGCATTATTTGACTTCTTTGCAGACTAGTTTTGTTATTTCACGGGGACAACCTTATTTAGTATCCAGTTCCCTAAATGTCAAAGTATTGTTGCGCATTCTGTGATTATTTTGCAGACTAGTTTTGTTTCACAGGGACAACCTTATTTGATATCTAGTTCCCTGAATGCCAAAGTATTGGTGGCTTGGTGCGCATGATGTGATTTCTTTGCAGACCAGTTTTGTAATTATTAATAATAAACCATTCTTATATAGCGCATATCACCGTGAGGTACCTATGCGTTGTCAGTATTTTCCTACAAGATATGTGGAGCTATACGTGTAATTGCACTGGAATTACCTCAGTTTCAAATGTCAGTGGTTTGGGGGACTTATTAAAAAGAGCAGAATCCAGTTCTTTAACTAAACGCTATGGCGATCGATCATTCACGATATTTGCCCCCCGTTTGTGGAATGGGCTGCCCACAGTAGTCCAATCTGCTGATACCCTTGAAATTTGTTGGTCTGTATTTGACATGGGATATTGCACTAATCATATGACTGCAAAACATGTTGTCTGCTTTAAAAGAAATACACAACTCTGGGACCTGAAGCCTCCCTTTAGATACGTGGAATGGTCCAGTCTAGGACATCAAGGACTTTGGCCCCAGGTCATTGCATTTTTTAGAAACTGGCGAAATAGCCAAAATGTGTCCTGATTTATGGCACATGCCTTCAGGGTTAAACCCAAAAGATGATTACGTGAATCAGAATTATCGCTGTTTCGTCGTAGGGAAACAAAATGAAAGAAATTTAAATAAGTTGTGGAATGCTAAAAAAAACAGCTTGAAAAAGTGAATTCCTGACAAAATGTGAGTAGGATGTTGAAAAACTTTTTGTTTTTCTTATAAAAGAAGCACTATCCGTAGAAACATGCGTTATTTACGTAATTAAAAGTTAGCGTTACTTAATAAAGGTTATGTTTAATTATGCATTGTGTTCTGTTGATATTTAGGGGATATCCCTAGATCCAGTTTGTTTCCCACCCTCATCAACACCACCTGTCTACCCTTTTAGCTGCAATTATTGCTCCGGCTGTGCGATGATGCGTTTCCACGTGTTAATTAAGGGTGGGGGTTACAAAGTACTTGCTCGTATTCGGTAATCAGATACAACGCTCACGAGATCGTACTAATAAGGTCTTGAGCAGTGCTGTCAGAAATAATCAATTTTTTAATCAATTTAGTTCACTATTTAATATAGAGTATCCCGGCTGTCAAATGAAAATGTGTATGTATTCATTAGTCGTTAGCTTTCAATCAGACTTTACACACATCCCCCACCCCTGGGCCCCAGGGATGCAAGTGCATTGCTGTTCATTACATATGCCAATATGCCTACAGAAGCAGGGGGTATATCGTACCTGTAGAAGTCTGACAGTCAGATTTAAAGTAGACTGGTCCCCTGTCTTTATCCAAAGGATAAGACAGATTCTGATCTTACAGCCCAATTACTTCATTGGATACAACGATTTCATTGGATAAACGTGCTGTGACGTAAGCTTTCCATATCTGTGTTATGATTGGTCGAGGTTACAAAGTGATGTAGTTTGTCAGCTTACACTTTTGATCTTCTGCATGCAGCATACGTGTGCATAATGTTGTGTACATCATGTAGTGTTGTTTTATTCACTTTGTAGTGTGAACATTTACGTGTGAATTGATTGTGAGTCTCCATGTGAAATGAATTCTAGGTCGAAGGTACCTCTGGCAACATCCGGTCTGGCTGGTATCTGCCGTTATTCACGAGCCGCGAAGTGTGACGTCAGATGTTCGGGCTACATCCAAAGGTGCTGGGATGGGCTGACGTATTAAACATGCGCATTGGACCATTCCCCCTGACCTATAAATTACCCCCGGTCACCTCTTCCTGTTTACGACAGATTCGACAACATGTATCAATAATTTGTAGCTTTATTGTGAAAATCCATTGCAAATAATTATTGTCATTATTTGCCTTGTACTAAAAATTGGGCGCAATCGCAACATTCTCTTTCACTTTGGTTTAAAAGAGATCATTTAAATTGTCCATAGAGCCTCCGTACTTTACCATACGTGTGTGTTTATTATGTGCATTGCGCCGACTGCAGTACAATCGTTCCCATCATGCATCACTACATCCTGAGCATGAATGTGTACAAGCTCATCAGCCCATCCCAGCGGTCTTGGGTGAGACTGGCGGCGACGAGCGAAAGGCAGACTATTCTAAGAATTCTAAAGAACGTTTTTCCTGTAACATGCCCGGCTAGTCATTGCGAAGAAAACGTGAGGCGTGTTAAGATTGTAAAACGGAGAAAACGTGTGTGGTGTGGGTGATGACTCTCGGGCATTGACCCATTTCAGGAGGTGGCAGGTCTATGTCCTGTAATGTTGCGTAGACTGTTAAAAAATGGTACAAGAAAGGTGAAAGCTTTCAAGGCAGTCTGACTTAAACCTGTCGATCCGTATTACGTTTGCCTTGTGTAGGCATTAAAGGCACACGTACGCCATCTTGCATCTTGCATTAGTGTACTTACCTAAAAGCATCTCTGCTGTCCTGGATAGGACGGGTTGCATGGGTGCTCTGTGTTTGTACTGTTAGGTTAGGGTGCTTATCAAAATGGTGGTCTTGTCAATTTGTCATGAGAAAGATACGAAGCTCCATTCGTCTTAGGGCGGGCAGTGCTTCCTTCTCGAATCCTTTCAGACTGGTTGTAGTGACTGCAGCCACTGGTAGCCTGCTCCAAATCCGAACAGCTCCTGAGAAAGGGCTTTATAGAGCTAGAGGTAGCAGTCAACTCTGGGGAATTATTGCCTGTATGTGAGGCTATGTTGGTCGGTATGATAGCTAGAGTGTCGACAACTGTGGACAGAATCTTCTTCTTTTTTTTGGGGGGGGGGATATGGTTGTCTCAATTATGGGGTGAGATTACATGGCCACGCAATGACATGTAAAACAGGGGTCAGGTCGCAAAGGGGGTACCATCATTTTTAAAGAAAGTGGGTGCAATCGCACTCCTCCGCACCCCTGAACCATGTCCGAGGAGTGCCAAGAGCTTAGAAATCTTAGTTTAAAATGAGTTTAAACAATTTGGGATAAAACGGAATTTTCAACACAGCATGATGTTCCATCAGCTGATTGTTTTTCTTTTTTAAGAACAAAAAACCGGCTTGAGTAAAACTCGATTGAGTCAGAAATTTTTTTTTTTCATTATGTAATTGAATTATGAATCAGATCTTTTACAGTCACATTTGTCAAATCATAATATCTGCTGGTGTTTTATGTTGGCTACAAAATATGTAAAACAGGACATTGATGTAAAACAGCTTTTGCTGATCATTTTATACTGTATAAAGCTGTTGCTATAAACAAATAATCACAGTCATCTGCAGATGGTAACAAATCTTGTAGTATGAGCCGTAACGAGGATAATGACGACGTGTTTCTAGGAAACTGAACTATTCAAATTGCATAAACTTGCAAATTACTTTTTGTTCACACACTAGAATCTCATCCCTTGCTTCTTATTGGTGCAGTAGACAGAAGTTTTAACATGATTAATGAGAAAACCCTTCCTAATCCCATTTTCGAACGGTTACATTTTATTAAAACACTGTTATATATAACATTGTTGACTTGATGTGTGCAACTTGGCACTGTTTCAGTCAAAAGCAAATTCCAAGCAGAAAATCAATTTTCCGGACGGCACCGTCAACGACGTGATATCGTGCAATAGTGTATCGCTTGAGCGCAAGTGGAACGGGAGCAGAACGCAACATAGTCGCACATCACGTTTCCTCTTGCTGTGGTGGGCTTATATAAACCATGGCTTGGACACACGCTAGCTCATTCGGTACCTGGAAGGGCAAACTCAAGCATCCAATCTCTGAGAGAATTATTTATACAAAGATGATGCCTGTTTGTAGGCACTGGTCGGCGCTAACCTGCCTACTTATGCTGATTACGAGCGCTGTGGCTCAGACAGAATCGCTGCCAGACTTAAGTTATTTTAGAAACAGTGGTGAGTTTGAAAGTGTCAATTGTCTTAACAATTTAGTCAACCTTGTTCCCCTCTGTAACTTCTTCTGGGATACCTTGTGTGCGTTTTAACTAGAATGATGTCATAATTAGGCCTATTTTTGCTAGATTAAATTATTAAATAGTCCATATTTGAAGATGATGTTATTAATAGAGTATTTAAACAGGCTTGTAATGCCTTCAAACATCAGCTGCGTCACATGTATTTTTCTGTTGAGTTATTTTTACGTACGTTTAACTAGACGTAAAAAAACTCCACTGAAAAAAAAAACCCACCTGTAATATTTGTTTTGCTGCTTCTAAAATGGTTTAAGTAGGGTTATCTTACAATTCTGTTTAGGTTTAAATTGTAGGCTATATATCCTTTGTACGTATCTATTTTTGTGTTCTTTTCTTGTATCTGGTAAAAAGTCAATTTATTCGGTTTTATGAAATGAACACATCGCAACCAATATCAGTTTTAAGTAATCATAATGAATAACTTGGCTCAAACAGGTGTAATTCTACGTACACAACTAATAACTTATAAATGCAAATTTATTTTAGCTCACATAATGAAAAACTGTATGAATTAATAATGTACACGAATTTCAGGCACAACAGTTACACGGTATAACGTGATTTGTAAGCACAGGCAGCAAGTTAGTAGAGTGACATTGTGGGCTTTCTCCATTTGTTATCCCGTTTCTGTAATCTTTCTTGTTAAAACATTGTGGTGTTTACCTCACAGTGAAAAAAAACAAAACAAAAACATAAACAACAAGACACGCAAGTACAGTTCCCATCTCAAATATCCCTACAATGTCCATCTTGTTTTAAGGGCAGATCAGTTCATTGAAGAACTAAACTCGGTTCATTTCACCCACTCCAAGAATTACATTGTACATGGCTATTGTTCACGCTGAGTTGTTAATTTTTTTACGGGCTTATTTATCATACATCATTTTTTTATGCGGGTATATTTTATTTCAGTCTCAATTTTGAAAATAATACTTTGGCAATGAAAACCTTGCATTTTTTTTAAAATCTGTGCTTAGTGATTATTCTATCACCCAAAAGCACCGATGTAGAAAGAGACATGCCAATTTTAACATGAATATTCATGAAACCCTCCGGAACGTGTTGATGATTCCATTACGAGGTGCAGGCATTGTTACTGCATTATTAGTCTTTTCACAAGTCTTTACGGAACTCATTGTCGCCCGAGACAAATTGTAAGTGCTATAATAAGTAAGACCGTGCACGGTAATAGATAAAATATAGGAATTTCTTGCGGGGACACCACGTGCATGATACTAACCACGTTATTTTTTACGTGGTGTCAGAACCAAAAAGGGCAATGTAAAGCTCATGACGCGTCAATATCCGCTGTATTCTCTGTTGTCAAACAATAATGGCAGAACTACTTTAGATTCTCTTAGGTTACAACACACACTAAAATCTCACCCTAAGCTTCTAGTAATTCAAAACATATCATAGGCTTTATAATATTGAATATTAAAGCAACAGGCTGTTAGTTTCGCGGTTGTCTTTATAAATGAAGAATGCTTTATTGGGTTTTGGCAGATTAATTCCCGTCACTTGGTTTTCACTGAACCCACCGTACAACCAGCACTCTGAAAAACTAATGTTAAATTCGACACTTAAGAGTGTGGTGAATGCTTATCTTTGTAAAGATGAACTCACCTGATTCAACAGGAGTTACATTATTATAGTAGGCCTATGTTAGATTTAACTTTGACATCGTTAATTTAACTATGTCATGTTGTTAAATTTAACTTATAATAGTAGTCACTGACCGCAGTCTTTAGAGTTTGAATTAAACACTTGTTAACACTTGTGAACCTAAGAGAGGTTTGCGGTAACACCATGTGAACATCTCTTTTGAGTATAGTGTTGGTTCTGAAAAGAACCGGTGGTTTTCAGAACCAACACTACTCAAAAGAGATTTCCACATGGTGTTACCGCAAACCTCTCTTAATTTTACTTCCACCATGCAGAGTTTCTAATCCTACTTAAGAGTGAACCTATGACACTCCCCATCAAACATACTGGTCGCATTTTCTAGAAGAAGAAAAAAATCTATCGGTCCAAACTTGATACCATGAATTAGTAAGATTGTTTCATTATTTTGCTGTCGATGCAGACACCCTTGGCTTTAATGGGGTACATTAATTAAACAATTGCAGTCTGCATCGTGTCTAGACAGCCCATTAGTTGCTTGTTGACTATCTGTACTACGTATAGGCCTAATCATAAAACCAATCATTAACCTGTTAAAATATTCCTGCCTGTAAAATGTCATTCTCTCTGTTTGGAAAATAGATTAGTCTTAGGTAAGGGTCCAGAGGGTGATTTTGGTGGGAGGGATGGCAGAGAGTCCCGCCGATGGAGGCGGCTCGGCTTCCGTTGATCTCGTCACCGTTCTAAGGTCACGTCCCTCTGCACCTCTGGATTTGCCAACGTACTTTACTTGTCTTTAGGCCGTGTCACACAGAGCAATTTCTTCAGGCAACTTGGAGGCGACCAACTATACACTGTATGCCCAAGGAACACTTTGGCAGCACAGGAGTCACTCTTCTAGCTGTAACTCACTATCCCCGTGACAATAATGAGAAAACTGAAATTTGAATAAATTTTCTTATTGATAGAGATTGCCTGGAACTGGTTGCCTGTACATTTCCCCACGTGACATGGCGCCTTTACTGAGAAAAAGATAGCTATGCTATCAAAAAACGACACCTCAATAAACTTTCCCTAACTCTATAACAGTTTACATGTTACAACTTTCTTGGATACTGGTACGTGCTCAGAAATAATAGAAAATGTATTCATCATAAACCAACGATTTACTAGATTTTGTCTCTATAGGTGAAGCGCTGTTATAGTTTAATGAGTTTGATCGAAACATGTGGGGGGAAATCCACAGTAATACTTGGGAATAAATCATTAAAAAAAAATTATTTCCGGAATAATATTTTATAAATTGTTTATAATTGTTTTCTGCTTACAGATGATTACAGCAATGCAACAGAAACCTGCGAAAAATACGACAGCCGAATGGCCTGTGTCTTCAAGCCACTCGAACCACTTTGTTTTTGTGATGATCTTTGTACAAAGTACAACGACTGTTGCAAAAACCCTCCTGAATTTGCAAGCTCCAAGCCTGCTTCGTCTTCGCAAAGTGTTATGGAAAATGAAGGCAGACCATCAAATGAAACCACCAACGACGTGTTTACCAGCTTAGACTACCATGCATGCGTGGTTGTACCAACAGAAACAACTGAGTTAACACGGGAATGGTACACTCTACCATACGGCGTCTGGATGGTTTCCAAGTGTCCGTCATCTTGGAACGACGTCATCATTCGGAATCGCTGCGAAGCGCCCTCTGTTGACGATTCTGATTTAATGGTTCAGCTTCCATTCGCATCGCTTGACAACAAGATGACGTCATTTCGTAACATGTACTGTGCTTTGTGCCACAGTCTGCCGTTGTCAAGTATGAGGAGCTGGCAGATTAGTGTACCGGATGTTGTCCTCCAAGAGTGGAAAGCTGACAATTACTCCGTATCGTTAATTGATATCATTAGTTCTTCACCCAGGTTAGACAACAGCAAATCTAATATTCAATTCTTACCGACTGGATTTAGCTCAAGAGGATGCCTCCCAAACATGATTGACGCCTGCCCAATTGAGTATAACAACCAATTCGTAATCAGTCAGTGTCAGTCTTACATGAACGCTGTAGTGAATCCACTAACAAAAGTTATATATAGGAATTGGTACTGTGCAGTCTGCAATGATGGAATCGACCGACAATTAAACATCTGCAGCTCTTTCAAGTTTCTACCACCTTTAATATTTTCAACGCCTCTAACTGCAGTTATAGATTTCAGAGAAACGGACATTTTACATTCCTACTTTGGTGAAAAGTTTCAAGCTGCCTGTGAAGAGAATGAGTTTTTAGATCCATTTTCACTTCGCTGTCGGGTATTGCAGTGTCCACTAGGGTTTGGATATGAAGATGGGGTCTGTGTAAATCAAGCTTCAGGTGCTCCCGAGGATGCTGTTACTGATTATCAAAACTGTGTTTCGCCAAGTCATGTGGAAATTGAAGTAGAGATGTGTGGAAGTAATTATGAAAACTCCTGCGAGTTGTTGAGTAAATGTCTGCAAATGTCTTCACAACCCGATATGGCGACAAACAAGTGCGTTTCCAAACTGGAAAGTGTGCGTAGAGGTTCGGACTTCAATTGCTCCAGTGTGGTACGCATCTTCCAAACGGTAAACGCAACAGTGCACAACGTGAGTGATGTTATGGAAAATATGTTTAGATGTCCTTTCTTGGACACCGTACGCCATCTGAGTGTAAAAACAGGGTGTTTGCCTTCATCCAACATCAGTTGTTATGACTACCACACTTCTGACGGTAATGACGTCTATTTGACATCTTGGAACAACTCAGGTGCTATATACGTTCGCCGTCTTAATGAGCTGTACTCATTGGAGGAAATAGTTTACCAGATAAGTTACAAACAAACAAGCAATAGGTCTCTAGGTAAAGAATACGACCTCGTTATTTGTGGAGAACCTATTGACTTAAATTGCTCCTTGGTGGCGTTTGACGACAGTGACTTTGTTCTTAAAGAAGATGTGCAGATAACAGATAAAAACTATCTTATCCTCGACACTGGGGGCGCTCTGGTATGTAACTATTTGGTCTCAATCAAAGAGCCAGGCGTGCATGGTTTGACCATAGTTACACTAATTGGTATAATTCTTTCCATGGTAGCTCTCGTGGCAAGTTTTATCACTTATCTGGTGTTCAAGACTCTACGAAACATACCAGGTAAATGCGTCATGTCACTTATTGTGGCTGTCTTCTTGAGTCAGTTCTTACTTCTGATCACAGGAGATGATGTTGCGAAGTCTGTAAGTAAGGCATCCTGCACCTTCTTGGCAGTGTTTCTTCACTACGCCTTATTGACCACATTTAGTTGGACCAACGCGCTTGCGTTCTACCTGGCCAGGACTCTAGGGCCAAAAGCTAAGCCAGCGGCCGCTACCCAGCATCGGAAATCCTTCATGATGTACAGTATCTTCGGCTGGGGAGCGCCGTGCCCCATAATCGTTATCTGCATCATCATCTACGCTTGTCTGGGGAGCAGCCTCTATGGCGTGTCTATTGCTATCAACGGAACGCGAAGTTGTTACATCATTGACCGATACGCCAGGATATTGGCCAGTTTGATCCCAATCTGCGGATCCCTTCTGGCAAATGCTGCCCTCTTTATCTGGATACTGACAGGGTTTACTTTCAGAAGAGTGCCCTCTGGCAAACTTTATTCGAAGAAAGTTCAAAAGAGCCGTGCAAGGAGAGACGTGTTAATTTCTCTCAAGGTAAGCCTCACAAGAAGAAGTGATACGATTGTCAGAAAACTTTTAACCAAGATTTCAGAATTAGGAAAGTGACATACAACATAGTGTTTTTTATCAAATTTCAAAATCTATTGTCTTTGCAGATTGGATTTCTTTTGGCGTTCACCTGGATCTTCAACATTCTAGCAATTGCAGTGGACAGCAAACCTCTGATGTACATCTTTTGTATTCTAGCCTCCATTCAAGGTGTTTACATCTTCCTGGCTTTTACATTTACCAAACAAGTGAGGGCGCTGTGGAGGGATAAACTCGGGCTAAAACAGGAGTCTCCAGGCAAGAAAAACATACAGAAAGGGAAAAAGGTGCTGTCATCGTCGCATGAGAAGAAAGATCTGTGTGGAAAGCATTCACCATCGGAGCATATTGATACAGCCTAGTGACGTCACAAATGACTGAAACTGTTTCTAATAATGTTTCTCACATCGAAACTTTAATAGATGTAATATTTGCATCGGGATGAAGAATTTTAATTATTAAGCACTGTATACTCAGTGCTTTCCCGAGCTCTGTGAAAAATATCCACAGGCAATCACTCAGGTGAGATTGCTTTAGCAATGCAAAGGTCGTGGGTTCGAATCCCACCCGAGTGATTGCCTGTGTTTTTTTTTCACAGAGCTCGGGAAAGCACTGAGATACAGTGCTTAATACACATCGGTGTAAGGGGAAAACCAAATTAAAACACCAAAACTTGAAATCAAAATTGGGAAGAGGTAATAACCATCTTCCGTAGTTACAAGTAATGTGTTCTTTCACAAGACTTTAGCGTTTTTAATATTGTATATCGATCTTGAAGCACTGCTATAGCAAAAACTTTGTCGTGGAGGCCTGACCGTCCATGAATCACCCTCAGAACTGGTTCCAATTTCATATAGCGCATGCTTAAACACAAAAAGTAGCTTGGCACCACGAAATAATGCTCACCAGAGTAAGACTACCAGCTAAAATGCCATGTCCCATGCTGTCTGCGAATTGTATCCCGCTCATTTTTGCTTAGCATTTAGCGATATTTTCCGCGCTATTTATCACTCTCGTTCTCAGTTTAACCTTTCAGAAACCTTCCGGTTTTTATTCGACAGAGGGCGCTGATTGGAAACTCAATTCATTACAATCATCCCCGTTTTCAATAGCAATGCATTTCCTGTGCAGACGATGGCGGCCACGGCTAGCTGTAGCTAAAGGTGTTGCTACGAGCTTTCATGCTTCAATGGTGATGATGATCAAGCCATAGTCGTAGCCGCCAATTCAGACTCGGCTTAAGTACTGTAGAAATTATTGAGCTCATGCAAAGTATATTTTAAAGATTTTGTAAATAATAGCATATTGTAATTAAGACTTACTAATGCCGTTTTGATATACCTGTATCTGCATAGTTCCTTTTGTCATAATGATTTATAAAATCTCACCGCATACTGAATTGCTCGCATACCATAAACCACTACAAATAAACCTGGTATGAACACAGCCTTCAAATATGCTTTCAAGATTCCAATTTATGCACTTCACCACTTCACCCCCAATACGGGATTATATTTTCTATTTGCATTAGGAATTCCCATAACGACTCGGTAAAGTTCAAGGCTGTCATGGCCAGGGGTAAACCGATTGTGAACTTCCTGTTGGCATAGTTACTCTTGTTATGATTCAGAGTTATCATTTTGATATGGAGAAATCAAACATGGAATGAAATTCCTAGAATGTGTCAGAGGTTTATCAGCAATTATTGTAGTATTTGAGAATCAAATATGAAAATATCTGCGGTTTGGTCTGTTGAAATTATACGGCAGGGTTCACCTCTCTCTGTTGACCCCGCCCCTATTTCAGCAGTGAAGTGTAAAATACATGACTTTATTCGACTAGTCGATTTGCCAAATTAAGAAAGCAACTTACTAAGGGAAACTTCTTTTTATGAGGAATAACCGTGCCCACCTTTAGCTCAAAAATGAGGTAAGATCTAAAATTTTCTTCATGTACCCCCTTACCTAAGAGTCGCCTTTAGTCTTGCTTGGGACGAATTTGCATTAAAAAAAAAAACAAATAAACAAACAACCACCCTAACAAACGAACGAACAAAACAAAAAACAAAATCATTATTTTCAAGAAATGCATGCACACTAGCTTCAAGTCAACAGCAAAAATCTGCTGTTTGTGTACAGAATGAGTGACCATTCAGTTTTCTGTTGTTGTCATACCAATTTATTCCTCCAAAAGCATGTACAAAACGAGTAGCCAGTTGTAGCCATTACGTGTTCTGTCGTCGCCATAGCAACCTGGGATCCCCAAAGAAAGAGATTGAACATTCGGGGTCGTTGAACCAAACAACAAAGACAAGCTTCGGCATAATGCATTTGTTACTTACAAATTAAATATTAACCATATGGCGATGACAGAATTGTGTCCGACTACAAAGTGGTCAACCATTGTACACACGAAGGACATTTTTGTTGTTGAGTTGAATCTCTGAGCTCGCACTTCTTACAATTTACGATACAAGCTTTTCCAGCAAGTTGTTAATGGTTCGGCAAATCATATTCTGAAGACATATTTCTGACAAATCAAATATCAAGAACTATTTCCCCGACAAAATTAATGTGATGACGTATGAATTTAAAGTTTTGCTTGGTACGCGCTGTTTTCCGATTATCAAACAATCGTCTTTGTCACTTGTTTTGATAGACATATGAAGAGAAGTAAACATGCATGATAAAGTAAAAAAATAAAATTTCTACGTAGCATTCCAACCATTTCCGGGACCCGGGAGACAAAACAGTTGTGTTGGATTTTTAGCTGTGGCTGCAAGGTGGTTTTACTGTACCATTGTCCTTTTTATTGTTTGAATTTAGCCAGAGTAATCGTTGTTGTGAATTTTGGAACGTGACTCACGTATCGGTTGTTTTCATGGAACATTATCATTGAAAATGCTTTCGAAATCTTTGTAAATACGTTTTATGTTTGGACTTGTAAAGAAAACAAAATGTGTAAGAAATCGTGTACTTACAGAAATCTTGTCAAGATAACTTTATATCTTTAGAATGGTGATGAAAAATATATTTAAATCACTCAGCCTATTCTTTGCATTATTTGTACGAATTAACTGTTATGAAATAAAGTGTTTTATTTCAACACAAGGGTAAAATTAATATTTCTACCTCCATTATTGAACTGAGGCTTTATTTTAGGTACTTTTATTGATATACAAAAAGCGCAATGGTAAAACATATATTTTTTGATTAGACAAGAAAATATAGTGGAAGATGAATAATGAACCATTAATCATAAATTCAGAAATGGATTTATTTACAAAAAATGTGCTTTATTGGCAGAAGGAAATATAAAAATTAGATAGATTTACAAAAATGAAGCAAATACAAAGTCTTTGCTCTTTGCAGAAGTAGAGTAATGGCGACAATCGTCAACTGAAGTCATGACCTACTTCTTGACGACCCATCGGTTTTAGTAGACCTACAATGGTCGACACCCCCAATGTACCCTGCCCGATATGTGGCAGGGGATGTCCCCTCGCCCCCCCCCCCCAAAAAAAAAGGTCCCATAGTTCAACACAATCTTTTCCTCTTATACAAAAGTAACCCCCCTAAAATCCCCAAAAGAATTCATGAGATTCCCCGAACACAATCTGGACGGGGGGGGGGGGGGATTCACCTTGTCACATTTCGAGCACCATAATGACACCCAGACTTGTTTGATTTAGTCAGTAGCGGTGATGCGGCAGTCACATCCCCAGACGCCTTCTTCTATTATCGATATAATGTGTATTATAACGTTACGTAATATCATTATTGGCTGTGTTTACATGGAGATTATAGGTGTATCATACAGAGAGATGTACATGATTATTTACAAACCGAAGCAGCAAAACACTTTCATAACCCATACAATCATTGTCAAATATAAAGTATCTTTTAAAAATGTATGCATATTTTGTACAGCCTTCTAAAAAGAGTCTGCTAGGGACGAAACGCCAGGCCATTCACTACTTTTGCATTTACACCATAAGCCGTTTTGTTTGGTAAGCGGTTTGCAACAGCTAATTTATTTCTGCAATATTTTTATACCTTCATTTTTTTGTTTGTTTTATAGCGCATTGGAGCCGTATAATTCCAAGTGTAGCAACAATCGAAAGGGGAGGTAAAAATTGACATAATTTCGTTTCTGTTTTCGACAAAACTAAAATTATAACTTCATTAATAAGCTCATCGTATCAATGGCAGATCCATGGCATAATCCATTTGTTTCTACTTTAGACCGCGTCCAAATTAAACAACTTCGTCTATGGCTGTGGCAGGAGTGACAACGTTGAAGAACAGACCTGTTCAACGATATCTAGCCATAGCCAGTGGCCAAAACACAGCCATAGATTCGGACCAAAGATTATAATTCAGCGATCTATATTATAGATTTGCACGCAGACAAGTGATGTAGCGTGTATAAGTGGTGCGCACGTGGACCCCGTCACATTGTAAAAATAAAAATTCGGTTCATCTGGCTCCCATTTCCTATGATATCAAAATTTAACCACATGGTATTACGAATAACATTGGTTTTTCTTTTAGTACAGTCATCTGGTTGTAAAAGGCCGTACTTCGCATTGTCACGTCTCCATATTGCAGCACTTATTATGTCGAATGTCGTGACGTCACATCGGTATGCATTCCTGTTATATTGTGTTGACTATCTTTAAACAAACACTCCATGTTGAAATCGCACCTTGAATTCAGGTGACTGTACAGTCTGGTTTAATGATTAACCCAAAGTCAGTGGGATAAGAGGGAAAAATGACATGATAACGGAAGCAGTAAACCGCGGATATGATCATGATTGAACATCACGTTGAACTAAAATGAAACAATAAATACTTTCGGGTCCTACTAAATTGCATATACTAAGTCCGGCTGCACAGCGTACGTACATTACATACAGTGGTTTAAACGAACACAACTTATCGATGCGTGAACAAGCTTAACAATGCTTTTGTGATGTCAATACGTCAACACCCATGCTATATAAAAGAAACTTCCATTTACTATAGTCCGATGATTCAGGTTGTGGGATCGATCGAGGTTTAACCAGTCTGGAAATACTTGTACCAACCCTATGAGCAAGACGTCGTGGTAGATAAATAAAACAGGAGATATCAAGATGCCATCTAATCATGCTCAGAGTCAGGAGGATTCCTGGATAAATCTACGTCCCTACGATCCAAACAGAGAGGTTGCTAATTGGGTAAGAAGTGAATCTTCTGTTCTGTCTTGTTAGTGTTTAAATTGGAGTACATGTCACATCAGCAAAGAGTTTTTGAAATTATATGTTGTGTCAGTCGTCACTTCCGGTATACAGCGTTTAAGCACGCGTGGTGGGTGTGTATTAATGAAATAGCCGTTAATGACATCCATGGATAGTTCAATTGTGTTGTTATTCTAAATGCAAATTTCAAAGTAATAAATGTGGTCAGATTTTAATAAGTGCGTGTACGAAGAATTTACTTGTTGATGATGTATTTAGTGGGGAAAGTTTTAACGTTTCTATAGACAGTCATGTTCCGCGATAATGATGTACTGTCAAGGATGAGCATGGAGGAAGGAATTCCGTCTTCCGTGGTAGGAAGATGTAAGATGGTAGAACTTAATGAGTTTACTGATCATGTTTGGTTCTTCAGAATAAGAACTAGACTAGTGTAACCAACCCCTTAAAACCAGGGTGTACTTTGGGTAACTTCGCCAGAAGTTAAAGGCCACGCATAAAAACTTACTTTGCATAAAGACTTACTTGGTAAAAGAGCAATGGAGAACTGTTGATATTATAAATCATTGTTAGAAACGACCCCCATGAAGAAATTCTAGAGAAAGAAGTAATTTTTCAACCAAAGCTTTGAATCTCAGGCATCAGAGAGCACACAATTATATGCAAGTAGGGTGGTTGTTTTTTTCTTCTTTTCGTTATTTATTTTCTTGCAACTTCGATGACCAATTGAGCCCAAATTTTTACTGTTTTGTTATTTCATGCGTATGTTGGGGTACACCAAATGAAGATACTGGTTTACCAAAAGTATATCATGGCTTAAAGTGTGACAGAAAAATAAACAGATTTGGTCAATAAATAAATTGCTTCTTCTTCCGTATAGTTTAAATGTAAATTGGCGCCAATGGCTGAGTTTGTGTCTGGGAAATGTTGAGTCCATTCCTGTCTGCCGACGTCACAGCAGGAAACAGGGTTGCTTTTTAAGGCCAATGACAATTGTGTGGGAGTTGTACATTTTTGCCCTCAACATTCAAGTTATTTATGGGAACATTGTTGAGAAGAACTAGTCAGAATGATAAGAAAGCATACAGTATGTAGATATGTCTTTCTGACTTCAGTTTGTTTGTTTGTTTGTTGGTGTTTTGGGGTGTTTGTTTGTTTATTTGTTGGTGTTTTTGTTTGTTTGTTTGTATTTTTCCGAATGCTGCATTTTTCATTAGAAGTCACGCATTTAGTACGACATTCATATTTTGAGTTGAAACAGGCCATATTCTGAATCTGTGTTGAACTAATTTATTACTATAGGCTCGAGATTTACGGTTTACAGGTCGCACCGACCGAGAATTTGCCCGACCCTATTGCTCCTAGTCCCCCGTACAGTGAGGTCAGCCTTGCCTATATGCCTGTTAATGTGTGGTCGGCCCTGCACATTCGACTCAAGTCAATGTATTTATTCACCATGTGCATACACATGCAATTTGCTTTCCATTGTACAGGATTTAAAAAAAAACATATACGGAAAACCTTGAATGTATTCTAGACGGAAAATTACACAACGGTGTCATGCACACAATGTTTGACAACATTTAAGAACAGCATGGGCGTTAGCACACATCAAAGTAAATCATGTATTATAAGTAATACGGAAAATCTACAGTACAACCTGTACAGGAATGGTAAACCTGTTCATTTTATGTCTAACTTGACGATTTATAAAGCCGATGGCTTCGCCACTAAGTTCTAACGGATGCAAACAGAGTGTTCTGACTGTCTTAATAGATTCAATTTACCCGTAATGCGAGTAATTTTGACCAATTCTGGGTTTGATTACCGTTAGGTTTTCAGACTGTGGCTGTCCACTAAAGTGACAACCTTCGAAGAATCGTGAACTATTATTAGGTTGCAGAATTTGTTTGTTCTTTTAATAAGTTTGTGTACATTTGAGGCTTAAGCGATTATTGGCACTTATGGGCACTATCAATTAAAAACGATCAATGAAGTTTTCGATGGGGAAATCTATAGGCGTAGTAGCCTTACATCATGTTGTCGGCTCGAAGGCGTACGCACCCGGGCCCACGGGGCAGCAGGGTGAACATCAATATGGGAAATTTTGGGCACGACAGAAAGGAAAAAACGGACAGAGAAAGCAAACGAGACTGTTTTTTTTTTTAAATTGATGATAGGCCTACTTATGTATTTATCTGTGTAAGATTTCCGGTCGATCAACCCCCCTATGCCCCCCCCCTTAACCACAATCCTCATTAACTCGTGTGGCAGTCACTTCGTCCAAAACGAACTCTGACGGAACTTATAATAGATCAGATTAAAAAGGCGCTGTTTGTTTAATAATCACCATTGACTACAATATTACAAGGAAGTTTTTCCAGAGGAAACAAAGTCATGTACCGAAACTGTCAACAGGTTAGAAGGGGTTACCTCAGGTGTACCGATGCTGATGTCCAGGAAATACAGTGCAGACAAAATGACGAGGGGGGGGGGGGGGTAAAAAATTAATCCGGTTGTAAGTTTCTCAATGTGTTTTTCTGTTGTCTGTAACTCTGTACCCGAGGACGCGACTCGTGGGCTCCCAAACGCCACTATACTTTGCACACATTACATTACATGGCTCAGGCATGCACACAATTCAAATATTATAAAGGAACAAAGATCAGGTCTGGTCAAATAGCATTAAGGATCTTCTTGGTCCAATGTTGTTTTTCGACTCTAGCGGGCCTTCTACTGACTCAAAAAAAAGAAGGAAAAAAGAAGAACCAGTCACCGTCCAGACATATTTCTGCTCAGGTTGGTTGGGATGTATCTTCACTCAAGGTCGGCCATGCGTAATTAATCAACCCCTATTTATAGTCGCTTCACCCTTTACCACCCATCCAGCCAAAGCCTACCCATTGTCGTCGGGCCCAATTCCCTATAATGTAAAGCCTGTGGAAAAACACGCTCGTAATGTATACAGGGTCACAACCCGGGCGTGCGTTCATTGAGTATTTCTTTCGTCCCCCTCCCCTCATCACACCCACCTCACTTGATCGCTTTAGTCGTACTTTTTGCTATTGCATTGCACACGTCTAAAATGGTTTACGGTACCCCTATGCTTCCCCCAGTTGCCCCGCCCATTTAACTGAGCAACTCCATACGTCACTACTTGCGTCATCAAACATGACGTCATTTACATGGCGGCCTCCTAGCGTGAACACGAGTGAAGTTCTTCGTAACCAAACTTTAGGCCTACGGGAAATTTTCATGACAAGTGATAGAGATAAGTTGGCAAATATGTTCCCCAATCATTGAAGGACAACAACACGAGAAAAGCGGAATTATTTTGTTGGTTACGACAGTTGCGTTGTTGTGAATCATCATATCTTCCGTAAGTCGTAAGTTATATAACATAATAAAGTAAAGTGTTTCTTATATAGTATTTAAATAGTAAGTTATTTTAAAGTTCTGCTGTCAAATGTCAGTCAGTGCATGGTCAGTGTCAATGTTATTGTTGTTGTTAATGTCAGAGGTCAGTAGTGGTGTGTAACTTAGTTTTGACAGCAAGCCTAGGCAGTTAGCTTCGCTTGACTTGAAAATAATGTACTCTAAGGAAACTTGGGTTGGGAGGACGGTAACGTTAACAAGTCCCTATTTTATATTTATTTATTTGGTGGGAAAAATTTCCGCATCCTGCCACCACTTTTTCACTCATTTTTACTCAAAGGAATATCTCATATGAGTAAATAAATTAGATACTATTTTATTTCATAACGAATGATAAAGTGGTGGCTGGATACAGAAATTTTTCCATTTGGTGTACACTGCACTGTAATTGTATTTATGAAGTGACACCTGCAACTTTGCTCAGTCACTGGATTCTCTGAAACTTACTTTAATTTAAATTCCGTTGGTGGAAAAAACCATACGAAAGCAGAGATGAAAATAATTTAAAGTTTAATCTTTTGACATCTGACAAATTATGTTTAATCATAATGGGGGTGGAGGTGGGGTAGGAAGGGGGGGGGTGTCATTTTAATACAGACTGTTTACTAACACTACAGTACATGTAAACAATAAAATTACAACATATGCACTGCAATCGCATTGTTGTAATTTTACAGTATAAATGCAGTACCCCTTTGTATAAAACTAAAAGTAAAAGTTAGTTTCATTTTAAAGGGCTCAGTACTGTTGAATGGCTCAAGCCTCTTGTCCTGTTCTAAAGGACATACATTACCCAAAAATGTCTCTTGGTTTTTTATTTGGAAACTGGTTTTCTTTTGCCAACCAACAAGTACATGTAAGGGTCATCTGTGGGTTGCTTGAATAACTCTTTTTTTTTAAATCTTGTCTCTAATTATCTCGAGTTCATCCACCTCTTTGAGGTTCTAGTTATGATTTACCTTCTTGTTTCATCCTAGTTTTAGTGCGCTATGTAGCCTTTGCTTGATTGCTTGTCCTGTTCCATCACCTGTCTGTCCCATACGTTCTGTTGTAGCTTAAGTTTTGTTTAGAACTATTTTTTTTCAGGGCTCTAAATTAACAACCGCTGGACCACAGGTCTGAGGCCAGTGATTTAGCCTTGGGCCAGTAACCCCCCCCCCCCGACAAGTCCGGGGGTCTTGTGTTTTTCAACTGACCAAAAGCACTTGTCTGTGTAATAATATCTTTAAATATGTATCTTTCAATTGGTAAGTCAAGTGTGTCAGTATTGAACATGTTGAAGCATTATGTACTTAATACCAAAGACAAAACTTAGTGCTTGTGCAAATAAAAACAGTTTACATAAAACTGCATAGAAAGTTCTCATTACATTCTGGTCTTGTAAAATAAATGCTGGTCCAGTAAATATTTTAACCTGCAAGCATTGTGGTCTTGTAAATTTCCCCCCTAAATTTGAGCCCTGATTTTCTTGTAGTTTGTATCATAAAGTCATTTCTCTACAAGACTTGGTCAATTGAATATATATGCCTCCATATTTGCCTACTGCTTCATTGTGTCTCAAATTAGTAGATATCTAATACTGTATAATCTCAGTTCAATTGACTGGCTCTATAATTACAGAAATGGAAATAAGTGTCGAGTTGAGTGGAATTGAATTGAAGTATGAATTGAAAAACGTTTGATGTGTGATGGTCAATTGGAGGTCACAAGAAAAAAAACCAAAAAAAAACTAAACAGCCTCGGTTGCCGAATTTTAATTTAATGTTTGTCTGATTAGCAGAGTGTGGGTTTGAGTTCCGGTCATGGCACTTGTATCCTTGAGCAGGATAGTACTTTATACACACCATAATTACTTTGTCCGTCAGATGGGTTATTTAGCCATAGGTCCCGTGTTAGGATTGTTAGTGCACATAAAAAAAAAAACCAGAACACTTTGTGGAAGAGTTGGGGTTAACCCTGGTGTTTCTGGTTCACAAAGCAAGGACCCTTCTTTACCCTTAAGGCTTGCAAGCTACAGTGATTTAAAGTTCACTTACGACTGAGGCATCCGTGGTTTCATTTCCAGATAATAATAATCATCATCCTTGACTCCACTCCGACGAGGAACCGTCAGAGAGGTGGGTCAAGATCATCGCAACTCAAATTTGCTGAACAATAGTTTTTTAGACCCATCCATCAGTGTGAAGTTTATTTATCAAGTTGGGTCTACAGTGTCAATAGGTTACATGATAGCGTCCGTGCCACCTACCTTTAGTCGAGGAGTTGTATTGTCCAATAGTGCCATTCAGACAGGTTCTCTGGTTCACTTTGATTTTCTATTTAATCGACAATCAAAATGTAGGTAGTCTGACACTGGCTGTAAATCACTCCCAGTTTATACAACAAGGGAGGTGTAGAATTTGTTGTTGACCTCAAATACCTTGGGGTTAGATTTACAATACAAATATGCCAGCTACTATTATACACATTTTTTTTTTACAGTGTACTGCATGTATGTTAGGGCCTATGCTTTGGTTCAAATTTTGCGACAGAATTCAGATCCACACTGCATAGCCCTATTGGGGGGATCACGTTTTCCCCCAGCTGTTATTTTTACCATGGAGGAAGAATGACAGATTTCAGCAAAACAGGAATAACCATTTTGGCTAACGTGCACTGGTTTGAGAAATGTTAAAATGCTTTCTTGGTTCTTTTTTCCCATAGTAATGCATAGTTTTATATAATACATGTAATATAATCGAACATAGTCTTATAGGGCACATTTACATAGGTACATGTAGTGTACTCAAGAAACTTGAACAAACAGAAACATTGAAGACCGAGTTTGGAGTTTTTTAATTATGAGACCAATTTAAGTACATGTAGTCTACCTTACATGTGCATGCATGTTATTAAGGTTACACCATGCTGCTTTGCACTCGGCAGCCACTGCCAGAAACACCGGGGCAGACTTGTTCTCTTAGGGATAATTGTAACTGGGTTCTTTTACCATGTTTACATGTAATACACAACATGTGAGTGAGACCTATGGCTAAGTTACGTCCCATCCGAAGGATGAAGCAATGGTTAACATGGTTAAGTGTCTAGAATTGAAGGACAGGCATGGCAAGTGTCAAGACCGGGACTCGAACCCACACTCTGCTGATTGTGTTTGAAATTTGTGTTTGGATGCAAGAACATTTCCTTGAACTAGCCTATATGATAATAAAACAGAATTTATGATGAAATTTGGTTCACTTTTCTAAAGTTTCTATTCTCCAGTGACTCAGCAATAACCTGTTACTAAAGCTCGTAATCATGGTATTATATTGGACTCTTCTATGACACTCAGTTTGCATGTTGCTCATTCTACAGCATTTCACTTTCGTCATATCTTGGTTTAAATAGCCCTACTGTGCAATCTTAAACATTGTATGTATGGTCATCTCTTTCTGCATATTGGCACACAATTCGAGCGTATCGGCCCAAAAATGCTAGCTAGTGCGTACAGTAGGCCTATGTGGGGAGAGCCCTGAGCTTAAAAAGTGAAAAAGTGAATTATTTCTACAAAGTCCATTCACGGAAGGTCACTACTGATATTCACTGTTATCGTGTTTTATTTTACAGTCTTCACGCCCCCATAACGGAAGAGAGCAACTCAACTATGGATATGAAAGAGACAGTGACCATTACAACGATCCATACTACAACAGACCGTACTACATCTCCGGAGACGAAAGGAAGCCTCATGAAGACAGAGAAACAGAAAGAAGATCCGAGACCAATGGATATAATCACAGGTAAGTTGGAGGGGATTCTCCTCTGCAGTCTGCAGTCATGACATTCATCTCAGACAATCACAAAATAAAGCTGGAAATGGTAAACTTTTGATCACAGACGTAACACTATGAAATATTTCCCAACCTGTAATTTTGGACCGGATTTCTGGTCTTCACCATCAGGATGGACAGGGATCTCCCCATGCACAGACTAATGTATTGGGCCAATACGCGCGAAGTGCGTGCCAACATGCGTAAATTTCAGCCGAAAAAACTTTGTTTTTATAACTTTACTTCACAAATAACATCAAGAGAAAACTACAGAATGCTACAGATTGCGCAGTAGGGCTTTTAAAACCAAGGTAAACACCAAGTATAAAACTTTTCAAAGACCTTGTTTTAATTTGGTGTGCTTTGGCCAAACATAAAACAAATTTGGATCCAGAATGCCCCACAGTTTTGAAAAAGCCTGAGAACTCTGATAGACCCAGAAGTTGGATTCCATGACCATGCGAACAAACTACATGTACAGTACCAACACAGATGAATTTTCAAGCTAAGAAATTACTGATATTTACAGTTTCACTAACTCTTATAACGTTCCTCAGAGAAATTCTATTTATCTGACCTCAAAATAAAAGAATACCAGCCCAAACATTCATGGAACTACATGTGTACCCATTAAATGTAACGCGAGTTACCGTGGAATTGCCCACCTTCTGTTTATAGAAAGAGTGCCCTTGTACATTCCAGGGCGTTTCATGGCAGGCAAAGACACTGGTCACATGAGAAAGTTTTACATTTGTTATCACTATCAGAATTACATACATTAATGTACATAAAAAACCAGGTATAAAACAAATTTTCAGCTGAAAAATCTTAAGAGTTATACATTTGTGTACCCTCCTTTCTTATCAAAAGTTCACTTTGTATTTAAAGAAATTGGAATCCATTTTAATTTAAAAATTAGATAAGTTATTTGTAGTTGGTGAAAAATTTCCTTTTTTAGTTTTGACTAGTTCAAGGCTAACTTTCCTTCACAAGCCTATATGCAGTTAGTGAAAACGTACAATTAAAGGGTAAACCACAAAAATGGACCATTTTGGAGTCGGAAGACTCACACTGAGTTTTTCCTCCCATTTGTAAATAAAATTAATGCACAACTTTTTGGGTGGAAGTGAAAATACTGTACAGACGAATGGAGTCCTATGTCCATCAACAGAGTCTCAAAATAAAAATGGTAAAAAAGGGCAAGTAATTCTGAAGTTTCTCCAGTCAGAATGCTTTATTGCATTAACCATGCCCCCTTATTCTAAAAAATTAGTTCTGACCTTGAGTTTTCTTTGAAAGGCCCTAAGAGAAAGAGCTACCCCTAGCGAGTCAAAAATGTTGCCCACAAAGTTTTCTGGCCCACTGGTTATAGTAAATGTATTTGTTACCGACCATAGTATTCTGATTTATGCCATAAAACATTTCTCAAATGTCGCCCACAAAGTTTTCTGGCCCACTGGTTATAGTAAATGTATTTGTTACCGACCATAATATTCTGATTTATGCCATAACACATTTTTCAAAGCATCAATTTGACTGGCAGGTACATGGCACTAAACAAATTGCTGCACCAAGCGTTAAGAACATAAATCCAGACTAAAGTGGTTTTAGTTGGCAGCACCCTTTAGGCATAGAGCATGCCGGGTGATTTGATGATGTCGCAAGGCAGGAAATGTGCAGTGGGCCCGCCAGTAAGCTTGTTTACACGCGCTAATTGCGGTCATAAACACCAGCTGTTTTACGACTGCGTAACTCTCATTGTGAAGTCCCTGCTGTTGTAACTCCTTCTGGTCCTTGCTCTATGCTTTAAGTATCAATATTGCCTGGTGGCCTCCCTCAAGTGCTACACACATGTAATAAAGAGTCATAAATATTAGAAATCTCTGAAAATAAAGTAACCTGGAGTTTCATCTTTGAGAGGGTAAGGCCATTTTCATTTTGCAAAAGACACTTCCATTGGAATGTCTTAAAGTTGATGGGAAGCTTATGAAGGGGCACCAAGGCCAAGACCGGGGGGCAACAGAGGCCATGGCCTCATTGCTTGGCCTCTGTGTAAATCCTGGCCTAAAAATGTGGTTTGTTTTCTATGTTGATTCTACTCTAGATTCTGAACATTTTTAAACACCTAAGTTTGTACACTTCTGACCCCCCCCCCCAACCCGCCACACTTTTTGTACCAGTCAGTAGTATGATACGCAAACACCGAACTATTAGACTTGGTGTTAGTCCATGATTATGATTTATGTCAGCACTGGGGCCAGTATTAAGTAAATAGACTAGACTTGCCTTATAGACTAGTCCAGTCCTGGAATATCATCATTGAGAGGGCAAGGCCGTTTTCATTTTGCAAAGGGCACTTCCATTGGGAAATCGTACCGGCTATGGGAAACTTATGAAGGGGCACCAAGGCCAAGACCAGGGGCAAAATGGAGATCAATAACTTCGGCAGTAAATTGATATGTGAAGTCCAAAGTGTACACTAACAAGAAAAAAAGTTGGGGTTTGAAATTCAAAATAAAGCAAATTATGGTACAACAGATATGACAAAATACGTTACAATTGAATACCCATTTGTGACATGGATGTCAATCAGCGTTGTGGATTTTATCTCAATTGATCTCATCTCACCACACTCAAAATACATCGTCACGGTTTTGATTAAAAATAAAATTGTTATGAAGTCTTTGTTGGAACTTGGGGGTCGCTACATGTGAATGGAACGCTTGGTGTTCAAGTTTGTCACAGTTGGCTTAAGAATTATAATGTGTAAGCAATAACACACAAAAACAGTCCCCTTTGCATGTGGGCGTGTTGGTTTCAAGTACACGGAGTCCTAGAATCCTGTTATTGCCAATGAGTTCTTTGATAGCATGGAGACTTGCTATTTAAGCAAATATGTACATGAAAACTCAATTTCAGAAATGAAAATCTTGAATAATTTACAATAAGTAACTAAACTACATGTACATGTAGAAGTATTCACATATTCCTTGGTAAGTGAGTTGGACTGAAGACTGCGTCAGTAAGCTTACATCAGTGTACATGTGTATAGGATCTGACATATTATTGTCTAGCCTTGATTTCAAGGCTGTGATACATGTAGCTTTGCTATACTAAACATAATCACAGTTACCCAAATACGATGCAACCCAAGTCGCCTGACACTGACAGACTTGAAAAAAGCACACCAAACTCTCACCACGCACTTGTTCCGTCCCAACTTTACAATCGTTCCAACACTATTCATGGAGGGTGGTGCTCTGTATCTACTGCAATTCCAACTATACATGTAGTTGGGGCATCCCAACTTTAACATTCAAGTTGGGACCAGTCCCAACTACATGTATAGTTGGGACGATTGTCAAGTTTGGCATGTTTGGGCGGAACACACTCATGCAGCGCTAGCTCCACAAGGCCCCCCCTCCCCCCCCCACACACACACACCCCGAGTACCCATACATGTAACAGTCACCCAGCAGTTGAGTCACAGCAGTCTGGTATTGGATTTTGAGTGATGAAGGATCCTAGTAAATCACTCAATGAAGTTAAGGTTTAAGGCATGCTTTGATGTATGAAGCTGAATATAATACTCAGGTGCCATAAACCTTGTAAAATAAGAAACACTTTGCACAATTAAGTACTTGAAAAAAAAACCAGACATGTAAAACATGAAATAAACAAGTCACATCCCTCAGGTGGTCCCTCAGTCGCCATTTCCCAGGTTGTATTGTAAACTAGGGTGTGATCCCTGGCTACACGGCAGCTAACAGTTGAGTGGCTTCTAAACTACATGTACAGTACATGTGTAGGTCTACACGGCAGCTAACAGTTGAATGGCTTCTGACTGGCACCCCTGAACAAAGATTTTGACAAAATGGGGAGACTGCCAACAGCTCAGCATAGAGCGCCGGCACAATAATCCAGAGGCCGTTGATTCAAATCCCGCTCTAGTCAATTTTACTTTGTTCAACCCCAACATCTTCAAGTGAGTTCAACCTTTTGTACTGAATCTTATTTTGTTTTTTGTTTTTTTGCTGACAGACCGAATCAGAGACGTCCACCATCATCAAGTAGGCATACATCTCAATCAAGATCAACACACATCCCCATACAGAAGTCCAAGTCGCGTAGTTGTGCCTGCATGGCCATCACATTGCTGACTGTTCTTGCCTTCATTCTTCTCAGCGCCCTCGCGGTCTTCTTAGTCTTTTACATTATTGGTGAGTACGTAGGGTCAAAGGTCAATGAGGGTACACAGTTTGTGCCCTACCCCTCTCAAATTGATGTCTCTACCACCCCCCCCCCCCCCAGCTGCCTTCCCAATTGAAATCTGGACTTTTGAGCTTAAAAATTACCAGAGTAAAATGGTAAATTTATAAGCTTTAATGTGATAATTTCAATATTTTAAAAACTATTTCTCCATTTCAATGTACATGTGTGTACATGTACATGCAGAATACTTATACAATTACATTTTTACACTCACGTCGAATTATCTACATGTAAATGACACAACAAGAGCGCTGCAAATGGGACTTGTTTAAAATGGTTAGAAGTGCCCCCTAGAAAAAATGGTGCACCCTCTTGTGCCCCCCCTAAAATGTTACCCTCATTTTGGTGCAGCAGTTAGCAGTTTTGGCTCTTGCTGGATGGACATTTAAACATCCATTGAAGCATAAGATGTCCGTAGTAACACCATGAGCAGTAGTCACATCTGCAAATTCATACATAAATAACTTAAGTTTGCCGAGTTTAAAAACAGAGTGTCCATATTTCAACAAATTTCACAATCTGAATAAAATGTATAAATCTTTAGCCAAAATGTCCTTAACTAGAGAGAGCATGTATGTCTTGATGCCCTTTGGGTGTGTTGTTTTTAATGTACATGTAGGCTCCCATTCTCCATTCTTTCATTGATGAAGAAGTGAACAATTTGAATGCCTGTTTTTTTTAAAAACATTTTCAGCTAAATTTTTTAGGTACACTTGTACCCTAACTCAAGATTCAGGCTAACAAACTTTGTGCAACCTGCTAAATGCAACAGTTCCCCAAAGTTTGTGATTTGTGTTTTGTTTTTGCGTATTTCCCCTCATAACATTCTGTTATTGTTTATTTCTGTTTTCAAGATAGCAACTCAACAACAGCAGCTCCAACAAAGCCAGTCGGTAAGTTGATTAAAAAGAGTATTTCAGTCTTAAACTGGACAATTGTTTTTTTTACAAAATTTGTGGCAAGTATTTGTAGCTAAGTAACACAGACTTCTTTGCAATTGTGATGGAAACATTTTTGTCGAACCGATGTTTGTATGAGAGAGATTGGCTGTTGCCAGCCTGGTCTTTTTCTCCCCTATGGGAGCTTTGCCGAGTTTCCTTGTTGGGAAGATCAAACTAAGTAAACTAAGGAAGCTGTCCAACGCGGAATCACACTTGTATTGTAATTGCAAATGCTTTTCACATTGTCATTAAAATGAAACCAGATATCAATTTCATATTCTATCCAAACGATTTGATATTGACAGCTTTTTTTCCTTCATTCACAGGGGTAACAAGCCAATCCCCAGCTGCAGGTATGTATGGACACAAAAGCTTTGCAATCACAAGGTTGTGGGTCCGAATCCAGCCAAGCTAACTGCCGATTTCACAATGACTAGAACGAGTACTATCATCTAGTTACTGAATCACAACTTCGTCGATTTGTGCAATTCATAATCATAGACGTTAAACTGGTGTTTGTGTGAGAGAGATTGGCTGTTGCCAGCTATGGTGTTTATACCCCCTCTGTGAGAGCTTGGTGAGTCCCCTTGATGGGAAGATTGTCTCGGAAACAAACAGACCAAGAAGTAGTGTTCTTTAGGAAAGGAGTTGTTATTTTTTATATAAAAAAACAATTATTTTATTGGGATAGCTCTCAAGCTAATTCAGGATTAAGTATCTTGTTGTCCATGATGGTTTGTCTGATGCTCTTATAACATTTGTATTTTGTTAGGTGTTGTGTCGGTTGGTCTAGCCATGAAATTGATGCAGCCTTATCTGCCTGAGTACAATGATGTTTTATCAGCTGGCTACAGAGAACTGAGTAGTAACTTCACTAATTCTGTAAGTAGAAAATTTCCAATCAGTTTTATTACAGCATTAGCAGCTCTTAGTAGCGCAATTCTATTGAAATGATCATTGTGCTTCGAACGTTATTACCCCTGGTCACTGGGTGATTTATTTCATTCCTTAAACCATCTCAGCTCCCTAGGGAGTATACAGCATGTGCTGCCAACCATGTAGTGCACCAAGCTAAATCAATTATAAGAACCATCTCTGCCCTCACCTGACACCTATTTACTCCTGGATGAAGAGAAGCAACTATTGTTAGTGTCTTGCTCAAGGACACAAGTGTTATGATCGGGATTTGAACCTACACCCTGATGACTAAGCCACTTCAGTCCGGTGCACTAAATCGTTTGGCTACGACACGCCAAACTAAAAGAGCTTTGTCTCAACAAAAAAAATAAATCCCTTTTCTTTAGTATTTACAATTTATTTTTACAACTTGCTGAAAGAACTGTTGATTTTGTTGGAATGTTTGATATTGACTGATGACATGGAGAAAACCATTCCTGCAAAGAAAAAGATTTGTAACCATCCACGGCAAATTTTCAGCTTAACTCTAACCACCCCAACTCCATGTTTTGTTTGATTCTGTTGGACTGATCACTGCACCAGTAAACTGATTATGCTTTACATGGGATTCAGGCATACCACCATAATCAGAGTCCAACAGTTTGGGTGTAAAAATCAGAGTCCAACAGTTTGGGTGTAATAATCAGAGTCCAACAGTTTGGGATTCAGGCATACCACCATAATCAGAGTCCAACAGTTTGGGTGTTGAGCTACTGAATGGTGTTGGACTGAGGACTGTACTTGTAAACTGATTATGGTTTACATGGGATTCAGGCATACCACCATATTCAGAGTCCAACAGTTTGGGATTCAGGCATACCACCATAATCAGAGTCCAACAGTTTGGGTGTTGAGCTACTGAATGGTGTTGGACTGAGGACTGTACTTGTAAACTGATTATGGTTTACATGGGATTCAGGCATACCACCATATTCAGAGTCCAACAGTTTGGGATTCAGGCATACCACCATAATCAGAGTCCAACAGTTTGGGTGTTGAGTTACTGAATGGTGTAGGACTGAGGACTGCACTTAAAAACTGACTATGCTTTACATAGGATCAGGCATACCACCATTATCAGAGTCCGACAGTTTGGCTGTTGAGTAATACTGAATGGTACTGGATGGTGTTGGACCGAGGACTGCACTTTAGTAAACTGATTGTCCTTTAGATGGAATCAGGCATACCACCATAATAAGAGTCCAATAGTTTGGGTTTTGAGTCACCATATAGTGTTGGATTTTGATAGAGTGAGGACGGATCCTAGTCAATCGATCATGGGATCAGGCATACCGCCATAATCAAGAGTCCAACAGTTTTGAGTGATGAGTTAAGATGGTGTTGGATTTTGTTAGAAGTGGGGCAGGATCCTAGGAAATAACTTGAGGAAGTTTGGTATAATTGAACGTAGAAATAACGTCTAAACGAAACAAAATAATTTGTGTTATTTCTTTGATTTGCAGATGAATGAGATATTCTCCGCGAGTGACTTAAGCAGTAGTTACAGAGAAACCAACGTGAACAGCTTCAGCCCAGGAAGTATCGATGTCACAGCAACGATCACCTTCACTGAGAAGATCCTTACCGATGTCATGCAGACAGTGACTGCTAACCCATCAGGCACGACCTCACCAAGTCTACCCATCCAGACCCTGATCCAGATGAGTGTCGAGAATACCATCATAATGGCAGTAGAGACTGGTGCATGCTGTCAAGATATAGCAATTAATACGACAACGATCACAGCGATGGAAGGTAAGATTGTGGATGACGGTATACCATGCCCGATATGTGGCAGAGGGAGTCCCAAATGTTTGGTCCCATACTATAAAAGGTAGAGTCATAGATTGGTAAATACTCAAAAAGTTCACGGCCATAAAAACTTACTTGGTGAGAAGCACTGCACCTGTTGATACATGTAGTATAAACTATTTTGAGAAAGGATTCCTGTTGAAGTAATATGGTTTGGAAAATTTTTCACCCAAAAACATTTGAATCGAGAAACAATTCGTACATGAATCATTTCTCAGATTTCTGAGGGCTGGTGTTCGTTCATGAATGCTGCGGCCAGTAATGCAGTTGGTATCCGCTGTCACCTCGCTATACAAGGATTGATTTGATGTACTTGTGAAAATACCATGAAAGCTTTTGCTGTTGTTTTTTTTCAGCAAGTAGACACTGTATTCAGCCAAAACTTTCACATGTGACTTTTATTGTATCTTTATTTATAGATTTTCCTATAAATCAGCATTACGTTGACAAAACCAATCTATGACCCCATCTTTAACACACTCTTCCCCTCTTGTACAGAAGTACCCCTACCCCTTGAAAATGTTCTAAAGAATTCTTGAGGTTCCCAGAACACAATGAAGACAAAATAGGAGGGGGTACACCATGCCACATAAGGAGCCCCAGCTGGGTTTTTAGGTCACTTTTCTTTAAATTTGAGAAAGCCCTATTAGGCATTCGCTCGTCCCCAGCGCCTTGCCTTAAAACCAAAGGCGCTGGGATGGGCAAACGTATCAAGCATGTTCATTGGTTAATGCTCAGTCCCATCATGCATCACACTCGCGCTGCAAGCACTGCACGCATGACGTACTTCCTGAACAAGAATCTGTGCAAGCTGATTAGCCCATCCCAGCGGTCCTGGATAGGCCGCTGGGGCCGAGCGAATATTAGGCACAGCTCTAGCCAGGATTTGGTAAAAGGGTTTCCAAATTTGCTGGAAATTTAAAAACTGGGTGTCCAAATTGTTTACTTGCATTACATTTACATGAATGTATGTAAATGACAGATAAAACAGGGTGTCCAAATTTAAAACAGGGTGTCCAGATACCCAGACACCCCTCTGGATAACACTATGCAGCTGTGCCTATTGCGAGCAGCCCCAGGATTATTTGCTTTACTGACACAACTCAAACATATCATAGCGGACCATGTTTGAGTTGTGGGTAGATATTTACAATTGCTTCTATACATGTTGACCCGAGTCCCCTTCTACCTGGTCTTGGTACTGGTCACAGTGACAGAAAGTCTCACAACAAGCTATTTGGTTTGTTAAATTGATTGTCGTTTTTTTTCAGAGTAATGTCGCCCTCAGGTAGACCTGGGTTTTGCTTGTGCTGCGAACAATCGTCTTGATCAAGCAGAAAATTAAAGCTCATGTCACTATTAATGAGAAATCGTGTGAATGTCGTGGAACAAGCGTCACCCAGATAAGACTATAATCATGTCACCCCTTGATCAAAGACTGGTTGCTAAAGTGCGTTTGGCATTAAAAACCGTAAGCGTGTTGGCGCACAAGCTTGTGCGAGCACTAAGCGCGCAAGCACTAAGCGCGCAAGCTTGTGCGAGCACTAAGCGTGCAAGCTTATGCGAGCACGAAGTGCAACGCACTCAATACATACGGTAATCAATGTAAAAATATAATGATCAATTCCCGCCAGTAGGAATTTTTTTACTCTGGCGACTGTTGATTTTTTTTTCTGATGGCAACTGATGTTGATCGACCTGACATCATCTGAAACTCGGGTCGTAAACAATCAGCAACTGATATGTTCTGGACAGTCTTAGCTCATGTGCAGCATCATCCTGAAAAGTCATGGACTGTTTTTGAGTCATTGCAGTGTTGAATTGAGGGCAGCTTAAAGATATCAGACAAATCAAATTACTTTGTATAAAAAAAAAGGGAGTTTTCTTAATTTCAGAGGGATGCTATTGAGTTGGTATTTCCTTTCCATATTGTCTTTACCCAACAAAATTATCACACAAATAAATGATATTGTTGTTTTCTAGTAATCCTGCCGACCACAGTAACTCAGACGCCACCAGTATCAGAAACCATGACTCCAGATGTAAGTACCAATCCAGAGGTACCTACAACTCTTATGCCAACTACTGTAGTCCCTAGCACTGTATTGCCTAGTACTTTAGCTCCAACTGCAGTGCCTACCACTGCAGCGCCCACAACCCCAGCCCCAACAACCGCAGCGCCCACAACCCCAGCCCCAACAACCGCAGCACCCACAACCCCAGCCCCAACAACCGCAGCGCCCACAACCCTTGCTCCCACAACCCTTGCTCCCACAACCCTTGCTCCCACAACCCTTGCTTCCACAACTCTTGCTTCCACAACCCTTGCTTCCACAACCCTTGCTTCCACAACCCTTGCTTCCACAACCCTTGCTCCCACAACCCTTGCTTCCACAACCCTTGCTCCCACAACCGCAGCCCCCGAAACTAAAGCACCCCCAACCGCAGCCCCGACAACCACAGTACCTTCAACTACAGTGCCCAACCCTCCCGAGTCGACAACTGAAGAGGAAGTTATATCGACAAGCACCGTTCCTTCTACGACATCAGCAGAGGTAAAGACGCACATCAGTGTTTGAGTAGTGCCATTTTCCTTTCCTGTATCAAACCATTCAATCTCTCATTAACCTTAGTGCCAAATAAAGAAATAATTGTTTTTTTATTTAACAATACTAACAATAATGGTGTACATTTCATCTCTGGTATCACCTACCTGTCAAAAATCACCATATTTTGCAAATCTGTTTTATATAAATTATTAGTATACTCATTACTGTTAACATTTTCATCAAATTTCAGTACCTTCAAGGTAATAGGTTCGTATTTTTTTACACTAACTAGTGTGTATTTTATCTTGTCCCAAACTAACACCTTTCTTATTTGAAGAGCCGGAAGAATCGATGAAAAAATCTTCAGACACGACAGTAATGATTTTGTTCCCAATTTGAGGAGTCAAATTTCACCATGATACCGAAGTTTACACGCAGTATGCTTTACGTTGAACGCATACTTGTAGTAGAAACCTGCACAGGTTTAAAACTCGCAAGCCCAAGTTTTAAACTGGGCCGGCAGGCTTAAAACGCGTGCAGGCAAGTTTTTAATTTTCGCAGGTTTCGACTTTAGTCCCCAACGTGCAGTGGTGCACATGCTGCTGCTGTTTAATGATGTCACAGGTTCACATTAAGACGATAAGTTTGACCTCTCATTTTTACAAATTTGCGCTGGGCATGCATCAGAGAATTTGTTCTAGAAGTGTGGTATTTTTTCTGTGTTACTTATATCTCCTTTTATTGGAAAATGAAGGCTCATCAAAATCGAAATAGAGGCTTGAGTCGCTTTTAAAATATTACTAACTCTGCTCCTCTAACCAAACACACTATAGGGAGGGTATACCTTTGGTAATTACTCCAAAAATTAATGACCATAAAAACTTGTTTAGAAGCACTGCAGCTGTTGATAATGTATAACATTTTTAAGAAACAATTCTCTTCAAATGAATGTGCTTTTAGAGAGAGGAATTTGAAAACATTTCAATCTGAGAAACGTTTCATGCAGACACATTTCTCAGATTGTGTATTCCAGTTATGGATTATTCTTCCTGCGTGGACATAATCGCTCCAGGTTATTAGCAGTATCTTCAAAACACTACCATATCTACATTTATATAGGATTTAAACAACCGAACAGTTCCAGAAACCAAAGGTATACTTTGCCTTTCAACTCTTTCAGAATTATGTGCAATTTCACTAACCAAAATTGTACCAACTAAATTATTCACAATCCTTCCATCTTGCTTATTTACTCCTGGGTGCAGAGAAGGAATTAATGTTTGCACTGCTTCAGGACTCAATCAAGTGACATGACCTGGGGCCAATTTTAGTATCATCGGTCATGTGAGGGCAGCATTTAACATTTTTTTTTTTTAAAGTACCTCTTTTATTTTGCGTGATAAAAGCTAGTTGTTGTACCCATTTTTTAAAAACTTGAGCATTTCTTGGATAAATATTTCATGGGAAATTTTCCACGGTGACCGTCTTTAAATCATGTATTGTTTAAACCATGTATTGTTTAAACCGTGTATTGTTATGTGTAGATCTGCAAACCTTTTCATCTTCATTGTTACCAAAGCACAGGCTTTTTTAAGGCAGGGTATACTTTTGATAATTGTCAAAGACCAGGGCCCATTTTCTTGGCTCTGCTTACCGTAAGCGAAGAATCAGCGCTTACCGAAGCAGGGAATTTCACGCTCACGTCAAGCGTAGTTCACTGGTTAGCAATGGAAGTTTTGCTTGTGCGCGTGCTTATTCTACATTTTTAGGCATTCTTCGCTTACGAAGCTAGTGCAGAAATTCGGCGCTTATGCAGTAAGTGGAGAATGGTCCTAAGAGCAGAATTTGGCGGTAAGCAGAGCCTCGAAGATGGGCACAGTATCCTCATTAATGTTTGGAGTAATTACCAAAGGTATACCTACCCTTCAAGCAGACAATGTTGCTTAGCAATTCTCCAATAAGCAACCATAGGCAGAATACCAGTCAATGGTTCATGTGACATGGTATTTTGGCTGGTAACCTGATTCTGGTAAGCATAATTTTTTTGTGCTTAGCTTTTTTTTCTGCTTAAGAAGCTGTGTAGATGCATTTGCTCCTAGGATGCAATTTGTATTCCAAATACTCAACAATTGTACTTTTCCAAAAACTTACGGTAAAAATTGTTGTTTTATATTGTTTTTGTTTTGTAGATGGACAAGGCCACAACTCTCTCACCATCAACAACGTCACAACCAGGTAAATACGACACACTGTATACCTCCAATTTGAATTTGTGATGTAATCAAATTTTCAGAATTATTTCAAGTGATGGTTATAGCACTTTATCACACCTGGGTCATCTCAAGGTGATCGTTTTTTTTTTTCTCTACAAGGTGTTTGGAGCTATGTTTGAAATATGTGACCCATTTATTTATATAGTACCAGGTAACGATTTACAAGGTGCTGTGATGGAATCTGCAGCCACTCATACCAGAAAGCACAGGGGCAAACCCCTTCTCTTAACGATAAGTGTACTGGGTTCTCTCTGAGCTTTATGCCCCATCCAAAGGACGAAGCAATAATGGTTTAGTTCCTTGCTTAAAGACACTAGTATCAAGACCGGGACTCAAACCCACACTCTGCTGATTAGAAAAACCAGAGCTTGAGTCGTGGGTGAATTTGAATGCATTTTAATAATAATAATAATAATAATAATAATAATAATAATAATACCCAATTTTATAATGCACACATACATATCCACCCTTAGAGTGCTCAAGGCACCTACAAGAATAGAGTACAAAATACCTACATATACAAAGACTTACATCCATGGAAAATGACAATGAAAATGTTGTTACAATATAAAGCGAGCAAAGGTTAGAGACATCAAATGCGTTTTGAGTTGAGATTTGTAAAAGTACTTCAGGAACTAGATTTTTGTAGGTGCAGCGGTAACAAATTCCATAATGAAAACCTGAATGTTTCCTGAATGTGTATTTCTGTGTGGTATGGCTCACCTGATGTTAAGAATTCCCACAGATAGACCTTGCAATTTTAATAGGTTGAATTTTTAAGGTGACAAAAACATCTGCTAGATTGATTGGTTTGGATGTTGACAATCTGTGTGGTATCTTTGTGGAGGTGACACTCACAAAACTCAGTTTATCATGCAGGCCCCCACCCATCCTATGAATCACCTGGTTAGTGTGCGAAAATTCGGCTCAATCAAGCCTTTATGCACAAGTACACAATGCTTTCGAAGAGAATTCTTGCCAAATTCCAGTCATCTTCAAAGCTAATTTTATAGCGAGGTGGTGTAATTATTTATTGCTGTATCGCTCTTTTGCCTTTTGAGTGTTTTTTATGTAAGGTATTTTTAAAACCAATTCTTGTTTTTATTTTATATATTTGTAGTGGAGTCATTGTTTTTAAAGCACGGGATGAGGAATTTTATATTTTTATATCATGATGAAGAATAATAAATGAATGAATGAATGAAAGCGAGTAATGTATTCACAGCTTAATACAATTACTGATTGTTTGGTTGTCTGTGACCGACAGAAATGTTAAATCCCCCCGAGTGTGGAATTTCAAGCAAGTCACCACCCGATACTCCAGCTACACCAGCAGGTACCTGGCCATGGCATGGATCGGTTAAATTCCGTACGGGTCACGCATGCGGTTGTACATTAATAGGAGAGCAGTGGGCCGTCACATCAGCTGCTTGCGTAGGGTAAGAATATTTTCCAAATATTGAATGCATGAGTGCATTGTTACAGACTATAATCACGAGGTGAAGTCTGAACTATTCTGTTTCACGAGATGTAGCCGATTGAAATGGAACAGCCAGATTTCACGTAGTGAGTATATTCTGCAACAATATATGAATGAAATCCAATTTTATAAACTGTAATTTGTGTAGCAATGAACAAAAAATAAAAGAATAGACACGAAAACTAGTCCCCTTCCCAACCTTCCCGAGACTCTAAAATCCCCTTAATAATAATAATAATAACGGCTTCTTATATAGCGCTCATATCCGTCACTCAGTGACGCTCAAGGCGCTTCAACATTAAGTATTTTCCTGCAAGGTTTGTGGGGCTTCGTTTGAAGTATGAGACCTATTCCTTTACATAGCACCATGTAATGGTTTACAAGGTGCTGTGGCGCAATATGCAGCCAATCAAACCAGGAACACCGGGGCGGACCCCTTCTCTTTTCGATAAGTGCACTGGGTTCTTTTACGTGCGTTACACAACACGCTTTTCGCCCCATCCGAAGGACGAAGCAATAATGGTTAAGTGTCTTGCTTAAGGACACAAGTGTCACGACCGGGACTCGAACCCACACTCTGCTGAGTCGGAAACACCAGAGCTTGAGTCCGGTGCTCTTATCCGCTCGGCCACGACACGCCACTAAATAACGTAGATGGCTCCATGTGTACACCAACCTTGTCCGCTGTGATACAACCTTACGTCACATGACGTGCTCCAAGATCTGCTACCTTATGGGGACCCAGGACAAAACAGAAAAAGGGAAAAACAAAAGGTCTCCATAGGGGAGTTCTTAAGACTGGGGTGCTCCACTGTAGTATTACAAAACACAGCCGGAAACAACCCCCTTTGAAGTAACGTAGTTTTAAGAGAACTTTTTAAAGATTGAATCTGAGAGAGGCTTCAGGCATGAAGCTTTTCTCAGGCATCTGAAAGCGTACAATTCGATGAACAAGGGTGTTATTTCTTTCATTATTATCTTGCAACTTTGATGACCAATTGAGCCCAAATTTTTACAAGTTTGCTATTTTATGCATATGTTGGGATACACCAAGTAAGGATACTGGTCTTTGACAATTACCAAAAGTATACCCCACCTTTAAGAGTAATCGTTTGACAATCTTTTCTTTTAAAATTTTTGGATGTTCGTCTTTACAGAGATGGTGGAACATTATCTTCCCTCGTATTTGGTGACATCACAAGTTCTTACAGCCAATCAAGTGTCCACGTTGAACGAACGATTGAAACTGTTCGCATACATCCGGGTTACAACCGTGTGACGTTAGATAACGATATAGCATTCCTCAAACTAGCTGAGCCTGTGGTAGTCAGTAACGACGTCCGACCGGTTTGTTTCCAACAAGATCAACAAACTGGGACTCCTGAGAATTATAAGAACTGTTACATGGCTGGATGGGGTACACTGGGAGGTGAGTGTTGTAAATTACTCCATGCTCTTGAGATATATTTTTATTTCTGTAAATGTCTGTATCAAATTTTGTTTATTTTTGCTTTTCTGTAGTTTTAATTAAGAATAAAAAAGTGGGCGATAAGGTCTTGAACTGCCGTTTGTAATCGGCCATTTTCCTGCAAGGTTTTAAATGGCCATTTAACACGTTGAATGCCGCCTACAAGTATATTTGTAGTAACAGGTGTAATGGATTCTGCCACTACGAGTATACTCGTAGAGAATGAAAGGTTTTTGTATACTTAATTGAATACACTGGCATCACTGAGAACGCAACAAATACGCTTCTGGCAGTGGTGAGGACATACATCCTTAAAATGTGTTTGTTCAAATTATTTTTTTTTTGTGTTTTTGCTGTTGGTATGCGTGCATGCGCACCACATTTGGCAAATGGGAATGCCCTACGAATCTATGACCGGCTGTCAACGTGTTAACACTCAGACACTACTCTTGTATTCCCATTCATTAATACCTCTCGGAAAGACCTTAGAAATGTTGAGAACACATCTGACAGTTTAGCCTCAGCTTGCCCTGAGTCTGCATTGAATTTCTATCCATGTTGAGGGCTACACATGTAAGTAGCTCCTTGCACAAGTTCAGAACTACCAGGCAAGCTCGGTGGTCTGTTGGTGAGAGATCTGCTCTAGAATGGTAAATGTTGTAGGCTCGAATCCCACCCGAGTAAAATGCCTGTGGAAAGAACTTGGGAAAGTACTGAGTATACAGTGCTTAACACACATCAGTGTATATGAAACTCTGCAGTTGTTTGAATTGCTAATTTGCGGAAATGTTTGTTTTGATAACAATGCGCCATTTTTGCAGATACATTGGAATAAATCTATGCAAATTAAGTGCTAAATCAGTACTAATATACAGTTCACACACACAAACATTTACAGGTTTAATTTCACTTTTGTCTTGTTAAAATGAGTGTCATTGTTATTGGATCTACTCCAATTTATGATACAGTGTACAAATATAACATGGTTTGGTTCGCCTTGTGAACTAGTTTATCAACTTCCAATACTGAGGGGAGTTGATTTCGACTGTTCACCCGAAATAAACCAGGTTCAGATATTTGTTTTACTTTAGTTCGGTATTATTGAGCTCCGGAAAACATTCGTTAGATGTCGCTAGGGCGGTTTTCACGCATGTGTAGGGCCTACAACACCTGGGGAACAGTTCCATGACTGTACAGTGCATGACAAGTAGACTGACGCCCGGGTGTCACACTACTTGTCATGCATATTTAACATGAGCGGGAATACTCTGGTGCACAGAAAACAGCAAAGATAGCATCTGGCATGTGATGTTGAATGGACCAGTGAGCTAGATTTCGACGCTCAGTCATGAATATGTATGAGGTATACATGTAGTAATAATTTATAGATGAAAGTTAATCAATTAATTATAATTCTTTGATGACAGGTGTTTTGAATGAGGACCTAATGACATTACCTGTGGTCAGTGTTACTGATGGTGTATGTCCCGGATCTTCACTACCGATCAATCTGATGGACAAATTCATCTGTGCACAGTTTACCGCTTCTAATGCATGTCTTGTAAGTATACATACATCATCATTACGTGATTTACTTTACGGGAAAGCTCCATAAAAGACAGATGCTAGAATAAAACATCCTTTTTATCTGACAGCTAACACCTGTTATCTCCATGTAATTTCTTTTCCAAACAGTGGACTTAATTGTATCATGCACAAACCAGTAGGGCAGCTGACTGCCTCAGGCAGATTAACTGCTCATCCATTAAGTTTAATGACCCAAGTAATTCAATGTAAACACACCTAATGGGATGACTAGCTTTTCGTGTTTGTTTGGCGAAACTCAGAAAATCTAATATTTTTAGTTCAAATTGGAAGCTACAGCGCCCTCACTGAGGTCAAGGAAGACCCATCATTGGTCAAGAGTTGTCCGTTGTGTACACACGTCCAATGTTTGACCTCGGCAAGGGGTCTATCATTTTTTTGAAAACTTAACTCCACAAATTTAAGTTCTGATAGATGAAAAAATTTATCGTTTGCTTAAGTATGTTAATAGCATGGGTGACAAGGGTGTAAAGCATTCTTCCCTCGCCACTTTGGCCCTGGTTCGATACCAGGTAAAGGCCATATGTGAGTAGAGTTGTGTGTTAGGTCTCTCCTGCCAACAAGCACTTTTCTCCAAGCTCTCAGGTTTTCCACATTTGGGAAAAATCAAACACCTTTGATGGTAATTTATGGATTGATGTCAAAAGGCATTTTTATAAGCCTGCAGCTCAACCACAATGGAGGTCGTTGGTTCAAATCCCAATCAGGTCAATTTTTCTTTGTTCAACCCCAAATTGTGAAATATCTTTGACGTAACCCCTTCTTTATTTTCTCATTTAGGGTGATAGTGGAGCTGGATTAATGTGTCAAAATGAGACGACGAATGCATGGAGTCTTATCGGTATCATAGATTCAGCATCTACTGATTGCTCCTTGGGAACATTCACTAAGGTGGCTGGTTACTATGATATCGCATCTTCAATTATTGATGCAAGTAAGTAACTCTTTGACAACGTGTTTTATTTTCTAATAATAATAACAATAATAACCTGTTTTTATATAGCGTTTTCTACGGCGTCTCAAAGCGCTTTTCATAATTTATTTTTAGACAGGTTTTTGAGGCCATTGATTTATGGGACCCATTTATGTAACACCTTGTAAGGATTTACAAGTTGCTGCGGCGCATTCAGCAGCCACTGCCAGAAACACCGGGGCAAACCCCTTCTCTTTGCGATAAGTATCACTCGGTTCTTTTACGGGCATTACACAACACACGGGACCAACGGCTTTATGCCCCATCTGGAGAACGAAATAATAATGGTTAAGTGTCTTTCTTAAGGACACAAGTGTCTAGACTGGGACTCGAACCTACGCCTCGCCGATCAGAAATACCAGAATTTTGGTAATTTGAGGATGAGATTTGCGTTTTTAGTGAATGAACGATAATCACTTCAAATTTTAAATAATTTTTTCCTACTTTGTTTTGTTTTATAGATTCTGAGATCCCCTGTGAGACAATCCAAGTCCCACAATGCACCGCTGTCTTATCCTACTCAACGACATACCCCACAAGCCAATCAGCAATCACATCTCGTATGGCTACGGCTGAGTCATCTGGTCTCCTGTCTTGCCACAGCCAAGCTAGTGTTGTGTTATGTGCTGCTTTGATGCCTGAGTGTCGATTAGATGGCACCGGTCTAACCATATGTCAGGCGATGTGTTTTGAGGTGTCTAGTGCCTGTACTGCCTTATTCGATCAGTTGTCATTAGTACTTGATTGTAGATCGTATCCACAGAGCCTGGATGCATCATCCATTTTATGTCAGACAGGTAAAAACATTCTACCCTTAGGTCTGTGATTTCTAGGGACGTTTCCTGGTTACAAGAGTTCTCATAAGCCTCTTTCAGACTAGACGAATTTCCCAGGGAATTCCTGGGAAAGTGGTGGATCTTTTCACACTTTTGGTTAATTCTGGTTGTGAAGCCAAGGATTCTGAGCAAAGCAAACTCAATCACTATACTAGCCAAGAACCCCATGAAGACGAGACAAGTTAAAAAGTTTTAGGGCGGTCGGGTTGTCGTATATCTTTCCTCACCTTCCACCTCTGGGACCCCTGTTGGAATCATGCTGGGGGCACTATGTGGATTGGGTTTTCAGTCCCTACCTGATTGCGTGGGTTTTCCCTGGAATATTTCTCTTGGGTTTTCCTCCCACAATCTAAAACTGAAACTTCCTTCCTTGTCTTCTCTCCATTGGGTTCTTAGCTAGCACAGTGATTAAGTTCGCTTTTCTGAGAGTCCTTGTCTTCACAAACGGAACAAATGAAATGAATTCAGTTTTAGGTGTGAAAGGAAAAAAAATTGGATCACGCACAAATCAGTAGTGCTACTGACTGCCCCAGGCAGATTAACTGCTCATCCATTAAGTTTAATGACCCAAGTAGTTCAATGTAAACACACCCACTGGTGAAAAGGATTAATAGTTTCCAAGTTGTTGTGGCCAAACTCTGAAATTTTTTAATGGAGCTTTCTTGTAATGTTAACCCACTGCTACTCCGTGTTCATTTATTTATTTATTATTTATCCTTGAGTGATCCATTCAGTATAAAAAAAAATCACTTTTGTTTATGGTTAAACAGTTAAACATTCCGACCCTAACTCCTATTTTACTATTTTGTCTTTTTTTTTATATATTTGATTTATAGGAGAAGATTATTCCTGTGGAAACCGAAGCCTAACGCTCCCAGCTCTGTACGACTACACAACTCTATCATCCCCAAACTTCCCCAACCTCTATCCCGGTCTGGATGACTGCATCTGGATCATCTCCTCCCCGCATAACACTCACATCATCATCAAATTCCTTACGGTGAAGATTGAGGGTTGTTGCGATACGTTAACCATCGGTGAAGGAAACGTTGTGGAGAATAGAACATCAACTCTAGCTGCTGTGTTTGGCACGAACGCACCCAAACCATTAGTAATCGAAAGCAATAGCATGTGGCTACGTTTCCAGTCGGACGTTTCTGAACAATTGAGAGGTTTCCAAGCCGAGGTGCAGTCAATTGGAACAACAGGTAAGAAAGCATAATAACAAATCCAGTCAGCTCACAGGCCTTGGTCTTAAGCTTTTTATTTGAAGTAGCCCACTGGGCTAGTGAAATGTGCATTTTACGTGCCCCAAAAATGTTTTAGTAGCCCAGATTTTTAACATGTATTGTCAGAAATGTATCTTTCTGATAGTTTATTGGTTTCTGATGGTTTAGTTGTCACATGGAATTATATTCACACACTCAGAAATAATCAAGTAATAAGCCACAAGAGAAACTGACTGGGTAAATCCGGAGGTCGTTGGTTCAAGTCCCGCTCCAGTCAATTTGTCTTTGTTCAAACCCAAATTATTAAACAAAAATTACCCAGTCAGTTTCCCTTGTGGTTTATTACTTGATATTTATTATTAAAAAGTCGCATTCCCTTAAGGTGATCCCATGGCTGCCGCTTCCCAGGTTGTATCGTAAACTTGGGGGTGATCCCTGGCTACACTGCAGTTAAAGTTTGTATGGCTTCTGACTAGCACCCCCGAACAAAGATATTGACTAATAGACTTTTTGGAGTCTAAGCGGAGGTTTGGAAAAAGCCGAAGGCTGGAGCTGTCGACAAGTTTGACCTGGGTAGGGATATCTTTGCTAGGTTGACAGAGGGGTCAAGTAACGAGGTTCAGTTTCCAGGGAAGTGACTGTAGTTGACCTTGATATTTATTGCAGGGAGCAGTTAAAAGCAGTTGTAACAGTACAGCGATGTGATTTCTCCTTTTTTTCTGGAAATTTGTTTTTTAACCACCTCCCCCCCCAAAAAAAAAAAATAAATAAATATTATTTATAAATTGAGATCAAACTTGTAAAAGCATAAAGATAAAACCTAATAGAACGCCCCAGATTGCAGAGTAAGGCTTTTAAAACCAAAGATAAATGTATATAAGTAGACTTCAGGCTCGATCGCAAGCTTTGGCTCTTTGGGCTCTCAGTTCAGGTTTATTTTTCAACGACCTTACACAGCCCTGAACAGTAAGACTTGTGTAAGAATCTAGAGTACTATCAAAAGTATATCATATGTCAGACTTAGCCGCGAGAACCTCTTGTTTGGGGCTGTTTTATTTGTACAGGGCCTCGAGATCCAGTCATGTAAGGAAACTTAATAAGCTTAACTGATTATTTTTACTATTGTTATTACCTTATTGTTCACTTTTATCCGTCTGTTCTGTAGGATTAGCGAGTTATTGCTCCCAAAACTCCGTCTCAAGATGCTCTGACGGTGTTTCTTGTATTCCGTTCCGATGGCGCTGTGATGATGTTATGGATTGCCCCCAAGGAGAAGACGAAAGTTGTCAAGGTACATCTTGAGATTTTAATCCTTGATTTTCTTCTACCTGATTTTTGTATAGTTTATAATTGGATTTCGAACATTTTAACGGTAGGGTCAGTGTTTAGTTTTTGTCAACGTATTTCTTATATATTGACAGAACTCTCAAGAACATGAAGAAAGATACAGTAGAAGTCACCAGTGAAAGTTTCAGCTGAATACGGTCTCTGCTTGTTGAGAAAACAGCAAAAAAAATTGTCATAGAATTTTCACAGGAACATAGAATCCATCTACAGTTTGCGAGATGACAGCGGGTACCAACCGCATCTCTGTCCCCAACATTCGCCCTTAGGGCCATGTCACACAGGGCAATTTACAGGCAACCAGTTCCAAACAATCTACAAGAAGAAAAGGCATTCACATTTGAATGTTCGCATAGTTTTCTTAGGGATCTTAAGACATTGTTTGAAAAATTACTCCTGGGCTACTAAAGTGGTCTTGTAGCGTACACTGTGGTTGGTTGCCTCCAAGTTGCCTGGAAAAGTTGCCTCGTGTGACAAGGCCCTTAGACACAACCCTCGGACATCTGAGAATTGATTCATGCATGAATCATTTCTCAGATTCAAATGTTTGTATTGTTTTCTAATCAACGGGGGCATTTCAGATGAAATAGTTTCGCAGGATGCTTACTACCATTACCATCTTTAATAAAAGTCTTTATAACGAGTAGGATTATGGAAAGAAGCTACACAATTTTGTTTAGGGGTCATTACCAAAGTTTGGCCAACCTTTAATTTGAACCAATGTACTAAACACGCAACTACCAATGTACTATATACAACAGCAACTTCTTGGTACCAAGACGTCTTGGCACAATCCATGTTTGGGGTGTTTAAAAACAAACACTGACTGCTTTTACACCTGATGTGAGTAAAACTAGAACTCCCTCAGTGGTCCTTGGAACGGTCTATTTTCCAAGAACACACCGAGGATCACTTCAGGAGTCGTAGTTTCAACCATAGCACTCGGAAGTAGTCAATATTTTATCCAATAAATCCAGTTTGAAATTTGGCAAAGAAGTTACTGGATTCGGCATGGAGTATCACAACTTCATTTTTGTTGTTGTTTTTGTTTAGTACTTAATGAAGAAATCACCCTTGGAGTTGATGGAAGCCAGCAGATATTATCACCAAAGTATTCCACGGGTAGCTACATCCCTGACTCCAACATTACCTGGGTCATTGATTCCCAACCGGGCAGGAAGCTCCTCATCAACTTTGATGCTTTCAGCACTGAGTTAGGCTTTGATATACTCCTAGTTGGGGATGGCGCGATTGCGGGAGATCTTACCACGCTGTTTTTCTTTTGGTCTGGTGAAATGCTGCCACCTGTTGTTGTGTCGGATAGTAATCACATGTGGATTCGCTTTACATCCGATAGTTCAATCAGCTCAGGAGGCTTTGATTTCACCGTCTTTGATGTTGAAAACACTGGTAAGTCTCAAGTAATAATAACAATAATAATAGTGGCTTCGTATATAGCGCTCATATTCGTCACTCAGTGACACTGAAGGCACTTCAGTATTCAGTATTTTCCTGCAAGGTATGTGGGGCTACGCTTGAAGTATGATGCCTACTCCTTATACATAGCACCATGTAATGGTTTACAAGGTGCTGTGGCGCAATATGCAGCCAATCAAAATAGGAACACGGGTGAACCCCCTTCTCTTTTCGATAAGTGCACTGGGATCTTTTACGTGTGTTACACAACACACTGGACCAATTGCTTTACGTACAATAATGGTTAAGTGTTCTTGCTGAAGGACACAAGTGTCACGACTGGGACTCGAACCCACACTCTGCTGAGCAGAGCGCTGGTGTTGTCAGCAGCAGAGTGTGGGTTCGAATCCCGGTTGTGGCACTTGTGCCCTTGAGCAACCGTCAAAGTTGAACTTTGACAGTTTAGCCCTAGTTCACCTCAACTGTGCGTTGCATTTTTATGCATGTGTTGAGCGCTGAGTAGCTCCTATGTGCAAGTTTCAATCTTGTGCACTCAAGTTTCAAACTATGGCATGCAAACTGCTACATGTAACTTGTGCGAACCAAGTATGCGACCTACCATTTTAAATTGGAGTGAAATTTGCGCGCTCGCGCAGTCATTTGATAGTGGCCTCTTTTTACTCATAAGGTCGGGTAATGTTTAATCACTTCTAACTGTGTTTATATTGCACGTTTAAACATGGCCACATGATCTCTCGACCAATCAGTTTGGATGAATTGCACCAGTTATTTATGAATTATGTGTGTGCTGGGGAAATAAATTGGTGCGGTGAGATTAATCACCCCTGGGAACAAGGTTGTACATTAATTTTGGTTTTTACCCTACACCGATGTGTGTTAGCACTGTATACTCAGTACTTTCCCGAGTAATATGCCTGTGATTTTTTCACAGAGCTCGGGAAAGTACTGAGTATACAGTGCTAACACACATCGGTGTAGGGTAAAAACCAAAATTAATATTCTTTATCCCCGATGCAAAATTAACATCTATTAAATCGTTGCGGTACCCGCTGCTAAAATATAGGATTCGAACTGCCTCTAGCTACCGGGCAATCTCGGTGGTCTAGTTGGTAAGACACTGCTCTAGAATTGCAAAGGTCTTGGGTTCGAATCCCACCCGAGTAATATGCCTGTGATTTTTTTTTCACAGAACTTGGGAAAGTACTGAGTATACAGTGCTAACACACATCGGTTGGGGTAAAAACCAAAATTAATATTCTTTATCCCCGATGCAAAATTAACATCTATTAAAAAAGGTTCTACATGTATGTATTGGCCTGATGGTTTTCTTGATGTATGATCAATTTCTAGTGACCTTTGACTGTGAGAGTGACCAGTTTGACTGTGGTCATTTGGTTTGTATACCCGATGTCTGGCAGTGTGATGGAGTAAACCACTGTGCTGATTGGTCAGATGAAGCTAGTTGTGTCGACAGTAAGTTTGATGATTTTATTTCATTTAGTTCATTACACATCCAACAGCAGAGGATAAATAGGAATTAAGAAGAAACGTTTAGTTTTAGACGTGGGAGGAAAACCTGAATGGGAAATCACAGGAACTGAAAACCCAATCCACTGGAAAGATTTGGTTGGAGGGAGGATTTGAACCGAGGTCCATAGAAGTGAAGGGCAGGGATAGAAGTCACTGATCCTCCAACATTAACCAGCTAGCTCTGTACTGGGTGCACTTGGCTCTGCACCGGGTGCACTTGGCTCTGCACTGGGTGCACTTGGCACTGCACTGGGTGCACTGGGCTCTTTACTGGGTGCACTGGGCTCTTTACTGGGTGCACTGGGCTCTTTATTGGGTGCACTGGGCTCTTTATTGGGTGCTCTGGTTGGTCTGTGCACTGGGTTCACTGGGCTCTGCACTGGGTGCATTGGGCTGTGCACTGGGTGCACTGGGCTCTACACTTGATGGGCTGTGCACTGGGTGTACTGGGCTCTGCACTGGGTGTAGTGGGCTCTGCACTGGGTGCAGTGGGTGCACTATACATGTACTCTGTACTGGGTGCAAATCTCATAGTTTAATTTTAATGGCAAAACTATTAATAAAACTAGATTTTTTTTTGCCTGATCAGCAGAACATGACTGCATTGTACCTGTGAAATTTCCCTTAACCAGTCATTATTGCCACACAATGAACAAATATATAGTACAACATTTAGTATGAAAACAGCTGTGTGCATTTCAAAATGAGTTCAATACTTCTGCAGCACAGTATAATTTCAGGCCTGGAATTACATGGAGACCGTGACCTCTGCTGCCCTAGTCTTGACCTTGGTGTCATGTCAAAAGTTCCCCTTAGGCTTTAGAATTTTCAACTGGAAATGCCCCTTGCAAAATGAAAATAGCCTTGCCCTCTCGAAGGTGACAGTCCAGGCCTATAATTAAATGAAAAAACAAGCAAGTTTATTTTCTTTCTGTCGTTACAGAATTTTCTTCTTTTCTTCATATTATTTCATGAAACTTTCGTGTTGTTTCTTTCTCTGACAGTAACGGCATCAGGGTCGATGACCCTTTTGACCACGTTCACCTCTGACCTTGGGAATCTGACATCACCAGAGTCTGTCCTACTGAGCAGTCAGTTTATCAATTCGGTACGTTTTTTTTCTTTCTTTAAATTATTGCTCTGGGAGTTGTACACGATTTCAATTGACCCAATGTCACCAGATGAGCTGAACTGTGCTGCCTGTGGACACTTTTTGCACATGGAATGCACTGAGTGTACAGTGGCTGTCATGATAATAAATAAGAATATTTATGTGTATTGTGGCGGAGTGGTCTGTTGCATTGAACTCAGGCTCTAGTGTTTCTGATCAGCAGAGTTTGGGTTCGAGTCCCAATCTTAAAATTTGTGTCCTTAAGCAAGACACTTAACCGTTATTGCTTTGTGCTTTGGGTGACACTTAAAGTCATAGGTTCCATGTGTTGTGTAATGCACGTAAAAGAACCCGGTTACACTTTCGTTAAGAGGAGGTTTGCGCTGGTGTTTCTGGCAGTGGCTGCTGAATGCATCACAGCACCTTGCAAACCCTTATAAAGTGCTACATAAATGGGTCTCATAATGTTATGGTGTGTTATGGCCGAGCTGTCTAGTTCACCAAACCCAAGCTCTGGTGTTGTCAGCAGCAGAGTGTGGGTTGGAATCCCGGTCATGACACTTGTGCCCTTGAGCAAGGCACTTAACCATAATTGCTTCGTAAAAAGTTGGGAAGGTAGTGCATTCTGCTCTACCAGCCAGGCTCCTAGTGGATGACACCCATGCCTACATTCTTACGGGCTGTGAAGGGGGTAACCCTGTTTCAGTCCCAGGAGGAGGTGGCAACAAGCCCCTGGTGACAGATATGGTAAATAGCTGTTTTATATTTCCGTTATTTGTCTAATGATTTCAGATAAGTCCAGCATTACGCAATGGTCTTGGTACGACGTATGTTTCTACAACTGTGGATGCTTTCAGGTAACATTGCCATTGAGTTACAAATACATTTCAGACTCGCAATATTACTAACTGAGAGTACATTCTCCTTTTTGAGTTTCTTTTGCCATAGGTTGGTTTTTGTCAGCACAATGCTTACTTATCATTTATAAATTATAGGCAAAACTATCAAGAAAGATGCAATAAAAGTCACATGTGAAAGCTTCAACTGAATACAGTGTTTACTTACTGAGAAACCAGCAAAAAAACTGCTAGGGTGTTTTCACAAGAGCGTTGAATCCATCCTCGTTTAGCGAGGTGACAGCGGGTACCAACAGCATCTCTGGCTGCAGCGTTCATGAACGAACACCAGCCCTCAGAAATTTGAGAAATGATTCATGCACGAATTGGTTCTCAAACCCTTTTTTTTTTTAGGGAATCCTTTTTCAAAATGGTTTTAACTATCAACACCAAGTAAGTTTTTATGATCATTATCAAGGCTCGAATTTGGGAGAAAAGCCCACAAGACTGTAGGGCTTGTAGCTCAAAATGTTTACTGTACCAGAAATAATTGTACAAGACCAGAATCAAATGAGAAAAACTTCCTAGGTCCTGGAAACATGTAAAAGAAGATTGATCTCATCTGTCTTTTTGTGTATGAAGTGTACTTCATTAGAATTGAGAGGTGTTTATCAGACTTAAAGTCAACATTTGAACAAATTTGGTTTTGTTCAAACTTGGTTCTGTTCACAGTGAGATACATGTATTGTTACTCAATTGAAAAACACAAGACCGTCGGACTTGTCAGGTCATAAGTTTACTAAGCCCAACACTAAAACCTCTCTGGCCAGGGGCCTGCGGTTCTAGCCTGGACATCTGACTTCACACTTCGAGGCTCGTGAATAACGCCAGATACCAGCCTTGAGCGCCTGGCGGGATCCCGCCAGATGTACCTTTTACCTCGTACTCATTCGGCGGAGATTCGTAGTCTACACACACGGGCACAGTTCACACAGTCTTGTTTTGCAGTCGTTGTGTGGACATTCCTTTGTTCTGTACACTTAAGGAAAATCCTATTCCTCAACACTGCAAATAACGTTGTGTGGACGTGTGTAAGTCCACATAGTGCTTCAGATCCCTACATTATGTGGACCTCTTTTGTTCTCAGGTCCACACTGGGTATGTAGCGCTTGCCCACACATTACATTGTGAATAAAACGGCATTACATGCATTTACTAACATTATGTACACACGCAAAGCAGCAGACGATCGAAAATTTCCTGCTGATGGTGTTGCTGACAAGCACGTCAGACCAATCGGAGCAGACCAATCATAACACAGATATGGAAAGCTTAAGTCAGGGCACGTTTATCCAATGAAATCATTGGGCCTGTAAAGCCAGTGCCTGTCTTTAACCGCAAGGAAAAAGGGACCAGTCTACTGCTAGTCCTGTGTAAAATACGAGCCCTGATTATACTTACCAGTGCATGACCATCAGATCATTATTATTGACTTGTTTAGGTCCTCAGCTGACCCCATCACACGTGCAGCTGGCTCTGCAGACACTGTGGTAGATTTCACCATTTTGTTGAATCGATACCCATCTACTACCCAAACAGCTGCCGAGGTACAAACTCTAATTGATAACGTCTTAACGGCTGAAGTCCAAGATGGTTCCTTGGGCTTTATGATGGTGAACTCCACCTCTGTTATGATTCATATGGGTAAGGAAATTACACTCTTTGAAACTAACCTCTCTTCCTTCTTAAACAGCTTAAAGTGCCAAGGTCGTACATGTTCGATGTATTTTATGTATTCCAAAAGGCCATATCGCACATGTACGATGTATTTTATGTATTCCAATTTCTATTTAATAAATGTACGATCTTTTTATCCTTGGGTTTGATACCAATCCTGTATAACCTGATAACACCTTTAACCTTGTACATTTTCAAGATTTTCCCAGATTTCAGAAAACTTCCTTTGCTTTTATAATACATGTGTGTAAAGGAAAAGAAAGATGTAGCATTTATGTTTAGTTTTAGTTTTGTGAGCAGTGATGTTTATTGATTCCATTTTTTTGTTGTTTTCTGTTTATAGTGTTTGTACCCACTGCACAACCTGAAACAACATCAGGTAACTATTTCAAATTTTTAGTAATAACCATCAAGTTTACAGCTTCATATTGACTTTTTATATAACTCACACATATATCCTTGTCATTTGATTGATGGAACAAATGTCATGTGTCATGATGCGATGGCACGGTGCAAGGGGCGATGGCACAACACAATAGGGTGACGTGGTGCCACAACGCAACAGTAATTTGTCGTCTTTAGAACACCATACATTTTCTTTAGGTCACACACAATCATAGTCTGAAATCAGCAACTTTTAAGGCCTTGTCATACAAAGTTAATTTGCAGGCATCTGCACTTGCATTCAAAAGGAACACCACTTCAGCAAAATCTGTATTTTTAGATCAAGTAACAGTGATTTATTAATATGTGAAAATTTGAATGTGTTTATGTTTTCTTCGTTTTGCGGTAACACCATGTGTATATCTACTAGCCATGTAGATTTTTTCTTACAGAACTAGGTCTTGCTTTTTATTCTACTGCCGCGGAGTAGATATTGGAACTGTCCAGCTTATCAGCTACTACCTGGGCGGAGGGTACGAAATCGGCCAAGACTACTACTTTAGCTTAATAGTGGATCGGATCGAGGGGACTTACATGTAGTAGTAGTTCCGGCCGATTTCCTAACCTCCGCCCTGGTAGTAGCTGATAAGCTGGACAGTTCTTCTCAGAACTAAGTAGTCTCCCGAAGTAGTTTCCCGATTTCCAATATCTACTCCGCAGCAGTAGAATAAAAAGCAAGACCCTAGTTCTGTAAGAACAACTCTACATGGCTAGTAGATATACACATGGTGTTACAGCAAACCGAATATACATTGATACCTCACCATGCAAAGCCTCAAAAAGTTTTCTTCTTAGAAAATGTTTTCTTCTTAGATATTGTAATTTGAACTGGTTGCCTGTAAATTGTTTCATGTGACATGGGTTTTAGTTCAAATTCGCCTTAATGTAAAAATGAAGAATGATCATTACTCTGATGGTATAAATTATTGGTATCAATAAAATATTGAACTAATATTTGCTTTTTATTGACTACACGGCGCCTAATATATGTATTGGTACAGAATTTTCATGTGATCAATCATTGTGTATTTCACAAAGCTCTGTATGCAAACTCGGCTTTAGCTGCCGTTTGCTTTTCAAATGTAAAAATGGAGAATGATCAATACTCTAGTGATATAAACTAATCAATATAATATTGAACTAATATTTGCCTTTTATTGATCACACAGCGCCTAATGTATGTTTTGATACGGAGTTTTCCTGCGATCAAACATGTATTCCACCAAGCTCTCTTTGTAATCAGATTTCTGACTGCCAAGATGGAACTGATGAAGAGTTTGGCCCAAACTGTCCCGTGGGTAAGAAAATGACTTCATTCATGCCTCTGCCTTTATGCCACTTGATCCGTATTCCCCAAATTGTTCTAATACTATAATTTACTTCTTCCATAACATTTTACCATGCAGAACCATTCAACTCACCAGGTTGTGTAAGGTGGCACAACTGCCCACAGAACTGACTGTGTACTGTGTCGATGCACATTGCTGGCTGGCATAATTTATCTGTTATTCAAAACCACAGTGGAGGATATTGGTCAGACAGTAGGAGGGTTGACTATGTACTATGAAGATGCAATCACTACATGATATCAAATTGAAGGCTGGCATAGTTCATCTGTCATTCGAAAACAAAGTGAATGATGTTAAATGGCCAGGCAGTAGGTGGGTTGACTGCATCATCGGGTGATATATTGCTGGCTGGCATCATTTATCTATCATTCAAAACCACAGTCGACGATAGTGGTCAGACAGTAGGAGGGTTGACTGTGATATATAGATGCAATCACCTTGTGATATATTGCTGCCTTTTTCTATCATTCAAAATCACAGTGGATGATAATGGTCAGACGGTAGGAGGGTTGACTGAACTATGAAGATGCAATCACCACATGATATCAAATTGAAGGCTGGCATAGTTTATCTGTCATTGGAAAACACAGTGAATGATGTTGAATGGTCAGACAGTAGGAGGGTTGACTGTGTTCTATGTAGATGCAATCACCGTGTGATATATTGCTGGCTGGCATCGTTTATCATTCAAAACCACAGTGGATGATAATGGTCAGACAGTAGGAGGGTTGACTCTACTATGTATACACAATCACCGTGTGATACCTTGCAGGCTGGCATAATCTATAGTTCAAAACCACAGTGGATGATGTTGAATGGTCAGACAGTAGGAGGGTTGACAGTGTACTGTGTAGCTGCATTCACAACATGTTATATTACAGGCAGACATATTTAATCTGTAATTAATAACCAAGTCTGAGGTTTGAATTTTTTCAGTTCTTTTTATGTTTGTACAGTTTGGTATTAATAGATGTTGAATTGATTCCTTGTATAACTTTTCTGACTTTATCTCAACAGCTTGTGGAGATGGTTATGTCAGTCTGACATCACAAGGCTCGGTGAATCTAACAGTCCCCATGGTAGCCACTTACAACAGCCCATTTTACGACCAGCAGTGTGGTTACATCATCGCAGCTCCAGCCAATCACAGAGTCTATTTAGTCATCCAGAAGATTAACCTCGTATCGGGCTCGCAGAATCTGGTCTTATCGTTTGGTATGGGGAAGATACTAGAATACAAGGCCAGCGTTGAGCAGTCGTTGGACATAGTCAGCACTGGCCAGAGTATTAGTATCAGCTTGTCTGGTTCCCATTGGAACGCTAGTACTGGGATATCATTCCAGTTCTCAGCAACACAACAAACAGGTAGGATATGAAGATTACCATCTTGCACACGGTACCCCGCCACTGCTTACAAATAGGATTCAAACTGCCTCTAGCTACCGGGCAAGCTCGGTGGTCCTAGTGGTAAGACCTCAGCTGCATACAGCAAGAGATCATTCACAGACATAGCTCCTGATGATTTTAAAACTGCCCAACCGTGACTGCTTCCTTAACCATGTTAACAGACTCGGATATGCTATTCCACAGTTCAGCTGCAGCTACTTTGAATGACCGAGCTTGAAGTTTAGGGGTTTACCTTTTTTTCTGGGCCATACAGCAGGCACCCTTTCTTCCTCAGACATCCAATCTACAGTGATGAATTTTGTTTAGGTTCAACTGTACAGAAGTGTAAGGAATATTTTGTGTACTTTTTACTTTGCAGATTATGCGGTGTGTGATAACGGAGTGCAGGTTTTGCCAGCAGACAAGAAATGTGATCAACATCATGACTGTATGGACTACTCTGATGAATTCAACTGTGGTAAGTTCATGTGTGGGAATAGACACAACAATCTGAATCTTTGGACTGTGTCATGTTGCCCAGAGCTGTCAACTCTCCCTGATTCTGCAGTGAGTTCCCCGAAAATAAACCAATCTCTCCTTGTTCGGAAGAACACATTTGAAAATCTTCCTGATTATGGAAACCTTTTCCCTGTATGTTGAATGTATTTCGAGTAAGACGAGTTGCTGGCTTAACAGTTTAAAAAAAATTCAGTGCTCTCTTTTACCCCATCCACTTGACAGTCTCAAACTTCCCCTACAAATAGCACGCCGCTCTACTAGGCAGTCATGTACACAACATCCAAATACTGTCATCATCCCTAAATCATGCACTTCTCAACATCAGAGATCCTTCATACCATCCTGTGCTAGGCTTTGGAACTCGCTACCTGCTTCTGTCGTTGTAGCCCAATCAGCCCAGTCTTTCAAATCCAGAATTCATAATATGCTTTTGAACATGCCCCCTGCTCATAATTTATGAACTCTAGCTATAGTTTATTACTACTAGCTTCTTGTTCACTTGAGTAAGGTCAAACAAAAAATAATAATAATAATTTTATACCTCCCTGATCGTTGCACAAAATCTCCCTGATTGGAAGATGCAATTGTTGGCACCTGTGATTGCCAACCAGGTCCAGGCAATCCACAAGAAAAACCCCCGTTCGTATTTCATTTTACCCAGTCAGTTTCCCTTGTGTTTTACTTGATATTTGAAACAAAAACATCAAGCACATCAAACAAGCTACCACCGTCTCACATTTCAAGACTCTTCTCAAAACGTTTCTGTTCAATTCATCGTACATGTAATTTTCCTTTTGTTCTCCTGAGCGCTTAGAGACTTTCTTCTGAAGATGTTAGGCGCTATATAAATACAGTTATTATTATTATTATTATTATTATTATTATTATTATTATTATTATTATTATTATTATTTCATTCTATCACAGCATGCAAAAGAAAGATCACATTTTCTTTTGTGCTGGTAACTCCTCGAGTCGGGCTACGTCCCGCAGCCTTAGATCTCAAGGGTCTTTCTCAGAATCCTCGCTGTTCCCAAAAGCGCCGCCTTCTGTAATAGATCTACCCTCACATTTGTCCCTATTTCCTCTAGATGTTTTCCCAGTGCTTTCGGAATGGTGCCAAGTGCTCCAACCACCATATTATTATTATTATTATTATTATTATTAAAAGTTGCGTCCCCACATGAGGCATTTTATTGGCAACCCGTTTTGGGCAGTCTCCATGAAGGAAACTCATTCACATTGCAGTTTTGTTAATATTTTTTTCTGGGGATAGTGAGTTAGAGCTAGAAGAATGTTTCCAAATGCTGCCAAAGTGTTCTTTTTGCATTCAGCACAGTTGGTTGCCTCCAAGTTGCCTGAAAAATTTGCCATGTGTGACACAGCTTTTTAAGGTGATCCCTCTCCTACTACTTCCCACATGTCCCAGGTTGTATCATAAACTTAGGTGTGATCCCTTGCTGCACGGCAGTTAGAGGTTAAATAGCTTCTGCCTGGTACCCCTAACAAAGATAATGGCATAAAAGGGAGACGGCTAGACTCCTAGGGAGACTGCTAGATGGCTCAGTTGGTAGAGCACTGGGGTCGATTTCACAAAACCCTTCCTAACTTAGGACTAGTCCTAGGCAATGCTAGGAGATAGGACTAGTCCTAAGTTAAGACCAGTTACTGGTCCTAACTTCAGATAAGACTAGTCTTATCTCTTTGTGAAATCGACCCCTGGCCTGTTAATCCGGAGGTAGCAGATTCAGAATCTGGGCCCATTTTATGAGAGCGTTGTTAAATCAAGGTTTCATTGTGAGAACGATTTAAAAAAAAAAAATTACTTTGGAAGCTTCGAAAAGTTTTCCCCAAAAATTATACCTTTTACAGGCAATGTCAAGATTGTTGAATGTCATCGTGAAGTGGTTAAGAATATGCCTGTACATGTAGAATAGGAATAATAATAATATATTGTATTTGTATAGCGCCTACTGCAGGCCAGCCTCTAAGCGCTTAACATTCATGTTTCCTGCAAGGTATTTGGAGCTACGTTTGAAGTATGAGACCTACTCCTTTACATAGCACCTTGTAATGGTTTACGAGGTGCTGTGGCGCAATATGCAGCCGATCAAACCAGGAACACCGGGGCGGACCCCTTCTCTTTTCGATAAGTGCACTGGGTTCTTTTTCGTGCGTTACACAACACACGGGACCAACGGCTTTACGTCCCATCCGAAGGACGAAGCAATCATGGTTAAGTGTCTTGCTTAAGGACACAAGTGTCACGACTGGGGCTCGAACCCACACTCTGCTGATCAGAAACACCAGAGCTTGAGTCCAGTGATCTTATCCACTCGGCCACGACACGCCATGAATGGCAAAAGTCATATATATACATGTTTTACAACTGCTCCAACAGCTTTATTCCAAGTCTCTTTAGAACTCCTTGCCTGGTGCATGTTTCCCTCCATCCTACAACCTAGACTGTTTTAAGAGGAATATCAATTCCTACCTTCAGCACCCTTGAGTTATTTTATCTAAAAAAAAATTCTTGTAGACCCTTGCCAGGAGTGGCTTTTAGCTTTGTTTTGGTTGAACTTGCATTAAAACAAAATTTCAAGAATGTTTGTTTTCTGTAAGCTTGATGGTTGATGTATTCATGTTTTCCTGATTTTTTTGTATTTGTCTACAGTTGAAACTTGTGGTCAAACCAATCACACCCTGAGCTACAATACATCAGTCACATTACAGCTCAGCAACTTCCCCAGCAATTATGACAACAACTTGGCCTGTTTATGGCTAATCACTGGACTACCTGATGCTTCAATTATCTTCGATGCTAACATCATAAACATCATCGCTCCGGATGTACTATCATTTGGCCACGGCCATGACCCTGGCGTACGGCTCTCTGCCGTTGCAGAACTACCTGGTATCCTGCAAACCGGTTCTCATATCCTGGTAGCGGGTCAATATGCTTACATGAGGTTTATCAGTGACTCGACGGCGACAGCTGGCGGCTTCAGCGTTGGTGTGAGAGTTTTGTATGAAAGAGGTGAGTACAATCTGGTTTGTTTTGTTCTTTTTGACCCCTCACCCCAACAGGCTGAAGGGGTATTGTCATTGCAGATGGTGTCCAGATGTGTGGCCGGCCAGCTGGGCACTTTTGTGTCTGGACCATATCTCCAGTTAGAAGTGACATAATGACTTGCAACTTGGGTGGGGGGGGGGGGGGGGTCTCATCGCCCATGGTGTCCGGATGGCTGGCCGGCCAGTTGGACACTTTTGTTTCTGGACCTTAACTCCAGCAAGCCTTGAACTTCGCTCTTGAAGGGGCACAGCAGTTTTCCTCTGGTAAGGGTTACTCTATGAGGAAAATGTTAATTTGTACAGGAACTTTGCAAAGTCAACCACAGCAAAAGCACAGGGCACCACGGCAGTTGCTGTGGGTACAGTGGGTTTTTTCGAGGCCTGCTCCAGTTAGAAGTGACATTTGGACTTGTAACTTGGGTGGAGGGTCTGCCTTGGGAACAGGAAAGTTTAGATTGTTTTGGGGTTGAAAGGGCCAAAGGTCAAGGGCATGATGGCAAGTTATAGCTAAATGGTTTCCGAACCGTAACTTCAGTTAGAAGTGATATAATTGGACTTGGAACTTGGGTGGAGGGTCTCCCATGGGAACAGGAAAGTTGAGAGTGTTTTGGGGTTGAAAAGGCCAAAGGTCAAGTTCATGATGGCAAGTTATAGCTAAATGGTTTCCGAACCGTAACTTCAGTTAGAAGTGACATAATTGGACTTGGAACTTGGGTGGAGGGTCTCCCATGGGAAATGGAAATATGGGATTGTTTTGCGGTTGAAAAGGCCAAAGGTCAAGGTCATGATGGTGAGTTGTAGCTATTAATGTCTTCCGGAGCATAATTCAAGTTAAAAGTTGCCCTGATGGGTTGCCCTCAGGAAAAAGGAACACGGTTTGTGGATATATTTGTACAGTTAGAATTTACAAGGGCTGAGAGGTTTCAACAGCATGGATGAGATCTGATAAGAACTAACTCTCTGTAGATCTTCTCTGCTATAGCTTTTATTTGTGTAAGTTGTATTTGCTGGCCCGGATTTTGTATTTTTTTATTGTCTTTGTAATACTTAGGTGTTTTATTCTTAAGCGTGTCATTTTATGTATTACCTTGTGATACTACCTATCATATTTTGTGTTTTTAAGTCAAAACAAATTCTACTCATAAACTATCACAAGATGCCAACTGACAAACCATATCAACATTCCACTATATAACTCTTCAAATTGCAAAAGTATACACTCTTAGCTCTGGACATTGGTGTGGATTTTGACATTTGCACTATTTCTTCCTTTTTTTTTCCCCTCCCAGATTTTGTGACTTGCAGTAATACTATTCAAGCTGTACTCCCAGATGAATTGTGTGATGGTGTGGCGCAATGCATAGGGAGTCCAACAGATGAAGCTGACTGTAGTAAGTGCATTGTGTTTAATCCCTTACATTAACGGTTTGGATTTTAGACATTAGGGGGCCGTGTGAAAATTAATCCAGGACATGGAGTCGGATAACAATTTCCCGATATCAATTTTTTGTTGGATTTCCATCGGACTGTATTTCTATGAGAGACACTGTTTTACTCGCTGAAAGGCACACAGTTCTCCGATGCACTAAAGACATGCCCTATGCAATGCACCCCACTGAGCGCTCTGCGGTTTGACTGGTTGATTAAATATGGTATAAACAAACTTGCGGTTTTGGAGCAAGCTTAAAAGGTTTGGAGGTTATTGTTTTTAACTAAGATGTGTAGTGTGACATGAAGAGACCCGTGCTTGTCTTCCAGTAGATATGTCTAAGTCGGCGGTTTGTAAACAAATGTAACCCCGGGCACTTTGAACTTCTCCCAAGTTCTTCAATGGTAATTCAAATGCAACATTATAAGGGACAATACAATAAAGGTCGCGTGTGAAAGTTTCAGCTAAATACAGTGTGTAGTTGCTGAGAAAACGGCAAAAAACTGTGATTATATTTTCACAAGAATGTTGATTCCGTCCACGCTAGTGAATCGACAGCGGGTACCAACCGCATCTCTGGCAGCAGCATTTGCAAACAGACACCAATCCTCAGAAATCTGAGAAACTATTCATCCACAGATTATAATGTTTTGGGGTGAAAAAAAAGGCCTAAACCATATTACTTCGAAGGGAATCCTTTGTAAAAATAGTTTACACTATCTGTAGCTGCAGTGCTTCTCACCAAGTTTGTTTTTATGGTCATTAATTGTTGGAGTATTTACCAATCTATGACGCTACCTTTGATGTTGAGGAAAAGGGAACAATATGTGGCCTCTGGGTTGTAGTTGTTGGGATGTGTCGTGGCAGAGCGGTCAGCGCACTGGACTCAAGCTCTGGTGTTTCTGATTAACAGAGTGTGGGTTCGAGTCCCGGTCGTGACACTTGTGTCCTTAAGCAAGACGCGCAACCATTATTGCTTCGTCCTTTGTAAAGAATGTAAAGCAGTAGGTCTTGTGTGTTGTGTAATGCACATGAAAGAATCCAGTTACACTTAGCACTAAGAGAAGGGGTTTGCCCTGGTGTTTCTGGCAGTGGCTGCTGACTGCACCGCAGCACCTTTTAAACCCTTACGAAGTGATATTTAAATGAGTCTCATAAATCTTAAACTTCAAAAACCTGTCTGGAAATAAATAATGATAAGTGCGTTGAGACGCCTGTAGATAAAGCGCTCTATAAAAACTAGTTATTATTATTACATATTATTTTAGCTGTAATGGAGTAGTGTTTCCTAAAAGTGAATTTATCGCTTTTCTTTTTACATCAGACACGTGTCAAGAGATCCCTGCCGGTGAGTGCGCAAACCTTCTCCCCTACACAATGACGCAGCAACCTGGTAGATATTCAAGCAACATCTCCCATGCATTGAGTCTCTACCAACAGAATCAAGCGTCGTTCTGTCAGGCCATGACAGAAACAGTAATGTGCTCGTTGCTATTCCCCGAGTGTCCCACGGAGGGTGTCGGTCGACGGGCAATCTGCCGTAGCGTTTGTGAGTCGGCTTTAGCTGGGTGTAGTGTAACGACTGGATCATGTGATTCGTTGCCGTCGACAGGTGGAGAGGTCTGGTGTAATTATGATGGTGGTAAGTGAATGTACCTCTACATCAGCATTGTGCTTAAGCTTTTTGTAAAGTAGCCTTTCAAGCTAGCTTTTTGTAAAGTAGCCTTTCAAGCTAGTTGTCATTTTCCCTACGAACTGCCCTAAAGAATTACACAATTGTTACACCAATATAGGGTATGGCTTGCCTGAAGGCTCGTCCACCAGTTGAAGCTGGCACTTAGTGTTTATTCACTTTGATTGTCATTTACGTATTTGCACGCATTCGATCACTTTTATCGCGTTACTTTTTTCAGCAACTTAAATGTCCCACAGGATTTGAAACCAGAGAATAAAACTCAATGAGCAAAAAACTCTGGAAAACCTTGTGGCCACCAGCAAATTGTACCTCTTTAAGGTTTGCTTTTTGATACTAACAAAATTGTTCTGATTGTTTTCAATTACATCCCACTGTGTTCTAAACTGAACCGAAGTCGCAAGCTAGAATGACCAACTACCGCTTCCTCCACGTTCTTCTAAAAGCAAAATACCTGCTTTTGTTTCTCGCATAACCAACCTTTCAGAATGCTTCTGATAACCGATCAGATAAATTTTGCCTGCTATACAACCGTAACGCAGGCAAATAAATTTACTTGCCCCCAGGAAGATTTAATAGCCCAGATTATGAATTTAAATCAGCATTCTGTTAAAAAAATAAAAAATCTATGACCCTACCTTTGAGGTTTGTTGAAGCACCAGTCTCCTCTCACTTGTTGGCATTGTTTTAAAAAAATATCAAATCTTACTCGATTAACTTGACCGATTCCTGTGAAAACAACTTCACTTGACAGATATTTTAGAGACGGGATACTGTGGTACTAGACCAGCGGCTGTTCCTGTAACTCGTATCGTCAATGGTGACAATGCAGCACTTGGTACCTGGCCATGGATACTATCTATTCTAGATGAGACGTATGATCATCGTTGTGGAGCTACATTGATCACTAACCAATGGGCTGTCACTGCCGCTCATTGCATGTAAGTATAGACCTTACCTATCCCACCTTCAAGTATCCCACTTTTAACCACTTTCTGCAGAGACTTCTGTAGCTGCAAATATCTTTTGGACAGACTTACGGCGGACGTTTGTTTAACACCCGGGACAACTTTGGATTTTCTTCCATTTTTTGCTGACCGTGCAGACGGCTGACTCCAGTGTATGGCGTGTTGAGGCAGGCACCTACGGGGAGTTATTGCAGGAATTCTTAGGGGGGGGGGGTTATTTCTGTACAAGAGGAAATGAGTTTGTTGACTTTTTAGAGATCATTTAGTTCTGTGTAACTGCCCAGAGGTGGTCTTATTGTTTATTTTTTGGTTTTGAAATTGTGTCTGAAAAATAAAAATAAACAAGAAATTTGGTTTTGTTTATTATTATTGGGTTGAGTGGGAGTGGGACAGATCTTGCAGCCGTTTGTGGCCGCTATGGTCTCTGAAGGGTAAACGTCACGGGAAAGCTCCATAAATAAAAAGGCCAGAATGAAACATCCTTTTTCTCTGGCAACTCACACCTGTTATCTTTATGTAATTCTTTTTCCAAACAGTGGACTTAATTGGATCATGCACAAACCAGTAGGGCTGATTGCCCCAGGCAGACTAACTGCTCATTTATTAAGTTTAAAGACCCAAGTAATTCAAAGTGAACACACCAACTCAGTAACTCAGACTGTATAGTTTCTGAGTTTTTGTGGCAAAAATCTGAAATTTTTTACTTCAGCTTTCTTGTAACGACATGAATGAGTATGGGAACATATGGGGGTACCCTCTGCCACTTATCTGGCATCGTGATGCTTGGCAAGATCATTTTAATTTAAAGTAAAGTTTGCTTATAGACTTTCTAATTAAATTGAGCCCAGGATCCAATTTCATAGAGCTGCTGAAGCCGGAAATTATGCTTAACAACTTTCTGCTAAGCAAACAATGAGCAGAATACCAGATTGTATGTGTGACATGGTATTTGGGCTGGTAACCTTACTCTGGTACGCATAATTTTGTTATGCTTAGCTAGATTTTGTGCTTAAATGCTAACATGATGTTGTCATTTTTCTCCTGCAGGGAAGTCATAAATTTTGCAGTTGCTGGTTTCACTGCTCTAGACAGCCCTGAGGAAGGATACCAACTCCGCCGTATCAGTGAAGTTTACAATCACCCGTTTTACGACTCCAATTCCAATGACAATGATATCTCGGTCATTAAACTGGAATCGCCAATCAATTTCACTGACAATATACGACCAGCGTGTCTGCAAACGCTGGAGAATGAGACCAGCGCGTATGATAATTGTTACATCAGTGGATGGGGGGCTCTGTCAGAAAATGGTAAGTTTGAATTTGTGTCATTCATGTTGAAACAGCATCTTTAGAACGCTGAGCTTGAACACTAACTAAAGTGCCGTGAATCGTTTTTTAAACTATAGTTGTTTAAACAGGGTGAGGCCTGCTTCTTGATAATTTTACGGAAAGGAAATCAACACACTTTTGGTCAGCGGCGTAGCCAGGACTTTTTCAGTTGGGGCACAGGGGGGGGGGGGCATAGCTTTTAACTGGGGGCCAGGGGGAATGGGTCTGTCAGTGGGGAAGGGGGGTTTGCTTTTATTTTGGTTAGGGGGAAAATGCAGGGGGCCACCATCCTCTTATGGCATTTTGTGGCCGCAGTAGCGATCCAGATTGTGTTCGTTCACTACATTTTGATTATCAAATGCATTTTCCTTTTTTTTTTCTCTCTTCATTTTCTCTCTTCTTTTTCTCTTTTTCTTTTTGTGAGCACTATCAAGATTTTTTTTCATGGGGGGCACTGGACATTTTTTTTTGGGGGGGGGGCACGTGCCCCCTAGGGCCCCCCTTGGCTACGCCGCTGACCTTTTCATAACTCACAAACAAATCCTTGTCATTTGAAATTTTTTTAACAGTAATCATAAAACTAACACGAACACTTGTCCCTTCCACACTCCAAACCTTTCTAAACAGCATGGATGTCTCCTTGTAGACACCAACCTTGTCCGCTGTGACATGAACTTGACTCGTCTAGACAAACAAGCTCAGAACGATTACTTTGGAAAAGACGCTGGGAAGCGTCGCTGACACTGCGAAGTGCGCTGTGAATCGCCAAGGCATCCTATATTTACAAATATAGAACTCCTTTATTAAATTTGGTGTCAAGCATCACAGCAGTCACTATAAGGGCAAAATATAGTATGACGCATGGCGTGTGTTCCACTAGTCACATGACAAGGATTATAGGACAAGGTTTATACAAAAACAAATATTGAATACATTTCAGTCGTGCATTGTCGCAGAATATAATCACAGGGTGAAATCTGGCTGTACAATTTCACTCGGCTTTTTCTTTTGAAATGGAATAGTCCAGATTTCAGCTCTTGCAATTTGCACTCACATGCCTCCAGTAATAACATCAGCTCATTCCAGGACGCAATTTCACAAAGCTGCTTAAGCAGACTATATTGCTTAACACTTTTCAGCTAAGCAGAAATGAGCAGGATACCAATCACAAGCGGTACATGTGACTGGGTAGTTTGGCTGATTATGTCATTGTGGTATATTTTTGTTGTGCTAAGCATTTTGTGTGCTTAAGCAGCTCGATGAAATTGGGCCCGGGACTTCAAAATTTCATTCATTTCTGACCCTTGAGTTAAATTTGATATAAATGTTATTTATTTCTCAAGGTGTGACTGCAGACATTTTACAAGAGGCCAAAATACCGCTGGTCTCTAAAGATCAATGTATCCAGAATCTTGAAGGTATTTTTACGATCACTGATAACATGATCTGTGCTGGTTACGAAGCAGGAATGATTGACTCTTGCCAGGTATGTGAAATTCATTTTTACCTTTTCTCAACACCAAAGCTTTATTTATTTCCGTCCGCTGCATGACTGACTTTACTACAATGATAAATTATAGGGCAACAATATACTTAGTTTTTCTGTAATGACTAAGTTCTAGGTCTCTAGTGCAGTTTTACAAAATCTCATTAAAAAATTATCAAGAAATAAACCTGCTAGCATTTGAGAAAGACTCTGCTAGGGTCGAAACGTCAGGCCACTAACTATTTTTTTGAAGGAAATAAACTTTGTTCTTTGGATGGGAGCACCGAACTCAAGCTCTGGTGTTTCCAACTCAGCAGAGTGTGGGTTCGAGTCCCGGTCGTGACACTTGGTGTCCTTAAGCAAGACACTTAACCATTATTGCTTCGTCCTTCGGATGGGACGTAAAGCCGTTGGCCCCGTGTGTTGTGTAACGCACGTAAAAGAACCCAGTACACTTATCGAAAAGAGAAGGGGTTCGCCCGGTGTTCCTGGTTTGATTGGCTGCATATTGCGCCACAGCACATTGTACACCATTACATGGTGCTATGTAAAGGAGTAGGTCTCATACTTCAAACGAAGCCCCACATACCTTGCAGGAAATTAATGTTGAAGCGCCTTGAGTGTCACTGAGTGACGGATATGAGCGCTATATAAGAAGCCATTATTATTATTATTAAGCGAGAGGTCCTGTGTGCTAGGATTGGTAGTGCATGTAAATGAACCCAGAATACTCATGGTGGGAGAATAGGGGTTAACCCTGGTGTTTCTGGTTCACATAGCAAGCATACTTGTTTACCGGTTTCCTCAGGATCGCAAGCTACAGTGATTAAGCTCAGTTATTGTGCATCTTTGGCTTTGTTACCAATTATTTATAATAGTAACAAAGATTGGTGGTGCACATAAAGAACAGAGAATACTCATTTTGGAAGAGTACGGGTTTTATCAATACCAAAATAAACAATAATAATACAAACTAATAATAATTTATTCGCTTCACCTAATGATTGATGTAATTATTTTGTTGTTAACTGTGTTGTATGATAGGGTGATAGCGGTGGCCCATTGGTCTGTGAAGATGCCAATGGCAGATGGAAACTCATCGGAGCAACAAGCTTTGGATATGGATGTGCACGCGCAGGGAGACCCGGTGTCTATGCAAGAATCTCACAGTACACCGACTTCATCAAGTTTCACGTCATGGGCGGAAATGTAAGAAGATGATTTTCATTAAGTTCATTATTTAATTCAATTCATTTTTATTGATTCAAACCTGATCCCTCTGGTTGCTGTTTTTGTCATTGCCCTGTGGAACATTTCTTTTATTTTTACAGTAGTTGCAGCAGTTTTTAGCCAGGACTATTTCGGTTGGGGGCACAGGGGGCATTCCTTTTAAGTGGAAGGGGGGCAGGGGGAATGGGTTTGTCAGTGGTGGTGGGGGGGGGGGGGGCGGTCATGCTTTTTATTTTAGAAGGGGGATGCTGCAGTTGGGCCACAGTCCTCCTATGTTCTTGAATTTGCAAAATCATTTTCAAAAGTCCGGAAAAGCCTGTACCATTTGTAGAGTTGTTATAGCGTCCTCTATTGATCATTCATGGTCAGTTCACTTATTAATCCAAGATGGCTAATCAAGAATAAATCATAGAATAAAAAGTTCAGAAATCTCTCCAATGTGTCTCTTCATGGTTAGGCCTTAACACCACATTCTGGCGACGAGGATGGGATTCGAACCCACACGTGCAAAGCACAATGGATTTTTGGTGAGATTTCTGAACTTTTGATTCTATGATTTATTCTTGATTAGCCATCTTGGATTAATAAGTGAACTGACCGTAGTTGATCAATAGAGGGTGCTATAACAACTCTACACCATTGTACATGTAAGTCAGCCCTTGTACTCAAGAAAATTGTCCTACGTCATGCCAGGAACGAAAAGTATCCCAGCTAAAAGTTCAAATGATTTACTCTCAGAAATATTTTGTCCTGGTCTTTGTATTATTTGTCCATTCTGTATCTTTCATTAGAGACACACTCTCGTGAAAAGTGCGACCTATTTCATTCGTAACTTATTTCTTAAAAACGGTTTTATAGCAGTACCAGTACCCTTCAATCAATTATCGCAACGTCTGCAGGTCTCCCTAAATAGGCTATCCCCACTGGGCGCGCTGGGCGGGCGTACCGTAGGGTGCTATTATAAGGGCAAATTGACTGGTTAACTACTTCCTTGTTTTTTTCTTATGAAAACCCCAAAGCCTTGTGAGGTACAAAAGTGTGTCTCTAATGTTTGTGGAATCTTGAATTAATATTGCTTCTACTTTTCCCCTCTTTCCGCAGGGATAACATCTAGAAAGTCGTAAAGAACATCTCAGCTTATCTAATACACAGTTCTTTTTGTATTCTCCTATATGTAAGAAAGCTTTTGTAAACTTCAAGCCCAAGGAATATATTTGTAAATGTCTGTTCGATTTTTAAAGCAATGTAAATATTTCAAGTGTGTTTTTTTATAGACTTCTTAAAAAAGAACTATATTTTAATAGACTTTGTGATTCTGAAAATTTGAACTTTTTAAGTTATTTGTAAATATCTCTCAAATGAAATGTTTGAATTCAGATTGGTTTATAGCTGATGAAACAGTTCGTTAAAATGTTAATTAAAAAGCAGTGTATCATTCAATGGGAGTCTTTCTAAGGAAGGGTCATCGTTTGTTTGTTTTTTTTCAACGATTTGTTGGCCTTCATTATTTATGAAGATGCAATGAAAGCCACATGTGGAAGTTCCAGCGCCTACTAGTCAAGATCGCATTTATAGCAAGGTGACTGCTGGGCCCAATTTCATAGAGCTGCTTAAGCAGAAAATAATGCTTAAAAATTTCCTGCTAAGCAGAAATGAGCAGGATACCAATCACAAATTGTACACGTGACATGGTAGTTTGGCTGGTAACCTTATTCTGGTAAAAAAAAAATTATTGTGCTTAGCAAATTGTTTGTGCTTAAGCAGCTCTATGAAATTGGGCCAAGGGTGGGCCCAGACAACCATTCTGTTAAGCATAATTTTTTGTGCTTAAGCGGCTTTGTGAAATTGGGCCCAGATTTGTAGAACCAGAAGTATAAAAGACAAATCTTTATTGGCAAAAAGTTTCACAGAGCTTTATAATCAGAGAATAGTGCTTAGAATTAATCTGTTCAGCAGGGCCTGATTTCATAAAGTACTTTCATTTAAGCATAACTTGCTAAGCACAGAACAATTTTGCTTAGCAGATCAGGTTTAACCAGCCAAAATGTCATAAAGTTTACATTATTGCTGCAGAATTCCAACTCATTTTTTGCTTAGCTTAGCAAAGAAATTTGCTAAGCAGTATGTTCTGCTTAAGTTAAAACAGCTTTTTGAAATTGGACCCAGACAACCAGTTGCAAATTGAACACATGACAGTTTGGCTGGTAAACATATTCTGGTCAGGAACAGTGTGTTGTGTTTTGCTAGTATTTATGCTTAAAGCATCTCTATTATTGGGCCTAGGTCACCAGACAAAACAGTATGTTAGGTATATACAACTGGTTTCCACCCCAAAATGCTCAGAAATTAAGGCAAATTAACTGTAATATTTATAAAATTGGACAACAAAATATCTTCCAGATGTGGTCTATTTTAAATATCGAAAACTTTATTCACCTGATATTGAACAAAAACAAAAAACCTTCACGCTCACCCTTATATTAAAAAGCTTATCAAATATTCTCCAAATTAATTAAATGTATTCTTCTCTTCACTGAATATTCATATATTTGCAACTATTATTCCTTTAGGAGATAAATTTATTCAAATAGTTTTTCTTTATAACTGTAAGAAAAAAGTATTTTTATATGTAATACACTGCAGCTGTTGATAATGTATGACATTTAAGAAATGATTTCCTTTCTAAGGAATGTGGTTTTAGAGAAAGGGATTGAAACCAACTTCAATCTGAGGAAACATTTCATGCATGAAATGTTTCTCTGATTTTGTATTCCCATTAAGGATTATTCTTCCTGCACGGACATAACCGGTCCAGAGTTTCGGCGATATCTCAAAAACACCAACACCTTTTGAAAATTGGAAGTCAGACTGAAGTAGGAAGAATACCGTTCCTGGCGTACATCGATATATTTTTACATAAAATCTTAGGTGTATATGTATGTTATCATTTACAGATTTCCAAATTACTTTCTTAAAGATATTTCATTAAGTATTTTTCTTTGTGAATGATGAAAGAATACTTCCATAATTGAATTATGTAAAATATTTTCTGCAAGTAAACCGTGATGAAAACCATACTTTCCTAGCAATAATGTCATTTTATTTAAATATAATGTCAATCACGGTAAATGTATATTGTGAATTTGGTCGAGAACCAATCCTGCGATGCGTGTACAGCCCAGGTGAACATGAGTAATGTACCCCACTGGGTACATTACCTTGATTATGCCCACCCACCATTGGTTGTTGCCAAGGCCTTGTACAGTATTAGAAATAGCCCTGGGGTGGAGGTTGTGAAAATGCTACTACTAGGGGTAAATTGATTTACATTTCTGTGCAATGTGCTGTAGGGAACAGTGTATAATTTTTTTGTTTTTATCAATGACCACCACTGTTGTTTACAATTCATTCACCACTGTTCGTCTGGTTTTTTAACTGTGCCAATTTCGTCATATTAATGGTGGAAGATGGCAATAGATCACCTCCAAAAAACTATTACTATTGTAGACCAAAACAAATGTTGCCAGTCCTGTGACACCCAGGGTGCCATTTGCCCCCTTGGGTGTACAAAACATCATGGACTCTTTCACAGCGTGCAACAACTGTATGTTTCTGTTCTTGTTACTTGACACACTGTATGATGAGCAGTGCTCAACTTCAATGGTTCAGTCCAAACATTAATGTATCTATATAATGTAACTAGCAAATGGTGTCCAACACATGTAACATCGTATTGTACTGGGCCATAAATCCCTGAGTTGTTAAATACCCAAAACTGTTACATAAAATGAAAAAATATTGAGGTTTTGTCAAACATTACGTTACGAACAGACCCTCAAGGTAGGGCATCAGAACCGGTAGAGGTAGATATAGATGATATAATCTCAAGGCTGTTGAATGGGTGACAATATGCCTCCATTTCCAAACCCTATACCCCTGGCGAAAGGCCGTCCTTAAATGCACTCCTTGAGTGTCTGAACATTTATTGCACTGCGGGTAGAACTTCAGTTCCCGTAACCGTCTGCGAAATATGACATCATACCACGTCCTCTTGGTCATCATTCTTTCTCTGATTACCTACGGGAAGAAAACAATCTCAACTTCAATCAAAAGTTGTGATTTGTTTAGATCAATCACAATAAGAGTTATTTTTGAATGTTTTGAGACCACAGACTGGCAGTTTTCATTAGTTGGAATAGAGCTGTGTATTGAGAGCATTGCAACATGCAGGGACCAGTTTTCGTTGGTCATGTGGTTGCTGGACGCCATTTTCAGTCAAAATGTTGCATAACCCAATGTGCAGTCTAGTCTAGTCCCCTGTGTGCACACATGTGCTTTGGGGCCACAAAATGGCTTCTAATCACAATATGTCGCAACTCTCTCGATACACAGGTGTGAGCTGGACCATAATTTGCATTACTTGTACTTGATGAATTTAAATGGACTGTAGAGCAAACATTTTTGTTTTAATGTAAATTAGTTCAAGCTTACCGCTAGTGGGGGTTGGTGGTCAGCAATAAAGTCTTTGGTCTTAATTCGTCGACGACCACATGTATGACATCCGTATCTCTTGCCCACCATGCGTAAAGATCTCTTCTGTTTGTTGGATGCGTAGGTGAACGATGCGGAGAGACCCTCTCTAGCAAATGCTCCTACAAGAACCAAATCCAAACTCAAACTGTTTATTCATCAATCGCCCAGGAGTAAACATGGTAAATGGGTACCTGTGAGGGCAGATATGGTCCTTGTGATTGAATTAGCTTAGTGCGCTACATACTTGAGCCGAGATGGTTTAAGCATGGAGGAAGGAAATCCCCCGCCTTTATCCATAAGGATAAAGACTGGCACTGTTCTTACAAAAACAATGGTTTCATTGGATAGACAAGTACCTGCAATGATGCATAACTACCAAACTGGTAGTGACACTACTACACACAATGAGTGTGGTGTGTAAATATGGTGCTATGGGATGCACAATTCTTTCAGGTACTGTAAACTCTTATGGAGAAAGTGTTTGCTTTGAAATTTTGTTGGTTTGAAAAAGGATTGGTTTGAAAAAGCGGATGGTTTGAAAAAGTGGTTGGTTGAAAAAAGTGGTTGGTTTGAAAAGGTACATCTGCGTACCTGCCAGGTTCATAAAAGGCCAATAGACACAATCGGCAACCGGAGTCACGTGACTCATAGTGGGTATACAATGTAAACAAACCAAGCTAGCAATGCACAGTGAGCATGGAAAAGCATGGCTGCTTCCCACCTTACGGCAGAAGCGCTCGTACGCAGCCAATCACGCTGCCATTCAGTGCTAAGCTACAAAGTTCAGCGGAAATTTTCTTGATATTCGAACCTTTGGGGCACACAAATAGGAATTCAAAGAATGTTTTTTTCTGTTTCAAATGTATTAAAACATTATCATATATCAATTTATTTTACCTGGATGTAGTAGGCTACTTGGCAAGACGGAACTAAACCGTCCTCCGAGACACTTAAAGATCAGCGATGATGTCACACCGTACAGTAACGTAGATTCTAGAACTCCATAAGATGTCAATGAGGAGACAAGGCCTGTGGAAGGATTTGTAAAATTTAAATACTGAAATGTGTAATTTGTTTCTTTAGTGCAAAAAAATAGTTAGTGGCCTGACGTTTTGACCCTAGCAGAGTCTTATTCAAAGGATAAATGACAAGACTACACAAACATAAACAGGTATACATGAACTGATGTAACAAAAGCAGTCAAGTGGAAATAGATGATAGAGATGAAAACACACAGAGGAAGAAGGAGGATGAACAGAAAGGAGGGTATAAAATAGGGGGTAATGTCAGGCCACTAACTATTTTTTTACATTTATAGTCCTTTTGGTTGGTAAGTTTGCAACAGCTAATACTATTTTTCATTTGTTTCTTTAGTAATACAATGTCTCCTGGTGACAGTTTTATAGAGCACACTATTGACCCCTTGCAGATACAGAAGGCACTTCTGCAGAATGCATGTCTTTACCATTTACACCATTTTGGGGGTCAATCTCTTGTGTTCATTTTTGACATAAAAAATGGGGGATGGGATAGGGGTCAATAGATGAAATGTTGTAAACAAACCAAGCACTTTTTTCAAACCAATCCATTTTTCAACCCAACCGCTTTTTCAAACCAACCACTTTTTTAAACCAACCACTTTTTCAAACCAACCATTTTTTCAAACCATAGAAAAAGGAACCAACCAAATTTCAAAGCAAACACTTTTTCCTAGAAGAGTTCACCTGAAAGAGTCTAATGACACTAAATTTTGCTGAAACATTAACCTCAGGAAGTTCTGGTTTAGCCAGAGAGTGGTACACTGCTGGAATTCACTCCCAAGGGAGGCAAAAGAAGCTACCAATGTGAACACATTCAATGACCATGGAGACAAATTTCTCAAGAATGGATAACCTTAAGCTGCCTGCCCCAGAAACCAGGACCATCGTCTTCTCCTTTGATTTGTGATGGCGCGGTGGATTCAAGTAAGGTAAAGTAATCTAAATTGAATGCTTTAAGCATAAAAGTACAAACAAATAAATGTTGGTGGATTATACATAACTTGAGATTGTTGCACCCTTCACAGTTTGGCTTCAATCCGCTCTCTTCTCCTTGTGGTCACTCCACACCAAATGGATGAGATTGGAATATCTGACTCTGTGGCCTAACGGCTCCAGGCCTTCTGAATCCTCCCTATAGTATTATTTTTTGCTGTTATTTTTTTAAATAAATTGCCTTACATCACAAGGCCGGACGGCCAAGGTGAGGGCTATAACTGATTTGGTCTGTCGACCCAAACCAACTCTTCCCAGGGGCTTGTTGCCACCTACTCCTGGGGCTGAAACAGGGTTGCCCCCTTCACAGTAGAGCAGAATCCACTACCTTCTCAACTTTACCCAGCAATTATGTTTAAGTGCCTTGCTCAAGGGCATGATAAGTGTCATGACCAGGATTTGAACCCACACTCTGCTGCTGACAACAACAGGGCTTGGTGAACTAGATTGCTCGCCCACGACGTGCCACGATTTAGGTTATAGGGACTGTAGACCTTGGGGTTAACATAGCGCCTTTTTTATACTCAAGTTAATATTGAAACATTAGAATATATGACTATCAATAATACCTGTGTTGAGTTTGAAGATGTACATTGCACTTGTAGATGCTACCGTTCCAGACAAACCAACTGACACAAGCCCTAATACACTGGCTCCCCACAATGCACAGGTTAGACGCAACGGACGAAACACCAAGACCTATAACATTTTAAATCAAGCATTTAAAAGACAAAATAAATCTCTTTTATAGGAGTACAAACTTTATGTACTTGATAAAAATTGAATTTTAAAGAGATTACCCGTGATGACTGGTGTTTCTTTAATTCTAACAAAGGGATGGACCAAGAACTACGATTATTGCAGTCGTGGCCGAGTGTGCCATTTATCTTAACTTTTATTTTAAGAGCACCAAACTCGAGCTCTGATGTTTCTGGTCAGCTGAGTGTGGGTTAGAGACCCGGTCTTGACACTTTTGTGTTCTTAAGCAAGACACTTAAAACCATTAATGCTTAGTCCAGATGGGACATAGTAAAGCCATAGGTCCTGTGTGTTCCATCAATGCACATAAAAAAGACCCCAGTCAGTAGGTATTACACACTTATCCCTAAAGAGAAGGGGTTTGCCCTGGTGTGTGTGGCAGTGCGTTTTATCTTTATTCAATTTCAATCATGTGTCATGTGAAGGCTGCACTCAAAAGGTAGAAGAAGCATACTCCTATAGTGGAACAAACCGCATAGTTCTAGGAGTAGAAGAAGCAGGCACTGACCACTCCTTGAACCACTCTGGGCTAACCTGCATGTGGTGTCTGTAGTGTTACTCCAAAGAGACCAAGCTGTTAAAATAAAGTCAGTCATTGTCAGTAGGGTCGACCCAGTCATTAACTGACATCTTCGGTCGCACTACAACAACAAACTAGTACTTAACTAGAGTAGTAGAAGTACGACCGAAGATGCCCCCCCCCAAAAAAAAAAAAAAAAAATAATAATAATAATAATAATAAAATATATAAAAACAAATTTTTTAAGGAGTACAGCATGCAGTAACTGGTGGTGGTAATCACCATAGTAAAAAAATAGTATAGCAAGATTAGACAAACCGTTAATTAATCGCAAATGTCAATTTTTTGTTTAGTTCAGGATCATCATCATGGTTAACAAGCCAGGCAATATAATATAACTATATAAGACTTAAGAGTATAAATGTTGTGCAATTCGTATTGTTTATTTGACTTGGGCCAACCTGCATGAGTCCAAGGCAAGATGGAAAGGTGACCATCCCAACTCCACATCCCAAGATCAAATACGGAGACAGAATGGCTGTATTCGATGCTTGGGAACCGTCTGTAGATGATGCAAGGAAAAGCTTGTGTCTCATACGTGACGTTACTATCGAGCCAAACATGATTTCAAATCATTCGGGAATGTGAAACACTGAAAAAGCAGAAAGTTTCACATGTAAACAAAGATCCGTTGTTGATTTTGATTTGACAATCGCATTTTACATTCAAAGTATTGTGGATTCCCTTTAGAGCGCCCTCAAGTGACAGAACTGTGTATAAGTCAAATGAACCAAAAGTCACGCGCTGTTGTTTACTACTTTACGACGAGTACGGCATTTTTTACACAGAGAGTAGTACTCTACTAGTAGTAGTACAGTAGTGTATGCTGGCTGTAGTATGCGGTCTCGTTCTGCTTCTTGTTGGTGGTAAGTTTACTTCTTTGTCCATATCAAGAAATGTCCTGTTCAAGATACATATTCAACTGCATAACTTTATAAATGAAATGTGAAAAATGATTGTACAAAAGTGAAGTTATTAATTATAGAGAGTTAGAAAATACTTCCTTGGGAAAAATGTTTGTCTCGCCCCACCAGCACCAGTGGCCCAGTTGTCGAGGTTAATTTGCTTGGCGCAAAGTAAAAATCAATAGAAATCGCGCACAATCTGCCCGAGTAATAGTTCTAAACCTGCGCGCGCAACTTTAAGCTTGCGCTAGTTTCTTTTTTATGCTCAGCAAATAGGCCTACAAATTAACAAATGTACATGTACGATGCCAATGGAAATAATGTGTTTCCACACAGCTTGAATTGTGATGAAAGTTGTTCAATAATGTTTGAGCTACAGAATGAAACATATTTGTGGTCATAAATCATAGAAAGTAATCACCCCCCAAAAAAGAAGATTCTTTTTATTAAGAAAAGAGTGAAAAAGTGGTGGTCAGGTTCGGCATTGTTTTCAATTTCAAACCAACCAAAAGGACCTATGTTATAAATGAAAAAAATAGTTGATGGCCTGAAGTTTCGAACATACATGGTAGCAGAGTCTTTCTCGATGGCTAAATGACACAGCGTGCATTTAAACAGAATGTGACCAGAAGCAGTTAAGTGGAAATAAATGAATAGAGAGAGAGGGGGGCAGAAAGCACACAGAAAAAGCAATGAGGTAAACAATAAATGAGGCGGGAGACGAAAGGGTGGAGGGAAGGGGCTGGTTTAACCACAAAAGGTTGGAAACACAAACGACAAAATCAAATGTGGGAAGAGGGAGTAAAAGTAATTAATTAGTGAATGAGGCAGACTGAATGAAAAAGGAGGATGTTGGGAAAAAGGAGAAAACAAAGACAAAAAGTAACTACCTGTACTAGTTCATTTCCTTCTTGGAATGTTGGATGTTTAGACCGTGGGGTGGAATGGTTTGGAGGCGCCTTGTTAATGTTTTGATGGTCCCTTTCTGTTGATATTTTGTAAAAATCTGACATGTGGATTTCAGTAATTCTTTTCAAACTTTAAACTTTGATTTAGGGCCTAATTCGACACCTGATACAATAGATAGCAGCACAAGCAAGAAATAGTTTTTAAAGCTAAGGAGGGGAACCAGTTATCAAACAGTAGACATGACTTTGAGTATCGACTGGTAACCTGTTCTGTTATTTGAATTTGTTTTTAGGAAAGCTCTTATTTTTTCTTGAACACGTCTGGTTTTTTTTGTTCAATGACTGGAAATGTTCTGACCTTTTGTTGACAAAATATGAAGTTATTGTTGGTTTTGGAATCAATTGTGAATGTAGGGTGGAGCGAATTGACTTTGCGTTTATTAATGTTCAGACATATTTCATTTTGGGGCTTTTGTCAATCATGATTTTTCAGGATTTGTGGGTTGTTTGGGCAGTCAGAGGTCAGCGTATTACATGTAGTTTCTTTCCATCCTTCCTCTTCTACCATGTCTACTGAAGGATCTAGGTTTGAATTCCACCAGGTGTTTCCAGTGATTGCGTGGGTTTTCCCGGGAATAATTCACTGTAGTTTTCCTCCATTATCAAAAACTGACACTTCCTTCCTTGTCTTCTCTCCATTGGGTTCTTGGCTAGTACAGTGATTAAGTTCGCTTTTCTGAGAACCCTTGGCTTCACAACAAAAATAAATCATACAAAGTAACCAAATAAAAAAGATCCCAATGTAGTGTGCAATAATTTTTTTTAATTTTAAAGTTACAAATCTTGTTTTCTAAACCCTCGCCATTTTCACGAAAGAAGAAAATTTAGCCCCTGCACATACACTTGTACTGGGGGACAACCAGATTTCATGATTGGAGAAAACAGTGGTTGAACAGAAATTGTTGAAATCCATTTTTTCCGGAAACTGTTCAGCACTTTGTCTTTGACCAGTTGACACATTACAAGCCTCAAAAAGTGATATCTGAAATTAAGCTAATTAGAGACATAATTTTTTATCATAACAAGTTTAAATAACAAGTACTGATGTTTTCTTCTTCTCCGTTTCAGACTTTCTGACATTTTTTTTAAAGGAAAGACAAGGGACATGACGATGTTTGACCCAGCAGCATAACTCTTTAGTTTGTGTTCTTCTCAGCTGTCAGCTGTCTTCCATGAATTCAGGATTACCGTGTTCCATGTAAGTGACTTTTTATACCTTTCTTCTCAAAAATTGTGTTTGTTTTTTGAGATCTTTCCTATCTTGCTTCTGACTGACACCCCGAATAAAGATATTGACTAATAGGGAGACTGCCAACATAGGGCTGGATAGCTCAGTTGGTAGAGCGCCGGTACGTTAATCCTGAGGTCGTTGGTTCAAGTCCCGCTCCAATCAATTTTTCTTTGTTCAAACCCAAAATTAAAAAAAATTAAAAAAATTACCCAGTCAGTTTCCTTCGTGGTTTATTAACTTCATCTTTCTTGTAATTTTTAATTCCAATTACTGTCACAGAAGGCGATTTACAGGCAACCTTTATCAAAACTGCTGAATGGTATTGAGCGGATATTACACAAACCAATAGGTCTTTTTATAAAATGTCAGACATACCTACCACTTTAAAGAAAAATCACAAATTGCAAACTGACAATTGCTCAAAATTAACCCCATACATGTAGCTGTTACGCGCACAAGTGACATTCAAACCAAGAACTTACAACAAAGGGAACAATACATACATGTTATAGGTCCACAATTGCTATCTCAAAGGAAAACAATGGGGTTCAAAGACAAAGGAGAGTCATTGTTTGGAGGCCATGACACACTTTATGTTTTGGTGATAGGATTACCCACCTTTGAACCTTTGAAAATAGATAAAATTTTTGTTTTAAAATGAGCACTATGCTATTTTTAGACTCTCATAATCTCTAATACAGCTTTTTGGTGCATTTCAATTGCATTGTAAAACTCAAGATACAACCTGTCGAGTTTTGGAGGTCTGAGGATCTGGAGGAAAAAAATCTCAGTCACATTGTACGTGGTTCCAATAGACTGTGCAAGTCTCGCGCGTATTGGAACATTTGGATCCGTTAAAGCGCGTGAGTTTGTTTCTTTCACGCGTTAAAGCAATGTACGTCGTGGGACCACAGTGGTCCCAAAAATGTTTGAATACGCGCGAGACTTGCACAGTCTATTACTGGCACAATAGTCATGCTGGGTCTTCCAGTCTCCATAATCTTCCAAAAACTCCAGTCAAAATGGAGACCCGCTTGGTTACTATAAAGACACAGACCCTACACATTTTGTCAAACTATTACAGTTGGATGCATAACATGTCAACAATTAATGGAGTGTATCTGTATTGGACAGTGCTATCAAATACATGTACTGTATTTACCAGAAATGCAATGGTAGAAACTTCTGTGAGTAGGGTTTCCCAAGTATGTTGGATTGTGTGTAGTGATAATTTAATGGTGTCTTATGGAGTCGGGTTGTGTAGGGGTTTGATATGCTAAGGTAGGAAATGTGTGTTTTTTGTTCACCTACATCATTGATCAGATGCCATGAAAGTATTTTCCCAGGGTGTCGTGTTTTGTAGCATCGGGCCAGTAAACTTATGACCGCACAAGTCTGGCAGTCTTTTTTTTGAATATAATACCTCACCTCATCTTAAATTTTAAAAAAATATGTTCAAGTGTTTACTTTGAGTCCGATAAATATCTACTAGTTCCAGCATGTCCAGGTTGAGTGTTTAAGTACAATGTATTACCCATAAGACGAGTGGTACAAATCTTCTCTTAGTTAGTACATTGTAGATTGCATTTTGTCTCATGCAGGGTTGAAGCGTGCATGCGATATTTTGAAATTGAGCCACGCAGCTAGTTGGCGCTTATTAATCTTTGTCTTTTTGCCTTTAGTCAACCAGAAACTCTAAAGAACTGATTAAATGCTGTCTTATTTACATTTACGTACATAGACTATGAAGCTAAGACTATATCTGTAATTTAAGTATTGATCCAATTCACCTGACGGCATCATCATAATAATCTTGGTTGACCCATTTTGGGAGTCAATGTCCCCAAGTGATTTATACAGTGTAGTGCACATTAATTGTGCAAGTACATTGTCTCTTCTAACGTACTGGTGTTACTTACAGTACATTACATTTAGCAGGCTTTGATAAATTACAAAAGCTATGAATACAGAGCAAATTAACCCAATAAGTAATCAGGGATACATTGTACACAATATTTATACATAAGAAACTGGCATTCTAAGATGTAGTATTGACCCAATTCACCTGACATCATGTAACAATAATCTTGTCTGACCCATTTAAACATGTTAAATGTCCCTGTGTGTTATAGTTATACAGTGTAGTGTGCTTTTTTGGTGATGCAGCAATGTTTATGAGTTGTCTCCCACAATGGCCAGTGTGATAGCCATAAAACCTTGTGATAGCCATAACCTTGTGTGACCTTGGTCAGTTCAAGCAATCAGTAGATTAAAAAAAAAGTTTGGCCTTAACCTTTTCACTGACTTGTGTACATTTACATGTGTAAGGTCTTTTCACACTGTCTAGATGTCAAACATCATGGCTCAAAATTGTTTTTATGGTTTGGCCTTAAATTTTTCAATGATTAACAAACAATTAAAGTCTTTTCACACGGTCTAGCTGTGATCTACATGTCAAACAGCATCATGGCTCAAAATTGTTTTTATGGTTTGGCCTTAACTTTTTCACTGACTAGCATACTAAGGTCTTTTCACACTGTCTAGCTTTGTCAAACAGCACGGCTCAAACTCTGCTTTGCTTTCACACTGCCAAATCAGCTATTGTGCTACTTGTGTTCAGGTCAAAGGCCGTCAATCCAACCCTGTCCAACACAGAGGTTTTTCGTTGTGTGAAAATGCCTTCAAATGCTAGTTTGTCATTTTACTGTACATGTACCATCTGATTGTCCATTGGGTACGATTTCATTTCAGTGCTTCTTTTGCATGGGACTTGAAATTGAAACCAAAAGAACAATCTGTGCAGGAAGGAAAAGACGTTGCCTTTCAACAACAATTTTCAGAAACCATATAGGTTCCCATGTGTGTCATTGTTTAAAGCATCGTGCACAAAAATGGTAAGATTGAAAATTTACATGTTGACATATTTGTTATATCTTACATGTCTTATAAAGATGGTCATGGTTGGGAAACCTTCCCGTGAAATATTTTTGCCTAAAATGTTAAAGTTTTTGAGAAAAGAGTTGATCTCACATTAATTGTACCAATATTGTTGGCCTGCTTTCAAAGCCACAAGATGCACTGCATTCAAAAGAAGTACAAGGGTAGCTCAAAATAAATTTCTCAAACAGGAAGATCTTACTTGTTTTGATTGCTGCTATCCAAATAAACATGCACAAACTCCCTTAAAATCTGTAAATCAGTTTTCTTCCCCCAACCCCCCCCCCAAAAAAAAAAACAACCCCAAAGCAACAAAACAAAAACAAAGGAATAAATAAATATAAATAAATAATGAATATATTCAATAAATATATTCCAAAATAAATATATTCCATAAATAAATAAATAAATAAATAAATATAAGAAAAAACTGAAACAAAAATAAACATATAATGACAGCTGAAGGTTATTTTTTTTTTTTACATCACTCTCCTTCAAAACTTCAGAGTTGTTTTCGTACAATGTACATCATGTACATAGTATAAATGTATACTGTATGGTGAAATTTTTTTTGTTGTTTTTTTAACGCAGGTAAGCACCCCTGCACCCACACTAGAAGAAAACTTTTCCTCTGCATTTAAGCAGACTGACGCCATGCGTGACCAAGCGTGACCGACTTTTGAAACGCTCCCTCAGTACAAGTATAAAGAAACAATCATGTTGAAACAGTGAAACATTTCTTTTGTTTTCAACTACAAGAGCTTCATTCCATTTTTTATGGCCATCAGATCATTTTCTTACGCCGCACCATTTCTTTGGAATAGTCTTCCTGTGCATATTCGCCAAGTCTCTGTTAAAAACTCATTTGTTTGAAGCTGCTTATTTGTAGTCTGCTTATTTGTCATGTTTGTAATTGTATCTTTCACTCATTGTATATTTTATTGTTCTCTTTATGCGCTTTTGCATTAGGCGCTTTACAAATGTCTTTATTATTATTATTTTTATTATTTCAGATTTTCTGGCAAATTTTGGAGGGAAGGGCGAGGACTTGACGTTGATTGTTGACCAAGAAGCAAAGCTCTTCAGTTTGTGTTCTCCTCAGCTGTCAGCAGTCTTCAGGGGCCTGTCATGCATTCAGGATTATGTTAAGTGATAAGGTGTTCCATGTAAGTGAATGTTATAAAATTTTGGGTTGAACAAAGACAAATTGCCTGGAGCGGGATTTGAACTTGTGACTCCCGGATTAGTCATTAGTGTGGGGGCGCTCTACCAACTGAGCCATTTAGCCCTAATGTTGGCTGTCTCCTTATTTTGTCAAAATCTTTGTTCAGGGGTGCCAGTCAGAAGCCATTCAACCGTCGGCTGCCGTGTAGCCAGGGATCACACCCAAGCTTACGATACAACCTGGGAAGCAGCACCAAAGGGATCACCGTTTTAAAGGGGATGCGACTTTCCATTTCAAATATCAAGGAATAAAACAACAAGGGAAACTGACTGGGTAATTTTTAATAATTTGGAGTTGAATAAAGAAAACTTACTTCAGCGGGATTTGAACCTGCGACCACCGGATTAAGGATACCCCATTGATGATGGACTAATGTAGACTAAGTATATCCAATCGATGTTGCTCACACAAAAAGCGTTGTTTGTGTTTTTATTGAAAACAAGAGGGTGTAAATGAAATATTCCTTTCAGGAAACAGTGATGTACTTTCCATCCAATCAACCTATGTAGTTGTTAACTGTGATTTACTCTCAATATATAGTCATTAACTGTGATTGACTTTCACATGCAGTCATTAACTGTCATGACTGTGTTTGACTCTTATTGGCAGTCATTATCTGTGTCTGACCCTCATATGCAGTCATTAACTGTGATTGATCCTCACATGCAGTAGCTCACTATGATTGACTCTTATTTGCAATCATTAACTGTGATTGACTCTCATATGCAGGTGTTGACTGAGATTGACTCTTTAAGCAGTTAGAATGGAAGAGCACAATGGTGATGTAAGGTCAGATGTGACTGAGGATACATCACTCCTCAAATCAGATACAAATCGGAATGCAACAATTACAGTCCCGAAAGGTTGGTCACATTTTGTGAATATTTCTTGATGTGCAGTTACTAAAACCAAGTCATTAACCCTTGAGAGACCGTAATGGCCACAAGCGGCTTGTACCAAAATGCCCCCAGCAACCTCGAACAGCCGCAAGATTTGACCTACTTCCTCTCAAACAATAGGGTCAAAGAAGAGGAATCGGACCCAATTGACATTTTCAAATGTGTCCCATGTCAATATGGGATTTACAATTCCAAACCCATGTATTTCTGTTTCTTAATAATTTTCCTGACATTTTTCCTGAAAAAGAATGAGGCAAAAAAACAAGATTAACATTGTCTGAGCATGGTGATGCTTATACAGAAATGAATGGTCTCCATCAAACATTACATTGTTCTGAGCGGTGCACATCTCCAAGGATCTGCTGCCACCAAGTGTCCCTAAAAGTCTATAAAAACTTTGGGAATGATTACATCCCAAATTTGTGCTTAGCAAAACTGCTAGATGCACAACTTGTTGGTACAACAAAATTTTACTTTGGCATAGCAGTCCATAAAGTTTGCATAGAATGCTTTATAATGCTTAAATATTGTAAAATATGTAAACTTGTAAACACATTGTGAAACATGTTAATTTGGTGTGGCTTCCAGGCCAAATTTCAGAAAATACTTTGCTCATAATGCTCTCTGCCAGTTCCATAATGGAAAGTATGGATTGCCTTTGTTCCGAAAAATCATTTGTATTTATTTATTTGTATCAAGAAGAAATGGTTCAAAAAAATATATTGCATATGGGATTGCAAATTTGCGTTTCACTGTTTAAACAAAAACTGCAACACAAATCATCCAAAGTGCATTGTAAAATGCGATGCTATACAAGTGAAGTTGTTCACTGACTAGTACACTATACTGTATGATGAGACAGATTCAAACAATGTTAATTATCACACAAGAGAGAGTAGAATACAAAAAAAGTTTGTGCTGCTGTGTCTGACATCCAACAAGGTCAAAGATTTAGGACACAGATGCTGCTTTTTGCCGTATTCCACGAGCACGCACGCGTTAACAAATGTTTTTCAAAGCAAACTAGATGCGCAGCTTAAAATAGCTAAAAACGCGGAGTTACAACATCGCACTATGCAGGATTGGATATGAATGGTCAGTGGCGTAATCAAAGGAGTCACAAGGGGAGGGGAGCATATGCCCCAATCGATGTCCATGTCCCCCGGACTGCGTCTCCCACCTCATTTGAAATCTGCCATGACACCACCGTGCTTCATTTGGGCAAACGGGCAGAGAATGATGTGTCAATGATTTGTTATATTATATCTGTGTTGTATGATTTAGAGCTACACCAAATCCTATTTTTGTTTGAAGATCTTAGATTGCGATTTAATTAACAATTTGCTGCTCTTTCATCCCGCAGTACCTGGTCTGATATCAGCGCGTTATACTCTTGCCTTCTTGAGTTTCCTCGGCTTGTTAAACATCTATGCAATGAGGGTGAATTTGAGCGTTGCTTTGGTTGCCATGGTGAATACAACGTTGACCAACCACAGCTCAGTTTGCCCTGCTGTTATAAACATGACCCATATTCCCAAGGTAAGTTCTGAAATATGGATTTATAAGAGTCTACAGGAAATGAAATGGTGTGTCGTGGCTGAGCAGTGAAGCACACACTGCAATGAAGCTCTGGTGTTTCTGATCAGCAGAGTTTGGGTTCGAGTCCAGGGCCCAATTTCATAGAGCTGCTTAAGCACAAAAAGTTTCTAAGCACAGCAAAATGATGCTTACCAGAATAAGTTTACCAGCCGAAATACCATTTCACATGTACAATCTGTGACTGGTATCCTGCTTATTTTTGCTAAGCAGAAAATATTTAAGCAATATTTTCTGCTTGAGCAAGACATTTAATTACACTATTATTGCTTAAGCCATGTTCGCATTGGACTTATTTTGGGTAAACTAATCGAGCAAATGGGTAACTTTACCATTTTAAGTCCAATGCGGACAGCCCAGGAAGTTTCCCTCCCAGGTGACTTACCCGACCCGAATGGGTAGTTTAACCGGCCCACTTCTGCCTGGTTAAATTGACCAGGTCAGTTTAACCGAGCTGAAAAGTCCAGTGCGAACGCGATCTGGGTAAAAGCCGTCTCGGTAAAAAGGCATATCCGGTCCCCCGGATTTACACGCACATGTTTACACAGAAGCTCAGTTGCCCTCCTTGCATTCTCACTGTCATGTGACGCAGTAAAAGGTCAGTGCGGTAGCGCCCTCTTGTGTTTGTCTTGAGTTAGTAGGCTAGTTTCACCGATCGTGTCAGTTAGTTTACCCACGTCCTTAATCCAAGTGCGGACGCTGGTAAGTTTCCCCTATTGGAACGTTAACCACGGTCTCGGTAAAAAATTAATCCAATGCGAACACGGCTTTAGTCCTTCGGATATCATGTAGAGTCGCAGGTTCCGTGTATTGTAAAATGCACGTAAGCAAAGTTACACTTATTACTTACGTAGTTACACTTATCATAGAGAAGGGGTTTGTCCCGGTGTTTCTGCCGCGTGGCTGCCGTGTGTGCCGCAGCACCTTGTAAACCCTTAAAACGTGCTACATATATGGTCTCATAGTTTGTAAACTTCAAACCTTGTCTTTTAAAGTGTTTCTCTTTGTTCCAGCGCCTTTTACATCTTTTTTGGTGGATTTGTTCACTATTTAAGACTCCAATATCATTATTATTATAATTATTATTATTATTATTACATGTACATGACCAAAAAATCACCAAAAAAACACCAACAACACAGCAGCACATGAAGTGAATTTGCTGCAGTAAATAAAATTCTGAGTTTTCCAAATGTGTTAAAATCCACAACTTTGAAGGAGTGCTATTTCTCACACTCCTTGGGCATGGTTATGGAGTGAGGTGGAGAGTGATCGCACTCACACTGTTTTAAACTGAAGCTCTGTTTTGTTTGATCAGTTTTCTTTCTTGGTATTCCTGTTTTTTTAGAAAGGAGAATTCAAGTGGGATGAGTCCACTCAAGGACAGATTCTTGGCTCTTTCTTCTATGGTTACGTCCTTACACAAATACCGGGTGGATTGTTGGCAGATCTCTATGGAGCGAAGAAAGTATTTGGACTTGGGGTTCTCTGCACCGCTTTGTTAACCTTGGTTACACCGTTCGCTGCTAGGGCAGGGTACCAGTATTTGATCGCAGTCAGAATACTGGAAGGTATTGGAGAGGTATGGTGTTAATTTTTGTTTTGTTTTAGAATGGGAGCCAGCTCTTGTCAGTTTTTATGTTCGGGCCACATAAGCTCTGAATTGGCGGCTTCGGCTTTGACTGTTGCTAAGGATGTCCTATACTTCAATGCATGATGACGCCGCGATCCAGTCGTAGCCGTAGCCATAGCTGTAGCCACCAATTCAGACACGGTCTTGACTCACTGAGTTTGTGTAATAGTAGTTGGTTGCAGCACGAATAGAATTCTCTTGTTGTAATCAACAAAGACAAATTGACTAGAGCAGGATTTGAAACGACTTCCAGATTAACTTGCCCGTGTTCTACCAACTGAGTAGCCAGTCTCCCTATTTTGTTGAAATTTTTGTTCGGGGGTGCCAGTCACTGACTGGCACCCCTGGACAAAGATGTTGTTCAATGTCCAATGTCCAATATCAAACTAATAAAAACTTTATTGTCATATTGTTATGGTACCTTACAGTGATTGCTTTCTCATGTAAAGCGTAGCAAAATGTGACACATTATGTGCCAGTTGCTGCTAAAACATTTATATAAGCATTCATTGTGCACAAAACATGTTCAGTCTAAAGATTTTGCTATGAAAATTTGCTGAACGAAATCATTCCCTTATGTAAAACACCCCCAAAAACCTCACAATAAGAACTATAAAACCTAGACAATAAATATAGTTTAAAATACAATTTAAAAATTACTTTAAAGTGTGTAGTTAGCAGCCAAGTACTTAAGCTTTGATGCAAACTAAACTAAACTTGTGTGTTATGTTTTTATGTTTTTTAGGGTGTGACTTTTCCAGCCATGCATTCCTTGTGGGGTCATTGGGCTCCACCTCTTGAACGTAGCAGACTCGTTACCATATCATACTCAGGTAAGATCCAAGGCTGGTCTGTAGGAAGTTAGACTCGTTCAGCCCCAATGATGACTTAAGTCGACTGTGTTACCCTGCTTGAGCCCCAATGATGACTTGAGTTGACTGTGTTACCCAGCTTGAGCCCCAATGATGACTTAAGTCGACTGTGTTACCCTGCTTGAGCCCCAATGATGACTTGAGTTGACTGTGTTACCCAGCTTGAGCCCCAATGATGACTTGAGTTGACTGTGTTACGCAGCTTGAGCCCCAATGATGACTTAAGTCGACTGTGTTACCCTGCTTGAGCCCCAATGATGACTTGAGTTGACTGTGTTACCCAGCTTGAGCCCCAATGATGACTTAAGTCGACTGTGTTACCCTGCTTGAGCCCCAATGATGACTTGAGTTGACTGTGTTACCCAGCTTGAGCCCCAATGATGACTTAAGTCGACTGTGTTACCCTGCTTGAGCCCCAATGATGACTTGAGTTGACTGTGTTACCCAGCTTGAGCCCCAATGATGACTTGAGTTGACTGTGTTACCCAGCTTGAGCCCCAATGATGACTTAAGTCGACTGTGTTACCCTGCTTGAGCCTCAATGATGACTTAAGTCGACTGTGTTACCCTGCTTGAGCCTCAATGATGACTTAAGTCAACTGTGTTACTCTGCTTGAGCCTCAATGATGACTTAAGTCGACTGTGTTACCCTGCTTGAGCCCCAATGATGACTTGAGTTGACTGTGTTACCCAGCTTGAGCCCCAATGATGACTTGAGTTGACTGTGTTACCCAGCTTGAGCCCCAATGATGACTTGAGTTGACTGTGTTACCCAGCTTGAGCCCCAATGATGACTTAAGTCGACTGTGTTACCCTGCTTGAGCCTCAATGATGACTTAAGTCGACTGTTTTACTCTGCTTGAGCCTCAATGATGACTTAAGTCGACTGTGTTACCCTGCTTGAGCCCCAATGATGACTTAAGTCGACGGTACACTATAACCTGCTTGAGCCCCAATGATGACTTTACATGTAGTTATCTGTGCACTATGCCCTGCTTGAGCCCCAATGATGACTTTAGTCGACAGTGCACTATACCCTGCTTGAGCCCCAATGATGACTTTACATGTAGTTATCTGTGCACTTTACCCTGCTTGAGCCCAAATGATGACTTTAGTCGACTGTGTTACCCTGCTTGAGCCCAAATGATGACTTTAGTCGACTGTGTTACCCTGCTTGAGCCCCAATGGTGACTTTAGTCGACTATGCACTATACCCTGCTTGAGCCCCAATGGCGACTTTAATCGTCTGTACACTATACCCTGCTTGAGCCCCAATGGCAACTTTAGTTGACTGTGCACTATACCCTGCTTAAGCCCCAATGGTGACTTAAGTCGACTGTGCACTATACCCTGCTTGAGCCCCAATGGCGACTGTAGTCGAATGTGCACTATACCCTGCTTGAGCCCCAATGGCGACTGTAGTCGAATGTGCACTATACCCTGCTTGAGCCCCAATGGCGACTTTATTCGACTGTACACTATACCCTGCTTGAGCCCCAATGGCGACTGTAGTCGACTGTGCTTTGTACCCTAATTGAGCCCCAATGGCGACTTTATTCGACTGTATACTATACCCTGCTTGAACCCTGATGGCGACTTTAGTCTTAAAAAATAATACACAATATGGCACTCAAGCCTGAGCACAAAGGTAATTTGTTTTAGAGTGCCGGGATGTTAATCGGGAGGTTGCAGGTTCAAGTCCCACTCTAGTAAATGTTTCTTTGTTCAACCCCAAATTTTGTTTCCACTTTCGTAAGGACTTACAAGTGTTACAAAGCTTGTTTATTGTTCATTTATCATTTTCCACAATAATTATTGTCATTAGTATATATTTTTTATAGGAACTCATATTGGTACAGTTTTAGCATTGCCAATCTCAGGATTACTCTCTGATTTGGACTTTCTAGATGGATGGCCATTAGCGTTCTACATCTTTGGTAAGTCTTTAACCCTGTTGTCTGCCATCACGCTTTATTTGAGAGTTGGTTTGTTTACAAGATTTGGTTACTCTGCCATGTTTCCGTCAAAACATTTCAAAATCCCCTATTGAAACATAGCCAAAAAGTCTGGTAAATTCCTAGTTTGTTGGAGTTGAATCATTGACTCATAAATCGACACCCAAACAAGACTTGTATAACTACCTAAGGGGTCTAAATCAACATGCATCTGAACCTGAGGGTCCCAATAGAACACCGTGCAGCTTATAACAGCACTTTGTAACTGGGCTTAAAGATATTTTAGACTTCCATCAGCCCTTGAGGCTTGCAGTTTCAGTCGGGATTGAGGCAAAGCTTAACACAGAAATTTGTTAATTTCCCTGCTGCACTTCTTTTTTTTTACAGTAGTTGAGGGAAATCATTAAAAAATCTGAGCTCTAATTCACAAAGCACTAAGATTCATCTGAAGATGAGTTGCCAATATGCACATAGTGATTTGTGTTGTGACATCACACTTTGCTTAGCAGTTAAGATTGATTCACAGTTAAGATCGATCTTAGCCCATTGTGAAATCGGCCCGAGTATTACCATTGATTTGTACTTGTCATCACACTTGGCTTAGCCATGTTAGCAGTTAAGATTGATTTGCAGTTAAGATCATTCTTAGCCCTTTGTGACATCAAGTCCAGGTAGAGTGAAGCTATTTCCTATTTTTATCAAGCCCAAAACCCTTCAGAGGGTCGACATAATCCTACGGCGCTTTTTGAAAAAAAAATCAAATTTTGTTGTGGTGCTGCCAGCAGACTGCCAAGGCCATGACCCCCGAGGCTAACCGTTTTTGTACACAAAACATGCATTGATTTACAGTACACTCCACGTCCGCCCTTAACTTTTTCAGTGACTAACCAGCAAGACCAGCTAGCTTGTCATTTCCCCAATCCACCATTTTTTTTATTGGTCCGTATTTTATGGTTGTCTTGTAACACTGTTATTTACATAGAACTTGAGTTTGAAACCATGAACAATCAGAACAGGCAGTGGTTGTACACATAGCTTCTGGAAGTAATGAACTAGCCAGCAGGACCACTTGGGTAGATTTTTTACTGGTCCTCATAAGCTATAACTGGCGTTTGGCTAGCGGACCACTGTTAACGGAGAATCTGCCTACAGATACATTTAGAGATATGGATACCTCGGATGGAACGTAAAATCCTAGGTCTCTTGTATTGTGTAATGCATGTAAAAGAACACAGTTGCACTCATAGAGAAGAGGTTTGCCCTGGTGTTTCTGGCAGTGGCTGCTGAAAGCGCCGCAGCACCTTGTAATTCCTTATAAGGTGCTACACAAATCAGTCTCACAATTCATAAAACCTTCAAAACCTTTCTTAAAAAGTGTTTCCCTTTGTCCAAGCGTCTTGAGCAGCCATAGTGGCGGATGCGATTATTTTTTCACTTCATTTCATTTCATTTGCCAGCAAACATTGAAAGACAATACAAAATTTCAAATCAAAGAATCTACAAGAACAAACAATGCAATAGTTTTAAGAAGAATACAAAATGTAACAACACCTAGCAAAGTACTCAGAAACCCGGCTTGGCGGGCAGATACATGTAGGAAACAGCCTCCAGTGGGGGCGGTACACTAAAACGATAAGAAGCAAAACAAAGAGCAAAGATCCCTGGCAGGGAAAGTCAACAGTGACAGAAAGTCACATGCAAAGTGGCTGACCGTTTGTTTCTAAAACCACACATTACGGGAAAGCTCCATTAAAGATTTTCAGACTTTTGCAACAAAAACTCAGAAACTATTCACCCTGCATGAGTTTACATTGAATTACTTGGGTCATTGAACTTGATGGATGAGCAGTTGATCTGCCTAGGATAGTCAGCAGCCCTACTGGTTTGTAGATGATCCAATTAAGTCCACTGTTTGGAAAAGCAATTAGGTGGAGTAACAGGTGTGAGGTGTCAGACGAAAAGGATGTTTCAATCAAGCCTCTTTCTTTAATGGAGCTTTCCCGTAATGACAAAGACCAATCAAACCCTCCTGCAGGAGGGAAATGAATTACCCAACATGAAGCCTAGCCAGGCAATTCAGAAAAAAGAGTGGTAAAAACTACAAAAACACTAAATTAAAGGGGTACAAAACAAACAAGCAAACAAACCCCTAACTAATTAAAACTGGACCTGCTAGCTAATTTCTTTTAAATTCCTTTTGGTTCTTCTAACATAACCAGGGAGGCTTGTTATCATTACTATCATTAATGGATCAGTGTTGAAGAGTTGAAGTTTTGATGAGCTGTGTTGATGTTATTTTCTCTCAGGTACATCGGCACTGATATGGTTTGTCTTATGGATGATACTTGTGCATGATAAACCATCAAAACATCCACGTATATCAGATGTAGAAAGAGTCTACATTGAAACATCCATTGGGGATAAAGATGATGTAAGAAAATTACTAACTTTTCCTTTGTTCACAGAGAGTATGCATAAATGAGTACATTTCTATTAGGAATAATTTCCCTTTATATTTGGGCCAATACAATGCTTATCTTTAGTATCCCTAAAAAAAAAATATTCACATTTTGCAATTGTTTTTCTTCTGGTTTCAGGTTTATTTATTTCACAGTATTAGTTTGTCTTTGCCGAGTGGTTAAGAGCACCGGACTCAAGCTCTGGTGTTTCTGATCGGCAGAGTGTGGGTTCGAGTCCCAGTCATGGCACTTGTGTTCTTGAGCATGATACTTTACCATAATATGCTTTGTCCTTCAGATGGGACATTAAGCCATAGGTCCCATGTAGTAGGATTAGTAATACATATTAAAGAACCCAGAACACTTGTCGTGGAAGAGTTGGGTTATCTTCAGTGTTTCTGGTTCACATAGCAAGCACCCTTGTTTACAGGTTTCCTCAGGCTTGCAAGCTACAGTGATTAAGTTCACTTATGAGGCATCCTTGATTACCAAAAGTATTTATTGATAATAATTGAACCAAAGTAAGTAAACCACAAAAAGTCACATATGTGTATATGAAATTTTTGAAATGAGAATAAAGTAAATTTGCTACTGTGGAGAGATCTATTAAGAAGAAAAACTTGTAGACATTGGTCCCAATTTTTGGCAACTACGTTTAATTATGATATGAGAAACCTGGGTTCGAAAACAAAATGTTTTAATCCAAATTAACATTAATTTGTAAAGGACCACCTCTTCCTGTGTATCATTTTTGAGAAAGTGTGGATGTACTTACAAATTTGTTGTAGTACAAAATGGTTGTATTATTTCATTCTTTCAGCAACTACAGCGAACAAGTCAAAATGTTGAGAACAACAAACCAATTTGATTCAGAATCAACACCTCTGCAATAGTGACTGTCACATGGTCAGGCCTGGAGTTACACAGAGGAAACGGAGGAAGTGACCTCGGTTGTCCCTGGTTTTGGCCTTAAGATTTTCCAATGGAAGTGCCCTGTTCAAAATGAAAATGGCCTTGCCCTCTCAAAGATGACATTTCAGGCCTGCATGGTGTAGTTGAAATAACTATTTTACATATTATTACATATGTTGTCAGACGAGACGATTGGGGCGCAGCAAGTTGACAACTTAATTCGTAGAAACTTTTAAAATAAGGCTGACAGAAACTGAACATGTCATTGTGTCTTCGTACAAAAGCACAGGCATGACATTGTTCCTACTTCAGTCTGATTTCCGATTTCTTTCTGTTTTGGCCTATGAAAAAACTGAAAAACTGTGATTAAATAGCCTGGAAATCTTCCAAAGCCTACACTATTTGTACAAGTATGTCAGCGCCTGTACTTGATTTATACTTACTTTTTTCACAAGGACCAATATCATGCCTAAAGGACAATCATCAATATAAATTAGTCAATAAGGTCAAATTTAAACGCGGCATTCTCTCCAAACATAAAGGCTTGGCTACAGGGAACTTTTTTGGCACTCTGTAATGTTGCTGAGGATTTTGTCACAGTCTTTATAAGATTTACACCGAAGAGGATGTATTTTATAAACTTTGTGATATCTTTTGATATTTTGTAATATTTTGTGATATTTTGCAGGTCTATTCTGTACCATGGTGGAGTATAATGACTTCTACACCAGTGTGGGGCCTCGTGATTTCTTATTTCTGCAGTACATGGGGCTTTTATACTTTACTTACAAACTTGCCAACATACCTCAAGGTTGTACTGGGATTTAACTTGTCACAGGTGAGTGTCTCATGTTTTTTTACTCAACTTAAATGTATCATGGCATCAGCTCGGGACTGTGGGGTCATTTGTGTAGTTTGTATGGATTTCTTACATTTGGCTTTTTTTATTTTGGAAAAGTACATTCATTCCAATCCTCTAGTTTTCAAGAAACATATCATCATTGGTTATTGGAAGAGTACATTCATTCCAATCCTCTGGCTTTTAAGAAACATAAGAAAGGTTGGTACATCATTGGTTATTAGAAGAGTACATTCATTTCAATCCTCTAGTTTTCTAAAAACATAACATAAAGGGATGGTACATCATTGGTTTTAGGAAGAGTACATTCATTCCAATCCTCTAGTTTACAAGAAACATCATAAAGGGATGGTACATCATTGGCTTTTGGAAGAGCACAATCATTCCAATCCTCTAGTTTTTAAGAAGCATAAGAAGGAATGGTACATCATTGATTATTGGAAGAGTACATTCATTCCAATCCTGTAAGTTTTTTAAGAAACATATCACAAAGGGATGGTTCATCATTGGTTTTAGGAAAAGTACATTCATTCCAATCCTCTAGTTTACAAGAAACATATAAAGGGATGGTACATCAATGTAGCAACATTTCGGGCTCGATATGGGGGCAGGGTGGTACCCCTTTACTTTATTGTGTCTTTATTGTGTTCTGGGAATCTCAAGAATTCTTTAAAGGGTTTAGTATTGGTGACACCAATTCTTAAAAATTAGCATAATTTCTGGAGGAATAGCTGTTAGTTTTTAAGCTTGGCCTATTGCAAGGCTCTGCTTATCATGGCATTCTGCACTTAATAACACAGAATAGCCGGAAGGAATTCAACAATTTCTTTTGTGCACTTTTAGATGGGGGAAGGGGGGCCCTGAAAAGTGTATGGTTTGTATTGATATGAATATGGTTGTGAATATTGATAACTATGAACGGCCGCTAAGTTTTGACTTCTTTCGTTGGTGCCCATTTCAGAGTGGTTTCCTGGCTGCTGTACCATACCTAGCTTTGTGGTGTGTTTTGGTTACCAGTGGACACATCGCTGACTATTTTATAAGTCATCGGATATTTTCCATAACCACAACCAGAAAGATCTTCAATGCTTTAGGTAAATTAACAAGCTCATTCCCTTTTTCATTTAATCAGATGTTAATTTTGCATCGGGGATAAAGAATAATATTTTTTGTCTTTCTTTCGCCCTTACACCGATGTAGATTAAGCACTGTATGCTTGGTACTTTCCCAAATTTTGTGAACAATGAAGGTCCCCCTCCCCTTTTTTGGACCATCCAAGCATTGCGGGAAAGCCCCATTAAAGAAAGAGGCTAAAACAAAACATCCTTTTCATCTGGCAACTCACACCTGTTATCTCCATGCAATCCCTTTCCAAAGATTGGACTTAATTGGATCATGCAAAAACCAGTAGGGCTGCTGACTGCCCCAGGCAGATTAACTGCTTATCCAGTAACTTTTATGACCCAAGTACTTCAATGTACACACACCCACTGGTGAAAAGGATGAATAGTTTCCGAGTTTTTGTGGCGAAAAACTTTAATGGAGCTTTCCCGCAATGGTTAATAAAACTTGCACTTGTAAACTAATATTTGTCGTGATTTCTGTTTTTGTTTTGTTTGATAGGTTTAACCTTGCCAGGTACATTCCTTGTGTTTACTAGTTACGTTGGATGTAATCACACAGTAGCTATAGCATTGCTGACGCTGTCCGTTACCTCATCTGGTCTGAATGGGTCAGGGATTTCTGTCAACCATTTAGACATTGCTCCTAAGTATGCTGGCTTGCTCATGGGGATTTCCAACATGGTAGGCAGCATACCTGGATTTCTCGGCCCAGTGGTTGTGGGTGTACTCACAGAAGATCAGGTAAGTTTACAAGCTAATTGTTTATCAAGTAATAAACCACAAGAGAATCTGACTGGGTTTTTTTTGTGGGGGGGGGGATCGAACAAAGAAAAAATGACTAGAGTGGGACTTGAATCTTTGTCCTCCGGATTAACATGCAGGTGCTCTACCAACTGAGCTATCTAGCCCTATGTTGGCGGTCTCCATATTATGTCAATATCTTTGTTCGGGGTGGTTGCCAGTCAGAAGCCATCCAACCTGTAACTGCCATGTAGCCATGGATAACAACCCAAGTTTACTGGGAAGAGGCAGGAGTGGGATCACCTTTTTATTTCAACTAATAATCTCATAAAATGCACCAGGATTTAGTTTTCTCTTTGAAGAAATGTAGTTTTTTGTTCACCATGATTTGGCTGGACCGTTTGGCCAGAAACCACGGCCAGTAATCCCTCCCAGTCATCATGTCGCACATCACACAGCTAGCTTCCCATCCATGAAACAACAGCAAAATTAGACTTGAATGCAAGTTTTTGTAGGGGCTGTATATCAACAGTTTCCCTCCCTCAGCTGGGCCTAATTCATGGCTCTGTCTTCCTGCTGCATTCTTGGCTTTTGTAAAAAAAAGTTTAAAAAACCCAATTGTTTTTACTTTAGTGCGCTTTGATGTGTGGGAGTTATATATATATATTTTTAGTGTACGGTTTGTACGAGTGTGAAAGTGTTGATAATTGTGAATACAGGTACGGAAGTTTATCTGTGAGAGGGCAAGGCCATTTTCATTTAGTAAAGGGCACTTCCAGGGAAAATCATGATGGGAAACTTTTGAGTTTGCACCAAGGCCAAGACCAGAGCAACAGAGTGTAATTCCAGGCCTGTGAACTGCCCCTAAGCCATGACTTGACTGAAACCTTGGCCAGAAACCACGGCCAATAATCAGCCATGGAATGCTGGAATATCAAATTTACTTTTTTCTTCGTCTTGGATAGGAATCTTTCCAGCGTTGGAGTGTGATATTCTGGATCTCGTTTGGGATCTACTTGTTTGGGACGATCGTTTACATCTGTTTAGGATCAGGGGAGAAGCAGCCCTGGGCTATGGACTCAAAAGAATCATCAGGGATAACAAATCAAGATATCAATACTTCATTACAGAACGATGAAGGACTAATCAATGCCTAGATTGATCTCCACTGTCAAGCCAAACCTTGCACAGTTTGAATCTTAAAGGTATGATACATAAAAGACCGGGCAAGTCTTACACATTTTCAAACATATTGAGAGCACTTTGGTCCCATGTATATTGCTTTAACACGTTGACTGCCGTCTATGAGTATATTCGTAGTAACAGGTGTAACAGATTCTGCCACTATGAGAATACACGTAGAGATTGAAAGGTTTTTGTATTGTTAATTGAATACACTGGCATCAGTGAGAACGCAACAAATACGCTTCTGGCAGTGGCGAGGACATACATCCTTAGAATTTGTATGTTCAAATTATTTTTGTTGAGTGTTTTTGCTGTTGGTACGCAAGCATGCGCACCACACTTGGTAAATGGGAATGCCCTACAAATCTATTACCGGCAGTCAACGTGTTAACTCATGAATAAAACAAAACCGCACACTTTAACAGGTCCCAATGTTCGAATACGTGCGGGACTTGCACAGTCTATTGGTAGCAAAAATTTTAAAATATCATGGCAGACTTACAATCTGAAATCCTGTATTAGAAAACTGGAATGAGTCTTTCTCACCAAACAAAATGTATCTTGTTGATTTGTGTTGCCTTGGTACATCCCAAAGTCAATAGTATTTCTTGGGTGATATTGCCCTTTCGTGATAATATTTATGTTATGGGTCGTACATGTACGATTGATAACACTTTTTGAGTACATAAAAAAGATTGTACATGTACGATAGTAGCACTGAAAGAGTTAACACTTCTTACCAGTTTAGAGATATAGATTTGCAATACTGTGCAGTGTTTTCTTATTTTGATTTGCCAAAGATGCAAATTGAGCATTCATAAATTCACAACATAAATAGTCTTTTATATTTTTATATTTTTATATATAATTACACTACCCATATCAAACCTTCTTGTAATGCTCTGATATAATGCTGTGGTCTATGCTATTTTAAGCTACACATTAAGTTTGCTTGATGAAAAAGTTGTTGTCACATGAGTGCTCGTGGAAAATGTAGCGAGTCTGCGTCTCATATCTGACTCAGCCTTCTGTAGATATGGAACGCAGTTGTCTGGCTGTATTCCACTGTCGCTTGTGCGAGAACTAATTTTTTACCATGGGAAGGGGATATCGTTGAGCGGATGAGGTTTTTAATTTTTTTATTAGTAATTTGTTTTGTGTGAGTAAAACCAAAACGTTGAACCATGGCTCTCTATAGGCCCTTCGGGTATCTGCTGATTTCTCTCAAACTTCTTTCTTCTTGTTCACTCCTTGAGTACAGTATTAAACCACTCAATGGTCAAAGTATATTACTGTGACACACTTGATAAACTTGCCTGTAAACTCACAATTTATTTTACTCACATTTCATTTAATCAGTTGGTATTCCTAAAACATTGTAATTGGTGCCGCTTGTTTATGCCTGTTTGAACATTAGCACAAGAAATTATAGTCTTGTTTATCCGCTAACTGTTCACTTTCTGAATATTTTTACATCAATAACTTTTACTTCCAATTTTTTAATGACATGCGTTGAGTTTTCTCCATTCAAAGCCCAGTCCATTCAAAGTCCAGAGAAAATGTGTTTTTTAGCAGAAGGCTTTGTCTTCCATCTTTGTGTGGCATAACAAATTCTGCAGGTATTCCTGTATTTGTAAAGATGTGTAATTAGCAAATACATTTTCTGGTATGAAACCAAGGGTGCCTCATAAGTGAACTTAATCATTGTAGCATGCAAGCCTGAGGAAACCTGTAAACAAGGGTGCTTGCTATGTGAACCAAAAACACAGGGGTAAACCCCTACTCTTCCAGGTTTTTAAAAAGTTTTTACGTGCACTACCAATCCTAATACATGGGACCAACAGCTTATAATGTCCCATCTGAAAGACAAAGCAGTGATAGTAAAGTGTCCTGCTCAAGGACACAAGTGTCAAGGCCAGGACTCGAACCCACACTCTGCTGAAGATTTAAAATTAAGGTAACATGCGTATGGCGCTCATGGCAATGCGCTTGCTGGTGCGCAGGTTTATACAAGGGCTCTAAAATAACATAGCGCAACCAAGACTTACCAGTACTCAATGTAAAGTCTGTACATTCGCACGCATACCAATATGTAACATTGAGTACCCTATCTACGTTACGCATTATTAGTGCCCACGTAAGCTTGTGAAACTTTTTAAATATTCATGACAAAATTTTTGCAGGTAAAGTTTCTGAACTCTGTCTAACAGTACTAATATGTTTTAAATATATATAATTAACAATGGTGAAGCAGTTTTTCTAATGAATTTATATTTTTTAAAGCTGTTAATAACTTTATTGTGTATGGATAAAGAGTTGACTATTTAGGTGAAATTGTTGTATCTTACTGAAATGTTAAAGTTAAAGAGGGGCTCCAACTTCAAATTCAGTTTTTTGAGCCACTCATTTTCCAATTGTAGATTCCTGATGAAAATGGGGGAGAACGTTATACGTCTTTAAAATTGAGTATACAATGTATTGCCACTGTGTTTGATACTCTTCAAGTGCATAATTCACAAACGCTCAATGACGTCAAATTTCAAGTATATGGTCTGCACGTTTTTTTACAGAAAAGTTTTAGTTCATTCCTGATTTTGTTGGATGTCCGATGACGTCATGTTTCCAATTTGGCTCTGTAAGGGTTTCAAATTGAATGACACACCGCTTTAATGAAGGCCAGAGACTTGTAGTTTTCCCCACTTTCACAAAGTCTCCGTCTTTCGAAAAATGAGTGCTTTACAAAACTGAATTTGACCTTGGAGCCTTTTTTACGTAGTACCAGGTTAATCTATATGAAGATTGGTGTTATAATTAATGAAACCAAACTTCCGTCATGGGCTGAAGTGTAGTACACTCGTTAAGAGTAACAATTGTTTATGTAGCTCTTGTTTATACAGGGAAATTTCTTACCCTGGGGGTTTCCAACTTGAGCTTTGGCTGGTTCCAATTAAAGACGATGGATCTGTTTTTTATGAAGATCTATGAAAGATTGTAGTCAGCGATGTGATTTGGGAAAGGTTCTTGATTGAACAATACGTTTACCGATAAGTTTCAATATGAGACAACAAAGGACACGGCACTGGTGTTAATGAAAGTGTTGGTACATGCAACTCATTTTGAATAAATTCTGCTAGATCTTTTACCGTTGCTGTTACCAGCACGCTATCAATCTCTTTGAAGTAAAACTTGAATCAATAAAAGATTCATCATGACGCCACAATTTTCTTTATCTTTAATTTAAACCAGAATAACAAAAACAAGGCAAACAAGACTATATGAAATCAGCCTTAGAACTGCCGTTGTCACTGTGGGCGTCGGGGACCCGACCGTTGCGTCAAAGTCAATTATGTCAAGATGTCTGTATAAACATTCTCAGGTTGGTCTTAATTTAAACAAAAAGAGTTCAGTCATTGAACAGTATTGTTTTAAAGTTTCTATTTCTGTATCTTTACAGATTTTAGGGAAGTAGTGTGAAATTAATGCTGTGGCAAAATGATAGAAATATCAATAAATAAGAATTGCACAAAGTTGTTTTGCCCTCTTGGTTATGTTCTGTTGACCAGTAGATCGCCAAACCTTGCTTACCACTAGTTTTGTTTTTCTTCTTTTTCAATTATTGCTGTTATTGTTGATTTCCCCCACTTTTTTGTTATAATTAACATTTGTTTAGTTGTTATTAGTGTATTTTTTTGCTTATTAATTTGCATAATTGTTTCATTGTTTTAAGAGAGTTTTTTGTTTTTACTGGTTCTTCAGTGCTACGGTTCATTCTCAGTTTTGTTTGGGTCATCGGGGAGACGTGGTGATGCCGTCTGTATGAAAATAAGAACAAACATAAGAAATAAAATTTCGTTGAGCACAGAGGAAACAACAAGTTTTCGTTGAATTTTAAAGACTTTTAAAATATTTTGATTGTTCCAAGAGCATATAATTTATATCACGACAACTTGGAGTAGAGCTTTAACTGTACGTTATCGATCACTTGAATCCACAACTAAGTCAGCCTGTTTTCTGTCTCATTAATCAACCAAGGACCAAGTCATGTTTGGAAGTAAACATTATATGCAACCCTCTGATATATATTTAGAAATAGAAATAGCTTTGTTACTGTGCATACTGGGGCCAGACGACGTTGCCAAGAGAGTTAAATCTTGCGGATAAGTTTAAGTAACAGCTAAATAAGTTGGCTGCTCAAGGCGTGTTTCACTTCACTTGAAAACGAAAATACACACAATCCACCTGTAAATTTCTTGAGGAAAAAAACCAACTTATATTTTCTATGGTTTAAAGAAATGGGTTTTTATGAGTAACAATGAACGTGCTCGAAATAAAGTATTAACCACTACCAGACACACGTCAATAGCCTGGCCCCTATACATTGCACATAGAACCTTGCTCGTCACACATGCGTAGGGAACTAGACCCAGCGTGATATGGCCACTGTAAACACAACGTGCTGCATCCCGTCTGTTAATTTTCGTACAGAATGCATGGTTTTCCAAGCTGACGAAGTGTTAAGTTGGGAGGAAGAATACGAATGTAACTTGCTTCAAACCAGATGTTTGTATCTCAGTGTGAGGATAGGAAGGTCCATGGAAGAGAGCAGTTGGAGTACATCAGGTACGTGAATCAAATTAAATTTGTAATCATGTGCGCGCGCTCATAACATTAGTAACAACATTAAAGGGCGCCCTCTGTAGCATTGCTCTCATAGCTCCTTTTCGAAACCGTCGCTTGGGTACGAACTAAGTCCCTGGAGTGTGTAACTCCAATGTGTGGTGCAAAACTTGGTAGCGCTAACAAAAATAATAATAATCCGTAACATCAGATGTTGATGTTGCTTTAAATAAAGACAGTTTTGTCCTTTGGGCAGTTTCCTTGCTTAGGAACAAGAGGTAACTTTTCAGTTTGACGGTGGTCAGTGACGTAACTTAACATTTCCTTTTGGGAGGGGGGTCAATATAGGCAAAATACATTGGAAGGGGGCGCTATTTGAGGTATTGAACCATTCGTTTAGGGCATTTTTTGATATCTTTTGGGGGTTGGTGGGGCAAGGTTTCTGGAACCGCCTCTCCAATCCTAGTTACGCCATCGGTAGTGGTTAACATTTTTTCACAAGTTTGAAACGTACACATAAATCAAACATTATTTACTTAGCTGTGTTTATATTTGGCTCGAAAATTTCTTTTAGATTTTTTTTTTCCTTTCCAGTGTGTAAATGTGTTGTTGTATTAAATTTTAACCAAAGTGAAAAAAATACATGTAATTTAAAATGCCTCGTTCCCCTATGATGTGGCCAGGTCGGCACTCGAACTCAGACCCGGAGTCTGAAGTGTGACAATCCCTGTGCCCTAACTCTTTGAGCTAACCTGTTATTACTGAATGTGAACAGTATTGCTAATTGAATCTCACATCACAGTGATCAAACGACCATCCCACAATGCACGTGGACTTTTCGGCTTATAACAATTTAAATCGGCCTCGATAAGCACCAACGCAGTAGCTCAGTTCGATAAGGCGCTGGTACTATCTCAGAATTCTTAACCGGGTGGCCACCGGTTCTGGGTTCGATCACCGGCTCCCCCCAATAGTACGAAACGAGGCAATTTTACTGGGACTGGCACCAGTATGGTTTGGGAGCCGCCTTGTTTACCCTGAGGGGGGAGGGCCCGCGGTGCCAGGGGTCGAGGTAGGGGAGGATATGCGGTGAGTCGGTTGTCATACCAGAAGGGTCCTATATGGAAGCCGGTAAGGGGCCTCTATTCGTGGTTTACGCGTTTCGACCGTAAACTCCGGTAGGGGAATAACCCCAAATCGCGGCTCCTGAATGCCTGACAATCACCGAGTAACTTTTTGGGGTTTTTATGATTTGATTTTATTATTATTTTTTTCCAATTTGTATCTTTTATACAATATTTAGCATCGACAGTAAAGAGAGACACACTCGCAAACATTTTAACAGTGACAGAGAAGTGATAAAATTGTTAATAATTTAAACTATCTCATCGTGGCAAATTTTTAAAATAAACCGTTGGCTGTAACAAAAACTATGACACTCACTACGTCAAACAATCCATCAGATATTTTGGTTTAAACCTATAGGTATTAAATTTTGAAACTGTTTTTAAAATGTTATTTAGTTGTAATCCCATCACCAAGTCGATGCTGCACGCACACACACACACGCACACGCACTCTGCTCTCTGTATCTCCTCGGCAATGTGTAAGGCTCCATCTCACTGTTAACTTTTCCAATGATCAAGACCTTTACAAGACGACAGTGAACAAACATAGTTGACGAAGAATCAAACGTAGAAATAAAAATAATTACATGGGGAAAATACAAACACGCATTCGTTTGTGTGCACGCATTTTTTTTCGGGCTGTTCACGCTGCTCCAAACAATCCTTTTTTAACTTCACCTACTCATCTTCTTTTGATTATTTTAGCATTTTCATCCTAGCATCCTAGACTGAAGCCGGCACAATCCTATGCAACATTTTAGGCCTGAATCTTTTGACGTCCTTACTAGATGCCGTATTAAAATTGTGACCGTTAACATGACATAGCGCCCTCGTTCTGCTCTGTCTACCTCACTTTTTCCAATGTAATTTTCAGTTGTAGCGCGTACATGGAGTTGATGGGGTCTCAAAAGGACCAATGTGATGTTGTATTGAAATCGTACTTTTTTTAAAAATGTATTTACGGATTCAACCGTGTTTTAATGCCAGCCAAAACGAGTTTCAAGCTCATTATTTTCAGTAAGTTTACAAACTACATAGATGCTTATAAGGTAAACTCTTGAGCTGTGCACACGGTACATTTAGCTGAAGCGACGGGCCGAGCACAAAACAAACCATCGACTTGGCACGTAATGCAAAAATTATATACGGACATTTATGTGTGTGTACAATGTTAGAGAACTGTTGTTTAAGGTCATCGTACACGCTGCCCCATCCCATTTTTAGCTAAAACCGTTATATTTATTTTATTCATTTTGTCAACAAACCTTTAGTCATCCAGGAACGGTTATTTAATGAAGCCCGTTCGAGGAATCCGTATTGAAGGCATGACCGTTAAATTGGCATAGCGCCCTCGTTCTGCTCTCTTTCCCTCACGTTTGCCATTGTTCTTTCCAGTGTGCGGCGTACATGAAAATGACGGTATTTTGCAAGGACCAATGTCATTTTGATTGTAAGGTCTTGCAGAACTCGTGATGCATGTCCATACCGTTTAACAATTACCGGTTTGAAGTTCACAATACAAACATTTGTGCTAACTGCGGAAGTTACAGAACAGGCACAGAACTACGCGGTAAGAGGAACCATGACATTGATCATCCTGCATTTTATTGACAACGCGATACCTGCTCTTTGAATTAAAACTCTGGCTTAAAAATAAAACATTTCATTCTGGTTTGTTTTAATATCAAAAGTCCGGATTTCAAGTGGGAGACCAATAACATCTTTAAAGTCCTGAAGGCGCCTTCAGACTTACCGACATTCCAGGCCTTACTCATTATAGTCAAGAAAATCAAAGTTGAATGAAAACTATATAATAGAATAATAATAAGAATAAATATCTTAGAAGAAACACCCGTCTTTAAGATAACCGTATGGCACTGTTAGATCTTGGGGGTCGGAACAGTGTTGAAGCTGAAAACCAACCGAATGACTAACGTAAACAAGCCACTGAAATTGATTCTGACTTTGACCAATATTTAAAATAACAACTAACGAATGTCGTTATTATAAAATAAACATATCAAGAGAATTGCCGACATACAATTTACCTGTCTTAATTTTGTTTAACTCAGTGCATTCAATGATAATAAAGGGTTGAGTCTGATGGGTGAAATTGACCCGTTCCTTGACCCTCTTCCAATGTCCGAAAATCAGTAGGTCTGATTCAAGTGCAGAAAATCAAACAATTATTTGGATATCTCTTTTTAATATTCGTACTTTTTTGCGACCGTTAAACTAACATAGCGCCCTCTCCACAGGCTCAGTTTTCCCCGACATTTGCCATTGTTCTTTTCAGTGCGTTACGTCACTAATAGTTGATGGAGTCCCTTGAGGTCCAATGTGCTTTGGATTTTTTGAACGTTTTCCAGTTGTTGCATGATGCATTTTGTGACAGAGTTTAAAATGAATGGTCATCTGTAAATCTCATTCCAGGGGAGATCCCTAGCTTGGTATTTTTTCCCCTCTCAGCCTCGCTTTGGAGGTTTGCACCTGTGAGTGCGAAAGATTTATGTTTTTCAGTAATGGCAGTAAATGAATAAGTGTGGCATTTTTAATACAATGTAATATGGAATCATGTGCGCCGACTGTGAGCGTCTGTGTTTTGCTGGAGGATTTAAAGTGTTTTTAACAAAGTTATTGTTTATGCCTTTTAAACTCCTCGAACTAAATTGTAGTAAACACTTGTACTCATTTAATATCAAACCAATACTTGGCGGCCCTTGACATTTGTATCTGTGTTACCAAGAAGTAAATTTATGTGTTACCATTGCAATGTGATTTGTAGTGTTATGTTCCTCGGGAAAACGTTAATTGATTTAGCCATCAATACTTCTTTTTATTTACAAATCGTATAATTTAATCAGTTATTACAGAAAATACAAATTAATTAAGTACTGTCAGTACCAAAAAGGTACTTTGCCAAGCTTGGGTATAACAAACGAAACGAAAGATGAAAATAAATGTTCGTAAAACCTTTAAAATCGAATGGCATAAATAAACATTGATTTCTACAGTAAAGGATACCCTATTATAAAAAATTCATTAAAAATAGTATTATAAAATAGGCCTATTTAAACAATTATTGAAAGCTTTAAATTCAATATTTTATATTTGTACTCTTATTTCTTTTCTTCCGTGAAAAAAGTACATCCAAACCTATATGGAAAGAATATTGCCTGGCATTTTTTGTTCAGTATCTGACGCTTTCATGTACTGTAAGGGATGGTGTTCACATAGGGACCGTAACCAACATTCGTGAACGCATTAGATTGAAACTTAGCATTTCCCTGGTCCTTCTCAAGCTATCGGGATGCCACAGTGAATGGTTGCCTTACATGTACAATATATGCAATGAGAATTATATAACACTACAATGGACGGCTTCAGTTGTCATGGTTATCCAGTACTCAATGTATAGAGTTCCGAATCGTAGCATTCTTCGTTAACAATGGTGTGCTGGCCAATTGTAATGTTAAATATATCAGAGCAGGAGAGAGAAAAATCTCTCTTATGTGTTGCTTCTAGCTTTGGTTTCCCATGAAATGACTGAACAGAAAATGCCCCGTGGCGAACTAGGGTGTTTTCCGGGGTTCGAAAGAACCCCCCCCCCCCCCACCACCACCACCACCCACTGAAAGAACAAAATCCATAAATACCACATTCAAGTTAAACCAAAAGGGAAGAAAGTAAATAACATTTGAAAACCATTGTTCTAAATAACTGTATCGAACCCGAGGCTGGAAGGAAAAGTGCCTGAGACACTTTCATTTGCTGTGAGGGACGGTGTTTCAAACATTTGTGCACGCATTGGATTAAAGGTTGCTAAGACTTGGCAACTCACTGGTCCTTCCCAAGCCATCGGATTCCCTCCCAAGCCATCGGATTCCCTCCCACAGTGAATGTTTACCTTACATCTACAGTTGTATGCACTGAGAATTATATAATACTAGAATGGTTGGTTTCAGTTGTCATGGTTATGTATAGTGCTCAATCTATACAATTTAAATTCGTCCAGCAACACTAAACCTTTGGGTTAGATTGTAAAGTGGTATGCTTTGATCCATTGTAAACAAAGTCCAGCGACAAAGTATTGTATTTTGACAATGGTTTCCCGGCCAGTGGAAAAAAAATTCTCTTCTAGCTAAGCGTTGCTCCCAATAGCTACCTAAAGTACTGACAGTACCAAAAAGGCACTTTGGCAGGCTTGGGTAACAAACGAAACGAAAGATGAAAATAAATGTTCATAAAATCTTCAAACTCGAATTGCATAATTAATAAACATTGATTTGTACAGTTAAGGGTACCCTATATAAAAATTTCATTAAAAATAATATTATGAAACATTTAAACAATTATTGAAAGCTTTAAATTCAATTTTTTATATATGTGCTCTTATTTTTTTTCTTCCGTGAAAAAAGTACATCCAAACTTTGAAGAAATATTGCCTTGCTTTTTTAGTTCAGTACATGACACGTTCATGTACTGTAAGGGATGGTGTTCACATAGGGACCGTAACCAACATTCTTGTACGCATAAGATTGAAACTTAGCATTTCACTGTTTTTCCCAAGCCATTGGAATGCCACAATGAATGGTTACCTCACATCTACACTTACGATGTTAATTATATAATACTACAATGGGTGGTTTCAGTTGTCATTACTCATTGTCTAGAGTTCCGAATCGTAACAGTGTACTGTAAAATACATCAGAGCTGGAGAGAGAAAATGTCCTTTGGCAAACTAGGGTGTGTTCTCTGGGGTTCGAATGACCCCTGCCGCCCCCCCCCCCCCCCCACGGAAAGAACAAAATCCATTTATACGTCATTCAAAGTTAAACAAAAGGGAAGAAAGTGAATAACGTTTTAAAATCCTTGTTGTAAATAAACGAAACCGAGATTTCGAAATCGAGGTTGGAAGGAAAATAGCCTGGGACACTTTGATTTGCTGTAAGGGACGGTGTTTCAAACATTTGTGCACGCATTGGAATAAAGGTTGCAAAAACTTAGCAATTCACTGGTCCTTCCCAAGCCATCGGAATCCCACAGTGAATGTTTACCTTACATCTACAGTTCTATGCACTGAGAATTATATAACACTAGAATGGGTGGTTTCAGTTGTCATGGTTATGTAGTGCTCAATCGATAGAATTCCAATCCCCGCACAGGAACAGTTTGGGTTAGGCTATTATGTTGTATGCTTTGATCCATTGTGAACAAACTCCAGAGACAAGTTTGGGTGTTTTCTGTCTTCTGGCCAGTGGAACAAATTCCTCTTCTAGCTTAACATTGCTTCCAATAGCTACCTAAAGTACTGCCAGTACCAAAAAGGCACTTTTGCAGGCCTGGGTACAACAAACGAAAAGATGGATGAAAAATTAATGTTCGTTAAATCTTTAAAATTGAATCGCATAAAAAAACATTGCTTTATACACGTAAGCGTGCCCTCTAATTAAAATTTCATTAAAAATAATATTATAACATATTTTTTAAGCATTAATAAAAAGCTCGAAGTTCAATTTTTTAATATTTGTGCTCTTATTTTTTTCCTTAAATCAAAATAGAAGAAAGTGTATAAAGTTGTATAATAGAAAAAAATCATTAAAATGTCCTGAATATTATAGGATAATCATTGCAGTCGACCCGGAAGATTGAAAACTTAGTTCTATCTTATCTCAATTTGAACTATTTATGTATCCGAACTCATGCTAGATGGAAAACCGCCTGACCCTGTTTAGTGTCGTTCACATATGGACCGAAACATTTGGGGTGCATAATAATGAATGAGGAAACTCAGCATTTCGCAGACCAGTGATTGATGTATGATGTACAACAGGTTATGCCTTTTAGACCGAAGTGCTGCAAATTAAAAAGAATAAATAATATGTACTTAACGACTTAACGATCCTTCGAGTACAAATCGTGTCTTCTTGTTAATGATGGCATTCTCATTGTAATTTTTGGCAACAAACCACAAAAACAAACTGCACACACATAGCAACAAAAAAAAGTTGAATGAAAAATCCTCGCACAACAAGCACTTTGTGCATAACAAAATAATTGTTTAGGGGCCATTTTTTCACTAGTTCACAGAGCCGGTGTCATGCCAAAAAGTGTCCGCTGCCAAATACTGTCCGCTCATTAGCATATTTCGATCTGATTGGTCATGCGTCTATGACGTCACATTGTTAACGGAAGCTTGCTAAATAGTGTCCGCGGTACGTGTATCAACATTGCGTGCCTTGCTTCTCAGCTGACCGGACGTTGACATAAGATAATTTTTTCATCTGAATTTGCCTTTAACAATTTTGTTTGAACGCTTTCTTTGTTGTATTTGATTATAAATATTCGTAACATTTAACATTTAGCACTTTCACATTTCGTATTTTTTAAACCTGCACAAAAATCAGCACTTTCTTCTTAAGTAAAATACTAATCTTTACCTAACTTTTGAGGTTGAGTGTTCGTCTGTGTTAGTGTTTGATATACTTTTTCGTAATCCCTGACAAATATTGTCCGTAATCTGCCAAATACTGTCCTTGTGCATGCATACGTGCGCCCGGACACTATTTAGCAGCGGACAGTATTTGGCACGCAATACGTGCCAAATATTGTCCGGCGTCCACTGCGCATGCTCAGCGGACAGTATTTGGCAGCGGACACTTTTTGGCATGACACCTGTCTTTATAACACCTGTTAATTCAACTCACGTAACCGGTCTTCGACCAATCAGAGTGCGTAAACTCTCCGATGTATTAATAAATTATCTTTCGGAAAAATTAGGGCCTAATTAAATGTCTTTTTCAAATTTTACTCAGACAGTCCAACCGATTGTAAGGTTAGGCCTATCGTTAAATGTTTATTTAAAAAAGTTAGTGACTTTATATTGTTGTCGGATTTTGTCTCATCGTATGGTAAGGTATCAATGATCATTCAGTTTGCGGCAACAAGTGTTGTTGAAGTGGCATAAAAATAATCGAGTTGTACATAGCGCCCTCTGTTGTTGATAACAAATGAAAACAAATAACACACACATGTTGGAAACAACAAAAAGACGTGTTTTGAACTGTCCAAGAGTATATTTGTCAGGTAAGCGAAAATTAGCCCGTTAAAAGCAAAGATAATAAAATGGAAATATGCAGCTGTTAGGTAGTATTGCTAGTGTATCATTATAGGTTTATTTTGGTGTTGTACTATGAATATGAGATGTTTATGTCCGTAAAATGTATCACTCGCATATAGTACAGTCATTTGACCAGTTCGGGATCACTTTTTGAATTCACATTGTTTTTGGTTGCAATCTCTTTGACATTTTAAACAAAAAAGTTTATCAGTTTACCTAAACATGTTATAAAACTCACCAAGTATCCACTGACAAAAAAAGATTAGTACTTTTGAAGAGGCTTTGAGAAAAGTATTGTCACCTGTTTGACCAGTTCGGGATCAGTTGATTCTATTCTGAATCAGTAGCTTGCCCTCTATTGCAAACCAATACTCCCATTCATAAAACTGTCTCTCAAGGACACAAACTTCACAAGTGTGTTGGCATGGACATGGACTTCCTTTCTCCAGAGAATTTCATGCAAGTGTATTCAACAGCAGCGCAAAAATCCAGCAACAAAAACACAAAACAACAGCAAAGGCAAATGAAAAGGTGAAGCACGCCTAAAAGCAACATTGACCCAAATATCTATTCTTACAGTCGCAATTTCCTCCTCCAAGTTTCATTTTCTCACAAAAAAACAATATTCCTACAAGAATTTGTTGAAGAAATGTATCTTAAAAGCAACAAATAAACTTTCGACTGCAGCAGTAGGATTTTACCTCACTGAGTGCAGCACCATTTGACGCAATGAGAGATGCTGAGTAGTGAGTGATCCCGAACTGGTCAAGGGTACGATGCCCCCCAAAAGACGATTTCGGTAATTTCGTCTCCTCAAAAAAACAAGACCGACTGCTCAGTATTTACCTGAAATATTTTTTACACATTCTAAGCATTTAACATAAATTTTATTCGCCCTGGCGTTCAAATTTTAAAGGTGAGAAGTTTTAACAGCGTTTTTCAACCAACAATTTTGTTTAAAATAATGATCAAAATCGCAGACAAACTTCAAGAAAATGGCCATAATTTATTTGTTGATGAAGTTTGGAACCTTATTTTGGGTTTGTTGGTTTATTGCATGTTATTCTTCACATGTATCAACAGAAATTGGTAATGTGAGAAGTAACTTAATTATGGGGTTGTTGCAAAGTTGAAGTGATCCCGAACTGGTCAATGATCCCGAACTGGTAAAATGACTGTAATAGTATTCTATAGTAGTTAGTACATCATTCTGGCACAATCATCGATCATGTAAGTCGTAACGTTATAGTTGTGTTGGCCCAGGTTGGACTCCTCCGTTGCAAACAAATTGACGGAGTCCAGGGTATAAAGGACCCATACCATTGCAAACAAATTCATAACAAGCACTTTTCATATTTATACCTAAAGGAGGAGGGTGTTGGTAAAAGTTGGAGGTCGGAGCTAGCCGGAGCTACCGGAGGTTGCACTATTACGTGAAATATCATTAAAAGTATGGTACTGGTAGTAGATACTACTCACGCATTCCAAATGTTGTTGTTATTTAAATATTTTTGTTATTTTTGGACGCCTCAGAAGTGTAATTATGGACATGAAGAATATATGAACAAAATTTCAGCTGTTTAAATCGGGTAGAAATAATAGAAAACATTAGTCAAAATTTTGTTCCTCTTGTGGGGAAAATTCTGACAATTGAACCAAGAGGAATCTTGCACCAGACTAGAATCAGTGTGATAAACTTGCTATGGGCGTGCGTGTGAGCGAGAATTCACATATAATGTCAGTACAGAAAGTTACAACTGAGACGTAAATTTCCACTTTTTTTCAAACTAATGTCACCCAAGGTCAAAATTAACAACTCTAAACCCAGCAGGCTCGGGGTTCTGGACACAAGGAATATGTGAGCGAAGATTCAGCTTCCTGCATCAGGTATAAATATTAGCCCAGGTTGGACTACCCGCTGCATACATACAAGGTGACAGAGTCCAGGGTACAAAGGCCCCGTACCATTGCAAATAAATTTATAACAAGCATTTTTCATATTTATACCTGATGGAGGAAGCTGAAACTTCCTTTAGATATTCCTTGTGTCCAGAACTCCCAGCCTAATAGGTTCAGAATTGTTAGTTAGTTTTCTTTCCCTCTTGATCTTTGTTTAGGGAGGGCTGTGCTTTGGGAATGTAGAATGTTCTTGGGACCTTGTCGAAACGAGGGTAACGTTTTAGGGGGCACAAGGGGATAAATCGTTTTTTTCTAAGGGGGAGGCATATTAAAACTATACCTGTCTAGATTCTGTTTGCATTTCTCTATAAAAAAGCCCTTTTTCAGCGCTTTTATTATAAATGCCATTAACTGTGTGTATAAGATAACCTGACTTGAGTGTAAAGCCAAATAAGGCCTACATTGTCTGAGTGTTAATTGGAAAAGTAGTCTTATTTACATTTAATGTGTAGTCTTTATTACATTTAAGCTTTAAAAATATGACACTTTATTGTGGTAATTTTGAAATCTCAATAGTCCAGATTTCAAATGGGTGGGCATCCTTGGGGTGTGTGGGCATGGACATCAATTGGGGGAAGGTACCCTGGGAGTCGTAGTGTTAATCAAAGTTAATCAAGTCAGTCAATTTATTTGTATACTCTTATTAACCACTGGCTATTTTCCTATTTTCACCTTTAGGTGGAGTATTATTGTGAAACCATTACAAAGAAATGAAACCAAACATGGTGTTTAATGGCACAGTGATTTACAGTTTTCTTTTGAAGAAACTTGACGGGAAACTCTCTTTATTGGACTAGATTGTTTCTAGGTTTTTAGGCCCAGCAGATAATCAGCCATGGCACACTGGAATCTCACATATACGGAGCGGTTTAGAGCACCGGACTCAAGCTCTGGTGTTTCTGATCAGCAGAGCATGGGTTCGAGTTCCGGTCATGGCACTTTTGTCCTTGAGCATGATACTTAACTGTAATTGCTTTGTCTTTCGGATGGGACATTAAGCTGTAGTTCCCGTATACTAGAATTGGTAGTGCATGTAAAAGAACCCGGAACACTTATTGTGGAAGAGTAGGGGTCAACCCTTGTGTTTCTGGCTCAATAGCGAGCACCCTTGTCTACAGGTTTCCTCAGGCTTTGCGAGCTACAGTGATTAAGTTCACTTATGAGGCACCCTTAGTTTCATTACCAGAAATATTTAACAATATTCTTGATTTAAACTATTACAGAATGCTTCCTGAAGGTCTCCTCTTCATTGATGGCGCACCACATCCATTCTCAGAGATCAAGATCACCAAGGAGTTTTAGACGAGAAGATTATCAAGTATAAATCTGAGAATAACTGTTGCAAGCATTTTCATGACAGAGCGTTACAGACAAGAGCTTTTCAAATGGGAACGCCACTGCTGTGGGTAAGTCAGATGATCTTGTACCTTCCTCATGAAGACTATCAGAGCATACTGATCGAAATGTTGGGTTGTTACACCACAGATTCTTTTCAGAACCACCACAACTCAAAGAGAGATATCATTTACATGGTGTTATCTCAAACTTTACTTGACTGTTTCCATATGGATCTTGACACTTGTGTCCTTAAGCGAGACACTTAACTATTATTGCTTCATCCTTTGATGGGAGGTTAAGCCGTAGGTTTCTTGTGTTGTGTAAAGCATGTTAATAAACCCAGAACACTTATCGCTAAATTAGGGAGTTAGCCCTGGTATTTCTGGCAGTGCATCGTAGCATTGGTCCCATAATTGAAAAACTTCAAAACCTGTCTTGAAAAAGTGCTTTGAGATGCCCGTAGATAAAACGCTGTCTAAAACTATTCATTAATATTGTATTTTTCACCCTGCAAAGTTTCAAATCCTAATCATTTGAGATATTTCTGTGGTGTTACCACAAACCTTTCTAGGTTGTATCTCCACCATGCAAAGTTCAAAATCCTACTCATTGGAGATATTTCCATGGTGTTACCACTAACCTCTCTAGATTGTGTCTCCACCTTGCAAAGTTTTTCAAATCCTACTCATGGGAGATATTTCCATGGTGTTACCACAAACTTCTCTAGGTTTTGTATCTCCGCCCTGCAATGTTTTTCAAATCCTACTCATGGGAGACCATGGTGTTACCACAAACTTCTCTAGGTTTTGTAGATCTCCGCCCTGCAATGTTTTTCAAATCCTACTCATGGGAGATATTTCCGTGGTGTTACCTTGTACAAACCTCTCTAGATTGTATCTGCACCCTGCAAAGTTTTAAATCCTACAAATGGGAGATTTTTCCATGATGTTACCACAAACCTCTGTAGATTGTACATGTATCTCCACCATGCAAAGTTCCCAAATCCTACACATGGGAGATATTTTCATGGTGTTACCACAAACTTCTCAAGATTGTATCTCCACCCTGCAAAGTTTCAAAACCTACTCATGGGAGATATTTCCATGGTGTTACCACAAACCTCTCTAGATTGTATCTCCAGGCCTTGAATTCAACCCACAGCACCCACAGCAATTGCCACAGTGCCCTGTGATTTTGCTGTGGTGCCCTTTGCAAAAATCCAATACAAATTGACATTTTCTTCATAGAAACACCCCTTACCAGAGGAAACTGCCGTGCCACTTCAAAAGCGAGGTTCAAGGACTGTATCTCCACCATTCAATATTACAAATCCTACTCATGGGAGATGTTTCCTAAAGTTCTAAATACCTCTTCTCTTCTACCTTCTTCGTAGTATTTTACCATTGGACAATAATAAAGGAATGGTACTTCATTGGTAATGATTAAAAAATATATATATACAGTACATGATTTTTAGGCAGAGAGTTCACCTTTGTATGTTTGATATTAGTAGTACATGTAGTTGCAATAGTTGGAAATTTGTTTCTAAAAATTTCTTCCATGTTTATTCTGATTTGCTTGAAAAACCTAATCAAAATAATCTTATGTGAATGTGTGCTATTACTTACAATATAGTAACTTGTCAAGCAATACAACAAAGTGTACCACTTTACATCTGTCATGTAAGCATTTTTTCCGATTGTTGTGATTTTACTTAAGAAATTCCACTTGTCATAATGACAAGCATCTCTGCATAACAGAGCTGTATTTATTATTATTTCATTTATTTATTATTATTTGTGATGCTGGCAACATTATCTTTTGCAAATCACTTGTTGACAAACCTCTGTGCTATAGGGTTGCAAAAGAATGTATGTTTCCATTGCCTACATATCCCTAAAACTGATATCGATCTTTGGTGATGAGTGGCGTTTTCAAATTTGTTAAATGAAGTTATTCCACTGTTTTTTCATCAAATAAATCGTACCTGATACTGTTTTGAGCCTTGAAAGTCAACACATAATTACATTTCATAAAGACGACACCAGAACAATGATGTCATACTTAAGTCACTAGAAGTCAAAGTTTAATAATAATTAAAGAAAATGAATTATTCAGCAAACCAATATTTTGTTTACAATCTCTTCATCATCAGCAAAATTTTGATACTAAATCCGCTTTAAACCGGAAGGTGAATTACGTAGAGATTTATTCAAAAGTCAAAGGTTTATATTTGTGGTCAACACAGAAGGGAATTCAGGCATGGTTTCATTGCATGAAATGACAAGTGACCAGCATTTTGCTTCACCAAAATACTACTGATGACATCATCAGGCTTTAATAGTTAATTTTGCATCGGGGATAAAGAATTTAATTTGTTTGTACCCTTACGACTTTTGTATGAAGCACTGTATACTCAGTACTTTCCCGAGTTCTGTGGCAAATCACTCTGCTTGCTCAGTGGTCTAGTGGTAAGACATCTGCTCGAACCTCACCCGAGTGATTTGCCTGTGGATTTTTTTCACACACCTTGGGGAAAGTATTAAGTAAACATTTAGTCATCAGGGGTGCAAGCGATTTTACGCAATTTGTTAACTCTTTCAGCATTTCATTCACTTGCTCCTGAACACCTTTTGTTTTTCGGGTGACAAAATACAAACTGTATTTTTAAATTACTTTCAGACTTTAATCAAACAAATAAGTTTTTGTTGTTGTCCGTTATTGATGGCAATCTACCAAAAAGTAGGAGGGTTAATTTTGAAGTGCGAGAGTTTATCACGACAGACTGTGAAGGGGGTAACCCTGTTTCAGCCCAAGGAGTACATGTACATGTAGGTGGCAACAAGCCCCTGGTAACAGTTGATCTGAGTCGACTGCCCAAATCAGTTATGTGTATAGCCCTCACCTTGAAGTGGCCTTCAGCGTCTGGGTGATATCTCATGGAAAACAAATAATAAATTGGAGCATCCAGCCATATAGGACGTATCAAATGTGATGATGTTTAAATTGCTTATGGAAGGAAGATTGTTTACCCTCTTATTGACCCCTTGCAGACCCGGAAACTTAAAAAAAAATAATATCGAAATATTGAAAATTTCGATAAATCTAAAACTTTGATGTAATCTAAAATGTTGATGTTCCTAAATGGTATCGAAAACACCAAAAGAGTGTCAGACTATCCAGAAAATTTCAGGGCTTTAGTATTAGACAAAAGACTTAAGCAGTAAGTTTTTCTTGTGTAACTTAACTGACCTCAGCTAGCTGTAAACATGATTTCAGCTTGATGGACGACGCCAATTATTTTTTACTCCTTGTGGAGTTGACCTTAGGCCTATATATTTTAAAGCCAACATGTAGATTTCTTCAACAAAATTACTACAGTGGCAAAGAAAACTACCCGAAGCCAAAACACTCTGCAGGGAGCGTTCTCTGCACCATGATATTCGCCTAGCAAGCCAAAGCAGCAACGGTAATCATGTCCTATCTTCGCTGTAAACCAAACAATATGTGGGCTGGCGCAATTTGATAATGTTCGGACTAACAACAAGTGAGGAGCATCAAGCCGAAAACATTATTTCAGCTCGATGGACAATGCCGTTTATTCTTTACTCCTTGCTAGAGTTGCACATAGGCATTTATATTTTTTCCTCACTTGCCGTTGAAATTACAATTTTACAATTAGGTTGACATCATCTATATTCCTTATGACAGCTAAATCATCCTCATAATGTGGAAAGAGAATAAAGACGAAAGCAAAAACGATCCAAACCTTTCCCACAGCCGGCCACGTGAGGTGATCAACCTCCTTCCCATAGACGGGCAATACACGTGCTGTGGTATTGTGACATCGTACACTACATGTAGTTGGTACAAAACTGTAACACTCAACTTAGCTGATGATGCAATGTATTTAGAGACAAGAACAGACCAAAACAAAATACTTTTCTTATCTCGAGTTGCTGCAAATTTAAATAATAGATTCGCTGCGAAATTTGTCAAAAATATGTGTAATAAGCAAGCTATTCATCAAGCCAACATGCATTATTTCTTCAACAAAATTACTACAGTGGCAAGAAAACTACTGGAAGCCAAAACACTCTGCAGGGAGTGTTCTCTGCACCATGCTATTCGCCTAGCAAGCGAAAGCGGCAATGGTAATCATGTCTTATTTTCACTGTGAAACCAAAAATATGCGGGCTGGCGCAATTTGATATTGTTCGGACTAACAATTGCAGAGGATCAAGCCGTTAACTGCTATATATGCAGCCCTTTTAAACTGTCGGTCTTAAGTATATTAGGCGCAGTTTTTAGGTGTTCTCTTGCACACAGGAAATAGGTGATATGGTAAATAAATTATAGCGCTTTCCATATCAGTGATACTTTATGACTGTTGACTAGAAAACCATAAAGTTGAAAATAATTGTTACAAGATTTATGGGTAGGGTCTATGTCAGTTTATTACATTAGCAATTTTTGTCATTGTGACAGGGGAATGTGGTAGGCAAATATATCAAGGGTGACCAAAGGAGCCATTTTGATAATTGCGTCATTAGAAGTGTGGGGTGGTAGAGTGAGACTGCAAGAATTTTTTTATCAGAACCTCTTCTTAGCAATAACATGTTTTAATGCCTCAATTTCAGGCAGTCTTCAGTTGTGGTGTGTGAGGTTCTAAAAGAATTGGTAGAAGTCATGACATGTCTTGTGAAAGACATAAGTATTTGTCATGCTTGGTTCAAGTAGGTTTATTTTCAGTCCGAATGTGGATATTTTTTTTGAGCGATCCTTTTTGTTAAAAAGTGACCGGTTTTGCAGCTAACTTTCTTCAGTGGGAAATAATGGTGAGACACTCAAAAATGGCCTGGTGCCCTGTGCTTTTGCTGTGGTGCCCTTTGCAAAGTTCCAATACAAATTTACATTTTCCTCATAGAAGTGCCTCCTACCAGAGGGGAAAGTGCTGTGCCCCTTCAAGAGCGAAGGTCAAGGCCTGCAGAGTAGTGAACAAATCAACTAAATTCCACAGAAAAAAGATTTAGTTATGAAATTGTTGGTTGGAAATTGCAAAACTTCTTCTGCTAAAGGGGTAAGAATAAAAAAAAATTTGAACCATTACAAGTTATAAAAGCGTGAAAAATGTGATTTAGCTTGCCGTTATGGTATGAAAGGTGAACCCGTTTAACAGAAGTTATGTTTAGATACATTTTAAAGAGAAAGGATTTATGGTTTATTTTTATTACTAATATACATTTGGAATTGCCGCTGTATATTCGTATGACATGGTTATGGTTTATTTCTCTTTTGGAATCTCTGTGGAATTGTGGTAGTCCTGGAAAGGACTGGTATGTTTGTTAAATGGTTTGCGTCACTTGGCTTCCCTCTTTCCCTTTGTACTTCTGCAATGTTGGAGTGTCCATGGTGTGTCCAAAGAGAGGTTGAAGAGGCAATATGGGTGTCCAATTTTTACGTGTTGTCAAGGCGGTAATCCAACTCTATACAAGTGCATCAAAGTCGTGGCTGGTTTGTTGCTAGGTTCCTTTTGTTTAAAGCAAGGATAAGTGTCCAGTGGTTCCGTTTGTTTGGCTCTCGCAAATTGCACGGGAAAACTGAATGTGAAACTCTAGATTCCCTGGCAAGTTAGTGTTTGTTTCCTAGTAGAAATGGTAAAGTGTTACCTTCCAAATGTGGAGAACTGAGGAAAATTTGTGTTTGTTCCATTTTTACAAAAACAAATTTAAGTAATGTGTGAGAGTCTGGGCCGGGTAGTTTACTTGATATTGAATTTCCGATAAAGCGATTATAAACAAAACCTGACATGGATGGACATTACCCAGATTGCATTTCCAGAAATTGCACTTCTACATGTACCATTTTGGGTTTCATTTCCTTTGTGGACATATTTACCCCCCAAAATGGGGGACGGGATAGGGTCGTGTAACTTTGCTGCGCGTCATACAAGGTGTCAATACGCACATACTCCAAGATGCCTTAATGAACTCATCTATGCAATGCACACAATGATGAAGTAAGCCATATTACGATCATTGTAACTGTTCCTGTGATCCATCAGTGCCACAGATTGCCACTGCGGAATTTGACCAAGATTAAGAAACTAATCTCTTTCAACAGCGGTCAAAATTCCATTGCAAATTGAGCGCAGTTCTCTCTAATTAACCACTCTCACTTGAAGCACCTTTGGCAGTGGCTCTACTCTCTACATTAGCATGCGTTTGCCTCAAAATGCCACTGTTGTGGCATAAAGGGGTAATGGTTGGTTGTCTTGAGAAACATGCTAATAGTAGGAGGGTTAATTGCTAATACGTATTGTCTAATGTCTATACGTACACTAAGAGAGCTGTCTTGGTACACAACTATTATAAGGCATAACACAACATTGCCCCAAGTCGTACCCCCTCCCCCCACACTGTTCACAACAACCACGGGTGTATGTTAATGATCTTGTCCTGTCGTATTTGAGCGTGGAGTTTCATATTGATTAGAGTCAGATTTCGCTGTAGCTATATTGTGAGTTAGATTTGAATAATGTCCAGTAGGCCTATGTCTAGGCTGACTTGCTTAGTCACAAGTGATGGCTAAAGTTTGAAATCCTCAGATTTTGCATTGCATGCCTAGTCATCATCACAATAATAATAATAATAATACGAGACATTTATATAGCGCATAATGCAGGAGCCTCTATGCGCAACACAAAAAACAATACACAAAACAATGAAAATAAATATAAAAAGCAATTATTACAAAAATACAGATTTAAACACATGAGTCTTTAAAAGTCCCTTGAAAATCTGAAGAGAGTCAGTTTGACGAATGTGAAGCGGTAAGTCGTTCCATAACGAAGATGCAATGAAGTGGAAGGCTCTTTGACCTTAGAATTTAGTGGAAAAAGTATGGCCCTTGTGACCCCTGTTCTTAGTCTTGTCATGGTGCCCCTCCAGAAGTTTTCCATAGCATTTCAAATTTTCCAATGGAAGTGCCCTTTGCTAAATAAAATTGACCCTGCTCTCTCAAAGAAGAAATTCCAGGCCTCCGTCATGCCAGTTTTGTTTTGTTCATGCATGTAAATTACACATACTTGTAAAACATTCAGGAGTCATTCACAATTATCAACATGTGTGTAAACCATAGGCTGGGGAGAGGGGGAGGGGATCTGCAGCATGTTTATGTTTTATTAAATGAAATGAAATGTTGATTTTGTGATTTTGTATCAGGCCAGTAAGTGATGGCTAAGCTCACAGTGGGATCGTTGATTTGTACAAATCATCTCTGGTTAGAATCGAGTGCCAACCATCCCTACCTCCCATCCATCATATCACACATCACACAGCCAGCCTAGCTTCCAATGCATGAATCCATAGCAGAACTATGAAATCAAGTTATAGCCATTAATTTCATTCCTCAGTCAGTCCCAATTTATGGCTCTGCTTATCATGGCATTCTATTCTTACGAACACCAAAAAGTGTGAAAGAGTTCAACATTTTCTTGCTTACACTTAGGTAAGGGAAGGGTGTCCTGAAAAAGTGTCAATTAATATGCTTATGAGAATGTTGATTCCTGTGAATGGCCACTGATCATCTGCTTAACGGCCAATTTTTTGCTTACTGTGTGATTTCCATTTCATAGCGCTGCTAACTGTAAGCACACAAAAAGGCATGCCAACCTTCCGGTATGAAAACAAATGACGTAACAATGCAAATCCCAGTGAACACCCAAGATGGCTGCCTAATTTTCTTACTAACCTGTGAAATACGCTTATGCTTAAGCAAATTTTTCTGCTAGAGTTAGCACAAAAATTTGCTTACTGTTAAGCAGGGCTATGAAATTGGGTCCAAATTTGTAAAAGAAGTCTGAAACTCCTAGTGGCCTCCCCCACCAACAAGAAAATTTTTAAACTGAATGCAGAGGAAAAACATGTTGTTTAAAAAAGTCTTATTCACCTTACACCATGTGAACAAGTATGTAGGTCAGCCCTTGTACTCAATAAAACTCTCCTTTTTTTCTCAAAATATCATGCGTGATGCTCATGAATATATTGACTTTTGTTAACCCCTGAACGATCAGTGCCCAATTTCATGGCTCTGCCACTGCCAAATTCTTTGCTTGCAATCACCAGTCTTCACTTTCAGGGCTAGCGTAGATTTTTTGCGCTAGCTGTGTAAGTGAAGTATGACTAGTTATGTGGAGTACGCACCATGCACAACCAAAAGTTCCCTGCTAACTGAAGAAAATAATATGCTTGATAACTGCAGAATGCCCTGCTTTTGTAAGTGCTGATTGTTTGCTTACGGTAATACCCCAGTCACAATGAGCTTGCGATGCATGGGTTTGCATGCAGTCGCAATGGATTTCTGGGAATTTTCAGCCGGGACTCTTTGGGACTCCTTACGGCTGCCTGGTCATTTTTTGGAATCGGACGGGCATCAAGTTACTTTTACATGTAGTTCAGACTTAAAACTAGGTGCGGTGCTTCTTATTGCAAACGCACACATCAGGGGGGGGGGGGGCGTCGGACAACAGAAGTTTACAAGTTTACACAAAGTTTATCACATATAGGCAGGACATTTGACGAGTGGGTGCCAAACACGGGCAGATAAACGGGCCAAGAATTTGACCTCATTTCAGTCATGGCAGTATGCGGGACACTTTTAATTGTGACTGTGACCACCCTATAGCGCGATCTTTCACCGACCTCAATGCCTATAAATTGCACACGTCGCCCGGCCTCTGCTTTTATTGGAATAAGTATAAGCAATTGGATACAGTTATGTAAAAGGCCACTCAGAGTTTTAGACTGCATGGTAAATCTTCTAGGTCCATTTCGCTAATAGGATTTCTGCGCTTACTGAACCCTGTAAAGCACGTGGGTCCATGGGACTTAAACGCAGAATTCCAGGAAATTGGGCCCTGGTCAGTTTCTGCTATTCTTTGTCAGAGATGGTCCAAATCCACTGCTCTTGGAGTACACTGTCATGAGCAGGGCTCATTTTCATAGAGCAGCTTAAAGGGAGTGTGTAGCTTTGGTAATTTCTCCAAAAATTAATTACCATAAAAACTTATTTGGTAAAGAGCACTGGAGAGCTCAGCTGTTGATATTTAAAAAAACATTGTCAGAAACAACACCCTTTGAGGTGAGGTAGTTTTAGAGAAAGGGGTATATTTTTTTGTTCACCAAAAATATGCATCTGAGGAAGACTTCAGGCATGAAGCCTTTCTCTGGAATCTAAAAGCACACAATTCTATGCAACAAGGGTGTATTTTTCTTTTTACTATTTTGTTGCAACTTTGATGATCAAGTAAGCCCAAATTTCTGACATATTTGTTATTTTGTGCGTGTGCTGTGACACACAAATTGAGGATGCTGGTCTTTGACATCACCAACAGTAAACCCTGCCTTTAAGCACAAAAAAGCAGCTAAGCACAATAAAATTGAGCTTACGAGATTAAGGTTACAAGCCAACACGTTATGTCACATGCACCATTTGTGACTGGTTTCTTGCTCACTTTTGCTAAGCATAACATTTTAAAGCAATATTTCCTGCTTAAGGGGAGGGTATACCTCTCGTAATTACTCCTAAATTATTTACCATAAAATCTTACCTAGTTAGAAGCACTGCAGCTGTTGATAATGTTTAACATTTTGAGAAACAATTTCCTTCAAAGGAAAGTGGTTTCAGAGAAAAGGATGTTCAGTCTGAGAAACATTGGATGCAGAAACATTTCTCAGATTGTGTGGTCAAGTTACAGATTATTCTTCCTGCGTGGACATATTAAACCACTCCAGATTTACTGGCGATATCTCAAAAACACTACTGCCTTTTGAAATGAAATTTCCACAGGTTAGTTTTATTGTATATATCTATTTTCATATAGAATTAAAACAATCAAACGGTTTCAAATACCTACATGTAAGGTATACTTTGTCTTTAAGCAGCTCTATGAGATTGGGCCCAGTTCTCTGACACTGTGCATGTCATAGACTTCTGGTTTTATGTATTTCTTGACAGCCGTGTGTAATAGCATTGCTAATCCGGTCACCAAAGACATCCTGCTGAAGTTCATCAAAGAGCACGCCTTGCAGCCGAGTGGGATGCGTCCAGCGTGAGATGAGGGTGGTAGGAAATCATCAGCTATGATGAGGCAGTTAACAGAACATCATGTCAGCTCATGCCCCCACCGAGACACACCCACCATAGGGGTACAATGTATGCCTGGCTAGGGGTGGTGCACTGGACTTTGTGGATTTGTCCGTGAGGATTTGCCGAACTGAACATCATGCTGACAATAATGTGCTGTACTAAAACAACAAGGAGAAAGGTGCAAGTTATGATAGGATTTGGTACATTTCTGACCATTTGGTACATTTCTGACCATTTGGTACATTAACTAATAAGAAGATTGTTTTGCCACACACAGATCAGACAGACAACAAAGTTGTGCTTTACTGACCTACTTGATACATGTACATGTATGTCCAAATTTCTGTAAGGATTTTTTTCCAAAATGACCATCTTGATGACCATAAGGATCTACTGTACTTACAAGGATCACTGCTTGAGATAGCTGAAAAGATTTGCCAAAATGACAATCTTCTACTGCCACACTAAGTATCAGAAAGTATGTCCAAATAGCTGAAATGATTTCCCAAACTGACATTTGCTGACTACAATCATGTGCTGTACTGTAACTGACAACAACAACAAGGATAACTGTGCAAACGGCTAAAGGAATTTGCCAAACAGACCATCTTGCATTGACTGCAAGAATGTGTTGCGCTAACAATGTTCAAATGTCTGAAAGGATTTGCTACTTCGACTGCAAGATTGTGTAAAACTGATCATAAGGATTGTCTTATGTTTGAAACAGTTTGCTACTGTGACTTCAAGAGTGTGTAGCACAGACCTTGTGGATATGTCAACTGTCTGAAAATGATTTGCCATTTTGACAACAAGAATGTTTATAAAGCTCAAACCATAGAGGGGATGTCTAAAACTGCTGCAAGGATTTGCCACACTGACTGCAAGTCAGTTATGTGTATTCCTGTACTTTTAACTGCATCCAAAATCCAAATGTAGACGGATGGAAATGCCAAACTATGAGAACACATACAATTTTTCAGCAAGGTGCAAGTTCGGACAAAGACAGTCATCAATTATTATTCAAATAAGTTCACCTGAACGTTGTTTGTAGCTAAGAGTTTGTCAACAAACCTTATTTAGCCCCCTAACATTGGTTGCTTTGCTGGTTCATGTAGATTTTTTTTATCCATAGGTATACAGAAACTGAGAGAAATACTGAGCTTTAACTGGATCTGTGCACACCAGCTTAAATCATCGGTCGTGCCACCAACTGACAGATTGGTTAAAAATTACAAACTTTTGTAGGTCTGTTTTTGTACAAATTGTTTATATGAACAATGTCTCAGTGCAAAAGCATCAAACCTCCAGAAATAGCACTTTCATTACACACGAGTCTGAAATTGTATCTCACTTAAAATTGCCCGGATGTACACGCAAAGCAAGTATGTACACAGATACAACGTTTTGGCACTGAGCACTCTCGTATGAGATACAATGAGATATGAGATACAAGTATCAACATCCATTAAAAGATACAATGTTGTTGCAAAATCAGGATATGTTTTTGCTCTGACGTGATGATCATTATTTTCAAGTAGTTTCACCATGCCTATCATGCTATTTTGTAATTAGACTTATTAACATTCCCGGTGTATCACTAGATCTGCCATTCTGTGTTTCCACGAAGTGACATAAAACTCATTGAGCTGGCAGGGTGCTAAACTCGCATAGTATATGACTTCTGCATTTTCACGAAGTGGCGTATCTGTTGACCTGTTGAACTTTTGCGCTTTCATAAAATGACCTGTGCATTGGTTTGTACACACGTCTCTTTTTAAATTTTTTACAAACTGACATGTGTTTAGGAATTAATAATTGATCAAAACAGTTACAATATTGAAAACACATTGACAGTTCTGCATAATGAAGAAGTTGGATTTAGTTTAGTATTGAAATGTTTTGTTAGATCAGTCTCTGATACAGCAGTTTGAAAAATAGCTCAGCTTCAATCATGATTTTTTCCAAACACATAGTTAAGGCTGTGGAGCACCATGTGTCAGTTCTAGCGAGACCGATAAAATATAATTGAGCATGGCCAGTGTTTACCGGCTCCAGACTAATGCTTGACCACAGAATACAGATCAGTTTGAAGCCCCCTTGAGGCATGTAAACTTGTGACATCACATGTTTAAAAAAGAGCCACAGAGCTTGTACTTCCCTGTAGGCACAATTCGTACACATGATGGAAGAAAACATAAAATCGTACCATGGAGATTGCACTTTCTAATTTTGATCAACTTTCCATATGAAGAAAGGGGGCACATCTCAAAAATTGTTGAGCTGTTTTTTTTGTGACTTTTGACTTTATGTGGAAATATTAATGACACAGAATGTAAAATTTCCCTTAGGACCAGTGCAGTATCTCGCCTGCCAGAAAGGCCCTGGATTGTACAAGGTCACTCTTTTTGTAAACAAAGGTTACATGGTCTATAAAGATATTGACCCCTGGCACTGATGTGACAAGTGGCTTCAATCTGGTATGGTCTGCTATTTAGGGAGTCAAATGATATAATATACAGGGTCTTGTAACGAATTGTGCACAGGTGGCCTAAAATGCATTCCATTACAGGAAAGCTCTATTAAAGATTTTCCGACTTTTGCCACAAAAACTTGGAAACTGTACGTCTATGTCACCAGTGGGTGTGTTTACAATGAACTACTCAGGTCATATGGATGAGCAGTTAATCCGCCTTGGGTAGTCAGCAGCCCTAAAGGTTTGTGTACGATCCAATTAAAGTCAACTGTTTGGAAAAGGAATTACATGGAGTAACAGGTGTTAGTTGTCAGATGATAAGTATGTTTTATTCTAGCCTGGTTCTTTAACTGAGCTTTCCTGTAATGAGCACAGCACCAACCCCAAAATGGCGCTAACATGATTGATGGCAAGGTCACATCAGGGTCAGTCCATGTCCATGTTAGCTCATGCTTTAAGTAAGCTTCACTTTGCATCCTGGATGACCTTTTTTCACATACAACGGAAACACTACATGTAGTACACAAAGCCCAAGCGAATTTACCAACCCATCGCCCAGCAAAGCCACTCTTATAAATAATTAATGGAATAGATTTGCTTAAATGCAATAAATGCAGTTGTATGAACCAGTCACACTTAAATGGATGAATGGCTGCATGAAGCTTAGCAATTATTCATGTATTCAATGTGTGCACTTACATGAACCAATTATCAAAGCTTATAATTGGTGTGGAAATTTGCCACCCTATTTTGGTAACAAAAACAAGAAATATAGATAAACACTGCTTTTCTTATGACAAACTGATAATTCTGAGGAGAAATTCTAAGAACTTGAGACTATGCAAAAACTAGGTGGAAGGCAAGTCCAAAAACTATATTTCACACGTAAATTCTCCAAGAAACCTTTGCTCATTGCTTCTGTTAATTGTTGGAGCCAGTTTGGGTGAAGTGGGTGCGGCAGTGGCTTACAAAGGAACCACAACAGGATGGGTCGATAAATAAGCTACTGAATTTTTCATTAAACTTCTCTAATTATTTTGTAGAGAATTGTCAAGAATAACATTCGGCAGGTTGTTGTGATAGGGTAAAGGTTGGACATGTACTGATTTACTTCATTACTATTTACAGTGACTTTTCAGGTACTGTCTTTTGTGTCTGCTCTATCAACTTGTCCTTTTCAAGTGCATTTGTTTTAGTACTTTAAAAATGTACAGAAAAGATTTAGTTGCTAGAGTAACATAAGTTTTTATCACAACTTATCAGTAATTTTTTGTCAACAGTTTCACTTTTGCAAACAATTTTCCTGGCAATGAAACAATATTGGCAGGTATGAGTCACACAAAAGTTACTTCTATAGTTTTTATCCAAAACAAGATAATTGACATGGCTTTTTGTAGTGGGAATTACCAAGCCCTCCGTTCCCCCCCCCCCCCTGCCAATGAAGTTTAATTTTGCTGTATTTTGTTGTACATAAATGAGACATTATAGCTGTATGTTTACCAACACTGTAGTGAAAATGTGACATTTATCTCTGCATTCTTCTTTATATTCTTGATTCAAGATGCTCCTGTTGTGTATTTCCCAAAAGGAGCGTCTTGAACCAAAGTACCTAGCTTCTATGTAAAATTTAGAGTTGCGCCGAACCAAAAAGATTAGGAGCGACTCTAGGCCAACCCAAATACATTTTGGTTTCAGACAGGCGAACTTAATATGACAGTTACTTAAGGTTTGGCTTAAATGACAAAATCGATGTAGGAAAGCAAGACGCGCTAGAGTCCTTCTGAGCGACTGCAACAGTCGATCTTTTGACTTCCAGCGCATCCAGTCGCATCCAGACTGTTTCAGACGTCAAACTTTTCATGTATTTCATGTACTTCATGTACATCAAATAATTTGGTCCGGCATGACTCTAGGGTGCCTGTCTGAACCAGGTGTAAGAATTGTTTGATTCAAATAATGAATTTTTGAAGAAATTTCATACTTTCATGGGAATTGCGACTTTTCTAATGTCTGCTAGTGCATGTGGTATTTTCCTCATGTAGACAAATATTGCAGAGAGGCTATGGTTAGTAATGTTCAAATTTTCCTACATAAAAAGCTAGATCAAATGAAAGAGAAACAAAATTACAGGTCTCTAACCTCATGAAAAAATAGTGGCGTTTTGTGGCTGAGGGGTCACGTGCATTGGACTCAAGCTCTGGTGTTTCTGATCAGCAGAGTGTGGGGTCGAGTTCCAATCTTGATACTTTTGTCACTGAAATTGGCATGAATTTTATAAGTAAGGTTTAGTTGTGTAAACTTGTCGTCTTTAATTATGATGGCAAGAAGTCAACCGGTTGAACGTCACTTACTACCAAGATGACTTGGAATTTGTTTAACTGTTTACTGTCTTTCAAATAAGTACTTTAAACTCCAGTTAGCTTGTCTGAAGCAAACATTGTATTTTAACCATTGATATTGGATTGTAATAATTTTCAAATGCATGTATTTATTAATTTCTAGTGGCTTCCTTTTTGAAGCTGTTGCTATTTGTATTAGTTATTAGCTCTGGGACAAAATACTTAGGACACTGCTATTCAGTTAGTGATTCAGATTGGGTTAGATAACCCATTATGCAATTTATGCAATCATTAGGGGGCTGAAAAGCAAAATGGAGCATTAACTTGAAAGTAAGCTCTTGGACCAAGAAGAGCTTAAACTAAAACAGAGTTATGGGTGTGGCATGTCGTGGCCGAGCAGATAAGAGCACCGGCCTCAAGCTCTGGTGTTTCTGATCAGCAGAGTGTGGGTTCGAGCCTGGGTTGGGACACTTGTGTCCTTAAGCAAGACACTTAACTATTATTACTTTGTCCTTTGGATGGGACGTAATGCCGTTAGTCCCGTCTGTTGTTTAATGCACTTAAAAGAACCTGGGGCACATATCAAAAAGAGAAGGGGTTCGCCCTGGTGTTCCTGGTTTGATTGGCTGCATATTGCACCACAGCACTTTGTAAACCATTACATGGTGCTATGTAAAGGAAAAAGTATCATACTTAAGAAAGGTAGCTCCACATACCTTGCCGAAAAATACTGAATGTTGAAGTGCATGGAGCATTACTGAGTGACAGATATGAGCCCTATATAAGAAGCCACTATTATTATTATTATTATTAGATGATTACTATTGAGTACAAACCTTCCCACGATGTAACACTATACATGCATGTGTTTGCAAAACATGTTGCAACTGCTACCAAGTTTCATGGTAGTTTGCGTAAATATTCGCAACAAACTTTTGAAAAAATGAATGACAGAGCTACACGCTGGTATTTTCAGGCAACAAATCACCGTACCTTGATGCCTTATTGCAATTAATGGACAAACAAAACATAATTTAATATCTTGCCCCCCCCAGCTCAAAATAGAGTAGAGTATTTGTAGTACAGAGGGCAACAATAAACGAATGTGTAAAAACAAGGAATAAGTTGGTAAAGATAAATGTAAATAAACAGTTTGTTGTCATACCTTTGTTTAATTTTAAAAGAAATTAACATTATAGATCTCACATGAACATGTGTAATTGGGTAATAATTATTATCAGCAGACAATATTTTGCATTCACATGAATGCCTGACCGTACAGTTGTATAACTTCAGCTGATTTCCTGATGTTTCTTATATAGTGACAAAGAAAACATTAGTTGGCAGTTCAGTTTTTTTGTCTTTGTTGCAGTTCATATTTGACTATATTACTGTTTTTTCAAAAAGATGTTTGTAACTACATTAATGATTATTATTGTTGTTATACTTCTATTATTGTTGCTATTACTTTAGTGATGAATGGGTGTACTGTGCCAAAAGTATGACTTATTTGGGGATCATTTCATGTAGGCCTACGTGTAAAACATACTCTCTTTTTTTGAGTTTTTGATTTTCAGAAACTAACTTCTCATTGATTCAAATGTTTCTGTTTGTCCATGTGCATATGTGTATTAACTAGGTCAGTATGTATGTTAGGATTGAACGCTCCTCTGCGGTTACATATCGCGTTAAGTTTGACCTTTTTCTGTGAATGGAACACAGCAAACCAGTCATGTTATGGACCAACAGGATTTGGGTTAATCTAATTTAACAATCCCAGTGCACTGCCAGCGAATGCACGAGAATTAACACGCAATATTAAGTGAACAAAACAGGGGTCAACAACTTCAAACATTTAAAACTGTTCCAACAGGGGTCAACAAATTCATACGATTAAAAGGTGAAACTGTTCAAACAAGCTCATCTCACTTTAAAAGCTTACAAATTTGCTTGTGATGTTTATTTAAACCTTGTATTCACTTGTCCATGATAAACAACAGCTATCAAAATCAACTTTGTGAATTGTTTATTAAGAATTGTTCATTTTCACAAGTTCCTCTAATGTCCTGTACATTCATGCAATTTTTTTATTCTAAGTGCGTGTGGTATTGTTGATTCCTTGGGAAGTAGATTTCTGTTTGACCAAAAACGTACCAACCCTTGATTTTTTTGTTTTTTGAAACCTAGAGGATTGAAATGAATGTATGCTTCCAAAAACCAATGATGTACCATCCTTTTTTGATATGTTTCTTGAAAACTAGAGGATTGGAATGATTGTACTCTTCCAATAACCAATGATGTACCATCCCTTGATGATATGTTTCTCGAAACCTAGAGGATTGGGATGAATGTACTCTTTCGATAACCAATGATGCACCATCCCTTTATGATGTGTTTCTTGAAAACTAGAGGATGGGAATGAATTTACTCTTCCAAAAACCAATGATGTACCATCCCTTAATGATATGTTTCTTGAAAACTAGAGGATTGGAATGAATGTACTCTTCCGATAACCAATGATGCACCATCCCTTTATGATGTGTTTCTTGAAAACTAGAGGATTGGAATGAATTTACTCTTCCAAAAACCAATGATGTACCATCCCTTAATGATATGTTTCTTGAAAACTAGAGGATTGGAATGAATGTACTCTTCCGATAACCAATGATGCACCATCCCTTTATGTGTTTCTTGAAAACTTGAGGATTGGAATGAATTTACTCTTCCAAAAACCAATGATGTACCATCCCTTGATGATATGTTTCTTGAAACCTAGAGGATTGGAATGAATGTACTCTTCCAATAACCAATGATGTACCATCCCTTTATGATGTGTTTCTTGAAAACTAGAGGATTGGAATGAATGTACTCTTCCAATAACCAATGATGATATGTTTCTTGAAAACTAGAGGATTGGAATGAATGTACTTTTCCAATAACCATTGATGATATGTTTCTTGAAAACTAGAGGATTGGAATGAATGTACTCTTCCAATAACCAATGATGATATGTTTCTTGAAAACTAGAGGATTGGAATGAACGTACTCTTCCAAAGTACAAATTTTGTATCGTTCATATCTACACATCTTCAAAGACAAAGTACCAGTTGTTTTGTAATAAATGATTGATTTGGTTCAACCTGAAAGCTCACAAATCCTCAAGAGAAATTTCTCCATCTGAGAGCTCACGGGTTATAAATCAAGACCTTAACACTCCTCCAGAGAAACATTTCCATCTGAAAGCTCACTGATTCTAAAGTTCATACCCGTACCAATCCTCCAGAGAAATATTTCCATCTAAAAGCTCACTGGTTCTAAAGTTCATACTTGTACCAACCCTCCAGAGAAAACATTTGCATCTGAAAGCTCACTAATTCTAAAGTTCATACTAGTACTAATCTTCCAGAGAAATATTTCCATCTGAAAGCTCACTGATTCTAAAGTTCATACCAGTACCAACCCTCCAGAGAAAACATTTCCATCTGAGAGCTCACTGATTCTAATCTTCATACCAGTATCATCCTCCAGAGAAATATTTCCATCTGAAATCTCACTGATTCTAAAGTTCATACCAGTACCAATCCTCCAAAGAAAACATTTCCATCTGAGAGCTCACTGATTCTAATGTTCATACCAGTATCATCCTCCAGAGAAATATTTCCATCTGAAATCTCACCGATTCTAAAGTTCATACCAGTACCAATCCTCCAGAGAAACATTTCCATCTGAGAGCTCACTGATTCTAAAGTTCTTACCAGTACCAATCCTCCAGAGAAACATTTCCATCTGAAAACTCACTGATTCTAAAGTCCTTACCAGTACCAATCCACCAGGTAAATATTTCCACCTGAAATCTCACTGGTTCTAAAGTTCATACCAGTACCAATCCTCCAGAGAAATTTTTCCATCTGAAAGCTCACTTATTCTAAAGTTTATATCAGAACCAATCCTCAAGAGAAAACATTTCCATCTGAAAGCTCACTGATTCTAAAGTTCATACCAGAAGTAACCCTCCAGAGGAATATTTCCATCTGAAGAACATGTACTGTCAAAGTTCAGAAAATGACATTTGAAATACCCACAAATCTCTGTTCCTTATTTTAATTGCCGCACAATTTAAAAAACTAAAACAACAGCAACTAGTGTATAGCATAACAACATATGTAACATTTGTGTACAATGGATTTGTGCAAACTTGTACAAGGGTAAAAATATGTTGTTTTTAATGCTATCAATGGTCACTTTAGCGTGCTTCAGGAAATGTAGTAATTATAACATTTTTTATTCAATGTTAAAACTTTATAGCACTAAATATTTGCACAACACCATCGTTTCTCTGAAATTAGCCTGAATATACTGTACATGCACGAGCAAGCTGGAATGGGTGGGTAGAGTTTCTAGACTTAACCATAGTCTAGATGTCACTTGATCGATACTTGGTTTGACTTCAAGATGGTTAAAGGTTGTTTGATGAAGCGGATAACGTTTTGTAAACATTTGTGATTACACGCAAAGTTAATTTCAAGAATGATTTCCTTCAGTACTCCATGGTTCAACAGAAAAATTGTAGGTTTTTGCCAAAATGCCAATCAGTAAGCCCATTGTTTGTTATTGCACTATATTATACAGTGAATTTTAAGACAATGGACAGATAAGCCAACACTCTTTTATCTGCAATGATTTAAACTTCAAATTAACTGAAGATTTAGCACCCAAACTTGCTCCAAGTTAAAGTGGTTTTTTTTTTCATGGAGCATCTTGCTCATGTGAATTTAGCTCATGTTACTAAAATAGAGTTTGCAAAATATTTACTAAGACAAGGGAAAATGTTTGTTGCTGCTCATGAGATTTCTCTGTTGATTGTCAGACCTCTGTCATCTTCAAGTATTTGTGTTCTCTGTAAAAATAAATAAACAAATAAAAAGGAAAATGGAATTTTAGGTTAAGGTCATCAAATCATTGGTTTTTGAAAGAGTTCATTCATTTCATTTCTCTAGTTTTCAAGAAACATTTCATAAAGTCAGGTGAAGTTTGTGGTGAAACCATGTATAAAATAACTTGCCGTTTCGATCAGTATGCTTTGATTGTCTTGACACAATACCCACTGCTTTATAGGATTCGAACTGCCTCTAGCTACCAGTTAATCTCGGAGGTCTAGTGGTGAGACATCTGCTCTAGAATGGCGAAGGTCATGGGTTAGAATCCCGAGTAATATGCGGCATGCCTGTGGATTTTTTATTCACAGAACTCTGGAAAGTATTGAGTATACAGTGATTTTTACACATCGTAGTATGGGTAAAACCAATTAATATTTGTTATCCCTGATGCCAACTCAACATCTCTTACACTGAAATCAATTTTACCTGGAATTTGTCAAGCTCGTCACTGGGACTATTTCTATCTCAAACGGGGGGCACAATGGCTTGGAGTCTGATAGCTTTGATGGCAGTCGGTTGACATGATGTAAGCTGGTTGACTTCCTCAGTCTAGTAGGCAGAAATAGATCAGAAGAAATAAAACCAATCAAATTAGTCAGAAACGAGTCCAGAACCTAGATGTCATAGAGCCGCTTAACCCTAAACAGTCCCTTAACACCAAGCACTTAGCGTCAGGGTTTCCGAAATGTATGTGTGCACTGGGACAATATTTATTTTTTAGAATAATTTTTGGGAATATCGTTTTCTTCAGCATTTCAACACCAGGACCTAAGTTTGGCGCACAGGTCCCTTATCATTCACACCAACAATCTCTACCCACCTAACAAGTACCCTTTTACTCCTGGGTGATGAGAAGCCATTCAAGTTAAGTTTTCTTGCCCAAGAAACACAAGTGTCACAAACGGGATTCGGACCCTCTGATAGTTCAGCCAAAGAACTTAAGTTCAGTGCTCTAGATTGCTCGGTCTTTACACGCTATGATTTAATAGGCTCTGCAAATACACACTCTGCAAAGATGGTCGGTTAGTTGGACATTGCTATAATAACCAAAAATCACTAGTTCTTATATAGCACTTTTTTCAATAACCTTTTAATGCACTTTACATTAGTGCCCTGGTCATTGGGACAACAACATTCCTGTAATCTTTCTCAGCTCCTTGGGGAGTGAACAGGCCTGGCGCTCTGAAAGCTTTTTTAAACACAAGTTCAACCTGTACCCTCACAGGTACCCAATTACACCCCTGGGCGCGATTATCATGAAGCATCTTCCTCGAGGACATAAGTGCCATAACCCGGATTCGAACCCACACCCAGACTTAACCACCAGAACTTGAGTGCAAGAGACCACTTGGCCATGACACCCTATGTCAATTCTTGTGTTCAACAATAACATACTTTTCTTTTAGCAAAGAGAGGTAACAAAAATCCCTACCCTGTTGTTTTGGTACCTAATTCGCATTACTCTCAGTCTTTTTTGTGCTTCTTCTGCAAAAAGAAAAACAATTTAAAGTTTCAAATAACCAGGGAAGACATCAGTAAAATTGCATTCATTCTGCAAAGAGAAGGATTGTCGCTCTTCAAATATTTAAAGATGGGCTCTAAGGTCATAGTTCAGATTTGTGATGCACTGATTTTCTAATAGATAGAGTCCTTTAGGAAAGTGGGAGAAAAAATACCAGTCCCTAACCTCACATTTGGTGTAAACTGCCACTGCTTTTGAAACCCTTCCAGTACAAATTTTGTTAACATCCAAAACATCCACTAAAGCTGCCATTACTCAATTAAATAAGGGGAACAGACTCACATGGATTGTTACACTGCTCTGGTTAAAGAATATTTTTCATATTATGGAAAGTGCGAAAAATAATTGATCACTGTTCTATTTAACCCTTGTTGTGTCCTGCACCAATTAAACTGCCCAAGTTTTTGGAATGTGGGTTTTGTTTTCTTTTTGTTGCCATGACAACTTCCTTTAATTGACCAACCAGCTGACTGTCTTTTTCCAGCCACCTCCGCAGCTTTCTTACTTGAAATCAAGTCCATCTTTCTCTGCTCCAAGAGTCTCTTTTTGGAGTTCTGCTTGTTTTGTCACACCTTCATAAAACAAACATGAAAAAAAGAAGTTGATACCACACCTCTAAGGACGGAATTATGTGATTTTAGGTAACAATGCTTGATCCTGGGCTTGACAGCCTCAAGAGGCGAGAAATGCAGTACACCCCATGCACGCTGCTTGATACAGGGATCTCATCAAGCTGTGAAATCCTATGGGAGAGGGCATGGCATATTGAAAAAAGAAGAAGAAATACATTCACATACATTAATAGTAAAAAAACACACCGAAAAACCGACCTGTGAAAATGTCACAGTGACGTTGCCAAAAATAACTAGGTCCACACAACTGGAGAATAAAGATAAGCCCTTGATTTACCGGGTCGACCAATTTAATTGTGGGAAGGGGAGGGGGGGGGGGGGTTGAATTGATATCTTCGTTTGTAAGAAGATGTCAAAAATTCGAAAAAAGGAGTACAGCGCCCTAGTTACTGGGTCTAGGTCTTCAATTCAATGCTATTTCTTACACTTTTCACACTAATGGAAATATTCATTTGGAGGATTGTGGTATGGGTGTGCACCTTTTAAATGTGAGAATCTTCTGCCACTTTTAAAAATTGAGCAAGCTGTCACTGGCTGTGCAGGCTCCACCTTATTCATAAACTGTATCGATACACCAATGTTTTCATCCAGTCACCACACACACGACTTACCTTCTCTCCCATCTGCCCATCACGATCGGTAACTGATGATTCGGTCGCGATGCTGCAAAAAAATTCAACACGATCGGCACTGCTAACTTGCAAAAAATGTACATTATTAACAGTCTTATAAGATAGGATTTACATTCAAGTTGTTGAAACTATGTTTGTTATTGCTCACGCGACGAAGAAATGTACACTGTGACTACTGTCTGACCCCATGACAAAAGTACACAACTTGAACAGTCGTACGTTGTTTACACACGTGATTGCTGCACTTTAGTAGCTGATGAATGGGAATAGTAGCGCCTCCAACGCTTTCTATTGTTGATAAACAAACCGCGCTGGTTGGCACGGACGGCCGAATTGTTAGTAAAACATTCAATCTCGTTAGCAGGTGTTTTAACCAAATTCAAATTTTTCTGCAAACTTTCATTAAATGTAATACCGGCCATGATTGGTTTCTTTATTTCCAGCAAATTCAACCCTATTTTTGAATACTTGTGTAGCATTGCTTCAAACTGTGGTTGTCTTATTTTGTTTTGCATTTATGGCTTTCCATAGTTTTTCAACCTCTGTTGGCCAAAAAAAAAATCGTGGTGGGGTACCTGACCAGTATGGAATCCTGACAAAACGCTATGAAATTACAGCAAAACCTGACTATTTTAGCATGCAACTGCGTTTATGAAGCTGTCGTCTGCTAGGTATTCTGTGTTGTTTTGTTAATGTGGTTTTTCACGGCCAACGACCAAAAAGTCGGTTCGGTATTCCATTTTTTGATTCAGCACCCTAAGAACTATGTAAACTAGGCATATAACCAACTTTACTTCAAAATGCCGCTTGAAATCTGTCCAAGTCTATCTTTCATCTCGTAAATACAATGAAATGAATACAGTGTAAAGATGAAAGAAAAGATTTGGTTTTGATTTGAGTTTGAAAAGACGTGATAACTAACAATCATTTTTATAAAAAGATGGTTCAGTGGATCTACTTGAGTTTTCCTTGTAGTGAGGGCTGCTGTCAGCACATGCTCACAATGTTAATATTTCCATTGTTGACTCTTCTAATGTACATCTGGTCTGCCACACGTCCTAGCAAGAGGGGTGAGTGATTGGTAAGAAGGGCAGGACAAAACTCTGCCAGCATCCTTTGTGTACACCATTGGTGTGTCAGTTGTCAATGATAGATGAAACCAAATTATGAAACACAATTAAAAATAAATAATGCAGGCAGTACCTGGACATGCGAACAACGAACCTTGAAAAAACAAAAAAATAAAAACCTTTGACAAATGCAAAACAGACCCACTATGGAAACAGCATGTCAGCATTTTCTGACAGAGTACCACAGGAACAATGCAACCAAACAGGTCCCTCACTAAAGGAAACTGATTTCTAACTTATCTGTGTTTGGGAAAATGTTACTTACTAATGGTGGAAACAACAAACAAAATCATGTCCAATTGCAATATTCAACCGATTCGATAAATATTATGAAAAGTTGTTATTTGAGCTGATAAAAATTTAACCAACCAATTCATGGGTATAGAAATTCAATAAGGGCTTTTTAAAAGCACTGTATTAATTTCATTTGATGAAATATTAAATATAAAGTATCATTTGAGTGAAGGTGTTCATAGAAAAAATTTAAGTGGCAAGGTGAAAATTTCCAAAGCTAGCATTCAAATTCCAATCTACTTCAAACTTTGTAGTGGACAATACATTGACTTATTAGCCATATGTTTGGTGATTCCTGTTATAAACATTCTTAAAACAGTTTGTAAAATTAAATTGCAAGAGGCGTTATTCGATTTCTGATTTGTTCTGATTACAGAAAAAAACTATTTGCAACTTGGATTGGGAGGAAGGCAATCTGTGATCTACAAAATGCTTTCCTCAGTTTGACTGGATGGGTAAACAGATAGATTTGTCCTTGTTCTTTGTTTAAAGGTACGTGACTACCTTATTCATAAAAATACTTAATATTGTTTAATATTATTAATTTCAAAGCCTTGTTGATTTCACAAAGAGCTAAGACTGTTCTTAACTGCCAATTAATCTTAATTGCTAAGCAAAGTGTAATGTCAGAATACAAATCACTGTGGTAATACTGCCAACTCATCGATGAATCTTATCTCTTTGTGAAATCGGCCCCTGGTCTCTCATTATGTAACTTTGCTTTCCTTCTTCGCTCTACTTTGTCCACAGACTGCTTATTTTCTGCTTTCTTCTTCTTTGTGCTGCTGATATCTAGTTTGAAATTTGTCAATATTGTTGGCATTATTTGTATAACTGGCTCAATTCATAATTATTGCACTCTGTCCGATCTGTTTTGTTGTCTTTGTTTTTTTGGTTGTCTATGGCTGCTCCCCTCAAGTCTTGGCTTATTTGAACAGCCTCCTTACTTGATTCTACTGGACGTCTTTTCATTGTCATTAACTTTATCAATTGTCCTATTTACTTTTTGTTTGTGTTGTACTAGTAACAATTTGTCCTGTGATTCTGCCTTTTGTTATTGTGTTTTCGGAAATAAATGTTTTATTGAACTGATCGAAAGGTAGGACCATCATTTGGTTGCTGTTGATGTAATGCTGATTTTTCGGAAGGTAGGACCATCATTTGGTTGCTGTTGATGTAATGCTGATTTCTGGGCCACATTATCAAGAAAGATACAATAAAAGTCACCTGTGAAAGTTTCAGTTGAACACAGTGACTACTTGTTGAGGAAACAGCAAAAAACTGAAACAGTGTTGTCATCAAGAACATCAAATCCATCCTTGTTTAGCGAGGTGACGATACTCTAACATGCAATGCCGCAAAACTTGTACATCAAAGTAACATCAAAGATGGAACTATTGATTAGTTGGCCTGTACAAACACTGAATGTTTAGGAGCTCAATGGTAAGAAAAATTGAGCTGAGAGAGATGAAATTTTCCATTCAACGAGTTGAATGGCACATTCCATATTGCAACGAATGAAAATATTCACTCTGTTGCACTCATTCACATCCATTAATTGCTTTAAAATAACACCAAGTAGATCTTTGTCATTTGGAGGAAAAAACAAAATCAACCAAATGGACAAGATTCTATTCTGGCATCCAACATGAGGGCAATTTGTGCACTCATGTGGTGTGGTCTTGCGTGCGACAGTAAAAAAGGATTGGAAAAAGTGCTTGGTGCAAAAAGTACAAAAATTTACAGTTTATGGCGTAGGCCATGTGACGAATGCCGTGTGACTTCAGATCCTCCGATCAAATGACAAGAATGTACTTGGATGTTGTATGAAAACAGCCAGTTTACAAGACATGTCATTCATTTGTTAGTAATAGCCCACATGCACAAGCGCCATCTTGCAGATATGCTGCATTGCTTCTTTGGAGATGCAGTACACTTAAAATATAGATCAAGCTGCCAAGATGGACGCCATGCTGTAATTTACATGTAACTATGCCAGGTTTTACAGTTGTGCACAGAACTGCCTCAAAATCAGCGTGCCATAATGGTTGCCGGTGGTCCTTGTATTGTGATTTCGGCAAAAAGTGCTGTGCGCACCGATCAATCACATTGGGACATGGAAATGAGTTATTGCAGTCACCAACTTAAGAAACACCTGGGCAAACCCTTTCTCTTAATGATTAGTGTCAAAAGGACAAAGTAATTATGGTCAAGTATGTTACGCAAGTGCCATGACCAGGACTTGAACCCATACTCTGATAACACCAAACATGAATCTCACCAAGACATTCCACCTGACACATTAACTCAATATCGGTTGACGACAGCCAGTTAACAAGACGTGTCATGCATCTGTTATCAATTGTTAACAGCTTTTCATGTTTCATATTTGCAGAATTCCTGTACAGGAAGTTGTTTGATTGTTGCCATTCACTGATGTCGAAGGAGATATTGAGCTGCTTCTCTGAGTAAAGTCAAGTCATCTGTCCATATAAAAAGTAAGTCTTGCATTTTGATCCAATATCTACTTTAATTTGCCAAAAAGTTGCACTAAATTCATGAAGACAAATTAATCTTTGCTCAAAGGTCATTTGTCTCACCTTTGTTTTGATGCATACATGTTGAATTATGTACAAAAGTTATTGCAGTTCACCTGTATGAAGATTTTGTTGCACAGATGTCACAGTTTGGTCTATGGACGGTCTAAAAAAACAGTCTCTTTTAGTTTCAAAAGATAACATGCTTGTGAAACATATTTTGACTTGAAATATCTCCACAGTCTCCTTAATGTGGCTGTTAAACCTAGTGGTCTTAGCCACTCCAACCACTTTAGGTCATCCATGTGACGGCACAGGTTGTGCTGATTAGTAAACTCACTGCTACACTCCAACCACTGCGGATCCTCCAAGTGACGGCACAGGTTGTGCTGATTAGTAACTTCACTGCACTCCTACCACTGCAGGTCATCAATGTGAAGGCACGGGTTGTGCTGATTAGTAAACTCACTTGACTCCAACCACTGCTGGTCATTCATAAAACAGCACAGGTAGCGCTGATGAGAAAACTCACTGCACTCCAACCACTGCAGGTCAGCCATATGACAGCACATATTGTGCTGATAAGTACACCAGCTGCACTCCAACCACTGCAGGTCATCCATGTGACGGCACAGGCTATGATGATTAGTAAACTCACTGCTACACTCCAACCACTGCAGGTCATTCGTGTGACGGCACAGATTGTGCGGATTAGTAAAGTAACTGCCGCACTTCAACCACTGCAAGTCATCCATGTGACGGCACAGAATGTGCTGATTAGTAAACCTTATCAGCACAATCTGTGCTGTCACATGGATGACCTACAGTGGTTGGAGTGTAGCAGTGAGTTTACTTATCAGCACAGTGATGGCACAGGTTGTGCTGATTAGTAAACTCACTGCTACACTCCAACCACTGTACGTCATATTAATAATAATAGTGGCTTCTTATATAGCGCTCATATCGATCACTCAGGTACGCTCAAGGCACTTCAACATTAAGTATTTTCCTGCAAGTTATTCTTTGAGCTACGCTTGAATTATCAGACCTACTCCTTTACATAGCACAATGTAATGGTTTACAAGGTGCTGTGGCACAATATGCTGCCAATCAAACCAGGAACAGCGGGGCAGACCCCTTCTCTTTTCCATAAATGCACTGGGTTCTTTTACGTGCCTTACACAACACACAGGACAAACGACTTTACATCCCATCCAAAAGATGAAGCATTCATGGTTAAGTGTCTTGCTTAATGACACAAGTGTTACTGTCGGGAATTGGACCCAAACTCTGCTCATCAGAAACACCAGAGCTTGAGTCCAGTGCTCTTATCCGCTCGGCAACGATACGCCATGTGATGACACAGGTTGTGCTGATTAGTAAACTCAGCGGTACACTCGAACCTCTGCAGGTCAGCCATGTGACGGCACAATTTGTGCTGATAAGTAAACTCACTGCTACACTCCAACCACTAAAGGTCATCCGTATGACGGCAAAGATTGTGCTGATTAGTAAACTTACTGCTACACTCCAACAACTGCACATCTTCCATGTGACGGCACAGTTTATGCTTATTAGTAAACTCACTGCACTCCTACCAGTACAGGTCAGCCATTTGACGGCACAGATTGTGCTGATTAGTGAACTCAGTGTACTCCATCCACTGCAGGTCATCCATGTGACAGCACAGATTATGCTGATTAGTAAATTCCCTGCTACACTCCAGCCACTGCAGGTCCTCCATGTGACGGCACAGGTTGTGCTGATTAGTAAACTCACTGCTACACTCCAATCACTGCAGGTCATCCATGTGACGGCACTGGTTGTGCTGATTAGTAAACCTTATCAGCACAATCTGTGCCGTAACATGGATGACCTACAGTGGTTAGAGTGTAGCAGTGAGTTTACTTATCAGCACAGTGACGGCACAGGTTGTGCTGATTAGTAAACTCACTGCTACACTCCAACCACTATAGGTCATCCTTGTGATGGCCCAGACTGTGCTGATAAGTTAACCCACTGCACTCCAACCACTGCAGGTGATCCATTTGACGGCAAAAATTGTACTGATTAGTAAACTCACTGCTACACTCCTACCACTGCAGGTCATCAATGTGACGGCACAGTTTGTGCTTTTAAGTAAACTTACTGCTGCACTGCAACCCCTGCAGGTCATCCATGTGATGGTCGAGTTGTGCTGATAAGTACACTCACTGCACTCCTACCACTGCAGGTCAGCCATTTGACGGCAAAAGTTGTGCTGATTAGTAAACTCACTGCTACACTCCTACCACTGCAGGTCATCAATGTGACGGCACAGTTTGTGCTTTTAAGTAAACTTACTGCTGCACTGCAACCCCTGCAGGCCATCCATGTGTTGGCACAGATTGTGCTGACAAGTAAACTCACTGCACTCCAACCACTGCAGGTCAGCAATGTGACGGCACAGGTTGTGCTGATTAGTAAACTCACTTGACTCCAACCACTGCTGGTCATTCATAAAACGGCACAGGTAGTGCTGATGAGAAAACTCACTGTGCTCCAACCACTGCAGGTCAGCCATATGACAGCACAGATTGTGCTGATAAGTAAACCAACTGCACTCCAACCACTGCAGGTCATCCATGTGACGGCACAGGCTATGATGATTAGTAAACTCACTGCTACACTCCAACCACTGCAGATCATCCATGTGACAGCACAGATTATGCTGATTAGTAAATTCCCTGCTACACTCCAGCCACTGCAGGTCCTCCATGTGACGGCACAGGTTGTGCTGATTAGTAAACTCACTGCTACACTCCAATCACTGCAAGTCATTCGTGTGACGGCACAGATTGTGCGGATTAGTAAAGTAACTGCCGCACTTCAACCACTGCAAGTCATCCATGTGACGGCACAGGGTGTGCTGATTAGTAAACCTTATCAGCACAATCTGTGCCGTCACATGGATGACCTACAGTGGTTGGAGTGTAGCAGTGAGTTTACTTATCAGCACAGTATCGGCACAGGTTGTGCTGATTAGTAAACTCACTGCTACACTCCAACCACTATAGGTCATCCTTGTGACGGCACAGTTTGTGCTTTTAAGTAAACTTACTGCTGCACTGCAACCACTGCAGGTCATCCATGTGTTGGCTGAGTTGTGCTGATTAGTAAACTCACTGCTACACCCCAGGCACCGCAGGTCATTCATGTGACAGCATTGGTTGTGGTACTGTTGTGTTGATTAATTGTATGGAAAAGAATTGACATTGGCATTTATAATCATTAATGTTTTTTTTTGTTTTTTTTTATATCTTACAGCTCTCTTTATTTGGATCCAGTTTTTATTTTTCCTTCACTGGTTTTTCATCATGCGTAATCTTTTCATCAGCCTCCCTGAGTGTAGAACAATATTGTATGTGATGCAGGTAAGAAGCAAGTCCTGGTTTGTTATCTTTAGTTTGTGAAACTTAGTTTTTAAATATTTGCTGCCTGTGTTTTAAAAATGCAAGATGCCTTTAAAATGATATGTTTTAGTGGGGTAGCATTAACTGTCAAGTTTTGTTTCAGAGATTACTAGTTGTCTCTCACATGAGTTTACAGAATTTTACCATTTCAAATTTGTAGCAGAATTTGCTGAGTACCAAAAGACGTTTGTTTGCCATTTCAAATTCAAACATTTTGTTGATGTTACCAGTCTGTAGCACTGTAATCATTCAGTCGAATCAATTTTTCTGGTGTAAAAGCAACTCACTGTCACTCAAAACCACTGCAGGTTATCCTTGTGACGGCTCAGGTTGTGCTGATAAGTAAACTTACTGCACTCCAACCACTGCAGGTCATCCATGTGACAGCACAGGCTATGCTGATAAGTAAACTCACTGCTACACTCCAACCGTTGCAGGTCATCCATGTGACGGCACAGGCTGTTGTAATTATGTGTAGGTTTATTGCTTGGACAATAATGAATCTTGGCATTTTATATTATTAATATGGTTTCTCTTTCTTGTTCGAATCTCACAGCTCTCTTATCTGAATCTTGTGTTTTTAAATTTAAACGTTTTTTTGTCTAAACCAGTCAGTAATACTGTGCTCGTTCAGTTTAATCAACTTTGTTCTGGTGTGAAAGAACCTCACTGCTATACTTACTACTTTAGGTCATCCTTGTGACAGTGCATGCTGTGCTGATTAGTAAACTCACTGCTTCACTCCAATGACTGCATGTCATCAATGTGACGGCACGAGTTGCTGTACTGTTGTGATGATTTGTTGCGTGAAAAAGAATTGGCTTTGGCATTAATAATCATGATAGGGGCTTTTTCTTTCTTGTTTATATCTTACGGCCCTCTCATCTGGATCCTGCTTTCAATTCTCATTGACTGTCGTTTCATCATGAAGAACATTTTGAGCAGCCTTCCTGAGTGTAGATCAACATTTTTGTGATGCGGGTAAGAAGCACGTTCTAGTTTGCTAACTTAAAATTTAGCATTTGTGTTTTAAAATAAATTATTGGCTACCGATGTATTGAAAAATCAAAATGCTTTTAAAAACATAAATTGTTAGTGGTGTTGCATTTGTATATCTCAAGGTTTTCAAGGTTATAGGTTGTCTTCCACATGAGGTTACCGCTTCAAATTTACTGCAGAGCTTGGCTGATTAGGAAAAGACTCTTGCTAGCCAATTTTAATTAAAACAATTTTTTGTTGATACAACTCTGTAATACTGTAATTGTGCAACTGAATCAATTTTATGCTGGAGTAAACAAAACTCACTGCAGGTCATCCATTGTGACGGCACAGATTTTGCTGATTAGTAAACTCACTGTTACACTCCAACCACTGCTGGTCATCCATGTGACGGCACAGGTTGTTATGCTAGTAAGCTCACTGCAAAAACTAATCTTTGCTGGTCATCCTTGTGACAGCACAGGTTGCACTGATAAATAAACTCACTGCTACACTCCAACCACTGCAGGTCATCCTTGCGACGGCACAAGTTGTGCTGAATAGTATACCTTATTAGCACAATCTGTGCCGTCACATGGATGACCTACAGTGGTTGGAGTGTAGCAGTGAGTTTACTTATCAGCATAGTGACGGCACAGGTTGTGCTAAAAAGTAAACTCACTCCCAAACTCCAACCACTGCTGGTCATTCCTGGAATGGCACAATTGTGCTGATTAGTAAACTAACTGCCACACTCCAACCACTGCTGGTCATCCATGTGACAGCACAGGTTGTGCTAAAAAGTAAACCCACTGCCAAACTCCAACCACTGCTAGTCATTCCTGGAATGGCACAATTGTGCTGATTAGTAAACTAACTGCCACACTCCAACCACTGCTGGTCATCCATGTGACAGCACAGGTTGTGCTGAATAGTAAACTAAGCAGTACACTCAAACCACTTAAAATTTGTAAAGACCGGTTACCACCTCAAAGAAATATCTTTTTTTACTTAAGATCAACCCAGAAGTACGAACAGTTCATGTGACACACCAAGCAATTTGCTAACACTGCCCTCCCACAAATTGTTAACATTTTAAATGCTCCGTAATTAATTCTTGTGTGTATTCCCTTTTTTACAATAATTGTCCACAACATTTTTAACAGTCTTTAATGCTCTTTTATATTAGTGTCTGATTATTTGTATGTAATTTTCCTTCGGTCCTATTTAAATGTAATTTTGTAGATTTTATTCCAAGCACTGCAGGTCTTCCATTTGATTCTGCTGATTAGTAAACCAACTGCATTCCAACCACTGCAGGCCATCCATGTGACAGCACTAGTTGTGCTGATTAGTAAACTCACTGCTACACGCCAATCACTGCTGGTCATTCGTGTGACGGCACAGATTGTGCGGATTAGTAAAGTAACTGCTGCACTCCAATGACTGCATGTCATCAATGTGACGGCACGAGTTGCTGTACTGTTGTGATGATTTGTTGTATGAAAAAGAATTGGCTTTGGCATTAATAATCATGAAAGGGGCTTTTTCTTTCTTGTTTATATCTTACAGCCCTCTCATCTGGATCCTGCTTTCAATTCTCATTGACTGTCGTTTCATCATGAAGATCATTTTGTGCAGCCTTCCTGAGTGTAGATCAATATTTTTTCTGATGCGGGTAAGAAGCATGTTCTAGTTTCCTATCTTAAAATTTAGAATTTGTGTTTTAAAATAAATTATTGGCTACCTATGTATTGAGAAATCATTACGCTTTTAAAAACATAAATTTTTAGTGGTGTTGCATTTGTAAATCTTAAGTTTTCAAGATTATCTTTTCAAGATTATAGGTTGAAAATAATATTACAAAAGTTTTACCACTTCAAGTTTACCACTTTTACCACTTCAAATTTATTGCGGAGCTTGGCTGGTTACGAAAAGACTTTTGCTAGCTATTTTTAATTAAAACAATTTTTTGTTGATACAAGTCTGTATTACTGTAATCGTGCAGTTGAATCAATTTTATTCTGGAGTAAACAAAACTCACTGCAGGTCATCCATTGTGACGGCACAGATTTTGCTGATTAGTAAACTCACTGCTACACTCCAACCACTGCAGGTCATCCATGTGACGGCACAGGTTGTTATGCTAGTAAACTCACTGCTAAACTAATCTTTGCTGGTCATCCTTGTGACGGCACAGGTTGCGCTGATAAATAAATTCACTGCTACACTCCAACCACTGCAGGTTATGCTTGCGACGGCACTGGTTGTGCTGACTAGTATTTTTGTGACGTGGGTAAGAAGCACATCCTTGTTATGTTATTCGAAGTTTACAAAATCGTATTTTAAAATTACTTGCTGCCTCTGTCTTGAAAATACAAAATCCTTTTCAAATCATACGTTTTTATCTGTGTTTTAGGAATTTGTAAATCTGTTTTTTCCCCTTTTTTTATTAAAGATATTAACTACTTCAGAATTATCGGAGAGCATGGCTGATTACCAAAAGATACTTGTTAATTCCACAGTTTGTTTTGTTTGTACTAGTTTGTAATACTGTAATCTTTCAGTTGAATCAACTTTGTTTCAGTGTAAAATAAAATTGCATTTAACCATTTCTTGTTTATTTCCCAAATCCTGAACTATTCGTATCTTAGGCTCTACCCATAGACCAGGATTTGATGAACATTTCATACTCAATGATTTGTGAGGTCTGTGCACATTCACTGGCTATTCTGGTTGGATTTGAACCCACACCCCTCGCTATCTAGAGATGATGTCTCACCGTTAAACCACTGTACTTTCTGTTGAAAAGAGGCCAGTTTGAATACTATAAAAGCACTCCACACCTAATACGTCACTTTTACTTAAAATACCCAGCTGTCGGACAAACATTCCAACACTTACATGATTACCACATCATCGAGGCACCAAACTGCGCTAGTAGTATAGTCACTACATGCAAGTGAACATAAAACAAAGACATGTATGCATTTTTAGGATTTTTTTAATGATGCTTTTTAGTGAAATTTGATCTGGTACTTGGCTAATATTTTTAGCAATAGTGCACAGTGCTATTGAAGGAATAGTTGCATTGACAGTAAAGAACATTATTTTATTTTTACCCTTCCAACATTTTAAGATCAGCTGTGCATGCTCAGTGCTTTCTAAGTCCTGCTGAAGAAAATCCACAGCCTACTCAGGCGGGATTTGACTACCCCTGGATTCTAGACATTCTTTCATTGTGTTGAGTTGTTGCTTAGACCTTATGCAGATGACGTCATTTGTGGTAAGAGGTGCTCTCGCCTAGATATAAAGGAGAGGTTGTTCGATGGCCACTCCTGTAGACTTCCCATGCAATTCCATTTTTTTTTAAATTTGTTTTTTGATGAGATATCGCCCAACTTACAAGGCCGGAGGGCCACATCAAGTTGAGGGCTACACTTAACTGATTTGGGCTGTCAACCCATATCAACTGTCACCAGAGGCACGTTGCCCCTACTCCTGGTGCTGAAACAGGGTTACCCCCTTCACAGTCCGTAAGGATATAGGCATGGGTATCATCCACTGGGAGCCTGGCTGGTAGAGCAGAATGCACTACCTTCCCAACTTTTTACGAAGCAATTATGGTTAAGTGCCTTGCTCAAGGGCACAAGTGTCATGACCGGGATTCGAACCCACTCTCTGCTGCTGACAGCACCGGAGCTTGGGTCCGGTGAACTAGACCGCTTGGCCACGACACGCCACATTGTTTAATCATAGGTTTACCTTAATGAAGGCGGCACGATGACATCAATGCATAAGGTCTATGAAAAGAATTGACCTTAACGTAGATATTCTAAAAATTTTGAAACTCTGTCTTATTTACGTTTTCCAGACCTCTTGTCCAGATCCGATCCAATTTCTCCTTCACTTCCTGAAGTAATTGAGTGAGCAGAGTGAGCAGAATTAAGTTCCCACTGCAAATGGGTAAGAATTGTCTATCTGTTGACAATCTTTTTTCCGTCGGGACATTTTGTTAAATTTCTAAAATGTTGATAGCTGGCCTGTAGGTTAAAAACATTTTCCAGGCATCCTTGTATTAAAAAGTAGTAGTAGTATTTAAGACATTTTTAAGAAATCCACAATGGTTTCCAAGACAATTGGTCTAGCTTGACCTACCATGATCTTACAGTAAGTGAGATTAAATTTAGAGAAGATCTTGTTTAAGGTCACCAAAAGTTTAGCTTAAAACGTCCGTTTATAAAACATTTCAGTAATACTCTGTCTAAAAGGCTTTCATCTTTGAGAAATAAAACTTTGTTCGGTTCTCTAGTATTAATGATGTTCATGATAATGTCAACAAGCATTACAAAACACTCCTTTTTTAAGCTTGAATGATTGCCAAAGCTCAGCATCAAACTAAAACTTGTAAACAAGTTGAGTAATAATGTTGTCTGAAATGCCGTCTTCTTTGACAAAACAAGTTGACGTTGATCTCTCTTATTTTTGCTGTTGATGATTATCTCAACATGCATCACAAAACAACCATTTCAAGCAGATTTCTCAAAAACCAAAGCAACTATTTTCGTAATTGTTCATGTCTATTAAAGACAAGAAAAGGTACTCCTAAATAACTGTTCTTCTGGTGTTTTAAACTAGATACTCGTACTTAGTTATACTTTGCATGAAAAGTAAAACCTAAATTTAACATCCCATCTGAAGGAAATGATTACATATAATTGAGTAAAACTCAATAAAAATTGTTTCATAATGTTTACAAATTTTTAAAATTGTTATCAGTGTCATGCTGGACAAAAATGCTGCATATCAAGAAAAGCCCCTTTAGCGCCTAGGAATCAAAACCGCACTGTGTTGTCACACTACGGACTCGATCAAAACGGACTCGATCAAAACGGACTCGATCAAAACATTGGTAAGGCATTGGTAAATTAGTAGCAGCGAAGATAAACAATCTTCATTCAGTCCATGTCATAACACTGACATAACACTGACCATGTCATAACACTGACTGGTTTTACGCTGGTTTTCTGAGGAACTGGTACTTCATTGTTGAATTCACTTTTCATTTTTTGGACCTTTGCTAGGAACCATGCAGGGTGTTACCAACAGCGCGAAAAAAAAAACTAGTTCAAAATTCGAAGTTGGGGGGTGGGTAGTTTTTCTGATCAAAGTTTTTTTTAAATTACAGGGAGGAAAACTTCGCACTTTTGACCAAATAATAACTAAACAAGAAAATATGCAAGGAATTTGAACTAGTTTTAGTGATTTCGTTCCAGTTCATCTTTAATGAAGCAGTTGTGGTCAAGTTTTTGTTCACACTATTTGCTGAAGTGGTAACTGTTACTTTCTCTGACTCTACAAAGAATCTTCTCTAAAGATCATGAATGCGTAACTCCCAAGGCATCTCGTTCCTGTTTGAAAGCCAACAAACTTTCTCTTGAAATTCTGGGTCCAATTATGTAATGTAAACTAAGAATAGCAGTTTTATATAGAAAGTTGTAGGCCCCTAAGCTGTCATGGCATTGCATGACAAATCCCCTAGTTAATTTAAAACTACAAATAAATCCTGACATTTTTTCATGCCAATCAGCAAAGTACAAATTATTTGCTTGTTACATGTTGAGAAAAAGTTCTGTATGCACTGCGCTTGTATTATGGCATCTGCAAAAGTTTTTGTATGTTTTCTCTCTTTTTTTTTTTTTAAGGCACCATCTGTCAACATTTTTTCAGAGAACAAATTTTGTTTGTTTGTGAGAAACAAGTGCAATTTTACAATAAAACTTTATTTATGCCCTTCACACCAACAGCACAAAGATCTATTCTTCACATTAATAATCTTTACATCACCCAGGCTCTCTCCAAATAGTTTCAGTTATTGACCACAAACTATCTTGGTTTTACTTTGTTTCGGGGGCGGGGCAGTGACATCAACTCATGACAATCATAGGTGTCCTGCCAGCTCACGTAACAAAGCACATCTTTATGTACCTTACACTCACTCATCACAATCATTTAAAAAAAAATTGTTTATACAGGCATCCTCTCTGCAATGCCAGTGAAGAATCTGCTAGGTAACTCTCATCTGTTGTTATAAACAAATAAATTCCCAACTTGAGACTTGCTTTTCATTTTGTTTTTCAGCAAATGTTTTTCTTCTTCTGTCCATGCATACCTTTGTAGCGTATCTGTCAGTTGTCATGATTAGGTTCTGTCTAGATCCAACTGTTTGTTTGTTTTTCTTCTTAGTTCTGTTTTGTACCAGTCCCCCAAGGCATTTTGGCAGGAGCCTAGGCCTCTGAAAGATGCCTTCCTACCAACATTATTTTCATTTCTTACATCCTGTTGATAGTCCCATTTAGTTTCTCATGTGTTTTCTTCTTGATTCATTTTGTTGTCATTTAGTTTGGAAACAAATGTGAATTGAATGGAATTGAACAAGGAAAGAAGTGTCATGTTTCGGATTGGAACCCACACTCTGAAAATATTAGAACACGAGTCCATTGAAACAGACCACTCAGCCAGAATAACACAGGAACTAAATATTGAATGAAAACAGTTTTTTTTAATGAGACATGTTTCATTTGTTAACATTTTTTCAGGTGTCATATTTTGCAGACATCCTGTTCAAGAAGTGGTTTGACTGTTGCCATTCACTGATGTTGAAGGAGATATTGAGCTGCCTCTCTGAGTGAAGTCATCTTTCCATACACTTAGTAAGTCTAGCATTTTGAGCTGGTATTCTATCTCATGCCCCAGGCATTGAAACTGTATCTCTTCCATTGATGTTTCCCTTCTACATTTATAGTTATTCACCAAATATATGTGACTCGCTCCCCATGCTAAAATCAGGCCATTCTCAATAATAGTGAAATGGCATTAAGATTGAGACATTTGAAACATTAGCCATGATATCAATGTGTTGTGACATCCCAAAGAGGAACTCCAAGGTCAAATTCTGTTTTGTGATTCATTCAATTTTCATTAGGTAGAGGTCATCATGAAAGTCTGGAAAAAATTACCTGACTCTAATCTCGTGTCATTTTGTCTAATATTTGTTCACAGCAAAATTTCAAACCTGATTTCATTGCACTTAAAAAACAAATGGGTTTGCAAAACAAAGAGGTTTTTTTTCCAGTCAGAAGGTCAAATTGAATGCCGTTTTGATTGATCATCATCAAGATCCACGACTGAACTAAAAATTCTCTGTACAAAAATATACAGACCAGATTTTGAAATGTGATGCCATTGAACTATTTTTGGATTAAAAAATTGCACTTTTAAGTGCAACTTTTAAGTGCAACCCCTTAAAAGGGGTTTCAAACACAGTGACATTTTACACTGTTTTAACGTGAGGTCAGAGACTTTTCAGTTTTCCCCCATTTCCATGTGCTTTATCTACATTTTGTAATCATTTTCACTAAGTTTGGCTGAGAATTCCGCGATAAGCAGGGCCTTGAAATTGGACCCCTTGATCTATTTTTTCATTGCTCTGCTTAGCACGGAATTCTGTAAGGGGAAATCCGCTTACAGATTCATGTGCCTACAGGGCTTAGTAGTTCTGAGGTATGGTAAGCAGTGTCGTGAAATTGGCAGGGCCCAGATAGATCTCTATACTGTGACATGTGTAGAGATCATTTATGTCAGGGTTTTATCATAAGTTCCATTTTGCCCACCCAGAATTTTTGGTCTGTCTGAGTAGTATATATAGAATTTAATTATTTCACTATAAAATGGGATCAGACCAAGCTCCTACTTAACCTCATTTTTGTCTCATTGATTTTAAAGGGTAGTGGACAAAATGGCTTCCCTAAAGTCTGTGTTATTGAGGGCATGAATGAAATGCCCAACAATTTCTCTTGAGTGGAAAACAAATCCACAGATGGTAAGCACTTCACCTCTATCCATTTCTTTTGGAACTTTTGTTGATCTTGTTGGTGAAACAAGGTCTCCCACTGTACTAGTATAGCCCCCTCACCACCTACCGCCACCATCATTTTTGCAATCATTTTCACTATCTCAGAGTGAGATAAGTTTGGTCTCAACACTTTGACTTGCCTGCTCTAGTCATCGTCAGGAGACTGATGAATCTACCCCATGGCAGTAGGCAGGAGTTGTAAGCAGGGCAGGCTTTTTCAAAAGTTCTCTTATGTCACTCAGGGATTGTTTAGATAGTTATGAGGACCCCCTCCTCCTCTCCGCAAACAACAAATTTATTCTGCAGCAGTGCATCAATTTATAGGATTAGTTTGTATCGGAAACATGTACTTGGAGACAGTGGACAATATTCGGCGATAACGTAAACCAAAAAGCACAATACTCCACCTTGCAGTGCATCAAAATTTACATGCCAAAGTTGCATCATGATATATTGATTGAATTCAGCCAGTTCACAAAACATGTCATGCATCTGTTATCAATCGTGAAGAGCTTTTCATGTTTCATATTTTGCAGGCATCCTGTTCAAAAAGTTGTTTGAGTGTTGCCGTTCAGTGATGTTACATCATAAAGGAGATATTGAGCTGCCCTGAGTGAAACCAACAGGTAAGTCTTGCCTTAATGAGGTTGTCTCTATATCTTTACTGCTTTGCTTCGAATATAAGTGCGCCATGATGGTTGTTGGTGTTGCGTAGACTTGTTAATCACCCAGATTCCCTTTTTGCACCAACCTGAAATATTGCATCATGAATATGGCCTGTTGGAATCACAAGAAAAAAGTTGGGGGAAAAGGGTATTTATCTTCACTGTTTTAGAACCTGGAACATCTCACAAGATCAAAACAAATGATTTTTATTCATTTCTCAAAAAGTATAGCAATGCCGTCACAAAAGTTTCAAGGGAAAGTTTTCCCCCATGACCATCTTTATAGCTTATAAGTCATGTGCAAATCTGCTAACTGAAATCACTCATGTCCTCAATGCTTCAGGATGGCTTTGATGGCTTGCAAATGTTGAGAATTGTTTTATTGGGTCTTAATGGTCTTAATCTGAAGGTTTAGACCGTTTGAAAGTGATTGTGTTTAGCTACTAAAAATATGATAAGTTATTATTTACCAAACACATAGATCTTGTCATTTGATTAAAGGATCACGCGTCATGTGTCATATTGTATTTTGCCATGTCGACTGTTCTGACACTCCAAAAGTTAATATAGGAGTCCAGTATTGATAGAATTTACATTGAGTACCCTCTGTGTTTGTTACATTATGCATTATTAGTGTACACTTGTGCTTCAACTTGCGTATGGCTATTAAAGTCGAGTGCGCTTCAGCCAACTAGTCTTAAACAGCTCCACCTATGTCTACATCAGCTGTTTAATACATATGCCTTACCATTGGATGAATAACAATATGTTCAAAACATTTTATTGTTTATTGTTGAAATAAATTATTATTCTATGAAGAAAATCAAATGACAAGGATCTAGATATAGGATCAAATATAGGATGAATTTCATTCGTACAATATACTAGAATCTAATCAGTCGTTGAAATCTGGACTTGTTTAGTGAAATGGAACAGTCCAGAATTCACTTCGTGAATATCGTCTGCTCTATTGTACTCATTTGCATCCAATTTGTATATAAAGCGTACTCCGTGAATCAGTTTGTTGGTTTAAGTGTGTTCATACAGTATGTTGGTGTGAATCACTGGGTGTACAGAGCTGATCACATGTAGGGTAAAAACAAACGTCATATTCTTTATACTCATTGCAGCTAATACATCGGACAAATTCATGAGACTTATTGTTGGAATTATTGAAAATTATTGCTATAGGGTTGCATGATCTTGTGCTTGACTATTTCTAATTGACTGTGTCCCTAGTCGCTACTTAACACATGTTGAGACTGAAGCAGTTGGCTTAATATCTGAATTGTTGGTTGAGATACTAGTTTGAGTAAATAACAGATTGATAAGCACCTCAGGGAGCTTATGCACTCTGATTGGTCAAAGACTGGTCACCTGGGGGTGTATTAACAGGTGATATAAAGAGCAGCTCTGTGAACTAGCGAATAATTGACCCCTAAACAAGCACATTTTTGTGTAAAAGTTCTGTAGGCACTGTGCTTGTTGTGTGGAAACTGTCAAGTTAACTGTTTTCTTTGCGCAAATTCTTTTTCTTATATTTTGGTGAGGACAGATGGGCATGAATGCGCAGACAATGTATCAATTTAAGGTAACTGGAATGTGCATGAAACCAAGACTAAAGCTGAACACCAACCATAGAATTTCTTTTTGTGGTGCTGTTCATTTTCAAAGTGCATAGTTTGGTTCTTCAATATATGCACAAATAGTTAATTTCGTGTAGGAGACTAGGTGCCATGCAAAAGTTGAACAGCCCATATGATAGGAACATTTCTTAAACTATCGACAATAAACATAAAAGATTATGATAACTAAGACCGTTTTTCTTCGTTAAAGGTAATTATTGGTGGGAATAACATTGTGGGGAACTGGTTTTCCTTGCATGGGAATGCTTTTGGTTGGTGGCTGGTCGCTGATAATGGACCTCATCTTTGGCTTGTTCCATTAACAGCAGCCAGCCACCAACCTGATCATTACCATGCATTGAAGACCGGCTCCCCACACTGTTTTCCCTAATTTTATTGTTTATATTTATGAGTGATCTACAAGTTATACCCTCCTTCCATAAGCACTTTTTGGGGAAACCTCACAAATAATGAAAATATGTATTTTTAATAATCTGAATTCATATTAAATACCACTTTCCAACTATCCCTGCTGTACCTGACTTCCAGTTTTTATTCCATCATGTCCATCATCAGCACCTGAAAATTAATTTTTAAATACTTTTTTAAATGTCATGTTTTTATCAAAATGTTCACAATTACCACCCAGAAATGCATGGTCTGCCTGACTAGGGTAGTAACGAGAGTAACATAAATTTATCATTTCACCATAAACTGGGATCAGACCAAACTCCAATTTTCTCACATAAAGTTTTAGACTGAAATTCACTCCAATCGATTGAAATTAGGGACATGATTAGCCCAGGTTGGACTCCTCCGTTGCAACATACACTGACGTCCTACCAGGGCTAGGGACTTAATCATCTGCAGTTGTCACCTAGATTCAATCAATAACAGTAGATTTCAATCTAAAACTCTAAAAATGTTACCTCGTTTTGGTTTCGTGGATTTGAAAGAACGCTGGAAAAAGGGCTGTTGTTTTGCGGTGGCCAATGATTGTTGTGAAATTGCCTCGACCAGTCATGATGTTTTTGTTTATTATGAATTATTTTTATCGAAGTTGAGTTTAATATACTGTTTGATATCGTTAACTCCTTGCCGCAGCGGGCGCTATTTTTGTAAACAAACCGAGCAAAGCAACTGACGTCATCATGTCAATGCAAGTTGTTACAATGTATAAACAAAACACCAGAGTATGTTGTTAACAGTTACAGATGTAACACATTTACATTTTGCGGTCAATGGGCGGCAGGCAGGTCTTTGATGTGAACTTGTGACCTAAAAATTGTATCAAATTGTATCTTTTGGGTTGTTACTATTTGCTTTCCGGCCGCCGCATGAATAAAGGAGCAAGGCTAGTTGAAGTGGTGGAACGTTTATTCTTTACCGCATTTCCAATTCCTAGTATACAATACATTATTTATTTATTGCTACAGGAAATTATGTTTTAGTATTTTTGGAATGGGCAGTAGCAGCTGCCCAAAAAGATAAATAGATATAAAGTGTAAAAACGGAGACCATGTTTTAAGAAAGGGGGCTTCCCGGTTCTACATGGGTTGTAATTGTTTATTTCGCCATGAATTATTTGTTTAATGTTTCAAGTTTTGTACTATTTGTTTTGGCAATACATCTCGATAATTGATAACTTGTTTTAGCACATTTATATGACCTCATCGTTGAAGGATTCCACCGCTCCAATTCAACGCCTTCTCCAAACCCATGTAACTCGCCGCGCCGGACATTGACTAAGAACTTCAAATTATTCACGAACTAATTCCCGGGTCTTCAGCTAGATGGTCCAACATCTTGCAGATCTAACCAATCAGTTTAAAGAACAGCAGTTTAAGGATGTCTCTGAATATCAGCGCTGACCTGACATCACGTAACACGCTACTAATTCATTTAAATTGGCAAGCCTGGGTTGTGTGCAACGAAAAGAGCAGGTGTTTGGATAGGGCTGGCGCTCGGGTGAATAGGTTGAACAAGAGCAGCAACCATTAACGCCTTTAATCCTATTGAAGTTACTCTCTAAATAGCTAGAGTTTCAATGAAGTTAACCTATTTATTTTGTATTGCAGAATGCTGGTGAAAAAGTGGCTTTTGTGTAGACGAGTGCGTGCCGCCGTGCGGAGAGCGAATAAAAACCCAGGTCATTGGGCCGTTGGCTTCATTGCATGCTGTTCTGATGCTGGTGGTGAACTGTGCTGTGCTCTGCTGATGCTCTCGATGTCCTGAGCCTGATGATGTCAACTCTTGGGTCTCTGGTGGTTTCAATCTGTACCATTGAAACCCAAACTACACCAACATGTAAGTGTCTCTCCTGGTGCCTTACTGTACTTATCAAGTCCTGTACCATTTTATAACATTAGTATTATTTCTCTCTGCTTTCAGCTTGTAAATTTCCGATTATCTACAATGTTCCAGTAAGGTTGTTCAAGTTTATCATGGTTTGTTATTTGGAACGGCACTCACTGTGTAATTTTCTGAGCTCGATGATGTTAACTAATGCCTTACTCAACTGTATTTTCTTTGCTGGAAAAACAAAATTTTTCTATGCTTCGACTATGCTTTGGCAAGATTGTACCAATGTATTACATTGCAGCGACATTCACCATGTATTTTCTTGTTCAATTTCAGCCCACTACTTGCCCATGTGAGCCCTGAAGGATGTCAGCCCTGAAGGATGCATGCAGCCTGCCCCGTTCAATCCCAAAACATTGTAAGTTTTATTTCTGTTTACACCAGAACTCTGAAAGTGTGATTCAAATTTCAGCTTGCCCTCTTTGCATTACATTTCAAACTTTTTTTTTTACATTCTTGACCTATTGTACAATCTTGCTAAAAATTCACACAATATGTGTTTTCAAATTGCTTAAATTCTAGCTTCACTTGTATCTTAATTTTGTGAAATTGTTACGAAGTCTACAGCACATTGCAGTTATAATCTTGTTGCAAACTGCATTTATATGTAGCTGAAATCCCTCTTGTTGCAAACTGCATTTATGTTTAGCTGAAATCCCTCTTGTTGCAAACTGCATTTATGTTTAGCTAAAATTGCTCTTGTTGCAAACTGCATTTATGTTTGGCTGAAATCCCTCTTGTTGCAAACTGCATTTATGTTTGGCTGTAATTGCTCTTGTTGCAAACTGCATTTATGTTTGGCTGAAATCCCTCTTGTTGCAAACTGCATTTATGTTTGGCTGAAATCCCTCTTGTTGCAAACTGCATTTATGTTTGGCTGTAATCCCTCTTGTTGCAAACTGCATTTATGTTTGGCTGAAATCCCTCTTGTTGCAAACTGCATTTATGTTTAGCTGAAATCCCTCTTGTTGCAAACTGCATTTATGTGTAGCTGGAATTGCTCTTGTTGCAAACTGCATTTATGTGTAGCTGAAATCGCTCTTGTTGCGAACTGCATTTATGTGTAGCTGAAATCGCTCTTGTTGCGAACTGCATTTATGTGTAGCTGAAATCGCTCTTGTTGCGAACTGCATTTATATGTAGCTGGAATTGCTCTTGTTGCAAACTGCATTTATGTTTGGCTGGAATTGCTCTTGTTGCGAACTGCATTTATGTTTGGCTGGAATTGCTCTTGTTGCGAACTGCATTTATGTTTGGCTGGAATTGCTCTTGTTGCAAACTGCATTTATGTTTGGCTGGAATTGCTCTTGTTGCAAACTGCATTTATGTTTGGCTGAAATTGCTCTTGTTGCAAACTGCATTTATGTTTGGCTGAAATTGCTCTTGTTGCAAACTGCATTTATGTTTGGCTGAAATTGCTCTTGTTGCAAACTGCATTTATGTTTAGCTGAAATCCCTCTTGTTGCAAACTGCATTTATATTTGGTTCAAATTGCTCTTGTTGAAACCTTACTACAGATTGTGTTTAAAATTTTGTTTAAATTTCTTTAAACTGTGGACCAAATTACATTAATATCTGGTTGATACTGCAGTTGCAGTTTATTAAATTGTAGTTGGTTGAGATTGCTTTAAACCTAACTGCAAGTTGTATTTGTAACTAGTAAAAACTGCTTTGCTACAAGTTGCAATTATATTTGGTTGAAATTGTTTTGAAACTGTTACAAATTGCATACACCCTGTTGAAACTTGCTACAAACTGACTCTTTATTTGGTTGGAAATGCTTGAACTTTACTGCAGTGTGCATATCTGTATAGTTGACATCAGTTTACTATTCTTGACATTGTCAGAAAAAAATGTCAAACTATGCTAGAAATTTCATGTAACATTCCTACAAATTTGGTTATGCTAGGGGCATCAAACTTGTTTAAAAAAATCCCCCCCCCAAAAAAAAAAAGAAATGGGGACAAACTTTGACTTGGCAATAGTTAAACAGTGTACAGATTTTACATTAAAGGCTGTTTGCTTTATTCTAAATGTTTTTTATTTTCTACTACAGTTGATATTGAACAACGCTGATTCTCCACTGTGCTATGATTCTGATTCTATGTCAAGCCAAGCTATCAAGAACTGGTTCTAGAAGAGATGTACAACATTTGCTGTCGACAGAACGTAAAGATTCCATTTCCTTATGTAAACTTGGTAAAATTGTCAACTTAAAATGTTTTCAAACTTTGCTAGTAATTGTGTCAAACTTTGCTTAAAATTGCATCAAACTTTGCTAAACATGGAGTCTAACTTTTGTCCTTAAATTGCTGTATTTTGCTTAAAATGTTTTCAAACTTTGCTAGTAATGGTGTTAAACTTTGCTGAACATTATGTCAAACTTTGCTAAGCAACGGCATCTAACTTTGCTAGTATTGGTGTCAAACTTTGCTTTAAATTGGATCAAACTCTGCTTGTAATTTTGTCCAACTTTGCTGGTATTGGCGTCAAATTTTGCTTGAAAATTTTGTACAATATTTTTAGTGATAAATATGTTCTAAGCATTTTCCATAATTTGTTGTATTTTGCTTAAAATTTTTTCAAACTTAGCTAGAAATTGCATCAAACTTTGCTAGAATTTTGCTAAATATTTTGTCAAACTTTGCTGAACATTGCGTCAAACTTTGCTGAACATTGCGTCAAACTTTGCTGAACATTGTGTCAAACTTTGCTGAACATTGCGTCAAACTTTGCTGAACATTGCGTCAAACTTTGCTAAAAATTTGATCAAACTTTGCTAAACATTTTGCATAAAATTTTGTCCAACTTTGCTTTAAATGCTGTCAAACTTTGCTAGTAATGGCGTCAAACTTTGCTTAAAAACGTTTTGTTCTTAAAATTTTCCATAATTTGTTGTTTTTGTAAAACATATTGCATTTTGCTTAAAATATTTTCAAACTTTGATAGTAATGGTGAAAAACTTTGCTTGAAATTGCATGTAATTTTGTATCAAAATTTTGGATAAAAATTATCTTAAACTTTAAAAATTGTCTTAAATTTTTACCATAAATGTTCATTTTTAGCTTATCTTTCTTATTCTTATTCTTATTCTTATTCTTATTCTTATTCTTATTCTTATTCTTATTCTTATTCTTATTCTTATTCTTATTCTTATTCTTATTCTTATTCTTATTCTTATTCTTATTCTTATTCTTATTCTTATTCTTATTCTTATTCTTATTCTTATTCTTATTCTTATTCTTATTCTTATTCTTATTCTTATTCTTATTCTTATTCTTATTCTTATTCTTATTCTTATTCTTATTCTTATTCTTATTCTTATTCTTATTCTTATTCTTATTCTTATTCTTATTCTTATTCTTATTCTTATTCTTATTCTTATTCTTATTCTTATTCTTATTCTTATTCTTATTCTTATTCTTATTCTTATTCTTATTCTTATTCTTATTCTTATTCTTATTCTTATTCTTATTCTTATTCTTATTCTTATTCTTATTCTTATTCTTATTCTTATTCTTATTCTTATTCTTATTCTTATTCTTATTCTTATTCTTATTCTTATTCTTATTCTTATTCTTATTCTTATTCTTATTCTTATTCTTATTCTTATTCTTATTCTTATTCTTATTCTTATTCTTATTCTTATTCTTATACTTATACTTATTCTTATTCTTATTCTTATTCTTATTCTTATACTTATACTTATACTTATACTTATACTTATACTTATACTTATACTTATACTTATACTTATACTTATACTTATACTTATACTTATACTTATACTTATACTTATACTTATACTTATACTTATACTTATACTTATACTTATACTTATACTTATACTTATACTTATACTTATACTTATACTTATACTTATACTTATACTTATACTTATACTTATACTTATACTTATACTTATACTTATACTTATACTTATACTTATACTTATACTTATACTTATACTTATACTTATACTTATACTTATACTTATACTTATACTTATACTTATACTTATACTTATACTTATACTTATACTTATACTTATACTTATACTTATACTTATACTTATACTTATACTTATACTTATACTTATACTTATACTTATACTTATACTTATACTTATACTTATACTTATACTTATACTTATACTTATACTTATACTTATACTTATACTTATACTTATACTTATACTTATACTTATACTTATACTTATACTTATACTTATACTTATACTTATACTTATACTTATACTTATACTTATACTTATACTTATACTTATACTTATACTTATACTTATACTTATACTTATACTTATACTTATACTTATACTTATACTTATACTTATACTTATACTTATACTTATACTTATACTTATACTTATACTTATACTTATACTTATACTTATACTTATACTTATACTTATACTTATACTTATACTTATACTTATACTTATACTTATACTTATACTTATACTTATACTTATACTTATACTTATACTTATACTTATACTTATACTTATACTTATACTTATACTTATACTTATACTTATACTTATACTTATACTTATACTTATACTTATACTTATACTTATACTTATACTTATACTTATACTTATACTTATACTTATACTTATACTTATACTTATACTTATACTTATACTTATACTTATACTTATAAAAATAAAAAATAAAAAATAAAAAAACAAAGACGAAACATAGGAACAATACCCCTAAAAATCGGCGCGGCCTACGGCCGCTTCCTGCGTGGCTCCGCCCCGCGCCCTCAGGGGGCTACGCCCCCTGACCCCCGTCCCTATTCTCTATGGTACGTTCATCCACTTCCTGCGAAGCTCCATCCCACGCACTCATCATCCATATACTGTCAATATTCCCATTATATATTATTACAGTTTCTTATTCACATACCATATATATTTCTTCCGTACAGTTTAAGACAGTTTGCTATCCACGTACCCGATATAATCCTTCCGTACAGTTTAAGACAGTTTGCTATCCACGTACCCGATATATTCCTTCCGTACAGTTTAAGACATTTTGCTATCCACGTACCCGATATATTCCTTCCGTACAGTTTAAGACAGTTTGCTATCCACGTACCCGATATATTCCTTCCGTACAGTTTAAGACAGTTTGCTATCCACGTACCCCATATATTCCTTCCGTACAGTTTAAGACATTTTGCTATCCACGTACCCGATATATTCCTTCTGTAAAGTTTAAGACAGTTTGCTATCCACGTACCCGATATATTCCTTCCGTACAGTTTAAGACAGTTTGCTATCCACGTACCCAATATATTCCTTCCGTACAGTTTAAGACAGTTTGCTATTCATGTGCCTGATTTATTCCTTCCGTACAGTTTCCTATTCACTTACCCACAATTTTTTAGAACACAACCAACACCGTACACAATATTTTTCACACCAGTTTATTTTTCTTTTATTCCTTTTTCAATATATTCTTCCTATATTTCTTAACACGGTTTACTACTTCCTCAAACAACGTATTCCACCCAAACAGTTTAAGACAGTTTGCTATTCCCAGCATTTTCCACCCATACAGTTCTAAACAGTTAACTATTCACGTACCCGACATCTTCCACCCATGCAGTTTCAGACCGTTTCCATCTTCTACAACATAAACATTCAAGAAAGTTGTTATTTACACGGATTGCTAATTTCACATCTTTATCTTGTTCACGCAGACTGACACTTATCTCCCAACTTCTTTCTCTGCTGATGTCACCATCGTCCAACTTTAATTTCATGGTCGTCTCCTGATAAATTAAGTCTATGCCAACATGAATGCTATCTTCAATCAGAGAATCTGCAAAAAGAAATAAGACACACTGTCTTAAACATTTATCAAATATTCAAAGTAGGAAAACATTACAGCGCTTAATGTTGGAGAGACTAGGCAACAGGAGCCTAACAGAAAACCAAAGACAGCACAAAGTTAGCTTGTAAATAGTTTAACAGGATAGAAACTACTCCTAATTCAATGAATAATCTGCAAACTAATTTTTCTTAATTTTTGAGGGACGCAACACGGGAGCCTCAAAGTAAACCAAGGACAGCTTAACATCAGGTGGTGAATAGTTCAACAATCATTCAAGTGGCAAGTTATGAGAGACAAGACAACACTAGCTAAAGATAGCAAAACTCCGGCTCATGAAAATGTTAAAGTTGAATATCCATTAACTATGAGGGATACGACAACATTAGGTTTTAGAGAACTGATGAGACGACACAACATTAACTCCTGAACACTATCGCTTGTGAATATTTATAGAGTTTAACAAACAATATGGGGTCAAATTTTGAAGGGACTGAACAACATGAGGATTTGAGAAATTGAAGAGAGAGACATCACAGCATCGTGAACCCATAAGAAGCTGACATCATTGCACGGGGTTAAAAAACTAAGGAGAAATGACATTTTTCAACATACCTCACAAAGGGAGGGAGTGATGCACAGCCATCATAAACATGATATTCAAAGTTGGCCTAGATAGAGGCTCCATCTGATGCAAGAAGCTCTGTCAATGAGGGATATTCTCTTGAATCAGTGAAAAATCTGCAAAAAAATAAAACATGCTGTTGTAAACTTCTTGTAAAACGTCACCATGCTTGAAGAAAATGAAGAGACAGCACAACAGTGCTTAATGAAAAAATGTAAGAGTTGAGAAACTAGACAACATAAGCCTCAAAGAAAACCAAAGACAGCACAACATCTGCTATTGAATAACTTGAGAGAGGGACAATGTGAGGTTCAGAGAAAATGATGAGACGGCCTAATGTTGTGTCGTGAACAATTGAAAATCTTTAAAATGTTTAAATTTGGAGGGACTAGACAACAAGACACTCAAAAACAACCAATCAATGCACAGGGCTAAACAACTGGGGAGAAATGATGGCAAGTTATGAGGGACAGGAAAACATGAGGTTCAGAGAAAATGATGAGACGACACTTCATTGCCTCGTGAACAATCTTCATGTAGAGGGTTGCTTACACATAAAAGAATTGACATTTCTTGACATACCTTAGAATAGGAGGCAGTGATGCATAGCCATCCTAAACATGACACTCCAACTTGACCTTGATAGCAGCAGCATCTTGCTCATGATGAATGCTTTTTTCAACCAGTGACTGATCTCCAAAAGTAATCAGACACACTGTCATAAACACTTTTTCTAAAAGTGTGCTTGGGCAAAATTTAAGAAGCAGTACAACACTGGCATGTAAGTAATTTGAGAGCTGATAAATATTAGAGTCACAAGTTTTGAAGGACAAGTTGTGAGGGACAGGACAACGAAATGTTCTGAGAAAATGAAGAAACATCATCAAATTAGCTTGTGAACAATTTTATAAATGACCAATCATCACATCGGTTATTATTTGATGAACTTGACGGAAAACCCTCAAAGATGCTAAGTTACGAGGGACTGGACAACATGGGGTTCCAAGAACTTGAAGAGAAGGCACATCATTGTTTCACAGACATTTAAAAAGATGAAAATCCATGCTCAGCTATAAAGAACTACGAAGAAATAACAAAATCAACATACCTCAGGAAAAGAGGGAGTGATGCATAGTCATCCAAAAATGACGTTCTCAGTTGACCTGGATAGGAACATCTTCTTTTTGAAAAAAGCTTTGTCAATGATGGTTACTTCTTTGGAATCAATGAGTAATCTGCAAACAAAATAACACACTCTGTTGTAAACATTTATCAAATGACATCGTATTTGAAGAATATGACAAGACAGCAATATGAGGATCTGAAAGATTGAAGAGACGTCACAACAATGGCTTTTCAACATCTTCAGAGTTGAAATATCTTCATATCGGTTTATTTTTAGGGACTTGACAACAGGAGCCTCAAAGAAAATCAAAGTCAGAAAAAATTATTGGCTTGTGAATAATTTGAAAGTTCAATAATCATTTAGGTTGCAAGAGGTTCAGAGAAGTGATGAGACGGCAATACTTTCGCTAGTGAACAATTTTAGAGGTGAAATTGCATTACATCTCTTAGATTTTGAGAGACTATAAAACAAGAGCCTTAATTAAAAACCAAAGACTAAACAACATTGGCTTCTGAAAAATTTGAGAGTTAAGGTGCGAAGTTAGGAGGGACTGGACAACATGAGGTTTTGAGAAGTTGAAGAGACGTCACAACAATGTCTCGTGAGCAATTTAAGAGTTGAAAATCATTGTGCAGGGTTTCAGAACTATGGAGAAACAACATATTTCAGAGAAGAAGGGAGCAATGCACAGAAATTTAAAACATGACATTCCAAGTTGACCTAGATAGAAGCATCTTCTAATAATAAAAGCTTTGTCATCAAGCTTGAAGAAAATGATCAGAACAACAGTGGCTCATAGACAATGTAAGTGTTGCAAATCACAAGAGCACTGAAATTTTTGAGGGACTAGACAACATATGGTTCAGAGAAAATGGTGAGACGGCAAAACTTTGGCTTGTGAAAAATTTAGAATTGAAATAGATCTAGTAGATTTTGAGGTACTACACAATAAGAGCCCTGAAAAAAAACCACAAAGACAGCACAACATTGGCTCATGAATAATTTGAGAGTTGAACAATCATTAGGGTGTCAATTTATGAGGGACTAGACAACAAGAGGTTTCTAGAAAATGAAGGGACCTTACAACATTGTTTCATGAACAATGTAACAGTGGCTTCTGAACAATGTAAGAGCATTAATAGAGTGCTACATTTTGGAGGGACTAGACAACATAAGCCTCAAAGAAACCAAAGACGGTACAAAGTTGACTCATGAATAATTTGAGAGTAGAGCAATTTTGAAGGTGGTAAGTTATGAGGGATTGGACAACATCAAATTCACAGAAAATGAAAAGATGCCACACTTGGCTCTTGAAACAGCATAACATTGGTTCGAGAACAATTTCAGACTTGAAATATAATCATACCTCTTAAATTTTGAGAGCCTAAAAGAAATCCAAAGACTGCACAACATCAGGTCATGGACAATATAAGGTTTAAAAAAAAGAACCGTTTTAGAGTTGAAATATCATTACATTAATAAAATTTGGAGGGACTACACAATAAGATTCTAAACAAACTAAAATAGCACAACAGCGGCTTCTACATAATTTGAGAACAATAATTAAGGTGATAAGTTTTCAGGGACTGGACAACATGGGTTTCAAGAAATTGAAGAGATATCACAACAATGGCTCTTCAACACCTTCAGAGTTGAAATATCATCACAACGGTTATTTTTTAAGGGTCTTGACAACAGCAGGTGGCAATTTATGAGAGTCACAGGACAACTTCAGGTTCAGAGAAAATGATAAGATGGTACAACATTGGCTTGTGAACAATTTTAGAGTTGAAATATCATTACATCACTCAGATTTTGAGGGACTACACAACAACAGCCTAAAAACACCAAAGAGAGCACAGTATCAGCTTGTGAATAATAAGAGAGTTGAACAATCATTAAGGTGCCCAACATGGGATTTCAGAAATTGAAGAGACGGCAGGAAATTGTTTCATGAACAATTTAAAAGTTGAAACTCAATGCAATTAGACCAGGAGCCCAGAACATTTATTCATGCGAAAAGCGCCGAAGCAGTCGACCTCATTAGGTGAAAGGGTCTTACCTGGACATCACAAAAATGCATTGCTGCCGGGTTTTGGGCGTGGCCTAAGGTCCCAAATGACGTAATAAGCGCCGCCATTATCGAAAAACACGTTTTGGACAATATCTCAAAAACTATACATGATAATATCACAAATGAGGTCTCTACAGCTATGTTTTTATGGTCAGTCTTTACGTTGAACACATTTACAGGGCCAGAAAATGTATAGTTAGTCATTTAACATCATAATTTGTGAAAAAATTGCCAAAAACCCTATATTTTTGACAATATCTTGAAAACTATATTTGTCAGTACTACAAAAGTGGTCTACAACTTTGTTTTTATAATCAAAACAGTGTATAATTGATTTAATCATGTGTTTTATTGAGACAATTGCAAATGATCACGTGCACCTTATACGTGTTGTATGTTGTATTCCCAGATCTGCATATTTACCTATACATAGTGGAGATATTAAACTCAAACGAACAAACTGGGTGGAACTTGCATAAGCTTATAGACATGTACTTGGTTAAAATGCTGGTTAAATGAAATATGGTTATTGTCTGTTTTTAAAACCATTGGTTATTGTTCTTATAATAAATACAAATATTACCCCATGTGCTTAGTGTTAATATTTGTGCAATAATCTAAAAGAAATTTATTTTCTTTGACATGAACTACATGCTGATAATCACATGCTATTGGCAACCATCAAGTTGTAAGTAGGCCAGTAACTGCACTCCAAAGGTATGATCTTCCTTTAAATATATTTAACATTTTCATGATACAGTTTTGTAATATTGTTGTTCCAAAGGGATTAAGGGACCTATCTCAAGATTCAAGTAGATTAATGAGTGACTCTAAGCCTCAGAAAGTTATATGTTTTGCTGAGATTTGTTTGATATGCACATGTGCATGTTGGCATATAAAGTTCTGCCATGTGCAGCTCAAGGACACATGGTATATAGCCCACGTGTAACACGTTTCCTTCATTTGGTGGTCTCTTTAGTTGTGTTTATAAAGTCTTAGTAGCAGATCACCAACTACCACCACCACCACCACCACCACCACCACCACCACTGTTGTAAGGCCACAAATCCTGGCCAGGCCCTTCCTGTTATTATAATACTGCTGCTATTAATTTTGTGTGTAAGTTTTGTAAGTTTGGGAATTCCGTGGCTGTATAGGCCTATAGTATTTGTATCATTTTGGTGCAGCGACAGGTTTGTTCACATTGTTGCCCAGTTTATAGGTTGCTTTGCTCTATGATGTGCTCTTTTTGTTATTTACAGACCATGGCAAATAACAGCCCCACTTGTATGATTTGCAAAGAGACAGAAGAAGACACACCCGGCCTGAAGTCTTTCAATTTAGGAATCTGGGGAACGGCTAAAAATGCTGCTAGACGTCGAACAGCACTTCAAAGTGACCAGTTCTCCAGCATTTCAGGAGAAATCGGCGAGACTGAGGGACCAGAAGGCAAATATTACCACTCAGGTTGTCTCAGTCGATTTTCTGCTGTTAAGAGACAAGCATCTCCTGTCAAAGTACATGAACTACCCCGCAAGGACACTCGTTCGAGTTCAAGCCATCCGTCCAGCAACTTGAAAGGTATCCTTGGACAGGAGTGTCTCTTCTGTAGACAGAAAAGGAAGAGAAAATCTCAAAAATATGAACCCCTCAGCCAGTGTATGACCACAGATGGGAGCAAGTCAATCATACATGCTGCAAAGGAAAAAAGTGATGGCAGGATCCTTGCACTTGGGGAAGATTTAATTGCCAAGGAAGCAAAGTACCACAACAGTTGTCGTCGTGACTATGTGAGACAGGATCTGACAGAAGAAGAACAAACATCCAACCGGAAGAAGCATGCTGAAGCTTTCCAAAAAATTTCAATGTTTCTCGAGCAAGAAGTTATCAAGAACAACACTCCGATGCTGGCGAAAGTAATCTACTGTTTGTACAAAGAAGAGTTTCTTGCCCTTGGAGGAACACAGGAAGACATTGATAGATACTCTACACAAAGTCTCATGTCAAAGGTGAAGGAACGATTTCAGGGCATTCTTCTAATGGACAAACGAGCAAACAAAACTGGAAACATTGTCTTTCCCAATTCAATGACATCTACGGAGGCGTTTGCCATGTTGACAGAATCCAGTGAAAAGGCGGAAGAAATCAGACATGCTGCCATGACATTGCGAACAGAAATTCTTGCAATGCCGCAAACAAAGACCCCAACTCCCACTTCTGTTCACACACTTAAGGAGACTTCCCCATCTATTCCTGAACTAACCCTCTTGTTTTTCCGTACCCTAATTGGTGGCTTGCAACCAGAACTGGGGTTAAATAACACCAGCAGAGATAGCATCGAGAGAAAAGCATTGGCCAGTGCATCGGATGCTGTGTTCAACTGTACCAGAGGAACAGTTCGTCCTTGGAAACACCAATCTCTTGGACTTGGACTGGGGACCCTGACAGGATCGAAAGTAGTGCTGACCATCCTGAATCGCTTCGGTCACTCTATTAGCTACGATGAAGTAAAGCGGCTTGAAACTGAAATTGCCTATGCATGCTCTGAGGGTGGACGGGAAACTCCTGCTGGGCTTCACCTGCAAGATGGACTAGGGACAGGTACTGCTGCTTTTGCTGCTGCTCTTCTACAACATAAAAATAGTTAGTGTTTTGAACCATTACAACCTTAACATCGTCATTTTTTCACTTACTTTTCAGCGTTAGCCTGGGATAACTATGATGTAAACACGGAAACACCAGATGGCAAGGACACCCTGCATGCAACAGTTGGGATATGCTACCAAAATCAACGACCCTCAGATTCAGAGATGACATCAGATACATCAACAGCTGATCAACCGACAGGGACACTGGCCAGACGATGCTTTGATGGGACTGAGAAGGTAATCCCACCGTTCTTCACCTGTCTGAAAAAGGCTCAATTTAAGCTGACTCCCTCTGAAGTCATCCGGAGGGAAATGAAAAGGATCCGGCAAGAGAAACTTGATTTGATATGGCTACTTCAGTCCTTCACAAAGAAGTTGCCACTCTTCACTGGCTTCTGTTCCCAGTTTGTGAGAGACTGCCTCCCACAAACCATGATTACATATATGGATCCTATCGCCCAGCCTCCAACAAGAAATGATGTGGTACAAGAAACGATGGTACGCTCGGTGAAAGTTGCAGAGGAGACAAAGCAGGACTACACTGTCATCACATATGATCTTGCTGTTGCTCTTAAAGCTTACTCCATTCAAGCTTTACAGACTCCCACTTTCGATAGAGTCATCATACTGCTTGGAAACTTTCACCTTGAATTGGCTTTCTTTGGAGCCATTGGAACCTTCCTGGCTGATTCAGGGGTTGAATATCTCCTCACCGAATCAGGTGTCTTGGCCGAGGGGTCACTTGCTGGCTTTATGAAGGGGAAATTTTACAACAGATGTACCAGGGTTCACCAAATTCTTGCTGCTGTGATGGAACGTGCATTGTTCTCTAAGTACTTGGAAGTAATGAATGATGAAGATGAGTCCCTTGCACGGGAAGTGATGTCCGACTGTGATAGCACAATTGAACACTGCCAAAACATTTATGAAAGTTCTTCATTCGAGAATCTTATGAATAACTACGAGGGTTTCTTTCATGAGGTTATCAGCGGAAAGTATGGAAGTACAGCATCTTACTGGGCTATTTATGTGTACTTCATCAACAGGTTGTATCGAGAGCTCCAGCGGGCTGTGCGGACCAATGACGTTGATAGATACATGCATGTCCTCCCAAGTGTGGTTGAGGTATTCTTCGCATTGAATCGGCCCAACTATGCAAGATGGGGTTGTCTCTTTCTCGACAAACTGCAGCAGATGGACCCAAAGGCTCGTGAGATCTTAGAGGCTGGTGCCATGTCAATTCGGCGCATTAAGAAGTCATACGCCAGGTGTCCAGTTGACTTGACCTTGGAGCAGACTGTCAACAGGGATGCTTCATCTCCGAAGAGAGGCATCACAGCTTTCAGAAATTCACAGAATGCATTCAGAAGGTGGTGCATCACTCTTGCCCAACGTAGTATGGCCTTGACGGAACTGCGTGAACTTGTAAGTCTGCAACCAGGGGAGGGACCAGCTAATCAGCTTAGGCCTTATAGAATTAAACGTGACAACACTGACATGATTGCCGTCGCCAACACATTGAACAACACATGCAACCCATTTGCCACTTTTCCTGCTGATCTCATCAATGTGTCATCAGGAAGGGCAGCAAAAACGGAGACCAAGACGTTTCTTCTTGGAACACTTAAACGAGGAGAAGAAGCTCGACTGAAGTTCGTGGGTGAATGTGCTATTGACGGTTCGAGGTTTCTGAAGCCAGTAGCAAGGATAAAGAAGTTGAACTTTGCTGCAGAGAATGTAAAGAAGTCAAAGACTACAGTAAAGAAATTGGTTGCGGCAGAAGGAGTCAGAGATGTCTTTGGACGAATTTTAGTTGTTGCCGCCAAGATGACCAATGCATTCAACTTGCGCCACATTCTCAGCTACCCCATCACTGAGGTGCCCCTTTCTCTCGCACATAGTGACAGCACTCCCCTTAAGACGAACAAAGCAGCACTGACAAAAATACTTGAAAGTAGACAGGAAGTTGCACCTGTAGATACCAGTCTTCCTCCAATATCAGCCACGGTGATTGATGGTGGTATTATCATTCATGAGACTATACTGCAGCATAGCAAGTCCACATACGCTACCATGGCTAGAGATCTTTTGAAGAAGGTTTGCTTGAGTCGTGGAGAGCAAATCCACCTAGTACTTGACAAGTACCAGTCTCCCTCCATTAAAGATGCTGAGAGAAACCTGCGTCGTTCATCAACTCCTCAAACATTTACCATCACTGGACCTGACCAAGCTCAGCGGCAGAGTGGCACAGAGTTACTCAAGAATGGATCTTTTAAGGAAGAGTTTGCCTGCTTTATCATGGAGGAATGGGGGAAACAACAATATGGTCCAATTGTTGGGAGTAAAGCAGTCTACGTCTCACATGGTGGCACGTGTATGGAGATTAAGAACATCGATGGTGTCCTGCAAAAAAAACATCCCAATAATCTCCAATCTCACCACGAGGAAGCAGACACACTTATTGCTTTCCACGCAAACAGCATTGTACGAGGTAATATTTTGGTTAGGTCAACTGATACAGACGTCGTTATCATTCTACTTGGGCTCTCTGGAAGGTCGGAAGAGATCAATATCATCATGGACTATGGTTCTGGCAGCAATCGAAGATACATTGGTGTCTCTAAACTGGCAGCCATTCTTGAGAAGAAACAGCCTGGTATCACGGAAGCAATAGTCGGCCTTCATACACTGACAGGTTGTGATTTTACATCATGTTTCTTCAGAAAGGGCAAAGTTAAGCCCTTACAGCACCTAGAATCAGATCCAGCTCACGTTCTGGCAATGCGATCTCTGACGACAGACGAAGTAGACATTCCAGCGGTTACCTCCTTTGTCTGCTTGCTGTATGGCTTCAAAACATCAGACATAAATGAAGCGAGATACAAGGCGTTCATAGGCATGAGTGGCGGTAATGAGAAGCAACCCCTTGCAAGAATAAAAAAGATAAATTGCGCCTCTCTTCCACCGTGTAGTAAGACACTCGAGAATCACATCAAAAGGGCCCAGTATGTGGCAAGAATGTGGAAGAGGGCTGATCAGGTCAATCCAACCAGTGATTTAAGTCCTGCCGACTACGGGTGGAAGCTATCTCAAAACAGCTTTGAACCAGACTGGTACCCAGGAAGTCCAGTACCAGAGTCCTTCACTGACCAACCTATTGATGGCATAGACAGAGCTGAACCTGCATCCATAAGTGACGAGGACGACTCTGGTGGCGAGAGCGCTTGGAGTGAGGAAAGTGAAGATCAGAGCGATGAGTGATGGACTGAGAAGATGCTTACTTCAGTGATGCTAGAACAACCTCAGGTTTTACACATAACCTTTTTGGCAATACCTTCAGTCACTATTTGCTAAGGTTTTATGGTGAAGTTAACATTTTAAGCAATACAATACTCTTGTCAATGTAATATTTGAACATACATGTAGTTGTAGGCAACTTCTATGGTACTGTCATGTGTAGTTTTCCGAAATATCGTAAAAAAATTCAGGTTTTTCAGTAATGTTGTCTCAAATTAAGATGACTAGTGTCAAACTATACATTTTCTGGCCCTTTAAATGTGTTCAACGTAAAGACTGACCATAAAAACATAGGTGTAGAAACCTCATTTGTGATATTATCATGTATAGTTTTTGAGATATTGTCAAAAACGTGTTTTTCGGTAATGGCGGCGCTTATTACGTCATTTGACACCTTAGGCCACGCCCAAAACCCGGCAGCAATGCATTTTTGTGATGTCCAGGTAAGACCCTTTCACCCAATGAGGTCGACTGCTTCGGCGCTTTTCGCATGAATAAATGTTCTGGGCTCCTGCTCTAAATGGGCTAAGCAACTAAGGAGAAATTACAATTATTAACAAGGCAAGTTACGAGGAACAGATTGTCATGAGGTTCCTAGAAATTGAAGAGATTTCACAACATTGATTCGAGAACGGTTAAATAGTTGAAAATCATTGCACAGGGATAAAGAACTTGGACGAAATGACATTTTTCAACTTACCTCAGAAAAGGAGTGAGCGATGCATAGCCATCCCAATCATGACACTTCAACTTGACCTTGATAGAAGCATCTCCTGATGAATGAAGTCTTGACTCATGATGAATGCTCTCTTCAGTCAGTCTACAAAACCAAAGAAGACACACTGTCAAAAACACTTTATCTAAAATTGTGCTGGGCAAATTTTAAGAAGCAGTACAACACCAGCGTATGATTATTTTGAACATTGAAAACATTAGTTTGCCAAAGAGACAACAAGAAATCCGAATACAGCACAGCATCAGGTCTGGAATACTTTGAGAGCTGATAATTATTAGAGTCACAAGTTTTGAAGGACTGGACAAGATATTTTAGGGAAATTGAAGACTGCACACCATCAGCTATTTAGAGTAAAAAACATATGACTTGTAAATTTCTGCAAACAAAATAAGTTTTAATATATTCGTAAACATTTTATCAATAGTAATTACAAAGGAGGGAACAATTTGAGATTGAAAACAATTTGAGATTTGAAATATCATTAGATTGCTATTTTTTGAGAGACTAGACAACATGAGTCTCACTGTCAACCAAAAACAGCACAAGATCAGCTCTGGAATGATTCTTGAGTAGCCTTTAGACACTCTGGGGTATGTGATTTGGAAGGTGAATTTAAGTTTATGACTTCCCCAAACAGACTACATGTGTGTATTTAGTATTAATGTGTACTACAATAAAGGGAAAATACCTGTTTCACACAAACATTTATTTTACCATGAAGAATTTAAAACACCAATCTGAATTTTCTTACAGACCTAGCCCATATATACTGTTTTCAGATAAAAAATTGTCAAGTCCTTGAGTAATGTGCCACATCTCCAAAAATCCAATAGAAGGGGTATTTTGGGCGTTTTCAACTCTGGACCCATATTTCCACCCCTGTCAAACACACAGTGAATCTGTGATTGGTCTTTTCTTGCTTGGGGGCACTCATATGTACCTAGACATTACCCATGTGTCATATAAAAGCAAACTGACATTTCATGTTGGCACAAGGGGGGTTCAAAAATTACAAAAAGTCCCTCACATCAGTAGAATTTGAGCTTTTTGAGGACCCATTACACAAAAAATAAATTTTGAATACCAATTGTAACAGTAGATTTTGATAATTTGAGTACCAGTCATCACAAATATGAATTATCAGGGGTATATCTTATCTTGATTTTGAGATGTGGGCCTCTGAAATTGCCAAAAACTCACACAGTCTTGTTTTGCAGTCGTTGTGTGGACATTCCTTTGTTCTGTACACTTAAGGAAAATCCTATTCCTCAACACTGCAAATAACGTTGTGTGGACGTGTGTAAGTCCACATAGTGCTTCAGATCCCTACATTATGTGGACCTCTTTTGTTCTCAAGTCCACACTGCGTATGTAGCGCTTGCCCACCGATGCAACATTTGGGTTAAAAAAAAGGGGCAGGGCTACATTGTTCAAGGGGTGGTATCTCAAAAACGAAAAAGATTTGGCAGAAAAATATGTGTGTGTGTTCATAACACCTATAGAGGGTTCTTTAAAAAAAATAAGAACAAAATCTGAGTCAGTCACTGTCAAATTTTAAAAAAATTAGGTGAGTTGGCATGGAATGACCCTATCTCTTGATCAATTTAAGAGTTGAAAAATCACATCTCTAAAATTTTGAGGGACTACACAACAAAAGCCTAAAGACAGCAGCACAACATTGACTTGTGAATAATTTGAGGTTTGAACAATTATTAAGGTGCCAAGTTAATTGAGGCTGGACAATATAAGGCTCTGAGAGATTGAAGAGACATCACAACAATGGCTCTTCAACATCTTTAGTGTTGAAATATATTCACATCGGTTTATTTTGAGGGACTTGACAACAGGGGTCTCGAGGAAAATCTAAGACAGAAAACCCTTGTGATTAATTTGAAATTTCAATAATTATTTTGCAGGGTTCGAAATTAGCGGTCGCCCGGTCGCCAAATGCGAGTGAAAACAGCGGCGGGCGAGTCAAAACCCTTCCTTTACTAGCCCGCCGGGCGAGTCAAAAATTTGTTCCTTTTCACAATAAATGAGGGGTACAGTGGTAAAATCCCAGAGAGAGATTATTTATAAGTTCGTAAAATGGTTTGGGAAGTATTTACATTTGCTAGATTTAATGTGGCCGCGATCGCGATCGCGATCGCGATCACGATCGTTCATAAGTAAAACACGCACGCACGCACATAACCACATGGTAATGGTAGCGAGTATCCAAAGGCCCCACAACGTTCGCTTGCCCGCCTGTAGTCCACGCACGCTCATAACCACATGGTAATGGTAGCGCGCGAGTATCCACAGGCCCCACAACGTTCGCTCGCCCGCCTGTAGTCCACGCACGCACACAGCACATGGTGTATTGTACAGTACAACAGCAGGTCCAAAGTCCATCCTAACCAACATTCCGCACGCTGTGATTGGCCCGTTAAAAACTACATATTCATAAGAAAGCTTGGCTAGCCTCCAACTCTGTACACGTTCACGAGTCGAGTAAAGAAATGCTGCACATTGTGGCGCGCACGCCCGCGGATTCTGTACTGTACACAGCGTTGGGTTAAGGCTATTCCAGCATCGACATCGCCGATAGAGGGCGTTGCAGGGCAAAGTTCATTGCTTTTTTTTCTCCATCGTGCGTCGTCGATCGATCGTTAACACGAAGGTTTCATTGCAAAACAAGTTCTATAAAACCGATTCTCAAATCAAAAATCCATGAAAATGGTAGTTGATGAAAAAAGGATTATTAAGGGAAGAAATTAGGGGATAAGAAGGTCCAAAAACGGAAATTTCCGTGTGTGTGAGTTTGTTTTCACATTCAAACCGGGGACCTATAACAAAAGAGGACAATAGGGTCCCCGGTTGGGTAAAGGTCCCCAGTTGGAAATTGTGTACAAAACCAATGGGAGCTGTTGCCAAAAAGTTAAAGTCCAAACAAAAGAGGGACAATAGGAGGTCCCCGATTGGAGGTGTTTACACACTTGTGTGTGTGTGTGTGTGTTTTTTTTTTTTTTTTTTTTTTTTTATGCTACGAAATTATTTTTAATTGTGTGCATAACATACGGGCGAGTGAAAAAACTTGCGGGCGACCCAACATTTTGGTTGACTCGTCCGGCGGGCGAGTGGAAAAAAAAGTTAAGGGAAACCCCTGTTTTGGTGGCGACTTATGAAGGATTGGACATCATGAGATTCAGAGAAGTGATGAGACGGCACAACTTTCGCTAGTGAACATATTAGAGGTAAAATAGCATTACATCTTTTATTAATAAAAAACCAAAGGCTGAACAACATCGGCGTGTGAATATTTTTAGAGTTAAACAATCATTAAGCTGCAAATTTAGGAGGGACAGGACAGCATGAGATTTCAAAAACTAAAAGAGATGTCACAACAATGTTTCATGAGCAATTAAAGAGTTGTAAATCATTGTGCAGGATTTCAGAACTATAGAGAAACAACATTTCAACACAACTCGGATAAGGAGGGAGCGATGCACAGCAAATTCATAACACGACATTCCAAGTTGACCAAGATAGAAGCATGAATAATTTGTTCAAAATAAGTTGAACAATCAATTAAGTGGCAAGTTTTGAGGGACAGGACAACACAAGGCTCAGAGAAAATGATGAGACGGCAAAAGATTGGGGAGTGAGCATATTAGGAGTCGAAGGTCATTAGATCTATAAGATTGTGAGGGATCACAAAATCATGGCCAAAAAGAAAACCCAAAGTAGCACAAAAACGGCCTGTGAGTATAAATTAAGACTTGAACACTAATCAAGGTGCTAAGTTCGAGGGACTGGACAACATGGAGTTTCGTAGACAATTAAAGAGATGAAAATCAACGCATAGGGCTTCACAACCAAGCAGAAATTACCATCATTACAATGGCAAGATCTGAGGGACAGGAAAACATGAAGTTCTAAAAAAAAAATGATGAGACGGCACATCATTAGCTCATGAACAAATTGAGAGTTAAAATGTCATTATATCACTCAGATTTTGAAGGAATAAACAACAAGAGTTAAAAAAAAACAAAGGCAACACAACATCAGATTGTGTATAATTTGAGAGTTGGCCATTAATTATGATGCCAAGCTATGAGGGACTGAACAACATGGGGTTTCGAGAAATTGAAGAGACGGCACATCATTATTTCGCATACAAAAATCATTGTGCAGGGATAAAAAACTAAAAAGAAATGTTAATTTTCAAACATACCTTAGAAAAGGAGGGAGAGATGCATAGCCATCCAAAAAGTGACACTCCAACTTGACCTTGATAGCAGCAGCATCTCTTTGTTCATGATGAATGCTCTCTTCAACCAGTGAATAATCTCCAAAAAGATAAAAGACACACTGTCATAAACACTTTATCTAAAATTGTGCTTGGGCAAAATATAAGAAGCAGTGCAACACTGGCATGTGAGTATTTTGAGAGCTGATAAATACAAGAGTAACAAGTTTTGAGGGAAATTGAAGAGATATCACAACAATGGCTCTTCAACATCTTCAGAGTTAAAAAATATCATCACAACGGCAGGTGGCAATTTATGAGGGTCACAGTAAAACATTGGCTTATGAAAAATTTTAGAGTTGAAATATCATTACATCACTCAGATTTTGAGGGACTACACAACAACAGCCTAAAAACACCAAAGAGAGCACAGTATCAGCTTGTGAATAAAGAGTTGAACAATCATTAAGGTGCCAAGTTATGACAGACTGCACAACATGGGTTTTCAGAAATTGCTCATGATGAATGCTCTCTTCAACCAGTGAATAATCTCCAAAAAGAAATAAGACACATTGTCATAAACACTTTATCTAAAATTGTGCTTGGGCAAAATTTAAGAAGCAGTAAAACACTGGCATGTGAGTAATTTGAGAGCTGATAAATATTAGGGAAACAAGTTTTGAAGGACTGGACAAGACATTTTGGGGAAATTGAAAGGACTGCACAACATCAGCTATTTAGAGTTAAAAACATATGACTTTTGACATTTCTGACATGACATTTCATGACATTTCTGTGACATTTCATGACATTTCTGCAAACAAAATAATACATATGTTCTTAAACATTTTATCAATACTCATCACACTGGGGAACCAGTTTGAGATTAGATCAATAGATTGCAAGTTTTTTGGGAGGCTAGACAACAGGAGCCTCAAAGAAAACCAAAAGCAGCACAACGTCAGCTCTGGAATGATTTGAAAGTTGAATAATCATTAACCCTTTCAATACCATTGTCGAGTTTACTTGACCAAGCGCCGTGAGTGCTTCCGTACCAATGTCAAGTTTACTCCAAAAAAAAAAGTTGTGTCGTTTGAGACCCTGTTTTTATTTTGTTTGGCGCCCTCTGTTGTTGACCTTTATATAGACGGGTAGCTTGTTTATCGAGCTTTACAATGGTGTGTATTGTATAGGGGGTCGCCGTTACGATTTTCCGAGAAAAACTACATTGTATGCAGCAGTAATTCCAGATTTCACGCTTCCGTTTTGCCGACAAAAAATCACCATCATGGCTGTTCGTGACCCGGTTGAAATGTTTGTCATTAGTGACTCCGAATTGGACTTGAAAATATCTGAAGAAGAACCTAGTGAAGATTCGGATGAAACTCGTGATGTTTCGTCGCAAGGCAAGTACAATGATGGCAGCGATCCTGACGATTTACCGGTAGCTGGACCGAGCACTGCACCCCTTCAACGCCGTGGGCTTGGGCATGGACTCGGCGGGCCTCGACTCATTCGTGCCGATCGAGGTGGCAAAGGACATAATATATACAAATTTGACATCATATGAAAGGTCATTTCATTAGCTACAAATTGTATGCACAAAGTTTTTCTACAAAAATATGTCTTCACACAGAAAATCAAGATTTAAAAATGTGAACACTGCACTTTGCTTTTTGTGTGAAAAAATGCGGTACACAGCAGTGTGACCCCTATAAACAATGCGGTATTGAAAGGGTTAATTATAAGGTGCCAAGCTATGAGAACAGGACAACATGAGGTTCCAAGAAATGGAACAGACGTCACAACATTATTTTTTGAACAACGAGAGCTGAAAAACAATGCACAGGGTTTACAAAACTAAGGGGAACTTAAAATTGTCAACATACCTTCAAAGAGAAAGGAGCAACGCATAGCCATCCAAAACATGACATTCCAAATTGACCTTGATGAGAACATGTTCGAATGAAAGAAGCTTTGTCCATGATGGATTCTTCTCTTGATTCAGAAAATAATCTGCAAACAAATTCAACACTGTCGTAAACATTTATCAAATGTCATCATGTTTGAAGAAAATGATGAGACGGCACAACACTGGCTCATGAACAATTTAAAAGTTGAAAATCATTGGAGCGCTTAAATTTTGAGGAACTACATAACAGGAGCCTCAAAGAAAACCAAAGACAGCACAACATTGACTCAAAAATCATTTAGGTGGCAAGTTATGAGGGACTGAACATTTTTTTTATTCCGTTATCCAACATATTCTTCCAAATCTTCTTAAGACAAATTGCTATTCCTCTACCCGACATATTCTCATCTTACATTTTAAGACAGTTTGCTATTCCCGTACCCAACACAATCTACTAGCATAGTTTACGACAGTTCGCTATTCCTTATGTTATAGTTTAAAACAGTTTGCTATTCCTGTATCCGAATCATTCTTCGTGCTTGGTTTAAGACTGTTTGCTATTCCTGTACCCGACACAATCTACTAGCATTGATTAAGACAGTTTGCTGTTCCTGTACCAGAATCATTTTACTAGCAATTTAAAACTATTTGCTATTCCTTTACCCGACACAATCTACTAGCATAGTTTAAGACAGTTTGCTAACACTGTACCGGACACAAGCTACTAGCATAGTTAAAAACCTTTTGCTATTCTTGTATCAGAATCATTCTTCAGCTTGGTTTAAGATTGTTTGCTATTCCTGTACCCGATACAATCTTATAACAAAGTTTAAGACAGTTTGCTAATCCTGTAGTTGAATCGTTCTTTGAGCTTGGTTTAAGACTGTTTGCTATTCCTGTACTGGACACAATGTACTTGTTTAGTTTAAGACAGTTTTCTAGTTTTTTAGTTTTCTACTAGCATAGATTAAGACAGTTTGCTATTCCTGTACCAGAATCATTTTACTAGCAATTTAAAACAATTAGCTATTCCTGTACCCGACACAATCTACTAGCATAGTTTAAGACAGTTTGCTAACACTGTACCGGACACAAGCTACTAGCACAGTTAAATACATTTTGCTATACCTGTACCAGAATCATTCTTCAGCTTGGTTTAAGATTGTTTGCTATTACTGTACCCGATACAATCTTATAACAAAGTTTAAGACAGTTTGCTAATCCTGTAGTTGAATCGTTCTTTGAGCTTGGTTTAAGACTGTTTGCTATTCCTGTACTGGACACAATGTACTTGTTTAGTTTAAGACAGTTTTCTAGTTTTTTAGTTTTCTACTAGCATAGATTAAGACAGTTTGCTATTCCTGTACCAGAATCATTTTACTAGCAATTTAAAACAATTAGCTATTCCTGTACCCGACACAATCTACTAGCATAGTTTAAGACAGTTTGCTAACACTGTACCGGACACAAGCTACTAGCACAGTTAAATACATTTTGCTATACCTGTACCAGAATCATTCTTCAGCTTGGTTTAAGATTGTTTGCTATTACTGTACCCGATACAATCTTATAACAAAGTTTTAGACAGTTTGCTAATCCTGTAGTTGAATCATTCTTTGAGCTTGGTTTAAGACAGTTAGCTATTCCCATACCCAAAACAATATACGAAGCATATTTTACGACAGTTTGCTATTCCTATACCCGACACTATCTTATCTTATAGTTCAAAACAGTTTGCTATTCCTGTACCCGAATCATTCTTCACACTTGGTTTAAGACTGTTTGCTATTCCTGTACCGGACACAATGTACTTGTTTAGTTTAAGACAGTTTTCTAGTTTGGTACCCGACACAATCTACTAGCATAGATTAAGACAGTTTGCTATTCCTGTACCCGACACAATCTACTAGACTAGTTGAGAATAGTTTTCTAGTTCTGTACCCAACACAATCTACTAGCCTACTTAAAGACAGTTTGCTAATCCTGTACCTTACACAATCTACTAGCATAGTTTAAGACAATTTGCTATCCCTGTACCCGACACAAGCTACTAGCTTAGTTTAAAACAGTTTGCTATTCCTGTACCTGAATCATTCTTTGCGCTTGGTTTAAGACACTTTGCTATTCTTGTACCCGACACAATCTACTAGCACAGTTTACGACAGTTTAAGACAATCTACTAGCAAGTGAATAATAATTGTGTTGAAACAATTTGAACACTACACTATAAAGAGATAATGCACATTTCATTAGGGAAATAATTGTTCTATACAACCTAAACTTCCTTCAAAAAATGTTGAAATACTATTTGTTAAATGATTTGTACTGTCAATTTAACCCCAACTACAAACCTCACACTAACCTCAATACTATTTTCAATACATTACAACTTCTACACTTTTAATTTGTTTTCTTTTTCTTCATTTTTATATGAACCTTTTTACTCTCTTCCTTTTAATACATGCATTATGTTTTTCTCATGGTATACTACTCTGCTTTAATGTTACCTCCCACACATGTCCTTTAAAATACATCGATTGATGTTTGCAAATATTCACTTCACGTCAGTCTACGTGAATGCCGAATAGTTCAGGTTTCAAGTAATTTCTACATTAATCACCAATCCCGAACAACGGTTCACAGTGCTTTAAATTCTCCCAATGTTCATTTCGTTGTTCCATAATAATAATAATAATAATAATAGGCATTTATAATGCCCCAAATCAATCTAAAAGATGTTCGAGGCGCAGAAAAGCAGACAATTTAAACAAAACAATACATATCCAGTGAAAGAAGCAAAACAACAATTAGGGAAAACATATATACATGTACGAAATTTAAACAATGGATACCAACAAACTATGAATTAAAGAAATACATCTTGAAAAGGTGAATTTTTAGAGTAACTTTGAAAGTTCTGTCATTGTCTTCTCAGTTGATGTCATCATAGTCAATGATAGCAGCAAAACCTTTCCACGTCACAACCATCAGTGCAATCTAATGAAAATCTAAGTAAAAAATGGCTTTTTGAATTGCTTCAAAAACTTTCTGACATTAAGATATTGTACAGGGACAAATTTGCAATAATTTAATCATTTGAGAATTTAGTTCAGCAAGATAACACACAAAAAGCACTCAAGGCCATTTTAAAAAAGCAGTCCTTTTTTCTCACATTCAACCTTCCTACCCAAGCTTACCATCATTGGAAAGATCAGATCTTTCCAGTGATGGTAAACTAAAATAGAGTGACTGTTATGAAATCATTTCAAATGAAAGTGGAAAGATTTGAAATGCCAAACACCTGTGTAGCATTTATTAGCTGATTTCAAGGTTGTTGTTTTTTCTACTTATTGAAAGGAAAATCAATAAGTAAGACAAATTCCATAACTTATTATGCTGTAAAATAAAATCTTCAAGGTAATAATTTAATGTAAAATCGAACTTTGAATGCAAGCTTCCTGTTGTGTGTAAATGTGTTCATCATGCACAAGTGGTAAAACAATTTGGGCACCAACGGTTGTTTATGTCAAAAGAACTAGGGACAGAAAGGGTTATGCATCTGGAATGCGCTACATGTGTACATTTAAAAACACTTCATGGAGAGTACAACTTTGCTCTTCAATCTTTTGAGACGCAGCCTTGAAGGTCGCTGTATTTTTGGCGTCTGCTGCCAGGGAACTTTAGGCATGTTAGCCTAAGCTTTGGGGTTCAACACTTGACTGGGAAGAATTCACAAGTATAACATACCTCAGACAAGGAGGGAGTGATGTAAAACAGCGATGTAAAACACCTCATTCTAACTTGACCTAGATGAAGGGGCTCTTGTCCATTATGGATAGGCCTTATACTGTTCTCAAAGCAGTCATTAATCTGCAAACAAAATAAGACGCAAAACACTAAAATTTCCTTGAAATTTCAAGAATGAAGATATCTATTCTAAAAATGTTTGCATCTCAGAAATGGTCACTTGCTATACAATGTTATGGCTTTGAGAGATGGCGCAAAAACGTTTGAAAATGATTTCTACAGTACAACAAGAAGTTAAAATGTTTTCAAAAGTTGATGCAAATCTGATTAGGAAAATATTTTTGCAATACAAAATGAACTTGAAATGATTTCGAGAGATCAGACAAAATTGTTTTGGAAATTATTTGTACAGTACAACATCAACTAGGACTGGTTTCAAGAGATTAAGCTAATTTGGTTCGAAAATGCTTTGTTCAGTACGACATAAACTTGAAGTGGTTTCTTTAGATGACACTAAACTGGTTTGGTAATTTTTTGTAGAGTACAACATAAAATTGGAATCCTTTTGATGGTGGCACAAAATTGGTTTGGAAACCATTTGTGTTAAAGCATAAATTTGAAATAGTTTCATTTGATGATAGAAAATTGGTCTTGTTTTATCCAAGATGCAAATATAAACATCTATTAACCCTTTGCTTGCTACGGACCCAAATTTGCGCCCGCAAGGTTTATTCCCTCACTGCTGTTGGAGCATATTTGCGCCCAACACAAGTTGCTACTTGTTTTGCATACTATCGAGCTTTCTTTTGACTCCCTGACATCCATCCGGGTACTTTTTGTACACTTCGACATGTAGAAGCCTGTTACAAACGAAAACACAACAGTTTTTATAGACACAATCCTATAATTTCCAAGTTTTTCTGTGACTGTTATCACCGTAAAACAAAAGGCAGTAAACATGGATGACGCAGCAGTATTCTGGGAGATTTTCACAGATTCTGACTCGAGAGAAACAGAGTTTGAGGATGTTTTGGGTTCCGAAATGACAGTACAGTGTAACATGAACTTAAAAAGGTTTCAACACATGACACACAAATGGTTTTGGAATGTATTGTACAGTACAACATAAAATTGCAATGGTATGAGAGGGGACACAAAAGTGGGTTGAAAATCATTTGTACATTACAACATTAACATAAATGGATTTGAGACTTACACAAATCTGGTCAAGAAATAATTTGTACTGTAAAACATGAGCTTAGAATGTTTTTGAGAGTTTATGCAAAAACGGTTAGGACATGATTTGTACAGTACAATATAAGCTAGAAATGGTTTCAAGAGATGGCACAAAAACAGTTTGGAAATGGTTTTTTTTAGTACAATAAATTATCTTGTAATAGCTTCGAGAGATGATGCAAACATTTATTGGGAATGAGTTGTACAGTACGACATGAGTTTGAAATGGTTTTGAGAGGTGGCACCAAATAGGGTTGCAAATGATTTGTACAAGAAAACATGAGCTTGGAATGGTTTCAAGAGAAACTTTGTTTGGAAATGACTTGAAGAGTACAGCAAACAATTCAACGTTTTCGAGAGATGACCTAAAATTGGTTTCTCATTGATTTAATTAAAAGGCTATAAGACTCTGCTAGGGTTGAAAAGTCAGGGCGCTACCAGCGCATTTATACCATAGTTGCTTTTGGTTGGTAAGAAGTTTTGCAACAGCTAATACTATTTTTCAGCTTAGACAGATGACGCAAAATAAGTTTGGTAATAAATTGTTAAGTACAACATGAACTTAGACTGCTTTCAATAGCAGATGCAAAATTGGTTTTCAACTGATTTGAAGATTTAAAAAAAAATCTTGTAAAGGCTTAAAGAGATGATGAACATTTCATTTGGAAAAGAATTTGTTATGCATAATGTTATGTATTGTAACCATTCCCATAGTTTAAGACAGTTTGCTATTCCTGTACCCGACACAATCTACTAACATACTTTAAGACAGTTGCTAATCCTGTAGTTGAATCATTCTTTGTGCTTGGTTTAAGACAGTAAGCTATTCCCATACCCAACACATTCTACTAGCATAGTTTAAGACAGTTTGCTATTCCCGTACCCAAATCATTCTTTTCGCTTGGATTAAAACAGTTTGCTATTCTCGTGCTCAAACCACTTTTAGCACTTGGTTTAAGATAGTTTGCTGTTCTTGTTGTACCCGATACAATCTGCTAGTTAATTTTCAGACAGTTTGCTACTCCTGTACCCAGAAACATTCTTCATGCTTGGTTTATGACTGTTTGCTATTTCTGTACCCGATAAAATCTACTAGCATAGTTTATGAAAGTTTGCTTCTCCTGTACCCGACACATTCTACTAGCTTGTTTAGGACAGTTTGCTATTCCTGTGCCAGACACAATCTAATAGCATAGTTTAAGACACTTTGCTATTCCTGTACCCAAATCATTCTTCCCACTTGGATTAAAATAGTTTGCTATTCCTGTACTCAACACAATCTATTAGCATAGTTTAAGAGTTTGCTATTCCTGTAACCGAACAATTTTTCACACTTGGTTTAAGACAGTTTGCTATTCTTGTACCCGACACAATCTGCTGATAAAGTTTAAGATAGTTTGCTATTCCTCTACCCCGATTCATTCTTTAAGCTTGGTTTAAGACTGTTTGCTATTTCTGGACCCGATAAAATCTACTAGTATATTTTATGAAAGTTCGCTTCTCCTGTATCCGACACATTTTTAAATTCTTCTAGCTTAGTTTAGGACAGTTTGCTATTCCTATACCCGATATATTCTTTCATTAAACTTTTAAGACAGTTTCCTATACCTGTACCTGAATAATTCTTCACGCTTGGTTAAGGACAGTTTGCTATTCCTGTACCCGAAACAAAGTACTAGCATAGTTTAAGACGGTTTGCTAATCCTGTACCTGAATCATTCTTCGTGCTTGGTTTAAGACAGTATGCTATAATTCCTGTAGCCGAGACAATCTACTAGCTTGTTTAGGACAGTTTGCTATTCCTGTACCCGACACAATCTACTAACATACTTTAAGACAGTTGCTAATCCTGTAGTTGAATCATTCTTTGTGTTTGGTTTAAGACAGTAAGCTATTCCCATACCCAACACATTCTACTAGCATAGTTTAAGACAGTTTGCTATTCCTGTACCCAAATCATTCTTTTCGCTTGGATTAAAACAGTTTGCTATTCTCGTACTCGAACCACTTTTAGCACTTGGTTTAAGATAGTTTACTGTTCTTGTTGTACCCGATACAATCTGCTAGTAATTTTTCAGACAGTTTGCTACTCCTGTACCAAGAAACATTCTTCATGCTTGGTTTATGACTGTTTGCTATTTCTGTACCTGATAAAATCTACTAGCATAGTTTATGAAAGTTTGCTTCTCCTGTACCCGACACATTCTACTAGCTCGTTTAGGACAGTTTGCTATTCCTATACCCGATACATTCTTCACGCAACTTTTAAGACAGTTGCTATACCTGTACCTGAATCATTCATCACCCTTGGTTTAAGACAGTTTGCTATTCCTGTACCCTACACAATCTACTAGCATAGTTAAAGACAGTTTGCTATTACTGTACCTGACACAATCTACTAGCATAGTTTAAGACAGTTTACTATTCCTGTACCCGACACAATCTACCAGCATAGTTCAAGACAGGTTGCTTTTCATTTCTATACCTAAAACATGCTCCATGCTAGGTTTAAGACAGTTTACTTTTCCTGTTCCCGACACAATCTAATAACATAGTTTAAAACAGTTTGACAATCCTGTAGTTAAATCACTTTTTGTGCTTGGTTTAATACAGTTTGCTATTCCTGTACCAGACACAATCTAATAGCATAGTTTAAGACACTTTGCTATTCCTGTACCCAAATCATTCTTCCCACTTGGATTAAAATAGTTTGCTATTCCTGTACTCAACACAATCTATTAGCATAGTTTAAGACAGTTTGCTATTCCTGTAATCGAACAATTTTTCACACTTGGTTTAAGACAGTTTGCTATTCTTGTACCCGACACAATCTGCTGATAAAGTTTAAGATAGTTTGCTATTCCTCTACCCCGATTCATTCTTCAAGCTTGGTTTAAGACTGTTTGCTATTTCTGGACCCAATAAAATCTACTAGTATATTTTATGAAAGTTCGCTTCTCCTGTATCCGACACATTTTTAAATTCTTCACGCTTGGTTAAGGACAGTTTGCTATTCCTGTACCCGAAACAAAGTACTAGCATAGTTTAAGACGATTTGCTAATCCTGTACCCGAATCATTCTTCGTGCTTGGTTTAAGACAGTATGCTATAATTCCTGTAGCCGACACAATCTACTAGCATACTTTAAGACAGTTTACTAATTCTGTACCAAAATCATTCTTCACGCTTGGTTTAAGACAGATTTATTTTCCTGTTATTGACACAATCTACTAGCATAGTTTAAGAGTGTGCTATTCCTGTACACGCCACAAGCTACTAGCAAAGTTTAAGAAAGTTTGCTATTCCTTTACTTGCCACAAGCTACTAGCATAGTTTCAGACGGTGTGCTATTCCTGTGGCCAATATATTCTACGAGCATTGTTTAAGACAGTTTGCTATTCCTGAACCCAACACAATTTACTATAGTTAGAGACAGTTTGCTATTACTTTACCCTACACAATCCACTAGCTTAGTTTAAGACAGTTCGCTATTTTGTTGTAACTGACACAATCTACTTGCACAGTTAAAGACAGTTTGCTACTTATTTCTGTACCTAAAGCATGCTTCATGCTTGGTTTAAGACAGTTTGCTTATCCTGTAGTTGAATCATTCTGTGTGCTTGGTTTAAGACAGTTTGCTTTTCCTGTAACCGAACTATTTTTTCGCAACAATCTACTAGTATAGTTTATGACAGTTGCTATTCTCGTACTTGACACAAATTTCTAGCATAGTTTAAGACAGTTTACTATTCCTGTGCCCGACTCAATCTACTAGCATAGTTTAAGACAGTTTGCTATTCTTGTACTTGACACAATCTACTAGTGTAGTTTATGACAGTTTGATATTCCCGCACACATTTTACAGTTGCAACGGATTGTGTTTGGTGGCACAATACTTGTTTGAAAACAACTTGAACAGTACATTATAAATTTGGAATTGTTTCAGAGATGATGTATTCTTGGTTCCAAGACCATGGTGTTTGCGCGTACACACAACCAAGGTTGAGATCTATGTACACCGCACACTGTACTCGTTTGTAATGAATAAACAAAGAGCGCCCTTTGTAATTTTGTACCCTGGATCTTGGACATTTGCAGTGATGGGTCTTAACTTGTTTCTTTTTTTTTCTGCAAATCTCCTTCGACTTTTGGAGGAAGCCAATCAGAGGTCACATTTTACATGGGTTATGAATAATTAAACGATTTGGTGCACAGGAAGCTTGTTGTACAAGTTCAATGCAGCTGTACTCTGCACTGGACAAGCACTGTTATTATAACCATTGCTCTATGATATAACTGTGGGGAGACCATGAGCTTGAAATTTCTTGCGACCGCGGTCATCTGAGCTTTGACTCGGCAGCAGCTGGCGATCATGCAGACGTTAACATGGCCGCTTCTACTAGGAGTGTGTGGTTGTGCTTTTTATTCGGTATAAAATTAATTACCTATAAGCATAGGCCTATGTGTCTTTAACCCTTTAGTCACTGTTCCGCCCGAAACCGCCCAGCCTAGTACTCACTGTACCGCCTGAACCGCCCGAAAATCAGTCCGTGTTTTCAATGCATTAACAAAGCAATTTGATGAATAGCGCCCCCAAGTGTCATACATTGATAGGAAGGCTGGTACCTCCCCTTTCGAATGCCATGAAAAATATATATTGTTGCCATTGAAAAAAATGACGTAAACCCAACTCAAAGGTCAAAGTGTCGACAAATTCCGGTCGAGTTCACCGCACCGCGGCGCTGTGCGTGCAACTGCGAAACATGGCCGCCACTTCCAGACTAACGCTACGAGAAGCTATGCACGCTGTAGTGGAAGATTCTGACGATGATAATGACAATTTGGATCTACAATTGGATGCAAGTGACATTGAAGTTTCACAGGTAATTATTTTGCCATCTTCGACTTTATTTTGTGATACTCAAAGCTTCAAATTGTGAAAGATGTAAGCCAATGTTTTTCGTCTCCATTGAATGAAAATCACGCTAGTCAGTCGCCTTGTGTTTTTACGTTGACAACGTTTTGGATTCACGTCTTCATGTTCTTATTTTTGTAGTAAACGTGCTAATACTACTTTCATCATCCACAAAACATGATGTTATTTCCAAAATTATAGCAACATATTGTTATCATTGAAACGGGTGTGTAGTAATTTCAAAAAAATACATACAAAATAGTGCAACATGAACGATGTTTTGAGGGGTTTTGTGCATTTCTTTTCCCCCATACATGCATTTATTTTTTTCTTCACATTGTCAACACTGTAAGAGTCCTAATGACAAGCAAAAATGAATTGATTGTTTGCTTTGTCTACTTTACTGTATCCATTCATCTACTTCAAAGTGTTCAATATTTTTTTATCATGTAATTTTGACTACATAGTACATGTACGACAGGTACAGTGTCAGATAAAATATATTTATGGTTTTATGGTTTGAAATTCATAAAATCATTAGTCGGGCACATACGATTGAACCCCAAGTTATTTGTAAATCTAAAAGTCTGCTTGAGTTCACTGCAACATGGTAAAATCCCGCCATCAACATAACAGCCACTGCTTCAAAATTGATGTTACCAAAACAAATATTATGATAAAGAAATTAGTTTGGATTCAAGTCAAAAGCATTTGACGAAAAGCATTGTTTGAGACGTTGTTTTTGTTTGTTTGTTTGTTTTGTTTTTTTGTTTTTTCTTTTTGCTATCTTTGATTTCATTTTGTTTGTATCAAGAAAATAAGATAAGCCAAAATCTGAAATAAGCCTAGCACAAAATTATGAAAAATACAAACCATAACAAAATAACAAATTACGATTCATCTGATATAGGCCTCACCTTCAAAGTATGAAGGATAAACCAAGGTATACCACAATTAGTAATTTAGTTTTTTTTTCTTATGTTCTCTATTTTTCTAGATTATTTCGAGTAGCGAAGAAGACAGTGATGATGACTTAGAAAGCACTGAAAGTTCTTCCGATGATGCAAACATAGTTGACGATAGTGATGAAGATACCCCTGGTACGAGTCAGCGTAGTGGCAGAGGCCGTAGAGGCAGAGGTCGTGGTGGCAGAGGTCAGGGTGGCAGAGGTCGGCGTGGAAGTGGTCAAGGTGGTAGAGGCCGAGGGTGTAGTGGAAGAGGAAGAGGACAGAGGCAAATCAGAAACAAAGATGGTGACACTGCCCCTCCAGCAGGATGGTCCAATACCTTGATTGATCCCATCATTCATCCCTACACAGAAACCCCGGGGCCCCAGTGCAACCTTCCATTTGATGCAAAAGAGTTGGACTTTTTGCTCTGCCTTGTTGGGAATGATTTATTTGATTCTTTGGCACACAATACGAATATGAATGCCGTCTGCAAAAGGCCACCAATCATACCAGATGTCAACAACGAATATGCTACGTCGGACCAATACTGGAAACCCACTTATGGTGATGAAATCAAGGCCTTTGTTGGTATAAATATCCTCATGGGGTTGAAACAAATGCCAGAGTACAATGACTACTGGAGTAATGACCCCATGATGAATGACAGCTACATAGCTTCACGCATGTCTAAAAACAGGTATGAGAAATTGTCACAGTTCTTTCACTGTAGCAATCCAGCTGACCCCATCGATAATAATGACCGAATCAACAAAGTGCGTAACTTTGTCGAAACACTCGATGAGAACTTCCAACACATGTTGATCCCTGGAAAACATTTATCCGTGGATGAAGCTATGATAAAGTACAATGGGAGACTTTTATGGAAACAGTATATGCCCCAAAAACCAACAAAATGGGGAATAAAATTGTGGTTCCTATGTGACTCAAGCACTGGCTACTGCTTGACATTTCGTGTATATACAGGACGTGCTGCCAACACCGACTTGATACGAGACTTTGGATTAGCGTATACAGTCGTGATGGAACTGATGCAACACTACCTCATGCGACATCACCACCTTTTTGCAGATAACTTCTTCTCATCTCTGCCTCTTGTGGATGATCTTTTTGCAGCTGATACTTACTACTGCGGAACATTGAGGAAAGACAGGGTAGGCATACCAAGACAGCTACAGAATGCGAGTCTGAAAAAATATGAGAGTGTCAAGTGGCAGATGGATCATTCCCAAATAATCGTCACAAACTGGAAAGATAAGAGGAATGTTTACACCATTGCTACCAACAATGATGGCGCTGATGTTGAGAGGGCCCGTACAAAGTTTCGACAAGATGAAATGATTACCATTCCTTCAGTCATCGCTATGTACAACAAGTACATGGGGGGTGTTGACCACTGTGATCAGTACCGTTCGTACTATAAAGTTGGACGAACGGGGAGACGTTGGTGGAAGTATTTGTTTTGGGGATTGTTCAACCAGGCACTTGTGAACGCATACATCCTATGGGAATTGTCAACAAGACCACATAAGAAAGAAAAGCGGAGCTGGTCACTAAAGGCCTTCAAGACGGCAATCGTACATCAGTTGATGGATGATTTCACATCACGCAAGAGAACATCAGTGGGTCTTATCAAGCGACCGGTATCACGAACCCTGACAAAGGATTTACACCCTGGCCACCCTCTTGTTCAGTTTGGAGATAGAAAGCGTGTATGCGTATGCTGCAAGCACAATGGCAGGATGACGGAAGGCAATCTATCAGTCCAGACGTCATTTGGTTGTTCTACATGCTCAGTGAACTTGTGCAGAATCCACTGTTTTGGTGAATGGCATACTGAACAATGAATGCAACATTTTATAAGTACTCTGCTAACCTGGTTCCAGACCAAAGTAAACAGTGTGTATAAAGATAACTAGAATGTCAGGTCAAAGGTCAACTTTATAAAATGCAATCATACCCAGGGAAATGTTCCTTGATTTATTTCCTCATTCATTGGGGCACTAAGACACGGGGTAACTGCTCAAGCAAGATACATTCAAGCCAAGTCGGTGCATATTTGTAACTAAAAAATTTTCAATATTTTTGGCCTTTACAAGGTCAAAGGTCAAATGTGAATTTTATAAAATGTTCCATTACCTAAGCAAACCTACATATATTCACTTATTATATTGATCACTTGTTCATACGAGAGACTGATACATATGATCGTAAATCAATGTGACAAACAATCATGCCAAGCTAGGCTTATTTGTAAAACTGGATTTTAGTATGTTTTGACCAATTTCAAGGTCAAAGGTCAACTCTAAGAATGTGGTAATTCATTATTTTGGCAGAATATTTCCAGGATAACCATTTTACTTCATAGAAACATAAAAAAACTGCTGAGAAAAAAAAGTTAGCACCACCAGGCAGACTTGTTGCAAATTTGATTGTTATTTCATAATGTTGTTGCAAACTCAAGAGGTCAAAGGTCAATTACAAGAGGTTACATTGAAGAAAAAAATGTCCAGTCAGTAAAAGTATCTTATGGTCTACCAAATAAACACAACTTGTAACACAAGACTATTTACAGAAAAAAAAGTGTACTGAGTTGTTTATTGTGAGTTGTTTCCAGTGTACAATTTATCAATTTCCTTCAGTGAGTAAATGACCATTGTACAACATACCTGCAGTTGCTATTGGGTTAAATTGCTCTCCAACAAAACCTGTGCTGTCGCTGGAATTTTTTTTTGCTTTGTTCTGCGCAACCCCACTGTTTCTTACGGTAATAAGAAAAATCTTATTCAGCCATGACTAAGCTAATTCCAATGTACACCAAGTGCCAACCATTGAGGCTGAACACCGACAGAAAACGTTAAGTAGCACTAACCAACCATGTGTAGTTCAAATATACTGCACTGGCAGTGAAAACTGCAAGCAGTAGGCCTACATAATAATAATTTACTATAATGTCCTGCTTTGCAGTATGCTTGTTTGCACAACGAGATGTCAGTGTTATTGCTCGCGAGTGACCTTTTGTGACTGTTAACCCATAATCTCTATTTTTTGACCAGCGCTTTTAATTTTCACGAACTTAAAAACCAAGCTAGAACCGCTGATTCCCGACTCATTTGTCTCTACCTTGCCACTTTGCCAATCAATGCAATCTACAAGTACAACGGACTTTTGCTACTTTCCTGGGAAAAAAAATGGCTCCGGTTTTTCTCTTTATTCCAAAATGATTGAAGACTAATGAGGCTGAAACTTCTACAGGGAAACTGTATTACATAAAAACTTATTTATTCATAGTGAGTAGAGATTTGATCTATTGCCCAAAAATCAGAAACAAGAATTAGAGATGTCCGTTAATTTAGCTGACGAAGTTTCACAAACTACGAAACTGGAAATAGGCCTACATCAACTAAAAATCAAGATATGTCACTTATGTGTGCATAATTTGCCAACTCCATTATGAAAGTAAAGTCACTTTTATGAAAGGAAAGTTTCAAGAGATGATGCAAAAGTGGTTTCAAAATAATTTATACAGTACAAAATCAACTCAATACGCAAAATACGCAGAATACGCAAAATTTGTTGGGAAAGGATTTGTACAGTACAACGTCAACTTGGAAAGGTTTTGACAGATGGCAAAACAAATTTTGGGAAATGATTTGTACGGTACCACAAACAAATGGAATGATTTCCAGAGATGAAAAAAAATTAAGTACGAAATGATTTCTGAGTACAACAAAAAGTTTTACTGGCTTTCGAAAGCCGATGCAAAATTGGTCTTTAAAATAAGTCTGTACGCGCATGCAGGAAGGTGGCAGAATGTGAGCCTGTCCAGATGACGCAGGTATACGGTTTATGAAGACGTTGCTTCTAAGGGATTGGCAGACTAAAATGTTGTGTAGAACCTTAAAAGCAAAAGGAATTATTTCTACAATACAACATAAACTTAGACTGTTTTTCGAGAAATAATGCAAAAATGGTTTCGAGTACAAAACAAAACTGCACTGGCTTTGTGCAATGTTTTAAGCATCAGTAATGTGCTACAATTGTAAACACAAAGAGTATGAACTTGCTCTTAAATATTTAAAAACACTGTTTTCTTAGCGTCTGTTACTGACAAAATTTAGGTATCTTAGCCTAAGCTATGGGGTTCAACACGTGACTGAGAACAATTCACAATTTCAACATACCTCAGACAAAGACGGAGTGATGCACATCCTCGCAAAGCATGACATTCTAACTTGAACTAGACGAAGAACTCTTGTCCATGATGGATACTGCTGTCCTATCAGTCAATAATCTGCAAACAAAATAAGGTACAGTACATGAAAAACTTTCCTCCAAAGTTCAAGAAATCAGACACCACTTTTGTCTTGTAAATGACCACTTGCTAAAATAATTACGTTATGGCTTTAAGAGATAATGCAAAAATGGTTTGAAAATAATTTGTAGAATACAACAAAACCTTAATGGCTTCCAGAGGCAACGCAAAGATTTTACATAACAACATCAACTTTGAATGGTTTCAAGAGATGATGCGGAAATGGTTCGAAAATAATTTGTAGAGAGCAACAAATTCTTGTAATGCCTTCCAGAGATGAACCAAAATTGGTTACACAATTATTTGAACAGTACAGCAAAAATTTGAGGCAAAACTGGTTTGGGAGGGAGTTGTACAGTACAACATGAACTTGGCAAACTTTTGAAACCAGGTGCAATATTGGTTTTCAAATGATTTGTAGAGTACAACAAAACTTGTAATGGCTTCAAGAGATCATAAATATTTGATTTGGAAATAATTTGTACAGTTCCAACGTACAACTGGATTGGTTTCAAGAGCTGATGCAAAATTTGTTTGGACTGGTTTTGTATAGTACAGCATAAACTTGGAATGGTTTCAATACGCAACACAAAATTGGTTTTAGAATAAATTGTAGAGTACAACATTAAGTTGCAATTGAGGACACAAAATTGGCTATAAAATGATTTGACAAGTACAAAAAAGACTTATAACGTCCTCAAGAGATGACGCAATAAATAGTTGAGAAACAATTTGTACCGCTCAGTTAGAACTTCAAATGGTTTTGAAAGACGACACAAAATTGGTTTTCAAATGATTGGTAGAGTAAAACAAAAACCTGCGATGGCTTCAATAAATGACACAAAATTGGTTTGGGAGTGACTTGTACACTTCAACATTTGTTTTGACGGGTTTCAAGAAATGACGCATAATTGGTTAAAAAATTCTTTGTACAGTAGAGTATAACACGAACTGAGAAAAGTTTTGACAGTGGACCCAAAATTCATATGGGTTTGAATTGTTGTGTACAACAAAAACTTGTGCCGGCTTCGAGAGATGACGCAAAAAATTTGCAGTACAACATGAACTTGAAATGGTTTCAACAGATGTCGCATAAATTGTTTGGAATTGATCTGTAGAGTACAACAAAATCTTGTCATGGCTTTGAAAGATGACTCAAAAGTAATTGTGAAGAGATTTGTACAGTACAACATGGCACAAATTTGGTTTGGGAAAAATTTGTTCAGTACAAGAATTAGTTGGGAAATGATTTGTACCGAACAATATCAGCTTTAAATGGTTTCAGGAGATGATGTCAATTAGTTTGGAAATTATTTGTACAACATAAACTTGGAATGGTTTCTAGAAATGATGCAAAATTGGTTTTGAAATTATTGTAGAGTAGAACTAAAAGTTGTACTGGTTTCGAGAGATGGCGCAAAAAATTGGTTTGGAATTGAATTGTTGAGTACAACAAAAACTTGTATTAAATGGCTTCGAGAGATGATGGGAACTTGGTTGGTAAATGATATCTTTTAGTACGTTGCCAACCTGGAATAGTTTTGACAGATGACACAGATTGGTTTGAAAATGATTTGCACAGTACAATATACTATTGGAAAGATGACTTAAAATTGGTTTGGAAATTATTTGGACAGTACAAAATAAACTTGGAGTGGTTTCGACAGATGATGCAAAATTGGTTGGGAAATGATTTGTAGAGTTCAACATCAACTTGGAATAGTATTAACAGATGACACAAAATTGGTTTGAAAATTTGAACTTGGAATGGTTTTGAGAGGTGGCATGAAATTGGTTTGGAAAGAATTTGTCCAGTACAACATCAAATTGGAATGTTTGACAGATGACACAAAATTGTTTTTGAAATGATTTTTACAGCACGGTTCATTTAGTTTGTTGTCGAAAGACGCCGAAAAATTGGTTTGGAAATGACATGTCCCATACAGCCTAAACTTTGATTGTTTTCGAGAGATGTCACAAATTTGGTTCGAAACTAATTTGTACTGTACACCACACAAATGCAATGGTTTCGAGAGATGACAAAATTGGTTGGGAAATGGTTTCTAGAGATGGCACAAAATTCAGCATCAAATTCAAATGTTTATGGGACATGGCACAAAAATGAAAAATGAAATGAATTGTACAGTACAAGAACATTTTTGAATGGTCTTGAGAGTTGGCAGAGTTTTTGTTGGGAAATGATTTGTAGGCCTACAGTCCAAAATAAACTTGAATGGTTTCGAGAGATGGCCAGTGTTCTCCACAGACTTTTTTGTTGGGAGGGCGGCATGACGTCATCAAAATGGCGCCCGTCGATGTGACGCCATCAAAATGGCGCCCGTTGGTGTATGACGTCATCAGACGTGAAAGCAAAAACATTTGAGATATTCCTTTTCGTAAAAGTAACGTTATTAACACCGGGCCCCAACACTATCTAAGGAGAATGATTGACATCCATTCCGGTCCAAACAACCTTATTGGAAAACCACTACAACTAATTCTAACCTACAATTTGTTATACAATTTGCTTTGTGCGCCGCGCAAAAAACATACACACAGGATATGCCGTACAGTGTGGGGTTTTATTATTTTTAGAAAGCTGGCTATGCGTTGTAAAGAATGTAAAAAAAAATTTCATTTTTGGACGATCTTATCCCCTAGTTTCAGCCCTAAATAATACTTTTTCCATCAACAACCATTATCATGGATTCGTGTTTTGAGGATCGGTTGTTTAGAACTTCGTATGCAATAAAATCATCAAGATTCAACGACAACGCAAATTAAGAAGATTCCATGAACTTTGCCTCGCATTGCCCTCTATCGGCAAAAGTTGTTGTTTGAATAGCCTTAATCCAAGGCTGTGTACGTTGTTCAAATCTGCAGGCGTGCGGCGCACTGTGCGACAATTCTTTACTCGGCCCGTGAACGTGTACTGCGTTGGAGACTAGCCAAGCTCTCTTATGAATATGGTAATTACAACGGCCATCAACGGCCAATCAGAGCATGCGGAGTGTTGGTTAGATTGGACTTTGGACCCTGCTGTTGCGGACCATACGTTGTGGGGCCTGGGCCAATGCACGTGCGGTGGATACTCGGCAGTCAGAACCATGCAGTTTTGGCATCGTGTTTTAACGTTTGTATAACAAAATGAACGATCGCAATTCCAATGCTGCAGTTTGGAAGTCGGGCATGGCTCGTCGGCTACTTGTTTGATCATACTAAGTGCGGGCGAAAAATAGTCTGTGTGTAAAGGAAGCTTATACCAGTGTTCGGCGCTGCCGTTTAAGTTGCTTTCGTTCCATGATTTGTCTTTTTTTTGGCAGGGTGGCCAATTATTTTAGCAGGGAGGCCACTTCTTTGGCAGGGCGGCCTTAAACTTTGGGAGGGCCCTCCCAAAACCTATGTGTGGAGAACACTGGATGGCACAAAATTAACTTGGAAATAATGTGTACAGTACAACATAAACTCAGGATGGTTTCGACAGGTGACACAAAAATGTTAAGGAAATGATTAGTACAGTAAAAAATCAGCTTAGAACATTTTTATCGAAAGAACGTGAACTTAGGAAAATATAGCAAGAGAGCACAACACTGGTTGGATTTTCGGGGGTTCATGCTCTATTCAAGGAGTAAATGACTGACATTTCACATACCCATTCCAGTAATGAAGTGAGCCAGAATATTATGGCTTCTGCCACCCTGTATAATGTTCCTGGAACAGTCAATCAGCCAGGTGGCGTCGAGAGTCCTACATCAGGGGGCTTGGTGATCACGAATCCAGAGAGCCATCAAATAAGCAGGTTTTGTATTAATACTGTCAAGCATTCTGGAGAGTTCGGTCCACCTTCTCAATGCACTCTTGCATGTCCTGGATCCGTAATTGTTGCAATTCCTGTCTGTTTTTCAAACTGTGTTTCCATGTCTCCATATCTACAATGAAAGCAAGCAAAGGTTCAATTTAGCTTCCAGATAACAAAACAACACATTTTAAAATTTGACATTAAATAATTTTGCTAATTAAAAAAAACATTATATCCTCTGAACAGATTTCTAATTGTTACCATTAAAAGGCACTTTAAAACCAATTCTGTTAGGGTCAACAATATTGCTTCATAGTTTTGCAGGCATTGTACATGTACTGACTAGACCAATTGTGCTCTCCAAGTCACGTCCAATAGTGGGTATCAAACATCAACAAATGTGACGATCCCCATAGGAAAGTGCCACTATTGTAAACTACATGATGAGTGCAGCATTTGTTTATAAATCCATTGAGGCTTTTCTTTCTCGGAATCTCAGAAAAATACTTTACAGTTTGTATCAGAGACTTTACAGGAGTGGAAGAGCTAGTGAGGAGAGTTTCAGCAAGTCTTGGAAATTCTTCAAGCAACATTTTGTTCATGCTGTGGTGTTCATATCAAAGTTCAATTTTATAAACTCTACTACTTTCCAATCCAATTTGAAGGGACTGCATAGTAGCAACCCTATTACCATCATTGGAAAGATCCAATTTTTCTCTTTCAATGATGGTAAGCTTACGTATGGAGGGTAAACATTGACAAAACTACAGCTTTTTTAACAAATGGCCTTTGTGCTCAGGCTTGACTGCTTATTTTGTGTTATCTTGGGCAACTTTAGTCGCCATTTGGGCTCAAGCAGAGTGTAATACACAGTCGACTAAAGTAGCCATTGGGGCTGAAAGGGCCAACCGTACTGATTCCAATCAGAACTATGAGCCAATCTGTCAAAGGTGCAGATGTCAAAACACAACTTTCAAGGGTTAAAGTAGAACACTGTAACCCGTCTTTACACGTCACGACTATCAATTTATTGTTTATTTAGCTAGCTACAAATGTCATGTACTTTGATTAAAATATGAAACAAACACACCAACATTAGCTTCAAAAGTTAAGTGAACTTTGCATCAAGTGTATTCTGGCAAAAAAAAATTAATATTGCCTTAAATTGAATTGAAAAAGTTAAAATAACTGCATCAATAGACACACTTTATATTTATAAAATTATTGTTCAATTTTTCTCATATTAATGTTGTATCACAATAAGGCATGATTAAAAATGTTCTGTTTCCAGTTACACTACTGACCATCTTTTTATGCCGCAACCCTAAACTGTTTATTCGGCTTGAAAAAAATGATATTAATAAAAACTGTACCAAGGGTAAATGTCTGACTTTGACCAACTTTTTTATCATGTGTTAAACAAAATTGAACTAAAAACCAGAACACATCAAGACAAATATACCGATATTTCAGTGAATACAGTCTCATGATTTTCTGATCCAAGGCCATCGTGTGTAACCGGTTCCGAGACTACCAACGAAAAATACCCACAATTCAATGCAAAGTGCGTACCTGTGTACAAAACACTGCATGTTGAGCTCATTCTACAGATTTGCAGATTGCACCGAAGTCCACCGAATCAGCAGCTTGAGCTGCCAAACCTTCAGAACGTAATCTACAAAGTTTGCATGCTTTTGCTTGATCGGGTGATTGAGCTACAAATTATACAGAGCACAGATTGCGCAAGTGTTTGTTCAATTCATTGTGCAAATCTGTTGAATGCAACTTCATTGTGCATTATCCGTATGAAAAAATTTATTACAAACCGCAGAACTTTGTTATTAACATCAAGACAACTGTTTTTTCTTACTTTGCAAGCAAGAGGCATCAGTTTGGTTGTAAAACTCCAAATCTCCATTCCTCAGCACTAATAAAAAATCCACATGCGAGTCAAACAACACGCATTCTGGTTGCAAACCAGTTAAGTCTGCATGACCATACCACACAGTATGTGTACATACATGGATATGTGAGAACCAGACTTACAGACTTCATAGTCTACAAAATAAAGGTTTCTAATGTCTGTTGAATTCCTACATAGTATGTATCAAATTTTCTCATTCAGATGAATGCCCACTTACCAATTAATTTAATTAAGAAATTAGCATATTTTTTACTAAGCAGTAATTCCGTATGGCTTAAAATCATACTAAAAGAAAACAAGTGAAAAACAGTCAAAACATGTAGAATAGGGTGATTTTTGACATGTCATTTCCTTTGTGGAAAAGTGTTGAATTAACCAACTTGAATTTAACGTTCAAAATCACAGTTCTGCAAAAATTTAGATTTTTTTTTTAATCTTCCTCAATAATTTTTTTTTAAGTGGTCCCTGATTCCCCCCTCCCTACTGTCTCTCACAATTAATCCCTTCACTGACAAAGTTCCCTCAGATGTGCAGCAAGGTTATGTAGCTACTGATAAACACAAAAGGTAGTTGACTAGGTTGAAACTAGGGATACAAACAATAATTCAACAATGTTGAGCGGTAAAGGGTTCACCATGTTTGCTTTGAACACTACTTACATTGATAAAAATTATTCAAGTTACTGCATGGGGCCATCAACTTTGCTGTGTATGAAGACAGAAAGGTTTTGATGCTCCTGGCACACTAAACATTGATCTGTAACAGGCCTTGAATTACAAGGAGACCATGGTGGCCATGACCTATGCTGCCCTGGTCTTGGCCTTGGTGCCCCTTCAAAAGTTCCCCGTAGACTTTCAGATTATGCAATGCAAGTGCCCTGAGCAAAATAGAAATGGCCTTGCCCTTTCAAAAATGAAATTCCAGGCCTGCTGTAAGTGGATGTTGCCTAAAAATACATGCAGTCTTACTTTAAAATGATCATGTTATTCACTGCAAATTACTCATGATTTGATTTTTGTGTCCAAGGAAAATAGCTTCAGATAAAGATACTTGAGACAGTATGCTGTTTTATTAATCATTTGGGTCATCAAATGTTTAAACGTAATCAAGATGTGAACTTCAGTCAGGTTGTTGCTAAACCAATTTCAGTGGTGGGATCAATGTTATTTTTTTTCATTTTTGTAGCCCACCAAGGGCAAGTGGAGTGGTGGAGCACAACTGTTTTCATCTTGGTCCAGGGGTTAGGGTTATAGGATCGAACACCTCTGATGTCCCAGGTGCTTGGGATTCATGAGGCTACAACCCCTTAAGCTCCCAGAGTCTAGGGTTTTTATTTAGTACAAATCAGTATGTGTTTAAATGTATAGTATTAATAATCACTTCATGATAGGCCTAAGGCCTGTGAAACAAATCTGTTTCTGCTAGCTGACTGACCCTTATTTTTGTTTAGTACAAATCAGTATTCTGAAACACTTCTTTAGGTTGCAAAGAATGAAGGAAAAAAACCAACACACTGTATGCAGGAAAAAATATGTGTTTAAATGTATATTAATAATCACTACATGATAGGCCTAAGGCCTGTGAAACAAATATGTTTCTGCTAGCTGACTTACCCTAATTTTAAGTTGCAACCTTAAACTTTTAACTCATTTTACTAGGCTTTACAAGAAACAAGTTAAAGGAAAAAAGCTCAAAGAAAAAGAAAACAAAAGATGAACTAATGTATGAAAATGTATGAATTTGACAAATTTAAATTTTTTTAACAAAGCTGAAATAAAAACCAGAACACATCAAGAAAAGTTTACGGATAACTCCTTTATTTGAGTGTATTTGTGATCCTATTTTGTGATCCATCCGGCCATGTAACCGATAATCCTATGACTATGGCTTCTGACTGGCACCCCGAACAAACACATTAATGAAATAGGGAGACTGCCTACATAGGGCTAGATACTTCATTTGGTAGAGCACCGGCAAATTAAATTGGAGGTCATTGATTTAAATCCTGCCCTCGTCAATCTTTCTTTGTTCAACCCAATTTTGTTTAACCATTACCCATTCAGATTCCCTTGTGGTTTAATACATACTTTTGTTTAGTTTGTCAAATCATGCACAAAAGCAATTTTTTCATTTATGGCTATAATCTCAGACGATAAAATGAAGGTTTCAATTATCATTTGGCTTAAATCATGGATGTATAAAAAAAGCCTTTAATAGTTGTACATAAAAAAGCACAGATTTTCTAATTTGTGGACTCCTCTTCAAAAATTATGGACATGCAGAAGAATATATGAATAAAATATCAGCTTCTTAAATCAGAAAAAATATGAACAAACATTACCTGAATTTTCACTTGCATAATTAGTTCTGGTAAAAGTAGTATTTACTATACAGTCATTTGACCAGTTCGGGATCACTTTTTGAATTCACATTGTTTTTGGTTGCAATCTCTTTGACATTTTAAACAAACAAGTTTATCAGTTTACCTAAACATGTTATAAAACTCACCAAGTATCCACTGACAAAAAAAGATTAGTACTTTTGAAGAGGCTTTGAGAAAAGTATTGTCACCTGTTTGACCAGTTCAGGATCAGTTGATTCTATTCTGAATCAGTAGCTTGCCCTCTATTGCAAACCAATACTCCTATTCATAAAACTGTCTCTCAAGGACACAAACTTCACAAGTGTGTTGGCATGGACATGGACTTCCTTTCTCCAGAGAATTTCATGCAAGTGTATTCAACAACAGCGCAAAAATCCAGCAACAAAAACACAAAACAACAGCAAAGGCAAATGAAAAGGTGAAGCACGCCTAAAAACAACATTGACCCAAATATCTATTCTTACAGTCGCAATTTCCTCCTCCAAGTTTCATTTTCTCACAAAAAAACAATATTCCTACAAGAATTTGTTGAAGAAATGTATCTTAAAAGCAACAAATAAACTTTCGACTGCAGCAGTAAGGTTTTACCTCACTGAGTGCGGCACCATTTGACGCAATGAGAGATGCTGAGTAGTGAGTGATCCCGAATTGGTCAAGGGTACGATGCCCCCCAAAAGACGATTTCGGTAATTTCGTCTCCTCCAAAAAACAAGACGACTGCTCAGTATTTACCTGAAATATTTTTTACACATTCTAAGCATTTAACATAAATGTTATTGGCCCTGGCGTTCAAATTTTAAAGGTGAGAAGTTTTAACAGCGTTTTTCAACCAACATTTTTTTTTAAATAATGATCAAAATCGCAGACAAACTTTAAGAAAATGGCCATAATTTATTTGTTGATAAGTTTGGAACCTTATTTTGGGTTTGTTGGTTTATTGCATGTTATTCTTCACATGTATCAACAGAAATTGGTAATGTGAGAAGTAACTTAATTATGGGGTTGTTGCAAAGTTGGAGTGATCCCGAACTGGTCAATGATCCCGAACTGGTCAAATGACTGTATTATATTAATACTAAAATAGCGACAACGGTGCAGTGCACGGGCGACTGGCGTCCTACCCCATGGCTACGGTTTCGCCACACTACCGTCCGAGGACTACAGTCGTCTGACAGTCGTAGCCTTACAAACATGCACAAAAGCCAGGGCTATAAATCCGAAGGCCTACGGGGACAGTTTTCTTGTTCCATATTTCAAAATGAGTACAGTTGTAATTCGACAAAATACAACCCAAAATTATTCCTTTACTAACCTTTTTTCCCTGAGGTTGAAAACTGGACTCACTTCGCCTTTTCAAGCGGGGAAATTCCAAACCAAAACGGCAAACGTCATCATCAATTAATGTTCCATCGATGGCGACCATGTTGTCCATTCGCGTGCAGCAATCAGACAAGCGCGTACCAAACGTCACAATAGAGCAACTGTTAACAAAAAGTGACAAAAGAAATTCAACACCAGTGGAGGACGTTCTTTATAAATCCTCCTCCATGACAAAACCGAACATAAGGTTTAGCTTTGAATATAACGGATGGTACTCGTTTGTTAAACACTTCGCTGGAGCGGTCATTCTTTACGTTCTTGAAAACGCCTAGAATTTACGAAAGCTTTATTTGTTCACTGCTTCCTAAAACGAAAATATATATATATAAAAATAATCCACCAACACACAGACGTTTGGGGACAGGACTGTGGGAATCAGAGGTCATTTGCATAGAATTAGAGTGACTTTGCAAGGTTTGATACTTGATGGTCAAAAATCGAGGAAAACAGCTTTAACTGAGCACAAGTCATAATTATGACTAATATCTCATAGTTATGATGCGGCATATGTTATAACAACGACTTGTGCAAATTAAGTCGTATTAGTGAGATATATATAAGTCATAATTATAACTTATACTAAGTGCTCATTATAAATGAAAGTCATAGTTCTGACTTTAATTTTCGTTCTCTCTCAATATTCCTTTAACACTTTGGTAGTACTGAGGCAAGAATTAATATTAAAATCCTCGTCACTGGCTGTTCACGCTGTCAGTTTTTGATGATTGAAACAATTTAGTTAAAACTATGATTCAATTAATGTTTACATTTCAACTTGGCAAAACCATGCGTTAATAAGTAAAAGTTTAAAAGTGGCATAAAGCATGTAAAACAAAAGCAACTAAAAAGGTGTGCAACCATCAGTTAGGTAGAAAATACAAGTGTTCACAGATTAACACAAGATGTGGTAAAACAAAACTTCCCTTGAAATGCTGTTGAGTAATGAGTAAAACAGTTATTTTAGATCTCGATAGACAAAAACCGCTAGTTGAAAATAGGGAGGGTATTTTTCACTACCTTGTGACCCCGATGACTAATTGAGCTTAAACATTTCACGGGTTTGTTATTACATGTAAATGTTTAGTCACAAAAAGTGCAGATACTGGTTTTTGACAGTTGCCAATGTTGTTAATGTGCTTTTTAAAATTTAAGTACCTCTTTTGAAGAATGTTAATGACGTGTTTGGCGTCAGTTGGGATTTTTTAAGCAACAGGACTTGAAGGATTCTAAAAAGAACCTGCGAGTACTATTTTCTGTACCATTCTCTTAAAACCAGACTAAAGACAAACAGGAATTTTTTACTAAGTCTATCAATGTATACCACACAAAAAAGGGTTGAGGAAAAGATCACTTCTTGAGCTTTAGAACGGCTGTAGCAGTGATTTATTCTACATAATAATTGTATGTACGTGAGGCTTGTATATGACGCACACAATCATAGTAATGCAACTACACTGTAGTTAGTAGGCCTGACTGGCTAGCTGTGTGTGGTGGGTGAAAACTGAAGATCAGAGGCCCCAGAAACATCGTATTACTTTTTATGCAAATCAGCAACAGCATCATGGAACCTCGACCTATTTATTGCAAAAAGAGACGTGGGAGAGGGCGCTACAACAGTTCAATAAACAGTTCAACAAGGTCCAACAACACTTTATCAAAGACAAAGCCCTCTCAGAAACACACAAATGTTATGCTATTTTTGACCTGGGTCCAATTTCATGGAGCTGCTTGATAAGCATACAAGTACAACAAGATAGGCACAACAAAATTCTGCTAACCAGAGTATGTAACTGGTATCCTGCTTAGTTTTGCTAAGCTAAACATTTTTCTTGAGCACAGGGGCGGCGCCACTTGGGGGGGGGGCAGTTTAGCGTCTGCCTCCATCGTTAGAAGAAAACCATGAAAAGGGGAGAGGAAAAGAAAGGATTGATAGAAAGAAGAAAGAGAAGACAATTTGAAAAAGAACAGGGACTAAAAAAATGGAAGGGGGGAGGATTTAGGGAGTTATGTTACCTATATAGCCTAATATTTAGCAAAATAGGAAAAGGTATATCATATAATAATAGTGATCCCGGTAGCAAGAGTTTCCCCTGTGTCATATTTCGATTTTTAATCCCCACTTGAGCGGTAAAGAGTTTAAGTCCAAGTGTTCAAAGAGGAAAGAGTGAAATCATACATGTAACCGTGTGCTAGCCAGTCATGAGATGACCACAAAAAACAGTTGATGCTATTTGATAAATGCATCATAGAGAGATTTATATGCCAAAAATATATACATAGGACCGGAATGCATTCGGAATGTTAAAAAGCTTGAAGTCTTGTCAGTTATAAAGCTTCTCCCTGTGTTGAGACAGAATCTAGAATTGAAAGGCAAGCATTAAAAAAACATTTAAGGGGTCATGTATAGTTCTTTGTAGAAAATGGGGGTGGGGTGGGGAGGAGTCGGTTTTATGGAAGAGGTGGAACAGAAAGTGAAGGAGCGTAGAGGGAAACGGTAGGTTTGAAGGGTGTTTACAAAAAAGGGAGTGGCAGAAATGGAGGGGGAGAGTGCATTGCATTGTTTAATTGGCAAAAGCGGTGCTGATTGGGGGAGAACAAAATCAACAGTTAAATGCTAAACCACAAGAAGACCAGGTATGAAGGGGGTTGGGGTTGGTGGGGGAAGGGTGAGACAGGAGGAAGGATGCGAGAAAAAGGAGACTGTGTGCCTAGGCACTGTTCTGCCTAATTAGTCTTTAATGAATTAGCGATGTGTTTCTGGGAGTGCTGGAAGTTTGAAACTATTTCTGGCTCTGCTTTTTGAACCCCCTGGGGCCTTTAAGTGGGCCCCTGGACCCCATGCTGCAAGTGCCAAGACACTAAAGCTTTGTCATCCCCTCTATACAAATACCATAGCGTCGCCCCTGTTTAAGCAGCTTTATAAAATTGGGCGCTGGGCCCAATTATATATAGCTTTGCAAAAAACATTGCTCAAACATTTTATGCTAAGCAAAACTATGCGGGATATCAGCCAAAGATGAAGCATGTGACATGGTATCTCATTCTGGTAGGCATACTTTTATTAGAGCAGCTTCATGAAATTGGGCCTGTGGCCAAAGCCTGTAAGCACAAAAACTTGCTTAGCACAGAAAACTCTTGTTTAGCAATAATATATTACACGCCACTTTACCGAGAAGTTACCAATGCTGTGACTGATACCCCACTCCTTTCTTGCTTAGCAAAAATGAAAATTTTTGTTTTGGCTGAAAAGCTTTGTGAAATTGGGGCCCTGTGCCCTATTTAAAAAAAAAAAAACGGTCACTGAAAAACTTGGTTACCACAGAAAAAATGCTTAGCAGAAACAGCAAGTTACCGGTACCCCCTCGTTTCTTTCTAAGCGAAGAGTTCGGAAATTACCCCTGGTCTGCTATCTTTTTTTTCTGTACAGATAAGGACAAGCACCGGTCATACAAACCGAATAGTTTGATACTCTCAAACTGGTATGTAACGTCAGTGCTATTTTAGGAGACACAATTCTGCACCGACACAATAATTTTATGTATTAAAGATGCTACGGTAAAATTTTTGCCTATTTGACCCAAAAATCTTGATTTAAACTTTAAATAGCTATTTTTATAAATTGGAGAAAGTTAGCTTTCATTAAGGTATTGCACGAGAAAATCCTCCATGGACTTTTAATCTTGCTCTCGATATTATCTCACAATCATCAGCCATGTACAAACAATTTTCTTCGCTTCAAACTACATGTAAAATGCTACTTTATTTTACAAAAAGCAAAGAAAATTATAGAAACAATAAGTGCAGTCAAGGCATACACATTTTCAAATCTGACTTCCTAAACTTTATTTTAGTCAAAACTTGAACTTTCACAAGGGTCATTTGAAGGTCAAGGGGTGTGTTGTAAACAATGCAAAGTATACATAGAGCATGTTTATTCCTTCTTCTGTGTAGAACACAGATGAAGTGAATAAATCTGCTCTGTTTATAATTGTAAGCTATGTCAGCATGCCATTTGCCCTAATAATCTTTTCTGAAATTGAGTGGAAACTGGCCTGATGAATGCACTTTACTTGCACAATAAAAATGTAATACTGGTCAGTTTTAATTTATTTTATAAGCAAACCCTCCGAGTATCTCATATTGTAGCTTAACACGTTTTAAAATGCCTAGTTTCAGTGACAATATATTCAGGTTTTTACAGGCTGCAGTGAACTTTTTTAAACTCCAATTGAACTTGACACCACTTATTATCTATATATTTTTTTAAGATTTTAAAACTATACACATCTTCTTTACTTACACATTCTTCATTTTGTTTTATATTAATTACATAAGAAATCATTCTTACAGCATCAACCACTTTCCACTGAAATTTGGGCTTACGCAAAATAAAAGGCTATTCTTGCTTTTGTTTCCTCTTAATTAAACAAACTCAAATAACTAACATTATTTACACTCCCAAAGTTTATATTTCGAATATCTTCTCCTACTTGAATGAATACCTTTAAGAGGAAAATCCTTTATGAGTTTTAAAAGTGATTTCAGCTATTACAGCATTTATCAATTACAAGAAACAAAGACATTGCAAATACTCATTTATTATATAAAAATTAAGGCACTCAGTGTAAAGATGAAAAACTCTGAATTATTATTAATTACACTTTAAGTTAGCCTTATCACTTATGTCTATTATAGATTGACGAATGTAATGTTTGTTTATTATGCTGCCTTTGATAAAAATCGACCTAACCTGGTCAACAGCAGTAACTGTAACCACATTAGAGCATTGATAAATGCTACACAAATTGTAAGAGTTGCTTCTCAAACTCATCATTTGCTAATGAATAGTAACAGCAGTCAGTGAGCAGAAAACATGTTTACTTATTATTTTTGTATGCAAAATTGCTTTAACAAGAGTCCCTGATCAGGCTAGCTTTGATGTCAGATGGTTAAACTTTTTTGGGACCATAGCGGCTGCAAGCAGCTTGTAACGAAATGTAATCATGCGGCCATATTACAGCGAGTGTGTTTCACATGGGCACATGATCAGTTAGCCCAAGTATCATCACCGTTTCTTTACAAAGAGCCACTTATGTCCAAACGCTTGATTGAGATTTACTTTTTACACTGTGCTTGGCTTAAAACTGCAAAATCTGCAATACTAAAGCCACGGTTTGCAGGTAAGACCTCTCATATGATTCTGTATAAGTTTAACCTCTCAGTAGATAGCAATTTAAGTCAGGGCGGTTTGTAAACAAATTGTCACCTATGCCCAAACTGACACACTGTGTACAAAACTACTTTTTTTTGTAGTTTTCATTTTTTCCATGTTAAGACAATGTTAACCGAGGCCTACCATTTCATGAAGGTTCAATGCTTCAGGAGCTTTACTTTTTTTTATTATGATGATGAGGCTAGGCAACTTTGCACCAAAACTGACAATTTTCGTCGCCACAAACTGACACAAAGGTTCAATTTACCATCGCAACACACGTCGCGCACAAACCTCTAAGTGAAAAAACGTTTCCACGACCTAACACAACCCTTGGTGTGTAGCGCGTGCTGACCTATAAACTGACACACTTGCATTGTAATACATTTGGTGGTGTCAGTTTGTGGCGATGGAAAATGCCTGGGGTTGGTTTCACAAAAATAGTCCTAACTTAGGACTAGTCCTAGCAGTTATTAAAAACTTAAGGCTAGTCCTAAGTTACTCGTCCTAACTCGAGATAAGACTAGTCTTAACTCTTTGTGAAATCCATCCCTGGTTATGTAAATTTTCGTCACCACGAACTGACACAAACCCTTCTTATTTTATTGCTTAATTTTTTAGGACAAAAATCAGTAAAAAGCATGGTATATATGAAGTTCAAAGCATCAAGTCCCCACTGTATGAAAAACTATTTGAAAATACCCTGGAATTTTGTAGGAAAGCTTGATTTTAAAAAACGTTCAACTTCAAGCACCGTTTTCTCCGATTGCTACTTTTTACTGGTATCTACGCATGTGTAACTTCTCCCATGTTTTCTCTGACACCAAAATTCAAAACAAAGTGAATTAATGGCGGGTAAAACAATTTGTCCTGGACAGAATTTATCTGCTGGTTGTCCTGGATTAGTTTTGCCAAGGTCCCTTAGCTGGGGCTCAGGTCCCTTCATAGAGCTGCTGTACGCTGCTTAACAAATTTATGCCTAGCTCAACAGCAGGAAACCAGTCACAAATTGTAATGATGTTCTGTTATGCTAAGCTACTTTTTCTTAAAAAGCTCTATGAAAATGGGGGCCCAGCTCCTAGTAATATGTTACAATAATTATCAGCAGAAGTTACATAAAATATCAGGAGAGTATTGAACTACTTATCTTGCATGAAAAGTGAGCATCTCAGACTTGTCAAACCAAGTACAAATTACCCATCATTGACTTGAATAATTATTATTACTTGAATCACCGTCTGGTTGAGTCTTGCTTTAGTGATTCCTTTGCTTGGAGTTATAGTGCAGAGTGCTTTAATTTTATCATTGGGTAAAACCCCAAGAAAACACAATGTGATTGATATAGTGCCAGTTTGATGTGCAAGTTGAGTTTAATGACCCCATTCACCGGACATCATCACCATCACCATGGTTCGACCATTTTGGGAGTCAGTGTCCCGCTGTGTTGTACTGTGAAATGCTCATTTTAAGGGTTAGACACACTCACCATATCTCTACATGCTATTTGACTACCAAAATGGCAAACCATGGGCATCCAAAAGAAGTGTATTAGGTCTGTGTAAAGGGTTCAGTGGAGTGTAGTGGCTAAGTAGTCTAATTCAGCTCTGGTGTTGTCAGCAGAAGAGTGTGGGTTCGATTCCTGGTCATGACACTTGTGCCCTTGAGCAAGACACTTAACCATAGTTGCTTTGTAAAAAGTTGGGAGATAGTGCATTCCATTCTATCAGCCAGGCTCCTAGTGGATGATACCCTTGCCTAAATTCTAAGTCTGAAAAAGGGTTCCACTGAACCCTGTTTCAGACCTAGAACTTGGTGGCAACATGCCCCCTGATGACAGTTGATTTGGGTGGACATCCCAAATCAGTTAGTGTAGCCCTCACCTTAATTTGGCCATGCGGCCTTGCGATGTTAGGCAATATCTCTTAACATAAAAAGCCTAGATTTTCTTTCTTGTCCAAACACTGAAATAATAGTTAGTCATGAGTGACGTGATTTATTGGAGTTATTGAATGTGTGAACATATCCAGCCCATGAATTAACTGAGTATAAGAATACTCAATTGGAGGAATAATTTTACAAAGAACTGAGTGTTTTTATTAATGTAATTTCAGTGCCAGGATAAGGTGTCAATGTATTTTTCATCCAGAAACTTTGCTTAGCCACAGGTGGAGATTGGCGGCGTACTTTGATTTCAGTCCTTACAATACGAGAACCATTCCATTCACTAGCTCTAATGACTCGTTTGAATGGACCCATAATATCACTAGGTTGGATATATTCACCATTAAGGTTATTGTCGACAACTGGTTTACCAGAGCACCTATTAAACCACCAACCTCCTTCACTATTCAGACTTGGACAGTTTGTTTCGTTTTGGTTAAAATATGTGTGATGGTGAATGCTGAAGGCTTGATTGTTGGCAGTCTCAAGAATACCACCTGAAAAATAGTAGACAAAAACAAACCATGAAATCACTTTGACAATGAAACCCTTTTTTTTTTTAATGACACAAGTCTATTTTAAACAAATTGCAGACGAGAACACTGCGCTTAGATATCGTATTCTTCCTGAGTGCAGTCAGGCCGCATAATTCAGGGGAGGGGGGGATTCCATTTTTGTTTCAACGTTTCCAGCCACTTTTAGAAGTTGATGTACTAAATCAACTCAAACAAGAACTGCATTTTCAAATTTGAAATTCTTTCGTGTGTATGAAGTATTCAAAACTTAGTGCAAAAATTTTGGTTTGAAACAACACACTAATGTTGCCACTAGAGGTGCTAGTATTCGTGATGTAAGTGTTGTTCTTACAGCATCAAGGTGTGGCACAATCAAACACTGCAAAGGATTTGTAATATGCACTTTTTGAATAATGACATGAACATTTAAATGGGACTGTAGTCATGATGATCATAATGACTGTCCCTGTGGCTCTAAATGGAATTATGAACTCTTACCCAGTTACAGCATGCCTCACATCAAAAAGGGTGCCGTCATTACCATGTTGTGATGTAATGGCCAGTAAACACACATGCAATTACTGGATTAGAGTTAATAGTTCCACGCACAGTCACAGGCCTTCTCTGATCATGACACCAGTACCCTTTAAACAGTGCCTTTAGTGACATCAAACCACAAACAATGAGCAAAAACAAAAACATGGCTTAGAATTGAAATCCTTCATTGTCAATAAATTGATAAACCTACTCCTGCATCCAATGAGTTCAATGCGCATCGCTGGATATCCCACATAGTTGATTGGTCTGATACGGATGAAGCGTGCTCTGATTGGTTGCTCAAATTTGTTAGTAACAGGTGTTGATTGGTCAGTGTTACCACGGAATGTCTGTTAAAATAAAACAAAGAACATAAAATGCTTGCATGTTTGTTAAAACTTATCAAAAAGTAAAACATGTTGTGAAAGACCAGTTCATAGAGTTAAAGCAACTTTATTTTTTACACTTTCAAGTAGAATTTTGAAATTCAAACAGCGATGTTTGGTGGGAACTTTTAATTAAAACAAGGTTTTTTAATGCAATTTTTTCAAATCCAAACGTTGATGTCATTTATCTCTGTTTGGTTCAATAGTTTCTACTTCCAATGAAGCAGTTGTTCTTTGTTTACAACAATAGTTGAGGAATAATTCATGTTCAAGAATCAGATTTGTAAATTGGAAACAGCTTGCTTGTAACAAAGAAACCATTTACCTGAGGTTGTCTTGTAGATGCTCCATGGCCACTTACATAGTACCAGGTGTCATTGTTGAGGCTGTATTCTACTTGGAATTCTGTTACACGCCAGTTCAAAGTATTGTCATCTTTCCCTTGAATTATGATCCCTTCAATAGGAGTCACCATAACCAAATCAACCTGAAGCCAAGCTGAACTTTTGTCATTCTGTGATGGACACCATCCACCATTGACTTGATTCAAACGCCCATTACTTGGCTGACAATTACTTGGAGAATCTGATTGGTTCTGGTTGGTACTTGAGGCTGTGATGCTATGGTCACCAATGATCTGGTCTTCTATTCCAATTCGCTGCCCACAGACCCAATGCACTGTAATTAAACATATGAATAGCCATGATTTTTGATAAAAAAATTTAAGTTGTGTAAAAAATGGAAGCACTTTTGGCTTTCCTTCAAAACAACACAATTCGTCAGCTGATGACAGCTCAAATTGTTTCCAGTTCCCTTAGTAACCTCCATTTTAATTGGATCAACTGCTAATTTTTCGAATACTGCACAATTTTATTTAATGGCTCTTTACTATCTTAATAATGTATAGCAATATCTTGATGTGTTTGGTTTTCCAGTTAATATGAAATGTGTCAGGGCTTACAAATATTAATCCACTGAAACTGCATAGAGTTACACAATTTTAAGAGTAAAAAGCTCCATACAGAATGAAAAATGCACCCCTGTCCTGAATTCCGATTTACCTATGTGTGATTGGGGTTCTTTGAAAGCATTTCTTGATAGGTCCATTGCTTCTCTTCTGAATGATAATGTGATTGAATCTATTCTTGTTGAAACTCACCTTTACACCCCAGGAGTTCAACACGTATCCATAGAGAGCCATCAGTCTGGTTTAGTATGATGCAGATATAACGAGCTGTGATTGGTGGATGGAACATGCTGGTAGCTTCAGAGTTTGATGTGATGTTCCTTCTGATTATCTATTGGGATACAAAGGCAAACTTAACTTAACCTGTTTTGAAACAGCCTAACTTAACTGTGACAGTGTAATCTAATCAGCAATGAAGACTAGCATTGCACTTGTATACAACATTTAACTTTAGACACAGTAGTCTCACCAATCTACCTCCACCTCTTAATTTATTGACAAATCACAACAGGTGAATGGATTCCGAGAACAACAGTCTGACATTATAAAATCCCATTACCAAATATTTAGCTGCAATGTAGCTTTAGCCATTGGGGCAGCTGCATTGTGTTTGAACATAGTGACCTGGTAGGATAATCAAAGGGTGCAGATGATTATGCAATTCCATTTGAATGTCAATTTTCATTGTTGAATTTAATGGATTCATTAATCTAGTTATGTATTTTTATTCAAACCAGTATTTGAAAAACTTTAGCACAAACTCATAAAAAGTTTGATTTTAAGGTGGATACTTTATGTGCGGCAATGACACACATCAGTGTATAGACATCAAGTTTCTTACCTGTGTTGTATTTATATTATGCCAAGTGCTCTGGTCATCACTGTACTCCAGCTAGTACTCGTAACTCATATCTACATTGGTTCCCTGATCAGATCCCTGAAGCATCATAATTCCCTCTACTGTGACTCTAATTTCTAGATCAATCTGTAACCATGGTTTGTTGTCATTAGGTTCAGGGCACCAGCCAATAGTATTGCTGTTTGCTGATTGAGTGAGTCGTGCATTGCTTGGTTGACAGTTATCATCTACCTTCCCATTTGTACTTGATGCTGTAATGCTGTAGTCAGGGATGCTACCATCTCCCATTCCAAGACGATGCAAACAAAACCAGCGTTCTGTTAGAGAATAATGAAAACTCAATATTATTATTACTCAAGTATGTCTTACAAATGCAGCATTATAATGTGGTTTTGGGAACATTGTTTTGTTTTGGTCACAGTATGCAAAATGGATTAGGTAATGCTTGACATCACACTGTGGTCTGAAATTATTCAAATCAGATGTTAAAAACTAAGACAAATTCCAAATTCAATCTTGTGATCAGCAGCGTAGCAAGGACTTTTTCGGTGGTTGGGGGGGGCACACAGGGGGGGGGGGGGGGTGGAATGCTTTTAAGTGGGACGGCCCAGGGGGGATAGGTTTGTCAGTAGGGGGGTGGGGGGGTCATGCTTTTATTTTGGAAGGGGCCGCTGCAGGGTTTTACCATCCTCTTTTGGCATTTTGTGGCCAAAATAGCAATCCCGATTGCGATCGTTCACTACATTTTGATTATACAAACATACATTATCCTCGTTTTTTCTCTCTTCTTTTTGTGAGCACTATCGCGATTTTTTTTTCGTGGGAAGGGCACCTGGGGGGGTACTAAAAACTTTTGAGGGGGGAGGCACGCCGCTGCTTGTGAGGTACTCATTTTCCAATAATTAAAGTCAGTGTGAGTGGTGAAAACATTACAAGTCTTTTACCTCAAGCTAAAGTTGTGTACATTGCAGCTTATGTGAACTACTTCCAGTGCAAAATATGTCATCATCCAAACATCTGTTAACATCAGTCTGAAAAAGCCAGGAATGAACCAAAACATCCCCATACAAAAACGTTCAGACCCATTTTTCTCAGAATGATGTCCTCAAATATTTTGGACATTGATAAATTTTCCACTGGAAGGGTATCGAATGCAATGGCAATTAACATCATTTTAATGTGAGGTTGGAGGCTTGTATTTTTTCCTCACTCACATCTAAGGACTCTATTTATTGGAAAATGAGTAACTCACAAGATTGAATTGAACATTTCTGTTGCTCTTTAACTTTGTCTGGTAAAATGTTTCCGCTAAATCTGCAAAAAGGTGAAAGATCTCTCCTTTGAAATCCAGATAAAGAAGAAATCAAGGCTCCCCTGGTTTTACAAACAAGATCAATTTTTTAAACTTAAAATAAAGTAAGTTTCTTTTTACTTGTAAAGTAAGTATATGGGTATATACTGCATTTAAACTGCATACTCAATTATATCAAATAAACTTCTATCATGTGTGTTTATATTTAATGTTTTAGTTTTTAAGCAAACACAAGGATTGTTTATGAGATGACCTTACCATTACATCCAAGGAGTTCAACACGCATTGATGGACGATCACCTTGATACCCAGTTGGTATAATGCGGATGTAGCGTGCTCTAATTTCCTCATTGAACATATTGGTTGCTCTGATGTATCGGTCACTATTTCCAAGGAATCTCTGTGAAGGAAAATAAATTTGATGCTCATTGACAACTAATTGAATAATTTCAGAGCAAGAATGGCTGGACTACACATTGGTCTTAAGAAGTAATGTTTTACATATTTTGAAGGAATCATGTTATGTGAAAAGATCTTTTGACTCTCAATGACCACTACAACTATACCATCTCAAAGCTACAATGGTAAAACAACTCAAGGGTTGTAAGAATTTTATGTTGCTTAATTGTGCAGAAATCAAGTTATGTAAAGTTTAGTGTACAAAAGCTGTCCTATCTATTATTGTGCAGTTTCTTTTGCTTTTAGTGTATAATCTTGACCTCCTGCGTGTAATAAAAACAATAAGGATAAGTAAACAAAACACAATATTGATATCATGCTTGTTGATTTGGAAAGAATGGTACCCATTTCAGTGACTCATTGAGAAACTATATTAACTGCTTATGCATTGCTTCTTATGTTGTTGATATTTCAATTCATTTATATGCGTGATGTTTTTCTGCCATTTTTGTATGATGACATACCCGTGCATTTTCCTCAGATGTCCCTCCTATGTACCGCCAGTGTGGTACATTGCCATTGTATGACACCAGGAACTCTGTCACCAAGTAATCTATGGAGTAGCTGGAGCCCTGTGTTATGATGCCTTGAATCAGAGCTGGATATTGTAAGTCCACTTGGTACCAAGCGGTGTCTTTGTCAATCTCTGAGGGACACCAGCCACCATCCATATTCAGCCGGCCTTTAGGGTTACAGGGGCAGAAATCTTCATCACTAGAGGATGTTGTAACTCTTTGATCAGGGATACTACCATCTTCCATTCCAAGCTTTTGGCCACAGACGCCACCAACTGAAAAGATATTAAATAATTGAAAACTCTCTTTCATGATGCCCATAAATAATCCATAGTAATCTGATTATTTTCACAGTTGGTTATGTTTTTCCTTATGATTTTATTTTTACTGTATGGTTTGTTCAGTATATAAAGAGAAGTGTCATGACACAAAGAATCATGTTATGATATTTCCACCAGTGTCTGGAGGTATTTCATAGCATGATTATTCACATGGTTATGAGAAGAGATTTTCAATGACACAATGAACCATGCTGCATTAATTCCCCTGTGGCTGGAGGGAATTCATATGCAATATAAACAAGTCATGCACTATTAAGGCACCATTATACTGCATTTATTTTATTTTATTCATTTTGGTTATGTGACATGTAACTAGTGAAGCAATTTTGTGACGCATAACATTTTTGTACAGGGAATTTTTTTTTCCTGACTTTTGATGATGTTCAATCAAAACGGCCTTGAATTTGACCTTTTGACTAACAAAAAAAGTTCCTCCTTGGAATGTAAAGAACAATTTTTTGTTGAATTCTAATGATAATATTTTTCAAATTTTCGCTCTGCAAAAGTTACAAATGAACCAACAACTTCATGTACGAAAATGTACAGACTCTTATAGACCAAGGTGACATCCTTGGTTTTTTATGCTAACAAATTTCGCACTGGAACAAGGTCAACAAACAAGATTTAGTGATGTGCACAGAGGGTAATGAGTTCCATACAAATCAGGCAAATAAAGCAGGCTGAGATCATGCTTATCAACCAAGTCAGCTTGCAGTGCCACTAGAGAAAATCATCAATTAATTAATCAAGCGATCATCCATAGGAAAAGTGTAATGAACAACAGAATGTTTATTTGAATTTAGTTAGTCATGTCTCAATTAAATGAAAGCAATTCTGTTACCTGTTATTTGAAATCCTACCGAGTGCTAATTAGCACCAGACATCACTAGGTCATATCACTTACCTCTACAGCCAAGGAGCTCAATACGTAGTTCAGGGTAGTTCTTCCAGGCTGTTGGTCTGATGCGGATGCACCGTGCTTGAATAGGCTGCTTGAATATATTGGTAACTGGGGTGGTTCCATCAGTATTACCATGAAATGTCTGTCAATTAAATCAGAGGTGGAAATTATAAGAAATAAATGAATTCATAATAATTAATACGTAAATCATGAATAAAGACTGTACAGCTTCATTGAAGTGTCTTTGTTGATAAGGAGTACATGTTGGGATGGAGGGTGTCTTTGCTGAATACTCTTACCTGTGGAGTAGAGGTCCCATTCACATACAGCCATGCAGTGCCATCAATGCTGTATTGTACCTGGTATTGTGTCACATAGGAACCCTTATATGGACAGCCCTGTGTGATGACACCCTCAATCTGCACAGGCCCTGGACCCATATCTACTTGAAGCCATAAATCCATGTCTTGTCCATCAGCTGGACACCAATTAAGGTTCAGGTTCAGTCGTGCATTACTTGGCTGACACCATGAATCCAACTGACTGGATGCTGTGATTTTAATATCAGGAATACTCCTGTCTTCCATTCCAAGTGCATGTCCACAATATCTACCAACTAAAACCAAACACAACATAATAGCCTTTAATATAGGAGGAACTTGGTGGTGAATTTGTTTCTTCTTTTCAGAACAACATTGAAACCAATATCCCTTACCAATTGGAACCTATTGGAATTTGTCCAATGTTGTGTATTGTTACCAAACCAATTGGACCCAATTCGACGCAATCCGACACAATTGGACTCAGTTGGATTCAGTTTGATTTCTTTCGCCACTTTAGCCCAATTGGATACTTTCAACTACACCAAAAATAAAGTTTTTACCCACAAGTCTGACAGCCCATTGGTCCGACAACTTAATAGTCTGACAGATTGATACCAATCATTGAACCATTGAGCAAAAAAATGTTTATACCCATTGGGCTGACAGTCCAAAAACTTATGTGGATGTAATATATCCCACCCCACTCGAGGGATTTACACCAGTGCAAAGCTAATTCTGAATCCAGTTGGTGACATTGGTATAATATGAAGATTGTTTTTCCAACTGGACACTTTTGGGTAATAACATTTCCAATCGTAAAAATATTTGGAGGTGAAATTTCTAACTGGTAGAAACAAATTTGAATTCAATTAAATCAAGCCAACTGACTCCGATTGGGTTTCCAATTGGAATGAGTTGGTCTAAAATTTTATTCCAATCGGAAATTCAGTACTCCAGTATGAACCAACTCACACCAACTCAATACCAACTCAATCCAATTCTTTCCAACTGGATATCCAATTGGAATAAATTGGACATTTTGGTAAGTGAAAAGACAACTGATGGGATTTAAATTGCTGTGTTTTATTTAAAGTTGTGTCACTGTTAAAAATGTCTCACATAAAGAATGAAAACATTCAATAAATATGGAAACATCAAAAGTATTTCATGAAAGGATAGTCAATAGTTATTAGATGGAGACTGCAGTCCTTCTGGTCATGATTAATACAAGCAATTGTAGATATACCAGTTGGTTGTAGACTCAAGTGCTCCATGGACAGGGTGTAGTCATCAGGTCCGATGTGAAAGGGTGTCTCCATCAAATAACTAGTGCTGTTATATTCGCTGGTGAGGTCCAAACGGATTGTCCATGTAGAATCTCATTGCCAAGCCAGAACTCACCATCCATTGACCCAAGCCATCCTTGTAATCTGCCCAACTGCGGTTGAAATTGACTGATCCATCATAGCGCTGCTGGACCATCTAGAAAAAAAAAAAGTTATATCGTAAAATCTAATAGTGAGTTGTTCAGATCAAATTTGAACATTAGTTTCAAATTTATCTTCAACTTTTGAATGTTTTTTATTTTTAACGATCACAATTTTGACAAGATTAACAAAATGTTATAGATTACAGAATGAGAACTTAATTTTATATCAAAAGGTTATAATTGTATGGGCTGTAAAGCTGTAGTTTTATTCCCTCAGCCGGGCCAATTACATGGTTCTGCTTACTCAGGCATTCAGTTCTTACAGAGACATTTAACCACACAAGAATAGCTCTGAATTTCTTAGTCTGCTGTCTTAAATCCTTGGTTATGCAAGTGTGGAAGCAAAAATTCAAAGCTTAACTTTGAAGCATGATTTCATAAGTGTTAAATTTTCTTCTAACACAAGCGTCAATGTTTTGCTTCTAGGTAAGGTGAGATGAATTGAGACCAGACCTAGTCAATGGGCAGCAAATCGCCTAATCCAGCGCACACTCAAGATTAGTGTTAGTATCTTCCCAACATAGCTATAACATTGGACCCAGCTGTAAGGAATGGCTGACTGCATCTTTGCTTGTCCCCATCACCTTAGCTAAAAGGTACAGGGAGGGGCTGATGTCTCATTTTGTTCTATCGTCCAACATTCACGACCTAATAACAAGCAAGCACCTCTTGCTGTTTACAAAAAAATTAAACAAGTATTTCTTGTAGATAGATTAATTGTGCACATCCAATGGAGACTTTGCCCTTATTGACCTCGTAGGTCTTTGTTCCATCATTTATTAAAAAATACCCCACTGTATTGTAAGTACTTTATGCATGGGGAGTACACTCATGCTTCCTTCAAGGTCTGAGTCTTAGCATGCAAAGTTGACATTGCAACAACAAAGCACTGTGGACTGCAATGATCAGCAGTACAGTAACATCAATCCCAGCATGCATAACTTGGCCGCACCTCCATGATGTACATCCTGAACAAAAACCTGCACAACCTCATCAGCCCATCCCATCAATCCCAGCATGCATAACTTTGCTGCACCTGCATAACCTGGCTGCACCTGCATGACGTACATCCTGAACAGAACTTGCACAGCCTTATCAGCCCATCCCATCAATTCCCAGCATGCATAACTTTGCTGCACCTGCATGACGTACATTCTGTAAAAGATCTTGAACAACCTCATCAGCCCATCCCATCAATCCAAGCATGCATAATAACTTGGCTGCACCTCCATGACGTACATCCTGAACAAAAACTTGCACAATCTCATCAGCCAATCCCATCAATCCCAGCATGCATAACTTGGCTGCACCTGCATGGTGTACCTCCTAACCAAAAACTGCACAACCTCATCAGCATATCCCATCGATCCCAGCATGCATAACTTGGCTGCACCTGCATAACTTGGCTGCCCCCACCTGCATGACGTACACTCCGAACATGAACTTGAACAACCTCATCAGCCCATCCCATCAATCCCAGAAAGCAATACTTTGCTACACCTGCAAGACATATATCCTGAACAAAAACTTGCACAACCTCATCAGCCCATCCCATCAATCCCAGCATGCATAGATTGGCTGCACCTGCATGACGAACATTCTGTGAAAGATCTTCTACAACATCATCAGCCCATCCCATCAATCCAAGCAAGCAACACTTTGCTACACCAGCAAGACGTACATCCTGAACAAAAACTTGCACAACCTCATCAGCCCATCCCAACAAAGCCAGCATGCATAAACTGGCTGCACCTGAATGACGTACATTCTGTAAAAGATCTTTTACAACCTCAACAGCCCATCCCATTAATCCCAGCATGCATAACTTTGCTGCACCTACATGACGTACACCCTGAGCAAAAACTTGTACAACCTCATCAGCCCATTTCATCGATCCCAACATGCATAACTTGGCTGCACCTGCATGGTGTACATCCTAACCAAAACTGAACAACTTCATCAGCGTATCCCATCAAACCCAGCATGTATAACTTGGCTGCACCTGCATAACTTGGCTGCCCCCACCTGCATGACGTACACCCCGAACATGAACTTGTACAACCTCATCAGCCCATCCCATCAATCCCAGCAAGCAACACTTTGCTACACCAGCAAGACGTACATCCTGAACAAAAACTTGCAAAACCTCATCAGCCCATCCCATCAATCCCAGCATGCATAACTTGGCTGCACCTGCATGACCATATCCTGAACGAAAAAATGCACAACCTCATCAGCCCATCCCATCAATCCTAGCATGCATAACTTGACTGCACCTGCATGACTATATCCTGAACGAAAAAATGCACAACCTCATCAGCCCATCCCATCAATCCTAGCATGCATAACTTGACTGCACCTGCATGACTATATCCTGAACAAAAACTTGCACAACCTCATCAGCCCATCCCATCAATCCCAGCATGAATAACTTTGCTGCACCTGCATGATGTATATCCTGAACAAAAACTTGCACAACCTCATCAGCCTATCCCATCAATCCCAGCATGCATAACTTGGCTGCACATCCATGACGTACATCCTGAACAAAAACTTGCACAATCTCATCAGCCCATCCCATCAATCCAAGCATGCATAACTTGGCTGCACCTGCATGACGTACACCATGAACAAAACTTGTACAACCTCATAAGCCCAATTCCTTAATCCCAGCATGCATAACTTGGCTGCACCTGCATGACATACACCATGAACAAGAACTTGTACAACCTCATCAGCCCATCCCATCAATCCCAGCATGCATAATAACCTGCCTGCACTTGCATGACGTACAAATGTACATCCTGAACATGAACTTGCACAACCTCATCAGCCCATCCCATCAATCCCAGCATGCATACATTTACTGCACTTGCAAGACGTACATTCTGAACAAAAACTTGTACAACCTCATCAGCCCATCCCATCAATCACAGCATGCATAACTTGGCTGCACCTGCATAACTTGGCTGCACCTGCATGACGTACACCATGAACAAAAACTTATACAACCTCATCAGCCCATTTCATTTATCCCAGCATGCATAACTTGGCTGCACCTGTATGACATACACCATGAACAAAAACTCGTACAACTCATCAGCCCATTTCATTTATCCCAGCATGCATAACTTGCTTACATCTGCATGACGTACATCCTGAACAAAAACTTCCGCAACCTCATCAGCCCATCCCATGTAACTTGCCTGCACCTGCCTGACGTACATCCTGAACAAGAACTTGTACAACCTCATCAGCCCATCACATCAATCCCAGCATGCATAACCTGCCTGCACTTGCATGACGTACAAATGTACATCCTGAACATGAACTTGCACAACCTCATCAGCCCATCCCATCAATCCCAGCATGCATAAATTGACTGCACTTGCAAGACGTACATTCTGAACAAAAACTTGTACAACCTCATCAGCCCATCCCATCAATCACAGCATGCATAACTTGGCTGCACCTGCATAACTTGGCTGCTCCTGCATGACGTACACCATGAACAAAAACTTATACAACCTCATCAGCCCATTTCATTTATCCCAGCATGCATAACTTGCTTACATCTGCATGACGTACATCCTGAACAAAAACTTCCGCAACCTCATCAGCCCATCCCATCAATCCCAGCATGTGTAACTTGCCTGCACCTGCCTGACGTACATCCTGAACAAGAACTTGTACAACCTCATCAGCCCATCCCATCAATCCCAGCATGCATAACCTGCCTGCACCTGTATGACATACACCATGAACAAAAACTCGTACAACTCATCAGCCCATTTCATTTATCCCAGCATGCATAACTTGCTTACATCTGCATGACGTACATCCTGAACAAAAACTTCCGCAACCTCATCAGCCCATCCCATCAATCCCAGCATGTGTAACTTGCCTGCACCTGCCTGACGTACATCCTGAACAAGAACTTGTACAACCTCATCAGCCCATCCCATCAATCCCAGCATGCATAACCTGCCTGCACTTGCATGACGTACAAATGTACATCCTGAACAAGAACTTGCACAACCTTATCAGCCCATCCAATCAGTCCCAGCATGCATAAATTGACTGCACTTGCAAGACATACATTTTGAACAAAAACTTGTACAACCTCATCAGCCCATCCCATCGATCCCAGCATGCATAAATTGACTGCACTTGCAAGACGTACATTCTGAACAAAAACTTGTACAACCTCATCAGCCCATCCCATCAATCCAAGCATGCATAACTTGGTTGCACCTGCATACATGTAACTTGGCTGCACCTGCATGACGTACACCCCGAACAAGAACTTGCACAACCTCATCAGCTCATACCATCAATCCAAACAGACTTGACTGCACTTGCATGACGGTGACCTACATCCTAACCAAAAACTCTACAACCTCATCAGCCCATTCCATCAATCCCTGCATGCATAACTTGGTTACACCTGCTTGACGTACATCCTGAACAAGAACTTGTACAACCTTATCAGCCCATCCCATCAATCCCAGCATGCATAACCTGCCTGCATTTGCATGACGTACAAATGTACATCCTGAACAAGAACTTGCACAACCTCTTCAGCCAATCCCATCAATCCCAGCACGCATAACTTGACTGCACTTGCATGACGTACATCCTGATTAAAAACTTTTACAACCTCATCAGCACAGCCCATCAATTACAGCATGCACAACTTGGCTGCACCTGCATAATGTACATCCTGAACAAGAACTTGTAAAACCTCATCAGCCCATCCCATCAATCACAGCATGCATAACTTGGCTGCACCTGCATGACGTACATCCTGAACAAGAACTTGTACAACCTTATCAGCCCATCCCAATAATCCCAGCATGCGTAACTTGCCTGCACCTGCCTGACGTACATCCTGAACAAGAACTTGTACAACCTCATCAGCCCATCCGATCAATCACAGCATGCATAACTTGGCTGCACCTGCATGATGTACATCCTGAACAAGAACTTGTACAACCTTATCAGCCCATCCCATCAATCCAAGCATGCATAACTTGGTTGCACCTGCATACATGTAACTTGGCTGCACCTGCATGACGTACACCCCGAACAAGAACTTGCACAACCTCATCAGCTCATACCATCAATCCAAACAGACTTGACTGCACTTGCATGACGGTGACCTACATCCTAACCAAAAACTCTACAACCTCATCAGCCCATTCCATCAATCCCTGCATGCATAACTTGGTTACACCTGCTTGACGTACATCCTGAACAAGAACTTGTACAACCTTATCAGCCCATCCCATCAATCCCAGCATGCATAACCTGCCTGCATTTGCATGACGTACAAATGTACATCCTGAACAAGAACTTGCACAACCTCTTCAGCCAATCCCATCAATCCCAGCACGTATAACTTGACTGCACTTGCATGACGTACATCCTGATTAAAAACTTTTACAACCTCATCAGCACAGCCCATCAATTACAGCATGCATAACTTTGCTGCACCTGCATAATGTACATCCTGAACAAGAACTTGTAAAACCTCATCAGCCCATCCCATCAATCACAGCATGCATAACTTGGCTGCACCTGCATGACGTACATCCTGAACAAGAACTTGTACAACCTTATCAGCCCATCCCAATAATCCCAGCATGCGTAACTTGCCTGCACCTGCCTGACGTACATCCTGAACAAGAACTTGTACAACCTCATCAGCCCATCCGATCAATCACAGCATGCATAACTTGGCTGCACCTGCATGATGTACATCCTGAACAAGAACTTGTACAACCTTATCAGCCCATCCCATCAATCCCAGCATGCGTAACTTGGCTGCACCTGCCTGATGTACATCCTGAACAAGAACTTGTACAACCTCATTTAGACATGAACAATGGAACTTGTATGATTCTGAATAAATAATGGAGTCCTGTTTAAGTTAAGGATAATTTGATGTACTTACAATCCATCCTGTATGCTTCGTCATATCACACAACACCTTAATTCCTTCATCATTCTGGAAGGGATAGATAGTGTATATACCATCCTCTCTGTAACCAGCATCCAACAAAGCCTGACAGTCTGTAAAATGATCTGTTCAATTGAAATAATTTATTTTTATTTTAATGGTTTATCACAAACATTTTTTATTTTAACAGTATTGGGTAACTTTGTATGATTAGTCTTCATTACTTGAGACTTAATGCAGTAAAGGCTAGTGGAAGTATCACAATCATGTGATTCTTTATAAGTTGTTCACAGTTAAACATGGAGTCAATTACCCCTTGAACAGGGCAGGGAAAGTCACTGATTATCTATCGTACCTAAAAATCCTTAGAAACTTTCCTTTTGTTAACGTTTACATGTAACAAGTGTTAGTTGTTTTGTTAGAGGATGAAATTATGTTTTAAATGATTTGCAGAGTTGTTTTGATTTTTTACCAAACTAATGATTTGAGGTAAGATTAACTAGGAAAGTCTGTTTTTGCTGGAAGTGAATTTTGTTTGGGTGGAAAATGGCATACCTTAGAAAATAACAATCAATGCCTCTATTATACATACAGATATCTTCTTTCCCTAAAACTCTCTGTTAATTCTTTCAAGTTGTGATATTCCATATTTAACAACACCAGTCAGTAACATGTGAAAGCACCAAGCATGAAATATGTTGTACATAAAAATACAATTTGTACACACACAGAACATGAAGGTGTGCATGACATAAAAGGCTGATGTGTTGGTGAAAAGATTTCCTATTTTTGAACCTCAGTAGAAGATAACTTTTTTCAGCTAAGGGAACTTGTGCTAGTTGTTGACCACTATAATCTTTAATTTGTGCTCAATCTATTGCTGTATATTTGGTTTGCGGTACCACCATGTGTGTACCTACTTTGCTGTGTAGGTTTGTTCTTTATGAACTAGGTCTTGCTTTATTCTACTGCCGCGGAGTAGATTTCGGAAACTCAGGAGACTTATTAGGTTTCAAAAGAAGTGTCCTGCCTACTACCTGGGCAGAAGGTAGGAATTCGGCCGGAACTACTACTTTCACTTAGTGGATCGAGGGGATTTGTCGATATTAGCTTCACTACCGCCGAGTGAGTTTTTAATTGGTCACAATGTTTTGACTAGCTTGCTCTAGTCATCGTTAGGAGACTGAAGAAATGAGACATGATGATCTATTTATAAGTAATCAGAGGTTTCAGTGTAGAAACAGTCACTGGTTTTTCTCAAAGGAGAACTGTGATTGGAGGGCTGAGAGTCATTGTGCGGGTTGCCCATTGTTTGTGAGTGCCCTGTGTAGTAGGATTGTTTGCCATATGCTGCTTATGAAATAGCCGATGTCTTGAGGCACTGTATTGTACTTGTGTATTTCAAAAGCTTCCCTGATGCTGCGTGTATACCAGTGTTTTTTAGGGGCTATGATTTGAGCCTGATGTTGTTTGACAACGGCAGATTTGTCATATTCCCCTCTGTGTCCCTCCTTGGCCTAAGAGCAAGGACTTCGGTGAACTCCTGCTTGACTGCTAGAGTCATATTTATCTTTGTGGGTGTGTAGCTTTGAACCAAACTTACTGCGAGTTCGGTAATAGACCTTAATACCCGTTTTACGGAGGATACACTGGATTTTATGTGAAGTATGTGTGGAAGGACTGTAATGGGCATTTCTTCGGATTTTGCAGATTGAGCAATGTGTTCTGAAAACAACTCTCATTTATTAGGCCTGTACCCATTCTCTTTTAGCACTGTGTTAAGGTGCTCCAGTTTGTTTGGTAAGTGTTTATCATAAAAAAACCTGTGTGCCCTTCGAAGTAGGGTACGGTTCACTGAGGCATTCACAGAAGGAGGATGAAATGACCGAGCATTAAGATAGCGGTATGTATGAGTTGGTTTCCTGTACACGGAGTGTGCAAGAAAACCATCAGCCTTCTTGGAAATGAGTACATCAAGGAAAGGTAGTGAATTGAACATCTCTGTTTCCATGGTGAACTGAATGTTCAGATGTCACCGGTTAAGATGACTAAGAAAGTCAACTTGGTTTTCCAATCCGTGTGACTAAACATTGAACAGGTCATCCACAGAACGAAGCCAAAGCTTGGGTTTGAGTCGAGATGAGCCCAGGGCTTTCTGTTCCAAATCTTCCATGAAGATGTTCGCTAATACCAGGGAAATTGGAGACCCCATGGAAGTACCCAAATCCTGTCTCCATTTAGACTTCAGGCATGTCAATAATAGATCATGGATCTGGTCTGGTTCGGTTGGTTAGGGTTTTATCTTGTTCAAGGACCGATTTGGTAATTTTGCACGCTTCATCAGTAGGTACACTAAATCCTGTCTCCATTTAGACTTCAGGCATGTCAATAATAGATCATGGATCTGGTCTGGTTCGGTTGGTTAGGGTTTTATCTTGTTCGAGGACCGGTTTGGTAATTTTGCACGCTTCATCAGTAGGTACACTAGTGAATAGTAATTTGACATAAAAACTCATTAGTACATCAGAGGTCTGTAATTTAAGTCCCCTCACGATATCAATAAACCCTGCTAAAAGGGGTACATGGTAGGGTGTTTACCCACAAGTGGGTGTAGGAGCTTTTTTAAGTGTTGTGCGAGGTTGTGGGTATGGGAACTTCGGGAGGTGAAAATAGGTCGAAGTGGTTTGTCTGGTTTGTGGATTTTTTGTTGACAAATAATATTAGGCACTTTGAGGCCAAAATCCTGAGATTTCTGTATAGCGGAGTGGGTATGGCATAGCTACGGTTTAGAGAAAGGAGCTAAGCAGCCAGCTTCCTTTCTACTGATGCGACCAGGTTCTTCTTCAGGCGGACATATGTATCTGTGTCAAAGATATTTTGAAACTTTTGACCATGTTCAGTACGATCCATTACTACTGTGGCATTACCCTTGTCAGCCTTCAGAATGTGTATTGAGGGATCCCTGCGTAAGTAATCAATAGCCTGGAATTCTTGTCTTGTTAGATTAGATTTAGGAGGTTTAGAATTTTTTAAGACTTTGTGAATCTGAATACAGATATCGTCTGCCTTTTGTCTGTTGAGTTGACAGTCGGAGAGTTCAATTGCTTCAATGAACTCTTCAATAAGTATATTGTTAGGGGTAGTGGCAAAATTCATACCCAAAGCTTAGACATTCACATCTTTATCAGATAACTGGCGTTTGCTGAGGTTAACAACTGATTTGCGTTTCCTTCCTTCAAAACATTTCCCTTTGTTCTCATTTCTCTTGCTATTAGGGTTAGTTCTTGCAACTGATTTAACGTAGTTCCCTTTAGCCTTGTTACCCTTGCCAACAGGGTTGGATCGTAACTTATTATCGATAGATCTAAGGTGCTTGAATTAACGTATTAAGTTCTTGTGTGTGGATTCGTGTGTGTATAATATAGACTTTTCCGTGAGGGCGGAAATCTTATCATAAACGGTAGTTTGCATAGTCGTGTGGAGACTAGCTTTGCATTTGGATATTTCGAGGTCAGTTTGGGCAAGGCAACTTTGGATAGAGGCAATCTGATTTCGGAGTAAAGCTTTGTTAGCTTTATGTATGCTTCGAGCAGAATGTTCGGTATTGATAGGTTCTCTGAGGGAGAGACTCTTTGGGACAATATTGGCATCTCTACAATCTATTGCTGTTTGCCCTTCAATAACATGAGTTAAAATTAGGATAAAACCTGTCAAACTTTACGGGCAGTTCAGGAGTAACAGGCATGGCAGTTGCATTGAGCTTGATGAATTATGGCTAATTTAATCAATAGCTGAGAATTACCTAAAATTTTAATTGCAAAATTGTGTTTATGTTTTTGCAAAGTGCAATGTCCTATAGCTGTTAAAACACTTGATACCGGTGACAGGACCATCCCAACTGTAAAAGTGTGGGAGTGTCAGTTCTCAGAGTTGTGTAGTGTGTTTTTTATGGGCTGGAAAAAAACTAGGTGCCCATGTGACTTTGCACAAGGGCTTAGCATGGTGAAATCAGATCACACTGCCCACACATGATCCAACCCTCTGAATGATTCTAGCAATCAGTAAATTGTTTCTCAGATGTCTTATTGTGGTCTTGTTAACAATCTGAACTGCCTCTGCAGTTTCCAGCACCCCTCCCCCACCATCATATAAAGCTGAGAGTAGTTATGTCAGTATCCTGAAAGAATATGACCTTGGTTAACCACAACCAAGTAAGGGTTAAAATGGAAGTTTATCTTTTCAAAGTGTCAAGAATAATAATTCCTTATAGGAGACAAGAACAAAGGATGTGAACTTTACGTGAATTTCCCATTAACCAAAATCTCTGAATTCTACTCAACGGTTTCACTGTGACTCTTATCAGCTGTTTTCAGTAAAGTAGTTGTAATATAAACATTCACCCTGGAACCCACTTCCCCAAGGCCAGTGATCCTGACCCAAAAGCCTACTGCTGGTGTCAAATAACCGAAATGTTGAAGAGCAGAGAGAAAAACCTACTGTTTCTTATTCGATTTCTCAAAATATATTCTGTTGATTTTTATTATTCAAAGTTCCTTTCATATTAACATTTAACACTTTTCCCAATACTTTCACGTTTTAAACAAGAACCTGTGAAATTTTATCGATATTTGTGTCAGTAAACTCACAGGCAGTGACACCCTAAACCACATGTTTACGCCTCATGAACTTTTGATCAGATAAGAAAGATCTTGCTGAAAATTGCTCATTCTGAAACCAGTGAGTACCAACCCCAGTTTGTCATAGGCAAATTCAGGTCTGCTATTAATGGGTGATTCAAGTAATGAAACACAAGACAGTTTACAGTCAGGATAATTGTCTACTGCTCCCAGGAGCTTAGTGTCATTAAAAGTAGCTTTTTGCTCACCTTGTTGAGTAGAGTGACATCGATTCCATTTTGGTACCTGTTTCATGACTTGTGTGACCCAGTGTTGACCTGGAGTATAACCATCAGGTGGTGGTCCAAAGTGATGAACTATCATCTTACTCTCCATCAATTCAAGGAAAACTGAAACTGAACAATGTCATGTAATTGCAATGTCTGTATCACTTGGAGCTACATTATGCTGAAGTGTACAACGATTTGTAACATGGGAACAGGGAATAATTTCAAGTGTTTTCAATTGGTTGGAGTCTCAAAAGTGTGCAATACAATCGTCTTTGGGTAATCAAAATGATTAATGTTTGGTATTAGGGTGGTCTGAGGACATTTTCAAATTGTATATTCTTGGCTAAAGACTCACGTTTATTCTATACCATTTGGGACCACTTTGGTCTCAAGTTGCTTAAACGAGAGAAAGAAACAAACTTGTGGACTTGTAACAGGTCTCAATCTTCAAATAGGTATGGGACTAGCACAGTCTATAACAAATTAGTGGTGCTGAAACACATTTGTGTTATTTATTTAACATGCACATATTTCTCTGGAGCAATTAGAAAATTGTAGGAGTAATCAAACATGACATTTTTTTGGCCGATAGCTGAGTGCCTTGTTTTTGGTTTGCCAGCGGTGTCATTGAAAAATATAAAACAATGCAAAAAGTCTTTCTGTGCCTGTAATTAACTCTGGGTATTAAAATAATGATCCATTGTGTACAAAAAAAGTGATTATTAGCTGTTGATAGCAAATGCTGACAATGTATTGAGGGATACTGCTGACTCCCCTGTTTTTTTGGTTTCTTAACAAAAATCTTAAACTTATTAAAAGTCTCGCTGTGCCTGAGTTGAATTCTTTCTCGGTATTAAAACAATGATTCAGTACAAAAGATGTGAGTAAAAGAGTAGTTGTTAAAAACAAATAATGGCCTAAATAGTGCTTAACGCTTTGCATGGTGTGAAAAAAAAGAAGTAACTATAAATACTAAATAGTTAACTTGCGGGTACAACCATGCATAAAATCTCTTTTGAGGGAGTGTTGTCTCTGAAAAGAGCCGGTGTGGTCTCGACATTTCGAACAGTATACTCTGCTCGTCTTCAGGAAAATGCTGGACTGACGGTTGGTGATGCTGCTTAAGTAGCACTTGAGGGATGCACATTAGGGCGGGAAGTATCCAAGCTGTTCTTGGTCAGTGAATGTTTGATGATGGCGGATTTGTCCAGGTGTCCCAGTCTGCCGAAGTACGGGAAGTACGGCAGGTGATGGTTGCCTTGAACTCTGGTCTGTCTTCAGGTGGGAGGCTTGGCTTGGGCTGGCTGAAGTTGAAAGTCTTTTACCCGTTGAGTTGCAGCGATGTCTTGATGTGGTGAAGTTCCTGCTTCAAGCTGTCTTAGTCAAAGGTGTTGAAGGCACGGCAAACCAAAGTGTTGCCGACAGCAGACTTGAAGCGTGGATGATGGAATGAAGAGCTGTGTAGATATCGGTGTGTGTGTGTGTGGGCTTGCAGTGTATGGTGTGAGCGAGGGGCCCATCTGCTCTTCTGGTGACTTGGACATCTAGGAAAGAGATGGTGTTATTCTGTTCTTGCTCCATGGTGAATTTGATAGGTGGATGCTGGTTGTTGAGGTGTTGTAGGAACTGGTGAAGTGCTGTCTTGCCGTGGGGCCAAACCACAAAGGTATCATCAAGGTAGCGGAGCTAGAGGTTGGGGCGAAGATCAGCATTTTCGATGGTGTCTAGTTCAAACTCTTCCATGAACAATTCCACCAGGAGATCCCTTGGTTGCCCCAGAGGTTGTTCACAGAACTGGTCCCTCCACCGGAAGCTTGATGAAGAGACACAGGTGATGAGCAGATCGTGGACTTGTTGAGGAGTGAGGCTTGTGCGGTCTGTCATGGAGGGATCAGCTTCTTGTTGTTCTGTGGCGATGAGGCATACTTCGGTGAAGAGGGAGACTACGTCAAAACTGACAAGAATGTCAGATTGGCTGAGATGGATGTCCTTGATGATGTTGCAACCTGGCCTGAGTTGGTGATGTGGTGCTGTGTGAGGCTGACTTGTGGTTGCAGGATCTTGGTGAGATATCTGGCAGTGTTGTAGGTTGGTGAACCCCTGGACGCCACGATGGGGCGGAGGGGAAAATCAGACTTGTGGATCTTGGGTTGACCGAAGAAACGTGGGCAGGAGGGAGCGGAGGGCTTGAGATGATGGTACGTGGGTGTGTCGATAACTTGAGCTTGGTAGAGAGAGCAGAGCTGGTTGGTGATGTTGCGTTTGATGGCCGGGATGGGGTTCCTTGGCAGACGTCTGTACGTGTCAGTCGACAGGATATTAGTCACCTTGTGGTAATAATCAGCGGTAGACATAACCACAGTGGCATTAGCCTTGTCGGCTTACATGATGTGGATGGATTTGTCTTGGTGTAGGGCTCTGATAGCGGTGTACTCTTGCTTGCTTGTGTTGGGTCTTGGTAGCTTGGCGTTCTGGAGGGTTTGCAGGATCTGGATACGGACTTGATAGGCGGCTGTCTTGTCTAGATGCTGGAGTGCTGGTTCGGTGGACTATATGATGTCTTTCACTGGGATCATGCAGGGTGTGAGGGCGAACTTCATGCCTTTGGAGAGAACCAAGGCCAGTGATCCTGACCCACAAGCCTACTGCTGGTGTCAAATAGAATCTCTTTTGTTTACCGACCGATATCTACACAGCTCTTCATTCTATCATCCATGCTTCAAGTCTGCTGTCCGCAGCACCTTGGTTCGCCATACCTTCAACACCTTTGACTAAGACAGCTTGAAGCAGGAACTTCACCACATCAAGACATCGCTGCAACTCAACGGGTACAAGACTTTCAACTTCAGCCAGCCCAAGCCAAGCCTCCCACCTGAAGACAGACCAGAGTTCAAGGCAACCATCACCCTCCCGTACTTCCCGTACTTTGGCAGACTGGGACACCTGGACAAATCCGCCATCATCAAACATTCACACGAACAAGATCATCTCGTCAACTGGAAACAAGCCAAGTTCATTGCACCTGTCAAGTTCTGGCATCAACGCAGAGTCAGGGAGGCAATCGAGTTAAAAGCTCACAACACAGTTCCACAAGACATCGGATTCTTCATAAACGACATCTGGTCACCACTTCTCCAGCCAACCTTCCCAGCAGCAGTTCACCACAACACTGACACACTCCAGCGCACACACATCCGGCCAGCAACCAACTCCCACGCTTCACCGACTAAGAACAGCTTGGATACTTCCTGCCCTATTGTGCATACCTCAAGCACTACTTAAGCAGCATCACCAGCGGCTGTCCAGCATTCTCCTGAAGACAACCAGAGTATACTGTTTGAAACGTCGAGACCACACCGGCTCTTTTCAGAGCCAACACTCCCTCAAAAGAGATTTTATACATGGTTGTACCTGCAAGTTTACTATTTAGTATTTACAGTTACTTCAAATAATGACGAATTGAACTGAACAAGATACAGAATTTTTGTATAAAGATTAACCAAACAAACAAAACAGGTCCCTTGCAGGGTTTTAAGACATGAGATATTGTTTTAAAAACTAAACAAAAATTAAAACAATTTTTTTTAAGAAGGTTTTACAGACTGTTGCCACTTTGAAACTAACAATTATAACTGTTAAATAACATTAGCTTGGTTTTACAAAGCGCTTTTTCTATGGGCAGTCCAAAACGCTTATTTTTAACAGGTTTTAAAGATTTTTATTGTTGTTTTCACAAATTAACAAACTTTCCTTTAGTGATAGATTTTCAATTATTCGATTTTATTTCTACATGTATGATGAACAGAGGAAAGAAATTGCACAAAAAGGAGCTCCAGGCTAAATGGATACAGATCTAGTAAACAGCCATGACAGTTAATCACACTGCAATGCAAAAGATCAAACAAACAAAAAGGTTGCCAAGCATCTGCAGTGTGGAAGATTTGGCACAGGATGTTGTTCAAAAACAAAGAAGGCAAGTCAAAAATGGCTACTTGGAGCAATCGAAGGAAATTTTCTATGAAGAACACAAGAAGTGCCACGAATGCCTTAAGTTTGTATATGTGAAGGTCAACTGTCCCTTGTTGGAAGCCAAGGTAGAGGGCAGTCTAGGAGAAGGAAATGTGAAGATGTTTGTTTCACAAGGTCAGCAACAGAACCAGGAAAAAATTACTTGATGCTGTGCCTGAGGGCTATGGGGCAGTGGGACAAGAAGAGTCCAACATTATTGATCTACAATTGGAGAATGTTGCAGCTGTAAGTATTGAAGGATTGCACTTTGAGGCATGTATTAATATTCATTTCAACCACAGGTAATACTTCAGACCTATGTTTTAAACTAAATCAAAAACAAGAACTATGTTTTTTTTTAGACAATCACCCCATAACCCTATTTTAGCATGACAGTGGCCTTTTGAGGCGTATACATACTGACGTAGCGAGTTTAGCTGTAGCCCAATATGCTTCAATGAAAGTAATAAAATCATTACAATATGTTTTGTTTACTATTCTGAAACAACTTAAAAACTGCGTATGATGCCTTTAGATGAACCTACAAAGTCATAAAAACCACTCAGTTTAAACTAGTTTATTGACTTTCGAAATCTCAAGTTGATTCTGTGTTTCTAGGAACAAGGTCATCCTAGGAAAGGGCAAACTGACATCAATAACTAGCAGTGATATGTTAATCACGCTCACTAACAAAGTCTCACAGAAATGCACAGGCTCCAAATATTGATCAAACAGATATCAAAAATATTCATTATGCGAGAAGTGTGTGCAGCAAAGTGAAAAAAAAACATCCGGAATTGCTAAGCATTTCTTAGAGTGACATTGATTTACTTTGCACATGTTCCTTGTATAAAAATTACCCAGTATCACATCTAAAATGGCATAGGATGGCCAATGGCAGCCATTTTGTGTTCACAGAAAATTCAACCCTATATCCAAGAACCTTTCTACAACTGTTTCTTTGAAGCAAAACTTAGCTGTTAAAGACAAAACTGCAAGGCAGTTTTAATGATTTTGCCCCCTATTTTTGTATGTAAAATAAAACTATTTCTCCTTGATTTTACACTAGTTGATATCAATTGGCAATTATGTTTGAAAAGAGAAAGGAAATAAGTTTACACATTTTCTACTTTATGACCTCACTGTTGAGCCTAAAATTGTCAATACTCGTACTTCAGAATTCAATATGGTGGTCATATTAAATTCCTAGCAATCATTTCAGCCGATACTTCAGACCTATGTTTTTTATAAAATATATCAACAAAAAAATACATGTAGACAACCAACCCATACCCAATCATGGCACAACTGGAGATTTTGAGGCATACACATACATAACAATAAAGAGTTTAGCCATTGCCCAAAGTGCTTCATTGAGAGTGGTAAAATCATTACACTAACTATTTTACTTATAAACATCTTCTGACTACTTTCTGAAAATTATTTCAATAATTTGGGGTTAAACAAATACCAATTTTATTGGAGCAGGATTTGAACCAATGACCCCCTGGATTAATTTGCCGGCACTGAGCTATAAATAGTGTGGTATGTTTGCGGTCTCCCTATTGGTCAATAACTTTGTTCGGAATGCCAGTCAGAAGCCATACAGCAGTACTACCTTGTAGCCAGGGATCACACCCAAGTTTATGATACAATTAGGGAAGCAGCAGCAAGCCAATAACCCTTAAGGGGATTCAACTTTTATATTTTAAATATCAAGCCATAAACCACAATGGAAACTAACTGGACAGTTTTGTTTTTTTGAGTTTGGGATTAAACAAAAACTACAGAACTGAAAAGAATACCTCACAATGATCATGACCTTAAAGTGATAGTTGATTTGTATCAAGCGCTTATGTGCATGTAATTTGGTTTTTACCCTTTTACATCAATGTAAACAAAGCACTGTTTACTCAGTACTTTCCCGAGATCTGTGAAACAAAATCCAAAGGCAAATCACTCAGGTAAGATTGAAACACGCAATCTTTTCAATGCTAGAGCAGATCCCTAACCACTAGACCACCCAGCTAGCCCAGTGGCTAAAGGTAGTTTGAATCAGTATGTTTTAGCAGTGGTTACTGCAAAAATGTTATAGATGTTAATCCATCGGAGATAAAAAATATAATTCAGGTTTTACCCTTACACTGATGTATATTAAGTACTGTATACTCAGAGTTCTGTGAAAAAATTGCTGAATCTTCTCATTGTGATATAAAAAGCTTCTGTAAAACTACTTGTTTAGACTTTATATTGAACTAGACAATTTTAAACTACACAGGTTTTAATTCTAAAGTTGATTCTGTGGTTCTAGGAACAAGGTCATCCTAGGAGAGGGCAAACTGACATCAATAACTGACGATGATGCATAAATCATGGTAATGCACACCTTCTCACAGAAATGCACTTGGGTTTACAAATATTGATCAAACAGATATCAAAGAATATTTACCAAATTTTTTCATGCGAGAAGTGTGAGTAGCAAAGTGAAAATAACATTCAGAATTCTTAAGGATCTCTTAGAGTGACATTGATTTACTTGGCACACGTATCTTGTTTCAACAGTTCACAGTGTCATATCTAAAATGAAATACATTTAGGATGTTAATGGCAGTCATTTTGTATTCACAGAAAGTTCAAAATCATTATCCAAGAATCTTTTTAGAACTCTTTATTTTGGAAGCAAAACTTAGATGCTAAAGACATAACAACTTTCCCCGAGACTGCTTCTACAGGGCAGTTTTTTATGATCTGATTTGGTTTTTTGTATAAACTAAAAAAAAGTATTATTTGTATTTTCTCAAGACAACTAACCCATACCCAATCGTGGCACACCGCTTGCATTTTAAGGCATACACTAAATATGTAGAGAGCTCAGCTATTGCTTAAATTGCATTTATGCAAGCACTAAAGTCATTACATTAATTGTTAGGCCTATCTACTTAGTCCTGTAAACAACTTCTAAATAGGTTTCTGGAAAAAAAGTCAATAAATTGGGGTTAAACAAAAGAACAATTTAATAGAGCGGGACTTTTACCATGACCCCTCAGATTAGTTTGCCAGCGCTCTACCAACTGAGCTATTGAGCCCTATTGGTCAATATCTTTGTTGGGGGTGCCAGTCAGAAGCCATACAACCGTTAACTGCCATGTAGCCAGGGTTCACACCAAAGTTTGTGGAACACCTTGGAAGCAGCAGCCTGGAATAACTTAAGTGGTTGCAACTTTTTTATTTAAATTGTCAAGTCATAAACATCAAGAGTAACTAACTGGGTAGATTTGTTCCTAATTTAGAAAAGGAAAAAAAATGTATAACACTTTACAATGATCATGACCATTAGGTAATGGTTGATTTAAATATGAAGCTAGTAGGTGAAGTTAATAAGATTTTTACCCTTACACCAATGTTTACATTAAGCACTGTATACTCAATACTATCCGAGTTTAAGACAAATGGTGAACCTACTAACAGTAACATAAACATCTTCACAAAACTATTTTGTTTCAACTTTGGGAATTTGTAAACGAGGTAGGTTTTCAATTTTAAAGTTGATTCAGTGGTTCTAGGAACAAGGTCATCCTAGGAAAGGCCAAACTGATATCACTAAACTTGCTGCGATTGTGTTAGTCACGCTCACTCACACCGTCTCACAGAAATGCACAGGCTCCAAATATTGATCAAACAGAAAAAAGAAAGGGAAAAAAGCAAATTTAATTGGCAAGAAGTGTGGGTAGCAAAGTGAAAATAACATCCAGAGTTCTTAAGCATTTCTTAGAGTGACATTGATTTACTTGGCACAAGTATCTTTATCAACAATTCAGAGTGAGATATCTAAAATGGCGTAGGATGTTAATGTCAGCCATTTTGTGTTCACAGAAAACCCAAACCGATACCCAAGAATCTTCCTACAACTCTGTTTTTGATGCAAAACTTAGATACTTAAGACAAACTATTTTTCCACCAAACAGTACTTAAAGGAAGTTTTGATGATTTGTCCCCTGTTTTGGTATACTATTTTTCCTTACTTTTACACCTAGATGACTTTAATTGTCAAACGTGTTTGTAAAAACAAAGATACGAAACTTTACACAATTTGTACATTATGACCTCAATGTTCAGCCTGAAATTGGCAATAGTTGTACTTGTAACTTATTGTCACAAAAAGTAAACCACAGTTCAATATGGTGGCCATGTGAAATTCTTAACATTTATTTAAGCAACAGGTGATGCTTCAGACCTATGATTTTTGATGAACTTAATCAAAAAAGTTTTATTTTCATTTTCTTGAGACAACCAACCCACACCCAATCATGGCACAACGGTGGTATTTTGAAGCAAAAACATGTTGTGTAGAGAGTTTAGCCATTGCCTAAAGTGCTTCAATGAGAGTAGTCAAATCAAAACATTAAATTAGTATTTACATAGTGCTGAAACAATTTGTGAACTGTGTATGATGCAATACTCATAGTTACAAATAAAACAACTTGTAAACTATTTTTTTTTAGCTTTTTAAAATTATTTTCAAACAAGGCAGGATTTGAATGTAAAATTGATTCTGTAGTTACAGGAACATGGTTTTCCTAGAAGAGGGCAAACTGACATCAATCATTAGCGTTGATGTGTTTATCATGCTCGCTCAAACAGTCTCACAGAAATGCACAAGGTTTCCAATAATTGATCACACACATAGATATTCCAGAAAATAAACTAAATTTATTATGCGAGAAGTGTGTGTAGCAAAATGAAGAAAAAAATCCATCCAGAATTTTTAAGCATCTCTTAGAGTGACATTGATTTACTTGGGATGAGTATATTGTATCAACATTTATACAAAGTGCGTTATCTAAAATTGCATAGGATGGTAATGGCAGCCATTTTGTATTCACAGACAGTTCAAAACCTATATCTTAGAACTGTTTATTTTGGAAGCAATACTTAGATACTAAATGTAAATGAGGCCCCCTCATTTATGACATATTCCACCCCCTATCCTGTTGTTGTATCTTAACCCCATTCACTCCATAGGTCTTCTTCACTCTTTATTACACAAACTCTATTGTTTTGGTAACTCCTGCTGGAAAGTGGACTGTCCATGTTGACCTCTGAACTGGTCGATCCAGTGGTGGGGTTGGTGGGGGCCTAGCATGCTGGCTTCAGTGCTGTTATATCTCACCAACTCCAACCGCTGTTTCTCCATTCCATCTCCTTTCCAGGTAGGAAAAGTTACTTTGTATTTTACTTTTATATCTTGTGTTCCACATTCATAGAAGAATATAGTGTATAGATAGAGTAGACACATTTTTGGTCAACTTTGAATTGCAGAATTGGCATACTTTAACTTTAAAGTGTTTACAGTTTTCATTACACATTTTAACACCAACTTTTGATCAGGAGTGAAAGTTTTATGCGTTTAATTTCTCTTCAAACAGGAATGTATTCTTAGGATTTTCTTTTTTCCTAGGTTTTCCTCTTAAGTTTAGATCCATTCATGTTTACTTTATTGTATGGACTTTTATTTAACTTTGAGTATTTTAGGAGAGAAAGTTACCCTAGGTATTGTTTTCTTGTAGCCTGTGCCCCCATTTTTATTGTATACTAAGTAGTGTATGAGATGCATGGCAGGGTAGCCCAAGCCCTGGGTGGCCATATAGTAGTGACCACAGTAGGGTAATGGGGGCCTGATTTAACATGCAGAAGGCCTGGCTCTGGCCTGTTGTTTATTTTAGTGGGTTTTATCAATGTAAATGTTTTCTTTGCTTGTCTTATGTCTTTCTTTATTTTAGGCCAGTGTAGATAAAGTGACCAGAGAGAGGGCCAGAACTGCCCCTTTTTATTTACTAAAAGAGAGGTTTATTTTTGGGGTCTAACTGTAAACCAAATAGCTACAGTGTTGAATGCCAAGTGTTTCTTTACAATAGTAAAGTTTCTCATTATTTCTTTTATAGAGCTTTTATAGAGATTGTTCGCTTGGGGATAAGTTTGCTTTTCATTTTTTTGTATCTTTTGTTTTATTTTATCTATCTTTTATTCTGAATTGAAGTGAGATCAACAATTAAGTGTTTACTTTTTTAATCTTTCAACTTCTTGAACCTTTATGGTTTAGTGTAATATGAGCATGGATGGACACATTTCTACAGTAATAGCTGTGAATGTATTTATTTAGGTGTTTGTTAATAAAAGTGCTTTTTTATCCCACCAACTCCAACCGCTGTTTCTCCATTCCCTCTCCTTTCCAGCAAGAACAAAGAATCGGTCAGAGCGCACCCGGCCCAATTAAAAACAAAACTACTTTCCCACAGACTGCTACTACAGGGCAGTTTTTAAAATTTTGCCATCTATTTTGGTATATAAAATAACACTATTTCACCTTACTTTTACTGCAGACAGAAAAGCTGGTTGGTTGAATGGTAGGATCAGATATGAAAGATCATTTGGTCAGTATGAGGGAGCCAAGGTAGACTAAGGAGTAAATGGTAGGACCAGGGGCCGATTTCACTAAAGTCACCATTTGCGATCATCGCTATCACGCTTGCGATAAGATCGCAAACCCCAAATCCATCGCAATTGCGAAGTCGCTGATTTTGCGTTTCACTAAAGTCATCACAGTTGCGATGACATGACAAGGAAACTAAACGTTTTGTACGAGGCTAAAAGTAGTGACCTTTGACACAAACCTCAAGAAAACCGTTGGTCTTCGCATGTGGGCGTCGTACATGTCAAAATGTTGTTGCATGCTGTGGTTCGATTAAAAACGAACGGCATATATTGCAGTTTAAATGTAAACGTTGTCATGCTGGTGCATCAAAAGTAACATTACAACAAGAGGACCATATTAATGCTTAAATTCTAGGCATTCACTTAAAAAAGGGTGTACATGAAATCAAATTCAACATGTTTCATTTGTAGGCCTATAGCCCCCCCCCCCCCTAGTATACTTACTTTGAATAAATCTTGTAAATAATTATAACGTTGAGGTGGATGAAAATTGACAAAATGAGAATGACGATATTGGTTTTTGGTAATTAATGTCTGACACCCTTTATATAAGCTTCAGCACATATACAAACGTCTGAAGGGAATTTTTTTTTACTTTCCCCAAGGCATAATCACTATGAGGCCTAATTGGCAAAAAGAATTTGTTTCTAGATGCCCGAAATTTTCGTCAAAGTGTTGTCATCGAAAATGTGTACATGGTATAAAATCGGAAAGGAAAAATTGTGGATGCCATGAGGCCTACATTAACTTTAGGCCAAATTGCTGGTTAAAATAACTGAACCCAATAGATGACGATCTCCTTTTTTTTTACCGATTTTAAGCTCTTTCGGCAACAACCACATTCAAGCTGAAAGGTGTCATCGGCCAACTGCGTTGTGTGTATCCCGAGTCTCCCAGTAAAAGACCACGAAGAGTAAACGTAACGCCATTTTACTCTTTAAATCACGAACTATACTACGTCGAGACGTACACCGCTAATAAAATCTAAGCACAGAATGGCGCAATCTATCATAATTTGCGATGAACTTACACTTTGCGGCTACTAACGAGTCATCGCAAGATTGTCATCGCTAATAATTGTTTTGCGATGAGTAAGTTTGTCGCAAAGTTTTAGTGAAATCGTTCTCCAAAATCCATCGCTAAGTTGCGATGGATTTGGGATTTAGCGATCGATTTTGGCGTTTGCGATGATCAAAACGCGTTAGTGAAATCGGCCCCAGATATGAAAGATCATTTGGTCAGTATGAGGGAGCCAAGGTAGACTAAGGAGTGAATGGTAGGATTAGATATGGAAGATCATTTGGTCAGTATGAGGGAGCCAAGGTAGACTAAGGAGTGAATGGTAGGATTAGATATGGAAGATCATTTGGTCAGGATGAAGGAGCCAAGGTAGACTAAAAATATATGATTGGTTTACAGATATGGAAGATTGGAGGATGAGGGAGCCAGGGTAGACTAAGGAGAGGATGACAGGACCACAGAAACGGAGGAATACTTGGCCAGGATGAGGGAGCCAAGGTAGACTAAGGAGAGGATGATAGGAAAAATTATGTGAAATATCAATTGTCAGTATGTCGGACCAAAGGCAGACTATAGAGTGGGTGATAGGACAACAAATACTGAGGATCTGTTGCTTGGGATGAGGGAGCCAACATAGACTAAGGAAGGGAAATTAGGACTACAGATATAAAAGATCAATAAAAAAAAATGGTCTCGATGAAAGAGCCAAGGCAGCCTTGGGAGTTGATAAAAAGACAACAGATATGGACGATCAATTGGTTTAATTGAGGGAGTAAAGGTAGACTATGGAGCGTAAGATAGAGACAAATATGCAGGTTCTGTTGGCTAGGATGAGGAAGCCAAGGTAGAATAAAAAGGGTATGACAGGAACATAGATATCAAAGTTATTTGGTCAAGATGAAGGAGCAAAGGTGGACTAATGTATGGATGAAAGGAAAAAATTATGTGGAAGATCTGTCAGTCAGGATGAGGGAGCCAAGGAAGATTAAGGAGCAGAAGATAGGACCACATATATAGAAGATCAGTAATACTCAGAATGAGGGAATCAAGCAAGACTCAGATGTTGATGATGGGGCCATGGATTAAGAAGATGCATTTGTCAAAATGGGGAGAACCAAGGGAGACTAAGGAGTTTGAGTTGTTGATGGAAAAATGTATGTAGAAGATTCATCAGGCAGGATGAGGGAACCGGGAGAGACTGAGGACCAGGGTACTTATAGAAAACCAAAGATAGAACTTTGGAAGAAGAAAATTCATTTTCAGGATGAGCGAGTAGAAAAGACATAAAGAAATTGATGATGGAACCGAATATTTAGAAGATGTGTTGGTCAGGATGGAGGAACTTAGAGAAATTGACGAAATGATGATGGAACCGTGGATGTAGAAGAACCATTGACTGAGATGAGGGCACCAAGGAAGACTGAGGAGTTGATGATGCTACCATGAAGATCCTTAAGTGAGGTTGGGGAAGCCAAAAGAAACTGAGGAGTTTATGACCGGACCATAGATATAGAAAATACTTTGGTCAGGATGAAAAAACCTGGGCTTCATTTTACAAAGCACTATGATTTATCTCAAGTCTGGTTGCCAGTATCACCATAGTGATGTGTATTGTGACATCACACTTTGCTTTGCAACTACCGTTGATTCACACTGAAGATAAATCTTAGTTCTTCAAGAAACGAGCACAGGATAACTTGATGAGTTGTTGATGGGACCAAGGATATAGAAGATCCATTGGTCAGGATCAGGAAACCACGCCAGTCTGAGGGGTGGGCAATCTGACCCTATAAACAGAAGATTCATTGGTCGTAATGAAGGAGCAAAGGGGAAAGTGGATTATTGGACAATGGATGTAAACCTGTAACTTCCCGAGTGTAATGTAATCTCGACACATGCCTTTAAAAGCAGGACTCAGAAAAAAAATATTTAAAAATGTGTACAATTTCTTAGGTCCATATCTTTGTTTTGTTTTAACATTAATTTTCTTCAAAAACTGTGCTTTATTTAGGGTTACTAAAACTTACTTTCCTATGTAAAATTGTCATTTGTGAAACCACTGCCGCATTTCACAGCAATTTGGGTGCTCCACTACATGAAGGTAAAACCTGGAGTGAAGCCCCCATTTGTACTTTAATTTTTTTCACTTATTTTCTTTCTTGCAATCAATATTATTGTACTTTTGTTGTTGTACAAATGGAAATAAAACAAAAAACCAAAAAACAAACATTTTTAATTCATGTCAGGCTTTTGAGTGTATGCTTGAAATTAAATTAAAGATATCCTTACTTTTCCATTTTACCATTTTATGAAAGGGCCATTAATTTGAGGAAAAAAACTAAGCTGCCTTTTTTTCTTTGCAAATGTGAGACCTTTCTATTAAAAGTGTCCTGGACCAACTTAAGGACTGTGTAATGGCAGGGCTGATTAAATAAACCCCAAATTATGGCACTATTATTGGATTCAACGTAGCATGTGGCCTTAAAATTACCTTCAGGAAAGTTTCCTGGCAAATTGTTTTTTGGTAATTCACTTTTAACCATGTGCATTCCGTTATTATACAGTTATTGTTTCTATAATAGGTATTTGCAGTCCCCCCAAAAAGTTACAGCTTAAAAAGGTAGGAAATTACACTTCAATGCAAGATACTGGCAGGGTAAATATCTGAAGGTTTTGACACTGTTTTAAAATTCATTCTTATACTCTTTTATAGACACCAAAATGAAGATCCTAGACATCTGCCTTCCAAAGTAATGCATTTGCGTCAAGGAAATGGTACAATTTTGAGGCAATAATTGGCCACTTCAGAGAAGGCACTTTAACAGTTTTCAAATATTTTGGTTTTTAGTGCACCAAACTGCAATATTATTTAACATATCTGCTGCACTAGACATTATCTTTTCTTGGTAAACAAACTTAGAATCTACCTTTTACATAGCTCATGAATGATGAGGTATGATATTTCTAATTTCTTGTACTACCTGAGCATTTTCTGATATAATATAAATGAAGGCTTTTATGTGATTCACAAGTAGATTCTTAGAATCAGATTTTTCATTCCATTTTCCCGTCCCATTTCAATATTCTATTATCTCCATTCAACATGTTCAAAGGGCAATACAAAATGGAGTCGTATGACTTTTCCTTTTAATTCATGAACTTTAATCTAAATGGTTGGGAAATGGTGATTAGTGACATTGACCTGCTGGTTGAGTTTATCGACTATTAAAAAAAAAAATATTCCAATGCCAGGTATGCTATAAACACAGCCATATTGACAAGCATATCAAATAAATGAAATTCAAGAAAGTGCAAATCAACAAGGAACTGTAGGAAGCTATTATTTTTTAAGACTGTAAAGTAGCCAATCACTCATAATTGTTGTCAACGCCCCTGCTGCGAGTGACACGCTGCAGTTTGACCTGATTGACAACACGCAATTTTGTATCTGCAGCTCGAATATTTGGTTGCACAGGTTCAGTACAAGAAAGAAGCAGCACACAGAAATAGCATACATTGTATATGCTTTTCAATATACATGACAGCTTCCTGCAAGGAGTGTCGTAACAAAAATACATTACAAAGCAAAACTGCTTCAAATAATTGGTGTCAGTGCAACAAGGTCGTATATCCTAAAAGTGTTTACGTAAAACGCAGGTTTTACAAAATCAAAGATGGTTTTTTGCTTTAAAGACTGTCAGTAAGAGATTGGTGGTCAGTGCTACACTTTCATTCTAATACTCAGCAACAGGAAGTGTCTATAATATTGTTCTTTGTTTCAGATCGCTGAAGGTGGAGTAATAACAAGCAGGATGATTTCAATGAATCTTGAGTTGATGGTATCAGGTGCAGGGATTGAGGAACTATGCCAAGAGTAATTAACAGGCTGATTTTAATAATAATAAACATTGGACTTACCTCCAAGAACAAAGACCAGGAATAAGAAACTCTTCATCGTGACAAAGTGTCCTCTTCACCAATGAATTGAGATGGAATTACCCTAAGGAAAGTAAACAGTATAAACTCTAATATCAGAGATGGTCAGAGTCCTGAAATTATACGGAATCTACTTGGAATCACAATAACAACTCTATCTACACAGACTGACTGATAGAAAGCTGAGGTGATACTGATATTTGTGTTGATCAGCACTCCTTTCCAGACACAAACTGATCAAAACTACCTCCAACGCGTGTTTATATTACACACAGTTGTACGTGGTATGCTCTGGCATCACACACTGGTGTACAATGACGTCACTCACTCACTCACGAGATGCCATCCAATCATACACAAGCATAGGTTGCATAGCCTTGTAAAAACAGCATTTGGCGTTGCTGTCAAATTGAAACACACACGCTATTACTGTTTTCTATTGCTGTTTATCTCTGTAATGTATTGGGTATAGTCATCAAGTTTATTTCATTTCATGAAAATTTGAGATTGAGAAAAGCAGAACTTGATGATGATGGAAAACACGAATGAGGAAGAATTAAATACTAACTTAATTTGTTTAGTTAAGTTGTTTCATTTCAAAATCATGTGCATTATAACAAAAAGGAACCAAATATTTAATCAGTTGTAATATCTGTTTTTTGTAAAAATGTGTGGTGTTGTTTGTTTTTTTAATATAAAAACTGTTCTTTACAAAAAACCAAAAGACATTGCTTTGGTAGATGTTTACAGAAATTTGTTTCTTCCTTCCATTTGCAGTTTAAATATATTTCAATCTTCAAGCCACTTTATTTCTAAAGTATAAATTAAATGTTTGATGTGAACCTTGATAGTGAAAATGGTAGACTGGTGTGATAACTTATACTTAAATAAATATCAAGTTATAAACTACAAGGGCAGCTGACAGTTGTATGGCTTCTGTCTGGCACCCCCGAACAAAGATATTGAAAAAATAGGGAGAATGGCAACACGAGGGCTAGATAGCTCAGTTGGAAGAGCGCTGGCACATTAAACCGGAGCTCATTGGTTCAAATCCCACTCTAATAATTTTTTCTTCAATCAATCCCAAATTACTTAGATTAATAAATACAATAACTTAAAGTAATCCTACAGAGCACATGACATGTATCCCTGGTACTACTAGAAAACACACAGATAAAGTTACATGACAATTCCCCAATGTATAGTTTTTCTTTAATGAATCTTTGTTGTGATTTCTTACATTCATGTTTGTTCATTATTTAGCAACTTGTTCATTATCAGGAATTTGGTTCTTTGAATGCATGGAAGGTAAAAGAGGACCACCACGCAGACCAGTGGATACAGTGTGTAAAGCCACATCAAGGTTTTTGATAAATGTAGGCGTCAAGCTAATTCCGGGAGAAAAAACAGCTTGCAAATGTGACTTCTTTTCAGCTTTATTTCACAAAAGAAAGGATGGTTCGATTTAAAAATACCAGACAGCAGAAAACTAAAAAGGTACGACAACTTTGATCTCCATGGCCCATCTCTTTTAATGCTTCAGACCCATTTCATTATACTGTACAAGGCCAGATAATTATGATTCTTTCAGGCATGAGGACAAACAGTTGAAGAAAACCTAGTGGTAACCTTGTTTTTATTTGTCCTAAAATACACCTATGAATATCTGCGGAGACTTCTCACTTTCAAGTTTTATATTAATTAGCATCTTGTTCATAATGAGCAATTTGGTGCTTTGAATAGGATAATTTTTCAGGAATGTAGTTGTTTAGTATTAAGCAGGGTTGAGAATCAAAGTTGGCAAAGGCCCTGAAACTGGAATCCAAATTTTTGGACAAAATGTTGAAATGATGACAATTCCAGCACTTGGTAACCCTTGGAGATATCAATTTTAAGGAGTTTTGAGTATCTACTAAAGTAGCAATCAACATCTTTTTGTTTCAAATACTTTACCATGATAAAATGTTTGAATTCAAATAATAAAGTTGAACTTCTCATCCCTCTTTAATAAACATGCTTTCCTAATATCCTCCAATGGCTTAATTTTCTTATTAAAGAATCTGTTTTCGTAGTATCTAAGCTCAAATGAGCAGTTTGGTCTGTATTTCTTTTTTATGATGGAGAGGTGCTCCATATTTGATCAAGGCAAAGAGCTAGCTGCCTAATGGCCGATAACTAAACCATGCATATTGGCAAGCATTTGATGAGCATTATCCCACGTAAACATTTAATGATTTATGCCCATGTTATACTGTTTACGGCCAGATTTGTATGGTTCTTGTGAAAACATTAAGAGACGCTTGAACTGCTAAACTTGTAATGCGTTGGATAGAGATGGTTTGTGTGATTGTATTTCAGAAGCATTCATGATCTTGTCGTGGATGCAGCAGATCTGAATATTATCTTTATTACATGTATATTAAGTTTGGAACTGGTTTTTCTTTTTTAACTTGAATTGTCACCTTTCAAAAGATGTTGAAATACTTGATTCCCCCCCCCTTCAAGTATACACTATGAATCTTTGTTGAGAATTTACATATTTAAGTTTTAATTTAATGAGCATCTTGTTCATAATTAGCCGTTTGGCGGTTGGAATTTGGGAATTTCTCAGGAATCGAGTTAACAGGGTTGAGAATCAATGTTGACAAAGGGTCTAAATTTGAGATCCAAGTTTTAAAAAAGCTTGTTGTGGAGATAATAATTCCACCTTTTGATAACCCCATGAGTTAAAGATTTTAGTGAGGTTGTAGGCCAAAGTGTCAGCAGCACTTCAAAAGTAAACAAAAACTCAAAAGGAACAAACGCCTTCGTTTGTTACACCAGTCCAAAGACAAAATGAAAAGAAAGAAGTAGGATTTAAGTTTTGAAAAGTATGTTGAAATGGTGATATTTCAACCATTTTGGTAGCCCCTGGAGATATAAATTTCAAGAAGCATTTGAGTATCAACTAGCCCAGCACTACTAAAGTAGCAACAACAATATTTTTGTTTCCAACACTTTGATATAACACAGTGTAATGTATTGATTAAACCACTGTGGCACTACTTTCTTAACTGCTCATGTATAGTGCACAGTCCATGTATGCAGGTTAAAGGTCATGCTGAGTTCTTGTAAATGAACCACTTTCCAACATGTCCAAGATGGCAGCTATTGTGTGCTTGTGGCTACTCTGAGTCTGACTAATAAAGTATTTCCCCATGCAAATACACCACACCCAGAGTCTGACTTCAGAGAATCATATTGAATTTCTCACCCCTCTTCAATTTACATGATTTCCTATTTCTTAGAAAAGGCTTGATTTTCCTTATTAAAGAATCCTTTTTCATAACGTCTAAGCTCCAATAAGAAACTAAGTTCTGACTTTCCTTTTCATAATAGAGAAGTGGTTAATATTTTATAGAGGCAAAGAGCTACTAGTGTCAATGTATTCGTAATGGCTGATAACCAAACCATGCATATTGGCAAGCATTTGAGGAGCATTCATCCCACGTATACATTTAATGATTTACACCCATTACTTTACACAAAAAACAAAAGGCAAAACTTTTATGGTTCTTTTAGGCACGATGACAAAAAAATTTAAGAAAACTTTAAAAACAACTTGATCTGCTAAGCTTGCAATGGGTTGGAAAGAAATGCTGTTAGAATTTATACAAGCTCCTCCTTCAGTGCTTCATAACTCTCTTCATGCATTTAAGTATTTGGGTTTTCATCTTTATCTGATACTGAGGTGACAGAAATTTGTACCAAAGGGGGGGGGGGCTGGGTGCACATGCCCCCCCCCCCCCACCAATTTTGAGTGCCCCCCAGGTGCCCCCACAAAAAAGCGCATTAGTGCACACAAACTTAACAAGAAGAGAGAAAAATGAGAAAAAAATGATGTTTGTATAATCAAAACACATTAGGGATAGCTCTCTCGGCCACAAAATGACATACATGTAAGAGAACTGTGGACTGAGAACTGTGGACCCCCCTCCCAACTTAATAGCCATGCTCCCCCCCCCACACCACCAAAAAAGTCCTGGCTACACCAAGACCGGCTCAGCTCCAACGCGCCACAATACATACTTTCCTATTACCCTCCAAGGGCTTATTATTCTCATTAAAGAGTCCTTTTTTATAGCGCCTGAGCTCAAACTTAAGCAATTTGGTCTGTCTTTCTTTTCCATGACTATTTCCTGAGAACTACTCAATATTAAATCAAGGCGAAAGGCTAGTTGCATTGTTTTCATAACATTGGCTGATAACCAAACCATGCATATTGGCAAGCGATTGATGAGCATTATACCATATATCTATTTAATGATTTAGATCCATTTCATTATACTGTAAGAGGCCACACTTTTTTGGCTCTTGCAGGCGGGAGGACACAAAAATTAAAGCTGATTTAAGAAGAACAGCTAGATTTTCTAAGCTTGTAATGGGTTGGAATGAAATGCTGTTTGAATTTCTACAAGTTCCTTCCTCAGTGCTACATAAAACTCTGTTCATGCATTAAAGGACTTTCGTCTCCATCTGATGAGGTGAATGGCAGCAAAGCAACTTGCTTTGCTGTCACTTTCTAATGGGTTGAAATGAAATGCTGTTAGAATTTCTACTAGTTCCTTCATCAGTGCTACATAAAACTCTGTTTGTGCATGCAAGGACCTTCGTCTTTATCTGATGATGTGAATGGCAGCAAAGCAACTTGGTTTGCTGTCACTTACACTGTATCAGATGAAGATGAAAGCAATCACACATCAAATCAAAAGGTTATTTATTTGTTCACATAATATAATATCATCATTTGACGTTTCTTTTAGGCCATATATTTCATTCTCGTCAAAGACATTACTCATTGAACATTTAACGTCAAAATCATATGACCTTTACTTCGATCAAAATTTGCCTTTGTTTTTCTTCTTTAACAATTATTTTCTGGGCTTATCTACAGCTTAACTCAAGATTGAAGTTGTATTGAACATTGATACTCATCAAACAATTGAACCTCAACATTAAGATGACACATACTTGATGACATCATGATGACATAATCATGTGTTGCATTACATTAAATCAAAGTTTAATGTATGAAGGAAAAGAACTTAACCACACATTTGGTTTTAAGAAATGATATATCATTTGAACAGTCTTTACAAACTAAACAAATGCTCCAAAGAGTGTGACCCCATTTGGCCTTAACTTCCGGTTTAAACCGGAAGTTGAAAATTTCAAAAATTCCTATCTCAAGAACTTCTCATTCATTCCAACTTTTACATCAGATTGTACATGTAGGTCTTTGTGCATGCTCAAACTTGTGCACAAGTGTAAAGTGTAAAGTGTTACAGAAATTTTTCCGTAAATTTAGAAGATTGATATGGATATGAATTGCTTCAAAAGTGTGTCTGTTTCTCTGTTTAAGGCACATGGAGGCTTGATTGTTCACCCCTCAAAATGCCAAAAGCTTAGAGCTTAAGGGGGCTTCGCCCCTGGACCCCGGTTTGGATCGAAAGCTTAGGCAATCTCCCCTACTTGATCTTATCCCAACATGGTTATTGAAGAGCTGTCTGGATCAACTCGCACCCGTTATCGCAAAAATAATGAACCTATCGTTCATCCATGGTCGTTTTCCGGACGCATTAAAAATCGCGGACATTTCCCCATTGATTAAGAAACACAACCTCGCACCAGAGAACCTCAAAAACTACAGACCGATAGCTAACCTCAAATTCCTAGCTAAAACCATCGAGCGGGCTGCAGCTTCGCAAAATCAAGACTACCTTGCCAGAAACAACCTGTTCGGCGAAATGCAGACTGCTTATAAAAAAAATGCAGTGTTGAAACTGCTTTACTCCGTGTTTATGATGACCTTCTCCTTGCTGCAGACAAGGGTGAGGAATCAGTTTTAGTTCTCCTCGATTATTCTGCAGCGTTCGACACAGTTGAACACCTTGTGTTACTACAGCGTCTACGTCATAGATACGGTTATCGCGGCTCCACTCTAGACTAGTTCACTTCATACTTCTATAATCGTCAACAATCTGTCGTCATCAACAAAGCTTTCTCTCCTCTTCGTCATGTCAACACTGGAGTTCCTCAGGGGTCTGTTTTGGGTCCCATGTGCTTCACACTTTACACCGCCCCTCTTGAAGACATCATCTCTTCTCATGGCATCAAGTACATGCTATATGCTGATGATGTCCAGCTTTATGTTACCATGGCTGAACAACAACGCCCGACTGTCATTCCAAACATAGAATCCTGCATCAGTCACATAAAATCATGGTCTTCTACAAACATGCTAAAGCTAAACGACTACAAAACAGAAGCTCTTCATATCACGTCCAAACATGGACACCATAACGAAATCCAGAGCTTACATATTGGCGAGTCACAGGTCACCACTGGCAACAGGGCTCGTGACCTTGGGACAATAATCATTACTGACCTATGCGTGCAAAATCAAATCAACAACATTTGCCGTTCCTCGTCACTAGCCCTTCATAAAATCGGAAGAATACGGAAATATCTAGATCAACAGACCACTGAAAGGCTGGTCCACGCTTTCATCTCATGCCGTCTGGACTTCTGCAACAGCCTCCTCCAATGTCTTCCAATCTCACATATCTTAAAACTTCAATGTATTCAAAATTCTGCTGCTAGACTTGTAACCACTCATCACCCCGACAACATATCACCCCAGTACTACGTTCACTTCATTGGTTACCCGTCTCCAAACGCATAGAATTCAAACTCCTCCTACTGACATACAAATCTCTCAACCAATCCGCACCCCATTATCTTCAAGAACTCCTTCGTCCATATGTACCTCATTGTACCCTCCGTTCCAGCTCTACCTCTCAACTCGTCCCATACATCACTCACACTAATTCATATGGCCATATGGCTCGTTTTCATATTCTTCACCGTCACTCTGGAACAACTTGCAGCACAACATCAGAACTGCTCCAAACGAGAACATTTTCAAACATCTGCTGAAAACTCACCTGTTTAATCATTAACTTTTCTTTTTTTTTGTAAAGCGCTTCGGGACCTTTATGTGAAGCGCTATATAAGTGCCGTTTATTATTATTATTATTATTATTACTAATATTACATATATTTATAACATATAAAACTAGTAGGGGAAATGGCTTTAGCTTTTGATCCAAACCGGACCTTCGTCATTAGGCATATAAAACATGCAAACACAAACACATCCATTTATAGCAAAAAGAGGAGCAAAGGATTAAAGCGGGAAAATTACAGCCAATCAAAATTATTAATATACAAACAATGGGGTGGCTATAAGAACCATAAACACCATTGTATACATTTGGAGTTTCATGCTTACCTTATGCTGTTTTTATTGAATGCTTGAGGGAGACATCAAAACGATAGGCAGTCGTCACTCAGAACTACACCCCAGGAGGCAGTGCGAAGAGTACATATGCATTCAATGGCCAATATCGTACATGAGGCAATTGCCAGTTTTCCAGCAGGATGACTTGAGGAGAAGCAAGCTTGCTGATTGACTAAGCCATATATCAGGGGCACCGGGACAATGTCAGGAGTAAGGGCGTTTCCTGCAAAAGGGCAATACAAACAGGGTTAAATTAATTTGCATGGTGAAAAATATTACAGGTATTTTGAGATAGCTCCAGGATCTTATTTCATAAAGCTGTTTAAAGGCAAAGTATACCTTTGGTTTTTGGAATCGTTTGGTTGTGTGAATCCAATAAAAATGTAGATGTATACAATGAAACTAACCTGTGAAAATTTCATTTCAAAAGGTGGTCACGTTTTTTTAGATATCCCCGAAAATCCAAAGCAAATATATCCACACAGGAAGAATACTCCGTAGTCGGAATACACAATCTGAGGAATTGTTTCCGACAGTCACACTTCTCAGATGCAAATTTTCCATAACCACATTACTTTGAAGTGAAATGATTCTCCAAATGCTTTATACTATCGAAAGCTGTTGTAGGCTTCTACCCTATAAATTTTTTATTGCCATTCATTTTAAGAGTGATTACCAAATGTATACCTTCCCTCTATGTACATTACTCAGCACAGCAGAATTACTTTTACCAGAATAATGTTACCAGCTTAGACACCGTTTTACATAGAGCCAAATGTAACTGGTACCCTGCTTAGTTTTGCTTAGCAGAAAAATGTAAAGCAATGCTTAAGAAGCTCTTTAAAATTGGGCCTTTGAAAGGAGAAATGAAGAGAAACAATGTTTACAAAATTTGATCTTTTTTCAAATTTGTTTTAACCCACCCTCCCAGCCCACATTTCACTTTTTATGTTGACAGACTACACACTGAAGAACAAAGCAGATATTTTAGACCAATGTTCACCAAGCTTGGGAGTTTTCAATGGCTTTTCCTAGCTTCCAGCATGCGACTTTGTAGTTGAGAAAATCTTTGCCATCTCGCATCAGGCAAGGAGGTTGGCTATGGGAACAAGGTTGACCGTTAACAACAGACATCGCTGACGATCTTGAAGAGACCACTCTTAAAAATTTGGTGTTATTTCTCTAACTTTTTATTGTAAACTGAACTTCGATTTTCCAGTTAATTCTTTTGACCAACCCAACCACAATTGGACATTTTTACAACCACAATTGGACAAATAGACATTTTTGAACAATTATTATTCTGAACAGCCCCTAAATATTTCTAAAATTGATCAAGTTGATTCTAATTAGAAAAAGATGTATCTTGACTGATACACTAAGCTTACATATAACTAATTTAAGGAGGTGTGAGAGATTCATGCGTATTCTCTGTTATGTAAAAATACACCAAACAGCCAACCTGTGAACAACTTTTACTATACCTCATACATATTCATGACCGAGAGTCGAATTCTCACTGGTCCATTCAACATCACATGCCTGATGCTATCTTTGCTGTTTACCAAGTGCCCACTTGAGTATTCATGCACATGGTAAATAGGCATGACAAGTAGACTGGCAGCCCCGGGCTACCGGGGCATCGGTCTCCTTATCATGCACTTTACGCTCGTAGAACTGTTCCCCGGATGTTGTATGCGAATTTCGCCCTTGCAACCTCCAACATGTGAGGAGCCCTACTTGTGCATTCTATTGTTTTTCAATGTTATTAATGTTTTTTACCTTCTTGCTTGAATAACTGACTGTTTTTGCTGTAGCATAATGTATTGTCTCTTTATAGTGCATCATATTGATGCAGTCACTAATCAAATGTTGATGAGTGGTGGCGCTCTTTGTTTTTAACCACTCTTGTGTGACCTCCTGGCCTATTGACCTACTTGTGCCAAAGGTCACCACTCCTGCACAATCTTTAACAGGTAAGATTCACCCAATTTTTAGTAGGATTTCTATCCCTAAATATCATTAATCAACCAGAGTAGTGGGGACCCATCCTTTACTTTAATAATTCTTGAAATGTCATAGATCATTGCCATTATAATTTGTATTTTTATGCTCTTAAGAAAAAGGGTGATTTTTAAGTAACAAAAGTTAGGAAAAGTGAAAGTTATTCTTGTATTGTTAATGAATAGGCATTGTGTAATTAACACATGGTTGTGGTCATGTATGAGCCAAGTTAGAATATGCACATGAGCCCATTGGGACTATGCATAGTAATTTAGGGTGAAGTTAAGTCAAAGTTTGCTAATGAAAGATATTAGAGATTATTAGTAATTAAGGTGGCTTTGTCATACCTTTAGTTATTACTGGCAACATTTGGGTATTGGGGTATGAGTGTGAATAATAGTTGTGTGTGTGTGTTTCCAGGACGTGTGTAAGTTAAGTTAGCGCTAACGATGTATGCTAGTGAGCTCATGCCCTTTTGTCATCTGTTGTTGGGTTTCTATCGGTGTGACATTGTCACAACAGTATTGACAGATGTGTAGATTCAAAGTTATGATTTGCTATTTTATGATTAAAAGTGCTTAGAATTGAATGAGGTAGTTTGAGTGAGGAAACAGACTACACAGAATCAAAATGTAACGATTGGATTTAGTTCACACTTTTGAGTGAAGAGACCTAAATATCTAAGGTGTTAACTTGATTGATTATTGGCAGTGGCTTTAACTAGACTTGAGTATTAATCTATATGTGATAGGGCCATGCACATCCGACTTTAACCGTTTGTATTTTCAAATGGAGTTTAGGAATTACTCCCGATCAAGGTAGTTTATTGTTTACTTCATTTTTCATGGTAACTATGTACTGTATACTAAATCATCTTTCTTTGTGTTATTTTATACCACTCCTGCACAATCTTTAACAGGCTTGTGCAGGATATAGGTCCCTCGTGCTGTATCCACAATAAAACAGTTTAAGCTAAGAGACAAATCAATGAGCCATCCGCCTTAAAATTCGAACCTGCGTCCAACTAAATATAGTAGTGCCCTCGGCCCCCTTACAAACAAATAAAAAGATGGCAGCACATGCTAATGTCAACTGTTTTCCAGAGCTCAATGATGCTGAACTAGAGAGATGTATGAGGTATAGTAAAACATATATAACATAGTTTGCCTCGGGAACTAGTTTGTCAACTTCAAACACCTCAGGGAGCTAAAATAGACTTTTTACCCTCAAACCATGTAATATTTTGTTAGCCATAATTATGACTGATAACAAAGTCATAATTATGAATTGCACTACGAGATGTAAGTCACATTTTCTTTCTCTCTCAATGTACCTTTAACTAAGGGGGCTGTAATCCTCTTTTTGAGACTTTGTCTCTCCTGTAATTCTGTGATTTTGCTATGATTTTCTGCACATCCCCTCCCAAAAATTGTCCAAACTACACCAGGGCCCAATTTCACGGCTCTGCTTACTGCCAAATTCTGCGCATTTGATTACCAATCTCGGCTTACTATGCAAGCGCCAAATTTCTGCGCTAGCTGTGTAGGCGAAGAATGCCTAGTACGCATGCACACAAGCAAAAACTCCTTGCTAACCCATGAAATAGGCTTGATGTAAGTGCAGAATTCCCTGCTTCCATAAAGGGTTGTCTCTTTGCTTACAAGAAGCAGAGCCATAAAATTGGGCCCTGCTGTCAAAGATGAAATCCCAGGAATTTATCTGTATTCATGATCATTTTCTGTGCTCCAAATCAATGTTTTTAGGACCAAAATCAGTTTACCAAAAACAGTAGGTTTGTGGTTTTTCAGGCTGGAGTCAAACAGGACTGTGCCTCTCTTATGCATTATGGGATCTGCTTAATGAGTGCATGGCGAGTTAAAAGGGCTGTGTCGTCATGATCAAAGCAGGCCTGTGGCCGTACAAGGAATTATAACTTTCACCCAGTAACTGCATGTGCGGGCGCGCTCTCCATAGATTTGATATGGGGGAGGGCGCCCGCTCTACATGCAGTTATACTGGGTTAGAGCTCATTAATGTACAGCCACTGGCCTGCTTTGATCTTTCAGTACTTGGAATAAAGCAAGAGTGTATGGGTGAGAACAAGCAGAAAGCCTGGTTTCACGCTCAAACATCCTGAAAGGAGGAACCAGGTCGGACACACTGGTGGCACATTTACCATGAAAATATCCGTTGAAAAGACAGAGGCTGGCTACAGACATACGATTGGAAAGAGGTTGCAACGTTGATCCTAACCCTTCACCAACAAGATTAACAATACACTTGTGCACTCTCTCTAATAAAGATAACTGACAGGCAGAAGCTCTAGCCCAAATGCGACAGCAGTAATCCATTAGGGGGCGTGTAGTTGTCTTAAACAAATAGAGAGTATCCTCAGGGGGTAAGAACTTCCTAGCTCAATAAGGACAAGCGACTTGCATGGATGCACTCTCTGCAATGCCTGAGATATACCTCTCCCAACTTTCATTAGTGGAGAAGTCCAAGAAGGCGAAGTCTGATACTTCAGGCAAAGCCGATGAGTGCAAATGAATGGATGGAAATGTATCATCTCTAGAGCTAGACAGACATAATAGATTAGTTTTCTTTGCGTTAACTAGCCAATCGTTCCCCAACTTCAGCACAATCTTGAAGTCATTATTTAGTGAGACACCCACTTCACAGAGAGAAGTGTTGGAAGAGTCAAGGGAAACACAGTAGAGGGTTGGATCATTAGCATACATGGTGAGCTGAGACAAAACTTCATCAGGCAAATCATTAATGTAAACAATCTGCGATTCTGGAGATCAGCTCCAATGACAACACAGATGTAGCTTAATATCTGACAACACGCTCTTCACAGCGGCAAGGGAGGCAATTGCCTCTGTTGCCCCTGGGCCTTGCCTTGGTGCCCTTGAAATTTTTCAATAGAAATTTACATATAGGTGCCCTTTACCAAAAGAGAAAACGCCTTGGTGTCCCTGCCCTTTCAGAATTGAAGCATCAGGACTGAGTATCATTATTTATTAGCAACATTATTGTCAAAAACATTCCCTCTTGTTTGTTCCGTTTCTTTTACTTTATTAGTCAAGTGCATTTGTTTTGTCATAAATAATAATAAAACTCAATTCATTCCAGTTACTTTAATTTAAGTATTTTTAAATTAAATACGCAGGTTCAATATGCCATTCGGGAGTTACATTTGAATAATGTCTTGTACCTTGACTTGCTTAGTCACAAGTTACTGCTTAAATCTGAATTCCTCAGACTATAGAGACAGTTTCCATGTCACATGGTTCAGGGGTGGCCTTTGTATAGCAACCTCCAGATGAGCAAACCCTGGTACTGTACCATTGTGCCAGACACATTCATTCAGAATCATGCTATGGGTGTTCGCCGTCTCTTATGTAACTACGCAAAAGCTTGCCCCGAATCATGTTACATAGCAACTAAAGTCTGTTGAATTCAAATTTAAGCTGTAAATTGTGATAAAGTTGTGACATTGTTCAAATCTAACTCCATATGGCTTATTTCACACACAAAATACCAAACCTTACAGTTTTCAGTTCACACACAAAACTTAGCTTTGAAAATTCAAGTACAAATGGTGTCAAATGCAATTGTGTTTGATACCCTTCCAGAGCGAATTTTGTCAACATCCAAAAACATCCATTTCAAATATACTGGTCTTTATATTTGTATGGAAAACTTCGAATTCATTCTGGAATTTTTATATTTAATCAAAATTGGCATTGAATTTTACCTCTTGAAAGATGCAAAAACTCTTCTTTGGATTGTTGTTGATATCCAATGGCGTCATGTTTTAAATTTCGCTCTGAAAGAGTATGAAATAAAGTGACAATTTTAAACATTTTAACCTGAGGTTTGTTCTCACAGTTTCAAGAGGACTCTATCTATTGGAAAAAAAAGCATCACAAAACTCAATTTGGCCTTGGAGCCCCTCTGTAAAAAAGTTTGAATTACATAAGAAACAGTCGGCTTCCGTTTACAACAATCATGTACATGTACTGGAATTGGTAAGTCATCTATTTGTTCATTCACTTTCGTGAAGACTTGAAGAGTTGTGCCTATCTGACCTTGTCCAGCTTATTGCTCAAGGGAGATGGACCGGAAGGTAAAATAGGGACCATTAGAAACAGTGCAGGTACAGGCTGTGAGTGCGGCTCAGAAAAATTGTAGTCGACGCCATCATTCCGTGCAATCAATTTCAACGTACTCGCACTATGTTTCTGCATCGCACATAAAAATAATATTTCTCGAATAGATTTTCCTTGATAAAGTACAGCCAAAATATCTTATGGACTCTCAAATTTGACAAATTTCAGGTGCAGTGTGGAAATTATGCCATAACACCAAGGATGACAAAAATATGATTGGGATTTAATTAACTTTTTGAGCCTAAACTTAACCCGGTATTAAACTAAAAACAGCGACGGTTTGTGTTGCTTGAAGTTGCAGAGGCTGCTGTACCCCCTTTCGTCGTCACAAAAACTAACTCTCTTAGGAAAGTATGCAAGTACGCAATACACAAACGCTACAAACATCTTCTACGCACATGCATCCCGTACCTGCACCATTTTCTAATGGTCTAATATTGAGAAAATATGTACACATAAGTACTCCCGCTTGACTGATGCGTACATCCAAGCTATTAAAATTAATTCAACTTAAACTAAAGGTAACTTAAACAACCTTCAAAGCTTCGCAGGCCACTATTCCTCCCAGTGGTAAAATATTGGCTGTATTTGGTGATAGGGCTTTTTGTGCGGCAGCCCCGAAGCTTTAGAATGCTCTACCATTGTATAGACCCCTTGCATATGTGTCACACTCTCAAAAAGCGCCATCCCTGATGCTAAAAGAAGGCAGATCAATGGATGACAGCTGTTATTTGTTTGTAAAAACGTGCGCGTGACCTCTGCATACCTGTAGCGTTTCGCATTATGCAAGGGGGTCTAATGATTTCTATAGACCCCTTTGCACAACACGAAACGCACCTCTGAACAATGAGCGTCTACCATTTCCACCATTTTGGGAGTCAAACCTTTTGTGCATGTTTGTGCATGATTTTGACTCCCGAAATAGTGAACAGGACAGGCGCATGGGAGTGTGCTGCGCATTGTGCAAGGAGTCTATAGTACATAGTGAACTCGCCTCTTTAAAATGTAAGATAAAAACCCATCTTTTTAAAGTTGATTTTAGTGTTTTTAATGGAATTGTTCTTTTGTTTGATTTTCCTCAGTGGTTGCCTTGCCAATTAGTTTAGATTCTTTACTTAGGTAGGGTTAGAGACGTCAGTCTCCTAAAAAGATCAAAACAATACCGATGCCAGCAGGGAAAGGCTTATATGTAACTTTTAGTTCTCTGTTGGCAGGACAGATGTATCCCCATACGGTGGTTTGTGCACTGGCCTGGTGACCAAACCTGTTTCTTCATCTTTTTCTTTCATTCTGTGCTTTTTAAAATGTATGTTAAAAACTTATGATAATTTTTATGAACGGGGCGCGCTATATAAATCTGAATTATTACTATTATTACTATTATTGTTACTATTATGTTTATACAATTCGATAGTTTCCAGTAGAAACCTAACCAGTAAAATAATGTCAATCTTACAATGTACAGTGTGTTTTATTTTACATTGGAAAGAGCACAGTAATCTACTGCACCTGTTTAAAGTGAAGGTTACTGACCCCATGCTAAAGTCGCTGAGCTCTGGCTTGGGTCCAGTGTACTAATCAAGCAGGGCTTAAATTTGACACTGGACCACAGGCCCGAGGCCAGTGATTTTAGTGTCAAGCCAGTAAACTCACAATCCGACAAGTCCAACGGTCTTGTGTTCTTCAATTGAATAACAATACCTCATTGTGTAATATCTTAACAAAAACAATTATGTTCAAATGTTGACTTTGGGTCTGATAAATTACCTTTCAACTATACGAGCATTCAAGCATACTTAATACCATTAAGACAAATGAGATAAATCTTCTCTTACATGTCTTAGTGCTTGTTCATACAAAAGCAGTTAAATGCATGTTAAAACTGTGTCAGCAAGTTTCTTTGCTCGTTTCAAATCTGGTCTTGCAAAAAATATCTGGTCCAATAAATATTTTGAGCTACACGCCCTGCAGTCTTGCGGATTTTCTCCCCAAATTTGAGCCCGGAGGTCAAGCTTTGGACCCTGTTTTCTAATCAAATGTGGGTACTTCAAATGAAAAAAAAAATCTTATAGTTTGTAGTGTTTTAACACACCTATGTATTGTAATTCATCCCGAACTGACGACAATACAGTCCTTCCTTTTAACAATTCTCTTAAGCCTTCTCCAACATCAGGGCAAGGCTGGCGGCGTATCATCAGTTGAATTGATACCTTCTTTTGATGTCACAACTTCATCTGAGCCATCTATAACACAAAAACAGAACAAGTATTAATAGATGTTAAATTTGCATCATGGACAAAGAATATAATTTGGTTTTATCCATACCCTGTTGTGTGTGCGGCAATGGATACTAAGTACTTGTGAAAAAAAAAAACACACACGCATATTTACTCGGGAGGGATTCGAACCCTCACAATCTTTGCCATTTTAGAGCAGATGTCATACCACTAGACCACCGAGACTGCCTGGTAGCTAGAGGCAGTTCAAATCCTGTATTTTAGCAGTGGGTACCTGCAGGACTTGAGAAAGTACTGAGTACACAGTGCTTTACAGTTAAATACATCGGTGTATGGGTAAAACCAAATAATATTCTTTATCCCCGATGCAAGTTTAACATTAGAGATCCAAGTACCGGGCACTTAGCTGTTTCAGTTGGTACTCGGATACCAAAATATTTGGTACTAGGACACTTGTAGCTATACTTGAGGGCCCAAGCACTCGTACTCGAGTACTACTCGCCACCCTAGTACTCGGCAGTGCTTGACTACAACACTGGTTTTAATGTAGCCGTGCTTCTTGGAGCCATACATACATACAAATGTAGGTTTCCAAAAATGTATGCATGAGACTTGCATGGCTAATCCACTTTTGTGGTATATCCCATTGAACACACAAAACACTGGAAAAACGTAGATGAACAAGAATTTAGTGTCTTTCTTTACACTCTCATTACTAGTAATAAGTGTGGTGGAACATGGCAAAGTATGTACCACATTACAGAGAATTGTGTACTCTTTCCAAAGATATACAGTTTGTTGGAGTATGTTTATTTGCAAGGCCATAAATAATGAATGCTTATTGACTGTGCAAGTCTCTCGCGTATTCAAACTTCCGGGACCATTGTGGTCTCAACCATATGGAGTTTTATGTAAGCGAGATTTTGTTTCGTCCATTATTTTAGTTCAACGTAGCTTATGACCTTAAAAATTACATATTTTGTTGGGAATGTAACACGAATAGTGATACAAAATATGAAAGTAAAATCTATTCGAAAATATAATGAAGAAGATCCGGAATTAAACTTCACACAAGCTTCCGGTAACATTTGTACTTGCAAAAAATTAAGAATTTGTGCCCACCTTCGATCACCAAACTAATATAAATGCTTGTTTTGAATGCTCTTATTGTCAAACGCAAAGCCTTTTTTATTGCAGTCTATGATCGCTGAGGCATCAGCGTCCTCTATAAACTACGTCAAGCGCTAATAAGTACTCATGCACATTACTCAGGCATGGATGGGGTTTCTAAAAAGTTAAGATCAAATAAGCATCCTTGTCCCAGAGTTTTAACAAATTATTTGTGTATTTATTATAAAAGCAAAAACTAATTTTACAAAAATTGTAATGAGTATTCTTGTTGTTCAGATTTTTTCTTAGACATAAAATTAAAACAAAGGTGAGTTCAGAAAAAAAAAAAAAGGTTTTTCGTTTGATGTGTTTTCTTGTTCTAATACGCACGAGACTTGCACAGTCAGCAGTCTATTGTAATGCAGCAATAAGCACTGCATTGGCTTAGGCAGGCACAGTGTTACATGCATGTGTTGTGGCCGGTCAGGCGGATCTGGGTTAATACTCACCGCTTTTTGGAGACATGTCTTGTACACTAGGAACTCTTTTGCACAGTCATTCTTGGCAACTGCTTCCTTGCTAATGACACAATGAGAATAGCTGGATGCCTGCAAAACAATCAAGATTTTAACCTTTCAAATATTGCATGTTTTTGTATTTTATGCAAATCAAATTTGTCAATTATTTTACACATTTTTTACAAATCTGGTTTCAAATGTAAGAGAAAAAACATCAAATTCTCCAATTTGAAAATGTAGTCTAGTGTACAATGATTTGTTGACAGGTACACTAAGAGATCTATGATTTATCATCCGACCTTTTTGTTTTGTAAGAGTTTGCAGCCAACAGCACCGGTATGCACCCCTTTTCCTAAAGGACCTGCAGCGTAACATGTAATCCGAAAGCAACACAACTATAGTCGACTCTCGTTAATACGAGGTCCACCAAACTGGCCCATTTTCCTTGTATTATCCGAACCTCGTCTTCAGCGCAGCGCACTATTTACACGTACATGTATACAAACGTCGTCATGCTAACCCATGCACTACACACGTGTCTAGGCTAGAACAGAGCGGTTTGCTTCCTAGTACAGTTCTTACGAGCATTCTGTACACGAAAATATCAACGATAAATGCATTTTTGTTGACTATGATCATAGAAAATTTAATATTTTGTATAACTCAAGATAAAAATCATAGCAAAGTCATGTCAAACTTGCCGTTTATGTGACCATGGTGTGACAGATTCGATACTGCGTAGCGCCTATCCTGAACGTTGTTTTCGCTGGTAGCCGTCAGCGTATAAGCGAAATAGCATCTCAAGCATAGGTTACCAACGAAATGTTTCTGGTCTTCGGATCGGACAGAACCGTGTAGCCGGTACGATCCGATAAATACATGTTGTTTGGCAACAAGAATGTAATTTTCAAACCTTGACTGAACGAGCTTTTACGCAACAATATTTTTTCAGATCTCGCTACAAAAGTATGAAAAACAATACATTTTGTCATCATGGGGCTGCAAAAATACCTTGTATTATCCGTGTTCTCGCGTCTCGTATCTTCCGAGCTCCTATGAACGAGAGTCGACTGTACATATGTATGGCCCTTTTTCAAAACAACAGCTTTGGCTTGGACTCCATTAGTTATTTAGAAGACATGAGCATTCCTTACAGGGATTCAATCAGGCGGACAGATTCAAAGCCAAAGACCAAGCCCAAGCCATGGCTTTGAAAAGGGCCTAAAAGTGTCTCGGTCAAGGACACAAGCCCCATGACCTGGACTCGAACCCACACTTAGACAACACCAGAACTCGAGTCCGGTGCACTACACCGCTCGGACCACGACAAGACACAACACATGTAGAGGGCACTATGCACATGTACTACAAACATACAATTTGTGCAAATACTTCAGTTAAGCAATTTAGATGAAGTTTACAGTCTGGATGGATGAGGGGTGGGGACAAGAAGTTGATGGGGCAGGCTAGAAATGGTGCAGTAAAAGTCGATAGACAACTACATATTAAAAACAAGAATAGTGTGTTGACAAAAACAAATGTCCCGTTGACATTAACCTCATTGATGTTGAGTTTTCACTTAGACAAAATATCCTTTATTTTGGCCATAATAACGTTTACATTTGACCAAGGGAGTCCGAAAACAATAGACTTCTGGGGATCCCAAGACCAATCCACACACCAAGTTTGGCGTTGATGTGCCAAGTCCTTCTTGAGTTATAACTTCGACAACATTTCTTTTGTTTTAGCCATAATAAATCTTCACATTTAACTTAGGGGTCCAAAAACAAAAAACAGGCTTCTTGGGGATCCCGAGACCAATCCATACACCAAGTTTGGAGTTGATATGGCAAGTCCATCTTAAGTTATCGCTCGGACATTTCTTTTGCTTTAGCCATAATGACCTTGATAGTTAACTCAGGGGGTACAAAACCAAAATCAGGCATCTGGGAGATCCCGAGATCAATCTACAAACCAAGTTTAGAGTTAATGTGTACATATGCAGATCATGAGGGGTTATTGGATTGAAGGACTGTCAGAACAAAGGGGTACTGTAGTTCCTGATATTCCATTATAAGAGGAAGCTTCTGTTTTGGGGCTTTGAGCTGCAAGAGCAAGTGGGAAAGCAAATCAGATTTGAGCTGTTTTACCGAGACCACAGGGAGTTCACCCGTGTAGATTTTGACATGGATCGGATGTCGGCAGTGTGAAAAAGCCTTAAGTTATACACCTGTATGTATTTTGGAGGGATGATAGAGTTTTTTGTGGCAGACAAACCTCTTTGGAGCATATTGCTAGTGCCTTGGGAATCCCTGCCAATTTGGCACGCACTCTCTCTGTTACAACTTTAGACATCTTTACTTGATTGAGTGTAGAACATGCAGTTACTTTACCGACTAATCTGAAATGAGAAAATTCAAGAATAATTACACCAACTTTACATACAACTGGTAAGTATGATACTCCTCTTTAATAATATCATCAATAGGCGTGGGTGACGAGTCAAAGTCGTGTGTCAAAGTCGTGACTAGTGATTGCTATGCCTAGTCGCTTTTCAAGTGCCTAGTGTTGAAGTCACAACTAATTGAAGCATCACTAGTCGGGTAGTGAATTTCACTAGTCGCTTAGGCCTACAATCCCTACATTGTAATTGTCATTGTCTGCTCTGATATATTAATGCATCAAAAGAAATGCTTCCTGCAATGGCGTCCATTGCAATGCATATTTCACATTTCAGCCTGAATTTTACTATCTTGCGCCTGCAGTGATCCACAATCTGATGGTTTTGAAAATAGTCGCAACTAGTGTCAAAATCACAACTAATTGAAGCGCGACTAGTTGGGTTGTCAATTTCACCAGTCGCCCAAGCCTAATTATCAGTCCTCATACTGTCTGACCGGTCAGCATCATCCAAGTGGTAGCCTACAATTCCAGCCTGCAACACTGACACACTGATATCACATTATCATACATTGGTAATGTAAATGCATGCATAGTTTAGTTCAGCCATGTCAACTGCGTGCCACTTTAAACATGTAATTAAAAAATATTGGCATAACAGAGAAAGTATGTCATGCAACCCTCAAGCCATATCTGAATTGCAGCTACAGCTTCGGCTCTGACTGTTGCTAAGGGTGTTGCTAAGGACATCCTATTCTTCAACACATGATGACGCGAAAATCTAGCCGTACACATGTAGCCATACATGTAGCTGAAGCCTCTAATTAAGACCGGCCTTAAATAGTGTTCTCCCCATGTCAGCTGGCCAAAGGTTATTTCAAATACCCAAGGACCAGTCAAAAATCTGTCCAACTATAAGTCCGACTTGGTGGCTCATTGGGCTTGCCTTGCTGTATGGCATGTACGTAAACCACTGATTGTTCATATCAAGCAATTTTGTAAAGACTAACATTGGCTTTTACTTCTTTGATCCTTTATACATAATAACAAGTCCCATACAAAGAACAATGTTGAAAGGAAGCCTTGGCATACAAATGCGTGGATCCTTGAAGTAGCCAACGGACCAGTGAATTAAGGTTACGTCCCAATTTTAGAATCGTCCTTAATTAAGTTGGGAACATTCTCAATTGGAGTGTTACAGTTGGGGCGGCCTAACTATAGCTATGGCCATGCAATGTGTACTACAGGGCACCAGTGGAGTCAGTCTGGGATCTCTACATACATTGCATGGGCGATTCGGAGCAAGGCCTCCGGAGCACACCGAGTTATTTTCACTTTTGTGCTACATGTACATTGTACATTGCAGGCCTATGCGTGGTAAAAAGAGTAGCTGTGATAATGGTGACCCTCCATCTTCCCAAGGGTTGCTACGAGACAACATCAGTTACACATACGTGCAATTATTTTCAATCATTTTTGTCGGGTCAAGCTTGTGACCAGATTTGCTCAATTTTGACCGCTTTAAAAAAATCATGACATACATTCTACGAACATGGATTTTATCTTCAATGTGTAATAAAATCAATTTAGAACACTTAAAACATTATCAAGAAAATAATAAAAAGACCAGAAAAAAAGGACAAAAAACCTACCGCAGATGTAAAATAATATAATATAAAAAAAACGGAGTACAGTACCCCATAGTGCCCCTGCTGGGTCTTGCATTGAGTATGCTTTGACAGCAAAACAGGGCTGCAAGTATTGAGTAAGAAATATTTTCATTTTTTCAAGAGGTCATCATATGTAATTCGGCAAAAATCTATCACAAAGTACATGTACTACATCAGGAACTTTAGCCCAGGTTGGACTCCTCAGTTGCAACATACACTGACGTCCTACCAGGGCTACATGAACATCATATCATGTACAGTCGCAGTGTGTTGAAAAAGTTTTGAGGAGTAGAATACAAAGGAAACTGAAATAAGTTGGTCTGGCTGAAGACCAGAAAATGTTGAACTACTGTACATGTATCAATGGCCATTTTAATGTACACATGTACATGTAATGTAGGCCTCACAAAAGTGAGTGTAATGTAGGCCTCACAGTGGAGCCTTATGTAGTTTCTAGAAGTACAAGAAAACACCATGCACAGGCAGTTAAGATAAAGATTTAACAACTGAGTGTGGTGCAAAGAAATTTGCCATAGAAAGTGCCCTCATGACACATGTGGTCAAAGTTATGGTGGCTTGAGCATGTTACATGTACATGTAATGTTGAAAATTGAGGTTGGGGTTAAGGTACTCCTAAAAAACCGCATAGTTCTAGGGAGTAGGGTAAGCATGGAGCTGTACATGTACATGTAGCTCCATGGGTTTAACTATATAGTGTATTTTTTCATCAAACCTCTACAAATTTGGTATTAATGAAAAGCTTGTTTTAAAGATTTAAGAGAAGTGTATTGGTGCTTAAATCAGCTTCATAGCTTAAAATACAACGGAGTTAAATGCCATTTAAAAATGAAAGTATGACCTGTTTAGACCCAGTAACTGGGGCGCTGTACTCCTTTATTCAAAATTTTGACATCTTCGGATGTCCTAGCGCCCTAGCGAATTGTTGAAGATCATCCGTCCTGACACAGCCATCTCTCATATACATGTACCTGGCTAGTCGGGTGCCCTGCCTACCACGTCGCCGCGGCAAGCGGTAGATCATGTACTTGCAGTGCCCGTAACCAAGCTTTTATAAACAGCCTGTTGATTGAATCCACTGTACATGATCTACCGCTTGCCATGAAGATGCGGTAGGCAGGGCACCCAACTAGCCAGGTAAAGGTACAAATGTATATGAGAGATGGCTGTGTCGGGGGGATGGATGATCTACAACAATTCGCAGGAGCGCTAGTATGACCGAAGATGTCAATATTCCAAAAAAAGGAGTGCAGCGCCCTAGTTACTGGGTCTATGACCTGTTTATGTCTGTAAATGTTTTTCTCCATGTTGCTTAAATGCCAAACTGGTCAGGGCTTCATTTTGGGTGACATTCTGCTTGACTTGTGATTATTCTAGGACGGGGAACTCATGCCATGCATGCATGTCGCCATTTGTTGCTAGCTTTAAAACGGGACTGAACATGTCCATCTTGACTAAACATTTTCCAAGTTTTCCATGTATGATGGTGTCAGAAGGTGTATCAAACTCCTGAAATATGTAAGTTCATCTTTTATTTTTAAATAATTACCTACATGTATTTTCCTATGCAAATTTGATAAGGTTCACGATGGTATGCATATTCCACCAGTGTCAAATGTACCCTGGTTAGTCAGTTAGTGGTAGATGTATATTAGTATTACTTTACACAATGTGAATTACTTAAATTTATTGAAAAAAGCATGTCTGTCTCATAAGGTCAAATTACATTGTAAGGGTACATGTACTTGCAGTAGAGTCAATTTAGAGTGCTCAGCAACTTCCATCGCATCGGCATAGCTCTTCCATCGGCAAACTTTCCGCTGCTCGCCACCAATTTATCTCCCTAAGTTCTGTTTTTTTTTCACTAAATTATATTCTTACCTATCAAGGAGGGTTTACCGAACATGTACAGCCAGAAAACAGGCAGAATTTAACAATTCTAAAGGCTTAAAAAGGTGTCCCAAAATCGCAAGGCTTCGTCTTGCAGTGAGATGAAAACAAACGCCATGTCTGCATGTTGTTTGTTTTCCTGCTGTGTGTGTGTCTGTGTAAGTTGTGCAATACTCCAATCAGTCGGTCATCGTTCATGCGCATTGGACAATTCGCTAGGACTTTTTGATTTGTGGAATGGGTATAATCGAAGATGATATTTAGGAGGGAAATTAGAACAACCCACAAAGCACGCGTTGAACTTACCTAGGGCTTGTACTAATGGAATAATCCAAAACAAAGTTATGAATATTCAGTTTATGCAAGCCATTGGACAAACCCAGCTTATTTTACTATTCATAAAAATTACATATTCATTATGACCTTTGGTGAACCAGGTATTGGGAGAAACATGTACGACAAACAAACCGTTCTGGTGTCAATGCCATTGCCTCATAGCCGTGTGGTACAGGCTATGCTCTCTTAATAATTTGTTCTCTCTCTTGTTACAGGTTCGAATCTCCGTAAGTACATTGCATTATCTGATTAAACGTTCATTCCTTCCAGTAGATAAGATACAGGTAGAAACATGGAGGGACAACATGGAGACTGGGTGAGTGAGGAGACAGGAGAGAAGAAGACAGTGTGGGAAAAAGCGGGGGTTTTTTTTCGCCAAAATTTGAGGATTTAACCAAATATCCCTAGTTTTTAAACCGATCCCCTATGAAAACTATTTTTTTTACGTTTTCAAGATTCACCGAATCGATAGAACACATCCTCAGGTATGAACTGGAGAAAAAAAAATTGAAAAAACCTTTTTAAAAACGTCAAAAAGCTGGTGGCTGAATGCGGAATTTTTTCCCTTCCATCATTCAGCTCTGATGAGTGTCAGGAATGTGACGTCCGTAAATGTGCAAAATTCAATTCAAGGGTATATTTTGCAGTACCGGGTATGTATGAAGCTTCTTTTTTAAGGGTTTACATTGAAGAAATGTTTTGTATCGCTTCAAAAAACAACTCAGTGTGAAATTTGAGCAAAGGAAACTATTGAAAATAATGTGAACTTTCAACCATTTTCCGAACGCTTCCAGATATATCTATTATCAGATAATCCTATATTAATAGGATCGCCGTGTTTACGTTTTCCGCTGAGCTGAACTTCCGAACTCCCTATCTATGTATGTGAATAGCAAAAATGTGTACAATGTACATCATGCATGTACTGTAGGGAGTGTAGTGACATGGCTTTTAAGAACTACACAACCCGGTTGAACCGTGACAACACAAACCCAGCCCCATGAATCTTGTCTTACCTGATCATAAAGCCAAGGCTGACATCATGCCGAGTACTACTTTGACAACACTAAACAACTGCCTAGGATGGTAATTTATTAATACCGCGTAAGAAACACTTAAAATTACCCGCCAAGGGGGGGGGGGGGGGGGTGAGTTCAGAGAGTTCAGAAACACAGATGACGGCCGTCATCGTCTCGTGCACAACAAAGCTAAATAAGTCTGGTCCCCCGTCAAGTGGTAGCTGATCACTTCATTTGTTGCATTGATATAGAGGGAACCAGACAAACAAAGACGGCTTGTCCAACAATCAAACCGAGCTGCAGCTAGCACAGTATTGGGCCCGAAATAGCCAGCCGCGTATTCACGGAACGGCCAGCCGCGTATTCACGAAATTAGAACACATGCAGTACAGGGAGGTGACAAAATGGCTCATTTCTGTCGGCGAATCCGTTACTTTATCCAAACGAATACTGAAATTTTAGCCATAACTTACAGTTTTCTTAGATAATATTGAGCTGTTATAGCTAGTAATTAACGAAAAGCAATAAACAAACAAAGAAAGTCGCAAAAACACAGAAAATTAGCCACAAACACGAAGACAATGTGCGTGTGTTATGTCATAATTTGTTTTATGCTGTTTAAATAAAAATACATATTTTGAAAAGAATTTGTACCCTTCATTATGAATAAAAGTGAAAGTTTTAATCCAGAATCTTGAAGACTGATACAGTGGGCATATCAAATTTTGAGCTGGCTAATTTGGTCCACTAATTAGTGGTTAATTAACCCAAATTATCTAGACGCCATTTTTCATCTAAAACACGCACAAATGCATATGCAGTTGAGTCAAATATACCTCTTAACTGTAAGTTATGGCTAAAATTTCAGTATTCGTTTGGATAAAGTAACGGATTCGCCGACAGAAATGAGCCATTTTGTCACCTCCCTATACTGCATGTGTTCTAATTTCGTGAATACGCGGCTGGCTATTTTGGGCCCAATATAGTCTTGGTTCCAAGACCTTCGCATGGATCGCCATGTGTTTCTAACAGCTAGCTCGCTATAGACTATTAATAAATTATCACTGTCGGTCATCTTGGTAGGGCTCCCTGCTCACACTGTGATACTGACAGTTCTTCTCATTCCTTTTGAGGGACCAGAATACTTTTCTCCTTCCAGTCTCAGATCGGTTACATTGAGATGAATGGCCGAAAAGCAAAATGGCCGCACCGTGATAAAGGTGGTCGATGCTTGTTCTCAAACGTTTGGGGCTCATCGCTACACATGAAGAAGTATCCTAGATAATAATAGCTGCTTGCGCTATATTAGACTGGCAGTAAAAGTCCTTCCGCTTCCCATGTTTAGGACTCATCGTTTCCGGTATGCACAGTACGACGTGTAGTCAAACTGCACCAATAGACTCCACTAGTATATTAAACCCTTCACAGAACCCACCCTCATTGTAAGTAAACATCAACGGGAATTTTTCAAGTTTTCCGATTAAATTATTAAAGACTTAAGCCTAATGGTTATTAATTTTCAGAATGTTTCCCATTTATATTTATTGACTTATTTAAAGTTAAACTCATCTCAAACGTTTGGGCCTCATCGGTTCTATTATCCACAGAACAACAGCGTATAGTCAACAGGCATGCTGTTCGCATGAACAGGCTCCACTATGACAGTAATGACACCCCTCACAGAACCCCTCCTCATAGTCTTTAAACATAACGGAACTTCATCAAACCTTCAGAATCTATTATTGAAGGCTGTAGCTTAACAAAATATATATTTTCAGATTTTTACCGCTTATAATTATCGACTTATTTAAAGTGAAACTCATCTCAAACGTTAGGGGCTCATCGGTTTCCGTGTACACAGAACAGCGTAAAGCCAACAAGCACGCTGACTGCAGTAGCAGGCTCCACTATGACACCCCTCACAGATCCCGTCCTCGTAATATTTAAACATTAACGGAACTTTATCAAACCTTCAGAATCTATTATTGAAGGCTGTAGCTTTATAAAACATATTTTTCAGATTTTTACCACTTTTAATTATTGACTTATTTAAAGTTAAACTCATCTCAAACGTTAGGGGCTCATCGGTTTCCGTGTACACAAGTACAGCGTGTACATAGTTAACATGTACGCTGACTGCAGTAGCAGGCTCCACTATGACACCCCTCACAGAACCCGTCCTCGTAATATTTAAACATCAACGGAACTTTATCAAACCTTCAGAATCTTTTATTGAAGGCTGTAGCTTTATAAAACATATTTTTTTCAGATTTTTACCATTTGTAATTTCCGACTTATTTAAAGTTAAACTCATCTCAAACGTTAGGGGCTCATCGGTTTCCGTGTACACAGTACAGCGTAAAGTAAACAAGCCCTCACAAAACCCGTCCTCACAGTACCACAGGGTATTTTTTTCAGCGTTCCTTTCTTTTTTAACGCCGTAGAGATAGAAAATGCGGTATTTACTGAAACATTTTTTTTATTTATTTATTTTTAATAGACACAATTTCGATAATAATTGACCACAAAAAGTGAAGAGTTAAGTGTGAAATTGTATTTCTTTTCTCGGACGTCAGATGTTAACCGCCAGAAAATACATTTATTAAAAAACGATTTGAAAAGTTTATTTAAAAAAACAACTTACGAATGCAGAGAAGGTGACTAACAAACATCACTAGGTTGTCTTAGAGTACTGGAGTGAAATTATTTGGAAACGCGACGTTTGTTTATAACTCATGCATTGCAATTATCCTTTGTTAGTTTTTCATGGTAAAGCCTTGAAGTGTATACATTTATGTTCAAATCACTCATACTGAAAATACATATGTATACACTTAACCCATTGCGATGCTAAAGTTTTGAAGATGTATTATACAAAAGGTAATCTTGGTGATCCAAACACTTCGCTGCTGACAGTTATCTCCTATTATTAAATCGTCAATTATTAAATGTGCTTAATTTATAAACAAAGTCTACTGAAAACAGAAAAACAAGAAAATGCAGAACCATTTAAAGTTACCTGCATGATATTTTCAATGTTTTGTTTTGTGAAAAATATACCCGATACTTTACTTCCGGTAAAGTTAGAAAATATTACTTATTTGCACCACTATATTTAATGTTACTTGACCTGAATAAGCTTTAAATGCAAGCCAGGCCTTTACTAATAGACTGTTTACCCGTTATGGTCTTTTGTTGCATTTAAAACGCTCGAAAAATGTTTCATGGAAAACTTTTGAATAGGCCTACTTACATTAAAAATTGTTGAATAAAACTGCCTCGAAAACTTTTCCTAACAACGATTGCTGTATTGAAAATAGAAAAGTCCGTCCATTTTACATGGCCGAATGAACTGCAAATTGAAATTATGAAGTTATTTCCTAATCAATGTAGTATTGCTGCAGTGTGATTATTGCTCCTGTTCTCAACCATAACAAACTGTTGAAGCTCTATGAAAGTTGAAGTCATCTTCGTCACATGAAAATTCAAAACTTGATCATCTCCGTCACGGCTAGTCATATCCGTCACATGAGTATTTGATGCACTTAATGTTTCAACTAATACCGACAACAATAATAAGTTGTAATTGATATGAACATTGTGTATATGCTAATTAATTTGCAGTTAATATTGTTTGAGAGGAGGTTGGTAAAAAAATAGCCACATTCACTGTGTTTGCTGAAAATCACCACTTTTTGGGGCATTAAATTGTTACGAGGGTATCAAATCGGTACATTACAGACAAACAATAACATAAATTATGTTGATTCATTTGAGGACGATACTCTATAGTTTTACGTACTACGACATGAACATTGATTTGTAATTTTAAATCCATTTTTTCCAGTGTTGTTTGTCCCAAAAGGGTGACGGATATGACTAAATGTAATGAATAGCCAGATAAGAGGAAGACAATTAAAATTAATTCCGGTAAAGATTGCGCCAAACACATTGTTACCATACTAGGGATGTCTATGTGAAAAAAAATTCAAAGTTTAAAAATTACGTTTTTTAAATTGTGTTTCCAGCAACTCTAAAGTCTACACTTACTTAAGAATGACACAAACATGCTCATTGAAGATTTGCAGATTCTCAAACTTTCATCAAAGTTCGCTGTCTTCGCATTTCTGGTCAGCGACGTCAAGACTACAACCGTCAGTCTTGTGAAAAATATACTTTATCGATTCAAGAAGCAAGACGTCCATCAAGTACTGGTATCTGTTGGGCAAACGGATCATTCTGTAGTGTTGCAGTCTTACTGAGTATCCTTAATATTATTAAGTACAGTGTATCAACATTTGACCGGGACACTCTGTCTTTTTGGGGGAAGGACTATCGGACACTATACAGCGGCTTAGCCAGGACTTTTTAGTGTGGGAGTTTGGGGTAGGGCACGGGGGGGGGGGTGTGCATTGATCTTAAGTGTAGGGGGGGCAGGGAGAACGGTGTTTTTCATTTTGGGGGGACATGCTTTTATTTTGGATTGGGGGAGCTGCAGGGTCCTCTTTTGTCATTTTGTGGCCGCGTTAGCGATCCAGATTCCGTTTTTCTTTTTAGCACCAACGTTTCGAGAAATTTAAAGTAATACATAATAAGAATAAAATTAATAACAAACACGTTTTCCCCCCACTATTTTCTCCTCACTCAGACCATTTTACCTCCATGCTCAGACAACAAATTTAGCTCAAATTTTCAAAGTTTGTTCATGTATAAATTAAATCATACAGAGTAAAACCATGAATTATCAACTTTACTAATCCCATAGACATCCTTTTGCTAATGGGCCCACAAAAGGCTATTCAACCGTTGACACTGAGTTTGCTTTTTTCACCCAAGGAAATTATGATGTGCTGTTCAGATGGAATCGGCTGTGTAAGCTTTATGTTTGTACTTACTGCGGCTGAACATATCTCAACTTTCGAAGACGGCTGGTCAGTTTTCGGAAAGTTTAAGCTCATCGGTGGCAGTAGTGAAAATAGCCCACTGTGGAGAAGAGAAGCATGTCCTTTAAACAACAATCAACTAATATAAATTGAACAGGTGTTATACATCTGTCGATATTGGTCTTAGACAAAGTTAATGAGTCCGCCGTAACACAGCTGCTTTTTACATTTTTGCAGGGCTAATGCCCATATTTATCAATTACGTAGTTTGTTTGCAGGTTGCCCATTAGGTTTGTCATTAATTGTAGAGGCTGAATTTATTTCTCATTAAACAAACTACCTGAAACTCCCGTCTTCCACTGCGTCATCAAACCTTTATTCATGAAATCGAGGTGAGATACTATGTTTCATAGTGGATACATTATTAAGCAATTATCGGGGAAAATCTTTAAGAAATAAGTGTCTTTTTATTTAGCATGTATAATGAACATGTACACAGATTTTCACAGGCTTGCTCCAAGTCGACTATAAATATAATGACGTACTTCGATAGGCACTGTATTAATTTAAATGGCAGCCTGTGGATTAGGCCTGCAGGGTCCCTACATTCCAAAACTTTTAAAAAGTTGTAGCCTAAAAACTTTTAAAAAGTTGTAGCCTAAACAACAATCACAGGCACTTACAAAAAAAAAAAAGCAAAATAGATATACCTCTGGTGAAATCACGGTCATGCCATACGTAGCAATCTCGATCCCCTTGTTACGGACACCCTTAAGAAAATTGGTGTGCCTCTTAGAACTGGAAAAAACAAAACAACGAACTTATAATTGATAAAAGTGAACTGACAATTTATATAACAAACACTCGCTCACATTGTTTGAAAAACGATGATGGGCAAAATTGTTACATACAAAACTTAGCTCACGTTTTACATGTTTATAAATATCGTTGCCAAACTTTTCACCATTATTGAAAAGGATTATAATAAATTCTTTTGTATGGGGAGGAACAAAGAAAGACACATAATAAAAGCGTTACAGCTTCGTGAATGGTAACAAACATTTACTGACTAGAATAGTTTTTACAAGAATGTACATGTACCGGTATCGTACCTTACTTGATCGTTCATGATGTCGTCCAGGTATGACACTGCGGCATGAAACTTAAGCAAAGACATGTCAATGTTAATGAAGTGACACAGGCTAGATGAAGTAAAATATACCATAACACAATCCAATCAATATTAATAAGAGTACCGGTTCAATGAAGCGCACTACACATAACAATGAACAATTTAAAGCAAAGAGAATGTTTAAATATTGTACAAGCTTTGAAAATTTACACTTACGTGCTCATTAACAGTTGCCTCGCAAATTGGGAAATCTGAGTTTGTGGTTGTTTCTGGCGTTGGTTGCTGAACACACACACACACACACACAAAGACATTAGTTATCACATAATTTGAGAATACACAGTGTGCCGATTTGTCAACCATTAAGTCATCAATCACTTATCGGGTAGCATCAAGCTATACCTTAAAGTATCGAAATAAAACAATCATTAGGGGCCTAAGCACTGCAATTACTTTCAATTAGAAAAAAAACATTACCTGACTAACTTCTTCTTCAACTTCTGTCCCGCTCACGTCCGTTTGGTCACTCTCTTCCCCATCTTGTGAGTCCTCCTGATGCCAACACAATGCAATTACAATCAGTGTCTGTGCCTATTCAATATATGTCTTTATGACAATGAAGTATTCCATGAATTGCCTCGTTCAATTAAGAAACAAAATCAAAAAACAATTACGCAAGTATCAACAAAAACCACAACCTGTTAAAACTATTATTGTAGGATTCCTACATTTTTTCTCTGTGTAATGAAATTTTGATGGAAATTTAATTATCATATTTACAAGCAAACAAATTGTTATCCATTTGTTATCCTTCTTTGTGGTTTATTGGCCGTTGTTCTTTTTATAATTTATTGTTTCTCTGTATTCGTCATGACGTTGCCAGTACCTAAATACGCACTCCTCATTAATTCGAATAGTTTCAGGCCTAAGAAACAACACAGTCATGAAGGAATTTTACCCTCAATGATGGGTGTTCGTCGCTCTCTGCGGGAGATATTTGTCGCAGTGTAATTATGTAAGACTGGGCAGCCTGCACTTCTTGGAAAGATACGCGAGTCACCTTCATAAAAAAAATGTATACCAAAGAAAACTAAGTAAGTATTCAACATTATGAAGTATAAAAATTGACTTTTTAGAAGAAAAAAAATATTCAATGTACCTACCCTTGCATCATCAAGTTTGCGCCATTGGTTGTCTCGCCCTTTTTGATAAATCAAGTAGTGGCCTCCGTGTAGACTACGTCCAATATGCTCAATAACAGCAAACATCTCATATTTTGCATGTCCTTGCCTTTCCTGATAAAAAATACGTGTGATAAATTTCACGATTACAGACTTCTCAGTGAAACGGCGGTCAAACTTATAATACAATCATACAAATGCAAAACACAATAACTTACTGGTGATGAGGAGTATTGCGCCAGTTGAATGCCTTCGTCGAGCTTGACATGTCGATTGCATTTTCTTAAGCCAACGAATCTATTATAAAGAATAACAAAAAATTAAAACAAATGAAGTTATATGAGAAGTGTAAAAAAGCTAACAAGCCAACATTCATAAATCCAGCCAGCAAAAAACACCCTTTTTATGGGTACAACACATAACAAAAAGGTGAGAACCAGTTTTGCTTACCTCGCTATGTGAAGCAGCAGAACTTTGGGAAACGATCGTACACTGACACTTCGAACCGCCGCGGCTTCTGTACCGCAACTGTTAATAAGAAAAATCAAAACTAGTATACATTATTAATATGTATATTTTGTTAGTATTTGTTTTTCTTCAAATGAAAATGCCTCTTCTCTACAAAAAAAACTTTAAAATGTTTGATACATGTAACATTATTTGACTCGAGGTTTATATAACGTAATTTATTTAGTAAACGGAGAAACATACCGACTGCATGCAAAAACAGAATCGTCCTCAATAACCTCTGGATGGAAATGTTTGTCCACCAAACCAACTAAATTATCTGTTTGGCCCTGTATCAACCAAAACAAATAGAATGTTTATACACATTTCTGAAGAAAGTTAAGTAACAAATAATGATAAAATGCTTTAGAACAAATCTGTTAGGGTAAACCAACTTGTACTTCATTTCAAATTCTACAAAAACAAGGGAAGAAGTCTAGAATGCTACAGTTCATAACTGATTAATTTTAACAAAAAATCCTTTACCATGTACAGAGTCATGAACAAGAATTCTTGAAACGTCGTTGACTTAGCATCACAATTGTTGCACACAACTGCAAGAAAAATGTGAATGTTGTTAATTAGTTAATACAAAGAACAAGCATTTGAAGGGCGGCTGTAAGGTGCGGTGAAATTTTATTTGCTTTGTACAATCAACTTCAATGTGCAATCAACATGGCCATTAGTGACTTTAGATATTTTTTATCAAACTTCTCGTTACGTATGTTTACCGTTTTGCTGGTATTCACCCCCGTATACTGTCTCGGGCACGTTGTCAAGATGTTGGAAGAAAACTTGACAAAGAAGCTCATGTGGGTCTTTCTGTTGGCCTCTCCTGTATGGTTCACTGCCACCAGACCATAGTTCTAGATGGAATCATTGTTAATAAGATACGAGTTTAAAGTGCATGACAATAGTTTCAGGATATAATTAAAAGAACCATGTTTGTATATTTTATTGAAAATTGTACACTTCATCTTACCTTCCAACAGGTCAACAAGTTCCCAAGGACTAACGACGCCAGACATTGAGTGAAGCTTCAAGATGGTACATGCCAGACACAATTCTGTTGTAATGAATTGAATGTAATGTTGTGTACTATAACATAATTAATTAAACCAAAAATTATACTAATATATATATTAGGTCCAGAAGGTGCGGTTTGGATCGAAAGCTAAGGCAATCTTCCCTGCTAATCTAATATATTTATTAAGTTAGTAGGGGAGATGGCCTTAGCTTTCGATCCAATCTGGACCTTCGCCGGAGACATTATTTAGATAGATATATAAGAAACATGCCAATTCCATATCCTTAACTTACCAGTAGGCTTACTTCTTGAAACAACATTGTGCCTATGTCTCTTCAGTGTTTCCATAAATATATCCGACTTCAAAAGCAGTTGTGTTGCAGAATTTAGGAAACATGTATTGTTTAAGTTCCTAAGAGACAACGGCAGGTCTTCTGAAACAACTTTTCTTGGCTCAGCTCTCTCACGCACTTGCGAAGATTCACCTAAGAAATAGGAATACATTTTTAAAACTATTTTTAGTCCTATAATTTTGAATATTCAAATCAAATCCGCGACAAACATTCAAAGTTCAACAATTTTCATCACCAACATTTAAAGATAATTTCACTTTTCAGACAGAAACATGAAACAGACTGTGGCTTTAAAGTGTTAATTTAATAGCAGTTCTCTTTTCAATATTATAGCATTTTTCAAGTTATGAAACTCACCTGCACAACGGGGACATGTCCAAACTCTTTTCTTGTATTTATTGGCGTCTCGGTAGTCTATGTTGACACATTTCCCGTGATACCATACGCAACATGTACTGCATTGTATCATGAACCTTAAAAAAGTTTAAACAGGAAAATAAAGGCAACATTACATTGTCATACAGCTATGCCGTTTTGCATGACAAACTTTTAAAGACTTTATTTTGGATACTGTTTTCGGAAGACTAATTGTTACCTCACCTGCTCGTGTCAGTTCGTTTACAAAGGCAATACTGGCGTCGCAATTTGCGTAAAGGACACCTCTTGCTCTTCTTCGTTTTCGTCTAAGGGATAATCACATTTTTATTTAAAAAAATATAAGTTAATTTTGCATCTTGGATAAAGAATATAACTTAGCTATTACCCTTACACAGATTTGTAAGGGTAATGACCAATTTATATACATTTTTTCTCGAGAAATAGGATTACTGACCTGTCTTTACAATTTAATACTTACTATTGGCTTATAATAAATTAAAGTACAGACTAAAACAGATGAATTTGACTTTTCTTTCTCATGTCATAGAAAAATATGTGGTTCAATAATGTGAAGATTTTCTTTATTTATTATTATTCAATCGCTCACACTCTTTGCAGCTTTTCCAGACTTTGTCTTCTTGGGATCTGAAAAATGTCATTCCAAAATTTGGGTTAAAGATTATGCTTTTTATAAACTGGACGTGAAGAAATACAAAATACCCATGAATCTGCTCGACTTGTATCGACAAAATGGACACCGGGTTTTGCGTGAAATTCGCTATAATAACAACAATAATAGTACATTGGTTACGCCACTGTGCTATCAGACTTTTAAATGACGATAGGTGTGCTGCAAGTGTGTTTAAAGCAAAATTAAATTGTGAAAACAACATTACCGGCTGATGGTTTGGTCACGGGAACTCCGCGGATGAAATCTCCCTTGTTGATCTTGTATTTGCGTTTACGAACGCGCCTTCCTTTTCTTTTGGTCGGCAAACTTTGACTTGATTCGCTGTATAGGCCGTTACTCTGAGGAATAAACGGTCTGATCGAATTGAGGGCGTCATTGAGTGTTGTTGTGAGGGAGTCAACAACAGGACCGCTATCTATAAGGAAGGTCATTCTTGTTATCTCCTTCAATAGCTCTCGGCATTGAGTAACATTTGGAGATTTTGTTCGGCTGTCTGTGGCGTTGTAGTTGGCGTCATCTTCTGATGGCCCCTAACGTTTGAGATGAGTTTAACTTTAAATAAGTCACTAAATAAAAGTGGTAAAAATCTGAAAAAATATGTTTTATAAAGCTACAGCCTTCAATAAAAGATTCTGAAGGTTTGATAAAGTTCCGTTAATGTTTAAATATTACGAGGACGGGTTCTGTGGGGGTGTCATAGTGGAGCCTGCTACTGCAGTCAGCGTTCTTGTTGGCTATACGCTGTTCTGTGTACACGGAAACCGATGAGCCCCTAACGTTTGAGATGAGTTTCACTTTAAATAAGTCGGAAATTACAAGTGGTAAAAATCTGAAAAAATATGTTTTATAAAGCTACAGTATTCATTAATAGATTCTGAAAGTTTGAAGAAGTTCCGTTAATGTTTAAATATTACAAGGACGGGTTCTGTGAGGGGTGTCATAGTGGAGCCTGCTATGCAGTCACCGTGCTTGTTGGCTATACGCTGTACTGTGTACACGGAAAACGATGAGCCCCTAACGTTTGAGATGAGTTTAACTTTAAATAAGTCAATAAATAAAAGTGGTAAAAATCTGAAAAAATATGTTTTATAAAGCTACAGCCTTCAATAAAAGATTCTAAAGGTTTGATAAAGTTCCGTTAATGTTTAAATATTACGAGGACGGGTTCTGTGGGGGTGTCATAGTGGAGCCTGCTACTGCAGTCAGCGTTCTTGTTGGCTATACGCTGTTCTGTGTACACGGAAACCGATGAGCCCCTAACGTTTGAGATGAGTTTAACTTTAAATAAGTCGGAAATTACAAGTGGTAAAAATCTGAAAAAATATGTTTTATAAAGCTACAGCCTTCATCCATAGATTCGGAAAGTTTGAAGAAGTTCCGTTAATGTTTAAATATTACAAGGACGGGTTCTGTGAGGGGTGTCATAGTGGAGCCTGCTAGTGCAGTCAGCGTGCTTGTTGGCTATACGCTGTACTGTGTACACGGAAACCGATGAGCCCCTAACGTTTGAGATGAGTTTAACTTTAAATAAGTCGATAATTATAAGTGGTAAAAATCTGAAAAAATATGTTTTATAAAGCTACAGCATTCATTAATAAATTCTGAAAGTTGAAGAACTTCCGTTAATGTTTAAATATTACAAGGACGGGTTCTGTGTGGGGTGTCATAGTGGAGCCTGCTACTGCAGTCAGCGTGCTGGTTGGCTAAACGCTGTACTGTGTACACGGAAACCGATGAGCCCCTAACGTTTGAGATGAGTTTCACTTTAAATAAGTCGATAATTATAAGCAGTAAAAATTTGAAAAAATATGTTTTGTTAAGCTACAGCCTTCATTAATAGATTCTGAAAGTTTGAAGAAGTTCCGTTAATGTTTAAATATTACGAGGACGGGTTCTGTGAGGGGTGTCATAGTGGAGCCTGCTAGTGCAGTCAGCGTACATGTTAACTATGTACACGCTGTACTTGTGTACACGGAAACCGATCAGCCCCTAACGTTTGAGATGAGTTTCACTTTAAATAAGTCGATAATTATAAGCGGTAAAAATCTGAAAAAATATGTTTTGTTAAGCTACAGCCTTCATTTATAGATTCTGAAAGTTTGATGAAGTTCCGTTAATGTTTAAATATTACAAGGACGGGTTCTGTGAGGGGTGTCATAGTGAAGCCTGCTACTGCAGTCAGCGTACTTGTTAACTACGTACACGCTGTACTGTGTACACGGAAACCGATGAGCCCCTAACGTTTGAGATGAGTTTCACTTTAAATAAGTCGATAATTATAAGTGGTAAAAATCTGAAAAAATATGTTTTACAAAGCTACAGCCTTCATTAATAGATTCTGAAAGTTTGAAGAAGTTCCGTTAATGTTTAAATATTACAAGGACGGGTTCTGTGAGGGGTGTCATAGTGGAGCCTGCTAGTGCAGTCAGCGTGCTTGTTGGCTATACGCTGTACAGTGTACACGGAAACCGATGAGCCCCTAACGTTTGAGATGAGTTTAACTTTAAATAAGTCGATAATTTTAAGTGGTAAAAATCTGAAAAAATATTTCTCATAAAGCTACAGCCTTCATTAATAGATTCTGAAGGTTTGAAGAAATTGTGTTTAAATATTATGAAGCAGGTTCTGTGGGGTGTCATAGTGGAGCCTGTTACTGCGAACATCATGCCTGTTGACCATAAGCTGTATTGTGTATATAGAACCGATGAGCCCCAAACGTTTGCAGACTGGTTCACAATCCCTGTGCGTGTAGACTAAAATGTGTTCATTTATTCAGCATTATAACAGAATCGTTAAAGAATATCATATAAAAACCCAGAAGATTAAAGAAATTAATCAAGAAACGTTTTACACTTAGGGGACTAGGTGAAGTCTAGCAATGACGGTAAACGATGGCATATTTTTCATCGGATACTCCTTCATGTGTAGCGATGAACCCCTAACGTTTGACAACAAGCATCGACCGCGAAAACTGTTCCTAGTTTGATCTGATTTCCCTATTTTCCGCTTGGACAAAAATAAATATATAAACTCAGAAGTAGATTATTTTGCTGATCAGAATGGTTTGCGCTTGGTATATGGACAAATCTGATGCAGATCAAAGAGAGCCACATAAACCTGACCCACTGCAGGTGGTGAAGCTGGACTTCTTGAAGTCGCTCGGTGTGCTGTACTGGAAGGTAAATTAAATAATAGGTCGCCAGATTGGGTATTTTGTTTAGTACTGATAAACATGGAGGTAGAAATTAAATTTCTACCTCCATGTGATGTGATAAAAGACTATAGAATGATGAGTGCAAGATAGGAAACTCGGCCTAATTATGTGTAATATGTGCAATTGTGCACTAGGTTTACCGTCCATAACATTAATAGCTGTAAAGAAAGAGGTCTTTCTCTACTCTATTTAGGCCACATAAAAAACAAAAATTGTTGATCGTCCCCGCTCGCCCGTTCAAAACCCCCGACCCCATTTAATTAGTTATTTGTTCTTTTTCATACAACGATCTTTTCAGTCAAATTTGACTGCACTGCATATGGGTCATTCCGTGCCAACTCACCTAAAATCCTGAAAAGTTCGGCAGGCTCCGTCTCAGATTTTGCTAGTATTTTTTTTAAACGATCCCCTATGGGTGCCATGAACACACGCAAAATTTTAGAATCCTACTCCTCATAATTTTTGAGATATGACCTCCTAAAAAATTAAGCCCCGCCCCTTCAAATTGACTTTTTGTGTTTTCGGCATTTTTAGAGGTCTGTATCTACAAATGGAGATAAGATATATACATGTAGCTACAAATTAATTTGAAGGGTATCTGGCATCCCATCAACTAAATTATACTGTCAAAAGTAGCACAGGTCATTTGTATATCACGGTGTAGGTCTTTAAAAACGGACATTTTAGCCTGCGTGATGACTTTTCGTCATTTTTGAAACCCCCTAGAGCCCAAGTGAAATGTCTGATTGCTTTTATAAGCAATTTATGACTAAAAGGTGCAAATAATAGAAAAAATGAAAAAAAATCATGTGATGACATCATCATGACATCGTTTCAGAATTTACAAGAACTTGCCAATATTTAACAACCTACCATGTTTCAACATGATTGCACTTATACTTCGGGACTTATACATGTACGACTTCAAAAAAGGCACCTTTAATGCCGCGTCATGTGACCCCCGATGACGCCATCGATCTGAAATTTCACACATACGATGGCTGCCTGACGATCAACATATGTGTAAATTTTGAAGTGATTACACAAAACTTCTCCACACACATCTTCAAAAAGTCCATTTTGAACAGTTTTCAACCTTCCGCTAGAGGGCGCTCGTGTGTATCGTGACGTCATCGGTATTTTTTTTTAAATGCACACCCTTGCCAGACACTAACATCGTTGAAAGCATTTTCATAACATTTAGCACTTTTGAATTACGAGGCACTTCCGGTTTCGACCGGAAGTAGAGGTCATGTGAGGTCACGCACATTGAATAAAATGAAGACCTAATTAATCCCTATACAATCCCGCAAACAGAAACCTACGGTCTCTTGTGGCTGATTTGTTACAGATTTTCAAATATTTAAGTTAGAAACCTTTAATTAAGATGACGTCACGTGACAGGTGATGACGTCATCATGACAGGTGATGACGTCATCATGACATCATTGTTTTGGGATCATTGTTGCACCAATGCCTTTCATCACTGAAAGTTTCATTGCAATTGCTCTTTAGGAACTAGGCAAAAGGCCGCATAGAACGAACGTGCGTTATCTCAATGGCTTTTATTACTGAAACAGACAAATAAAACTAGACATATTGCATTTGTGCACAAATGCCGAGCTGTTTCGCCTTAACTTTTTGAAATTAATCAACTGAATATGAAAGTTTTTTTTGGTATTCAAAGCAGTTATGACGTATCAAGCCTGTTTAAAAAATAATTTGGATTATACCATGTTTTGTTAGCAATTTATGACTAAAAGGTGCAAAAAATAGAAAAAATCATAAAAAATCACGTGATGACGTCATCATGACGTCATTTCAGAATTTACAAGAACTTGCCAATATCTAACAACCTACCAAGTTTCAACATGATAGCACTAATACTTCGGGAGATATACGACTTCAAAAAGTGCACCTTTAATGCCACGTCACGTGACCCCCGATGACGTCATCAATCTGAAACTTCACACATACATGTATAATGGCTGCCTCATGTTTAACATGTGTGTAAATTTTGAAGTGATTACACAGAACTTCACCACACACATCTTCTAAAAGTCCATTTTTAACTGTTTTCAACCTGCCACTAGAGGGCACTCTTGTGTATCCTGACGTCATCGGTATTTTTTTTTAAATGCACACTCTTGCCAGACACTAACATCGTTGAAAGCATTTTCATAACATTTAGCACTTTTGAATTACGAGGCACTTCCGGTTTCGACCGGAAGTAGAGGTCATGTGAGGTCACGCACACTGAATAAAATGAAGACCTAACTTATCCCTATACAATCCCACAAACAGAAACCTACGGTCTCTTGTGGCTGATTTGTTACGGATTTTCAAATATTTAAAATAGAAACCTTTAAAATGACGTCACGTGACAGGTGATGACGTCATCATGACATCATTGTTTAAGGATCATTATTGCACCAATGCCTTTCATCACTGAAAGTTTCATTGCAATTGCTCATTAGGAACTATGCAAAAGGCCGCTTAGAACGAACGTGTGTTATCTCAATGGCTCTTTTTACTGAAACAGACAAATAACTAGACATATTGCATTTGTGCACAAATGCCGAGCTGTTTCGCCATAACTTTTTCAAAAAATCATAAAAAATCATGTGATGACGTCATCATGACGTCATTTCAGAATTTACAAGAACTTGCCAATATCCAACAACCTACCAAGTTTCAACATGATCGCACTAACACTTAGGGAGATATACGACATTAAAAAAGGCACCTTTAATGCCGCGTCACGTGACCCCCGATGACGTCATCGATCTGAAATTTCACACATATGATGTCTACTTGAAGATCAACATGTGTGTAAATTTTGAAGTGATTACACAAAACTTCACCACACACATCTTCAAAAAGTCCATTTTGATCAGTTTTCAACCTGCCGCTAGAGGGCGCTCTTGTGTGTTGTGACGTCATCGTTTTTGTTTTTAATTACCCACCCTTGCCAGACAATAACATCGTTGAAAGCAACTTCATAACTATTTCCACTTTGGAATAACGAGGCGCTTCCTGTTTCGATCGGAAGTAGAGGTCATGTGAGGTCACGCACACTGAATAAAATGAAGACCTTATTTATCCCTATACAATCCCGCAAACAGAAACCTACGGTCTTTTGTGGCTGATTTGTTACGGATTTTCAAATATTTAAGTTAGAAACCTTTAAGATGACGTCACGTGACAGGTGATGTCGTCATCATGACCTCATTGTTTTGAGATCATCATTATTGCACCAATGCCTTTCATCACTGAAAGTTTCATTGCAATTGCTCTTTAGGAACTATGCAAAAAGCCACTTTGACCGAACGTGCGTTATGTCAATAGCCTTTTTTACTGAAACAGACAAATAAAAAAAATAATAAAAAAAACTTTAACGAAAACAAGAGCTGTTTCGCTGCGCTGCGAAACAGCTAAAAAAAGGAAAAACTAGACATATTGCATTTGTGCACAAATGCCGAGCTGTTTCGCCATAACTTTTTCAAAAAATCATAAAAAATCATGTGATGACGTCATCATGACGTCATTTCAGAATTTACAAGAACTTGCCATTATCCAACAACCTACCAAGTTTCAACATGATTGCACTAACACTTAGGGAGATATATACAACATTAAAAAAGGCACCTTTAATGCCGCGTCACGTGACCCCCGATGACGTCATCGATCTGAAATTTCACACATATGATGGCTGCCTGACGATCAACATGTGTGTAAATTTTGAAGTGATTACACAAAACTTCACCACACACATCTTCAAAAAGTCCATTTTCATCAGTTTTCAACCTGCCGCTAGAGGGCGCTCTTGTATATTGTGACGTCATCGGTAATTTTTTTTAATTACCCACCCTTGCCAGACAATAACATCATTGAAAGCAACTTCATAACTATTTACACTTTTGAATAACGAGGCACTTCCGGTTTCGACCAGAAGTAGAGGTCATGTGAGGTCACGCACACTGAATAAAATGAAGACCTAATATATCCCTATACAATCCCGGAAACAAACCTACGGTCTCTTGAGGCTGATTTGTTACAGATTTTCAAATATTTAAGTTAGAAACCTTTAAGATGACGTCACGTGACAGGTGATGACGTCATCATGACCTCATTGTTTTGAGATCATTATTGCACCAATGCCTTTCATCACTGAAAGTTTCATTGCAATTGCTCTTTAGGAACTATGCAAAAAGCTGCTTTGACCGAACGTGCGTTATGTCAATAGCCTTTTTTACTGGAAAAGACAAATAAAAACTAGACATGTTGCATTTGTGCACAAATGCCGAGCTTTTTTTTTATTCAAAGTAGTTATGACGTTCAAGCCTGTTTAAAAAAGAATTTGAATTATACCACGTTTTGTAAGCAATTTATGACTAAAAGGTGCAAAAAATAGAAAAAATCTTTAAAAATCATGTGATGACGTCATCATGACGTCATTTCAGAATTTACAAGAACTTGCCAATATCCAACAACCTACCAAGTTTCAACATGATCGCACTAACACTTAGGGAGATATACGACTTTAAAAAAGGCACCTTTAATGCCGCGTCACGTGACCCCCGATGACGTCATCGATCTGAAATTTCACACATATGATGGCTGCTCGACGATCAACATGTGTGTAAATTTTGAAGTGAATACACAAAACTTCCCCACACACATCTTCAAAAAGTCCATTTTGATCAGTTTTCAACCTGCCGCTAGAGGGCGCTCTTGTGTGTTGTGACGTCATCGGCATTTTTGTTGTAATTGCCCACCCTTGCCAAACAATAACATCGTTGAAAGCAACTTCATAAAAATTTCCACTTTTGAATAACAAGGCACTTCCTGTTTCGACCGGAAGTAGAGGTCATGTGAGGTCACGCACACTGAATAAAATGAAGACCTAGTTTATCCCCACCCAATCCCGCAAACAGAAACCTACGGTCTCTTGTGGCTGATTTGTTATGGATTTTCAAATATTTAAAATATAAACCTTTAAGATGACGTCACGTGACAGGTGATGACGTCATCATGACATCATTGTTTTGGGATCATTATTGCACCAATGCCTTTCATCACTGAAAGTTTCATTGCAATTGCTCTTTAGGAACTATGCAAAAGGCCGCTTAAAACGATTCGTGCATTATGCCAATGACTTCCTGTGTCTGAAAAATAAAAATAAAAAAACAAAAACAAAAACTTTAAAGAAAACAAGAGCTGTTTCGCTGCGCTTTGCTGCGAAACAGCTAAAAAAACTTTAACAAAAACAAGAGCTGTTTTCGCTGCGCTTTGCGCTTTTTTTTTTTATGTGGCCGTAAGCAAGCAACACTTTGATCATCTCAATGCTTTGATGCAACAATTAGATCAGGGGCAATGATATTTAGCTGTTTCGCAGCATAGCGCAGCAAAACAGCTCTTGTTTTCGTTTAAGTTTTTTAAATTTTTTTAGCTGTTTCGCAGCGCAGCGCAGCGAAACAGCTCTTGTTTTCGTTAAAGTTTTTTTTTTTTTTTTTTTTTTTTTTTTTTTTTTTTTTTTTTTAGCTGTTTCGCAGCGCAGCGCAGCGAAACAGCTCTTGTTTTCGTTAAAGTTTTTTTTTTTATTATTATTTTTTTTTTTAGCTGTTTTGCAGCATAGCGCAGCGGAACAGCTCTTGTTTTCGTTAAAGTTTTTTTTTTTTTTTTTTTTTATTTATTTATTTTTTTTTTAATTTGTATTTTTCAGACAAAATTCGTTCTAAGCGGCTTTTTGCATAGTTCCTAAGGAGCAATTGCAATGAAACTTTCAGTGATGAAAGGCATTGGTGCAATGATGATTTTAAAACAATTATGTCATGATGACACCTGTCACGTGACGTCATCTTAAAGTTTCCTTTTTTTTAATATTTGAAAATCTATATCAAATCAACCACAAGAGACCGTAGGTTTCTGTTTGCGGGATTGGGTGGGGATAAATTAGGTCTTCATTTTATTCAGTGTGCGTGACCTCACATGACCTCTACTTCCGGTCTAAACAGGAAGTGCTTTGTAATTCAAAAGTGGAAATAGTTATGAAGTTGCTTTCAACGATGTTATTGTCTGGCAAGGGTGTGCATTTAAAAAAAAAAATACCGATGACGTCACGATACACAAGAGCGCCCTCTAGCGGCAGGTTGAAAACTGTTCAAAATGGACTTTTTGAAGATGTGTGTGGAGAACTTTTGTGTAATCACTTCAAAACTTACACACATGTTGACCGTCAAGCAGCCATCATATGTGTGAAGTTTCAGATTGATGACGTCATCGGGGGTCACGTGACGCGGCATTAAAGGTGCCTTTTTTGAAGTCGTATATCTCCCGAAGTATAAGTGCGATCATGTTGAAACTTGGTAGGTCGTTAGATATTGGCAAGTTCTTGTAAATTCTTAAATGACGTCGTGATGACGTCATCACATGATTTTTAATGATTTTTTTCGTTTTTTGCCCCTTTAAGTCATAAATTGCTAACAAAACGTGGTATAATCCAAATTCTTTTTAAAACAGGCTTGATACATCATTACTGCTTTGAATTCAAACAACTTTCATATTCAATTGAGTAATTTGAAAAAGTTATGGCGAAACAGCTCGGCATTTGTGCACAAATGCAATATGTCTAGTTTTTTTTTTTTTTTTTAGCTGTTTCGCAGCAAAGCGCAGCGAAACAGCTCTTGTTTTTGTTAAAGTTTTTTTTTTTATTATTTTTTTTTTTTTTTTTTTTTTTTTTTTAATTTGTATTTTTCAGACAAAATTTGTTCTAAGCGGCTTTTTGCATAGTTCCTAAAGAGCAATTGCAATGAAACTTTCAGTGATGAAAGACATTAGTGCAATACACTGCATATAACAATGACGTAATGATGACGTCATCACCTGTCACGTGACGTCATCCTAAAGGTTTTCTATTTTAAATATTTGAAAATCCGTAACAAATCAGCCACAAGAGACCGTAGGTTTCTGTTTGCGGGATTGTATAGGGATAAATTAGGTCTTTATTTTATTCAGTGTACGTGACCTCACATGACCTCTACTTCCGGTCGAAACCGGAAGTGCCTCGTTTTTCAAAAGTGGAAATAGTTATGAAGTTGCTTTCAACGATGTTATTGTCTGGCAAGGTTGGGTAATTAAAAAAAAATACCAATGACGTCACAACACACAAGAGCGCCCTCTAGCGGCAGGTTGAAAACTGATCAAAATGGACTTTTTGAAGATGTGTGTGGTGAAGTTTTGTGTATTCACTTTAAAATATACACACATGTTGATCGTCGAGCAGCCATCACATGTGTGAAATTTCAAATCGATGACGTCATCGGGGGTCACGTGACGCGGCATTAAAGGTGCCTTTTTTGAAGTCGTATAACTCCAGAAGTATTAGTGCGATCATGTTGAAACTTGGTAGGATGTTAGATATTGGCAAGTTCTTGTAAATTCTGAAATGACGTCATAATGACGTCATCACGTGATTTTTTATGATTTTTTCAATTTTTTGCACCTTTTAATCATAAATTGCTTATAAAACGTGGTATAATCTAAATTCTTTTTTAAACAGGCTTGATACGTCGTAACTGCTTTGAGTACAAAAAAACCTTTCAAATTCAGTTGAGTAATTTGAAAAGTTATGACGAAACAGCTCGGCATTTGTGCACAAATGCAATCATGTCTAGTTTTAATTTGTCTTTTTCAGACAGGAAGTCCATTGACATAACGCACACTTCGTTCTAAGCGGCTTTTTGCATAGTTCCTAAAGAGCAATTGCAATGAAACTTTCAGTGATGAAATACATTAGTACAATACACTGCATAGTACAATGACGTAATGATGACGTCATCACCTGTCACGTGACATCATCTTAAAGGTTTCTATTTTAAATATTTGAAAATCCGTAACAAATCAGCCACAGGAGACCGTAGGTTTTTGTTTGCGGGATTGTATAGGGATAAATTTGGTCTTCATTTTATTCAGTGTGCGTGACCTCACATGACCTCTACTTCCGGTCGAAACCGGAAGTGCCTCGTAATTCAAAAGTGCTAAAAGTTATGAAAATGCTTTCAACGATGTTAGTGTCTGGCAAGAGTGTGCATTTAAAAAAAAATACCGATGACGTCACAATACACAAGAGCGCCCTCTAGCGGCAGGTTAAAAACTGTTCAAAATGGACTTTTTGAAGATGTGTGTGGAGAAATTTTGTGTAATCACTTCAAAATTTACACATATGTTGATCGTCAGGCAGCCATCATATGTGTGAAATTTCAAATCGATGACGTAATCGGGTGTCAGGTGACGCGGCATTGAAGGTGCCTTTTTTGAAGTCGTATAACTCCCGAAGTATTAGTGCGATCATGTTGAAACTTGGTAGGATGTTAGATATTGGCAAGTTCTTGTTAATTAGAAAATGACATCATGATGACGTCATCACGTGATTTTTTTTGATTTTTTCAATTTTTTGCACCTTTTAATCATAAATTGCTTATAAAACGTGGTATAATCTAAATTCTTTTTTAAACAGGCTTGATACGTCGTAACTGCTTTGAGTACAAAAAAACCCTTTCAAATTCAGTTGAGTAATTTGAAAAAGTTATGACGAAACAGCTCGGCATTTGTGCACAAATGCAATCATGTCTAGTTTTTTTATTTATTTGTCTGTTTCAGTAATAAAAGCCATTGAGATAACGCACGTTCGTTCTATGCGGGATTTTGCCTAGTTCCTAAAGAGCAATTGCAATGAAACTTTCAGTGATGAAAGACATTAGTGCAATACACTGCATATTACAATGACGTAATGATGACGTCATCACCTGTCACGTGACGTCATCTTAAAGGTTTCTATTTTAAATATTTGAAAATCTGTAACAAATCAGCCACAAGAGACCGTAGATTTCTGTTTGCGGGATTGTATAGGGATAAATTAGGTCTTCATTTTATTCAGTGTGCGTGACCTCACATGACCTCTACTTCCGGTCGAAACCGGAAGTGCCTCGTAATTCAAAAGTGCTAAAAGTTATGAAAATGCTTTCAACGATGTTAGTGTCTGGCAAGGGTGTGCATTAAAAAAAAAATACCGATGACGTCACGATACACACGAGCGCCCTCTAGCGGCAGGTTGAAAACTGTTCAAAATTAACTTTTTGAAGATGTGTGTGGAAAAGTTTTGTGTAATCACTTCAAAATTTACACACATGTTGATCGTCAAACAGCCATTTCATGTGTGAAGTTTCAGATCAATGACGTCATCGGGGGTCACGTGACGCGGCATTAAAGGTGCGTTTTTTGAAGTCATATATCCCCCGAAGTATTAGTGTGATCATGTTGAAACTTGGTAGGTTGTTAGATAATGGCAAGTTCTTGTGAATTGTGAAATGACGTCATGATGACGTCATCACATGATTTTTAATGATTTTTTTTCATTTTTTGCACCTTTTTGTCATAAATTGCTAATAAAACGTGGTATAATCCAAATTCTTTTTGAAACAGGCTTGATACATCATAACTGCTTTGAATACAAAAAACTTTCAAATTCAGTTGAGTAATTTGAAAAAGTTATGACGAAACAGCTCGGCATTTGTGCACAAATGCAATCATGTCTAGTTTTTTTTTTTAATTTGTCTTTTTCAGACAGGAAGTCCATTGACATAACACACACTTCGTTCTAAGCGGCTTTTTGCATAGTTCCTAAAGAGCAATTGCAATGAAACTTTCAGTGATGAAATACATTAGTACAATACACTGCATAGTACAATGACGTAATGATGACGTCATCACCTGTCACGTGACATCATCTTAAAGGTTTCTATTTTAAATATTTGAAAATCCGTAACAAATCAGCCACAGGAGACCGTAGGTTTTTGTTTGCGGGATTGTATAGGGATAAATTTGGTCTTCATTTTATTCAGTGTGCGTGACCTCACATGACCTCTACTTCCGGTCGAAACCGGAAGTGCCTCGTAATTCAAAAGTGCTAAAAGTTATGAAAATGCTTTCAACGATGTTAGTGTCTGGCAAGAGTGTGCATTTAAAAAAAAATACAGATGACGTCACAATACACAAGAGCGCCCTCTAGCGGCAGGTTAAAAACTGTTCAAAATGGACTTTTTGAAGATGTGTGTGGAGAAATTTTGTGTAATCACTTCAAAATTTACACATATGTTGATCGTCAGGCAGCCATCATATGTGTGAAATTTCAAATCGATGACGTAATCGGGGGTCACGTGACGCGGCATTGAAGGTGCTTTTTGAAGTCGTATAACTCCCGAAGTATTAGTGCGATCATGTTGAAACTTGGTAGGATGTTAGATATTGGCAAGTTCTTGTTAATTAGAAAATGACGTCACGATGACGTCATCACGTGATTTTTTTTGATTTTTTCAATTTTTTGCACCTTTTAATCATAAATTGCTTATAAAACGTGGTATAATCTAAATTCTTTTTTAAACAGGCTTGATACGTCGTAACTGCTTTGAGTACAAAAAAAACCTTTCAAATTCAGTTGAGTAATTTGAAAAAGTTATGGCGTAACAGCTCGGCATTTGTGCACAAATGCATCATGTCTAGTTTCCTTTTTTATTTGTCTGTTTCAGTAAAAAGAGCCATTGAGATAACACACGTTCGTTCTAAACAGCCTTTTGCATAGTTCCTAATGAGCAATTGCAATGAAACTTTCAGTGATGAAAGGCATTGGTGCAATAATGATCCTAAAACAATGATGTCATGATGACGTCATCACCTGTCACGTAACGTCATTTTAAAGGTTTCTATTTTAAATATTTGAAAATCTGTAACAAATCAGCCACAAGAGACCGTAGGTTTCTGTTTGTAGGATTGTATAGGGATAAGTTAGGTCTTCATTTTATTCAGTGTGCGTGACCTCACATGACCTCTACTTCCGGTCGAAACAGGAAGTGCCTCGTTATTCAAAAGTGTAAATAGTTATGAAGTTGCTTTTAACGATGTTATTGTCTGGCAAGGGTGCGTAATTAAAAATAATTACCGATGACGTCACAATACACAAGAGCGCCCTCTAGCGGTAGGTTGAAAACTGATCAAAATGGACTTTTTGAAGATGTGTGTGGTGAAGTTTTGTGTAATCACTTCAAAATTTACACACATGTTGATCGTCAGGCAGCCATCATATGTGTGAAATTTCAGATCGATGACGTCATCGGGGGTCACGTGACGCGGCATTAAAGGTGCCTTTTTTAATGTTGTATATATCTCCCTAAGTGTTAGTGCGATCATGTTGAAACTTGGTAGGTTGTTGGATATTGGCAAGTTCTTGTAAATTCTGAAATGACGTCATGATGACATCATCACATGATTTTTTATGATTTTTTGAAAAAGTTATGGCGAAACAGCTCGGCATTTGTGCACAAATGCAATATGTCTAGTTCTAATTTTTAATAATACAAATATTGGATGCATTTATTATAAGGCCACGTAAAAAAAAAATGGCATTGCTGTGTGGGCAGTGCAGTCAAATTTGACTGAAAAGATCATTGAAAATGCCGTTTTTATGATTTAAAAAAAAATAGATAAATTTTATTTTAATTTTTTTTTTAAATGGGGGGGGGGGGCGGGGATGATCAACAATTTTTTTGTTTTGTATGTGGCCTAAGTACAACCATTTTTACATCCATGGTACAATCTAATCACAAGGTTTATCTGGACTGTTCTTTTATAGGCCATGTTCAGACAGCGTACTAAAGTTAGACCCGAACCGGTTTAACTTTACGAGCAGCGGGGGGCAGTCGTGAAAATAAAACTACCTTGCGTTCAGACAGCTCGAAGTTAAACCCGAAACGGTTTATCTTTGGTTTTAAGAGATCAAACAGCAGCGCGACCCCGTTATTCCAACATCCTGTCTCTTCACAAAAACCATTGTGTTTATCCATTCACATGTGTTGCATAACGATCCTGTGGGTCAGCAGTTCATCTGTTGTGAGTTAAACTGGATGTGGTCTAAAGATAAACCCCCCAGCTCGACGGTCTAACTTTTCCGGGTTAAACCCGATTCGGACTAACTTTAGAACCGTTCATACACACAGAGTTGAACTCGATCGGGTTGAACCATGAGTTAAACCGACTTTAGTACTGTGTCTGAACGGCCTCATATTCTGCTAAGCGCCATCATGGCCATAGTATCTACATGATCTACCATTATATTTTGTGTGAAATAATGACATACATGAGGTGCACTGGACTGTTCAACAATAAAAAGTTTGCACAAAAGGGTAATTTATAAACGACTTATAAAAAAATAGATGAAGCTGTCAAAGACTTGGGTGGCTAATGCCCATTGGGCGTTCATAGCCATGCGTAATGGCGCGCAAGATTATGCACATGTGCTAATGGGTAACGCAATCAATATGGAACTCAATGTAAATCTAGTGTTAAATCAAAGTGCAAGTGAGCGTGCAAGCAAACTTGACGCAATGCGCATTGTTGGAACAGCTGTACATTTTGTGTATAGGTTAAATAGTGCATGATATATCGTCCATGCAATTAATCACATCTCTTGTTACTATGGGTCAACCAATCAGAATCAAGGGTTCAAGTTTGTGTGAAGACAAGGAAACTTTTCATAACCTGCCAACAACTTATACATGAATATCTCGCCTGCAGCTTGATGTGGACAACTTGGAGGGTGAGGGCCTTCTGGCCAAGATAAGACAAGATCGGGGCTACTCCTTTGAAGACACTATTACAGTGTCCAAGGATAAACTGCCAAATTATGAAGAAAAGGTGAGTATACCAACATGGTTTTAGGGGTGGAATAATATTTTGAACGATTTCAGTAGTGAATAATATAATATGCAGAGCTAGAGGGTGCCCTTTTTTCCCATGACCTTTTGCGTAGACTATGGTATTTAAACGAAGAACTACATATCCAGGGCCCAATTTCATAGAGTCACTTTAAGAGAAGAAAATAGTCCATAAAATTTGTCTGCAAAGCACAAATCAGCAGGAAACCAGTCACAGATTGTAAATTTGTAATTGTATTTTGACCGGTAATCTTAACCTATTAAGGAGCATTTTCTTGTGCTTTGCTACTTTTGTGCTAAACAGCTCTATGAAACTTGGCTCAGACAAAGACTAATACAAAGTCTTACAACTTGGCCTAATTTCATAGTGTTGCTTTAGCAGGAAGTATTGCTTTTAACAATTTTCTGTTCGCAGAAATGAGCATGATACTAGTCACAGAATGTACATGTGACATGGTAATTTGGCTGGTGACCTTACATTACGTGCTTAAGCTGCTCGATGACATTGGGCCCTGATTACATGTACATACTGGACCTCTTTATTATACTTACTGCGCTTAAGAGCCTGAAGAGACTAGTCTTGGGCAGTACAACTTTTTATCAGTCAATCAAAACTCCAGGCACAAGACTGGCATTATGGGCATTGAATAAAGAATGCAATTAGGATTGAAAGTCATTCACAATACCAATTCTAGGTGATGACAAGATCTTTAAAAACGAAGGCCTAAACTTGAATACAGACTCACCAAGTTCATAAAAAAAAACTGCCGTTGCAAACCCGCAAATACTCTGTCAACCTGTTTTTAAACATGTTAAACCTGCAAACATACTCATGTGCTTTTTCTTTACTCCATGATGAATAAAACCCAGATCAAGTCTTTCTTTGAGGAGCACATGCACTCCGATGAGGAGATTCGATTCATCTTGGACGGCAGCGGGTACTTTGATGTTCGGAACAAGACGGATCACTGGATTCGTATTGAGATGAACAAGGGCGACATGATTACCCTACCTGCTGGGATCTACCACCGCTTCACTCTGGACACCAAGGTACTGTAGGTTACCAGACCTCTGATTCTATTGGCCATTCCGAGATATGGTGGACACAATACTATGACACTATCAGGTTTGGGTAAATTTGTCTGCATACCCATACACCCAAACCAAACAGTCCACTCCTATACATCATTCCAATTCTCTAGTTTTCAAGAGACATATGTGACAAATGGAAAAAAAGTGCATTCTCACTTATTCTTCCTGGCAGTTTATTTATTTATTTATCCACACATCTTGACTGCGGATCGAGCGCCCTCTAGCAGCAGCATGATTTTTACATTTATCAAATTGGATCATCCTATTTTGGGGAAAAAGACACCTACATGTACATATGTACATGTATCATGACATGTCACCACACTTGGCAAATGGGAACGCCCTACGAATCTATGACCGGCAGTCAACGTGTTAAGGAGCACAAATTTTGGTATACTGCAAAAGTGTCCAATATTTAGAGGGGGAAACACAATTTGTTTTGTCACAAACCTACAAACTTGGTATGGGCCAGGCCTCAAATTAACCCATGGCACCCACAGCAACTGCTGTACAGTGTAATTCCACACTGACCAACAATGAATTTCACTCCAGAAGAAATAATTAACATGATGTACATGAATTGACCTTTAAAGAGTCTATTGTTTCGGTGTCTTGCCCACAGAACTACATTAAAGCGATGCGTTTGTTTGTTGGTGAACCAGTGTGGACTCCAATCAATCGCCCGGCAGATGATCATCCTCAGCGCAAGAACTACTTGCAGAACTTGGAGAAAGGAATGTGGTAGACAGAGTCCTTATCGAGCAAGCCACTATTGGTACAGGACTGGTGACCATCAGGAAGGGGGGGGGGGGGGTAAAAGTGACTAGATTTTTACAGAAAGTGCACTGATCACAGGATGAGAAAATTCAGTCTTTTAACTGAATTTTGACGTTTTTATGTCTGCCCTTTTTTTTTTACATTTATCATGCATAATTACAGTGATATAATAATTTTTTTCTTTCTTTTTAATTCTTCTGCTTATTAGTGTGAGATATTAATCCTGACTGAAAAAAATGTTTACAGACTTTCTTCCAATGTTTATTCGAGGGAGAGTCTCAAAAGTCGAACGGTAAGAATGTTCCAATTGGATCCAAAAGTATTCTAGCGTGTTCTCCTTTGACAGTGGTCCGCTGGCCAAATGCCAGTTAAAACACCTTACGACCAGTCAAAATTCTCTCTAAGTGGTCCGGGTGGCTAGTTCAGTTTGAAAAGCTTCCCTATTTCATTTGAAATATACATGCAGCCTAGTGAAGAGGTGATGGACTAGTGAAATGCCAAGCTAACTGGCCCTGCTGGCCAGTCACTAAAAAGTTGAGGGCAAACCCTGGTAAGCATGGACTGTTCCTTTTGACAACTGGAAACCTATTGGATCGTTCAAAATGATGCAGCCTAGTGGATCACTCTGGCGGTCCAATGGATTTTGGGCGTGTGCCAGCAGGAACGCTTTTTGCACAGTACTACGGGCGACTCTTGAGACGCTCAATTAAAAGTATATTTTTCCAACAGTGTATATTTTATGAAATGTTGCAGCCACATTTGACGAACTGCTCAAAAGTTCTGACACCCCTGGTCCTAATGCTAACCCTCACTCTCACTCTAAACCTAGTGTTAGGGGATATTAAACCAATCCAGGGTTGAGAGGTTTCAGACTTGTATCCGTATTCAGACCTTTTTTTAAGTCGGCCCGGTGAAGAATATCAACCATTAGTTTTTTCAACAGAAATCCCGCACTTTGATCTACTTCCCTTGCGCTGTTCCTAAAATCTCTGTTAAATCTACAAGTAAACCCAGGGGGCTACCTTAAGGTGGAAATACCATCATTTCAACATACCTCCTAAATTTTGGATCCGGGGAACAGGTTGGTGTAGAGGTATCTTTCCTCACCTTTTACCTCTATAGCACCCCGGTTCAAATCAGTCTGGGGGGACACTATGTGGATTGGGTTTTTCAGTCCCTACCTGATTGCGTGGGTATTCCCTGGAATATTTCTCTGGAAACTTCCTTCCTTGTCTTCTCCCCATTGGGTTCTTGGCTAGTACATGTACAGTGACTAAGTTCGCTTTTCTGAGAGTCCTTGGCCTCAAAACCAGAATAAATATGAAATGAAATGAAATATAGATCCTAGTTTCAGACTTGTTTGTCAGCAGTAACTCTCACCCCTCACCAGTCGGAACATAGGGGTGTTGGAACAAAGAGCAATCACCATTTGAGTAGTGAAAATTAAGCGATGTGATTTACAACTCTTTCTAATCTCAAAATAATAATGTATAACTTTTAAGGTCATTTGCAGTTTGACTGTCTTTTCAAGCTACAATGTATTCATATGCCATATTTTAGAACATGTATTCACTCACTACAGCCATGACCAGGGTCCATTCCTAGAGCTACTTAAGCAGAAAATAATGCTGCTACGTGAAAACAAGCAGTATTTTGGCTGGTAACCTTACTCTTTTCAGAACTACATGTAAGTAGTCTCCCGAAGTAGTCTCCCGATTCCAAATCTACTCCGCGGCAGTAAAATTAAAAAGCAAGACCTAGTTCTCAAAGAACAAATCTACATAGCTAGTAGATATACACATGGTGTTACCGCAAACCGAATATATATTGATACCTCACCATGCAAAGCCTCAAAAAGTATAAACCTTACTCTAGTACATGTAAGCATATTATTGTACTTAGCTACTTTTTGTGCTTAAGCAGCCCTGTATGAAATTGGGTCCAGGGCTTAATACATAGAGCTGTTTGGCTCAAGTATAAAGCACAACAAAATAATGCAAATGTGTTGCTGAAATTTTAAAATCGGAGCATCTTCCCAAATTGTCAGTGTCAAAACAATATAAACAAGACTTTTGAGGAAGTTTTTTAGTTCCAGTACATTCTTCAACTCCCGCCGATCTCCATTTTGGTTGTTTTGTTTTTTAAATCTTCTTCAGGGAGTCCATGTTTTCCATATTTCAAATGGTCAGTTGGTCAAGAAAAAAAATAATAAATAAAAACCAACTATTTTTTTTTTATAATAAAATGGTACCAAAACTTACTACGTGTTTCTGGTTTTATTTATAATCTAGTGTGTTGAATTATGCATATCCCCCAAAAATTGTGGTGCATTTTTACTCTTTTATTACTTTTGATTGCATTTGAAAAGCTTCCCAGGCGTTACTCAAGTCAATTTGCACAAATGTGTGCTACTTCAATGAAACAGGGATGAACTGTTTCAAAACCAATCAATTCCATCAAGGGCTAGCAGATGTGAAATTTTCATCGGGGTTAAAGAGTACTACTTGGTTTTACCCATAAACCGGTATGTGGTAAGCACCGTCTACTCGGTACTTTCCCGATTTCCGTGAAAAAAAACCACAGGCCTATTACTCAAGTGGGATTTGAACCCATGACCTTTGCCATATATGCCCATTACCTTTGCCATATGCCCATGACCTCTGCAGTAATTTTATTACACTAATATGTTAAATTTGCATTGGGGATAAAGAATATTATTTCCAACGTGATGATTCACAGCACACTATTTATGCTCAGTGTGGTTACATTTAGTTGAAATACTTCAAGGGAGAGGGCACATGCCCCCCAAGAAATTCCAGTGTCCCCCCCCCCCCCCAAGAAATTCCAGTGCCCCCCCATGAAAACGAATCGGAATAGTGCTCACCAACAGACCAAAAATAAACGAAAAAGAACGTGAGAAAAGGGAACAAGAAGCGTGTGGGGCACACAAATGCCCTGCTGAGATGAAACTGTTGAGTTATCGCTTGGACAACATTTCTTTTGTTTTACCTATATGTATACTGAACTTGATGTTTGACCTGTGGGTTCGAAAACAGGCTTCTGGGGAACCCCGAGACCACTCTGTACATCAAGTTTGGAATTGTCATGCCGAGTCTTCTTGAGTTATCGCTTGGATTTTATTTTATTTTTTTTTGCCATAATGACCTTGACATTTGTTGTAGGAGGTCCACAAACAATAGGCTTCCTACGACCAATCCATAAACAAAGTTTTGAGTTGATTGGCCAAGTCCTTATTGAGTTCTCGCTCAGACAATGATTGCACACACACAATAAACACAACCTTAGGATCCGGTTTGTGGGGTCCTGCTACATGTATTGTTGTTCTATTATTCCCTTCTCCAAAGAATTCCATTGTGGCGTCCAGTATGATACATTTTGTAAAAGACCCCACAAGGGCGCTCCCATAAGCCCACATACGAACATGTTTGTGCATCCTGAAATCAAGGACTTCTCTTTGTTCTCCCCATTAGTTTTGTACACGAAAGTGAAAAAACAAGATGTCCTCGCTCTGTCAAACACCCAGGATCCCTTTTGTTAAAGTCCTCGGTTTTAACGGGTCACGCTCAAAGACAAAAATGCACACAGGAGGACAACACTAAAATGCCCCTTTGGCTTGCTTTGCCGGTGGGGCATTAAAAAGGATGAAAACAAAACATTACAAAGTCCTGAATACATCTACTAGTTGTAACCTGTCTGGGCTGGCTAAACAAAATGCCAAAAACAAAAAAAGGATGGTGCCCCCCCCCTTCCAAAATAAAAGCAAGCCCCCCCCCCAATCACTGACAAACCCACTCCCACTATACACCCACCCCCCAAGTTACAAATTTACAGCTGTCTCTAAATTGTTTATCAGTTTAGAAAAAAAAGGGATCTGAGAACGGATCCCTGTGGGACACCGCATGTAACAGCTTGGAAGCTAGATTCAGTACAAGAGAGTCTTGGAAACTACATGTAACTGCTGCTTCATACGCAGTTTGTTCCTCACATGGTTAATAAGGAATTAAAGCTAGGCACAATTCAGTTGAAAAGATTTCTGAAAACCCGACTGATATTGAAATAACAGTTAATTGTCTTCCAGGTATGGAGTTTACTGATCATTCACTACCTTTGCCAGTACCTTAGACACAACACAAAGCACCAAGATCAGGCTATAGATTCCTCGATCGCCTGTTTTATTCTTTTTGTGAATACTAAATAGGAACCACTCGGGCAGGCTTCAGGCTAGTTGCGATAAATTGCAAGGATGAATTGTGTGACCATTTTTACCATGTATTTGAAATCGAATTCAAGTCCCGAGTGCATGAACATAGTGTCGATTACATGATTTTGAGTAAATTAAAGTCCTTTTTAAGTCGAGTATCGCTAGTCGATTGAGCACTAGAGTACAATCGAGTATGAGTAACTTCAAAACAGTACTCAAGTACGAATACAACACAAACTTCTGAGTAGCTTCCCCCAGTAGGAGTTATCAGTTAGTGACATCGCATTCATGTAAAAATGTTGACTTACACAATAAATTAATATCTGTCATTTTGATACATTTACATGTAAAATTCTAACAGCTTTAGAAAATAATGTTGAACCTTTTTAAGTTTAATAACGATGGGTAGTACTAGTAGTTTCATGGTTCTACTTGCACCACTGAGGGCGGCATAGGAAAATATACAGATTCGATTATTATAGCGAGGCTGAGAGGGCGGAGTGTACATGTATGTGTCTAGCCTAGACAATGAGGATCAAGTTAGGACAGAACCACAGTGTAAGTTCCAGGCCAGTTGAGACCAGGAATTAAGTAATAAGAACTACCAGCACTGGTAATTGTTACTGGAAAGTACGATCACTTTGTAAACAAAGTGCACTCAGAAATTAGGGTCTATCCCTTTGTTAAATGTCGGAGTCTGGGAGACCACAATCTATATTTTCTATGATACTGACTTTGTAGAGATTATCGCATTGCTGCCTAACAAAGTGCCGAGAGTGGAGATTATACGCTGTAGACAAGACTGAGCAAGGTAACCAGAATGCACATGACATCATAAACATGATAACGGGATCAGGGAGCGAGACTGGGTACCATTTTGGTCAGTGGCAAGAACACAGACATTCTTATTCTGCATCCTCATTCAGTCGCAAACTATTTTTTAGGATAAAATCAATGCCTGGAATTACACGGAGGCCATGGCTTCTGTAGCCCCTGTTTTTAGCCTTGGTGCCCTTTCGAAAGTTTCCCTAGATTTTCCAATGGAAGTGCCCTTTGCAAAATACAAAATGGCTTGCCCTTACAAATATTAAATTCCAGGCCTGTAAAATGGCATGACATACGAGCTGAGCAGTGTGTACGATGTGGTTAAGACACTGGGAAAATTAAGACATAATGTCAGAAATGAGCATGTGCAGGGGCTACACTGTAGCAGGGTTTTAACATCGGTCTAGTGCCGCCATTTTACTAGCCATGGAGCAATAAACTAGTTTATTGCTCCATGGCATGGTCTACCGTACATTACAAATGATGAGACCAATGACAGAGAGCCATAACACTAAAAAGCTGAAAAAGGCGAGCACCCTTGGACTTCCTCCAAAAACCCGCTTACAAGCCCTTGCAATCAACCAAGTGCAAAAAACGCGAAATGCAAAAAGCATAAAAATGGGTAATACACAGAATAAATTCACACGTACCTGTTCACTCTTGAAGCTCCCGCTGTGTGTAGACTGACGATCGGCACAAGTCACGCCCTCTCTAGATCGGTACAAAAGATCGCACAGCGCCACCTGTTGTTAGAATGTGACGCGCGGCTCGGGTGCCATTTTAGTAAGCAAACAATGTCGTATTAGCCTTGTTGGTAATAGTCATTAATTGTGCTAAACAGTGACCAGCACAAACTTCACATTTCAGCCCGAGTTGCCAATCTTGCATCTGCAGAGCTCTCGATCATTAGGCGCTGTTTATTTATGTATTTGTATATAATATTTAGTCATTTAAACACACATTTAAACAAAACATGTTCTGGGTCAAGACAAAAGTTTTAAAAAGCTATCATCATAGATGTGCCAGACACAATAAAACCTCTACTATGAAGATTTTGTTTAAGTGAGGGTGGGGGGGGGGCGGTGACTAGAAAAGGTTTTTTAATTAATTGTTTAAAACAAAATAAACAAACAAACGCAAAAAACGCGGGGCGTCACAAAATGCAAGCAATACAAATAAAAAGTACAGTGGAAGAAGACCCACAATTAACTAGAAGCAAAACAAGAAAATGTATTACAAAGAAATAAAAACAATATGAAGCAAAACTCAAAGACAGTTAAAAATATTTGGTACTTACCACACGGACCTTCTCGTGCATGCTAAAGTAACGATGTCCGTTAACAATATCACTTTTCATGACCATAGTTTTTGCCCTATACATATTTTTGCCCGGAAATAGGCCTACAACAGGATCGTCAATCAGGCCTCATCAATCAGGCCTCATCATTGCAGCATGGGCAACAACAGTTGGAGGGAGTATCGATTGATATTCAAGTGGAAACACTACAAAACTACGAAATATTGTCCAAAGCTGGACGTAGCTAGGCCTGTAGGTCACAACACTCGAAATGAATGTTTTCCAAATGAAAAAGTAAATGAGACAAAGTGACAAAGTAGATTATTGTAACTATCTGTTTTGGATTAGTATATATTTAAAGAGTTGCAGAGATTACTTGTAGTGCTGTACACTAGAGTAAAATGCAATGATTTTTAAAAGGAAATTAATAACAGCGCCCCCCCCCCCCCCATCAGATCGAAAAGTTACAAATGAATGGTTCGATACATCCCCCAAACTTGTCACGCCACTGCGTTAAACAGGGTTCTTAAGCATTTTCTTTTTCGCTGATCGTTTTGCTCTGATTTGTTTAAGTTTATACTAAAATAATTTCAGGAATGACAACACAAATAAAAAAAATAATTATATATAGAGGGTTCATGAACCCTCTATATATAATTTTTTTTTTTTTTCACAGTAAAAAAACCCACAAAAACAAACAAACAAACACCCCAAAACCACCGCAATTAGTAAAGTAAAACAAAAAAGTGCTGCAATATTTATCAAAACGGAAACAAAAATACTGGGATAAACCTAAGAGCAATTTGACGGCTTGGCCTACCTTACCCCATGTGATTGCTGCTCTTTATTTTTGGCAATAATCTCTCAAATAAATGTTTTAATTGTCAAGAAATTGGACTACTATTCTACTTGAGTTGGTTTCGTAGTATAACTGAACCTCTGTATTTCCACATGATTCTGAAAAGATTATGAATTAATTTTTTTTGTGACACAAGAATTGTCAACACATTTTCAAAGAAAATGGCGTCGGTTTGAGTCCTGGTGTCATTAATTCTATTATAATGTTGGTATAAAAAAAAAATTATTTGAGAAAATTAGTGCAAGTATAAGACACAAATATATTAAAAGTAATGTGAACAATAATTTAAGAAGAATGGCAAATATTGTGCTTGATTAGGTTTCCTTTAATATCACTTAAAAGATGTGCCATGTAGTTCAAGTTCAATTTACAGACCAAAGAACATAACAACCCCTTGAAATAAAGGTTAGCGGTAGTCTTGTGTTTTGGTTTCAGTTACACTCTTTCCCTAAATTTCCTTTCAAGCATCTGTCACACATTGACCAGAACATTCGATTGATCTCAAAAGTCGTTTAATAAATTTATATAAAATTCTATTCAGCTATCTTTATTTTTATACTATACATAAGTTGTAGTATATTGACAGATAACTACATTTACAATGTACATTATATTGACAATTAATTACAGTTGACAACTGATATGCCAAAATGTCAAATGTTGTACAGTCAAAATTATTGATGGAACTTGACAATGTCACCATTTCCATTAATATTGTTGATAATCAAGTCCTGACCTGAATTGACAGCTGACAGCTTCACTTTTTTTGAGTCAAATTTGTGCAAAACAATTTTCATATTTGACATCTTATATCACATTTTAAAATAAACCTTAAAGCTGTTTATTTTTCCTTCAAATTTTTTGTCAAATTCCGGGAGCGGCTTTTTACCTAAATATTATCCAACGGTTCAAGATGACAATTAAATACTCTATTATAGTTACAAAACTTACCCAGATTGCATCATAATTATAGTGCTAACGATATTGTGCAATTTTACAGGCTATCATTATCAATAATTATGAACAAAGCAAGTTGAGTGGCTTTTTCGTTGGGGGGCATGAATCCTTTCTCAGATTTCTGAGGGTTGGTGACTGTTCGGGAATGCTGCGGACAGGGATGAACATGGTACTCACCATCACCTAGCTGAGTGATGTGGATGGATTTGACATTCTTGTTCAAAAACCTGTGACAGTTTTGTTGCTGTTTTCTCATTAAGCAGACACTGTTTTCAGATCAAACTTTCACGGGTGACTTTAGCCGTAGCTTTCTTTATAAATAATTAGTCTGTAAATAAACATAATTACGTTAACAAAAACTAATCGATGACCCGTCCCTATCTTTGTCTATACAATTCAATCACAGCTGTTTCCATTAAAAATTGTTTTAAAAATTAACAAATTACATAAAGTTTATTTAAAACCTGACAGTTCCTTTTCTAGCTGGCCACTGAAAAGATAATTTGAATAAATTTTACATAAAAATACTCGTGACTCCTTGTTTCAACTACTAGTCCCCCTTGTGCCCCCTAAGAAATTTCCTTAGTTACGCCGCTGGTTTGTTGAATGGAAGTTAAAAGCATGAACAGGCAAAGAAAGTTTTGTTGCATTTGGTTAATTTCAAAACACCAAAATACCATGGATCCTGCCCCCCCCCCACACGCATACAAACAAGTGCGTAATGACTTCCAATCATGTTCTGTCCTGAAAAAAAAGACCTATTGTTTTCCTTTGTGATTGCAATCATGGACCTATTGTCCTTTCTGTTGCAAGTACTGGGTTTAAATGTCACAAACTCACACACACACAAGTAAGTAATGACCTCTGATCGTGGACCCTTCTTTGTCTGACAAATGCAGACATTGTTTTCTTTTGTGATAGCAATCATGGACCTATTGTCCCTTTTGTTACAAGTCCTCAAACGTTGAATGTCGCTACAAGTACATACACACCCCAAACCCCACTTGAATGAAAACCACAGAGATTCTATGCCGCAACAAGTCCACTTAACTTAGTACACAGATGATTCCGTGCCCAGTTGCTCCACCCAACAAAACCTGTGCAGTTAGAATGGTTGGTCAACTCACTGGCAAAATGTTACTGAGAGTAGAGGGTTAATCTATTTATGTATTTACAGTCACTCTATTCAATCTGATCATCATAACAGGTTCTTCCTCACTCAATATGGCTACTTGTACAGTTTGCCTCATCCTCACCACCACTGCAATCCGTTACTCCATCACAGCGCCACCAAGAGGGGAAACATGTAACATTTAAGTTACAGCTATCAATACCGCTTTGGCAAATGTCACCTGAAAATGATACAAGAATGTTTACAATATCTGCAGAACATGGGGTTGGCTTGACATAATTACGAGCCGCTTTTGGTAGTGTATTTATGTGTGGCTTGTTTTCTGTTGGCCTACCTTTGTCTTTGATATGGTACAATTGAACAAAGGGTATACTTTTGGTAATTGTCAAAGACCAGTATCTTCACCTGGTGTATCTCAACATATGCTTAATTAACAAACCTGTGAAAATTTTGGGCTCAATTGGTCATCAAAGTTGCAAGAAATTATTGAAAGAAAAAGACTCTTGTTGCATAGAATTGTGTGCTTTCAGATTCCTGAGAGAGGCTTCATGCCATGAACCTATCTGAGATTCAAATTTTGGGGTGAAAATTTACCTCTTTCTCTAAAACTACATTACTTCAAAGGGGGTCGTTTTCAACAATTGTTTATAATATAAAAAACAGCTCTTCAGTGCCCTTTACTATGTAAGTTTTTATAGTCAATAACTTGTGGAGTAATTACCAAAAGTACATCCTGCCTTTAAGTCTGATTTTTTGGCCCTCAGAAAATCAGAATTTGTATTATCAAAAAGCCTGAAAATTCTTATATAAGCCTTTACCAATGTATGTCAGCCTTTGTACCCGATCAACTTCCTGATTAATGTAAGCTCCCCAAGTGAGGTGTAATTGATCTTTTGCAAAGCTCACTGATATACACAATCATAGTTTTACAGTGCTGCCCCAACCGTCCACAATGAAAAACAATTAGAATAAGATATCTTTTGAACAAAGCCTTATCAATAAGAATAGTCGGTGCTCAAAGGAAGAAAGAGGCTCAAAGGAAACATCTTTTCCATCTGACAGCTCACACCTGTTATCTCCATTATAATTGCTTTTCCAAACAGTGGACTTAATTGGACCATGTACAAACCAGTAGGTGTACTGACTGCCCGAACACCAGAGCTTGAGTTTGGTGCTCTTAACCGCTCGGTAAAGACAGCGTAGTTCTGAGCACAAACATACCTATCATCCCAGAAAGTCTCTCAAATTAATGCAACAGGGTAAAAATGAATGTACTATACTAAACCCCAAGCTTAGCGCCAAAATCTGCACAAGAAGAGTCAGGTTTGTAGGGCACTGCTATTGTCACCCTGAACTTCCAGCCAGCAAGCTTGTCCTCTGGAAGCCCAAGCAAGGTCGAGCCCAAAGAAATTGAGGTCACCTGACTTATATTGACATACTAAAAAGGGACACTGGGTTTGTGACAGCAGATAAAATAATCTACATGCATGAGGGACAGCAGATCTGGGGACAGCTCTGTCATATCATCATTGACCGAGGACACCACTCAAAAATAGAACAGAACTAGTCCCAAAAATAATGACCACCTTGAACAAGAAAGAAAAAGACATACCTAATTGTGTGCGTGCTTTCGCTGTGTGAGCTTCAATGGTAAAATATGATTCTGTGGGTGGCTCCACCAGTAGGTCAGGCATACTGGCAAACAAAATCCATGCCTCGTTAGACGGTACGACGAGTGGAGCAGGGATGACTGAATCAAGTTGCTTATGTAGAATGCTGCTCCTGTGGATTTGTAATGCGCATAAAAATCATTCAACAAAAATAAGAGCCCCCTGTCTTTAAATGGAAGGTTTTTCTAAAGAACAGCAGTTGGGTGAAAACAAATCATCGAGTCTGTGTCAGTTTTAATGTATTAAAGTTATTCTCACCCTCAAGCCGGTTAATACTTCCTGGGAATGCTTCGCGCGAAGCGAACTTGCCATCACAGCTCTGTTTTTGCTGCGAGATTCGTTTCGCATTCGCCTTCACAGAAAGTATAAACCAGGCTTCAGTCTTCTGTTGGTGGTTGGGTTGGCATACCGTTTTTTTCTCATCACCTTCCACCTCTCTAGGACCCTGGTTCGAATCCTGCCTGGGGGCACTGTGTGGATTGGGTTGCAGTCCCTACCTGGCCCAATTTCATGGTACTACTTACTGTCGAATTCTGTACTTGGCATCATCATTCTTTGCTTCTAGGGCAAGTGCCAGGGGCTTCTAGGGCAAATGCATTTTCTGCGCTAGCTGTGTAGGCCTAAGTGAAGAATGCCTAGTTACGAGGAGTACGCAGGCATACAAAAATTCCCTGCTAACCTGTAAAATGTGCTTGATGTAAGCGCAGAATTTCCTACTTCTGTAAGCGCCAAGTCTTTGATTATAGTAAGCAAGGCCATGAAAATGGGCCCTGATTGCTTGAGTTTTCACAGGAATAATACACTGCAGTTTCCCTCCCACATCTAAAACTGAAACTTCCAAGTCTTCTCTTCATGGGGTTCTTGGCTAGTACAGTGATTACGCTCACTTTTCTGAGAATCCTTGGCTTCATCACAACCAGTAAAAAATGCCACAACCTCCCCACAGTGACACGAACTTGCCTTGCTGGGACAAACGAGTGAGAACGACTGTTTTTGAAACGATGCTGAAAATAGACCATTGCGTAACACTGCTGGTACGCTGAGGTCATGTGCACATTTTCACGCACCAAGAGCAGCTGTTGTCCAATGATATGCCTTATTTTGCCTGAGTGAGGGCGCTGTTTGAGATTATTAACGGTTATTAAGGTCGCAGCAGTAAATACGTGGCAAAATACAGGACGACACGTGACACATGTTCAACCAATCAAACGACAATGATGTAATGTGTGAGTTTATTAATAAAAACAATTACATTGTGATTTACCTGTTTCCCGCATCAGACCCGCTTCCAATGACAATTATCTTCCCTAAACCAGACAAGGGGAACTTGAAGCGAGTAAACTTGATGACGAGGGACGTGTGCGGTGGCCCTGTGATTGTCCACGTGCACCCTCTGGAGGGTTCGGAGTACCCACCAGGCAATGGTGGGGAGGTAATGACGGTGTAATTCGAGAGCGTTAGGTACAGGTGGGTGGGACCGCAGTCTGGGTTAACACCTTAGATTTGAAAACAAAGATAGAACACAAAAAGTATGAGTAACTGTGATGAGGGGCCCAAATGGTCCACAAGCTTTGCATCCTAAAGGTATTATTAAGGATTGGTAAAGATAAAAACACTGTTTACATTTTCATTTGAAAGCTTACTGATTATGAAGTTCATATTAGGAGTGATATTTTATGTGAAATAAAACATTTCCCTCTGAAATAAATTCATACACGAGAAAAACTGTATCTGAAAATCTGAAGAAAAAAACCAACAACGGCTGATTTTGATTAAGGACAGTGTGTTTATGTGCTGAAAATTGTGCATAGTTTTTTCATGATTCACACAACGGATAAGCCCAAGGTTTGTCATTTCATGGTCGATTGTACAAAACATGAAAACTGTCCACGACTATTTTGTCAGCTCTACCAATCCTGTATAAGTCCTTTGAGCGTAACGGTACCCTTTTGCCAGTTAACAAATGGTTCAAAACTGATTTTGGTTGTTCCAACCAAACTTAAGGTCAACATGAATGCTAAAATGTGTGCAGTGGTTTTTTACTATTATCTTTCTCCTGACTCATACAACAGATTGAGCCAAAATTTTCACAGGTTTTATTATATGTATATGGTTGATCACACAAAACATGAACACTGTGAGTATTTTGTCGGCTCTACTATAAGCCTGTGTAATACCTTTACTGAATGCCTCTAAAGTATCACATTTACTTTATCCCCATCTCTAAAATTTCGTTTACATATTTAATTTGGGTAACTTATTTTCTTTTTGGTTGAAACACCACTGAATGAATGAACCTGAAAGAGCCCTTCAATAAATAAGAGATCTAGTTGTGAGTTGGCGTTTTTCAATCATGACGTTCGTTCAAGAAAAAATGCCCAACTTGTGCCTACGGCCACCTGTATAAACAAAGAGTGAGATGAGAGAAGCTCAGAACTACATGTAAGTAGTCTCCCCAATTCCGAAATCTTCTCCGCAGCAGTAGAACAAAATAATAGCAAGATAAGTTCTCAAAGAACAAATCTACACAGCAAAGTAGATACATAAACATGGTGTTACCGAAAACTGAATATACATTAATAGCGGCTTCTTATATAGCGCTCATATCTGTCACTCAGTGACGCTCGGGGCGCTCAACATTAAGTATTTTCCCTCAAGGTATGTGGGGCTACGTTTGAAGTGAGAGACCTACTCCTTTACATATGCACTGTGTAATGGTTTACAAGGTGCTGTGGCGCAATATGCAGCCAATAAAACCAAAACCCCTTCTCTTTTCGATTAAGTGCACTGGGTTCTTTTACGTGCATTACACACCACAAGGTGGCCAACGGTTTTATGTCCCATCCAAAGGACGAAGCAATAAGTGTCTTGCTTAAGAACCCACACTCTGCTGATCAGAAACACCAGAGCTTGAGTCTGGTGCTCTTATATGCCCAGCTACGACACACCACGGTATACATTGATACCTTACCATGCAATGCCTTGAAACCCATTATGAGAGAAGCTGCGACAGAAATATTTGGATTGTGGCGTGTGGCGAGTCATCAGGGTTTGGGTTCCAATCCTGGTCATGACACTTGTGTCTTTAGGCAAGAACTTCACTATAATTGCTTCTCTTCACTTCTCTTCTTAAATAGGTACCTGAAGGGCAGAGATGGATCTTGTGATTGATTTAGCAATTGGTGTGCAACATGTTTGGCAGCCAGGCTGGATATACTTCCAAGGGAGCTGAGATGTTTTATAAGGAATGAAATAAATTGCCCATTGACAAGGGGTAATAATGTTCAAAGCGCATAATCATTCTTAGCAGTTGCGCTATATTAAGAACCAATAGTAGTAGTATTATCATTGTTTACCATTACCTTTTCTACAGAATATGTCGGTACTCGTGGCTCCAGTCGGGTACCTCACACAGTTTGCCGAAACTGCAAACGGCAAGAACGACCCTTCCAAGTAGCCCATCCCGGCCATCATACAAAAGTAACGGCACGGCACCACGGACGGCTCCCGTCCACTGGCCTCGCAGCTCGGAAACATCGTCAAGCACATCAATGTCTCTACTTCCTCTTCCGTAACTAGGATCGAGCTGTTGGACTCTATCAGATCCGAGGAGGCATTTAGGAATCTGTATACATCCATCGGGTATGAGATGTTAGGTAGGACGGTGAGAAACAAGGAGACGTCGCTTTGGGAGACCGGGTAGATGCTAGTGTATGGGAGGTGCTTTCGACATGTTGGCTCCACCAGTTCCTGGCAATGTGTAGTTGGCTCTGGATCAACATGAAGGTGAAATTTATTTGAAAATTTGACTGAAAATAATTTGACAATTTCAGGTATCTTAACATAGAGTAATCATATTGAGTTGAAACGTTTCATTAGAGTAGTAGATCTACCATCAGAGAGTAGAAGAGGCGTGTGCAATTGAATAGGCACAACCATCATCCCGAAATTGTGAGTTAAAATGTAAAGAGCTGGAATAGTCTGCACGATATGTTTACTTTAGTATATGATTCTACAATATGCAGGTTTATTTTTCCCAAACATCACCTCATTTCACAACAAATCCATGTCTGTACTTTTATCGATTTAGTAAACCCGTGTTTTCGCAATCCCCAAGCTTAACCAATGGCATTGAAAGAGCCCATGTGGCGGGAAATATCTATTTAAAAAAAAAGGCTAGAATAAAACATCCTTTCCATCTGACAACTCACACCTGTTATCTCCGAGTTTTGTGGCATGACTCAGAAAATATTTAATAGCTAGAGCTTCCCAATAATGATAAATAGAACTTTTTTGAATTGCCTTCTTGTAGGAAACTTGTTCACTTGACTAATTCATGAATATGTACGTATTACTCATTCATATTGCATGATAAATTTCAATAATTATTCAAAATTTGGTGTAGATACTTCTGTGTTTGAAGTAAATCATTAATTTTGGTTGTACTCATGGGAATTGACTCACACAGATCAAATCAAGTGAACTAATTGGCTATCGCGCAAAGTAATGGCGCCCTCTGGTGCCCACAGTCATATTTGAAAATCAGATGCTCGACTCAATAAGTAAAGATTCCCCATTTAATGAGGTCTGTTGAATGGCAGTAAAGAGCAAACGTGGAAAAAACTTCTATGCACAAAATACATACAGTGCATGTTTCAAGAATAGTGTGAGAGTTACTCCTCAATTAAAGAGCTAGGCTCCAAGGTCAAATTCAATTTGTAATCCACTCATTTTCTTGTAAGAGTCCTTATGAAAATGGAAAACAGAAATACAAATCTCTCAGTACCTTGTTCGATACCTCCCAAGCGCAACTTTAGCATAATATAAAAACAGTCGATGATGTCACATTTCAAACATATTGGCCTGTACATTTGTATACATAAATTGTTTAGTTTATCCCAGAAATCGTATAATATTCAATCAATTTTGGGTCAAAGAAAAATTGACTGGAGCGGGACTTGAACCAACGACCTCCAGATTAACGAGGCGGCGCTCTACCAAATGAGCTATATATCCAGCCCTATGTTGGCACCTCCCTATTAGTCAATATCTTTGTTCGGGGGTGCCACACCCAAGTTTACGATACAACCTGGGAAGCAGCAGCATAGGGATCACCTGAAGGAATTTTTAATATTATATACCAAGAAATACACCACAAAGGAAAGTTTTATATATTTTGGGATAATTTTTCACCCCAAAATATTTGAATCTGAACAATTCCTGCAAAAATCCTTTCTCAGATTTCTGAGGATTAGTCTGATAGAAAAATAAAAAATTTAAATTAATGAAACATGACAAAATTGAATACATACCTTCTTTCACGGCTGACGATATATAATCCCAGTATCTGGACACCCTGGTGTAGACGCCAGAGAAGTCCGGCCGCCCGCAGCCAAACCCGAAACTTGTCAGTCCAACAACGCGCCATGACCCATCGTCCCCTTGGCACGACAGGGAACCTCCGCTGTCACTCTGCAAGTAATTATTGATTTAAACAAATATCTGGTGATCTTTTCTTTTGCAATTTTCCCGTGACTTTTTCAGAGAACACTGCTTTGCTCACAATTCTATGTAATCATCATTTGATTTGAATCATCATTACGAGAAAGCTCCATTAAAAAAAAACTCCATTGGAGAACGAAGCTCAAATGAAACATCCTTTTCGTCTTACAGCACACACCTTTTATCTTCATGTAATTGCTTTTCCGAACAGTGGACAAAATTGGATCATGCTCAAACCAGTAGGGCTGCTGACTGCCCCATGCAGATTAACTGCTCATCCATTAAGTTTAATGACCAAAGTAATTCAATGTAAACACGCCTAATGGCGAATAGTTTCCAAGTTTTTGTGGCAAAAACTAAGAATTTCTTTAATGGAGCTTTCCCGTAACCGTTTTGCTGCGATGACTACAGAGTTCTGGATGTGCCATCTGACAAATTGAGATTCTGAGATAATTTACTGCAGAATGAAAGTCACACTGTCCTAGATTAATTTTGTCAAGCACCCTTACAAGGAAACTGAAAAGACAGTAGGGGTGGGAAAACTTGAACACAGACCTGGAAATAGGTTTTGACCCTCTAGCCAGATCCAAGAAATTTGAGATTGTAAAAGGTTCAGCAAATCAATTTCGGCAAATAGTTCTCGTTCAAACCTATTTAAAAAAAGTTCTTATACAGGATTGATAGAGCTGACAAAACAGTCTACAGTGTATATGTTTTGTGTAATCAACCATATACATGAAATAACAACCCTTAATCCGTTGTGTGAGTCAGGAGAAAATAGTGGAAAACCATGCACGATTTTCAGCATATAAACACGTAATTTCGGGAGCAGCAACCAAAATCTATGTTTTCAGATACAGTTTCCTCAAATATGACTTTATTTCAGAAGGAAATATTTCACAGAAAAATTATTATAGTATGAACTTCAAAATCAGTAAGCTTTCAGACTCAAATTAAACAATGATGTGTTTATTCTTACCAATCCTGTATAATACCTTTAAACCAATTATTTGTAAAGAATTTAAGTTCATCTGAAATCTTGCATACCTGACAGGAGTCGGCTCCACCAGTGTCTTTGCCGGCACATATCATATTATTGGTGATGACAGTGAAGCCAACCGATATGTGTTCACGGTACTGTGCAACGCATATATCTCTATCAACTAGAGGTATTCTAACTTCCTGCAAAACTGCTGAAATGTTCCCTAGTAAATTGGAAGAGAAAGTTTATAAACTAAAACCTTTAATAAGTGACGAGTAACCCCAGGAGTTACACAGATGCAGGAAGGTTCCACTAGTTACTGGCTCCAAAGTAAGCCCCCCCCCCAACAAAAATAATAATTTAATTGGCAGGGGAAGGGGTGTTGGCAACCTCAGAACCTAGCGCAGGCTGTCAGCAAGACATCTGGAAGCCTTCTACAAAGAACAGTGGCATGCTCCACATTATTAGAGGGTTAGATCTGGGGAGGTCTGTATGTCTGTTCAAGTAAATGTGTGCATGATTAAGTATAAAAGAAAAGAAAAAACAATTCTGGGACCTAGGCGCCCCCCTTTAGATGTGGAATGGTCCAGTCCAGGATATCAAGGACTATTACTCCCCCAGGGCATTGTACAATGTACATGTGTCATGAATTAGTGTTGTAACCAGCACTTACTTAATTAGATAGAAAAGGAACAGTAAGAATAAACTAGATATTTCTGTTTGTTGGATTGACGTTGCACTGATTACGCCCTCTACTTGGAAATGTCAATCCCACAAAAAACATCATCAACGTGAGGCATCAAGGTTTGTCAATGTGGTGGCTAACATCACTTTACAGTTAACAACTAGGTGTAAAATTGATATTTCTGGGTCTGTCCATTTACCTTATGGGGAACAACAACTCTCATGGATCCAAGAATCTGGTGTGATTACACATGATTTATGAGTGGCCCAATCCGGGCAGTTTAATGAGGTACCCACAGCATCATTATATAATACTCTAAAAACTTCCGGGTCAGCATTCACTCAGACTCTGTGTTCTAGGGGGCCTGACCCATTCTGGAGTCAGGCTGACCCAGAAACTGGTTGAAAATAAGGGAATAAAAGAGTGGAGACGAGTTCTTAAACGGCCGTTTAAAACCTTGCAGGGTCGCTGGTACCAATAGCTATATATTGCGTTCCGCGTAATTAAATTGGCGTACATGAGCTTACGCGCCCAACACGCGAAGCCAGCCGGTCTTAAACAGCTCCAGCTGGCCTTTATCAGCCGTTTAAACACCCCCACATGACATGCTCTCCACCAATAGGAATAGGGAAACTGTCTGGGGTTTTTATGAATGGGAATTTAAGTCAGACTCTGCATCAGTTTGACCCATTTCTGTGTTATTTTTTACACAGATTCAAGATCATATTAACCCAGAAACGGGTCAGGCACCATGAGGACCGGGATCCAGGTCAATTCCGACCCCGGAGTTTTTAGAGTTTTAGAGTTTGTAGAGTTTCTGTTCTCTTTAAAAATATCACTGAAGACCAACCTACCATATTCTTCAGTGAAACCCCAGCCTGCTATGTAACACTCGTCATATCGCTCAACCTCAAATGGCTCAGTCTCCACGCACACCGGCGACACATTCTCGTCAAATCTCACGCGAGGCGTGAACTTGAGCAGTGCAATGTCATGGTCGTGCTTGCCGGCCACGTAACCGGGGTAGACGTGGATGCGCTCAACGTACACCTTCTGCCTGGATGGCGAGTCCCCGTCTAGATCGTTGTCACCGAAGATCACATGATCTAAGATGTAACCGAGCCCCCTACATAAGATAATTTGCATATCTAAGCATTCATAATAATGTAACAGGCTGTGTTCACCCTTTACAGTTGTCCGCAGGCCAATTGCCAGTTAAAACACAAAAGGACCAGTCATAATTCACTCCAAGTGGTCCAGCTGGCTAGTTCAATGTTGAAAGATTTCATTTGAAACAAGGACTAGTGAAAAAGCTGACGGACTGAAATGACAAGCTAACTGGTCCCGCTTGCCAGTCACTAAAAAAGTTAAGGACAAACCCTGACATTACTGTTCTCAACATTGCTTTTTAATCATGAACTAGTATTAATGAGCTTAGCCTTTTATGACTCAAAACTCGAGTGGCTGAGGATCACAACTACTTACTCACCCATCCACGCAGTGTGCAGCAGTAATAGCCCACTCTGGGTTCAAGATCGATGCAGCACACCTGTGTGACAGCTCTGCACCAAGTCGGTACTGCATGGATCCCAGCCAAGGCCAGTTCCCCTGCCTGGCGGCATTCCCGCCGATGATGCGTGCCTGGAAGGAAGACCTGGTCCTGATGCCACATCCGCGTTGATTTATGAACCCTGATTAAGAGTAATGACAATCCCATTAGGTCGAGTTCTCCAAAATGGCACATGCTTTGACTCCAAGTTTAGATGAGTACCGGAAAAAAGTAACTCAAACTCAATATCAAGTGGAGAGAAAACAAATTAGAAGTGAAGTCTGTGCTGTAGACTAATTAATGCGTAATACGCCGCGCCACCATGGCTGAGGTAATGGCAGCGCAAGGTTTTGTACACAAAGACAGTTTACTTTATGTATCATTCAAATGGTTTTTGTTTATTTGTTTATTTTTTCAATTGTGTGGTTGGCTGGTAGGGTAAGCCACAATTCTAAGCAACAAGGGCGTTTTTTTCTTTCATTATTTTCTTGCAACTCCGATGACCAATTGAGCCAAAATTTTCACTGGTTTGTTTCTTTATGCACATGTTGGGATACACCAAGTGAGGAAACTGGTCTTTGACATTTTCCGAAAATATAACCTGCCTTCAATCATCCTCACCTTGTTCAATTTTAAGTATCGAAGACCACTCTGCGTGACTTGTTTGCGGTGCTATAGTGGTTTCTTGAGATGGCAAGCCAATAAAAACTGTGGACGAGATTAAAAAGTATGTATTAACTAAGACTGGAACAAAAACTATTTTAAAATGTAAAAAATTTTGGAAGGAATGAACAGGTCAAATAATCAAAACAATGTTTTGAAAGTAAAGCTTAAGGTTAGGGGCCTATATTACTGGTAATTGCATCATCACTGTTGGAGAAAATGTTTTCTGTATGATTTGATCTGATCTGTTTTGGAAGTCTAAATACACCCTTTTGTATGATATGCAGATAGTTAATTTTACAAAACATACCCAAACCTTATGAAGAGGTACCCAAAGTGTTCTTAAAAGTAATCATCAATAATCGAGACTGCAACGCTGCTCTGATTTTTGGTTGGTTTTGGCGTGAAAACATTTGTATTATTTAAAATAGCTTTTGTTATAGATTTGAAAAGTTATATGCTTTCTTTTATGATATTGCACATGTGCAAACGATTTTGTATGTTATATATTTTGTGCAGTGTCTGTGGCAGATGTCAAAGCACGATCAGAGAAAAAAAAAAAAAACCCAAACAACCCCCTAAAATCCTGCAAGTTCTTTTGGCAAAAATCATGCCATCAACTTTAAAGTTAGTAGCCCGTAAGCTATGTAGAACCATAGAACCAACCACGTACCTAAATGTAACCCAAACCATAGTAAACCATACTAACCACATACCTAAATGTAACCCAAACCATAGTAAACCATACCAACCACGTACTAAATGTAACCCAAACCTTAGTAAACCATAGAACCAACCACGTACCTAAATGTAACCCAAACCATAGTAAACCATAGAACCAACCACGTACCTAAATGTAACCCAAACCTTAGTAAACCATAGAACCAACCACGAACCTAAATGTAACCCAAACCTTAGTAAACCATAGAACCAACCACGTACCTTAATGTAACCCAAATCTTAGTAAACCATAGAACCAACCACGTACCTAAATGTAACCCAAACCTTAGTAAACCATAGAACCAACCACGTACCTAAATGTAACCCAAACCAAAGTAAACCATAGAACCAACCACGTACCTAAATGTAACCCAAACCATAGTAAACCATAGAACCAACCACGTTCCTAAATGTAACCCAAACCATAGTAAACCATAGAACCAACCACGTACCTAAATGTAACCCAAACCATAATAGCCCCAAACCATACACTTTATGTATCAGTACTGGTTTGGGCTACATTTAGGCCCAGGGCCCATGCTCATAGAGCTGCTTAAGCATAAACTAATGCTCAACAATTTTCTGCTTAGCAGAAAAGAGCAGGATACCAGTCACAAAAATTGTACATGTGACATGGTAGTTTGGCTCATGTAACCTTATTCTAGTAAGCATAACTTTATTGTGCTTGGCTCCTTTTTATGCTTAAAAGTAGCTCTATAAAATTGGACCCACAGGTTACATGATTGGGGTTACATTAACGGCCAAGGCTACAATAAAGTACACGTTTGTGGCTACTTAGGCCTTGGTTAAGCGTAGGTATCGGGTTACATTTAGGTGCTGTACACACGGGCTCAACAAATCAGACAAATTACAATATTCTATGGTAACAAATAAGAAAGGAAGAATATAATATAGTCACCCGAGTGAATTGCCTGTGGCTATTTTGAGTACCGAGTTAAACTGCTGAATAATACACATTTATATTCTTTATCCCCGATGCAAAATTGACATCTAAGAAAGGAAAATATAAAACGACATATGGTGTGATAGCAATTAGACGTTTTGATCAGTAGTTTTCCTTTTACTTCGTGAACTGACACACGGTCCGCCATTTTGTTCAGTCAAAAATGTCGCTTACAAAATGGCGGACCGTGAGCGCTCGTAGTTCCACTTGTTTATGTTAGAAAACTGATGACTGTTGCTTCTTCAAGTTAGGCCTACAACGGAGGAATTACGGATACCAAGTCAATTCCTCCATGCCAAGTTCTACCCCCACACGCAAGTCAGAAGAGATTGATTGGCAGGCGATAATAGTTACCTCTGGTGACCCGTATCGACTGGCTGTCCACGTTTAACGACGCCAGCTGCCCCGATGTCGCTGCGCCTCTCAGAATGCCCTCGATCGCCTCTTTAGTGGTTGTCTTGATGTCCTCCAGCGAGTTGTTGTTATTGTTTATAAGAGACGTCGGGGGACCGTGCAGCTGTATGGTGAACTCGACTATGATACTCCCACGCCTGCCATTAAAGCAATAGTTAAGTCACCTTTTTTTCTCATCTGGCTCTGTCTTATCAATCATATTTATCGTAATATTAACACATCTTTTATTGTCAAATCAATGCAGAGATCAAGAATCAATAGAACACAATGTCAAAAATAAGTGTAAAGGTATTATACAGGATTGGCAAGGATAAAATAATAACTTTCAGTCTACTAGTTCACTAATTATTAAATTTAGAAAATAGAATTAGCTGTTTGCAAACTGCTTGCTTGCCAGCCTAAAGGACCTAACTAAAACAAGCCACCAAATTAATTTAGAATTGTTCGCAAGATTTTTTGTGCTGTCTATCAACTTTTGAGAAAGCAGAATGGAACAGGTCCAGTAGCGTATTGACGAGAAGAGTGAGTGGGGTGTTTTAACGTTAAAACCGAGGACTTTAACAAAGGGGATCTGGGTGTCTTTAATACAGAACGGGGTCGTCCTCAACTCGCTTTTGTGTACAAAGCCAGTGTGAATAACGCTTAAAAAACTAAGTCCAAACCACAGGAGAACAAATAGAAGTCCTCAATTTAAGGGGTAGACGAACATGTGTGTATTTGGTGGTGTGGTGGAGGGGGGGGGGGGCATTGAACCACTCATCGCTTTAACCCTTGTCCCCTCCAGCCCCAACCCCGCGGAGATAGAAGGAAACTATACGATCACTAAATCGATTACATACTGTATGAATCGTATGGCAAAACTAATACCTTTATTCAAATCAGTCTGTGAACTTTGTGACCCAATCATAAATAAATGGAAGGAAATGCGATTGGAATTCCCAGTATTTCATGTTTGTGAGTGCGGGGGTTCGACAGTTCATGCTCTCACGAAGGTAATTTAGCATTTTGTAACTCACTACGGACCATTAGCTCTGTAATGCATTGTGTTTGGTTCAGTACAACTAATACAATTTTTAATATACTGTGTAAAGCTCTCCAAAATTATGTCTTGCCCCCCCCCCCCCTTCCACACCCCAATTGAAAACGTCTTCTTAACAAACCACTAAACAGGTTTTGACATTTCAAGATCAGTGTTATATGTTTTTAAGCTGCAGGATGATTAACTTTCAGAACATGGACACCACTGCAACTGTGGCAGATTGAAACTGAAATCAAACGCAAATCAGCTTGATATACCTTTGTTAAAAGGGTATACCTTCGGTAGTTACTCCAAAAATTACTTGGTTAGAATTAATACACTGCAGCTGTTGATAATGTAAAAGATTTTGAGAAACAATTCCCTTAAAAGGAATGGGGTTTGGAGAGATGGATTAAAAAATATTTCAATCTGGGAAACGTTTCTGCATGAAATCTTTCTCAGATTGTGTATTCCTATACGGGTTATTCTTCCATGCTCCAGATTGTCGGCAATATCTCAAAAACGATAGCACCTTTTGAAATGAAATTTGCAAAGGTTAGTTTTATTGTATATATCTACATTTAAATAGCATTAAAACAATCGAAGGAATCCAAAAACCAAAGAACACCGGTACTTTTTGCCTTTAATGACCTAACAATACAAATTGCCCGACAACAACATTGGATCAAAGGAAACTCTAACGACATTGGAGCTTGGACTATACTAAAAACACTTTGAAAACTTCCCACATTGAAGTTTGTCAAACCTATCAGGAATGGGTCTTTTTTCGACCTTGGGGCCAGGGGGCATGCCTACTGCTAGCCCCCTCAATATTTTCTTAAGTTCGGTGCTGATTTTCTTACAACTTTGCGTCCCTCTCCAAGGCCCTTATTTCCTCCCTAATCATGTTTATTAAAATTTCGACGTTTCAATCCCAAACTCTGATCGTATTATAGTACAGTTACAGTTAGTTAGCGCAACATCAACAAGTAAACCAGTGCCTCCATATGGCATTGTTTTGGTAGTTCTTACAAACAAAAATCAACCTGGTCCACCTTTTTTGTTTCAAGATTCACTTTTTAAAACTCCACTTAGCCATCATTATGACCATTGACAGAGGTGTATGGTGGCACCAAAACAACGTATTTACTATCCCTGGTGACTATACCACGACTGCACAACCCAAGGTCAAATTGAGTTTTGTGATGCACTCATTTTCCAGAGTCCTCATGAAAAATTACAAGTCTCCATAAAAAAATGGTGTAAAGCGCCATTTTAGTTGATTTCAGAGCGAAATTTTAAACATGACGTCATCGTCATCGGACAGCAAAAACAAAAATGGGTTTGCACATTCCAAAGAGGAATTTTTGCGCCAGTTAAGAGTTCAATGCCGTCAAATTCAATGCCGTCTTGATTGAACATTATCAAAATTCCCGAACAACAAATTCTCTGCACAAAAATGTACAGAAAAGTGATGTCATCCCATTTAACGGTTGTGGGATTTTAACAAAAATTGCAATTGAAGAGTAACACAGTGGTATGTTACACCATTTTAAGGTCCGAGTCTTCATATTTTCCCCCATTTTCACTCTATACCTATTGGAAAATGAGTGGATCGCAAAACTGAATCTGACCTTGGGGCCCCCCTTTAAGTAAGCGGGTACTAATCACTTTAGCGAAGGTCACGTAATCTGTTTGACAAGCCCATGTACCAGGGCGACATCACCCCCCAAGGCCAGCCGCACCGGGCCGTCTAGATTGACTTCAATCACCGCTGCGTCCCTCTCCGGAATACACCCATCGTGTCTATTATATCATGTCTATACGCTCTTTCATTGCTCCCTAAAGAGTCATGGAATGTCCTTAAATTATTGAATCTAACATTGGGGAATGTTTCGTGGTTACACCGCGATCTTACATATTCTGGGAACTTCTTTAATGTGGGTTGATGCTGGAATTCATCTGGAAACGTTGGCCAACTGTAGAGGGAAACAGCTTGGTCCTGACATGTGGAATGATAGATTGCACAACATTGACAGTAGCCATGTTAAGTTGTGTTTTACCACAAAGTGCATTTTTTCGGCATTGCTGACGACGGCAAAATTGATTCTCAGAGATCGGCAAACTTGCTTTATATAGGTCTATTCCGAACTGCGCACGTTTGCTAATGTTATCACTATCGATGTTGTAAGATATTAAAGGTATATACAGGATTGGTAGAGCTGACAAAATAGTTGTAGACAGTGTTTATGTTTTGTGTGATCAACCATATACGTGCAACAACAAACCTGTGAAAATTTGGGCTTAATCCGTTGTCAGGATAGTGAAAAACCACGAACAGCTTTCAGCAACACACTGTCGTAAATATTGGTTGTAACAGCCGAAATTAGCTGTTGTGGCTTTTAAACAATTTTCAGATACAGTTTTTTCGAATATTATGACTTAATTTCAAAGGGAAATATATCACATAAAATGGTTCATAATCAGTACGCTTTCATACTAAAATTTTACAATTATGGGTTTTCATCCTTACCAATCCTGAATAATACCTTTAAATAGTGCAACGTCTTTCTCGGTTTAAAGCGTGTATTGATATTGAAACTGTAAGCTTTATTGGGAGTCAATAACCGAACAAAAAACGAAACGAATTTACCTCAGTTTGTCTACCACACAATGCGAGTACGTGCTGTTCAATGCAGTCGACACAAAAACCTTGTCTATCTAAAAAAAAGAGCCACAAAAAGCACACATCAAATGAAGCAAAACATTACCATTGGCGCAAAAAAAACCCCATATCTAATCCGTTATTATGGATTCACAATCCGTTATTACGAATTCACAATCTGTGATTACGAATTCACAATCCGTTGTTACGAATTCACATTCCGTTATTACGAATTCCAATCCGTTATTACGAACTCACAATCCGTTATTACGAATTCACAATTGTGAACTCGTTATAACGGATTCTGAATCCATATGAACGGAATAATTCTGAATCTGTAATAACTGATTCTGAAACCGTAATAAATGATTGTGAAGCCAACATAATTTAGGGGGCTGTTTAAAAGTGAACATCGAACCATTTATTTTGGGGATATTTTCTCGATATCATTTGGGTGCGCGGTGGGTTCTGAGTGAGGGGGCGGGACAATACATCACCCCCTCCCATTACACTATATCATTTTTGATTTGCTGTTCTTCATATCTCCTTCAGAGGCATTTCTAGTTTCAAGTGAGACAAATCACCAGCTCAGATACTATGATTCTTCTTATATAAGCCTCATATACTCACCGCTTTTGTAAAATTGTTTGAAAAAGCACGATACGTTTGGGACCTCCGATCGCTGTATGAGTTGACGTAATGCTGACGTAATGCTGATTCCACCTCTATTCTTACTGGACCTAAACATGGGGGGGGGGGTTGTAAGAAAATCAATAACGCAAACTTTTTTATGCGATTCATAACAACCATTAGTGGTAACGTATACACTCTAAACACTTCCGGGTCAGAACTGACCTGAATCCGGGTCAAAACTGACCCGAATCCGGGTCCCCCCTTACCAAAATGTCAAATTCATTCCAATTGGATATCCAATATGAAAGAATTGGATTGAGTTGGTATTGAGTTGGTGTGAGTTGGTTTATATTGGAATACTGACTTTCCAAATGGAATAAAATCTTAGACCAACTCGGTCCAACTGGAATTCCAATTGGACTCAGTTGGCTTGATTTAACTGAATTGGAATTAGTTGGAATTTGTTGTAACTAGTACCCGCCATCCGGTTAATTTCTGCCAAGGGGTAATTAGAGTGCAATTTTCTGTGAATCTGTTTTTAGCCAAAAGAGGGTAAAACATTTAGTTACACGAAAACAGTTTGTAGAAAAAGTGCGATGAATAGCGCATGGCACCTTTAATATGGGCAGTTCAGCGGTCTTGAACCTTCTTGCTCACCAACCCCCCCCCCCCCCTTCAAGGATAAATAGAAAACAAATTCTTCTTGGAAAATCCCTGAAATAGGTCTTAGAGAGAGAGACCCCGGTCACTACCTTAACTCACACTGATCGTTTCAATTGAACAAAATGAGAAATGAATTCCGTGATGATGAAGCAAGGCAAACACATCACGTGGAAGTGACACGGAAGGTCGAGTTATCTCCGGCAGCAATCGGATAGCTGCTCGATGGGGACGCCGATAAGATAACACCCAGTAACGGATCAACAAGACCACAAGGTTTTCCCCGGTCCGAATGGACTGGCTAGAACTTTCGTTAACACAAATTTCTTTTGCATTTGTGGCGGTACTCTGATAACACAGTGAATAAATAATTATAATTAAAGTGAATGATTTATTGGACTGAGCCCATGTTTCTGGGGACAGAAAGTGCATGTCAAGTACAAAACAATTTAGCTTACCGGTACCAGATACAAGTCAAAATACTACATCACAGGTACCGTTTGGGACTATTTACCAGTAAAGTTTTGCTTAGCATCATTTTCTGATGCAACAGTTTTTCTTAGGACCGTGGGCCTAAGCTGCTAAAAGCACAAAATAAAAAATTCAAAAACTAGGCATTTTTTGCTTACCAGAAATGAGTTACCCCGCTTAAGTACCGTTATTCTCATTTACCATTTGTGACTGGTTTTCTGCTCATTTTGCTCAGCACAAACTCGGGAATGCACGTATTGTCTGCGAATAAGCCCTTGGCAAGTTTCATTTGAATAAAACGACTTGCTTAAGCACAAGTTACCGCTTAAATTAAAATTCCTCAGACTATAGAGAAAGTTGCTATGTCTTGCTGTTTTACAGTACCTCCAGATTTTTTCGTCTAAAATGCCCATTGGTTATAATTCATTAAAAGTATATTTCGAAAAATTTTGAGATTCAAAATTCCGTGGTGTCCGTTCAATTTGTGAATGCTGCGGCCAGAGAGGCTGTTGGTACCCGCTGTCACCACGCTAAACGTGGATGGATTTGCATTTTTGATCAAAATACCTTGACAGTTTTTTGTTGTCTTCTCAACAAGTAGGCCTATAGACACTGTTTTCAGCTGAAACTTGAGCATGGGGCTTATATTGTATCTTCATTGAAAATTTGGCCTATACATCAGCATTACGTTGACAAAAACCAATTTATGACCCTACCTTAAAGTGGAATCACATCAGAGACAGGTTCCAAGCCTAGGCAAGCTGCAAGTATCAGTTTTGCAGGTGAGAAAGTTCTAAAAACTCTTAGACGGTGAAAATTGATCTGGATTCCGGGACCCAGAGACCCCGACCCCTTTCAGGCAAGGCTGACACGAAAACTGGTTTTAAAAAATGGGACTTTAACTCGGATTCTCCGTCGGTTTGATGCATTTCTGGATCATTTTTACACAGATTCCGGGTCATACTCTGACTCAAAAATGGGTCAGGCCCAACGGGCCCCGAATCCGGGTCAGTTCTGACCCGGGGATTTGTAGAGTGTTATAGACTGGCGCCTTTAATATATATGCCGACTCTTATATAGCGCAATTCTAAAGATTGATCATTGCGCTTCGAACATTATTACCCCTGGTCACTGGGTTCAATTATTTCATTCCTTAAACTATCCCAGCTCCCTGGGGAGCATACAGCCTGTATACTCCCCTTTAACTGATATTCTGAAGGGTTTTAAAAATTACCATTTTAGATTCATAATGTCACAGTCACTCTCGTTATAACAAGATTTAGGACTGCCCAAATAATCTTTATAACAGTAGCGTCGCTATAAGAGGACAGCAAAACATAAAAGCAGATGAGACTCGGGATTTCAGGATGTACTATATAGAAGAACCTTTTAATTAATGTGCTCGTTATAACGAGGGTTGACTGTATGTTTTGAAAACTGAAAATCCAAGAAAATTACCTCTCTGACTTCTAGATTCTTTGGATTCCTCAGTCGGGGGTTTAACTGTGTACGAAAGAGAATCAACCACACCAATTATCAAAGAGAATCTTCAAACAGAACCTAAACCCAAACATCACAATGTTTTGCTCAGTGACGAAATAATCGCACACACTGTTCATGTTTTGTGTGATCAACCATATACATGGTATCCAGTGTGAAAATTAAGGCTTAATACCCATTGTGTGAGTCAGAAGAAAATAGTGGAAAAAACGCACAATATTTTCAGCATGTAAGCAAATTGTTCTTAATTTTGGTTGTAACAACGGAAATCGGCTTTTGCGTTTTTTAGGCTTTCAGATACAGTTTTCTCGAATAAAACTTTATTTCAGAGCGAAAATGTCACAGACAAAAAAATGGTTTAAGTAAATATGAACTTCATAATCAGTTCGATTTCAGACTAATATTATTAAAAACCAAAATAAGGACAATGTTTTTACATGCTGAAAAATGTGCACGTTGTTTTATGATTCACGCAACAGATTAAGCCCAAATTTTCACAGGTATTGTCAATGTTTACATGCACAACAAACAATAGATTGGAAGGGCGTTAACACATGTAAGGTTGATCGCACTAAACGTGAACAAAGTCTGCAACTATTTTGTCAGTTCTATTATCTAAGCGTAACGGTACCCTAACTTTTGCCAGTCGACACATTGTTAAAAAAAAAATCAACCAAACAAACAAACAAACATCCCCCAACAAACAAACAAACATTACAACCTTTTTTTGCGCCCTGAGAAGAAAAACTGTCTACCCGCCATTATGAAATTCATGAATCTGACACCTCAGCGTAGCCCTGACTAGCGATTACCGGGCGGGGGGGGGGGGGGGGGGCAATGTTTTGAGTTATATCATCAAGGTTTCCACAAGGAAGGACACCCAGATCGAGGAGGAAGTATCCAGCTATTGACACTACAACTTGGGACGAATAATGCAGTGACGATGAGATGGTTTAGATTTTCAAGACATGGTATTAAGGTAACGTTTAGTTGATAGTCTGATAAGTTAATTGATGTTGCAACAGACACGTAATAGTCATGTTAACATTTCTGAGATGCCGAGGTTTATGAGACGCATTTAATGTATTCTCGACTTGCTATTACAGTGATATTTTCACAAAATTTATGATCTTAAGTTGGTGTAGTGATAGACTTTCTCCAAGATGGAACCCCTCTCTCCCCAGCATGGAGATTGTAGATTAAGAACAGAGTTACGTCTTAAAATCAAGTCCTTGAGGTCAAGTCTCTGGGCAAACACAAGTCTTTGAAGTCAAATCTCAAGTCAAGTTTCAATACTTTAGGTCAAGTCTCAAGCCAAGTCTCTTAAGTTTCAAAGTCAGATCATGTCTTTAGGGTAATGTCTCAGGTCAAGTCTCACGTCGAGTCTCAGTCTTTAAAGTTAAGTCTCAAATCTTTGAGGTCAAGTTTCTGGTCACGTATCAAATCTTTGAAGTTAAGTCTCAAGTCAAGGTCAATTCTTTAGGTCAAGTCTCAGGTCTTAAGTTTAATGTCAAGTCTTAAAGGTCTTTGCTGTGCACGAATTTTCTCTACTGTTGTTTTGCCTAAATTTGGAAGGGCAGCTGCAACTCCCCTGCCCCCTGGATCGTACGCCTCCTATGGCCACAGTTCGTTTTATTGATGAAATGGTGGATCCCCGCCAATATTTTATTCAAGATTATACACTAACTGCATTTTATGCCTCTCTTTTATTGTTAGTTTTTTTACCTTGACTATCGTTTAATGAAAGCGGTAAATTTCATGACAACTCGCTAAAAATATCCCAACACCTCCACAAATTTCATAATGATGGCTTGCTCAAAAAATACAAATCTAATAAAGTTTCCAAACCTATAATTACACTGACCTGTGAAATAGCCAGCAAGAAAGCAGCCCACCCCAACCAGAAGAAGTGTTGCCATGAAAACCATTGCCTTGGCAACGCATCTTCCTGCGGGTTTATCTTCCCTGTAGACCGTCCTCCAACATTTTGAGATCGGCAAGGCAAGAAAGCTTCCCTTTCCGTTTGAAATCGGTTCCGGTACAAAGGTCACCACTGTGTCACTGAAGGAGCATTTTACGTGATAGTGTGGACTCTGTAAGAGAAAGGTACAAAATATACATTGAACTAAGACAACTCATCATTGGTAAAAAAAAAAAAAAGCAGAGGTGGACATCCACCACAGACACTTAGAAAGAAGGCCTGAAATTAATAATATAGACGTAAAACCAGCCGCAGCTGAGTAATTAGCAATCGCCGCAAACTCAAACAATCACCCCACTTGGTTGTTATCACTATGATGACAGCTGTTGGAACATTATTTAATGACAAACTTAATTGACAGCATGAAAGACTAACTGCAAATATTATGGAGCATCAGAATTTGATCACTCCATTGTACGGATGTCGTTAAGCAGAGAAAATTCAACAACTTAACAATTTTTGTTGAAGGTCCTATTAGATGCAGTGCCGAAACTAGAGTAAAATTTTAAGGGGCGTTTCTTTTCAACAAGCCCGTTTCAGCGCTCTTGTTATGCCATCACTATTTTTTTTAACGATAATCTGACGTAAGTGTAAGAACAAACACATTGTCTGCGTGTAAATGTTACATTTTACTCTCTGGGAATTTTCAGTTTCAAAAGTCCAGATTTCAAATGGGGGGGGGGGGCATCTGGGGGTACGGACATCAAGTTTGGGGTCGTGCCCCCGTGCGCTTAACGTGTGGACGGATTCGACGTTTTTGTGACAATTGCGACAGCAAGTTGACAGCGTATTCAGCTAAAACTTTCACAACATGTGACTTATATTGTATCTATCTTTATAATTTCGCATATAAGTCAGTAATACGTAAGTCAGAAACCAGTGTGACCGTACCTTTAAATGTATTATACAGGATTGGTAGAGCTGACAAAATAGTTCATGTGAAAGTTTGAGCCTAATCTTTTGTGTGAGTCAGGAGATAATAGTGAAAAACCATGTCCAATTTTCATCATGTAATTGTCTTTAATTTTCAGATACAGTTTTCTTGAATGACTTCATTCCAGGTAATGAAAACAGAAAAAAACGGTTCTAGTATGAACTTCATAATCAGTTAGCTTCCAGACTAAAATTAAACAATGGCGTTTTTATCCAGTTACCAATCCTGTATAATACCTTTAAGTTGTCTAGTTTAAAAACTGCATCGTATGGTAAGGTCCTATGTATAACTTAGAATTCAGAATTGTATCAAGAAAAGGGAACCCGGAGAAAGGGAAAGTGGGGTGCTGCGTGAATATCTGGGCGAGTCCGCAGCTGGGCTCAATCATGCGATTAGATCCATTTCCACGTGACCCGTTTCCAGAGTCCAACTTATGATGAATCCGGAGATTTTTATAATTTTTACTATTAGGCATAGTATCATTTTAAATTTATATATATATATATATATTTTTTTTTAAAAGAATCCTAGTCATTTTGGACACAGAGTCTGGGTCAGACTGTGTAAAGCATGGGTCTGGCGCCATTAAACCAGTACACCAAACAAACTAAACTTTGGCAATGTTCATTTAAAGACATGCTTGAACGAAAGCGGCAACAAGTGATCTTTGCTAAATGTTCATTTAAAATGTTTTCAATCAAAACGGAAATTGAGTTCACATGAGATTCAAAAGACTGAGTTAAAATGTGTATAAAACAAACATTTTGAATACCTTCTCCAGTGTTTTTCAGAAAGATTCGCCCTGTTCCGTTATCACTCATGTTACGTCATGTGTCAGACCAAATAGTTCCCAAAGTGTTTATTACCACCATCTTTATATAACAAGTGATTTCGGTTAGAAATTACACATAGAAGTGTTTTTCGAGGTCACAACCAAATAAATCCACAAACTAGCGTTTAAACACTTAGTACTTAGTGCACACACTTTGTGGAGTGCACGTTGCACATTAATAACACATACTCATACAAAAGCCGTATAACTTATTATATCAACAACGACAATAGAGAAATGTATGCCATAGTCACATTGCTTTCACAACGTAGGATCAACGCCGAAACTAAGGCAAAGTTTTGGGGTGGCACGAGGGGGTAAACCATTTTTTTTCTAGGGAGCATTTATTTCCGTTAGCATTGCTCTTCAACATTCCTTTTCAGCGCTCTGGTTTACTATTTTTTGTAAGATAATCTTACATGGGTGTAAAAACAACACATTATCGGCGTGTAAATGGAAAATAATTATAACAAGGCAAAGACATTTTCACAAAAAGCTTTAAAAATGTAACTTTTACTCTGGTAATGTTTAATCTCAAAAGACAAGATTTCAAACGGGGGCGGACACGGACACCAGATTGGGGGGTGGGGGTTTAGTTATGCCACTGCGTACCGTGATGACAAAGTAATAGATCTTGATGATGTTGTAGCCACTTTACTCTTATCCAAATAATTACTACTTCAAAGAGAGGCTGAATGGTGAAAATAGTCTGCTTCCGTTTCAGTGATAGCAAGTCATGGCCGAGTGGGATGTGAAGCATCGGACTCCAAACTGGAGTGGGTTCGAATCCCAATCATACACCATCCCGTATCGAGCACCAAATGCCCAGGCACGCCACTTGTTCTTGAGCAAGACACTCGGCTAAAACATTCAGCGCCCCCAGATCTCCTTTACGCATGACATTAAGTCAATGTACCAGACGATATACAAACAAAACCCACCATATGGCTTATGAAGTTCCAAAGCCGGTTCAAGAAATATGCCAATTAAACAGAAGAGAAAGTCGACATGGTCCTTTATCGATCAATCTGCCTTCACCAAGTACAAGAGATAGGGTTTATAGCCTACGGTGGCTTACATGTCCTGCCATCCCAAAACATGTCATGAAAGGGATTGAAATGTGAGTAATGGTCGAAAGGCAAGGCTTTTCAGTTCCGGGGACTGAGTTTAGATGTCCTCTCTCCCCTGCTGAAACAAGACACCCGGCGCTTCAGGGAATAGAGACCTTGGAAAAACGCGGGAAAGTCACGAAAAGGGTATTAAGTCTTTGTCTTGATGGCGGAGTCAAACTGCCTTCTTTTATTTTGGTTTTTTCTTTGTCGGTGATGATAACAGTTTAAACAGTTCGCATAATTCAACTGATGATCTAGAATTTTGAGATGAAAACAAACTCTGATAAAGGAATTGGAGTCGGCTTGAAATAGTTCAACGACCAATGCCGTTTCTTCATTATTTGGAGACCTCGATGTCAAGCTGTCAATGGTTTAGTGGAAGGTCAGCGACCTCCTTCTTCGCACGAATATAATTATCTATTCTCATTAACACATTCCTAAATTATAAACACTCAAAATAAAAACAATTGTCCATTTATTATAATAAATGGTGGCTATCATTATAATAATTTTGAATTGTGTATGATCAATTAGCCTGATCATTTGTTTCAAAACTCGATACAACTTTTGTTTGCTCAGAATTTATTCGAAATAGACCGCAAGGCACTAACCAGCTCCAGAATTAAAGACGTGGTAGTACGGGGAAGTACCGAATCTTTACTTGGGTCGGGAGTTAAAATGTAAAAGTTTTTATTCATTTTTATGCTTGCTTGAGCATTGTTCCACTTGGAAGTAATATTAAGCTAAGCTATTACTAATAGCTTAGAACAAAATGATTATGTTTACCAGAATATAACGTTACCAGCCAAAATACCATATGTCACATGTACAATTTCTGACTGGTACCCTGCTCCTTTTTGCTAGGCAGAAAAACTTTAAGCAGGCCTGCTTAAGCAGCTCTACGAAATCGGGCCCTGTTCATTTGGCCTTAAGCATTCCTGAAACTATCTCAACTCATTTGGAGTATGCACCGGTAACTAAATGAGCGCTTGGGCTGATGTTGCTAATTAACCACATAACCAATCTCTGCCCTCACAGGCACCCATTTACTCCTGGGTGATGAGAAGCAATTATAGCTACGTGTCTTGCCCAAAGACACAAGCGTCGTGACCTGGATTCGAACCCACACACCGGCAATTCGGCCAGAGGAACTTTAGTTCGTTTTTCAACCATCCGGCCATGACACGCCATAAGCGCAAATATACAATAAAAGAACGACAATCATTTTAAAATTAAAAATCGACTTGACGTTACCTGGGTGAATGATAAATTAAGTTTTTAACTTCATATTTGTCCCGGATCTTGTGCCAAGGGGTCTTGATCCACATTCAGGTCATTTTGACCCCTTTTGACTAAGAATAACCTTCTCTGGGTCAGAAGTAGGCTACTGCGTTGGTACTTTGCATATTGCGGGATTGGGGGATTCAAAATGGACCAAGCTGGCCGAGGAAGTGGGTCTGGGCCCAACTTCATAGAGCTGCTTACGGCCGATTTTGTGCTTACTGTGCGAGTTTCCATTTCATAGCTCTGCTTACCGTAAGCACATGAAAAGGCATGTTAACCTTCCAGTGTTTACTGTATGAAAATGAATGACGTAACAATGCAAATCCATGGTGAACGTGCAAGCTGGCCGCCTAATTTTCTTACTAACCTGTAAAATACACTTACGCTTAAGCAAACTTTGTTGCTATAATTAGCACCAAAATGTGGTTACTGTTAAGCAGCGCTATGAAATTGGCCCCTGAACGTTGGGATCCGAATCGGGTCTGATCAGGGAAAGGTGCTCCTCGTAAAATTTTACGTGAGCGGACCTAGGCTCAATTTCATAAAGCCTGTAAGTGTAAACAGACGTTTTCTGCTTACGTTTTCTGCTTACGGGGCTGCCATTAACAGAGTTGTTATTTCATGAACACTGCTAACCGTAAGCAAAGCAAAAGGCACACTGCCTCTTTTTTCCTCAGTGAGGGCGCTGTTTGAGAGAGTGACGTCATATGCAAGGGGTCTATTCAGTGTTGCTTATACGCATGTTTTGCTGCTATAGTAAGGACAGCAAATTTGCGGTAAACAGCTTGATGAAATTGGGCCTGTGCATTGCAAGTTCTTGGAATACATAGGCCATTGGCCACAGCCCCAAAAACCTGGATAATGGGATTCAGCAAAACATGCCTACGGGGTGCGTACAGGTGAGATCTGTACATGCAAAAGTAGGGCATGACACCCTCTTCCAGTGAAAACAATGTTCGGCACTTAAAACAATAAATAGGTTCACCGCTGATCTCTCATCTCTGGAAACAAACAGCACATGCCTACAATACGTTATTATCACCTTTCCAAACGATCACACCGGCCTTGCGCCCGTTCGATATTTTTATACTTTTACATGTGAACCGGGAAAGGAAAGCGTTACTTGTAAAGTATGTGTAACTGTTGAATTGTAAAAGTGAACCCGTAACCGGTTACCTTTTCATGAATACAAGAACAGCAAAAAGTAAACCAGAAATAGGGAACTAATAAAACTCTACGTTCATGGTTTGGATTCGGCATTTGTTGAACCACGAGTGGCTCCCAGTTGACGATTCCACACGGATTGTGCAGTGAAAGGACAACCACTGTGGATGTGTGGTATGCATGCAGAGTTTTATTCACCGCAAACCACTTTAACAGCATTTGATTGAACATTTGATCAATGCTTTGTTACATACTGTGAAAGTTTGGGGTTGTATTTTAAACTCATACGTTTGTGTGTGTGTTGTGTCACGTGAAGTGTTTGTTTATCCTTGACAGTATTGAGCCTTCACCGCACCATCTCAACGGGAACTTAAATGTCACAGCAGCATTGAATTTTCCCCCGCAACTTTAATAAAAAAAAAGGGTCTGATTCGGAGACCAAGGACTCTCAAATAAAGAAGACGACCACTGAGAGCTGACTTCAATGTTAAATTAAATTTATGCACCAAAAGACCGTGCAAGTCTCGCGTGTGTTCGAACTTTCAGGACCATGATGGTCCAAACCATACGTGTACAAGATTCTGTTTCTTCAAATACTTAGTTTAATGGAGTTTATGGCTAAAAACAATTATGTCATATTGTTGTGAAAGTAAGATTTTGTGATGAAATATTTGAAAGTGCAATAATTTTAACAAAATCCAGAAAGTTAACCAGAGAATAAGACTTGACCTCCGTTTCTGGTTACTTAATAAATAATTAAGAATTTGTAATGGTCAGGCTAATTCGGCCATGATTCGCAAAATATAGGGTTTCTAAAAACTGAGCATCCTCGTCCAGTTTTAATTTTGTTTCAATGTTAATTTCAACAAAGTATTTATATTTAATAAACTCTGAAGTTGTTTGTATAACAACTTGCTATGGGTATACTTTTCAAGAATTTGTACAACTATAATTTTAAAAGAAGATTTGATTTCCAAAATATAAATACAGTTTGAATTGTTTTCTCGTTTTTGATACGCACGAAACATAAACGGTCTATCGCACTGTATTTTGATCTACGCTGTAAACGGTACAGTTTCTTGCTTCATGCAATTTTGTTTGCGATATGTTCATAGTGGACTCCTGTGAGGCATTGTAATGCCTTGTCAAGGTGGTCCATTCTATAATCACGCACCTGTTTATCAATGGTGAAACCTGTAAACTTTTCTTTGTTTCCCTTTGTTTGACACACAAACCAAAGCAACAATGTACTATCAGTTTGCTCAAGCCCGCCCTCACCCCCTTTGATTTGAATTCGAAGCGCGTTTCACGCACAGACATACACGACCTTGCTGATCCGGTTTGTGGGGCCCTCCTATTGTTGGTCTATTGTTCCCTTCTCTAAAAAAATTCCTCTGTGGGGTTCAAGTTGAACACAGAAAACCTTGTGGGGTCTATTGTTCTATTGTGTAAAATACCACGCGAAGGACCTTCCGTAAGCCCACAGGTCTGTGTTGTATACACTCTGTGGACATTCCTTTGTTCTGTGCACTACCAACAGCTGCAGTGCTTCTCATTGAGTAAGTTTTATTTTTGGAGTATTTACCAATCTATGAGCATACCTTTAAACAGCCTGAAAAAGTCCACGAAGCCTTCCAAAGAAAGGTAATTTGATTGGCTGGCTACAAACACCACTGTGTTACATTCTGTGGACATTCTTTTGTTTTGTGCACCAAAGAAACAACATATTCTTTAAAACTGAAAAAAAAAAACGCTGAGTGGACGTGTGGAAGTCCACACAGTGTTTCAAGCCCCTCTATTGTGTGGACATCTATTGTTCCCGGTCCACAATTCGTGGGTAACACTTGTCAGCACCTACAATCATGGGACTTATTGTCCCTCTTTTTTGTTTCAATATTAAAAGTCAATAATGAACAAAAGGTCTCCTCATATGGGCGTTTGGGAACTCTTTTATTAAGGGGGGCAGAGCAGTTGATTTGCCCGACGTTTTACACATTGATACCATAAATACCAATTTCTAAGAAAAAGTACTTTAAGCTTTCTCTGTCGAATTGTTTTCTTCTTGCCGTGCCCGATTATTTTGATCCTCATTTTGCCCGAATTTGGGAGGATATCATCTCGGATCCTGGGGGATTCATGGCTTGTACTTTCCCAAAACACGACATTACTTTTTTTACAGCCTAAAACTACGTTCAACTAAAGTATCAGAAGAAACAACTTGGTCCCAGAAGTTCGAATTCGCGCAAAACTTACACAATCTAAGAGATTTGAATGCCATCGAGTCTCTCAACAGCTGACTACAGCCCGGCAAGTAAGTAAGCGTAAATTTTGCTTAGCTCGGCTTTCAGTGAGCAGTAGTATTATGACCATAGGGGTTTCTCCTGCTAAGGGTTTATCCGCAAGCAGACCACGGCTTGCTTACATGCTTTATATTAAAAGTTTGTGTGCTTTTTCAGGCCACACCACAACGAGGTTACATAATACATTTGTTATTTAAATTATTTAGTTGAGTGCACTGCAGGGCTGGAGTAATGGTTTAAATAATATATGGTTTAAACATGAAGGAAATGTTAACATTTGTTGGTGCTCTATACGTGGCACGGTGTACCCCTCCTAGTGTCTTCATTGTTCCGGGAATCTGAGAACCTCATTGGGGGATATTAGGGGAGGGGTGCTTCTGTATAAGAGCAAAAGAGTGTGTTAAAATTTGAACATTTTTGTGGGAACACCCTCTGCCACGTATTGATCATGGTATAAAGTTTAAATAGTATGTTTATACAGAACTGAACCCCTCGTATGACTATTTAAACAAACAAATCTCTTCGAAATGCGGAGGAAGATTAGCTCGAGCTTATTGATTTGAACCCGAGTCACTCAAGCTTCTGACAAGGGGCGATTTGCAAACGTCACTCACCGGCTCAGCTGTCTCCCCAGACTCCGTGGACGTCTCCTCAAGCTCGTGTCTGGTCCGCCCACCCGTGCCGTCACCAGGTCGCCCTTCACCCATCATCGAGACGTCTCCATCGGTGGTGGATACCGAATCCCGCTTCTGAAAGGGGGGTTCTCTCTTTGCCGACTCACAGCTGCATCGGTGCGAGGCGCGTTCCTCCAGGAGCTGCTTGGCCAAATCAGAAGCTGATATTTCCCCGATTCTGTTATCCACACAATAGTCCCTGCCGGTGCGGATTCCACCATGCGCTGCTTCTTCACGCCCCTTCATAACCACACAATCTTGATGAAACAAAACTCCCCGTTCGGTCCGAAATAACGTTGACAGCTCGTAAGATTTTCCTCAACCTCGGAAGTCTAAGGAATGGCTAAAGTATCGAAGTGTCCCATCTATATATAACTTAACACCACGCAGTTTGGTTAACACCAACCGGTCTGTATGAAGTATACCGTATTGAGTGAAGTGACACCACCTTCTACATGTAAATTGTTCGCCCCCGGCGCGGTGCCAGGAGAGCTCTCGCCTTGCGTTGATTCTCGTGACGAGGCAACCCTTCTGCCTAATCCAATGTGTGGATCTTGTATGCGGGGATCGAGTTTCAAGCGATGGGGACAGGGAGCACAAGCTGTTGCAGTGACGACTGCTAGGGCTCAGCAGCACTGGGTGTAGGTCTCCTACAGGCTGTTATTTCTCTGCAAGTGGGAAAGAAATTAAAAGGAAAGCGTATTGTGGTTACCCTAACCCTATTTTCTGGCCAAATACATTACTGATAACATTCTATGTTATACAGATTTGTATAAAACTATTTTTTTTACATCAATGATGGAAATGAAATGATGGATTCCGTAGATTTCATACAAATGCAAAAGATTTGTGTACAAAACTCAGTTGATAAAATATACGAGATGAAACTTTCATTTTGTTCTTAAGAACATACAGTAGCTAATCATGCAATTGGAACTATACATATACGTACTATACATACAAAAAATTACAGTCATTTAAAATCTGATGAAAAGTAAAACAATCGCAAACCAAAATGTATTCTGATCATGATGAAATAGTAACAAATCAAGGCAAACACAACTATTAAAATCAGACGACAAGACAAATACATTCAAAGATGGCCAGAGTTAGTGAAAATAAACCTTATAACAACATTTGACTTGAAAGCCTCATTAGTCAAATCGTAAGAATTGGACCTTTAACATAAACACTTTGGAAATAAATACTGATGATCTAATGTATTTGTTTAAAAACAAAAGTGCTTGGTAAGAAAAGAGCAATGGGCATATATTTGAGTCGGCCTGACCTTCAGAAACCAACACCCGGTCAAAATGCGCCCATGACCGGGATCCACTTAATGAGAGCGAATTCTCATTATTCACAAACTAAACCGGAACCGGTTCATAACACAAGACAGAAAGTAAAAACTTGAACAAAAATAACATTCTGAATCGGTTTCCTGCCCAGGTTTAAAGGTGCTCTCCAAATCAAACAGTCGCTACTTTGTTGAGCGCTTCGTTGCAAGAAACTCTTACCTTTAAATGTTTACGTCCATTATGCTTTGACTGATTAAGTTATCACATATATTTTACCTAAGTATTTTAATTAGGCCTATACCGCATGCACCTCGAAGCTTAAATTAACCCCTATTAACCCCAGTTTGTTTTTGTTTGTTTTTTGGATAAACAAAATAGGCCAGCTATAAAGAACAAAACAAACGTACTGCACTCTAAAAAAAAACAGGTCCAAGGAGGCATGACCCAATTCCGGGTCAGGGTCAGGTTGACCCGGAAACTGTTAAAAAAATTGAACTTTGACCCAGATTTTGTGTCAGCTTTTGACACGGATTCCGGGTCTTCTGACCAAAATATAGGCCAGGCCCAACGGGACCCAGACCGGGGTCAATTCTGACCCGGACGTTTTCAGGGTTTTCAGAATTGATTAATACATTGTTTTTTTATACGATATATATTTTTGACCGAAGTGCAACTAAATAGCGCCTTTAAGCTGCAGTGATACAACAGCTTCCCACTTTTCCAAACTGTGGCGAGATCAATCACCGACAACTGAACGTGGTCCATGGACACTATACACAAAATAGCCACGGACCAGAGTGGTCAGAGAGAGAGAGAGGCAAATGTAAATTTGATGAGGAGGGCTTTGTCCAACAGGTGGTCACCTTGATGGTGATGATGATGATGATGAAGATGGTGATGAATGTGCACGAACACGACAAAACATGAACCGTTTTTATTAGGGTCATGAGGATGGGAAATGAACATACCATTGTTACCCAAAACATTGGAGTACTTTCTCTTTAATAGCCAGGCCCCGCACACGACATCGCAATTTCGTTCTCACCCATTTTCCCCTCAAGCTTTTGTAAATCACACCCTTCAAACGTAATCCCCGGATTTGCAGTGGGGTAACAAGACTTTTTTTTCATGGGGCTAGGGGACGAGGACATAATTTGTTTATTGGGGGCGGTGGAATTTAAATCAGGCCATTCATTTTGTGCGGTTTTTTAGTTTGACTTCAGAGGTTAACTTGACCTCGTGTTTTTCAAATTTCGCGCTGGGCGTTACCCCTTATCGTGAAATAAGAAAGTTGCAGTTTATATATTCTCGTGTGTCTTGTAACCCTATTATAGGGCGAGTAACTCGACACTGAATTACAAAATTGAGCCGCTGTATATGTTTTTGCCTTTTCTTTGTTGAATCCATGAGAGAAAAACAATTGAGCAAAAACATTTGTAAGATGCCAAAGTTACCCAAGTTTATGTTACACTGTACAGAAAGATAGAAATACTGATCCCTACATCCAGCCGATTAATATGTATGTACCGCAACCAGAGGGGTGAGTGAGCGTGTCTATCCCTTGAAACCGAGGACTTTAACAAAAGGGATCCGGGTGTTTGACAGAGCGGGGACGTCCTCACTTTGCTTTCGAGTACAAAACCAATGGGGCCAAACAATGGGAGAACAAAGAGAAGTCAACGATTTACAGAATCCCCAATATGTGCGTGGGTGGGGGAGGTTCCACCCCACCCAGCTAAGACCCCCCCCCCCCGCAAATGAAGACGAAAAAACCCAAGTAAATGGATCGGTACAGTGAATTGCCCCTCCCCACCCCTTTGATACGCGAGCCCACCGGACGTGGGCTAAGGCGACCTATACAATTCATGTACAATAATTTGACAGGGATATAGCCGGTGTGTGTATGCAGTGACTATGCAATAATACGAACACACAAACACGGGACATATAGGAAATCAACGTTCACATCTCAGAATCGATAAACAACATAAATGACAGCGGAGGACAAGATCAAGGACACTGGGAGGAACAACATGACGGTTTCGAGTCGGTTGGTCGGGCGTTTAGCTTTGCCGTATACCCGCGGGTAACCCTACATCAAGTGAATATGCACTTAAAGGTATCATTCAGTATTGGCAAAGATAACAAACATCATTGCTTAATTTTAGTCTGAAAGCTTACTGATGAAGTTCATACTAGAACCAAATTTTTTATGTGAAATATTTCCCCCTGAAATTAAATTATATTATAGAAAACTGTATCTGAAAACGTAAACAAAATACAACAGCTGATTTCGGTTTGTTTCAACCAAAATTAAGGACAATGTGTTTATGCTGAAAATTGTGCATGGTATTTTCTCCTGACTCACACAACAGATTAAGCCCAATGTTTCACAGGTTTGTTATTTCCCCCAGTGTATATGGTTGATTACACAAAACATGAACACTGTCTGCGACCATTTTGTCAGCTTTAGCAATCCTGTATAACACCTTTAAAAAATAAGCATGAGGAGGCGACGCTTCGATTAGTAAATGCCCCCAAAAGGTGTTGATTCGTTCCTGGAAAAGAGGCACGGCGGCAGATTTTAAGGCAAACCATCGACACGCAATGCGTGCATTGCATCCCTTGTCCTTCTGTCCAATGACGTAATCGGGTTATGTGCATATCATTTGCATACATAAGCAGATTTGAGTTTGAAAAAAAAAAACCTTCCGAAAATTTTGGAACGGTGTTCTTCATTACCAAATGAGTGATTTAAGCAACACAATTGTATTACTAAGTGTCTATGATGTCCGAGTTGCCATTAACATACAATCTTTCGCAATTCTGGGCCCAGTGTCACACAGCTGCTTAAGCAAAAAATATTGCTTAATCATTTTTTGCTAAGCCAAAATAAACGGGATACCAGACACAGATTGTACATGTGGCTTGGTATTTTGGCTGGTAACCTTATTCTGGTGAGCATAATTTTGTTGAGCCCGGTTACTTTTTGTATAATATTGGGCTCTGGTAAACCTGCCTCACTGTCATATTTTAAAAAGGACACAGAAAAGGAACTCATAATGTATGAAATAATAATTCAAATATTATACCTGTGATATTCACACCGAAAAGGCGCTAATTTAGAGAGATTATATTTTATGGGGTTTTTTTAACCATAGGCTTGCCGGTATCTTTAGTAAGCCACCTTGTTTGCAGTGTCGAAACGCTACGTTAACTAAGTCTCTTTTTTCCAATGCCGACATCTGTAAAAGGCAAGACCGCGTAATTTTACCCGAACCATTAAAACATAAATTCTTTTGTGCGATTTCATGCCGAGGAAAATTGAAAATGGAATTTAATAATACGCGAATAAAAAGGGGTGGATAAAAACCAAAAAAATCCGCGCTGTAACTGTCACGCGATGTGAAACTGACTGTTCACATGGAAAAGAAATGGTCAAGAAACACAAAACAAACCTTAGAACTGCTTGTAACTAAATGAAAAAACAAGGAATAGAGTCCTTATGTAAATTGGGAGGGGAGGGGAAATTACAAGTCTCTCACTCCACGTTAACACGGTTTAAAAATCCACTATGTATGATAACCTTTCACGTGCAGTTTTTGTCAACCCCCCCCAAAAAAAACAACGTTTCATGACGTCACATTTCAAATATATACGGTCTGTACATTTTTGCACAGAGTATAGAGAATTCGTAGTCCATTCCTGAATTTTAAAATATTTAGTCAAAACGGCATTGAATTTTACCTTTTTATTGGCGCAAAAAAAATCCTCTTTGGAATGTACAGATGAATTAGTTTGATGTCCGATGACGTCATGTTTCAAATTTCGCTCTGAAAAAGTATCAAATAAAATGACATTTTACACCAATTTAACATGAGGTTGGGGACTTGTAATTTTTCTCCCAATCTTATCAGGACAATATCTATTGGAAAATGAGTGCATCAAGAAACCTAAGCTGACCTTTGTGCCCCCTCTTCAAGGGAGAGCCAAGTCGTTCAGCCTACAGAGCTGCCTGCATTTGTATCTTGCAGGCAGGTCGATTTTGTCCAACAATCAGGGAGATATTTAGAATTTCATTCAACATAACAAGGACAACGCTTTGATAATCAGGGAGATTTTGAAATGTATTCAACAGAACATGGCAAGATTGGTTTATTTTTTTTCAGAGAACTTTCTGCAGAATCAGTGAGAAACGGCAGTTCTGAGAACAAAAAGAATACTCAAAGAGAATAGAGAGAACGGTTCTGCATGGCTTTATATTACAGTACTTTTAAGTATTTATTTTGAGCCCTGGTGACCCTGAGTTCACTAACAGGACTGGTGTAGCCTACTCCCATGTTGCCCGATTTAATCATACGGGATTACTTGAAATAGTTGAGTTCCGTCTGTATTGAATGCCCGATATGTGGCACAGGAACAAAAAAAATTTTGCTTGCGCATTTTGGGGAGTCAAATTCCCCGTGTATTACTTTGCAGTGCGCAATTATGGGCTACGCAAGTGCAGTTAGACGCGCACCATAATAATCTTTACACGCAATTTGACGACCCAAAATGGTGGACCGTAACAGACAATAGCCGTGTGGACGTCAGTCCAAGGGGTCCATTGAATAGCATATATTCATAAGCGCCATCTTAAAAATATACCGCAATGCATCTTGGGAAACAAAGCGCTGTTACAAAATAAATCAAGCTGCCACGATGGACGCCATGTTTGATAGTTGTGTACCGCATTGCTTCAAAATAAGCGTGCCATGATTTCACCCAGAATTCTTTGCGCGCAGATCATGCGCGTTGGATCATGCAAATGGCTGTAAGATCTATTTTCCCTATGCGTAACCAACGCTGAATAAAATCACATTGAAATACTTTGCTCTATAGTTTCAATAGATATTTTCTAATTATTTAATAAAACCTGGTTATACGAATACAATATTTTTTACACAGCAGCCTGCAGAAATTCGTCATCAATTTATTTCAGAACAATATAAAAAGAAGCCCGTCAACAAGTGTCGGGTTTTTTGTCATGAGATTAACTGTCAAGTATAAAATGGAAACAAACAACTTGAACGTAGATAAGGCAGAAATGTCGACTCAAAGCATCCTGACAAGGCAAGATGTTCTGAAACTTAACTAAGTGAGGTTTGCGGTAACACCATGTGAAAATCTCTTTTGAGTAGTGTAGGTTCTGAAAAGAACCGGTGCTTAACGACTCTTTTCAAAACCTACACTACTCAAAAGAGATTTTCACATGGTGTTACCGCAAACCTCACTTAGTTATACTTCCACCATGCAAAGTTTCAAATCCTACTTGTTCTGAAACTTAATAAACAACATTCAAAATGTGTTTTAATGATACGCGTCCGATGAAAAAGACGTACCAAAACTCATATTGTTATTTCCATTTACCCATTTTTACATTCGTTTTAAAGCACTGAAACATGTTTTAGTCATAAGTTCAGTTGTGCAACTGTGACAAGACATTGGGCTCACTTTGAAGGGGCACAGTGCCTATGGGTTGGGCGCTTATTGGGCTATAAACAGCGCTTGACATGAAATGAATATGGCTGGAAAGTTAATTGTACAAAATAGCGGACCATGTTAGTCCACGGAGTAAAAGGAGTAAATCATCTGTTCAATCGTATCGTTTCACAACAAACGCTTTTTATAGCCCATAAGCGCCCAATCCGAAGCAGCGTGCCCCTTTAATCGCATTCAAAAGTTTGTTGAAACACGAACAATAATTATTCATAATGTATGTAGTTTTGTCCACACTCAACTGAACAACTGTTCATGGAATCCCACGTTCTATCATATAAGACAATCCACTCCCAAACTTTGGGACTCTGTACTAATGAATATCAGAATCTCTACACATTTTCAAAAAAAACCTTGCTTAAAACACACTTGTTCAGCATTGTTTTACGACTGACTCTAGGCCTATATAATTATTATGTCTATCCACTTGCTATTGACAATGCATATGTATTACCAATGAGCTCTTGATTACGCAGCTTATTTACTATATATTTTTGTAGTTTTTAACAGCTAATAATTTTAAGCGATTGTTTTTTAAAGGAAATGCTATTTAAACTTGTTTATAAAGTGCTTGTTTATCAATTAAAGGTAATTTTAATATTTGTACACTTCTGAATTGTTCCAACTTATCGATAAAAAAATTAGGCCCCAACCTGAAGGTTTTGAAAAACTAGAAATACTTCTGCCGTTGACAGCGTGCGTCAAAATGACAATACTTTGACGTATGTACAAAACGGACCTCCCACATGATGCAACATGAGTGATGACGTAACAGGGCTCTTCGCAACTCTTTCTGAAACGCACAGGAGAAGGGTATTCAAATGGTTTTTTTTAAGAAATAAAAACTGCTTAATCTCATGTGAACTCAATATCCTTGTTGATTTAAAAACATTTTAAATGAATTTCAGCAAAGATCACTTGTTGCCGATTTCGTTCGAGTAGGTCTTTAAGTAATCTGCATTGTACTTGCAAAGCCTCGGAATGTTTGGTCAGACATTGAGGGCGCTTTACAAATTGTATGTGTATTATTGTTGTTAATTGTTATTACTTCAACTAGTACTCTCAATACATGACATTGTGCAAAATTTAAAAAACACCGGTGTGTCCTCCAAAATGCTTCTGTAACAGGTTTGATGTGACTTGATAACTTTTTTTTATTGTTAACCATACACAGGCTGATGTGAAATTTCACCACAAAAAGGGCTAGTGTGGCAGAAGATACAGTCCACCATGTCTTGACATTTTGTCTGATAGCGCCCTCTTTTGACCCAACTTCCTTCAGCCGATGTTATTACCCTATTATGGTACACACACACACCGGAATTAAATATTCCTTTGTTATTCCCTTTAATTGATTTCCAAAATTATATCAAATACTGTTTTTTCTCTTCCTATAGGAGTTGGTCATGCTGTGTCTACTGGAATGTAGATTGTTTTATAGTACTTGCGAAAAACCCCATTGGAATGTAGTTTATTTTTTGGGTTACTTTTCAGGTGTGCCACTGTTCTGCTTTAAAAACTGGTAATGGGCACATGCTCAGAACTACGTAAACAATGGTAATTTACCTGGTAAGTCTGCTGTCACCTAGCGTTATAAAGTCTCCCATTGATGAAACATTTATTTTTTATTATTTGTTTATGTACTATAAATAATTGTAACAAGTTGCCTTTTATTTAAGTCTATAAAATTGTGTTGTTACTTTGATGCTGTTATTACCTGAGATATTAGTAAATGAAGTTACATGAAATGAAAAATAAAACAGCACCCTTAAAAAAACTAATAATATATAATAAAAATGAGGTAGAACAAAGTAAAAAAAAAAGGAAAGGTTTAAAAACTGTTAAAATAGTACACATACAATGAATGTTAACGAACGCAACTGTGAGAATAGTTCCATAAGTTGAAAGGTGGCATCTTCCATTCAATGTTAAGCCCAGTTGAATGGAACATTCTACTTTCCAATGAATGACAATATCTTTTCCATTGCAAGAATGTAATGTATATAACATCAAAGTAGATCTGTGTCATTTGGGCGGGAAAACACTTGTACAAAATGTACAATATTGTATTCTGGCATCCACTGTGATGGTGTTTTGTACTGCTGTGTATAACGTGTGCATGCGTGTGGTGTGCTCTGGTGTCCAATAGTTACAGAGGATGAAAAATGCATTCTGAATAGTCCCAAAATGCACACTGATGACGTAGGCCGTGCAATGGTTTGAATTTGAAATGCCATGTGACACAAATTCCTCCAATCAAATGACAAGGATCTACTTGGGTGTTTTATAAACTAAAATAACACAGTTAGCGTAAAAACAAAAAAGAAGAAACAGAATGCAAAAGGTTGTGGGTAATTTCCTACCAAGATCTACAACAACGCACTGAAGCACTGACATAAATAGCCAGGCATGAGATTTGCCAAATATGAGAATTCCTGAAAATGGCTGACAAGCCTGGGTTCCCCCTTATTCTAGACCCAGAACCTCCCAGATGTTACAATTCGGAAGGTTGTTAGCGGCCAGACGTTTCGACCCTAGCAGAGTCTTTCTCGATGGCTTTCGAGACAGACTCTGCTAGGGTCAAAATGTCAGGCCACTAATCATTTTTGTGTGTGCATTTTTAGCGTAGGTCCTTTTGGTTGGTAAGCAGTTTGCAACGGCTAATTCTACTCTTCAATTCAGCAGGTTTAAAGACTCTGTGTATCACCAGAAACACTACACTACATAACAGACACAATGTGGACTATTTCTTTCAACCTTAACTTCGTTCAAGAATATTTGAAGGCTCAAGGAGATTTTGAGAAAAACCAAAGTAAGGAAAAAATCTTGAGAAATCACATACCTACTATAGAATGCAAGGGGCAAAACAAAGAAATTACATGCATATGTTGGAGACATTGAAACAAGCAAAATAGAAATGGGTGGCAAGAGTGGCTAGTCGAAAAGTGCTGGCCTCTCACTAGTGTGGCCCTGGTTCAATTCCCGGCTAAGGCCATTTCTTAGTAGAGTTGTGTGACGGCTCTCTCCTATGCCACAAAGGTTTTTCTCCAGGCCCTCCGGTTTTCCTCCCTCCAGAAAAGTCATACACTTTCGATCTCTGGCTGTGCTCCATGGTCAATGGGTTGCTGTGGCTGGCTGCCAAAGGCGCCCTCGCATGTCTGCTTCATTGTAGCCGCATCCTTCTCAATTCAGCTGCTCAGCTGCTAGCAAGGATGATTATCCTTCCGAATTATTATTATTTCAATCTGTCTTGCCATAGTACTGTATATCAGCAGTTGAAGATTCGATTACTGCTTTCAACTATAAGTAGATTTCTGTTTTGATAGCTTGAGAATCGCCCTCACCGTTCACCACAGCTAAGATGAAGTCACTAAATCGCGCCACCGACGTGTAGAATCCAGGTTCATTAGGGTTTGCGCACCCAAAGCCGAAACTGGTCACGCCAGCAACATACCACCTGTTGCCTGTCCCTTGACATAATAATGGTCCACCGCTATCACCCTACAGAATGACACAGACAGCGATGAGATTTGGATGGTCACAGCCTTATAGTCTGACACCCTTAAGTTTCAACAACTCAACCCATAGGGATGTCGGAACGTAGGGGTGTCAGATAATAGGTTGAGTTGTCTGAACATAGGGGTGTAACCAACTTGAAGAGTGTAAACATTCCTGAAAAAAGGATCATGGGCTTGTGTTACCCCTATTCTAGACCCAGAACCTCCCAGATGTTATAATTCAGGAAGTTTACAGACTTTGTGCCTCACCAGAGAAACAAAACTCAAAGTTTGGAGACAATGTGGACTATTCCTTTTCCTCCTTTGGTGATTGCTTTTACTTCTTACCCCAAAAAATGAAGGCTCAAGAAAGTTTTGAGAAAAAACCTGATTCAAGAGAAAATCCTGAGAAATCTAATGCCTGTAAACGGTTACACACCTCTGTTCTGACATCCCTAGTGTATTTTCCTAATCCTTACCCTATCCCTCACCCAAGCGAAGTACAGAACAAGCCAACAAGTCTGCTGGTCATGCTGTTCAACAATCATTGACATGATTGATGAAGAGTACAATACTGAATGGTCATTCAATTAAATTCCCATAATATTGATTTTATGCTAATGTCATAATGTCTAAAATTATCGAGTTTGCCAATCAGACAGATGAGTTTAAAGAGGGGCTCAAAGGTCAGGCTATTTTCCATATCAATGGAGTGAGCACAGCGCATTATACACAATGCATAACTAGACCAACTATTGCTATAGATTGTTGAAAAGTTACGAGTGTAGTATGTGTGTAGAGGCACGGTATTTAGGCTACGAGGTCAAAGGTACAAGGTCAAAGGTATTTGTGTATCTGGCAGGAACCTGTCAGGCTCTGAAGGTCAGACATCAAAATGTTCAGGCTTTTCACTGATTGTGATAAAGAGTAGACTTTGGGACTCCAGGTGGCGGCAGACATACCTGGTACATTTCCACCATTTGTCTAGTCCTGAACTTCAAATATTTTTGAGTCTGCTGCCAACCTTGCATTCAAAACAGTCTCCCACGGGAGCAAAAACAATGGCAACTAGAGATTGAGAGTTTGTGTACAAACTCACGGTGTTCGGAATTAAGTGACTGCGTAATTGAAAATAAGGTCAATATTGTTTACATGTACCTTTTGTTGATCTTTATGCAAGATCATAGCATGAAGGTTTGCCATATGAAACTTCAACTTCCGGTTTTGACAGGAACAAAAGGTCAACTGGGGTCACACTTTGTACAAGATGTCTAGAATTGCCCAAAAGCTTTAAATTGGTGTAATGATTATTAATGTACCACGTTTCATTAATAAGCTACACATTTTTGTATGTGCAATTATACTTCCGGTTTGGACCGGAAGTGAAGGTCAAATGGGGTCACACATTGTAAAAATTTGTAGAATCGTGTAAGGGTTTTAAAATCACGTAATTATATTAAAATACACAAATAAGTAAATGAGATACAAATTTTTATTGACAAAATTTCAACTTCCAGTTTCGACCAGAAGTAAAGGTCAAATGGGGTCACATTGTGTGTAAGAAGTGTTTAATACATCAAGAGCTTTTATATGGTGCAGATATCATGTATGTAGCATATATGGCTCTTGAGATATGATTATTTTAATATAAAACTTCAATTTATTGTGGTGACGTCATCGATTAAATCATCATTCCGAATAAAAAAATTTGTCCTGTACACACTGTGATCTAGATACATAGCAAGTTTCAATTCCGTATAAGCTTTAATTTTGGAGATAGCAAAATAAAAAATTGTTTCGACCTCGTTTACAATCTTCGTTGTGACCTAGCTATGACATCATATATCATATTTTTAGAATGCTCGTGAGCTAAACAAAATATTATCCATTGAAAGTTTTTTCATATTTTGCTTCACTTAGGCTCCAGAGCCCCAAATAATATAATTTGCACCTTTAACTTCCGGTTTCGACCGGAAGTAAAGGTTAAATGAGGTCACGATTTGCATACAGTTTGTACAACATTACAAGACCAGTCAAATGCATCAAAGATCTTGTTTGTAGCATCTATGGTTCTCAACATATGAATTTTTCAAATTATTTAACGTTTATTTAACGTAATGACATCATCAATGATGTCATCATACCAAAAAAGTTGCGGTTTCATCTACTCACTAAGATCTTTGTACATGGTAAGTTTCAAGTTTCAATTAATTTTCATTATTGAGTTAATTGACCGACAATTTTCAAAGGAAGAAGACGACGAAAAAAAAAATAAAAGAAACAGAACAATAACAATAGTTGTTCGGCTCTTGGCCGAACACCTAATTATAACCATACAAACTATATTTAAGCTACAACAAGTATAGGCCACGGTTCTCTGGTATTTTATTCTAAACACCCCAAATATGCATCGCGCCGAGCCGTTGCATCTTGCCGTTTGCGCCTTGCCGTTTGCGCCTTGCCGTTTGCGCCTTGCCTCTGCCGCTGTCCTGTTGTACCATTTTGTCGTGCTTTTGCCGGTTTCTTCAATGCTTACTAACACAATTCTGCAAGTATCATGCCATCTAGGCCTCACCAGGGAGACCAAATGCGCCCTCAATATTTATGAAAATTTTATATTAGCATTATATCTAATATAAAACGTTAAGTTTGTATCCGCGACCCTTGGGCTCTTTTTCATTTCAGCTTTGAGCAAGAGAGAGCACATTTATTTTGTGTGGGTATTTATCTCTATTTTGAGGGCTATGCTCCTAATTCTGCTTATTTGGAAGGGGTAATGTCCTAGGGCTCTCTGTGAGTATTGTTTTGTTCTTAAAATCATTTTGTTATCAAAGAAATATTGTAATTTTTAAGGCATTTTAGGGAATCGGGTATTGGAAACTTGTATGTAAGTAGCCAGCCTGGTGTTGACCTTTAGCCCTCCACATTGGTGACTGTGTTGTGCTTTTTGTATTGTGTGCTGTTGATTGGAGGATTAAAATCAATTAGACGTCATCGTATGAATTTTGCTTTTGTTGTATTTTGGTGAATGCTTGTTATTTTTATCAGAAGCCGGCCTCCTTTCCGTGCCTCTACAAAAAATATATATATATATATATATTTTTTTTACAGTAGTTTCATTTTTAAATGGAACGTATACCTTTGGTTTTTGGAACTGGTTTGATTGTTGTAATCCTATATAAATGTAGATATATACAATAAATTTAGCCTGTGCAAATTTCATTCCAAAAGGAGGTAGCGTGTTTGAGATATCACGAAAATCTGGAATAGTTGTGTCCATGCATGGCATGCCTGAAGAATAACTTGTAACTGGAATACACAATCTGAGAAACGTTTCTGACAGTAAGGTTTCTCAGACTCAAATTTAGGGGATAAAAACTGATTTCTTTTTCCATAACCACCTTACTTTGGAATGAAATGATTCTCAAAATGCTTTATACTATCGAAAGCTGCTGTACTTCTAACCAAGTAAGTTTTTTTGCCATTAATTTAAGAATGAATACCAAGCGTATACCTTCCCTTTAATATTAAAATGATGTTGATCTGAGATAGAATAAATCACCTGGCATGTGTCAACGCCACCTGATGTGTATCCTGCACAGAGAAAAGTATCCCCCACTAGGAAACCAGATGATGCCGCAGACTGGCATGTGCTAGGAGAAAGAACTGGTACTTCTGCTTCCTGGAGTACATTAGAAACTACTCCTGTAACGGAATACAAAATTAAAGGTTTCTTATAAGTTGGCTGGAAGAACAGAACTTGATTTACGAGAGGACATACATCGGCAAGTAATAATAATCGTGATAATATTAGTGGCTTCTTATATAGCGCTCATAGCCGTAACTCAATAATGATCAAGGGGCTTCAACATTCAATATTTCCTGCAAAGCATGTGGGGCTACGCTTCTGAAGTATGAGACCTACTCCTTTACATTGCACCATGTAATGGTTTACAAGGTGCTGTGGGGCAATATGCAGCCAATCAAACCAGGAACATCGGGGCGAACCCCTTCTCTTTTTGATAAGTGCACTGGGTTCTTTTACGTGCATTACACAACACACAGGACCAACGGCTTTACGTCCCATCCGAAGGCACAGCAATAATGGTTAAGTGTCTTGCTTAAGGACACAAGTGTCACGACCGGGACTCGAACCCACACTCTGCTGATCAGAAACACCAGAGCTTAAGTCCGTTGCTCTTATCCGCTCAGCCACAACGCGCCACACACTGAAGGTGTACTTGTTCAAACTGGGGACCTATAACAAAAGAGGACAATAGGGTCCCCAGTTGGAGAGCGTGTACAAAACCATTGAGAGCTGTTGCCAAAAAGACAAACAAAAGAGGGGCAAAAGGAGGTCCCCAATTGCAGGTGTTTACACACATGTGTGGGTGACATTCAAAGCAAGGACTTACAATAAAAGGGACAATAGGTCCATGATTGCTAAAACACAAAGGGAAACAATGGGATCCACCTTTGTCAGGACAAAGAGTTGAATAAAGAGGGGTCCAAGATTGGAGGACATTATGTGAGTGTGTCTATCCATTGAAAGCAAGAGTTTACTAACAAAAGGGATCCGGGTACTTTGACAGAGTGAGGACTTCCTCGCTTCCCTTCCGAGTACAAAACAAAAGGTGACAATGCAAAAAAAACTCAGGTCCAAACAATTAGAAACCAAAGAAAGAAGTTCTTGATTTACAGGGTACACAAACATATTTGTATGGGGGTGTCTACCCTGCAAAATCAAGTACTTAATAACAAAAGGAGATCTAGGAGTGTTTTGATAGAGCAAGGTGTCCTCACTATGTTTTTGTGTGTACAAAAACCATTGGGACGACACTTAAAAACCCAAACAATGTGAGAGCAAGGAGAAGTCATTGATTCAACAGGTCGGCTAACATTAACTTTTTTCTAATAACGATGTCCAATTAACATTATGTAATATTCATGTCCTATAATGTAGTCCATATGGCGTGACGTGGCGGAGCGGTCAAGAGCACTGGACTCAAGCTCTGGTGTTTCTGATCAGCAGAGAGTGGGTTCGAGTCCCGGTCTCGACATTTGTGTCCTTAAGCAAGACACTTAATCATTATTGCTCCAGATGGGACGTAACGCTGATGGTCCCGTGTGTTGCGTAATGCTCGTAGAAGAACCCAGTTACACTTATCACTAAGAGAAGGGGTTTGCCCTGGTGTTCTGGCAGTGGCTGCTGAATGCACTGCAGCACCTTGTAAACCCTTGTAAAGTGCTACATAAATTGGTCTCATAAATCGAAAACTTTCAAAAAATGTCTTAATATGTTTCTCGTTGTTAAAGTGCCTTGAGTATCTTATTGGTGGATCATGCGCTATATAAGACTTTGTATAAGATCTTTTCTACGTACCATTTTCCTGCTGGTATCCCCATCCAACGATGTAGCACATTGTGTCTGACGGAACCGTAAAATTCGCATCTGGTAGACAGGCTAGGTTGACGTAGTCATTAAGCTGCACAGGGTTTGCAAGCCGAATGAGGGCCAGATCTGCGTTAAAAGTGGATGTGGGGTCCATCGTAGAAATATGAGTGTAGACATCTTTAACTGGGATCTCAACGTGATAAGGAGAGGGGTTGTCTAGTTCCACGCTCCCAAGGAATGCAGTGTCGAAGTAACCTCTGAATAAGTTAAGCAAAGACAATGTTGCTATATTACTTATTAGCTTAGTTGATGTCCAAGACTGATGGGTTGGGTAGCTTACACCCGGTTCAGACAGGCGCTCCAGAGTCACGCCGAACCAAATAGATTAGGAGCGACTCTAGGTCGACCCAAATAAATTTTGGTTTCAGACAGGCGAACTTAACATAACATTTACATCATGTTCAGCTCATGACAAGATCTGAAACCAAGACGAGTTCCAGAGTCGTTCCAAACAGTCGATCTTTCGACTTCCAGACGTCAAGCTTTTCATGTACTTAATTCAATAATTTTGTTCCGTGCAACTCTAGAGTGCCTGTCTTATACAGACGACACCAAGAACTTGTCCTAAAGAGTTCATATTTCACAATGTTAACCACTTCACGTAAGTATTCTGCCCACCAGCAGCATTTTTTTTTTAGCTTCTTGAGTAATCGTTTTCATTTGAAAATATCATTTCCACAATGAAACCCTGACTTCACAAAGGAAAGACAACAAAGGTTCTCATAGTTAGCTCCAGGATTTGATGTTGTCGTGTGAGAAAATTGAGTAGGCACTCACCGTGATTGGCAATTTTAAAACTTTGTTGTTTTAAATGAGATATCGCCCAACATCACACACCAACTGTCACCAGGGGCCACATTGGCATCTACTCCTGGGCCTGGAACAGGGTTAACCCCCTCACAGTCAGTAAGGATGTAGGCATGGGTATCATCCACTAGGAGCCTGGCTGGTAGAGCAGAATGCACTACCCTCGCAACTTTTTACGAGGCAACTATGGTTAAGTGCCTTGCTAAAGGGCACAAGTGTCATGACCGGGATTCGAACCCGACTCTGCTGCTGACAGTACCAGAGCTTGGGTCTGGTAAACTAGACCTCTCGGCCATGACACGCAAAAAGTAAAGTAAAGAGGAGGGTAGATTATGACAGGAACAGAAAACACCATCTTACAGACAATGAGCTGCCGTGATGGCCCAGTACGGTGAAATGAGTGACGCCCCACACCAGTGTGTCTTGTTCTCTGTACTATCTCGTAGGGACACCATCCACGGCCAGGTACCAGCAGGTGACGGGCTTCCACCTACGATGCGCGCAACTGGAGGTTCTCCTGAAGCTTGACCTTTAATACCGCACGTATCAGAGTCCTCAAAATCTGTTAAATTGAACAGTACATCAACATTTCTGTACATAATGATTAATATCAAGTAATAAACCTTAAGGGAAACTGACTGGGTAATTAACTTGGGGTTAAACAAAGAAAAAATGACTAGAGCCGGATTTGAACCAACGACCTCCAGATTAACGTACCGGCACTCTTCCAACTGAGCTATCTTAGCGAACTCCCTTTTTTGTCAATACAATATTATTACTGATACCAACTTAGGGCTAGATAGCTCAGTTGGTAGAGGGCCGTTACATTATTCCGGAGGTTGGTGGTTCAAAACCCGCTCTAGTCAATTTTTTTTTTGTTCAACCCCTGATCATTATGATTCATATTACAAATAAAAAGTGTGATGTTTGGTTCAGTTTTGACACAAAGTTATCTCATACTTCTATGATAAATAACAACAATTACATGTGAATAACGAATAAACAAAACAAAACAAAGCAACATGAAAGGGGAACAAACACCCATTTGTATTTTTTTTTAAATCTCAATTGTGGGGGGGGGTAGGCAAGAGATGGGGGGCAAAAAGGGTTTGGATTGCCCCATAGATCAGAGATAACTATGACCGAAAACTTAACAGATAACTGTTTGAGTGTTATAAACCATTATAGAGTAATGACCCACATCAACAAGGACAAACAACATCAATGAACTATACACCGATGTGTGTACAACACTGTACACTCAGTACTTTCCCCAAGTTCAGCTGTGAAAAATTCCACAGGCATTTTACTTGGGTGGGATTCGAACCGATGGCATTTGCAACTCTAGAGCAGATGTCTCACCACAAGACCACCAAGATTGCCCGGTACCCCTAGAGGCAGTTCGAATCCTAGCAGCGAATACTCAACAATTTAACAGATAAAAATCATAAGAAGTTTGCAGTGACACATTGTAGGTGGCTCTGAGAGGAACCGAAGGACTCAACATTTCAGACAATATACTCTGCCCGTTGCCAGGAGACTGCTGGATTCCAACTTGGAATAAAGGAGTATAAGGGAGATTGATCCATTACATGTACTTGTAATGGGAGATCTTGTATCAATAATCTTGTTATCACCTGTCAACCAAAGATGAATAATATGCGGCATTTGAGTCTGGTGCACTTACATGATGCATTGTGCCAGGGAGGTGGGCAGTTGTCCTCATCAATTCCTGATGTACAATCCGGGAAGTCGTCACAATACCACCAGGCAGGCATCGAGGTCAAGTTCCCGGACTTTTCGAATTCATGAATGCACAGTAAAGCCTCATCTGAATCCACAAATACACCAATACTGCAATTTACAACTATGGTCAATCATTGTTAATGTTACAAGAAACCTTGCAACCGAGTGTAACATGGATGTGTAGAGACTTAAACAGCCGTTGATTTCACCAAACTCTTCCTAACTTAGGATTAATCTTAGGACTTAGGACGAGTCCCAGCCTTGCACTGTAACATGTAAACCTTAAAGATTAATCCTAAGTTAGGACTAGTTACTCGTCCTAACTCGAGATAGGATTAATCCTAGCGTTTCTTGAAATTCGGCTGCAGCTACTTGAGCAAACATGTTTCGACAGGAATGCCGTTTAAACTTGTTTATAATGTGTTTCTTTATCATTTAAAGGCAACTTTAATAGCCTCAAGGTTTTAGAAAACTTAGAAACACATGCAGTTGACTCAATTTTGTGTGTGTGAAAAATTACCTCTTCCTCTAAAACTACATTACCTCAAAGGGGGTAAATTCTAACAATGCTTTGTTACATCAACAGCTAGCCTCTATCAATGCTCTATACGAAGCAAGTTTTTATGGTCATCAACTTGTGGAGTAATTACCAAGAGAGCATCCTGCCTATGAGAGGATGCAACTTGTTGCTTCATTGGTCTTCTTTTGTTTTTCTTTGGTCCCGGGTTCAAGTTTTTTGTTCAACCAAAAGTCATTATGTGGTTACATTAATAGAAACCTTGCATGTGACGTCACATGCTTGAATAGCGCCCTCACTGGAGGCAAAGGAAGACCTATTATTGGCTGAGAGTTGTGCATGGCTAGTACATGCTTGCACGCTTCCATTGTTTGACCTCAGCGATAGCGGCCTATGCAAGGTGGCTATAGGGGGATTCAAATTTACGACTGATAACTCCACTCTAACCTTGAATATTGGTTGCGTGAATCTCCAGCTTGAATCCTCCGGGCTGAAGCTCTTCGTCTGTGCTTGCTGGCATGCGGACTGTGGAGAACCAGACCCAGGCTTGTCTGGACCGAACCAGCAGAGGTTTGGCATTGAAGGAACCATTATACCGCTCTACCACCGTGCTCAGGTTCTGCGGATCGTTCCCGTGACCGATGGTTAGCACGTTATAGCCTTCCACATCAAACTGGAAGGAGAGGAACTTGAACACCAGTCCTAGTGATGTAGCAGGTCCCATGACTGTCCATGTGCAGCTCAACGATGCATCATACGATGGGAAGTGTGGCGAGTACAAGACCACATGTTTACCTTCAGTGACGTTGAGCAGCCCGTCTTCGTCACTCCTCCTGCACCTGGCATCCTGGCCTGTAAAATGTGTGTCAATTTAAAAAAAAATTATTTAAAAAAATGGTCTTCTTGAAAACAAAACAGGACTTTTGAGGGTCAAGGCACTGGAAACGACCATTGGTGGGCACGATCAAGGTAATTATGTACCTCATTTGGTACATCACTCATGTACATGCGTCTGTGTATCGCATCACATGATTGGCTATCAACCAACAAAAATTCACAATCTTTCACCTTGTTATAAAAACAAGTATTGTTTCACTTTCCGTAAGCAGCTCCTGTATCTGAAATTATTGCTGGTAAATCAAACAAGTTGGCCAACGATATAAATAAGTTTAGATTACCAAGTACACATGCCGCAGTGTCAGGGGTTGGACCGACTGGGTAGGATGCGCAGTCCACTGCCATTCCCAAGGTTGGCCCCTCTGTGTTATTGAAGACGTTGCTGCAGTTGGCTAACATCTTCTGACAAAAGTTTCGGCAGGGTACCAGCTAAATCAGATAATAAGCAGAGATAGAAGGTGTCAAAACACGATTGCATTCATGTGCAGCATTGCAGTTGATTTAATCATTCATCTACTATTGTCACGTCAGTGCAAAAACATCGTATCTCAGCAGGACTAGGGTGACCTCTCAATAAAGTGAAAAGGAAGATTCTCATTGGGAAGGGCCATAGCTGTCCATTCATATTGCTTCATCATCGTTTAATCTCTAAAGGAGGGGGATTTTTCAACCTCTTTAATAATTATGAGATTTCGCCTAACATCACAAGGCCGGAAAGCCACTTCAAGGTGAGGGCTACACTTAACTTTTTGGGGCTCTGGACCCAAATCAACTGTCACCAGGGGCACGTTGCCACCTACTCCTGGGGCTGAAGTGGGGTTACCCGTTTCCTGTTAGGGTGTAGGCATGGGTTTCATCCACTAGGAGTCTGGCTGGTGAGGCTTGTGCACAAGGCCTAGTGCACACACAAACACCCAAGAGTGTAATGGCCTACAATGTACAATCGAAGAAGTTCTTTTCTTCAACTCTTTGTCCTTACAAAGGTGGACCCCAGTGTGATAGCAATCATAAACCTATCGTCTTTTTTGTTGTCAGCCCTTGATTTTTGTAAGTCCTCATTTTGAATGTCGCTACAAACTCACACAGCAAAGTGTTTAATGACATCCAATCATGGACCCTCCTTTGTTCAACTCTTTGTCCTGATAGCAATCATGGTCATATGTCTATTTCCTTATGAGTCCTCTGTTTGAATGTCACTACAAGTACACACACCACACATAAATTATTAGGGACCAGAAGAAAAATGTTGCAGTACGTGATGTGAGTGCAGCTCGGAAAAATTGTTGATATCTTCTATGTGATCAATTTTGACGTACTCATGGCCTGTCTGCATGGCACGTCAAAATAGTAAGTCCACATATATGGACTGTCCAAACTAATTCACAGCAAACATAGTTATTTTATGAACTCCCAAATTTTCAGAATTCCAGGTGTAGTGTGGAGATAATGGTAATAATGTCATAAAAACAAGAATTGCAAAGATATGATGGGGATTTAAGTAAAATTTATAACCCGCTAATAATAAACTATAAAAGCGAAGGTTCGTGTTGTTTCAAAAATCAGAGGAGGAGGCATTTATACATGTGTTTGTCATAAAATCCAATATTGGGTGTGATCCTCGGCTATACGGCAGTTACAGGTTGAATGGTTTCTGACTGGCACCCCATAACAAACATATTGACAAAATAGGGAGACCCCCAACATAGAGCTAGATAGCTCAGTTGGTAGAGCTCCTGCCGATAATCCAGAGGTCACAGGTTCAAGTCCCGCTCTAGTCAATTTTCCTTTGTTTAACCCCCAAAAATATAATCCTCTTAACAAAGTACATGTATGGGATACACAAATGCAGCGTTGTGTCATAGAGCAAGTCCAGGTGGCTGACTAGAGTTGACTAGACTCATAAAGGCAAAGTATACAGTTGGGTTTTGGAACCGTTCCATTGTTGTAATCTTACTTAAGAAAATTTAATTTTGTTTTTGAGATAGGGTCAACCTAGCCCTGAAGCACTGTTTCTCTAGTCAATTCCTGAAGTTAGGTCACTTTTTCAAGATGGCAGTTCGGTAACAGAAAGTTTTGTTTCTTTTTGCACTCACACATAAAGTTAATTTTAACAAAACTCCTAGAGTAGTGGTTATAACCATAAATGGCCATTAAAAAAAACCTAATCAATACAATACTAACTATTAAGGCACAATTATGCAAGATACATTTTTTCTGTTCATTATTGTTGCCATATTCAATGGATCAATCGACTAGACGCGTTTGTGTGAAACACAGACCAAGCATGAGTGATTGAAATGACAAATTGACTAAAGGTTAGCACCCAATATACATGTAGGCACATGCATCTAGTACCTGCACAGTTTTCTAATGGTCCCTATTATATATAAAACAGGGATGTGATAGGCTGTTGACAAACCTTGCGCGTGCATAGCCTACTTATATACAATTATCTTTGGTTTTAAAAGCCCTACTCTGCAATCTGGGGTTAAAAACAATTATTATTTTTTTTTTTGGGGGGGGGGTGTAAAAAAAAAGGATTTCCGGAAAAAACAGAGAAATTACATCCCTGTTTGAAGAGACTGGATTACTTACCGGTGGTTCACATCCAGGCATCAATACCATACACAGGAACTCATGGACATGCTCGAAGCAAGCCGGGATTCCTAGAAACTGGCCAAGAAATTCCTCAAAGTACGTCTGTGATGTGGCATAGGTGTTGGAGTACTCGACCATACTGGTGCAGTTGGAGGGCTGTAGGACCTCACAACTCGGCTGGGGAACTGGAAGAAAACGAGGGACAGAATTTAATTTTATATATTGTTGGTTTTAGTAGAGCAAATTCACTAGGTTTCACTTCACGAAAACATTTTTTGGACAGACATTTTTTAAACGTCAGGAATAACTTGGGATTTTCCTCCATTTTTTGCTGACAGCTGGACGGCTGAATTTTTTATCCATACGGATTCTCCAGTCTGTAGCATGTTGAGGCATGCACCTACTGTGATACGCCTCGTTTCACCCGTCGAAGACCAATAACAGGTTCTGGAAAACATGCCTTGTAAAATCCTTTTCAATTGGAGGTAAGGCCGAGCATTCTGAGATTCCAAATTGGCATACCATGGCAGATTTTCAGCCATGGCTCTAGTCAGTGGTTTTGCGACTCACAGTGAGTGTCTACTCTTTTTTCTCACAAGCCAACATCAAATCCCTAAACTAACTAGGGAAACTTTGTTGGTTTTTCCTTTGAAAAAGTCATGGTTTCGTTGTAGCAACAATATTTTCACAAAAAGAAAAAAGAAAACAAATTACTCAAGAAACTCCAAAACTGAGCTATCTATCCCTATTTTGGTGGTTTCTTTTGTGGTTTATTTCGTGATATTTGAAATAAAAAGTCTCATCCCCCTTAACATGCTTAAGGTGATCCCTCTGCTGCCGCTTCCCAGGTTGCTAAACGTTGTATTGCACCCCCGAACTAGCGTTTTCAGTATTCCGTCCAGTGTTTTTACTGGTCCATATATCATAATAAATAGGGATGCTCTTCAACACCGAGCTAGCCAGCTAGGACACTTGGGAGTGAATTTTGACTGGTCACTTGGGAGTGAATTTTGACTGCTCACTTTGGAGTGAGTTTTGACTGGTCACTTGGGAGTGTTTTTTGACTGGTTACTTGGGAGTGAATTTTGCTTGTCATTTTGGTAGTCAAATTGCACATGAAAAGCTATTGTAAGGCTCTAAATGCCATCTCATGTACAATAAATGATAATAATAATACTGATATAGTGCCTTATCATATCCCTCGGGGAGTATCAAAGTGCTTTTTACTTGTTTTTCGACAGGAAGCAGAGCTTTGTTTTTGAATTATGAGACCCATTTAAGTAGCACCTTCTAATGGTTTACATAATGCTTGCGGCGCATTCAGCAGCCACTGCCAGAAACACCAGGGCAGACCCTTTCTCTTAGCGATAAGAGTAACCAGAATCTTTTACATGCATTACACAACACACGAGACCAACAGCTTTACATCCCATCCAAAGCAATAATGGTTAAGTATCTAGCTTAAGGACACAAGTGTCACAACTGGGACTCGAACCCACACTTTGCTGATCAGAAACACCAGAGCTTGAGCCCGTTGCTCTTAACCACTCTTAATTCTACCTCGTCATCACATAGCACTTCGGACTAACTTGAGACTGCACTTACCACCGGTGTTTGTCGTCACGCTTTAGAGAGCTCATTGTTAAAAAGAGCCCTCTTCCCTATATAACCGAGCCCTGCACGGGCACGCCTCAGTGCATTTTTGTGACCGGTATATTATGTTCGTCAGTAAGATGTCTTCAGAACCTACGCTGCTCGAGTTGCTCGCCATCCCTTCGGACAATGATTTCGACATGTTGAGCCAAACGGACCCAGGTCCTTCAGGGGGTCCTTCCTGCTCTGCTCCGAGCGGCAATCCGCCAGTATCGAAGTCGTCAATGAAGCGTAAAGCGGCCAAAGCTGATAACGCAGTCAACCGGGATGAATTTTCAGCTCTACAACAGCAGATGAGTGTGATGGCAGGGGCTATGGAAACGCTTCAGAATACCATCATGGCTTCGATGGCCGGACAGCCAGGTAAGCGACAGAAAGTCGACCAGGTGGTGTCATCCAGCGACGAATCTGTTGCGACGACCAAGGTCATCGAGGACCTACTGGGACCGTCTGATGTCGATGCCTCCACTGAAGCCCTCAGCGCCATTGAACTACTTTATTCCGGTGAGGACTCCGGGGAGAAGATTGATGAAAAATTGGCCGCCGTAATCACTAAAATGGTCAGACGTCAACCCTCTGACGACAAAATGACTGAGAAACTCAATAGTTTCAAACGGCCCGCCAACATCGAAGAACTTAAGCCAACCCGGGTAAACCCGGAGATATGGAGTTCTTTGCAAGCGAAAACTCGATCTTTTGACATAAAACTCCAAAAGGTGGAAAGCGCACTGCTTAAGAGCATTGTGCCAATTGTGTCCTGCATTGCATCGCTTATGAAAAGCGAGGCAAGTGATCCAAAAGATCTTATGACAAAGCTCATCGACTCGGTGGCCATAATTGGCTATTCCAAGTATGAACTTAATCTGCACCGTCGAGAGCTTATTAAACCTGACTTGAATCGCCAGTTCTCTGTTTTGTGCTCTGCACAAGCACCCGTAACCAGGCTTTTGTTCGGAGATAATCTCACTCAACAATGCAAAGACATTCAAGAGACTAACAAACTTGGCCAAAAATTTGGTTATCGCGGCAACCCCATGGGTCATAAAAATGACAACGGGATGCCACAACGAGGACAACGGGGTAGGAGGTCCTACACCCGCACAACGAGTCAGTACCGACAGAGTCGTTTAAACTCCTCGCGCCCAAAATGGCAGGGGAAAAAGTCGACGGACAGTCGACAGCAAGCTGCGGCCAAAGTAAAGCCGACCAGCTCTGAGGTGAGTGAGCACAAATGTGATTTTAACGCTCAAGAAGTATTAACTACAGGCAATTTTACGGCAGGTAGACTCGCACACTTTGTCGCCAAATGGCGTGAGTTAACGTCTGATAAGTGGATCATTGACACTGTGCAACACTACCACATTGAATTCATAAAGCAGCCGTACCAAATAAAGATCCCACGGGGAATATCGTTCTCTGATCAGGAAATTACCTTGATTACAGGCGAAATTGCCACATTGCTCCAAAAGGGGGCTATAATTGAAACAAGCCACACAGATGGTGAATTTATCTCTAATATTTTTCTTCGACCGAAGAAAGACGGGTCGTTTCGCCCCATTATCAACCTTCGAGGGCTGAATGCCTTTGTTGCATATCACCATTTTAAAATGGAGACTATTCGTCATGCAATACAGTTGATTAGACCTAGCTGTTTTATGGCATCTATCGATCTTAAGGATGCCTATTTTTCAGTGCCAATGGCAAAAGAAAATCGGAAATTCCTAAGATTCACATGGCGTGACAAAGTGTATGAGTTTACCTGTCTACCTTTTGGTTTGGCATGTGCCCCTCGTGTCTTTACTAAACTAATGAAGCCAATGGTCGCTTCACTCAGACAAATGGGACACGAGTCATGTGAATACATCAATGACTCTTTACTTGTTGGCCAAACATTTCAAGAATGTGTTGGGAATGTTCAAGCTAGAACTTATCTAACCCAAAGTCTGGGATTTGTAATCAATGACAAGAAGTCGGTTTTAAAACCACTCCAACGAATCACTTTTCTAGGGTTCGTTTTAGACTCTGTCAAAATGACAATCTCTATACCGCCATCAAAGGTGGAGAACAGTATTAAGTGTATCCGTAAGATCATGGACAGGAAAGTGTCTAAAATTCGAGATGTTGCCAGTGTGATTGGTTTATTGGTTTCCTGTGAATTAGCGATGCCTTATGGCCCTATGTTCAGAAGAATGCTCGAAAACGAGAAAAACAAAGCACTTTCAGAGAATGGTGGAAATTTTGACGCCACGATGCCCATTTCCAAACAGGCCGCATTAGATTTACAATGGTGGATCAAAAATATGCCTCTGGCCGCCGCTCCTTTGCAAAGACACGGCACTGTCTATACTGTCGAGACAGATGCATCGACCCTGGGCTGGGGGGCAAACTTTAATGGCCGCATTACCGGAGGGCAATGGTCCCAAATAGAGGCGGCGTATCACATCAACTTTTTAGAACTCAAGGCGGCCTTTCTTGCATTAAAGTCATTTTTCTCAAACGAAACCGAAATCATGGTCCATTTGAAATCTGACAACGTCACAACTGTGGCTTATTTGCAACATTTTGGTGGCACAAAATCAAAGCTACTAATCTCCCTAGCCAGAGAAATTTGGTCATGGTGCATGGATCGTAACATTTGGTTAAAGGCTTCACATCTTCCTGGCACACAAAACATTGTGGCTGATTTTGCATCTCAAAATTTTCAAGATGCCTTGGAGTGGAAACTTAATACCACTGTTTTTCGGAAGATAACTAGTATTTTCGGCAAACCTGACATTGATTTGTTCGCATCTCGGCTCAATTTTCAAGTGGCTCCATATGCCACATGGCGAGCTGACCCAGGCTCCGTTATTGTGGACGCATTTACAATAGATTGGTCTGAATATGCATGTTTTTATGCATTTCCGCCATTTTGCCTTATAGACAGAGTCTTAACAAAGGTAGAACACGACAAGGCAGTTGGAATTCTAATTGCACCTGTATGGCACACGCAATCATGGTTTCCGAGAATGCTGAAATTGCTAGTGAGAAACCCTTGTATTTTGCCTTTTCAGTCAGATTTACTTTCTCTCCCTTCCTCAGATAGGCTCCACCCCTTGAGAGACCGCCTAAAGCTAATGGCTTGCTTCTTATCTGGGAAGGCTTCAGAAACCAAGGCATTTCAAGACGAGCTGCCCAAATCATATTGGCATCCTGGCGAACGAGTACCAGGAGATGCTACAAGTCAGTGCTGCGGAAGTGGCTTTGTTCTGTTCTAAGACAAAGGTTAATCCTGTTCAACCATCTGTGACGTCAGTGGTTGACTTTCTCGCAGCCGAATTCCAGAATGGCTGTGAATACAGCAGCCTCAATACTCTACGCAGTGCCTTATCGGCTGTGATACAACCAATCGACGGGGTGACCATTGGCTCTCATCCTCTTGTAAAAAGACTTATGAAAGGTGCCTTTAACTTAAGGCCACCTAAGCCACGATATTCCAACACATGGGATGTGACTATTGTCTTAAACTACTTGAAGGGCCTTGGGTCGAATAATGACCTTTCTTTGAAAAACCTGACCATGAAACTGGTGGTACTCATTGCCCTCATATCCGGGCAACGATGCCAAACTTTATCTATGCTCAGTTTAGACTGTGCAAAAATCATAACCAATGGGGTTTCGTTTACAATTGATAGACTGACTAAAACCAGTAAAGTCGGAAAACCTTACGTCAATGTTAAATTAACAACTTTCCCTCATGATGCTTCACTTTGTGTGGTCAGTTTATTCAAAGTGTATCTACAGAGAACAAAGTCTTTACGGGGCAGTGAGAGACAGTTATTCATAAGTTACGCCCCACCACATAAACCTGTTGGTTCAGAAACAATTGCTAGATGGATTAAGGGCACACTTAAAGTAGCGGGCATCAATACAGATACATTTTCTGCCCATAGCACCCGATCAGCAGCTTGTAGTGCCGCATACAGACATGGTGTGCCATTAGATACAATCATGAAGACTGCTGGGTGGACCAGGTGTTCCACTTTCGCAAAGTTTTACAATAAACCTATCGATGATAGAAATTACTTTGCTGAGGCTGTTCTTGAAAAAGTTCCGAACAAGTCTGGTAATTGATATGATTTATACTTATGTATACATTGTAATATTCCTTTACGATTTCATTGGTCAAGCTATGAAGTGTAAGATTTGAGTTTGTAGTCAATGACAGAAATAAAGTCTTTTGACATGGTGTACGTTGTACACGTACCCTGATGAATTGCCTTATTTTGCAGTGTTTTGGCTCTAAACATCTCAAGTAAGTCCGAAGTGCTATGTGATGACGAGGTAGAATTTCCTAATTAAACGAAATGAAATAGAATGTAATTAAAGTATAATTTTGGTTCTACCGAGTCATCACTAGCACTGAAGGACTTACGCTCCCTCCCTCTTGCTCTCCGAGGGATTGCTAGTTAACAATTGGGTATCGACACTTGGTAACAATTTACTTCCCTCCCGAAGTCACTGCAAAAAGAGTATAGTTTACAAAAATGCTCTGAGGCGTGCCCGTGCGGGGCTCGGTTATATAGGGAAGAGGGCTCTTTTTAACAATGAGCTCTCTAAAGCGCGACCACAAACACCGGTGGTAAGTGCAATCTCAAGTAAGTTCTTCAGTGCTAGTGATGACTCGGTAGAACCAAAATTAAACTTCAATTACATTCTAATTCATTTCGTTTAATTAGGAAATGAATGCGCAGTACACTGTATACCGGTAACACACACAGACATAGTCTCAAAAAATTGCGCGACTAAAATTGCAGTGTTGGATGACGTCAGGGCCCAATTTCATGGCTCTGCTTACTGTAAGCAAAGAATCGGCGCTTACGGGAGCAGGGAATTCTGTGCTTATGTCAAGCGTATTTCACGGGTTAGCATTGAATTTTTGCTTGTGCGCGTGCGTACTCCACGTTACTAGGCATTTTTTGCTTACACAGCTAGCGCAGAAATTCGGCGCTTGCAAAATAAGCAGAGAAAGGCGATCGTAAGCGCAGAATTCGGCGGCAAGCGGAGCCATGAAGTTGGGCCCAGGGCCCAATTTCATAGAGCTGCTTAAGCACAAAAAGTAGCTCAGCACAACAAAATTATGCTTACCAGAATAAGGTTACCAGCCAAACTACCATGTCACATGTACAATTTTTGACTGGTATCCTGCTCATTTCTGCTTAGCAGACAATTGTTAACAATATTTTCTCCTTAAGCAGCTCTATGAAATTGGGCCCAGGTGACTTGGGTCAAAAAGCTTTAGATTGAACTGTACATTGTAAGATCAAAAGAATTCCAAACCTCCGAGCATGGCCGACTCTATGAAATCAATGAAGGCAGACACCTTGGTGTAGAAGCCTGGGTATGGTCGAGAGCTGCATCCAAATACTGCACTAACGATGCCAAGCTGGTACCACACACCTTCGTTGTTCCTGCATACCAATGTGCCCCCGCTGTCACCCTAGAAGTTAAAAAATGAAGTAGAATCTGAGAATGTTAATATCCTCCAAAACTTCACTACAATTTGACTCGGGACTGTCGTTTGTGCAGTTTTTTTTCATTTCATATAATTGGGTTTGCATAGTTTTGAGCTCCTGGTAAATGGAATTTCTTGATCAAGAGTGGTTTCCAAAAATTTGTTTGGCAAAAAGAAACATTCCGTTTGGATTTTGATTTTGGATTGAAATTGCAATTAACGACCAAAGCACCAAGTCGATGAATTGCTTCTTTTTACCCAGGGAAAAATGGGTACTGGTGAGGGCAGAGATGCTTCTTGTGATTGACTTAGCTTGATGAGCTACGTATTTGGTAGCACATGCTTTATACTACCCAGGGAGCTGAGATGGTTTATAAGGAATGAAATAAATGGCCCATTGACCAGCGGTAACAATGTTGGAAGCGCATTGATCATTCTTTGGAAATGCGCAACATAAGAGCTGATTTTATTGTAATTACTATTATGATTATAAAACAATCCAGATTGCTATTTGACCCTTTTACTGTGCAACTGTTCACTATCGTCAATTGTGTCATTTTGAATGATAAACTATACCCGGCCTCCAAAATGATTTTATATGGTGAATGTATTTACATATAACATAGTCAAGGGAAGAGGGAGACAAAGAAATTAATTAGTGAATGAGGCAGACTAAAAAGGGGGATATCTGAGGGGAAAGGAGAAGGCAAAGACACAAAGTTTTCAGTCATTTCCCTTTTTGGATGTTCAAACCATGGGAATGAACGGTCTGGAGAAGCCTTATCCACAGCTCTACTCAGAAAAACAATCTCTTTGTGGTTAAACAAAAAAAGTAAGAGAAACATCGCCATGGTTAGACTGCCCGACTTGCAGTTACAAGGTTGAGGGTTCGAATCCAGCCAAGCTAACCACTGACTTCACAATGACTGGAATAAGTAATGTTGTCTACATGTAGCTGCTCAATCACAACTTCTTGATTTTGACATTTCCACTGTTTGTATGAGAGAGATTGGCTGTTGCAAGTTTGGTGTTTAAATCCCCTTGTGGGTGCTTTGCCAAGTTCCCTTGTTGGGAAGGCCATCGAAACAAACAACCAACCAAACAACCACCCCAACCAACACCCCAACAAACAAAGAATACCGTACACTGCATGGGCTTTCTCCATTGGCACCCCGGGCGCATATTACATTCTCAGTGACGGTACCAAACAATCCAAGATGGCCGACAGCTTGAAGACAGTCAGTTCGCGTCATGAGAAAAACTCTAACTTCTTGCAGTGTCACAGATGGCTCCAACTCTACAAAGAAAACAGGCCAAAGTAAATATGCTAAGCTTAATATTGAATCAAAACCTACACTGTAAAACATGACTTTATAATAGTAAAAATAACAACAATTCTTAGTTCTTATAAAGCGCTTTTCGCACCCAAAGGGCGTCCCAAACTTCTCATTATTTTTTCTACAAATAAGCAGAACTATTTAAAAACTAGACTTTCAGTTTTTGTTTACTACAAAAACAAGGTGTTCGTGATCAATGTCATCAAATTATAATTTAATGATATTTTATGTTATCAACCCGATTTGTGGTTCAGGAGTAAGATTTTGTTCCAATATAAGTCCTCAACTTCCGGTTTAAACCAAAAGTTAGGTCAAATGAGGTCATACTGTGTAGTGCTAGGCAAGACCTAGGAGCCCTCTGTAAAGCCGTGTAGTTGAAAAACATCCAATGTGTGGTTCAGGAGTTATGAATTTTTCAAATATTACACGGACTATCATTATTTGGGTGTGCAATATACAATGAAATAGCAAGCGACGCCAATGTATTCCAGTACTCAATACAATACAGTACAGGTCAACTTTAAAGGGACACGTTGCCTTGGATCGGGTGAGTTGGTCTAAAAAAGCGTTTGTAACCGTTTGCATAGACCAACTCTCTCGATCCAAGGCAATGTGTCCCTTTAATTACATGTGCACTGTACACGTGTGTGGCTGGTACAGGTTTGACATACACTGTATTGAAATGTAGTCTACACTATATTGTGTTGTCATACAACATGGTTCAACAGACACGTGCGCTTTGACGTCCATTTTCGACCCGATGCAAAGGTTTAAATGTTATCATCTCTGTGCAAAAGTTTGAGCAGGAGAACTCATCTATAACGTGATGCAAACATTTTGTTTAATTATTACGTAGTTTTTAAGATCAGAATTTTTTCAATTTTTCAACTTCCGGTTTGAACCGGAAGTCAAGGTCAAATGGGGTCACGTTCTGTGCAGCTTTTGTTGATCTTTTATTGACCTGTCCGATGATATGTAGATTGTCCAAATCCAACTTGTGGTTCATGAGTTATGATCTTTTTAAAATAATAAACTGTTATTTATTGTAATTCAATACCCAATGACGTCATCATGACATCATCAAGTTTGTGTGGTCTTGATAATGAGGTTCAGATGTCTGATGAGTTTCAATGTTAAATTCAATTTCAATCTTGAGTTATGACCAAAAATTGAATTTTTTACGAAAAAACACAATGGCAGACTTTGACCTTTCGGTACGACCGGAAGTAAAGGTCAAACGATTTTGGCGTTAACTTTTCAAATGTTGCCGAAGTATTGATCTATCAGATGCTTAATTATGAGCATCATAGCTTTAACATTCACAAAGATACAGCGCATAGCAAATGGTCAGTTTTTAACTTTGAAAACCTTGTAATTCGACACCCGATGACGTCATCATGACGTCATCATGACGTCATCAATTCATGACGTCATCAATTCATGACATCATCAATTCTGTGCCGTCTTCATATTAAGGTTCAACTGTCTGATAAGTTTCAAGGTTCAATTCAGTTTCAATCTTGAGTTATGCTGTAGAGAAGAGTTCCGTGGAAGAAGAAGAAGAAGAAGAAGATGGAGAAGAAAAAAAAAAACCAGAACAATAACAAGAGGTGTTCGTGCACATGTTGCACGAACACCTAAAAATATAAGACCCACTTGACATGTGCACAAGTAAAATATATAATAACTAGTTTTTTAAAGTGCTTCATCTAAGGGCATCTCAAAGCACTTGTCATTATTTATTTCCAGACAGGTTATTGAAGTTTATGAATTATGAGACCCATTCGACAGCCACTGAAAGAAACACCAGGGCAAACCTGTTCTCGTAAGTGTAACTGGATTGTTTTACTTGCAATACACAGCACAAATTTGTTTTAAACACACAAACGACGAATCTTTTTTAACTCCCACCGGACCAATGTGTAGCATGCTTGGCAGGCATCTGGAAAAGGTTCTGGAAAACATGCACTGTAAATCTCTTTCCGAGGTTTATTGTAAAACCCCCGATTCCAGACCTTTGTCCAGTTGTCACACAAATGCGACAGGCTGCCACCATTGTTCGTCACTATAATCAGCTCAATGGGAGGCAAGTCCGAGCATTCCGAGACTCTAGCATATTTTGGCAAATTTTAAGCAAATGATGTTGAGATCCTACTCAATTTTCTCACACCACAACATCTAATCCCGCAACTGATTATGAAAACCTTTATCGTGATTCCTTTGTCAGGTCAGGCTTTCATTGTGGCAACAATATTTTCAAAGGAAAACAATTACTCAAGATGCTCTACAAAGTTTGGCACAAAAATACCAGATAAACCCCCCCCCAAAAAAAAAACCACAACACAGACGTGAAGTAGTAAACCTTTGTAGACAGCCCATTCACCTGATGTTGCGTTACTCAATCCCCATCCAGCCACGTAACACAAATCCGATGTATTAATGATGGGTGTCTTGAGACAAACTGGTGTCACGCTATCAGAGTACGTCACCGGACTCGCCAACTTTAAGACCGCGATGTCGTTCTCAATCGTGACATAATTGAAGCCTGGATGTTTGTAGACAGACTCCACTGTAGCCTCCATGTGATATTCTGACGTCTGGTTCAGATTGCCATCACCAAATACAACTTTCAAGGAACCAAAACTTAACCTAGACAGTAAAAAAAACATCACATTAAAGGTATTATACAGGATTGGTAAGAATAAAAAGAAATTAAAAAAATTGTTTACTTTCAGTCTGACAGCTTACTGATTATGAAGTTCATGCATCAACCATTTTTTTCTGTGAAATATTCCCCTCTGAAATGAAGTAATATTTGAGAAAACTGTATCTGAAAACCTAAAAAAAAACACAACAGCTGATTTTGGTTGTTACAACCCAAATTAAGGGATGTGTTTACATGCTGAAAATTGTTCGTTGTTTTTCACTATTTTCTCCTGACTGACACAACGGAATAAGCCCAAATTTTCACAGGCTTGTTATTTTGTATATATTGTTGATCCCACAAAACATGTAATTAGATAACAATAATAATTTGGGAGGCTAATCATCCCTGCTAGCAGCTGAGAAGCTGAAATGCGAAGGACGTGGCTACAATGGTTCGAGAAGCAAGAGTGCGAAGGTGCCTTTGATTTTTCCGGAGGGAGGGAAACCCTTGTGGCATAGAAGAGAACCAAGCTACAACTCTACTCGCTTACGGCCAGAGCCGGGAGTCGAACCAGGGCCTCATTGGTGAGAGGCTTTACGCACTAGCCACTCATGCCACTCAAATACTGTCTGCAACTATTTTGTCAGCGATACCAATCCTGTATAATACCTTCTGGGGCTATTCAGCATAATAATGTGAAATTACACAAAGACAAACAGAGATTGATCATAGATTTATCAATTATTGATTATTATCAATTTTATATTCGCGTATGCAGTGATTGGATCGCGCAGACAATGCGCTGCACCTGTTATGCAAAATCAATCTCTGCTGTGCGCAATGTGAGAAGGTTGGGCCGACCTTGCGCACCTGACCTAGCTGCACAAACACCCTCTATTGGCAAAGGGAACGAATATTATTGTTATGAAAGAAGCGTTATACATTTCATTTGAAAACACTGATAAGTTCCCGCTTGATGCCTCAGTGTATAGTCGGCCATCTTTATGGGTAACTCAATCTCTTTTTTGCTTTTCAGAAAGATTTGCGAAAAGCCCTGTTACGTCATCACCCATGTTACATCATTTGTGGGAGCTCCGTTTGTTACAACATGGAGGTAAAACAAAGCAACCTTCCACAAATGAAGTCAAAGTATTGTCATTTTGAAACACGACATCAAAGGCAGAAGTGTTTCTAGTTTTTCAAAACCTTGAGGTTGGGGCCTTACTTTTTGATTGATAATAGCGCAAAATTCAGAAGTAGAAAAATAACATAACTACAATTAAATGAAAAACAGACTAAACAAGTTTAAATAGCATTCTTGTCAATTTTGTTGCTCAAGCAGCTGTTTAACAACAACTTACGATTGTTCATGAACACAATGTGCAGCCGTAATGGCCCACTGCGGAGCAATCAGTGACACTCCACACACATGTTTGTTTCTGTCCAGTCTGCGCAGCGACCCCATCCATGGCCACCTTGTAATTTCAGCATCCGTACCACCAATAATGCGGAATGACGAGTCCACGGACTGAACTCCGCAACCGTCTTGATTGATGCTATCTATTAGGGGGAAAGCAAAAAGGCAGGTTTTTATACATTTAACAGTCACTAATTGGATTGGGGCCACCAGCATGTGATAAATGGCAGGGTATACTTGTGGTAAATGTCAAAGACCAGCGACCAGTATCCTCACATATGTATGGTGTGTCGTGGCCCAGTGGTTAAGAGCACCGAACTCAAGCTCTGGTGTTTCTGATCAGCAGGTGTGGGTTCAAGTTCCGGTCGTGACACCTTTGCCAAGTAATCAAGACACTTGACCATTATTGCTTTGTCATTCGGATGGGACGTAAAGCCGTAGGTCCCGCGTGTTGTGTAATGCATGTAAAAGTACTCAGTGTTTTTATCATAAAGAGAAAGGGTTCGCCCCAGAGCTCCTGGTCTGATTGGCCATATATTGCACCACAGCACCTTGTAAACCATTACATGGTGCTATGTAAAGGAGTAGGTCTCATACTTCAACACGTAGCTCCACTTGTAAGAAAATACTGACCTTGGGACCTGATATAGGGACCTCAAGGTGATATGCCCCATATAAAAATGGTTTATTATTATTATTATGCATAAAATAATAAACCTGTGAAAATTTGGGCTCAGTTGGTTATCGAAATTGCAAGAAAATATTGAAGGAAAAACAAAAAACTTGTTGCATAGAATTGTGTGCTTTCAGATGCCTACGAAAGGCTTCGTGCCTGCCGCCCTTTTGCGATTCAAATTTTGGGGTGAAAAGTTACCTCTTTATCTAAAACTACATTACTTCAAAGGGTCTCATTTCTAACAACGTTTTATAATATCATTGGCTCTCCAGTGCTCTTTACCAAGTAAGTTTTTATGGTCATTAACTTGAGGAGTAATTTAATACCAAAAGTATACCCCGTCAGCAAAATCCTCTGAATTTATTTGTTTTTTTAAAGTTTTCAATAAATTACTGCCCGCTAATAAATATCAACAGGTAGGTTGAAGAGAGTGTTTATTGGAAGCTAGAGCATTGTTGAATGGCTTCTGAGTGGCAACCCGAATAAAGATATTGATAAAATAGGGTGACCGCCAACATTAGACAGCTCAGTTGGTAGAGCACTTGCTTGTTATTCCAGAGGTCACAGGTTCAAGTCCTGCTCTAAGAAATATTTCTTTGTTCAACCCAAAATTATTATTAATATCTAAACAATCAGTTTTATTTATTTTATTTTTTTATTTATTTATTGATTCTGGTTGTGAAGCCAAGGACTCTCAGAAAAGCGAACTAAATCACTATACTAGCCACAGAGAGCTATTCCAGGGAAAACGCAATCAGGTAGGGACTGAAAACCCAATCCACATAGTACCCGCGGTGGGATTTGAACTGGGGTCCCAGAGGTGAAAGGCAAGGCAAGATACCACTATGCCAACCTGACCGCCCCTTGTGGTTATTACTTGATATTTATAAAAAAAAAGCCGCATCCCCTTAAGGTGATCCCCTGGCTGATGCTTCCCAGGTTGTATCGTAAACTTGGGTGTGATCCCTGGCTACACGGCGGCTAACAATTGTATGGCTTCTGACTGGCACCCCCGAACAAAAGATATTGTTATACCACAGTAATAGATTGTGAATTTTCATTGGTCGAGAACCAATCACGTGATATGATACAAAAACGCATGTTACATGGCTCAGAGTGTAAAATGAGAAGTCGTGTTACCCGTGGGCTCCATCATCTTGATCGTTCCCACTGTTGGTCGTTTACAGTGCCTTGTACAATATTAGAAATAGGCCCGGGTATGAACAGAGCAAGGGTACGAGGTTGTAGTTACGCTGGTACTAGGTAAATTGATCTACATTCCTGTGCCATGTATCATTGGGAAAAGTGAAGCAATATTTCTGCAATAAAGCGACCGCCATCATTGTTTACGTTCTCTCATATCATCTGCTCATTTTATGCTGTAAGTAATGTTTGTTTTCCCCTCCTGCAATCTATTACCATATGATATAACAAAACAATTGTTGCATGCTGTGATGGGGTCCATGGGTTTTGTACACCATGGACCCCATCATAGCGTGCAAAAATTGTATACTGACTAATAAGGAGACCGCCAACAAAGGGTGGTAAAGATCAGCTGGTAAAGCGACATTACATTAATCCAGCGGTCTTTGGTTCAAGTCCCACTCCAGTTAATTTTTCTTTGTTCAAACCCAAATAATAAAAAAATAATCACAACGAAAGTTATCCGAGGATTTCTATAGGTATGGCAAAAAAAAACATGTGAATTTCCATGGCATGATGAGAAGTGAATGATGCTATGTTTAATAGTATTTGAATGCAAAAGGGTTACGAAAATTTGTATTCTTCAACACTGTAAAAAACACTGTGTGGACATGTGTAAGTCCACATCGTGTTTCAAGTCCCTTCCTTATGTGGGCCTCTTGTTCTCAGGTCAACAGTTTGTATGTAGTATTTGAACACCCACACACACATCAAGCTCTGTGTTGCAGTCACTATGTGGACATTCCGTTGTTCCGTTGCACACTTAAGGAAAATCCTATTCTTCAAACACTGTTGTGGACGTGTTGAAGGTTTACTAAGTCCACACAGTGTTTCAAGTCCCTACATTACGTGGACCTCTTTTGTTTCCTGGTCCACACTTTGTATGCAGCATTAAAACACCCATGAAAGGACCTCTCATAAACAGTATGCCCCTTCGGTGGCTTCGCCAACCGTAGGGCATAATTAGATTAAAATCTTACTATTGTATTGTGGAACGGCTGGTGTTGTTTCGACAGGACATCCTTCTTCATCCTCCCCTCCTGGACAATCGACTATCCCATCACATGTCCACCAATCAGGATGGGTGTAAGGGAACTCGGATGAGGTGTTATTGCACATGAATGGTACAACTGCAGAGAATGGTAAGAGGTTAATCTGTTAATTTCTCATGGAACTGGTTTAACCCTTTCAGCCCTAATGGTGACTTAAGTCCACTGTGCACTATACCCTGCTTGAGCCCCAATGGTAACTATAGTCCACTGTGCACTATACCCTGCTTGAGCCCCAATGGTGACTTAAGTCAACTTTGCACTATACCCTGATTGAGCCCCAATGGTGACTTAAGTCCACTATGCACTATACCCTGCTTGAGCCCCGATGGTGACTTAAGTCCACTGTGCACTATACCCTGCTTGAGCCCCAATGGTGACTTTAGTCAACTGTGCACTATACCCTGCTTGAGCCCCAGTGGTGACTTTAGTCCACTGTGCACCTATACTTTGTCCTAGGCTGAAATAACTCTTTGATTGCAAAACAAAATCTTGCGCACATCCAACATGAACGGATACGGTTATCGCATCTGTATCTGTATCTGTATTCGTAGGCTTGCGAAAACCTCTCTTATAAATACTTTGAACTTACGAGACTCATTAACAGCATACAGCTCAAGAGAATAACCACGCGACGATGTCTCACTGGCTGATGAGGCAAACCTTATCCACATCATTGAACCCGGCGATACCACCAGATCTACTATGTCTTCTGTCCGAAGGAACCTGGCTATAGTCGTCAACTTGTTGTGTGCGTCGCTGCCCGAACCAAACGTCAAAGGCTCGCAACACTCCCTCACAGACAAGTCCTGCACCTTGACTACAATGCGATGGTCAGGCAGTGTTGTTACGACTGTGATACAGTCCAGGAGAGCACCGTAGAAGTCTGGGTAGTTGTTCGACTGGAGCAACGTGGGAATGCTAGATGGCTGGAGATCAATTTCAGTCTGGTTTCCGCATCGGGCATCTTCATCTACATGTAATTCAATCCAATGCAACACACAAAGGAATAACATTCTAACATGTATTTGCAGCGATGTAACTATGGTAAAATTTTAGGGGGGGAAACAAGGGGGTTGGCCATTTTTTCTAGGGGGGGGGCTCTTCTGGCCAAGTTCCTGTTTGCCTTTTTCAGCAAAAACCCCGTTTCAGCGCCTTTTTTATGTACCTACTTTTTATAAGAAAATCTGGTGTGAGAGTAAAAACAAATACAGTGTCTGCGTGTACATGGAAAATAGTTTTAAAAACACTTGAGTGTATGACATGAAAGTGTATAAAATGTAACATTTTACTCTGGAAATTTCCAATCCCAAAAGTCCAGATTCAAATGGGGGCACCCAACAAAGAAATCAAAGACAACAACCCCCTTCTCTTAATAGTAACACCACAGTGTACTTGTACTAGGAGAGGGAATAATTTATCAAGCAATAAACCGTAAGGGAAAACTGACAGGAATAGTGTATCAAAAGATCATTCTAATGCCTAAGGGAGAGTTTCATGGATCTTTATGGAAAAGACAGGAGTTGATTTTTATTACTCGACTACCAAAGGCCTAGAATTACTCTTCGAGTGGACGAGGCAATTACGATCACGCTCTGGTGTTGTCATTAGAGTGTAGGTTCGAGTCACTGTCATGGTACTTGTGTACCAGAGCAAGACATTTAACCATTATTGCTTTGTCCTTCAAATGAGACATAGAGCTGTAGGTCCCCTGTGTTGTGATATATAGACCAAATTATCAAGAAAGATACAATAAAAGTCACCTGTGAAAGTTTCAGCTGAATACAGTGTCTACTTGCTGAAAAAAACAGTAAAAGACTGCACAGTGTTTTTACAAGGGCGTCAAATCCGTCCATGTTTAGCGAGTTGAAAGAGGGTACCAACCGCATCTCTGACCACACCATACATTAACAAATACCAGGGAATTTTGAATTTTCACTCAACCCTCAGAAATCTGAGAAATAATTCATGCATGAATCGTTTCTCAGTTTCAAATGGTTTGGGGTGAAAAGTTATCAAAAACCATATTTTTATGAAGGGAATCCTTTCTCTAAATAGTTTCTACTACCAAAAACCTGCAGTGCTTCTTACCAAGTAAGTTTTTAGGTCCATTAATCTTTTGAGTATTTACCTATCTATGACCCAAACTTTAAATATATGATTTTACGGGGATACTTTCAAGAAATGTTGCGTACCTCGATAGCACAGCATCTGATCCTTCGTTCCAGCAAGCGGTAGCCGTAAACACCCTACAACGTCCCTCAGCGGCATACCGGTGACGTTTCCATACATATCTTCACACTGACTGACAACATCGTCGCAGTACTCTCTGCAGAGTACTAGCGAACGCCCGTCCTCTGTGCACGGTTGGAACATCAGCATGCACATAAACTGTGTCAAGTTGACGGAGGGGCATGTAACATTCTCTTGTAAAATAGCAATCACTGGTTCGAAGAATGCTTGGGAGGTCCTAAATGTTTCATTGTACGGGAGAAGTCCGGAACATGTATCTGACTGGATTTGTTCACATTTGGCAGGATGTGGATCTGTGCAAAGTAAGGAGCATCTTAATAATCCATTACGTGAAAAACACATTTAAAAAAGGAGACCCGAGTTTGCCAATGACAAACTCAGGTTGGTACGCACTGGTTTGGCAAAGAGCCATTTTCAACACGATCTTTCTCATCTGATCAAAAGTTAATAAGGCATTAACAAGTAGTTTAGGGTGTCACTGCCTGCGAGCTTACTGACAAAAATATCCACAAAAATTGCACAGGCAATTTTGTTGTTTGTATGTGTTTATAATGCCGAATAAATAATAATCATAATAATAGAGCTCCAGGGCCCATATTCCTAAAGCCCGTTAGCACAAAAATCTTGCTAAACACAGAAGTTCATAAAGTATTTGGGAAAAAAATATATTAATGAAAGCAACTTTGAATCATAAAAATCTACTAAATATATCGCGAGAAAACGAATAAGAAACAGCATCGACCTTCCTCCATGCTCATCAGCATTTCGGTTATTTGACACCAGCAGTAGGCTTGTGGGTCAGGATCACTGGCCTTGGGTGAGTGGGTTCCAGGGTGAATGTTTTTATTACAACTACTTTACTGATAACAGCTGATAAGAGTCACGGTGAAACCGGTGAGTAAAATTCAGAGATTATTGAACGAACCTCCCTGGATGACATTGATGATGTAATCCAAGTAGGAGGAAACACGAGTTGTAACAACTGGATGCTCCGAACACCGCACTCCCAGGCTGATAATCCCAACCATGTTCCATCTACCATCGACTCCCTGGCACATCACTGGTCCCCCGCTGTCTCCCTGCATGCACACATGTAGGTATCAGAGATCAGATGGTTTGTCAATTGTCGACTTTCATTAAGTCATGACCCTACCTTGAAAACTTCTCAGTTTCAATCGTCAAAGGTTCAAATAGCGCCCCTCACCAAGGAACGACTGGTTTTGGCCAAAAGTTGTAGTGGCGTGTATATACATTTCCATTGTTTGCATCCCATCCTGGCTGCTTATGAAATAAACAAAGATTGGTTGTGCACATCCCATTTTCTACACACGTGTGTAGACAGACCTACTTACACTACACGCAGTTGACGTCACAATTGAATCAGCAGTTTGAAATACACAAAGGCAAGGTATAGACAAACCTACTTATGTTAAATGCAGTTGACGTCACAGTTAAAACCAGCAGGTTGAAATAGACAAAGGTTGGGTGTGTAGACAAACCTACTTACATTACACGCAGTTGATGTCACAATTGAATCAGCTGGTTTCAGACACAAAACTCTGTCAGTCATCGTTAATCCCCAGACTTGGAATTTCCTGTACCATTCTGCGCATTCTTCAACTGTCACCCTCACCATGTTTCCTTCCAGAAGATGAGTGGAGCGGTTCCCTAAAAATTTGAATAAAATTCATAAATATTCATTGGATCAATTTGCACTTTTTTTCTACAAACCACAAACAGTCGGGTTTAAAACATCTCAGGAAGACTACGAAGCTCCGAAATGCCATCCAAAAAATTGAAATCCTGAGATAATTTACTGCAGGATCAATTTACCCTTTTTTTTACAAACCACAAACAGTCGGGTTTAAAACATCTCAGGAAGACTACGAAGCTCCGAAATGCCATCCAAAAAATTGAAATCCTGAGATAACTTACTGCAGAATATTGACTTCATAAGCGAAAGATGATGACTTCGTAAGCAAGGAAGGTAGTGGTAGCACTTAAAGACCAACTAATTACATTAAAAAACTGCATGAGCTTTCATGGCAACAACTACTTCATCAGATGCAACCGCATCTCTGGCTGCAGCATCTGATGAAGCGGTTGTTGCCACAAAAGCTCATGCAGTTTTTTATGTAATCAGTTAGTCTTTAAGTGCTACCACTACCTTCCTTGTTTTATCTATCAGACTAACACAGCTATTTTGACTTGACGACATCTCTTAAGTAGAATGTTGTCTTTCAGATATATATTTTTGAGGGGGCGATGACATCCTGAAAGTAGGATGTTGTCATCCCTAAGATGATTTATCCTCGGATCTTATTATTTTCAAGATGTTATCATCCATCGATGAATTATCTTAGGAAGTTGAGATCCTTTGTTCAGGATGTCGTTCATTTCGGAAAGTCACCAGCTTGCTTTCATGACGGCAACATCCTAAGAATATCCGTAAGACGGTCTTACTTTAGGATGTCGTCATTTGAAATAAATCATCTCAGGATGTCGTCATCTTATGTTTAATAATAATAATAATAATAATAACACAGCATTTGTATGGCGCACTTTCTCTGTGAAACATTCAAAGGCGCCGGTCTAAGTCAATCAAAGAAAGAATTCTCAGATGTGTTCATAGGCCAATCTGAAAAGATGTGTTTTAAGAGATTGTTGGAAGTGGACATGTAAGATATTAAGGCAGAGAGTTCCAGAGGCGGGGTGGGGGGGGGTTAGAAAAGGCTCTATCCCCATAAGTGTGGCAAGGCGAGTCCGGGGAACGGGGTTGATGATGACATCATCCTCCAGAAAGTTATCTTTGGATCTCAACAAGTTGGCTGGCACTTATAGAGCTCCGTAGAAGGCAGTACAGTGTAAAGAAATTGATCACTTTGTTCCTTAAAAGCACCATGTGTATGAAACTGCTTTGCTTAGATTTTGTTCATCGAGAACTTGTCTTAAAGAACAAATCTACACAGCTAAGTAGATATATACACATGGTGTGACTGCACACTGAATATACATTGATACTTCACCATGTAATGCCTCACAAACCACAAACATGTACATTGAAAGCCTTGCCTGACTGACCCTACCATAATATAGAGCGCCACCAAAAGTTCAAGAGTTCACGACTTTAGAGCAAAACTAGTAAAAACAACTCACAAGGTGTTACATAAATGGGTCTCATAATTTAAAAAACTTCAAAAACCTGTCTGGAAATAAATAATGATAAACGCTCTGAGACGCCTGTACAAAGCGCTATATAAAAACTAGTTCATATTATTGTTATTATTCTTACTAAACCTTTGACTTACCTCTGAATTGGGTTAACCCCCAACCCACAGCGTAACATGTGGTATACTTCTCCATGGTGTTGGAATCATCGTCCAAGCAGACAGGCCGAGCGTACGGAGTAAACTGGACAGGCCTCACTAGCTTCAGCAAGGCAATGTCATTGACGAGGGTCTTCCTATTGTAGCCAGGATGGTGGTAGATTCTCTCGATCTCAATCTTCTGGTGGTGCGGCGATGGTTCCGTCAGCAGGATATCTCCGATGACAATGTTATTGATGAGTACTGCCTTTGAACTGATGGAGACAAAGGAGACAATGTAAATGCTAGTCCTACCATTTCTCATTTTTCACTAAGTTGCGTCAACTTCATTTGAAAAAAAATCTTTTCTGAGAGATAGCCTCACAAGGCGGGACTGCCATTTCAAGGTGAGGGCTACACTTAACTGATTTGAGCTGTCGACCCAGATCAACTGTCACCAGGGGCACGTTGCCACCTACTAATGGGGCTGAAATAGGGTTACCCCTTTCACAGTCCGTAAGGATAGGCATGGGTATCATCCACTGGAAGCCTGGCAGGTACAGCAGAATGCACTACCTTCCCAACTTCTTATGAGGCAATTATGGTTAAGTGCCTTGCTCAAGGGCACAAGTGTCATGACCAGGACTCGAACCCACACTCTGCTGCTGACAACACCAGAGCTTGGGTTCAGTGAACTAGACCACTCGATCGAGACACACCAAACCAACTTGATCCATTAGAAAGAACAACGTGAAAATTCCTGAAAAATGCCTACTGGGCCTGGGTTCCCCCTTGTTTTAGACCTGCAACTCCCAATTCAGGAAGTATACAGACACTGTATAACACAAGAGCTTTGGACTTGATGTGGACTATTTCTTTCTCCCTTTTGTGACTGCTCTTCGTCTTTGAAGAAAACTTGGAGGCTCAATGAGTTTTTGAGATGATCTTGAAATCAGGAAAATCCTTGGAAATCACACGCCTGCATTAGACAGGAATTTGTACCACACTATGAATCATCTGGATTACAAATATAATCATCCAAGAGTTAAGATTGACCGGGAATGGTGAGGAGAATTGAGCCGCTTCTCTCCCATGAAGTACCCCATACGTAAGGTCAGTGCCTGAAACAGCCTCTCCAAACCAAACTCCTGCAGCTTGGCTTCTTGTGCCGTTCCCTGCTCATAACCGATGGCAGAAGTCTGCAGGCAGGTTTCTGGCACCTTAAAACCAGACAGCTAAGAGAAGGAAACACTCTTGACTCCAAACCCGGGCGTCAGCCTCGGGAGGTACCCCTCCTAAGAGACCGGAAAACTCCGACTCCAAACCCAGGTAGGTGTGACGAGTCAGCCTCAGGAAGTAGCCCTCCTAAGAGACCGGGAAAACTCTGCCTCCAAACCCGGGCAGGTGGGGCACATCAGCCTTGGTTGGATACCCACCTGAGGGTCCCGCCTAACAGAAAAGGGTTCCTGAAGGAGCTGCGCCCTCATTACACTTTCAGAAATTTCACAAGGTGAGTTCACAATGCAAAAGCACTAGGGTTAGAGCCTCTGATCTGATGTCAACTGTGACGGATTTATATGAAAGCGGATGGCATTCCTGGGGCTCCATAATATATTTTCATCCTGACTCACTTTGGTAAGGAAACACAATGAGCAGCCGTGGTGGCCCATTGGTCAGCAATCAGTGTAGCTCCACACGTCACTAATTCATCCGGCCTATCCAGCTGCAGGTAAATCATCCATGGCCAGGTCCCAAGGTCAACCTTGGTCCCGTTCACTATCCTATATGCAAAGCTGCTAGGAGATGCAGAGGTCTGGATACCACACGTTGCCGTATTTAGCACATCTGTAAAAGTATGTACAAAAGCATGTGTGTTAATAGATGTCAACTGTGCATCGGGGGTAAAGAATATTGTTTGGTTTTACCCATACACTGATATGCTTAAAGCACTATATACGTGCTACTTTCCCGAATCCTGTGAGAAAAAAAACTCACAGGCCTCTTACTCAGGTGGGATTTGAACCCACAACCTTTGCCATTCTAGAGCATATGTCTCGCTACTAGAGCAGTGTGATTGCCCAGTAGCTAGAGGCAGTTCGAATCCTATTTTAGCAACGGGTACCACAACAATTTAATAGATGTTAACTTTGCATCGGGGATAAAGAATATTCTTTGGTTTTACCCTTACACTAATGTGTGTAAAGCTCTATATATACTAAGTACTTTCCAGAGTCCTGTGAAAAAGAAAATCCACAGGCATATTACTCTGGTGGGATTCAAACCAACGACCTTTGCCAATCTAGAGCAGAGGTCTTTTATACCACTAGACCAACGAGACTGTCGAGTAGCGAGAGGCAGTTCGATTCCTATATTTTAGCAGTGGGTACCGCAACAATTTGGTAAATGTAATCAGGGATAAAGAATATGCTTTTATACAGAAATTAAACAGAGATGGTGTGTAAATTTACCTTTTCTTTTTCCTTACGGAGGTACAGTACTATTCCATTAAATCTTTGGGGAGGAGCTGTGTTTGGCAAAACATATCCAACATACCTGGGAATTCACGACAGATAGTTTCATCCGATCCCGAGGGGCAATCAACGACGCCATCGCAGATCCACCACTCAGGAACAACTAATGAACTAACCGTGGATACATTACAAAGCGTTGATGCATCTGTGAATTCAGTATGATAAATTTAATTAAGCAACAACATCACACACAGACACCAGCTGGTGAAATATTTTGTGTGTATACAAAGAAAACTTTAAACTGTTACAAATTCACCCAGTCAGTTTCCCTTGTGGTTTTTTACTCGATGTTTGAAATAAAAAGTTGCATCCCCTTAAGGTGATCCCTCTGCTGCTGCTTCCCATATTGTATCGTATCCCACTGTTGCTGCTTCCCAGGTTGTATTGTAAACTTGGGTATGATCCCTGGCTATACACCAGTTTCAGGTTAAATGGCTTCTGACTGGCATCCCCGAACAAAGATATTGACAAAAAAAGGAAAGACTGCCAACATTAGGGCCAGATAGCTCAGTTGGTGGAGCAAAGATGTTGGGAAAATTGGGAGACCCCCTACATAGGGCAGCAGAGCTCAGTTGGTTCAAATCCTTCTCTAGCCAATTTTTCTTTGTTCAACCCAAATTATGATTACTTTTTCACATCCAACAGCGTAAGGGCACCAACAACTGGATGAGTAGGAGGAGATGAAGAGCTTTCACTTCAATCACTTCACGTTGGTATTCTTCGTGAAATTTCCGCGCCCATTAGCAGTATTATAACTTTTTGGAGCCTTTTGAGTAATCATTTTCCTTTGAAAGTATCACTGCCACAATGAAACCCCGACTTGCCAAAGGAAAGACAACAATAATTAATTCTCATAATTAGCACTGGGGTTGGATGTCGTTTGAGAAAATAATGAGTAGGCACTCATTATGAGTCTCAGAGCCTTGGCCACGAGCCGTGGCCGGTAATCTGCCATGGTATGCTGGAATCTCGATACGCTCGGACTTTCATCCCAAAATACAATGATAAACAATTGTGGCAGCCTGTCCATTCTTGTGCACCACATTTGTCAACAACAGGACAAAGGTCTGGAATCGGGGGTTACACAAAAACCCCTGGAAAAGGGATATTACAAGGCATGTTTTCCAATACCTGGTGTCCCTCTTTGTAAGGGTGAAACGAAACACAGCACTGTAAGTGTATGCCTATGTACACTACACAATGGAGAGACTGGGTGGATATTTCTGTGACAGAATGGACAGGCTGCCACCATTGTTCGCCATTATTCAACTCTATGGGAGGTATATCTGAGTGTTCCGAGATTCCAGCACACCACTGGCACTATCGGCCTTGGCTCATGGCCGAAATTCTGAGAATCATGGTGAGGCACTATTAGTATTGTAGTCGAGACCAGGAAGTCTGAGACCGAGACCAAGACCAGCCCTTCCGAGATCGAGACTTTTGCAGCCTGAGACCGAGACCACAATAAGGTCTTGAGACGTCTCGAGACCAAGACCAGGTCTCAAGACCTGAAACACTTAATTGTGCTTACTCATGTTTTTTCTCATGACAACATCGAATCCCAGTGGTCATTATGAGAACCTTTGTTATCTTTCCTTTGTCAAGCCAGGGTTTCACTGTGACAACAATATTTTTAAAGAAAAAAAATCCTCAAGAAGTTTTTAAAAATTCTGAAAATAATAATACCGCGGGTGGGTATGAAAATTTATTCAGAATACTGACAAGAAGCGATTAGCTAACACAACATGCTCACAACAAAAGAACAATACTTACTGTTTGAATGGAAGGCGTGTATTTCAAGATCGTACCCAGTTTTATCTTCAGAGACATAGTCCGCCGACGTGAACCTTATCCACGCTACATTCCCCTCTGACAAGAGCACAGTCGGCTCATCTCCTCCACGCAGCAGGGCAAATATCGATGACTTATTGCCAGAATCGTGGCCGTCTCCGATCGCTAACAAGTCCGACATCTCAATATTCAACTCGCGTGTTTTCACTAGAACTCGGTGTTCGGATGGCGCAGTGATGATGTAACTGCAATCTAGGTAGGTCCCGTACTGGTTTGGGAATTGGTGTGACTGTAGTCGCTTGTGACTGTTGAGATTGAGCGCAATGGTAAGCTCGCCACAACGTGAATCTTCATCTACACGTAGTGCAAAGAAAATTCTCGATTAATAATTCTAATATTTGTAAACTAATAAGGGAATAAAAGAGCAATGATGAGGTCTTAAATAGCCTTTTAAAACCGGCAGGGTCGTGGCTGTGCAATACAGGACCAAGTCAAAGGCGAGGTACTCTATTGCACAGCCACGACCCTGCAAGGTTTTTAAACGGCCGGTTAAGACCTCGTTGCTACTCTTTCAATCCCATTCATAATAAGGTAAGATAAGATGAGACAATACTTTATTCTGCCAATGTTTAAAAAGTTGAAAACCAAAACATCGAAAATTGTAGTGCGCCTCGAGCTCTCTATAAACTAAAACAAACACTAAACAAAGAATATAAAAAATACAACAATAGCGGAAGAAAGCCGACATAAAGACAAACTAGATCCCATTAAAAACACGAACTGCGTGAGGGTAAAATCTATCAGTGAACCGCTTACTACCTTTAAAATACTTAAGACGGCGGCTAGACGGAAGGAATTGGAAATATTCTGCTGCTGGGTGAAACTCATCCTGCATTATAGATCTAGTGCGTTTACACAGTCTGTCATAATAAATTGATTCCAGTGAGGGCAGTCTAGTACCAGTAATTCTTTCTGCTAATCGAACAAATCCTGTCACACCCCCATGCTCTGTTTTGCGAAGGGTCACTTTGCATGGACGCTCAACAATTGTTTATGCGCCCGCATACAAACAGATTTTACATTGAGTACCGACCGATATGTATTGATTGTGTTACGCGTAAATTAGCGCCCACGTAAGCACGTATGTTTGAACAATTCTCACCGTGTTTATATCACATGTTTAATCGTGGCAATGTATTCTCCTTTGGACCAATCAGAATGGATCAGTTGTCCTGGGTATTTATGAATTTGCAATAAACAAATTGTATCACTGTCTTTGTTTTACTTCTTAAATAGTTGTTATGTTCTTAAACTTAAAGGTATTAATTATACAGGATTGGTCAGAATAAAAAACATAATTGTTTAATTTTTTAGCCTTCGAGAAACACTCTGCTAGGGTCGTAACGTCAGGCCACTAACTATTTGTTTGCATTTATACCATAGGTCCTTTTGGTTGGTAAGCAGTTTGCAACAGCTAATACTATTTGTCTTTTGTTTAATTTTAGTCTGAAAGCTTACTTACTTTCTGTGAAATATTTCCCACTGAAATGTTATATTCAAGAAAACTGTACCTGTAAACCTATACAAAAATGTTTCACACAACAAGCTGCTTTCGGTTGTTACAACCAAAATACTGACAAAGTAAGGTATCGGACTATTTTTTTATCTATTTGTTTTGCACTTAATTTTGGAAAGATTGATACTAACATATTATTATTTGTTACTAATCTTATTATTTTTGCATTCCAAAAAATAGGAAGAAATGAATAAATACCTCACCTTTGTAACACATCATCTGATGAAGATCTGCAGATTCCGGAAGCTTGTCACACTTAGCAATATCCAGAAACTGTACACCCATTTCCTCACTATAAGCCTCGCTACAATTGCCAGCTACGGTTTTGCAGTATCCCCTGCAGGGTACCAGCGCCCGACCAGCAGAGCAACCCGTGTACAAAAGAGAGCACACTAGCGTTGCAAACTCCTCACTACAAGACTGGTTTATGGCCAGCATGACATCGGCGACTGCATCGATGTCCGATTGGTTCGTTGTAAAAACTGATGTATACGGAAGAAGACCCGAGCATGTATCAGACTTTAACTTCATGCACATTGAACTATCTGTAGATTGAAGAAAGAGCAAATTAATCAAAACTGATCTTGAAGGTAGGGTTTTGGAAAAACTAGCTACACTTCTGCTGTTGAAGGCGTGCGTAAAAATGACAACACTTTGACATCATGTGTGGGAGTTATACCTCCATGCTGCAACAAAGCAGCTATACAACACAGAGCTCCCACATATGAGGTAACATGAGTGACAAACTAACAGGGCAATTCACAAACCTTTCTGAAAAGCACAAGAGAAAGGGTATTCAAGTGGGTTGTTTTTTTACACAAGTAAAATCTTTAATCTCATGTGCACTATTTCCTTATAGAACAGTAGAATGAAAACATTTTAAATGAATTTTCAGCAAAGATCACTTGTTGCCATTTTCGTTCAAGTAGGTCTTTAACCCTAACCCCCATTATGGTCTCTCTGCAAAGCCTGCCAAATACAACAGAATGCAACACAGTTGAAATGAGAACCATGCCAAATGCAACAAAATGCAACAAGGGTTATTGTTGCATTGTGCAGGCATGCTGTTTGGGAAAGGACTGAGCAAGGGTGTTTGCCCTGCTAAATGCAACAGTATGCACATAAGTGTAATGTTTAACTGTTATTATACAGTCTTTTGAATATGATTTGAATGATGATTCTTATCTAATATTAAATACTTCTCAATACTTTTCCCATAAAAACTATTTTGAAATACCCATTATAAGTTGTTCAGATACAATAGAAGCACCCAAACCTATATGAAGTCACTTCACTGCTGAATGCAACAAATTCAGTCAAAAAATGACATCTGAGTTGACTGCCAAATGCAACAGATCACAACAACTATTACCATTTGGTGCATATTGTTGCATTTAGCATGGTTAGGGTTAAAGGAACTAAGAAGTAAACGTTGTATGAAACACTTGCCATTTAGGGATGGAGTTTCTCCTGCTATGGTCCTTTCAATGAAGTCAACGTAGGCTGATACCCGAGTGGTAACGACAGGGTAAGCAGCAGAATTACACGCGACACCCAGACTAATAATCCCCACCAAGTACCATCTGTTGTCAGCTCCCTCACACATCAACGGTCCTCCACTGTCACCCTTCAGGAACAAACAAAACAAAACAGTTGTTACTGAACAGGGATGTGATAGGCTGTTGACAAAAAAAATGCTGAATCCCACCAGGGGCACTACATGTATGTGGATTGTGTTTTCAGTTCCTATCTGATTGCATTGGTTTTCCTTGAAATCATTCTCTGGGGTTTTTCCCTCCCACATCTAAAACTGAAACATCCATCCTTTGTCTTCCCTCCAAGGCGGTCTTGGCTAATATAGTGATTAAGTTCACTTTTCAAAAAATCACTAACTCAAGAACAGGGCCCAATTTCATGTCTCTGCTTACCGTAAGCAAAGAATCGGCGCTAACCGGGAAGCAGGGAATTCCAGGCTTACGTCAAGCGTACTTTACGGGTTAGCAGGGAAATTTTTGCTCATGCGCATGCGTACTCCACGTTACTAGGCATTCTTCGCTTACACAGCTAGCACAGAAATTCGGCGCTTGCACAGTAAGGAGAGAATGTTGTTCGCAAGCGCAGAATTCGGCGGTAAGAAGAGCCATGAGATTGGGGCCAGGTAAGAGAGGTAGTGTTGCTCCTTCCCAAACAGCAGAACAGGAGAGTAGTGAAACTCGATTCCACTCTAAATGGGTGATTCATATAATGAAGTTTCAAAACATACGTACCCTGCACGGACCAGCATCACCGAGATCCTCTGCTGGCTCAACACAAATACTTTCCTGGGTAGGGGCGAATCCAATCCTCTGGAACCCGTCATAGCGTTGAATACAGTGATTGATGTCTACCACATTCATCTTGGCATCCAGGAGGTCCAGAGAAACATTTCCTACAAAATAATAATGATATGAACATTACATCGTTGACTGCACGCCAGTGGCACAATAATAACAATTTTTAGAAGGCTAACCATCCCTTACTTGCAGCTGAGAAGCTGAATTGCGAAGGACACAGCAACAACATAAAGCTGCAGGAATACAAGGGCGTCTTTGGCAGCCAGCCACATTGACCCATATATGACTACGGAGCACAGCCTGAGATTGAAAGTGTTTATTTTTTCCAGAAGGAGGAAAACCGAAGGGCCCGGGGAAAAATCCTCATGGAAGAGGAGAGAACCAACTCCACCAGGCCACAGTCAGTGGTGAGAGGCAAGCACTTTATGCACTAATACTGACCTGTCATTTGTTTATGAGCTGTTTCAATAGTTAAACTTGTGGGTTCGAAGACTATTTTGCCACACTGGTGGCTCACCCCAGGTCGATCGCTAATACCCTGCTCAGGGTAGAGATACCCTGCTCAGGGTAGAGGTACCCTGCTCAGGGTAGAGGTACCCTGCTCAGGGTAGTGGTACCCTGCTCAGGGTAGTGGTACGCATCTCGGGGTAGAGGTACCCTGCTCAGGGTAGTGGTACCCTGCTTGAGGTAGTGGTAAGGTTCTCGGGGTAGAGGTACCCTGCTCAGGGTAGTGGTACCCTGCTTAGGGTAGTGGTACCCTGCTTGGGGTAGTGGTACCCTGCTCGGGGTAGTGGTACCCTGCTCGGGGTAGTGGTAAGCTTCTCAGGGTAGAGGTATCCTGCTCAGGGTAGTGGTACCCTGCTTGAGGTAGTGGTAAGCTTCTCGGGGTAGAGGTACCCTGCTCAGGGTAGTGGTACCCTGCTTAGGGTAGTGGTACCCTGCTCGGGGTAGTGGTACCCTGCTTGAGGTAGTGGTAAGCTTCTCGGGGTAGAGGTACCCTGCTCAGGGTAGTGGTACCCTGCTCAGGGTAGAGGTACCCTGCTCAGGGTAGAGGTTCCCTGCTCAGGGCAGAGGTACCCTGCTCAGGGTAGAGGTACCCTGCTCAGGGTAATGGTACCCTGCTCAGGGTAGTGGTATGCTTCTTGGGGTAGAGGTACCCTGCTTGAGGTAGTGGTAAGCTTCTCGGGGTAGAGGTACCCTGCTCAGGGTAGTGGTACCCTGCTTAGGGTAGTGGTACCCTGCTCGGGGTAGTGGTAAGCTTCTCGGGGTAGAGGTACCCTGCTCAGGGTAGTGGTACCCTGTTTAAGGTATTGGTACCCTGCTCTGGGTAGTAGTATGCTTCTCGTGGTAGTGGTACCCTGCTAAGGGTAATGGCACCCTGCTCAGGGTAGAGGTACCCTGCTCAGGGTAGTGGTACCCTGCTCAGGGTAGAGGTACCCTGCTCAGGGCAGAGGTACCCTGCTCAGGGTAGAGGTACCCTGCTCAGGGTAATGGTACCCTGCTCAGGGTAGTGGTATGCTTCTCGGGGTAGAGGTATCCTGCTCAGGGTAGTGGTACCCTGCTTGAGGTAGTGGTAAGCTTCTCGGGGTAGAGGTACCCTGCTCAGGCTAGTGGTACCCTGCTTAGGGTAGTGGTACCCTGCTCGGGGTAGTGGTACCCTGCTCAGGGTAGTGGTACCCTGCTCGGGGTAGTGGTAAGCTTCTTGGGGCAGAGGTACCCTGCTCATGGTAGAGGTACCCTGCTCATGGTAGTGGTACCCTGCTCGGGGTAGTGGTACCCTGTTCGGGGTAGTGGTACCCTGCTCTGGGTAGTAGTATGCTTCTCGTGGTAGTGGTACCCTGCTAAGGGTAATGGCACCCTGCTCAGGGTAGAGGTACCCTGCTTAGGGTAGTGGTACCCTGCTCAGGCTAGTAGTACCCTGCTTAGGGTAGTGGTCTGCTTCTCGGGGTAGTGGTACCCTGCTAAGGGTAGTTGTTCCCTGCTCGGGGAAGTGGTACCCTGCTTAGGGAAGTGCTATGCTTCTCGGGGTAGTAATACCCTGCTTAAGGTAGTGGTATGTTTCTCAGGGCAGTGGTTCCCTGCTCAAACATGACCTTTCACACAATGCAGAAACCAACGTCACTTCCTTCATCTTTTGGGGTGTCAAAAGTCAACGTTGTTTTTCGTCCCTCTCCCTGGTATCCATGCAGCTATCATGGAATCATTAGCATGGAATCACTAGTGTTGGTTACCAATCGTCTTGCGCGCATGCTTGGTAGCTCTAGCTAAACCATGGTCCTTGGTCTGTGTGCATGGGATGTTCATTCACACAGCATGTACAGATGATCATGGGGAACTGTGCTGGAATACTTCACCCAGGTTTTAAGACAATGAAAACAGTTTTTAAAAACAGTGGCTGCTCACCTCGATACTTGGTCTGCCCCCATCCAGCAACGTAACAGTTGCTGTGTTGGACAGCAGCGACTCCACTCCCATCCAGACATGCTGGTCTAGTGTAGTCAGTAAGCTCAACTGGCCTAGCGAGTTTCAGCAATGCCAAGTCGTGGATATAAATGTGTGGGTTGTAGCCAGGGTACACGATGATTCGCTCGATGGGTACAAGCTGATGGTACGGTGATTGAACCTCGACGTGAATGTCACCCACAACAACCTCGTCAAGGAGGGCTCCTAAGGAACTGCATTACGGACAAACGAAAAAATGGCTCTGGATTTATCTGTATGCAATTTGAAAAGATCAAGGAAAAGATCCGGGGAATGCAATGGAGATGGGCAGGACATTTATCACGAAGACATGACAAGAGGTGAATCAAGAGACTAACCAAATGGCAACTTAGAAATGGAAAAAGAAGAAGAGGAAGACAGAAGAGAAGATTGAGAGACGAAACCCAGACATACACAAACACGACAACTTGGGCCAGATTAGCAAGAAGGAAAAGAGAATGGAAACTGCATGAGGAGGACTGCATCAAGCAATGGACAAAATCAGCCTGATGATGATAATGATGAATTTGGTGTGGTGTACAAATTAATAAAATAGTATTGCACATTTATACCATAGGTCTTTTTGGTTGGTAAGCAGTTTGCAACAGCCAATGTTTTCTCAATCTCACACGTAGATCCTTGTCATTTGATTGGTGGAACATGTGTCATGTGTCATTCTTTATTTTGCATTGCCAGTGTATTTACAGCCTTGACATTGGACAGTTCTTTATGGAAATAAATAAAGATATCAAGTAATAAACCACAAAGGAAACTGACTGGGTAAGTTTTTTAAATATTTGGGTTTGAACAAAGAAAAATTGACTGGAGCGGGACTTGAACCAAATAGGGCTGGATAGCTCAGTTGGTAGAGCGCCGGTACGTTAATCCGGAGGTCGTTGGTTCAAGTCCTGCTCCAGTCAATTTGTCTTTGTTCAAACCCAAATAGAAATAATATAGGACGGTGTATATTGATTTTCGCAGTATCGTCTCCAAAAAAATCCACCCCATTCATTCATCCAAACAAGGCAAGGTTGTGTCAAAGAGATACAAGGTTGGCATCTACATGGAATCATCCACATTATTTAGAGGGGTTTTTGTTTAGTTTTCAGAGTGTGGGGTGGACAAGTTTCCATGTCTATTTTTTGTTTATTGTCAAACATTTCCAAATGACAAGAATCTATGTGTGAGTTAATAAAACAAATATTAAATGCATTTCGTACGCGCACTGTGGCAGGTTATATAGTCACTTAGTGAAATCTGGCTTTTCCATTTCACTCGGATTTACCCCTCGTGAAATGCAATAGTCATGATTTCACCTCATAATTAAATTCTGCAATAATGCAGTAATGCACTCACATGCATTGTATAAAAATCAGTTCTTGTAAAGCACTTTTTAATATTTTTAGCACAGGTTATATCCTAAGTACTTTTCATATGAGATTACATGTTCAAGTTAGCCAAGTCTCAGAGATTATCCGCAGGGATATTTCTGTCAGACGTCCAGCTGCCAGCAAAAAATTGAGGGCGCTCCGAAGTTGTTCCGGTTGTAACAAACCATCCGCTCCAAGACAGTCCAGGAAACTTTGTCAGAAATACACATCATTCGACATGAAGTCGTCGTGTGCCCGGAAGAAAGAGGCTAAGAAAAGTTAGTGGAGAAAGGGCGTAAGCAATTGATGTGTGAAATTTTGTTTGAAGAAAACTGGTTTTCTGCCATTCATAAGCCGTTATAGGAAGGTTAAATTCTGCATGAAAATAGACAAAACATTTGAGGTAATTCAAGCAACACATATGTAAAATTGATGCCATGTTTTTTTTGTCAGGGGCCATTGTATTGCTTACAGCCTTTTGTTACTGAAAAAAGTACTTGTGTGCCAGGCTCTATGCCTTACACACTTCTTCCGGGCACCTGGACGAAGGTTGCTTAACGGAAAGCACCGTTGATACATGTACTTTGTTATTCGCAAAAATCCACCTTACAATAAGCTGTTGCGATGTTAGCAGTTTTACTTACTTTGGTGAAGTGACGCAGTGTGCTGCAGTGGTTGCCCACTGGTCTGCGATGAGTGTGGCACCACACAAGTGTTTTTTGTTCTCGTCGCTGCTGTTGACCAGGATACGGAGTGACACCAGCCATGGCCACTTGCCAGTTTCTGCTACCTCACCTTGTACGATGCGATAAACTGGTGGGGCATAACCTGGGCGACTACCACAAGATTTCTCTACATTTGATACAGTTGGAAAGAAATTATAAACAATCTTATTTGCCTTAAGATACAAGTACATAATAGACTTTTATGTTTCGTTGTGTCAGTGCCAAAATGCTGCATCTCCTAAAATAGTTACACGCGAGCTTGAAATTGCCAGTATGTTGTAATCTCACTTAAAATAGCCAAGATTTACACACAAAACAAATATGAGCCGAAATACAATTTTAACATTTTATTTGCACTGTCTTTCACATTTTTAATTTTCAAAAAAAGGCTGGATTTCATATATAAAAATATTGAAAGAAAGAGAAACAAAATTTGTGGTCTTATCACAGCGGATAATCGGCATAATCTTTGGCCGGCTGAAGGGACTGATTCTATAAAAAAAAATGTACTGGCATGACTGAAGCAGCGGTACACCTACACATGTAGACCAACTCCACTGATCATCAAACAAACTTGCACAATTTTGAAGCTGGACATGTTTGATTACATTGTAGGTGGTTTGGGCTACAAAAACCGTTTGAAAGTGTTCGTTATGAAATGAATTTGGTTGGAAAGACGTTTCAAAATTTATTTATCCACACAAATTATAAGCCTTGAAATTGTGTGGTTTTCGTTTTACTTTGTGAACTAACACAGTCCACCATTTTGTGGAGTCAGAAATTTCTGTACCTTCATAAGAAGATGTAATATCCGGGAGTGTGGGTGCTTGACTGCTACCTGTGACATAAATCCCAAAGAAACAACATAGAAACCATAAAATACAATCGTTAAATTGAATGATTGTGCATGGAACACAGACTGCAGTGCAGAAAGGGTCTACCATACCATGCCCCGTGGGGGCAAAGGGTACCTAGTGTTCTCCACCATGTAAAAATAGCTTGGCACACCACCACGCTTTCTGTGAGAAATATTTGAGAAGTCACCACCAAGGTTTAGGCTTCTTCCCCACACACTCCCTCCTGTCCGTTCTGCTCCCCCACCCACCCCCCCCCCCCACCGACACCTGTTCTTATTAATCAATGCATGTAAAAGAACCCAGTGCACTTAAAGAAGGGGCCGGGTTCACCCCAATGTTTCTGGTCTGGTCGACATGATGGAATTGTCATTAACGTCCCCCAGCAAGCCTTGCATCGTATCACTGTTCTGCCCCTACTTGACAATTGCCCCAACTAAACTACAGCTTGGACTGGTCCCAGCATGAGTGTACAGTTGGTGCGCCCCAACTATACATGTGTAGTTAGGATCACCCATAAAGCTCTACAGGATAGCCTCCACAAAAAACGATCTTCGTGGTAGATCATGCATGGACTGCTGTGTTTGACGCACACTGCATGAGCTGCGATTGACGTAAATGGAAGGATTATCAAGATATTTTATTTGGAACCTTGGCCTAACGTGCGTATATATGCCACTTAAAAAACTGCTTTGAACAAGTTCCTGTTGCCTTAATCATTTACTTGGTCTCTGAGGTATTGATTTTCTCAAATTTGTCTCAACTTTCGCCGCCTGGGGCTTGTAAATAACAGTTGTGGTAATTTGTGTGGTAAAACTTGAGAAAACTATCACTCCATCACACACACTGACTTAACATGCTTAAAAATCACCCGCCTAGCCCACGCTGCACACCAGCTTTCCATGGCATTAGACGTCATTATGGCCAACCTCGCATCCATGGGGCTATGGCCAACCTAACTGCATTCTGCAAGAGGGTAGGCCGACACTTAGTACTTTGCAAATGTGACAGCCAGCAGTTGGGATTTTAGGGGGATGTGGGATATGGGGAGACTGGCTTCGATGTACTCCTAGAACTACATGTATTAGGTTCATTCCGCTATCGTCTCTTTTTTCCACGAGCCTTGTACATACATGTACAAAATCCTAGAAACTTTTTGCCCTTCACGCTTACAATTATTTTTTACATGCCTGCAGTTTTTTTTTAAATCTTGCCCAAATTAGGCTGTATTTGTTCTTTATACTCTCATAGAGCGTTGCGCTGTTCCAGAAAATCCATTCAACAACAAAAATTGCACAAAATCGATAAATTCTCATTAGTAGACCTACTTTTAGTACTTTTTTAGGGAGTTGAACGGAAAAAGTACACGGCGATCCTTTCTGGAAGTGTGAGGAAACTGGTTGCAAACTTCACATTATTTTCAATAGTCTGATAGTTCCCTGGATGCTCAAAGTTCACACTGAGTTTTTTTTTTTTTAAGAGATAAAAATTAATGTGTAGGCCCTATCTGCCTATTAAGTATTATTCAATGTAAACCCTTTAAAAAAAAGAAGCTTCACATTGCAAAATATACCGTTGAATTTGGTGCATAATACGTCAGAGCTGGTAAAGATGAACTACCGTCTTACTGATGGAGCCTGCCCTCTTCACTATGCCGATGGAAGTTGCTGCTCTAAATTACCTCATGCTTTTTTCAATAAATAAAATACAAGTCATCTCACAGTCATGACTCATACTAGTATCATAGTTAGTTCTACTTCTACCTAACCTCCCTAGGACTCAGCTCAGAGTGTTCAATCTATTCCTACCTCCATGCTTCGATGATGTATTTGCTGCGATACTGCGATTCCAACTAAAGTTGGGGCACAACTGTGTAAGTTGTAACACTCAAGAAGTTGAGACCAGTCTCATAATACTAGTCATAGTTGGATGGTTGAATGGTGCGATTGTCAAATTGGGGCGGAACATCCCAGGGGCGGCAGACTGCAGAGCCAGACGCCAGAGCAGATCCAACCCAAACAAGTAAGGTTAGGGATTTTGCAAAATTACCACAAATAATATTAATATCAACTCACCATTACCATGATTACTGGCTGCAGTTACTGAAGAAGGCGTTCGTGTATTTAGTGACGATGGTCCTAAAGTAAAAGAATCACGTTTGGAGTTCAATACATTAAATGATTAGTGACCCTCCGTCACTGTCACTTGTCAATCTGTCGGATAATAGTCAGTCGACATGTGCGTTGATGACTCCTATATATGGTCACTGGAGGGCGCTCTAACACGGCCGGGCACCGGGCATTCGCTCGTCCCCAAAGGCGCTGGGATGGGCAAACGTATCAAGCACGCTCGTTGGTTAATGCTCAGTCCCATCATGCATCACACTCACTCTGCAAGCACTGCATGCATGACGTACTTCCTAAACAAGAATCTGTGCAAGCTGATTAGCCCATCCCAGGGTGCTCCCCTCTTTACCCAAGCCGAAGAGAAAACAGGTCACACAATTTAAAAGAAACATTGATAAACTTTATAATTGCTGTTTACCTGATTGCTGGTAATTGCTGGTACCAAGATAGACCGGTGTTGTGGCGCCCTCTCCAGAGAAATGTTTTCCTGCTGTTAGAAGTGGATGCGGGAAGAAGAAAAAAACCACCAAAACAATGACAACATTTTGTGTTTTTAGTTTACACTGCATCTAGGGGTATGTACCCGCCAAATTCGGGCAAAACAGTGGGGGAAAATCGGGCAAAAAAAAGTGTTTAAAAAAAGGGCAAAACAAAAATACTGTTATCGTGTTTGTATTGAATTTCGGACAAAACTATATCAACCCCTCTCCCCCTATAAAGAGTCTTCATACCACATGCCACGCCCCTTTATCAAGTTCGCCTTCCTACTCACCATATATTTTCAAGGTTTAAAGTTGATGTTCTTATTTGAATGGTTTGAATCGTTCTTTTTACGGTAGGCTGAACCTTTTGGTAATAAAAAAACATTAACTTCTTCGATCCTTAGCCCTTCCCTCTCCCCTTTGTTTTTAGCCTTGTCTCTTGTGCAATGTTGTATTTTATTCGGGTTTTTTTTTTTTTGAGAAGTGGACAAGATTATAAGAAGAATATATTTATTATGCAATCTTTCAAGCCAATGGGCCCCAAAGTGCCATTCCTGAAACCGTCTCAACTCCTTACAGGATCGAGTATGCCGTGCCGGTGCAGGTGATTCTGTTCCCCCATACGGCAAACTGTGTAAAAACTTCTTCTGATAGCGCCCTCTTTTGAATCAACCTCCTTCACCTGGTTAACTTCCCCTTATGGGGGACAGAATCTCCGGGGAACAGATTTCCCTGAGACACTGGTGGCTTGCAGGAGATTCTGTCCCTATTAGATTCAGTCCACGAAGACTTGTTATGTCCGATAGCGCCCTCTTTGAATAAACTTTCTTCAGCCCATGTTAACTTAATTATTAATTTACAGTATCCGGGGGAGAAACACACGCGGGGGACGACATCCTCTATGACACTGGCAGCCAAATGAAGTTCCCCTTTACTCCTGGGTGGAGAGAAGCAATTATAATCAAGTGGCTTGCTTAGTAATAATACTAATACAATCATACCAGTAATGTGGCCTATCATGAAGAAGAAAATAGCAATGAAGATACACAGCATAACAACCATGATGATGACGACAGTTCGTCTTGTATGATTGCAGTAATCGTTGTACGTGATGCCCATATCACCATATTCTAGGTTTGGCTGGTGAAACTTGACCTTTTTGTCGTCATCGTGTACAAAGGCAAGATTGTCACATCCCCCCTTTGAATTCTGGAAGAAAGATAAAAATCATCCGTCATAAGGAAAGTACACAAAATCAGTCACATGCCCTCCACTCCCCGAAAAGTATTGGTGTCCTTGACCCCCCATACCCCCCATTTTGAAATCCCTCCAATACACCCACACAAATTCCCCTCAACCAAGTCCCTCCAAGTTCCCACTTGAACCCACCTATACCCAAATCATGTGGCAGAGAGTGCCCCCAATTGTTCCCATTTAACACACCATTTTCCTCTTGTGCAGAAGTACCGTAGGCCTACCGTACCCTTAAAATCATGTCAAGAATTGCCGAGATTCCAAGCACACAATGAAGACATAATATGAAGGGGGTACACCATGCCACATACCGAGCTCCAAATGAACCCACCCCATCCCCAAGTGAAATCTGGACCTTTATTGGAATAAAAATATTACCAGAATACACTTTTCACGGTATCAAACGCATTTAAGCACCAGTCTCAGTTTTTAAAACCATTTTATATTTTACATGAAGACGATAATACAATTGCTCCTACAGCCACGTCAGATAATTTAATAAAGACATTGTAAACCGACAACCGAATTGAATGAGATTTGACACTGCATTTTACTGTCTTAAAGATAGTTTAAAAGTGATGCGAACAATTTGGAAAGTTTTATGTACATTCTGTATCCGCAAACCTCACTACACAGAGAGGGTGTAAATCCATTAGTTTTCTTTGATTAGGGGCCCTAAAATAAAAATTAGGAACATTTCAACACCATCTGAAAATAAGAAGTCGTGATCAATTTATCACTACTTCCTGTCACCCTTTTCTAGGTTGCTAAAATAAACATAAGCTCGCGTACGGTAACTCAATGCCAAACAAAAAACTTGTGACAAAAAATTAAAGCAATAAACCCTTTCATTCGTGGATCAAAGGTTAGTGATTGATGATGATTAGGCATTACATTGCATTGGTTGTCAATGGTCTGACATCGGGTTATGTGTGAAGCAAAAGAGTTGTCTAATTAGAAGCCGCTCAATTAGAACCACCCACACCGTTCATTATTGTAAAGACTCTCAGGTCAAAACTGACCTGGATTCCTGGGGCCTGACGTATTTTTGGGTCAGGGTGACCTGGAAAGTAGTTAAAAGCTGGGATTTAACCCGGATTCTACATCAATTTGACCAAATTGTGGGTCAGTTTAACACAGATTCCGGGTCACATAGACCCATAAATGAGTCAGGCCCCTATGACACAGAACCGATTTCATTTTCACCGAGGAGTTTTTACAGTATAGCTGTTTACTTGTTACAACAGCAGGACGCTTTATTTCATTTTCCCGAAAAAATGTTCAAGTACGACCAATGCCGTCACTGTCAATGGGCTATATCGTGGAAATCAATGGCCTTTTCTGACTTCTGGAGGGCGGTTTTATTGAACTGTGTTGACAATATAGTGCTTTACAATTTGCAGCTAAGCAAAAATAAGCACTAAGAAACATCAGTCAGAACTGATACATATGACGTGGTACTTAGGCTGATTAACATTATTCTGGTAAGCAAAATTGTTCTATGCTTAGTACAAAGCCACAATTATATTTGGTCATAAATATTGGCTTCAATTATTCACTACTTGCGCAGAGGTGAATTTTGTCTTAAGTATTCTCGTAAATATTCACGATTTGGGGCACAGGTCATGAACTTTGTCATGAATATTATAATATCGTCAATATTCACGACTGAATATTGGCGTCAATATATTTATGACTTTCGGCACAAGTCGAGAAATTAGTCGTAAAAAGAGACACAAGTCGTGAAGTTGTCGCAAATAATAGCTAGGCGTCAATATTCGCGACTTGTGCATGCACAAGTCGTAAATGTTGGTGTTAATGGTCACAACTTGGGCACACGTCGTGAAGATATTGACGTCAATAGTCTGGATAATCTGTCTGGTCCACCATCACCGAAGTTGCTAAGACTTGTTAGACTTGGTTTTTAACACTTTTAAAATCCATTCTTTACCCTTTATTTTGAGCCATTCACACGTACCTTTTTTTTCAAAAGAGTACAGAAACATAAATAAACACAACCATTTTCCACCAACACTGCGAAAAAAATGCCTGAATAATCCAGAGGTCTAGTGGAATTGCAAGGTACACACGTAGGTACTGACACTGACTGACGCTTAAATCCAAACAGGCAAGCTAGTGTTGAGTTATGGCCGTCCCCAAGTGCCTGCCTACAGCCGTGGTGCAGGAAAAACATGCCACGTATGTTCTTTTTTCACAGGGTGAGGTTAAATAGTTCAACAAAAAACACTTTTTAGTACTCTAACATATCTAACATATCTGCACGATGGCACATAGAGACAAGTGCATTTAGTTGGCCCTTCAACAGACTGCTCCCTGCAAGAATCACAGAATTACTGTTTTGCAAGAAAGAAAATCGAAAGAAAATCGAAACGAAAACTACGGAGGACTGAAAGGGACTGAGAGAAAAAGGAAATACAAAGTCATATTGTGACTTACATCTCTATGACTAATAGTAGAAGTCATAAGTAAGACTTATATCTCATAAAAATTTATGACTTGTACAAAGTCATAATTAAGAGATACAAATGTATCTCACAAACATGACTTAAAATTGTGAGATGCAAGTCATCAAAAAGACTTGTGCTAAGTCAAAAGCATGACTTTTACTAAGTCTTAAATATGATAAAAGAAAGTTAATATTATGACCCCCCCCCCCTCAATGGCCCTTTCAGGCTTCCTTAATAAACATATCCAATAAATTAACTAGCGAAACAATAACTCGGTACAATACAAGTACATTTTGTAACACGCACTACGCCCACTTCTTGTTTGTGTAACTATAAGCAAGCAATAAATAATACATCAATAAGTATCACTACATATATCCATTAGCCTTATGGAGATTGTGGACACAGTGGTGCTTTGGTTTGTGTGTATACAAAACGATTTACCCAAACCTCATAGCTCCATAATATTGTATTCCCACTAGTATCTGAAAATGGTGTATGCATTTGATATGAGGCAGTGTCCGTCCAGTGTAGGATGTAGCCCTCCTCATGCAAACGCCAATCATCTATATTTCTTGTTGTTCTTTGTTCCTGAATAAGATCCAATGTCATCCCTCCATCTTCTTCTTTGCCTGCCTCGTCTCTTTCCCCCATTCTTAGTTGCCCACTCCATTAGTCTTGTTGTCCATCTGTTGTCTGTTCTTCGGCCCGAGTGTCCGGCCCGTCCAGCCCATCTCCGTTTAGCCTGTTTTACCTCCTTTATGACTTCTGTAACTCCAGTTTTCTTTCATTCTGTACGTGTGACCTTGTCTCTGATTGAGATGTGAAACATCAGGCTTTCCATTGCTCTTTGTGCGTTACGATCTCTTATCTGTTTTGTTGGTGTCCATGTTTTTGCCCCATGTCATCGATGGTAACTTCCCACAGTGTTTCAGCTTGTGTATAACCTTACACTTAGAGAGACAAGGTCAAATTGAGTTTGGGATCCACTCATTTTCTAGCAGATAGAGACCAGCTCATGAAAATGGGGGGAAACTACAGTTCTGTATATACCTCACGTTCAAATGGTGTAAAATATACCATTTTATTTGACAGGCCTACTCTTTCAAAGCAAAATGACGTCATCGGATATCAAAAACAAATGGGTCTGTACATTCCAATGAGGAATTTTTTGCGCAAGTCAAAAGGTCAATTTCTGTGCCGTTTTGATTGAACTTCATCAACATTTATAACTGAACTAAAACTTCTCTGTACAATAATGTGCAGACCATTGAAATGTGACGTCATCGAGCACTTGACAAAAAATGGACTTGAAGGGTAGCAAACACAGTGTCATTTTAGACCGTCCATTTTAACGTGAGGGGAGAGACTGTTTTCCAATTTCATAAGGACTCTATTTATGGGAAAACGAGTGCACCACAAAACTCATTCTGACCTTGGAGCCCCTCTTAACAACAAAAACAAAGTGTGCTTTTGGAAAGTAATGGACGTTTCTAGACTAGATGGAAAAACGTGCCCTTAAGGGACGAATACTGAAGAAAGGAAAACAACAAGAAGGAACAACATGAGGAAGGCAGAAACAATAGAAGGCACTGTGCTCCATCGATCATTCCTGACCTCTTCAGAATGTGTGCAGGCTTGAATTTGTCAGTTTTGCATTTGTTGAAAAAAAAACCTCAGAAAAAATCGATGATTTATTATTCAATTTATGTATTTGTTTTTGTTAGTTTTCTTTTCTTCAAATAGTGTTGATCGTTTGTTTCTTATAATACAGGATTTTTTAGAGCTGACAAAAATAGTCGCAGTGTTCACGTATTTAACCATACACATGAAATAACAAACCTGTGAAAATTTTAGCTTCATCCGTTGAATGAGTCTGGAAATAATAGTGAAAAACCAAGCATAATTTTCAGTAAGTAAACACATTGTCCATAATGTTGGTTTTACCAACCGAAATCAGCTGTTAGGTTTTCAGATATACTTTTTTTATGGCTTCATTTCAGAGGGAAATGTTGCACAGAAAAAAAGATAACTGTTTTAGTATGAACTTTATAATCATTATATAAGGTTTCAGACCAAAATTAATCCTGTATATAACAATACCTTTAAAAGATTCTTTTAAAGGGAAGGTATACGTTTGGTAATCACTCTTAAAATTAATGGCAATACAAACTTACTTGGTAAGAAGCCTACAGCAGCTTTCGATAGTATAACGCCGGATATCCACGATGTGGGAGTATTTTACATTATTCAAAAATTGTAGTTAGCCTATTTGCGTTTGCGTCAAAGAGACTTGTGTCCGGGTATATATAAAAAATCTTTGAGTTGCAGTTGGCATAAAATTATTTCGGGTTGTGATTTTGGTCTGTAGGCTACTTTATTAAAAACGTAATTGTAACTTTTAAGTCTAGTGCGTGACTCACAAATCTTGTCTCTTTCCATTTACTTCTCTCCTCAAAGAAAAGTGGAAAAAATTCATAAAATTGACCCAAGTGGAGAAACAAAGTAATAGCATTGCTTTTGATAAGTTGATCTGTGGTTATTGGGTGAATAAATGAATTGAAATGACATACAATAGTATCAGACTAACACTGCCGTTAACGTCAGCTCTGTCAGGTCTTCACAGAACCTGTAACCGTAATTCACGTCGGCAATCCCGGTGCCATGCCAAAAAGTGTCCGCTGCCAAATAGTGTTCCCTCATTAGCATACTGTGATATGATTGGTCATGCGTCCATGACGTCACATTATTAACTGGGCCTTGCCAAATAGTGTCCGCGTTAAACGTGCATCCCACCATGGCCTGCCTTCTACACCAATTAAATAGACGTCGTTACAGGACGTTACATATTTTCATCAGAGTTTATTATTTACAATTTTGTGTGTGGAAATTTTCTTTGGTACCTGTGACTAAATAAGGAACACTTCATCAACTTTACATTTAGCACTTTTTACATCATGGCGAGTATTTCCTAGTTTTTAAACCTGCAGATAACGCGCACCTTAGAATTATGTTGAGTTTCTCTCGTTTGAAATTTAACTAAACATTCCTGTCTGTTTTTAAGTGTGACGTTTTACAGTTCACTTTTCACATTAACTTTACGTTAAATTTATTTTACATAATTTGTGATTTTATGGTTATCATGGCAGAAAGTGTTGATCCCAGCATAGAGCAAGAAACCCCAGTCAAGTGCCCGTTAGCTTTATGCCAAATACCGAGTCTTGCCAAATGCTGTCCATTCCTCTAGCCAAATATCCTTTAACTTCTGTCAAATACTGTCCGGTAAGCAAGTATTTCGTCCATTCCTGTCAAATACCGTTCGGTTATCTTCTTGCCAAGTACTATGAATTCCTATCTATTTCGCCCGGACACTATTTGGCACCGGGCCGCTTTCTGGCATGACACCGGTCAGCGTGTGCAAAAGCTTAGGTTGTCACGCGGAGTTTCGGTACGCTAGCATGGGCTTGCATTCGACGTTCTGAGCCATGAATAGACATGTCTAAGTCTCCGACCGTAAGGAGTCTATGATAATAATTGTACACAAAAGAACCCGCAATACCAATGGCCAGATCGGAATAAGGACTTGGTCGAGTTTAGAATTAGAGCCATAGGGTTTGTACACATAGCCTACACAAAATGCGCAATAAATGGTGTCATCGTTATACAAGTATAATATAAAAAAAGCTTGACGATCAGACGTATACTTTTTGAGATATGGTGGACTCAAGATAGGATAATCAAATATTCATGACATTATAACTAAGTCAATTAATTAATGATATTAAGCTCATTGTGTTTTTCGGTAACTTCAAGATATAAGCTTCAATGGGATACAGGATCTGACTCTTTCGTATTAAGCTAAGTATGCCTTTAAAAACGAACAATGTGCGTGAACAAATCCTATGGGTTTTTGACAGATGGAAAGAACATAAAGAAGAAGAAAAAGAAAAACAAATACAAATCTTGGCGAAAACAATAGCTGTTCCAACTACTATGTCGGAACAGCTAATAAAAAAACCTTGACGAAAACAGTAGCTGTTCCGACCGCTATATCGGAACAGCTAATAATAGGGAGGAAAAACAAATAACAATCTTGAAGAAAACAATAGCTGTTCCGACTATCTACGTCGGAACAGCTAATACAAATCCCGACGAAAACAATAGCTGTTCCGACAACTATGTCGGAACAGCTAACAACAGTGACAAGGAGTTATACAGAGTGACCACCTGAACATTACATTACACAACAGTTTGGCAAAGAGGCAGAAATGCAAACAAGAAATTCTTTAAAAAAAAAGAAGCTATATGCCTGAGTATTCAATATAATGAAGTCAGACGCGAACTTTACGAGTTCAGAGTAAATTACCACATATCTTTGCGTGTGGGAAGCGTAAAAACACCTGTTTTGAGGTGACAAAATGAGACGTACAGCCGTTCAGCAGAATGTGTTGAGTGACCGTATACGTGCACTATTTTGTTAGAGGTGAAATTCAAGAGGTTTAAACGTTTGGGGAAAATGGTTAAAGACAGGCTGGTAATTGTCAAAGGCCAGTATTCTCAATTTGTGTATTCCAACATATGCATAAAAATAACAAACCTGTGAAAATTTTGTCTCAATTGGTCATCGAAGATGCAAGAAGACAATGAAAGAAAAACACCCGTGTTGCATTGTGTGTGTTGAGATAACTGAGAAAGGCTTCATGCCTGAAGCCTTTCAATTAATGTTTGGGTGTGAACAATTACCTCTCACTAAAACTACATTACTTAAAAGGGGGCCGTTTCTAACAATGTTTTATAATAGCAACAGCTCTCCAGTGCTCTCTACCAAGAAAGTAGTCATGGTCATTAACTTGTGGAGAAAAAAAGTGAGGGCAGCCTTTAAGTTTAAAACCGGAAACTATGAATGGTATACCAGCACCAATCCCTCAGAGAAAATATTTTGTCAAAATTAATTTGTTGCTTATTCCAAAAGTCAATACCGAGGGATGAACCATCCAGCACACTCAGATAATCATTTGGGGCCATCACATTATATAAAAATCTAAAATAAAATTACGAACAGACTCAATCAGATTAAACAAACCATTAACAAATCATAAACGGACATTCAAGTGAGGGAAAAGCACGGGGGCAAGACAGCACGGAACTACATGCAAACAGCAAAACTTAAAAGATACAAACATTTTGTTTGTTTTTCATAAAGGGAGTACATTAACAGACTGCAGTACTATTCCCTCAGGACATATGGACACGCCATTTATCATCTGGAATTTTTGATGCATTTTTATTATTATTTTTTGGGGCGGACCCCAGCATTTTTTCAGCGGGGACCAGTGGCCCCGTCATACGTGACTGCACTTATCCCAAGTTCTCAATAAAACAGGGGATGATATCTGACGTATGTCGAACATTTCTGATGAGAAAAACTGCCATCTTCCCCCTTATTCTATAGGTCCAGAACTTCACATGGGTTAAAAATTCAGGTTTACAGACTCTGTGCATCACTCGAAATACAAAAAACAGGTGTGGACACAATATGGACTACTTTGACTTCGCCCAAGAAAGTTGAAAGGCTAAGGAGTTGTTTTTTTAGAAACCTGGTATCAGGACCATTCCTGAAAAAATAACATGCTCGAAAAAAAAGAGCAAAAGTGAACAATCGTCAATATTAATTATGTGGTCATGTTTGAGGAACGGCTGGCTCAATTGGAAAATGTGGAAGTATACCACCGATCACGGAGAAAGAACCATTGCTGATGGATGGAACCTAACCTAGGGCCCAAGTTCATAGAGCTGCATCCAAGCAAAAAACTCAAACCAAAGCAACAACATAATTGTTCTTACCAGAAATAGGTTACCATGCAGCGAAAATGTAATTTCATGTACCAAGTTTAACTGGTTTTCAGCTGCTTTTTGCTAAGAAAAAACAAAAATGTTTTTAATAATCAAAATAATACTAAACGTAAACTTATATAGCGACAATATACGCCTAAAAAGAGACGCTCTATGCGCTTTACAGAGATACAGTTTAAAAATCTAAGGCCAAACACAATTATAGAAAAAGAAAAGTACAAGGTAAAACCTAAGTAATACTAGGATTCTAAAACAACAAAATTGTGAAAAGTCACTAAAAAAATTCTTTAAAAACATTCCTCCAATAACCTGGACCAGCTAGAAGCAGAAGCAAAACAACTTAAGAAGACAAATAGGTACTATAAAAACCCGAACAGGAAAACAGAAAAAGTGACCCAACCCCTCTCCATGAACGAAGTATAAGATTGTGTAAAAACTCGCATCTTGAGTAAACTTAAAGTAAACCCACCAAAACCTGGCTGGTATTTATGAATTTTTTTCTGCTTCAGCAGCTCTATGAAATTGGGCCCTGATTATGAGGTTCAGGATTGGGAGGCATGGCTGCATCGTGGAGGCAACACCGCGCCTTACCTCATGTTTGTCATCCAAGAACACTAAGTCATCATCAAGGCGAGTCGGGTTCGACTCCGGTGTCACCGCGCCGTTCATCGCACCGTCACACCCCACTGGATCACCACCAGGTGGGATCTGCTCAGGCGGTGTTTCCGGTGGAGTCCCGATCATCTTCAATGGGATGGTAACTTGTTGACCATCATGCTTGTTCTCAACGTTGCTTTCAATTGAGTCTTCCATGTTGTTGAGACAATCTCCCTATTGCTCTTGTCTCTAAACGGTGGAAAAAACACCCCACAAAGGTTCGTCAAGTAGACCGAGTTGAAGTAATACCACTTAGTCTATCAGACCCAGTCATCAACTATAAGCTCGGCTCAGCATTGCCGTTCTGTCTGAAATCCGTTCACGACATCGCTCTACATAATTCTGTCAACAACTTTACGGGAATCCAGCTTCAGTGCGAAGTGGTATTGGGTCACCTTTAAGGAAGCGTTTTGAAATTGTCCACTGTCATAATGCGCATGCTCCGCTAAGTCATCCGGCCACACTGTCGCAGGTAAACCAAAACGGGTGAATTATGTGAGTCGTTTCTTTTTTCTATGGCGACCGACTATTTATGTCATTTTGCCTGCAGAGGGTGTCCCGAAAATTTGAGTTGACACGGTCAAATAGCCTGTTGTTAATAGACTGTTGGTAATCAAGATCAGCATGAAACGAAAATGGCAACAAGAATCTTTGCTGAAATTCATTTAAATATGTTTGCAATCAAGAAGAAAATTGAGTTCACATGAGATTAAACACATTTTAAGTGTAAAAAAAATCCATATGAACACCTTTCTCTGGTGCATTTCGGAAAGATTTGCAAAAAGCCCCGTTACATCATCACACATATTACGTTATTTGTGGGAGCTCGGTTTTGTTGCAACGTGGAGGTTTAACTAAGCAACAGCCCAGAAATGACGGCAAAGTATTGTCAGTTTTACGCACGCCGTCAACGGCATTAGTGACCAGCTAGATTTTTCACAATCTAGACGTTGGGACCCAATGTTTTGATCGATAATAACGAAAAATTATGAAAATATCAAAGTTGGATTTCAATGATAAACAAAGACTTTAGCATTCCCGTTAATAAAAATTCGCTCAGGGAGCAGTTTAAAGATACCGTTAAGTTACATTAGTTTGAATGTCTTCGTACTAGTGAACGTTACTCCGTCACGTTGCCGTCGTCAACACTGAGACGGAAAGTACAAGGATCGTGTATAGAAATGACGCGACTACGGCGATTTGTACAGGTGTGTGATTTTCGTTTCATAACCTCAGTACGGGATGGCAAACTTGATCAACGAACAAGCGCGGTGCGAAAGCCGATGTTTAGTGGGGGCTATAGACCCTTCGCACGTGACGTCCTCTAACTATAGCTACTGCTATTTCATTTTGGGAGTCGAAAAGCAATAATATAACAGCGCATTTTTCATGTTTTTGGCGCGTAATAAGTAGAAAGTTACAATGATCATACAATACAGTGATACAGTTGCATGCAAATTTTGACTTCAAAATGGTGGACAGAACAAAAGCTTGCATTGGTGTAACTGTTAGAGGCTTTGATTAAGAATGATATGGGCTAGGCATAAAATTACATTGCCTCAAAAAGCTCATGTCTACTTCATTAATGAAATGCAGCGTCCTTTCCGGACAAACTCATCGACATATTCTACTTTTAAAATAACTTTCACACCATATTCATTTCAAACGCTTCTTACAGCAAAAAGCGCCCAATATATAAGGTTTTCCTCCAAGATTTCTAAAACTGACAATTCTTCATTATCTTCTCTACACAGGTACCTCCACCCCTACGGGTGAATCATTCTTTCCCATCATATTTATTTCATAACAATTTTTTTATATAGGCCAAAGCGCCCAATCCGAAGGCAACCTGCCCCTTTAAATTAATGGCCCAAAGTACATTTTGTCACGATGCTTTGGCGAGCTCGCTACACACCCATTGTGCGTGTTGTTTCTTTACTCATAAGTTCAGTATGCCGAACACCTAAAGATCAATTATTAAAAACGCTGTAGATAGTGAACACAACTTTTGGTCCCCTGTCCCGTCATCAAAGTTCAGAAATTTTCAATTCCATCTATACGTATACCCTTAACAAATTAATGGTTTCTCTTATAAAATGATAAGAGAAACTAATCTTAAATGGTGTCGTCTGATTTTGATCCCGTCTCAGTTTTTTGTATAAATATTTGATTTCTTGTGAAAAAAACCTTTCACAAAGTTAACAAGAATGTTGTCTGACACCCACTTTGCTGCATTCTTCGTACTGTTTTATGCTTTTTTTATCAGTCCCTATAGTGCTTTTCATGTTTCGTTTAGTACCTCCTTCGCCATCCATGTTTCTTACCGAAATGTTTATAGCTTGGTTTGACCTTTGACTTTCGCGCTTGTATATCTGTAAAATTGAACCCCAATATGTGCACACCCTGTGGGACATCTAATTATAACACCAGTCTTGGTTCGCAACGCTATATATAACGTTTATGGTTATACGACCGCAGCACTTTTACAGTTGGCAATCGATAAAGCACAAGGAAGCAGCTCGAAGTCAAGTTCATTAAACTGTGCAAGAACAGCGCCCGCAGCGGTTGCTGAAGATTCGATCACTTAACGTCTTGCACCTAATAAAATACCAAGGTCACACGCACACACAGATTGGGCACTTTGTGATCTTAGCATTATTGGGGAGGGGGGGGGGGTAAATCCTGTGTTCAAGTACCAGATCCTCCAGAGAAATATTCCGACTGAAATACTGTCATTGTAGAGAGTCTAGCATTTTGAAAACCTCAAAATCTCTGTTGCTTATAACTAGGCCTATCTTCGACATATAGAAAAGCATTTCGAGTCCGCGTTTAAGAACTTCAACAAAACGTTAACAATGTTGCTCCCACTTGGACGGGAACCAACGAAATTGATGACACTTTCACTGATTGTTTGCATTATGAGTTTATTGAAAACTTCACATCCAAAACTGGGGTGTTAAAATTGACACCATGGTGTTGTTCCATATAGATACAGAGGAGAGAACTAAAATTAACATAATTGGTTTTATTACCAGACATATAAAATTATAATAATACAAATAAAAATAATGACAAATTGAGGTTAAAGTTAGAGTGATATTTCAGTTGAAAACCAGAGAATTGAAAATAAAAATTGAATAACACTGCTGCTTCACCATTATATTAATCATAAGCCTATGACATTATTGAATACGTGTGAGATCTAGTTTTATGGTACCACGTGATAAAATATTTACAAAAGACACCGTTACCATAGTTTGAGCGAGAAAGCTCCATAAAATGTACAAAATAAAATCTATCAAAAAATAAAATCTTTACAAATATATATAATACATATCTCGAGCTCTGCTTAAACTAAAAAGTTACAATTAGTAATGTTTAAAATGAAATCTACATGCTGATCAAAAATATAAAAACTTTGCAGGAGACGCAAGGAAAGGTAAACGTTTGGTAATCACTCTTAAAATTAATGGCAATAAAAACTTATTGGTTAGAAGCCTACAGCAGCTTTCGATAGTATGGCGCATATTGAGAATCATTTCACTTCGAAGTAATGTGGTTATAAAAAAGACATAAGTTTTTATGCCCCAAAATTTGAATCTGAGAAACGTTACTGCGTGGACATAATATTCGCTCCGGATTTTCGGCGATATCTCAAAAATGTGACCACCTTCTGAAACGAATTTTTCACAGGCTTGTTTTATTGTATACATCTACATTTATGTAAGGATTAAAACAATCGAACGGTTCCACAAACCAAACGTATGCTTTGCCTTTAAGATAGATTTAAGATATTTGAGTTAAACCATCAACTCTGAGAGTAATGATAATTTTATCTGTGTTGACTTATCACTTACATGTACTATCTACAATTCAGGATTTGTGGCAGATTTTCAACAAATTAAACACAATGACTTTACAAATTTCCTAGGATCCAAAGTTAGTGGAAAAGGGCAGGGGGAAGAGTTGCACCAACTGATTGATTTGGACAGCGTGGGAGTATAATACAATTTTGAGGTGGGGAGGGGGCACCTCTCTACACATTATCCACCACTTTCTGGAATAAGTTAAATTCAGCAGACTGTGTGACAATATCTCATCCACGCCAGGCTATGTTCAGGCCAGGCTATGTTCAGGCCAGGATATGTTACTGCCAGGCTATGTTACGTGCCAGACTGTGTTACTGCCAGGCTTTGTTACTGCCAGGCTACGAAATGTGCCAGGCTATGACACTTGCTAGGCTATCTGCCAGGCTTTGTTACATGCCTGGCTGTGTTACTGCCAGGTCATGGTACAAGCCAGGCTACATACTACTGCCCTGCAGGCTCTGTTACTGCCAGGCTCTGTTACTGCCAGGCTATGTAACTGCCAGGCTATGTTACTGCCAGGCTATGTTACTGCCAGGCTATGTTACTGCCAGGATATGTTACTGCCAGGCCATGTTACTGCCCTGCAGGTTCTGTTACTGCCAGGCTATGTAACTGCCCTGCAGGTTCTGTTACTGCCAGGCTATGTTACTGCCCTGCAGGTTCTGTTACTGCCAAGCTATGTTACTGCCCTGCAGGTTCTGTTACTGCCAGGCTATGTTACTGCCAGGCTACGTTACTGCCAAGCTATGTTACTACCAGGTTCTGTTACTGCCAGGCTATGTTACTGCCCTGCAGGTTCGTTACTGCCAAGCTATGTTACTGCCCTGCAGGTTCTGTTACTGCCAGGCTATGTTACTGCCAGGCTACGTTACTGCCAAGCTATGTTACTACCAGGTTCTGTTACTGCCAGGCTATGTTACTGCCCTGCAGGTTCGTTACTGCCAAGCTATGTTACTGCCCTGCAGGTTCTGTTACTGCCAGGCTAGGTTACTGCCAGGCTATGTTACTGCCAGGCTATGTTACTACCAGGTTCTGTTACTGCCAGGCTATGTTACTGCCCTGCAGGTTCGTTACTGCCAGATAAGGTTGCTGCCCTGCAGGCTACGTTACTGCCAGGCTATGTTACTGCCAGGCTATGATACTGCCAGGCTATGTTACTGCCCTGCAGGCTCTGTTACTGCCAGGCTATGGTACTGTCCTGCAGAATATGTTACTGCCGGGCTATGTTACTGCCAGGCTTTGTTACTGCCAGGCTATTTTACTGCCAGGCTATGATACTGCAGGGCTATGTTTCTGCCCTGCAGGCTCCGTTACCATGGTTACTGCCGGGCTATGTTACCTCTGGGCTTTGTTACTGCCAGGCTATGTTACTGTCCTGCAGAATATGTTACTGTCCTGCAGAATATGTTACTGCCAGGCTTTGTTACTGCCTTGCTGGCTGTTTCTTAGCAGAACGGCATGATAGGGCAGGGTTTGACATGAGCCATGCAATACGCGGGTAAGTGGTACTTATTACAAAGGTGAATATCCATAAATTGTGTATAAATACTCCAACAACCTCAAAAGATTTTTGTTTTTTTGGCATGTAATAGTACTTTAAATTGTGGTGCTACTTTTCCTCTATAGAAGACTATAGAAGTCAGTGATTCTAATAAAAAATGGTTGCTAATTGTGCTGTAGACCCCCTGCATTGGCCGCAACTCTTAGCCAATGATAGAGAGACCTTTGACCTCGGTGAGGGCGCTGTTTGAGCTTGTAGTGTCATATGCAAGGGATATATTAGCAGTGCTGTGTACACACATAATCTTTAACACAAAATATCACCTAAATAGAGTTTATGTACATACATGTAGGCCTCTATAGTATTGCTAGTACTGGTGCAGAAATATATGGCAAAATGAATAAACATTCATAGAAGATATTAGCAGCTAATGTTGATCTTAAGATACTTATCAAAATTAAAGGGACACGTTGCCTTGGTTTGGGTGCTTTGGACTATAGAAGCGTTTGATATGAAATGATTATGGTTGGAAAGATGTTTTAAAAGTAGGACACAATGATCCACGCAAATATTCTCAAAATTGTGTGGTTTTCCTTTTACTTTAGCGGTCCGCCATTTTGTGGAGTCAAAACTACAAAATGGCGGACCGTGTTGGTTCTTAAAAGAAAACCAAACAATTTTGAGGCATATTCGTGTGGATCATTATATTTTACCTCCGAAATATCTTTCAAACCATGTTCATTTCAAAACAAATGCTTTTAAATGCTTTTTTATAGCCCAAATCGCCCGATCCAAGGAAATGCGTCCCTTTAATTGCGAACCAAGGGTGATGTCACAGAACAAATCACTGTGGCAATATTGACAACTCATCAAAGTCAATGCCAGGCTATGGCAATGCCAGGCAAAACTTAAAATAGTCCTAAACTTTAAAAAAGCGCAATTCGCATACATCTTTGATGATCTTGATCTTGACAAGGCAGGGGTCCTCCAAGCCTTAATTGCGAAGGTGTCTCATTTTGTCCAGGCACACAGAGTCCGTCCAGGCACTGTCCATGCACACGCATTTGAGTTGGCTGTGAAAAATAACTAGAAGTCTTTTGGTTGTACAGCTTATGTGGAGTGTTTGGATCTTGACGCCATCAAAACACCATTGTATCTTGGCAGGGCCCCATTTTCACCTGCAGATTTGAGGTCTAATGTCCACAAAATTGCAATCGCTGGTTGCCATACATGTAGTTCATCCTGTAGGAGTTCTGCTTCACTATTATACCACCTAATGTCTGCAGACAGCGAAGGACAGGCCGGCAAGAACGCATTTTTGCAAGAGGGCGCTGTTTTTTTAACATAAGCTTTGGGGTCCTAGATGCTCTGTAGTGCAATCCGAGCCACTATTTAACTTTTCAATGTCCCTTTTGGGGGCAGGATATTTTAAGTGTAATTTGCAACACGATTACCCCACAATGTATTTTCTTTTTGCGCGAGGTGAAGCAGTGGTGAAATGGATAAGCCATATTTTCACCGAGAAATTACATTCTGTGAAAAATAATAATTATGGGGTGGGGTAAGGCCCCAGAAGCTTTCGGTTCCTATAGATGCTCTGTCTCGCAATTTGAGCCACTATTGGACACTGAATTCTCTTTTTGCAACAATGCACGAATGAAAATTTCATCCGTGCATTGTTGAATACATTCCTTGAAATGCATTCAATATGAGCTTTGTTTAACTCAAACATCGATTCTTGTCATTTGAAATGTTTTGACAATAAACACAAATAGTAAGTTTCGATCACCTACTAAGATGTCCCGTACTGGAGCAGAAATGCAAGGCTGGAGACCTAGCTGAATTCCACGAAAGTGCCAACGGCTGTGCTCAGCTCTGGTTGAAACACAACATCTTGTGTGTGTGGACACGACAAGAAGAAGAATAGAACTGCCATTGCTGTGACGCTGACAGCCCAAGGTTTTGTACACAAAGATATAAGAAAATTTGTCTTTTGAGCAATCAGACGATACGCCAAAAAAATCCCTGTCAACCCACGTCCTGCATTGCACGCAAGTCTTGCGGAGAATACGTTAACTCATTTCATGTCTGTAGTGCCGACCAGCCAGTCGACCAGGCTCACACAAAAAAGTGGGCATATTTGAATAACAGTAGTACTATAACAAGTATTCCAGCCTGCCAGACGGGTGCAGCTTGGTGCCGATTATGAGTGCTGACAGGCTTTAAGGGTGGATATTTTTAATATTTGGCTATTCAAATGATTGACTATTTAATATTAATAAACAACAAACACAGAATTTGCTTGAAAAATAGCTTTAAAATCCTGTGCCAAGTTGTCTGCAACTGAAGCTAGACCACTAATTTGTTCAGTGGTGAAGACCTACCATAATTTAATTATAATATTAACAGTTGGAAATAGTAACACTATACATTACTATACAATTCTTTCAAAGTACAACTACTACTGTAGTCTTTACAGAAAATGAAGTCTATACGACTTGAAGTTGCTGATGGCAGTACTGTCAGATACACACACAATGATAACATTATACCAAAACCTAAAAACACATTCCGCCACCGCCTAACTACATGGCGACAAGATAAGATAAAGCAGCATACAAATTCAAATCTTTGGCACTGATTAGTAATTGTGTAAATTTATGTATATTACCCTTCAAGGAACCGCCAGTGAGCAGTCTGTGATTGGCCACTGATTATGTGAATAATTCGTCGTGGGAAAATTTACATACATGTATCCACTCTTCCACCCGCACCCCCTATTTTTCGACGGATTTCCATCAAAGAAAAATCAAAAACATATAAGACCGGAAGAGTACAGATTTGTCAACGCTTCGTCCTGACAGACTCCTTCCGTAGACTCGATGCGTGTGCGTGTGTATCGTCCTACCGCCCCTGTGCGTGAACAATCGCGCTACTGTGATAGTATATGAAAAAACTACAGACTCTGTGCGTGGACTATCGGGCAATGGGGGGATAGTACCGGAAAATGATAGACTCTATGCATGGGCAATTGGGCAAAGGGATGGGGCAAGTGGGCAATTGGGCAAAGAGATGGGGCAAGACAGCCTTGCAATCAAAAGTATCTTGCCTTCCTGACTTACTTGGTAAGAGGCTGAGACTGAGAGCGATCTTCCCCCTCATGTGGAGGTTCCTCTGGATGAACTTTCTCTTGGGCTTGAGGTTGAAACTGCCCCTGGGCAAGAGGCTGAAACTGCACCTGGGGAGGAGGTTGAAACTGCTCTTGGGGAAGAGGTTGAAACACATGCCCAGGTGGAGGAGGTTGAAACTGTCCCTGGGGAAGAGCTTGAAATTGCCCTTGGGGAAGAGCTTGGAACTGTCCCTGGGGTTGGTAAGCGGGTGCGGCAGGCTGCAGAACAAACTGGTTCGGATAAGCCACAGTAGCTGCAAAAGAAACAATGGTTCGAAATAGTAGTCGAGTTTAAAAATAATCTCACATGTCACCATGTTACCAAGATGCACCACGGCTGAGCGGTCAAGCGCACTAGACTCAAGTTGTGGTTTCATGATCAGCAGAGTGTGGGTTCGAGTCCCGGCCTTGACACTTGTGTCCTTAACCAAGACCATTACTGCTTCGTCCTTCGGATAGGACATAAAGCTGTAGGTCCTGTGTTGTGTAATGCTCGTAAAAGAACCCAGTTACACTTATCACTAAGAGAAGGGGTTTGCCCTGGTGTTTCTGGCAGTGGCTGCTGAATGCGACGGTGCACATTGTAATCCATTAGAAGGTGCTACATAAATGGGACTCATAATGGGACTCAACATTTAGCTCTGCTCAATCTGTTGAAAAAACAAATAATCAGCGCTTTGAATTGCCCCTAAGGGTGTGATAAAATGCTCAATAAGAACTAAGTGTTATTACGACTAGATTTTAAGGATGGAAATGGGTGTTAACTGCCTTTATTCTACATACTTAAATTGTGACCTGCAATGAAGACATGGCTTTAAGAAACTGCAGAGTTGTAGAGTAAGGCCAAGTCCGAATTGGCGGTTATGGCTACAGCAAATACGGCTAGATTCCCGCGCCTTTATGCGTTGAAGTATAGGACATTCAACACCGTTAGTAATAGTCATAGCCGTAGCCGTAGTTGCCAACTCGGAAACGGCCCCAGTCTTCTTTCTGTGATATATAGTCTGCTTGTCAATATGCAATATATTGCGATAGTAGATCTGATTAATGTCTGGTACATGGACTTGCTCAGTAGTAGATCTGATTAATGTCTGGTACATGGACTTGCTCAGTTACAAAGTTACTGCTTAAATTTGAATTCCTCAAACTATATGTACAGACAGTTGCTATGTCACATGGATCATGGGAAGCTTTAGCGTAGTTACATAGAAAAGAGATGGTGAACACCCAAACACAATGAAATGAATGTGTAGATGGTATAATAGTACCAGGGTTTGCTCATCTGGAGGTTACTATACAAAAAGTTAGCCCTAAACCATGTGACATAGTAAATTAGCAACTGTCTCACTCTCTTTGGTCTGAGGAATTCAAATTTAAGTTAATAGACCACAAGGGAAACTGACTGGGTAAATTAAAAATAACTTTGGGTTGAATAAAGAAAAAAGGCAAAGGGACAAAGATATTTACAAAATAGGGAGACCGACAACATGAAGGTTAGATAGCTCAGTTGGTAGAGCGCCGGCATGTTAGTCCGGAGGTCGCAGGTTCAAATACCACTCTAGTAAATTCGTCACTGCTCAACACACAGGGAAAGGCTTCCGCACAGAAGCATTAGAGGCATTTGCCTCTGTTGCCCCTGGTCATTGCCTTGGTGCCCCTTTGAAACGTTCCAATAGAAATTGACAATTTCCTCATAGAGGTGCTCTTTATGAAGGAGAAAATGCCTTGGTGCCCTTTGAAATGTTCCAATAGAAATTGACAATTTCCTTATGAGGTGCCCTCTTCAAAGGAGAAAATGCCTCAGGTGCCTTGCCCTTTCAAGAGCGAAGAACCAGGCCTGGAATGAGCTCCAGCATAATTACTAAGCTGGCCACTTACCAGTGGGGAAGTACACGCCATGCGGGGGTGCACCTATGATCATCTGTTGCGGGCAGGCTCGGTAGGTCACCTGTTACAAGAAAAGATAACAAATGTTTCATCTGCACATGTACAGGAAAGTTTCTGTCACAATCATCAAAAGTCTACAATAATTTTGTCATTCACCACTTCACATCGGCTTTTTTCAAAAATTGTTAGTGACTACCTGCTGTATTATTTTTTCTTGAGTAATCAGTTTCCTTTGAAAATATCATTGCCACAATGAAACCCTGACTTGATAAAGGAAAGACATCAAAGGTTCTCCTGGTTAGTTCCAGGATTTGATGTTGTCGTGTAAGATAATTGAGGAGGCACTCACTGTCATTAGCACAACCTAGGCCGTGAACAACGGCCGAAAAATCTGCCATGATATGATGGAGTCTGGTAACTCTCATATGAAGCTAGGCATTAAGAGAGTTCCATCATAGATGGACCAGTTTTCTTTGGTCACATGGTTGCTGGATGCCATTAATGGTTTAAACGCAGCACAACCCAATGTGCAGTCTGGTCTGGCACACTATGTTCACACATGCATTTTTATTTTGGACAGAAAACGGCTTCTAACCATAAGTTGTCGCAATTCTCTCAATAAAAGAGTCTGGTTGATTTACCTCTCATTGAGCCGAACATAATGACAAACAATGGTGGTAGCCTGTCCATTCTTATATGCCATATTTGTGCAACAACAGGACAAAGGTCTGGAATCAGGGGTTATAATGTACAATAAGCCCCGGAAAGGGACTTTACAAGGCAAGTTTTCCAGAACCTGTTGTCGCTCTTTGTAGGGGTGAAACAAAGCTTATTATGGTAGAGGTGCCTGCCTCAACACGCTACACACTTGATAAAAATGTCAGCCACCCGACGTGAAGTGGTTAAACAATGTACAAAATGAATAAGAAGGTGGAACACGTACCAAGGTATGAGGGTTACTGCTGTTGCTGCTCAAGTAGAGACCGAAACAAGTGAAACTGGCCCCAACAATACAGGTGACAAACTCTGCAATGCTGATCACCAGGATGCACACATCAATACCAACACGAGTACTCTGGAATGACAACGTCATCATTATTGAAACGTCCGATAAAAATATGTATAACTTGGGGTTGCACAAAGAAAAATTGACTAGAGCTGGTTTGGTTGGCTGTGATCCCTGGCTTTATAAGGCAGTTACACGATGAATGACAAAATAGGGAGACCGCCATCTATAGGGCTAGAAAGTTCAGTTGGTAGAATACCGGCATGTTAATCCAGAGGTTCCAGGCTCAAGTCCTGCTCTAGTCATATTTTTCTTTGTTCAACCCCAAATTATTTTCCAAATTACCCAGTTCAACTTGTGGTTTACAACTTGAAATTAGTAGTATTAGCAACACTCTTTTCATTAATAATAATGATTAGGTTTTGTATCCCATTTTGTCAGAAAACATTTACCTCAAACTCACCACCGTGACCTTAACCTTTGACCTTTTCACCCACGCAAACAATGCCAACTTTCCTCTTCCCCAAGGTCAATCCCCCAGCAAGTCCAAATGTCACTTTTAAATCAAGTTACGGTCCGGAAACGAAAGCTGGACAGTCGGACGAACACCATAGGCAACGACAACACAATGTACCTCTTCAGCCAATTGGGCTCAGGGGTTTTTAAAAAATGCTTCCAAAAGAGTGCCAGCACCAGCAGTGCCATGAAAGGTTTTTTTACTTACATAGGAAGTAAAACAGGTATAGGTCACATCATGCCAGTCACGCACATCAGGACAAGAGTACATGTCAATTGGTATGACCACACCCTCCAGAACAATTATGCCCAAGGCCACCACGCAGCTAATAATGGACATCACCATGTACCCAACAACCTGTAAATAAGACAGTTCATTTATTTATTAATTCTGGTTATGAAGCCAAGGACACTCAGAAAAGCGCTCTTAATCATCACTAGCCAAGAACCCCATGGAGAGAAGACAAGGATGGACGTTTTAGTTTTAGATGTGGGAGGAAAACCCAGAGAGTTATTCTAGGAAAAACCCCATTGCAATCAGGTAGGGACTGAAAACCCAATCCACAATGCCCCCGGCGGGATTTGAACCGGGGTCCCAGAGGTGGAAGGCAAGGCAAGATACCACTACGCCAACCTGACCGCCAACAACATTTTAAATGTTAATGCTTTTTGAAGCTTCAATGCATGGTGTGAATAATAACAAGTAACTATAAATAGTAAAAGAGGCGGTACAAAAACCAAGTGTTGTAGCTGAGCGGTTTAGTACATCAGACTCTGGTTCTCGTGGGTAGGTCATCAGAGTGTGGGTTCGAATCTCGGCCATGAAGTCTGCTAAAAATGGTATTCTTGAAATAAGAAAAACATCTTATTTTGAGAAAATATTTCTTGTGTCACTCCCTAGAAACTTTTTCTAGGGAGTGACACAAGAAATATTTTCTCAAAGTAAGATGTTTTTCTTCTTTCAAGAATACCATTTTTAGCAGTGTACGAATAGTAAAAATGCGGCCACGAAACCATGTGTCGTAGCCAAGGGGTTCAGTACATCAGACTCAAGATCTGGTGGTTAAGTCATCAGTGCGTGAGTTCGAATCCTGGTCATGACACTGGTGTCCTTGAGCAAGAAACTAGATTATAATCACTTCTCTTCACCCAGGGATAAGGGCGCACCTGTGAGGACAGAGATGGTTCTTGTGATTGATTTAGCTTGGTGCGCTACAAATTTGGCAGCACAGGCTGTATAGATGGATTGCACATGATGTCAGTGGCCACCATCTTTGATGACAAACAATGGAAAAGTGCAGGCGTGTTCCCGCTGCGCGCGACTCTCAGCCAATGATAGCCTTTCACTTGTGCATGTTTCATCAATGATGGCAGCCAATGCAAGGGGTCTATACTCTCTTGAAGGGAGGTGAGAGGAATTAAGGAATGAAATAAGTGGCCCAGTGACCAGGTAATAATGTTGAGGCACCATGAGCATCACTGTGTGGTGGATTTGAGCCCTATTAAGATTAGCCACTACCATTAAAATAGTTTCATTTCATCTGTGATTCTGGTTATGAAGCCAAGGACTCTTAAAGTGAACTTAATCGCTGTACTAGCCGAGAATGAAATGGAGAGAAGACAAAAAAAGTTTCAGTTTTAGTTGCTGGAGGAAAACCCTTGAGAATTATCCAGGGAAAACCCAAGCAATCAGGTAGGGACTGAAAACCCAATCCACATAGTGCTTCGGCGGAATTTGAACTTGGGTCCTATAGAGGTGGAAGGTGAGGAAAGATACCACTACGCCAACCTATACAGCCCATCATGCATGAATCATTTTTTCAGATATGTAAAGGTTAGAGTCTGAATGCAGCGGCCAGAGATGTAGTTGGTACCTGGCTAAACATGGATGGTTGGAAAACTTCCCTTGAACTATTTTTGCCTGAAATACTATGGTTGTGAGAAATGATCCTCGCAAGTTTGAAATCTGCCGTTTCATTATTCAAAAATTATAGCATTTCAGGCAAAACTATTTCAAGAAGTCTTGACTCTACAAAGTGGCGGGCCATGTTAATTCACAAAAAGTAAAAGGAAAACTGCAAAATTTTGAGGGATAGTTGTGTGATTCATTACATTCTACTTTAAAAACATCTTTTCAACCATATTACTTTCATGACAAAAGCTTTTAGAGCTGAAAGTGCCCAACTTCAAGGCATCGTGTCTGTACCCTGAAGAAGATACTCACCAAACCTGTGCCTTTATTCCGCCCAGCTCTTAAACCCAAGAATCCAGCAACAGTGAAAAACTATCAAAAGAAAAAAGAAAGAAAATTAATTTGTTTTGCATTGGAAGCTTGATGGTATGTCAAATAATGTGCTTCAATAAAACGATTACCTTAAATCAGTAGTACTATGAGACTGCATATTTTGAGTTCAAGGAAATATTTATTTATTTATTGATTTTATTTATTGATTATTTATTTAGACAGGGTAGCCTTATCAGTACTACATGTACAACTGCTATCCCTAAGGGCCCTGTGTATAAACAGTAAAAATTAAAAAGTAACAGAGAATAGTTAAATTCAGAGCAACAAGAAAAATCCATGAATCAAAACAGAAAACCAAGTGTAAAACAAAATCAAAAATCTTACAAGGTTAGACAAAAAATTACAAACATTTTAACCACGTCACAAAAGCAGAGTGCATGAAAATTCAAACATGAACCAAACCATTAAAACTATATTACAAAACAAGCACCCAAGGATTACAGTAACACCATCACATTGCAGTTAACTCTTTCAGTGCCCACTTTTTTGCGATTTGAACCTAAAATGCCCAGCTTTTTGAGGTTTTTGGGAAATTCTGTAAAAAAATATTTTTTAAAGTCTTTCTCACCAAACAAAATGTATCTTGCTGACTGCCTTGGTACACCCCAAAGTCAATGTATTTCTCGTTTTTAAAAGTGATAAAGCCCTCTTGTGATCACATGTTTATTATGGGTCGCGCATGTGCGACTGATGACACTTTTTTAGTAAAAAAAAAAATAGATCAAACATGTACGACCTTGGCACTGAAAAGGGTTTTAAGTAAACTAAAAAAGAGGCAAATATGGGCCAAATATAGCCACTCATTCAAGATACCATGCAGTGAATCATGGCATCGTGCCCAGTAAACTGTAGTTCAAAAAGTTCTGTTTCCCCATTTCGTTGGGCATGCACCCTCCCACCCAGCCCAACCTCTGTTAAGTGATTAGACAGCAGGCCATACATCACAAGGTTGTGCGGGCTCGAATCCGGCTAAAGTAACTGCTGATTATGCAATGACTAGAATAATCATTGTCGTCTAGTCACTGGAATCACAATTTATTGATTTGTGCAATTCATAATCATAGTTGTTAAAGTAGTGTTTGCAGGAGATTAGCCGTTGCCAGCTCCCCTTGCAGAATTTTGCTGAGTTCGTTAGTTGAGAAGATCATCCAATCAAACAAAACAACTGGCTCTTTCACCAAATACGTACCTCGGGAGTCTGTGGGGTGCACCCCACTAAAAAAACTCCCGTAGCATACGGTACAAATGGCTAAATATTCAAATATTGCCAATCATGACTACACTTACTTAAGATCAAGATGCGAGTACATTTTCAGTCGAGTATCTAGTACATGACATCGAGTGTACATTAAATTTCAGGTGAGCATCGAGTATAAACTTCAAGCATGAGTATTTTGCTAATCGAATACAATACAAGGATGAGTATCCAACATGTCCAAACAAGTACGAGTACCATAAAAAACAGTGGGCCTACTCCAGTAGTCCTTGAGTACAAGTACAAGTACTACATGTACAACACTGGGTTTTAACACTTCCTTCAAAGAACTTTTTGATACAGCCAAGTTCCGGTCATTTGTATAGTTTATTACAGGCCTTGAACTTCGCTCTTGAAGGGGCACGGCAATTTTCCTCTGTTAAGGGGCACTCTATTATGAAGAAAACGTAAATTTGTATTGGAACTTTGCAAAGGGCACCGCAGCAAAAGCACAGGGCACCAATCCCACCATGGCAATTAATGTGGGTGCCGTGGGTTATTTCGAGGCCCGTTATTGGAGTTGAGTTCCAACCTCCACTGCAGCGACATCTTTCAAAAAAACTGTTTTTTTCTCAGTTCCGACCAACCTCCACTGCAGCAACATCTTTTAAAAAAACTTCTTTTTTTCTCAGGTCCGACCATTCCAGCAGATCAGGCATTTCCGTCTTTTACCAATTTCCCGTTATTGTATGTACTTACACAAATGCCACACCAGATGGGAGCCCCAATGAAGTACATCTTAGCTTTCACAAAGATGCCGACTATGCCAAACAACACAGCTAGGATACCCAGGATGACCTGCAGCAAACCAGTGATTCGTAGGCCCTTCCAGCACCAGCTACCTTGCCTGCTCATGGCACCGGTCGATGCGTTGGATCCTTGTTGCATTGTGTACCTGATTATAACAAAATACAAACATGAGGGACTGTAATGACTTGCTCTTATTGTCAATTATTTAAAAAATATTTTGTATATGATTGAAAGTTGGGTGTCAATGGTGGACTCAAGTTCTGTAATTTACAGAATGTGGGTTCGAATCCTGGCCCGGTCAGTCATGACACTTGTGTCCTCGAGCAAGAATGGTGATGAATCGCAATAAAATACAGTGGTATTATTGTGCAATAAAATATGACGATATGGTTTTTCAAAAGCAATAAAATATAGCAATTTAATGCAAGCAAGGAGAAATGCAATACTAATAGTCAAGATAGTACAATGAAACAATAATATGGGCCATATCAAAATACTATGGCAATACAAAACCATAAATGGTTTCCCTAGAATTTTATCTGACAACAGTAAAAAATGCATATACATTTATTGTCACATGGAATCCCCTATTACCAGCTGTGAAAAGTCTCCTGTTATTTATAATGAAAAATTACTTTCCACTTCGACATAAAAATGAATTCGCTTGATTAAATTCGTCGACAAACTATCTGAATCATGAATGTGAGAACACGCGCAGTGAAACCATGGAGGTCCATGGTGAAACCCAAGGTGAGTTTCATCATGGAGGTAGCTCCATGGTTTCATATCATCGCGGTAAACTGGTAAAAAAAAAAGAGTTTTTCCAACGGCAAAGCACTTTTCTCTACACTAATGGACCTACTCCATATATGAAAATATTTAACATTAATTGAGTTCCTGATGTTAAAAGTCCCAGCAAAAGTACAACAATCATACTTTTTCGTCTCTAGTTCGCGAGGCCCAAACTTCCTTGACACCCACACCCCTCCTCATGACAACTAAACTATACGACACACTCCCACATGATGGTGATGATACATAATGAGGGCGCCCTTGAATAGGGTCAGAGTGAAAATTTTGCAAAAGTTTACCTCGGTAGGGAAAGTACATTTTTATCAAAAACATGTAAATAAAATATTAAAAATTACGCGACAGATCAGATGACGTTTTTTTCAAAGTGGGTGGGCAGAAAATTCTTGGTTACCTGGTTGAAAATTGCCAGCAATATAAGCAAGTTGGCGACAAAAGAATTGAGAGATGCCGCGGTAATGAGACCTTCCCCAGCTAGGGGCATCTCATATTAAACTTAATGATACATTACAAATACTAAACACAAGTACAAGCTTACCTTTAATAAAAAATTGTATAATTCAACCAGTCACACACAACGTAGTAATTCAGGTCAGAGGCGTCGTGTTCACGCAATATGAGCACTCGCACTCTCCGTCATCAGGTCATGTCTGTTGGGTTTAAACAGCAGCTTTTAGCTCTAGCTCGTCACTTCTTGAGTTGGGATGAAAACTGCAGCAGATCCACGCCCTCTTCAGCTGCGAGCAGACAATCTTACTAAGTTAGTAAAATGTAAACAACAGAAACGTAGCAGCAGCTCTCCCTCGATGGTTCTGTCTGCAGATCAGCCAAAATAAACACCGATGGATCAACACACAAATGTCATGTCTAACGAGCTGCATGCTCCGCCCTCTACGATCGTTTGAGGGCAACTATAGCTTTTCTGACCAAAGATCGTACCGTAATAAACTATAATTTAACAACAAACACTCATTTTATTGTTCAATGGCATTTCTTATAACAACAGAAACTGACAACTTTAAAAGAACCTGTTCTTCAAGAAGAAACAATAATGTCTATCTTCAAGGAAAAACTTCCTCAACACATTTCCTATGCAGCAGTGGTAGTGCACTGATCCAGTAGGCCACGCCCACCGTCAGCAGAGCCAGCAGTTTGTGTGAAGTGGGCGTGGCGCGTCAGTGAAATTACGCCACAACTAGTTACGAACAAGATCAAATTGAGGAACCAATCATCCCAAAGAACATTTCAGTACAAAAGGAGGCTGCATAATTAATGTTCAATGTTAACTCGGGAGAAAGAGCTCGCCACCAAGATTTTGCCTCAGCGAAATAAGAGAAGAGCAATTAACAAATTGTGTAAACTGAAGAAATTAAACACACGATATCCAGTACACTTTTTTATTCGAGATTGTAATGCTCGATACAAGTTCACATTGCGGAATAATTAAATAAAAAATTGAATAAGTTAAAAAATATGGTTACAGTTGAAGAGATGATATCATTTCAGTTCTCAAAATCTATGAATAATGTACTGCTACTACTGTAACCGAGTACTGAATTTGTGTATGATTTAGCTATACACATAAAAGCTAGTTTTTATATAGCGCTTTATCTACGGCATCTCAAAGTGCTTATCATTATTTCTAGACAGGTTTTTAATTTTTTTTGAATTATTAGATCCATTTATGGCACATTCAGCAGCCACTGCATTTGCAATAAGTGTAACATGGTTCCTTTATTGTACATTACACAACACACCGGACAGACAGCTTTACGTCCCAGCCGGAGCTCGTAGCAATAATGGTACAGTATCTCGCTCAAAGACACAAGTACCACGAAGGGGACTCCAACCCACACTCCACTGTCATCAGAAACACCAGGGCCCAATTTCATAGCGCTGCTTAACGGTAAGCAATTTTTTGTGCTTACTATAGCAGAAAAATTTGCTTAAGCGCAAGCATATTTCACAGGTTAGCAAGAAAATTAGGCAGCCATCTTGTGCGTTCACCATGGATTTGTATTGTTACGCCATTCATTTTCATACAGTAAGCACCGGAAGGTTAGCATGCCTTTTCGTGTACTAACGGTTAGCAGCGCTATAAAATCGCACTGTAAGCACAAAATCGGCCATTAAGCAGCTCTATGAAATTGGGCACAGAGCTTGTGTCTGGTGCTCTTTAACTGCTCTGCCAAGAAACCCCAAGTTAATCAATTGACACGGCATGATATATTATTTAAAAACTGGAATGAAAAAGATCACCAATACAAAAAGTGAAATCTATTGAAATGTAGCATACAGGATTGGTAAGGATAAAAAACACTATTGTTTAAATTTGGTTTGAAATCTTAATACATTATCAAGTTCATACAAGCTGAATAGTGCGACTATTTCGTCAGCTCTTTCAATCCTGTATGCCTTTAAATATACACAAAATTAGTAGGGGAGATGGCCTTAGCTTTCGATACATAAATATAATAACAATACATAAATATAATAACATAAATATAATAACGATTTTGCTCAAACTCGAACTAAAACAATTTGTGCTATGCATTTTAGATAGGGCAGGTCCTTTAACGTTCCTTTACAGTAAAACAAAATCTTCACATGCTGAATAAATATATAAACATTTAAATTTAAATAGCTGGCAAGTATGGCAATAAGAAAAATTTCAGATTTTCATGGTAAACCACCGATCAATTATTATTTTCACCTTCTTGGTGTATTTACTTCATAGAGTTATATATAGGAACTAGAGGGCGCACTGGTAATGCTACGTGCACAAACGCGACGGGACCGCAAGGAGCCACGCGCGCCATTTTGTACGATGGCAACATTGAATACGAATTACGCGGTGTGCTTGCTAAATACACATTATGCGGTCTATAAAAAAAAAGGCGGCTGTATTAAAGTTGTTTCGTGGGGTTTAGGTTATTTGTTTCAATAGTAGAGGATGAACACACACATGCCACGATCACGATTTATTGTCCAAAGTGAAGGTATATTATCCTAAAATATTATATTTATTCGGGGATTATTTAGTACTACAAACGGTCTTCACTGGCATTCATAAATTTCACAGTAAACCCTTTCATTGTTAACCATTGCTCTGTTGCAACACGCACAAATAGTTTAGACGTTGTTTTTTACTACTTAAGAAATGGCCGCCACGCTGCCCTTGTCGTGCCGCGTACCTAGGCTAGTGCGCCCTCTAGTTCCTATATATAACTCTATGATTTACTTACAGTTACCAGGGGTCAGAGTCACTGCTGACAAAAAAAGTCTGAAACTGGGATCCAGATCTTAGAAGGTACTTTAAAATGATGGCATTTCCATCTTTTGATAACCCCTAGAGTTTATAGATTCCAAGGAGCTTGTGGGAACAGTATCCTCAGTGCTAGAGAAGTAGATCAAAGAGCCTGACTTATTTAAATTGGAAAACATTACAGCTTTTTTTTTTTTTTACCAGGCAGACTGAAAAATAAGTCTGAAGTCAGAGAAAAGTCTGAAATTTCTCACCCCTGTAAATGAGGGTGCTTGATATGTGAACCAGAAACACCTACGTTAACCCCTACTCTTCCATGATAAGTGTCCTGGGTTCTTTTACATGCACTACCAATTCTTGTACACAGGACATACATGTATGGCTTAATGTCCCATCCCAAGGACAAAGCAATGAGGGTAAAGTATCTTGCTCAAGGACAAAAGTGCCACGACCGGGACTCGAACCCATACAGGGCTCGAATTTGACACTGGACCACAGGCCCGAGGCCAGTGATTTTAACCCCGGGCCAGTAAACTCATGACCGAACAAGTCCAGCAGTCTTGTGGTTTTCAATTGAATAAAAATACCTCACTGCGAAATATCTTTTCAACAAAAATTTGAAATTATGTTCAAATGTTGACTTTGAGTCTGCTAGAGTAAATACAATTCCTTCAAGTATCAAAATATACTAACCCATAAGACAAATAAAATAAATCTTCTAGGAGTGCTTGTCCAAATAAAAACAATTTACATGTTAAACTGTTTAGAAAGCTCTTTCTTGTGAAAGTTCTGGTCTTGTAAAATAAATTGTGGTTCAGTAAACATTTTGAGCTACCAAGCCCTGCAGTCTTGTGGAATTTTATGCCAAATTCGAGCCCTGCCATACTCTGCCAATCTCAAACACAAGAGCTCGAGTCCGGTGCTCCGAACTGCTTGGCCATGACATGCCCAAATTGGATCTTCAGTGATGAGACTAATTAAATTCAAGTTATGCTTATTTGAAGTCTGTACATAAATATAACCAAAAGTATATTTCCAAAAGTATAAAACATCAATTAACCAGGGACGTGATAGGCTGTTGAAAAACACCTGAACTGTGAGCGCAAAGCATGAAAGCTTGCGAGGGCGAAAACTTGCCAGCTCGAAGCCTACTTACATGCATTTATCTTTGGTTTTAAAAGCCCTAATCTGCACTCTGGGGCATTCTATTTGGTTTTATCTTCATGTTTTTTATGATCTTAATTACAAAAAAATATTTTAAAAGGGGGGGGGGGGTTAAAAAAATGGATTTCCGGTTAAAAACGGAGAAATCACATCCCTGATTAAGTGTTTAAATGTGTATGAACTTTTTAAAAATTACACGAAAAATGTGTACATGCACATGAACAAGGCAATAGCACCCAAAGACCCGGTGGGATTGCATTCCAATAAACAACACAAATACTCCTTGATAGGGCCTATACCTTCAGAAACTGAAAAGCAAAAATATTTCACTGTTTTTAATGTGCAGGTCTGATAGCAAAACCTATGAAAACTAGCCTCTTTTCAAAACAGGAACCGACTTTCAGCCCAAAGTCTACAGCCGACATCAGAAGTCTATTTTATGCACAGGTATATTTCAGTCTACTGCAATACAACTTACAACTCCCTCGTGGATCTGAGATTATTTTAAGTCATATACAAAAACAAAACTAGAAGCCATGCTGTGTACCATTTTAAAATTTGTTAAAGTATTTCAGAAGCAGGCAGCTTGCATAGTATTTATACGTTAAAAAAAACCTACAATGAGTCTATATTTAGGCATTTGATAAACCTACAATTTGCTAATACTGACCCTATTGCATCAAGTCTTACGTTGCAACTGTCTGCCAAATTTTGAGGGTCAAATTTTACGTGTACGTTAAAACTCAGCAGTGTATGAGGGACGTTGTCAGCACATGCCGGCATATTTTAATATTTCCATTGTCTGAACCACGTCATACACACCAGTCAGCTCATGTGCCATGACATAGGACAGTGATTTGGTTAGGAAGGGCAGGACAAATCTCTGCCAGCATCCTTTAAATACAAACAACGGAATGTCAATTATCAATGGTAGATGAAACCAAGTGATAAAACTTAATTTATTAAGAAGACAAATAAGCTTAAATTAACCCAGGCAAGACTAGACTTGTGGACGAGTCGTTAAATGTCTGTCGTGGTGATAGCGTTCCGACTCTCTCCCCGATTCTCGCGTCACTGGCGATGTTCTCGCGAGACTGCTGGCCCCCGCGAGACTACTGCTCTCGCTACTGTGTAGTTTTATTTAAGTAGTCGGCAGCCAGCAGCTTCGCGTGAGAGCAGTGATCTCACGAGAGCAGTCTTCAATCACGGAGCCCTGAATGTATTAGGCCGCCACCACGACTCGACTATCATCGCGACAAACATTAACGACTTGTCCACAAGTCTAGGCGATACCTGGACATCTCAACACAACACTTAGAAGAAAAAAAACTGTTGAAAAATGCAAAACAAACCCTTGAAAAATCTTGTCAGTATGTGCTGACAACATACCCCTGGAATGTTAAAACCAACAGGTCCCTCGCTGCACTGTTAAGGCCTTTTTCTAAACTACAAGCAACGTGCATGAAACAAGAAATAATTGACATTGCTGGCTGGGAAACAATTTCTGACTGAGCCAGAGACAGTCTTGTCACAACAAAGTCCCACCAACGGACTAGTCTTGCCACAAAAATAGTCACGCTAAGTGTACAATCTTGCCACAAATAGATCTTGATCTGGACAAGACAGCAGATTATCCTGACTTACTTGAAAAGACTATTCATGATCTCCACCCTTTCTGGGATCAAGAGGTGCCTCTGGCTGAACTTGCCCCTGGGGAGGTGGTTGAAACTGCCCCTGGGGAGATGGTTGAAACTGCCCCTGGGGAGGAGGTTGAAACTGCCCCTTGGGAGTTGGTTGAAACTGCCCCTGGGGAGGAGGTTGAAACTGCCCCTGGGGAGGCGGTTGAAACTGCCCCTGGGGAGGAGGTTGAAACCGCCCCTGGGGAGGCGGTTGAAACTGCCCCTGGGGAGGAGGTTGAAACTGCCCCTGGGGAGGCGGTTGAAACTGCCCCTGGGGAGGCGGTTGAAACTGCCCCTGGGGAGGAGGTTGAAACTGTCCCTGGGGTTGGTAGCTCTGGGCAGGCTGCATAACAACCTGGTTCGGGTAGGCCACAGTAGCTACAAATGAAACTGTGGTTCAAAACAATAATCGCGTTAAAACAAAAACCTACTCTCAGTCTCATGTCATCATGTTACCAGTGTCAGGATTTAAGGCCGTGTCAGAATTTGGCGGCTACAGCTACAGCTGGATTGTAGTGTCATCATACGTTGAAGTATAGGGCGTCCTTAACAACACCCTTAGCAACAGTCATAGTTGTAGCCGGAGCTGCCAATGCGGATACGGCCTTAGACTGCAACTGGGAGGAATACTAAATGTCTCTATTCTACATCAGTCCACAATGTGACCTGCCATGAGAAACAATGAAAGCTTGAGCAAGCCATAATGCAGGGCTTAAATGCCTTTAGTTTAGGCCCATTCTATAAGCTTTTTTCCTTGCATTGATATTCTGAGAGGAGAGTGACAAAAGACAGAATTACAGGAAATCGGATAATATAAAAGACATTTAGTTTCTACAGAGCCCTAATCCACTTATCCAAGTAACTAGGGTGACCGCCAATGTTAAGGCTAGATAGCTCAGTTGGTAGAGCGCCGGCACATTTCCGTAGGTCGCAAGTTTAAAGTCGCATCTCCTTAAGGTGATCCCTTGGCTGCCACTACCCTTTTGTCAAGGCCTTCGTGGCTTGGACAGCTTCGTAGAGCCGCGATCCCAAGCGACTGGAAGGGGAGATCATGCACGCGAGTGGCGAAGCCACGAGGGCCTTTTCCAACTTGTTTGCGGTTTCTAATGGTTTTCCGGCATTAGAATTTGCGATTATTAACTTGGACCTTGTAGAGTTTTAAAAATCAACGCAATTTGTAATTTTGCTAAGGGCAGGATTTAGTTGATCTAGAAGAATGTACATAATGGAGACTTACCTCCAGGGGGGTAGTACACACCCTGAGGGGGTGCTCCAACCATCTGTTGGGGGTAGGCTTGGTAAGTCCCCTATTTAATGGAAAGAAACAAAATATCTATAGTGTGAAAAGATCTATTGACTTTCCAGAAGTACAAGACTTCAACGATAGCCCTTGAGAAAAAGGTATGTCACAAGAACATTGGCAAGGGCTATGAGACCTTGACAGACTGCTCAGTTGGGACTGTCAACTGCGTATAAAACGACCTTCGTATTGGGCAAACATCTAATCCTGTGAAACAAACAAAACACATCTGCAACTTATTCCCAATGATTGAAACTTTGTGGATAAACTTTTCCTCAACATATCCTGGAATAGTTTTGAGAAGACGTCTAAACGATAAACATGAACATAAATGGCAAAGCGCTGCAGCAACATGGTGTGCGGTTTAAACAGCTACTTGAGCGATGCGTTTTTAGCGGGAAGATGCTATTTCATCTTGGTAAGAATGTGTTTGTTTATCATCTAAATCGATATAAATTGATATTTGTACACTTCTGATTTATTCATAATTATCGATCAAAATGTAAGGCCCCAACCTCAAGGTTTTCAAAAAGTAGAAACACTCCTGCCATTGACGGAGCGCGTCAAAATGACAACAATTTGACGTCATGTGGGAGGTTGCTTTGTTATACCTCCATGTTGCAGTTTTGTAGTCGAGTCACCTGTGTCGAGTCCGAGTCCGAGTCACGAGTCATTAGGTCCGAGTCCGAGTCCGAGTCCCGAGTCACTTGGTCCGAGTCCGAGTCCGAGTCACGAGTCACTTGGTCCGAGTCCGAGTCCGAGTCACGAGTCACTTGTTTAAATATTGATTGCAAACCAAATGTTGTAAAATAAGCATTGGAAATGACAAAATAAAACACATTTAATTTAAACAAAGTTCTGTACCTGCAGTTACAATTTTATTTGAGGTTTAACTCCTTGCCCCTTATCCAGAATATCTTTTAAGGATTTAAAATGATTTTTTTTCTCTTCAAAATAACCAATGTACTGATTTATTTATTTCAGAAAGGTTAATAGCCAACAAATTTAAAGAAACTTTCTCTAAACCATAAACCTTGTTGGCTACCTACCTTTCTACCAGTATATAATTGGTTATTTTGAAGAGAAAAAAATCATTTTAAATCCTTAAATTCTGAAAAACTTAATCCTTAAAGACACTGGACACCTTTGGTAATTGTCAAAGAAACGATACGGGGCGGAACGGCGGATGCCATGATTAACAAAGTTTCCTGACCAAGTTTCGCGTGTGCGTGTTGACCATGTGTGGAAACTGGTGCAAATAACACACAGCCATCACAGTGCAATAATGCAAGCAGTGTTTTACAGGTACCAGACATGCCATTTCCCTGGTAATATGCACAATTGCTTCACGCAAGCAGTGGCTATGGTGTTAACGTTGACAGATAACCAGCATTAATATTGGTGTCGTGCATCTCAGTGTTATTGTGCGTATTGAACATACGAATCGAACATACACGCGCTGTATGTACAGTGCCATCTACTACACAATACTACTACAATAATCACGAACACTATTACTCGCAACACCATACTACAGTGTACTTCTTGTGCTAAGACGTTAATATTCGTCCATCCATGTGCACTCCGGGAATGACAATCGGATCATCGGAATCGTTTTTAATATTGAAAAAAAGTATTGTTTGTGAAACTACGTGTCTCGCAAGTCACGAGTCCTCGGGGACAAGTCCGAGTCACGATAGTCGAGTCCGAGTCAGAGTCCGAGTCTTTTGCAGACGTGACTCGAGTCAAGTCCGAGTCACCGAAATTGGGACTCGAGACGGACTCGAGTCCGAGTCCTGGACTCGTGTCATAGAACACTGCCATGTTGCAACAAAGCGGCTTTACAAAACAGAGCTCCCTCATGAGGTAACATGAGTGATGACGTAACAGGGCTTTTTGCAAATCTTTCTGAAAAACACCAAAGACGGGTATCCAAAATTATTGGCTTTTACACAGTTAAAATCTGTTTAAACTCATGTGAAATCAATTTCCTTATAGATTGCAAACATTTTATTTGAAATTCAGCAAAGATCAGTTGTTGCTGTTTTTGTTCAAGGTCTTTAAATAAGAGTGTTAAACACATACCATGGTCAGAGGAGAAGCGTTACTGCTCCTGGTGCTACAACATGTATAGTAGAGACCACAACACGTAAAACTGGCCCCAACGACAGAGACGATAATCTCTGCGATGCCAATCAGCATGATGCACACATCAATACCAACACGCAAACCCTGAAAGGAACATCACCATTTATCAAAATGAATACTTCTAGCATTATGTGAGCAGTTGGTGCAAGATCATGGACAATAAAAATGAAATAAATTGAACCACTAACCAGACCTGTGAAGACCCTGTACTGTTATGAAAAGTTAGTTGTTATTCATAAGTACTTGGCACAGTTCAGCCATTCTGGTTGGTTGAGTGGAGATAAAGTGGCCATGAAAGTTGGCTCTAGTCGTGTCGCAGCTGAGTGATCAAACGCACTGCACTCAAGCTCTGATGTTTCTGATCAGCAGAGTGTGGGTTCGAGTCTTGGTCCTGACACTTGTGTCCTTAAGCAACACACTTAATCATTATTGCTTCATACTTTGGATGGGACATAAAGCTGTTTTGACATCGATATCGCCGATGTCAAATTTGTAATCATATCAAAATATCGAAAATTTGATATATCGAAAATTTTGATGTATAAAAAATGTCAATGTTCCTAAGTGATATTGAAAACACTGATGAAAGAGTGTCAGATTATCCAGACAATCTCAGGGTTTTAGTTTTAGAAAAGCTGCCGTCCTTATTTGTAGTTTACAACATTGAGTAGGTCTATTAAATAAAATACATTTGACGACCAACTGCGCTGGTAGAGTTGTTCTTTGTGTTCACCCGCGGCCCGCCGCTATAGTTCATGTCCGCTTGCGCAGTATAATCTCAAAAGAAACCGGCCTTGCTGCCCCAGCCTATCGGTTGTTTGGGACGTAACCCTCCATTGATCTGATTGGCTAAAATGAAATATTGAGCGATGGTTGTTTATTTTCCGTTCTCTCTTCTTGTCAAGTAGTCTCCTGGTTATCTCCCGGTGTTTTGATTGTTTATAACTTAAGGTTGGGTGATGGCTTGTGAACAAACCGTGTGAGTGAATATTTGAATTTGCAAAAGCTGCGCTGCACTCTACCTCGTTCTTAGTTCTCTGATAAATGCATTTTTGTTGACTATGATCACAGAAATGTAATATTTTATAACTCAAGATAAAAATAACTCAAGATAAAAATCAAAGCAAAGTGATGTCAAATTTGCCGTTCATGTGACCATGATGTGACAGACTCGATGCTGAACGTTGTTTTCGCTGGTAGCCATCAGCGTGTAAGCGAAGTAGCATATCAAAGGTTACCAGAGAAATGTTTCTGGTTTTCGGATCGGACAGAACCGCATGGCTGGTCCGATCCGAAATAAGTTTGGCAACAAGAATTATTTCCGAACCTTGACTGAATGGTAAGCTTTTACGCAACGATATTTTTCAGATCTCCCTACAAAAGTATGAAAAACAATACATTTTTTCATCATGGGGCCGCAAAAATACCTCGCATTATCCGTGTTCTCGTTACGACCGTGCTCGTATCTTCCGTTTTTTAAGACGTAGAAACACGCGTTGGACAGTTGGGGACCGGTGAAATACCTCGTATAAACCGGCATCTTGTATCTTCGGAGCTCGTATTAACGAGAGTCGACTGTACACCAAAACACAAATTTCAAAGACTCAAAGCCGCCCTACAACTTGATTGACACTTCTGCGCCAGAACGCATTGAATCATGACCGTCCGTTGTTGAACACTTTTTTTTTTATACTTCTTACATCGGCGACTGACTCCTTACGTCGGCAACTCACAAAGGCTCTGTGTCATTATTTTTTGTGGCCAATCACGAGACGGTAATTGCAGGGAGCGTTCTCTGCACAACGCTATTCGCCTAGCAAGCAGAGGGGGCAACGGTTTTCATGTCTTATCTTCGTTGTAAAACCAAAAACATGCGGGCTGGCGTAATTACTGTTTGGTCTAACAGCATGTGCGGCGGATCAAGCCGAAAACCAGTATATATGTAACCCTATTAATCTGTCTATCTTCAGTATATTAAGCGCTGTTTTTAGGCTTCATCTTTCGCACGGGAAATACTTGATATATCGAGTATACTCGATATGGAATTTCCGATATATCGGTTATTGGAAAAAACTGACATCGACGAACGTTAGGTGTAGGTCCCGTGTGTTGTAAAAATGCATGTAAAAGAACCCAGTTACAGTTATCGCTAAGAGAAGAGGTTTGCCCCCATGTTTCTGGCAGTGGCTGCTGAAACCATTCGAAGGTGCTACTGAAATGAGTCTCATAATTCAAAACATAGCTCTGCTGTTGAAAAACAATTAATGAGCGCTTTGATACACCCTTAGGCAGGGCTCAAGTTTTTCGGGAAAATCCACAAGACTGCAGGGCTTGTAGCTCACAATTTGTACTGGACCAGAATTTATTTTACAAAACCAGAATCAAATCGAATTGAACAAGCACGTAGAGAAGATCTGTTTCATTTGTGTTTATGTATACATGTAAGTGTACTTCAATACTCTTAAAAAAGAAGTGAAAGATAATTATCGCATTCACAGTCAACATGTTTTCACAAAGATTCTACGCAACGAGATATTTTATTCCACTGAAAAACACAAGACCCTGGGCTTGTCCCATTTCGAGTTTAATGGCCCTGTGCTAAAAGCACAGGCTTTGGGCCTGCGGTCCAGTGTTAATTCCGAGCCCTGCTAGGGGTGTGATAAAATGCTAGGGGTGTGATAAAATGCCATATAAGAACCCATTATTATTATAATTTTGTTATACTTACACTGGATGTAGAACATACGTTGTTGGAATAGTCAATGTACATTATGTACCCTCTATCAGCATGATCAGGACAAACATGGGTATCAGTCTCTATGGCCCCACCACCTACACCGATAATACCGCAGGCTGCCAACGAGCTGAAGAGAGACATCACCATATACCCAGTAACCTGCAAAAGAATTCATGTCCACATCAATGCTTTTTCCAGCCATCGAGAGAGACCCTGATCGGGTCAAAACGTCAGGCCATCAGCCTATTTTTTTACATTTATACCAAAGGTCCTTTTGGTTGGTAAGCAGTTTGCATCAGCTAATTCTATTTTCTCATTAATAATAAACAGGACAGTTATAAAGTGCCTATGACCAGTGGATGCAGAGCACTGGAAAAGGAAGAGAAGAAAGATGCCAGAAAGATGCCAGGCTGACTGGAGAAACCCAGGTTACAAGCGAGGGGGGAGCCAGACTGGAGAAACCCGATTACATGCCAGCAGAGAAAAGACAGGACTTGAGGGTCTTTATAAAAAGCAGTGAGACCAGTAGAACTTCTCAGAGGGGTAGGAAGTTTAATGCATAGCCGAGGGGCAGATACAGAAACAGCCCCATCAACATGCAAGATTAATTGCCCGAATATCAAGACATCTTTCGACAGAAGAATGAAGACAGTACAAAGAAGATTTCCAGGTATGGAGTAGGGATGGGAGGTAACTCGGAGAAAGGTTGTTGAGAGACTTGGATGTATGAGCAAGACTGCCTTTTAAGATCTTGTAAGTAATAATAATAAAACTAACAATAATTAGTATCCTGGTATCCTACATTTTTTTTGCTTAGCTGAAAAATTTTAAGCCCTGTTTTTTTCTTAAAGGGAGGGTATACCTTTGGTAATTACTCCAAAAATTAATGAACATTAAAACTTACTTGGTAAGCAGCACTGCAGCTGTTGATAATGGATAACATTTTGAGAAACAAATCCCTTCAAAGGAATGTAGAGAGAGGGATTCAAGAACTTTTCAATCTGAGAAACGTGTCATGCAGAAAAGTTTCTCAGATTGTGTATTCCAACTATGGATTATTTTTCCTGCGTGGACATAACCGCTCGAGCTTTTCGGCGAAATCTCAAAAACACCACCACTTTTTGAAATGAGACTTTCACAGGTTAGTTTTATTGTATATGTCTACATTTATATAAGAATAAGACAACCAAAAGATTAATAAAAACCAAAGGTTTACTTTGCCTTTTAGCCGCACCACGAAACTGGGCCCTGTCCATGTCCATCATACACCAGGGCCCAATTTCAAGTAGAAAAATCTGCTTAGCAAATTTCTTTACTTAGCAAGAAAATGAGCAGAGTACCAGTGGCAACAGTGTAAACTTTATGGAATGTTAGTTGGTAACCTGTTTCTGCTAAGCAAGATTTTCCTGCGCCTAGCAAGTTTTTGTGCTCACAGGCTTTTATGATGTTGGACCCAGGCAGCTCATGGAAGATGTGCCTTCCTTGCCAGCAGCACCAGATCCTCAAACATGGCTTCCATCAACTCAAAAGATCAACACTTATCTCTGTACATTACCGTCCCATGACAATCACACAGGTGGTATCCAGAACTACTAGTCATCAATGATCCTTTACACCACACTACACCCGACTTTAGAATTCTGTACCTGAGTCTATCATCGGGATCAAGAGGCCTGAGATATTCACACAACCTTTGACCAGAAATTTTTCAGTTCACTGTGAGAGTCATATCGAGTCTCTCCCAAACTGTCTTATTTTTTTTTATTTTATAATAATTTGTTTTAAAGGCACTTACCCATCCTGTATTCTGTTTAAATCCAGCTGCTAGGCCAAAGATTCCAGCAACTGTCACAAACTATTCAACGAAAGTAGTAAAAAAAATAGTAATAACTGCGATACTGTCGATACCCCTCACCTTATACAGTATATTGCAGATAAGGCAAGATATCACCAAACCAAGTTCATATACCCGAGCATTGTGACCTTGACATTTGACCTGAGAAAATACTCCCAACTTTTGTTCCTTTAAGAGCAACCCCCATCCAAGTTACAAGTCCAAATATCACTTCCAACTCAAGTTACAGTCCAGAAACTATTTGGCTATAACTCACCACCGTGACCCAGACCGTCGACCTTTTTACCCCCAAAACAATCCCAACTTTCCTTTCTCTAAGAGCAACCCTCCACCCAAGTAAAGTTTAAATGTCACTTCTAACTCAAGTTATGGTCTGGAAACCCCAGATGGATGGGTAGACGGACAGGCCGACCCATGCTGTAGGCAATGACAATACCCCTTTTCAGCATATAGAGCTAAGGGGTAAAAAAGTAAATCAACATTTGGTTTCTATTCCTATTTCTCTGTTTTGTATTGGAAGCTGTAAGTGTATAAAAGAAATCAGGGTCAAGCTAAAGGTAGTGTCTAAGATTAATAAATACTCCAAAAATTTATGGCCATAAAAGCTTACTCGGTGAGAAGCACTGCAGCTGTTGATAGTATAAATCATTTTGAGAAAGTAATAATGGTTACTTTTTACCCGAAACATTTGGATCTGACATGTCTGAGAAAGGATTCATGCATGAAAAACAATCTCAACCTTGCTTTCCTTAGAGCGACCCCTACCCCCACCCCCAAGCCACAAGTCCAAATGCCACTTCTAACACAAGTTACGGTCCGAAAACCAAATCCAGATGGCCAGACAGTCGGACGGACTGACAGACGGATGCAGTAGGCAATGACAATACCCCTTTCGGCCTATGGGGCTGAGGGGTAAAAAGTACCACACATACATTGTATGACGCACATTATCCCTGTTCACACTAGTCTATGCCCTGGGGAATAACGACCAACCCTTTCACACTTGGATCGCTTTACCCCTGATCTACTCCGGCAAATGGGCATACCCCGGGGAATAGCCACCCCTGCTCTGGAGTAGGGGTAAGCAATAAAACCCTGGGGTATTCTTGGAATGTGCAACCCAATGGAATAGGGAACTAGGCGGGGACAGTGTGAAAGTGCGCCGGAGTAACCGTGGGGTGAAAAACTCCTTGGCCTCCCCAGGGCTGTATTAACATAACATAACAATTAAAATTTATAAGGCGCTATAAGCGCATTGAGAGTTCTCTCAGAACTGAAATGCGCTCTATAAGTACGTAATATTATTATTATTATTATTATTATTCCATCAAGATCATAGCGCACAAAAAGCAATAAACATGGAAAAAGGTGAGTCTTTAGAGCTTTACGAAATGTAGATAAAGTAACAGATTCCCTAATGACAGTAGGAAGATTGTTCCAAATCATTGGCCCAGCTACACTGAAAGCGCTTTGACCAAGAACTTTGTTTGCTCAGGGAACATTCAAGCGAGTGATATCAAGTGTGGACCGAAGAAATCGTGGTGGAGTGTAATGTGATAGTAAAGTGGAAATATATCGCGGAGTAGTTTTGTTCAGGCCTTTAAAAACAAGAAGAGCAATCTTAAAATGAATTTGTTCTCTAATTGGTAGCCAATGAAGTTCCCTACTGGGATAAGAGATGAAGTGTAAAAAGGGCAATAGTAAAACAATTCAACAATTTCCGGCTACTTGCAAAGTTTCCTGTACTGTACTTACACAGATGCCACACCAGACGGGAACGCCGTAAGGGTGCAAGTGAGTCTTCACAACGATGCTGATTATGCCGAAGAACACGGCTAACACACCCAGGACAATGTGAATGTAACCAGTGATTCGTAGGCCCTTCCAGCACCAGCTACCTCGCGGCTTCACCGCACCGGACATTGCATTTGATCCTTGCTGTACTGTTACCTGAACACGAATAAAAACAAACACCATGCATGAGGAACTACAGGCATACGCTTTTATCACTCAGCTCAACTTTCAACATTTATCAAGTTGTTTATTTCCACAAAACATAAGACCAAAATAAACAACTTAAAACAGAACAAAAATATATATCTGAATGGAGGCATGATTCATAAGCAAAAGCTTGTTGGCTGGGGTGTCTTGGACAAAGCAACAAAAAACATCGAAAATCAAATAGTATTAAAGAGGGCTCCAAGGTAAAATTCAGTTTTATGATCCACTCATTTTCAACTAGATAGAGTTCTTATGATGAAGATGAAAACAGACTTACAAGTCTCCAACCTTATGTTAAAGTGGTGTAAAATACCACTGTGTTTGGTACCCTTCAATTGCAATTTTTTGTCAAAATCCAAAAACGTTTGATGATGACATATCAAATATATGGTTTGAGGGTTTTTGTAAATTGTTAGTTCATTTCTGAATTTAATGATACTAAATTAAAGTGGCATTGAATTTGACCCTTTGACTGGCGCAAAAGTTTCTCTTTTGAAAGCACAGACCCATTTATTTTTGATGTCCAAGGATGTCATGATTCGTATTGCGCTATAGTATTAGTATCAAGTAAAACCATTTTAACAAGAGGTTAGAGACTTGTAATGGTTTTTCCCGATTTTGCGCGGACTCTATCTGTTGGAAAAGGAGAGCATCACAAAACTCAATTTGACCTTAGAGCCCGGCCTCTTTAATAACAGACACAGCAATTAAACACAAGATCATAAAGAGACGGGTATAGGAAACGAACGCAAAAACACAACAACAACAAAAACAAAGACAAAGAAACAAAAGTCAGACCGAAATGATTGAACTATTTGGTTTTACCAAGACAATGGATTACGTTATATAATGGGTGATACGGAGATCAATAGTATTCCAGATGCTGGGCCCACAGTAGCAGAGAATGTTAATAGAATAAGATGTGCATCCAAAAGATGTACATGTCCTGATCATTAAAAGAGCGAGTATTATAATGGTGCATTTTGCCGGCAGTGGGAGGTTAATGGGAGACTTTAGAACACTCGCTGGCAGCAGACTTACCAGGTAAATTTCCACTGTTTACGCAGTTCTGAGCACATTACCAATGAACAATGGATTTAACAGGTAAGTCTGCTGCCACCTAGCATCCCAACAGTCACCAATTGGAGAAAGTGTGGGGCAGCAGGTTGTTAGTGTAGTTGAACAAAGAAATGCCTGTTTGAAGTCTGTTGATACAAGTGAGTGTCAGGGAGTTTGAATGATTTAGCAAAGAAGGGTGAAGTATGGTTTTGATGATGAGACATGGAAATGATATGGAGCCCTTTTTTGGATTTAACCACTTCATGTTCAATGACGTCTTTATCCATTTGGGGAAAGACTTACGCCAGATGTTTGTTAACGTCCCGACTTTTCAGCATGTTCAGTGTTGAAGCAGGCACCTACCATGAAAGGCTTTGTTTCATCCATTCAAAAAAGGCGACAACAGGTTCTGGAAAACATGCCTTATAAAATCCCTCTCCAGGGGTTATTGTGCAACCCCCAATTCCAGACCTTTGTCCTGTTGTTATACAAATGTGGCCAATAAGAACGGACAGGCTGCCACCATTGTTCGTTATTATATTCGGCTAAATGGGAGGTAAGTCTGAGCGTTTAGAGATTCCAGCATACCACGGTAGTATTTCAGCCTTGGCTCATGGCCGAGGTTCTGCGAATCATGGTGAGTGCCTACTCAATTTTCTCAAAACGAAAACATCAAATCCCGGAACTAATTATAAGAACCTTTGTTGTCTTTCCTTTGTTAAGTCAGGGTTTCAATGTGGCAATGATATTTTCGAAAGGAAAGCATTTACTCAAGAAGCTCAAAAAAGGTTCTTAAAATAAGTACACTGTAGCACCTCAGGTAGGCACAGAACATTTTTACCCGACGTGAAGTTGGTTGAACCTGAAAAATGCCCATATGAAGTCCATTGATACCAGTGACTGTTGGAAGAGACATGGAAGCGATATGGATAGCCCTTTTGGGGATTAAGAATTAAAGGTAGGGTCATAGATTGGTTTTTGTCAATGTAACATTCCTGATTTACAGGCAAAATTATACAGAAACATAGGCCTACAATGTGAAAGTTTCAGCTGAATAAAAAAGTCAGATATTTTCACACGAACCTCGAATCCATCAATGTTTTAACGAGGTGACAGCGGCTACCAAACGAACCTCTGGCTGCAGCATTCACGAACGGACACCAACCCTCAGAAACCTGAGAAACAATTCATGCATTAATTGTTTCCTCAGATTCAAATGTTTTGGGGTGAAAAGTTATCCAAACCATACTACTTTGAAGGGAATTATTTCTCAAAATAGTTTAAACTATAAACAGCTGCAGTGCTTCTGACCAAGTAAGTTTATATACATGTACATTGTACATGTATGGTCATAACTTTTGGAGTATTTACCAATCTATGACTCTACGTTTAATAGAAAATAGAGCCTTACTGGTGCTTGTACAATGTATGTGCCTGAACAATATACTAAAATAGGGAAGGATAAGAGTGTTGTAGAGAGAAAGTAATGTGTTAGTGTAAAGAAACGGACAAAATTTGACAAAATGGCTGTGCTGCGATAATCAACTTCTATGATGTAATGATTGAGGAGATGTGATCTTTCCAGGTTAACTTACATAGTACCATCAATTAAACCTTGTAAGAATGCTGTCCAGTGATTCTGTTTGTGTCATTAAAATTGATGGTAAAGTTGTCATCATGCTTTGTGAGACCTGCTGGAAAACATACACTTAGGCTTCTTAGAGTTGAGTGACAGCTTATTTCCGAAGGCATTTCCCTAGGTTTTATTGCATGGAAACTGACTGTATTAGGCCTAGTGACCACATGAGGGCGCTTTCAATGGAGAACTTCTTTGCATCACAATTACAGTTTAACACGAAAGCACATTAGCGCCAACAAAAGATACACAATTTCTAAATGTTAATATAGGAATTCACATCGGTAATTAGGGATTCACAATCAGTTATTGGGGATTCACAATCGGTTATTAAGGATTTACAATCGGTTATTAGAGATTCACAATCAGTTATTAAGGATTCACAATCGGTTATTAAGGATTCACATCGGTTATTAGGGATTCACATCGGTTATTAGGGATTCACAATCGGTTATTAGGGATTCACAATCAGTTATTAAGGATTTACAATCGGTTATTAGAGATTCACAATCAGTTAGTCGGGATTCACGACTGGTTATAAGGGATTCACAATCAGTTATTAAGGATTCACAATTGGTTATTAGGGATTCACAATCAGTTATTAGAGATTCACAATGGGTTATTAGGGAATCATAATGGTTAACTGATAAAAACTAAGGTTTTAGATTTTTATGTTTGTTTTGTTTATTCTTTCATACATTTTGAGGCTGCACTTACCTCTGATTGCTGTTGTACGACCGTGGTTTGCTGTTGAGTGTCGCCTTGCTGGTAGGCCGGGGGTTGCTCTTCGTCAGGTTGCATCGTGCAGATCACAAACACTGTTTCAACAGGTGCTGGTTATTTTAGCAAAATGAAGGAAAACAAATTATTATGACTTAATAATATTAAATGTAATTTTATATATTACATGTAGCGCCAAAGTCTGCCTAAAAAAATGCTCAAGGCACTTCACAAATTAGATACAAATTAAAAAGCAAGGCCAACAAGATCTATTTTAAACAAGAAAGTTCATTTGACGTGCAAGCCAGTCCGTTTCTTGACACTTGACCTACACTGTAGGTGGTTCAAAAATAATGCTTTTAAGGGGATCCCAAGACCAATCCACACATACATGTACCAAGTTTGGAGATGCCAAGTCCTTCATGAGTTATCGCCTGGACAACATTTCATTTTTAGCCGTATTGACCTTGACATTTGACCTGGGGGTCCAAAAACAGTAGGCTTCTGGGGGATCTCAAGACCAATCCACACTTCAAGTGTGAGGTTGATATGCCAAGTGTTCTGTTCAGTTATCCCTCAGACAACATTTCTATTGTTTTAGCCAAAATGACCTACATTTGACCACGGGGGGGGGGGGGATGAGGGGGGTGGGGGGGGGGGACAAAACGCAGAGCAAGTCAGCACTCTTAATAATGCCTTCATGCACAAACCGGATTTTGAAAAAGCTCAGTGCAAATCATTTGCAATACTGAATGTACTAATTGTTAGTTTAGATGAACCCCCGACAACCAACCAGGCCCCCTGCCCTGAAAGTAAATCACCCCACCCCCTCCCCCCTTCCGCGTACACACACCACAGTTCTGACAAAGTCAAGAGTACTAAAACTAGCAATGTATCAACTGATGTCCTACACCTCTTTACCTTCCTTGGTTTGTTTACCTTCCTTGGTTTAATGCAAACAACTTGTAGATAGCCCAGGGCTACTTGTATCCTCAAAATGATTGCTGCAACTTTCAGACCACCCTCAGAACTTTGAAAGGCCTTGTACAACTACTATGTGTACATTGTACAACTGACCGTACCCTACGACCTACCTCAGCATACTCTCCATAAATAGTGCCAAGCAAAAGTAATGCATGAAATGCTGGACTGTTATACCCGACACTTCAGCACCTCTGGCTCTGGCAAACTAGCCACCTTGCAAACCTGGCACCTTGAAAACTTGGCACCTTGAAAACTCATCACCTTGCAAACATGCCCCCCCCCCCCCCACTCAGCAAGTCGGCACCATATGAGCTTGGCACCGGCCTATTTTTTACAAACAAAGAAACTCGGCACCAAGCAGTGATCAGTAACCACTGCCACGGACTGTACTCCCACCCAACAAAGAAGCTTGTGTGGCCAAGGAACAGGAAACCTGATTCCTTGTTTCCTGTTCCTTGTTTGGCCACACAAGTGGGGCTATAGTTTGATTATGACCATAGAGCAAGGACAGAGCCTTGCTCTATGGTTATGACTATACGTGTATGGCCCTAATTTATACATGACAAAAACAATAGCGAGCCATTTCGTTGGGAGTGCGCCTGCATTCAAAATCAAGTGAGGTTTGCGAAGACACCATTATTAATATTATAACTGTGTTATATAAATAGGAGCTGTGTGGTGGTTCTGAGAAGAATCAGTGCAGTGGTTTAATGATTAAGACTAGAAAATGGTGTTTACGCAAAGTCCAGCACTACAAACACCAATCGTACTCAGACTTGAATGATCTTTCTTAGTTCAGGTTGGCATGGTTGGACACTGACGTCCTACCACCACTTGACCGAAGATATCAACATTTTGAAAAAAGGAGTACAGCAGGGCCCTAGCCCTGGTAGGACGTCAGTGCCACCGTCGCGTTGTATGCAACGGAGGAGTCCAACCTGGGCTAAGCAGCGCCCCAACCAGTTACTGGGTCTAGAGGAAATCTTGTTGTGTTCACAATGAAAGGTCCATGATTACTTACAGTCTTACCTACACAGAAAGGTTCACAGAATGTACTGAGAGAGCTTCATTCCCTAACAAACGGTAGCAACAGGAAGGGAAGACAACTTGTCCAGTTCACCGTTCATCTTTGCATCCATTTTGTGCCAGTACACCACCCCGTCTACCCATCCATGGCCGTGTTTGTGCATGGATTGTTTTGGTGTCCGGTCGCTGCTCTGGAGATTACTGATGAAAGCGCCCTCTCTTGAGTCAACTTACTTCAGCCAATATGCACATAATCAGGGCTCGAGTCACATTATCGCGGGTCTCCAATTACCGTGTCGTCAGAAAATTCACTTTTTGCGGTACCAATACGTCGTCTTTCGACAACTTTCATACAGTGAATCGGTAGCCAATAGCCTTCCGCCGATCGAGATAAAAAAAAGCAAAGTAAATTGTTGCGGAAATATTTTTTAAAAGTCAAATAAAGAAGAAGTTCCTGCCAGGGAGTAGGCAATACTACAGTCTGTAGTAGGTTTTTGCCCTTTTCCCCATAATTCCACCCAGGAAATTAAAAAAAAAACCAACTTTTGGGCAGTCCACCATCAAACCATGCGGAAACATATGGCAGGTGTTATTTGCACAGGGTAGAGTTCATTCACCTTGAAAATCTCAATACAAATCCTGCGATCGGGAGGGCTAATGCTCTTGTCATACAAGCATTATTACGTAATTCGCATCCTCGAGGGTTAATAAATAATGTTGTTTTGTTTTTGAACAATTCCCAAGTCACAATAAGGTCATACTTGCATTATTACTACTTTATAGTATCACCAAAGAAAATAAGATTAATGATATCGAATATCCCTGGAAACTTTATTATTGCTGCTTTAAAGGAAAAGATCGAGCTTTGTGAGGAAATTGTCCGATCGGTATGAGGTCAATTTGTCAGCATGAGCAATTATCTCCTCCACGCGCAAAGTTTACGGCGATCTCAGTCATACTTTTTGGGGTATTTTTACAAAATAAACACACACTATTGAATTGCTCAGGGACATTTTTTACAGAAACTGACAACTCTCGAAGCAGTTTGAGTCTTTGCAATGACATTGGAAATGCAAGTGCAAATGATTGTAATGCAAATAGTCTCTGGGCCCAATTTTCGAAAAGCTCAAGAAAATACTGCTTGACATTTTGCTTTGCAAAGCAAACATTTTGTGGGGCACCAGTCACAATGTTAAAATTGGCTGGTAACCTGTTTCTGCTAAGCATAACTGTATTGTGTTATTGAAGTTTTTTGTGCTTATAGGCTTTAAAAAAAAACTAAAACTATTTAAACTTTCATTCTTGTGATGTAAATATGGACACTAAAAGTTTTTCACAGAGTGTATAAACCCAGAAGTAAGACAAAATTAACAAATTGCGTCACTGCGGAAATATATTTTATTTGTCTATGCTTTAATAATTAATACAAGCATGCAAGCATATTAAAGTGATGTATTTCAGTTCTTCAAAACCCAAGTATAAGAGTCTAAGCTTCTCTATTATAGAATTAGAATTAATTAAGTGCATGGTCTATAATCACAAATTTCTTGAGGTAGCCATTTAAATAAAATATTATCTAACAGTAATATTCTTGCTTACATATTTTGGAATGAAAACATTCACCAATACATACAAATTACAACTATACCAATCATTCATATACATATATCAATGTTCATGCTCAAACTATGCTAAAACTTATAAAACAATTGTTAAAAAAAACCCCACAAAACATTTTACTTATTACCAACAAATATATTGTCAAGCAAAGTTTCCGTAAATTAAAAATTGAAACACATTGACTTTAGTTTGGGTTAGGGCGGATCCAAAGAGTCATTTTGGTTTGGGGCAAAAGGGGTGGGGCAGGGCGGAAGGGTTGGGGTAGGGTGGGGCAAAAGGGGTTGGGCAGGGAACAGCAGCCACAGTTCTGATTTAACACTTGAATGAAGCGATTTTGAGGTGGGGCACCAGTCTGCACATGATCTCCCACTGTTTGGAAACAGTCAACATTTAGTGTGAGATATTTTATCTCGAAGATACAGGGGCTTTTGGTCAATTTTGCATAAAGTCATATGTGGCTTATAACACTAAGGCATTCAGATTGGCTAAGTGATATCTACCACCAATAGGCCTATGCCTTTCCCCTTTGTTGACCCAGGTTCGAATCCCACTTTTGACTGCAGCATGATTACAAGTGGATTGGCATGGGTTTTGATTGAGTTTTCCCCAGTTAGGGTTTATCTAAAACTGAGATTTCTTTAACATCTCTCTGTACACTGGTATCTACAGGCCTACGGATTAACAAAGTATGTAATAAGGCACATTTAACCACTTAATGCAGGGTGTGGTGTAGGGCGTGGGCCGTGGTGTAGCCCCGCCCCCACCCATTGTGTCTTTATTGTGTGCTTAAAATCTCAGGAATTCTTTAGAGGATTTTAGGTGGGGGGGGGGTACTTCTGTTTAAGAGCAGGAAAATGGTTTTTTTTTTTTTTTGGGGGGGGGGTTCATGGCCCAGGAATGATCTATTTAAGTGTTTCTTGGTTTAACTACTAGAAAGATACATTCATAACAACAATACTAACCATGAGCATGTATTATACATATACCATGAGAATATTTAAATACATGAAAATAGAATTCAACTGGTTTTAAAAATATAAAGTTTTAAAGTTTGTATACCAGTATCAACTATTAACATTCTCTTTCGATTTGTATTGAACTTTAAAAAAAAAAAAAGAACTTGTGTCTTGGTTATCAAGGTCTTTCAGCGAGGGTGGAAGTTGCTGAAACTAACCACCCTAAAAGCATTGGGTATAACAAAATGGGTAGGCCCATAAAATAATGAAACTTGGTTTCATTTGGAATGGCAGGATTACATATTGTGTGTAAAGTGCAGTCATAAACACTGGTCCTCATCAGTAATAAAGGGGCTCCGACTATTCATTCCACCCTCTATTTGGTCCCATCTATTTGAATTGAAAGAAAAGCAATTGACTACATAATACAATGCATGTTGTGGCCACAAGTGCATAGGGATTCTAGAGGTTAGGTCATCTGGGTGTGGGTTCGAATCCTGGTCACAACACTTTGAGCAAGACACTTAACTATAATTGCTTCTCTTCACCCAGGGGTAAATGAGGTCAGAGATGGTTCGTGATTGATTTAGCTTGGTGCGCTACTTGGCAGCACAGGCTGTATACTCCCCAGGGAGCTGATGAGATGGCTTAAGGAATGAAATAAATGGCCCATTAACCAGGAGTAATAATGTTGGAGCGATGTGAGTGATGATTTGAGAGCTATTTAAAAGCCACATTTATTATTATTCTTGGTTAGCTGGTACCCAGTTTTGTACAAAAAATCATCACAGCCACCTGTGTGTGATAGCAGCTACAAATAGTCCAATTAGGTGCATCTCCACCAATAGTTTACAAACAGTGCTAAAACCAATCTGCTTTACTTAAAATGATTACCCGTAAAACACACATTGTCTGTAAGGTTGTATCTGAATTGACGGCTATGGCTACAGCTACGACTATCGTTAAGGGTGTTGCTAACAACGTCCTATACTTCAACGCATGATGACACACAGCTGTCCATCTGTAGCCATAGTCGTAGCTGCACATTCTGACAAGGCCTTAGTCTATAAATGCCTACAGGAAAACTTGTTCATAAAAATAAGTTTCTTCAGAGTTCTCTTTCTCAAATCTGTGATATGAGATGAGAAGCATGGCTCAGTATAAGATAATATTTATGTACACTTCTAACATTTTGTTGGGGGTATGCGATACATTTATTTTCAAGTCAGTAAACGAACGTTTATTTTAATGCAGCAATTAACCCTTCATGTGGGCTTAGGCAGGAACAGTATTTATGTACTGTGACCACTGACGAGTCAGGCAGATATTGGTTAAGGCTGACAAAATCCAACTTATAATATATAATATAAAAAGTAGTTAGCATATATATTATGGCCTGATGTTTCAACCCTAGCAGAGTCTTTCTCAAAGGCTAAAATGACAACACAACACACAGAAACAGGGATACTGGTGTAACAAAAGCAGTCAAGTGGAAACAGATGACAGCGATAAAAAAACATACATAAAAAGCAGGGGATGAGCGAAGAAGAAGGTGACAAGGGGCGGGGGGGGGGGGGAGGTGCTGGTTTGACAAGAGGTGGGAACACAAAGGACAAATCACACAGTATACCTGTTTGTGTGTGGTGTATTGTCATAATACCAATGGTTGCATTTATACCATAGGTCATTTTGGTTGAGGCAGTTTGCAACAGCTCATTCTATTTCCTCTAATATATAACATGTAGTCAAGTGACCATTTCTAATCAAACAACTGCTTACAAAACAATATACCTGCATATAATATCTTAAAAATATAGAACATTCATCTAACATATGATGTACAAGTGCAGAAAGTACTGAGTGCAAAACTAAATGAAATGTATACATCAATAGCAGCTGCATTCAAAGACAGGGGGCCGATTTCACCAAAAGCTAAGAATGATCTTAACTGTGTATCAATCTTAATTTGCTATGCATAATCAGGTCTGGCAAATATTGACAACGCATCTCAGAGAGTCATAGATTGGTTTTTTGTCAAAATAATCTGATATATAGTGACAAGTATAAAGAAAGGTACAATTAAAAGTTATATAATGAAAGTTCCAGCTGAATACAGTGTCTACCTTCTGAGACAACAACAAAAAACTGTCACCGTGTTTTCACAAGAACATCGAATCCATCCACTTTTAACGAGGTGACAGCGGGTACCAACGGCATCTGGCTGCAGCATTAGTGAATGGACACCAACCCTCAGAAAACATTCATCCATATCATTTGTCAGATTCAAATTTTTTGGGGTGGGAAATTATTAAACCCTTTCTCAAAATAGTTGATACTATCAACAGCTGCAGTGCAAGTAAGTTTTAATGGCCATAAATTTCTGGCGTATCTACCAATCTATAACCCGACCTTTCAGATGAATCTTAGTGCTTTGTGAAATCGAGCCAAGGTCGGTTTATCAAAAATAAAATACACAATATCCCTTGATTATTAGCAGAAACTAATATAGCTTCATAAGCTTTTTTTCACGCAAGAAATTAGCAGGGACAGGCCCTGCCAGCAGAAACCTATCAAAACCCTGAGGTCAAAATGGGAACCTTCTTTCTGCCAAAACCTATAATTATCTAAATTTACTTGAGCCTTTTCTGTGTACAGTTTAGTCTCTTGTCCAACTTCCTTGTTCCTTTGAGGTTATTTCAAGCAAGAGATGAAGCAAGAACTACAAGTCATACTTTAAAGGTATTTGTACAGGATCGGTAGAGCTGACAAAATAGTCACAGAAAGTGTTCATGTTTTTTTGGATTCTCAATATATTCATGAAATAACAACCCTGTAAAAAATTGGGCTTAATCCGTTTTGTAAGTCAAGAGAATATATTGAAAAACCATGTACAATTTTCCTTCATATTTTTTTAAAGGTTGTCAGATACAGTTTTCTTGAATAAGACTTTATTTCAGAGGGAATTTTACAGAAAAAATGATTTTAGTATGAACTTCACAGTGAGCTTCAAGACTAGTAATCAATGATTTTTTATCCTTTGAAAAATCCTGTATAATACATTTAACACACCTATACTGTCCACCACTTTTTTTGTTAATTATTTCAGAATAGAAGCAAATGAAAACTAGATCCCTATTTGGCAAATTGTCCCTAAAATTTACATTTAAGTTCTAAATAGCTATTTTCATACATTCGAGAGAAGTATAAACTTTCATTTTAAAAAGTTAAAAAGCTATAATAAAAGATAAGTTACCAAGTTCATTAAAAACTACAACATGAATTGTTGTTTGGTTTCCGACATTATCTTACAAACAATTTTGCATTTTATATGTATTTTGTGTATTGGCATTCTTTTTCATTTTTTTTTTTCATTTTCAAACAGCATCACACTCGGGGGAAAATCAAGCCGTGAAACTTAAGGCATTTGATAAACCTACAATTTGCACTGGGAGGCACTGAACCAGTCACGATGCAATAATGTGCCAGTGCTCACCCTTAACACTAGCCCAGCATACACTGTCTAGTAAAAACTGCTATGGGTTAGTATAAAACACCATTTCTCAACTTGCCCTGTGGACTACTAACAAACTGTGCTAACCTACTTGTGTTTAAAACGCTCATATTTCTTCCTTTTCAGATGTGAATAATACATGTTTAAAAAGTGTTATTTTATTTTTCAGTCTGTGAAAGTTCATTTGACCAATAAACTGGTTGTGATCGCTGCCATCGGAAAAATACATTTCTGATAATACATGTTAGAAATCTGGGCAACTGGAGGTAAGTAAATCGCACAGTTTACTAGCCCGGTGGGCTACTTAACAAAAGGGTGTGTGCCATTACAAACAAGATAGCATAAATGGTCTGTCTGAGTAATGAGTAAGGGAGTCTTGTAAAAAAGCTTTGTGTGACCACCGTACCTGTTGTACAAGTTTTGCTACTACAATTGATAAAGAAGCAACTTGGAATAATATATCCGACACCACAAATAGATACATCTTTGTTGATCTCAATCAAGAGAATTCAAGCCAGTTGTCTTCCTGACTTACTTGGTAAGAGGCTGGTTGTCATTTTCGCCTTTATTGGGGTCAAGAGGTGCCTCTGGATGAACTTGCTGCTGGGGCGGAGGTTGAAACTGTCCCTGGGGAGGAGGTTGAAACTGCCCCTGGGGAGGCGGTTGAAACTGCCCCTGGGGAGGCGGTTGAAACTGCCCCTGGGGAGGAGGTTGAAACTGTCCCTGGGGTTGGTAGCACTGGGCAGGCTGCAGAACAACCTGGTTCGGGTGGGCCACAGTAGCTACAAATGAAACAATTCAATATCGTATTAAGAATGGTCAAAGTGTAGTCTTGTATATTCAATTCAATTCAAGAATACATTTATTTCCATACTCTCATAAAAGAATAACAACAGTTACATGTATTACGGAGTAAAGCAAAACATATCTTTAAGTAAGAGTAAACATAAATAAATAAATAGAGTACGGGGCCGTTTTGGTAAGCATGAGCTTGTAAAAAACAGCCAGACAGACAAGGAAACAAGACAACCAGACAGACAGACAAACAGACAAAAGGACAGATGAACATAATACATGATACAAGATGGCAGAACAGTTTAAGCTGAAAATAAATAAGACAAGTATTGAAGAGATGGATGTGGTTCAATTACATAGGATGGGAAGCTAAGATACATAATGGGAGATAATGTCACGTTTGAAAGCAGACTTAAAAAGACTCACGGACCGCTTAGATCTAATGCGTTCATCTATGGCATTCCACACACGAGGACCAAAGAAGCGGATTGTGTTCATAGAGTAAGTGGTGAGAGTGAATGGAACATAAAGATTAGTGCAGGATCTAGTGGAGTAGCTGTGAGTTTGTTTAACAGACGTGAAGAAGGAAGAGATGACGTCGGGAAGAAGATTAATATTGAATTTAAACATAAATATCCCAGTATGGAGCTTATTAATATCAGCGACAGTGAGAGTGTGCAACTGTGCAAAAAGAGGTGCTGAATGTTCTCTGTAAGATGAGAAAGTACAGATGCGAATAGCCCTTTTTTGAGAAATAGCCACAGAGCGCAACCTAGTAGTATTCACACATGCCCAGACAATGTTACAGTAATTTAGGAAAGGAAAGATAAGGGTATTGTAAAGAAGAACAAGCGAAGAGGCAGGCAGGAAATGACGTATCTTGGAGATAACGCCAGAATTATGACAGACGACTTTATTGACAGAAGAGATATGCTCAGACCAAGATAGTTTTTGGTCGATAATGACTCCAAGAAATTTAGTTGAAGAAACTCTGGTAATTGCAATATCGTCAACGATCACTGGAGGTAAATTGATGTCTACAGAGCGAGGAGACTTAGAGAAGAAGATGAAATTTGTTTTAGCATGGTTTATGGAAAGTTTGTTTGCCTTAAACCAAAGAGAGACCTGACATAATTCAGTGTTGAGTGTGTTAAATAAGGAGGATAGTTGACGGTTAGAGTAGAAAATAGTTGTATCATCTGCCAACAATGTGAAAGAAAGAAGGTTGGATGAGCAATAGAGATCATTAATGTACAGAAGAAATAGGAGCGGCCCAAGAATTGAGCCCTGAGGAACACCATGCTTAATATTTAAACGAACAGAATTGCAGCCCTTTATAGAAGTAAACTGGTGTCTATTAGCAAGATAGTCGGAAAACCATATATGTTTATAAATGAAATAGAATGACTGAAACGAAGCTAAATAAGAAAAACGAAATCAAGTGTGCTCAAAAACAAAATTGAATGCGTTAGTAGCTAAAAAGAAACCCTAGTTTGAGTGGATTAGGGGAAAATACATGAATTTGACTACGTGTTTATGAATAAAATGAACTTTTGCTGAAAATGGCTGGGAAAACCTATATTAAGCCCATTTAGAAAGATTTTGTCTTGCATTGATTTCCTGAGCGGAAAAGCCAAAAGGCAGAGTACAGGATATTGTTATATTAAAAGACAAGATAACAATGGGGTCATAGATTGGCAAATACTCCCCAAATTAATGACCATAAAGACGTACTTGGTGAGAAAAGCAAAAAAATAGTTAGTGGCCTGACGTTTCGACCCTAGCAGAGTCTTTCTCGAAGGCTAAATGACAAGACTACAAACATAAACAGCTACATTTTTATACATAGCTGATGTAACAAAAGCAGTCAAGTGGAAATAGATGATGGACAGGAAAATACATGGAGAAAGGAGGGTAACACAAGGGAGGGGGATTGGGGGAAGGGGCTCGTTGACCACAAGAGGCGTGGGGAACATAAATGACAAAATCAATGACGGGGAGAGGGAGAGAAAAGCAGTTCATTGGTGAATGAGGCAGACTGGGGGGGGGCTTATTTGTGGTGAAGGAGAAGGCAAAGACAAAAAGTTATTAGTCATTTCCCTCCTGGATGTTCAGACCATGGGGTTGAATGGTCTGGAGACGTCTTATCCATAATTTCTCTTTTTTTCCCCCCATTTTTCATTGGTGAGAAAAGCACTGCTGTTGATAGTAAAAACTGTTTTGAGAAAGGATTCCCTTTGAAGTAATATGGTTTGGATAATTTTTCTCGCAAAACATTTGATTCTGAGAAACAATTTTACGCACGAATCATTTCTCAGATGCCTGAGGGTTGATTGGTTTGCACCTGCTGTCACCTCACCAAATGTTGATGATTCCATGCTTTTAATGAAAATACAGAGACAGTTTTTGCTGTTTTCTCAACAAGTAGACTGTTCAGCTGAAACTTGCACAGGGTAACTTTTATTATATCTCTATTGATAGTTTTGCCTTTAAAGTAAAAATAATTTATTTAATTTTATTTTTTTACCAATCTATGACTTAAGTGGGTTCGAATCCCGGTCATGACACTTGTGTCCTTGAGCAAGACACTTTTCTATAATTGCTTCTCTTCACCCAGGGGTATAAATGGGTACCTGCGAGGGTAGAGGTTGATATTGTGTTTGAAAAAGCCTTCGGAGCGCCACGGCAGCCCGGGCTGTATACTCCCCAGGGAGCTGAGAAAGATTAAAGGAATGTTATTGGCCCAATGACCAGGGTACTAATGTAAAGCGCATTGAGACGTTATTGTAAAATGCGCTATATAAGAACTGGTTATTATTATTATTATTATTTTTATTATTAAAGCCGTAAACTACTTATTATCAAACTAACTAGGACACTTTGGTTGGAACATCATTGTTTGGAAATGTGGCGTGTCGTGGCCGGGCGGTTAAGAGCACCGGACTCAAGCTCTGGTGTTTCTGATCAGCAGAATGTGGGTTCAAGTCCTGGACTTGACATCTGTATCTTTGAGCAAGATACTTTACTGTAATATTGCTTTGTCCTTTGGATCGACTGGTAAGCAGTAGGTCCTGTGTGCTGGGATTGGTAGTGCACATACAAGAACCCGGAACACTTTACGTCAAGAACCCGGAACACTTATCGTCAAGAACCCGGACGACTTATCGTCAAGAACCCGGAACTCTTATCGTCAAGAACCCAGAACACTTATCATCAAGAACCCGGACCACTTATCGTCAAGAACTCAGAACACTTATCGTCAAGAACCCGGAACACTTATCGTCAAGCCCAGAACACTTATCGTCAAGAACCCGGAACACTTATCATCAAGAACCCGGAACACTTATCATCAAGAACCCAGAACAGTTATCGTCAAGAACCCGGAACACTTATCGTCAAGAACCCAGAACACTTATCATCAAGAACCCAGAACACTTAGAAGAGTAGAGGTTAACCCTTGTTTACAGGTTTCCTCAGGCATTCAAGCTACAATAATTAAGATCACTTATGAGGCATGCATGCTCGTTTCATTACCTGAAATATATAACAATAATGATAATAATACTGCCTGTTATGAACACAAACAGGCATATTTGTGTCCAGTGTTGGCAGGAAAACACCAATAAACATGGGATCGAGTAACTTCTAGCATACATAATGGAAGACTTACCACCAGGGGGGTAGAACACACCCTGCGGGGGTGCTTCAACGACAATCTGTTGTGGGTTGGAATGGTAAGTCACCTGTTACAAGGAAAGAACAAAAAATGTCATCTGTACACGAACAGAAACAATTATGTCAAGAACACAAACAGTGTCTTGAGTTTGGATTTTGTTTCACCCACCCCTCACAATGTTATTGAGGACTGTACATGGGTCGACAGTCCATTAGGCCTATGGGCGACTAGTGAAATTCACTACCCGACCAGTCGCGCTTCAATTAGTTGAGACTTCAATACTAGTCGCGACTATTTCCAAATAAAGACTGTGGATCACAGACCACAGGCACATGATGGTAAAATTTAGGCTGAAATAAGAAGTATGCATTGCAATGGACATCATTGCAGTGAACATGACTCTTTTGATGCAGCATTATATCAGAGCAGACATCAACAATTAGGACTAGGCAACTATTGAAATTCACTACCCGACTATAGTCATGCTTCAGTTCTGACTTCCACACTATTCGGGAGTATTTGTCAGTGGTCGTGGGGCAGGGTGGTTAACTAGGTGCCGTAGTTGAAAAGTGGCAGTTGCGACTGGACATAGCAATCAATAGTTGTGACTTCGACACTTGGTCATCACACAAGTCGCCCAAGCCTAATATCAACTTAACAATAGATAGAAGTATCATCTTCTTCAGTCTTTAATAACTCCTACAAATGTTGTCACAAATTACTACTAAATAACCATGGTTCAGTCAAGTATAGCCCAACAGTGCCATACCAATTGGCCATTCTTATCAGGTTGTGATTAGAGCTGATGTATCTCTTCAGGCGCCCAGAATGAGAAAAACCCGTAATAATTATGCCCAATTTAAACAATAACCGCAAGAAATAATGACAAGCTGTTGGGACTGATCATGGCTGGCCTGTGGCTGTACATTCAATTATAGACCTCTTAACCAGATACTGTACAGGGAAGAGCACTGGCCGTCATACTACACAGCATGCTGTCATTCACATTGTGCAGTAACGGGTGCAGTAACGCACGCAGTAATTGGGTTAGAGTCAAAGATTATAGAGTGCCAAAGGCACAAGACGGGGAACTCAGGCTGAGTTGTGATATGTGCACTGGACGCCATTTCAGTTAGTAACTCGTTTGATGCAACAATAGATCAAGGCCCAATTTCATAAAGCCTGTAAGCACAAAAACTCGCTAAGCACAGAAAAATATTGCTTAGGGGTCTTGTCAAAATTAATCCTGGACAGACCATCGGACAAGGTTCATCCCATGTCAAATTTTTGTTGGACGGGCCATCGGATGGGAGTTCCAATGAGATGATGTTCCACACGCTGAACAGTATCCTCCCGTCCGATGCACAGTACCCAAGGCACCCCACAGAGTGCTCTGCGGTTTCACTGGCTGATTAAATACTAAGTATAAACAAACTTGCGGTTTGCAGTTTGGAGTGAGTCTGGTCTGACCGTTTGGAGGTCACTATAATGGGGTGGAGGTTTTTAAACCATTGTTTTTTTGCAATAGACAAAATTACTAGCCAAGTTCCTGTAAACTGTTGCTTGTGTTCCCTTCCTCCGTTCTTAAATTTTTAGGTTAACAGTTTACAATTAAACAAATGGAATGTAAGCATCAAATGATCATCTACTTGTATGATATGACCATTTTGTCTTTAGAAAATACTCAGGGTCATTGAGGCCTAACCGTGAAACCGAAAACCTGCCCTTGGGAGACCCCCTGCTGGTTTTCCAGTAGATAGCGAACTAAAGACCCTGCGGTTTGTAAACGAACCATCTCTGGTGAAGGCCAGTCACTGTGAACTCATCCCATGGCCCATCCGATGAAGTAATCACTACAAGGGAATTCAACATGGGACGAGAAACCTGGTCCTGGACCAGCGCCGTCCAATGGCTGTCCGGGATTAGTTTTGACAAGGTGCCTTAGCAAAAACACGTTACCAGCCAACACTTCATAAAATTTACATTGTTGCCACTGGTACCCCACTCATTTCTTGCTAAGTAAAGAAAATTACTAAGCAGAATTTTCTGCTTAAAAGCTTTATGAAATTGGGCCTAGTGTAGACAATGACCAATGCTATCAATGATATATACTATTACAAAGTATCACTTCTCACCATTGCGGAACATGCTGCTAAAACATCGGAATCAAACTGCCTCTAGCCACCTCAGTGGTAGGCTAATAAGACACCTGCTCTAGCAATGAAAAGGTCATGGGTTCGAATCCCACCCAAGTGATTTACCTGTGAGTTTTTTTTCACAGAACTCGGGAAAGTACTGAGTATAATACAGTGCTTTAAATACACATCGGTGTAAGGGTAAAAAAATAATAATAATAAAAACACCACTTGCTGAAATGGCGACCATGCATATTTCACGTTCTAACAATAGAGCTTCAGTTCCCCATCTTGCGCCTTCAGCACAGAATAATCTTTGGTTATGAGGTCATAATTCCATGTTCTACTAGCCTGTGATCACAAAAGCCGTGTTCGCATTGGATTAATTTTTTACCGAGACCGCGGTTAACATTCCAATAGGTGAAACTTACCAGCATCCGCACTTGGATTAAGGACGTGGGTAAACTACCGGTGAAACTAACCGGCTAACTTAAGACAAACACAAGAGGCCGCTATTGCAGTGACCTTGACTGGGGTGCATGACAGTGAGAATGCAATGACTACAACAGAGCTTCGGTGTAAACATGTGTGTGTAAATCCGGGGGACCGGATATGGCTTTTTACCGGGACAGCTTTTACCCAGATCGCGTCTGCACTGGACTTTTCAGCTAGGTTACACTGACCTGGTCAATTTAACCTGGCAGAAGTGGGCCGGTTAAACTATACCTATTCGGGTCGGGTAAGTTACCTGGGAGGGAAACTTCCTGGGCTGTCTGCATTGGACTTAAACTGGTCAAGTTACCCATTTGCTCGGTAGGTTTACCCAAAATAAGTCCAATGTGAACACAGCTAAAGACAGTTCCCCTTTTGAAATGTGTAAAGCATTCCTACCATAGGCTGAGGAGGAGAATTGTAGTAGAGACCACAACAAGTAAAACTGGCCCCGACGATAGAGACGATGAACTCTGCCAGGGCGATCAACATGATGCATACATCAACACCAACACGTGCACCCTGAAATGACACAATCATCATATTATTTCAAAACATCAGATAAAAAAAGGTTCTTAATTATTCCACATCACACCAGTGATTTACAACTTTGGGAGGCTAACCGACAGACATATTGCTCAGACCAGTTGCTGACCCCTTTATTCATTCGTCTTTCTTCTCAGAAATAATTAATTATTTACATGATTGATACAATAATTTATTCGGGAGTACAAGACAATCACATTTATCCGTTTGTTAAAGAAAGTATGTGTATTTGACTGCTGAAGACTGCACTACATAACTTGCAGTTTGACAATTTTTTGGTCCCTGGTGTAGCTACTGCGGAGTCATAGCTAATCATTCTGATCGTGACAGTGGCCGGTTACGAAACTCCAAACTCCCCTTTTTGGGGGGAAAGTGAGAACGTAATTTGGCTCCCATGCTATCTATCTCGTGCCAACCTGTTGATCGCACTTGATTTATGTATTAAAAGTATTATTGTCAGTACTGGTAGTATCATTTTAAACAAAATGTATGTAGTGCCTGTCGGTCTGCAGATGGCTCTTAATGCCACGCCTTGCCCTTTATACCTCAGTGCCTCCGCACTCCTTATTAGTCAGGTGGATATGATCAAAATTGTGGGAGGACCGTGAAGTAGGGTACAAATGCAATTTTATTGCTGAAAATGATAGATGAGGGTGTCTAGATTCAGAATCTGACGGGTGCCCACTTGGCAACCTTGGGCAATTTTTTGTAGTCTGTCATATAAACATATCATGCTTAGTATCAAATTAAAGCTATTGGTGCATGGTATGTTTATATGACAGACTACATTTGTCATAATTATTACATATAATCAAAAAGTGGACGTGGCTTAAGATGTCAATAAAAAAAATTGCCCTAGGTTGCCAAGTGGGCACCCGTCAGATTCTGAATCTAGACACCCTCATCTATCATTTTCAGCAATAAAATTGCATTTGTACCCTACTTCACGGTCATATGGAGGTTCTACCTAACTATATTGCTCCGCGTAGCGCAGAGTGATAATCCCCAAAGAAGAACCTAATTCCGTTCTAATTCGCCACTCAACCGATGTAATATTTGCATCAGGATTGGGACTTTAGTCAACTGCACTCATACTCCCTCTTCCTTACCATTGGTGACTTTAGTCAACTGCACTCATACCCCCTCTTCCTTACCATTGGTGACTTAGTCAACTGCACTCATACTCCCTCTTCCTTACCATAGGTGACTTTAGATGACTGCACTCATACCCCTTACCATTGGCAACTTTAGCCGACCAAGTTAATACAAAAAAGCACTCAAGTCTGAGCAAAAAGGCCATTTGTAATAAAGCTGACCATCATTGGAAAGAGAAAGATCAGATCTTTCCAATGATGGTAAAATAAAATAAGGTCACTATTATGCAATCTCTACAAGTTGGAGTTGAAAGATCTCTGGAGTGGCATATTGTTGTGTAAAAAAAAATGTTTGAAATTACAGATCACACTGAGGGAAGAGAAACAAAGAACTTTGACATTTATTGACTGATCTTTAGTTGTGTATGTTATGAAAGGGAATTCAATACCAAATGTTTTTGTAACTTATTTTGCTGTAAAACAATATTTTCAAGGAGATAATGGAGTTTATAAAAATTTCCTTCGAACGAAAGCGTTCTGTTGCAGGAAGAATGCGTGCTTCACACTTGAGTGGTCAAACAATGCGGTCACCAGCAGTTGCTTTATGTCAAAACAATTCGGTAATGAAAAGGTTAAGGTGGAGATAAAATGTACAGTTAAACATAGTTTATTTAACAGCCCCCCCCCCTTTAAACTTACGTTGGATGTAGGACATCTGTAGTTGCCATATGAATTTGGATTTCTATAATGATGAGGACATCTATGTGAACCAACCGTTATGATCACTGCCGTCAGAACACCAAGGGCTGCCAAAGAGCTTAAGATGGACATCACCATGTACCCAATGACCTGAAGAAATAAAAAAATATCATGCCCACATTTATGCAAAAGTACCCAAAACAGTAAACATGGACCCACTTTTGATCCGTGTAATTAGCCACCCGGAGGTTTCCTTTCACACTTGCAATATTTAACCCAGAGAATAAATTAGCCCAGTTCAATAGTAACATGGAGCAGTGCAACCCATGTTCACACTACACTTTTGTTAAAACAGAGATTTGTTTACCAATGATTTCATCAGCCCATGCTTTCACAAGAACGTCATCACAAGAAAGTTCATCACATGACCAATTCTTGGTCGGTTTTGTTTCTGTTTTGTCAGACATTGTGACGAAAATTTGAAAGTACTGTATAGCAATAACACAACCATTTCTTATAGGGTGCATTCGATTAGCTTGCCTGGCTTGACCTGGGTATGCTCATCCGGGTGAGCCCCCTACAAGAGCTAACTAATGAATAACAACTTCCCCCAACATTTATACCAATGCATCTTGTAGTATCCCTAAATAAGGATTCATCTAGGAAAAAAATGGAAAGAATCCTATTTCAACTGATAGACCTAATGGTAGGTTTGGGTGTCAACATTGACCAAAACAAAGTAAGGACCTGTAGCGTTTCCAAATAATGTATAGTTATGGACACAGAATTGTTTAATGTTTTGTTATATTACAGTTTTCGATTTTTCTTTATACTCATCATGAATTATCATCTTATAAAGTTTTATCAACAATTTGTATTCTCCCTACTTGCACTTTCACCTAGAGAATTACTTCTGCTATTGTTTCCATGTTAATGTTTCATGACCACTTAATCACCACACAGTCACTACCTCATGGTCACTTAATCACCACACAGTCACTACCTCATGGTCACTTAATCACCCACAGTTCCTGGTTTCCAAGTTAACTACCTACATACAACAGGTGTGTTACGTTTACTTCATGGTTATTTGAAGGACAGTTTCTTCCAAGAAACTTCCAAAAAACTTATACTCCTTCTTATGTTTTAATGTTTAATATTGACTGACTCATTGTTTCAAGTTACCAAGTGAACTGTGTTAACAATTCTTATAAATAGTCTAGCTTCATATTCCAAAGATTCAAATGTTCTATTCTACTCTACGATGTAAACAACAAGCAGTCAACTCTCTCTTTTAATTCACAGTTGTACTCTGTAGTTATTGATTAAAGTTCGGTTATAGTGTAGCAAATTAGTGTGCCGTAGTAACTCATTTCTGCCGTACGCTATAGACCGATAGAGGGTGGGAAAACTGTTTTTTCAAGGGGGTCATTGAAACTGGGGGTCATTGACCTACATTTTGCTCAAAATATGTTGTGTTTGGTATCAAAGGAAAGAAAATTGACTTTTAAATGCTGTAGGTGATGTTTTTCTGTCATTTTATCATCCCGTGAAAAGTTACACTTGATTGAAGACATGGTGCTGGTTAACAAGGAATCAGCAAGCACTTTAATTTTGCTCAATGTATAATTTTTAATAGGGCCTAGATGTAATTTTTTGCATCGGGGATAAAGAACTTAATTTGGTATTACCTTACACCGATGTGTATTAAAATACACATCGGGGTAAGGTGAAAATATAGTGCTTAAAAGCACTATATTTTCACAGAGCTTGGGAGAGCACTGAGTATACTGTGCTTAATACACATCCGTATGTGACTGTTGGTAGATCATTGTCGGTCTATCATTTGTTTTTAATCTATTGATGTGTCCGGAACGTATCATAGAGTATTTAATTTGTTGATAAGAAATTGTTGATATCATAGAAGCATATTGTTGTTTTGGGGGTTAGTTGATGATTGGTTGGTGGATGTGCATGCAGGACATTTTAGGGTTGGTGAAGTGTTTACTGGACATGAAGGGGATGCCCACCAATCCTGAGGCTCGTTTACGTCCAGCTGCTATGCCCAAGATTCCAGCAATGATGAAAAACTGTTGAATGAAGAAAACATGTGAAAACATTGCCGTAAAAAAAGAAATGATAATCAGTGCAGTGTCATGTGGGTATCCTTTCATTGCAGGGCTCGAAATTTACAACGGACGGCAGGTCGGAGGTCAGTGGTTTTAGCATTTAACAATTAACTCCAGACTGTACAAGTCCGCATGTCTAGTGTTTTTGTTCAAATGTTTACTGTATTGTCAATCTGATGAATAGCTTTCACTTATGTTGAGCATAACATACATGTACAAGTAAAATCAATCTTCTCATAGTGCTTTTTTTCCCCATTAAATCTGTTCTTGTGAAAAACAATTACGGTCCAGTAAACATTTTGAGCTACAAGAATTGTGGCTTTTTGGATCCCCCCCCCAAAAAAAAAAATTCTAGTCCTGTCATTGGATTGTCTTGTTGCCTTGAATCGGAATCTTATTGAACTGCAGAAACAATGTTCAGGCAAGTAAGATAAACTGAAAATTGTTAATTCAGGAATGCAGGGCTCGAATTTGGGGAAATAATCCACAAGACTGTAGGGCTTACATAACTAGCTCAAAAATTTACTGGACCAACAAATTTGTTACAAGACCGAATCAAAATGAGAAAACACTATCTACACTGTTTCACATTTCAGTCGTTTTTGGAATAAGCATTAACTTAAGAAAAGATTTACCTCATTTTCTTATGGGTATACTTCAATACTCAACGGAATCAAAAAAATTTGTATTTATCAGCTTAAACTAAAAATGCAGAGAGTTTGTTAAAAAAATCACAAGACCGCCGAACTTGTACGGTGGTAAGTTTAGTGGCCAGATGCTAAAATCAGTGGCCTCGGGCCTGTGGTCCAGTGTTAATTTCAAACCGTGGAATGCTACTTAAACTTGTTTATCATTTAACTGTAATCTTTATATGTTTACACTTCTGATATTTTTGTGGTTTTCGGTCAAAAAAGTAGCTCAATGAATTCATTATATTTAATACAAGAACTTCCAACAACATGTAATGTTTCTTGTATGTACTTACACAGATGCCAGTCCAGATGGGAGCCCCAATGAAGGACGATTCAGACTTCAAAATGATACTGACTATGCCAAATAACACAGCTAAGATGCCAAGAACAGTTTGCATGTAACCAGTGATTTGTAGGCCCTTCCAGCAGCAGCTACCTCGCTGGTTCCCGGCACCGGTTGCATTTTCTCCTTGATGCACTGTAACCTGTGATTTAAATTGTGAATTTAAAGACCAAATTTAAATAAAATTTAACAGAGTTTCATAAAAAGCCCTTAAGCGCCTAGGATTCAAAACGGCACTACTGAATCGATTCAAACAAGACAATGGAAAATGCATACCAGAAAAGATAAACCACCCTAATCCAGTTCGTGTCACAACATGAACTGGTTTTACGCTGGTTTTCTGAGGCACTGGTTACATCCGTGGTGATTTCACTTTTTACACCTCTCTGCTCCCTTACCAAAATTTCCAATTCAAATTTCTTATTGGAAGCAATTGGGAATTTTTCCAATGTTGTATGTTGGCACAAAACCAATTTGACCCTCAGGACACAAATGGACTCAGTTGGACTCGGTTAGTTCCCCCAAAATATGTTTTTACCCATTGGATCATTGGACCATATTGAGCCAAAAAAACAAACAGTTTATACCACTGGGCTGACAGTCCAAAAACTTATAGGGATGTAATATATCCCACCCAACTCGGGGGATTTACACCCGAGTGCAATTATAACTAATTCTAAATCCAGTTGAAATAATATGAAGATTTTCCAATTGGACCCTGCTGGGAAATAACAATTTCCAATTGGAAGTATATAAGGAGCTGAAATTTCCAGTTGGTAGAAACAAAGTCCAATTCAATTAAATCAAGCCAATTGAGTCAAATCGGAATTCCAACTGGACTGAGTTGGTCTAAGATTTTATTCCAATTGGAAATTTAGTATTCCCAAACCAACTCACACCAACTCAATACCATTTCAATCCAGTTCTTTCCAACTGGATAGCCAATTGGAATGAATTAGACATTTTGGTAAGGGCTGGAAACCATGTAGGGCACCGCCAACAATGGGAATAAACACTAGTTCCAAAATCGATAAAGGGGAGGGGGGATGCTAGTTTTTCCGATCAAATTCCATAAGAAATTTTAGGGAGAAAAACTTCACAATTATAATGACGAAATAACAAAACATTTTATCAATTTTATGATCAAATGCTTTATACTCAGCATACCATATCACATTTCCTAGTCTGTGCGTTTCATGCTTGGATCGGCAGTTGCCGTGCATACCTACATGTACGTGATGGATCAGGCTAATGTGCATGTACTGTAATGTGTTGATGGTTGGACATGCTGGCCCATTCTGGCAATTGTGATGTGTGAAGCTATTTATACTGGTTTGGGGGGGTCCAGATGTTCGGGCCAACAACCAATCAGCATAGGCGATGTGGCGATAACGATTTGATTGGTCCTTAAGTTAGAGAGGTCAGCCAATGAGAGCATAATACTATTGGCAAGTCCCTTGTCACCTTTTGGAGGGAAATTTGTTCTTGCTTAGCGTCACTTTTGTCACAGCTTGTGATTGAAGTCAACCTTTATAACCCGCCTCCTCCCCTATGGCTCCACCTTTTAAAAGGGCAAGTTTTTTGCAGAAAATGACAGAAAATAGTAAAGGTCTTATAATTTCATTTGTAGAAAAAATTGTATCAGGTAATTTCTAGTTGTAATGTCCAAGGTTATGTAATTTTTCTTACGATAGTGCCATCCGTGTTTTGGTCGGGCTATCTTACCTGTCCCCCTCGTTTTCCAACTTGGGGAATTTCTGATGTGTTACTGGGACTGGGATACTCTTCTCTCTTTTTATCACTTATAATTAATGGTAAAGTTAGATTTAGGGTGCCCGGCGGTTCCGCCGGGGCCATTCTTCACCCTCGTTTTCCAACTTGGGGAATAGCATTTTTGGGTATGACTTTTTAAATACTTCATTGATAGGTGCACAGTGTGCATAGGTGAATGGTTCAGGCAAGGTGCGTGACATGTTTTTGAACTGTATTGGGGTCACTAGACCCCCACAATGTTCATGTGTGGATACACCTGAGTGTGATTGTCCTAGCTCAGCTTTTGTTTACATGTATGTTGGTAAGGATGTGGTACCCCCCTTGGTGTGGCCACTTTGGTAAAAGGGCGTGATTGTCCTTGGTGTGGTCACTTTGGTGAGGGCGTGGTAATCCTTGGTATGGCCACTTTGGTAAAAGGGCTCGGTATAGTCCTTGGTGTGGTCACTTATGTTGTTGGTGTGGCCACTTTGGTAAGGGCGTGGTAGTCCTTGGTGTGGCCACTGGTATGTTTATGGTTGTCTATCGGTTACATGTATGTTTTGTTTGTCTGTTTAAGCCAGTTTGCCCTATGTCCGGTATCCGGCTCCTTGCCATTTTACAAATTGTTGTTTTAAATAGTGTTATTATTTGGCATTTAATTGCAGGTATTAATAGCACTTAAATAAATAACAGTTTCAAGCTGTGGCGGAAAATCACATATTGGCTAAGCTTATTGCATTTTGTTATCGTCTGAGTATAAACAAGGATAAATAGTCAAATTAGTTTGAGCGATGTCATTCAAGTTGATCTTTAATGTAATAATAAGGGACTGCACGCATACATTAGAGGAAATCAGAATATTCAAGGTAAACAATTTGAACTTCAGTTTACAATTAAAATAGTGTGAAGTAAATGCATAAACAAAGGTCTGATACTTCCAAAAGGCATTAGCCTCCATGCCCCTGGTCATTGCCTCGGTGCCCCTTGAAATGTTCCAATAGAAGTTTACAATTTCCTCATAGACAGATAGAGGTGCCCTTTACAAAGGTTTTCGTGAATTATGCGCTGGGTGATGTTTCCCTTTCTTTCCATTTTGAGTGCATTTTCTTTTGACCGCTTCCCAAAACACAGGCCTATTACCTATTGTCGACATGAAACTTTTCCACTTTATTTCACAAATATTACAATTTTGAAAGTACACAATAAACAGAGATTGAGAAGGGGAAAAGTATTTGTACAAAAAGGGCACTTAACTTGAATTAAGCAAATTAACAAAATAATGTATGGGGCTATTTAAAAAAAAAAACTAGTTCTGCTGGGGATGGTGGAAATACATGTATGACAATTACTGAGGTTATGACCAGGACTCTCAAGCCTGGTAGGTGAGGAGGTCTTTTGTAAGATGGTTGTCAACAAACCCACCAGCAAAGCTAAGGCAGTGAGCCTCCCTCCTACCAGCTAAAGAGTCAAGTCCAAGAATCTCAAGCCTGGTGGGGGAAGGAGGTCTTTGGTAAGAGGGTTGTCTCAAACCCATCAGCAAAGCTTCCCTCCTACATGCCAGGGAATCACGTCCGATAGTTAAAAGAGCAGATTAAAATGAATTATCATTATTACCCAAAATAATTTTACAGGCACGCTTTTAGACAGATTCTTTGGTATGCGTATGTTTAGCTGTGATGCTAGAGTGCCATATGACATCACCATATTTGAAGACTGGTCTAAAACATACCAATTTAAAAAAAAAGTTTCCTTTTCAGCAATCAATCAAAACCATTTCACTAAATGCAGCAAACATTACAAGCTTACTGTTGACCTTTGTTACAATCTGCTCAATCTGTCTGTCCAAAATTTTATTATAAGGTCATTTTGAATCCAAAGTCCTACACACTGTATGACCTTATGGCCTCCGCAACAAAAGAAACAGGTTTGTCACCAATTGTTGACAAACTGGGAAGTTGATGGGATTAACACACAGGCAAAGTATACCATCGGGTTTTGGAACCGTTCGATTGTTCTATTCCTGTCTAAATATTATACGATAAAACTAACCCGTGAAAATTTCATTTCAAAAGAGGGAAGTGTTTTTTAGCTAACGGCAAAAATCTGGAGCGGTTATGTCCACGCCAGAAGGATAATCTGTAAATTGGAATATACAATCCGAGAAACAATGCAGAAACGTTTCTCAGATTGAAATGTTTTTGAACCCCTCTCTCTAACACAATTCCTTTGAGCTTTGAAGGTAATTTTTTCTCAAATATTATACATTGTCAACAGCTGCAGTGTTGCTTAGGCTACCAAGACAATGCATGCATGCATGTACATCACAGGGCTTGAAATGTACACTTGACAGCAGGCCAATGGCAAGCGCTTCAGAGTCAGACTAAGGCAAACTTACAACAAGGAGCAAGTTCCTGTGCTAACCTTTTAGTAAATATTGCCATAAATCATGCATGCGTGGTCTGTGGTTCACTCGAACGCATTTTTAGTCGATTTATTCCAAATATCCCAAATATTAAGTCCCAAATATATACAAATTAAACTATGCAGTTTTGAATCTGGTCTTGCGAAAATAGAAGTAGCTGTTGCAAACTGCTTACCAACTAAAAGGACCAATGGTATGAATGCAAAAATATAATTGATAACAATTACAACAATCTTACAGCTATAAAAGCCAGTTCAGAGTAATGTATCAGGAATTTAGCTAAAATAAATTGTGACTTTTTTGGGTGATAATCCAAAGGAAAACTTCCTTTTTTTACATTTTACCTGTCCCAGATATTGCAAGACATCATAAGGTTTCATATCACACTTATGCTGATGATACACAGTTGTATGTTTCATTTGACCCTAAGCAACCAAATAACCTAAGTACAACATTACAAACCCTTTCTGCATGTGTTATGGATATGAGTATTTGGATGGGAAAGAATAAACTTATACTTAATGAGCAAAAGACAAAATTTTTTGTAATTGGCTCTAAACACAACTTGCACAGCATGAATGATGTCATTCTTACACTTGTAACCACTCAGATTGCACCATCAACATCAGTCAAGAATCTTGGTGTATATTTTGACTGCAATGTCTATGTCTACCAAATAGACCAGCTCTGCAAATCTATTCGCTTTCAGTTAAAAAATGTGTCACAGATAAAGAAGTATGTATCTGAAGATGCATGTCATCATGTGATTCGCAGCCATGTTCTTTCCCAGTTAGATTATTGTAACGGGTTGCTTACAGAAGTCCCACAAATGCATATTATCCTAGGGAGTGGGCAATACTATAGTCTGTAGTAGGTTTTTGCCTTTTTCCCCATAATTCCGCCCAAGAAATTTTAAAAAAATTCAACTTTTGGGCAGTCCACCATCAAACCATGCAGAAACATATGGCAGGTGTTATTTGCACAGGGTAGAGATCATTCACCTTGAAATTCTCATTACAAATCCTGCGGAGGGCTGCCATCTGTTTGTACACATAGACCGGGTTCACACTTGATCCGGCAAGGGTGATCAAAGGAGGATCAGATCCTGCAAGGGCGATCAAAGGGCGATCAACAGCTAGTGTGAACGCAAGAGCGATCAGGATCTGATCCTCCTTTTTGATCCCCCTTTATTGCGGGATCAAAGGAGGATCTGATCCTGCAAGGTGGATCAAAAACGTAGTGTGAACGCAACGCAGGATCAGACCTCGCAATTTGACCCACCGACTTCCGGTCTAATCAAACAGACTGGAGCGCGAGTTGAAAAAATATAAACCGCGAAAGCTTGTAAACAACCAGTATTGGTTATGCAATGAGAGCGTCCCCTTGTTACACTGGTTCCAACACGTAACACAGCATTTCTGTGCACAAAAGAACATTACACGATTTGAATGGTACTTGGCATTTGCATCCCTGTTCTGCATGCAACAACCGTGCGTGACGAACCACATGCTTCGACCATTTCTACCTCTATGCATCGACCAGTTTCCTTCTCATCAGGCTTTCGTGTTTTTTTTATCATAATACCACGGTTTTCATTAGTATTTGAAAATCATTTTGTATATCCATATTTTGTATTTTCTTGTCGCAGTATTATAGTACACTTAGGGTTTATTGTTGTTGGTGGTTGTTTACATTATTTCTTGTACGACATGGCCGAAGCTGCTGCTGTTGTACGGGGTGAATGTGGTCGGAGGGGGAACTAGCATGTTTTTTGGACATCTGGGCCAGCGAAGAGATTCGTGGAAAGTTGGATGGTACCACCAGAAACACTGCCGTGTTCAATCAATGACCTTGCTCAGTTGACCTGTCACACGAGCTGTGTGAAACTTCCGTTCAACCGACGGTCGGGCTAGGGGGATCAATGCACGATCAGACTCAAGTGTGAACGCGTCCGGGATCAGTTTGATCGCCCTTGCAGGATCTGATCCTCCATTGATCGCCCTTGCGGGATCTAGTGTAAACGCGGTCATAATTATTGGCAAAGTCTCAAGGGATAGGGTACTTGATACAAGCATCAATCATTCTGTATTGTAGCTACCACAGGAAGCCTGTGTGACACTTGTTGACCTTTATCAAGGTTAAACAGACACCATGATAACCCAAACACCCACATGTGTGTCTGGGGGGGGGGGGGTAGTAGATTTCCCCAAAACCGTCTATAAATTATTGTTAGTGTCACGCAATACAGTATGCATTCGGAAGTATGCATTAGGCCTGTAATTAGCAAAATAATTTACCAAAGTAACAATGGAAATTATTTTTTTACAATTATTATGACCGACAACATCTACAAACCCTCTGAAAGGTCTTTGGATTGATAATAATGGGTTTATAGCTTTATCCCGGGTGTGGTAAGATTTCACCAAACCTACTACAAACTGTAGTAACGCACTTGTCATACGATCAGTTATCCTGCTCGTGTTATATTTAGATTAGATAGCCGTCATGATGCCATGCCTCTTCTAAGATCGCTTCATTGGTTACCAATTAAACAGAGGATTGTATTTAAGATTCTTTTATTTGTATACAAATTCTTTCATAATCAGGCACCACAGTATTTTTAATGAGTGTCTTGAGTTGTATTGACCTTTGCGTACAGATCTTCGCTCCAGTGCAGATCCATCTCTGCTAACTTTTCCCATGATTCATAGTAAAGTAGGAGATTGTACATTCACTGTTACAGCAGCTAAGGAGTAGAATGAACTTCCCTCCTCTATATATCTGCTCCATCAGTGGATGTGTGTAAGAAGATCCTCAAAACATACCTCTTTCCTAATTGATGTATTATTGTTGTTTTGTTTGTATAATGTTTAATGACTTGTTGATATATGGCTCATTACTATTGAAACGCTGTGATATAGTTTTACTTTGATTAGCGTACCTACATGTAAATGCATGATAATATAATAATAATAATAATAATAACAATATTCTAAGAACTTCTTGTGAAAAGTTGTATGATTCGTCATACTTGAACATAATACTATCATAATATGCAGTCATAAGTAACAGGATGCAGTCTACCAAATAGACACAATCGGCGACTCCGAGCAGCGGTGGTCACGTGACGTATAGTGGGTACAGAATCATAACAAACCATCGCGCAGTGTTTAAGCACGGGGGATTGTCGTAGTTTTCCGACAGCATAGCTGAACGGCAAGGTATGATCCTTCTTCCATCAGCAAGGTAAGGCAGAATGTTCAAAAACGTTTGTTATATATTCTTTCTAGCAATCTCTGTGCAATTTAGGCTCTGGAATTCGTGTGTAATGCTTTGTGAATTTGTCATCATGGACCCAAACAAAAGATTATAGCTGAAAAGTCATGTTGGACTTGGAGACTGCTGGTGTTGCTAACGTACATGTATACTCGTCGAAGTCGTTCTTTGTACGTGTGATCCAAAATGCAGGCCACTCTCGCATGCATGCAATATCCTGCCAGTGACAGTTACTAGCAGCATTGATTCACTCATACAGAAAGGACCCACGTGGGTCCACTACTACTATCCTATCAAGGTTTAAAATTAAAAACAGTAAAGTCTTAACAACAAAAGTTGAATAATAAATGTTTGTTTCATTTCAAATATTAACCAGATGTTTATTGTCTTTCACTTTTTCAGCATTTGGGTCACAGTGTATGACACAGTCAATAGTTACAGATAATGCCTCACCATTGCATTGCATATGACTGTAACAATACTTCAGATGAGCACACTGAACTCTCCTTCACAATCTCCCATTACATGTAAATGATCGTAAGCTACTTCAACAGTGGTTCAACAAGATTAAAAGAGACAGGCGCCATGTTGTACGGACAAATTCTTCAAAAATATGTTCAAGTCACTTCAAGACAAGTGACTTTACTGGAATAGGGACCCGACGAAAGCGACTTAAATGTAATGCCATTCCCTCTAAATTGTCATGGACACAACCAGGTCCTGGAGACATATCAGATTCTTCTGATAAAGATGAAAGACCGGCTATTAAAAAGAGGAGAGAAATCCAAGAGGACCTTGATGAAGAAACTGACTCAGCTACCGAAGGAGAATGTGAAATTTTGGATGCTCAAAAGCCGTCTTTAAGATCTCAATCAACTCAATGGAAGGAGGATGATTTTGAGGTGGATACTAAGTTGCCGTGTAATCATGCCTTCAGCATCAATCATTTACTCTCCAAGTGTAAGAGTGAAAGGATCGAGCATGAACTATTTATGCATTTCACTGGGATGGCATCATATGAGAAGTTCAAGCAGTTCTTAAGGTTTGTTTGTCCAACTTTGGACAATGAAGATGTGATCTACTGGGGAAGCAAAGCGAGTAAACATCGACTGATTGATACTGAACAGCTACTTAATGAATCGTCATATGAATTTCATGATGCAGGAGATGAAGAGAAAGATTTAATTCAAAACAGTTCATATAAAATGACAGTGCAAAATGAACTTTTGTTAACCCTTATGAAGTTACGAACCGGGGCAAAAAATCTGGACCTTGCAGAACGCTTCAACATTTGTAACAGTACAGTGTCAAACAAAATAATAACATGGATAAATCTACTGTACGTAGCACTGGGAACACTGAACATTTGGCCACACAGAGACATAATCATCCAAAAGTCACCTAAGGAATTTCAAGAAAAATATAAAGACACGGTCATAATCATAGATGCCACTGATCGAACTAACTGTCCAAGTGCCAAGTTCACTTCAGAAACAGAGTGAGTGCTACAGCAACTATAAGCACCACACTACGCTAAAGTCATTGATTGGCGTAGACCCAATGGGTGGCGTGATGTTTGTTTCGCAACTTTTCAAAGGGTCAATAAGCGATAAAGAAATAGTAAAGCAAAGTGGGTTTCTTACTGTTTTAAAAATGAAACTTGAATGTGGAGAAATCCTGCCAGGGGACGGTATCATGGCAGATCCGGGTTTTAATATTGGAGAAGACCTTCATGAACTTGCCTTAAAACTAAATGTTCCCCCCTTCCTGAGGGAAAAGGGTTGCTTCAGTGAAAAAGACATCATACGAGCTCAGACTGTGGCACAACATCGACATATGTAGAACATGTAGAAAGAGCCATAGGAAAAGTCAAAAGGTTCAGAATTTTCCAGTCATTGATCCCTGTATCCATGTTTGGAACTATAAACCAAATTTGGACAGTACACATGTACATGTAGCTTGTTTGATTTCAAACTTCCAGAACCCTGTTATTTCTGATGGAGGAGACGAGTGATTTTACATTTTGTTTATGTTGATGATCTGTCCGGGTCAAATCTGGCTTTCTCAAGTGTAGTTATTATTGGCTGTACCTTAAAATGCAGTTTTTTTGGTTTTTTTTAATATCAGTATTAAAATGCAGGTGCTATGAACCAAAGTATAAGATTGTAGGACTAGGAGTAGGATTGTAAAGTAGGATTTTGAACTTTGCATGGTGGAAATACTATCCAGTTATTTTTGCGGTGGAACCATAATGATCTCCCAATGAGTTGGGGTGGTTCTGAACAAACAATGGTATTGAAGACGATCAGAGCATACTAATCGAAACGTTGAGTTGCTAAAACCACCCCAACTCATTGAGAGATCATGGTGTTACCTCAAACCAATATATTATGAAGATTGTTGTTAATGTTAATTTACTGCCATTCATTGCCTTAAAAGTTAAATGATTATGTTTCCATGTTGTATTTATTACCAGGGGCAGATTAAGGTTGTTGTTGTTGTTTTTTGTTTTTTTTTGGGGGGTGGTCATGCGTACACTCATAAAGTTTGCCATCACAGATAATAACCCCTGCATATTGTCATCTTTTTTATTTGTCTTTGTCAGAGCAGCCCCCCCCCCCCACCCTCAGATCTGCGTCAGATTACACATGAAGAAATTCAGCCGGCTAGGCCAACATTTCTACATGTATTATTTAGTCAAATTATAGGATGTTTTCATGTAACTGCAATAATTTTCCTCTTGCCAGGCATCATACATTATTCTATCAACTCAAGCAAGTGTTGAAAAGAATTTGTTTTTGTAGATGACATACTGTAGATGGTATACTCTATTCAATACATGATAGTTATTGTGTTGAATACATGAATTAAACTTACAATAATACTGTTTGTTCGGTGTCAACCTGGTTTTTAGGTGTTCGTGCAACATGTGCACGAACACCTATTGTTTTTGTTCTGTTTTTGTTTTTTTTTTTTTTCTTCTCCATCTTCTTCTTCCCTAGAACTCTTCTCTACAGCATAACTCAACATTGAAACTGAATTGAACCTTGAAACTCATCAGACAGTTGAACCTCAATATGAAGACGGCACAGTTGTCATGACGTCATGATGACGTCATCAGGTGTCGAATTACAAGGTTTTTAAAGTTGAAAAATGACTATTTTCTATTCGCTGTATCTTCGTGAATTTGAAAGCTAGGATGCTCATAATTGGGCATCTTATAAATCAAGACTGGGCTAACATTTGAAAAGTTAACGCCAAAATCGTACGACCTTTACTTCCGGTCTTAACGGAAGGTCAAAGTCTGCGTTTTAGGGTCTTTTTTAATTTTGGTCATAACTCAAAATTTAAATTGATTTTAACCTTGAAACTCATCAGACAATTGAACCTTGATATGAGGACGGCACAGACTTGATGACGTTATGATGACGTCATCGGGTGTCGAATTACAAGGTTTTTAAAGTAAAAAAATGACCTTTTTCTATTTGCTGTATCTTCGTAAATTTTTAAGGTATGATGTTCATAATTGAGCATATGATAGATCAAGACTGGGGCATCATTTGAAAAGTTAACGTCAAAATCGTATGACCTTAACTTCCGGGTCGTTACCCTGGGTCGAAGTTTGCCTTCGTTGATTTTCCTTTAAAAAATCATGTTTTGGGCTTTTTTACGGCATAACTCAAGATTAAAAGTTACCTGAACATTGAAACTCATTGGACACTTAAATCTTAGTATCAAGACGACACAAACTTGATTATGTCATGATGACGTCACCGGGTATTGAATTACATTAAATCAAAGTTTAATATTTGTAAAAAATCATAACTCATGAACCACATGTCGGATTTTTACAATCTACACATCATCGGATTGGTCGTTAAAAGGTCAACAAACGCTACACACAACATGACCCCATTTGACCTTGACTTCCGGTTCAAACCGGAAGTTGAAAATTTCAAAATTCAAATCTCAAAAACTATGGCATATTTTAACATGAATTTAGCATCAGGTTATAAATGAGTTATTCTGCCGAAACTTTTGCACAGAGATTATAGCATTTTAATCTTTGCATCTGGTCAAAACTGGGCGTCAAAGCGCATGTGTCTGTTGACTTTCATCGTGTGACAACGCATGATAGTGTAGGCCAACACAAACATTCGCCGACACTGTACACAGTAGCTGGCCGTTCCGCTCCCTTGTTTATAAGGTTCAAAGTCCACGCAGCCTTGCCAGTACATGTACATGTCACATGAGGGCGCTATATCACATGAATGGTCATTATTTACAGAGCTCAATTAATGATTGTTCGTGTAATAATTGAAAAATTCATAACTCCTTAACCACACGTTGGATTTTCACAATCCAAACGTCGTCTGAACGGTCTTGATAAATAACACGCGCTTCACAAAATATGACCCATTTGACCTTGACTTCCGGTTCAAGCCGGAAGTTGAAATTTCATGTTTCAAAAAATCATAACTTCTGAACCACACATTGGATTTGTACAATCTATGCATCATTTGGAAGGTATGAAACGATACACAAAATGTTATGCCATTTGACCTTGACTTCCGGTTCATACCGGAAGATGAATTTAATAATTAAAAAAATTATAACTCCTCAACCACTCATTGTATTTATATCAAGTAAACGTCATCAGAAAGAGCTCTTTAGACTTAACAAACGATACACAATGTGACCTCATTTAACACTGACTTCCGGTTCAAACCGGAAATTAAAAAATAATGTTTCAAAAACTCATAACTTCTAAGGCACACTTTGGTTTTTGCAATCTTTACATCATTGGCAAAGTATTTATCAACTTAAGAAATGACACACAGAATGCGACCCAATTTGACTTTGACTTCTGGTTCAAACCGGATGATCAAATTCAATATTTGAAATAATCATAACTCCTGAACCACACATTGGTTTTTTATCAACTACACGGCATTACAGAGGGCACAAATCAAATTGATAAAATGAAATATTGTTCAATCATAATTTGATGACATCATCGATCACGAACACCGTGTTTTTGTAGCAAACAAAAATTCAATGTCTAGTCATTTACTTATTTTGTCAAACAAATAAAACTGTAGTAGACATATATACAGCTTTTTTTTTAAAGCACATTTTCACAGAGATCTGATAAATGGAATGGATTAAACACAGAAATCAGATTGTTTTCCATTTGCTTTTCTATGTCATGTACAGTATGTTGACAGAGATCTGATAAAAGGAATGGATTAAACACAGAAATCAGATTGTTTTCCATTTGCTTTTCTATGTTGACAGAGATCTGATAAATGGAATGGATTAAACACAGAAACCAGATTGTTTTCCATTTACTTTTCTATGTTGACATAGATCTGATAAATGGAATGGATTAAACACAGAAATCAGATTGTTTTCCATTTGCTTTTCTATGTTGACAGAGATCTGATAAATGGAATGGATTAAACACAGAAATCAGATTGTTTTCCACTTTCTTTTCTATGTTGACAGAGATCTGATAAATGGAATGGATTAAACACAGAAATCAGATTGTTTTCCACTTTCTTTTCTATGTTGACAGAGATCTGATAAATGGAAGAGACTTAACATAAAAATTGTTCAATTTACTTAACAAACTATTCCAATATTCTTCATCAAACAGTATCCTTATTACTGCCATTTCATGTGAATCACTTAAAATATACAACAAAGTCACACCATGATAACCCTGAGATTGCTAATTGTCCTTGGACCTGATCGTAATACCCATGAGGATGATTTTTCATGAGGGAATACATGTTAGTGTGTCCTTTCTTTAAATAGAAACCTTTAGAGGATACAGCTTCCTCGAGAGAAAGTTCTTTCTGAACAAGTGGACACTTTATCTCCAACAAATGCAACAAGAATCATGATCTTTACAACAGTGGCACTCGGCTGACGCCATGTTGTTGCCATACACCGCACATGGTTTGTTAACATTGTATACCCACTATAGGTCACGTGACGCCGGTCGCCGATTGTGTCTATTGTTTTGTTTACGTTTGCAGTCTGCACAAGCAGGCACATTAGAAGTTGGGTGTGCGACCTTCAAAAAATAGGTCAACCTGAAAAAACTTCACTAGGCCGCTAGGTGGTGATTGAAAAGAGTAGCGCGTTTGTGCAGTCATGCTTGCACGGAATCAGGATACTTTCAAATTTTTTAAATGAAAATCAGAGACACAAACCAGTGTACTACATGTACATGAATAAAACCAATGTAGGCCTACATAACTATATGGCCCTGCAAACAATTTGGTTCTACAATGTTTGTACTGTGACTGTCCATAATCAGAGTGCAAGTACATACAGACATGTAGGCCTAAGTACACCACGATATGCTATAGGTACATGTATTTACTTTGTATTTGTGCAAAGTAAAAACTGAACAATGCATATAGGTGCATGGTCTTGGAAAAACGTTTTTCAGTACCATGTAAATTTTAAGCCACAAGACCATGATTGTCTTTTGGAGATTATTACGAAGTGATCATTGTGATGTTTTAAAAAAATGGATGATTGTAAAAGATAGGCCTTTATTAAGTTAACTATTTTATCTTATCAACTGGTCTGGGAAAAATGATTTGCTTTTAAATAGCCTTCAGTTATAAATGCCACACACACAAAATTGAACAAGTGGTGTATATTGTATGTACGTACAAAAACTCTTTAGTGCCAGGCAAAGTGTACATTGCAATTACAAAAAATACAGGGGTGTTTTTTTTAAAGTAATACAGTAGGCCTATTTTCCATTTTAATAAGCATGTATTTTCAATGTATAATTATCAGAGTATCATTTCATAATACCAGTTATTATTCCATGTTTATGACTTACAAGTTATTATCTCATAACAAGTTATTATTTCGTTACTATGACTTGCTCCTAACCACGACTTACAAGATCTTGTAATTATGTGACTTCACATAACAACTGTAACATACAAATGTGGACAAACATTTGTAGATTATCATAGAATGTATGTATACATGACCTAGTTCCCAGCCATAGGTATTAAGCCTAAGACAACAATAACAATATAATAATTTATTCTTCATATAGTATTCATAGGGTTTCTGGCCGAGCGGTTTCGAGCATCGAATTTGATAGATGTTAATTTTGCATCGGGATAAAGAAAATGTTTCTACCCTTACACTGATGTGTAATAAGCAATACTCAGTACTTTCCTGAGAACTCGGGAAAATATTGAGTATACAGTGCTTAATTAATACAGGTCCAAATCTAGTTCCTAATTCAACAGTTTGTCACTTGATTTGGGGCAAACTTATGTATAGTTGATGAGAGATCTAGCTTCGACCCATACACAATTCTGAATGATGTGTAAATCGTAAATAGTGCAGCCCATCTCTTGCCCAAACTAATGATATTTTTCTATTACACATGTAGGTCTGAAACGTTTCTCAGATTGTGTATTCCAATTAAGGATTACTCTTCCAGCGAGGACATAATTGCTCCAGATTTTCAGCAATTTCCCCCAAAAATGCCAACACCTTTTGAAATGAAATGCTCACAGGTAATAGTAATATTATACACATTTATACAGGATTAAAACAATCGAATGGTTCCAAAAAACCAAAGGTATACTTTGCCTTAAAGGGGCACACTGGCTTTGTTGGGCTATTTGGGCTACAAAATAGGCTAACATATGACTTCAAAGGTCTCCCAGGAATGGAGAAGAACGGTTCCTAAAAGAAACCATCAAAATTTGCCGTTTTCGAGCATTTTTCAAAAAACGAAGGTCACGTGATTTATCCGAACCAAAAAAGTTGTTCGGATAAATCACGTGATCTTCAGAGTTAGTTTTACTTCCAGCCGTATAAAAGTAAATTACTGAACCAAATTTAAATCTGTCTTATTTACAATTATTTATGAGTATTTGACAAAACAGACTATGTATTCAGATTATTGATACAATTTGTAATGATGAAAAATCGAACGTAAGATTCGCATTCAGAGAGTCCGTGCAACCAAAGCGTGCTTTACGGCGCACCAGTGTGGGAGCCCGGGAGCTAGCGGAACGTAAACCTTGGGGCATATCCCGTACAGCCGGTTCCGTGTCTCGTGGGGCCAGAGAGACAAACCCCGGGGCATGAACTCCCCAGCTTGCCGGTCTAGCCGTGAGCTTGGGAGCTTGTCGGAGGGGTAGGGAGCCAGACCAACAATTACGGGTTTTTACGAGGGTTTTAGTCTGTGACCCCTAGCTATTATCCCCTAACTATTGCAACGTGTTGCCTGCGCTACACACATGGGGAATGTTTATCCCATACAGCTGGTCTACTTCTATGATAGCTGCACAATGTCCACCCCCCCCTAAATTGCTGCTTTTGCTGGCTTTCCCTTTGGATTTATTGTGTGTTTTTTTATTTTTTACTTTTCGTTGGACCACCTTCTGGGTGTTTTTCCTTGCGATGTTTTTGTACCGATCCTTGGATGTCGAAGAAACGTTCTCCATTGCAAGTAAGTTCGTCCAGTTCGTCGTACCAAAAAACAGGTTGGGGTGCGTTTTCGCGGTCGTAACCAATAAATGTTTCAATGACAAGTTCAACCGAAACAGTTATTGGTTACGACCGCGATCGGACTTCGACTAGGACTGACCATAGAGCAAGGAACCTTGCTCTATGGACTGACGTCCGTTTATGTCTGTTTTTTATTTACACTTGAATTTGTGCTTGGTGGATATGAAGTCTGGATCCTCATGCCTCGCTATTGTTATAATTAAAACATAAACAGAGCACCAGTCTACTTACAACATTGCGCAACATTGTAACGTAAACTTGACAGTTGCAACGGCTGGAAAAGCGTATAAGCTGACCTTTGACCGCGTTTTGTTTTTTTCACATTTTTCGTTAATTACGTGATATTTTGATGACTTTTTTTTACAACAACCATTTAAAAATTATTGTCTGTCATTCCACATCACTAAATTAGGTAAACAGTAAGCCGGTGTGTCCCTTTAAAGGTTCAATACTGATGCCAATGGGTTATGTTTTAGCAAAAGAAAAACGCTGCTATACCTAACACTGAAATAATTAACATTTGGCTATATGTATAGTGAGCACAACCTTTGGCTCCCGACTTTGGAGCAAAAAACAAATCAAACAGCTGGCGGATGCCGGTGTTTTTACCATGAAAATTGCAGCAAGTGGGACTGGTTTTAATTCTCCAGACCCCAGTAATTACCCGAGATTTTATTTTGTGGGTATCGGCAACATAGAGTTTGGCAAGGGCTTACTCAAATAGACAGAAAAACCACCAATGTTTCAAATTTACAATCATTTAGATTTTAGATATTTCATTTTTTTCCTTTTTTTTTTCAGTTTCATGCTTTTGGAGGCTGCACTTACCACTGGTTGCTGTTGTACAACCACTGTTTGTGGTTGAGGGGGGCCTTGCTGGTAGGCTTGGGGTTGCTGTTGACCAGGTTGCATTCTTGCAGATCACACAAAGTCTTTTGCAAGTTTTACCTGTTTTGAATTTTAAAAAATGCTGTTAATGAATTTTAACAATTTGGGGTTGAACAAAGAAAAATTGAAGACCTCCAGATTAACATGCCAGCGCTCTACCAACTGAGCTAACTAGGTGTACATCTATGTTGGCAGTCTCCCCATTTTAGTTTTCAATCTTTGTTCGGGGTACCAGTCAGAAGCCATACAACCTTTAACTACCTTGTAGCCAGGGATCTCTCACCCAAGTGATCTCGCCTGAGGCCGAGGCCGAGACCAGTAGATATAGTGTCTGACCAGTAAACTCATGACTAGTCCAGTGGTCTTGTTTTTCAATTGAATAATAATACCTCAAACCCGGTTCAAACTTCTGCTAGTGCTTCGTGCGAAGCAAATTTTGCGTCACAGCTCTGTTTTTGCTGCAAATGTTTCGCAAGAGTTGAACCGGTCTTAACTCTATATAAGATCGAGTTCAAATGTTGACTAGAAGTTTACTTAGAGGGAAGGTATATACTTTGGGTAATCACTCTACAAACTAATGGCAATACAAATTTACTTGGGTAGAAGTACAGCAGCTTTTGATAGTATAAACTGGAATAACGACCTTGCAGGTAGAAATATTTTGTAGATGGGAATTAACAAAGTACAGCAACAAGGCAAGCTCCGAACGTAACGATGTATGTATTTGGACGCTGAAAACAACAAAGCTTTTAAAACACGCACAGTCCATGTGCACACAGCATGACACAACAACGAAGACACGCAAAAATATAAACAGCGATGGATGTCCCACCAAAGCACAAGCAAAGAGCGCGCCATTCGTAGTAAAATCGGAAATGACCACATTGAATTGTGGTGTCTGATCCACTTTTGCGTTTACACTTGTATTTACAATTGACGGATTCAACCCTCCTCGAAAGGTGGATTAAAATTGCCGAATCTTGAACCGGGTCTGATCCTGCTTTTTTGCGTTTACACTAGCCATTAATCCACATTGCCGGATCAGACCCGGGTCTGATCCACCTTTCTGGATCTAGTGTAAACAGGGTCTATATCAGGTTAACTTCTTCTCATTAAACAGTAATCTATCCAGCTGTGGTCACACCAACGGCACCTTGAAAACTTGCTGGATACTACCAGAGATTAAACCATCTATGGGGATACCCAACCATCCAGTGCTCGATTTTTGGGGATAAAATTCTACAAGATTGCATGGCATGTAGCTCAAAATGTTTACCAGACCAGAATTTAATAATCACAAGACCGGAATCTTCATGAGAAAGAGCTTTCTACACAGTTTAACATGTAAATTATTTTTATTAGAACAAGCACTAAGAGAAGAGCTAATTTGTCTTATGAGGCAGTATATTTTGATACTCAACGGAATTGTATAAATCCCAGACTCAAACTGAACATCACTTCTTTCTTTTAGTGTTAAAGATATTACACAGTGGCTTATTCAATTGAAAAAACACAAAACCGCAGGACTTGTCAGGTCATGAGTTTACTAAGCTAAAATCACTGGCCTCGGGTCTATGGTCCAGTGTCAAATTCGAGCCCTGAAATTGCCTTGGGCTGTTTCCAGCAGTACAGCACAGTGAAAACAACATGAAACACCTGAGCTCTGGCTTGTGTCGTGGAAGAGAACTCCAGAAAAACAATGTGAAAAGGGGGAATAAACGATTTCATGGAGAAAAGTGGACTATCACCAGTTATCTAGAAACTACACAAGGATGTCACGGAGAAGCCGTTCTATAACTTAGAAGAAATCAGTGATCTCCCCATTTACTACTCCTATAGCAGCAGAACGAACCACTGTTCTTCAACTTTCTAGGACTACCCATTTACCAAGGCATGAACTTGAAGAAGGAGAAACGCCTTGCTCTTTCAAAAACGAAGCATCAAGCATGCTGTAGAGTTTGGACCAACATTATCTAGCCAACCCTGGTAGGACATTAGCCCTGGTGGTTAGGACTTCAGTGTATATGTATGTCAGTGGCGTATGTCAGTGGCGTTGGTAATTTAATCCTTGTATACAGTCGAAAAGTTGTATCTTATAAAAATGACAAGTTCTCCAAGATTTGGTTGTTTTCGCAATCTTTTGTTATCTGCAAACTATGTAGACTGTTTTAGAACTGCATTGATGTGTATCAACTATCAGTTAACATATTTATAGATAATCTTGCACTTCTTTGGCCCCCCCCCCAAAAAAAATTTTTTAATCTTTGCCCCCACCCCAAATGAAAATGTCTAGTTACGCCACTGGTGTATGTTGCACTACACTGAATTTGTATGCAACGGACTCGGAGTCCAAACTGAGCTATAAATCTACCATCATCAGATCATGGTTGACGATGATGGAGAAATCGAGGATTTTTGATTTGTATGATAATATCAATTTTATCATTCTGATTATCACAACTACAACTACAAGTACATGTACACATGTATGTATGGATGTCCTAACTACTAGTAGGCCTACTACTACTAGTTGTAGTAGTAGTATAGTAGTACTACTTACCAATGTCAATGACAACTTTAAAAATGCGTCACGATCTCGTCTTGTAAAATAGTCAACGGCTGCAAAACGGACAGTCTCGGTGCGTTTATCCAGGCTAAACGTCACAAAGTGTATACCCAAACTCTAGATGAGGACTGAGCTGAGCTGATCATAGCATCGAAGTACGTACAACTGAATTGGAATATTGTGTGACACACAACGATGATGCTGCTGGGGCCGGCCGGGTGGGGCCGTCCTGCGTAATTTAAGTGTAGACATAAACAATCACTTCGGCAAACCAACCAGCCAACGCCCTCTATGGCTGCGGGCTTTTTAGTGCTGCGCTCCCCGTCATTCGTTCTATTAAGGGAATAAAAGAGTGGCGACGAGTTCTTAAACGGCCGTTTAAAACCGGCAGGGTCGTGGCCGTGCGATAAAGGCCCTCGCCTTCGGCTCGGGCCTTTATCGTACGACCACGACCCTGCAAGGTTTTAAACGGCCGTTTAAGAACGAGTCGTTACTCTTTTATTCCCATTCATAAATGCCCTTTTGTTAAAAAGCGAAACAAATTTATAGACAATCTGTGACAATCTGCTTCGCAGTGAATTTTCGAAGTTTGTACATTTTTAAAAAATGTTTTAAAAATTCTGTCTAGTGCGCGTTGTGTGTGCGCGTGTGTAAAAATAGATTACGCGCTGGTATATAATAGACTGTGCAAGTCTCGCGCGTATTCGAACATTGGGATCCGTTAAAGCGCGTGAGTTTGTTTCTTTAATGCGTTAAAGCAATGTACGTGGGACCACAGTGGTCCCAAAAATGTTCGAATACGCGCGAGACTTGCACGGTCTATAGCTATATATTGCTTTCCGCGTAATTAAATTGGCGTACATGAGCTTGCGCGCCCAATCTGCTTCGTAGCGAATTCTCAAAGTTTTGACATTTTCAAAAATGTTTCAAAATTCTGTTTGGTGCGCGTTGGGGTGTGTCTGCGCGCGTGTAAAAATAGACTACGCGCTGGTATATAATAGCTATATATTTGCGTTCCGCGTAATTAAATTGGCGTACATGAGCTTGCGCGCCCAATCTGCTTCGTAGCGAATTTTCGAAATTTGTACATTTTCAAAAAATGTTTTTAAAATTATGTTTGGTGCGCGTTGGGTTGTGTGTGCGCGCGTGTAAAAGTAGACTACGCGCTGGTACTAACAGCTATATAATGCGTTCCGCGTAATTAAATTGGCGTACATGAGCTTGCGCGCCCAACACGCGAAGCCAGCCGGTTTTAAACAGCTCCAGCTATGTCTTTATCAACCGTTTAAACACCCCCACGTGACATGCTTTCCACCAATAGGAATAGCGAAACTGTCTTGGGTATTTATGAATGTTAAATCAAACCGCACTAGTCGGGCATTGACGGCCGAATGGAAGCAAAATATTCAATCGTGTTAAACAGATGTTGTGACCAAAAGCATTTTCCCCGACTTTCTATTAAAGTAAAATACATCACAATCATGACTGGCTGCTTTGTTTCCAACTTAAAATTTGAATAGTTTGTGTATCATTAGTTACTGTTAAACTGTGGCTATATATTTTTTGCTTTGCATTTATGGCTTTCCAACCCAAGGTTGGCCAAAAATCGGGCTGTGACGTCGCAATATTGGAGTCCTCTACCAATAAGGTGCTCAGGGCGATGTGTAGCCCCATAAAAAGGGCCAATCCAGAGCAACGTTGCCACTGCTTGGGAATTTTCCCAAGATCTTGGGAATTTCATACCCAGCTTGGGATCTTGGGGAAAAAAACCGAAAAAGAGGCAAAATCTTGGGAATTTTCGTTTAAGTGCCACAATAAATTGTTTAAGCATATTTTTAAATAATGTATTGAATTATTATTTAAATACTACAAAATTCTTTTCAAATGGGGCGCTCCATCCATACCACAAAGTAGCCGGGTCACTGGTGGTGGTGCGGGTAGTCGTCAGCCTCGCTACCATGGGCAGCGCGCCGTATCGATACCTCCTCGTCACTAACCCCTGGTAGGGATGTACTGAAAAACAACGCTGATTGGCTCCCAACGGTGACCACATTGCGTACACGCTGGTTAAAAACTTTCGAGCGCATGTATGGCGCTTGTAGGACGCTTAGTGCGCGCGTGCAAAAATGTTTTTACAAATCATGTTTTTACACGGTCACCCTAAACTGCATACAGTTAGACTATCACAAAATCAAAGAAGAATGACAGAGGACCAGTTGCTTTTTGACTTGATGCCTCTTTTACGGGTTACCGTACTTGAGCGCGCGCGTAGAATGGATCGGCCCAGGCCTAATTAAAATGTGCTAGATTCTAGCACATTTTAATGAACCAATTCCAGGGGTTATGATCGAGCAAGGCATGCTGGGAAAAAATGGCGCGGCGAGATCGATCACCCCTGGGAACGAGGATGGGTATACCTCGTTGATTGGTGTATGCCACTGATCTCTATTATAATAGAGATCAGTGGTGTATACCTGCTTTATACAGTGCCTTGTACACACGCATAGGAGCTAGACAATGTGTCTAGTTTCCCTCCCTTTTAGCGTTATAGCATACACTTGAATTGACCGGCATCTGTCTATTCATCTTCGATGAATATATGCAAATGACTGAGATCAGAAGGGTTTTGTATTGATTTGTGCATAGCTTTGGAAATCTTGGGAATTTTCAAGTGGTCATCTTGGGAATTTTTTTTTCAGAGTGGCAACACTGATCCAGAGTAGATTGGCCCTATTTGTGGGGTTAGGCGATTTGAACAAGAGACATTTTGTTTTAAGACAGGTTTTTGAAGTTAATGAGTTATGAGATCCAAATTTTATGTAGCATAGCATCTTAAAAGGGCTTACAAGGTGGCCGAGTGCGGTGCACTCAGCAGCCGCACCACCTGGGCAAACCCCTTCTCTCTGAGCAATAAGTGTAACTGGGTTCTTTTACGTGCATTACACAACACAAGGGACCAACGGCTCATTTTTACGTCCGATCCGAAGGATGGGTAAATAATGGTTAAGTGTCTTACTCATGGACAAAAATGTCAAGACCAGGACTCGACCCCACACTCTACAGATCAGAAACACACAAAGGACTGCTTGCTCGGCAACGAAATGCTGTGACGTCACAAAAATAACAATAATCCGTGCCTCTGCGTATAAAATAGTACTATTTTTCGGAACATTTCGGAGCCCCGGTTTAAAACAATTTTATTACAGAGAAGCCCATACTTGACAAAGAAAAGACACAAAGGCTCTTACGGGGAGCACCGAGATTTGTTGTACTCGTGCGGATAATGTATATAATATACATTTATAATTCATTTGATCAACTAAATGATCAAATGCTTTATACTCAGCATAAAGCTTTGGTGCATGTTGTCGTGCACGAATGGTGGGGAGACTGGTGGCCAGTCTCTGTGAGTTAAGCCAATGCATTGGTTAGTATAGCATGGATGCTTACTGTGGGAGCATTTCATTTTATCGCTTAAACGATAAAAATACGTTATTCGCCGCAGATGACCCCCACTGTTGATCAGAGCCCTGGTGCAACACACTGGCTCTGACAGTTTATAATAGCGCCCTCTGCCGCTTGGCTGTGGTTAGACTAGACTTGCCTTGGTGACGCCCGTGTTTTAGTTTGGACGTAAGCCAAGAAGGTAAGCTAACTTTTCCCAGGGCAGCAGGGCGGACCTTTATGCAAATTGCGCGCGCGTGCCAATTTGACCAATTAGGTTGCATAATTGGTAAGACAAAAGTGTCGGTACATCAAAGAAGCGGGAAAGCTCATCACTTCGGCTCAGCTTTCATCTGAGTGAACATTATTTTTCAGAACATTTATTGTTTCGTTGGAGATTTGGGAATTTATAGGCTGATCTAGCCCTATATTTCAATTAATTTACGGAGCATTCGAACTTTAGTTTCGCGGGCATTTGTTAGTATGCCTCGTCCACCACGGCAGAAGAGGCGTCCGATGCGTTTGGAATCGCCGATGCAGTCGGTAGTGCGGGGCCGTGGAAGGGGTCGACGGCCGGGTCATCAGCCGCCTGTGGGCCAGCAGATGGACGCTCCTCCGGTGCTTGAAACCAGCTCCGTCATCCCGGTTGCCATGGTTGCTGTCGATGGGCACACCACCACGGGCTCGGGCAGATCGGGACAAGCAGCAGCAGTTGGGCAAGGTGAACTTGCTGGGGCAGCCGGACCGTCGTCGGCAGCTGGACCGTCGTCGTCAGCCGGACCGTCGTCGTCAGCAGGACCGTCGCCAGCCGGATCATCGCCAGCTGGACCGTATCCCGTCGGTCATGTCGGTATGTCTTCTGCCGTCAATAATGTTATTAGTCATAATAATAATATTTTTAGTGCCGGCGGTACATGTGATACTGGTACTGCGATTACAGGGTTAAATCAACAGGGTGCCGGGATTTTACATGTTACTCAAGCAGTGAAAGAAAAGATTTGGAATTCACAGTACATTGACATGGCTTTGTTGTTTCGCGACAACGCAGTATCGCTGGCCTCGGCCGATGGTTGAGCAGGGACGGGTTGTCTTTTGCCCGGCCTCGGCACATCCGCGGAAATTGCAGACCATTGATCATTGGACCAGTGCATTTCACACATTTATGGCTGTGTTTACTGTGCGTCACCCTAATCGTTTTGGCGAATTATTAAAATATTCCGAATCCATTCGCCTAGCCGCTGCGCAGTTCCCTGGGTTGGGTTGGAGGAGCTATGATGAGCAATTTCGCTTGCGTCAGGAGTCGCACCCCTCACGCTCTTGGGCAGTTTTAGATTCGGAGCTTTGGTTGACTGTTGCTGCGGCTGCCACTACCAGTATTTTACCAGTTGCCGCGAATAATCACATGGCCATGGGAAGGAATGTTTCATCAAACTCAAAGGGTGGATTGTTGGCTTGCCATGCATTTAATGCGGGGTCTTGCAGGTGGAATCCTTGCAAGTATCCGCATCGCTGCTCTAGTTGCTCACGCTTTGGGCACGGGGCTGCTACCTGTCGCATGGGCAACTCCAAGGGCAAACATGTTGAATTGTCAGCTAATGGCTTCAACAGGGGTACTCATAATAATGTGGCTCAGAGTGCAGCGGCAGCGGCACGGAAACCGGTGGGGGGGGGGGGGGTGCACCCATGGTTCGCACTGGCGTTGTTAGCTCACCATCCGCCTCTTTGCCGGGGGCTCGGCCAGTGTCCAACAAGGCCGTTTACACAGCTAATTTTCGTTCTTCCAACCCCAATTAATGTGGCAATTTTAAGGAATTGGTTGTATTTTTATCCAGACAGACGGAATGCTTGTTTATTGGATGGGGGGTTTTCTCAGGGGTTTCATATCAGCTACCGTGGCCCACGCTTGCGTCGGGACTCGGTTTGCCTCAGTTCAGCCGCTGAGCGGCCAGACGTAGTTTTAGCAAAGTTAACTAAAGAAATTGAATTGGGTAGGATTGCTGGACCATTCAAGAATAGGCCTTTTACTAATTTACAGTGTTCGCCTATAGGTCTTGTACCCAAGCATGAACCAGGCGAGTTTCGCCTCATTCACCATCTTTCGTTCCCGTCTGGTAGTTCAATTAATGATTTTATTGATAAGGATGATTGTACAGTGCATTACAATTCGTTTGACACGGCTGTTGATTTAGTTATGTCGTCAGGCCAGAGCTCATGGGTAGCAAAATCTGATATAAAATCTGCATTTCGACTTCTTCCAGTGGCCCCTTCTGATTATGAGCTTCTTGGGTTCGAATTTCAGGGTGATTTTTATTATGATAAATGCTTACCAATGGGTTGTTCTGTGTCATGTTCCTTATTTGAGGCCTTCAGCACTTTCCTTGAATTTCATGTTAAACGAGTTTCCAAATCCGTCAATATTACCCACTATTTAGATGATTTTTTGTTTGTGGGTGAGTCCCAGTCCGATTGTGCTGCCTTATTGCAGACTTTTCGGAGTGTTTGCAATCAGTTAGGTGTTCCAATTGCAGAGGAAAAGACAATGGGACCAAGCCAGGTTTTAACCTATTTAGGTCTGGAAATAGATTCCATCCAGCAGCTAGTGCGGGTGCCTGCGGGCAAAGTACTAGCACTCCGCCAGCAAATCAATACCATTTTAGGAAAGAATAAATTGTCTTTGAAGGAAATCCAGTCCCTGGTCGGGTCCCTTAACTTCGTATGCAGGGCGGTTGCACCCGGTAGGGCTTTTACACGTCGTTTAATCGGCCTTACGCGGGGTTTGCGGAAACCACATCACAAAGTCCGCATCTCTGCTGTTGCAAAAATGGACCTATTAATGTGGTTGGAATTTTTTGTGAATTTTAATGGCGTGTCCCCTTTTCTATGCCGCCAGTGGCAGACCAATGAGAGCATTGACTTGTTCACCGATGCAGCTGCCAGCACTGGTTTCGGGGGTTACTTTGATGGTAAATGGTTTCATGCGCGGTGGGCCCCAGAATTGTTAGCGCTGTCCCCGTCCATCGCTTTGTTAGAGTTTGTTCCGTTGGTGGTTGTTGTGTATTGCTGGGGCGATTTACTGGCGAATCAAAAGGTGCGATTTCGAAGTGATAAGCAAACCTCACATTGCGATATGATAATGCACTTGGTTCGGTTATTTGTGTGTCGGTGTCTGCAACACAATATAGCGTTCAAGGCAGTCCATGTACCTGGTGTGCATAATGATATTGCTGATTCCCTTTCACGTTTTCAGGTCGACCGTTTTCGGAAGGCAGCTCCGCGAGCGGAATTAGATATGACACCTCTTCCAAACTTGCCGCCAATGTGGTAGAAGGTGAGATTTCCCGCTTGCTAATTGCAGCAATGGCGCCCAATACTCATAAGACATATCAAGTTGGTTGGCGTGCTTTTTGTCAATTTAAACAACAACGCTGCTCCTATGATTGTGTTTCTCCTGCGTCGGCGCAGGACGTCCGTGAGTTCGTGGCCTCGTTGTCATTACATAATTTGGCACCGGCTACAATTGCCACGTATGTTTCTGGGGTGGGTTATTTTCACAAGTTGCGTGATTGGCCAGATCCTACCAGGGATTTCCTGGTAGCTAAATTACTGGAGGGCTGTCGGAGGGATCATTCTGGGGCGAAAGATCAGCGTTTGCCCATGACGTTGCCTTTGTTGTCATATTTATTGCAGGCCCTCCCTCATATATGAACCTCTTCTTTTGAGGTTTTACTCTTTAGGGCTGTTATGTTAAGTGCATTTTTTGGTTTTATGCGCATTGGCGAGTTTGCTGCGGCCTCCCGTACCCGCTTACAGCAATCGCTGCTTATGTTTTCCGATATTCGTTTTTGTGATGTGGGTAAGGCGTCGGCTTCAGTGCTTATCTCTTTCCGTTACACTAAGACCAACAAGTCCGGTATTCCTCAGCAGATTCGTCTGGTGTGTTATGGTGAGAAACCGCTTTGCCCTGTAAAGGCATTGTCAGAATTTGCGGCCATTCGCCCCTCGTCACAGGGTAGTTTTTTCTGCCATTTTAATTGTGACCCCCTTACGCAATTTCAATTTAATGTCATACTTCGGAAGTTATTGAAGTTTTCCGGTTTGGGTGAGGCAAATTTCAGAGCGCATTATTTTCGTATTGGGGCGGCTACCACTGCTGCAGCAGCTGGTATTCCTCTGACCGACATTCAATCCATGGGTCGATGGCAGTCTGATGCCGTTCACAGTTATATCCGCCCAGCAGCACTTTGCCATTTCCCGGTGGTGTAGTCGACCCTGGACATAATTGGCTGGGGGTGACGCGGCAGTGCATGTTAGCTTAATTTTGTATTATATCCAGTTTACATGTTTTTCGGCAGGTAATGTTTGGATTGTGGGTGACTCTATCGTGCGCAGAGCGTCCCAAAGGCTTGGATGCCGGCCGGTGGTCCGTTGGAATGGATGCGGAGGTGCACGATATTCCGATGTTCATAAGCTGTTAGACACCCTCCACGCCAGGTGGCCGTCTCCCCGGTTAATAATTGTACATTTGGGAACTAATGATTTAGTTGACACAGGTTCTTTCTGCATGCGACAAGGTATTTTCTTTTTCATGCAGGAAAGCCGTGATCGTTTTCCGAACGCCGAATTAGTATGGTCTGACATATTGCCCCGCGCTTGTTACTTTGGCGCATTCTCCCAACGCTGTATAGAAATGAAGCGACGGGCAATCAATCGGTGGGCGCGGTCGTATAGCGGACGCATTGGGGCTGCTGTCCTCCACCATCCACAATTTAAGTGGTCAACTTTTACCATGTTCCGATTTGATGGCGTTCATTTGTCCCAGGTGGGGAACAGGTTTTTTCTAGATAACCTCCGCTCTTGCATTGAGGATGTATTTACATGTTCAGGCCATGCCTCCTCCCAGTAGTTGTGTTTTGGGATATTTCAATTTTAGTGTTGGCGTGTTTTTGTCAACATAGTAATAAGATTTGTCCCCGGCTGTGGCTGTTTTTCCTTATGGGGCGCGCTTCACGCGTCTGGCATTATTTTCTAAGGAAGTGGACTGCCACTGCCTTGGGTCAAACAAATAAATGGGGGGTTAGTCTCAAATTTGAACGTTGTAATGTTTATTGGTAACACTAGCACCCTCTTGTTCAGGTCGGGCTAGTTCATGTAATCCAACCGCATGTACCAGCGGTGGAATCACTTTAACCCTTGTATGATTATGTAATTATATCAACGGTTTTTAGAAACACTGCTGTTAGTGTTGTATAGGGGCGGGCAAGCTGCCCCCTCTTTTATCGACAATCATTTTAAGCCTTGTAGGCATTTATGTCATTATTTGAAAACACTGCTGTTTTTGTGTGGTTTAGAGGCTGGGCAAGCTGCCCCCTCATTTTATCTATGGCAAGCTGCCAAGGAATCCGGGCCCGGTACATTTTGTTGGGCAAGCTGCCCGTGGGCATTTGCCCTTGGTTAAGTCATGATGAAGTCATGATTAAGTATGGTATTTTCATGTATTTTCGGATATGTTGGCCAAACTGGTAATTGATAGCCAGATCTTGTTGGAAAATAAAAACAGTTGAAACTGTGCCAAAAGTCAAGAAAATGGTTTTACTATTTTGTTCTTTAGGGGGTGTCGTCTGAGAATAATACCAGGTTATGTGACTGGTTGGGAAGCCTTTGAAGCTATTTATATGGATCCAAGGGATCCACCAGTGAGGGTTGCTAACCAATCAGCAAGCAGCTGAGGTCAGAATTGGTTTTTGATTGGGTAAAGGCATCGACCAATCAAGGCTTAGATTTCAACTTCTAACCAATGGGATTGCCTTCTACTAAGGGGGTCTTTTTGGAGGGAAAAGGGTTAAGCGTCACTTTTGTCACAGTTTTTGTTGGGAGAACAACAAATTTTGACCCACCACCTTACTCCGCCAATTTTCTGGTATAGAAGTTTTTGGCAGAAAAATGACAGGAATATCAGTAATGGGGGGTAACTAGGCTGTCGAGGAAATTTACTTGTTATTCTAATCATAAACCAAATATTATACTAGTCATTATAAATAGTGCCTTTCATTTCGCAAGGGCTATTTTACATGTCCCCTCGTGCGTTCCAACTTGGGGAATTAGAATTATGCCATGGGTACAATACAGTATGTAATTCATCAAATGACATTTTATCAGTAAATAGTGCCCTTCGGTTCCAGTGGGGCTAGTTTATCCCCTCGTGTGCTCCAACTGGGGAAACTTTTAAGTGTTAACATTGTATAGGATAATAGGGGTGCAATCTGTACCAACTTACATGTAGATTAATAAGTCAAGCGCCCTTCGGTTCCGTTGGGGCTTGTTTATCCCCTCAGGCGTTCCACTTTGGGGAATTTAGGGTATATAATATTAGAATTGTTAATTGGTAATTTTAGGCAAGGTGCGTTATGTGTGTGTGGTTTTCTGGGGAGGTCATGTAATGTTCTGTATAATACGGTCAGGTGACCTATCGTGTTATGTTTGTTGGTTTGGTCCTTGTGAACAAGTACATGTTTAGCCTATGTTGATATGAAAAATGAAATCCATATTGGAAGGACAAGGACAATTTGTGTTGGTTGGATGGGCGAAGGCGTCCATTTTAAATGTGAAAATTTGTATTTTTATGGATGTTTTGTTTGTCCACGTGCAAGTGGTGGTGTGTCTGTTTAGTCGGTTTGCCCTGTGTTCGGCATGCGGCTCCTTGCCAAATTCTGTTATATTACAAATTTTCGACAGGCAATAAACCCAGCTTAAAGCTGTGACCGAAATCTCAGAAATGGTGTGTGTTAGCAAATTGTGTCTGAGTATAATGCGCACATATCTGTCACTCAGTGACGATCAAGGCGCTTCAACATTCGGTATTTTCCTGCAAGGTATTTGGGGCAACGTTTCTGAAGTATGGGACCTACTCCTTTACATAGCACCATGTATGAACAGACAAGGTGCTGTGGGGCAATATGCAGCCAATCAAACCAGGAACGTTACACAACACACGGGACCAACGGCTTTACGTCCCATCCGAAGGACGAAACAATAATGATCAAGTGTCTTGCTAAAGGACACAAGTGTCACGACCAGGTCTCGAACCCACACTCTGCTGAGTCGAAAACTCCAGTGCTCTTATCCGCTCAGCCACGATACGCGTTCATACGCGAACATGCGTTTACACCATGAGTGACAAACCTCAGCCATATAAGCAGCAGCCAAGGCTGATGTCATGGTTTGCTGGAATCTCAGAATGCTCAAATTACCTCCACTTGAGACGAATACAATGATAAACAACGAAAGGCAGTCTGTCCATTCTTTTAAACCAAATGCATATAACAAAAAGACAAAGTTATGGAATTGGGGACTACACTCTACCCCCCGGAATAGGGGAGATTACGAGCATGAATTTCAGTACCTTCTTTACCTCAGAGTTATTGCACTGCCGTCCTCAATTAGAGGCTCTAAACGCAACTTACAAATGGCTTGAATAATTAATGTTTTGAACTTTTGGAAATAATTTTTGGTAATCAATGAAGCAATTTTTGTTTGCTTCCGGCCAAGCCGCACTCACGGTTTAGTTATGACGCTGGCGGCCATTTTCTTGTTATTTTCCCCGGTGACCATAAAAACTTACTTGGTAAGAAACACTGCAGCTGTTGAAAATAAATATCGTTCTGAAAAACAGTTCCCTTCTAAGGTATGTGGTTTTCCAGAAAGGGATTCAAAACAATTTCACTCTGAGAAATTGTTCATGCATGAAACATTTCTCAGACTGTTTATGTAAAGATTGTTCTTCCTGCATGGACATTACCGCTCCAGATCTCAAAAACGCTACCACCTTTTGAAATACAATCTTCACAAGGTTAGTTTTACTGTATACATTTATAAAGGATTTAAACAATCGAATGTAAAAAAAAAATACCAAAGGTCGTAAGTGTTTCAAATTGAAGTTTATAACTTCCTCGACTAAAGGAAATAGCTGTGTTATTTTTAATCAAATGGTACCATAAATTTTGCACACAAAAAATGAGCGATGTTTAAAACATTCCTTACTCTGCATACATAAGACATTATAAAATTGCATATTAGTAACATACAACTGTTAAAAGAATAACATTATTATTATTTTAATTTGTTTTAAGTAGAGCGGTCGGTCGTGCTCATGCAGAAGACGAGCAAAACTTTTAAGGAATTCCCATGCACTACAAAAATGTCTATAAAACATAGAAACTGATGATAATATTATTAGATTGAAATAAATAAACATGCTCAAAACCTTTCTAACTTGACGTTTGTGTCTATTGTTAAAACTTATCAGTAATGTGTCAATTATCAGCACCCTTAAGTGAGGGAGTAACACGAGGAACAACACAAATGCAGGAAGGTTCCACTAGTTATTGGCTCCCCAGTAAGCCCCCCCCCCCAATTAAAAAAAAAAATTAAAAAATTAAAATAAAATCAAATAAAAATAAGAAACCAACCCCCCCAAACAAAAAACAAAAAACGGATTGGCAGTGGTGGAGGGGGGAGGGGGGGGGGGGGCTGTTGGAAACCTCAGAACCTAGTGTAGGCTGTAAGCAAGACATCTGGAAGCCTGCTACACAAACAGTGGCACGCTCCACTTTAGTAGAGGGTTATCTCTGGGGAGATCTGTGGAGATCTTTAGGTCTGTAAAGTTGTTTGCACTAAGCATAGGAGTGAAAATATTTTCAGCCCTTCAAAAACCCCAAAAATAAAACAAAAAACAAAACACAACTCTGGGACCTGATCCCCTCTTAATTAAGTGTAATGGTCCAGACTAGGATATCAAGGACTTTGACGCTCCAAGGGCATTGCACTTTGGAGAAAACAGTAAAACAAATAACCAGCCCCCAATTAATGTCTTTAAAGAAAATGTTCCTTGTGACAGGTCATCCATCTACAAGCGATTTACAGTATACAATGCACCACTCCAATCTTTTGCTTTAGCTTTAAGGAGGGGCACCAAGGTCAGACTATAGTTTTGTAATGCACTCATTCTCTAATACGAAAAACAAATTTGATAAGTAAAAAAACAACCTCTTGTTAAAATGGTGATTTAAAAATAATTTGTTTGATACTCTCTAGGGTGAATTTGAAACACGGTCATAATTGTTTACGTTTTTCTGCTTTGAGCCACGCCTTCCTCATGAAAACAGCCTGCACTGATTATCAGAAGCCTCTAGGATTCGCATCATTTTTGCAAGAAAAGTTTAACAATTGCAATTGGCTTTGACGTTCTTCACAGCCTCATCAAGGGCTTCTACAAATTATAGGTTTCTGTCATAAGAAATGCTATGCACAGATCTGAAATGTTGCGTCATTCAGTGTTTTGAAACTTAGGTTATAAACCACAAGGAAAACGGAATGGGTAAATTATTAAATGATTTGGTGTTGAACAAAGAAAAGTTGACTAAAGCAGGATTTTTGCCAACGACCTCCCGTTTTACTTGCCGGCGCTCTACCAACTGAGCTATCTAGCCCTATTTTGACAATATCTTTGTTCGGGGTACAAGTCAGAAGCCATACAAACATTAACTGCTGTGTAGCCAGGGATCACACATGAGTTTATAAGACACAACCGGGAAGCGGCAGCCAGTGGATCACCAGGGGATGCGACTTTTTTAGGTCAAATATCAAGTTAACCCACAAAGAAAAATGACTGGGTAAATTTTTAAATGACTTCATGAATTTTAGAGTTAACAAATTTCGCACTGGTCAGGTATAAAATATTATGACATTTCAACGTGAGGTTAGAGACTTGCAATTAATCTTTCATAAAGACTCACTATTGGAAATTAAGTGCTTCACAAAACTGAATTTGACTTTAGAGTCCCTATCTAGCTCGTTAAATCTGAACTTCTAGTCAATCTAGTACTGAAAATTAATGTGTATGATGAGCAAAATCTTGACCAAGCTTCTGATAAAAGAATGTGATGCAATTACAGGTACAAATATAAAGATTAAGAAGGCTCTCAAAAAAATTACACCCATACAAAAATAAAAATTTAGAAATTTACATGACATGTCATATTTTCTTGACTAAACTAGCTACCTTTTTCACAGTGGGGAGAATCTTAAGTTAAAAACTAACAAAAACTTACTTCTATACAAAACAAGTGAGAAAGATAACATATTTCAGAGGGATGATGAACCACTTTCAACAAGTACATTTTTCTACAAAAGCAGTTCAACTATAAAGGGTCAGACTTGTCACAAAGCAGTCCTGCCATCGAACAGTCTTGGCACAAAACAGTCCTGCGAAGGGACAGTCTTGTCACAAAACAGTCCTGCGAAGGGACAGTCTTGTCACAAAACAGTCCTACTAAGGGACAGTCTTGTCACAAAACAGTCTACTAAGGGACAGTCTAGTCACAAAGCAGTCCTGCTAAGGGACAGTCTCGTGACAAAAACGTCCTGCTAAGGGCGTTCTTGTCACAAAACAGTCCTGCCATAAAACTAAAGGCACTTGATAAACTTACAAAATTTGCACTGGGAGGCACTGAACCAGTCACAATGCAATAATGTGCCAGTGCTCACCCTTAACACTAGCCCAGCATACAAAGTCTAGTAAAAACTGATATGGGTTAGTATAAAACACCACTTCTCAACTTGCCCTGTGGACTACTAACAAACTGTGCTAACCTACTTGTGTTTAAAACGCTCATATTTCTTCCTTTTCAGATGTGAATAATACATGTTTAAAAAGTGTTATTTTATTTTTCAGTCTGTGAAAGTTCCTTTGACCAATAAACTGGTTGTGATCGCTGCCATCAGAAAAATACATTTCTGATAATACACGTTAGAAATCTGGGCAACTGGAGGTAAGTAAATCGCACAGTTTACTAGCCCGGTGGGCTACTTAACAAAAGGGCGTGTGCCATTACAAGTAAGATAGCATAAATGGTCTGTCTGAGTAATGAGTAAGGGAGTCTTGTAAAAAAGCTACGTGTGACCACCGTACCTGTTGTACATGTGTACATGTTTTGCTACTACAATTGATAAAGAAGCAACTTGGAATAATATATCCGACACCACAAATAGATACATCTTTGTTGATCTCAATCAAGAGAATTCAAGGCAGTTGTCTTCCCGACTTACTTGGTAAGAGGCTGGTAGTAACTTTCGCCTTTATTGGGATCAAGAGGTGCCTCTGGATGAACTTGCTGCTGGGGCGGAGGTTGAAACTGCCCCTGGGGAGGAGATTGAAACTGTCCCTGGGGAGGAGATTGCAACTGCCCCTGGGGTTGGTAGCTCTGGGCAGGCTGCAGAACAACCTGGTTTGGGTAGGCCACAGTAGCTACAAATGAAACAATTCAATATCGTTCAAAACATTAGGTCAAAAGCAGAAACCAACAGGGTTTGTTTACTATTAGAAGTGGCCCGATAAGCATTTCTGCAAGGACCTAGATCTGTTGTCTGTTAAAATACTTCTGCAAGTAGAATGTCTTTATTTTACAGGTTTAATTTTTCCCAGCCAATTTCAACCAAAAAACATTCATTTTAACACCTGGCTCATTCTATTTCGTTTGAAAATGAATGTTGAATCAGCATTTGACAGTCAAAAGGAGTAAATCAATATTACTAGTTTAGCATTCACTGGTCAAATAAGATCATTCAATTTTATTAGTCCGCTAGACTCACTCAATTTAAAAAAGCCAGCAGCAAGGGCTGGTTAAGCTTGGGTGGTTTTTGATTTTAGGGTCCACGGGTTTCCGTCGCCATAATACCGTGGTTTTTGGTATTAACGGGAACTTTTCGGATGGGGAAAAAACCCCAAAGAAGCACAACAAACACCACGCATTGAATTGAGGCCAGACAATCATGGTTATTTTACAACAGGTAAGCGCTGAGCTTGACTTTATCTTTTATTAGGACAAATAGATTGACTTGTTTTCAACATAAAACTTATCAAAATAAGCTTACTGTTCATGCATCACCGGTAGGAAATACTCATGGTTGAAAACTTGATGAAAATACCTGCAATCTATTTTCGTTTGCATGCTGTCGTTATCTTGGTGGTACCCGCACAGCCAGTTGTGCATTGCTAATGCATGTACTTTGTTAACCAGCGTGCCACGATCCCGATCCGAACGTGTAACCAGGAAGTCGGGGAATGTTGGTGTTTATCACTTTTGACGCTCTTTGTCGCAACTTATACAAGCTGCCGGTAGAGGGCGCACTAAAAATGTAGCGCCCTCTTGAGGTGTTAGCTCACCCAAATGGCATTGCAAAAGGTTGAATGTGCGTTTGCTTGTGCTGTGATCGCTCGCTAACTTACAGAGTTACGGCCGGGTGCCGCCGGGGCAGGAAACTGCTGAAAACCGCAAACAATAAACAGTCTGCCTCGGGATGGACAATATTGGGCTTTGTATTCTCCTCTCATTTATGGCCTAAAAGATAAGTTGTTTTTTTTAAATGGCTACAGCACATGCGCTCATGGTTTTGTTAATATCGCAGTAATGAAATTGAAAACCGTGTATTTCTAAAACAGTATTGAACAAATACCGTGACTACTCGGTAATACCGTATAACCGCCCAAGCTTGCCGCTGGTCAACTATTCAATTTCATCAAGTGTAAATAGGTAGTAGAAATTCAACTTAAGAATGGTCAAAGTGTAGTCTTGTATGTTTATAAATGAAATAGAATGACTGAAAGGAATCTGAATAAGAAAAACAAAATCAAGTGTGGTCAAAAACGAAATTGAATGCGTTAGTAGCTAAAAAGAAACCCTAGTTTGAGTGGATTAGGGGAAAATGCGCCAGTGAATTTGACTGAGTTTTTATGAATTTATAGGAGAAATTATTTGCTGTTCCTATATAATCCTATATCACGAAACAAGGATTGAAAAGACAACTTCTTGGATATGATTTGCTACAACTGGTTTATTTGAACAATTAGTTGTGTGTGAACTAATTTGAGTGTGCACACACTACACACAAGCATGGCAAGGTCATGAAAGTACATGTATGTGCACTGCATGCTGTACATGTGAAAGTGTTGGTGACCTAAAACAATGTATAACTTTGTATAATATAATATGCAAAGTGGGGCCTTGACCTATTTACATTTTGAAGTAAGCAGTAGAGATGAGAGAGGGCGCTATAACAATTAAACATATAAAATGGTACAATAAAATGCAACAAATAACAGTTCACCACAGGAGCCCCCCCTCAGTGAGCAAGTTATTTGCGAACAATGAAAGTTAGAAACTTCTGAGGCCAATGAACTTGGCGGCCAGAGTGAGTCGTTCGAACAACCGTTTCAGTGGGTGCTGGATTGTTAGGGATGGGTGTGTCAGTTTGTGGCGGGGTCTGTGGTGTTATAGGCAGAGTGTTATCGAGGTGTGCGACTTTCAAGCGGTCAATGCTGACAGTGTCTCTGCGTCCATTGATATCAATTACAAAGTTTTTCTCTGCGCGACTAATCACTCTGTAGAAGACATGGGTACAAGAATGGAGCTCTTTGTCGACATGAACAGAACGACTTTGTTGCATGCGTGTTTGGGTAGGTCGCATACGTTGCATAGAAGCCTTGAGTCTATGCACATAGTTCTGGGGATCCAATGGGGATGTCACTGATTCGGGATTGAAAAATTCACCGGGCAGGCGCAGAGTTGTGCCGAATACAAGTTCTGCTGTACTATGACCCAAATCTGTGTTGAGGGTTGTACGATTGCCGAGCATTACTAGAGGCAAATTCTCTGTCCATTTGGTGGGATCACTGTGTGCCTTTAGGGATGCTTTGAGTTGATGGTGAAATCGCTCAACTAGTCCATTTGCTGCTGGGTGATAAGCCGTTGTGTGGATGTGTTTACTACCCAGTAATGTAGACAGGGCACCAAACAGTGAGGATTCAAATTGCCGACCACGATCTGTAGTTATCGTCATTGGAGTGCCAAACATTGCAATCCACCGGCTGAAGAAAGCCTTAGCAACAGTTTCAGCGGTGATGTCGGAAATCGGTATCACTTCGGGCCAACGAGTGAAAAGATCTACACAAGTGAGTAAATACTGACAACCGCCCGAAGGAGGTAATGGTCCAACTAAGTCCAGGTGTACATGGCTGAACCGTGCATCGGGTGTGGTGAATGTGCCGAGGGGTGTGACCTTATGGCGCTGAACTTTTACACGTTGACATGAGAGGCAAGAACGAGTCCACTGACAAATGTCACGATTAATGCTGGGCAACACAAAGCGATGAGTGAGAAGGAGTTGAGTTGCTCGAATTCCTGGGTGCGAGAGCGAATGGAGCGAGTCAAAAACAGTGCGTCAGAGTGCGGACGGCACAAATGGTCGTGGGGAGCCGGTTGAAGTGTCAGAGACAATAGTGGAATTTCCTGTGAAAAGCGAAATATCTTCAAGTTTTATTGAGGTGGAGGATGCGCGTAATTTATTCAACTCCTCGTCATCTTGTTGCATCCGTGCCATTAGGTCAAAATCAATGGTGGCAGGTAGGGTGGCTGTATTAAGTAAAACACGTGACAACGCGTCTGCTACTGAATTGACGGCACCTTTGACATGATGAATGTCTGTTGTGAACTGCGAAATGAAGTCCAAATGGCGGATCTCGCGTGGAGAGTAGCGATCGGGTGATGCTTTGAAGGCGCAGGTGAGTGGTTTATGTTCGGTGAGATTGTGAAACTGCCGACCCTCAAGCGATTGCCGGAAATGTCAGATGGCTAGATAGATCGCTAAAAGTTCTCTACCAAAGGCACTCGTAGCGTGTCTCAGCGGGTTTGAGCTTGCGAGAGAAGAATGCGATGGGTTGCCAGGTGTCGTCAACATGCTGCTGCAGAACTGCTCCGACTGCAACATCGAATGCATCTTTTATAACAGATAGTGAAGCGTGCGACTTGGAATAGGCCAACAATGTGGCAGCAGCGAGAGCTAGTTTAACAGTTTCGAAGGCACGTGAGGCATTATTATTCCAAGTTATGTCACTGGATTTCAGACCACCGCGTGTGAGTTCTGTGAGTGGTTGGAGGATGGTAGCAGCTTAAGGAATGAAACGACGGTAAAAGTTCACTTAACCAAGAAATTCCTTCAGCTGACGTTGTGAGGTTGGTTTCGGAAAGTCAGTGACTGCTTTGACTTTGTCTGAGAGTGGGCTGACGCCATGGGAGTCAATATGATGGCCAAGGAAATCCAGTGCCTCAACTCTGAATTGGCATTTGGCTGGATTGATGATGAGGCCATAATCGGATAAGAGTGTGAAAAGTTGGCGTAAATGTCGTTCGTGTTCTTCAGCATGTGCGCTGGCAATGAGTAGATCGTCAACATAAACATTGCAGAAATCCAAACCGCGTGTGACCTGATCAATGAAGCGCTGAAAGCTTTGTGCAGCGTTACAGAAGGCCAAAGGGCATTCTGACGAACTCAAAAAGGCCAAATGGAGTGATGACCGCGGTCTTGGGAATGTCTGACGGTTCTACTGGTATTTGGTGGTAGGCACGCACAAGATCAATCTTGGAGAAAATCTTGGCACCATCAAGTGAGGCTGTGAAGTCGTGCATGTGGGGATTGGGTATCGATCTGGAACGGTGCGATCGTTGAGTGCCCTGTAGTCCCCACAGGGACGCCAATCCCCGGGGGTCTTTTTAGGAACAATGTGAAGCGGGGATGCCCAATTGCTTTTGGAGGGGCAGACTATCCCGGGTTGCAACATATGTTCAAATTCGCAATTGGTGATGTTGAGTCTGTGCGGTGCGAGGCGACAAGCACGGGCAGAAGCAGGGGGTAACTTAGTGTCGATGTGGTGCGTGACGTCATGTTTAACAGCTTTGTCCTCATTATTAATTTGGTATTTACCCTACACCGATGTGTGTTAGCACTGTATACTTCCCGAGTTCTGTGAAGAAAATCACAGGCATATTACTCGGGTGGGATTCGAACCCACGACCTTTGCAATTCTAGAGCAGTGTCTAACCAACTAGACCACCGAGATTGCCCGGTAGCTAGAGGCAGTTCGAATCCTATATTTTAGCAGCGGGTACCACAACGATTTAATAGATGTTGATTTTTGCTTCGGGGATAAACAATATTAATTTGGTTTTTACCCTACACCGATGTGTGTTAGGACTGTATACTCAATACTTTCCCGAGTTCTGTGAAAAAAATCACAGGCATATTACTAGGGTGGGATTTGAACCCACGACCTTTGCAATTCTAGAGCAGTGTCTTACTAACTAGACCACCGAGATTGCCCGGTAGCTAGAGGCAGTTCGAATCCTATATTTTAGCAGCGGGTACCACAACGATTTAATAGATGTTGATTTTTGCATCGGGGATAAACAATATTAATAAGAATGTTATATAATTATTATAAGAAGGTTGTGTGATGGTCGGAAATTCAGCCAGTAATGGATGATACGGTGAGCATGAGTCAATTTGAGCGAACATGAGACTTACGGACTGTGCCTTGGATGCAATTCCGTTGACCACAACATTTGTCGTTGCATCAAGGAGTTGGCAATGTCGCATGTCAACCATCAGGTTGAAATGTCTAAGGAAATCAGCGCCTAGGATGGGCTGCTGAACATCTGCGATACTAAAGATCCATTGACATGTGCGTCGCAAGCCTACGTCCAATGTAAGAGATCGCTCACCAAAAGTTTCAATGGTCGACTTGTTGGCTGCTTACAATTGAAAACCATGTCAGGGCGGGAGCGATCCGAAGAAGTGGGTGGAACAACACTAACTTCAGCTCCAGTGTCGATGAGGAAACAGCGCTTGGTGAGACGGTCAGTGACGTAGAAAAGGCGACTGAGTGTGGGGCCAGCGGAACCTGTCGCCGCTAGTTGCTGGCGTTGTCGTTTCCCGAATACGAGCATGGCTTTTGACAATTGCATGATACTAGCACATATCCGCTGTGTCGTCGTTGCGAGGGTCAGGGATACGAGAACGGGAACGATGTGGGCGGTGCCTGGATCGAGAGCATGAGGGATGTGTTGTGACATTTTGAAGTTGTAAAGTCAATCTGCTTACCTCACTGCGTAGAAGATCCAGTTCTGCATGAACATCCAAAGGCACTGATGAAACGGTGGGTGAAACTGCTGGCATAGCTGGGGGTGCAGGTGTCACTAAACTGACATTAGGGTGTGCCACATTCACTTTATCAGCAAGCTCAGCCAATTTGTCAATGGGCAGTAGTGATCGTAGTCGTATTTGGTCCTCTCTGCAGTTATTCCCCTAGTGCCAAATTGGGCGTCCACTTGAGCAAACCACGCGCAAGGGTCTGCAGGCCAGTATGGAGGCAATTGCAAGCTGATTGGAGCCACTGTTTTGTTTTCCATTTGAGTTGTCTGGGTCACCAATTATAGGAGAAAATATTTGCTGTTCCTATATAATCCTATATCACAAAACAAGGATTGAAAAGACAACTTCTTGGATATGATTTGCTACAACTGGTTTACTTGAACAACTAGCTGGTGGTGTGTGTGAACTAAACTGAGTGTGCACACACTACACACAAGCATGGCAAGTTCACTAAAGTATGTGCACTGCATGCTGTATGTACTTGTGAAAGTGGGTGACCTAAATAATGTATAACTTTGTTTAATATAATATGCAAAGTGGGGCCTTGACCTATTTACATTTTGAAGTGAGCAGTAGAGATGAGAGGGGGCGCTATAACAATTAAACAAATAAAATGCAACAAATAACAGTTCACCACAAATTAAAATGAACTTTTGCTGGAAATGGCCAGGAAAACCTATATTAAGCCCATTTAGAAAGATTTTGTCTTGCATTGATTTCCTGAGCAGGAGGCAGAGTACAGGATATTGGCATATTAAAAGACAAATTAACAATGGGGTCATTGATTGGCAAATACTTCCAAAATTAATGACCATAAAAACTTCTTGGTGAGAAAAATCACTGCTGTTGATAGTAAAAACTATTTTGAGAAAGGATTCCCTTTGAAGTAATATGGTTTGGATAATTTATTTCGCAAAACATTTGATTCTAAGAAGCAATTTCACGCACGAATTGTTTCTCAGATGTCTGAGGGTTGATTGGTTCGCCTGCTGTCACCTCACAAAATGTTGATGATTCCATGCTCTTTAAATGAAAACACAAAGACAGTTTTTGCTGTTTTCTCATTAAGTAGACTGTTCAGCTGAAACTTTCACAGGGTGACTTTTATTATATCTCTAATGATAGTTTTGCCTTTAAGTAAATATATATATAAATATATTTTACCAATCTATGACTTAAGTCCCATGCAAAGCCGTAAACTACTAATTATCAAACTAGCTACGAAACTTTGGTTGGAACATCATTGTTTGGAAATGTGGCGTGTCGTGGCTGGGCGGTTAAGAGCACTGGACTCAATTGCTCTGGTGTTTCTGATCAGCAGAGTTGCATGCGTTCAAAATCCAGACTTGACACCTGTATCCTTGAGCAAGATACTTTACCGTAATATTGCTTTGTCCTTTGGATCGACTGGTAAGCAGTAGGTCCCGTGTGCTGGGATTGGTAGTGCACATACAAGAACCCGGAACACTTATCGTCAAGAACCCGGAACACTTATCGTCAAGAACCCGGAACACTTATCGTCAAGAACCCGGAACACTTATCGTCAAGAACTCAGGACACTTATCGTCAAGAACCTGCAACACTTATCGTCAAGAACCCGGAACACTTATCGTCAAGAACCTGGAACACTTAATCATCAAGAACCCAGAACACTTATCGTCAAGAACCCGGAACACTTATCTTCAAGTCCAGAACACTTATCGTCAAGAACCCGGAACACTTATCGTCAAGAATCTGGAACACTTATTGTCAAGAACCCGGAACACTTAATGCAAGAACCCAGAACACTTATCGTCAAGAACCAGGAACACTTATCATTAAGAACCTGAAACACATATCATCAAGAACCCAGAACACTTATCGTCAAGAACCTGGAACACTTATCGTCAAGAACCTGGAACACTTATCATCAAGAACCCAGAACACTTATCGCATAGAAGAGTAGAGGTTAACCCTGGTGTTTCCTGTTCACATAGCAAGCACGACCCTTGTTTACAGATTTCCTCAGGCTTTCGAGCTACAGTAATTAAGATCACTTATGAGGCATGCATGCTTGTTTCATTACCTGAAATATATAACAATAATAACAATACTGCCTGTTATGAACACAAACAGGCATATTTGTGTCCAGTGTTGGCAGGAAAACACCAATAACATGGGATCGAGTAACTTCTAGCATACATAATGGAAGACTTACCACCAGGGGGGTAGAACACACCCTGCGGGGGTGCTCCAACGACAATCTGTTGTGGGTTGGAATGGTAAGTCACCTGTAAGGAAAGAACAAACATTTCATCTGTACAAGAACAGAACTACGTATTATGTCAAGAACACCAACAGTGTCTTGAGTTTGTTTTTGTTTCACCCATTCACAATGTTATTGAGGACTGTACATGGGTCGACAGTCCATTAGGCCTAGGCGACTAGTGAAATTCACTACCCGACCAGTCGCGCTTCAATTAGTCGAGACTTCAATACTAGTCGTGACTATTTCCAAATAAAGACTGTGGATCACCGCAGGCACAAGATGGTAAAATTTAGGCTGAAATAAGAAGTATGCATTGCAATGGACATCATTGCAGTGAGCATGACTCTTTTGATGCAACATTATATCAGAGCAGACATCGACATCATAGGCCTGGGTGACTATAGTGAAAGTCACTACCCGACTTCAGTCACGCTCCAGTTGTGACTTTGACACTAGTCGGGAGTATTTTGTCAGTGGTCGTGGGGCAAGGTGGTTAACCGGGTAGTTGAAAAGTGGCAGTCGCGACTGGACAAAGCAATCAATAGTTGTGACTTCGACACTTGGTCATCACACAAGTTGCCCAAGCCTAATATCAACTTAACAATATAAATAAATACAATCTTCTTCAGTCTTTAATAAGTCCTACAAATGTTGTCACAAATTACTACTAAATAACCATGGTTCAGTCAAGTAGCCCAACAGTGCCATACCAATTAATTGGCTATTCTTATCAGGTTGTGATTAGAGCTGATGGATATGTATCTCTTCAGGTGCCCAGACTTGAAACTGCAGTTTGCCAACCAGACTGAGCCCATGCTTGACTCAGGTTGCTGGCTATTGAGAAAAAACATGTAATAATGCCCAATTTAAACACTTAACACAAGAAAAAATGACAAGCTGTTGGGACTGATCATAGCTGGCCTGTGGCTGTACATTCAATTAATGACCTCTAACTCAGATACTGTACAGGAAAGAGCACTGGCCTTCATACTACAAAGTATGCCGTCATTCACATTGTGCAGTAACGCATGCAGTAACTGGGTTAGAGTAAAAGATTATAGAGTGCCAAATGCGCAAGATGGGGAACTCAGGCTGAATTGTGATATGTGCATTGGACACCATTTCAGTTAGTAACTCGTTTGATGCAAAGATCAAGGCCCAATTTCATAAAGCCTGTAAGCACAAAAACTTGCTAAGCAAAGAAAATTAGTGCTTAGCAAAAACAGGTTACCAGCCAACACTCCATAAAGTTTACATTGTTGTTACTGGTACCCCACTCATTTCTTGCTAAGTAAAGAAAATTACTAAGCAGAATTTTCCGCTTAAAAGCTTTATGAAATTGGGCCCAGTGCAGACAATGACCAATGCTATCAATGATATAGCCTTACGTATCCCTCTCACCATTGCGGAACATGCTGCTAAAACATGTAGGATTCAAACTGCCTCTAGCCACCTCGGTGGTAATAAAACACCTGCTCTAGCAATGAAAAGGTCATGGGTTTGAATCCCACCCAAGTGATTTACCTGTGACTTTTTTTCACAGAACTTGGGAAAGTACCGAGTATAATACAGTGCTTTAAATACACATCGGTGAAAAACAACCAAATCATAAAAACAGATCACTTGCTGAAATGGCGACCATGCATATTTCACGTTCTAACAATAGAGCTCGAGCCAGTTCCCCATCTTCCCCCTTCAGCACTCTATAATCTTTGGTTATGAGGTCATAATTCCATGTGCTACAAATAGGCCTGCTGTAATCACAAAAGCTGTGCTCGCATTGGATTATTTTGTTACCGAGACCGTTGTTAACATTCCAATAGGTGAAACTTACTAGCGTCCGCACTTGGATAAGGACGTGGGTAAAATACCGGTGAAACTAACCGACTAGCTTAAGACAAACACAAGAGGGCGCAATCGCAGTGACTTTGACTGGGGTGCATAACATTGAGAATGCAATGACTGCACCGAGCTTCGATGTATTATGTAAACATGTGTGTGTAAATCCGGGGGACCGGATATGGCTTTTTGCTGGGACGGCTTTTACCCAGATCGCGTTCCCACTGGACTTTTCAGCTCGGTTAAACTGATCTGGTCAATTTAACCGGGCAGAAGTGGGCCGGTTAAACTATACCCATTGGGGTCAGGTAAGTTACCTGGGAGGGAAACCTCCTGGGCTGTCCGCATTGGACATAAAATGATCAAGTTACCCATTTGCTTGTTTAGTTTACCCAAAATAAGTCCAATGTGAACACGGCTAAAGACAGTTCCCTTTTGAAATGTGTAAAGCATTCCTACCATAGTCTGAGGAGAAGAATTGTAGTAGAGACCACAACAAGTAAAACTGGCCCCGACGATAGAGATGATGAACTCTGCCAGGCCGATCAACAGGATGCATACATCAACACCAACACGTGCACCCTGAAATGACACAACCATCATATTATTTCAAAACATCAGATAAAAAAAGGTTCTTAATTATTCCAGTGATTTACAACTTTGGGAGGCTAACCGACAGACATATTGCTCAGACCGGTTGCTGACCCCTTTATTCATTCGTCTTTCTTCTCAGAAATAATTAATTGTTTACATGATTGATACAATAAGATATTCGGAAGAACAAGACAATCTCCGAATGTAACGATGTATGTATAAAAACAACAAAACGTTTCACACACGCACAGTCCATGTGCACACAGCACACAGAAAAATACAAACAGCAACGGATGTCCCACCAAAGCACAAGCAAGAAGCGCGCCATTTGTAGCGAAACAGGAAATGACCATAACGAATTGCGGTATCTGATCCACCTTTGCGTTTACACTTGTATTTGGAATCCACATTGCCGGATCAGACCCGGGTCTGATCCACCTTTCTGGATCTAGTGTAAACGGGGTCAAATTTCAGGTCAGCAGACTGGTCAGTGCACTGTGGATTAGACCAATGTTTACCTTTGGAGTAGAGGTTGACAACATTGCTAATAACCCCCTTGAGACAATGGAGTGAATTATTTTATCACATTTATACACATTTTTAATTTAACACCCTTTACCATACGTGACTTAAGTCAACTGCACTTATATCCCTTCTTCCTTCCATAGGTGACTTTAGTCATTTTAATTTGGTTTTTCCCTTACACCGGTGTGTATTAAGCACTGTATGCTCAGTACTTTCCCGAGCTCTGTGAAAAAAATCCACAGGCAATCACTCGGGTGGGATTTGAACCCACGACCTTTGCATTGCTAGAGCAGATGTCTTACCACTAGACCACCGAGCTAGCCCAATGGCTAGAGGCAGGTTCAAATCCTTAGCAGCGGGTACTGCAACGATTTAATAGATGTAATATTTCCATCGGGATTAAGACTTTAGTCAACTGCACTCATACCCCTCTTCCTTACCATTGGTGACTTTAGTGGACTGCACTCATACCCCTCTTCCTTACCATTGGCGACTTTAGCCGACCAATTTAATACAAAAAAGCACTCAAGTCTGAGCACAAAGGCCATATGTAACAAAGCTGAACAGTTTTGTCCATGTTCACCCTTCAAACCCAAGCTTACCATCATTGGAAAGAGAAAGATCAGATCTTTGGAATCATGGTAAAATAAAATAAGGTTACCTTTATGCAATCCCTACAAATTGGAGTTGAAAGATCTCTGGAGCAGCATATTGTTGCGTAAAACAAAAATGTTTGAAATTACAGATCACACTGAGGGAAGAGAAACAAAGAACTTTGACATACAATTCAGTAATGAAAAGGTTAAGGTTAAGGGTAAGTTTAAACTTACACTGGATGTAGAACATCTGTAGCTGTAATATGAATCCTGATAGTTGCTTTGAATAAAATCATAACATGTATATGTATCAAACTGTATGGCCACTGCCATCTGGAACAGAACACCAAAGGCTGCCAAAGAGCTTAAGATGGACATCACCATGTACCCAACGACCTGAAGAAATAAAAAATATCAAACCCATTTTATGCAAAAGTACCCAAAAGTCTGGCGTACATGTTTTGACACAAACATGCACTGCGTTTACACTAGATCCAGAAAGGTCGATTGAGATCTGGCATTTTTAAAATTCGACCGCAGATCAAGATCCGGTGTCGCGTTTACACCAGCGCTTGACCCGGCTCCGATCCCACTTTTGAACCGGATGTATATTGGTCACGACGTCACCACTTATCGCAAAGAGCTCAAGGGTTACGTGGCAAAGATCAAAGGTCACGATTACAGCGGGCCACTTCTAGAAATACTATCAATGCGAAGGTAGAATGCAGAAAATACAGTTCAGCAAATGATACGGATAACAACGAGTTACGACCATGCAGGTAGAAATATTTTGTAAATGGGAATTAACAAAATACAGCAACAAGGCAAGCTCCTAACGTAACGATGTATGTATAAGGACGCTGAAAACAACAAAACGTTTCACACACCCACAGTCCATGTGCACCCAGCACCCAAGATATAAACAGCAACGGATGTCCCATCAAAGCACGCAAAAAGCGCGCCGATTGTAGCGAAACCGGAAATGACCACATCGAATTGCGGTGTCTGATCCACCTTTGCGTTTACACTTGTATTTGTAATCCACTTTTCCGGATCTTATCCACCAATTGCCGGATTCAACCCTCCTCGAAAGGTGGATTAAATTTGCCGGATCTTGAACCGGGTCTGATCCTGCTTTTTTGCGTTTACACTAGCCGTTAATCCACATTGCCGGATCAGACCCGGGTCTGATCCACCTTTCTGGATCTAGTGTAAATGGGGTCATGAACCCACTTTTGATCCGTGTTAGCAACCTGGAATTTCCTTTCACACTTGCAATATTTAACCAAGAGAATAAATTAGCCCAGTTCAAAAGTAACATGGAGCAGTGCAACCCATGTTGACACTACACTTTTTTTAAAACAGAGATTTTTTTACCAATGACTTCAGCCCATGCTTTCACAAGAACGTGAAGTTCATCACACATGACTAAGTCTTGGTCGGTTTTGTTTGTGTTTTGTCAGACATTGTGACGAAAATTTGAAAGTACTGTATAGCAATAACACAACCATTTCATATAGGGTGCATTCAATTAGCTTGCCCAGCTCGACCTGGGTATGATCATCCGGGTGAGCCCCCTACAAGAGCTAACTAATGAATAAAAATTTCCCCCAACATTCATACAATGCATCTTGTAGTATCCCTAAATTAGGATTCATCTAGGAAAAAAATGGAAAGAATCTTATTTCATCTGATAGGCCTAATGGTAGGTTTGGGTGTCAACATTGACCAAAAAAAGTAAAGAACGATAGGGGGTGGGGAAATTGTTTTTTCAAGGGGGGGTCATTGAAACTGGGGGGGGGTCATTGACCCACATTTTGCTCAAAATATGTTGTGTTTGGTATCAAAGGAAAGAAAATTGACTTTTAAATGCTGTTAGTGATGTTTTTTCTGTCATTTTATTATCCTGTGAAAAGGTACACTTGATTGAAGACGTGGTGCTGGTTAACAAGGAATCAGCAAGCACTTTAATTTTGTTCAATGTATGATTTTTAAAAGGGCCTAGATGTAATTTTTTGCATCGGGGATAAAGAACTTCATTTGGTTTTACCTTACACTGATGTGTATTAAGCACTGTATTTTTACAGAGCTTGGGAGAGCACTGAGTATACTGTGCTTAATACACATTGGTGTGTGACTGTTGGTAGATCCTAGGTGATCTGTTGGTAGATCATTGTCCATCTATTGTTTGGTTGATCTATTGATGTGTCTGGAACGTATCATAGGTATTTAATTTGTTGATAAGAAATTGTTGATATCATAGAAGCATATTGTTGTTTTGGGGGTTAGTTGTTGATTGGTTGGTGGATGTGCATGTAGGACATTTTAGGGTTAGTGAAGTGTTTACTGGACATGAAGGGGATGCTCACCATCCCTGAGGCTCGTTTACGTCCAGCTTCAATGCCCAAGATTCCAGCAATGATGAAAAACTGTTGAATGAAGAATGTGAAAACATTGCCGTAAGAAATGAAATGATAATCAGTGCAGTGTCATTTGGGTATCCTTTCATTGCAGGGCTCGAAATTGACACCAGACGGCAGGTCGGAGGTCAGTGGTTTTAGCATTTAACAATAAACTCCAGACTGGACAAGTCCGCATGTCCTGTGTTTTTGTTCTAATGTTTATTGATTGTCAATCTGATGAATAGCTTTCACTTATGTTGAGCATTAACATACATGTACAAGTAAAATCAATCTTCTCAAAGTGCTTTTTTTCCCATTTCAATTCTGTTCTTGTGAAAAATAATTATGGTCCAGTGAGCATTTTGAGCTACAAGCCTTGTGACTTTTTGGATGATCCCCCCCCCCCCCCAAAAAAAAAATTCAAGTCCTGTCATTGGTATGTCTAGTTGCCTTGAATTGGAATCTTATTGAACTGCAGAAACAGCAAATAGGATAAACACCTACTTTGGGGAAATAATCCACAAGACTGTAGGGCTTTATAGCTCAAAAAATTACTGGACCAACATTTTTTTTACAAGACCGAATCAAAATGAGAAGAAAACTATCTACACAGTTTCACATTTCAGTCGTTTTTGGAACAAGCATTAACTTAAGAAAAGATTTACGTCATTTTTCTTATGGGTATACTTCAATATTCAACGGAATCAAGAATATTTGTATTTATCAGCTTAAACTAAAAATGCAGAGAGTTTGTTAAAAAAATCACAAGACCGCCGAACTTGTACGGTGGTAAATTTAGTGTTCCGATGCTAAAATCACTGGCCTCGGGCCTGTGGTCCAGTGTTAATTTCAAACCGTGGAATGCTACTTAAACTTGTTTATCATTTAAATGTAATCTTTATATGTTTACACTTCTGATATTTTTGTAGTTTTCGATCAAAAAAGTAGCTCCAACCTCAAAGATTTGAAAGACCATTGACGGTTTGAGTCAAAATGACAACTTTGATATCATTTGTGGGATGTTGCTTTGTAATATCTCCACACTAAGTTCTAGTATGAACTTCATAATCAGTATGCTTTCAGACAAAAATTAAACAATGATGTTTTTTATTCCTTACCAATCCTGTACAATACCTTGAAATGTTTGTTTTTTTATCACTTCAATCAATTCATTATATTTAATACAATAACTTCCAACAACATGTAATGTTTCTTGTATGTACTTACACAGATGCCAGTCCAGATGGGAGTCCCAATGAAGTGCAAGTAAGACCTCATAAAGATAGTAACTATGCCAGATAACACAGCTAAGATGCCAAGAACAGTTTGCATGTAACCAGTGATTTGTAGGCCCTTCCAGCACCAGCTACCTCGCTGGTTCCCAGCACCGGTTGCATTTGCTCCTTGATGCACTGTTACCTGTTAATTTAAATTGTAAATTTAAAAATCAAATTGAAATAAAATTTAACACTTGTTCTTTAGTATAGAAAGGTAAACAAGTGTGTAATGATTACATATAATTGAGTAAAACTTGATAAAAATGGTCATGATATTTAAAAAAAAACTTATTTCTATAATTGTCACACAGGGCAAAAATGCAGAGTTTCATGAAAAGCCCTTAAGCGCCTAGAATTCAAAACGGCACAACTGACTCGATCCAAACAAGACAATGGAAAATGCATACCAGAAAAGATAAACCACCTTAACATGCTTAATCCAGTCCGTGTCACAACATGGACTGGTTTTTTGTTGGTTTTCTAAGGCACTGGTTACATCCGTGGTGATTTCACTTTTTATAGGTCTTTTGTTCCCTTACCAAAATTTCCAATTCAAATTTCTTATTGGAACCAATTGGGAATTTTTCCAACATTGTATGTTGGCACAAAACCAATTTGACCCTCGGGACACAAATGGACTCAGTTGGACTCGGTCAGTTCCCAAAAAATATGTTTTTACCCATTGGTCTCACAGCCTAATGGTCTGACAGCTCAATAGTCCAACAGGATACGGATCATTGGACCATGATTGAGCAAAAAAAAAGCAGTTTATACCCACTGGGCTGACAGTCCAAAAACTTATAGGGATGTAATATATCCCACCCCACTCAAGGGATTTACACCCGAGTGCAATTAACTAGTTCTAAATCCAGTCGGAATAACATGAAGATTTTTTTCCAAATTTGACCCTGCTGGAAAATAAAATTTCCAATTGGAAGTACATGTATATAAGGAGCTGAAATTTCCAGTTGGTAGAAACAAATTCCAATTCAATTAAATCAAGCCAATTGAGTCCAATTGGAAATCCAACTGGATTGAGTTGGTCTAAGATTTTATTCCATTAGGAATTTTAGTATTCCAATATAAACTAACTCACACCAACTCAATACCATTTCAATCCAATTTTTTCCAACTGGATAACCAATTGTAATGAATTAGACATTTTGGTAAGGGCTGGAAACCATCTAGGGCGCCGCCAACAACGGGAATAAACACTTTTTAAGTTCCAAAATCGATTAAGGGGAGGGGGGATGCTAGTTTTTCTGATCAAATTCCATCGAAAATTTCAGGGAGAAAAACTTCACAATTATGACCAAATAACAAAGCACAAAATAAACAAGGATAAATAGTCAAATTAGTTTGAGCGATTTCATTCAAGTTTATCTTTAATGTAATAATACGGGACTGCACGCATACATTAGAGGAAATCAGAATATTCAAGGTAACCAATTTGAACTTCAGTTTACAATTAAAATAGTGTGAGGTAAATAAATAATTGAAAGTCTGATACTTCCCAAAGGCATAAGCCTCCATGCCCCTGGTCATGTTCCAATAGAAATTTACAATTTCCTCATAGACAGATAGAGGTGCCCTTTACAAAGGTTTTCGTGAATTATGCGCTGGGTGATGTTTCCCTTTCTTTCCATTTTGAGTGCATTTTCTTTTGACCGCTTCCCAAAACACAAGCCTACTTACCTATTGTCGACATGAAACTTGTTCACTTTATTTCACAAATATACAAATTTTGAAAGTACACAATAAACAGAGATTGAGAAGGGGAAAAGTACTTGTACAAAAAGGGCACTTAACTTGAATTAAGCAAATTAACAAAATAATGTATGGGGCTATTTAAAAAAAAGACTAGTTCTGCTGGGGATGGTGGAAATACATGTATGACAATTACAGAGGTTATGACCAGGACTCTCAAGCCTGGTAGGTGAGGAGATCTTTTGTAAGATGGTTGTCAACAAACCCACCAGCAAAGCTACGGCAGTGAGCCTCCCTCCTACCAGCTAAAGAGTCAAGTCCAAGAATCTCAAGCCTGGTAGGAGGGAGGTCTCTTGTTGTCAACAAACCCACCAGCAAAGCTAAGGCAGTGAGCCTCCCTCCTACCAGCTAAATAGTCAAGTCCAAGAATCTCAAGCCTGGTACGGGAGGAGGTCTTTTGTGTGAAGGTTGTCAATAAACCCACCAGCAAAGCTACGGCAGTGAGCCTCCCTCCTACCAGCTAAAGAGTCAAGTCCAAGAATCTCAAGCCTGGTAGGGGAGGAGGCCTTTTGTGCGAAGGTTGTCAATAAACCCACCAGCAAAGCTACGGCAGTGAACTTCCCTCCTACCAGCTAAAGAGTCAAGTCCAAAATATTATACATTGTCAACAGCTGCAGTGCTGCTTAGGCTACCAAGACAATGCATGTATACATGTACATCACAGGGCTTGAATTGTACACTTGACAGCAGGCCCATGGCAAGTGCTTCAGAGTCAGACTATAGTAAACTTACAACAAGGAGCAAAGTCCTGTGCTAACCTTTTAGTCGATTGCCATTAAATCATGCATGCATGCGTGGTCTGTGGTTCACTGGAACGTATTTTTAGTCGATTGATTCGTCAAATGTGGCAACTCAGTATTGGCTCGTAAAACAATTACTTGCAAAATACAGTGCAATTATAATTATTATCTTAAAATTTGACATATCTTTTGGCAATAACCTACTATTTATCATTAAACCAAGCCACCAGAATCAAAATTTTAAAAAACTTGCTGAGTTGAAATGCACTGAGACATTTGTATGAGAAGATTTACATATATCATTTCTGTCTTTTTGCACTATTAGGCTAACTTTATTACTCAATAGAATTAGAAGGCATTTTTTCAGACTTTAACATTTAAACATAATTTGCTTCGGTTCAAGAAACACGCAGGGCTCAACTTTCGAGTTAAAATCTACAAGACAGTTGCTCAAAATGTTTACTGGACCAGGATTGTTTTTACAAGACCAGAATCAAACTGAGAACAAAACTTCCTGACATAGTTTAACAACATGCATTTTAGCTATTTGAACTAGCACTATTTTTGTAAGAGAAAATTTATCTCATTTGTCTTTATGACTTTTAAGTATATTTCAATATTCAATAGAATTGAAATTTATTTTATCAGACTCAAAGTCACCATTTGAACATTATCATTCATAAATATTCAATTCAAAAACACAAGACAGCCGGACTTGTCTGGTCATGACTTTACTGGCACTAATACTATAACCTACTGTGCCTACAGTCAAGTGTGTAAAAAATGGTTTCATGCAACTGCCTGGTTTTGAGCGCGTTAGAGTGACACAACTGTACACCGGTCCCTTATTTTTTTGTTTTGGAAGGCCCTTTTATCACTTTTCCAATGACCCACATAATCTGAAGGCTCATTAGTCAAACAGCCCCTCTTAAAATTGGATGGACTGGCCCCAATAATGGTATTATTTGTTCAATAAATTGACAGCCCATTTGTCTAATGTACAAAGTCGTAGAACAACCACCGTCATAACTAAAGGGTTGTCAGAATTTGGGGGGGGGGGATAAATGGGCCTTCACACCACAGACTAAATAAACCTATAATTTAAAGAGACAATAACTAAAAGTGTTGGACTAATCAGCCGTCCGCATTCATGGGTTGTCGTTTTAGAAAAGTTGTGAATAATTTAAATATTTTAGATTTGAACAAGAAATGTTTCGTTGATCCTGCTGAATTATTTAAAATTTACCCAGTCAATTTCCCACGTGGTTATTTTAAATCTTACAGCTATAAAAGCCAGTTCAGAGTCAGGAAATTAGCTTAAATAAATTGTGACTTTTTTGGTGATAATCCAAAGGAAAACTTTCCTTTTTTAGTCTCTGACTTATTCTAAGAACTTCTTGTGAAAACATTTTATGACTCGTCATACTTGAACATAATACTATTATAATATGCAGTCATAAGTAACAGGATGCAATCTACCAAACTGTTTTGTTCACGTTTGCAGTCTGCACAAGCAGACACAATACAAGTTGGGTGTGCGACCTTCAAAAAATGTAAAGGTCAACCTGGAAAAACTTCACTCGGTGGTGATTGTGAAAAGAGAAGCGCGTTTGTGCGGTCATGCTTGCAGGGAATCCTTTCAAAAAAGTTTTTATGAAAATCAGAGACACAAACCAGTGTACTACATGAATAAAACCAATGTAGGCCTACATACATGTAACTATATGGCCCTGCAAACATATGTTCGAGAACGGTTTGTACTGTGACTGTCCATGATCAGAGTGCGCTACATACAGACGTGTAGGCCTAAGTACACCACGATGCTCGGTATTTATGTTGTATTCGTGCAAAGTAAATAGATGCATGGTCTTGGAAAAAAGTTTTTCAGTACTATGTACATTTTGAGCCATAAGACCATGATTGTCTTTTGGAGATTATTACGAAGAGATCATTGTGATGTTTAAAAAAAATGGATGATTGTAAAAGATAGGCCTATATAAGTTAACTATTTTATCTTATCAACTGGTCTGGAAAAAATGATTTGCTTTTAAATAGCCTTCAGTTATAAATGCCACACACACAAAATTGAACAAGTGGTGTATATTGTATGTACGTACAAAAGCTCTTTAGTGCCAGGCAAAGTGTAACATTGCAATTACAAAAAATACAGGGTTGTTTTTTTAAAGTAATACAGTAGGCCTATTTTCCTCTTTTGTAAGCATGTATTTTCAATGTATAATTATCAGTGTGTCATTTCACAATACCAGTTATTATTCCATATTTATGAACTACAAGTTATTATCTTATAACGACTTATTATTTTGTTACTATTACTTACTCCTAACCACGACTTTCAAGAACTTGTAATTATGTGACTTCACATATCAACTGTAACATACAAATGTGGACAAACATTTGTAGATTATCATAGAATGTCTGTCCAATGTTCGTATACGTGACCTAGTTCCCAGCCATACATGTAGGTATTAAGCCTAAGACAACAATAATAATAATAATAATAATAATTTATTCTTCATTATAGTATTCATAGGGTGCCATGGGCGAGCGGTTTCGAGCATCAAATTTGATAGATGTTAATTTTGCATCGGGATAAAGAAAATGTTTCTACCCTTACACTGATTTGTATTAAGCAATACTCAGTTACTTTCCTGAGTTCTGTGAACAAAAATTCACACAACTCGGGAAAATATTGAGTAAACAGTGCTTAATTAATACACATCGGTGTAAGGGGTAAAAACAAATTATATTAAAGAACAATTGTCTAAAGTGGGATTTGAACCCAGGATCTCCAGTTTAAACATGCCGGGCTCTACCAACTGAGCTATCTAGCTCTATGTTGGCTGTCTCCCTATTATGTCACTCTTTGTTTGGGGGGGGGGGCAGTAAGTAGCCATACCACTGTTAACTGCTGTGTAGCCAGGGATCACACCAAAGCTTACGGTACAACCTGGAAAGTGGGCAGCCAGAGCAATTTACCCGATCAGTTTCTCTTGTGCACTGCAAAAAATATTGGTTAAATTTTGACCAACATTTTGACCAACGTTAGGTCTAATATGAACTCTCTAAACTGTTGGTCAAAATTTAGCCCAACAAGGTTGGGTAAATATTTTGACCAACTTATAGGTCTAATAAAATTACCACACTGTTGGTCAAAATCTTAATAAACTTTATTGGTAATTTTGTTAACCAATTGTTGGGTAGAAAGGTTTGATGTTTCAGTTGGGTAATTTTACTTGACCAAGTGTTGGGGATTTTTTATCAACAAAAGTTGGTCAATATGTATTGTGCTATTAATTCACCATTTGATTCACAGTTCCCCGTGTGATACGTCGTACGTCCAGGCATCGAAACGATCTTTTCCACAGTGGCGAGTGGTGGAGAGCTGTGCCATTGGCGTCTCTCCCAAAAACGTGGGGTAGCCCAGTGGTTTATAGGTGTTTTTGAAGAATAGTTTTTAACTAAATAACGTTTGTTTTCCTTTCAGTTGCTGTACACAGTCGTGCCAGATGCAGTGCAAGCAATTCAGTGATAGTGCTATTCATGTATTGTAGTACACCGCGTTGCATGTCTATACTCCATACAACGCACGGCCTGCAGGGTGTTTGTAACGTTACAATACATGTATAAGAAATGCATGATAAAACTGAAAACTAATTCAATGGCATTATCACTGTGCTGCTTGCTATAGGCAACTGTCACGACTATGTACAACTGAATAGGAAACAAAACTTAATATTTAGTTAAAAACTTGCCTTCAAAAGGATCTATAACCACTGGGCAACTCGCTCTTTTAAGAGAGACGACACGGTCACAGCAACTCTCCACTCGCCATTTTGGAAAAGATCGTGTTTATGCTTTTATGCATGCACGTCGTAAGTCTTATGGCGGGAACAATTCCCAACTAATGTGGAAAATATGACCAGTTGTTGGGCAAATGTTTGATCGTAGTGTGCATGATCGGACGATTTTGCCCAACTAATGTGTATAATTTTCACCAACAACTACTATTAATTAAAATAAACAAAAAGTTGCCCAAGATATGGGCAACAGTGTAACCAACAATTATAATGATTTCAGATTGCGAAATATTTGCCCAACATTTGCCCAACATTTGCCCAACATTTGTTTCACTTCTTATGAAAAAAGGGCAAACAAAATGTTTGCCCAACAACAGCAATTGTTGCTTTCGTTGGGCAAACATCGACCAATAGTTGTGGAAATCACATTGCCCAACAAATTGTGTCAAATGATTTGACCAACGTTTTTGCAGTGTGGTTATAACTGGATATTATTTGTTTTTGCTATGAACAAAATGAATGTCAGGTTTGGTGATTGCTCTCTGTTCCCACACCCCTATATTTAAACATTTCTATTTAATTCCATTAACCCCTCATGATTTACAGGCTAAGCTCAAAAGTTTGTCACTTGATTTGGGGCAAACTTTTGTATAGTTGATGAGAGATAGCTTTGCCCAAACTAAAGATATTTTTCTATTAGGTCTGAAACGTTTCTTAGATTGTGTATTCCAATTACAAATTACTCTTCCTGCGCGGACATAATTGCTCCAGATTTTTGATCAGTCTTTTCCAGATCATTCAGATTTTATATATTTCGTTTATTGGTTTTGTTTTTTAGTTTCATGCTTTTGGAGGCTGCACTTACCACTGGTTGCTGTTGTACAACCACTGTTTGTGGTTGAGGGGAGCCTTGCTGGTAGGCTGGGGGTTGCTGTTGACCAGGTTGCATTGTTGCAGATCACACAAACTCTTTAACAAGTTTTACCTGTTTTGAATTTTATAAAATGCTGTTAATGAATTTAAAACATTTGGGGTTGAAAAAAATTGAAGACCTCCGGATTAACATGCCAGCGCTCTACCAACTGAGCTAACTAGGCGTACATCTATGTTGGCAGTCTCCCCATTGTAGCTTTCAATCTTTGTTCGGGGTGTCAGTCAGAAGCCATACAACCTTTAACTACCTTGTAGCCAGGGATCTCTCACCCGAGGCCGAGGCCGAGGCCAGTAGATATAGGGTCTGACCAGTAAACTCATTTTAAATTTTAAATTTTAGATTTTAAATTTTAAATTTTGCGTCACAGTTTTTTGCTGCGAATGTTTTGCAAGAGTTGAAACCGGTCTTAACTCTATGTAAGATCGAGTTCAGATGTTGACTAGAAGTTTACTTAGAGGGAAGGTATGTACTTTTGGTAATCACTCTAAAAATTAATGCCAATACAAATTTACTTGGGTAGAAGTACAGCAGCTTTTGATAGTATAAAGCATTTTGAGAAGCATTTCAATTCAAATTATGGAAAAAAATGGTTTTATCCCCCAAAATTTGAATCTGTCAAACTTTTCTGTCAGAAACATTTCTCAGATTGTGCATTCCCTATTCAGGGGATTACTTCCTGCGTGGACATATTCACTCCGGATTTTCGGCGATATCTCAAAAAAAGTGACCACCTTTTGAAATAAAACTTTAAAAGTACAGGAATCAATGGATAATTTTCCCTTTATACTGTAAAAAGCTGTGAGACTTTTAAGTATTTCTTTTTTATTTTTGAATATTTAAAAATCTCCCCATTTACTACTCCTACAGCAGCAAAACGAACCACGGTTCTTCAACTTTCTAGGACTACCCATTTACCAAGGCATTCAAGAAGAAACGCCTTGCTCTTTCAAAAACGAAGCATCAAGCATGCTGTAGAGTTTGGACCAACATGATCTACTCCTAGAACTATTCGGTTCGTTCCGCTATCGTCTCCCCGACCCTCATAGGTCATCATGTACAAAATCCTATTCGAAACTTTTTCCCCTTCACGTTTATGCACCTGGACTTCTCTTTTGAAAACGGAGCTCGCCAAAATTAGGCTCTATCTATTCATTGTTTTTCAAAGTGAGCTCGGGGTGGGTCCAGAAAATCCACTCCGCAAAAAAAAGGTGCAAATAATGATAAATTCCCATCGTTTATTCAGAATCGTCGCCTTCCGATAACAAAATGGCCGCCGTCGCTTGTATTACTGGTATGCTGCGTGCATGATCTAGCCCCGACCGTCGAGAAAGTGCAGAGACTGAGCGTGGTAGGACGTCAGTGTCTGTTGCACTACACTGACGTTGTATGCAACGCAGGAGTCCAAACTGGGCTAATCTACCACATCATGGTTGACGATGATGGAGGAATCTAAGATCTTTGATTTAAATAAATTGTACCATTCTAATAATCACAACTGTCATAACGTACTTACCAATGTCAATGACAACTTTTAAAATGCCTCACGATCTCGTCTTGTAATACAGTCAACGGCTTCAAAACAGACAGTCTCGGTGCGTTTTTCCAGGCTAAACGTCACAAAGTGTCATATACCCAAACTCTAGATGAGGACTGAGCTGAGCTGATCATAGCATCGAAGTACGTACAACTGAATCGGAATATTGTGACACACCGATCATCCGATGATGCTGCTGGGGGGGGGGGGGGGGCCGCCCAATCTATAGTGACGACGTAACATTCACTTCGGCAAACCAACCAGCCAACGCCCTCTATGACTGCGGGCATATTAGTGCTGCGCTCACCGTCATTACTTTCGTTTTATTGTTGGTAAACAAACCGCACTAGTCGGGCATTGACGGCCGAATGTAAGCAAAATCATTACCTCGGCCATTTAAGCAGCAGTCAAGGCTGATGTCATGGTTTGCTGGAATCTCAGAATGCTCAAATTACCTCCACTTTTGACGAATACAATGATAAACAGCAAAAGTCTGCCTGTCCAATATTTTATACCAAATGTATAACAAATAGACAAAGGTATGGAATTGGCGATTACACATTCTACCCCGGAATAGGGGAGATTACGAGCATGAATTCCAGTACCTTCTTTCCCTGAGAGTGTTTTGATGCACTGCTGTTTTCAATTCGAGGCTCTAAACGCAACGTATAAATGGCTGACCGTGCAACGGGGGAGAAATTGATGTTCTCAAGACACCCGAGTGCGTCGTGTCACCGTGCCGTCGCATCGTCTATATATGTTATTATTTTCCAATTTGAATTTGTGCGTCTCTCGTCGCATTGTGCGTCTCTCGTCGCGTAGGCCTAGTTCTCTCTACAGTATTTGTTTGTTACGGGTCTCGCTCGTAGCTGTTTTGATTTTAATCTGCAACTTTCTTTGACTCTTTTACACTTATAGTTTTGTGTTGTAAGCCTAATTGAGTAATTAGTCTTTGTACTTTTGGCAATATTTGTTGGTAATCAATGAAGTTAGTTTTGTTTGCTTCCAACCACGCCGAGCTCACGTTTTAGTCATGGCGCTGGTGGCCATTTTCTTGTTATTTTCCCCGGTGACCATAAAAACCTACTTGGTACAAGAAACACTGCAGCTGTTGGTAATGTATAACGTTTTGTAAAACATTTCCCTTCTAAGGTAGGCCCTATGTGGTTTTTGAGAAAGGGATTCAAAACAATTTCACTCTGAGAAATTGTTCATGCATGAAACATTTCTAAGACTGTTTATTTTATGTAAAAGTTATTCTTCAATCCTGCATGGACATTACCGCTCCAGATTTCGGCGTAATCTAAAAAACGTTACCACCTTTTGAAATACAATCATCACAAGGTTAGTTTTATGGTATACATTTTAGAAGATTAAAACAATCGTATGTTAAAAATTCTGTACACTAAAGGTATACTTTGGCATTAACCATGTTACAACTTTAACTATTCTAAACGTTTCCGTAAGTGTTTCAAATTGAAGTACATAACTTCCTCGATTAAAGGAAATAGCTGTGTTATTTTTAAATCAAATGATACCATAAATTTTGCAAAAAAATGAGTTATGTTTAAAACATTCCTTACTCTGCATACATTAGACATTATAAAATTGCAAATTAGTAACATACAACTGTTAAAGAATAACATTAGGCCTAATTAATTTTTTTTTTAAGTAGAGCTGTCGTGCTCATGCAGAAGATGAGCAAAATTTTAAAGGAATTCCCTTTCACTACAAAAATTTCTATAAAACAGAAACTGATGATAATATTATTATATTGAAATAAATAAACTTGCTAAACCTTTCTAACTTGACGTTTGTGCCTATTGTTATAGCTCATCAGTAATGTGTCAATTATCAGCACCCTTAAGTGAGGGAGTAACACCAGGAATAACACAAATGCAAGGTTCCACTAGCTCCCCAGTAAGCCCCCCCAAAACGGATTGGCAGGGGGTGTTGGAAACCTCAGAACCTAGTGTAGGCTGTAAGCAAGACATCTGGAAGCCTGCTACACGAACAGTGGCACGCTCCACCTTATTAGAGGGTTAGATCTCATAATGTGTGCACAAAGCAAAGGAGCGAAAATATTTTCAGCCCTTCAAAAAACAAAAACAAAACCCAAACAAACAAACAAAATTACAACTCTGGGACCTAATCCCCTCTTAGATATGTGGAATGGTCCAGTCTAGGATATCAATGAAATTTTAAGCCCCAAAGGCATTGCACTTTGGAGAAAACAGTGAAATAAATAACATGTGTCATGACGTAGTGTTACCAGCCCCCAATTAAGGGCTTTAAAGAAAATGTTCCTTCTGACAGGTCATCTATCTACAAGCGATTTACAGTATACAATGCACCACTCCAATCCTTTGCTTTAGCTATAAGGAGGGGCACCAAAGTAAGACTACAGTTTTGAAATGCACTCATTCTCTAATACCAAATACAAATTTAATAAATACAAAAATAAACCTCTTGTTAAAATGGTGATATAGTTTGTTTTGATACTCTCTAGGGTGAATTTGAAACACGGTCATCATTGAGCTTTGAGCCACGCCTTTCTCATGAAAACAGCCTCCACTGATTATCAGAAGCCTCTAGGATTCGCATCATTTTTGCAAGAAAAGTTTAAAAACTGCAGTTGGCTTTGACGCTCTTCACAGCCTCAAGGGCTTCTACAAATTACAGGATTGTCATAAGAAATGCTATGTACAGATCTGAAATGTTGCCTCATTCAGTGTTTTGAAACTAAGGTTATAAACCACAAGGAAAACGGAATGGGTAATTGTTTTTAATGATTTGGTGTTGAACTAAGAAAAGTTGACTAAAGCAGGATTTGAGCCAACGAACTCCCGTTTTACTTGCCGGCGATCTACCAACTGAGTTATAGCCCTATTTTGACAATATCTTTGTTCGGGGTACCAGTCAGAAGCCATACAAACATTAGCTGCTGTGTAGCCAGGGATCACACACGAGTTTAAGACACAACCTTGGAAGCAGCAGCCAGTGGATCACTTTAAGGGATGCGACTTTTTTATGTCAAATATCAAGTTATAAACCACAAGGCAAACTGACTGGGTAAATTTTTAAATGACTTCATGAATTTTAGAGTTAACGAATTTCGCACTGGTCAGGTATAAAATATTATGACATTCCAACGTGAGGTTAGAGACTTGCAATTAATCTTTCATAAAGACTCACTATTGGAAATTAAGTGCTTCACAAAACTGAATTTGACTTTAGAGTCCCTATCTAGCTCGTTAAATCTGAATTTCTAGTCAATCTAATACTGAATATTTTGTGCATGATGAGCAAAATCTTAACCAAGCTTCCGACAAAATTATGTGATGCAATTACAGGTACAAATATATAGATTAAGAAGGCTCTCAACAAAAGTAACACCCATACAAAAATAAAAATGTAGAAATTTACATGAAATGTAATTTTTTCTTGATTAAACTAGCTTCCTTTTTCACAGTGGGGAGATCAAGTTAAAACTAACAAAACTTACTTCTATACAAAACAAGTGAGAAAGTTAACATATTTCAGAGGGATGATGAACCACTTTCAACCAGTACATTTTTCTACAAAAACAGTTCAACTATAAAGGGACAGACTTGTCACAAAGCAGTCCTACTGAGGGACAGTATCGTCACAAAACAGTCCTGCCATCGAACAGTCTTGTCACAAAACAGTCCTACTAAGGGACAGTCTTGTCACAAAACAGTCCTACTAAGGGACAGTCTCGTCACAAAGCAGTCCTGCTAAGGGACAGTCTCGTCACAAAACAGTCCTGCTAAGGAACAGTATCGTCACAAAACAGTCCTACTAAGATAAGTCTAGTCACAAAACAGTCCTACTAAGGGACAGTCTTGTCACAAAACAGTCCTACTAAGAACAGTCTAGTCACAAAGCAGGGGACAGTATTGTCACAAAACAGTCCTACTAAGGGACAGTCTTGTCACAAAAAGAGTCCTGCCATAAAACTTAAGGCACTTGATAAACCTACAATTTGCACTGGGAGGCACTGAACCAGTCACAATGCAATAATGTGCCAGTGCTCACCCTTAACACTAGCCCAGCATACCTTCTAGTAAAAACTGCTATGGGTTAGTATAAAACACCATTTCTCAACTTTCCCTGTGGACTACTATAAAACTGTGCTAACCTACTTGTTTTGCAACGCTCATATTTCTTCCTTTTCAGATGTGAATAATAAATGTTTAATAGTGTTAAGTTATTTTTCTGTCTGTGAAAGTTCATTTGATCAATAAACTGGTTGTGATCGCTACTATCAGAAAAATACATTTCTGATAATACATGTTAGAAATCTGGGCAACTGAAATTTCCTGGGGGCAAGTAAATCGCAGTTTACTAGCCCGGTGGGCTACTTAACAAAAGGGTGTGTACCATTAAAAACAATTAAGATAGCATAAATATTCTGTCTGAGTATTGAGCAAGGGAGTCTTGTCAAAAAGCTATGTGTGACCACCGTACCAGGGAAAGCCTTGTAACACGACTATTAAGTGCCTCTAAAGTAAGAGACCTAGTGTACATGTTTTGCTACTACAATTGATAAAAAAGCCATTGGAATAATATCTCCGTCTCACCATGAATAGATACATCTTTGTTGATCTGGATCAAGAAAATTCAAGCCAGTTGTCTTCCTGACTTACTTGGTAAGAGGCTGGTAGTGATCTTCACCTTTATTGGGATCAAGAGGTGCCTCTGGATGAACTTGCTGCTGGGGCGGAGGTTGAAACTGTCCCTGGGGAGGAGGTTGAAACTGCCCCTGGGGAGGCGGTGTAAACTGCCCCTGGGGAGGCGGTTGAAACTGCCCCTGGGGAGGAGGTTGAAACTGTCCCTGGGGTTGGTAGCTCTGGGCAGGCTGCAGAACAACCTGGTTCGGGTAGGCCACAGTAGCTACAAATGAAACAATTCAATACCGTTCAAAACATTATAGGCGTAAGTCAAAAGCAGAAACCAACAGGGTTTGTTTACTATCAGGTGGCCAAATAAGCCTTTGGGCAAGGACCTAGATCTGTTGTCTGTTAAAATACAATACTTCCGCAAGTAAAATGTCTTTATTTAACAGGTTTAATTTTCCCGGCTAATTTTAACCCATTTAAACCCATTTATTTTAACACCCGGCTCATTCTACTTCAGTTGAAAATGAATGTTGAATCAGCATTTGACAGTCAAAAGGAGTAACTTACCAGTTTAGCATTCAATTTCATTAGTCCGCTAGACTCATTCAATTTCGTAAAAGCCAGCAGCAAGAGCTGGTCAACTATTCAATTTCATCAAGTGTAAATAGGTAGTAGAAATTCAACCTAAGAATGGTCAAAGTGTAGTCTTGTATGTATATAAATGAAATAGAATGACTGAAACAAAGCTGAATAGGAAAAACAAAATCAAGTGTGGTCAAACACGAAATTGAATGCGTTAGTAGCTAAAAAGAAACCCTAGTTTGAGTGGATTGAGGGAAAGTGCGTGAATGTGACTACGTGTTTATGAATAAAATGAACTTTTGCTGAAAATGGCTGGAAAAATCTACATAAGCCCATTCAGAAAGATTTTGTCTTGCATTGATTTCCTGAGCGGGAAAGCCATAAGGCAGAGTACAGGATATTGGTATATTAAAAGACAAATTAACAGTGGGTTCAAAGATCAGAAGATTGGCAAATACTCCCAAAATTAATGACCATAAAAACTTACTTGGTAAGAAAAGCAAAAAAATAGTTAGTGGCCTGATGTTTCAACCCCAGTAGAGTCTTTCTTGAAGGCGGCTAAATGACAAGACTACGAACATAAACAGGTACATGTATACATAGCTGATGTAACAAAAGCAGTCAAGTGGAAACATATGATGGACAGGAAAATACACAGAGAAAGGAAGGTAACAAAAGGGAGGGGGATTGGGGGAAGGGGCTCGTTGACCACAAGAGGTGGGGAATACAATGGACAAAATCAATGATAGGGAGAGGGAGAGAAAAGCAGTTCATTGGTGAATGAGGCAGACTGGGGGGGGGGCTTATTTGTGGTGAAAAGGAGAAGGCAAAGACAAAAAGTTATTAGTCATTTCCCTCTTGGATGTTCAGACCATGGGGTTGAATGGTCTGGAGACGTCTTATCCATAATTTCTCTTTTTTCCCCCTCATTTTTCATTGGTGAGAAAAGCACTGCTGTTGATAGTAAAAACTATTTTAAAAAAGGATTCCCTTTGAAGTAATATGGTTTGGATAATTTTTCTCGCAAAACATTTGATTCTGAGAAGCAAACTCTTGCACGAATTGTTTCTCAGATGTCTGAGGGTTGATTGGTTTGCACCTGCTGTCACCTCACCAAATAATGGTGATTCCATGCCCTTAATGAAAATACAGAGACAGTTTTGGCTGTTCAGCTGAAACTTTCACAAGGTAACTTTTACTATATCTCTATTGATAGTTTTGCCTTTAAGTCAAATATAATTTATTTAATTTAATTTTTTTACCAATCTATGACTTCAGTTCCATGCAAAGCCGTAAACTACTGATTATCAAACTAACTACGACACTTTGGTTGGAACATCATTGTTTGGAAATGTGGCATGTCGTGACCGGGCGGTTAAGAGCACCGGACTCAAGCTCTCGTGTTTCTGATCAGCAGAGTGTGGGTTCAAGTCCCGGACTTGACACCTGTTTCTTTGAGCAAGATACTTTAACGTAATATTGCATTGTCCTTTGGATCGAACAGTAAGCAGTAGGTCCCTTGTGCTGGGATTGGTAGTGCACATACAAGAACCCGAACACTTTACATCAAGAACCCTGAACATTTATCATCAAGAACCCGGAACACTTATCGTCAAGAACCCAGACCACTTATCGTCAACAACCCGAACACTTTACGTCAACAACCCGGAACATTAATCATCAAGAACCCGGAACACTTATCGTCAAGAACCCTGAACACTTATCGTCAACAACCCGAACACTTTACGTCAAGAACCCGGAACATTTATCATCAAGAACCCGGAACACTTATCGTGAAGAACCCGGACCACTTATTGTCAATAACCCAGAACTCTTATCATCAAGAACCCAGAACACTTAATGTCAAGAACCCGGAACACTTATCGTCAAGAACTCGGAACACTTATCGTCAAGAACCCGGAACACTTAAGTCATCAAGAACCCGGAACACTTATCATCAAGAACCCGGAACACTTATCATCAAGAACTCGGAACACTTATCGTCAAGAACCCGGAACACTTAAGTCATCAAGAACCTTGAACACTTATCAGCAAGAACCCGGAACACTTATCGTCAACAACCCAGAACACTTATTGTCCAGAACCCGGAACACGTTATCGTCAAGCCCAGAACACTTATCATCAAGAACACGGAACAACTATTGTCAAGAACTCAGAACACTTATCATCAAGAGCCTGGAACACTTATCGTCAAGATTCCCGGAACACTTAAGTCATCAAGAACCCAGAACACTTATTGTCCAGAACCCGGAACACTTATTGCAAGAGCCTGGAACACTTATCGTCAAGAACCCGGAACACTTAATTCATCAAGAACCCGGAACACTTATCGTCAAGAACCCGGAACACTTATCATCAAGAACCTGGAACACTTATCGTCAAGAACCCGCAACACTTATCGTCAAGAACCCGGAACACTTATGGTCAAGCCCAGAACACTTATCGTCAAGAACTCGGAACACTTATCGTCAAGAACCCGGAACACTTAAGTCATCAAGAACCCGGAACACTTATCATCAAGAACCCGGAACACTTATCATCAAGAACTCGGAACACTTATCGTCAAGAACCCGGAACACTTAAGTCATCAAGAACCTTGAACACTTATCAGCAAGAACCCGGAACACTTATCGTCAACAACCCAGAACACTTATTGTCCAGAACCCGGAACACGTTATCGTCAAGCCCAGAACACTTATCATCAAGAACACGGAACAACTATTGTCAAGAACTCAGAACACTTATCATCAAGAGCCTGGAACACTTATCGTCAAGATTCCCGGAACACTTAAGTCATCAAGAACCCAGAACACTTATTGTCCAGAACCCGGAACACTTATTGTCAAGAGCCTGGAACACTTATCGTCAAGAACCCGGAACACTTAATTCATCAAGAACCCGGAACACTTATCGTCAAGAACCCGGAACACTTATCATCAAGAACCTGGAACACTTATCGTCAAGAACCCGCAACACTTATCGTCAACAACCCGAACACTTTACGTCAAGAACCCGGAACATTTATCATCAAGAACCCGGAACACTTATCGTCAAGAACCCGGACCACTTATTGTCAATAACCCAGAACACTTATCATCAAGAACCCAGAACACTTATTGTCAAGAACCCGGAACACTTATCGTCAAGAACTCGGAACACTTATCGTCAAGAACCCGGAACACTTAAGTCATCAAGAACCCGGAACACTTATCATCAAGAACCCAGAACACTTATCATCAAGAACTCGGAACACTTATCATCAAGAACCCGGAACACTTAAGTCATCAAGAACCTTGAACACTTATCAGCAAGAACCCGGAACACTTATCGTCAACAACCCAGAACATATATTGTCCAGAACCCGGAACACGTTATCGTCAAGCCCAGAACAATTATCATCAAGAACACGGAACAACTATTGTCAAGAACTCAGAACACTTATCATCAAGAGCCTGGAACACTTATCGTCAAGATTCCCGGAACACTTAAGTCATCAAGAACCCAGAACACTTATTGTCCAGAACCCGGAACACTTATTGTCAAGAGCCTGGAACACTTATCGTCAAGAACCCGGAACACTTAATTCATCAAGAACCCGGAACTTTTATCGTCAAGAACCCGGAACACTTATCATCAAGAACCTGGAACACTTATGTTCAAGAACCCAAAACACTTATCGTCAAGAACCCGGAACACTTATGGTCAAGCCCAGAACACTTATCGTCAAGAACTCGGAACACTTATCGTCAAGAACCCGGAACACTTAAGTCATCAAGAACCTGGAACACTTAAGTCATCAAGAACCCGGAACACTTATCATCAAGAACCCGGAACACTTATCATCAAGAACACGGAACAACTATTGTCAAGAACTCAGAACACTTATCATCAAGAACCCAGAACACTTATTGTCAAGAACCCGGAACACTTATCGTCAAGAACTCGGAACACTTATCGTCAAGAACCCGGAACACTTAAGTCATCAAGAACCCGGAACACTTATCATCAAGAACCCAGAACACTTATCATCAAGAACTCGGAACACTTATCATCAAGAACCCGGAACACTTAAGTCATCAAGAACCTTGAACACTTATCAGCAAGAACCCGGAACACTTATCGTCAACAACCCAGAACATATATTGTCCAGAACCCGGAACACGTTATCGTCAAGCCCAGAACAATTATCATCAAGAACACGGAACAACTATTGTCAAGAACTCAGAACACTTATCATCAAGAGCCTGGAACACTTATCGTCAAGATTCCCGGAACACTTAAGTCATCAAGAACCCAGAACACTTATTGTCCAGAACCTGGAACACTTATTGTCAAGAGCCTGGAACACTTATCGTCAAGAACCCGGAACACTTAATTCATCAAGAACCCGGAACTTTTATCGTCAAGAACCCGGAACACTTATCATCAAGAACCTGGAACACTTATGTTCAAGAACCCAAAACACTTATCGTCAAGAACCCGGAACACTTATGGTCAAGCCCAGAACACTTATCGTCAAGAACTCGGAACACTTATCGTCAAGAACCCGGAACACTTAAGTCATCAAGAACCTGGAACACTTAAGTCATCAAGAACCCGGAACACTTATCATCAAGAACCCGGAACACTTATCATCAAGAACACGGAACAACTATTGTCAAGAACTCAGAACACTTATCATCAAGAGCCTGGAACACTTATCGTCAAGATTCCCGGAACACTTAAGTCATCAAGAACCCAGAACACTTATTGTCCAGAACCCGGAACACTTATTGTCAAGAGCCTGGAACACTTATCGTCAAGAACCCGGAACACTTAATTCATCAAGAACCCGGAACACTTATCGTCAAGAACCCGGAACACTTATCATCAAGAACCTGGAACACTTATCGTCAAGAACCCGCAACACTTATCGTCAAGAACCCGGAACACTTATGGTCAAGCCCAGAACAATTATCGTCAAGAACCCGGAACACTTATCGTCAAGAACCCAGAACTCTTATTGTCAAGAACCCGGAAAACATTACCATCAAGCCCAGAACACTATTCATCAAGAACCAGGATCAATTATTGTCAAGAACTTGGAACACTTATCGACAAGAACTCAGAACACTTTTTGTCAAGAGCCTCTGGAAAACTTATCAGCCAGAACCCGGAACACTTATCGTCAAGCCCAGAACACTTATCATCAAGAACACGGAACAACTATTGTCAAGAACTCAGAACACTTATCATCAAGAGCCTGGAACACTTATCGTCGAATTCCCGGAACACTTAAGTCATCAAGAACCCAGAACACTTATTGTCCGGAACCCGGAACACTTATTGTCAAGAGCCTGGAACACTTATCGTCAAGAACCCGGAAAACTTAATTCATCAAGAACCCGGAACACTTATCGTCAAGAACCCGGAACACTTATCATCAAGAACCTGGAACACTTATCGTCAAGAACCCGGAACACTAATCGTCAAGCCCAGAACACTTATCGTCAAGAACTCAGAACACTTATTGTCAAGAACCCGGAGCACTTATTGTCAAGAAGTCAGAACACTTATCGTCAAGAACCCGGAATACTTAAGTCATCATGAACCCGGAACACTTATCGTCAACAACCCAGAACACTTATTGTCAAGAACCCGGAACACATTACCGTCAAGCCCAGAACACTTATCATCAAGAACCCGGATCAATTATTGTCAAGAACTTGGAACACTTATCGACAAGAACTCAGAACACTTTTTGTCAAGAGCCTCTGGAAAACTTATCATCAAGAACCTGGACCACTTATCGTCAAGAACCTAAAACTCTTATCGTCAAAAACTCAGAACACTTATCATCAAGAACCCAGAACACTTATCGTCAAGAACTCAGAACACTTAAGTCATCAAGAACCAGGAACACTTATCGTCAAGAACCCGCAACACTTATCGTCAAGAACCCTGAATACTTATCGTCAAGAACCCAGAACAGTTATCGTCAAGAACCTGAAACACTTATCGTCAAGAACCCGGAACACTTATCCTCAAGAACCCGGAACACTTGTCCTCAAGAACCTGGAACACTTATCCTCAAGAACCCGGAACACTTATCGTCAAGAACCCAGAACACTTATTGTCAAGAACCAGGAACACTTATCGTCAAGAACCCAGAACAGTTATCGTCAAGAACCCGGAACACTTATCCTCAAGAACCCGGAACACTTTTCGTCAAGAACCCAGAACACTTATTGTCAAGAGCCCGGAACACTTATCGTCAAGAACCCAGAACACTTTCTATCGTCAAGAACCCAGACCACTTATCGCATAGAAGAGTTGAGGTTCACCTTTGTTTACAGGTTTCCTCAAGGCTTTCAAGCTACAGTAATTAAGATCACTTATGAGGCATGCATGCTCGTTTCATTACCTGAAATATATAACAATAATAATAATAATACTGCCTGATATGAACACAAACAGGCATGTGTCCAGTGTTGGCAGGAAAACAACAATAACATGGGATCAAGTAACTTCTAGAATACATATTGGAAGACTTACCACCAGGGGGGTAGAACACACCCTGCGGGGGTGCTCCACTGACAATCTGTTGTGGGTTGGAATGGTAAGTCACCTGTTACAAGGAAAGAACAAAAAATTTCATCTGTACACAAACAAAAACAATTATGTCAAGAACACCAACAGTGTCTTAACTTTGGTTTTTGTTTCAACCATTCACAATGTTATTGAGGACTGCACATGGGTCGACAGTCCATTAGGCCTATGGGCGACTAGTGAAATTCACTACCCGACCAGTCACACTTCAATTAGTCGAGACTTCAATACTAGTCTTGACTATTTCCAAATAAAGACTGTGGATCACCGCAGGCACATGATGGTAAAATTTAGGCTGAAATAAGAAGTATGCATTGCAATGGACATCATTGCAGTGAGCATGAATCTTTTGATGCAACATTATATCAGAGCAGACATCGACAATTAGGACTATAGGCAACTACTGAAATTCACTACCCGACTATAGTCATGCTTCAGTTCTGACTTCCACACTATTCGGGAGTATTTGTCAGTGGTTGTGGCAGCGGGGTTAGCTAGGTAGTTGAAAAGTGGCAGTTGCGACTGGACATAGCAATCAATAGTGGTGACTTCGACACTTGGTCATCACACAAGTCGCCCAAGCCTAATATCAACTTAACAATAGATAGAAGTATCATCTTCTTCAGTCTTTAATAACTCCTACAAATGTTGTCACAAATTACTACTAAATAACCATGGTTCAGTCAAGTAGCCCAACAGTGCCATACCAATTGGCCATTCTTATCAGGTTGTGATTAGATCTGATGGATCTGTATCTCTTCAGGCGCCCAGACTTGAAAATGTAGTTTGCCAAAGCCCATGCTTGACTCAGGTTGCTGGCTAATGAGAAAAACCCGTAATAATTACACGTATGCCCAATTTAAACAATTACCGCGAGAAATAATGACAAGCTGTTGGGACTGATCATGGCTGGCCTGTGGCTGTACATTCAATTAATGACCTCTAAACCAGTTACTGTACAGGGAAGAGTATTGGCCCTCATACTACAAAGCATGCCATCATTCACATTGTGCAGTAGCGGGTGCAGTAACGCATGCAGTAATTGGGTTAGAGTCAAAGATTATAGAGTGCCAAAGGCGCAAGATGGGGAACTCAAGCTGAATTGTGATATGTGCACTGGACGCCATTTCAGTTAGTAACTCGTTTGTTGCAACAATAGATCAAGGCCCAATTTCATAAAGCCTGTAAGCACAAAAACTCGCTAAGCACAGCAAAAACAGGTTACCAGCCAACACTCCATTGTTGCTACTGGTACCCCACTCATTTCTTGCTAAGTAAAGAAAATTACTAAGCAGAATTTTCTGCTTAAAAGCTTTATGAAATTGGGCCTAGTGTAGACAATGACCATTGCTATCAATGATATATATTCTTACAAAGTATCACTTCTCACCATTGCGGAACATGCTGCTAAAACATCGGAATCAAACTGCCTCTAGCCACCTTAGTGTAGGCTAATAAGACACCTGCTCTAGCAATGAAAAGGTCATGGGTTTGAATCCCTCCCAAGTGATTTACCTGTGAGGTTTTGGGGGGAAAGTACTGAGTATAATACAGTGCTCTAAATACACATCGGTGTAAGGGTAAAACAAAATAATAATAAAAACATCACTTGCTGAAATGGCAACCATGCATATTTCACGTTTTAACAACAGCACAGATTAATCTTTGGTTATGAGGTCATAATTCCATGTACTACTAGCCTGCTGTAATCACAAAAGCCGTGTTCGCGTTGGATTAATTTTACCAAGAACGTGGTTAACATTCCAATAGGTGAAAATACCAGCGTCCACACTTGGATTAAGGACATGGGTAAACTACCAGTGAAACTAACCAACTAACTTAAGACAAACACAAGAGGGGGCTATTGCAGTGACCTTGACTGGGGTGCGTGACTGTGAAAATGCAATGACTGCAACCGAGCTTCGGTGTACATGTAAACATCTGCGTGTAAATCCGGGGGACCAGATATGGCTTTTTACCGGGACGGCTTTTACCCAGATCGCGTCCGCACTGGACTTTTCAGCTAAACTGACCTGGTCAATTTAACCGGGCAGAAGTGGGCCGGTTAAACTAAGTTACCTGGGAGGGAAACCTCCTTGGCTGTTCGCATTGGACTTAAACTGGTCAAGTTACCCATTTGTTCGGTAGGTTTACCCAAAATAAGTCCAATGTGAACACGGCTAAAGACAAATCCCCTTTTGAAATGTGTAAAGCAATCCTACCATAGTCTGAGGAGAAGAATTGTAGTAGAGACCAGAACAAGTAAAACTGGCCCCGACGATAGAGATGATGAACTCTGCCATGCCGATCAACAGGATGCATACATCAACACCAACACGTGCACCCTGAAATGACACAACCATCATATTATTTCAAAACATCTAATAAAAAAAGGTTCTTAATTATTCCACATCACACCAGTGATTTACAACTTTGGGAGGCTAACCGACAGACATATTGCTCAGACCAGTTGCTGACCCCTTTATTCATTCGTCTTTCTTCTCAGAAATAATTAATTATTTACATGATTGATACAATAAGATATTCGGGAGTACAAGACAATCACCTTTATCCGTTTGTTAAAGAAAGTATGTGTATTTGACTGCTGAAGACTGCACTACATAACTTGCAGTTTGACAATTTGTTGGTCCCTAGTGTAGCCTGCTGTTGAGGCATAGCTACTCATTCTGATCGTGATAGTGGCCGGTTACGAAACTCCAAAACCCCCTTTTTTGGGGGAAAGTGAGAACGTAATTTGGCTCCCATGCTATCTATCTCATGCCAACCTGTTGATCGCACTTGATTTATGTATTAAAAGTATTATTGTCAGTACTGGTAGTATCATTTTAAACAAAATGTATGTAGTGCCTGTCGATCTGCAGATGGCTCTTAATGCCACGCATTGTCTTTTATACCTCAGTGCCCTCGCACTCCTTATTGCTCCGCGTAGCGCGGAGTGATATTCCCCCAAGAAGAACCTAATTCCGTTCTAATTCGCCACTCAACCTATGTAATATTTGCATCAGGATTAAGACTTTAGTCAACTGCACTCATACTCCCTCTCCCTTACCATAGGTGACTTTAGATGACTGCACTCATACCCCTTACCATTGGCGAATTTAGCCGACCAAGTTAATACAAAAAAGCACTCAAGTCTGATCATAATGGCCATTTGTAATAAAGCTGAATAATTTTTTTGTCCACGTTCACCCTCCACACCCAAGTTTTACCATCATTGGAAAGAGAAAGATCAGATCTTTCCAATGATGGTAAAAATAAAATAAGGTTACTATTATGCAATCTCTACAAGTTGGAGTTGAAAGATCTCTGGAGTGGCATATTGTTGTGTTAAAAAAAAATGTTTGAAATTACAGATCACACTGAGGGAAGAGAAACAAAGAACTTTGACATTTATTGACCGATCTTGAGTTGTGTATGTTATGAAAGGGAATTCAATACCAAATTTTTTTGTAGCTTATTTTGCTGTTAAACAATATTTTCAAGGAGATAATGTAGTTTATAAAATTTGCCTTCGAAAGAAGGCATTCTGTTGCGGGAAGAATGCGTGCTTCACACTTGAGTGGTCAAACAACGCGGTCACCAGCAGTTGCTTAATGTCAAAACCATTCGGTAATGGAAAGGTTAAGGTGGAGATAAAACGTACAGTTAAACATGTTTAACATTTATTTATTTAACAGCCCCCCACTTTAAACTTACCCTGGATGTAGAACATCTGGAGCTGCTATATAAATATGGGTAATACCCATTGCTATAATAATCATCAGGACATACATGTGAATCAAACGTTATGGTCCCTGCCATCTGACTCAGAACACCAAGGGCTGCCAAAGAGCTTAAGATGGACATCACCATGTACCCAACGACCTGAAGAAATAAAAATATCATGCCCACATTTATGCAAAAGTACCCAAATGTCTGGCATATATGCTTTGACACAAACATGGATCCACTTTTGATCCGTGTAATTAGCCAACCGGCAGACCCAGAGTTTCCTTTCACACTTATTATATATTTAATATTTAACCCAGAGAATAAATTAGCCCAGTTCAAAAGTAACATGGAGCAGTGCAACCCTTGTTCACACTCCATTTTTGTTAAAACAGACATTTTTTTACCAATGACTTCCGCCCATGCTTTCACAAGAACGTGAAGTTCATCACATGACCAATTCTTGGACGGTTTTGTTTCTGTTTTGTCAGACATTGTGACGAAAATTTTAAAGTACTGTACAGCAATAACACAACCATTTCTTATAGGGTGCATTCAATTAGCTTGCCCGGCTTGACCTGGGTATGCTCATCCGAGTGAGCCCCCTAGAAGAGCTAACTAATGAATAACAACTTCCCCCAACATTTATACCAATGCATCTTGCAGTATCCCTAAATAAGGATTCATCTAGGAAAAAACGGGAAAGAATCCTATTTCAACTGGATGTGTCAACATTGACCAAAGCAAAGTAAGAATCGATAGGGGGTGGGAAAACTGTTTTTTCAAGGGGGGTCATTGAAACTTGGGGTCATTGAAACTTGGGGTCATTGACCTACATTTTGCTCAAAATATGTTGTGTATCAAAGGAAAGAAAATTGACTTTTAAATGCTGTAAGTGATGTTTTTTCTGTCATTTTATCATCCTGTGAAAAGGTACACTTGATTGAAGACATGGTGCTGGTTAACAAGGAATCAGCAAGCACTTTAATTTTGTTCAATGTATAATTTTTAATAGGGCCTAGATGTAATTTTTGCATCGGGGATAAAGAACTTAATTTGGTTTTACCCTTACACAGATGTGTATTAAGCACTGTATTTTCACATAGCTTGGGAGAGCACTGAATATACTGTGCTTAATATGCATCGGTGTGTGACTGTTGACTGTCGATCGATCGTTTGGTTGATCTATTGATGTGTCCGGAACGTATCATAGGTATTTAATTTGTTGATAAGAAATTGTTGGTATCATAGAAGCATATTGTTGTTTTGGGGGTTAGTTGATGATTGGTTGGTGGATGTGCATGCAGGACATTTTAGGGTTGGTGAAGTGTTTACTGGACATGAAGGGGATGCCCACCACTCCTGAGGCTCGTTTACGTCCAGCTGCAATGCCCAAGATTCCAGCAACGATGAAAAACTGTTGAATGAAGAAAACATGTGAAAACATTGCCGTAAGAAATGAAATGATAATCAGTGCAGTGTCATTTGGGTATCCTTTCATTGCAGGGCTCGAAGTTGACACCGGATGGCAGGTCTGAGGTCACTGGTTTTAGCATTTAACTCCAGACTGTACAAATCCGCATGTCTTGTGTTTTTGTTCAAATGTTTACTGTATTGTCAATGTTCAGGCAAGTAAGATGCAGGGCTCGAATTTGGGGAAATAATCCACAAGACTGTAAGGCTTTTATAGTTCAAAAATTTACTGGACCAAAAAATTTGTTACAAGACCGAATCAAAATGAGAAGAACACTATCTACACAGTTTCACATTTAGTCGTTTTTTAAACAAGCATTTACATAAGAAAAGATTTACCTCATTTTTCTTATGGGTATACTTCAATACTCAACGGAATCAAGAATATTTGTATTTATCAGTTTAAACTAAAAATGCAGAGAGTTTGTTAAAAAAAACACAAGACCGCCGAACTTGTACGGTGGTAAGTTTAGTGGCCTCTGGCCTATAGTCCAGTGTTAATTTTAAACCGTGGAATACTACTTAAACTTGTTTATCATTTAACTGTAATCTTTATGTTTACACTTCTGATATTTTTGTGGTTTTCGATCAAAAAAGTAGCTCAATCAATTCATTATATTTAATACAAGAACTTCCAACAACATGTATTGTTTCTTGTATGTACTTACACAGATGCCAGTCCAGATGGGAGTCCCAATGAAGGACAAGTAAGACTTCATAATGATATTGACTATGCCAAATAAAACAGCTAAGATGCCAAGAACAGTTTGCATGTAACCAGTGATTTGTAGGCCCTTCCAGCACCAGCTACCTCGCTGGTTCCCGGCACCGGTTGCATTTGCTCCTTGATGCACTGTAACCTGTGAATTTAAATTGTGAATTTAAAGATCAAATTTAAATAAAATTTAACAGAGTTTCATAAAAAGGCCTTAAGCGCCTAGGATTCAAAACGGCACAACTGAATCGATCCAAACAAGACAATGGAAAATGCCAGAAAAGATAAACAACCTTAATTCAGTCCGTGTCACAACACGGACTGGTTTTTTGTTGGTTTTCTGAGGCACTGGTTACATCTGTGGTGATTTCACTTTTTATAGGTATTTTGCTCCCTTACCAAAATTTCCAATTCAAATTTCTTATTGGAACCAATTGGGAATTTCTTCAACGTTGTATGTTGGCACAAACCAATTTGACCCATGGGACACAAATGGACTCAGTTGGACTCAGTTAGTTCCCCAAGAATATGTTTTTACCCATTGGATCATTGAATCATATTGAGCAAAAAAAACCCCAGTTTATACCCACCGGGCTGACAGTCCAAAAACTTATAGGGATGTAATATATCCCACCCAACTCAAGGGATTTACACCCGAGTGCAATTATAACTAATTCTAAATCCAGTTGAAATAATATGAAGATTTTGTTTCAAATTGGACCCTGCTGGGAAATAATAGTGTCCAATTGGAAGTATATAAGGAGCTGAAATTTCCAGTTGGTAGAAACAAAGTCCAATTCAATTAAATCAAGCCAATTGAGTCCAATTGGAAATCCAACTGGACTGAGTTGGTCTAAGATTGTAATTGGAAATTTAGTATTCCAAAAACAACACACCAACTCAATACCATTTCAATCTACTTCTTTCCAACTGGATAGCCAATGAATTGGACATGAATTAAAATGAATTATCATTATTACCCATAATAATTTTATAGGCACGCTTTTAGACAGATTCTTTGGTATGCATATGTTTAGCTGTGATGCTAGAGTGCCATTAGGCATCACCATATTTGAAGACTGGTCTAAAACATACCAATTAAAATTAAAAAAACTACTTTTCAGCAATCAATCAAAACCATTTCAACAAATGCAGCAAACATTACAAGCTTACTGTTGACCTTTGTTACAATTTGCTCAATCTGTCTGTCCCAAATTTTATTTAAAGGTCATTTTGAATCCAAAGTCCTACACACTGTATGACCTTGGCCTCCGCAACAAAAGAAACAGGTTTGTCACCAATTGTTGACAAACTGGGAAGTTGATGGGATTAACACACAGGCAAAGTATACCATCGGGTTTTGGAACCGTTCAATTTTTCTATTCCTGTCTAAATATTATACGATAAAACTAACCTGCGAAAATTTAATTTCAAAAAAGGGAAGCGTTTTTTAGCTAACGGCGAAAATCTGGAGCGTTTATGTCCACGCCAGAGGGATAATCTGTAATTGGAATATACATTGTACAATCCGAGAATCAATGCAGAAACGTTTCTCAGATTGAAATGTTTTTGAACCCCTCTCTCTAACACCATTCCTTTGAACTTTGAAGGTAATTTTTTTCTCAAAATATTATACATTGTCAAAAGCTGCAGTGCTGCTTAGGCTACCAAGACAATGCATGCATACATGTACATCAAAGGGCTCAAAATCTTCACTTGACAGCAGGCCCATTAGCCTTTTTGAGAAATGGTGGACTATATTATTGCACTGTTTGGTTTGGGTGTAGACCGACAAATTTACCCAAACCAAATAGTGTCATAAGTATTGTGTCCGACGAATCTCAAAATGGCTTATGGCAAGTGCTTCAGAGTTAGACCATAGTAAACTTACAATGTTTGACAAGTAGCAAGTTCGTGCGTGGTCTGTGGTTTACTCAAATTTTTTTAGTCGATTGATTCGTCAAATGTGGCAACTCAGTACTGGCTCGTAAAACAATTACTTGCAAAATACAGTGCAATGATAATTATTATCTTAAAATTTGACATATCTTTTGGCAAAAACCTACCATTTATCGTTAAACCAACTGTTTGTGTTATTGCAAAAGTTTACAAAACTTTCTCTGCCACAAAACTAAGCCACCATCTTGACAAAATGACATAACTTCGTTAGTTGACTAGAGAAACAGTGTGAAGTTAGGTTGATCCAGTTGGACTAGCTAGTTCAACCATGCAGCGTTTGAGTGACATCTAGATCGACTGTGGTTAAGTCTAGTCAACTCTAGTCAGCCACCCGAACTTGCTCAAGACTTGAACTCTGGTAGTCTTGTGTTTTTCATTTGGGTAATAGTTGGGAAGGTTAAGCATTCTGCTCTATCAGCCAGGCTCCTAGTGGATGACACCCATGCTTATATCCTTACGAAATTTCTTTTTTTTACTTGGTTTTTGCTGTGTTGTAGGCAAATTTTAGTCCTTATTTGTACATCACGACATCAAACAATTAAGTTGTTATTTTAAATCCACCTAACTGTGCTATCAACCACGAGAACACATGATAAGTATTTTGACAAGAAAATAATATCATCTGCTTCAGGCTTTCGTTTAAGTGTTTTTGTTCGCCATTTGAAAAACCACCTACCAACACCTCAGAAATACGTTCGCTATGGTTGCTAACGTTCGCAAAAGTTGGAGGCGTGCAACTCCTTCCACTCAAAACTGTTGGAAAACATGCGCAAACTTTGCCAACATTTGCACAAGTGGAACACACCCCTGGTCTTGAGAAAACAATTCCAGTCCAGTAAAAATTGGGAACTACACCATGTACAAGTCCTGTAGTCTGGTGCACTTTTCCGCCAGATTCAAGCCAAGTACTTGATGCTATTTTGACAGCCCTTGTAAATGTAGTCAGGGATTGAGCTTGGCAGGAAAACCACTTAAGAGCACTGGGCTTGTAGCCCAAAGTTTACCGGACCAGAAAGTCTAGTACAAGACCAGAATCAAAATGAGAAAAAACTTGCTGAGTTGAAATGCACTGAGACATTTGTTTGAGAAGATTTACATATATCATTTCTGTCTTTTTGCACTATTAGGCTAACTTCATTACTCAATAGAATTAGAAGGCATTTTTTCAGACTTTAAGTCAACATTTAAACATAATTTGCTTCTGTTCAAGAAACACAGTAAGGTACATGCAGGGCTCAACTTTCGAGTTAAAATCTACAAGACAGTAGCTCAGAATGTTTACTGGACCAGGATTGTTTTTACAAGACCAGAATCAAACTGAGAAAAAAACTTCCTGACATAGTTTAACAACATGCATTTTAGCTATTTGAACTAGCACTATTTTTGTAAAAGAACATTTATCTCATTTGTCTTCATGACTTTTAAGTATACTTCAATATTCAATAGAATTGAAATTTATTTTATCAGACTCAAAGTCACCATTTGAACATTATCATTCATAAATATTCAATTCAAAAACACAAGACAGCCGGACTTGTCTGGTCATGACTTTACTGGCACTAATACTATAACCTACTGTGCCTACAGTCAAGTGTGTAAAAAATGGTTTCATGCAACTGCCTGGTTTTGAGCGCGTTAGAGTGACACAACTGTACACCGGTCCCTTTTTTTTTTTTTTTTTTGTAAGGCCCTTTCATCACTTTTCCAATGACCCACATAGTCTGAAGGCTCATTAGTCAAACAGCCCCTCTTAAAATTGGATGGACCGGCCCGAATAATGGTATTATTTGTTCAATAAATTGAAAGCCCATTTGTCTGATGTACCAAGTCATAGAACAACCACCGTCATTAAACTAAAGGGTTGTCAGAACTTTGGGGCGGGGGGGGGGGGGGGGGGATAAATGGGCCTTCAGATCACAGACTAAATAAACCTATAATTTAAGAGACATAACTAAAAGTGTTGGACTAATCAGCCGTCCGCATTCATGGGTTGTCGTTTTAGAAAAGTTGTGAATAATTTAAATATTTTAGATTTGAACAAAGAAACGTTTCGTTGATCCTGCTGAATTATTTAAAATTTACCCAGTCAGTTTCCCATGTGGTTAACTACTTCCTAATAATTACAACAATCTTACAGCTATAAAAGCCTGTTCAGAGTCAGGAAATTAGCTAAAATAAATTGTGACTTTTTTTGGTGATAATCCAAAGGAAAACTTTCCTTTTTAGTCTCTGACTTATTCTAAGAACTTCTTGTGATAACATTTTATGATTCGTCACACTTGTAATACTATTATAATATGCAGTCATAAGAAACAGGATGCAATCTACCAAACTGTTTTGTTCGTGTTTGCAGTCTGCACAAGCAGGCACAATAGAAGTTGGGTGTGCGACCTTCAAAAAATGTAAAGGTCAACCTGGAAAAACTTCACTCGGTGGTGATTGTTAAAAGAGTAGCGCGTTTGTGCAGTCATGCTTGCACGGAATCCTTTCAAATTGTTTTGAATGAAAATCAGAGACACAAACCAGTGTACTACATGAATAAAACCAATGTAGGCCTAAAAACTATATGGCCCTGCAAACATAATGTTCGAGAATGTTTGTACTGTGACTGTCCATAATCAGAGTGCACTACATACAGACAATACAGGCCTAATTACACCACGATGCTCGGTATTTATGTTGTATTCGTGCAAAGTAAAAACTGAAAATGCATGTAGATGCATGGTCTTGGAAAAACGTTTTTTTAGTACTATGTAAATTTTGAGCCATTTGACCATGATTGTCTTTTGGAGATTATTATGAAGTGATCATTGTGATGTTTAAAAAAAATGGATGATTGTAAAAGATAGGCCTATTAAAGTTAACTATTTTATCTTATCAACTGGTCTGGGAAAAATACTTTGCTTTTAAATAGCCTTCAGTTATAAATGCCACACACACAAAATTGGACAAGTGGTGCATCGTACAAAAGCTCTTTAGTGCCAGGCAAAGTGTACATTGCAATTACAAAAAATACATAGTAATACAGTAGGTCTCTTTTCCTCTTTTGTAAGCATGTATTTTCAATGTATAATTATCAGTGTGTCATTTCATAAAAACCAGTTATTATTCCATGTTTATGGACTTACAAGTTATTATCTCATAACGACTTATTATTTCGTTACTATGACTTGCTCCTAACCACGACTTACAAGATCTTGTAATTATGTGACTTCACATAACAACTGTAACATACAAATGTGGACAAACATTTGTAGATTATCATAGAATGTCTGTCCAATGTTGGTATACGTGACCTAGTTCCCAGCCATAGGTATTAAGCCTAAGACAACAATAATAATAATAATGATAATTTATTCTTCATTATAGTATTCATAGGGTGTCATGACCGAGCGGATTCGATCATCAAATTTGATAGATGTTAATTTTGCATCGGGATAAAGACAATGTTTTTACCCTTACACTGATGTGTATTAAGCAATACTCAGTAATTACTTTCCTGAGTTCTGTGAAAAAAATTCACAAAACTCGGGAAAATATTGAGAATACAGTGCTTAATACACATCGGTGTAAGGGAAAAACAAATTATATTAAAGAACAATTGTCTAGAGTGGGATTTGAATCCAGGATTTCAAGTTTAACATGCCAGCGCTCTACCTAGCCCTATGTTGGCTGTCTCCCTATTATGTCACTCTTTGTTTGGGCGGGGGGGGCAGTAAGAAGCCATACCACTGTTAACTGCTGTGTAGCCAGGGATCACACCACGATACAACCTGGGAAGCAGGCAGCCAGAGCAATTTACCTGGTCAGTTTCCCTTATATGGTTTATAACTGGATATTATTTGTTTTTGCTACGAACAAAATGAATGTCAGCTTTGGTGATTGCTTTCTGTTCCCACACCCCTATATTTAAACATTTCTATTTAATAACATTAACCCCTCGCGATTTACAGGCTAGGCTTGTAGGGTAAGGGTTAGGATTAGAAAAAAATGACAAATTAGGGGTATCTGAAGGGGATGTCAGAGCATCCTTTGTCTAGGTCCAAATCTAGTCCCTAGTTCAAAAGTTTGTCACTTGATTTGGGGCAAACTTTTGTATAGTTGATGAGAGATAGCTTCGACCCATACACAATTGTGAATGAAATAGTGCAGTGGTACGTGTATCACCTTTTGCCGGAGGTATCTTGCCCAAACTAAAGATATTTTTCTATTAGGTCTGAAACGTTTCTTAGATTGTGTATTCCAATTACAAATTACTCTTCCGGCGCGGACATAATTGCTCCAGATTTTTGGCAATATCTCCAAAAACTCACTCCGTGGCAGTGAAGTTAATAATGAGAAGTCCCCTCGATCCAATCCACTATTAAGTTAAAGTAGTAGTCCCGGCCGATTTCTCCACCCAGGTAGTAGCTAATAAGCTGGACAATTCTTTTCAGAACTAAGTAGTCTCCCGATTTCCAAAATCCACTCCGCGGCAGTAAAATAAAAAGCTAGACCTAGTTCTATAAGAACAAACTACATATAGCTAGTAGATATACACATGGTGTTACCGCAAACTACATTGATACCTCACCATGCAAAGCCTTAAAAAGTATATCCCCCAAAAATGCTAAAATGCTTAAAATGAAATGTTCACAGGTAAAACAATCGAATGGTTCAAAAAACCAAAAATATACTTTGCCTTATAGTTTCAATACTGATGCTAATGGGTTATGTTTCAGCAAAAGAAAAACGCCGCTATACCGAACACTGAAATATTTTGGCTACATGTATAGCGAGAACGACCTTTGGCTCCTGATTTTGGGGCAAAAAACCCCAAATCAAACAGCTGGCAGAAGTTGATATTTTTATCGGGAAAATTGCAGGAAAGTGGGACTGGTTGTACTGTAAATCAATGATCATGATTGATATTGAACACATGACCCCAGTAGTTACCCAGGATTTTATTTTGTGGGAATCGGCAACGCAGAGTTTGGCAAGGGCCTACTCTTGCAGACAGAGACATCCCAAAGGTTTTAAATTTACTATCATTCAGATTTTTAGCTGTTTCGTAGCGCAGCGCAGCGAAACAGCTCTTGTTTTTGTTAAAGTTTTTTTTTTTATTATTATTATTTTTTATTTTTTTTTTTTAGCTGTTTCGCAGCGTAGCGCAGCGAAACAGCTCTTGTTTTCGTTAAAGTTTTTTTTTATTATTATTGTTTTTTTTATTGTTTTTTTTATTTGTATTTTTCAGACAGGAAGTCATTGAGATAATGCACGGTTTGTTCTAAGCGCCTTTTGCATAGTGCCTCGTAATTCAAAAGTGCTAAAAGTTATGAAAATGCTTTCAACGATGTTAGTGTCTGGCAAGAGTGTGCATTAAAAAAAAATACCGATGACGTCATGATACACATGAGCGCCCTCTAGCGGCAGGTTGAAAACTGTTCAAAATGGACTTTTTGAAGATGTGTGTGGTAAAGTTTTGTGTAATCACTTCAAAATTTACACATATGTTGACCATCAGGCAGCCATCATATGTGTGAAGTTTCAGATCAATGACGTCATCGGGTGTCACGTGACGCGGGATTAAATGTGCCTTTTTTGAAGTCGTATATCTCCAGAAGTATAAGTGCGATCATGTTGAAACTTGGTAGGTTGTTAGATATTGGCAAGTTCTTGTAAATTGTGAAATGACGTCATGATGATGTCATCACATGATTTTTTATGATTTTTTCATTTTTTGCACCTTTTTGTCATATATTGCTAATAAAACAAGGTATAATCCAAATTCTTTTTTAAACAGGCTTGATACATCACAACTGCTTTGAATACAAAAAAACGTTCATATTCAATTGAGTAATTTGAAAAAGTTATGGCGAAACAGCTCGGCATTTGTGCACAAATGCAATTAGCTCTAGTTTTTATTTTTAGCTGTTTCGCAGCGTAGCGCAGCGAAACAGCTCTTGTTTTCGTTAAAGTTTTTTTTTTATTATTGTTTTTTTTATTGTTTTTTTTATTTGTATTTTTCAGACAGGAAGTCATTGAGATAATGCACGGTTTGTTCTAAGCGCCTTTTGCATAGTTCCCAAAGAGCAATTGCAATGAAACTTTCAGTGATGAAAGGCATTGGTGCAATAATGACCCTCAAACAATGATGTCATGATGACGTCATCACCTGTCACGTGATGCCATCTTAAAGGTTTCTATTTTAAATATTTGAAAATCCATAACAAATCAGCCACCAAGAGACCGTAGGTTTCTGTTTGTGGGATTGGGTGGGGATAAATTAGGTCTTCATTTTATTCAGTGTGCGTGACCTCACATGACCTCTACTTCCGGTCTAAACAGGAAGTGCTTTGTAATTCAAAAGTGGAAATAGTTATGAAGTTGCTTTCAACGATGTTATTGTCTGGCAAGGGTGTGCATTTAAAAAAAAAATACCGATGACGTCACGATACACAAGAGCGCCCTCTAGCGGCAGGTTGAAAACTGTTCAAAATGGACTTTTTGAAGATGTGTGTGGAGAACTTTTGTGTAATCACTTCAAAACTTACACACATGTTGACCGTCAGGCAGCCATCATATGTGTGAAGTTTCAGATTGATGACGTCATCGGGGGTCACGTGACGCGGCATTAAAGGTGCCTTTTTTGAAGTCGTATATCTCCCGAAGTATCAGTGCGATCATGTTGAAACTTGGTAGGTCGTTAGATATTGGCAAGTTCTTGTAAATTCTTAAATGACGTCGTAATGACGTCATCACATGATTTTTAATGATTTTTTTTTTCGTTTTTTGCCCCTTTAAGTCATAAATTGCTAACAAAACGTGGTATAATCCAAATTCTTTTTAAAACAGGCTTGATACATCATTACTGCTTTGAATTCAAACAACTTTCATATTCAATTGAGTAATTTGAAAAAGTTATGGCGAAACAGCTCGGCATTTGTGCACAAATGCAATATGTCTAGTTTTTTTTTTTATTTGTCTGTTTCAGTAAAAAAGGCTATTGACATAACGCACGTTCGGTCAAAGCGGCTATTTGCATAGTTCCTAAAGAGCAATTGCAATGAAACTTTCAGTGATGAAAGGCATTGGTGCAATAATGATCTCAAAACAATGAGGTCATGATGACGTCATCACCTGTCACGTGACGTCATCTTAAAGGTTTCTATTTTAAATATTTGAAAATCAGTAACAAATCAGCCACAAGAGACCGTAGGTTTTTGATTGCTGGATTGTATAGGGATAAATTAGGTCATTTTATTCAGTGTGCGTGACCTCACATGACCTCTACTTCCGGTCGAAACCGGAAGTGCCTCGTTATTCAAAAGTGGAAATAGTTATGAAGTTGCTTTCAACTATGTTATTGTCTGGCAAGGGTGGGTAATTAAAAAAAAATACCGATGACGTCACAACACACAAGAGCGCCCTCTAGCGGCAGGTTGAAAACTGATCAAAATGGACTTTTTGAAGATGTGTGTGGTGAAGTTTTGTGTATTCACTTCAAAATTTACACACATGTTGATCGTCGAGCAGCCATCATATGTGTGAAATTTCAGATCGATGACGTCATCGGGGGTCACGTGACGCGGCATTAAAGGTGCGTTTTTTAAAGTCGTATATCTCCCTAAGTGTTAGTGCGATCATGTTGAAACTTGGTAGATTGTTGGATATTGGCAAGTTCTTGTAAATTCTGAAATGACGTCATGATGACGTCATCACATGATTTTTTATGATTTTTTCTATTTTTTGCACTTTTTAGTCATAAATTGCTTACAAAACGTGGTATAATCCAAATTCTTTTTTAAACAGGCTTGAACGTCATAACTACTTTGAATACAAAAAAAACTTTCGAATTCAGTTGAGTAATTTGAAAAAGTTATGACGAAACAGCTCGGCATTTGTGCACAAATGCAACATGTCTAGTTTTAATTTGTATTTTTCAGACAAAATTCGTTCTAAGCGGCTTTTTGCATAGTTCCTAAAGAGCAATTGCAATGAAACTTTCAGTGATGAAAGGCATTAGTGCAATACACTGCATATTACAACGACGTAATGATGACGTCATCACCTGTCACGTGACGTCATCTTAAAGGTTTTCTATTTTTAATATTTGAAAATCCGTAACAAATCAGCCACAAGAGAATGTAGGTTTCTGTTTGAGGCATTGTATAGGGATAAATTAGGTCTTCATTTTATTTAGTGTACGTGACCTCACATGACCTCTACTTCCGGTCGAAACCGGAAGTGCCTCGTTATTCAAAAGTGGAAATAGTTATGAAGTTGCTTTCAACGATGTTATTGTCTGGCAAGGGTGGGTAATTAAAAAAACATACCAATGACGTCACAACACACAAGAGCGCCCTCTAGCGGCAGGTTGAAAACTGATCAAAATGGACTTTTTGAAGATGTGTGTGGTGAAGTTTTGTGTATTCACTTCAAAATATACACACATGTTGATCGTCGAGCAGCCATCACAAGTGTGAAGTTTCAAATCGATGACGTCATCGGGGGTCACGTGACGCGGCATTGAAGGTGCCATTTTTGAAGTCGTATATCTCCCGAAGTGTCAGTGCGATTATGTTGAAACTCGGTAGGCTGTTAGATATTGGCAAGTTCTTGTAAATTCTGAAATGACGTCATGATGACGTCATCACATGATTTTTTAGGATTTTTTCTATTTTTTGCACCTTTTAGTCATAAATTGCTTACAAAACGTGGTATAATCCAAATTCTTTTTTAAACAGGCTTGATACGTCATAACTGCTTTGAATACAAAAAAACTTTCAAATTCAGTTGAGTAATTTGAAAAAGTTATGACGAAACAGCTCGGCATTTGTGCACAAATGCAATCATGTCTAGTTTATATTTGGTTTATTTGTGTGTTTTTTTAGTTAATGCTTTTGGAAGCTGCACTTACCACTGGTTGCTGTTGTACAACCACTGTTTGTGGTTGAGGGGGGCCTTGCTGGTAGGCTGGGGGTCGCTGTTGACCAGGTTGCATTGTTGCAGATCACACAAACTCTTTAACAAGTTTTACCTGTTTTGAATTGTATAAAATGCTGTTAATGAATTTAAAACATTTGGGGGTTGAACAAGAAAAATTGAAGACCTCCGGATTAACATGCCAGCACTCTACCAACTGAGCTAACTGGGCTTACATCTATGTTGGCAGTCTCCCCATTGTAGTTTTCAATCTTTGTACGGGGTGCCCGTCAGAAGCCATACAACCTTTACTTGTAGCCAGGGATCTCTCACCCAAGTGATCTCGCCTGAGGCCGAGGCCGAGGCCAGTAGATCAGTGTATGGTCAGTAAATTCATGACTAGTCCAGTGGTCTTGTTTTTCAAATGAATAATAAAACCTCAAACCCGGTTCAAACTTCTGCTAGTGCTTCGTGCGAAGCAAATTTTGCGTCACAGTTTTTCGCTGAGAATGTTTTGCAAGAGTTGAACCAGTCTTAACTCTATGTAAGATCGAGTTCAAATGTTGTCTAGAAGTTTACTTAAATGGGAAGGTATATACTTTTGTAATCACTCTAAAAATTAATGCCAATACAAATTTACTTGGGTAGAAATACAGCAGCTTTTGATAGTATAAAGCATTTTGAGAAGCATTTCAATTCAAATAAAAAAAAAACCTCAGTTTTTATCCCCAAAACTTTGAATCTGAGAAACATTTCTGTCAGAAACCTTTCTCAGATTGTGCATTCCCTATTCAGGGGATTACTTCCAGCGTAGACATATTCGCTCCGGATTTTCGGCGATATCTCAAAAAAGTGACCACGTTTTGAAATAAAACTTTCACCGGTAATAATATATACTAGGATTAAAACAATTGAATGGTTCCAAAACGCAAAGGTATACCTACCCTACAACCCATAAGACAAATGCTAAAATCTTCTCCTGTCATCTTTCTTCCCCCCCCCCCCCCCCGCAATTCGACCCCATGGTGGACTGATGCACTAGGCCTGAAACAATTGCCTCTGGTCAATGTCGTTGCCTTGATGCCCCTTGCAATGTTTCAATACTAGATATATACAGTTTCCTCAAAGACTAGCAATATGAAAATCTTCACTGTGAAACTATAGTGAAATCTCAGTGAAATGCAGGTTTTGGCTGAATTTCAAGGACTTATTTCTCTTTGACCATGCTGTGAGGGAATTGCAGATTCCTTTAAACTACCTTGAAAAAAAGATCCAGACCATTGACTGGACTCCGTGAATTGCACCCTGATTTCAGGGAATGCTCTCCATAAGCCCAGACCTCTTTAAGTGGTGAATAATTCTCTGGAATGTCATTTCCCACTTCCCCTACACCATGGTCTCATTGGGGTTTATTAGCCTTATAATCCTGCTCTAATCCAAATGTAAACATTGGTCTATATCCAGGAGCTGACCTGAAACAAGGTGAAACCAAAAAGGCTGACCAACAAACCATCTATCACTCAGGATGCATCCACCCCACATAGGGAGAAAACAGAGTGTTGGCCTCACTTCCAACTTGAGGTATTTTGGATGACATAGGCCCTTAAATAAACGGTCCTATTTGCCAATAGGTGTAGGGAAATTTTTCAAGATTGATGCTTGACCGTTTGGAAAATTACACTTTTTGGTGTAGGGGTGTTTTTATTTGGAGGGACAGTTTTATAACTTGACTGGCCTTGGGATAACACACACCAGCTTGAGCAGAGGATAAAAGTACGAGAGTCAATGGATAATTTCCCCTTTATGCTGTAAAAAGCTGATGAGACTTCTAAGTATTTCTTTTTTATTTTTGAATATTTAGCATTTTGCACTGTATGTTAGGGGAGTTTGTTTAGTGGGATGCACCCTATACCAGGTTAACTTCTTCTCATTAACCAGTAATCTATCCAGCTGTGGTCACACCAATGGCACCTTGAAAACTTGGTGGATACTCCCCGAGATTAAACCATCTATGGGGATACCCAACATCCAGTGCTCCAATTTGGGGTAAAATTCTACAAGATTGCAGGGCATGTAGCTCAAAATGTTTACCAGACCAGAATTTAATTCACAAGACCAGAATCTTCATGCAAAAGAGCTTTTTTCACAGTTTAAAATTTAACTTATTTTTATTTGAACAAGCACTAAGAGTAAGATATCTAATTTGTCTTATGAGTCAGTGTTTTGATACTCAACAGAATTGTATAAATACCAGACAAGGTGAACATCACTTCTTTCTGTTAAAGATATTACACGGTGGCACAATGTTATTTAATTGAAAAAACACAAGACCGCAGGACGTCAGTGTCTGTTGCACTACACTGACGTCGTTGCAACAGAGGAGTCCAACCTGGGCTAATCTACCACATCATGGTTGCCGATGATGGAGGAATCGAAGATCTTTGATTTTATAAATTTTATCATTCTGATAATCACAACTGTCAAGACGTACTTACCAATGTCAATGACAACTTTAAAAGTACGTCAAGATCTCGTCTTGTAATAATCAACGGCTTCAAAACAGACAGTCTCGGTGCGTTTTCCCAGGCTAAACGTCACAAAGTGTATACCCAAACTCTAGATGAGGACTGACAGACTGAGCTGAGCTGATCATAGCATCGAAGTACAACTGAATCGGAGTATTGTGACACACACCGATGATGCTGCTAGGGTTGGGCCGTCCTGTGTAGACACAAACAATCACTTCGGCAAACCAACCAACCAGCCAACGCCCTCTATGGCTGCGGGCTTTTTAGTGCTGCGCTCCCCGTCATTACTTTCGTTCTACCGCGCTAGTCGGGCATGGACGGCCGAATGGAAGCAAAAAATTCAATCATATTAAACAGATGTTGTGATCAAAAGCATTTTCCCAGACTTTCTATTAAAGTAAAATACATCACATGACTGGTTGCTTTGTTTCCAACTTAAAATTTGAATAGTTTGTGTATTATTTGTTACTGTTAAACTGTGGCTATATATTTTTTGCTTTTGCTTTGCATTGATGGCTTTCCAACCCAAGGTTGGCCAAAACTCGGGCTGTGACGTCGCAATATTGGAGCCCTCCACCAATAAGGTGCTCAGGGCAATCAAATAAGTTATTGTTTTTTGCTTCCAACCAAGCCGCACTCACGTTTTAGTCATAGCGCTGGCGGCCATTTTCTTGTTATTTTCCCCGATGCCCATAAAAACTTACTTGGTATAAGAAACACTGCAGCCGTTGATAATGTATAACGTTTTGTAAAACAACTCCCTCCTAAGGTATATGGTTTTCCAGAAAGGGATTCAAAACAATTTCACTCTGAGAAATTGTTCATGCATGAAACATTTCTCAGACTGTTTATTTTATGTAAAGGTTATTCTTCCTGCATGGACATAACCACTCCAGATTTCGGCGTTATCTAAAAAACGCTACCACCTTTTGAAATACAACCTTTACAAGGTTAGTTTTATTGTATACATTTATACAGGATTAAAAGAATCGAAAGTGAAAAAAAAAAATCCAAAGGTATACTTTGGCATTAACCGTGTTACTACTTTAACTATTCTAATTGTTTCCGTAAGTGTTTCAAATTGAAGTTTATAACTTCCTCGACTAAAGAAAATAGCTGTTATTTTTAAATCAAATGACACCATAAATTTTGCAAAAAAAATGAGCGATGTTTAAAACATTCCTTACTCTGCATACATTAGACATTATAAAATTGCATATTAGAAACATACAACTGTTAAAAGAATAACATTATTACTATTTTTTTTTTTTTTTTAAGTAGAGCGGTCGTGCTCATGCAAAAGATGTGCAAAATTTTAAAGGAATTCCCATTCACTACAAACATTTCTACAAAACATAGAAAATGATGATAATATTACAGTCATTTGACCAGTTCGGGATCATTGACCAGTTCGGGATCACTTCAACTTTGCAACAACCCCATAATTAAGTTACTTCTCACATTACCAATTTCTGTTGATACATGTGAAGAATAACATGCAATAAACCAACAAACCCAAAATAAGGTTCCAAACTTCATCAACAAATAAATTATGGCCATTTTCTTGAAGTTTGTCTGCGATTTTGATCATTATTTAAAAAAAAAAATGTTGGTTGAAAAACGCTGTTAAAACTTCTCACCTTTAAAATGTGAACGCCAGGGCGAATACAATTTATGTTAAATGCTTAGAATGTGTTAAAAATATTTCAGGTAAATACTGAGCAGTCGTCTTGATTTTTTGAGGAGACGAAATTACCGAAATCGTCTTTTGGGGGGCATCGTACCCTTGACCAGTTCGGGATCACTCACCACTCAGCATCTCTCATTGCGTCAAATGGTGCCGCACTCAGTGAGGTAAAATCTTACTGCTGCAGTCGAAAGTTTATTTGTTGCTTTTAAGATACATTTTTCTTCAACAAATTCTTGTAGGAATATTGTTTTTTTTGTGAGAAAATGAAACTTGGAGGAGGAAATTGCGACTGTAAGAATAGATATTTGGGTCAATGTTGCTTTTAGGCGTGCTTCACCTTTTCATTTGCCTTTGCTGTTGTTTTGTGTTTTTGTTGCTGGATTTTTGCGCTGCTGTTGAATACACTTGCATGAAATTCTCTGGAGAAAGGAAGTCCATGTCCATGCCAACACACTTGTGAAGTTTGTGTCCTTGAGAGACAGTTTTATGAATGGGAGTATTGGTTTGCAATAGAGGGCAAGCTACTGATTCAGAATAGAATCAACTGATCCTGAACTGGTCAAACAGGTGACAATACTTTTCTCAAAGCCTCTTCAAAAGTACTAATATTTTTTTGTCAGTGGATACTTGGTGAGTTTTATAACATGTTTAGGTAAACTGATAAACTTTTTTGTTTAAAATGTCAAAGAGATTGCAACCAAAAACAATATGAATTCAAAAAGTGATCCCGAACTGGTCAAATGACTGTATTAGATTGAAATAAATAAACTTGCTCAACCTTTCTAACTTGATGTTTGTGTCTTTTGTTATAACTCATCAGTAATGTGTCAATTATCAGCACCCTCAAGTGAGGGAGTAACACGAGGAACAACACAAATGCAGAAGGTTCCACTAGTTATTGGCTCCCCAGTAAGCCACCCCCACCCCCCAAAAAAGTGGGAGGGGGGCTGTTGGAAACCTCAGAACCTAGCGCAGGCTGTCAGCAAGACATCTGGAAGCCTGCTACACAAACAGTGGCATGCTCCACTTTATTAGAGGGTTAGATCTGGGAAGATCTTTAGGTCTGTACAGTTGTGTGCACTAAGCATAGTAGTGAAAATATTTTCAGCCCTTCAAAAAAAAAAAAAAAAAAACAAAAAAACCCACAACTCTGGGACCTGATCCCCTCTTAGATAAGTGGAATGGTCCAGTCTGGGATATCAAGGACTTTGATGCCCCAAGGGCATTGCACTTTGGAGAAAACAGTAAAACAAATAACCAGCCCCCAATTAAGGGCTTTAAAGAAGATGTTCCTTGTGACAGGTCATCCATCTACAAGCGATTTACAGTATACAATGCACCACTCCAATCCTTTGCTTTAGCTTTAAGGAGGGGCACCAAGGTCAGACTATAGTTTTGTAATGCACTCATTCTCTAATACGAAATACAAATTTAATAAATAAAAAAATAAACCTCTTGTTAAAATGGTGATATAATTTTTTGTTATACTCTCTAGGGTGAATTTGAAACACGGTCATCATTGAGCTTTGAGCCACGCCTTTCTCATGAAAACAGCCTCCACTGATTATCAGAAGCCTCTAGGATTCACATCATTTTTGCAAGGAAAGTTTAACAACTGCAATTGGCTTTGACGTTCTTCACAGCCTTAAGGGCTTCTACAAATTATAGGTTTCTGTCATAAGAAATGCTATGTACAGATCTGAAATGTTGCCTCATTCAGTGTTTTGAAACTAAGGTTATAAACCACAAGGAAAACGGAATGGGTAAATTTTTAAATGATTTGGTGTTGAACAAAGAAAAGTTGATTAAAGCGGGATTTGAGCCAACGACCTCCCGTTTTACTTGCCGGCGCTCTACCAACTTAGCTATCTTTGTACGGGGTACCAGTCAGAAGCAATACAAACATTAGCTGCTGTGTAGCCAGGGATCACACATGATTTTAAGACACAACCTGGGAAGCGGCAGCCAGTGGATCACCTTAAGGGGATGCAACTTTTTTAGGTCAAATATCAAGTTAACCCACAAGGAAAATTGACTGGGTAAATTTTTAAATGACTTCATGAATTTTAGAGTTAACGAATTTCGCACTGGTCAGGTATAAAATATTATGACATTTCAACGTGAGGTTAGAGACTTGCAATTAATCTTCCATAAAGACTCACTATTGGAAATTAAGTGCTTCACAAAACTGAATTTGACTTTAGAGTCCCTATCTAGCTCGTTAAATCTGAACTTCTAGTCAATCTAGTACTGAATATTAATGTGCATGATGAGCAAAATCTTAACCAAGCTTCCGATAAAAGATTGTGATGCAATTACAGGTACAGATATATAGATAAAGAAGGCTCTCAAAAAAATAACACCCATACAAAATTTTTTTTTTAGAAATTTACATGGAATATCATATTTTCTTGATTAAGCTAGCTACCTTTTTCACAGTGGGTAGAATCTTAAGTTAAAAACTAACAAAAACTTACTTCTATACACCAAACAAAACAAGTGAGAAAGATAACATATTTCAGAAGGATGATGAACCACTTTCAACCAATACATTTTTCTACTAAAGCAGTTCAACTTATAAAGGGACAGACTTGTCACAAAGCAGTCCTACTGAGGGACAGTCTAGTTACAGAGCAGTCCTGCTAAGGGACAGTCTTGTCACAAAACAGTCCTACTAAGGGACAGTCTAGTTACAGAGCAGTCCTGCTAAGGGACAGTCTTGTCACAAAACAGTCCTACTAAGGGACAGTCTAGTCACAAAGCTTTATCCCAAAGCAGACCTGCTAAAAGACTGTTTTGTCAGAAACAGTACTGCCATGGGAGTAAGATGTTTAAAGCCCGGTTTGAACTTCCTGTGAATGGCGTCAAAGCTCAGTTTTCACTGCAAATGTTGTGAATTTGTGACGTCAAAATTGGCTTCGCATGTGCATTCGCATGAAGTATGAACTCAGCTTACGGATGCTTCATAATGTATCTCTTTTGAGACAAGACAGTGATTTGAAAAGCGAGTCAAGATTTGAATAACCTTAAAATGTTCATAGTTTTTATCCTCTAAGCAGAATGTGAAAGACGATTCAATACAAATCGCTATAGCATGTTTCACTACTCATCCAAAGATGCTAAGTTACTTGTGCAATCATACCCCTTAGTTGGTAAGCGGCTGCTTCAGATTCTCCTCATTACTGAGCGGTGCCTCTGGATGAATTTGGTCCTCCGCTGCAGGTGGATATGGCCCCTGGGGAGAAGGTTGCAACTGACCTTGAGGAGGAGGCTGAATCTGCCCTTGGGGAGGAGGTTGCATCTGGGCCTGGGGTGGAGGTTGCATCTGCGCCTGGGGTGGAGGCTGCATCTGCCCCTGGGGAGGAGGTTGAAACTGTCCCTGGGGTTGAGCTTGATACATTTGAGTGGGCTGCACGACATACTGTGCTTGTGGCTGCATGACATACTGGGCTTGTCCCTGCATTACAAAATGAGCTTGCGGCTGCATCACAAACTGATTCGGGTAGGCCACATTAGCTGCAAGTGAAACAAAATATCACTGAGAATAGTAACACGGTCAAAACATAATCACAAGATGCAAGAGAAGTTCAACACAACTTATGCATAATAGTTAAAGAAGAAGGGAAATGACCAAGTCAATTTTGTGATGTTCTCATTTTCCAATGGTAGAGTCCTCATGTGTATACAATGGTGTAGGGGAAAAAACAGTCTCTCACCTCAAGTGAAATATGGTATCACTGCATTTTCTGAGAAAAACGGGTCACTACATTTTTTAACGGGGACGATTTCATTCATAATGACTTTTTCAATTAAAAAGTGAAATTTGAAACTTGACAAAACATTTTATTTTAACAACTAGTGCATCCAAGGAGTAGTTTTTTGTCAGTCAAAATGTCACATTCAAGGATGTATTGATTAAACATTATTGAAATTCAGGAATGAACCAAAACACCCCCACCCAAAAATGTAGAGATCCATTTTGTCTAAGAATGATGCTATCAGATATTCTGGATGTTGACAAACTTTGCACTGCGAGGGTATTGAATATAATACATTATAACACACCTCTTGCTAGTTCTGTATTCTGGTTGGCTGAAACACGGTCACATGGGATGAACTATTACAGGCTAGTGCATGAGATTTGCACAACCATGAACTAGACATCGCACGCGCATAGTTTGCGGGAAATATTTCCCGAAGCGGGCAATAGTCTTTCAATTTTTGACTGGTTACAGCGCCCTCAAGAGGTTTGCCAGGCTCATCTTCACATGAAAAACGGCAGCGTCTGGATCGTCGGATCACGTTACTCCTGTCTTCACATGAATTTTTGACTGGTATTTCATATTTTGGACCGAGGTGTCTTATAAAACACAAATGGACTGTCATGATTCGGTCACTAGAGCACGTCTATCCCCCTCGGGCCTGTGAGTGACCAGAAGAGGGACCTATTTCCGTCACTCACAGGCCCTCGGGGGAATAGGCGTGCTCTAGTGACCTCATTGCCAGTCCATATGTGTATACCATTTTAGCGTGAGGTAAGAAACTTGTAATGTTTTCCCCACTCACAAGAGGGCTCTATCTATAGGAAAATGAATATACAAAATTGAATTGGTCATTTCCCTTCCTCTTAAATTATGTGCCAGAGATTAGGTGCTACTATTATAATAGGCACTGTACAAAACAAGGATGTGATAGGCTGTTGAAAAAAAAAACCTGAACTGTGAGCCCAAAAGCGCTAAATCTTGCGAGGGCGAAAAATTTGCGAGCTCGAAGCCTACTTATTTACGTTTATCTTTTGTTTTAAAAGCCCTAATCTGCACTCTGGGGCATTCTATTTAGTCTTATTTTCATGTTTTTTATTTATGTATTATTTTTTTTTATTAAAAACAAAAAAAATAAAAAAATAAAATAACTATTTATTTAATTTATTTTTTTATTTTATATATATATATATATAATTTTTTTTTTTTTGGGGGGGGGGTAAAAAAACCAAAAAAAACCAACTGGATTTCCAGGAAAAAAAGGAGAAATCACATCCCTGACAAAAGTAACTTAGAATAAAAGCAAATAATTTTTTTAACATGGCTTTAAAGAATTCAAGAGATGATGCCTGATGGATATGAGAGAGATTGTTCCATAATGTTAGCGCACTGACTGTGAATGCTGAGATGCTCGCTGGCCATACCGCGTATAAGTGCAGAGTGCAAGATGAGGAGTAGAAGAAGAAAGTAGATTGCGAGAACTGTGGGCTTTAGTAAAATACGGCTCTAAAGATAAGTAGGAGTAAGATCATATTGATCACGACGACAGTGCCCCTTTAATGGACCTCACTTTCAGCTTGGTCCAATAATAGTGGCCAGCCTCAACCCGGTCATTTACACAGTAATGACCGACTCATCACACTATTGTTGGCTAATTTATACTTGGTTAACAGGTAAACCTGGAATGGAACACTTACCACCAGGGGGGTAGTACACACCCTGTGGGGGTTGTCCAACGACCATCGGTTGGCGGTAAGCTTGATAAGCCACCTGTTACAAGGAAAGAACAAACATTCTTTATCTATTTATACAATACAATATCATGAATACATTTATAGAACGTGTGTACTCATCAAAGACGGGTACACAGCGCTGAACAGAGCCTAGAAAATTAACAAATAATGCAGTTAAACATGTAGGTTTTTTGTTCAAACAGATGAGTTTTGGTCAGGTTGGTGTAGTGGTATCTTGCCTTGCCTTTCACCTCTAGGACCACGGTTCAAATCTCGCCAGGAACACTCTGTGGATTGGGTTTCAAGTCCCTACCTGACTGTGTGGGTTTTCCCTGCAATAACTCACTGCGGTTTTCCTGCCACATCTAAAACTGAAATTTCCTTCTTTGTTTTCTCTCCATGGGGTTCTTGGCTAGTACAGTGATTAAGATTGCTTTTCTGAGAGTCCTTGGCTTCACAACCAGAATAAATGAAATTGAATGAAATACAATGTTTTCAGAGCCTTCTTGAAAGCATCCAAGGAAGGGGTGCAGTGGATGCACTGTGGAAGCTTGGTCCAAAGTTGAGGTGCATGTACCTGGAATGCATGGTCACCAGCTGTGCTGGATGTTCAGGGCACATGGAGTAGGGTACTGTCTATTGCGGGCATTAACCCCAAACGGGAGATATGAGTACATTTTTATTTGATTTTTGAAATGTTATTTTATTTATTTATTTTTTTAATTTGTACATGTCATGCAGAGAGCACCATCTCATCACCAAATACTACCCCCCCCCAGAAGAAAAGGAAAAAAAAACCTACATTACGGGAAAGCCCCATTAAAGAAAAAGGCCAGAATAAAACATCCTTTTCATCTGATAACTAACACCTGTTACTCCATGTAATTCCTTTTCCAAACACTGGTCTTAATTCGATTATGCACAAACCAGAAGGGCTGCTGACTGTCCCAGGCCGATAAACTGCTCATCCATAAAGTTTAATGACTCAAGTAATTCAATGTCAACACACCCACTGGTCAAAAGAATGTATAGTTTCCGAGTTTTTGTGGCGAAAGTCGGAAAATCTTTAATGGAGCTTTCCCGTTATGAAGTTTCAATCGCCTTAAAACCAATGTTTTTGAGCCTACAGTAACAATAATTCCTCCAGGCATCAATTTCATTAACTAAAGAAAAAGGTCAGAATAAAACATCCTTTTCATCTGATAACTAACACCTGTTACTCCATATAATTCCTTTTCCAAACACTGGACTTAATTCGATCATGCACAAACAAGAAGGGCTGCTGACTGTCCCAGGCAGATAAACTGCTTATCCATATATATGGTTAATATACTTAAACCATTTCAAAACTCTTTGAACCTGTACACTCCAACCCCTACCATCACACCATCAGTTTCTTGCAAACTAATGCTTCCATATTAAACCACATCTTTGTCAGGGCCATCCGTCACGCCAACTCAGACTTTGTTCTAAAAAAGCAACAATTTAGTTCAGATTTTTTTGTGGGGGATCTAGTAACAATAAGTAACCATAGGGCTCCAAGCCAAATTGAGGCAGAGAGGGCAAAACAGTATGGCCCCGAATGGCACGCTGAGAGTTACTATTTTTTAGTATTACAGCAGATGGGAACAAGACCAATATGGTGTCACTGTCATTGTAATACTTCAATACTCAACGGAATTGAAAGATATTTGTATTTATCAGTTTAAATAAAAAATGCAGTGAGATTATTAAAAAAACGCAAGACCGCCGGACTTGTAGGTCGTAAGTTTACTGGCCCAATGCTAATATCACTGCCCTCGGGCCTGTGTTCCATTATTAATTTCGAGCCCTGGTTATGCCATCAGTGTAGGAGTAAACTCAAATATATTCTGTATCACCGCTCCAATCACTCAATACAATAGCACGGTGAAGGTTTAAATAGAAAGAGAGAAGCAAATACCACGGTCCGAGGAGTGCTGTTTCTGCTGACGGAGAGACTCACACAAGTAAAGCTGGCCCCGACTATAGCGACGACACACTCTGCCAGGCCAATCAGCAGAATGCACACATCAATACCGACACGAGCACCCTGAAATGAGTGAAGAAGTCAACATCATTGAAATTAATTATAATAATAATAATAATAGTTTGGGAGGCTAATTATCCTTAATAGCAGTTGAAAAGCTGAATTGAGGAAGTGGCTACGTGTTCGAGTTGCAACCATGTGAGGGTGCCTTCGACAGCCAGCCACATCGACCCATACATATCCACAGAGCACAGCCAGTTATCAAAAGCGTTTATCCAGAGGGAGGAAAACCAAAGGGCCCGGAGAAAAACCCTCATGGCATAAGAGAGAGTTTACGCACAACTCTACTCATGTAAGGACTTAGCCAGGAATCGAACCAGGGCCACACTGGTGAGTAGCGAGCGCTTTATGCACTGCAACACTCATGCCACCAGAAAAGCAGTGCATTATGAGTACTTGGGTAGGTTGTACCACAGTATATTGTACAGAAGAAGGGTGGGGATGAAGATGTCAAATCCATTTTTTTAACCTTTAAGGATAAGTGATAAGCAATAGGTGTACTCGGGTTCTTTTACGTGCATTACGCACGGCTTTATGTCCCATTTGAAGGAAGAAGCAATAATGATTCAATTGTGATGAAGATCAGGATTAAGGGTGGGGGTGGCGATGTGAGATGTCAAACCCACTCTTTAAACCTTATTGAAGTGTGAAGAAGATGTCTATCAGGATTAGGATGGCGATTTGAGATCTCAAACCCCCTCTTTAAACCTTATTGGAAAAAGGATTTGGGAGTTTTCCCCATCGAGGTTAAAAAAGTCACCTTGTTCATGTACTCTCCACACAGTGGGTAGTGAGTACATGTACCATGGCTGCCAAAATACAATTTTGTACATTTTGGTGATAAGTGATAAGCAATAAAATGTAACATGGGTTCTTTTACGTGACCAACAGCTTTGCGTCCAATCCAAAGAACGAAGCAATAATGGTTCATTGTCTTGCTTAAGGACACAAGTGTCAAGACTGAACCCACACTCGAAACCTTAATGTCCCAAACTTTGAAACTTTAATACCATCATTGCTTTGTCCTTCGGATGGGACATTAAGCCATAGGTCCCATGAACTAGGATTGATAGTGCAGGTAAAAGAACCCAGAACACTTAACATGGAAGAGTAGCAGTTAACCCCGGTGTTTCAGTGACGTGTTGTGGCCGAGCGGATAAGAGCACCGAACTCAAGCTCAAATGTTTCTGATAAGTGGGGTGTGGGTTCGAGTCCCGATCTTGACACTTGTGTACTTAAGCAAGACATTTAACCATTATTGCTTCCTCCTTCATATGAGATGTAAAGCCGTAGGTCCCGTGTGTTGTGTAATGCACATCAAAGAACCCAAAGAGAAGGGGTTTGCCCCGGTGTTTCTGGCAGTGGCTGCTGAATGCACCTTGTAAAGCCTTGAAAGGTGTTTTATACATAAATTGGTCTCATAATTCAATAGCCTCAAAAACCTGTCTGAAAATAAATTATGAAAAGCACTATTGAGACGCCCATAGAAAGCGCTATATAAAAACTAGCTATTATTATTATTATTATTTTCTGGTTCACATACCAAGCACCCTTTGTTTACAGGTTTCCTCAGGCTTGCGAGCTACAGTGACTAAGCTCACTTATGAGGCATCCTTGGTTTCACTCCCAGAAATATATTATAAGAATAACATCAACAGACAATGTGTTGTGAAATCAAATCCTAATGTGGTTTACACTTACACTTGATGTAGAGCATCCATAAGAATTATAATAATAGCGACGGCTGAACCAATTATCCGGGCAGGAGAAGACGTCTTCCTCAATGACCCCAGCACCAACTCCTAAAACCGTTGCACCTACCACACTACTTATGATGGACATGACCATGTACCCAACAACCTGTGAAAAAAATAGCTCAGTTCATTTTTTAATAATTTGTCTATAATATGAAAAACTTACACAAAGGATACAAGCGTACTTACAGTCACTTTATAAAAGTTAGATATTAAAAATAAACAATAAATAAGGTAATAATAAATAGAAATATGAAGCAGACAATTTTCGTACGCAAATTTGCAATTGTGCTTGTCTAGTAAGGGCCTCTAGAAAAGTACAATAAACAAAATGAGTGAAAAATTATATGGAATTAAGTATTTGCGAACAATTTGGACAAGCACAAACAAACAGAAATTCTCATAATCCAGGTTAAACCCAAGAATTAGTTAAAGAGTTTCTAAACTAAGTGGAAGCACTATTTAGGGTACTAGCTAGTGAATTCTGTAACCTAGGACCTTAATGCTTGAAGAAAGTGTTGTACATGCAAATGATGGAGGGAATGCCTTGTAAAGTGACCATGGACATCTTGATTTTTGAAAGAACCAATAGAAAAAGCCCACATCAAAATATTGAAATATTGGACTTGGATCAGACTGGTCTGCCAGGCCCAGTGATTATCAATTGTTAGATGGGCCTACAGTCCTCAATCCTCCACTATCCTCCACTCTATGGTCACTCAACACCAGCATGTTTGGACTTGGATCAGACTGGTCTGCAGGGCTTGAATTTTACACTGGACCGCAGGCCCGAGGCCAGTGATTTTAGCACCGGGCCAGTCTTGTCTTCTTCTTTTTTATAATACCTCTGAATTTTTTTATTTAAACTGATAAATACAAATTTCTTTCAATTCTGTTAAGTATTAAAATATTACCCATAGGAAAAATTAGATAAATTTTCTCTTAATGCTTGTTAAAAAAAAACCCAGCTCAAATGTGAAACTGTGTAGATAGTGTTCTTCTCGATTTGATTCCAGTCTTGTAACAAATTTTCTGGTCCAGTAAGAGTTTTGAGCTACAAGCCCTGCAGTCTTGTGGGTTTTTTACCCAAATTCGGGCCCGGGTCTGCCAGGCCCAGTGATACACAATTGTAAGTTGGGCCTACAGTCCTCAATCCTCCACTATCCTCCACTCTATGGTCACTCAACACCCCAATGCTTAGACTTAGATCAGACTGGTCTGCCAGGCCCAGTGATTATCATTTGTTAGTTGGGCCTACAGTCCTCAATCCTCCACTATCCTCCACTCTATGGTCACTCTACACCCAAATGTTTGGACTTGGATCAGACAGATCTGCCTGGCCCAGTGGTCATTAATTGTTAGTTGGGCCTACAGTCCTCATTTCTCCACTATCCTCCACTCTATGGTCACTCTACACCCCAATGTTTGAACTTTGAACAGACTGGTCTGCCAGGCCCAGTGATTATCAATCCTCAATTTCTAAAGTCCTGAAGAGAATTTTTCAGGGAGTTTGGGTTTGAAATGTATGCATTGTTAGCTCTATCAGCTCTACAGCGGCCACTCACCAATCCACTTCTCTGTATCCTGCCAGCTGCAATGCCCAAAATCCCAGTGATGACGAAGAACTATTCAAAGAAATTATGAAGAAAAAAAATATGAATGCAGCAAAGACAACATTTCCTGTGGGTATTTTTTCCCAAGAGGATAAAACAAATGTAGACTTTTATTCCTGTTTTGTTTTGTCTTCATTGTGAACCATAAAGTGAAAATGAAATCAAAAGTAAAATTAGCAGCTACATGTACATGTAGTCTAATCAAGCTTACAGCTCATTAGCCCCTCCCTCACCCCAATACCCAACAGAACCAATCTTATGACCCACTGCTAGCAGAATTTCAACTCAGGCCTTGAACTTCACTCTTGGGAAGGGGCACAGCAATTTCCCTCTGGTAAGGGGCACTCTATGAGGAAAATGTAAATTTGTATTGGAACTTTGCAAAGGGCACCCCAGCAAAAGCACAGGGCACCACGGCAATTGGTGTGGGTTATTTCAAGGACTGATCACTGTATGATAAACAAAGCTACAACAAAAACAGTTGACTGTCCTGTTTTTGTTGTTGTTTTGGCGGTTTTTTTTCAAAAAGAGGCCTTTTTATTAGTTCCTATTTATCTAAGAAGGCCACCAAGTAACCCAAATGTGTTGTCGGAACAAATCTTTGCAGGGGCATCGGAACATACATGAATAGATGTCGAAACATGTAGGGCCCCGTTCCCACTGGACCCCGCATTGATTGCGCAATTCGAGAAAAGGGCGATCAGACCCCGCAATTTCTCGAAAAGGGCGATCAAAGGGCGATCAAGCGTAAGTGGGAACGCGAGGGCGATCAGGATCAGACCCCGCAAATTTGATCCACCTCGGGAGTAGGATTAAAGCGGGATCTGATCGCCCTTGTGGATTAATGGGCGACCAAAAGTCTAGTGGGAACGCAAAGGGCGATCAGACCCCGCAATTTGAGGGCGAACATCTGGTAGGGTAGGCCCGAATGGCGCGAAAATGGTGTTCTTTTTTCTTCTATTCCCAGCAAGCACCACGCATTTGGTGACATGAATTGCAAGTAAAGCATAAAGCAGTATTGACGTCACGTGACGATACCAACTACACGTTCTGTACAACGCATCCACACTCAGTCTATGTACCTGTCGACTTGTTGGTGATGGTCTTCAGCGATTGCCGTTTCGAACATGAGGGCATACATGACGAATTTTCGTCGCAGAAAAAGCAACCGTCGCTCATTTCTCCGACGTCTACAATGTCTTCGATGTCGAGAACGAAGCTCAAAAAAAGCTGATATTCTAATACTATTCTGAAGACGTAGATGATGGCACAACAAAATAAATGGCACAAAAAGTCCATCATGTCGGTCAACAGTAGTCAGTATACAGTACATGTACTATCATGACAAAAAAATGGCGACTGCCGCGCGCGCGTAGTAGAGGAGCCACCCCACACTGTGTGGTCGCCATAGATACGTTGCGCCTGCGCACTGCTCACTTGGTCGACCTGTGTTGGTGAACTTTGAATCCACTTCCGTTCCCAAAAGGGAGATCAATGCGCGATCATACTCTTGTGGGAACGCGACCGCGATTCACGTCTGCGACTAATCCTTTTGCGGGGTCAGGATCTCGTAATTGTGGATCCAGTGGGAACGCGGTCTAGGTTGAGAAGTCAGAAGAGGTGTGTGGGAACATAAGGGTGTAAGAAAACAGGCTTGTTGGAACATAGGGGTGTCGGAACATGAGGTGTCGGAACATAGAGGTGTCGAATAGGGGTGTCAGAACACAGGGGTGTCGAAACGTAGGTGTGTTGGAATATAGGGGTGTCTGAACATAGGGGTGTCAGAACACAGGTGTGTTGGAACATAGGGGTATCAGAACATGAGAGTCTGAACATAGAGGTGTCAAAACATAGGGGTTTCAGAACACAGGGGTGTGGAAACATAGGAGTGTTGGAATATAGGGGTGTCGGAACACAGGGGTGTCAGAACATTGGGGTGTCGGAACATACAGGTGTCGGAACACGAGGGTGTTGAAACATAGAGGTGTCGAAACTAGGGGTGTCAGAACACAGGGGTGTCAAAACATAGGAGTTTTGGAATATAGGAGTGTCTGGACATAGTCCGGATCTTACTTGGGTAAATAAGAAAATCCCATGCCGTGGTTACCGTCTGGATTGAGCTGTCAGCCCAAATACTTAACATGGAACCAACCTCCTCCTCGCTCCATGTTGGTCTTTTGTCTTTTTTAGGGCCCATTATACTGGCACAAAAGTTATGAAATTGTAAATAACTTCTGGACAGGTGATAAATGGATGATGCAATGTGGCGGGTCAAAGGTTATTTGTTTGTTCCTTGTTTAACAACTACAGTGCACACACCGCGGTACCAGCTAGTAGCTTTACATAGATCGGAGTTAACCCAGAAGCGTTTCACACTACGGCTTTTGACACGTGTCAGACTTCTCAACGCGGAGTGGGAGCTCTCAACTGTACTACCGAGCAGGGTTAGTTTCGACACGGGGTAAGCGCTCTACACGGTTCAGTGCCGTGTTGAAATGTTGCAGTGTGAAAAAGGTTCACTAGTTAACACGTGTCTGACCCGTGTCCAACACGGAGATTTTTCGTAGTGTGAATAGACAGCCTATAGGGGTGTTGGAACATAGAGGTGTCAGAACACGGGGGGGAACACAGGGGCGTTGGAATATAGGGGTGTTGGATCAAGGGTTTTGGAACACAGGTGCAGTGAACGATTTCCCTTGTATCGCATCGCATTTTGCGATGCAATTGGAGCGATTTGCGATGCAATTTTACAAAGTGCATCGCACAATTTGTGATGCAATTTGCGATGCAATTCGCGATGCAATTTGCGACACAAGTGTTACAAAATTGTTGAGTTACCCATAAGGTTTCGTATTCCATTTTGCCTAAGCTGTGGCGGTGGGTTTGAGGAATTGCCTTTTGTTTAGCGTGACATCCAACAACCTAAGACTAGAGCAAGGCAAACAATCATATCGCGCACGACGTCGCGCTGTGATCAACATTCCCCCACACATGATGGAAGCAGCATCGGCAGGGTTCGAAATTAGCGGTCGCCAAATGCGAGTGAAAACAGCAGTGGGCGAGTTAGAACACAGGGGTGTGGAAACATAGGAGTGTTAGATTATAAAGGTGTCGGAACGTAGGGGTTTCAGAACATACAGGTGTCGAAACATAAGGGTGTCAAAACATAGGGGTGTCGGAACATAGGAGTGTTGGAACATAGGGGTGTCTGAACATAGAGGTGTCAGAACATAGGGATGTCAGAACTTAAGGCCTTTTCACACTATGAACGTCTGATCCGTGTCGAAACCTACACGGATCCACTCCGTGTCGACTTCATAAAATTTTAATACGGTTTAAGTCTTCTCCCTTTTCACACGACACAACGCGACACCTGCCTTTGTGCTACGCGTGTAGTGTTTCGATCCGTGTTGTGCGTGATCATTTCACACTTACCACAAATGTCCGGATCTTACTTGGGTAAATGAGAAAATCCCATACCGTGGTTACCGTCTGGATTGAGCTGTCAGCCCAAATACTTAACATGGAACCAACCTCCTCCTCGCTCCATGTTGGTCTTTTGTCTTTTTTAGGGCCCATTATACTGGCACAAAAGTTATGAAATTGTAAATAACTTCTGGACAGGTGATAAATGGATGATGCAATGTGGCGGGTCAAAGGTTATTTGTTTGTTCCTTGTTTAACAACTACAGTGCACACACCGCGGTACCAGCTAGTAGCTTTACATGGATCGGAGTTAACCCAGAAGCGTTTCACACTACGGCTTTTGACACGTGTCAGACTTCTCAACGCGGAGTGGGAGCTCTCAACTGTACTACCGAGCAGGGTTAGTTTCGACACGGGGTAAGCGCTCTACACGGTTCAGTGCCGTGTTGAAATGTTGCAGTGTGAAAAAGGTTCACTAGTTAACACGTGTCTGACCCGTGTCCAACACGGAGATTTTTCGTAGTGTGAATAGACAGCCTATAGGGGTGTTGGAACATAGAGGTGTCAGAACATGGGGGGAACACAGGGGCGTTGGAATATACACGTAGGGGTGTTGGATCAAGGGTTTTGGAACACAGGTGCAGTGAACGATTTCCCTTGTATCGCATCGCATTTTGCAATGCAATTGGAGCGATTTGCGATGCAATTTTACAAAGTGCATCGCACAATTTGTGATGCAATTTGCGATGCAATTTGCGATGCAATTTGCGACACAAGTGTTACAAAATTGTTGAATTACCCATAAGGTTTCGGATTCACATTTGCCTAAGCTGTGGCGGTGGGTTTGAGGAATTGCCTGTTGTTTTGCGTGACGTCCAACAACCTAAGACTAGAGCAAGGGAAACAATCATATCGCGCACGACGCCGTGCTGTGATCAACATTCCCCCACACATGATGGAAGCAGCATCGGCAGGGTTCGAAATTAGCGGTCGCCAAATGCGAGTGAAAACAGCAGTGGGCGAGTCAAAACCCTTCCCTTAGTAGCCCGCCAGGCTAGTCAAAAAACTGTTCCTTTTCACAATAAATGAGGGGTACAGTTGTAAAATCCCAAAGAGAGATTGTTTTTAAATTTGTAAAATGGTTTAGCAAGTCTTGATATTTGCTAGATTTAATGTGGCCGCGATCGCGATCGTTCAATCCATAGTCAAACACGCACGCACTTAACCACATAGTAATGGTAGTGAGTATACAACGTTCGCTCATCCGCACGCATGCACACAGCACATGGTGTATTGTACAGTACACGAGCAGGTCCAAAGTCCATCCTAACCAACATTCCGCAAGCTGTGATTGGCCCGTCAATAAATTCATATTCAAAGGAAGCTTGGCTAGCCTCCAACCCGATACATGTTCCCGAGTCAAGTAAAGAATTGCTGCACAATGTGGCGCGCGCCCGCGGATTCTGTACTATACACAGCGTTGGGTTAGGGCTATTCAAGCATCGACAACTTTTGCCGATAGAGGGTCTGCAGGGCAAAGTTCATTGAATTTTTTCTCAATGTGCGTCGTCGATTGATTGTTAACGCGAAGATTTCATTGCAAAAGAAGTTCTATAAAACCAATTCTCAAATCACAAATGAATGAAAATGATTGTTGATGAAAACAAGTACTGTTTAGGGCAGAAAATAGGGGATAAGATTGTCGAAAAAAAAGCAAATTTTCGTTTATTTTATTTATTTTTTTTTTTGCTTTTTTTGACACTACGAAAATTGTGTGCATTTGTACACGTGGGCTAGTGCAAAAACTTGCGGGCTACCCTAAATTTTAGTTGACTCTAGTAAAAAAAAAAGTTAAGGGAATAGGCCTATATTGGAGCATCTTTTTTTTTAATTATAGACATTCTGAAAGTAGCCTTGGCCTGAAATTAAGCCTTAAAAAAACACACAAATAAACCTGTGTCACAGGGTTAAATTGTTAACAATATTTAGGCATTTTTAAGTTTGCTATACAAAATTTATGGACTGCTATGCAATATTTTGAGATTGCTATGCAAAAAAAAAATTGCATAGCAGTTTTGCTATGCAAAAATTTTGGACCAAATCGTTCCCTGCAGGTGGGTGTTGGAACATAGGGGAAGTTAACCATTTTCATGTATATAGAAATAGTCCAACATACCCATGTAAGAAAATGGATGTGTGCCAAGCACAAGCTGGTGGGTGTGGTCAGGGTTGGGCAATAAGAAGGGACCCCCAAAATGAGGTAGATCAGCTTGTTAGTTAACCTAACGAATCCTGTTGGAAAATGTTCGGCGTAGTCTCAGGTCTCACAAATGGTCACTGCCAGCCATTTTCACTTGTGGGATGGCCCCACCCTCGAGTGCCTACTATGAAGTACATGTACATTAAACAGGCCTTGGTTGTAACCTCCGCGTTACACAAAAAGTTTTTAACCCTGCGATCTCCTGATTCACATGCTGGGGCTCTACCAACTGAGCTATCTACATGTACATGTAGTCAAATCTCTCTGCTGCTGCTTCCCAGGGCCCAATTTCATAAAACCTGTAAGCACAAAAACTTGCTAAATAATGCTTATCAGAAACTGGTTACCAGCCAAAACTCTATAAAGTTTACATTGTTATGACTGGTGCCCCTCTACCCACCTGGACTTATATTCCACGGCGGAACGGTTCCATTCGCTGTTCGAGACTGTCAGAATGTCACACATCGCGGGCGCTGCGCACAGTCACCTTTGACTTATGCGAGATATGACGCACCTGTGACGTTGTTTCGCACGCTGAATTCGTTGGACACCTCAACAATGTTCGAAAACAGTGCAGACGTCTTTTTCTCGTTTGCACTGATTTCATATCCTCCATCATTTCTCCTGTCCCTTCATCAACATTTTCACGTTCATCTAGCCCAATTAAACTCCTCACAAAATCGAATCTGCCATGTTTCTAACTAGTACAGTAGCAAAACTGAAGCAACTGGACGAGATTAAAAAAAGCGCTAAGCGTAGCTTTTGTATTGCATGCTACAAATACACCGCTATCAGTGCAAACAAGACAGGGAACCATACTACCATTTTCGCGCGCATTCTGTGTATAGTGACATAAACAGGAAGTGGTGTTGTTTGCATAGTGTTTTACAGCGTGGTCGCGGTAGATTTACAGCGTGGTCGCGGTAGGTTTACAGCGCAGGGCTGTTCCCGTTGGACTTTTTAGCGGCCCTGATAAGTTACTGTCCTGCGCGGAAGTCTTCCGCGTCCTCTTTCAGCCTGTTAGTTTTACATCATGGTCACAGTAAGTTGACAGGGTAGTCAGTTTAACATGCATCTCCATTGGATTTAATTTTGTCAGTCTACAGGAAAGTTGCTGTATTCTAACCAAAAAAAGTCCAATGGGAACACGGCTTTAGTCTAGTAAGCATAATTTTGAAATATTTAGCTGCTTTTTGTGCTCAATGACACCGACCATCGCTCACTTACTGAGTAACATTTTTTGATTAAAAAGTCGGTAATCCGCCATTTTTTTTCTTAAAAAATCAAAAAAATTCCAAGTTCTTACAACTGTACCTATGCTGTAGCCAAATAGCATGACAAATGTCTTATCACTATCCAGGGTTTGTTTTTCAATAACAATGACCCGCTCTCCAGGAATTCCCATAGGAATTGTACAGCAATTACTCAGCCTTGCTATGGTTGATTGAGCAGAAAGAGACATGTGGGTTCATCTCATAATACAACTTTGCTTGAATTTAATTTATTTAGTCAAAAAGGTCTATATCTAATGATTTGGGTGATTTAAAAGTGATTTGGTTCTTCACAGAAATGTATTACACGCGAAAATAAAACTGTTACTCAACAAGTAAGGCATGGCGAAATGGTGTGATTTTTTTTTTATGGTGTCACGAAGAGTTAAAAAGCTCAATGAAATTGGGCCCAGGTTCCACCAAAATCCATGTAAAACAACAAATACTTACACAAATGCCAGACCAAATGGGGGTTCCGACGAAAAACAGGTAAGTCCTGACGACAATGCTGATAATGCCGAACAACACAGCTAAGCAGCCAAGGACGACCTGCATGTAACCAGTCACTCGCAAGCCCTTCCAACACCATTTTCGACTGCCGTTCTGGGAATTGGTCATCCTACTGGTATCTTGGCGCACAGCTACCTGAAAATGATATACATCATGGGACATTTACAATAACGGTGTCGGACTGTGTATAAGCATTAATAGTAGGGTGATATGTACTATGCAGTCCCATAAATGCCGAATCAGGGACCATAATTCTCGTTTTGGCAACTTGCATCCTGTTCAGGAAACATTCACATACGATGATCCTACCCTTAAAGAATTTAGAAGGAAATACATGGGTTTTTAAAAATTTCATGACAGAAAACAGTCTGCTATCTAGTAGTCAAAATTTTGACTCCACAAAAATGGCGGACCATACATGTATGTTCCGCTTGTTGTATTTTCAGAGGCAAGTTTATGATTTTTAACTGCCACTCACTAATTTTCCTACAATTTAGTATAAGTGTTTTGTGCATGACAAAACTCTTAAAAAGAACAGCAAAACTTTAAGAGATTTGAACTTTGAAGGTATTGTGCCTCTTAAACTTCTATTACATTCAAATAGTTGCCGTAATTTCCTCCAATTTCTATAAGGGCAGGGTCATCGTTTGGTAATGACCCTGGCAAAAATTGTGTAATTTCTATCCTTACTTGTTATAACTGTATAAAGATGGTAGGCCAATGGTAGTAAGCATCCTGTAAAAATATTTCACCTGAAATGCCCCCGTTGATTAGAAATCAATAAAAGTATTTGAATTTGAGAAACTATTCACGTACAAATCATGCCAGATTTCTGAGGGTTGGTGTCCGTTCGCGAATGCTGCGGCCTGAGATGCGATTGTTCCCTCCTGTCACCTATAAACTAAATGTGAGCATCGATTCGATGTCTGTGTAAAGATACTGACAGTTTTTGTGCTGTTTTTCTCAGCATTTTCCTCTATAGTTGGGCCTACAAATCAGCATTACAACTGTAATGTTGACAAAAACCAATGGTGACCCTACATGTACCTTTGAGTTGTTCTGTTTGATTTGTGTCTTCCTAACATAATTAACAATGAAACTTACCACTGGTTGTTGTTGTTGTTGTTGTACGAGCATTGTTTGTTGCTGAGGGGCACCTTGCTGGTAGGCTGGGGGTTGCTGTTGACCAGGTTGCATCGTTGCAGATCACAACATATATTTCACAGGCTTTTTCTTTCACTATCAAACAGAACAAAACTTTAAAAAAAGAAAACAAAATCAATCAAACAGAGATAATTTCCTTTATGTATAGCTTTATCAGTTTAAAATCCCCTAGACCAATCTGGGTACATTTGGGGCAGGTTTCTTCCACAACAATAAAATGAGAGTGGTCTTGACTGATTTGCAACTTTAATAGTCCAGCTGCTAAGGCCCATAATGTGGGAAAATTGTGCACTTTGTGGCAAAAGCATGAAACTTCCTACAGTTGTTATATAAACCCTAATATTCATTTTTAGACGTGGACCCGTCTCGGATCTTTCCCATCTTGGTGGCGGGGCTATGTTTTCTGAAAGTGGGGGGTAAAAAATTAAATATGTTCATTTTGACTACATCATGTTTTTCTCTGCACATTGTTTTAACTAAAATACATGGTTACAGTAGAATAATTTTTTTTAAATGAATGCTTATCTTTATTTCCGCCCCTTCTGTGGGCGGAGTTACATTTTTGAAAAGTGGTGGCAAAATATAATATGGCATTCTAGCATCTTGATTTTTTTCATTTTCTAAAACTGAAACATGCAAAAGATGTAGGTACAGGTATTTGAATACAGTATTTTCACATTTTCAGCATCTACATGTACTACATATAACTTTTTGCAGTAACAGTGTATTACATTGACTCCGAGCACTTCTTGGCTCCCTCTTGAAGAGTGAAAGATTGGGTGCTACAATCCAAACACTTTTGACCATCCAAAATCAAACCGGCTTGGCAGTGGCTTAGTGTTCATGTTGACATGACTTCAAACAATTACTTCAAAAGCATGCACATTTGAGGTGTTGAACAAGGGAGGCAGAGTGACGGAGGTTGAAGGAACAATCTCTAATGATTGAATCCTATTTGAAAACAATTGTTTTCTTGCATTATATTGTCACAGTCACCGGTTCTACAGGAAGTCGAAGGGCTGCGTCAGTGCATCCAAGGTGTTGTTAGAATACACTATAGGTTCTTATAGTAGCTAGATCAAGGTGCTTTACAACATTATGCCTTTTCATCAGGCATACATGTACCAATCCTTAAACTTTCCCAAAAGGGATCATGCAACTCAACAAGCTTGGAATCATAGCCAAACGCTGATGTTTCAGACATTACAACTTCAGTCCAATGATGTAACAAGGGCATTCCGGCAAGATACCCTTTTTGATGTTTCCATCGCAAAGAAACCAGACAGCTCACTCTATCACAGTTTCTACCGAAAACCGACCTACATTGACCGTTCTACACCAGAACTCCTTCCATAACCCCAGCATCAAGTTTTCAATCCAACACACCCTTTGATTCGACGCGCCTACAACTGTTTCTATGGTGTTCCATATAGAGGACAGGATAGCCTCCATTGTGGTTGTGAGTTGGCTAGTCAGAGTTGTGAGTTGGCCATTCGAAGTTGTGAGTAGGCCAGTCGAAGTTGTGAGTAGGCCAGTCGAAGTTGTGAGTTGGACAGTTGTGAGTTGGCTGTTGGAGATTTGCAGTTGGAGTTGTGAGTTAGTCTGTCGGAGTTGTGAGTCGGAGTTGTGATTTGGCCAGTTGAAGTTGTGAGTTGCACAGTCAGAGTTGTGAGTTGGCCGTCGGAGTTGTGAGTTGGTCAGTCAGAGTTGTGAGTTGGTCAATCGGAGTTGTGAGTTGGTCCGTCGAAGTTGTGAGTCGGCCAGTTGGAGTTGTGAGTTGGCTGTTGGGGTTGTGACGGGTAGGGGGGGGGGGAGGGGGAGTTGTCCCATACCAGTTTGCCATGTTTTCCTTTAAATATAAAAACGAAAAAAGAAAAACAAATGCGAGAACTCATAAAGGACCACAATAGGCGTATGTGCAAACAAAAACTCACCCACAACTAACAGCTCACAAGTCCAACGAACCAGCTTGCAACTCCGACGGCCAACTTACAACTCTGACAGACAAACTCACAACTCAAGCTGAGCAATCCACAACCACAAGGGGATGGGGTGTCCTCTATGGAACACATTTGTTTCTGTAATCTTAACAGCCGTCAGCATAAGTTGCAGCACATAATTATACGATGTCGATCTCTTTGTGTGTCAGCCAGTTGACGGCACAGCCAGTTCACTACAGTCACAAAGCAGGGATGCAGAGTAGTCCAAACTATGTAGACTGCTGCGGCAAGCCGGCAAGGCCCCAACATCAGTGCAGAACAGGTTCAGGAGGTACCATTGACCGCAGGGAAGGTTCATTCCCCGGAGCGGGATCAGTTACCAGGAACTTGTGCAGAACGTCAGTTTTTTTCTTGCCACCACATGCGCCATCGGTCTTTTGCTGTTGCTGTGCTTTCCAGGATATTAATTTTGACCAGGATGGCTCAGGGTTAGCTCTCAATCTTGAAAACCAGCCCTATTGTGGCACATCTCTTCGGATCATCTGAATGGGCAATTTACTCAGGACTGGTAGCCCATCAGTTTTTGTGCAACAAACATCACCAGTGTTGGTCCTCATGGGGTTGTTCAATTGAACATCGATGAGTTGGTTGATCTCAATGGCCTCTCTAATGGCCTCTCATATATACCCTCAGTACCCCCCCCCCCCCCACCCAACCTACATTGTAGGCTCACTCTTCCTTTACCCTGTGCTTGTTACCTATTCTGACACATACAGCTCAGTAAGCATTCCCCAACCTAATCCCAGTATGATCCTGTTCCTGTTTCCAGCCTATGCTCATCATCTAGCTAATCCTCATCCATAGTACTTAAGCAGCATGTCATCAGAATCCAACATTCTCAAAACGGATATATCGGTAAATTTGTATTGATGCGTTCTGGTTTTTATTTCAATTTTGCTTAAAACATGTTAAACTGGTCAATACTAGACATTTTGTCTATAGTGCACACATTTTTTTTGATTTTGAGTTTTCTTTAATAAAAAAAATGTAAAAACATATTTTCAAGCCGAATAAAAGGTTTAGGGTCGCGGCATAAAGTTAGGGTTGGTTGGGTAACTGGAAACAGAACATTTATTTTGTTTGGCCTAAGAGAACAGAGCACAAGCGTTAGTATTTTGTTATTATAGGGTGCCTCACATGTTAAAAAATATCTTCATAATAGATAACACAATGGGAAGAAGGTTGTGAAAAGAACAATAGAACAAAAAAGATCCAGAGAGTCGAAACATCATCAATGTATCAAAAAATACTCTTTTTTGTTTTAAGACAAAGACTGTTTTTCAAGACAGCATTGAGTGCAAATCTGTATAAGGAAGTGATACTACATATTGTATGAAAGAACTTGGGCCAACAAAATAATTCCATAGATCAACAGAATGATGAGTGGTAAACAATGCTGGACTCCTACCCAAGGGGTAAATAACGCGAATGTAGGAAGCAAGGAAACATCTGCAATTGTTTGAGCAGTGAACAGTTTGAAGTAAAGATTGTAAGAATTGTATGTTAGGTTTCATTTAACTGATTAGTATTTACTCTTGGTTTTGAATTCATAAATTGTAAGATGAATTTAACTCTATAGAGACCATGCATTTCTGGTTGAAAAACTTCCTCCGCCCCCATTTCTTGCTAGTAAAATGTCCTGCCCTGCCCCCTGTGAAATACGCTGATTTTTTAACATGTTCTTTTACCAGTAAAATGTAAAATGAAACAGAATCTTTATTAGGTTTAAAACATTTGTAGGTCAGTATGGTAACTTGTGAAACACTCCAAATGCATTAGAGAGGCCATTATGATCTGGCAGCACAACACCGTTCCTCAAAACATCAGCCTCCAGATTAGTGACATTTGGCTCTAGCTCTTCCTGACCAATGGCACTCCCTCTATCCACAACATATTACCTACCCCGTAAACTTGGGTCGTGCTGATTAACACGTTGACTGCCAGTCATAGATTCGTAGGGCGTTCCCATTTGCCAAGTGTGGTGCGCATGCGTGCATACCAAGTAGGTAAGACATTGTTGGTGTCTACATGTTGTAATACAAATTCTCAGGATGTGTCCTCACCACTGCCAGAAACGTATTTGTTGCGTTCTCAGTGATGCCAGTGTATTAAATCCACAATACAAAAACCTTTCATTCTCTACGAGTATACTCTTGGTGGCAGAATCCGTTACACCTGTTACTACGAATATACTCGTAGGCGGCAGTCAACGAGTTAATCTCAATGGTCTCTCTAATGGCCTCTCATATACATGTATACCCTCAGTACCCCACCCAACCTAGGCTCACTCTTCCTTTATCCTGTGCTTGTTACCTATTCTGACACATACAGCTCAGTGAGCATTTCCCAACCTAATCCCAGCATGATCCTGTTCCTGTTTCCACCCTACATGTATGCTCATCATCTAGCTAATCCTCATCCAAGAAGCAGCATGTCATTAGAATCCAGCATTCTCAAAAAGATGGTTAGAGCTTACTGATCAAACTGTCCAGCTAATAAACCAATGGTTCTTTTCAGAACCTCATACATGTAACTCATAGTGAGATCATTTCCATGGTGTTACTGCAAACCTTTCTCAATAAATGCACAAAAGTTACTTATTTTTCTGGCCTGCATGGCTTGTACTATCAGAGCACACTGTGTGAGTAATATGGCGTGGTATTTTGAGAGTATGAGCTGGACATAGCCATGATGTAGCCGATGATGTATATCTGACGTCAAGACTAAGACACAAATACCAGACTTTGCTGGCCCAGGACATATCATTCATTTATGTTGTTGATGAGATTGTTGGCTGCTTGTGTATGCTTGTCTGTATTTTTACATACCTGTACAAACTCTACATGTTTAATTCAGCTACACCTCCATTTAGTAATCTGGCCCCACCCACAACAGAGGGGGAAAGTAAGAAATGAAATAAATTCATATGAAACATATTTTCTTTCGTAGTATTTCCATTTAAAAGACATTATCAGTTTTTAAAAAAAATTTAATAATGATACTTCACTGAGATAAGACTGTTTTAAAAACGCCCACAATTAGAAATACTGAAACTCCGCCCACAAAAGGGCAATTTTTTACACTTATTTGTGTCCTACATGTAACTTATAATAACGATTTTCAAGTTGATATTTCTGGTCCAAAAAATAATTTTTGTTTACTTCTAAGCATAACTTTGCCCAATATTGATATCCTAGACCCCCTTTTTATACAAATGTGGCTCCGCCCCTAAATAGGAAAGACCCAAGGGGGGGTCCACGTCTAAAATTAATAATTAGGCCAATACCAACCATGATAGCAAATTTCATGCTTTTACCACAAAGTGCACAATAAGCAGCTGTGTCAACACTAAATGCTAGTAATAACAGTGAACCCAACCTGACAAGTACGGTCCTACTACTTGCCGTCAACTCGCCGACTTGCCGTCAACTCGCCGTCAACTCATTTTCGTGCCGTCAACTCATTAAATATACATCAAAAATTTATAAATGGGGCATGGAAGTGTTAAGTCTGGGCTAAACTACATATTTCTTATGGTTTTCGGTACAATTTCATTTACAAAAACGATTTTGTGTTGATAAATAAATAGTATAAACGCAGCAATATTCTGATATACAGAGTGCACCATCCACCCGCAGACGTCTGCAATATAGCGCCCTCTGTTGTCCATCCATTGCATTTCACACCCATTGCATTTCACACCCATACCATGAATGGTACAGTCCAAGCTCCGTGAAAAGGAAAGATTGCGACTATTTATTTATCAACACAAAATCGTTTTTATAAATGAAATTGTACCGAAAACCATAAGAAATATGTAGTTTAGCCTAGACTTAACACTTCCATGCCCCATTTATAAATTTTTGATGTATATTTAATGAGTTGACGGCGAGTTGACGGCAAGTCGGCGAGTTGACGGCAAGTAGTAGGACCCGACAAGTAGAGTCAAGACCAAGCAGGAAGTCCTGTCCCGTTCATGCGTGTTGCCTTCAATCAAGCTCGGAGGAAGGAAACAATTTTTTTTTTAGAATACTCCATTAAAAGCATGAAAGGTCTATCGCAAATACTATCTGGTTGGTTTCAAAAATGGTCGAACAGCACTGTGGGAATGGGAAGGAAAACGGAACCCTGTACAGTATGCACCCGTTTCCTTTCCGACAGTGCCCAGGTATTTTTCCGACGAGGAATAAAGAACTAAAAGTACAGCTCCGACTTTTACCACCGGGGCTTAATATTTACTGGTTCTTGCATGGTGTGTGTATCACACGACCATGTGGCATACACAGCATAGCCCTTAAAGGACGGTCAGTCAAAAAGACGTGTCCAGAAAGAAGTGACCAGGGATAATAATGTTGAAGCGCCATGAGCGTCACTGAGTGACGTTTTTGAGCGCTATAAAAGAAGCCACTACTACTACTATTACACTACTATCGAACCGTAACAAGTTTCACTATGATGAGATATTCAGATGGAAATATTTAAGTCAATATTCTTAATTCAAAAACAGGATTAATCTTTTATTATTTTGGTCACCAAGTGATGGAGTTATTTTGAATTTTTTGGGGTGATTTCATTTTATTGATCTGTCCTACTTTCACATCAAGTGTCTAGGTCTCCAAACTTGTTTGGGTTGAGGGCCTCTTGACATCTTGACTGTGCCATAAATTATTCCGACACAAACTTTTAGGTTAGTACATGTAGTGTGAAACTAGGGTCGTTACACTAATTTTCCCCACCCATAGCCATGGGGACAGAATTGTGTTCAATCCCCATACCTGCCTAAGAATCTTCAAAACTTCATTTGGGGTGCGTCTTTTTTCATATTTCACGTAAGAAACACAACCTCGTGGTAGCTCCGGCTAGCTCCAACCTCTTGACTTTTACCATTGACTGCCGTATTTGCGATAGACCTTATAATTATAAATGCTCTAAACACGTCAACCAAAGCAATAATTGCCATAAATTTCATAAATCATGCTTGCTTCATGTCAACTCTAACTAACTAGTCTCACTGGCGTCTGTCAGTGTCATGCTGTCATATCCACTTTAAGAACTTTTAAGTCATCATGTTCAACTAGGTAAAGGACTTAGGATAAGGACTAGCTTAGCTAGGACTGTAATCTGGTAATGTACAGTAGCCTAACCCTAATTTAAAATTGTTTAAAACCATATTTAACGAGGGTGACCCATCCAGCCCCGATGGTGACCCAATGAATGGTAGGAGGAGTGTGGGCGTATTGACTCAATACGCCATTCATTGGGTCACCATCGGGGCTGGATGGGTCACCCTCGTTAAATATGGTTTTAAACAATTTTAAATTAGGGTTAGGCTACTGTACATTACCAGATTACAGTCCTAGCTATGCCTAAGCTAGTCCTTATCCTAAGTCCTTTACCTAGTTGAACATGTTGAACACAGATGAGTGTACCCACGGACTGGTCTGACAATGTGAAAAGTATGCGAGATTGCGGCGTTTTGGTGTGCTGCAGTGTAATGTATCGTAAGTTTCACCACCACATCCCAAGCAAGTGGGGAAAAACAAGTTCTTTCCTCCATCCATGTTTAGACTAAAAAACAACAACAAACAAGTAAAAAGTATACTGTCACTGAGAGTGAGACTACCTACATGTAGGATAGGTTTTTTTTACAGTAGTATAACAAGTTACGAAATACAAGTTCAACTGGAGGTACATCATAATTACCTTCGCGTGAACAACACCAGAGCAGCCAGGATGTTTTTGGTCAAATACTTGGTAGATGCTTCACAAACTTTGCACAGGGAAAGTTGTGTTAATTCTGGCTGGGGAAAACGTCGTAACCTTCGCCCATCACCACTGCACGGTAGGTACAAGACACACAAACATCAGCAGAGGGAAAGTAAACACCGCCCTCTGTTGGCGTCAAAAGGGAAAGGGGTCACTTTCCCTCAACCGGATGATGACGAAACCCGCCCGTTTTTACATGTCTTTTCTTGTAGGCCTACGCCATTTCCCCTCTGAAAAAAGCCCTCAAGAACTACACAATTTGTTACACCAATATATTTTCTGGCTCTTAAAATGTATTCACTTCGACTTCATTTGAATACTTTTACAGATTACAGACATTCAATCAATATAATTTGTTGCTCATTACATTTTCAAAGTCCTAAAGTATTAAAAACCAGAGATTGTGCTATTAAATTAATGGGCGATCCCACTAAAATGTTTTTTAACATAGGGGCCTAATATTTATTTAACTTTTTTCTTCGAAGTGCATTGCAATGCCCGGGGGCGAGTCAGCGCCTTGATAATTTCCTATAGACTCCACCGTTCTTCTTAAGGGGGCGGGGGGGGGGGGGGGGACAGGTTCCCGAGGTTTTTTTTTTAAGTGGTTGAAGAATAATTGCACTCACACTTCGTGCGCAAACATGTTGCAAGAGAAACTGACTGGGTAAACTGTATGCATCTTCCAAGATTTACATAGGCCGTGTCCGAAACGGCAACTTCGGCTACAGCTAGAGCTAGATCAGCGCGTCTGCCCTCTATTTAAGTGGAGTCGTATCTGGTCTTGCAGCAGGCTCCTGATGACTTGCTGGCAGCCTGCCCTACAAGGTTCAGCGGTTTTGAACGCCCCTTCCCTGCCAATCAAACGTTTGGGTTTACTAGGGGCGCAAGTAACAAGTGTCGCCTTCCTGCATTAGGCCGAGTAAAAAAAAAGACATGTTTAGCGTCCCCGCCCGCCTCCTTTTTGGGCGCCGCCTCTTTCTTTTTTTTTTTTTACCATCCAAAAAAAAAAGATTATTATTATTTTTTTTTAATGCAAGTTCGTCTCGACAAGGCTAAAAGCCACTCTTGGTAAGGGGCTCACGAAGAAAACATTATAAACGGTGAAAATAACTCAGGGGAGCTAAAGCTAGGAATTGATATTCCTCTTAAAACAGTCCAGATTGTTGGATTGAGGGAAACATGCACCAGGCAAGGAGTTCAAGAGAGTAGCAGTACGTGGAATAAAGCTGTTGGAATGGCTTTTTGTTCTACATCTCAGCAAATTAAGAGTGTATGGGTGAGAAGAAGCAGAAATTCTGGTTGCACGCTCAAACACTCTGATAGGAGGAACTAGGTCGAACACACTGGTGGCACATTTACCATGAAAATATTTGTAGAAAAGACAGAGGCTGGCTACAGACCTACGATGGGAAAGAGGTTGTCATGTTGATCCCAGTACTTCACCAAAAAGATTAACAATACGCTTCTGCACTCTATCTTATAAAGATAAATGACAGGCACTGCTCCAGCCCAAATGTGACAACAGTACTCCATAGGGGACGTATAGTTGTCTTATACAGGTAGATAGCATCAGGAGATAAGAACTTCCGAGCTAATTTGTTTTGTGCTATTTTAGTGTACTGAAGCATTCATCAGTACACTTAAATAGCACAAAATCTGTGAATAAGTATACCTTGGCCAGCCATATTTAGCATGGCGGCCATCTTGGAAAAAATTGCAAAAGATTGGAAAATAGTAAATAGTAGCGCCCTGTCTCCTCCTCTTTTTGAAAAAGTCCGGACATGTTCAATGTCTTGTCCAACATGTTTCTTTTATGTATTGTGTGTTTGGACAGAAGAAAAAACAATGGATATTTGAAATTTAAAAAAGAATGGCGGCCATCTTGAAACTAAAAAATAAAAAATAAAAAGCCCCTCCTCCTTCCTTTTTTTTTAGAAACCCGGACGCTAAACATGTTTTTTTTTTACTCGGCCTTATTTCGTGTAATTCCTGGGGGAACTCCCTCAATTAAGGGTGCTGATAATTGACACATTACTGGTTTATACCATCTATTTTAGGCATAAACGTCAACTAAGGGGTAAATGAGAGTGCTCTGATCATCATAGCCCGCAGACGATTTTGTAAACACGTCTGGTTACCGCCCTTGGTTGACCAGCCCACCAGTATCGCCCCAATTAGTAGCACCCTTTTTTATTGATAACAAACTTACCAATAATGACTCTAATATCTCGGCACTAATCTCAATGTTGACACCTCGGTTCAAGTCTGTTTTCCTATCTTTTTTGGTTTTGTTTAGTATGACAAGCAGGAAACTCCGCAAAGGGGACCCTACAAGGGGACCCTTTCCGGACGTCTAGGCGGGTGTTGAACCTCGCTGCGTCGAAACTAGAGGTGGAAGGGGATGGACAGGGGGCGGGCCCACACAACCCCTGTCACACTTCCAGTACGCTTCCGGTCCACTGATCTCAAGTATAATAGAGATCAGTGTTCCGGTCAAAGATTATAGAGCGTTCTATAATCTTTGGTTCCGGTCCAATGAAGATTTATTCCGAATAGAGTGCGCCCCCAAGAGTTGAGGTCGTTTTCAAACTAGGTGCATAGGCGTTTCGCTCGGCCCCAGCGGCCTATCCAGGACCGCTGGGATGGGCTAATCAGCTTGCACAGATTCTTGTTCAGGAAGTACGTCATGCGTGCAGTGCTTGCAGTGTGAGTGTGATGCATGATGGGACTGAGCATTAACCAATGAGCGTGCTTGATACGTTTGCCCATCCCAGCGCCTTTGGTTTTAAGGCAAGGCGCTGGGGACGAGCGAACATAGGCGTTCGCTCCATCCTCGTTCCCAGGGGTGATCGATCTCGCCGCGCCATTTTTTCCCAGCATGCCTTGCTCGATCATAACCCCTGGAATTGGTTCATTAAAATGTGCTAGAATCTAGCACATTTTAATTAGGCCTGGGCCGATCCGTTCTACGCGCGCGCTCAAGTACGGTAACCCGTAAAAGAGGCATCAAGTCAAAAAGCAACTGGTCCTCTGTCATTCTTCTTTGATTTTGTGATAGTCTAACTGTATGCAGTTAAGGGTGACCGTGTAAAAACATGATTCATTTGAAATGGAATCGCGTCAAAATACTTGCATTTTCACACGCGCGTACTAAGCGTCCTACAAGCGCCATACACGCGTTCAAAAGTTTTTAACAAGCGTGCACGCAAAGTAGTGACCATTGGGGGCCAATCAGCATTGTTTTTCAGCACATCCCTACCAGGGGTTAGTGACGAGAGGTATCGATACGGCGCGCTGCCCATGGTAGCGAGGCTGCGTTCGCTCGGTCCCTGCGCCTCATCAAAAGGCGCTATGATGAGCCGACGTGTGCAATTGCGCACTGGCGGACCACCCCCTGACCTTATAAGCCCCGGTCACCTCCTGTTTTCGAAAGATTTGACTGTCAATATAAATCATAGCTCTGTTGTGTAAATCCATAGTAAGAAATTTAAAACTGCCATTCTTTGCCTAGAACTAATTGGGCTCGATTGCAACAATTGTCGTACCACATTGTTTTTAAAAAGATTGTTTACAAAATCTTTGAAACCTCCTATGCATGTTTATCCCTTTCCATTGTTGATAAACAAACCGCGATGGTTGGCATGGGCAGCCAAATGTTACCTACACATTCAATCGTGTTTTACAGACAGTATGACCCAATTCAACGCTTCTGCAACCTTTCATTTAGAATACGTCCCATTTTAGTTTATTTGTTTCTAATAAATTCAACAGTTTTTTAATGTTTGTGTAACATTGTTACAAACTGTGGCTATCTGTTTTTGCTTTGTATTAATGGCTTCCCATAGTTTTCCAAATTCGGTTGGCAAAACCTCGGGCTGTGACGTTGCAAATGGTCAACCGCTGTGATTGTGCACAGTGTAGTTCAATCAATTCCATCATGCACCAGCATCCTGAACAATTTGTTTACGAGCTCATCAGCCCAGCCAGCGGTCTTGGACAAGACCGATAGGTGGGCCGAGCGAAGTCCCATCGGCCTTGCATAATACTCGTCACCCGCAGGGTTACAGAGCCGAACACTCATCATCCCCTTTGAAAAGAAGTTCCCATTTTTCAGAGTAAACACGCCTATATGCGAAAGTTTGTGTTTGTTTCTTTTTCATTTTTTTTTTCTTTCCATTTTCAAACAGCATCACACTCGGGGGAAAATCAAGCCGTGAAACTTAAGGCATTTGATAAACCTACAATTTGCACTGGGAGGTACAGAACCAGTCACAATGCAATAATGTGCCAGTGCTCACCCTTAACACTAGCCCAGCATACAAAGTCTAGTAAAAACTGCTATGGGTTAGTATAAAACACCATTTCTCAACTTTCCCTGTGGACTACTAACAAACTGTGCTAACCTACTTGTGTTTAAAACGCTCATATTTCTTCCTTTTCAGATGTGAATAATACATGTTTAAAAAGTGTTAATTTATTTTTCAGTCTGTGAAAGTTTATTTGACCAATAAACTGGTTGTGATCGCTGCCATCGGAAAAATACATTTCTGATAATACATGTTAGAAATTTGGGCAACTGGGGGCAAGTAAATCGCACCGTTTACTAGACCGGTGGGCTACTTTATGTGTGTGCCATTACAAGCAAGATAGCATAAATATTTTATCTGAGTATTGAGCAAGGGAGTCTTGTCAAAAAGTTACGTGTGACCACCGTACCAGGGAAAGCCTTGTAACACGACTATGAAGATACCTATGAAGAGACCCAGTGTACATGTTTTGCTACTACAATTGATAAAGAAACAACTTGGAATAATATATCCGTCACCACGAATAGAAACATCTTTGTTGATCTCGACCAAGAGAATTCAAGGCAGTTGTCTTCCCGACTTACTTGGTAAGAGGCGGGTAGTGATTTTTGCCTTTACTGGGATCAAGAGGTGCCTCTGGATGAACTTGCTGCTGGGGCGGAGGTTGAAACTGCCCCTGGGGAGAAGATTGAAACTGCCCCTGGGGAGGAGGTTGAAACTGTCCCTGGGGTTGGTCGCACTGGGCAGGCTGCATAACAACCTGGTTAGGGTAGGCCACAGTAGCTACAAATGAAACAATTCAATATCGTTCAAAACATTAGGCCTAAGTAAATAGCAGAAACCAACAGGGTTTGTTTACTATCAGGTGGCCCAATAAGCATTTTGGCAAGGACCTAGATCTGTTGTCTGTTAAAATAGTTTGCAAGTAGAATGTCTTTATTTTACAGGTTTAATTTTCCCGGCTAATTAAAAAAACAAAAAACAAACAAACATTCATTTTAACACCCAGCTCATTTTATTTTGTTTGGAAATGAATGTTGAATCAGCTTTTGACAGTCAAAAGGAGTAAATGAATATCACCAGTTTAGCATTCACTGGTCAAGTAAGATCATTCAATTTCATTAGTCCGCTAGACTCACTCAATTTCGTCGAAGCCAGCAGCAAGAGCTCATCAACTATTCAATTTCATCAAGTGTAAACAGGTAGTAGAAATTCAACTTAAGAGTGGTCAAAGTGTAGTCTTGTATGTTTATAAATGAAATATTTTATGTAGGGGCGTAAAGGTTATTCTTCCTGCATGGACATAACCGCTCCAGATTTTGGCGTTATCTAAAAAACGCTACCACCTTTTGATATACAATCTTCACAAGGTTAGTTTTATTGAATACATTTATACAGGATTAAAACATTGAATGTTTAAAAAAAATATATATATATATATATATATACTTTTTTGGCATTAACTGGTTACAGCTTTAACTATTTAAAACGTTTCCGTAAGTGTTTCAAATTGAAGTTTATAACTTCCTCGACTAAAGCAAATAGCTGTGTGATTTTTAAATGAGCAATTTTTAAAACATTCCTTACTCTGCATACATTAGACATTATAAAATTGCATATTAGTAACATACAACTGTTAAAAGAATAAAATTATTATTTTTGAAAAATCTTTTAAGTAGAGCGGTCGTGCTCATACAGTTTTAGGCCTAAATATTAGTCCGTAAAAGTACTAATCAAGGTTCAAAATCATTTTTGAAAAACAGTTTTTAAGAAATTCCCATCCACAACAAACATTTCTACAAAACATAGAAGCTGATGATAATATTATTAGATTGAAGTAAATAAACTTGCTAAACCTTTCTAACTTGACGTTTGTGCCTATTGTTATACCTCATCAGTAATGTGTCAATTTTCAGCACCCTTAAGTGAGGGAGTAACACCAGAAATAACACAAGTGCAAGGTTCCACTAGTACTGGCTCCCCAGTAAGCCCCACAAAAACGGATTGGCAGGGGAGGGGTGTTGGAAACCTCAGAACCTAGCGCAGGCTGTAAGCAAGACATCTGTAAGCCTGCTACACGAACAGTGACACGCTCCACTTTATTAGAGGGTAAGATCTGGGGAGATCTGGAGAGATATTTAGGTCTGTACAGTTGTGTGCACAAAGCATAGGAGTGAACATATTTCAGCTTAAAAAAAAACAAAAAAACAAACAAACAAACAAAACACAACTCTGGGAACTGATCCCCTCTTAGATATGTGGAATGGTCCAGTCTAGGATATCAAGGACTTTGACGCCCCAAGGGTATTGCACTTTGGAGAAAACAGTGGAATAAATAACATGTGCCATGGCATAGTGTTACCAGCCCCCAATTAAGGGTTTTAAAGAAAATGTTCCTTGTGACAGGTCATCCATCTACAAGCGATTTACAGTATACAATGCACCATTAATCCTTTGCTTTAGCTTTAAGGAGGGGCACCAAGGTCAAACTATAGTTTTGTAATGCACTCATTCTCTGATACAAATACAAATTTAACTTGACATTGAATTTTTGTTTGCTACAAAAATAAGGTGTTCGTGATCGATGTCATCAGATTAAGATTTAATGATATTTTATTCTATCACCTCAATTTGTGGTTCAGGAGTAAGATTTTGTTCCAATATAAATCTTCAACTTCCGGTTTGAACCAAAACTTACGTCATTTTATCAACCTGATTTGAGCCCTTTGTAATGACGTGTAGTTAATAAAAATCCAATGTGTGGTTCAGGAGTTATGATTATTTCAAATATTGAGTTTAATCATCCGGTTTGAACCGGAAGTCAAGGTCAAATTGGGTCGCATTCTGTGTGTCAATTCTTAAGTTGATAAATACTTTGCCAATGATGTAAAGATTGCAAATAAAACCAAAGTGTGCTTTAGAAGTTATGATTTTTGGAAACATTAATTTTAAACTTCCGGTTTGAACCGGAAGTCAGTGTTAAATTAGGTCACACTGTGTATCGTTTGTTAAGTCTTAAGAGCTCTTTCTGATGACGTTTACTTGATAAAAATACAATGAGTGGTTGAGGAGTTATAATTGTTTTAATTACTAAATTCATCTTCCGGTATGAACCGGAAGTCAAGGTCAAATGGCATAACATTTTGTGTATCGTTTCATACCTTCCAAATGATGCATAGATTGTAAAAATCCAATGTGTGGTTCAGAAGTTATGATTTTTTGAAACATGAAATTTCAACTTCCGGCTTGAACCGGAAGTTAAGGTCAAACGGGTCATATTTTGTGTAGCGCGTGTTTAATTTACCAAGACCGTTCAGACGACGTTTGAATTATGAAAATCCAACGTGTGGTTAAGGAGTTATGAATTTTTCAATTATTACACGGACTATCATTAATTGAATTATTTTGTCACAGAGCTCTGTAAATAATAACCATTCATGTGATATAGCGCCCTCATGTGACATGTACATGTACTGGCAAGGCTGCGTGGACTTTGAACCTTATAAACAATGGAGCGGAACAGCATGTGCAATGATAGCGAGCGATGCTACATGTATTTGCACATGTAGTACTTTACATGTCAACTTAACTACACGTGCGTTGTACACGTGCGTGGCTGTGTACAGTGTCAGCGTATGTTTGTGTTGGCCTACACTATCGTGCGTTGTCATACAATGAAAGTCAACAGACACGGGCGCTTTGACGCCCGGTTTTGACCAGATGCAAATATTAAAATGCTATAATATCTGTGCAAAAGTTTCGGCAGGATAACTCATCTATAGCCTCATGCAAAATTCATGTTAAAATATTACGTAGTTTTTGGGATATGAATTTTTGAAATTGTCAACTTCCTGTTTGAACCGGAAGTGAAGGTCAAATGGGGTCATGTTGTGTGCAGCGTTTGTTGAACTTTTAACGACCAATCCGATGCTGTGTAGATTGTGAAAATCCAACATGTGGTTCATGAGTTATGATTTTTTACAAATATTAAACTTTGATTTAATGTAATTCAAGACCCGATGACGTCATCATGACATCATCATGTTTGTAGCGTCTTGATACTAAGGTTCAATTGTCTGATGAGTTTCAACCGTTAATTCGATTTCAATCTTGAGTTATGCTGTAGAAAAGCCCAAAACATGACTTTTTGAAGAAAAAAAAATCAAAGGCAAACTTCGACCTAGGGTAACGACCCGGAAGTAAAGGTCATACGATTTTGGCGTTAACTTTTCAAATGTTGCCCCAGTCTTCATCTATCCGATGCCCAATTATGAGCATCATATCTTTCAAATTCACGAAGATACAGCGAATAGCAAATGGTCAGTTTTCAACTTTGAAAACCTTGTAATTCGACACCTGATGACGTCATAATGACGTCATCAATTCTGTGCCGTCTTCGTATTAAGGTTCATATGTCTGATAAGTTTCAAGGTTCAATTCAGTTTCAATCTTGAGTTCTGCTGTAGAGAAGAGTTCTCCGGAAGAAGAAGAAGAAGATGGATAAGAAAAAAAAACAGAACAAAATCAAGAGGTGTTTGTGCACATATTGACGAACACCTAATAAATACAAAAATAAACCTCTTGTTAAAATGGTGATTTAAAAAAAAAATTGTTTGGTACTGTCCAGGGTGAAATTTAAACACGGTCACCATCGTTTACATTTTTCTGCTTTGAGCCACGCCTTCCTCATGATTATCAGAACTTGCCTCTAGCATTCGCATCATTTTTGCAAGGAAAGTTTTACAACTGTAGTTGGCTTTTACATTCTTCACACACTCAAGGACTTCTACAAATTATAGGTTTCTGTCATGCACATGCCATGCACACATCTGAAATGTTGCGTCATTCAGTGTTTTGAAACTTAGGTTATAAACTACTAGAAAAACGGAATGGGTAAATTTGTAAACGATTTGGTGTTGAACAAAGAAAAGTTGACTAGAGCGGGATTTGAGCCAATGACCTCCGGTTTTACTTGCCGGCATATAAACGTAAGCTGCTGTGTAGCCAGGGATCACACATGAGGTTAGCCTTCCACCATGCAAACCTTCAAGTCTTATCATTAAGACACAAACTTGGAAGCAGCAGCCAGTGGATCACTTTAAGGGATGCAACTTTTTTATGTCAAATATCAAGTTATAAACCATAAGGCAAACTGACTGGGTAAATTTTTTAATGACTTCATGAATTTTAGAGTTAACGAATTTCGCACTGGTCAGGTTTAAAATATTATGAAATTTCAATGTGAGGTTATAGACTTCCAATTAATCTTCCATAAAGACTCACTATTGGAAATTAAGTGCTTCACAAAACTGAATGTGACTTTAGAGTCCCTATCTAGCTCGTTAAATCTGAACTTCTAGTCAATCCAGTACTGAATATTAATGTGCATGATGAGCAAAATCTTAACCAAGCTTCTAATAAAAGATTGTGATACAATTACAGGCACAAATATATAGATTAAGAAGGCTCTCAAAAAAAGTAACACCCATGATACAAAAATAAAAATTTAGAAATTTACATGACATGTCATATTTTCTTGATTAAACTAGCTACCTTTTTCACAGTGGGGCGAATCTTACTTCTATACACCAAACAAAACAAGTGAGAAAGATAACATATTTCAGAGGGATGATGAACCACTTTCAACCAATACATTTTTCTACTAGAGCAGTTCAACTATAGAGGGACAGACTTGTCACAAAGCAGTCCTACTGAGGGACAGTCTTGTCACAAAATAGTCCTGCAAGGGACGGTCTAGTCACAAAACAGTTCTGCCATCGGACAGTCTTGTCACAAAACAGTCCTGCTAAGGGACAGTCTCAACACAAAACAGTCCTGCTAAGAGACAGTCTCATCACAAAACAGTCCTGCCATCGGACAGTCTCGTCACAAAACAGCCCTACTAAGGGACAGTCCAGTCACAAAGCAGTCCTGCTAAGGGACAGTCTTGATGTTTAAAGCCCAGTTTGAAGTTCCTGCGAATGGCGTCAAAGCTGTTTTCAGTGCAAATGTTGTGAAATTGTGACGTCAAAATTGGCTTCGCATGTGCATTCGCACGAAGTATGAACTCGGCTTACGGATGCTTCATAATGTATCTCTTTTGAGACAAGACAGTGATTTAAAAAGCGAGTCAAGATTTGAATAACCTTAAAATTTTCATAGTTATTATCCTCTAAGCAGAATGTGAAAGATGATACAATACCAATCGCTATAGCATGTTTCACTACTCATCCAAAGATGCTAAGTAACTTGTGCAATCATACCCCTTAGTTGGTAAGCGGCTGCTTCAGATTCTCCTCAATACTGAGCGGTGCCTCTGGATGAATTTGGTCCTCCGCTCGAGGTGGATCTGGCCCCTGGGGAGAAGGTTGCAACTGCCCCTGGGGAGGAGGCTGAATCTGCCCCTGGGGAGGAGGTTGCATCTGCCCCTGGGGTGAAGGCTGCATCTGCCCCTGGGGAGGAGGTTGCACCTGCCCCTGGGGAGGAGGTTGCATCTGCCCCTGGGGAAGAGGTTGAAACTGTCCCTGGGGTTGAGCTTGATACATTTGAGTGGGCTGCACGACATACTGTGCTTGTGGCTGCATGACATACTGGGGTTGTCCCTGCATTACAAAATGAGCTTGCGGCTGCATCACAAACTGATTCGGGTAGGCCACATTAGCTGCAAGTGAAACAAAATATCACTGAGAATAGTAACACGGTCAAAACATAATCACAATATGCAAGAGAAGTTCAACACAACTTATGCATAATAGTTAAAGAAGAAGGGAAATAACCAAGTCATTTTTGTGATGTTCTCATTTTCCAATGGTAGAGTCCTCATGTGTATACAATGGTATAGGGGAAAAAACAGTCTCTCACCTCAAGTGAAATATGGTATCACTGCATTTTCTGAGAAAAACGGGTCACTACATTTTTTAACGGGGACGATTTCATTCATAACTGACTTTTTCAGAGTGAAATTTGAAACTTGACAAAACATTTTATTTTAACAACTAGTGCATCCAAGAAGTAGGTTTTTGTCAGTCAAAATGTCACATTCAAGGATGTATTGATTAAACATTCATAAATACCCCAGACAGTTTAGGCAGTCCTATTGGTCGAGAGCGCGTCACGTGGGTGTGTTTAAACGGCTGATATAGACACAGCTGGAGCTGTTTAAAACCAGCTGGCTTCTCGCGTGTTGAGCGCGTGCGCAAGCTTGCGCAAGCCAATTTATGATACGCGCAACGCAATCAATTTTCTATATCTATGAATTATATTATTAGTACATGCGCGTAATCTATTTGTACGCGCGTGTACGCACAACCCATAGCGAACGAAACAAAATTTTACAAGAGTTTTTGAAAATTTGCAATGTTTTTTTACTGATTTGTACAGATTTTCAACATTATTACGCACTGTAACAAAAAGGGCATTTATGAATGGGAATAAAAGAGTAGTGACTCGGTCTTAAACGCAGTTTAAAACCTTGCAGGGTCGTGGCCGCGTGATAAAGACACTCGCCTTCGGCTCGTGCCTTTATCAACACGGCCACGACCCTGCCGGTTTTAAACGGCCGTTTAAGACCGAGTCACTACTGTTTTATTCCCTTATTATTGAAATTCAGGAATGAACCAAAACACCCCCACCCAAAAACGTAGAGATCCATTTTGTCTAAGAATGATGCTATCAGATATTTTGGATGTTGACAAACTTTGCACTGCGAGGGTATTGAATATAATACATTATAACACACCTCTTGCTAGTTCTGTATTCTGGTTGGCTGAAACACGGTCACATGGGATGAACTATTACAGGCTAGTGCATGAGATTTGCACAACCATGAACTAAACATCGCACGCGCGCAGTTTGCGGGAAATAGTTCCCGAAGCGGGCAATAGTCTTTCAATTTTTGACTGGTTACAGCGCCCTTAAGAGGTTTGCCAGGCTCATCTTCACATGAAAAATGGCGGCGTCTGGATCGTCGGATCACGTTACTCCTGTCTTCACATGAATTTTTGACTGGTATTTTATATTTTGGACCGAGGTGTGTTATAAAACACATATGGACTGTCATGATTCAGTCACTAGAGCACGTCTATCCCCCCTCGGGCCTGTGAGTGACCAGAAGAGGGACCTATTTCCCTCACTCACAGGCCCTCGGGGGAATAGACGTGTTCTAGTGACCTCATTGCCAGTCCATATGTGTATACCATTTTAGCGTGAGGTAAGAGACTTCTAATGTTTTCCCCACTCACAAGAGGGCTCTATCTATAGGAAAATGAATATACAAAATTGAGTTGGTCATTTCCCTTCCTCTTAAATTATGTGCCAGAGATTAGGTGCTACTATTATAATGATAATAATAATAATATTTATAAAGCGCCTTTTACAAAGGTTATAAGGCACTGTACAAAACAGGGATGTGATAGGCTGTTGAAAAAAAAAAACTGAACTGTGAGCCCAAAAGCGCTAAAGCTTGCGAGGGTGAAAAACTTGCGAGCTCGAAGCTAACTTATTTACATTTATCAAAAGCCCTAATATGCACTCTGGGGCATTCTATTTAGTCTTATTTTCATGTTTTTTATTTATTTATTATTTTTTTAAATTAAAAACATAAAAAATAAAAAACAAAAATAACTATTTATTTAATTTAATTTCTTTTTTTTCCCCTTCTTTTTTTTTTGGGGGGTGGGGGTAAAAAAAACAACAACAAAAAACCGGATTTCCGGGAAAAAAAGGAGAAATCACATCCCTGACAAAGTAACTTAGAATAAAGCAAATTATTTTTTTTAACATGGCTTTAAAGAATTCAAGAGATGATGCCTGATGGATATGAAGAGGGAGATGTTTCCATAATGTTGGCGCACTGACTGTGAATGCTGAGATGCTCGCTGGCCATACCGCGTATAAGTGCAGAGTGCAGGGGACAAGCACAGATGAGGAGTAGAAGAAGAAAGTAGATTGCGAGAACTGTGGGCTTTAGTAAAATACGGCTCTAAAGATAAGTAGGAGTAAGATCATTTTGATCACGACGACAGTGCCCCTTTAATGGACGTCACTTTCAGCTTGGTCCAATAATAGTGGCCAGCCTCAACCCGGTCATTTACACAGTAATGACCGACTCATCACACTATTGTTGGCTAATTTATACTTGGTTAACAGGTAAATCTGGAATGGAACACTTACCACCAGGGGGGTAGTACACACCCTGTGGGGGCTGTCCAACGACCATCGGTTGGCGGTAAGCTTGATAAGCCACCTGTTACAAGGAAAGAACAAACATTCTTTATCTATCTATACAATACAATATCATGAATACATTTATAGAACTTGTGTACTCATCAAAGACGGGTACACAGCGCTGAACAGAGCCTAGAAAATTAACCAAATAATGCAGTTAAACATGTAGGTTTTTTGTTCAAACAGATGAGTTTTGGTCGGGTTGGCATAGTGGTATCTTTCCTCGCCTTCTACCTCTAGGACCCCGGTTCAAATGTCTCCAGGAACACTCTGTGGATTGGGTTTCAAGTCCCTACCTGACTGTGTGGGTTTTCCCTGCAATAGTTGACTGAGGTTTTCCTGCCACATCTAAAACTGAAATTTCCTTCTTTGTTTTCTCTCTGTGGGGTTCTTGGCTAGTACAGTGATTAAGTTTGCTTTTCTGAGAGTCCTTGGCTTCACAACCAGAATAAATGAAATTGAATAAAATACAATGTTTTCAGAGCCTTCTTGAAAGCATCCAAGGAAGGGGTGCAGCGGATGCACTGTGGAAGCTTGGTCCAGTGTCGAGGTACATACCTGGAATGCATGGTCACCAGCTGTGCTAGATGTTCAGGGCACATGGAGTAGGGTATTGTCTATTATGGGCATTAACCCCTAAGGGGAGATATGTGTACATATTTATTTGATTTTTTAAATGTTATTTTATTGTTTGTTTCAGGGAGATATCCCATAATGCATAATGAACACTTTCTGCAAACTTTCTGCAATTTGTACATAGTATGCAGAGAGCACCATCTCATCATCAAATACTACCCCCCCCCCAAGAAGAAAAGGAAAAAAAACCTACATTACGGGAAAGCCCAATTAAAGAAAAAGGTTAGAATAAAACATCCTTTTCATCTGATAACTTACACCTGTTACTCCATGTAATTCCTTTTCCAAATACTGGACTTAAATCGATCATGCACAAACCAGAAGGGCTGCTGACTGTCCCAGGCCGATAAACTGCTTATCCATAAAGTTTAATGACTCAAGTAATTCAATGTCAACACACCCACTGGTCAAAAGAATGTATAGTTTCCGAGTTTTTGTGGCAAAAGTTGGAAAATCTTTGATGGAGCTTTCCTGTTATAAAGTTTCAATCGCCTTAAAACCAGTGTTTTTGAGCCTACAGTAACAATAGTTCCTCCAGGCATCAATTTCATTAACTTACTGCACATGCTCAATGGGAATTATATGGTTAATCCATTTCAAAACTCTTTGAACCTGTACACCCCAACCCCTACCATCAGACCATCAGTTTCTTGCAAACCAATGCTTCCATATAAAACCACATCTTTGTCAGGGCCATCCGTCGCGCCAACTTAGACTTTGTCCTAAAAAAGCAACAACTTAGTTTGGATTTTTTGTGAGGGGTCTAATAACATAAGTAACCATAGGGCTCCAAGCCAAATTGAGGCAGAAAGGGCAAAACAGTATGGCCCCGAATGGCACGCTGAGAATTACTATTTTTTAGTATTACCGCAGATGGGAACAAGACCAATATGGTGTCACTGTCCCTGTAATACTTCAATACTCAACGGAATGGAAAGATATTTGTATTTATCACTTTAAATTAAAAATGCAGTGAGATTATTTTTTTTAAACAGGACCACCGGACTTGTAGGTCGTGAGTTTTCTGGCCCAATGCTAATATCACTGGCCTTGGGCCTGTGATCCATTATTAATTTCGAGCCCTGGTTATGGGAGAATGCTGCCATCAGTGTAGGAGTAAACTCAAATATATTCTGTATCACCGCTCCAATCACTCAATACAATAGCACGGTGAAGGTTTAAATAGAAAGAGAGAAGCAAATACCACGGTCCGAGGAGTGCTGTTTCTGCTGACGGAGAGACTCACACAAGTAAAGCTGGCCCCGACTATAGCGACGACACACTCTGCCAGGCCAATCAGCAGAATGCACACATCAATACCGACACGAGCACCCTGAAATGAGTGAAGAAGTCAACATCATTGAAATTAATTATAATAATAATAATAGTTTGGGAGGCTAATTATCCTTAATAGCAGTTGAAAAGCTGAATTGAGGATGTGGCTACGTGTTCGAGTTGCAACCATGTGAGGGTGCCTTCGACAGCCAGCCACATCGACCCATATATATTCACAGAGCACAGCCAGTTATCAAAAGTGTTTGGTTTATCCAGAGGGAGGAAAATTAGAGGGCCCGGGGAAAAACCCTCATGGCATAAGAGAGAGTTTACGCACAACTCTACTCATGTAAGGACTTAGCCAGGAATCGAACCAGGGCCACACTGGTGAGTAGCGAGTGCTTTATGCAGTGCATGCAACACTCATGCCACCCGAAAAGCAGTGCATTATGAGTACTTGGGTAGGATGTACTACAGTATATTGTACAGAAGAAGGGTGGGGATGAAGATGTGACAAGTCAAATCCATTTTCTTAACCTTTGGTGATAAGTGATAAGGAATAGGTGTACCTGGGTACTTTTACATGCATTACGCAACCGTGGGAGTAAGGGTGGGGATGGCGATGTGAGATGTCAAATCCTTTTTTTAAACCTTATTGAAGTGTGGAGAAGATGTCTATCAGGATTAGGATGGCGATGTGAGATGTCAAACCCACTCTTTAAACCTTACTGGAAAAAGGATTCGGGAGTTTTCCCCATCGAGGTTAAAAAAGTCACCTTGTGCATGTACTCTCGACACAGTGGGTAGTGAGTACCATGGCTGCCAGAATACAATCTTGTACATTTTGGTGATAAGTGCTAAGCAATAAGTGTATCTGGTGGGTTCTTATGAGGCATCCTTGATTTCATTCCCAGAAATATATAATAAGATTAATATCAATAGACAATATTTTGTGAAATCAAATCCTAATGTGGTTTACACTTACACTTGATGTAGAGCATCCATAAGAATTATAATAATAGCGACGGCCGAACCAACTATCAGGGCAGAAGTAGAGGTCTGGCGCAATGACCCCAGCACCAAATCCTAACACCATTGCACCTACCACACTACTTATGATGGACATGACCATGTATCCAACAATCTGTGAATAAAAATAGCTTAGTTCAATTCTTTAATAATTTGTCCATGATATGTAAAACTTACCCAAAGGATACAAGCGTACTTACAGTCACTTTATAAAAGTTAGATATAAACAATAAACAATAAACAAGGTAATAATATAAAATAGAAATATGAAGCAGACAATTTTTGTATACAAATGTGCAATTGTGCTTGTCTAGTAAGGGCCTCCAGGAAAGAACAATAAACAAAATGAGTGAAAAAATTATATGGAATTAAGTATTTGCGAACAATTTGGACAAGCACAAACACACAGATATTCGCATAATCCAGGTTAAACCCAAGAATTAGTTAAAGAGTTTCTAAACTAAGTGGAAGCACTATTTAGGGTACTAGCTAGTGAACTCTGTAACCTAGGACCTTAATGCTTGAAGAAAGTGTTGTACATGCAAATGATGCAGGGAATGCCTTGTAAAGTGACCATGGACATCTTGATTTTTGGTAAACAAAGAACCAAAAGAAAAAGTCCACATCAAAATATTGAAATATTGGACTTGGATCAGACTGGTCTGCCAGGCCCAGTGATTATCAATTGTTAGTTGGGCCTACAGTCCTCAATCCTTCACTATCCACCACTCTATGGTCACTCTACACCCAAATGTTTGGACTTGGACCAATTGTTAGTTAGGCCTACAGTCCTCAATCCTTCACTATACTACACTCTATGGTCACTCAATACCCAAATGTTTGGACTTGGATCAGACTGGTCTGCCAGGCCCAGTGATTATCAATTGTTAGTTGGGCCTACAGTCCTCAATCCTTCACTATCCTACACTCTATGGTCACTCAATACCCAAATGTTTGGACTTGGATCAGACTGGTCTGCCAGGCCCAGTGATTATCAATTGTTAGTTGGGCCTACAGTCCTCAATCCTTCACTATCCTACACTCTAAGGTCACTCTACACCCCAATGTTTGGACTTGGATCAGACTGGTCTGCCAGGCCCAGTGATTATCAACTGTTAGTTGGGCCTACAGTTCCCAATCCTCCGCTATCCTCCACTCTAAGGTCACTCAACAGGTCACTCTCTAAGGTCACTCTCGACTTGGATCAGACAGGTCTGTCAGGCCCAGTGATTATCAATTGTTAGTTGGGCCTACAGTCCTCAATCCTCCACTATCCTCCACTCTATGGTCACTCTACACCCCAATGTTTGGACTTGGATCAGACTGGTCTGTCTGGCCCAGTGATCATTAATTGTTAGTTGGGTCTACAGTCCTCGTTTCTCCACTATCCTCCACTCTATGGTCACTCTACATCACAATGATTGGACTTTGAACAGACTGGTCTGCCTGGCTCAGTGATTATCAATTATGAGTTCGACATTCAGTCCTCAATCTCTGAATTCCTGAAGAGAATTTTTCAGGGGGTTCGGGTTCGAAATGTACACATTGTTAGCACTATCAGCTCTATGGCGGCCACTCACCAATCCACTTCTCTGTTTCCTGCCAGCTGCAATGCCCAAGATCCCAGTGACGACGAAGAACTATTCAAAGAAATGATGAAGAAAAAAACAACAACATGAAGGCAGCAAAGACAACATTTCCTGTGGGTATTTTTTCCTAAGACACCACTGTAAGAAGATAAAACAAATGTAGACATGTTATTCCTGTTTTGTTTTGTCTTCATTGTGAACCATAAAGTGAAAATGAAATCAAAAGTAAAATTAGCAGCTACATGTACATGTACTCTATTCAAGCTTACAGCTCATTAGTCCCTCCCCCACCCCAATACCCAACAGAACCAATCTTATAACCCACTGCTAGCAGAATTTCCACTCGGGCCTTGAACTTCACTCTTGGGAAGGGGCACAGCAATTTCCCTCTGGTAAGTGGCACTCTATGAGGAAAATGTAAATTTGTATTGGAACTTTGCAAAGGGCACCCCAGCAAAAGCACAGGGCACCACGGCAATTGCTGTGGGTTATTTCAAGGACTGATCACTGTATGATAAACAAAGCTACAACAAAAACAGTTGACTGTCCTGTTTTTGTTGTTGTTTTGGGTTTTTTTTTTCAAAAAGAGGAGGAAGCAGGCCTTTTTATTAGTTCCTATTAATCTAAGATGGCCACCAAGTAACCCAAATGTTTGTTGTCGGAACAATATTTGCATCAGAACGTACATGTACATACAACGTGTCGAAACATGTGAGAAGTCAGAAGAGGTGTGTCGGAACATAGGGGTGTAAGAACATAGGGGTGTCTGAACATAGGGGTGTCTGAACATAGGGGTGTGGGAACATAGGGGTGTCGGAACATAGGGGTGTCGGAACATAGGGATGTAAGAACATAGGGGTGTCGGAACATAGGGGTGTCAGAACATAGGGGTGTCAGAACATAGAGGTGTCGGAACATAGGGGTGTCGGAACATAGGGGTGTCTGAACATAGGAGTGTTGGAACATAGGGGTGTCAGAGCATAGGGGTGTTGGAACACAGAGGTGTTGGAACATGAGAGTGTTGGATTATAGGGGTGTCAGAACACAGGGGTGTAAGAAAATAGGGGTGCTGAACATAGGGGTGTCTGAACACAGGGGTGTAAGAACATATGGGTGTCTGAACATAGGGGTGTCTGAACATAGGGGTGTCTGAACATGGGGATGTAAGAACATAGGGGTGTGGGAACATAGGGGTGTCGGAACATAGGGGTGTCAGAACATAGGGGTGTCAGAACATGGGGGTGTCAGAACATGGGGGTGTCAGAACATGGGGGTGTCGGAACATAGGGGTGTCGGAACATAGGGGTGTCAGAACATAGGGGTGTAAGAACATAGGGGTGTCGGAACATAGGGGTGTAAGAACATAGGGGTGTAAGAACATAGGGTACGTTCAGACGAGGAGTTAAACTAACCCTTAATCCGAGCACCGTGGGTGTCCAAAAGATAAAAATGACTTATTCCAAATTGGGCTTGCGTTCACACGAGTAAGTTAGTCCTGTCCGCACGGGTTAAACTGACCCACACGTTGATTATCAGGTCATGCATAGCTGACCCCGACCGACCACTCTTCTGGTCTGCCCATCGCGCGTGTGTGGCATCTTCGTTGAGATTTCTCATTCCTGCCAGTTGTTCCCTCGCTGATTTTCTTTTTCTTGCTTCAGAAAGATCAAGTTGAACAATATGAACTATAACAATATCGAATGATCTATAAAACCACGAGTGAGTAGGGGAACTTAAGCGACGATGAGACAAACGTTCGTTGAAAAAATGTCACCGAGAGTAGCGTGCGTGTATATACATACATGTATCAGCTGGGCATTACTTGTGGTCGTCTACGCGCGTTGTTGTTATGATGACGTAACCTTCTGTGGAGAGGCCACATGGAATAAAATAGACCGGATGTACCAGGTCAGTTGCGTTCCAACGATGGTTTATTGGGCCTCGCAGCGGGGGCTTGGTCGTAAAACCTGGGCTAAGTTACGCTAATCCAACATTTTTTGAGGTTTAGTTTAGCCCAGTTCTCTGGGTCAAATTGACCCTCGCGGACCGGATTTTTGCGTTCCAACGGAGGGTTATTTTAGCACTTTTGGATTAAGGGCTAGTTTAACTCCTCGTCTGAACGTACCCATAGGGGTGTCGGAACATAGGGGTGTCGGAACATAGGGGTGTCGGAACATAGGGGTGTCAGAACATAGGGGTGTCGGAACATAGGGGTGTCGGAACATAGGGGTGTCGGAACATAGGGGTGTCAGAACATAGAGGTGTCGGAACATAGGGGTGTCAGAACATGGGGGTGTCTGAACATAGGGGTGTCGGAACATAGGTGTGTCAGAACATGGGGGTGTCTGAACATAGGGGTGTCGGAACATAGAGGTGTAGGAACATAGGAGTGTTGGTATATAGGGGTGTCGGAACATGGGGGGAACATGGGGGGGGACACAGGGGGGAATATAGGGAATATAGGGAAGTTGGAACAGGGGTTTCGGAACACAGGTGGGTGTTGGAACATAGGGGAAGTTAACCATTTTCATGTATATAGAAATAGTCCAACATACCCATGTAAGAAAATGGATGTGTGCCAAGCACAAGCTGGTGGGTGTGGTCAGGGTTGGGCAATAAGAAGGGACCCCCAAAATGAGGTAGATCAGCTTGTTAGTTAACCTAACGAATCCTGTTGGAAAATGTTGGGCATAGTCTCAGGTCTCACAAATGGTCACTGCCAGACATTTTCAGTTGTGGGATGGCCCCACACTCGAGTGCCTACTATGAAGTACATTAAACAGGCCTTGGTTGTAGCCTGCGACCTCCGGATTCATATGCTAGGGCTCTACCAACTGAGCTATCTACATGTACATGTAGTCCAATCTCTCTGCTGCCAGGCCCGCGAGAGCGGGGGGTGCTGTGGGTGCTGCAGCACCCCAAACTTTTTGGATGAGGGTGATGGAATATGCCAAAGCACCCACAGTGCTGGAGGACTTTCGAGCCCGGTCTCAAGTCCATTTTTTGTGGACTTGCACTCGGACCGAAGAGGACTCGGACTCGGTTGGGAGGACTCGGACTCGGACAACAGGACTCGACTTAAGCACTGAAAGCATCCCCGACTTTTAGTAATTGATGAATGGAAATCTTGGAAAAATTTAACCATTTATAAAATATACGTGTAACATCATGAACATGTGCCTGGTCGGCCGGCTGGCTGGCTCTGACTGTGTGTACATATTCTCCGTAACAGACATGCGTACGATGCAGGCTTGAACAGGGGTGGCAGGGATTTTCGGTGTATAGTCCAATTTTTCAAAAGAGGCGGTTTTCTCATGTCTTTGTGTTAAATTTTGTATGTTTGTTACATCACTTGTTTCCACACCAAAAACATTTTGGTGGAATGGTTACATTTTAAACTAACAATTTAATAAGTAACATTTAAATAAAATCAGGAAACTTAAAAAAATGAAGAAACCCTGCTCAACATCCTACCGCTTAGGGCGGCTGGTCCAGTGGCTACCTTTTAGCCACTGGACTGCCCAGTCGCCCAAAGCGATACACTGTATTCCATGCGGTAGGAAACTCTCACCAGCTTGTGCTTGTAGAGAAAACGTGGCATCAAAATAAAACTAGATACTAGTCATTGGTACGGGTTGGTCAAGTCAATGGCAATCATATAGATCATTGTTAATTTCCTCATTCACAGTTGACTTGTAAAATGTTAATAACGATTAAATTATTTAGCTTTAATGTAATTTTCGTTCATCATCATGGTAATGTCAAAAACGTATGACTTAGCAATTGATCAGTGAGCATTTGATGCCAGGGATAAGCCTTCAAATACTAGAGTGTTCATCCTTATACAAAAATAGTCACCATAACAGTTACCGGTAGCCGTTAACGAGAGGCACTAATTGTTCTCTTGGGACTTGTCATTTCTGATTGAAATAAGCTGTTATTCAGTAATGAAAATGTTAAAGGAAAGGACGATAAATGTACGTAAACAGCTAGCCTTGGAAATATTTTTCAGTTTGAACCACGATTCTAGTAATTTACTGCAAGAGTCTCCAAACCTAAATATCTTTTCACCCAACTTCGCCCCGTGAAAATAAGTCATTTTGGGGTAATCATTATGCAAATGACACTAATAATAATCCTGCCCCCCCCCCCCCAAAGGAAGATAGATTTATGTGTCAAATCGTGTCTCTTATTGCACGACAGAGCAAATTTTAGAAACTTAAGCTGGCCCGGACCATATGCCGTAATGGCTTTGCGCTCTGCTCATGCCAATTGTCTTTGAAAAAACAGCACCCCTTCTTCCCAGGGCCCAATTTCATAAAACCTGTAAGCACAAAAACTTGCTAAATATTGCTTTTCAGAAACTGGTTACCAGCCAAAACTCCATAAACTTTCATTTTATGCTTAGCATAGAAAATGGCTAAGCAGTATTTTCTGCTTAACAGCTTTATGAAATTAGGCCCAGGTTGTATCTTAAACTTGGGATTGACACCTGGCTTCACAGCAGTGGCATCCCCGAACAAAGATATTGACAAAATGGGGTCACCACCAACAAAGAACTGGATAGATAGCTCAGTTGGTAGAGCACCGGCACATTAGTCTGGAGGTCCCAGGCTCAAGTCCCACTCAATCCAAAAATATTCAGTTATTAACCCACTCAGTTGCCCTTGTGTTTTATTACTTGAGGTTTTAATCTTGTCACAAGGGCGCAATTTCATAGCTGCTTATAAGCAAAAAAAGTTGCTAAACATATCAAAATTATGCTTACTAGACTAAGATTACCAGTCAAAGTAGCATGTCACATGTACAATCTGTGACTGGTTTCCTGCTTATTTTTGCTTAGAAGAAATTTCTAAGCACTATATTCTGCTTTTAAAAGCAGCTCCATGAAATTTGGCCCCGGTAGATTACACGTAACATATATCCACCGACACGGCCCAATTTCATATCAAGCAGAAAATATTGCTAAACAATTTGCTGCTAAGCGAAAATGGGCAGGATACCAGTCACAAATTGTACATGTGACATGAAACTTTGGCTGGTAAACTTAAGCCGTGTTCTCGCTGGACTGTTTCTCTTGCGGCCACGCGGAAAGTTACCATGACTGGCTTTGGTGTAATTCTACCGTGCGTTCCCACCTGGACTTATATTCCACGATGGAACGGTTCCATTTGCAGTTCGAGACTGTCGGAATGTCACACATCGCGGGCACTGTGCACAGTCACTTTTGACCTATGCGGGATATGACGCACCTGTGACGTTGTTTTCACACGCTGAATTCGTCGGACACCTCAACAACGTTCGAAAACAGTGCAGACGTCTTTTTCTCGTTTGCACTGACTTCATATCCTCCATCATTTCTCCTGTCCCTTCATCAGCATTTTCACGTTCATCTAGCCCAATTAAACTCCTCACAAAATCGATCAAATCTGCCATGTTTCTAACTAGTACAGTAGCAAAACTGAAGCAACTGGACGAGATTGAAAAGAGCGCTGAGCTTAGTTTTTGTATTGCATGCTACAAATACACCGCTATCAGTGCAAACAAGACAGGGAACCATACTACCATTTTCGCATGCATTCTGTGTATAGTGACGTAAACAGGAAGTGGTGTTGTTTGCATAGCGTTTTACAGCGTGGTCGTGGTAGGTTTACAGCGCGGAGCTGTTCCCATTGGACTTTTTAGCAGCCCTGATAAGTTACTGTGGCTGCGCGTAAATCTTCCGCGTCCTCTTTCAGCCTGTTAGTTTTACATCACGGTCGCGGTAAGTTGACAGGGTAGTCAGTTTACCATGCGTATCCATTGGATTTAATTTTGTCAGTCTACAGAAAAGTTGCTGTTGTCTAACCAAAAAAAGTCCAATGGGAACACGGCTTTAGTCTAGTAAGCATAATTTTGAAATGTTTAGCTGCTTTTTGTGCTTAAAAAGCTCAATGAAATTGAGCCCAGGTTCCACCAAAATCCATGTAAAACAACAAATACTTACACAAATTCCAGACCAAATGGGGGTTCCGACGACAAACAGGTAAGTCCTGACAACAATGCTGATAATGCCGAACAACACAGCTAAGCAGCCAAGGATGACCTGCATGTAACCAGTGATTCGCAAGCCCTTCCAACACCATTTTCGACTGCCGTTCTGGGAATTGGTCATCCCGCTGGTATCTTGGCGCACAGCTACCTGAAAATGATATACATCATGGGACATTTACAATAACGGTGTCGAACTGTGTATAAGCATTAATGGTAGGGTGATATGTACCATGCAGTCCCATAAATGCCAAATCAGGGACATATTTCTCGTTTTGGCAGCATGCATCCTGTTCAGGAAACATTCACAAACGATGATCCTACCCTTATAGAAATTGGAAAATACATGTTTTTTGTTCAATTTCATGACAGAACACAGTCTGCTATCTAGTAGAATCAAGACTCCACGAAAATGGCGGACCATATGTATGTTCCGCTTGTTGTATTTTCAGAGGCAAGGTTATGATTTTTAACTGCCGCTCACTAATTACAACTTAGTACAAGTGTTTTGTGCATGAACAACTCTTAAAAAGAATAAGGAGTAATTCAAAACATCAACACTTTGAACTTTGATTTGAACTTTGAAGGCACTGTGCCCCTTTACAGTTGTAACTTCTATTACATTCAAATAGTTGCCGTATTTCCCTCCAATATCTATAAGCGTAGGGTCATCATTTGGTAATGACCCTGGCAAAAATTGTGTAATTTCTATCCTTACTTGTTATAAAGATGGTAGGCCAATGGTAGTAAGCATCCTGTAAAATTATTTCACCTGAAATGCCCCCGTTGATTAGAAATCAATAAGTATTTGAACATGAGAAACTATTCACACACGAATCGTGCCAGATTTCCGAGGGTTGGTGTCCGTTTGCAAATGCTGCGGCCTGAGATGCGGTTGTTCCCTACTGTCACCTATAAACTAAATGTGAATCGAATCGATGTCCGTGTAAAAATACTGTGACAGTTTTTTGGCTGTTTTCTCAGCAAGTAGACACTGTACTCAGCTGAAACTTTCAAATGAGTCTTTTAATGCATTTTCCTCTATAGTTGGGCCTACAAATCAGCATTACACTGTAATGTTGACACAAACCAAATGATGACCCTACGTCCCGTACCTTTGAGTTGTTCTGTTGGATTTGTGTCTTCCTAACATAATTAACGATGAAACTTACCACTGGTTGTTGTTGTTGTTGTTGTACGAGCATTGTTTGTTGCTGAGGGGCCATTGTTTGTTGCTGAGGGGCACCTTGCTGGTAGGCTGGGGGTTGCTGTTGACCAGGTTGCATCGTTGCAGATCACAACAGGCTTTTTCTTTCACTATCAAACAGAACAAAACTTTTAAAAAAGAAAAAAAATCAATCAAATCAAAACAATCAGTTTCAAATCCCCTAGACCAATCTGGGTACATTTGGGGCAGGTTTCTTCCACAACAATAAAATGAGAGAGGTCTTGACTGTTTTAGAAGTTGATTAATTTGTGTAGTTTAGTTAAGAAAATGGTCATGCCACAAAAAGCCAATGTACAGTGTTACACTTATATATGACAATCTGGCAGACCAAATTGCCAAAAAACCATGCCATTTTGGCTGCATGTTATTGTATGAAACTATAATAACAACTTGTACATTTATGATACGCCATGTCTGTCATACATAACACATCTCTTGTTTTTTTGAGGAGCCAAAATTATCAAAATCATTTTTTTTTTTTTTTGGGGGGGGGACATCGTACCCGTGACCATTTCTGGATCACTCAACATCTCGCTGCATCAATGGTACGCGTCAAATGGTGGCACACTCAGTTAGGTAAAAAATATACAGCTGTTAGAGAAAGTTTAGTTATTTAGTAGCACTGGAGGAAGACTGTCACATGACATTCGCTGGAGAAAGGAAGTCCATGTTCATGCCAAAATACTTTAGTTTTATGAATGGGAGTATGGGTTTGCAATAGAGGGCGCACTCCTGATTCAGAATAGAATCAACCAATCTGGAACTGATCAAACGGGTGACGATACTTTTTTCAAAGCCTTTTGAAAAGGTTTATTGGGGGTCACTGGATAATTGGTGAGTTTTATGACATAAAGTAAACCGGATCAACTTTTTTTGTTTTAAAAGATGTCCAAGAGATTTCAACAAAAACAATGTGAATTCAAAAAGTGATCTGGGGACTGGTCCAACGACTTTTTCTGAAAATGAAATGATAGTTCACAGCTGGTTGGGTGAAAATCTTTTATTCTGATCAAGAAATGTGCTTAGTTTAGAATCAACTGTGTCAATATTACTGTAACTGCTAGTAATAACAGTGAAACCCAACCTGACAAGTAGGGTCAAGAAGGAAGTCCTGTCCCATTCATGCGTGTTGCCTTCAATCAAATATGGAGTGAAGGAAAAAATGTATTTTTAGAATATTCCTTCCGCCATTAAAGGCATTGACATGTTTATCACGGAACCCTGATTAGCATGTTTAGTGTACAGTATGCACCCGTTTCCTTTCCAACAATGCCCAGGTATTTTTCCGACAAGGAAATAAAGAAATAAAAGTACAGCTCAGACTTTTACCATCTAGGCTAAATATTTACTGGTTCTTGCATGGTGCGTGTATCACACGACCATGTGGCGTACACAGCATAGCCCTAAAAGGACGGTCAGTCAAAAAGACGTGTTTAAGTACATTTCTGAGATTTATCAACGTGATTGAATTTAATACTATTAAGGTCACATTAATGGAGAGTCGTTTGTGATTTTGGGGTACTTTTCCGAAGAGAAACGTCTCTAGTACAGGTAACTGTGATGCAATCATGATGTGATGTTGTTAATGTTCTAAGATCGAACCTTAACAAATTTCACATGTTAACACTATGATGAGAATTATTCGGATGGAAGTATTTAAGTCAATTTTCTTAACAGGATTAATCTTTTATTATTTTAGTCAACACTACTCCTAGAACTATGCGCTTCATTCTGCTATCGTCTCCATGAACCTCATTCATGTAGGTCATCATGTACAAAGTCCTATTCGAAACTTTTTTTCCCTTCACGTTTAATTATGCACCTGGAGTTCTCTTTTGAAAACGGAGCTCGCCAAAATTAGGTTCTACACAGTATGTGTTCTTTGTTTTATCACAGTGACGGCGGCCATATTTATTATCGGAAGGCGACGATTCTGAATAACGGTGAGAATTTATCATTTTTTTCACCTTTTTTTTGTGGAGTGGATTTTCTGGACCCACCCCGTGTTGACCTACTCCTAGAACTATGCGGAACAACCCGCATAGTTCTAGGAGTAGGTCAACACCAAGTGGAGTCGTTTTGAATTTTTGGGGTAATTTTATTTTATTGATCTGTCCTACTTTCACATCAAGTGTCTAGGTCTCCAAACTTCATTTCGAGTGCATGAGTAGTCTTTTTTAATGATATTTCACGTAATAAACGCAACCTCCTGGTAGCTCCCGCTAGCTCCGACCTCCGACTTTTACCAATGACTGCCGTATTTGCGATAGACCTTATACTTATAAATGCTCTAAACACGTCAACGAAAACAATAATTGCCATAAATGTCACGAATCATGCTTGCTTTGTCAACTCTAGTCTAAGTCTCACTGGCATCTGTCAGTGTCATGCTGTCATCTCCACTTTAAGAACTTTTAAGTCATTATGTTCAACTAGGTTTAGGACTTAGGATAGAAGTAGGACTAGCTACATGTATAGCCCAGGTTGGACTCCTCTGTTGCATACACAACGCGACGGAGTCCAGGGTATAAAGCTCTCGTACGTACCAATGCAAAAAATTTTATACCAACATTTTTTCATATTTTTACCTTATTGGTGAAGCTGAAGCTTTACCCACATATTCCTGGTGTCCTGAACTATCAGCCCGCTGGGTTCAGAATTGTTGATTTTATCCTTGGATGACATTATTTGTGAAAATAAAATGGAAATTGACGTCTCCTCTGTAACTTTCTGTTCAGACTCCGTTTATGAATACTCCCACGCAAGCGCGCCCGTCACACTTGTTCTAGTCTGGTGCAAGATTCCTCTCGCTTTAATTTGTCATGATTTTTCCCCGGGAGAGGGCGCTACCATCCATGAACCGCCTGCAAATGATAGTACCATCTGGCTGGGAATAATATAAACAAAGTCTTGCACCAAGACCCGGAAGTCCCGGAAGTCAATGGAGTCGCTATGCATTTCGCATGCGCACACGTGCTCACTCGTCAATCGGTACACGATGTTTAAAACGTTAGCGTGGATGTGCGATTTATTTTCTGGAATAATATCATCCATGAATATATTTCATTTTTTGATGCCTCAAAAGTGTAGTTATGGCCATGAAGATAATATATCAACAGAATTTCAGCTTCTTAAATCAGGTAAAAATATGAAAATACATTAGTCAAAAATTTGTCGCATGCTAGAGAAGCTTTATACCCAGGACGTCAGTGCCACTGCACTGACGTCCTACCAGGGGGCTAGACTAGCTAGGACTGTAATCTGGTAATGTACTGGAGCCTAACCCTAATTTAAAATAATTATTAAAAAAAGATATTTAACGAGGGTGACCCATCCATGCCCAGCTCCATAAAAAGTTTCACCACCACATCCCAAGCAAGTGCCGTGGGGAAAAACATGTTCTTTCCTCCATCCATGTTCAGACTATAAAACATTTTGTAAAACAACAACATTGTACAGTCATTTGACCAGTTCGGGATCATTGACCAGTTCGGGATCACTTCAACTTTGCAACAACCCCATAATTAAGTTACTTCTCACATTACCAATTTCTGTTGATACATGTGAAGAATAACATGCAATAAACCAACAAACCCAAAATAAGGTTCCAAACTTCATCAACAAATAAATTATGGCCATTTCCTTGAAGTTTGTCTGCGATTTTGATCATTATTTTAAACAAAAATGTTGGTTGAAAAACGCTGTTAAAACTTCTCACCTTTAAAATTTGAACGCCAGGGCGAATAAAATTTATGTTAAATGCTAAGAATGTGTTAAACATATTTCAGGTAAATACTGAGCAGTCGTCTTGTTTTTTTGAGGACACGAAATTACCGAAATCGTCTTTTGGGGGGCATCATACCCTTGACCAGTTCGGGATCACTCACTACTCAGCATCTCTCATTGCGTCAAATGGTGCTGCACTCAGTGAGGTAAAATCCTAACTGCTGCAGTCGAAAGTTTATTTGTTGCTTTTAAGATACATTTCTTCAACAAATTCTTGTAGGAATATTGTTTTTTTGTGAGAAAATGAAACTTGGAGGAGGAAATTGCGACAGTAAGAATAGATATTTGGGTCAATGTTGCTTTTAGGCGTGCTTCACCTTTTCATTTGCCTTTGCTGTTGTTTTGTGTTTTTGTTGCTGGATTTTTGCGCTGCTGTTGAATACACTTGCATGAAATTCTCTGGAGAAAGGAAGTCCATGTCCATGCCAACACACTTGTGAAGTTTGTGTCCTTGAGAGAGAGTTTTATGAATGGGAGTATTGGTTTGCAATAGAGGGCAAGCTACTGATTCAGAATAGAATCAACTGATCCCGAACTGGTCAAACAGGTGACAATACTTTTCTCAAAGCCTCTTCAAAAGTACTAATCTTTTTTTGTCAGTGGATACTTGGTGAGTTTTATAACATGTTTAGGTAAACTGATAAACTTTTTTGTTTAAAATGTCAAAGAGATTGCAACCAAAAACAATGTGAATTCAAAAAGTGATCCCGAACTGGTCAAATGACTGTATTAAACAAGTTACAAGTAGACTACCTTCACGTGAACAACACCAAAGCAGCCAGGATGCTTTTGGTCAAATACTTGGTTGATGCTTCACAGTCTTTGTACAGTGGAAGTTGTGTTAATTCTGGTTGGAAAACGTAGTAATCTTCGCCCATCACCACTCTGCACGGTTGAGTGATTTTATTTTGATGACGACGGTACAAGGCACGACACACAGACATCAACAATCAGCAGAGGAGACGTAAACACCGCCCTCTGTTGGCGTCAAAAGGGAAGGAGTCACTTTCCCTCAACCAGTGACGAAACCGGCCGCCCGTTTTTACGGATCTTTTCTTGTACGCCATTTCCCCTCTAAAAAAGCCCTAAAGAATTACACAATTTGTTACACCAATATATTTTCTGGCTCTTAAAATGTGTTCATCTTGACTTCATTTGAATACTTTTACAGAGTACAGACATTCAATAAATATTATTTGTTGCTCATTACTTTTTCAGCAACTTGAAAAGTCCATACAGTATTTAAAAACCAGAGATAAATTTAAATTGTGCTATTTAATGGGCGATCCCACTATGAAAATGTTTGTCAACATAGGGGCTTAATATTTATTTTATTTTTTTCCTCGAAGTGCAATGCCCGGGGGACGAGTCAACGCCTTGATAATTTCCTATAGACTCCACCGTTCTTCACAAGGGAGGGGGGGGGGGGGGGGGGTCAGGTCCTTGAGGTTTTTTTTAAGGGGCTGAAGAATTGTTTGCACTCACACTTCGTGCACAAACATGTTGCAAGAGAAACTGACTGGGTAAAGTGTACATGCATCTACCAAGATCTAATTACCTTCTATTTAAAACCCTTATGTGTGGTAGGTCCCCAGAGACCCTCAGATCCATTTAGGTCTGCCGGTGGTGAGTGGTAAACCCCTCCTGTAGTTATAACATTGTCATATTTCATATCCCCATAATTTTTTGACATCTTAGTGACTTCTTTGCATGCCTAGTTGTTGTCTATGATTATTTAAGCCTTAATTTGTCTTTTTAATTAATGTTTAATTCATTTTGGTCTAATTTTTGTTTAATTAATTTTCTTTTAATTTTGGTATAATTAGAGGCAATTAAATCGTAAATAATTTTGGGTTGAACAAAGAAAAAAATATAGAACAAAGAGTTTCAAGTTTCATGTTTGTGTTGTATTTTTGTATTAGCCTGACAGATTTTCAACACCCTGTTGACCACACAATACAGCCCTAAACTCCCTGTAAGTATTATTGCAAGCGTAAATAGCCACACTGTCTATCTCTTGCTCTTTGGTTTACTATGCGGACTGGAGTGTGTCTCTCTCACATAGTGGAGACAGTTTGTCTGGCGGGGGGGGGGGGATGAGTGGTGGCCTTCAACAACCAGTCGACAAGACTTGACAAGCCAAGCCTGTTACAGAGAACAGACAGCTGAACAGATTGTTTCACATATCAGAGGGTTAGATCTGTGTAGCTCTGTGTTTATGTGCACTGGTATACCAGATGTTGTGTACATTTGTATGCAAGGAAAACATTTCACAGCCCTTAATTTTTCTTTTACACAACTCTGGGAACTGACCCCCCCCCCCATCTAAGATATGTGGAATGGACCTGTTAAGGATCTCCTGGATGATGAAGTCCGGGCTTTTAAAGTGATAAAACAAGAAACATTTAAATTTTACCATCCAACGCCGGTAGACCCCCTCCAACAAAGGTTTTAAGTGGAGTCGTATCTGTTCTTTGCAGCAGGCTCTTGATGACTTGCTGGCAGCCTGCGCTACTAAGTTCTGCGGTTTCGAACACCCCTTCCCTGCCAATCAAACTTTTGGGTTTACTAGGGGCGCAAGTAACAAGTGTAGCCTTCCTGCATTATTTCGTGTAATTCCCGGGGAAACTCCCTCAAAAAAGAGATTTTCACACGGTGTTACCGCAAACCTCTCTTAGCTATACTTCCACCATGCAAAGTTTCAAGTTTATAACATCTATAGGCATAAACGTCAATTAAGGGGTACATGAAAGTGCTCTGATCATCATCGGTCCGCAGACGATTTTGTTAACACGTATGGTATCCGCTGATTGGCCAGCCCACCAGTATCACCCCAATTAGTAGCACCCTTATTGATAACAAACTTACCAACAATGACTCTAATATCTCGGCAGGTAATCTCAATGTTGACACCTTGGTTTATTTATCTTTTTCGAAATGATTACAAGTCTGTTTTCCTATTTTTTGTTTTTTGTTTGTTTCGTATGACAACAAGGAAACTCCGCAAAGCGCCTACAAAGGGACCCTTCCCGGACGTCTAGGCTGCTGGTAGGTGTTGAACCTCGCCGCGGCGTAACTTGAGGTGGGCGTGGGATGGGCAGGGGGAGGGCCAACATAACCCCTGTCCCACTTCTCAATACGCTTCCGGTCCAGTGAAGATATTCGAAATAGAGTGCGCCCCCAAGAGTTTTCCCGCGTGAGGTCGTTTTCAAACTGGTCGCATCGTTCGCCCGGTCCCTGCACCTCATCAAAAGGCGCTATGATGAGCTGACGTGTGCAACTGCGCACTGGTGGACCACCCCCTCACCTAATAAGCCCCGGTCACCTCTTCCTGTTTACGAAAGATTCGACTGTCAATAAAAATGTAGCTCTGTTGTGTAAATCCATTGTAAGAAATTTCAAACTGCCATTCTTTGCCTTGAACTAATTGGGCTCGATCGCAACAATTGTCGTACTACATTGTTCTTAAAAAGATTGTTTACATTATCCCTTGAAGCCTCCCATGCATTTTCATACCATGTGTATAAACCTTTCCATTGTTGATAAACAAACCGCGATGGTTGCATGGGCAGCCAAATGTTATCTACATATTCAATCGTGTTTTACAGACAGTATAACTCAATTCAACGCTTCTGCAAACTTTCATTTAAAGAACACGTCCCATTTTAGTTACTTTAATTGTTTCCAATAAATTCAACACTGTTTTTTAATGTTTGTGTAACATTGATACAAACTGTGGCTGTCTGTTTTTGCTTTGCATTAATGGCTTCTCATAGTTTTCCAAACTTGGTTGGCAAAACCTCGGGCTGTGACGTTGCAATAGAATGGTCAATACACTGTGATTGTGCATGCACAGTGCAGTTCAATCAATCCCACCATGCTCCGGCATCCTGGACAATGTTTGTACAAGGTCATCAGCCCAGCCAGCGGTCTTGGACAAGACCGATAGGCCTTGGGCTGAGCGAAGTAGCATCGGCCTTGCATAATACTCGTCACCCGCAGGGTTACAGAGTCGAACACTTGCATCATCTTTGAAAAGAAATTCACATTTTTCAAATTAAACACACGTTTGACTCATTTGGACTGAATACGTAATGTATACAAGTCTCAGATTTTTCCAGTAAACAATAAATAAATATTTTGCATCTCCAAGAACAAATTGCCCAGTATAGTGAATCGACCAACTCGTGTACACTTCAACGACATGGAAATCCAATTATATCTAACTTCAATCCACCCATGGCAAGGAGAAAATGTTTCCACATACATTTTTGTGAACGATACTTTATTTTCAATAGACAAAATAATAAAAACCGCAGACAATAGAACATTATTTTTACCATAATATATATAATTAGAAATTACATAAACAAATTAAAAGCGTTGATTATACGTTTTCAGCACAAAACTGTATACATTCTGTTACGTAGTATTATGTCGAGATGGAATATGCCGGTGTCATAGTGAAATCTGTCCCTCTGAGATTTTGTTCCCCCGGCAAGGGAAATTAACACGGGCTAGGAGGATGAATCAAAAGAGGGCGCTATCAGAAGAAGTTTGTACACAGTTTGCCGTATGGGGGACAGAATCTCCGGGGGGGGGGGCACAGAATCTCCCACAACTCCGGGACTGTTCTCGGGTCTTACATAATGGTTTTGTCAACAATAGATCAGATATCAAGGTTAATCAGAATGGTTTGTCGTCCACAAAAGTTCGGACATGTTGGTTTGTCGGACACAGTCGTGCGTAATGAATTGTCGGACACAATGGGTCGGACGTAATGGTTTGTCGGAGACAATGGGTCGGGACAATGTTTTATCCGACACAATTGGTCGGGAATAATGAACTGTCGGACACATTTGGTCGGTAGTGTAGGTTTATCCGACACAATGGGTCGGGCATAATACATTTTCGGACACAATGGGTTGGACATATTGGTTGTCGGACACAATTGTTCGAAATAATGGTTTATCCGACACAATTGGTCAGGAATAATGGTTTATCCGATACAATTGGTCGGGAATAATGGCTTATCCGACACAATTGGTCGGGAATAATAAATTATTTTTTTTGTGTAGGCTGTGTTGGCACTCATAGCCATATGTGGCAGATTTTGCACGCTGAGTATGGTAAATAATATTTTTACCAGCACATAAAAAACCACAGCCCTGTGAGCTGACCCCCTTCTTAGAATTGTGGAGTTGTCCAGTCTAGGATATCAAGGACGTTCAACTCGCTGTGGGCTTTTAATCTGGGAAAAACATTGACGTACATAACTTGTGACTCCTATATTAGAGTTACACGGCGCCCGTGACATGGTTTTAAACGCATTTTTTGTCATTACATGGAATTGTAGCTGATGTGGTATCTCTTCGCACTCCATTTTCCCAAATTTGAGCACAGCAAGTTTTGATTCAGCTCAGATTAGACTCTGCTTTAAATGTGTTCCTGAGGTACCGTCGCTGGGCTTGTAACTTTCCCTGTACGAATACTTTCTTGATATCCCTTAAGTATCCATGCCGTGAGTTGGACCACATTGTATCGCACAATTTCAACGATTGATGCAATCAATCAAACGTACTGCATACACTAAAAAATGCCGTGTCACATCCTTCCCGGATTCCGGGTTCCAGCAGTCTTGACACATTTCCGGGTCAGACTGACTCAAAGAAAGATTCAACAATGGGATTATAACTAGGATTTTGTATCATGCAGAGTCTTTTCTGGTTCCTTTTGACATAGATTCCGGATCATATTGACCCAGAAATGGGCCACGCCCCACGGAACCCGGATTTAACTGGGCCAATTCAGACCCGGATATTTTTAGAGGGTGTACAGTCATTGTTATTCCACAGTCATCCTCCTGTAGTGTTCCCCAGTGCAATCTACTGGTGAGTCTTGGAGTTTACCATCGATAATGACGCTGGACTTGTCCCACAATCCACACATAGTGACTTGTAGTTTTGCATATAAATGTTACGTTACAAAATGAACACTGTAATAACCAGAGTCTGTATTCCATTGTTATTAATCACTGTGTAACACAACTGTGTTACGTTTCGTCCTTTTGTGTGGGTGTGCAATTCTAAGGGTGGCTGGCTACGGAGTTTTCCTGCAATGCCGAAGGTGGACTTACACCTGTCACCTCAGTCACAGCATTTCCAGATGGCCCATTAGTTACTTCTGGATTTGGGTTCCCTCCTTTTGCCTATGAAAAACAAAATGAATGAAATATATAGCATTATAAAAATTATCTAAAATTAATTGAGTACATTTACACACAAAAACTGTTACAAATTTATAAGGGCGGGAACCATTGACAGCGCGCCGTCCCGTATCGATACCTCTCGTGAGCAAGACATGCTTGGAAAAAATGGCGCGACGAGATCAATCACCCCTGGGAACGAGGTTGCTAAAGACCCCCTTGCAAGGGCCGCCATCACTGAGGTCAAACAATAGAAACGCGCAAGCGCAGCGCAACCGCTTACGCGGAAGCACTACTCTCAGCCAATGGTAGGTCTTCCTCTGACCAAGGTGAGGGCGCTTATAGTGGCTTTTGGGTCTGACACGTTCCCATTACAGTTAAAAAAAGAAAAAAACTTTTGTCTTGATCCGGACAATTTTAAATTTAAGTATTTTTTTATGTCCGAAGATTTAAAATCCATTTATAAATTCAGTTTGTTTTTTGGTAAGGTTAATGAAAAATTTAAATGGTATGGATGGCGCATAACAACAGTCATCCATTAACAAAAAGCACCAAGAAATCTCAAAACAAGGCAACACGTATTAATGTATGCCTTGCTAGTTTAGACATAGTTCTCTCATTGCATCCACAATCTATTTGGTTTTTTTTTGTGTCATCTGTTTGTCTTGTCTCCATTGTTGTACTTTGTCTGTCTTGGCTGTCTTCTACAAGACATGGCTTAATCTGACAGCCTCATACTCATTTTTTATTTGGGTCTATTTCCCCTATATCTGTTACAGCGTTTTCCCTTTAACAGTGATCCGCTAGCCAGTTAAACCATTTGAGGAATAGTCAAAATTCACTCCAAGTGGATTGTCCGACTGGCTATGTGTTGAAAACCATCCTTGTTTTATTTGAAATATGGGCTTTAGTTATTAAAAACCTAACGGAATGGTGAAATGACAAGCTAACTGGCCCTGCTGGATAGACACTGAAAAAGGGCAAACCCTGATGTATTGTTCTTACTATTTGGCTTATCTAAATAATATTCTGTAAATGTTTATTTAGAGGAGTATGAAATAAACGTTGACTTGAATTGAATAAATGAAAAGATGACGTACCATACACTTGCATTCATTTTTCATGCGACGTATCTCCATTTTGAGCATTTGTAACTCCTTCTGAGTGTCTACTGTGTTTCTACTTGGACGATCCTGAGTGAAGACTGACATATTTGTGTTCTGGGCGGGCCGGACATCATTCCTCGTTTTGATCTGAAATTAGACATTAAGATACATTATAGACGAATACCGTTTGCTCTGAATAATGATTGTGGATTTATTGTTATGAACAATCATGACACTTGGTCAAATAACAGTTTGTGCAAAATTAATTTAGCAATCGCTTGCCACCTTTTCAGACACTGATCCAACCAGAGTCATCCAAAACTTACAAATTGGAGCTCGAATGTTACCCCACCGGGCATCCCATTTTCCAACCGCTTATTGGCAATGGCATAATCTGCATGAGTTCAAATAAAAATGGCGTTACCTTTGGCACGAAGACTACACACAGCGTAAATGTCGTTGCCAGCCATACTATGGAAGCCACTATGGCATAATGAGAATTGCGTTCCTCCAGAACAAAAGATACAGGAGCACCGATAAACGATAAAATCAGAACATTGTAGATGCAGACACCTACAACAAAAGATAAAGAGATATATACATGTGTTTCAATTTTATGATTTATTTGTTTACAAACAGGCGTCACAGCTTACAATAGAACCATTGCATTGGCCGCCATCGCTGGAGTCAAACAATGGAAACGGGCACAACTCTCAGCCAATGGTTGGTCTTCATTTACCTCAGTGAGGGCGCTGTTTTGAGGGCTTTTGACGTCATGTAATAGCAAGTGGTTTATTATAGAATGCGTAGGCCCTATACTTTTAAATGCAAAGCTCATTGAAAAGGAACTTGGTAAAACACAGTAGATAGGTTTCGTAGCACGGGGGTGGGGAAGGGGGTGGAGGCGGCTAGATGATGGTTCAGCTTTACTCAATTTTTGTCCCTAAAAATTTCTGCATTACTTTTAGATACTTGTTTCACATCAAAGTGAACATTGGAAGTGATTAACAACAAAAATAGGGGAAAAGTTTTGGGACGCTAGGTGGCAGCAGACCTACCAGGTAAGCCCGTTATTCTCGGTAATGTGCGCATGCTCAGAACTACGTAAACAATGGACATTTACCTAATGAGTCTGGTGCCACCTAGTGTTCCAAAGTCTCGCACTCTCGTATAAAGAATTCCCTACCAATATACTTGGAGTCATTGAGTGCAGGGATGGATACTTTTCTTGTCTCCCAGGCCAAGAAAGCTCCAAATATCATCAGCAAACCATCAATGACGTAGATGGCGCCTATCCAGTAGATCTGGTTGTTCGATTCACAGAGATTACGTACAGGAGTGTGGAGAATGTCATCATTTTCACTATCAAGCTGAAGTAAAAAGATATCAGGTTGTTTTAACGAACCATTGGTCCATTAAAGTTCTTTTAAAACTGTTTGTCTTATTTGGTGATACTTTACATATCACAACAAGATTAAATTATATCAACCCTATAAATATTTACTTTGTGTTTGTCATGTGACGTCATTTGATTATGTATGGATTTGATGCGCATGTCAAATTGGGTCATTCCATACATTAAATTTGTGTGAAACTGTAATAGGCTACAGGCACATGTAGTTACAACATCCTCAGTTCAACCACTTAGGTTTAAAGCTGCGTGGCTGGATTATTATTACTATTTTTTTCGCTGAACGAATTATGAGAATTGATGCTGTTTCAAAACGAAGCATACACAAGCTTTCGCATAACATGCAAACTTGTTTGTGCATGGCCGATAGACGTGATTTAATATTGGGATGCCCTTTATTTTTGTTTTCAATAAAAACTACTAATTATTGGAGGATTTTGTCGTGCAATACCTCAAAATAAAGCTTGTAACTTTCTCAAATCTTTGATAAGAGCAATTTTAGACTTTAATGTAAGCTTTTGTGGCGGGCGAACATAGTTGCATTGTCATAATTCTCATTTTTAAGTTTCTAGTATCTAATAAAAACAATTATTATATAGCTAATACTGAATTTGTTTATAACATTTCGCTGGGAAACGGAACTTTTAGGGCTTCATTATTATTTCATTTTACGCTGTGGGACTAAAATCGTATCCTGTATTTTGTTTTGTGTACGCCATATTGTTCTGTATAGCTTGAGATCGAAACAAGCTTGAAAGTCACTGGTAGAGCTATAATGTGCTGCATATTGCTACATCACAATTATATAAGTAATTATTCACTATTTTCATTAGAACATATTGCTTACGTAACATAAATGCCGCATGAACCGACCGAGCGCCCTCAATCAAAAAACACACCAAGAGGGTTGGAGGTGTGTGCGTTGTGTTGACCCTGATGCTAAGACATGAAGCAGATTTTGTACGCTGGGCATGGTTGTGTTTTTCCCAACGACCATAAAAACCACACAACCCTAGGGACTGACCCCCTACCCCCTCTTGTATAATCAAAATGGTCCAGTCTACGATATCAAGGATGTTCAATTTGCTCAGGGCTTTGCAACTGTGAAAAACAATGAAATACATAACTTGTGACTTCTGTAGGAAGACATTGGGCTCGTATAAGGGTTTTAACATACATACCACTTTAGTTCCCATTTTCTCAACTACTTCCAAAGGGTCCACAATGTCCCATAAAAACAATATGATAATATCAATCACGACGAGGGAGGCCACGCAGCTTAGTAACCAGTAATCCTTGACTACCTAAAAATAAGAGAGAAAAAAATCCTTGTTATGAAAACAAGAATCCCAATAACATTTCATGAGAATGTTGGCGGTAACAGAGTGTGTCACATAGACGTCGTATTATTGGCAATGCAATTAACTATAGAGCTGTGGTTGATTTGACATTTTCCTTCAAATTCGGTTTTCTAGGCTCGATACTGCAAATCACTTTTAGTTGCTTAGCAAAGATGTGACGTCACATTACAAATCGCTATGGTATTACTGACAACTCATCTTAAGATGATTCTTAGTGCTTTGTGAAATTTGCCCAGGACCTTTTTGTAATTTGTCCCTGAAAAATTTTACTCATAAAAACACCCTTTACTTTTTGTAAAAAGAAATTCCATTTATTTCTATCATTTTCTGAAAAAGACAGCCTAAAGTCAATCAGGAAAATAATGCTGTTTTGTATGAGTTTTTAGGCATTGTATGGTGAGGTATCAATGTTTATTCAATTTGCGGTTATATCTACTTTTCCGTGCAGAATGTTCTTTAGAACTTGTTCTTGCTAATTTTTCTACTCATATTTCGTTTTGTTTTGTCAAATTTCCTGACGCTAATATACTTGCAAAGTACCCCGATGTGTCAAATTCCTTAAAGGTATTACACAAGAAAACTCGCAACTAATGTACATTACATAACATTGGCTAGTAACCTATGTTGTAAGCAAGTTTGTGTTCAACGGCTTCCGGGCGTTTAGCCTTGTTGGCAAGTGTGCTGATGTGGCTGGAGTTTTTGTCCCCGGAGATTCTGTCCCCAAAACAGTGGACTGCGTTCAAATTTCTTCTGATAGCGCCCTCTTTTGAATCTTGCAACCTCCTTCATCCCAATATCCCATAATGTAGGGGACAGAATCTCCGGGGGCAGACTTCCCCGTAACACCGTAATGCAATATATACGCACACTTTTACAAAAACCGGTAATGAAATTGTCTTGCAATATATTTCAATTAGGCTTTGAAACAAACTAGGCTAGAAAAACCTCTGACATGTTCGTACTTGAAACAGTCTTGCAATGACGCAATGGACCAAACGATGCATAATACTGAAAATCAGCTGCAGTTCAAAATGAAAGTCACAAGAATCTGAAGTCGTTGGTGCTGTTACAAATAAGAGAGACTAACTGTACCGTTTTCATTGCTGTTTTGTTGGTGAAGATTTTATGCACTCGCCACGTCTTGCTGAACAATGATCCGAAGGCCATGGAGAATCCTATGGTCAGCAGCCACGTATTCGCCTGGAGGAGTTAAATAATAACATCATTACATACATTTATACATTTTATAAGCTTTAATGTGATAACTTCCATGTTTTTAAAACTATAATTTTTCAATTTACACGCAAACGATATTTTGTGTGTTTACACTCATCTAAATAAAAGTAAATGGCATAACAAGAGCGTCGAAAAGGGGCTTGTTTAAGAGAAATGCAACCGGAAAATACAGTCATAATTGGCCAGAAGTGCCCCCAGAAAAAATGGTGCACCCCACTGTGACACCTACCATTTTACCCTATGACTTTGACACATCTTCTTGAAGTAAACAAATGAGATTCCCAGTCCCCTGGTACCCTGGTCCCCGGGTCACCTTGTCCCCTGGTCCCCTGGTCCCCTGGTCCCCAGGTCCCCTTGAACCCCGATCCTGGTTAATTCTATAGGTGAGATACACTATAAAATATCCCAGGTCAGAATTCACCCGGATCCAGGTTTCATGAGGCCTAAACGATTTCTGGGTCAGTATAGCCCGGAATCTGTGTCAAGATGACCCTGAAATGGCTGAAACTGACACAAAATCTGAGTGTAAATTCCTTTTTATTTCACCACGTTCCGGGTCAGGAGTGGGTCAGGCCCCATGGGACCCGGGATCCAGACCAATATCGCCCGGGGGTTCTTTTACAGTGTACCTAGGTTTTAGGGGATGTAAACATACTAGATTGTATCACCTTGCACATCCAGACGAATGTTTCCTTGGGTGCAATGGCCATGTCTATCCCAAGAAAGATGATTGAAATGTAGGCTAAGATTCCTCCAATAAGCATCAGGTTGTTTATATTCGGGCTGGACATCTTGATGACACTGTAAGATTGGACCAAAACAAAAATGAAATATTAGACTGGGTGAGCGATACAACTGAGGTTATCCGCAGGTGGGTTCTACACAAACTTTTTTTTGAAATAATAAGTTTGGGTACACTGCAAAAATGGGGGTGTTCAAATTGACACCATGGGTATTGTCACATATAGATACCGAAGAGAGAATCAAAGTCTTATCGCAGGGTGTTAAAACAACACCAACGTAATTTTTGGGCAGAAATGAGTGTTATTTTGGTATATATGTGACAGCACCCATGGTGTCAATTTTAACACTCCAGTTTTTGCAGAGTAGAATTGGTCGTGTCAGTGTATAACAAGTTCGTACATGCAACAAAGTCAGACTCTCATGAAAACGCTCCGTGCAGATCACAGGTCACTTAGGCCACATAGGCCCATTGCATCTGACGTCACGAGCCTAAAACAGCCCCGTCGTTGAGGTCAAAGGAAGACCTATCACTGGCTGAGAGTTGTGCGTGGCGCGCCTACGCGTGTGAACGTTTCCATTGTTCGGCCTCAGCGATGCAAGGGGTTTATTGAGTTTGTGTGAACATTTGAATTGTTTTCAAACCCTACAATGAAGTACGCTGATGTCAGCACATGCTGAAATTAATACTTCCATTGTCTTAACCACATCGTACACACTGGTCAGCTCATACATGCCATGATAACCTAAGCTGGACCATGCCACTCGTCCCAGAGGGGATGTCAATTAACAAGGGTCAGTGATTTGATTAGAAGGGAGCTGGACAAAACTCTGCCTGGATCCTTGTGTACAAAATCGGTATGTTAATTGTCAACGTTAAATAAAACCAAATTATAAAACTTAATTAATTGAGCAAGCAAATAAGCCTAAATTAACCCAGGCAATACCTGGACATGTTAACACAACACTTTGATAAAACAAATCACTAGAAAGTGTCAACCAAACCCTTTTAACCTGTGGAAAAAGCTTGTAACGGACTTGGCACCTCATAAAAAGCATGTGCTTTCACAGTGTTCTTACCGAAGCTTTCTAAAGTGAATATTAAATGCAAGGAAGCAGCACGCCAGTATGATTCCGAAGACAGCGAAGATGGTTCCCGTTAAGAAAACGCCCAGCGTAATCGTTTGATGGTCCACTTGCTCAATGATGAAGTCGATGGGTGGCTTCCCTCCTGTGGAGGAGGAAATTAAAGCACAGATTTAGGCCTGCTACTCTACCTCATTGCGGATCCATCCCTGCCATATCTACTGTGGGTGTTTATTTTTTAATTACACCCAATTAAACTTAAAAGTAGGGCAAGTCCAAGAGTGTGCCCACGTTCCCTTTGGTTTTTTTTTCAGAAAGTTGAAAATAAAAGTTAAGATAGTCAAAATTGGTGATTTCTATTCTATCCTATTTAAGTTGACTATTGTCCTTGTGATCCTGTAGCATGCACTACATTTGGTTGCTTCCAAGTTGCCTGTAAAAGTTGCCTCGTGTGACAAGGCCCATAACACTCTAAAAGCGTCAGGGTCCCGTGGGTTTGACCCATTTCTGACTCGGCAGTATGACCGGGGATTCTGTGTCAAGAGGACCCAAAATGACCCAAAATGACGCAGAATCCGAGTTGAAAACATTTTAACCGCATTCGTTATCATGGTAAATGCATTTTTGAATGCATTCACAAAAGGGCCCAATTTAATAAATTTATTAAGCAGAAAATACTGCTTAGCAATTTTCTACGCTAAGCACCAAAATAATTATTGGGGCACCAGTCACAAGAATGTAAACTTTATGGAATTTTGGCTGGTAACCAGTTTTTGCTAAGCAATATTTTGTTGTGCTTAGCAAGTTTTTGTGCTCACAGGTTTTACAAAATGTTGCCCTGTTATTGGGCACGCCGAATTACAAACTTCATTTCGGTGTTGAATTGACTTATAGGTGACTTTCGGGACGCTGGGTGGCAGAAAACTTACCAGGTAAAATCCATTGTTCTGGGTAATGTGCGCATGCTTAGAACTACGTAAACATTGGACATTAGCTGGTAAGTCTGCTGCCACCTAGCGTCCCAAAGTCTCCCATTACATCACTAACCTGGCCAGTGGATCTCTTCATAGCCCAACGTACTAAGGACGTCACCGTTGCCTACGGTTGGGTCAACCAATCCTACCCGAACAGGTACTCCTTCTGTTAGCGGAATAAGAACATGAAATAGCTACCGGTAAATCGCTGTCGCTTTTAGGAAGTGACTTGGCGTCAAATAAAATTAACAAAGTAAGTCAATCTTTGCACAAAACTTTGATACATGTTCATATTGTTAACATTTTCTCCTCAGTTTCAGTACAGCTTCGTAATTGCACTAATTAGCATGAACGGTTCATCGATAGACTGCGGTGTGAAATTTTTATTTTCATTTTGGCAGCTCTTACTATTGTATTTTCCTTTTCACGAAGTGACGATATAACAACTCAATGAAAATGGCGCAATAATTTAGTTTAAGATATCACAACCTGGGCCTAATTTTGTATTCATGTTAACCAGTAAGCAAATTTTAGAGCTTGCTGTGGCAGAAAAAATGTGCACGAACAAAATACATTTTCATAACAGATCAAAAAGAGTTAGCAGTGCGTGGATTTCCCTTGTAACATAACATCTCCTTTAACTAGGACAGCGTGCCTTTTGCGTTGCTTCTGGAACACAGCGGTTATGAAATAGAAACTGTGCGTAAATGCAGCTCCGTTAGCAGAGAAGAAAACGTCTTCTTACAGTCCATATGAAAGTCACGTGGCCTATAGGTTTGCGCGTGCGTACTGCGCGTTCCTAAAGCATTTATGGCTTACTTAGCTAGGGTAGCGCATGAGCGCAGAAAACACAACAATTTTCTAAGCACAAAAAAGCTTGCTTAGCAGAATAAGAATACCAGCCCAATCACATGTATACTCTCAGACTAAATTTCCTGCTTATATTTGCACTGCAAACACAAGGGTGTTAAAACTAACACCTTGGGTGTTGACACATAAAGATACCTAAGAGAGAATCAAAGTTAACATAACACCAACGTTTCTGTTGGCAGAAATTAGTGTTATTTCAAGACCCTATGGAAAAAATGTTGATTCTTTTTTCGGTATCTATATGTGACAACACCCGTGGTGTCAAGTTTAACACACCCAATTTGTTGCAGTGTGCATGGGTGAAAGTTGCGTTAAAGGTATAGTGTCATACTTTGGTAATGACCCTGAATAAATTGTGTAATTTTTATCCGAAAAATAACTTGTTATAAAGTTAGTAATGGTAGTAAGCATCCTGTGATAAAATTTCTTTCACAAGTGACCTTTATTGTATCTTTCTTGACAATTTGGCTTACAAATCAGCATTACGTTGCCAAAAAAAAACCCAAAACAGTCTATGGTCATTCCTTTAATTATGGTTGGAACGTTACTGTTACTTTCAAGTTTTCATGTAAAATGTCCTTACACCTTTTTGTGTGAGAGAAATTTGGTGTTAATGGTGTCCTACCTTTAATTTGCTGCAGCTCTAAGAGGCAAATTCGGTCACCCTTTTCCGTGAATTGAACCGGGCCCTGTTCAAGATATAAAACACAAATAGTTTAATGCTGATGAACAGTTCGTTTGCTGGTTAAGATTGAAAACAATGGCAATTATTTTTTCTGAAAGATTCAGACGGAAGACCAACATTTTATATTAGGAAAGTGAAGCGCTGGTTAAAATTATAGTTATTATGCCCACACAATGGGTGAATTTCGGACGAAAGGTGGCAGCAGATATACCTGGGGCCGATTCCACAAAGAGCTATATCTTAAGTGCAAATATATCTTAATTGTTAATCAAAGTGTGATGTCACAATACAAATCACTATGGTGATACTGACAACTCATCTTAAGTTGAATCTCTAGTAAAAACTCTAGCCTTGATTCGAGTTGCATTTTCTGAACTTAATCTAAATCTATGATGCTGTTATGGCAGGATAGGTAATCTATGAAGGGATCATACTTGAACAAAGTCTAACAACCTCTGATAGGTCAAGCAAGGGAAAAACAACTGTAAGTATTAATTGAGGGAGGTGGTCTTCGGAGTCATGAGAAGTACTGCTGTCGCTTTGATTAGAAAAGTAAAAACTCTAGACTTGATTCGAGTTGCTCTTTCTCAACTTAATCTAAATCTATGGCGTTGTCCTATGCAAGGTGGGTAATCTATGGAGGGAACAGTCTTAAGCGAAGTCTAACAACCTCTGATGATCGTTCTATCGATAGCCTTTAGAAGAACCAGATCTTACCGAAACGCCCTCAAACATCATGGTGTCGAAAATGTCAAACATGATATCGATGGTCACGTTGTCATCGTATTTAAAGTCAGCCAAAGTCCTCGGTGGATCTAAAAAGGAGCATGCAAATGAGAACTTGAAAGAACAAAAAGAATCATATACGATTTCGAAGCTTTGAACTCTCACTGTCAAAACAAAGGTAGCGAAAAAGAGAGCGTAGCTGCGGGGGTCACAGGAGAAACTTAAATGTTAGATTTTGTCAATTTCTGTTTACGGAATTGATGTCCTTGTTTGTTAATGTGCACTCAATCTGGCCCGAGGACGTGAAGACTAAGAATAAAGACAAGTAAATACAACCAGGGCAAGAAATCTGACGGTACCTTGAAATAATTATAAATAAAGCAACACACAACCGTTCCTCCGACCCCGAAACATCATAGACACACATTATTACTGACACACATCGGCCTAGTCGACCCATTAAATCGAGGACTTCTATATTTTGTTCTACCGTTTACATTCACAATTTGTACATGGCTGTATTCAAAAAGAGAAAACCTTAAACTGATGGGCTTTGGGTTATGATGTTGGTCAAGCGGTCCGCTTAGGATGCAGCCCTTTGGTGCTGGTATGATGTACAATCCACACTGTACCATTATTACAAGACAGGCGTAGACAGTGATCACATAGGGCAAAATGTTGCTAATATTTTATTTATGAGTTTCCAAACACTGTTGGCTACGAAAGCCCATAGGCGCGCCGACAAAATGAAATTTCGAATCCGTCATTACGGATTCACAATTCGTTATTACGGATTCACGATCTGTTATTACAGATTCACGATCCGTTATTACGAATTCATAATCCGTTATTACGGACTCATGATCCGTTGTTACGGATTCACAATCCATTATTACGGATTCGCATTCCGTTATTTAGGCTACGGATTGGCAATTATGAATCTCTCACAACGGACTGTGATTCCGTAATAACGGACTGTTTATTCGTAATAACGAACTGTTAATCCTTAATACCGGATTGGAAATTTATTTAGTGTTGGCGTTTATGGGCTTTCGTAGTTGGCCATACCATCAGCTTCATTTGAATTGATACATTGTACATTCAGGTTGAACAAAAAATTAAAAACCAAACAATCAGCTGAACCCGCGGCAATTGTTTTAGTTTTCTAATAGAACTTTTACGGAAACAGGGGGCAGGTTGAATAACCAAGAGATTAATTGCGTACCTAAATCACGAAGCTGTCTGTCCGCTTCTTCGAGGGCAAACGCTGCCGCCCAGACCGAGTCGTAGCCCAGGGAAATCTCGGCGTAGCCAACGAGAGCTTCTGGATTTTCTCCTGCAATCTCGTGATAATTCTTCAGAAAAGTCTCAGATGTCTGAAATTGTCAAAAACGTTTAACACCATTTAATCGTTCAACCTGTGAATATGTTGCTAAAATACGGTTAGTTTCAGATAGTAGCCTAATCAAGTGGGGATAAATACCTTTTAGGGGGGTTTTACCGTAAAACCGAATTTGGACTGTGTGGAATTTCATGACCACAGAGCTCTGAGAATGAAACCTTGATCCACCTATTTTGTACTTTGTCTTTTTGGACTGAAATTATTGGGTGGATCAACGATAAAGTGGATATCAATGTTGTTTTAGACCATGAGGCAAAACTATTTGGTATTCTGAATAATAAAATGACCACCTTTAATTTAATTCTACTGCTAGGCCGCTACCATAATTATAGAATGAAGATAAACGGCAGTAAATCACCCTTTATATTATTTTTAAAAAGCTGAAACGGTCCTTTCATTTAGAAAATTAGTTTGTATCACTAATGACAAACTCGACAATTTTGATTTGAAATGGGACATATTCTCCAGTCTATGTAATGATTAATTTAGCTTAGTTTTTCTTCTTCTAATATGTAGGGTGGTTTATGTTTAATTGAATAAAAGTTTCCGCCGAGGAAAAAAAACAACCCCCAAAATAACCCAAAAAACAAAAACTACGGAGCTCTGGAAGTGCCATCTAACTTGTTGAGATCCTAAGATAATTTACTGCAGGATGATGACATCATAAACGTAAGGTGAAGACTTCCTGAGATGATTTATCTCGGGATAACGACATCTTGAAATTAAACCGAAGTCATTGTCAGGATGTTATCATCCCATGGTAAATTCTCGGTGAGTCGACTGTACGTTTAGGATGTCGACGTCCCTAGATCCTTCATTTTGGATTGTCGACATCTTACTTCAGGGTGTCTTCGTCCTGAGAAAAATCATCTAAAAATGTCTTAAGTATATAAATGACTAAGTATACCAAAGAACCAAAGAAACATTGACTTGGGCGGGACTTGAACCTAAGACATCCGGATTTACGTGCCACCGCTCTAACAACTCAGCTAGCCTTAGTGTTTGCGGTCTCCCTGTTTTGTCCCCATAGAAATCTACATTAAAATCGTTTTTCGCTTGGGATGTCTGAGGTGGTGGGTTTCTTTGTTTAAAGGGTATTAAAAAAGGGTTATTATTTTTGTCCATCAATACTGATCATGCATTTATCACATCAGGTTAAAGGTTATACAGATAAAGGTCATAGGTTATCTTAAAAAAAAGCCTACCAGCCCAGTGATCGATGGTTCCCTGCTGCCACGAGATGGAAGTGCATCAATGTAAACGGCAAAATGGTATGCTGTCGCTTCATCCATCTGTTCTATCGTACAGTCAATGCTGTCGTCTGGCACCCGCCACCATAATGGCTCGTACCATCCTATTGATACAAAACCAACGTATTAATTTAGAATGGCCCTTTTCGGAACTACGACTTGGGCTTGAGCTCCGTCGGTCATTTGGAAAACGTGCCCCTTTATGAGGCTTCAATCAGGTTGACGGAGGCCAAACCAATCAAGCCAAAGCCCCAAGCCCAAAGCCACAGTTTCGAAAAGGGCGTATGACAGAGGGTGTGGCAGGCACTCCGTGCATGACGTCACAACATTGTAAATCTTAGTAGTTATATAACGGCACCCAGACAAGAATTTAAAAGCGTCTGCAACAGCTATGATCACATATTAAGAATAAAGGCAATGTGATTGGTTTTAAATTAGACTTGCCACAAGTACTTGAACACTTTGCATAACGATAATCAAGTCCACCACACATTTAAAATGCTGTCATCGATCGCAGAATCCTGAATTAGAAATCCCTGTTTAATTGTATGGTTCTCACAATGGAGGCAATCAGCGTTGTTTGTCGGTACATCCTACCGGGGCCCAATATCAAAGACCTGGTAGCACAAACAGTAACAAAGCAACATTCTGCTGACCTGAATAAGGGTACAGCCAAAATACTAAGTCACAGGCACCATCTTTGACTGGTATCCTGCTATATTTTTTTTTCAAGCACAAAGCTTTTAAGAGAAATTGTCTGCTGAAGTCTGTTGCTCTGTGAAATTGGGCCGAGTGGTTTGTGACGACGAGAGGTATCGATGCGGCGCGCTGCCCATGGTAGCAAGGCTTGGTAACCATGTACACGCAACGTAGTCAAAAATGCGCACTACACTGTTCAACACAAGAGGCCGATTTCACAAAGACATAAGATTTTTAAAGTTAAGTTGTCAGTATTGCCATAGGGATTTGTATTGTGACATCACACTTTGCTTAGCAGTTCAAATCAATCTTAGCTCATTGTGAAATTGGCCAAGGACACTGACTCCCAAATTGACACCACTAAAGTTTCCTGTGATGATGACGTCAGGGCCCAATTTCATAGAGCCGCTTAAGCACAAAATAATGCTTATAACAATTGTCTGCTATTGTAGAAATGAGCAGGATACAAGTCACAAATTGTACATGTCATGGTATTTTGGCTGGTAAACCTTATTCTGGTGAGCATAACTTTGTTGTGCTTAGCTAATTTTTGTGCTTAAGCAGCTCTATGAAATTGGGTCCAGGTTATTTGTGTCTACTGCTGTAAACGTATAAAAGCAATTGTGAGAAAGCACCTTGCGGTTGGCGGGGGGGGGTAATCTCTCTAAAGTAGTAATGGCTTTCAGAAGAGCAGCTTAGACGTTTCGACCACCGGCTCTGATCGTCATCTAGAGAATTTGACACTCAAAACGCTAAGAGTGAGGTATTTTAATAATTCAATTGATTCACTAATTTGTTTGTCATTTTAATGGCTTTATAACTTGTGAATATTTTAGGGAAACGGTGCTTAGATTCTAAAGAACTTAACGATGAAGGCCAACTGGACGTTGGTGCCTGCTGATGCCTTTAAAAGCTTTTAGTCGTTATTCACATGAACCTTCGAACCATCAATTAATTACAGTCATTGTTTTGACGGGGAGTGTTTTCATTTATTATAGGAATACTTTACCTTCAGACTGGGTGCTTTTGGGCTAAAAAAGCGTTTTTATGAAATGAATGTGGTTGGAAAGATGTTTTAAGAAGTGGACTACAATGATTCACAGAAATAATTGTGTGTAATTGTTCTTTTACTTCGTGAACTGAGACAGCCCGCCATTTTGTCGAGTCACAAATTTGGTTCTACAAAATGGTAAACGGAAAACCACACAATTTCGGGGTATATTTGTGTGGATCATTATATTCTACTTTGAAAACATCTTGCCAACCGTAATCATTTTATAATAGCCGCTTTTTATAGCCCAAAGCTCCCAATCCGAAGGCAAAGACAGTGTCCCTCACGAATTGGCTTTCATTTTTAATTGTACGGTTTCCACAAATTGTTGGGGTCTTGAAGAGGGGGTTGCTTGAAAGTTTTTAACAAGCGTTTAGCAAACGTGCTTGAGGCGTATAACGCACTAAATGGTGTTATATTGACTGGATAGGACCATAGATAATATAATATATTTATTCTGCGCGTTGCCTCAAGCACGTGACATTTTACTGCGTCAATGGCGAACCAAAGTTTTTTCTACACAGGCAGTGGAGCGCGCGCACGCACGTCCGATCTAGGTATTATATTCTATATCTATGGCGTGTATACGTCTGAAATGCGCGCCAAAATGGCGCAACCGAAATTCACGTGATGGTGACGTCAGGTGATGTATAAAAGCAAGATGTGTGACAACACCATGTTATACTAGGGGTAATATATCTAGGGTAATCTCTCTTGAGTAGTACTGGCTCTAAGATGACAGACATTCAAATGGAAGGTTTGGAAAATATAGTGATCCAATGGCTTCATATTTTGGTTGCCATTGTACTGGCTTCAAGCTTGGAATTGATTTAGGGAATATGGTGCGTTCGAAGAATTTAAAGGTCAATTCGAAATGTTTGCTACTGCTTCCCTTAAAAGCTTTTTGTCATTAAGTTTCGAAACGGCAATTACAATAATAGCTTTCAACAGGGAGTATGTTTTCATTCAATTAGAGGCCAAAGAGGAAGGGAAATAACCAATTAACTTTTGTGATGTACTCATTTTCCAATAAATATTACTTCATGAATTGTGACTGGGGAAATAAGTCTTTAACCTCACGTCAAAGTGGTGCAAATTGCCATTGTATTCGATAACTCCCCCAAGTGCATAATTTTCCAACATCCAAAACAGTCAATGACATAATTCTGAGAAAAATGGATCTTTACATTTTTGGTTCATAACTGACTTTTTCAGAGCGAAATTTGAAACATGACGTAATTGAATTTTGACAACTAATGGATCTTCACATTCCGAGGAGAAATTTGTCGTCAGTCAAAATGTCAAACTCAAGGCCGTTTTGATTAAATATTATCGAAAGTCAGGAATGCACCAAAACATCCCCGTACAAAAATGTAGAGACCCATTTTTCTCCGAATGATGTCTTCAAATGTTTTGGATGTTTGCAAATTGTGCGCTGGAAGGGTATTGCATCGATTGCATTTTACACCATTTTAACAAGAGGTTAGAGACTTGTAACTTTTACCTTTACAGACATGAGATCTATTGGAAAATGACTTCATCACAACATTGAATTGGTCATTTTCCTTCCTGTTTAAATACTAACCTGGTAAAATCCATACATATTTAGCGCCATACATCTTCAAATGATACGCTTTGCAGAACACTTTTCTTGCCTTTTCTGCATAGAAGCCACCGATAATTATTCGAGCTCCAAGTTTCTGAGAAACAAACAACAACAAAATTAACAAATGTCTCACGAAAAAGAACAAGAATAAACCTTATGCACTCGACGTCATTTAAGTAGGGCGCCCTCGCTTCGAGGTCACAAGGCGATTGTTCATTGGTTAATCAAGTGCGCTGCGCTAAAAATCTGTGTGTTTCCAATGCTTCATCTATAGTGTACATCTAAGATGGCGGAATGGATGACGTCAATGCATTAAAGCTATATTTGAATAATCTACCATACGTCGTTTTTAATATCATTTAAGACATGGGCTCTGCGATTTAATCAAAATAATAATAGATAGTGTTTATTTTTATAAAGTTCTTGTCAACTAAAATGTAAGATGTGAAGGTTTTACCGCCACAGGTTGTTAAAGCGAAAACTAAACTGGTTTAGAGAAACTCCTATACCAGAATCTAGCCCCAGTGGCCGATTTCACAAAGAACTAAGATTGATCTCAATCTTAATCATCAATCTTAATTGCTCAACAAAGTATAATGTCACAATAAAAATTACTGTGGCAATCTTGACAGCGCTTTAGATGAATCTTAGTGCTTTGTGAAATCTAGCTCAGTTTAGTTTAAGTTCGACCCCCCACTCTGGGTCAGTTTCACCTGCACTACGGGTTTGTGTGATCCGCCACACGAGTCAGTTTGACCCACATTGAGGTCAGGTTGTATTCGTACAACCCTAGTCAGTTTAAGTTGACCCCCCTGGATCCGTTTGGTATGGAAATGGGTCTTGATTTGGGGGACACTGGGTTCCATTCCACAAAGAGCTAACATCGATCTTAACTGCGAATTAATTTGAATTGTTAAGCAAAGTGTGACGTCGCAATACAAATCACAACGGCAATACTGACAACTCTTAATATGAATCTTAGTGCTTTGTGAAACCAACCGGCCCCATGATCCGTTTGGAACGGAAATGGGTCTTAGTTTTGGGGGACTAGGTTCGATTTCACAAAGAACTATACGATTGATATCAACTCAGAATCAATTGTTAATTGCAAGTGTGACGTCACAAATACATACCACTTGATACTGACTATACACATCATAAGATGAATCTTTGAATTTTTGGTGATTTGTGAATTCGACCCCTAGGCTTAATGTCACACAGACAGAGAATTAGCATTGATCTTAACTGCCAATCAATCTTAATTGCTAAGCAAAGTGTGACGTCACACTACGAATCAATTCATACTGACAACTCATCTTAAGATGAATCTACAAACGCGGTTACCTTGATGTTTTCAACTTGAGCTTCTGGGTTATTCACAAAGCTCTCGGCAGCAATAATTGTGACGTTGTGCAAAGAGGCCTTTTCCTCCAGATCCGACATAGCCTGTAATTAAAAAAATAATAAAACAATAGAATGGTTAAAACCAAAACGATGTGACTGATCTGGATTTTGCTGACGACATATCACTGCTGTCTGGTACTGTTGAGCAAGCCCAAGAGTTACTTGAAGGAGTTGAACATGCCGAGTTGGATTACTCATTATGCATTGTGTATAACACCACACTGCAAAAACTGGGGGTGTTAAAATTGACACTAAGGGTGTTGTCACTTATAGATGACGAAGAGAGAATCAAAATTAACATCATAGGGTGTTAAAATAACTCAAATATTGGGAGACTCATAAATGTGCGCAAGTTTCCTTCCTTCACGCGTTAAAGCAAAGTGCTTTGGACCGAAGTGGTCCCAAAATGCTCGTATACGGGCGAGACTTGCACGGTGGAATTGGCAATTTTCGGCAAATATGCAAGTTAACAGGGTTTAGAACCTTTTCACTAACTTCTAATTTCTATTGAAATATATGAGGTCTGTCATATTGGGTTACATTCCCTCTACATTATTCATACGTGAAGTGTTGTATTAATTAAAGGTAATTTTTCGCCCTTACCGAAATGTACGGAAGCTGTCAGTGACAATCTGCTTTTTCATGTTAAATTCTCTTAACAAAATGTGGAACTTTGATAACTGAGATGTGTGTACCAGTTGTCATTACAACACTGCAAAAATGGATTCTTTTCAGTAATATGTGAAAACACCTACATGGTGTTAGTTATCCCCATTTAGATACCAAGGAAATCAATTTTTGCGTGAATATTTTGTCCCCATTTTGTGTTGTACCTGTAGGGCTTTTTTTCACTGTCTATGTAGGCCTATACTAGGTGCAGCTTTAAAATTATTTTTCCATATTTTCTTGCTGGCCCGGATTTTTCATTTTAAACCAGCCTTGGGTTTTTACTGTAATATATTGATTTAAAAAAAAAAAATTTTTCATTCTCTATAATATATTTGTACATGTTGTATTGTCTCGTATATTATTCTCTATTTTATACAGTCAGTACTCCGCCATATGTTTAATCTAAAAAATTCAAAGTTCCCCAACTACACCTAGCCAATTTAATTAGGAAGGCACCTTTGAGAAACAGTGTTTTACTGAAGTTTTTCCCATAATGATGACCCAGAAATAAGTAAAATACCTGATGTCAACAATCTAAGGCCAGCATGGAAACCAGATCAAAACAATGGAAACAGAACCGGAAAGATTTCTGTACACTTTACATTTTGCTACGATGATTTAGCTTGAAAAGATGGAAACACGAATGGTCACATCAGTCAAGGTCAGAACAAGTTCAGCCCGAGCCTTAATAGATCACGCGCAAGTCTCGTGCGTGTTCGAACAGTTTTGGGACCACTTTGTTCCAACGTACATTGTTTTAATACGAAAAGGAAACAAACTCGCGCACTTTAATTTTAACGGGTCTCAATGCTCGAATACGCGCGAGACTTGCACAGTCCATGCGAGAACAGCTGGAGGTGCGCTGTCAAAGATACAGCAATTTATAACCTTTTTTTGTTGTTATTGGTAGGTCTGAAACATTGATGAAGACAGGTTTATTTATAAACAATCGTAATGCCCCGGACAATTTTAATGTAATTATATATATTTTATGTCCGAAGATTGCAAATAAAAAAAGAAAAAAAGAATCAATCCATGTTTGTGACATGTATTAAAGGGTCTGTGTACGTTTGGTAATCACTCTTAAAATTAATGGCAATACAAACTTACTTGGTTAGACGTGCAGCAGCTTTCGATAGTGTAAAGCATTTTGAAAATCATTTCACTTCAAAGTAATATGGTTATGGAAAAAGGTATCAGTTTTTATCCCTCAAAATTCAAATCCGAGAAACGTTACTGTCAGTAATGTTTTTCAGATTGTGTATTCCAATTAGGGATTATTCTTCCTGCGTGGACATAACTGATCCAAATTTTCGGCGATATCTCAAAAAACGTTACCACCTATGAAATGAATATTGACAGGTTAGTTTTATCGTATATATCGACATTTATATAGGGTTAAAAAAAAATCAAACGGTTTCAAAACCAGTTCCCTTTATAAATACACTACTCTTTATTCCATATAACAATGTAGATATCTTCCCCGTAAGAGCTTGCACAAAAAGCTTAAGGCTGCAGCCTCTTTTGGCTTTTGTTAAATTGAAGAGGATAAATATTAATAAAAAAAATGTAATATATTTATTCTTACAATACGAAAAGGATAACAATTACTCAAAAATATAATATTCTTACAATACCCAAAAGCAATCAAAAATATAGGACTCCGGTATTAAATTATCAAACAAACGGAATTGGAAATTGCAAACTAATGCTCACACACAATAAGTTAAATCACTGCTTTCCCCAAATTATGGTTTATGGTTTATTTATTAAAATTGTCATAGCAGCTTACCGCTGAATTGCGACATAATTTACAATCGCTAAAAACATTACAATATAAAGAGAAAACATTACGAAAGGCAAAAAAGAAAAAATCAAGAAATATATCTTGACCTGATTCTGGAAAGGAATTGAATATTGTTTTTCTCATATCCAATTGAGCGTGCACAAACAAAAATTCAGTACATTTAAAAGTCCGCCGGAAATTAATACAAGGCTTCCATGTAAATAGGAAAAACAACCAACAGAACAAAATTATACGTGATTGTCAAATGTTTTTGTGTACAGTTTTCGAAAATAAGTCATCCATATAATGTTCCACATGTGCCGTTCCTGTTTCCAATTTCTTTTGCGTAGCTCTTTCTTTGCGTCGCATTTTTTAAATATTTTTTTTCCTGTCTCACTTTGTGCAAAGATTTTTCCCCATTGCATCTTTTTGCATCGCATTTTTCTCGACTTATTTTCCCTGTCACAGTGTTGTAAGTTTTTTGCATCGCATTTATTTTGAGATGACCTCAGTGAGGGCGCTGTTTGACCTTGTGACGTCATATGCAAAGAGTCATAACCACACAAAAACTCTAACAGTGAGGATTTGCAAAAAACCCAAACTTCCTTTCTTACTAGAAAATTTGTGGATGAACGCTTAGACTACCGAATCTTTTTGTCTTTCCTCCTGCCTGAGTTATGACTGTTTGTTGTTGTTGTTTTTGTTGTTGCTGCTGCTTTGTTTGTTTGTTTTTTAGCTGAGATTATTTCAAACCAAATGATAATGGGTAGATGATGTTCAAATTCAAGTTTATAGACGGCACAGTGTTCACTGACAGGATGCTAGAGCAACTGTTTGCACAATAACAAGTATTAAATACAATAATTCTATTTAAATATATTAACAGCTCATACTAAAACTAAAGATCATGTAATAAACCACAAGGGAAACTGACTGGGTAAATTTTAAATAATTTGGGTTTGAACAAAGAAAAACTGACTGGAGCGGGACTTGAACCAACGACCTCCGGATTAACGTTAGAGCACCGGTACGTTAATCCGGAGGTCGTTGATTCAAGTTCCACTCCAGTCAGTTGTTCTTTGTTTAAACCCAAATTAAAACTAAAGATATGTTTTTTTTTTAACAACAATGTTTTTCTTTTCCTCTACTCTTAGCCACTGGAGTATAGTGATTGCATCTTTGGTTCACTGGCTTCATTTCATACTAAGTGAGACACCAACATAATGTGCTTTTGAAATTTACTTGAATGCTTGTTCCGGGAACTGGAATAAAAGTTCTGCAGCTGATACGTCAAGTAATGCAATTGACGAGCCAAAAAATGTTCAACGGTCCACTTCAAAAAAAAACCTTCAACGGTCCACGCGAATATACGGCACGCAGAGTTTCTATTCACCACTTGACAATCCCCACTCTGCATGATTTTACGGAAACACATTCAAGGCAAATAAACCATTTCTTTTATTGCAATTTGGCAGATTGGTTTATGTTTGTTCTAAAAGGACACACAGTGACGTCAGTATTGACCTTGGTTCCATTGGCAGTAGTCCCAGCTTTTCGAATGTCGCGTGACCGCTTTGAGGGCTTCCAGCAGTGGCTAAGGCGAGATTGCTGAGAGGACCAACTCGTAAACATTCCCGCTATCTCCACGGGGGCAGCCATAGCCGGAGTTGCTCAATTCACGGTCAAGCCATAATTGCATGCACTCATCTTTGCAATTGCGTAGAGAAATGAACCGCGACTTCAATAGATTCACTTAATCCAATTTGTGAAGGCTTTACCTCCAAAGCTAGATTTTACAAATCTTTAAAATAAGGACAATTGCAACGGGAGGCTTTGGAATGCTAGGTGGCAGCAGACTTACGAGGTAAACTTTTATTGTTTACGTAGTTCTGAGCATGCGCACATTACCGAGAACAATGGATTAACCTGGTAAGTCTGCTGCCACCTAGCGACCCAAAGTCCCCATCCCATACACAGGCAGCATCACATGGGACTCGTCTTCATAGGCAAAAGTTTACTGAACAATATTGTGCCTAACTCAATGTCATATGACTGCTTAACGGTAAGCAAATTTGCAGATAATGTGTTTAAGCGTACTGAATATATTTCACAGGTAAGCAAGAGAATTAGGCGATCATCTTGCGCGTTTACAATGGATTTGCAGTGTTAATACGTCATTCATTTGCTTACAGTAAGCTCATTTTCTTTGCGTACGTTTAACAGCACTACGGAATGGAAGTTATACAGTAAGCACAAAATCAGCTGTTAAACAGCTCTATTAAGTTGGGGTGGGGGTTGGGGTTGGATACCACAGAACCCAGCTAAGGATTTAAGCAAGCAATCTGGAAGCCTGCTACAAAGAACAGATGACTCCATTTATCGGATGGTTCATCTGGGAGGGTCTGTACCAGTATGTCTGAACAACAATTTTGTGCACGAATTATATATAAACACAATTTCAGACCCTCAGACCCCTTCCCCCAAACCCCTCCCCCCAAAAAGCCCACAACCACAAAAAACATACAAAGTTATGGGACCTGATCCCCCTTACATATGTGGAATAGTCCAGTCTAGGATATCAAGGACTTTGACTACCCCAGGGCATTTCACTTTGGAGAAGCCAGTGAAATAAACACAATGACTCAGTGTTACCAGCGCTTACTTGGGGTTTTAAACAAGTTTTGACATACGACTGAATCACGTGCATTGTTGTTTCATCAAAGTAGCAACATATTCCCCTCTGTTCTTACGCTTGGGGTCTTTGTTAAAGGCTCAGAAACTGCAGAGGGGGATGGGGTTCCAAAAACCAGAAGAAAGGAAAACTTAAAAAACATACCAGCGCAAACAAGTCGACTGCCTGGTGAAGAGTCACCACTTTCTTCCAATTGAAGAGGTCAAATGCAGCTAGCTTGATCACATTGAAGACCGTCTCCGGAGGAAACATTCGGAATAATCTCGGGTAGAGTTCTCGGTCGGATAGCTTCGGTGAGGAGGCAGAGTACGAGAGCTGTCGGAGAAAACAGAGAAAGTTTGAGTTATTCAACACAGACTTGAGTGATTTTGTTGCTCGTATAGTTTCTCGATTTCGATGTAATTTTAAAATTGTAACTAAAACCTTCCCATGTCAGAACTGACCCTGACCAGGGTCGCAGAATATCAGATAAATTTTAGGCGGGTCAACATTGAGTTTTCTGAGTTCGGACTTTCTTTTAATACAGATTCTCAGTCAATTAGACCCTGACACCGGATAAGAAAATCCAAACATGGTTTTTAAATATCCTATAAAATCCGGATTCTGAACTTTTTGATTCGTAAATCCGCAGCCCAACTATAAGTCGAAAATAAGAGGAAACCCCATTAAATTGATTCTTGTTTTTCGGTGACTCTTGCTGTTCTCCGATTCGGAGTAAACTAAAGCTCCATGGGTAACTAATAGTCTGACCTCTAATCTGGGAATCAGTATTCATTACTGTTGTCGCAGACTTGGTACAAGACAACGATTATGGCGACAGTAGAGGTCTACAAGAACACAATAATTGTGCGAATAAACATGTAAACAATATGAGAGAGAAACAAAATTACCGGCACTAAGACTTTTAGTTGAGAAAGAATTTTATAAAGCAATATTTGAACAAAATGTCGCATGTCTAGGAAAACAAGTCATAACTATACAAACATCAGAAACAAGTACAGTGCTTCATTATAGCGTAACATGGGGGGGGGGAGGGCGCTCCCAAAACGGATGCCCCCCCCCCCCGTTGAAATCTGGATCTTTGTGATTAATCAAAAGTACCAGAATGAATTTTTACACTGTATGTGCTTTTATGTAACTTTCTCTTATAAGAAAATAGTAAACGGCATATTAAATAGATCGCGGAAATGAAGCATTACCGCGGGAGTCACTACGTAGATATGATCTTTGAAAATATATTAAAGAAAGGGGGTAAATAGCTTTCAACAACAAACAAACAAAAGCAACCGCAAACTACATTTTGATTGGCCAGAAGTGCCCAGCAATAAAGATGGTGCACCCGAGGCTATTGCCCCCTAACAAAAGTTCGCCGCTGGCTGCCTTGTAAATTGTGACTTCAAACACCCTTTACCTGAATAATATTCCAGTGGTGTGACGCCTGCGCAGTAGGTTCAGTAGCAATTGAGCATCCTCCGCCCAAGATCATGATCTTGGTGGTGCTGGTGTTGTATAACTCTCGATACATCATGTCCGTAGCTTTCCCACCATCACACTACACACACACATCAAGAATGGAGAAGAAATAAAAATTATAAAAAGGAAGCAGAAATTATGTTTACATCTGATGATTGAGTTACCAATCAGTTGCAAACATAAAAGCTTGCCAAGTGCTGGATAGAAACGCTCTGCCCTTCACGTTTCCAATTTTGTAAGTTCGCAGCTGCGCTTGCCTATTTTAATGTTTGTTATTATTATTTTTTTTACAAAGCGCAATGTATGTGTGGCCCGTTTCAAGGTTAAAATTCTTCTATAAGCCTGGGGTGGGGTGGGGGTGGAGAGCAGTCTGTAAAAACCTTTTTATAACGTGGGTGTACAGCTATCTTTGATTTCATAGAAATCTACGCAGCCAAGGCGAAGTCATAGTGACGGCTATGTTCTTCTTCAAAGAGGTCTTATTTTATTCTTGTTATAGCGATGGAGTTTTCCTTAATTCTTTATATAACGATGGGTTAGCCGATTTGTTTGTTATGCGTGATTTACATTTGATTTGTTCGGCGTTTTTACCGGTCGAATTTGTGCTTTTGGTTGTGCTAATATCTTAATATAAGTTGATTACACCATTATTTTAGTTATACATTTTCTGGTAATGAAAAGTGAACGTAATAACTGTGTAGCTTGCAAGCTTGAGGAAACCTGTAAACGAGGGTGCTTGCTTTGTGAACCAAAAACACCAGGGTTAACCCCTACCCTACCTTGATAACTGTGTTCTGCTTTTTTAAACGAGCACTACCAATCCTAATACACAGGACCTACAGCTTAATGTCCTTTCCGAAGAAAAACGGTTCGCGCAAGCCCTATTTTCGTCAGTTTAAAAAAGATTCGCTACAAAACTAACTCGCGAAATGAATCATAATGTTTTGACAAATAAGTGTTTTGTTTTTAAATAAAACAAATTGAACTAAAATACAATAATGGTTAACGTGCCCCCGGGTGCCCCATTTGAAATCGGCTTTTGGGATTTAGAAATTTCAAGAGGAAAAGGTTACATTTTATACGCCTTTTTATATTTTATATTCAATATATTTTTCCTTTTCCCTTTACACGTTTTTACACTCAAGCCAGATTATCTTCGCCAGATTATAGGTGTTGAAAAGGGGCCTGTTTAAGAAAAAAGCAAAAGGAAACTTGGCCAGAAGTGCACCCATAGAAAAACGTCGCACCACTTTGTGTCCCCTTACCCATTACGGCGCTGGGTTCCTGACTAGAATCTTGCCATTAATTTTGCTTTTCTGGGAGTCCTTGGTTCCAAAACAAGAATTAATAAATGAAATGAAAATTGCAAAAAATTAATCTAAACAAAATAGGTCTATCTGATGAACTATGTCTTTTGATAACCTTGTATAGCACCGATGGTCCTTGAAAACATTTTTATCAAATATTGACAAGTGTTAGAAAGTTGCCTCTTTTAAAATCTCTTTTTAATTGATTTTTATATCTTATCAGGAAATTGCATCAAAACCCTCGGTAATACATAGCTATATCAAAACCTAGGCTCTTTGCCCGAAATCCTTGACACACATTCTGATAATTTTATTGTTTATTCTTACGGAGAAAAAAATGTATAATGTGTTTGTTCATAAATAGAGGACTGAAATTAATGGACTCGTCCAATGCAATGGTGTTTCCAACATTAACACCGTCCAGCGAGGGACATTGTCAGCAAATGCCGACCAATTTTTTATGTGTCCATTGTCTTAACCACATCGTACCATGATCATACACACTGGTCAGTTCATATGCCATGATATCCTAAGCTGGACTATTCCACACGTCCAAGAGGGGGTATCAACCAACATAGGACAGTAATTTGGTTTAGAAAGGGGGCAAGACAAAACTCTGTAACTTTGTGTACCAGACGTTATGTCAGTCGCAAATGGTAGATGAAACCAAATTATAAAACTTAATTATTTAAGCAAACACATCAGCTTACATTAATCCAGGCAATACCTGGACATGTAAACAATACAATTACGAAAACAAAGTCCTTGAAAAATGCAGAGCAAACCCTTTCTTGAATCAAGGTTTCAATCAAGGTCAGTTTTAATTTCCCCAGTGTGGGATAATAAAGATGTTATCTTATCTTATCTTATATTAAGCTATGGACAATTGTGGAAGCACGGGCTGACCACGAACCACAGGGCGTTGCAACCAAACAAGGCCCCATTTCATGACTCTGCTTACCGCCAAATTCTGCGCTTTCGATCACCATTCCTTGCTTACTGTGCAAGCACCGATTTCTGCACTAGCTGTGCGAGCGAATAACGCCTAGTAACTTGGAGTACACACGCACAAGCACAAGCAAAAATTCCCTGCTAACCTGTGAAATACGCTTGGCGTCTATTCCCCATGCTTGATGTAAGTGCTGAATTCCATGCTTCCGTAAGCACCGATTCTTTGCTTACGGTGAACAGAGCCATGTAATTGTGCACTGGTCCGTCACTGTTAAAATAGGCCCCAATCAAGGCTCCATTCACATGATGTATACCCCAGGTTGAGTATATAGTTTGAGCGACAAGACACAATATACGCCAAGAGACAATTTTTTTCACAATAGTGAATTAGTACTGGAATCAGTCATCAGGGCCAGGGCCCAATTTCATAAGCTCTGGTAAGCGCAACAAAATTTGTGCTTACCAGAATAAGGTTACCAACCAAACTATCATGTCACATGTACAATTTGTCACTGGTATCCTGCTCATCTCTGCTTAAAAGAAAATTATTCAGCAAAATTGTCTGCGATATTTTTACGGAGACAATTATGTCTTGTGGTACACCCAATCACTCTGCCCACCAAATTTTATCTTAGACAACATTTACCATTAAGCAGCTCTATGAAATTGGGCTCATGTCAAATGAGACAGTTTACAGGCAACAAGTTCCAGACACTCTCCAAGAAGCCAATGAACATCCATAAGTCAGTCTCGCATAATTTTCTTAGTTCACTGCAAAAACTAGAGTGTTAAAGTTCACACCATTGGTGTCGACTCAAAATTAACACCAGGGTGTTAAAATAACACAAAATTATATATTTTTTGGCAGAGACTAGTGTTATTTTTACACCCTATGGTGTAAGTTTTGATTCTTTTTCCGGTATCAATACGTGACAACACCATGGGGTCAATTTTAACACCTTAGTTTTTGCAGTGTAGGGAATAGTATAGTACGACACTGTTTACATACAAAAATGTATCGTGAACCACAGAACAAAATGACCTGTTTCTGCATTGCAGTTGATTGGCGCGAAACCCTCCTGACAAAACTGCCTTTTTACAAGGCCTTTCAATCTACCATATTTAGAATTGACAACACAATATAACATCACGTCCTTCTCGTCATTAAAAATGCACGCAGTGTAAGCTGTCTTCCTGAGTTTGTTTTCACATTCAAACCGGGGACCTATAACAAAAGAGGACAATAGGGTCCCCGGTTGGGTAAAGGTCCCCAGTTAGAAATTGTGTACAAAACCAATGGGAGCTGTTGCCAAAAAGTTAGAGTCCAAACAAAAGAGGGACAATAGGAGGTCCCCGATTGGAGGTGTTTACACACTTGTGTGCGTTGCCTGACAGTGAAGGGCGGAGACAATTAGCAGAATGACAACGGAGATTTACGTCTACCTTCGATGGACATCGCGAACAGCACGAGTTCCTAAAAAAAATATCGCAATTAGTGTACAGAATTTTCCGAGACTTTTGAGTTTTATAGAGCATGTTTTTGGCTTACAGGTAGGGTCGTAGAATTGATTTGGTCAACGTAATGCTGATTTATAGGCACAGTTATTGAAAAAGATAAAATAAAAGTCACATGTGAAAGTTTCAGCTGCAAAACAGTGTCATGTTTGCTAAGAAAATAGCGAACAACCGTCACGGTATTTTTTTATCAAAAAAGAACGTCAAATCCATCCACGTTCAGCGAGGTGACACGAACGGACAACAACCTTCAGACAGCAGAAAAACAATTCATGGATATGAATTGTTTCTCAGTTTGTTTGGGGTGAAAAATTATCCGAACCATACTACTTGGAAGGGCGTCCTTTCTCAAACGAGTTTATTACTATTAACAGCTGCAGTGCTTTTCACCAACAGTTTTATGGTCATTATGTTTTGGAAAAGTTACCAGTCTATGATCTTATACATCTGCATAGATAGATAAAACGGTTTATTTAAAAACTGTCTTCGCAGCACAAAGACTGAGTTGCAAAATTAAAAAAAATAAATAAAAAATTACATTAGATTCTGGAAGGAATGAAGACATCAAACATTGAAAGAAACAAACCATATATTAATTAAAATCAATTTTTTTTTACGATAAGTCATTAGAAACCCGAGTAGCAATTAAATAAGCAGATCGTTTTGTGTTATTGTATTACAAACATTAAACATGGGGAAACATGGCTGATGCAAAGTCTTGTTTCTCAGCTATTACTGCTGTAAACATGGGGTTTTGTTGCATAATTTAACCATCTACATGATTGGTCTTTTTGGTACCGTTTGTTTCTGCAAATTGGTAATGCGATTTCATCCGAGTTTCTCAAGTTCTTGTGGTGGATATCTTTAGGCTACGCTGCAGAACCCAATTATAAAAACACTCAGAAGAAAGCAAGGGACTTGAATATGCTCGGGCACAGCTGCTCCCTTCGTTTCAAGGTTAAGGTTAAGGACTGTCCTTTGAGAAAGGGACCGGTAAGGTTTGGCACAATGAAAAGTCTGATGATAAAACCAAGGGGAAGGTCTCAAAACTGAAAGAAAATTAGGGGAGTCGCGGTGTACATGTTTGAAAAACACACACTGCAAAAACCGGGTTGTTAAAATTGACACAACGGGTGTTGTCATTTTATAAATACAAAAAAATTATCAAAATCTACATCATAGGGTGTTAAAATAACACTAATTTCTGCCAAAAAAATTACATTGGTGTTATTTTAACACCCCATGATGTTAATTTTGATTCTCTCTTCGGCATCTTTATGTGACAAACACCCATGGTGTCAATTTTAACACCCCAGTTTTTGCAGTGCACAATACACGAAGAATGTTCCCGTGGAAACTACAGATCTCCACGTACACAATGCAGAATTTGTAGATGTTCTTAAAAGGTTTCTTACGAGTTCGAAAACACAATTTCTCGAAAGGGACTTAACTTTATCAGCTCTCAAAACTATATTTTTATTGAAAATGGGAACGCTGGAATCTTATAACACAAAATAGGAATTTATACAGAAGGTTTTTATATAACCCGCAGCGTCTGTTGTTTAGTTAGCAATATGCACCCGAGAGTTCTGCTAACGAAGCTAACATTGGCATCGATTTGCACAGGAAGGCGGCGGGTAAAAATTTCATCAATTTGCCCTTGAGTTTCGCGCTCAGTTCCGCAATTTCTTTTAGTGCGAGGCCATTCGATGTATCAGAAGAACAAAATCGGTAAACACTAAAGACTGTGTCAGGCTTGTCAGTTATTCGAACGTTTTATGAATCTGGCTTTAAAGCATGAATAAAGTGGTTTTAACTGGTCAAAACGATCGAATACTTGACCTGGTGGTCTGTTATGCCATAAGGTGTCCACAGATACCAGTAGATTTGACGAAAATGGAGAAAATATTATTCTTATGAAAGTGTTCACAGAGAGCCTTTAAAGCAACATGTGTCACATTGGTAATTGTCAAAACCAGTATCCACACTTGATTTGACCCAGCTTATAAATGAAAATAACCAACCTGTGAAAAAGCTCAATCGATCATTGGAGTCACGAGCAAAATCCTTAAATGTTTTCACTGTTTTCAAACATTTAGTTTTTGACTTGGAGATCACAACTAACTGTTTTACTCATTTCTCAAAAATTATTACATTTCAAGCGAGAATATTTCAAAGAGAGTTTCCCATTCTAGACCATCTTTAAACCATATAAGTTGTACGTGAATTTGTGAACATTTGTATTTTTTATATTTGTACTTACTAATCTTACGCACACCCTTTTTAAATGCCCTCTTTTCAAATCTCATTTTGTTTCTATATAAATCTGAGATTGAAAACCACTTTATTCATCGGCATATGCTGCCCCACTGTAGCTTACCCCACAAAATAATTATTTAAATAATAACTATTAAATTTGTTTTCCCAGATATTTTCGTTTTTGTGTTGTTTATCTTCATACTCAACGCAAACAAACTGGAAAATTTCACTTGTCTCAGACACTTCGTTCAGCCTGTTCAGCTGTGTGGATTGTTGACCCCAATGTGTTTGTTTACAAAAGCAAAAACAAAACAATAAACTAACAATAAACTAACAAATAACAAACAAACAAACACACACAAGCAAAAACAAAAAAAAGACAAAAACAAAAAACACCTAGCCTCCCAAGATGAAATTAAAAAAAATATATATAAAACAATTCTTTTTGTGAAATCAAATTTTAATTTTAAATTCTGTTTTTATAAAAACGTATCATGGAAATAAAAATTCCCACAATATAGCTTCAATGAAAACATGAACTTCTGTTGGGCAAAACTCTTAATTGTTTACACGTTATCGGAGTTATTTATTTTATTTTCATAATATTTCACCGGTAAATTTTACTATCCCAACAATAATATATTAATTTTTACAGTCATAAACTAGATAATTAACGTATTTCAAGAATTAAAATTGTGGTTGGGACAAACTAGGTCCAGGAAGTTCGAATACATGCGAGACTTGCGCCGTCTATTGATATATTACTGGACAGCAAAGCTTCTAGTGAAGTTTTACTCAATATAACTCAGTTCAATTCTATGAACAAACCCCATCTAACAAAGATTGTCATGCATTTACAAAACATTACAATGGGATTAGTTTTTAATGAAGAATTTATACAACAATCTTTGTCAGAAAGGATTTGATTATATATTTGAACTGGGTTATAAAGTGTAAGCTTTCCAGTTATTCATCAATTTGTTTGATGACAAGAAAAAGAGTGAAGTGTCAGGAAGGAACGTTCGTTGACCATATAACCAAGATTTAAAACATCTTTTTGTGTTGGCATTAGCGGCAAGATCACCTTAAACAGTCAGTAGTGCATTCCCTTTGGAAAGGTACGAGCATTATTTATAATCGCTAGCCTTCCAATTTGAAAGTAACCTATTATATACTTTTTGAGGCTTTGCATGGTGAGGTATCAATGTATATTTGGTTTGCGGTAACACCATGTGTATATCTACTAGCTATTTAGATTTGTTCTTAGAGAACTAGATCTTGCTTTTCTATTCTACTGCCGCGGAGTAGTTTTAGAAATCGGGAGACTACTACAGTTTTTGAGTCAGTTTGACACGATTTCTGGGTCAGTTTGACACAGTTTTTGAGTCAGTTTGACACGATTTCCGGGTCAGTTTGACCCAGGTCAGACCCCGGGACCCTGAATCACGGTCATTTCTGACCTAGGATGTTTCAGAGTGTGCAAACAATATTAGCGGAGCCCACTGCGATGGCAAACTAACATGACGTCTCTCGATAGTTTAGTCAACAAGGAAGATCCAGCACGAACACGAATTAAATTGAACAAGCTGACAGGGTGAGCATTCTTGATTCACTAAATTACAGTTTTGCGTCATAGCTGTATGTATACAGTTACACAGCGAACTAATTGCGTTGTTCCTTTTTAGCAGACTCCGTATACAAATTTCTCAGTGTACAAATTGAGTACAAATTGCTCAGTGCTCGGTAAAAACAAGAAAATGCGCAGTTGTGGTTTATTACTCAAATCTGAAATGTCACTTAAAGTTATCCCACACCTTTAAAAAAAAACAAAAAACCACACAAACAAAATCTAAAAATTTGTAATAAGTCGTTCCCGGCACTAGCGTGCAACGATCATTGAATATTACGTTAGATATTCAAACCAATCAATCAAATTGGTTAGACTTGTACTGGCACTGACACAATTTGGGTCCCAATGCCTGACGTTTCAGAAATTGTCAGCCAACGCTGGGACAATCTATATTTCCTGCAAGAGATGCTCTGTTTGGATGTGTTTTATTGGACGAGCGTCTAATATCTGTCTGCGAAAGTTTGTGTGTTGTTTTGAAGAGGAATTCACAAGGTATAGGGCCACATTGCTGTTGCCCAACAGATTCAAGAATGAGCTGAATGGAACTTATGACAGCACGGTACCCTTCCTCTAAAAAAAATCTGGGCAGAATTTACCCGGATTCCGGGTCGCATGGGGCCGGAGACATTCTTTATGGCCCGGAATTTGTGTCAAGCTGACCTGAAACAAAGTCAAACTGACACAGAATCGAAGTGAAAATCCAATTTGTTGACCATTTTCCGGGTCAGCATGACCTGGGAAAGGAGTCTTGTCCTCTGGGATTCCGGAATCCGAGGCAATTCTGACCCGGCAGCTTTTGAGAGTGTACAATGGTCGAGTGTTACGATTGTACACCGAGCTGTATGGCAACATTAGCAAGTCACTCAGCATCGGCCCAGCATCGATTGGTTTCGAATCACATACTCGGATGCTTAAAAAAAAAAAAAGTCCTTCGTAAGTTAAACCAATGCACGGTGTCACCCGAGATTTAAACTGACAACCGATGAGAGTCTCTAGACGGTTTACTTCAAGCTACCATTGAGTCACAGGCTGTTATTGTTACCTTCCCAATGGATGGTAAAAATAAATTCGATACGACCCTCACGGTCTTTGTCAAAACATCTTCTACTTGTTTTTGTTGGGGCTTATTGGTGATTGGAACATGAAACACATTCATCCAATGATCTGGATTTTAATCAACACACCCTTCCACCATGCCTGGAGATTTTCATCAATGTTGGTTGAGTTGGCACGTTGTATTGACTGAGCCAAGGATTTCTTTTCCAATTTGGTAAACTGATTGTGAAACTGAGTGTTGACAGAGAGGGGGGGGGGGGTGGCAATTTTCTCTTTCGCACGGGTATTGTATCAGATTGAAGTGTTCAGAAACTTTTAAAGGTGTTAGTGTATCTGTTACAGAAGGTTTTACAGTAAACTTTTATGTGTAAGATTTGTGATTATTGTGCCACTTTATGAAGAAAAAAGGGAAAAAGAATTGACCATATTTTTGACCGCATGAGGGCGCTGTCATCAGGGAATGTCTTGCATCACAATAGCAGTTTTAGCTTATTATAATTGCCTGTTTGTAGTTTTCTTGCACCAATGAAGAAATACATAAAAAATTGCGATAAAAAAGTGAAAAAACCCTGTTTGTTAACTTGATATTTATCCACATACGCCCTCACGTGGTCAAAAATACGGCGAATTAAACAATCAAACTTTTAAAACGTGTTAATCAGTGCGTGGTTTGTGACGGCAGTGCTTGTAAACACGTCTTCCGACGTTAGCGAGATAATAAAGCTTACCATCAGATTTTTTGCCAACCGACACACAACTGCCGCAATCTTCATTAAAATCGTTCAGAGTAATTAGTCGGTACAGCGTGTATTTGCGTCAACATTTGTTTTGTTTTTCTAATTATTATTCTTTCCTTCCGCATAAAAAAACAACTAATTTTGTTGACTCTAAAAGTCATATAGTTAAACTTAGCTTAACATGAAAGAGTTAGATCCTATATCATAATATCAAAACAAGGTCATCGAAAAGGTAATTAGCTTAACATCATTAATTAATTGACTAGTTATAATGAATTGAATACATATTTAACAATGCAATGTTGAGACGACCCCATATCTGAAAGAAATTATTTTTCTTGGCCATCAAGCATTATTCAGTTACACACTGTTGGATACTGTACTTGTGTCTGTTACCCGAAAACGTGCAATGACGTCACCGTGACATCATTTTGAAGCATTTTATATAGTGTACAAAACACATGGCTACAAAGGTGTAAACATTTTGATGGTCAAATAACACAACTTTTCAAAATAAGCTTAATTCACTTTTCCTATACTATATTATTTTATTATTGGGAAGGGGTGGGGCTTTTAATAAAAGAATTTTCCCCAGGCCATTAAATCTCACTAAGATCGATGTATTTCTTACTAAAATTCACCTTAAGTTGGTAAAAACAGGCACAAAACACAAATTCAAAATACCCTAAACTTAAGTTTCCATTAAAAAACACACACTAACATTTACCATATTTAAAAAAAAATTAGACATGTTTTATGAAATTAGGAACAAGATGATGCCCTGTTTAAAAAAGTGCACTAAAACAATCTCTGTGTGATTGAATTTGATACTCAAACACGTCACCAAAATGTCGCTGCAATGTGTAGGAAAGCAAGAGCCACAGAGGATTTCAATCCTGAGCGGATTAACGATTTTGACCTCTTGGTGTAGTGGAAATGAGAAGACAAAATGTTAGGTTTGACTTGACGTACGAGTGAACGGACAGATACAAGAAAAAAACCTGACAAATTGTTCTTCTTTTTCCCCTCTTCCTTTTGTGTATGCTCATGGTTGCAGTGTGTATGTTCGTTGCCAGAGACTATAATGCAATTACCCGCTCAGTCGGCCAAATCCAGATGAAATTTCTGCAGCTGACCGGCCGGAAATCAATTGAGTAGTCGCTTCATATTGTTTAGTATTATACTTGAGTCTTCGTGAATGAACAAGTAGCTTCCAGTCACAATCGAACAATATTAAGACATCGACTGAGCTGTATGATACCTCTATACATCCACGTTGTGTGGTGTAATTGTATTACACGCACTTTTAGGCTTCAACGATTAATCAAATTTGCAATTTGTCTTGTTCTATTCGTGCTTCACTTGTCCACCTTAACGATAGGTTTCCAGCGGTGATTTTTGTTTTGGATCTTCATAGCGCTGTGATTTAACAACAACTTGTCTGAATGTAAATACGGAGGGAGCTCTGCTTTTCTTGGCGAAACAGTGTACTTTAAACTGCAAATCAAATAGTAGACACTCTCCTAGTAAAGTTGTTTGTGGGGTGAGAACAAAAGTATAATTTTTTAATGGATTTCGCTAAACATTAACCCATCCGAAGCACTTATTAATTAATTGTCTGCTATTAGTTCATGCGCCATAATTAATTGTTAGTGCCATGTAATAATTTGAAAAACATTGGAACATTTTGTACTAAGACTATAAGGACTATCGAAAAAATGCTCGACTTATGTCCAAAAACAGAGGTAAACTTAAAGGTATTATACAGATTTGGTGGAGCTGACAAATAGTCGCAGACAGTGTTCATGCTTTGTGTGATCAACCATATACATGAAATAAAAAACCTGTGAAAATGTTGGCTTGATCATCCATTGAGTTATTCAGGAGCAATTAGTTTATAGTAAAAAAAAAAACATGTACAATTTTCAACATGTAAACACATTTTCCTTCATTTTTGTCGTAACAACCGAAATCAGCGGTTGCGTTTAAAAAAAATAGATTTTCGGATACAGTTTTCTCGAATATGACTTCTTTTCAGAGGGAAATATTTCACAGAAAAAAAGGTTCTAGTATGTATTTCAAAATCAGTAAGCTTTCAGACTAAAATTAACCAATGTTTTCCATTCCTATCGACCCTTTATAAAACCTTTAAGGCTTTATAAAATATATCGGAAGATGTGTAGGTTTAAGAACATCTTGAGAAGCACGGAAGAACTTTTTTTGTCAACGACGAATGCTCCACAATGCTTATAGAATTGACTCACCAAACCTATATAGAATCAACTTTCTTCTCTCTGTGAAAACGTAATCTAATTAGATTTGTCCTTTCATATTTGATTATGGACGCATAGTACTTGAGTTCAAGTCTTTCGAATGTTTTCATGGAGATTATTTATTAATTGAAGCATGACATGACATGAAACTGTGTAAAGCCAAGTATGTTTTTCTCTGTGACGGGGATGCGATACTAATGCACTTACGTAGCAGCCTGCTCACAGAACATTCTATTTCTTTGCATCCCTGTGGAGACATCTTTTGTTCCTTCCTTTGTCCCCGTACTTAACATCCTCTCACCACAACATTCCTTGAGGAGCACCCCAGTCTTTAGAATGGAGACTTCCTATTTTTGCTTTTAGGGGGTTTTGTTCTCGGTCTTACGCTTTATTAGGTAGTGGATATTAAAACAGTTATTATCATACAACGATTTTTAGGCGATGATTGGAGGCCTGGTTTGCACGTTGAAAGCCTGCCCTTGTTGTTAACACTCTGGTAAAAGTGACGTTGAGACTTTCGTAAGTTTTTAAGCTCTTGCAGAAGACGGATTTCAAATTGAATTTAACTCCTTCTTTATGTGTAATGTCAGACATAAAATAGGATCCCACTTCTTCAACTGGTATTCTGTCACATTTTTTTTCAAGTTTGTTGGCTAGTCTAAAGTAATGATAAATTTCGTGAGAATCGTTTTACGTGGTTGTGTAGTACTTTGAAGTTAGTTCATACAGTCCTTGAATTCAACTGCTTGTAACATAATGTTTCGTTAAAATATTGGTAGCTGAGTAGCCAATCGTACCAAGTTTCGTGACCGCTCGTTTACGTTCGGTGATATTCGGCCTTTTAATTAGGCAACAACAGTGTGAAGAGCCGGTCTTCACTGCAAGGTAATGACTGGGATGGTGGCTGGCCGCTGTTAATGGACCGATCGATCCGAAGGAAAACAACGCCCAAAGAAAACAGCTAATTAGAATAAATTCATAACTTTTAAACAACAATGTGTTTGTCTAGGGTCATTTATTCGCTCGTTCACAAAGCCGTCTTTATATCACAAGTTAAATACACCTCACGTGACCAGTCTTCGACCAATTAGAGTACAAACTCTCGTTGGTCTATATAACAACATTGTTTGAATGGATACAACGTGTAAACAGTTTACCGAACTCCACATGTGGGGGTTCGTGTTGCTCCATTAAAACAACCTACAAGGGCTCATGTTTCAGCCCAGATGCCATCGGAAAAAAATCCCAATGCCAGTGCCGTCTAACAAGCTAAGCAATTGCTGATAAAGGGACAAGCTTTAAAAACATAAAACAAACTAAAACAACGTCGAGTTGTTAAAGTACCACTATTAAGTAAGTGGAAGATGTTATCGCATACACTGTCATAACACTCACTGTAAAACACCGGTGTAGAAACACAAACATGTGTAAACTTACACTGAATGTAATATTTTTTCTCACACACAGACTCCTTCTGTATATTAATTTCTTGCTTAACAATGTATACTTTTATCGTTACTCAGCCATCTTGTTTTTCTTACCGACAGCTTAAAGAAACAAAGAGAGGCTTAAAGAGAATTAAAGTCAGGTTCCTTTCTTATTAAAGCCCTACGGCGAGGAACCTGTTTGGTTGCAACGCCCCTTTGGTACATTGTCAGCAAAGTCATGCTGGAAAGCTTTTTCTATTAGGTTAAGAGCGTTTGTTTTTTCAACGATTTTCTTTTTTGTGAATCTAAGTGTGTTGTTAATGTTGGGAATCAAAGTGCGTCCTCAGTGTTCAAGCGTTTGATCACACTTTTTGATTAGCATATTTACAACGAAAAGCTTTGAGCAAGAAAAAGAACGTTTATTTGCTGTGGGTATTTCTTTCTATTTTGTAGGGAGAATGGCTCCGGCCATGCTCCAAATACTATTTATCTGGGAGGGAAAATATCCTAGAGCTCTCTGTGAGTATTTTTTGTGTTTAACTCTCCATTTTACATAAGAACTAAAAAAAATAATATTTAGGGGTAGTTGAATCGGGTATTGTCAACTTGTGTGTAGCCAGCCTTGTGTCGAGTTGACCTTCTGTTCTTAATAAGAAGTGATTGGGTTGTGCTATTGTATTGTATTGTGTGCAATTGATCGGAGGATTAAATCAGTTAAGGTGCGGTAGATCATTTTATATTTTAGACGTCATCGTATTGATTTTGTTTTTGGCGTGTTTTTTTTTGGTGAATGCACGTCCTTTTCAAATGTAGAGGGCTGGCTTCCTGCTCATGACTCTACATTAACATGTCCAAGCTACCTGGGTTATTGTAAGCAAGTTGTTTCCTTATTTAATTCAGTTTGATAATTTTAGTTTCGTCTACCTTTGACAACTGGCATACCGATTTTGTACGCAAAGGCATCCAGTTCTGTACACCAAATTCCTTTTGCTTCCCATTTTTTTTCTTCGGTCTCCATAAGGTAGCGAATATTAAAACACAGTGTTTACACACACACACACACACACAAATGGTCGATTCGATCCACACCCTGCAGTGTGTTCTTGCGCTTTTGTTTTTTTTTACGCCACAGGAGACAGTAAAGCGCAGAAACTGATTAATCGTAGGCGAAAGGCAAATTTTCATCAAGTTATGGACGATGAACACAATTGAACAGGTATTGCTGCCTTTCAAAATAGACCCTTTTTTTTAAGTGAACCTCTTGACAATTTTCTATGGCTGGTTGCACACATCTTCCCGGTAATGGTCCATTCTTTTTTTACAAGGACTCGTAATTTCTTACGGATAAGTGACGTCAAACTATCAAAGGGGAAATCTAAGTTGAAAGAGTGCCTTCCCTTTACTTTTTCCCCGCAGATGAGTTCCCTTCAACCGTCACATCATCATCACTTCTAGATGACACAATCCTCCTCCAAGCAAAATAAATTCACAGTATATGTGTGGAATAAAAAGTGTTTTCGCATTGAGAAGGTGCCGATGAAAAAAACAAATCCACACTAAGTTCTTTTTGATTTGATTAAGAGGAGTTTATGAATTAAGCAAGGCATGAAGCACATCGAGCCCAATTTCATAGCTCTGCTTACCGCCGAATTCTGCGCTTGCGGTCACCATTCTCCGCTTCCTGTGCAAGCGCCGAATTTATGTGCTAGTTGTGTAAGCGAAGAATGCCTAATTAACGTGGAGTACGCACGCGCACAAGCAAAAATTCTCTGCTAACCTGTGAAATACGCTTGACAAAGAAAGAAACAAATACGCTTAAGAAAAGAATGTCCAGCTTCCGTAAGCGCTGATGAAATTGGGCCCAGCATGTCACTCTGAAATTGCGACCCAAAAATAATATCAGCTAAACAGGCTTCTTAACGTAGTTACACTCAACATTAGTTTCTTGTACAATTCTTACGGGAAATGACACTATTAATCGAAGCTGTAAAATGTTAAACTATTAAGAAAGAATACATAGCCTGTAACTATTGGGGGAAGAAACATTTTAAAACTCACTGGTTTTTACGTTCATACCAGTTCCGTTCCCTGAGAAATAATTTCGTATTTAAACTGTCAAAATAGAAGGAGTCGTAGTTTTTTAGCATAGCACGAGTAAAAGCAGTGAGTCATTGTTTTATAACACCCCTACACATACTGTGTCTAGACGTCTAGGTACCATGAAACTGCCGTTGCTATGAGTATAGTAAACTGGTTGCTAAGGCTACAGCGCGTCGCGTTCACAAGGCTTTGCATAAATATGAAAAATCACATGACGCGCTTTAAACCAACCACAAGGCAGAATCTCTGTGGCGTTGTAAACAACATTGTCATCCGAGTTGTAATTCAAGCGTGCGTTCGTCTTGAATACGAATGTTATAGCATTCCTCTTACATTCAATTTCTTCTTCTGATTTTCCAGATCAAAGTCAATACATACCGAAATTGTACAAAATCACTGACAACCCCCCCCATAAACTGTCATTTGGTGTTTTTCTCAAAAATGTCTGATGACAATTCCATTAGTTGTCAATGTAGCTTCGATGTAAGTTCCCAATAAGTGTGAAAAAATTGTGTTCGCAAAAGTAACTTTAATAATCGATTCGGCACAATTGTCAAACTGCCAGCTTGCTTTTAACGGCAAGGAAGTGCAGTTTCGATGAGAAGCAATTCAACACAACCAAACGGTTTTTAAAAATACCTTTTTAAAATCTAGGTTAATTATTTAAAAGCTATCGCCATTCGATAGGGAAACTTTTGTTACACTCTATTTTCTGCGTGGGAACCGTTGTGGAATTTAACAAGACATATTTCCAAGAACACTGCTCAAAAGTTGTTAGAAGTAATAGCAAGGGCAATAAGAAATCCGTTGTTTACAAACTTTTCTTTTAATATTTAGAGCGCGTCCTCGTGTGAGGGTTGAACACGTAATTTTGGGGTCGTTATATCAAGTACATTCTCTAGGATAGTTTGCAGTAAACACATGCATAACACAAAGCTGGAAATGTCATGCGCCCTGTGGAGAGAACCCCCGAAAAAGAAAAGTCATAATTTCTGATAGTGTAGACTTTTATATGCATGTTTGACATGCGCGTGATTGCAATGATTACTGGGACTTTCGCAATAGTTTCACGCTCGTCAAAATGCGTTTAGATGCAAGGCTGAGGGGCCAACGAAAAAAGACGTGATTACGTTTAAGTGTCCGTGACCTTTCGTCATACAACTAGGTTTTCATCAATATTATCCATGTAAGAACTAGTGTTTTCATTATGCTAAATGGCCACCATTCAATAAATCAAAATGTCATAAATCATCATTTATTTAAAATGTCATAAATCCAGTTATTTACGGTAAAAAGTAGTTTAATTGTCACGTTTCGGCCATATCGTCACTGTTTTCACGAAGAGGCAATTCTTCAAAAAATCACACATTTTGGCAAATCAGTGTTTTTACATATTATTTTGGATGTTATTAGTGACATCAACATTTTCCCCAAGTTTCAAGTGTTAAATCGTTGTTTTTCTAATTACGCTAATTAGCACAAGGACGATTTTACCAAACTCCCACTTTTGCGTTTTCACGAACAGCCACAATTAGATTTTCCATTTTTTACATTGAACTACATAGCGATGGCACGGTGCCAAAAACGACTACTCTGCATTTTGAGTTTTCACGAAGAGGCATTTTGTGTGACCTAGATAAATTTAGTTTTCACGAACAGACACTCGTCGTTTACGCATTGGTTTGTACACGACGCGCTGCATACAGACCTCGTTCGCGCAATTTTCACGAAGAGAAACTCGTGTTAAACAGTTAATTACTCATTAATTAAACTCACTGTAATGAACATAACAACATATTTGCACGGTTTAGGATCTCTGTTTTCATGCTTGGAAAAATGTCAACGTTTAGATGGCAAACAGTGTCCGAAACAATGATTTCAAAAATAGTTTAACTTCAAACGCGATTTTCTCCAAACATGAAAGTTTGGCTGCTGGGGCAAAATTGCCTCTTCGTGAAAACAGTGACGATATGTGAACTAACCATCTTTCACGTAAAATTCGTCAGTAGGCCTACATACGATCGTGTGTGAATTTTAGTTTGACGGAAGTGGTGACGTCATACAACACATCTACACAAGTTTCTTACGTTCATGTTCAGGTACTCGTGCATCAGTGATGACGTCACCTGAGATTTACTAATTTTTCTTACGTTCGTCGTTCAGGTACACGTGCATTTAAACCGCTCTAATAGTTGTCGGACCTAAACACTGTCTAGGACTCGCTGAACCGAGGTTAAGAATGCTAGTAAGTGGCCAAAAAGAGGGGGCTTTGCCCCATTTATGTCACGCGTTGCTTCAACACACAAGGGGTGGTCTTGTACGTAAATAATAGCCGTAACTGCACAGTAAGAGGAGAATGGTGACCGCAGGCGCAGAATTCGGCGGTAAGCAGAGCTATGAAATTAGGCCCGATGTGCTTCATGCCTTGCTTCATTCATAAACTCCTCTTAATCAAATCAAAAAGAACTTAACTTAGCACAGATAAACTTGCGTATCTAGAAACAAGTTACTTCTGCATACAGCTTCTGTGTTTTTATTTAATTTTTTTCATTGCCGGTTGTCATTTTCGTGGGTCTCGCCCGTCTTTGTCTTTACACGGTGGGAACCACGGGAGAGTGGCTGTCTCCGAACGGGCCACCAAGTTGGAATTTAAAATTGATTTAATAAATCAATAATTTTGAAAAGTTTGCATTTTTTGGTAAATATTTTGAAACTGACCTTTGTGTCTTTTTGCGAAATGACAATCTCGTAGCCGGGCAGAACATTCGGGTTAGCATTGATGTCTCTAGCGGCCATCATTGTGGCTGGGAGTTGCGCTTGCCCTCCTGCCCAGTACCCGGTCATGGGGTACAACCCCAAGATGTGGAGTTTGGTGACGTTCGAACTACACGCTCCGTGCTGGGCGATAACGGTGAACAACACGAAGAAGAAGGCCAAGGCTAACGGTGACCATCCGCCCGCTATTGTTGTTCCTCTCTGCACGCGCCGTGGATATCTAATTACGCCGGTCGTGAACATAGTTACAGGCAAATAGCTTCTGCTACTGTCTTACAAGCGAGATGAAGAAATCTGCACGTACCAACCTTTAAATGTTTCCAAAAAAGTCTCTCTCGCAAAAAAACCCAACTGTGTGGTAGTTTTATAAACAAGGAACAGTGAAGTTACACGTGTGTAATGCTGGCAGAGAGAATTTACTTGCAGCCGATGCGCAACTCTCCAGGAAGCGGAATAATTCCCTGAAATCAAGTGCAGCTTGCCTTTTTTATATCCCCAGCACGAAGTATCACATCGCTTTCAAAATAGAACTTCAAGCGAAGTGGATGAGCATTGTGGTTAGAAAGGCTCCCAGTTGACAGCACCAATCATGGGTGCTCTCTGTTGTGTGTGATAATGAAGCGCTTCGTCCGTGCGGCACCGTGCTTGCGCGCGATGATGACAACAGCGTATTTATTGTCAGGAGTATGCGGCCCAATGATTGGTCTAAACAGCAACGACACGTTCTCGTGAGAAATCCATTCTAATCGAATTCGTACATACGGGGTTCAACGTGTAATCAGATTGCAAACTTTATTCAATGGTGGTTTCCTTCCCGATGTACATTTTCTCGCGTGTTTTACCGTGTAAGTCTCGCGTCGAAAAGACCACCATCGAGCTTCCGGGCACCTCTGAGACATCAGCTATGGGAGTTGACGCGTACGCAATTTTGTGTGACGTTGATTAATTTTGTCCCCATCACTTTTTTCCCACACTAAAACATATTGGAGGAATTGCTACATTTAAAACTTAAAACGCAGTAAACAAAATTAAGATAAACAAGGGAAAATTCTGAAAAAGTTAAGAAATATTGCTTGACCTCTTACATACGGTTCGAAGGGACAAACTGCGAATTTACGCTGACTGTATATGGTACGCAAACCGTTTTTGACTGCACAGACAAACCGAAGTTATGCAATATTTGAAAGCAGCATAAGTGCCTAGTTACCAAGCACGAAAAGATCTTGTGTCGCATAGATTTTGTGGGACGTTGCATAATGGAGTCGCCTGGACAACGACGTCCAAATTCGCGAAGTTTGGGTACCGTACTTTTACTAAATGCTGCAGCTTGCTCGAGTAACGATATCAATTTAATTTCATTTAATTGTTTAAGGTTTCAAAACTGACGTTGGAATTAAGCTCGGCTTAAAAATAACTACCTTTCCAAGATTTTCGAGTACTTAGAATTTACAATTTGCATTAATCAAACTTTTATTTTTTTCAAAACGTATTCATTGGATGCAATTGATAAAAACAGCACACTACAAGTTCTGCTATGCGAACTGCACGGAAGTCAAGATTCTCGCGAAAACCCGTAAGCTCTCGATGTCAGCTTACACAATCTACTCTTGTCTCTAGGTTACTGTACTGTCTTTGAGGATACCATGGTTCCATGTGGACATTAAAAACGATGAGACTATAAACAATAATCATATTGAAAACAAATTAATCATATCTTACATTACACAATATTTTAAAATACAATATTACCTATAAGTGTACTCCAAAACAGCGCCCTCTTTAGCTCAAGCTTAAGGTAATTGGAGGCCGGGCGTTTTCTGCGGAATAAAAAAGAAGCGAGAGGAAAATAAGAATCGAGAGTGAGGCCAAGGCTGGGGTTTCGAGCAGACACGAAGTGCTTGATGAACCGACATCTTTAAGAATCGTAACCTTCTCTCAAATCGGATTTCCATTAGTGAATTGACCAAATTATTTATTTTATGAATAAAACGAACCGCGCCTTAAACCCGTATAATTATTCGCGTACAGCTACCCGCACGTCTTGACCGTATACACAAACAATTAATTGTGGTCTAACTGTTTGAGTACAGTTTTTTGGAAATGAAACAAGAGATATATAACAATATAACAGCTCTCGCTAAGATGATAGCTCAAAGACTGAAGATACTACAAAGGTGCTTGGTTAGAACTAGAACGAGAAATGAGGAAACTATAAAGGTGCTTGTTTAGAACTAGAACTATAATGATGAGACTACAGGTGCTTGCTTAGAACTAGAATTAGAATTGAGAAGACTATAAAGGTGCTTGCTTAGAACTAGTTCTAGAACTAGAAAATAATGAGGATACTATAAAGGTGCTTGTTTGGAACTAGAACTAGAAATGAGGACACTATAAAGGTGCTTGCTTAGAACTAGAATGCCGGAATGAACAACGACTGTTCCGTATTCCTCATACGCACCAGCCATCCTAATGCATAGAACCTGACCAATTTCCGGGTCAGGCTGACCCGGGAAATGGTTAAAACATGGGATTTTACTCGGATTCTTTGTCAACTTGACTCACTTCTGGGTCTTTTTGACACAGAAATGGGTCAGGCCCCACGAGACCCGGACCCGGAAGTTGTTTGTAGAGTGTATGGCTTAAAAGTCAGTTCAAATAAGGAGGTTTTATCCGACCGGGAGTGGAACATTTATTCTGTAAATGACAAACCTTGATTGATATATGCACTACTACACAACATGGTTCTTTCAACAGTGTATTGCTATACCGAAGGGGTTGACGTTTTTAGTGACTTCACATTAATGTCACCGCAACATAACTCAGCAATTGAAGACAATTGTACAACATCAGGTTCAGAGGAGTAAATTAACTTCAGTCGTTTAATTTTCAACGAACACCCCCCCCCCAAATGCACCCGTGAAAATTACATCGAATTGCGATGTCATTTCTACGGAGCTCTAGAAGTGACATCCGACATGTTGCGATCCTGGGATAATTTACTGCAAGATGACGACATCTGGAGATGGTTTGTCTCCGGATGACGACATCCTGAACTAAGTCTTCCCCATATTTTTTATATTCAGATGTCGACATCATGAAAGTAGGATGTCGACTTGCCGAGATAAATTATCTTGGGAAGATAACATCCTAAAAATGTCGAAGACTCAAGCTAAATTATCATGGGAAGACAGGATGTTGTCATCCCGAAATTATGATAAAATCTTACATTTGTGGTGTCATCAACCTACAGTAAATTATCTCAGGATCTTAACAAGTTAGATAGCACTTTCAGAGCGTCGTACTTCTCTACCGAGAAAACACCAGAGGCTCTGTCCAAATTGCCAGACCGCAACTTATTTTTTGAAAACTTGGAAATCTATCTTTTTGCAACTGCATGCCAACGCAGGACAAAGTTAGGCAACTGGTGAAGTTTACAGCGAGAATGTCTGTATTTAATCATATTTTCAAAACCCTAGCTTGCGGACACACGAGAAAATTTGTATCAATAAAAAATGCAATTTGAATTCTGAAATACATTTTAATTAAACACAAACAGTTATTCACGTTTGGCATCAGCGCATTTAACTGTGAGCGCATTACATTGAACGCCACCAAACACTTATAGATTGACGACAACATGAACCACGAACAAAGAGGGACACACAATTCTTAATTACTGTACCCTTTAAAGGTTTTTAAGACCCGCAGAGTCTTAATATGTTCTCAAGGAGGCAACAAGCGAAGGGCAGGGCCGCCAAATATGCTTTCTTTGATTCTTTGACGGGACAAAGTAAATGTCAAACCATACAGTCAATTTGAACGAACTCAAACATGACTTACTTCCCTATCTGATTATATTGAAGAAACAAATCAACACTCTTCCATTTTCACATAAAAGTAATACGCAACACTAAGGGCAAGGTGGTGGCACATATACATTTTCTATTATGTAGATGTTAGATTCTTTCTGGCAAAGGTTTGTTATTGTCAAAAAATTTCGACTTAGGCGTTGGTTCAAATCCCGCTCTAGTAAATTTTTCTTTGTTCAACCCCAAAGCAAATCAATTATATACAAATAAATGCACTCACTATTTTCAAACTTATTGGCATTTATTTTTTATAGATTGGTAAGTACTTCAAACATTAATGCCCAAAATAACTTACATGGTGAAAAGCACTGCAGCTGTTAAAAGTATTTTGGGAAATGATTCCCTTCGAAATGGTTTAGAAAATGTTTCACCTAAAAGCATTTGAATCTGAGAAACGATCCATGCATGAACGGTTTTAAAGATTTCTGTGAGTTGGTGTCCGTTTGCAATTGCTGCAGTCAGAGATGCAGTTGGTGCCCGCTGTCAACTCGCTAAACCTGGATAGATTCGTCGTTCTTATGAAAATACCGTGATTATAGACACTGTATTCAGTTGAGACCCTCACATGGGATTTCCATTTTTTTAAACTAATATTGGTATCTTGACAGATAAACACTTTATCCTACTCGAATCAGAGCACTGCAATACGAATTTGAAAAAGAAATTACTTTGTTTATGAACTACTTTGATCTAGGTTAATAATAATAACTAGATCTTATATAGCGCATTTCACAATAACGTATCAGTGCGCTTTACATTAGTGCCCTGGTTATTGGGCCAATAACATTCCTGTAATCTTTCTCAGCTCCCTGGGCAATAGGTTGCCTTTAATTTAACTGCTTTTTCCATCTGGAGAGTAGAGCATTTCAAGAAAACATTTCTAAGAGAGCAATGAAGTTGATAAAGATTGCCATACACTCTAAAAACTCCCGGTTCAGATTGACCCGGATCCTGGGTCCCACAGGGCCTGACCCATTTCTGAGTCAGTGTGCCCCGAAATCTGTGTTAAGATGAACCAGATATGGGTCAAACTGATGCAGAAATCGAGCTCAAATCCACTGTTGTTAAAACTAGTTTCCGGGTCAGCCTGAGATCCAGGATCCGGGTCAGCCTGGCCAAGCAATGGGTCAGGCCCCCTGAGATCCAGGATCCGGGTCAGCCTGGCCAAGCAATGGGTCAGGCCCCCTGAGATCCAGGATCCGGGTCAGCCTGGCCCAGAAATGGGTCAGGCCCCCTGAGATCCAGGATCCGGGTCAGCCTGGCCAAGCAATGGGTCAGGCCCCCTGAGATCCAGGATCCGGGTCAGCCTGGCCAAGCAATGGGTCAGGCCCCCTGAGATCGAGGATCCGGGTCAGCCTGGCCCATCAGTGGGTCAGGCCCCCGAGATCAAGGATCCGGGTCAGCCTGGCTTAGCAATGGGTCAGGCCCCCTGAGATCCAGGATACGGGTCAGCCTGGCCAAGCAATGGGTCAGGCCCCCTGAGATCCGGGATCCGGGTCAGCCTGGCCCAACAATGGGTCAGGCCCCCCTGAGATCCAGGATCCAGGTCAGCCTGACCAAGCAATGGGTCAGGCGACCTGAGATCCGGGGTCCGGGTCAGCCTGGCCCAGCAATTGGTCAGGCCCCTTGAGATCCAGGATCCGGGTCAGCCTGACCCAGCAATGGGTCGGGCGACCTGAGATCCAGGATCCGGGTCAGCCTGACCCAGCAATGGGTCAGGCCCCTTGAGATCCGGGATCCGGGTTAATTCTGACCCGGTTGATTTTGTGTAAGGATCGACTCCACAAAGAGCTAAGATTGATCTTAGGATGTGTATTAATCTTAATTTCCAAGATAAATGTTGTGTTACGAAAACAATGACAATATTGACAACTCATCTTTAGATACAAATCTTAGCGTCTTGTAGGATACGAGTGGCGTGGTTGGTGGTGTTGAGATGTCAATTTTCATCACAGAGATTGTAAAGCATTCGTTTTTAAGGATAATTAATCAACATTCGAAAGTAAAATGTATGTACCGATCTTCACTATACCGTTATTAATAAAAACCTGCAGCAAGGGACCTGTTTGGTTGCAAGCCCCTGTGGTTCGTTGTCAAAAAATATCACAAGCATTTCCCAATAGGTTAAGAGGGTTTGTTTTTCATTCTGTCAACGATATTTTTTATCTATGTGTGTTGTTTACATGTCTAGGTATTGCCTCGGTTATTTGCAGCTGATTTGTTGGCTTAATTAATTAAGCTTTACAATTTGATTTCATCTACCATTGAAAATTGACATACCGATTTTGTAAACAAAGGATGCTGGCAGAGTTTTTGTCCTACCTATTCTAAGCAAACCATTGATTCCTGTCGACTGACACCCCTTTATAGTACGTGTGGTATGGTCCAGCTTAGGATATCATGAACTGTATGCGATAAAGACAATGGACGATTAAAATAATTGTCCACGTGTGCTGACAGCGGCTCCCACTGCAGGTTTTAAATACATTATTTATGTATTTCTTCGTCAAGTTGATATATCTTTCTGTAATGAATGAAAAGCACTTCTGTGAGATGAAACTTTCAAAGTTGACTAATTTGCCGCGATCAAAGAAGTTGGGGCGGATGCTCGATAAATGTTGCAGTGGAATGTAACGGCAGGTGCGGTGTGTTCAAGGTCGCAATCGGCTCCATTGAAAACTCTCTGTGGTGATAATTGTTCGCTTCATAATGAAACACAAATTGTTATTTTGACCTTTAATGTAATAAACAACTTACACCTTACACATAATACACTGCACTTTCCCACACCCATTAGTGCTATATGATTATATTCAATGTTCAGACCGAGATTGGTTTCTGTTCTGTAGCGAGCCATTACACAAATAGGTTATCTTTGGAAACTGCCTTAAATTACCGAACAAACAACAATTATCGTGAAAGCGTCAATTTAGAAAATCTGTCAGAGGAGAAAACGCTTTGTAAATGGCTGTCCTTGACACATTGTTCAGCGTGCTTTAACACAATATCTGTAACTTCACATTGTGTTATAATCTGGTACGGAAACTGTTCCATTATATTCTCACTTGATTCTTGAAGGTAAGGGAAGAGATATTTTTGGTAACTGCTATTTAGCCGAGTACCAAGTACTGCCAAGTAGTTCTCAATCACGAGAACTTACGCCGTCGAATGCGAGTACTGTGTATTCTTGTACCCGAGTACTAAGTCTAACAGCCGGGTACCAGGTACTCCGTCGTTATCCGAGTATAAGTATGTTAAAAAGAAATATACGGCGAAATGGGTTACGAAACACTCATCGTACATTTCGTCTATAATAGAGTATTGTCAGTAAACGGCTTGACCGTAGGAATACTCCGAGCGTAATTAAGAAATGGTTTTGAAAGGAGCGCCAACAATGATTGAGTATCCACTTAATTTAAAAAAAATTAATTGAATTCTTTCAAAAATATTATTAAACATAAAAATTATTGTTTATGGCAGGCACTGCCTACGTGTACACGTGCTCTCTTGACTTTAAAGGTCACATTTGAAATTACATTAGACTCGTATCTATTGTTTTACGTCATCATTGGAGATCGAGACTATTACTGCACATGTATAAACAACCTCCGGGTTTATTGAGTTCAATAAAAACAATCAGTTTAATCCCCGAGGCTTTCGGCGTTTCAAGGTTTAATCGATGGAGAGACACTTTCGTTATTTTTTTCCCGAGTCATCATCTAACATTTTAATTTCTTGCAAGCAGTTTTGAGGCTTTCAATAACAGGTCTAACTATTGCTTGTATAAGGAATTGCTGCAAAACAGCTTGAAAAAAAAGAAAATGGCTGACCAACTTCAAAGATATTTTTGTTTTAAAAACGTGAGGCCAGGTTGAGAGGTTGCCAAAAGGGTCTTAAAGTAGTTGATCAGCTTGGAATATAATGACATAGCTCTGTGGATAAAGTTAACATGAATCTGTTTATGTTTCAAATGATTCTTCTGTGAAATTTCACACAAAATTGGACTCCTTTGAACTATTAAGTCAAAGCCAACTCTATACTTTGTTCTATTGCCATGGCTTTTCAGTATTGTTTGTATTTAAAGTGAGGAGTTGTTTGAACAAAAAATTTCCTCCGGAAAAAAAAAGAAAGAAAAAAGGTACTAATGTTAACAGTAAGAACAATCACCTGTAAGACAAGACTTGAAGCAAGGCATTGAGGAAGTACTAAGTAAGGTTTGCGGTGACACCATATTATAAGAAATCTCTTTTGTGAGTAGTAGTGGCCTTGAGTTGTGGTAGTAAACCGGCTCGTCTCAAGAGCCAGCACTACTCACAAAAGAGATTTCTTACATGGTGCCACTGGAAACCTTACTTATATATCACCCTTAGTTAAAAACCATGCAGCGATGGACCTGTTTGGTTGCAGCTCCCCCGTGGTACGTTGTTACCACATGCTGGCAAGCTTTTTCCATAAGTTAAAAGGGTTTGTTTTGCCTTCCCAATGATTCAATTTTTATCTAAGTGTGCTGTTTACTCGTCCAGCTGTTGTCTGTATTTTCTTAAGTTTATTTCTTTGCTTAACTAAATACGTTTCATAAATGTATACAATTAAAAAATAAGTCAATTCCGCTACTAATTCTTTTTACAAAAAGTAATGACAATTTTCAAGAATTATTATATATATTTTTTTTACAAGAATATTAACAAACTTTAGGTTATGTATTAAGTGATCTTGGCCCAATTTAAAGTCCAGGCCTCGTTATTAAGTTTTAATTACAGACCCACGGGTCAAAAACTTCATCCTTCAAGAAAGACCTCATTATTTTATTGACTTGATGATTTCCAAACACTTTATCGGAGGTCGTTATTAGTTTGCCTTTTTGTTCAACGTTTGCTCAACCTTAAACTTACTTGTAAAACATTCTCAACCGCCCTATAAAAACCAATTAAGAGGAACACGTTGTTAATATGATAAAATTAGCACTCAAGATGCGTCGTTCTTCTAGTGGAATGTCCACTTAGGCGCTAAAAGCTTAATTGACGAACTTTGTTATTATTTGTTTTTTTCAACAGAATTTATATGACCCCACTTACTACAAGCAATCTGGACAGTAATTTCCCCAAGTTCATTTTCAAATTATTCGGTGTATACAAAGTTCCTAAAGGGACAGGTCAAAAAAGAGGGGGGAGTGTAACAGGTAAACAAATAAAAAAATTGTTTATACAGTGGCTCAGGTATGTAGACTTCTTCAGGGTCTTTTCTAAACACGTATCTCTTCCTTGAGACCATGCGAGGTTCCGTTGGTTTCATATTCTGACATTTTCTACACAAAATAAACACAATTATATCACATATAAAAACAAAACCTGGCTGTTTCTAGTAAACTGCTTCCTGTGATGTGCCAATCAGACTTAAACTTTTCAGATAAAATGTCGATAAATTCCCCTATCTAAATAAATGATACGAATCAAGAACAGTCCTCCGCACCCCTTTCTTAGAACGATCGTTTTTGTAAGCATCAATATCACCATAAACATCTCCACTTATATGCAGGTTTGTATTCGACGTTTTTATTAGTGGAGATTGGTTTAAAGATCCACCGTTGAGGTCAGTAAATTTAGCATCCGCCAGCTGTGACCGAAACACTTAGCCTGCCGTGAGTGGGCTAGTTCAATCAATCAAGCCGCTCTTTGCGTATGAGTGTAATTAGAAAGTCCTTGGCTTTTTTAGCAAGGCCTTCTGTTTGATACCACGAACTCTGGTCGCCTTACCTGCGATCGAGTTCAACATTTTATAACCTGGAATGCGGGGGTTTTGGTAGCGTGCATTGCGTACTATACGGTAATCAGACCATTATTTGTGTCTTTTTTGCTGTGAGAATTTTCTTTAAAAACCCATGCAGTAAATGAATTTAAAAAAAAATCAAAATTGAATCTATAGTTCCGTATCAGACATGAAAACAAATCAGTGTATAAAGTGAAAAACAATTTTTGTTCAATATGTGTTATCATTATTATTTTAATGTTAATTTTGCATCGGGGATAAAAACATGACGATGTTTACTTAGCAGTGCTTTGTACACTGCAAAAAATGGGGTGTTAAAAATGACACCATGGGTGTTATCATAGATACCAAAGAGAGAATCAAAATTAACACCAAAGTGTTAAAATAACAACACTGTAATTGTGTTGGCAGAAGTTAGTGTTATTTTAAAACCTTATGTTGGGGATGGGTCAACACCCATGGTGTATATAACAACCCGAAACATTCTTTATTCCCGATTCTATTATTACATTTGAATTAAAAGGTACAGTTAAGTAATATCACCATCTACCATCTAGTTATACATGCATTGGATTACAGCAGATTTTGTTGACATGATTACAACTTCATGGGCAGTGGCATGTTTGCTTGTTCGTTGTTTGTTGGGATGTTTGTTTGCTTGTTTGCTTCTAGCTTTGTTTTTAGTTTTGTTTTGTTTTTGTTTTTTGAGAGGAAAGCGGGGAAAAGACGTAATTTTAGGGCTTTTGATGTAACGAACCGTTCATTTGTTCACTATTTTTTCAATTTATATTTTAATTATTATTATTTTTTATGTACTTAAATTCACTCCTTTATTCTATGCAATTATTTATTTCTTTATTCATTAGAAATTTGTTTGTTTGTTTGTTTGTTTGTTTGGTTTGTTTGTTTGTTTGTTGGTGTTTTTTTGGGGGGTGGTGTTTTTTCTCCCGCCCCCTGCGACCTCCCCCTACCCCCGATGGTTGTGCTACTGCTCGTATGGGTCTTGTATAATTAAGTTTTAATTGGGCTACCAAAGGCTTAGATATTTTAGGGCTTATTGAAGTCAAGCTGTAAACATGAAATAGTAGTCGGTCCGTTAATTGATAAGGCCCGACGGCGTCAATCATAATTCAAAAAATTATTATGATAACCATGGCCAGTATCCCTTTGAAGGTGTTGTATTAGGATTGCTCATAAAATCATTTTCACAATCTCCTCAAAACTTTACATTCTGGCGCATTATTACGAAAGCGTATTGCCGCCACATGAATAAAAAAATATCTCTTATCTTGTACGTACACGATAACTTATCGTGTACGTACACGATAACTTATCGTGTACGTACACGATAAGTCCTAACTTTAAGTCCAAACTTATCGTGTACGTACACGATAACTTATCATGTACGTACACGATAAGTTTGGACTTATCATGTACGTACACAATAAGTTATCGTGTACGTACAAGATAAGAGAGATGTTTGTTTGTATTCATGTGGCGGCAATACGCTTCCGTACATTATAAATGTACTCTTTTCATATTTATTTTAGGGTACACCATGTAGGCCTAACTATTGATTTTTTTTAAATGCGTTTGCCCTAAAAAGAGCCGTTTAGAATCGAAAATAATTGAACAGAGCTAAAGTGAGTCATGTTGAATGAAATTCAAGACGAGTGACTTCTAAATTGAATCAATTTCAATCGCAACAAATCTGATACCAATTCAAAACTTAATCTCGAATCAAACATTTCAAATAAGCTTTTAGTCCCAGTGACGTCAAGAGCAATAAGCACAACTTAATAACCCAAAGTGTATGTTTTCCCTTTTCTCTCCCTTTCTTCTTCTTTTCCGATCGACCCTTAATCAAAGGACAATATACACAAAATCAGAGCTTTTAGTCTCAGTGAAGTGTCTTGTTGTATACACAACAGCTCAACAAAACAAAATATCGAAACTGTATTTTAGATTAGTGGACCTGGCATTTAGTAGTCTATTGGTCTATACCCCCGCACAATGTTGGCGATCATTAGGTTTATAAAACAACCATTACCGTTGCGAAAGAAGAAAATGTATATAAAAATGAATTTTTAGAAAGTTTTGATGGTAATGCAGAACTTTATGAAAGGTATGGCCAATTGTGCAATGTTTAGGTTAGGTTGAAGCATTGAGCTTCCGTATCATTACCTTTTGACGGACAGTAATGAAAATAGGACAGAAGGACAAAGAGACAAAGGGACAAAGGGACAAATGAATATACAAAGGTCAACAGTAAATTACAAAAACTGGGGAAAGGCACAGTCTATTTTTACCGTGTAACCTTTGTTTACAAAAACGAGTGATCTTGTACATTCCAGGGCCTTTGTGGCAGGCAAGATACTACACTGGTCATATTATGGGAAATTGTACATTCTGTATCATAATTTTACCATAATTCGAGAGTAATAAAATATTACAGTTGTACAAGTTTTGAGATGTGCCCCCTTTCTTCATATAAAAAGTTGATCAAAATCATACACTGCAATCTCAACGAGATGTTAACTTTTAGGTTTTCTTCCGTTAAGCTGTGTACAAATTGTGCCTGCAGGAAGTCCAGGCTCTGTGCCTCTGTTGCAAACATGTGATGTCACGGGTCACATGGTATACTAAGCATGAATGAAACTGGGCGAATACCTAACAATTTAATTCATAAATTTTATTTAAAAAAACAAATAAATTAATATAAATTCAAATGTTGTAAGAATCAGTAATGATATTTTGATGCTATCAAAATGATGTCATATCTGACTGACTGCTAACGCTCTTCACAAAGACCATTCCAGTAAAAAAAAACTCCATCACGGAAAACTCTCTTCAGAAAACTCTCTTCTCTCTACGGAAAACCAAACCGGCTCTTCTCACAAGCACCACTCATCCCTACCCAAAGACAACACCCCCGGCTCATCTCTGAGCAAACACTCATCCCAAATCACATCAGTTATTCTCGGAGCCAACACTAATCCCTCGTAAGAGATCAAACCGGCTCTTCTCGGAGCCAACACTTCTCCCTAATCAGAGACCACGTCAGCTTTTCTCAGAGCTAACACATCTCCCAAAAGGGTTGGTCGTACCTGCAAGTGTATTTCTATAGTTGTCTAAATTCTGCTTGTTTTCTGGATTCCCTATATGGATGAAATGCGAGTCATGTGTATAATCTTGAGACGAGCTATCATGTAGTTAAAAAATGAGCCTCAGTTTTTCACCGTCAACAAAATAAAAAATAAGTGCTCTTCAAATCCACTGACGAACACTGCTTTCATTACAAGTCTCCCCATTTATCAAATTATCTACAGGGGCATATGATTGGGTCTGTGTATAATTACAGGTCGACATTCTGAAGGGAATTCCAAAGGATCCAATTTTGACTTGCCGAAACAAAGAGGCCCTTCGCGTTTATCAGACTCACGACCCTTAATCATGTCGTCTAATTAACCTTGACGTGTTTATTGTAGCTAATTCATAGAAGTTTTAGATATAATTTGTGCACGCATCTGTTCCATTGGTAGATTCCCGGTAGTTTCTGATAATAAATTGGAATAAATTGCATTTGTAGGGTGCCACGTTATTCCAACAAAGTTACTCAAGGGTCATATTTCAACAAGATTGTAAACATACATTGTTGCTTGACGGACTTATTGGCTAATCACGGTTTAGCTGGGAACCAGTCACAACCAGTGAATATAACATGACTTATAATTAAGATATTTCTATCATAAACAAATGTACGATGCGCTGATCAGCTTGATTGAATGAGGACCGTCCTGCTTTTCTCTCGCCCAGAGAGCATGGTGGTTGAAACGGTGATGACAACCCTAAACGAGTCTTCTCACAACCAAACTCCTTCTAAAGTACAGATTTTTAAAAGGGTACCCGCAAGAATTACAACAAAATGTGATGTTACCATACAAACTTATAACACCAATAATTAATACCAGTAGTTGATTAAAAAGGGCCTGTCGTCATGATCATATCAGGCCTGTGGTTGGACATGGACTTATGAACTCTATCCCAGTTCCAAAGAGTCCAATGACGACACCCTTTGTGCGCATGTTCAGTAACTGGGTTATAGTTCGTTAGATCACGACATTTTTAATCATTTCTTTTAACGACGTAATGACACGTCGTTAATTTGTTTTTATCACACTACATACAGTCAAACAGACCTAAGTCTCGCTAGAATGTCAGCTTCCGTGAGCACTTTGGGAGTCCGGTCATATGTGATGAAAAACAATGGCGCACTTTAAAGAAGCATATCGGTTTACCGTTTCCTTGTTTTAGAGAGGTGGAATCTCAGGCCGTTTTCGAAGCCACGGCTTGGGTTTGTTGAGCTCCGGCTTGGGCTCCAATCGCCCCGTAAGAATGTTTTCTAAATAAATGATAGGACCTAAACCCGACCTCAAGCCCAAGCCTTAGTTTCGAAAACGGCTATAAGCAATTATTTTTAGATGGTTGTTGAACAAAAAATCATACTAGCACACTTTTTTATCATGTGAAATATTTCCTTCTGAAATAAAGTCACATTCGAAAAAACTGTATTTGAAAACCTAAACAAAACGCAACAGCCGATCTCAGTTGTTACAACTAAAATTAAGGACATTGTCTTTACATGCTGAAAATTGTGCCCGGTTGTTCACTATTTTCTCCTGACTCACACAAGGGATCAAGCTCAAATTGTCCACAGGCTTGTTATTTCATGTATATGGTTGATCACACCAAACATGAATACTGGTTATATATTTTTTTACTTTTTATGGTTTTCTTAAATATGTATATCCATTGGTAGAGCTGACAAAAAAAAGTACAATCCTTATAAAATAGCGGAGGCTGTCAGTAAGCTTTAATCAAAGAAAGTTCACCCAAAAGATTTAATTATTATCACGTATGAATTATTTTGCAAAACGCAGTACAATAAGAGACAATGAATCAGATGAAGCTCGTTAACTCGCCGGGTGATTCTCGACGGTAGATTCGTAGTTTTCATCGAAAATGAAGAGTACACAAATCTTCATTAAACAATTGATCGGTTGTGAGCTGCCCGATCATCAACCTGCACTTTTTTTTAGAGGTTATTGATCTGGGGTGATGCACAAGGACTGTTATCTTAAGGACATAACTGCTCATGCGCGGATGATATGATGACGTGGTCAGCAACGCATGCGTTATCTTAACACACTCTGCCGATCTCGGCAAGCATTTATAGCAGCTGTTTAATCTTTAGTTTTGAGGATAACAGCAAAAATGCTAACTCAATTAAATGGACATGGCATTGGTTTTTTTTTTAAGAGTGCCATATTTCAATTTTGAGTCTCAAGTAATTTATGGTGAACTGCTCTTCGAACTAGACCGTCCAATTGAGTAGATTATTTCGATTTCACAAAACGAAATAGGAAATATTAAGTGTTTTGGGACAACAAATGTAATAATTTAATTTTAAAACCCAGGTGTAAAATGTTCCTTGTTTGAGTAAGGCATGACAGGATGAGAAGTTTTACATCCTCGCTGAAGACCAATGTCCGAGTCTCACAGATGGGATAACAAATCATCGGCAACCAACTGCGCTACGGAGCTTTGGAAGGGCCTATCAAACTTGTTCAGATCCTGGGATAATTCACTGCAGGATGATGACATCATAAACGTGGGATGACGCTCGGGATGACGACATCTTGAAAGTTGGATGTCGTCTTCCAGATATATTTTATCTGGAGATAACAACATTCTGAAAGGGTGTCGACATCATGAAAGTAATTATTGTCGACTTCTCCCGATAAATTATCTTGGGGGTGTCGACACTCGAACGTTGGATTTTGTCTTCCCAAAAACAATTATTTGGGGTTCTCGACATATTCATACCATGATAACTCATCTCTGGAAGTTGACATCTTACTTTTATGATGTTGACATCATGAGATGTAATGTATGGGAGAACGACGTCTTAGTTTAGAATGTCGTAATCATCTCATCTATAGGTTAATGATGTCATAATCATGCAGTACCTCAGGATCTCAACATGTCGGATGGCACTTCCGGAGTTCCGTCTTTTTCTTTCGAAGAACCCGGAACTCGTTTCCAAGGGGAACATGGGGACTTTCCCTGGTGGTTTTTGTTCATGAGCAAGAACCCTTGTGCCGCAAGGCCGTCAGTGGTTACATTGACAACCCAACAAACAATCAAACTGAAAGATTCTCGCTTTGTTTTGCTAATTAAATAAATCACAAGGTAATTTTATACAATACCAATTTAGGAAAGGTCAGTTTGTATAAGCGCTTGACTTAAAACCGCAACAGCTATCTATATATATATATTTGTTTACGTTAGAATTGAGAATGTAGTGTTTGACGTGAGCAAACACCATTTCGAAAGCCTGTGTGCACATCCACCGCGATGCAGTCGCTGGGATGTGCAGTGTGACCGAATAGTACAGGTACGCAGTGTTGCGTCACGGCCGCCGATGCAACGTATTTCGGCTGGATAGGCAGTGCATTGCCAAATGTGCACCCAACTAAAAAATAGGGAGAAAACAGAGTGTCGGCCTCAGTATTTTTTGTAGGCCCTCAAAATCTATACGACACAGATTTCAAAGCCCCCCAACACAGGTACAGTGTACAAATTTTGCCCAATTGTGACCTGGGGATTGTTGACTTCCAACTTGAGGTATTTTGGATGACATAGGCCCTGAAATAAATGGTCCTTTTTGCCGAGAGGTGTGGGGACGTTTTTCAAGATTGATGCTTGGACGTTTGGAAAATATCACCGGGACTCCCCATATCAAATTGAGCAGAGGATAAAAGCTCAAGAGTCAAATATAAAAAGCTGTAAGACTTCGAAGTATTTCTTTTTCAATTTTGAATAGTTAGCATTTTTCAGTGTATGATATGGATGTTTACTTAGCGGGGTGCACCCATTAAAGATGTGTTCGAACTTACGGTTCCAGTCGTGACTACGGCCAGATCGTGGCAAGTGCCAGTTATTCAATGAAGCCGCAAAGCCAACGGCAATAGCCATGGCCAGAGCTGCTTAAGTCTGACACAGACTATCAACTTTGAAGACGTCATGTTCGTGAACACGTGAGATGTGGTTATTTATTAACCCGCTGCAGAAGGATTTTAAAACGAAGAGTAAATAGTCTTACGTAATCATTCTAACAACATAATATGATTTCATAAAGGTTGTTGGGAATGATTGAGCAATGGCTGTCAGAAATAGTGCAATCCCAACGAAGATGTGCTTGGAAGAGAGCTAAAGGTGAATTAATGCAAAGATCTTCAAGACATACATTCTTGCGAGAGTGTAACGAGAGGTAGGGTAAAGTATGGGTTTGTTAACGCAAAGATGGATAGGTGTGATTTATGACAACAGTTTGAAAATAAATGTAGTATTGGTTAAGCGAATGTTCCAATGGTTGAACTGCGTTAGTGCAGGTTGGTCAGCATAACCCGTTTGTCAGACAGCCACAGACTGAAAGCGTGTAACTTGCATGTCAGCTGTGCCGAGCACCGGACTCAATCTCTGGTATTTCTGATCAGCGGAGTATGAGTTCGAGTCCCGGTCGTGGCACTTGTGTCCTTGAGCATTATACTATACCATAATTGTTTTGTTCTTAAGATGGGACATGAAGCCGTAGTCATGTGTACTACTACTAGGATTGATAGTGCACGTAAAAGAACCCAGGACACTTATCGTGGAAGAGTAGAGGTTAACACCGGTTTTTCTGGTTCACATAACAAGCACCCTTGCTTAACAGGTTTCCTCAGGCTTGCGAGCGACACTTCACTTATGAGGCATCCTTGGTTTCATTACCAGATATATATAGTAATATAATAATAATAATGAACAGTCATCTCACTTCAAACTTGTTCTTTACCCAGATAGATTGTTTGTAGTAAACATCAGAAATCATGAACAGAGGTTATAAAGGATGTTCGGGAGCTCAGGCTGGTCTCGGACTGGTCGTGATTGGACTCGGCATCGCTGCCATACTTATAGAGAGTAGATTCAGCGACAAGGCTGTGCCGCTGTGGTCAGGAGCCTGGGTAAGTACGAGAAGTGGACCATGCCAGTCTAGTTTCCCGACCCATCACTTTTGTATAACATACACGATATAGGGGTAGAGTGTAACCCCCAACATGTGCCCATAACACACTATTTTCCTTCACTTACTTGTAATTGTATATGCTTATACATCGGTGGGACCAATCAGAAGTATGTATTTCAAACGGCTATACTTATAAAGAAAAGTGGTACCCATTGCCTATCAATCAACAATACAGAGCCTTTCAAATTTAAATTGGATCGTGCCAGACGTTTGAGAATGCATTGATTATTCCCAAAGTGTTTCAATCTGTCTCTTGATTTCCGAATAAACCGCAAGTTTCTTGCGTATTCGAACATCCGGGACCAAGTTGGTCCCAACCGAATTGAGTTTCACGTGTGCGTGATTCTGTGTCATTAAACACTTGAGTTTAATGTAGATTATGGCTATCGAAATTATATCATATTGTTGGGGAAGTCAAATTTAGCCATGAAATACATGAAAGTAAACTCAATTTTTACAAATCAATAAAAGAAAACCTGAGAATAAGATGTTTCTGGTTACTTGTAAACAAGTAAGAACTTTGCACAACTGACGTTATCATTATACCTATGTAAGGGGGAAGCACCCGGGTCTCAATTGGTAGGGGCTGCGAGCACGTGCCCCCACCCCTTAATTTCGCCACTGGCCAGAACATGAATAAAATTACAGTACAGTATTTTTTACAATTGTTCAAAGGGTTATGTAAAGTGCGTTATCGGGCTATTATTATTTTTTTTACAGATCATTCGTCATACGATACACTCTTTAAGATTGATTGAAAAACTTGACAAAACTAGAATAAAATCCTTTTCCATTTGTCCATTAGTTTTTTATAGAAGAATTGGATCAAACTTCTTCTACATGTTTTTATCCATATTTTGATAGAACATTAATCATTGTATCATTACACTGTTGTAAGTCAATACCCAATACATGATATTGGCAAATCGTTTTGATATAAACAAAGTCAGGTCAACAATGTTAAAATGGTATTGTCACTTATTATTTCTTTTTTCTAAATTTAAGTTTTAATTTCGCTCGCTTTCGATCGCTAAACTGAACTAAAATATTGTGTGTCATATTGTGCAATCTCGTAGAATATGTTGCTTGTATGTAATTCATTTGTAATATATATGTAATTTGTGTGTAATATATATGTAATTTATGTAATTTATATGTTCTACTCTTAGACATAAACCAAGCAAAGTATCTTGATACTTGTTAGAATATTGTTATTTCGTAATATTTCCAAATATGTGGGTTTTTCTTTAAATAACAAGAATGACAAATTCAACAACGCTCACAAATGACATCTTGTGTAGATCTATCAATGGCATTTCGTTTAGCCATTTCGCATTGTTATAGACTGAAGACACTACAACATGCGGATACGAGTTATGATCCTGCTAGTTTGTATTGTTTAAATCTATGCATTATGTGACGGCCGCGATGTCAGGCAAATTAGGACATTGCTTGCTGTGCTTTTGACCCTGGCACACATTCAAGGTTTACCCAGGAAGCTAGCGGAGAAATTAATTGAGAAAAAAAATCACAACAAATCTTGAAAGTGTCAGTTAAAAGTGATACATAATTCTCTGAAGACTGAAGACACTACAACATGCAGATACGAATTATGATTCCAACTAGTTTGTATTGTTTAAATCTATGCATTATGTGACGGCCGCGATGTCAGTCAAATTAGGACATTGCTTGCTGTGCCTTTGACCCTGGCACACATTCAAGGTTTACCCAGGGAGCTAGCGGAGAAATTAATTGAGAAAAAAAATCACAACAAATCTTGAAAATGTCAGTTAAAAGGGAAACATAATTCTCATTATTCATTGCATACTTTTAAAGACCTGATATCAGTGGTCGCAAGGCCAGACAATCTAATTTACATCACTTGAAATATTACAAAGGTTACACAAATTATACACTGCAAAAATTGGGGTGTTAAAATATTGACACCAAGGGTGTTGTCACACACAACCAAGAGAGAGTCAAATCAACATCATAGGGTGTTAAAACAACATCCAATGAAACGCTAGTTATTTTAGCACCCTACGATGTAAATTTCGTTTCTTTTTTGGTGTCTATATGTGACAACACCCATGGTGTCAATGTTAACACCCGAATGTTTGTAGTGTACGTGTATCGGTTTGTTCAATAACACACGTAAACTATTTAAATAGCCTATGGGATAGTTGTTCATGTAAACAAAAGTACACTGCGAAAACTGGGGTGTTAAAATTAACACCATGGGTGTTGTCACATATAGATACCAAAAAAGAATCCAAATTGACACCATAGGGTGTTAAATAACACACATTTCTGACGAAACAACATATAGGTGTTATGATGTTGTTTTGACTCTCTCTTCGGTATCTATATGAGACAACACCCAAAGTGTCAACCTATATTGCAAGAAAATTATATATTTAAAAAAATACTTTATACTAATTTCAGTCTTTAAATTGTCATCTCTTTTTCAGTTTATTATGAGTGGTATGTTGGGTTTATCGGCAGCTCATAACCAAGGCAACACATGTCTGGTAAGATTCCATATTTTGTATCGTCAATCTGACAAGAGATTTCTTTCGATGAATATTAATGCAAAAAAATGCAAAATACCGCTTGAGTAAATTGATTCAACTGAATGCACGGCTTATTGGACCGTGCATCAATTTCAGTAATGAATGGAAATTCAGTCTTTGATATCAAAATCGTGGGACAAATAGAAGCTGAACGATGTGGAAAAATGTGGAACGATGCGGCCAATTCATGGCTTGGACATTTCACAGTGTATCCGTGGGGCCGTAGCGCGTCGAAGAACCCATGACAGAAATCCACAATCTCAGTGTGTGTGCTGAAATAAGAGCGTTAAGTGTCCCTTTAACGGCTTTTGAGAAATTGAGTCCATCAAACCAATATCTAATATCTGCTGGAGGTTAAAGCTCACAAGAATTACGGGTCTCAATTCTTTTTTCTTTTTTTTCGAAACTGACATCAAATTTACGAGGAAGAATTCAAAGTGGTTGGAACGACTATGTGCCCATAAAAGTAGCAATAAAGATGCGTAAACAGTGCTAAAAATTCATGTTCTTTGGCATTTTCATCCCCGGAAATCCCAGTGTTTAGCATGCTTTTTCTTCTTCTCCCAAATGAATTTAAAAATATGAAATAAATCTAACTTCAGCCTCTTTGCTTTTTGACTAATGTATCCCCGATGGAAACTCATGGCCAGCACCTATTATTTCGATTCACTAGAAAAGATAAAAATGTCCTCCTAGCTCTCTAATTTGCAAGCATACTGAGTATTTCAAGTTCAGCCATGATGCACATGACATCATTGCGAATAGAGTCATAAGAAATGGTTGCTGCATTATCCGATTAAACTGGATCTTCAATTACTTTTGTAAAATGCATACAGGCAAAAGAGATCTCGTTAATAAAATATGTGCATGCATAATACACATCTTCCTGAAATCGGAAAGAATAGGACTGTATTAATACTGGAAAATAATTCGAACTGTGTGGGGCTGAACACGAAACTTGGTAACTGAACAGACTATAACAATACCTTTAACTTTGCTTCTAATTGAATTAAAGTTCTCGAACCGTCCCCTTTGGAGTTCAAGAAAGCGTTTGAAGAGAAGACAATGAGACATTGTCATTTTGGGGCCAGTTTCAGGAAGCAGACGTTTCTGCTTACGGAGCCGCTACTAACCGTAAGCAAAGGCACGTTGACTTACTACTGAATATTTATAGTGTGCATGCGTACGTACACGATAGTGATCGTGTGCGTAGTGTGTACTATCATGTACGTAAACGATTACTATCGTGTATGTTCAAGACAGTTACCTTTTACGTACACGATAACTGTTGTGTACGTACACAGCAACTGTCGTGTACGTACACGATAACTATCATGTTTGTGACCATAACTATCGTTTATACGTACACAATGTCAATCGTGTACACTCGTACACAACAACTATCATGTACATACAGTACCATGTACAAGTGCCATGCACACGTACACAATAAATATACAGTCATCGTGTACAACCGTATAATACCTATCATGTACGGACACTACCATGCACACGTACACAATAAGTAGGCCAATGCAGTTAAAGTATACGCACACGACAGTCATCGTGTACGTACATGACAGTCATCGTGTACGTACATGACAGTCATCGTGTACGTACATGACAGTTATCGTGTACGTACATGACTGTTATCATGTACTTAGACGTAAAGAGCGGGTTTTATTTACTCATGTGGCGGCACAAGGCTTCCGTAGCTTTCTGAAATTGGAGGGGGTTGTCTTTTTGTTTGGTTAGCCGTCCAGCTTCTTATAATTATAGGATTTTAATGTTGATATTAAACCTGGTTTCTGTCTTATTGGCAACATCGCTTAAGACTGAGCTCATGAGTTGCTTAAAAGAGATCAAAAGGGGGTTCGGCCTTTAGGAAATTGTGTCGTCTGTTCTCGTTTCGCAGATTGTTCAGCTTCGCCGTCATAAACGCTTCATGTTGAGTGGGGAAAGCCGTTCTAATAACATGCGTTAGGTCGGGAATTTAATCAGCGAAAACGTTTGCTTACTGCTGCCAAGGACACCTGGGGTCGATTTTATCTACTCCTGATCGGCTTGCTGATATTGATTCATGGACCGGAGTTGCCTAAATAAATCGCCTTCTGACACCTTACACTAAAAGTATGCCAAGCGAAAAGGCACAGTGATATTGAATGTGGAAGCACGTCAATATAGTTGGTGGTGGTAAAGCACTGAGTATGTGCTGACTGTCCTAAGCTTAGACTAGAACAGAAAACTCTGTAGACCTACGCTATAAAATATCCCTGGTTAGAATTGACACAGTTCTATGCCTTGGTCAACGTGACCCGGAATCTGTCAACAAGATCCAGAAATGGGTCAAACAGACCGGCCAAATAACCCTTATTTGACCATTTTGGGGGTCAGCCTGACCCAGACATGGGTCGGGCCCCCTAGGACCCAGGTCAATTTTGACCCGGTAGTTTACATAGTGTATTCTACCATTTTGGAACGGCGGCATGGAGTGTCAAAGATTATATCCCTGGGTTGGCACAAATCTGCTCTTAAAAATATCATTACACAAAATTTTGCTTTATTAAAAATATTATGTAGGACTACTTTTATTAAGCAATTTGATATACCAGTGACGTTGGTAAATTGAAAACATTTTTGTGTGTGATTTGAGTTGTTTTGTAGTAGTGGCTGCACGTTCTCAAACCAAGCTATAGGCAAGACTTGCAGCTGGGACATTGCAAAAGTCTCATCCCAGCAAGTTATGTCATTGGCGCATGTTGTAATGTTACTGTCGATGGCCCTGTGGTTAATATCCATTAATGTAATGACCAATCAAGCATGCACCATTTCACGCTCGTGTAGACAAAAATGCTGTGCGCAGATTTCAAACTCACCAAAAACACATGGAAATAACTCTCACGATTTGCTCCAAATTGCAGTCGCTGTAATTTGTTTTGAGAAATGGATTTTTTGTAGAAAGACGGCCTCCATTGAATTTGTCATGGAAGATGTAGCTACATTTTAATTGAGTTTGTGATGCACTCATTTTCCAATAGATAGAGTCCTCTTGTAATTGGGGGGGGGGGGGGTAAAAGTCTCTACCTATGGTGTAAAGTATTTGAAACTCTTTCAGAGCGAAATTTGAATCATGACGTCATCGAACAGCAAATACAAATGGGTCTATACGTTCCAGAGAGGAATTTCTGCGCTGGTCATACCCTCAAGTTCAATTAACTTTTTGGTGAAGTATCATCAAAATTCAAGAAGGACTGAAAACAAATATCTGTACATTGTTCAGTTCATATAAGCACATTTGAAGTTTAACGTCATCGAACGTTTTTGGATTCTTACAATTAAAAAACTTGCCCTCGGAGGGTACCAAACATAGTGCCATTTTACACAATTTTAACAATTTAGTGTTTACAGACTTTTAAAATTTTCTCCATTTTCATAAAAACTCTTTCTATTGGCAAATTAATCTGAATCTGACCTTGGAGCCCCTCTTTAACATCAAAATTGCACTTTTAAGTTAATTATTGATCATACCGATAATCGATAATACCGATACATGTACGCAGAATCAACTTCTTTTTATCTTTCTAAACTAATTACAGGTTGGCGGCCATCTTGTTTTCTGCATCATCGGAATCGTCTACGCGTTAAACTTATCGGTGCTTTTCGCTACTGCGTCAGCTGAAGAACATGAAACCTCAGACGAAGTGGTGAGTACATCAGTGGTATGAAATTCGACGTTTCATCACAAGGTGTAAAAATATCAAAGTTTCATTTTAATGATAAATAAACGACTATAAACAATAGTGGTTGCTTTGTTATATCTTCATGCTACAACACAGCGGCTGTACAAAACGGAGCTCACACATAATGGCGTTACATGAGTGATGACGTAACAGGGCTTTTCGCGAATCTTTCTGAAAAGCACCAGAGAAGGGTATTCAAAATGGTTGTCTTTTACACAATTAAAATCTGTTTAATCTTTATGTGCGCTAAATTTCCTGATTGATTAAAAACATTTTAAATGAACTTCAGCAGAGATCCCTTTTTGCAGTTTTCGTTCCAGTAGGTCATAAATATTAGTCAATATCATTATTTTCAATCTGTCGTAGAGTCCAATCGAAGCAAGAATAGCCGTTGACGTCATGTTGTCTGTAATTGGTATAACTCAATTGGTTCTATCGGTAAGATGTGCTTTATACGCGTCTAAAGTTTGCTGTGGCGGAGAGTCGTTACGAAGGCACGGCAGCAGCTCGAGAACGGTAAGTGTTTGGACGTAAGAGCCATGTGACCCTCTCAAAACTTCCGGGTCAGAACTGACCTAGTTCTGAATAACTCTGACCCGGAAAAGGGTATAAACATGGGATTTTTACTCTGATTGTGTGCCATTTTGACCTATTTCTGGGTCATTTTGACTCGAATTGCTATTTTAAATGACCCGAAACGGGTCACTGACGGGTCAAGGGACCCAGGTCTATGCTAACCCGGAGAATTTCAGAGTGTACTTGTGATTAACGGTAACAAGTTCCAGGTATATTTTAATCTCAAAGATGTTATAAAGTTTCCTGGGGATAGAAAAGCTATTGTTATACATTATTGATATCTTGATGCTGCTGAAGTACTTTTTTTGCATGCTGTGCAGTGCACTCTAAGAACTCGTGGGGTAGAACTGACCCGGACTTTGGGTCCCAGGAAGACTGATCCATTTCTGGGTCAGGCTGACACTGAAACCGGTTTGAAAGAGGGATTTGAACTAGAATTCTGTGTCAGTTGGACGCATTTCTGTGTCATTTGGACACACATGATTCCGGGCGATTCTGACCCAGAAATGGGTCAGGTCCCCTGACTCCGAAACCGGGTCAAATTTAATTTGTTTGTTTGTTTGTTTGTTGGGGTGTTGGGGTGTTTGTTTGTTTGTTTGTTTGTTTGTTTGGGTTTGGGTTTTTTTGGTAGGTGCGATTGCTTCTAAATTGCCTATAAAAGATATATATTATGACATGGCCCTAACAATACTGGTACAGTTTTAAAAAAAAAATTACCCACACAATCCTCCTGAGAAATACTTTCGTTTGATTTTCTGTCAGACAGTTGAAAAAAACAGCATTGCATGTTTATTAGCATTTATTTTTACCAAGCAAACAAACAAAGCATCTTCATGTTGCACATGATTTTTCTTTGCAGTTTCCAAGTCGAATCGTGGAGGTAGAATCTAGAAATAGCGACAATGACGTGCCACAAACACCGAGTGCCATAGCACCGCCCCCGAGTTATGGTAAGAAAATGGACGGTTGATGGCGCTCTTTACATTTATAACATCATTCCATAGGCCGTTTACGAAACCATGTTTAGGAATGGGCTGGAGCTCCGTCATATATTTAGAAAACGTAGACTTTCCTTATGGGGATCCAAACAGGCGGACAGTGCCCAAGCCGGAGCCCAAAGCTCCAACCGTGGTTTCAAAAACGGCCAGAGACTACTTCGTAAAAAAGTAGTCCATTAATTCCAGGGGAAAAAAATCGTAGTCTCTTAATGGTTTTCATCTTTAATCGAACATCAGTGGTTGAATAAGATATACTGGTTCTTTGCCCTATGGAAGGTTGAAGGTAAAGGAAAAACTAGTACCATAATCCTAAAATCACGAAAATTCCAGGCTTTATTTCAATTGCTTATGAGTTTCTTGTTTCTGTTTTCAATGTTATAATAGCATACGTCAATTCGTCTGCACCACAGTCCAGCTCAGTCCGATTCGCAAACGGGAACTACCCACCACCGCCAGCCTATGCGGACCAGCCACCTTCGTACAGTGAAGTAACAGCTGGAATGGTTGCCTGGACTCCAGCCTCTATGCAAATTCAGATTTCGTATACAGCAACGGCCGAGGGACAGGCAGCGTCTGCCAGTGAATCCGGTAGCCAGGCTACAGAAACAGAGACAGTGCAATCACCTCAAACGGATCCACCAGCCGAAGAGGTGATCTCAGACCAAAATGGCAGAGAATCAGAAAACGGAGAATGATATTTATTCACCTATCCAAAAAAATCCTGTTATGCAATAGAATACAATGACGCAGCATGTATCTCCGACTAGTTCCTTGTACTATGCAATGATACAAATGTCTTTTTATAAGAAGGGGCCAGACTATATAATATTCTTGCCTCGGTTTTATACAATGCGCGGGTGTACCCCCCCCCCCCACCCCCACACACAATTTCCCAATACTTTAACAGACTAATTTCCTTTCGTAGGGGAGAAGCTAAGACTGTAGATTGGTTACAATCGAGACAAATTACAATTTGTGGATTTCCCTGGCCTCGATAACAAATTAACATTGAGTTGACTGCCAATAGAATTTCTAAACAGTGGCCATCTGTTTTGCAGATGATTTACGAATAAAAGGCAAACCAATAATTGGCAAACAAACGAATGAAGTAGAAAACAAATGCGCCTCTTCACAAGATTAAATAATCATCCCATAGACGCCAGCTTCATTAATATTCATTATCTGTATATAATAACAATCAGGAATCGTGTGCAGATAAACCACTGACTAATTATATTGACTTCTCCAGCACCAGTTTCGTCATAGCGAATTGGATGAAGAAAACAAAATGCCTCCATGAAATACATAAAAATTATTATATAAAAGGCTTTTAAATTATATTCACAGTCTTAATTTACATTTTCAAGACTTGCAAGTAATCTTTAATGCTCGCTTCCTGGATTAAGTTAGTTTGTTTGTTTGTTGGGGTGTTGGGTGTCTGTTTGTTTGTTGTACCATTTGGTATCACCCGTACATGCCTCGGTGTAGGGGCGAAACCGAATGATATTTTTATATCCCCGATACAAATTTACGACCTGTTAAATAAATTGTTGTTGTTGTTGTTGTTGTTTGTTTTTTGGCTGCTGCTGCTGCTGCTGTTGTTGTTGTTGTTGTTGTTGTTGTTGTTGTTGTTGTTTTAATTTATTAATATTACTATTATTGCAAATAACATTGACAGTTTTAGATCAACGTCTGATATGAATTGCAGTTTTTTGTAATGCAAAATGTTATTACTTTAACTACCTGCAATTTTCCCTTAAAATTTATTTGGTTCCGTCCAAATTATACCAGTAATTGATAATTTGATTAATTGCCAGTCAAAACAACTTATGTAAATAAATATCATTGATAAGAAGTAATCGTGTTCGAACAGTGACTATTTTTATTTATTTACTATTTTTATTATTATTATTCCAAAAGTTAAAGTCAATGCGTTGATGAAATGGTTTGTCTGTACTCAGCTTAGTACAATGTACTTTAGACTGTACTGACGTGGATAATCATTAACGAACCTATGACTAGCAAATAATAACCTTTTGATTAAGACTGGTAAAATTGTTGTGTCGGTCACAGGTCGAGTGGCAACGTACCTGTCACCAAACTAAACCTTGGCACGTTTTGGGGGGGAATGTGGCGAATAATTTTATTTTTTATTGCCGTTACGTTTACTTGGAATTACATTATTGTGAAAGAATCTCTCGAGGAAATCTCAAAATGGTGGACGTTGTGCGTCAAGAGGTTTGAGAATTGGAGTGCTCTGCGTTTTGATTCAGGTATGGAAACGTTATTGGGCTGTGTTTTATTTTAAAGTCATTGTTTAAAGTGCGAATGGCGCCTACTAATCAAGAACACGATCGACCATACGTCATGGTCACCGTCGTACGTTGTTATCGTCGTTGTCAATGTCATCGTCCTGTAGTTGTTGTCATCTTTACCGTCATTCCAACACGGTGCTTTTATGTTGATGCTTTGCTTCATTTTAAAGGACTATTACTGTATTGACTTCTACGTGTATATTGTGTATAACAAAAATTGAACGTCACAACTTAGCTAATCGATACGTTCGACTGAAAATATCATTGTGATGGGGTTGCAGGAATGGTAAGGAGAAAACCATCATTGTTTAATGTTAGTCTAAAAGCTTACTGATTATGAAATTCATACTAGAACTATTAATCTGTGCAATATTTCCCTCTGAAATGAAGTCATAATAAAAAAAAAATTATCTGAAAACCTAAAAGAAGACGAAAAAACCCACAAGAGTTGATTTCGGTTGTTAGGCCTACAACTAAAATGAAGGACAGTGTGTCTACTGAAAATTGTGCAGTGGTTTTTCACCATTTTCTCCTGACTCACTCAATAAATTCCGCTCAAATTTTCACAGGTTTGTTATTTCATGTCTATGGGTGATCACAAAAAACATGAACACTGTCTGCGACTATGTCAGCTCTACAAATCCTATACAATACCTGTACAATGAGAAGTGGAATTTCTCCCAAACCACCAACATTTTCATCATCGTGGCATATATTAACCCTTTATAAGTGAGTGATTGCTTCTTACAAATATTGTACAGTAACAGTCGTAATAATGTTAGTTTCCAAACCATCGTCTCAAATTGCCCTATAGGCTGGAGAAAAATATGTAATGACAACATTTGAGGGATGGGAAAATTAAGGTTATGTGATTAAAATGCTGTGGAGATATCTTCAAAAATATACCAATCACCATCGTCATCGTCATCGTCGGCGTCGTCGTGTAACTGAAATCATTTGTGAAATTTTGAAATTAAAATTGTGTTTGTTAAACTATTGCAATATCAATAATTGATATTGTCAGATAAAAAAATCTCAAAGGTCATTATCAACAAATACAAAGATATTGTACAACACTCCAACTATTTTAAAAGCGAATCCCCTCGGTTCAATTATTGTAGCAACGGAACTCAAAAAGTTTAGTTTTATTAAAATTCAATTCTTGTTAAAAATGTTACCCAATTTTTAAAGGGGTCTATTTATTTGCATTTGGGTATTTGTTTTCTTGTAGTAACAATGCTTTAGCTATCAGACCGGTCATTGAAAACATGGTATTATGGTAGGCCTTGCGTAGCTAAAATTGTATAAACTTCCCTTGTCAAAAATTTCAACTTTTTGTACAAAATATAAATTGAAATGTTTTTATTGGATAGTAAATTTCAGTTATCAGTAGTATGGGTAAAAAACTTTTTTTAATAGCATTATTGGTCAAAAAGTAAACTGTTTTATTATTATTATTTTTTGGCAGTGAAGACCGCCTGTAGTTGGCCAACCAAAGTTGGCAAAACTCGCGTCTGTGACGTTGCCAAAGAAAGGTCTATACCACTGAAAGCTTGATTGAAGATGGCGGACCCAAGGCAAGGGCGCCCTCACCGTTTAACGGCTTCATATCGAGGCTCTTTGATCAACCCTGTGTATATGATGGGGATATTTCAGCTCATTATGGCGCTCATTATTGGCGTCGTGGGCATGTTGGCATCGTCAAGGTCGTGTACCTTCAGCATCATGTGGGTGTATTTCTTTATTTCTCTTTGGGTGAGTGTTGAGTTCGATTTTTTGATTTTTTGATTATGTGATTTTTGTGACAAAGGTGGTATCTGCGTAATTCAGTACAGTATATACGACTAATTGATGCCAATGTTATAGTCACATTAAGAGGGCAAAATAAAACATAATTTTCATCTGGCAACTCACACATATCATCTCCATGTAACTCCTTTTCCAAGCAGTGGATCATGCACATACCGGAAGTTTTTTGTGGCCAAAGTCTTAAATTTTGTTAATGGAGCTTTCTGTAATGACACCAGACAAAATGAATCACAACATGTACACAAACCTAAAAATGTCAAGGACCAGACGGAAAAGGTTAATCATTCTTTTGGATCTTCAGCCGGCAACCACAAACAGCAGGAAGAAACTTTTTTTAATTCTTAGATCAGAGCCAAAAGAATAAATACCTATACTGAAATGGTTGACAAACACACGTTCTAAAGATGTTTTTAATTTATTTGTAGACAATTTTTTCCTTAAAATCGCCTTGTCACACCATTTCTGTGTAATCGATTCCGTAATCTAACATTGAAAATTGTTTTGTTTGAACGGCTTTTTTTTTCAGTATATCGTCGCAACTTCAGTTGGCCTGTCACCCACCAGACGAGGGATGGCAGATTGCAGTCCAAAATACATGAAGAGAACGGTGAGAAATTTACATTACTCGATTTCTTTTTGTAAATCCTCTTTGTTAAAATGTTGTTGTAACGGAAAGTATGTAAGTTTAAAACCATCGTTATAAAGTACACCGTACACCTTCCGGTTCAGAATTGACAGGGATTCCATGTTCCGTGTGACCTGACCCTTATCTGGGTCAATATCTACCGGAATCTGCGTCAAAATGACATTGAAATGGGTCAAACTGACGCAGAATCCAAGTTAAACCCTATTTTATACCAGTTTCCGGGTCAGCCTGACCCCCTGGGTCAGGTGCCCTTTGACCCGGAATCCCAAGTCTGGGATCAGGTTGGCACAGTGTTTGTAATAACTAACAAATCAGCGCAAACAATGTTATACAAAGTTTTACAGTTGCAGTATGGATTGTACCCCCTTTCATATTGGAACATCCCCCGAATTCTGCGTTAGTTTGACCCCTTTATGTGTCAATTTGACACAGATTCCGGGTCACAATGACCCGGAAGTGGTTCATGGCCCACCCAGGCATCCGGAAGCGGGTTATTTTTGAGCTGGGAGTTTTGAGTGAAGTATCTTTTATTCTTTCCATTAGATGCGATGCTATAGGTTAATGTCTACATTGGGACTCATGTTCGTTCTTGCTATTATGGTCGTGGAGTTGATTGGTTTGTTCCAGGAACCCGAGGAAGTTGGGGTAAGTACCCCTTCATTTTGAAGGTTTTTTTTATTACCATGCCCGATATGGGAGCAGAGGGTACCCCCCCCCCCGAGTTTCCCACACTTTAACACCCTTTTTCTATTGGACAGAGTTATCCCCCTGAAACCCCATGGATTCCTGAAAAGCCAAGCACAAAGTGAAGACACAGACGGGGGTACCAACATGCCCAAAATCGAACAACCAATTTGTTTCTCATCTTTTTGTCAACTGGGTAAAGTATCACTGCTTGTGTGTACAATGTGACGAAACAAACCTAAAACTGCACTGATTTTTGATCGAATTGTTTTCAAAGAAACTGTGGCGAAATCGATTAGCCCCTGCGATGAGCTAGTGGTCTATATCTCATAATCAATATTATGCTATATTGTTATGTCATGGTAGCTACCCAATTTTCCCGCCAAAACCATTCCACCAAAATCTGACTTCAGTATAGTCTTGCCATAAACTTGTACCTTTCTGAAGGAAACAAGTTCTGCATTGTCATCTTACTGTCAACTGGTGCTGTCATCAGCAATTCAAATTGTTTCTTTAATTTATCATGTGTCAATGAATGAGGGACTGCGATATCTTTCCACAGGTTTTCAAGGAATTTTTGTTTGAGTGTGTGCGTAATTCATGTTTGAGCATTCGTCGCTTTAATAACAGTGTTCTATTGGTAATTTGTCACACATGCGCACATATTATTATCTTCTTGCAGCACGCCCAAAGTTTTTGCTACTTCCGGCTCCAAAGCTGGCGTCAGTTTGAAAGTGATTTAACCAAAACTCACACATTCCATCGTTCAAAAGCATTTCTCATGACAGAAACCTATAATTCCGAGAAGACCTCCAGTCTGAAGAATTTTTGTAAAAGTCAAATTAAATTATTAAAGTTTTCTGGCATAAATCATCAAAGAAAATACAAGCTCAATGCAACTCCTGGGTTGTCCTCTAATCGGTGGAGTAAAATTGTATGAAGTGGGCGTGGCTTACAGTGGAGTTACGTCACACTTACGAGCAGGGCCCGATTTCATGGAGCTGCTTAGAAATAAAATGTTTCTAAGCACAACAAAATGGTCCTTACCCGAATAAGGTTACCAGCTAAAATACCATTTTACACGTACAAAATGTAATTGATATCCTGCTTAGTTCTGCTTAGCAAACTGTTGTGCTAAACCTGTAAGCAGAGAATGATGAATGCTAAAGTGCGGGGAGAGCAAACTTTTGTTATTACAAAAGAGTATTGCTTAATAAATTTATTTCTTGAGAACAAAATTGTCAGAGACATTGCAGATAAGGCTCATAAGGTTTTGTCTGGCAATCTTTGTCCAGCATATCAGTCAAAATTTGTTCAAAGTACTGCCCACTGTTAAACTATATGTGTTTGCCGTGATGACAATATTAGTCATGTCATCAGTGTTCAGTCCAAAGTACGTGCACATAGCACATAGACCCCCCCCCCCCCCAGTATGAGTTAGTTTCATTACTCGAGTTTGAATGACAGCAAACAAAGCGATCAATTATTTCTGGGGTATGTTATGCTCTTGACCCAAATATCGACCGTGACGCTGCTTTATCAGACCTCTACGCTAAAACATCTTCTTTTCAGAGCAATGGTACAATAATAAGTTCCAACAATTAGACATGTTTTGGGTAAACACCTAGGTTTTTGCACAAAGGATTTTTATTCTGAAAACCTTCTCTCGGTTTCTTCCTTATTTGTTTATAATACTAACAATCGTTATAATAATACTTGGTTCTTATAAAGCGCTCATAGCCTAGTAGCTAGATCAAGGCGCTTTACAGCGTTATTATCTCTGTTCATCAGGCATACTTTTAGACCGTTCCTCTAACTTTCTCAACTCACTGGGGAGCATACAACCACTGATCTCTATTATAATAGAGATCAGTGCATACAACCCCAAGCTGCTTATATCAACGCTGACACAATACTGGCACAGCCCTCTACGGTTCCCACTTGTACACCTGGGTTAAGGGAAGCAATTATGACTACGTGCTTAGCTCAAAGACATGAGTGTCACCGGGAATCAATCCCACACTCCCGGAACTTGAGTCCGATGCAGTAGACTGCTCGGCCATGACACACCAAACTTTTTCAATTTTCGTGCGTGGGTTTTGTTCTTTTGAGGTTTTGCTCCTATTTAACTGAGCATGTCTTAAAACCCTGCAGGACTCGGAAACCAAGCTTCAGCCTATCTGACTCAAAATCACTAATTATTTAATCACTAGTTATTTTGTAATCAAATATTTTCATTTTGGGGTATGAACTATCCTCATATCAACCCACACAAACTAGGTGGAGGGAATTCACTTGTCTGAAACACTTCGTTCAGCCTGTCCAGTTGTGTACACTCTTCAACCTCATGCATTAATTTGTTTACAAATTCCCTGGAGTCATGATGACATTGTAAAAACAAACTCCAAGAAAATAAAATTAAAGTATACTTTTGATTAGTACAAAACATAGCGTTTTCCTTTTAACTGTCAGCAACAGCCACCCTACAGATGAGTAGGCCTATTGTAGTTGATATCATTAACGTCTATTAAAAAAGGGTTTAAATTATCTTCTATAAACAGGATTACAGACCTTGGTTTCATTATCAGACAAAACAAATAGACAAATGACTGACAAAATAAAGTGTTTTACTCGCATTATTTTGTTATTTCTAAAAGACAAAGGGATGGAGTTGTGTAACGATTCATCTGATTCTCGTCGGTGTTGGAGTAATAACTGTTCTTGTCACTATAGGAGGGATTGTGACCTCCAGCCGCGTCATCATGATCTACGCTGGATTGGAAAGAGAGGTTAGGTCGTGTCTACTGCCCTCTATTGAAACTTTCTAGTTCTACATGTCTCGTGGTCAGGGATGCATGATTTAAATTTGTAATTACTGCCCTCTATCGAAACTTTCTAGTTTTACAGTTCATGTGGTTATGGAATAATTACTTTAGTTTCTATTAACAAGCCTCTCATATTTAGTTTTACAATTGAGTCACTTAATTATGACGCTAGTACGTCCTAACCAAACTCCAAACTGGGTTTGTTTACTCGTCCAAATAACACATAAGTAATTCTCAACAATTGAACGTGTAGAATGTTTTAATAAGATATCTTTTCACGCTGATATCCAGGCTGAAGTTTCGATTATGTTCGTTTTTAAGGACATTTCACTGCTTCTGAGAAATATTTCAATGTCACGTTGATGCTTTTGAGGTATTGTCATGATACACATTGATGCCCCAAACAGAAAAACCTTGAAATTAAGTGACCGTAAAAACCGACACAGATTGAAAATCAAGATTCCATAGTGGAACATAAATGTAATATTTAAACTATGTTAAATTTTGCCTTACACCCTTCAATACCTCGTATTAAATCTATTTTATTTGACATCCCTGTTGGAACTGGAAGAAAATAAAAGGTCAATCAGGGTCATGGATAAAATAGGCAAGCCAATTTGGTTAGTTACTTCAAAACGACACAAAATAAGGGATTTCTCGTGTAGTTCAGGAGATACGAATTGTCGTACAAACTCAACTTATAATAAATGTAGATTGTCCCTGACGACGTCATGATGACGTCAAGATAACGTTACTGAATTTTGTGTACTAAGTTTAGTCATCATAAGCAATACTTGTAAACAATCATCCAAATAAAAAGAATAAAGCCTTTTAAAACCATGTCGCTTGAGGGAGCTCAATATACGTTTTTAACTGGAAGGACAGGTCAACATTATTTGTGCAGCATAACAATTTTAAAAAGCAAAAAAAATACCCCAAAACACGAGGTATGATCTACAAAATGATGTAAAGTTTATAAATTTGTCAAATTTGTCATGTCCAGGAGTTATTGAATTTTAACAAATTCTTTATTTTAATGTACTTTGAATTCCTATTACGTCATGATGACGTAATTGTTTTTAGAAGCAAGGTTGAATTGTTAGTTACAATTTGAAATATAATTCTCGAAGAAAACAAAGGTGGATTCAGTTGAGGGTCGAGACCCCAATTACACAAACAAAGAAATTTGTATTCTTGTATCTGACATCTCGGCAAAATTTTACTTATACAAAAAGTCAACTTGCTAAAAGTGTTTAATTATTTTTACTCCGCTGCTGCAGTTTACTTCTTTTCATCATGTGATACTTCAAAAATTTTATCTTTTTCCCCTTCTTATGCAGGAAGGAAGTGTATCATTTTCGGTTCAATCAAACACAATTTCAGCGAACCTTGGTCAGATAAACTTTCCCATGAATCCGGGTAAGTAATGGCAAGCTGCAGTTATGGCTACGGCTAGACCACATCAATTATAGCCATTATGGTTTCTTAGGACAGTGTCCGAATAATGGCGACTCCGCCTAGGGCTATGGCTACGGCTGCAGTCTGTGGCTGCAGTGATAGCTTTTGAAATAAGACATTTTAGCGGAACAGTCTCATTTTATGCAATTTTTTATTAAGTGCGCCCTCTGTTGAACGTAATTGTGGCTGTAGCTTTTTAGCTTCCCAATGTAGGTGGGTAGTGAGGGAGCGAAAACTTTAAATAAACAATAGCTTGGTGTTCTTGTCATTACACGGTTTGTGTTGTTTGTTTGTTTGCTTGGGTGTTTGTTTATTTCTTTCTTGGGGTGTTTATTTGTTTGTTTTTGTTTATTTGTTCGCTTGTTTGTTTTTGGTGGGTTTTATTTTACTGTGTATACAATAAATTAATCCCAAAATGAGGCATTTGTTGAAACAATACTTCAACAACTTTTTATTTTGACACAGACCTAATGGCACCACCTGCATACTCGCTCGATGCGGACTTGCCACCTACGTACGATGACGTCATATCGGGGAAGGCCGATGAATTAGAGCGGGGTGCGAGCGATACGAGAGAAGACATATCAAGAAATACATAACAATGGGCGAACTACTTAAGTATCAAGGTCTCACCAAACGGTGTATACACTATTCTCTTGATTGTCATTATTTTGTAAAAGACTCTTAACTTTTTGTCACTGCAGCAGTTGTGCAGTGACAATCGTTTACTTTTGTTTCTAGCTCTAAAGTTTTATATTTGTTGCATATTCTAGTGAACGACCTTCGAATCGAAAGTGCCTTAATTAAGGTCATCTTGTTTATGTTAATGAGGACAACTACCCACACAGAGTGTGTTTGGCTATGAATATTCAATCATTGGTGTCAAAGCTGTAAAAGTAAGACGAAACTCCTTGGTGTTTACATGAATGCCATTGCAGCCACACTTTTAGTCCCAATCTAACATTATGGCCTACTCTCACCATTGAAGGAGCCTACATGGTCATATCGAACTAGATAGTTAACTCATTGCATCTAATAATAATATTGACAAGCTTTGAACTTAAACCATTTATAGAATAGAAAAGACGCTTACCTGAAGACATCGAGTCACTGACCGTTTGCAAGGTTCGTCAAATCTGCTTCAACCGAGGGTCGAGTTGACTATGTGTTGAATTCAACATAGTGGCATGATCACCTTTTTGTATAGTTAAGTGTAGTAGAAGTACAAGAGCTAATGCAAAACGCTAATCAGCAAGTCCTTCCATTCCTGTTGCATTAAGTACGTTTCAAGCAGCACAATCACACACAAGACGTAGCCACAATCTGTTGACTGTATAGCAAAGGCACAAGATGGCGAACTGGAGCTCTATCTATTGTTGGAATGTGAAATACGCATGGGGGCCATTTTAGCAATGATTGCAATGGTTGTTTGCATTGATCTATTATTGCATCAAAAGAGCTGCTCGCTGAAATGGTGTCCATTGCGCATTTCACATTTCAGGCCTAGTTCCCTACCTTGCGCCTTCTGCACTCTGCTATCTTTGCTTTAACTAAGAGTAGTCAGGTGTGCACTCAATGGAGGGCGTTCTAATGTTCAGCCATAGTTGCTTTTGTCCGATAGTTAAAAGAACAGGTGTCGACTGGACAGAGCAGCAAATGCATTAGCATAATGAGCAGTGGTAACACTAGTTTGTCCTTTTTTTCTACTGCAGTCGTGAGCGCTTTTCTACGGAAGCTTTATAGGGACATAATGAGAGAGAAAAAGTCATAATTGTGACTTAATACCTCATAGTTATGACTCCTAATTATGACCCAATACAAGTTGTATATGATTATGCCAGCCAATTAAGTCATATTTACGAGATATATATCATAGTTATGACTTAGTCTAAGTCATAATTATGACAAAGTAAAAGTCAAAATAATTGAACGTAAGTCATAACTTGTACTATATGGACATTATTATGAAATGTACGTCTCATAATTTTAACTTAATCGGCATGAGTCATAATTATGACTTATGCTTATTCATATGATATATAAGTCATACTTTTTAACTTGTACTAAATCATAATAAGTCACGATTATGACTTGTACTTTTGTTATTGGATTTATTGGATTTATTAATTAATTCATAATTTGATGACTTTCTTGTCTCTATGTGTCTGTCTCCCCCAATACTACCACCCTCCCCCTCACCACCATCACCCCTCCTCTCTCTCTCTTTCTGTCTCTCTCAATTTCCTTTAACAAATCCTTACGTTTTAAAAAGAGCAGCAATACAAGATATGGTCGGTTGTATGGCGAACAAGAAACGACAGAATGCAGAACAAAAATCGCATAAACCGGGGATTTATGATTTCCATTGTTAGCAGTAGAGTGTGGGTAAGAGTGGTAACCCATCTAGGGACTGACCTGGGGCGTGTTTTTGGCGACCATGTCCGGAAACAAGTTTCTGACGTAAAAGTCACTGGCTGAACGACTTACCGAGAGCTACGCGAATACATTCGGTAACCTGAATCAGTTCATGACGTACGTACATCTCTTGAAAATTCACTGAATCTTAAAAATAATATACAGCCTTCATTTTATTTTCAAGTAATGGAACTTAGTCTTACCAACATTATTTAATTGTTATGCTTCAAGGTAATTCTGTTTTATGTGAATTCCCTTGCTTCTTTTGACAGTTTTAAAAGTCCGCCATCCTGAAACCAATCCTGACCGAACCAACAAGTCGGTTATGGTCAGAACATCTACGTTACTGCGGTTCAACTGACTACGCGAAAACGCTTATCCAGTGACCAAAGCGCAAACACGTTTCTGGTTGGGGTCTCCAAAACGCACTCGTGTTATATTAGTGAGGCGATTCTGTCCCCATACGGCGAACTGTGTACAAACTTTTTCTGATGGCGCCCTCTTTTGAATCAACCTCCTCCAGCCCATGTTAATGACCCATAATTATGGGGGACAGATTTCCCTAGGACAGCCAGACTGTCCTCATTTAAGTGTGGATAAGAGTGGCAACATGTCATCCAGGGAACTGACCTGAGTGGATATATCCAGGCTTACCGGCAATGACTGCATTCCAGTTTGGACAAGAGTGGCAACATGTCAGCCAGGGGAGTGACCCGGGTCCAATTCGTGGCTCTGCTTACAGTGGAATTCTGCGCTTACGGCGTCCTTATATCACATAGTTCTATGGGTTGTAAGCGCAGAATTCAGTGGTAAGCTGAGCCATGAAATTGGGACCTTTATTGGCATGTCAATCTTACCGGTGGGGCAGGAGTTTCTGCCCCCCCCCCCAAATACGGCGAACTGTGTACAAATATCTTCTGATAGCGCCCTCTCTAAACTCCTTCAGCCCACGTTAATTTCCATACGGAGGACAGAATCTCTGTGGACAGATTTCCCTAGAACATTGGCACAGTCTACATTCCAGTGTGGCTATGAGTGGCAACATGTCAGCCAGTGGCTTCATTAAATGCCATGAGCTGCAAGGGGCTCCAATAGCGATGAATCTGGAAAAATGTTCCTGCTATTTCATCGACTGTTGTAAACACCTATTGTAAAATATACCCTATAATGCCATGTATTTTTCTTACAAAATGAATGCTTTAGAAACTAAATGCTGTAGATAAAACAAACGGAGGAGTTGAAAATACCTAGCTCGACGCATCTGTGTTTAATAAAACCCAATCAGGCTACAAAATATCTACGAACAAATTTTGAACACAGTCAGAATTGCTAACCAACATCCGTGTATACTGAAGTCTTAATCTTCGCTTAAGAACATTATTGATCAGCGTGTGTCTAGACCATGTGACCTGTGACATCACATGTTTACAAAAGAGCCACAGAGCCGGGACTTCCTGCAGGCACAATTTGTACACAGCCCATTGGAAGAACACATACAATCTTGTATTCTATGGAGATTGCACTGTCTGATGTTAATCAACTTTTAATATGATGAAAGGGGCACATCCCAAAACTTGTCCAGTTGTTATTTTCATAACTCTTGAATCTATGTGTAAATTATGACACAAAATGTAAAATTTCCCATAATGACCAGTGTAGTATATTGCCTGCCAGATAGGCCCTGGAATGTATACGGCGACTCTTTTTGTAAACAAAGGTTATAATGTCTATACTTAAGCTATCTATCATATATTTTTCGATGTTTAATGTGTCAATCCTCTATTACGTGGGTATTATACATACTAACATGCAATTGTAATACAATCAGTGTCAAACTGTGCAACAATACGCATTATTGGTATTCACACTATTGGGTTATAAATATACATAGGTGAAGACAAATATATTTACATATCTATGCAATTGTCTGGATATACAATTAGTGTAAATATATGAAGAATATAATATTTAGATTAAATATAGATATAGGTATACTAACTTTTTTTAATACACGCTTACTTGATTAAATGATACCACTATGAATAAATGTATTTATCTAACGCCAAATTAACAGAAGATAATTATGTTAATGCACTTTACAAAGAACAGGTGACAGAAGACATTTTGAAACAAATCAACAAATACAATAGCACCTTCAAGAAAATACAGGGCGTTGCGGTGCATTGCAGAATGTTCATCGTAGTAACAGCACCGTTATTATCTATTATAGGCGACTGAATTGTCGTGTGACGTGTACATTTGTTTTCCAATTATAGCTATTTAATTATAAAGTTTTATACCATCGTCACGGCAATCTCTCTCTCTCTCTCTATATATATATATATTTATAATATAAGTAGAGACAATAAATTACATCTGATTGTACGCAGATTTTATAAAAATGTTTACAACATTTCGTACAAAACGGGCCTTGATAAAAGTGAAGAGAAAAATGTTATATTGGGGAACAAAGTGTCATATCAAACTGTTCCTTTCTTTATGCCTTTTCCCAGCTAACCTTTCACGATCGTCCCCCCCCCCCCCCTCCATAAAACCGAAGTGGAACTGAGACCAATTTTCCTAAACCAATAAACTGCAGCTGACTCAACTGCGTGGGCTCTACAGACGGGATCCGATACGGATCCTTTTTCAGCTTAATCATTTCCAGCATATAACGTATACAAGACAAAAGTGTTGTTTACATGGACGTCTGGAAAAAGTAAAACACTCTCAAATTGACCTGGACTCCTGGCCAATTGCTGAGTCAGACTTACTCGAAAACAAGTCCTAAATGTGATTTGACCGTGTTTCTGTGTCAATTAGACCAATTTATTGGTTATTTTTACACAGATTCCGGGTCTGCCCGACCCAGCAATGGTCAGCCCCCCCCCCCCCCCGGCACAGTATCCGGATCAATTCTGACCCGGTATATACAAAACACTACACAATGTTGTTCACATGAACTTCTAGAAGCGATAGCACCCTTACAATTCGGCAAACAACAGTCAGGTTACTGTTCCGTGCTCTTACATGTTACCGATGTCTTGGATTCAGGAAAGGAGACATAAGATGGCTAACTCAAATATGGCATGAGTATAAAGTGTACTTTGCTGAGTTTTTAAGAGTGATGATCACTTCCACAATTCGCTAATAATCAATAATACATATTTCAATAATACATATTTCAATAATACATATTTCAATAATATATATTTCAACAATATATATTTCAATAATATATATTTCGTTTGTTTGATAGCATTTCTTATACTGGAATTGTCTTTCAAAAATATCAGAAAATGAATTCTCATTCGTTTCTGGAAAACGAAAACTAAAGCTAAACAGATACACAGTGTTTGTTGATTACTGCAAATGCTTTACAAACAAAGCAATCAGCAGTTCTCTCTTTCACCGTATAGAGATAATCCATCATTAACCTTCCATCATTGACCTTCAGGAAATTTTAACCATAAAGTACCACAATATCTAAAGCGCTGCTTTGACGAAAACAAGATATGCCTCAAATACACCACACGTATAGTGGATTATGTTGTACTAATAATTCGACATTCTAGGGCTAAAACCACACTTAGGTTCCATGGGAGGTTTGTGATGTGTTTGAATGAAGTTCTACGAGTGCAAGAAAAATAGTTAATGGCCTGATGTTTCAACCCCAGCAGAGTGTTTCTCGAAGGCTAAATGACGACACAACACACATAAACAGGTATACTGGTGTGACAAAAGCAGTCAATTGGAAAGAGAGTGATGCGGAAAGCACACAGAAAATAGCAAGTGATGATGAACAATGAAGATTAAGACAAATGGTAGGGATGAGGGAATGGGCTTGCCACAAGAGGTTGGAAACAAGAGAAAAAGTAATTAGTTAGTGAATGAGACAGACTAAAAAGGGGGATATCTGTGAGAAAAGGAGAAGGCATATACCAAACTTGTTAGTCAATTCCTTTTTGGATGTTCAGACCATGTGGTTGAATGTCTTGAGGCGCCTTATCCACAGTTTCACAACATACTCAGGCGAACTGTCTCTTGAAATTAAATAATTTTAGTATCCAGGCCTACTTTTCAGGATTTGGGCGGGAATCTTTCTAAAGAATACTTGAACCTAAAAAGGAGTTAAAAACCAAAACCATGATTACAAATAACAGAGTCATTTGTTTCAAGATAAACCATCAGTAAAAAAAATGCAAGTAAACTTTTAAAAAGGTGTACACTTTAAAATGTCCACGTCAAAATTGAACCGGATTTCGGGTCCCAGACCGTGGGTCAGGTTGATCGATCCGGAAACTGGTCTTGAAATGAGATTTTGACTCGGACTCCGCATCAGTTTGACCCATTTCTGGGGTCCTGACCCAGACACTGGGCCAGGCCCCATAGGACCCAGACCCGGACCCGGGTCAATACTGACCCCGGTAGTTTTTAGGGAGTAGGAGGTGACTTTGAAATTGTGCAACTTCTCTTACGTTTCAGATTGTTCAGTACAGACACTGCTTTCGCCTAACCTAACCTACTGGCCGTGTAATCTCACATTAAATGTACATACTAATTCCGCCCACATATTCATCGACGAGCAATAGTCTCAACTTACATTACCTGACTAGAGCTGTATTTTTATTCAGCATTGTTATAATAATTATATGTTTTTTAACTTTAAGAATACAACTCTGCATCATGCAACTCATAACGGAAACTGGTTTTAAACAACAGATTTGAACTCGGAATCTGCGTCAGTTTGACCAATTTGTGAGCCATTTTGACCCGGAAGTTTTTCATAGCGTGTGCTTTGTTTTGCATAAAGACCCTCTGATGCAAACTTGGTGCGTTTCTACCTTTGGCATGATACTGCGTAGACAATAAGATATGCCATCTGGGGCCTTTTCGAAAACCTCGCCTTTTAACTCCGCGCAGTGCTCCGCAAAAGCAATTTCCCACAAAGCCCAAGACTCAGAGCTCAAGTAAATTCCTAGGTTTCGAAAAAGCTCCGATACACAACGAGTTGTTTAAACATGCGACATCTGCGATACATTTCCGCTGGTTCGCCTCGTCGTGCCGACTGCCGTAAGTGTAGTTAGCCTCGTGGTTCCCTGCCCTCGTCGAAAGTGCCGTTTATTGCACATTAACTGGAAGATGCAACAGTGCTGTCGGTGCTTGGAGCTCATAATGAAAATAATCCATGGGTTTGTACAGGAATTGGTGAGTTCCATAAGAAAGCTAACAATCCGAAGATAGTCCATGGGTGACGGGTACACCTCCATGAACGTCATATGTTCTGGGGCGTACGCTTTCAAATGGAGATGCACAAAATGCGGTAACCAAAATATGGCGAACAGAACTGTGATAAATAAGACAATCATAGCAAGTCGTTTCCGAAGTCGACTCTGCTGAACGTGGCTCTCTGAGTTGCCGAACTGCTCGATACTCTTGTAAAGCGAGTGGGCGATGCGGACGTAGTACCCGGCAACTATATTCAGAGGTATGACGTAGCCAAGCACAAAACGTACGGTCACGAAAGCCTTTTTGAACCTGAGGTCTGTGGGAAGTTGATTGCAGAATTTGGAATCTGGCCAGTAGGTTGTGAAAATAAAGGCTGGGACAGCGAGGAGTAGGGATGCCGTTACTACCACAGCTGCAGCGCAGAGGCTATTCGCTGAACAGGAACCCCTCCTCCGGCGGGTCTCGATGCCTCGAACAATGGCGAGGTACCTCTCCCTGCTCAAGGCTGCAAGAGAGAAGACGCACATGCTCTGCCCTGCATCTTCTACGTACGCCTTCAATTTGCATGTGAACTCAGTCGATTCCCATGCTGGATTCAACTCCTTTTCGATGAACAGAGGCGCGACACTGAGGATGTACAGCAAATCCCCAACTGTGAGGTTTATGATCAGAATGTTGGGCGCGTTGCGGAGTTTCTTGTGCCTCAACACGAGGTATATGATACTCAAATTGCCCAGAATGCCGAATATACTGAAAATCGCGACGCCAATGGGTCCGGTCTTTCTATCAGTTTCGGGCAAAGTAACGTTCCCATTGGAAGTATAAGTAAAGCTATAGTCGGATTCCATTGTTTAACAGTATTGAACCTCAATGTGCCTCACAGGTTTTGTTCAACAACTGAACCTCAGTGTACCCCACATGTTTTGTTCAATAATTGAACCTCAATGTACCTCACGGATTCTGTTCAACTATTGAACCTCAAAGCACATCACAGGTTTTGTTCAACAGTTGAACCTCAATGTGCCTCACAGGTTTGAGCTGATGCTCATTCTTGCCGGCTAAATTTAATCCTCTCCTCTTCGCTGGTGGACATCAGCAAGGAAGCAGCGAAGAATCGACGGAAGAAATAAGACTGACCATCTACACTGAAACTATACTTGACCCTGTAACAAAGACAAATAAATAAAATATCTGTTAGCATTAAAATACAGATAATTCTAAGAAATATTTAATGTGTCCGGACAAAGTATCGTGACTGGAGTGAAATGTAAATCAGATAAGGTTTTGTTTATACTGACATTTAGAACGTTATTTTTCTGGAAGCAAAAAGTACAAATATTATTAATGTTTGCCAAACATCATTGCAATGTTTTTTACACACAAAAAAGAAAATTCACAAATTCTCAAACAGGAATGATAACACAGACTGATATAACGGGTATCGATTATAACGTTGTTGTGAAACACTTCGTTATAACGAGGTTAGCGTTATGACGAAGAAACAACGGGATAAACTGCTATTGCTTTGTCAATAATGTACAAAAATACCGTTTTATCCGAAACTTGCATAAGAAAACATACTGTAAAGTTGGTGTGTAATGGAAAGTCTAGAACTGTGAAATATTACGTTGACAATACAGTTACAGCGACACTATTCTAATTTCAAGTCGTTTCTGCAAAACACAAAAATGTAAGTTTCGGACGGTGTAGACTATAGCAGCCTATGGAGAATGCATACAGCGCCCTCTGTGGGGATGACATAAGTTATCATTCACTTGAAGCAACCGTAGGCTTTCTGGTAGCCCGAACCTCTGACGTCACACTTCGAGGCTCGTGAATAACGCCAGATACCTGCCTTGAGCAACTGGCAGGATCCTGCCAGTTGCTTCGCATCCACTCACATGGCAGAGATTTGTAGTATACACAGACGTGTACACGCATTACATTGTGAATAAAACAACATAGCATGCAAATTTTGTACACGCGCGCGGCAGCAGACGATCAAAAATGGTGATGGTGTAGAAGACATACACGTCACTTCAGAGCAGACAAATCATAACCCACATAAATTATGGAAAGCTTACGTCACTGCACGTTTATCCAATGAAATCATGGTATCCAATTACATCATTGGGCCTGTAAAACCAGTGTCTGTCTTGCGGGTAAAGACAGGTGACCAGTCTAGCTTTCTGGCTATAGCTAGAACTCCAAAAACTCAAAATCTTGAAAGTTGTCATTGCAGCCAACAGCCATAAGCTGTAGCCGAAGTCGCTCGATTTGGACATGGCCTAAGAATCAACAATCGGACATTGACACTTTAAAAGGAGCAATTTCTTTGATCGTTCACTGTGATCTTGCGCAACGTGTGCAATAATGAGTGACGTTCTACCGTGGGGGAAATAAACACGAAGCAAACAATTGTAGGTTCCAGTTCCAACCCATTTGTTCAAGCGTCTATGTGTCCGGTAACTTTGACACACTGTGGCAGGTGATGACAGTTCCATCGTCCAAGTGCACCCTTAGGTATTGATGACTCGACATATGGCTGCATTAGTCCAATGTGGGCTATATAATAATGTCTCTGGCAGACTTCGCAGACAGGGTCTAAACTTGTTGGCCGCGCAGACACTCAAACTCCCCATATCGATGTATGCAATTACATTCGACTTATTACTAATACAATGAATTTCATCTTTGTCATAAACTAACTTCACAACAAAGCCCAATACACTTTAAAGACTAGTGCCCCTCTTGCCCCGTACCCAGATTAACAGAACTGGTGCCGCCACTGGTTTGGAGCTGGAATCTTGAAAAGACACTTGAAGGTCCGTTGAGGGAGTTTTTAATGGTACTGCATATCATTATGTTATGTTCCTCCACTCAATGTTTTTTCTCGAGTGGCGCCCCATACTTGATCCTGCAAGATGCAACCTAGCCTTGCTGTCAAGACGTTCCTGATGTATGCAGGCAGGGGTGGGGTTTTACTCGACAGAAGTGTCTTGCAACCAAAACTAGATTTCCAACCACGTCTTCAAAACTTGCAGACTGTATTTCATTCTTCATTTTAAAAGGTAGGATCAAAGAATTGCTGCAAAACTAATGACCATAAAAACTTACTTGGCGAACAGCATCTGCTGTTAGTGTAAACAACTCTGGGAAAGAAGTAATACGGTTTTGATAATTTTCACCCAAAACACATTTGAATCCGAGGGTTGGTGTCCGTTTGAGAACGCTGCGGCCAGAGATGCGGTTGGTATCCGCTGTCACCTGGCTAAACGTAGAAGCTTTTGACGTTCTTGTAAAAATACCCTGACATTTCAATGCTGTTTTCTCCGCGAGCAGACCCTGTTCTTTCACAATATGTGATTTTCATTGTATCTTTCTTGATAATTTGAATCGTCATTCAGTTGACGAAAAACAATCTTTGACCTCACCTTTAAGGTCACCCAAATATAGAATCTATCACACGGACATTTAATTTGTATACATCAGCGGCCTCGAGTCCAACGTATAATTAATGTCAATGCAAAAGGAATAACACCAATATCCTGTTCCATTATAGACAAACTTTTTGCTGAGTTTAATTAAACTAACCCATTTTGTGATCATCTCGCCGTCAGTGTAGAGAGTACTCAGCGCATCGTGCGGAAATGAAGTGCGCGGTTCGCGGGGGAATTTGACCAGAGCTGGATGTGCGTTTTCAAGTAAGAAGGACGTACATCGGAAAGCACAGTGAATTTCAAACATCAACCCACGACAAAAGAGGGGCATACAGCCATCGAGACCTCGCCGGGGCTTCTGAAAATAAGACGGGGAAACATCGTCAGTCTCTTGGGGTGTACCTATCTAGTCAGAGTTGACACATGATATCCTGTTTCTAAAATCATTCCATCAAAAGAAAGGATCCGTCTCTAGAAATCAAGGTGGACGTCGTGAAGACGCCGTTGAGAATATATATTTTTTTGTTTAACACTTCATTGTGACGATTGCTTTATGTTGTGACAAAAACAGGCAAAGGTTTTTAACAAATCCGGTAAAATAATTTAATAAGACTTTTGATAATCTTCCAAGAAAAGTTGCTTTATTTCAAAAATATTTAACTCGCCTAGGGAAAAAAACAAATGTTCTAATGCCCATGGCAAGAAGTATCGTTTTCAAAGATACCTCTGTTAAAAAAAGATGTTTGGATGAATGTGATTCTGTGGGAAAAATACTTGCTGTGGGAGGTGGTTGGTCGTTGACATGATTCGACACCTCCATGTTCCGAAGACCATATGTTCCGATAACTTATCGTGATTAGCACGCTATGGTTTAGGGTTAGAGTTAGGGTTGGATTAGGGTAAGGCTTAAAGTGTCCGAACATAGGGATGCCGGAACATAGAGATGCCGGAACATACGGGTGTCGGAACATAGGGATGCCGGAACATAGGGATGCCGGAACATACGGGTGTCGGAACATAGGGATGCCGGAACATAGGGATGCCAGAACACGACTGAAGTTATTTCCAATCAATCTTTTGCTTCTAATCTTCGCCATTTAAATTGTCATTGTATTAGAATACCGTGTTTCCGGTGGAATTGGTTGAAAAAGAAACAATGAGTGCTTATGCTTAAGTAAACAGTGTGTGTCAGCTAATTTTTTATTCGTTAGACAACACTACTTCCTAATTTATTTATTACCTGAACATATATTGACTGGGTGGACTATTCAGGAAGAAGCTGTTGATACGAAGACTTGTAAATAAGACAGGTAGATTCTTAAAATACCTAAAGAATGACGCAAACACAATCATTTCTAAAAACAAAATCTTAGAAACACCTTCTTTACAATTAGGAGTGAACCCCGGTTATCCTTGCACGAACCCGTGGTTGTAATTCATCACGTAATAAAATTTTACTGTTGATTGTGTCGGCTGTATATGCTTTTCCGTTCATTTTCGGCAATGAGCGGCTAATTTAAACGGTACGTTATTCTAGTTTGCGCAAAATTGAAAACTCCTCAAAACAGTCCATCAATTTCAGCAAATGTAATTTTGAGATTAAAAAGCATAACCATTCAATTTAACAAATTCCGAGAATTCAAATTCGCAGCAGCGAATTTTAGCAAAAACCTCTCACGCCTGTACTCTGTTAAATTGAAAGGCTATATTGAAAATAATGCTTTATAAATTCGCCTGCCAAATAGTGAAAATTAATGACGGTTTACTGAAGAGGCAAAATTACTTTATTACGAATGCATGAAAGAGTAGGCTGTTTTCATTGCCGAAAATTACCGGGGAAAATCTATATTCTAAAAAAACTTCGGTTTTTAATTAACACCGACACTCTAAAGTCTTGGCCCGCTGGAGACGTCTTGGTCCTTCAAGAACGTCGTTCAGAGTTACGAAGGAAACACGAGCCAATTGTGAAGGAAACAAATTGGCTTAATGAAAAATTGTACAAACAAGAAACCATGGAGAGTTTTAACGGTGGCTTATTAACCCACATCTACATTAATTAAGAAAATTTAATTGCAAACTGTATGTCTCATGGGTAGTTTAGGTGCCTCCAAAAGAAAAAAAAACACATGACTTATCTAAATATCGACAACCTTCATTCCAATGTTGATGTTTTAAAAAATTATTAATCACGTAAAAGCAGAGCCTTTTGGGAAATCAAAGAAGCAGCCTTGCCTTGGGGTCGAACGTCCCCAAACCCCTAAACTTAAAAGAGTCTTTTTGATTTTGTTTTAATTTGTTTTACGTGAAGTAATTTTTTACTTGATTTTAATGTGTTGCATTAAAGCAGTAATATATTCAATTAAAGACAGATCTACAGTTCTTTTCTATTTTTTAAGGATTGTACTATTTGTCCAAAATCGACTGGAGATAGTTTGAAATTCCACTCGTTTATGGATTGAAAATGTTCATTCTAAAAAAAAAAATGATTGTCAATCCGGAAAGGTTGTTCCCTCGAGGCAATCTGTGAAAGAGTTAACAATTCAATCTAATAAATTGAAATTTTAATCGTCAGAATTAAGAGAGTAAAGAGAAGGGACTGAATAAAAAAAAATTACCAAGAGAGACTTTAAAGTTGCAAAAAGTTGGTTCACCCACAAACAATTCTGTTCTGTCTTAGTGCTTTATGTGTTTGACTTGAATCACCCCGGTAGTACGGCAGAATTTCAATCTCAGTACCCTAAAAAGACATTTTCCGGGTGTGCTTCAGCCCGTTTTCACAGCGAGAGTGCTATCAAACTAGCCATAAGCTAAATGATATCTGGTACACTCTAAAAACGTCCGGGTCAGGATTGACCCGGATCCTGGTCTCATAGTGGCTGGATCCGGGTCTCATAGTGGCTGGATCCGGGTCTCATAGTGGCTGGATCCGGGTCTCATAGTGGCTGGATCCGGGTCTCATAGTGGCTGGATCCGGGTCTCATAGTGGCTGGATCCGGGTCTCACAGTGGCTAGATCCGGGTCTCACAGTGGCTGGATCCGGGTCTCATAGTGGCTGGATCTGGTTCTCGGAGTGGCTGACCCGTTTTGGAGTCAGTTTGACCCGGACTTTGCCTCAAATGAGTCAAAATGGCGCAAAATCGGAGTTAAAGTCCCACTTTTAAAACCATTTTCCGGAAGAAATGGGTCCGGCCCCCCTGCAATCCGGAGTCCGGGTGTGTTCTGACCTGGGAGTTTTTTAAGACTGTACAAATGCCTTCTTCACTACAAGTGAATGCTCAGTTTGGATTCCTTAGACTACATGATCAGTGCTGCCATGTCACGAGGTTCGGGGAATATTTATCCGGGTGTAGTTGGTGCTTGTTTCAAGTTGTGAGAAATTAAACGCACTATCAATCATATTTCAGAAGTTAAAGTGCTAAGCGATAGGTAGGGGAATTTGGGCAGGTAATGTGTTTCTGCTTAAGCAAAGCTTGATTATGCTAAGCAACTAATAGACTCTGGTATCAAACTATCATGAAGAGTGGTTCGGCATTTTTCAGTGACAGAAATAATGCCATTAATTGTTGGTTAATGACCGGAGAGTGCAAAGGTCCAGAGACGAGAATGTGATCGGCGAATCCGCCACTTTGTCATTTCTAAATTTTCGATCAATCAACCTCTGATTCTAATGCGGGGAGACAGAACTCAGTCAAACCACAGACACGGTAAAAAAAAAAACACCACATGATTGACTCCAAATCCCTGGACATAATTTTCATTTCGATGAAATCGGCTGAAATGATTGGCAGTAATTCCCTTGAAATCGATGACTCTTCAGACACGGAGATATCAGGAAAAATTTCTTGCAGCTATTGCCTGAAATAACCGAGCGCCAGTCCATTGATCCTGATGCATTCGGTTAATCACCGCGAGTTAAAGTCACACTAGGAAATCTATCTTAAGTAACCACATCCTATTTACATTGGTTTAAAAAATGGACTATGTCCGTAGCTTTACTTGTCATAATGTACTCTGATAGCAATTGTTATGAAAACAATTATCCGTCTAAAATACTGCAGCCATATGCGCGATGTCCCAACGACCTCGGGACAATGGGTCGAACATGATGGTTTAGTGGAAACAATGGGTAGGACATGATGTTTTATCAGAAACAATGGGTCAGACAATATGGTTTACCAGAAACAATGGGTCAGACAAGTATGGTTTACCAGAAACAATGGGTCGGACAAGTATGGTTTACCAGAAACAATGGGTCAGACAAGTATGGTTTACCAGAAACAATGGGTCAGACAAAAAATGGTTTACCAGAAATATGGGTTGGGCCCGATTGTTAAGTGCAAACAATGGGTCAGACAGTTATGGTTTACCAGAAACAATGGGTCAGAAAATATGGTTCACCAGAAATATGGATGGACATGATGGTTTACCATACAGAAACAATGGGTCAGACAATATAGTTTACCAGACATATGGGTTGAACATGATGGTTTAGCGGAAACAATGGGTCAACAACAAAGTAAATGCCCTGAAAAGGGTTTGTGTAAAAAATGTGTAGGCGGTAACTAAAGATTTAATTAACCAGTAGCCCACCCCCACCCCTCCTTGAAAAAAAAATGGTGCACCCCCCTGTGCCCCAAATTAAATGTTACCCTAGTTTCGCCGCTAGGTTAGGTAAAGGGATACAAAGCGTCTAGAAATATAAAATATATATAAAAACGTTGCCGACTTGGGCTCAATCGGGTTAATGTCTTCCTCGAATAAAACAATTAATTGAAATATTTCTTTGAGTAGCCATGGCCAACATTTCTGACATTTTGTGGCAGGCTGGGCATCTTTGGGATGTTTGTCAACGGAGTGTTTCGCATTGCGGTATTTCCCCCGATGATCCACCAGTAATCGTGTTACATGACGTCTTTATATTGGGACCTTTACCAGACATATCTCTGTATCTCACGATGGCGTCTAGCTCTGGCTGAACCATCAGCCTGGGTCTGTGGAAATTTCTCATAAGGGGGGCCTCATGATCACCCGGTCAGAGCCAGCTATTGAGACCCTCGAGAGATCACAACTTGTGGCGAGACCTTTAATTTTCTCCAAATTGAAAATGCTATCTTCAAATGATGACTGATGAAGCCAATGATTTGGTATTTATCAAGATACAATTCACATTCTGCGTCTTTGTTGTCAAATTGCAATTTCGGAAATGATTTATTGTATATAAAAATCCTGATATGTGTTCAGTGTACACGTGCGTAAAAAAACCATCTGCGCAGCAGTGTATGTGTGTGATTTTTATTTAATTCTTTGTTAATTCAAGTTCGCCCCAAGCAAGGCTTAAAGGTGACTTTAGAATGTCAAATTTGACAGTTACATGTAGTTTCAGCGGAATTGGCCCAAAGATTGTTCAGTAATTTTTTTTTTAAGGAAAAAAGTTCCTTCCGGAGGCACCCCTTGTCTGATCGCAAGGTATAGGGACAACACGAGGAAAACATTTCAGATGAATCAAATGAGGGGAGCTGAAGGTAGGAATTGATGTTCCTCTTAAAACAGTCTAGATTGTAGATGATGGAGGGAAACATGCACCAGGCAAGGAGTTCCAAAGAAATGCAGTGCATATGGTTTTAAAATTAGAGTGGACTTCATTTTGGTGAGGGGCTACAAGAGGACACGTTTAAGATGAAAATAACTCGGGGGAGCTGTAGGTAGGAATTGACATTCCTCTTAAAACAATTAGATTGAAGGATGGAGGGACACGTGCTTCAGGCAAGGAGTTCCACTGAGATGCAGTACGATGGTTATTTTAATTAGAATGGACTTATATGAAGAAATAAAATTGTTTTTAACATTTCAATCTTAGTTGGTATACTCTTCTTTATCCAATTGATCTGAGTACGTGGGTGTGGGAGTTTTATAATTTACAATTGGCTTTCACTTTCGTTTCATTACAAATTGTGTGTAACATAATTGCATTTTTTACTCTTACATTTGCCTCTGTTTGTTTAAACCAAACTGATTTGGTGAAGTTCTTTGAGCTTGTATAATCACTTGTTTTGTTCATGCTCTATTACGATGCACCCTGCTTTTGTAATGTGTTTTAAATTGTTTGGTAAAAGTTCGTTTACCTTGAAAGAGCTTTGATTGCGTTTTACACTCTTTTCTTATTAGCTCTGTATTTTACTACTTTACTATTTTACTTGTTACTGTTTGTTTACAGGGCCATTAGTGATACGAGTTGTAATACTGATAAGGCTATCCTGTGTAAATAAATCAATAAATAAATCAAAGTACTGACTTTAGAATAAAACAAATTACCGAGTTTCGATAAAATGATATGCAGATTTTGTTTGACTCGTTAATATGCATTTAGTTTAAGTAAAAACTGTATTAATTTTTACAAAATAATACGAGAGCAAACTCTACAGATCACGATGTGTTAAGAACGGACCACAGTTTGAAAAAACTATATTAACTTTGTTCCCGTCGACAGATAGAATAAAGCTTTAAAAATGTCCAATGTAAAATTGGGTTATGTCCTCTTTTTGTAGCAAAGAATTCCTACTGTCTATCCATCAATGTCGCCCCGTGGACAGCTGCCAGTGACCTGTGCCACCCCCCTCGCAAATTACCCTCGTGGAATGATCATTAACTACATACCGTGAAAGCCACACTGTTACCTGACTTACCTTTTGAAATGTTATGATGGGGGAGGTTATGAAATACCACAGCGCATCATGGCCGCGAGGTCTGGAGCCCATGACCAGATTTAATTTCCATTGGCTACAGTCAACGGGGTTTGGGTTCGAAACCCGGTCATGACAATTGTGTCCTTGAGCGAGACACTTAAGTATAATTGCTCATCTCCACCCGGGACTAAGTGGGCACCTGTGAGGGCAAAGATGGTTCTCGTGATTGATTTAGCTTGCTACACTACATAATTGGCAGGCTGCATAATCCCCAGGGAGCTGAGATGGTTTAAGGAATGAAATAAATGACCTGGTAACCGGAGTAATAGTTTTCATGCACCATAAGGGTCAACATTTTGGCGGATACCAGCGCTGAATAAGTGCCCATTATTATTATTGAGGTCCGCCTACAGCAGGTCAAGTGCAGACTTAATTTCATTTACAAGTCTTTGCGTAAATGCTACAAAGAAAATTGTATTTAGGATTATTTTATGCAAACCTACTCTCCAGTGCTTTTTTAAAGACAAATTGTTTTATCAGCTTTGTTAGAAAGTACAAGTTTTCGGATTTATAAATATGAATTTCTTTCATTTTAAAACAGAAACCTCTGTTGTAAGATTTGTGCATGGTTATGTTTAAAACATACATATAGTGCAACCATATTTATTAATAGTTCCATTTACACAATGACAGATGCTGTCAATATCAACATAAGGCAACACAGGGCAAAAACATATTGATACGTTGAAACAGGGTGCCACACAAAATGGCTAGTAGTTTACCTTTGATTTGACGGTCGCCCAGCTAAGTTTTCGCTTAACAAAAAAACTTGCTAAGCACTACAGTTCTGCTTAACATTGTTATGAATTTAGGTCAAGGTTATATTAAAGAATAAGCTGTTAAAGGATTATGTGCCCAGGGGCGGGGTTGGTGTCAATGCTGTGCTATTGGTCCTACACTTCACTGCAAAAACTGGGGTGTTAAACTTGACACTATGGGTGTTGTCACATAGATGCCGCGGAAAGAATCAAAATTAACAACACAAGGTGTTTAAATAACACAAATGTAAGTGTTTTCGGAGAAATTGGTGTTATTTTAACACCACATGGTGCAAATTCTTATTCTTTTTTGCTATGTTGGTATCTATATGGTGTCAATTTAATACCCTTGTTTCTGCAGTGTTGGGTTAGGCATGGAGCTATAGAAAGCTCCATGTATTAGGTAACATGAAGATTTCAAATTACTGAAACAGTATTTTTAATGAACTACTTCCCGAGGGAAATGTTTCCGTTTTAGGAGCTTTTGGTTTCAGCTTTGGGGCTTTAATTGTTTTTGCTCTTTTCCAGCTTTCTATGTTAAATCTATTTGACTTCAATTAATTGCAGGATCTACGATGCGAAATGGGCTACTGATTAGCAGGTAAAACCAACCTCAATGACACATGCGCAGACTGCAAAAACTGGGTGTTAAAATGGGTGTTGTCACATATTGATACCAAAACCCGAGAGATAATCAATACTAGGCTGTGAAAATTACACCAATGTAATTGTTTTGACAGAAGATAGTGTGATCTTACCACCCTATGGTGTAAATTTTGATTATTAATATTTCTATGGAGGGGGGGTATCTAGGCCTATATGTGAAAACATCCATGATGTCAATACCAGTTTTTGCAGAACAGTATGTATGGCCATACTGTTTTCCCCCATTTCAAAGATACGTCACCAAACCGAGATTGTAAGGGTGAAATTGTTTTACCTACATTTGTTATCAGAACTTCTAAAATTGTATTTCAAGCAAAATGTAGCCTATTTATCAAGAGACGTTTTCAACTGTTATGACCATACCACTGTTTTGTGTATTAAAATCTGTGCCAATTTGTATTTTCAATCTTGACCAGTGCTGTGCACACCTGCTACAGTTTTTGCGTCTAACGAGACAGTTAGTTTTGATCTCCCGAGTCCAAAACCCAGATTGTTGAAAAACAGTGAAAACATATGATCAGGTTTGTCACTTGACACCGATGACCGATTGAGCTTTCACTTTCACAGGTTTGTTATTTCATGAATGTTTGGTCACATAAAGTGGAACAGTGGTTTTGAAATTAGTGTGAACAAAACGAAGAAACTGGTTATTGGTTTCAGAAAGAGCGGCACGCCGTTATTATTAATGGCCACTCAATTGACAGAGTGACAGAATACAAGTACCTAGGAACTTTAATAGATGATAAACTGACGTTTGATAAGAACACAAATTGTACAATCAGTAAACTACGTCAACGGCTCCTTTTTCCTTAGAAAGCTGAACTCCTTCTGCGTAGCCAATACCATTTTAAAACTGTTTTATCGCACTATTTTAAGTGTGTTATCTTTTAGCCTCAGTTGTGTTTATGGAAATATGCTATCACAGGACAAACATTCTTTTTTAAGCGAGGAAAATAACCGGAACTCAACTACAAAACCCTGAGGTACTTCACCATGATCAAGTATGTACTAAAGTGATCATGATTCTGTCTGATCCATCACATCCCATGTATCCTTAAACAGGGGGGGGTCGCCTTTTGCAACGGAAAATTTGAACACAACGCTACAGCAACTCGCTTGTCCCAACTACAATTTGCTTTTACAATGACTTAAAGTAGATGTGCTTTTCTGAGTCCTCGGTTTATGGACTACCTCTTATGCATGTTTTCCTTGTATATAAATTACTTAAGAATCTTTTTAACCCTACCTTTTATATATTTTATACTAATTGTCATTAACTCTTTCGTTCGTCGGTTTTATTCATTTGCCTTTTGTTTATTGCAACTTTCAGTGTTAATGTATGTACTGTTTGAATCAAGACCAGTTTTAATTTCCCCAGTGTGGACTCATAAAGTTTGTATCTTATCTTATCTTATCTTATATTATCTTATCTTATCTTATCTTATCTTATCTTATCTTGTGTTGTCATTTAGCCTTCGAGAAAGACTCTGCTAGGGTCGAAACGTCAGGCCACTAAAACTATTTGTCGAATTTAGAACGAATCAATAAACAAGGTTAATGAACACAAACACCTTGGCCAGACTCTAAAGATGCAAAGCACAACCACTATTAAGGAAATGCAAAACTTAATAAAGGCCTAGACGATATCCAGTCAGACAGCTTTTCACAACGTCACACAACGCAAGCACAAAGGGGACACAACTTCAAACTATTCGATAAACAGATCCACGTGGGACAAAATTTGAGGAAATACTTCTCCTCCCAACGAGTTGTTGAGTTGTGGAATATTCTTCCCGAACATGTTGCCAATGTTGAAACAACAAACAAGTTCAAAGAAAAAAAAAACTGGAAAGAAAAGATATAGTGTACTATAGGCTTTACCTACAAATTCCATCCATCAATCCTAAGTAGGTAAGGATGGGGTGTTTTCGAAAGGTAGAGAGAAATCGTCCACGAATCTACCAATATCGCTAAAGAAGAAGGTGCTTGATCAGCGTGTACTTCCAACGACTACTTATGGACGTCAAACATGGGCAATTACTCAGTACAAACATAATAAATTGTCTGCAGAGGGCAATGGAAAGAATAATGGTCATGCGATGGATTACACTATGAGACCTCACCAAACAATCAGAGACAAAACAAAGTGACATATATCACAGACTATGTCAACAAAATGAAATGGAGAAGGGCAGGATGACAGACTATAGATGGACAATAAGAATCACAGAATGGCAACCCAGAGTAAGGAACAAGATCCAGAGGCAGACCAAAGAAACGATGGAGGGATGGTGTAGTGAAGATCGCAAGGAAGGCCTGGACCAGAACGACTAAGGAATGAACAGCATGGAAGAGTCTGACAGAGTGATATATCCTGCAGTGGATGGACGATGCTTAGGAGGTACAAGGTACAGGGTACATAATGCAAGTCAACTTTAAAGGTAGGTACTCCAAAAATTAATGACCATAAAAGCTTACTTAGTGTGAAGCACCGCAGCTATTGATAGTATAAACTACTTTGAGAAAGGATTCTCTTCGAAGTAATATGGTTGGATCATTGTTCACCGGAAAACATTTGAGTCTGGGAACTGATTCATGCATGACTCGTTTCTCAGATATCTGAGGGGACTGGTGTCTGCTCGCGAATGCTGCGGCCGGAGATGTGGCTGGTATCCGCTGTCACCTTGCTAAACGTAGAGTGGATTCGACGTTCGTGAGAAGATAACGTGACAGTTTTTTGCTGTTTTCTCAGCAAGAAGACACTGTATTCAGCTAAGAATTTCAAGTGCGACTTTGATTGTATCTTTTTTTTTTAAATATGTCTATAAATCAGCATTACGTTGACAAAAACCAATCTATTACACTACCTTTAAAAACAGAAAATCGTTAAAATGGCGACAGCTGCCAACTTGTTTGCTTCTAAATTGACAATTAAAGACTAACAAAAGGCAATAGTTGAATTCCGTCGTTACAACCACAATGAAAGACAATGTGTTTTATATATGCTGAAAATTGTTCATAGTTTTTTACTGTAGTTTCTCCCGACTCGCACAACAGTCTAAGCCCAATTTGTTTACAGGTTTGTTATTTCATGTACATGGTTGATCACACAAAACATGAATACTGTCTGCGACTATTTTGTCATCTCTACCAATCCTGTATAATACCTTAATCTACAGAAAGCCACATTGCCTGAATAATCGTTAAAAGGTCAACAGCTGTCCATATTTTTTGCAGCTAAATTGACAATAATTAAATTGATCAATCTTTTCAGCTTGTTAACTTGCTATCACAAAAACCACAATGTTAGGCAATTACACGAAGACAATTAATCAAATTAAGGAACAAATTAACCAATTAGATACAATCAGTCAGATCAAAATGCAGCAGATCCAATGGGCGTAATTAGTGTTATTGAGATACATGGCAAAATGTGTCCAGGAATTCATCAGAGGGAACTTAGTCCTTGGACCAGAATCCAGAACCCCAACGTGACAAACGCAATCACTGGACTGCGAGAAGCCGCGATGCCATGCCGGTATGAGTTTACCGGATAAATCAGTCTGAACTGCATGCAATTTATCACAAGCACTGATCAAATTATCCGGTATGAACACGCACCCAGCCTTCCCTCCATTGCCGGGCGTTGTTTTAATATTAAACAATGCTGATGGATTGGTTTGGTAATCAAGAGTGAATCCATTTTGTCACAGATATGGTAGTCACACAGTCACACATATGGTATACCGTCGAACGAAGCGATCCACGGTATACGGTCTTTGTAAAAACAATTGGAATCAAACCAGGCTAGGAATGTAAATCAATCGTTCACGCCTGATGTTAGATTTGATTTAGAGTGGAATTATTTCAAATCCCGGAGCGATTGCGGTTAATCGCGTACATGGCGAAATCCTGTACACGTCTTCCATAAATCAAGTTTATTAACCGCTCATATTTAACATAATCTCAATTTAGTTGTGTTGAAGAAAACGCGATTTCACTTTAAAGGTGATGCGTATTAAGGAGATTTGTTTTGAGTTCATTCGTTGTTATTTCTATTTATTTATTTATTTATTTATTTATTTATTTCTGGTGTGGGTGGTGTGCACGCTGACACACACAGCTCTGTGTTGCAGTCACTCAGTGCACATTCCTTTGTTCTGAACACTTTAGGAAAATCATATTCTTCAACACTGTAAAAAAAAAACACTGTGTGGACGAGTTTAAGTCCACATAGTGTGTTTCAAGTCCCTACATGTGCGGACTTCTTTTGTTCTCAGGTTCACACTTTGTATGAAACTGTTAAAACATGGTGGGTGTGGGCGTATTATGTGTTTAAGCGTTAAATACGTGGACATGAAAACAAATTGTCCACATAATGTAAGGACTTGAAACACTATGTGGACTTAAACACGTCCACACAGTGTTTTTTACAGTGTTTTACACCTGTCCAACACACGTATCTCTGTGTTGCATACACGCTGTGGACACTCCCTTGTTCTCAACACTATTTTTTATATATTATATTCTTCAGCACTGTAAAAAAAACACTGGGCAAGCAATACATACGAAGTGTGGACCCTTGAGAACAAAACAGGTCCACGCAAGGCAAGGTTTTGAGAGTGGGTTCGAATCCCAGTCATGACACTTGTGCCCTTAAGCGAGGCACTTAACCCCAATTGCTCAGTGAAAAGTTGGGAAGGTAGTGCATTCTGCTCTACCATCCTGGCTCCTAGTGGATGACACCCATGCCTACGTCCTTACGGACTGTGACGGGGGTGACCCTGTGTCAGCCCCAGGGAGTAAGTGGCAACCTGACCCTGGTGACAGTTGATATGGGTCGACAGCCCCCAAGAAATTAAGTGTAGGCCTCACTTTGAAGTGGCCGTCCGGCCCTGTGATAGTACGCGATATCTCATTAAAAATGGCCACTGTCAAATTCGGACGCGTACTGTTAATGCGTGCCGGTGCATGAATGAATGCTTTCTGAAAACCATCTCCACAAGTTCCGATTCCCAAATGAAAATGGCGCACATTTCAATATTTCCCCAAGGAAACAGCAGGCAATGGATGAATTTTGAATTAACATTTTGGTACATACAACCAGGAGAGTGGCCTTAGGTTTCGATCGGCAAAACTGTACCTCCATCGAAATTCATAGGATAGAAAATATATTAATGTTTGTTTTCGATGTAGAGCATATTTATACAATAAAAAAGGAATACAACTTTTTGGAAGGTTTCGATAAACACATCATTAAACAACCAACCTCTGAAAATGTCATCAAATTTAGAGAAGCTAAGAGAATTGATGTGGATTCTGTGCACATATTTGCTTATTTCTATTGCTAAACAGATTTTATCAACAATGACTTTTTACATATTTACTTTACTAATTTATTTATTTACTATTGGGTTGTGTTATTATTATTACTTTATTACTTAATACATGATTTTTTATTATATTGCGTTGAAGCTATACATCTTTATTTATTCAACCCATCAAACGAACACAATAAAGTCAATAGATACAATAAAGTAATGTATTTATTTACTTAGCTGCTCGTTTGTTTATTTATTTATTCATTCATTTATTACTTATTGCTTTTTGTATGATTTTATTTGTTTTTGTTTCCGTTCGTTTGCGTATTTATTGATTTGTATTAATTTATCCATTTATTTACTTGTTTTTCTATTACTTGTTTTTTTTTTTTATTCCTTGTAGGTGGTGGCGCTTGTTATGTTTCATGCGGACAACAACCTCTGAAACATAATCACTTTTATAAGTTTTCCGCCATTGAGCTTTCGGATAAACTTGTTTGATATTATACACACCATTTGCTCTGTCTTTTGGTTCAAATATTTAACCTAAACCAAGTACACAGTGTATTCATCAGCTCAAATTGATCATGACCTTGCTGTCAAATTATATAACAATTATCAGATTGACAAACGCAAACATTACTCAAATGCTCAAGTGTTGACTCTTAAATTAAAACCAGTAAAAGCACGTTTGCATACTATAGGAGTGCGACGATTTCTTCACCTGTTGACAAGATCAATTGACCCTGTGCAAGTATTTTATGTCGGTTCTGCTCTCCATACGTATATTGACGATTGTCATGCATTTAGTTTTATTTCAAAGGATTCAAATTAACTCGCAAATTAACATGGGGCCCTAAATTACAATATTTCATTCCCCTTAAAAAAATTATAGATTAGGAGTTATGACTAATTTTATTATTATTACTAATTAATTTTTTTTCTTACTGACCTGTGAACCAAACATACCTGGACAATTCCCCACAGAGATACAATTGGTTTGTAGCTCTGTGGTTACCCACTGCCTCTGAAGGAAAAACAAGGGTTTTTAAAGCCTAGTTGCGTCTAATAAGTCAGATGAAAATTTACCGTTTCATTTATTTGTTTCATTAACATAACATAAAACAAACCTGTAAAAACGTAATCAAATTAGGTTATCACATTTTTTAGGAAACATTGTGTAAATTTAGTTTTGTCAGCAATTTTGTTTAAATTTGTGTAATCTTTTAATTTGACAAATCAAATTAGAATCCTGGTGGAAGGCAACTTTCTTTTTGCAGTTGAAGTCTCAAACAGAAATAGTTTCATCATAAATCACAAAATCAAATTAAGTTAGAATGTTTTTAGGGAAACAACGCGTAAATCATGTTTTTGCCAGAAATTGTGTTTAACTCGAGTACTCTTTTGATTAATGACAAGTCAAAATAGAACCACGCTGGAGGAAAACTTTTTTGTTTGCAGATGAAGTCTCAAACAGAAATAGTTTTTATGGACAAACGTTACTGATAAATCACGGATTCAAATTATGTTATCACGTTTTTAGGGAAACACCGTGTAAATTATGTTTTTGCCAGCAAGTTTGTTTAATTCTTCGTGACAAATAAAACAAACCCACGTTGGAAGATAATTTTTTCTCTGCAGCTGAATTCTCACAGCAATATATCCTAAGGACAACCATTACTAACATCTGCCCTATATAAAGGTACACTGCAAAAACTGGGGTGTTAAAATTGACACCATGGGTGTTGTCAAATAAAATTAACACTACAGGGTGTTAAAAATAACACCACATGGCGTTAAAAATAACACCAATGTAAATGTGATGGCAGAAATTTGTGTTATTGTAACACCCTATGTTTTTTGCAGGGTAGGTTTTTGAATTTCAAAAACTGTGGTGTTAAAATTTACACCATGGATGTTTTAACATATATATATCCAAGAGAGAATCAAAGTTAACACTATAGCATGTTAAAATAACACCAATGTAATTGTATTGGTAGAAATGAGTGTTATTTGAACACCCTATGTTGTACATTTGTGCAGTGTAGGTTTTTGAGTTGAAGTTATTTATGTTATACCATACGCTGGATCCAACATACAAACCCTATCAAGGGCATAACGGATACTGGTCAAGCTAAACTTAACTATTTCGTTATACCACTTAAAATCAATTTTGGCCAAAGCAATTTCTGTTATATATAATAAAACGTAAGGTGTTGTACAGGATTGGTAGAGCTGACAAAATAGTCGCAGACAGTGTTCTTGTTTTGTGGGATCAACCATATACATAAAATCCGTTGTAAGAATCGGTAGAAAATAGTGAAAAACCATCCACAATTTTCAGCATGCAAACACATTGTCCTTCCTTTTGGTTGTAACAACCAAAATCAACTCTAGCATTTTTTTGTAGGCTTTCAGATACAGTTATCTCGAATAATGTCTCGAATATGACTTCACTTCAGTGGGAAATTTTTCAGAGAAAGGGTGGATCTAGTATGAACTTCATAATCAGTAAGCTTTCAGACTAAAACTATAATAAAAATAAGTGTTAGTCTGGTGGATAAAATAAGAAGGTAGTGGTACTAAAGACTAGTCTTTAAGTGCTACCGCTACCAAACTAAAATTAAACAATGATGTTTGTTATCTTTATCAATTCTGTATAATACATTTAGACAGAGTAATTCTTTACATGTACATAACATGAGACACTTACCAGGATTCAACCAGACATCGACGGCACACCCTCCACTGCCGGAGAAAAAGATGATAAAGCACAGCCTCGGCTCGCCCCTTGCTGATCAAACGTGCCTCTAAGCCGACACTGATGCGTAAAGTAGCAGCACCAGCAACACGACAGCCTACACCGTCTGCAATCAGAGAAATAATAACAGGTTTTAAGCTACATGATCTGATTTCATCGAGGTAGATCGAGAGACCATGAATTAGCCAACTGGGGCACGGCAAACAGGTAGCTCCAGCCCCGTCTCATCTGGCTCCTCTCTGTGACCAATAGAGGGAAGTCCCCGGAGATACCACACAAGGGTATCGCATCTCGCGTAATCTCTGCCGCCCTCTCCACAGTTCGACTCAGCCTGCAGGATTTCAATAAACCGAAATAACACACTTTAATGCAGTCTTTTGTGTGTACTGCTCCTGTGTTTACTTCCAATCCGCCCGTTCTCGAGATTGTTTGTCTGTTTTAGAATTAAACCACGGACAAGTTGAATCCACTGTACGTGACTCTCTTCCGTCATCACTGAACGACTGTTAGAGCTGTCTGTAAAAAACCTTTTTCGCGTTGGTTTTTCCAACGCTCTCTTCGGCTTACTCTTAATCTCCGTGTTATGGGAAGTCACTTGATGTTTTTTAAAGGGGAGTAGTACGATAAAACACGTAAAGATACGATAGAAGTTTACGGGCACGGAGTAAAGGTATGGGTTCGATATAAGTTGACGAATACGATACAAGTTGACAAGTACGATACAAATTACGGATAATGGAAGTTGACGTGAAAGATAATACTTCGTGATTAAAATGAAGTCGTTTAGTAAGGGTAGAATTTATTGTTGCGGGTCAACACAGAGGGGCGAAGCCTGGTGCTGGTTTGGGGGGTTTTGCATTGTTCAACCTATTGTCTAATTTCTAAGGAATTTCCACCAAGAGTCCGTTTTTGTTTCTATTTAGATTGCCTTGCGGGTCCATTGTTCTGTTGTGAAACCCCCACAAGTTCCAGGATCTCATGACACAAACACAAGTAATACTCTCCAATTGTGGACCCTTCCTTTGTTCAACTCTTTGTCCTGACAAACGTGGACCCCATTGTTTTCCTTTGCGATAGCAATGGTGGACCTATTGTTACATGTCCTCGGTTTCAATATCACTACAAGTACACGCAACCTTACGGATCAGGTTTGTTGGGTCCTGCTATTGTTGTTCTATTATTCCCTTTTCTAACGAATTCCTCTAGGGGGGGGGGGTCCCAGTTGAACAAAGACAAACTTTGTGGGGTTCATTATTCCACTGTATAAAAGAGCCCATACAAACCACTAGTGAAAAAAAACTAAAGACCTCGCGCTGGTATGACCTCAGTGTATGGGTGTAATGGAAATTCGCGTCTGCGATAATTCTTTAACAATGAGATGGAAGATTACGGGTACGAAAGATTTTTTGAAGAAAGGAGGGTGTTTTTTTTTTCTCAATCGAAACGAACAGAACTCCACAAGAAACCTCTGGTTGTGCTGATCCTATTGTTGATCTTTGGGATATCGCGTTGGCGTAGTGGTATTTTTCCTTGCCTCCCACCTCGAGGACCCCGGTTCGAATCCCACCGGTGGAATCCCTGCTTGATTGCGTGGGTTTTCCCTGGGCTAAATCTCTGATGGGTAGTCCTCCCACATCGTCAACTAAACGTTCTTCATTGTCTTCTCTCCATGGGGTTCTTGGCTAGTATCGTGATTAAGTTCACTTTTCTGAGAAACCTTGGCTTCACAACCAGAATTAATAAATAAAATGAAATAGCATAAAGGGAACTACTACCGCTTCTCTATGAAACGAACATTGCGAACATTGTTGCCTTGACAATTTCACAGGCCTCGTCAAAGTAACGTGGCTTCGGTTGTTGAGGACGGGATCGTGGCTTTGATATTAGGCCTTAGCTGTGACTAAACCCGAATGTCGTTCCAGCCAAATTAGTTTTACAAATTATGAAATTTACTATCTTTCCCTATTGACACTTCCCTCAGATTTTTTTCTCTGTCTGTGAAAAAAATGGAACATGGGTTGTGGAACAAGACTAATTTGCAATCTTTCAAAACGGCTTGACGCGGGCACGAACCACACTAACATTCCTCCAGTTTACGCAATAACCGGTAACGACAGTCGATATAGATCACCGTGTTATATAAATTTCATTAGTGGGGGAACTATCTTTCAACGTCCCCACCCCCTGACAAGCAAAAATGGAGACTTTCATCAAGTGACACGCAGTGTAGCAATAATGAACTCTCTGGACTCCCTCGGAATTGCCAGAGCATTGCAGGAATCTCACAAGGGTCTGGGTTCTGGTGGGAAATTCCTCCATGTTAAGGCAATTGGCTGACTGATTGCGAACTCATTTGTTATTACCATGAGCTCCGGGAAAGAAAGGATATTAAAAACATTGCGGTTTGTTTGTTTTAGGACATTTAGTATTGTGTGGATGTCAGATAGCGGTGGGGTTTTTTTCTGAATGGCGCGTACGAACATTGATTTGTTGTTGTAAGCTTGTGCCTTCGTGGAAGGCTTAGTATGTATGTAGGTCATTAAAGAGGGCCGTAATAAAGTGCGTTGCACTTCGGTTGAAGTGATTCTCTTTAATTAAAAACAAAACAAAATATTACATTAATGTGACAACAAGATTTTAGAGATGTGAATTTCATCTCAAACCGCAAATTGTACCCAAAGGTCGGGTAATAGATGGGGATTTGTCAACGTATGCTTATATTACAAGAACGTCGAATCCATCCACTTTGCAAGGTACCAACTGCATCTCTGGCCGCAGTATTTGCAAACGGACACCAACCCTCATAAATCCGAGATTTCCAAATCAACAACAAACGTTACCCATGGTCCATTCTGTTGAGCTGGGTATAATATCACAGAGCTGCTTAAACATCAAACTCAATTATGCTTAGCAGAAAAGGGTTACAGGAACCAATACAATGCCGCACGCAGGTGTGGCATTGAGAAAGGTGTTTAAGTTCACACAGTGTTTCAAAAACATGCCTTGGGGTGAACTATTTTGTTCTCAGGTCCAGACTTCGTATGTAACGCTTGCCCACTGTTTTTTTTTTTACAGTGTTTAAGTTTTTTTGTTAAGTGCACAGAAAAAAAGGAATTTCCACGGAGTGTTTGCAACACAAACCTTGGTGTATACCACTGCTCGCGACTTTTAGCCACTTATATTATTAGATGTATTGGGGTTTTTTGTCTTTGAGCAGCTGAAACTATTCTGACGTCACACAGCAATTTCGTTCTATAAAATAATCAAAAAAACAGCTCGATGTTTTCATGTATAGGTTCTTCATACCAGCAACTATTTTGGGAAAGTCAAAACAAACAGCACATTTGAGAATGAGTGCGTTGTGTTGTCAATTAGCCTTCGGGAAAGACTCCGCTAGGGTCGAAACGTCAGGCCATTAATTTTGGCAATTAAACCATATGTTATTTTGGTTGGTAAGCAGTTTGCAACAGTTCTCTTGAAATTCAGAGAACTTGTTGTTCACAAGTTCAATACAGAGTCACTGGTGTTAATCATATGAAGTTAGAATGGTGGTGTGTTTACCCTGGAATGTGCTGTGGTTCACATTACCTCATAAATCGTTGATGTACAAAAAAACCAATGGAGCGGTGTTAATGAATTTTACTTCATTCGAAATTATCTCTGGACAAACACCATCCTGAGGGACAAGCTGCACTTTGTTATCACGACAGCCTCTCCCCAGAAGTGGATACATTCAACATCTCGTTCGTTTTTTCTATTAACGCTCATTCTTATTTCAATGTTAATATTCACACGGGGGAAAAACAGCAGAGATATGGTGGGTCAGGGACGGGATGTCTGATGCGGTACTCAAGAGCAGACCCTACGGGTTTTGTGCGACGGCGAAACATGTGGCAATGGGATCAGTTTTTCCCAGATGACGTGAAGAAAAATAAAACGAAACTGTTTGTCAATGATGGTTTTAAATAACGTCTGAAGTGTGTGCTCCAACGAGGGTGGGTGTAGACCCGACTTTTTTTTCTTTCAGTTTCAGTTGTTGTTTTTTTGTTGGTGTTTTTTTTTTAAGACTCGCTAAGTTTTTGCACACATTATTTCCTCAAGTAAAATACGGGGGCTACTCTGAGTCAAGGCGTACGAAGAAAATAGTGGATGTTGACAACTCAGGCGTCATCACTGTTTGTATTTACCAATACAAATACAAACAAAACCAGTGGTGAGACTACATCATGATACATCTGACAAACCATTATCGACCGTATGATCTTTGTTTACAACAATAGTGGCCATGTACATTCCATGGCCTGTGTGGCCGGCAAGATTCTACACTGGTCACATGGGAGTTTTACATTTTGTGTCGTAATTTCAACATAAATTCAAGAGTTATTTAAAATGACAACTGAACAAGTTTCGAGATATGTCCCCTTTCTTCATGTAAAAAAGCTGATAAAAATCGTAGAATGCCATCGCCATGAAATTTAAGATGTCTTCCATTGTGTGTACAAAATGTGCGTCAATGAAGTCCGGGCTCTGTGGCTCTTTTGTAAGCCTGTGATGTCAGGTTACATGTTCTAGATCTATATGACCTACTGTCTGACACGTTTTGTACAACAATAAATCAAATTAAAGGTAGTCATGAAGCAATAATAAATGTCGGTGCATAACTTCAATTATCTTTGTTTCAAGAAAAAAAAATGCAAATCTCAAGTTATGCTTCATCCATTCCTATGCTAAATTTCACTTTCCTACTATAATGATAGTTGGGAATCAATCTTGAAACGCAATTTTGCACAATCATTGCTCTCTGTAAAACTGCAGGATTGATTTTTTTTGCAATCATAATATTTTGTGAAATCAATACCTTCTCGTCAGGGTCAAATTTCATAGAGTTGCTTAATCAGAAAAAATGCTTAACACTTTTCTGATCAGGCAAAAAGTAAGCAGGATACCAGTTACAGATAGTACACGTGACAATGTATTTTGGCTGGTAACCTTATTCTGGTGAAAAGGATTTTATTGTGCCTATAGCCACTGTTTGTGCTTAAGCAGCTCTATACAATTGTGCCCAGGGCCCAATTTCATAGAGCTGCTTAAGCAAAAAAAGTTTGCTAAGCACAATAAAATTTAGATTACCAGAATAAGGTTATCAGCCAAACTACCATGTCACGTGTACAATTTGTGACTGGTATCCTGCTCATTTCTGCTTAGCAGGAAATTGTTAAGCATTATTTTCTGCTTAAGCAGCTCTATGAAATTGGGCCCAGATGTTAGGCTCATTATATTCTGAGGAAATAACAAGCTGTGATGTTACGGGACCACTTTAGTAGTCATTATGTATCTTCGTTGCAGTTGGAGTATTTCGATCATAACAAATATTGACACATATATGTTTATAATTATTGTAAACACGTAACCGTAAACGGGGAGGTATTTTTGGCAAAACGTTTAAAACAGTGATTTGCTACTCAAACACGCATGCGCCATCGATAGACATTTCCATACTGAAGTGGATGAAGTTCCATGGTAAAATTTTACACGAGTGCAAAAATAGTTAACTAATGGCCATACGTTTCAACCCTAGATAACACTTTTTCGATGACTAAGTGACAACACAACACACATAAACAAGTAAATTTGTGCAGCAGAAACAGTCAAGGGCCAAGAAATGAAAAGGGAGAGAGAGGCAGGAAGTGCGCACAGGGGGGGGGGGGGGGACATTATAGGGTAGAGGGGAGAGGCTGGTTCAACCCCAAGAGGTTGAAAACACCGAAGACAAAATCGACGAGGAACAAGCAAGTTGAAGGGATTAGCATGTTAAGGAAGGGTTAACATATAAACATTTTATCATAACATGATATATCTGATCTGATTGATTAATTAACGAGGACTGACAACATGATATGAACAATGTATAAAAAATAGTTAAATAATTAATGGAACATGGGGAACGGCTTTGTCAATAATGAGTTGTGTAGGAACAGCTGCAGATGTAAACCTTGGTAAATATAAATGTAATTGAGTGACAAGGGCTCGGCCGCCAACGGCAGCCGCTGGGGGTGGTGCTCGTAAAGTAATTCTGCGCCTCATACTCTGGCAGCAAACTGCCTCGAATGAAACCTGTTTCTACGAAGTGTTGGGGACCGAATTTACCGAGTTCGTGACCTGATCTAGGTTGTACCGTCGCACTTGCACACTCGAAACTACAAAAAGTGTTCGCAAGATTCATGTAGACTGTCAGCCCCGGGGCTTACCATATTTATTAAGCGATCTTATCGCCGTGCAACGACCTGCTTATTCTGTTTTCCATTCAACTGCAAGAAAAGGGGCAATCCAAGAATATTTTATGTCCAAGTCGCACATGGACGCAAATTTAGTACTAGTGCAGGCCTTCACTCAAAAAAAAAAAACACCGGGTTAGAAATGATCTGGATCCGGGTGCCGTTGGGTCTGACCTATGTCTGGGTTAGGATGACCTGGAATTTGTGTCAGAAGACCCAGAAATCGATCAAAATGACGCAGAATCCGAGTTCAAATCCCATTTTAAGCCACTCTCTGGGCCAGCCCGACCCGCGAATAGGTCAAGCCCCCTTGGTTCCAGAATCCGGGTCATCAGTCCCGGACGTTTTGACCCGGAATGACAAATTAATGACCTCCAATTTTTTGGGTGATTGCTTGACACGCAAGAGTTGCTCACTAAAAAATGGGAGATTTTCCATTTGCCACAAAATTTCCTCTAATAAATAATTATCAAGTATTACAAATTACCTGAAGTTTGAAGATTTGCTGTTTTCTCTTCTTCGAAAATTGACAAGAACAATTGAGGCTACTCTTCTTTAAGATTGCCCGTTGTCCTCTAATGAGCTGTTAATTACATCCAGGAAGCTTGGTACTGTACCCCCTCTGAAGTGATGTCATGAGTCACCCTTTCTGTTGAAGATTGATCAAAAAAATGTCAAGCCTTATGATAATTCGATCATGATATATTTGACTTAAAGACAGGGTATACTTTTGGTAATTGTCAAAGACCAGTATCCTCACTTGATGTGTCCCAACATAAGCATAAGATAACAAACCTGTGAACATTTGGGTTCATTTGTACATCGAAGTTGCATTAAAAAAATGAAAATGAAAGAAAAATACCCTCGTTGCATAGAGCTGTGTGCTTTCAGATGTCCGAGAAGTGAAGCTTTTCTCAGATTCAAATTTTGGGGTGGAAGTTACCTCTTTCTCGAAAACTGCATTACTTCAATGAGGTCGTTTCCAACAACGTTTTATGACATTAACAGCTTTCCAGTGCTCTTTAGCAGTAAGTTTTTATGGTAATTAATTTTGGAATAATTAAGAATAAGTATAACCTTCCTTTAAGGTAAATAATATTGTGCATCTTTAGCCTCATTGTGTAGAACTAGGTCACATTTCTATTGTGTTGGCTTCATTTTGGTCTAGATAGTCACTCCTAACATGATAAGAAAACAATGAAATAAGTATGTCTTTGTATTCCTGTTAGGTTTTCAATTTTGAAATTGTTTGTCTTCACTTGTCATAAGTAGATTGTACCCATAGCTACAGACATTAATCTATGGCCAAGAATTGCCCAGGTCGGTGCTCGGGCTTTTTGACGCCTTGGCTCGGCGTACAGGCACGTACAATGCACGCTCTAGTTAGTGACGGGAAACTCGAGTAACCCGAGGCAGTTTGTCCATGGATAAAAAAAACATTGATTTTCCGTGTAAATTCAAATCTTCAACTTTCAAAGGATAAGTCATACAAATCTTTAAATTTAATGTTGATTTTTTTTTTTAAGGGTTTGTGTTTTAAGAAAACTGGTCAATATCCGACATTGCGCATAATTGACCCGCTCTGCAAAACTGATCCTTATGTCGCAAAATTGACTTCTATAGTTACATCCATGGATGGAAAGGTCATATTCTAAGCTTTAATTTGTTGTATTCTGGAACAAATCTGAAACGTTTGTCAAAGTTGAGATAAACCCAGCTTTGCAAACTAAAATCCCTCATTTTTGATCAAAAAGATACGAATGGCTTCAGGAGAAAAAGCTGATAAATATGTGCAGTGAACCAAGAGATATGAAATCATAGCAAAGTTTTTTTGTAAATTTAAAGTACCCTTTAGCATCTAACACTTTTCTGCTGGAGGATGGGTCAAAAGTTTTGCCAACTGTTCTTAAAATATTAAATACGACAATTTATGAAGCATTAGATTGCATGTTTTTACCAAACGTTTTCTAATGAGTACTACAAACACATGCACCCATTGTGGCAGTTGAAAATTTAGATATTCCACTCCATATTTGAACCAAGTTTATTTCAACAAGTCCATAGGTCAACCTGCACTTCAAGTTTAATGTACACTTATTCATCTTGTTATGCAAACACAATGTTTTTTTTCTCTTCTTCTTTTCTTCTTGTCAAAATGAGCCCATGTTAATTTAATATCACCACCTGCCTGAGAAATGTGCATGGTCAAATATATTCTAAACGATTTTTGTCTCTCTTTACACATGCCCTTTATTGGAGTCAACATTGTCGAAGCTCTCAAACATCCGTTTTTTCCTCTCAGGTTACCCCCGACGCACTTCAAAGAACGAACAAGTGACATATGCTAAGTCGTAATCTCGCGAGATTTTATCGATATCGTGGCATTTGCAAGTTCGGGAGGAGTGGGTGGAGATAATGGAGTATTTTCTTGGAGGGATTAAAAGGAAAGCATCTTGGCAATGTGGTTAAAAATCACTTGCAAAGTTTAATTGGTGTAGAGCAATACATACTAAAAAAAAACCTGAATCGTAATGAACGAAAGGACATGAAGTGGGTGTAGCTATGGAACAGTATAGGATGACTGGAATGATATTTACACAGCAAAAACTAGGGTGTTAAAATTAACACCATGGGTGTTGTCACATATAGACAGCCAAAAAAGAATCAAGATTTACACCATTATGATTAGGGTGTTAAAATAGCACTAATTTCTGCAAACACAATTACTTCGGTGTTATTTTAACACCCTATGATGTTAAACTTGATTGTCTCTTGGCTGTCTATATGTGACAACACCCATGGTGTTAATTTTAACACCCCAGTTTTTGCAGTGTCAAATCGAATTTTGAGTACTTTTCCTCAAATAGTCCACTTTAATTTTTTTCTGGGATTGTTTCATGCAATCACTATTAATCTTCAAGTATTTCGTCAGTTACACAATTTTGAATTTGTTTGACAATGTTGTAAATTGTTAACAAGGTCCAGCAGAACATAGTCGAAGTGATTAACACCCAGTCCAGACCCATGTAAGCCGTTTATGATAGCATAATAGAAACAATAACTTTATTTATGTATGTTAGCCATATCATATCGAAGAAAAAAACTAAATGGTGAATAAATAATAATCATCATAAAAAATATATATATAATTATATTATTATAATAAATAAATAAATAAATAAATAAACGAAATAAATAAAATAAATAAATAAAATTTTTAAAAACAAAAATAAAAAGAATCAATCAATCAATCAGTCAATAAATCAATCAATCAGTCAGTCAATCAATCAATCAATCAATCAATCAATCAATCAATCAATCAATCAATCAATCAATCAATCAATCAATCAATCAATCAATCAATCAATCAATCAATCAATCAATCAATCAATCAATCAATCAATCAATCAATCAATCAATCAATCAATCAATCAATCAATCAAACATCCAGACAAAAAAACTGGAAATTGTGCAAAGAAAAACTAAATAACGCACTTTCGAGGTGGAGTGGTTTAGCAAGGACCATGTCTTTCAAAGGCAAAATTATCATAGCCAACCAGATAGCTGCATCTAAATTGCTGCATTTCCTCGCTGTTCTCCCTCTACCAGAACAAGTTTTAGACGAACTCCAGGAAACTCTCATCAATTTTGTGTGGTCTCAAAAACGCCACCTGCTCAACAGAAAAGTGCTGTTCCAGTCCCCAGAGAAGGGGGGACTTGGTCTTGTCTGTCTTAAATCCCGTGTTCTCACATATAGATTTTCTGTACTTCAGCGTTTGCTATGTAAAACTAAACACCCTGCCTTTTACTTTGTTATTCACTACTGTCATATGTATCGTAATCTAGGGCACGATTTTCAGCTATTTTATACCAATCTTGAAACGAAATACCTTACCAGCCTCCCAGTTTTCCAGGCAGAAATGCTCAAAGCTTGGATCACATCAAAAGCCATCACGAGCGTACCACATGAGTCTGTTAATTATGTAGTGAACCTACCTATTAATAGTTCGTTCTTATGTTGTCATGGTAACAAAGATCTTCTCTCTGGTCGGCTCCTGTCATGTGGTGTTACACTAGTCCGACAACTACTCAGCAAGGATGGAACCTGGATCTCAGCTGACGAAATCCAAACACAGCACCGGATGGGACTGCGCCCGCTATCTTCCAGAGCACTCGAAGCAGAACTGTCTCACATAAGACATACCCTGAGTGAAACCTTCCCAAAACTCTTCAACAAAAGGGGTACGACTAAAGCACCAGACCAAAGAATTGAGTTCTTTCTCCAGTCGAACCACCCAACGCCAGATATCAAAATCAACGGCAACAGCAGCGATGCCAACTTCTCATCCAAACACATGTACACCGTCTTCAACAAAGAACTCAACACTTTACCGGACAATCCTCGAATTCCCTGGCACAGGGACACCCTTCAAATGAACACTACAATACCGTGGAAAAATGTCTACAAACCACCCATTTCCAAGAAAGAGGGTGACGTACAATACCGGTTATTGCATAAGATCTTACCTTCGCAGGAAGTTCTCCACTACATCGACCGTACTCTACCAAAAACTTGCGGCTGGTGTGGACCGTCAGAAAGGGGAACCCTGCTACACCTCTTCTTCCAATGCCCATCGATTCAACCAGCGCTGAACTTACTGCATCGGTGCCTCAGACAATTACTTCCTGAACTGACACTAACTTTTGAAACATACTGGTGCCTGATCCACCATAGCAGGGGCCGACAGAGAGAAAAAGTAGATCTAGCTAACTATTTAATTGTCAGTTTTAAAGCAAGCGTGTATTGGTTGTATGTACACTCGAACTTTAAAGACTGTTTAGAGACCTGGAAGTATCGCATTAAGAGTAAAATCTTAGTAGAACACCGCTACTACCAGCTACAGAACAATGTTCCCCTTTTCATCAAGAAATGGGATCTCTGCAACATATTCCAAATCACTGATAATGAAATTGAATGGATTCTGTAATCTAGCGGATTTTTCTTTCTACCATGCAGTTCTTCTAATGTAATTGCTTAATAATGTAGTAATTTGGATGTAATTTCGTCCCCAGCTGTTCTTTGTAACAGACTTGTCTTGTAAATGTATCTCTTTTTTATATTTCTTTGTTGCTTGTAAATTTTGTATATTCTGTGTTTGAATAAAGTATTGTTTTGAAAAGTCAAAAGTCAATCAATCAACCAATAGATCTATCAATCAATCAATAAAAAAAATAAACAAACAAGTTGAAGCAAGTCAACCCCTCGAAATGTGTAAAATATGTTTTGGGTGAAATTGACAATACCAAGTAAAGACCACGTACTGCATCTCTTTGGAACTCCTTGCCTGGTACATGTTTCCCTCCATCCTACAATCTAGACTGTTTTAAGAGGAATATCAATTCCTACCTTCAGCTCCCCTGAGTTATTTTCATCTTAAATGTTTTTTTTTTTTTTTTCCTTCATGCAGCCATTTACCAACAGTGGCTTTTAGCATGGTTTGGGGCGAACTTTCCATAAAAAGAAATTTCGAAAAAGGGCCCATCCCAAAAACCCTTGAAAATGGGACCTTTTTGTTATTTCTCCGCCCGGCCAAACGCCAGTATCCTAGCTCTTTCCTCTCCGATAGTTTTAACGAGTTCAGGGCAACTTCGTCTTCAGCCAAATAAACAACAAATGACTTGTCTTTGTGTATGCTTTCGCTATGGTAAACAACAAAGTGCAAAACAGAGGGTGTTTTGTTGTTGAACACAATAAATCATATATTCGACACTTGTTATCCCTTGGAGGGTAAAAGGGAAGCATCAAACGGGAAAGTTTAATACAAGTGAGTTGTGTATACAAATTTAACAACAAAATACAATTAAAATGGTAATTTGATAATCGAAAAACCTTTAGGGTTACAGTTATTTCCATATTAATTTCTTAAACATGAAATGCAAGTGTATCAAAGCACAATCCCTACTAAGCCAAACACCGTGGGCGTACAAGTGCATTGAATTTTGATCAAAAGTAGGGTCATAGATTGGTTTTTTATCACCATAATGCTGATTTAAAAGCAGAATTATCCAGAAAAATACAACAAAACTCACATGTGAAAGTTTCGGAACAAAGCGTCTACTTGTTGAAAAACAGCAACAAACTGTTGGGGTGTTTTAACACGAACGTCGAATCCATCCACATTTAGCGAGGTGACAGCGGGTACCAAACTCAACTTTGGCTCAGTATTAGCCATCGGACACCAACGGAAACACTTCATGCACGAATCGTTTCTCAGATTCAAATGTTTTGGTTTGAAAAAATAACCTAGTTTTATATAAATATATGTATAATTTTTTTTTTTTTACACATGTTTTGTTCCCAATACTAGAAACACCTGACAAGAGATTAATCCTACAATTACCTTTTTAATTGATTCATAGAATCCACTTGATTCACATCTGTTAAAAAATTACTGAAGCCACTGGACCGTGACTCGAGTCAAGCAAATGAAAGGACTACTACGTGCCTTAAGTGCATTTTTTGAAATTGGGTGTTCAGACTGATTTCAAAAATGATTTTTGTGGTGTTTTTTTGTTTACCAATTCTCTTATGAAAATAACGCATTGTATTGTCAAAGAATTGAGTGTGTAGCTACAAGATGTCTGTTCCAAAGGCCTACGGTGAATTAGCTAGATATAGGTTAATTGTTCGGTCAAAATACCACAATTTTCGTGCGAGCCGAACATAATGATGGTCTCTTTAACCAACTATGTCATGGAAATCTCTCAGATTTCAGACTGACAATTGCGTTTTTGTTTAACTTGTCGCAAACACTTGCTCTAATAACGAAACTCAGTAGAGGGTGTTAAGTGGATTATCTTGATGTTGTAATGTGACAACACCTACACGGTGTTAATTTCACCAACGATATAGTAATGTCGGTGTTAACTAACACCGTGCCAGTGTTGTCACATATAGATAGCAAGAGAATCTACTTAAACAGCCCCATTTTTGCAGTGTATGTTGCTATGTACAACACGGCCAAATTAACTACGTTATAACGAAATATGGTAGGTTTTAATTGATAGCTTTAGCGCATTTACAGATGGAACGCACGTCACGTATCATACTTTTTGGGGCATGATACTTTTCTGGTACTCTAAAATGTAATATAGGAGTCCTATATTCGCGCGTACTAATAGATTTAACATTGAGTACCGTATGTATTGATTGTGTTGCGCGTTATTAGCGCCAAAATGTGCGCAAAAATGCGTATGGCTAGTATTGAGACAAACTGCCCGTTTAGGCCAACCGGGCTACCCTGCAAAGCGGTACGTTGACAGCACATGAAATATTGTATGATGTTCATTGTCTTAACACACTGGTCAGCTCATATGCCATGATATCCTAAGCTGGACCATACCACATGTCCTACGGGGGTGTCAATCAACAGGGGTCAGCGACTTGGTTTAAGAGGGGGCAGGACAAAACTCTGCCAGCTTCCTTTGTGTACACAATCAGTATGGCATTTGTCAATGACAGATGAAAGCAAATTATTAAACTTAATTAACTAAGCAAACGAATAAGCTAAAATTAACCCAGGCATCACCTGGAAGTGTTAACAACACAATTAGATTTTTAAAAAATGAAAAATGCGAAACAAATCCTTTTTAATGGAAAACATTTGTCAGTATGTGCTGTCGACAACCTATCGGACAGACGGTGCAACCGGTCTCTCGCTTCAGGGTTTTAAACAGTTCCAGCTTTGTCTACATCAGTCGTTTAATACCCTTTTGATGGAATGAATTATATTGTTCAAATCTTTGTAATTTTGATGTTGAAATAAATAATGAATTACATGAGGAATACCAATGTCAATGATGTATGTATGTATGAGGTATTTGTAAAAAACATTTGATGCATTGTATTCATACAATATACCAGAATACAGTCACACTTTGAAATCTCTGGGCCCACTTTTTTAAGCACAAAAATAAGCTTAGCACAACAAAATTACGCTAACTAGAATAAGGTTACCAGCCAAAGTACGAGGTCAATGTACAATTTGTGACTATATAAGCAGAGATTTTAAGCAGTATTTTCTGCTCAAGCAGCCCTATGAACTTGGGTCCAGGGCCCAAGTTCACAGAGCTGCTTAATAAGCAAAAATTACTGCTTACTCTTTTTCTGCTAAGCAGAAATGAGCAGGATACCAGTCACAAATTGTACATGTGACATGGTAGTTTGGCTGGTAACCTTGTTCTGGTAAGCAAAATTGTATTGTGCCTAGCTACTTTTTGTGGTTAAGCAGCTCTATGAAATTAGGCCCTGGACGGTTCCATTTCACCATTGTGTTGCAAACTTCCGGGTCAGGATTCACCCAGATTCGGGCTCCGTGGGGCTTGACCCAATTTTTTCCTAAAAAATGATCCACAAAGTGAGGTCAAAGTGACGCAGAATCCAAATTAAAATCCCATTTTTAACCAGTTTTCGGGTCAACCTGACCTGATCAAGCCCCCATGAGACCCAGAATCAATGTCACTTTTGACCTGGGGCTATAGACCGTGCAAGTCTCGCGCGTATTCGAACATTTCGGGACCACTTTGGTCTCACGTACACTGCTATAACGCCTGAAGGAAACAAACTCACGCACTCTAACGCGAGACTTGCACGGTCCAACAAGAGTGTATTCATGCCTAGGCAGGCCCGCGAGAACAAATTTTTGCAAAGGGGTGCTGTTTTTTTCAAAGACAATTGGCGTGAGCAGAGCGCAAAGCCATTACGGCGTATGGTCTGGGCCCGCTTAAGTTTCTAAAATTTGCTCTGTCGTGCAATAAGAGACACGATTTGACACATAAATCTATCTTCCTTTGGGGGGGCAGGATTATTATTAGTGTCATTTGCATAATGATTACCCCAAAATGACTTAATTTCACGGGGCGAAGTTGGGTGAAAAGATATTTTGGTTTCGAGACTCTTGCAGTAAATTACTAGAATCGTGGTTCAAACTGAACATATTTCCAAGGCTAGCTGTTTACGTACATTTATCGTCATTTCCTTTAATATTGTCATTACTGAATAACCGCTTATTTCAATCAGAAATGACAAGTCCAAAGAGAACAATTAGTGCCTCTCGTTAACGGCTACCGGTAACTGTTATGGTGACTATTTTTGTATAGGGATGAACATATAGTTTTTGAAGGCTTATCCCTGGCATCAAATGCTCACTGATCAATTGCTAAGTCATACGTTGTTGACATTATCATGATGATGAACGAAAATTACATTAAAGCTAAATAATTTAATCGTTATTAACATTTTACAAGTCAACTGTGAATGAGGAAATTAACAATGATCCATATGATTGCCATTGACTTGACCAACCCGTACCAATGACTAGTATCTATAGTTTTATTTTGATGCCACGTTTTCTCTACAAGCACAAGCTGGTGAGAGTTTCCTACCGCATGGAATACAGTGTATCGCTTTGGGCGACTGGGCAGTCCAGTGGCTAAAAGGTAGCCACTGGACCAGCCGCCCTAAGCGGTAGGATGTTGAGCAGGGTTTCTTAATTTTTTTTAAGTTTCCTGATTTTATTTAAATTTTACTTATTAAATTGTTAGTTTAAAATGTAACCATTCCACCAAAATGTTTTTGGTGTGGAAACAAGTGATGTAACAAACATAAAAAAAATTAACACAAAGACATGAGAAAACCGCCTCTTTTGAAAAGTTGGACTATACACCGAAAATCCCTGCCACCCCTGTTCAAGCCTGCATCGTACGCATGTCTGTTACGGAGAATATGTACATGTACACACAGTCAGGGCCAGCCAGCCGGCCGACCAGGCACATGTTACACGTATATTTTATAAATGGTTAAATTTTTCCAAGATTTCCGTTCATCAATTACTAAAAGTCGGGGATGCTTTCAGTGCTTAAGTCGAGTCCTGTTGTCCGAGTCCGAGTCCTCCCCCAACCGAGTCCGAGTCCTCTTCGGTCCGAGTCCAAGTCCACAAAAAATGGAGTCGAGACCGGGCTCGAAAGTCCTCCAGCACTGGCTACTTTAGTATATTCCAGCACCCCCATCCAAAAAGTTGGGGGTGCTGCAGCACACACAGCACCCCTCGCTCTCGCGGGTCTGTGCCTAGGGTGGATATACAGTCGCGTCAATTTTTACAATAAGACTTTCCAGCTAATTTACCCCACTGGATTTCACTGCCATTCATTTATTGCGTTAGCCTACGGGTTATATTAAGCCCATGAGATTTGATAAAAAGAAATGTATTCCAAACAAATCAATGATGTGATGTTGTCATTAATAATTCCTTAACTAATCCTTAAAAACTAAACCAAGTTATCATAATGCTGGATTATACTGCAATAAGAAACGGTAAAGATATCAAAATGGTTGTTTAACCATGGTGTTACTTACCCTGTGTTATTTTCTCAGGCTATGAGCTATTGGGAGACGGTTTGGTATGATTTATGCAGTAAATGCAGTAAGCTCACAGGAGCTCTGAATATAAAGGAGGCAGTGAGCGATTGGTTTTTATGTTGTTGTTTGGCACGTAATGGCGACCAACAGTGCGTAACACATTCTGTTTCATCATAAAAGGTGCAGAAACAGCGGACAAATTAAACAATTCAATAATACACACTGGCTTTACATTCATGATTTGGTAACGCTGTTTTGTAGTTCTGCAGTGAACCTGTGCCGGGTATGTGGGTTTCGTACCCAAATCGAACTTTGCGTTCATATGAAACTCGTGGCTTTATGGTAGAAAGTGGAGCCGCTGCAGAGATAAGAAGCAGGGCAGTAACGCAGGGCGTTTAAATAACATGCAAAGCCGAGTCGTCGTTTTAGTTCTTTTCAACATTTTATTCTACTCTTGACAATGCCAGGTGGCCCGGTAACGACCACGACCCACTCGTGAAAAGTCAATTTGTTACTGACCCCTGACTTTTTCCAAATTTTTCCAATTCCAAATTGATCTGGCACATTCAACTCACAATTCCCACGAGAATTAACGTGTTTTCGTTTCACCTACGTGCTTAAAAGCAGGTTACACCATTGCTACTGTTAGCACAACTGCTACATCTGGTTCCCAATACTCAAAGATTGTGCACTGCACACCCAAACCCCTTAAAGATAGCGTATTTCCGTTCAAGGAAAATTGGCTTCGGGCATTTTGTGCAATTTTATCGTGTGTGTACTCATTCAAAAAGTTTGAAGTTCAAACAAGATCATAAACAATTTATATTACAGGGGTTTTTGAACGACCGCTGTATGACCTCACTGTATTAATGCAGTCTTACGGTTATGGGGGGGGGGTTCCTTTGGTTATTACTCCAAAAAATAATGAGCATAAAAACTTACTTGGAAAGAGCATTTGATATTAAAAAACGTTTTTAGGAACGACCCCTTTGAAGTAATAATGCTTTTTGAGAAAGAGGTTTTTCACGCCTTTTTCGGGCTGCTGAAAGCACACAATATTCTATGGCGAGTTGTTTTTTCTTCCATTATTTTCTTGCAACTTCGATGACCAATTGAGCCCAAATTTTCACAGGTTTGTTATGTTATGCATATGTTGGAATACACGTTTAATCTGGCAGTCTGGGTAACAAAAGTTGTCGTAAAATTGAAGGTTTCACATTAGGGAATCATCCGTAAGTGTTTTACAGCAAATGCCGTAAAAAAGAACAGAGTTTATTGCCCTAACAACATGTCATTTACTTGTGCTTCCAAAAGGAACCAGTTTGTTTACGATTATTACTTAGCACAAAGGGTGCCAGATAAATCGTAAGATTTCTATAAATTGTTTTCTCAAACGTGTCTACGAGTCGAGTATGGGAGCACCGTCGGCTTTTACACTGAATTTGAAGAAGAATTTCGTTCCTACATGATGCAATTATTTAATGGAAACGAACGTGACTTCTGTCTTAAACTGGTTCACATGGGCTGATTGTCTAGCCCCACAGTAAACCACTAATACACTACAATTCATCAATGCATGCACGCCCGCCTTACTGCTTCATAAGTCCAAAGTCCACCTGGAATTAAAAGTCGTCCAGAGTAAAACTTACATCAACGACTAAGCATTTTTGTGGCCTTTGGGGAAGGAGGCAACTTTCAATTGGGAACAAAACATCATTGGAATCCGAGTTGCCGGTGCAGACAATTAATCTGTTCCGAATCGAATCCCATAACAACAAAAACAATTCCTGGAGCATAAACGTCCTTTTTATTTACATTAAAGGTATATTACACATCAGGATGGGTTATGATAAAAACTAGTTTGAAGTTGTGTTTGTTTGGTAGTTTGTTGGGGTGTTGGGGTGTTTGTTTATTTATTTATTTGTTGGGGTGTTTGTTTGTTTGTTTGTTTGTTTGTTTGTTTGTTTGTTTGTTTATTTATTTGTTTGTTGGGGCGTTTGTTTGTTTGTTTGTTGGGGTGTTGGGGTGTTTGTTTGTTTGTTTGTTTGGGTGTTTGTTGGTTGGGGTGTTGGGGGTGTTTGTTTGTTTGTTTGTTTGTTTTTTGGGGGGTGTTGGGGGTGTGTGTTGGGGTGTTTGTTTGTTTGTTTGTTTGTTTACGCAAAGCTAAAAGTAAGAATGTCCTGATAGAACCGGGAACTCTTGAGTTAAAGTACTCGGTTTCAACGGCTATGACACCCTAAACACTCGCGTTTGTAGACCCCGTCAATTGAGAACTTGTCTTTGCTCTGGGAGTGTTTGGACTTCCTCTTTTGATTTGTTCATGAAAGCGAAGCGAGGACGATCTCACTCTGCCAAAACACCCGATCTCTTGCATGGTTTCAACGGGTACTCCATGCACCCTCATTGGGTGAGGGGTTCAAACCTCAGACTTTATGCATCCTGCACCAGAGGTCTAAACTGCCAATGACAGTGAACACTTTGAATCAGATAGGTAGCAATAGGTAGCACCAAAAAATGAATAAGTAAATAAATAAATAAACGTATAGTTCGACTAGACTGTTGCATTAAATTGCAAGCCCAAGTCCCATTCTTATGGGTTCATATGACAATTCAAAGCAAAGAGAACTCGCCCTCAAACTCGTTTCAAATCTGGACCCGAGCAAGAGTTGAATAACATCCTACTATAGTCATAGCTTGCTGAAATTTGATAAGACATAAGCAATCAAAATTTAAACGCTGTCAGTGTAACTCGTGCAGCACTGCCAAATTAAATAAGACAGGAAAATACAACTTTCAACATTTAATCAAATAGCCCGATCGGGTCACTTGTCATACTTCAACACAAAATCTAATCTTACCTTTATTTTGTAGAGTAATCTTTCGAGCTGGAGTCTGTGACATGTATACACACTTTGAAGAAGTGACCATGAATGAATTATAGATTTAAAAGACTTTCCTTCAAACTGGCAAAAAGGAGAAGACTGGTATTGATTCAGCGAAGTCTGCCCGTAATGTACACCTTGACTCGCCTTCCGTGAGTCTGCTCAGCTGAACCGGTGGTTTGTTGCGCAAACACGCACCAGCCTGTTAACGCAGCGATCCGCGACACTCAGCTGCAACTGGCCCGAGATTTGGATGTAGAGAGAAAATATTTACCGATGTGTTTATCCCCGTCGAAGGAGCTCTCTCGATGATCCCGTGAATGTGTAGGGATGGGGTGATCTGACTCCTACACAGTACCCTCGCCAGTGAAGACACCTGGATGTGCGAGTAATTGGAGGTGTGCTAAACGTGTCGGGGTTCCGGGCGTGTTGTACGTCGGTGTCATCGTCCCGTTCGTTTTTCTCCTGACTATCTTCTCTTTTCTCCCTCCAGCAGACCGTGTAACACGTGTTCAGTTACGACAGGTTTTCCTGAGCATAAGCCGGAAGTTCTACTGTGTTTATTTTACAGTGATACGAAATAGGGTTTTTATATCTTTCTTGTTTAGAGTTTTTTCCCTTTTTTTCATGATGCTCATTGGAGGGATAAAACAAGGTTTGTGTGCGACTTTCATCAACTGATCCAACGTGAAATCTCACTATTGTTTCCGTGATTTGCAGAATACAAAACTCTACTTATTTATTTGTTTAGTTAAATATAATTAATGTTTGTGTATCTCGAATTTTATGCGTTTGTGGTACAGATAGTTTCTTCTGATTACGCAAATAATTGAGAAATGACGACATAAGCAAACCCAATCAAAGATGTCTTTTTACTCACTGCACTGATGGACTTTTCTCCTGACATTTTAATCACAATAAAGATGCCTACCATGACACCATTGCCTGCCAATTTTTTTTCTTTACAGAAGGTGCCCATTGCCATTATATTGCTTGTCTTCTCGCTCGCTCCCCCGATCTAATCCAAGGGGAAAACTGGGGTATGGAAACAGCTTATTATACAGCTATGAGGGACACTCCAATTATTGTAGTTTAAAGCTGGCACTCCGAGCATAGTCTGGTGTTTGTATCAGGAAGTGATCACCACGCGATATTCGACGCGGCGTGTCTGGAGACCTCGCTCCTACAATACCCGTAAGGTATTCTACTAGATGAAAGATAATAATAACAAGACTTTCAGGAGAAATCATGAACTCTCGTTTATTAGTCGAGGTTTGAGTGTAATCACGTCTACATAAGGGAGGAGATTGGCTTAAAGGTATTATACAGGATTGGTAGAGCTGACAAAATAGTCGCGGACAGGGTTCATGTTTTGTGTGATCAACCATATACACTGGGGGAAATAACAAACCAGTGAAACATTGTGCTTATTCCGTTGTGTGAGTAAAGAGAAAACAGTGAAAAAATAACATGCATAATTTTCAGCATGAAAACACGTTGCCTTAATTTTGGTTAAATCAGCTGTTTTTGGTGGGTTATTTTTTTTAGGTTTTCAGATACAGTTTTGTCGAATATGACTTCATTTCAGAAGGAAATTTTTCACTGGAAATGGTTCTTTGAACTTCATAATCAGTAAGCTTCTAGACTAAAAATAATCAATAATGTTTTTAGCGATATCAATCATGTATATTAGCCTACATTTAAAAGATGTGTACAACATTGTTAGATTGACATTTTCACAGATTTGCAAATATATTGCGTGGAAAAAGATGGTCATTGTGAAAAATTTCCCTTAAACCATTTTTGACTGAAATGTTGTAGTTTGAGAAACGAGAAAAAAAATTCATTTGTGATCTCGCTAGTCGGAAACCCGATTTTTGGAAACCGTGAAAACGTATAACGGGGGTTTTTACTATTTGTCTTGAACCTCCGGCGAGTATCCTCGTGACTTTGACTTTAGATTGATGTTCACGGGTTTGTTGTTTCAACAACATCGTACAAGTAAATAGTGGAAAACGTTATTTAACGATCTGAATTACTGTTTAATTTCCAATCACGCTGTACCACCAGTTGCCATCTTGGAAACTACTACAATCCCATAATGCTACAGTTTCATGTTGGCCACATAACGTAGGGATACCAGTCTTCGACCAGCACCAATGCAGTCCGGCGTACAAGTAATTTCTGGTTGTAATAAATTAATGGACAATCAGGCAGTACATTGTGCAAGTGTCATGTGTATTCACAGGTTGGGGTTCGTCAAAGAGTGAGTTGGGTTTCCAAATATTAAAACAATATACGTAGGAACACTGCTATTCAAAAACGTGCAACACTCGCAAGGTCTAAAGGGCCTACAATTAAATTGTTTACATTTATGAATATATCTTGACATCTCGAGTATTATTTCAACAAAGCTTCAGAATTACCATCAACTAGTTACCATCAAATATAACTTATCTCGCTAAGTCGACCTTCTGAAATTACACTTTAAGAACTTCAGGGTCAGAACTGATCCAGATCCGGTTTACAGGGGGGGGGGGCTGACTCATTTCTGAGTCAGTGTAACCCGGAATCTGTGTCAATAATGACCCATGCAGGAACGGGTCAACATGACGCAGAACATATTAAGCTAAAGGCTAATTTTCAACCAATTTCCGGGTTTCATTTTTTTAACAAGTTTACTTTAAAGCATTTTTTTTATACATTAACACAGAATCTACACTTAACATTAAAATGACCAACACAGTAAAGAAAATGACCAAACTAAACAGAAGATCAAAGAATTAAAAAAGCATAGAACACACAATTATTTCAATTGTGAATTAAACACTTTGTCCAATGCTAGCTGGACAGTCATGGGTACTTATTTCCTTCAATTCGTCTGTGCAAAATTCTCTTGCCTGACACATTGTGTACGTATAGCTTTTACTTTCGTTTTTAAATCTGAAATATTTTCAGATTAAAGTTGATTCCAATTACTCATAAAACAAAAGTCACTTCGAGAGTGTTAAACAACTTGTTTTATCTGTCTCCCACCTTATTTTATAATGGAACAGTCCAACTTACGTAAAAAGAAGTAGTTTTTAAATCAGTCCTCGTAAGAAAAACATGGTTTCTCCTTGAGCTGTTGTCTTCTTAATGCAGCAATGTGTTGTTAGTGGGAAATGATCCGAGCTCGGTGGGGCTAATAGTGTACAGACTGTTTGTTCTAACTACATCTGTATGTTTATAAACCCAATCGTTGTACATCCTGATCAAAATGGCCATTATCAACAAGCCCGTAGACTACATGCCCCGCAGGGCACTAAAGGTATAAAAAAATCATTTCAGACCTGACAACTTAAGCAATGAATTTAATATGAAATATGGCGTGTATGATGGCGTAATTATACTGGCCGGATATTTTGGGTTGAGATGGTGCGTGCGATTGAGAGAGAGGCGAGGGTGGGCGTCGACAATATCCCTCCCGAGGCGTCAATGAGTTCCAAGTCAATGGGTTCATCATCATGACTGTGCCGTAATAAATACTTTAACAGGGATTTCTGTTACGCTTATGTGATTCACGGTAATTTCACTTTAGCATCAGCAGCATCAGCTCATGCACAAACAACATCACTAAGCCTTTTCAGGCGATTATGCAACCAGCATTTCACTGAAAACTCTGGTCATTGTGCGAGGAAAGTTGAATACTGGAAATTCGAATGTTTTTCTGCACTTTGCTGTAAGCTGCAGGGGGTGGGGGCCATCATCAGATATGGGGGGGCTATTATTCTTTACAATACACATACAATTTCAAAGAGGAAGGTAAATGGCCAATTAAATTTTGTGATGTTCTCATTTTCTAACGGAAGGTTTAAGAGTGTGGCTGCTGATTAGCTGTTGAGTTATTAAAAATATCGTAAAAACGTTGTCATCTACACGACAAGCATGCCATTCAGCCACAGGCGATCTTAAATTGGCACACGCATCCTGGTCGGTGATGTGACAGGTTTGGTCCCGTACATCACTCTAGTCCAATACCCCGTAGAGTTTGCTACCAAACCCTGCGTCAGTCTCCGGCCCATCGGTCCGCTGACCGATTCCCACCCCCCCCCCCCCCCCCCCCCCGTACGGAATGAGGTTGAATGAATCGTGATTGACAAGCATGCCACTGATTACACGCTCAACGTCAACAACAAAAAATATACGCTTGGCTTTAAACCACAATTCCAGGAGAATTGAGACGGACAAAAGTATCCCTGACTTTTTTGGAAAAAACAAGTTAATGAAAGCGCTCGCCCAGACCCAAGATGGGTTTGAGACGCTGCAGAAGTTTTTGTCCAATTCCTCTCTGGCCAGCGACACAGGTAATTTACCTGGAGGCTACAAGATTAGGGAAAATTAGGTGGGGGGGGGGGGTTGGGTCACAAGGAAGAGTTCATTTGAGTTAAAATTGGTCCTATTTTTCCGTATGGAAAGGCACTATACTAAGAAGTTGAACAAACGGAGAACCCCTAAAAAAAATGAACGACTCTTCGGTTGAGATCGTCGGGGGGCTTTTTGGTCCCAAGGAAGAGTTCATTTGAGGTAATTGGGGGTATATTTTTTCTTCTGCTTGTCGCACTTATGGGATTATGGCAATACTTGATACTGGATATATTTTAAAGTAAAGCAATGGTTCTTCTGCGTAATTCTCTATAATTCTTCTCAACCAAGTTATTCACAATCAATTCAAGGTGAAGTATTTTTCATAGTGTAATAATAATAATAATAAACCATTAATGTAAAGCCTATTTGTCTTTACATTTTCCTGCTTATGTTTTTACAATCATTTATTTCTATTAGTATATGACTTTCTGAAAAGCTTTCAGAAAAAAATTACTATTTCATTTTGGTAATTTTTACGAGCATTGGTATGTACCTCCAGGATATTTTCACAATAAAATACACAATACTTTCAGCAAGGATGAACGACTCTTCTCAAGAAGTCTAAAAAAAAAACGGGTCAGAATTGACCCGGTTCCGAGCCTGATCCATTTCTGGGTCAGTGTGACCAAGAATGAGTCAAATTGACCCAGAATTTTATTTTTTTTTTTAAACCAGTTTACGGGTCCAGCCTGACCCATAAATGTGACAAATCCCACTGAGACCTAGGATCCGGGTTAAGTCAGACCTGGAAGTTTTTAGAGAGTTTTATTCGTTGTATCTTGAGATGACGTTGAAAAGAGTTTTCTAGATTCACTTTTAGGTGTTTTATTGCAACGATTTGTCGCAGCTGGAACCACCCGTTTAATACACCCTCCCCCCCCCCCCACCCTACCCTCCAGCCGCACTTGCTAAAATTTAGCTCCCGTTTTTACAATAAAAAGGAAAAAGGAAAACTTCTACACAATTTTTGTGTTATGTTATTCATTTACTGATTTATTTAGTTTTAAATGTGGGTTTAATTTAAATAGTTTTGTGTAATTAAATGTTTATTTATTTGTACGGGTGACGCCACCTTTGTATTCATACTTTCAAACAGTAACCATTACATACAAACCCTAACTCCCTAAAGTTTAACCGAATTAAGATATTCAATTATAAAGGTAGTTCTGCAACAGTATGTTCACCACAAATGTATGATACTGTCAAAATATTCTTAATGCCAAGAATTCCTCTGGAATTTCATCGCAGCTGTTCAACATACTGATCTTTGTAACTTGAGAGAAGCTGTAGCTTCTTCTTTTTTTTCTTGTAAAAACAAAATCAATTTGCTTCTTTTTTTTTAAGTGGAGGGCTATGATAGGAGCGTCTCTTATGGATATTGTATCTATTCTCAAATGTGCATTAAACAGACACATCGATCACAGTTTTTAAACTGAAGAGTCGCATAAAATTTGATATCACTGGATCGATGGTGTTAGATTTTTTGCGGAAGTAAAAAATCGCATGCTGAGAATTGTAATTTATGCGATTGTGAGCCGGTCTCTACTATCAAGGGTGCGTTGTCCGCTATACTCTACCTCACAACTGATCAAGTGATTGTCAGTTCGGATACATTGTTGAGGGGGAAATAATAACAATGTTAATGGTGTAAGTTTCGTATAAAAGATCTGATGACTGTAAAATAAACCCTCAGTCACAGACTGTGTTTATGATTTGTGTGATCAACCATGTACATGAATTAATAGACCTGTGAACTGTTGGGCTTAATCCGATGTGTGAGTCACGAGAAAATAGTGAAAAGCATGCATACTTTTCAGCATGTAATCACAATGTCCTTATATTTTAAAGGTTTTCAGATACAATTTTCTCGAATATGATTTTCATTTAAATGTAGTCCGGTCCTAAACGTAGTCTAATTCCTGTACCTAAATTTAGCAGGCATAATAGTAGCATCGACCCTGTACATAAATGAAACCCCATAGCCTTAATCCCGTACCTAGTAGCTCAGGCCTAAATGTAACCTCAACACTGTGCTTAAATGTAACCCAAGCCTAAGCTGTAACCTTAATACTGTACCTAAATGTAACCCAGTCATAGATGTAGCCTCAACACTGTATTCAAATGTAGCTCAGGCCTAAATGAAGCCTCAAAGCTGTAGTTCAATGTAGCCCAGGCAGACATTAGGCTCCAAGCTATATTAGTGTACCAGACTACATTAATGTGCTGTAAAGCCAACCAATGGAATAAACTAAAGGTTCGAATGGAGACAACCATCGTTTACTCACAGTAATGAAATTAGTTGATTAAAGAGGTTTAAATTTACCCTCCAACGGAATCGTTTACAACATGTTAAAAGGATAACCAGTTATATTTTACAATCAGCGTAATATTTTGTTCGAGTCGGCCATGAACATACAAAAGTCGGCCTAAAGTGAGATTCATATTTTCTACAGCATTCTGTTGTTTTCCAAGGCTAGACGAGACAAGAGAAGGAGTGTGGTTTGCATGACATGAAGAGACATCAGTGCAAGTGATTAAAGTTGAGGTAGCAGGTGGGTCAACACTTAGGTTATTGGTGCATCTGAAGGTAAACAACGTAAGTCCAACTCGTTACGTATAATCACCCATTTGTTGCTTTGTTGTTTTCGCTCCATTTCGCGCTCCATACTAAGTAACTTATAACTGCCCATTTATTTTGATTAACACGGGAACTGTCGCCAGCATGTCGCATCGTCTTAATAAGAATGGTGGAACGCAATTCCATTTTATGCTAGTCTTTTTATCAGTCTGATATCCAAAGATGACTAGTTGGCCTTCGATGTGCACTAGTTCATCAGCAGGTTGTTTCGAATAAAAGCATAAAATGAGGAATTCGACGCTGAGGAAGTTGTACAATAACTAGTGCAAATCAAAACAAGCTATTACCGTTAGCCATGATAACCGTTGCGCACCATTTCATCTCAGTAAATTGGCAAACCATCGTTAAACTGTCCGCTTTATTGCCTCAACAACTACTAATAACTGTTTTCATGCGACCGAAGGGCGACAACTTTCGCACGAGTTTACTTGTCGAGTATACCATGGGATATACCCAAAGCTGAAATAAACGTGGGTTCTAAAATGTATTGGTTATAGTCAGTCATAACAAAAGAACAACTTTTTAAATGCAATTCTGCTGCTTTCAATTAAAAGTGCGCTGAAATTTGTCTGCAAGCACGTCTTAACTCCCAATAAAGACGAACCCACCTGAATTTATAGGAAACTCACAGAAACATTATCTAGAGAGATGTTTAAAGAAGAACTGTCCTAAAGCATGACAATCTAAACATTTCAAGGTATTAGAATTGGTAAGGAATAGGGCCTAAATATCATTGTTTATTTTTAGTCTGAAAGCTTACTGATTAGGTAATTCCAACCAAACCAAAACCATTTTTTTCTGTGAGTATTTCCCTTTCCTTTTGAAATGAAGTCATATTCGAGAAAACTGTATCTGGAAACCTTAAAATACGCAGCAGCCAATTCGGTTGCTTTTCAACCAAAATAAAAAGACAATGTGATTGATTGTGTAGTATTTTCTCCTGACTAACACAACAGATTAAGCCAAAATCTTCGCAGGTTTGTTATTTCATATAATGGTTGATCACACAAAACATGAACACTGTCTGCGACAATTTTGCCAGCTCTACCAGCCTGTACAACATCTTTAATACAAGAATTTAAGGTAGACAGTGACATATCTAGATATTTTCATGTGGGGGCAAGCGGGGGCAAAGATATTATTGGGGGAGGGGCTTGTATCGAGCCATTCACGGGGGAGGGGCAACATGAGGGGCAAACGCCCCTTCCCTTCCCAGGTCATTCTCTCCAACAACTAAAACCGATCAAAATGAATACATCGTCTTGTGTGCACACAGCCATGCCTCTGATGGACAATTATCGCCATTTCGGGAAGTTTGTGGCGTCATTTTTATGGGTGAAAATAAACGAACAATTGGTTTTGGGTATTCAGTGAAACTTTTCTTATTAAGTACTAAAATTGTAATAGGGCCCCACTGGTCAGATACATTAGATGCATGTTTTGATTAATGTTCTTTAAAAAATATAGGTGAGGTAACAGCTTTAGTAGCTACCATTGAAATGGATGCAGTCTTACTCTTAGAGGAAACTTTTTTTTTTAGAGTGACATCAACAAGACCGTGAAACAGATTCAAATCGAAAGGAAATTACCAGCTAAATTCCTTAGTTATTAGTTTTTAATGAAGTCCATGCGGGAAAAAGGACACCCATTTGTTAAGACCAAAAAGAAAATAATAATAATAGCGTTCACTTTAAACGACTGTTTTACTCATTATAGCCTGTTTTTTAATGTCGCCTTCAATTCAGTTGTTATGAATCTCAATATGTTTTAATTTTAAGGTGAGGTGTATGATATTTTTATTGGTGGAAAATCACATTACACGAATTTGCTAACCGGCTGTGTTCGTGACAACAAGGCGCACCAGTGCATTGAACTGAGCTGAAGTTACATGTGCGTTCCTTCACTGCGTGTTCTCGCATTTGCTGCACTACTTTATCTGAATTATACAATTCAGTTACGAATGCCTTCTAAAATAATTATAATGTACGGGAAGTATCGAATGTCTAAGTATCTTGGTTGGTTTCTTACTCAATTAAAGCTCCTCGTTTGCAAATAGCCTTCCCCACAAGTCTCGATTCAAGATGTATTTATTACCTCAGATTGTTAGCGATGTTAGTATCACACAGGATTGGTAAGGATAAACAACATACTTGTCTAACTTTAATTTGAAAGCTTACTGATTATAAAAACCATACTAGAACCATTTTGTTTTTCTGTAAAAAAAAAAATCCCCCTCTGAAATGAAGTCATATTCGAGAAAACTGTATCTAAACGCCTTTTAAAAACGCAAAAGCTGATTTCGGTTGACAATGTCTTTACATGCTTAAAAATGCTCTTGGTTTTCTACTATTTTCTTCTGACTGACACAATTTTCACAGGTTTGTTATTTCATGAATATGTTTGACTACACCAAACACAAACCCTGTCTGCGGCTATTTCTGTCAGCTCTACCAGTCCTGTATAATATACCTTTATACTGTCACAAAAATCACAATGAAAAAAAGTGTAAAATGGAGTCAACAGGAAGTGAGATCAGTGTACAGGATGCTCAACAATTATATCTTTCATCATGCGGTTGATTACGCCTTACGGGTAGACAATGATGAGGTTTTTAATTCTCACTCTGTAAATTTTCCCAGTTAAGAATCGAACCAAGGGTGCGGGATCTATAGACTGTGCAAGTCTCGCGCGCATTCGAACTTCCGGGGCCATTGTGTGGTCCCAACCACATGCTGTTTCCCCCCCCCCCAATAAATGTATTAAAACATTTAGGTTAACATCCGGTGACCTAAGACGTATGATAAGTATGTAGGTCACAACTCCAAAGGCATTTAAGGAGTTATGGGTGCTTTATCATTGGTCTGGGTAATAAATCATCACATCTTTACTGTCAACATCCAGTCGTTCACGTCCACCACATTTGTAACTTTAAGAAACTTCAGTCAAGGTGCACGCGGGCCGAAGAAGATACGGGTTCGATGACATACAGAGTGAATATACCTATCGAACTCTCAGTGAACACAAATCCAAGATGGCGCAAATCGGGTCATTGTTACTGGCTGCTTTATAGGTCCCCCAACTCGTATATAACAAACAACTATAGGAAAATTACAAACATATTTACGAAGTTTACATCTGATCTAGTTTTAAGAAGATGCACTTTCGTCTATAAGCAGACTGCTTCATTTCCAATCAACTCAGTTCGGGAAAACTAATTCAAAACTAATTTCCATAATTACGGGGGAAAGGAAGTCGACGTGATGCCTGCGTTAAACGATTTCGCATGCACTCTGGTTTGATGATGAGATCTGTTTACATTGACTGGTGTACATTCTTGGATGACGTGTAGTTCTTCTAAGAACTATCAATTAAATTAACCTCAACACATGAACCAGGTACGTGTGGGTCTGTATGCTTGGCTTCAGTTTTGTCCATGGCTATGCTGCGCGATTTTTTAAAGGTTTATTCAAACTCGTATAGTCCGTCGTGTCCAACGGGGGGCCATTACATAACCCCGCCCCTCCTCATGAAAACTTGTTATGAAACTAGACAATTGATATTAATTTACTTGCTTTACCAATTGCTTTATTTGATTGTTTACGTATTAATACTTAACTTGAGCGCAAAAGGAAAACCTCACTCTGAAAACTCACGGGTGAGATTTGACCCGGATAATAGGAGTCACAGGGGGACCTGACCAATTGTTTTCTTCAAGTTATTATCTGTAATATATATACCTGATCCCTCTTCTTTTCGCAACCCCACCCCCCGCCCAAGTTGCTAACTTTTCATTTTAACCTTAGCAATAATCTTGAGACCTTGAAGTATATAGATATATGACTTTTACGTGGAAAGAAAACACGTAAACAAAATGGCTTGCTTCAAAGTTGCCTAAAATAGGCTCAAACTTGTCCAGCTAGGTTTTCTTTTGTGATTTACATTTACATTTCAGGAACCGCTGACAGGCGTGTCTCGTTGCAGGGGGGGGGGGGGTCATCTGAGTTTATGAGTATTAACAAAGAGCCAAATTGACAAGGGGCTTAAATGTCTTGAACTTAACAAAACTGGCTTGTTGGTTTGAAAATACACATCAATTTCACGGGTACTGTCACCAATATAGGTGTCTGTTCGGCGAGCGTCTTCGCTTCGCAGCACCGCGTCACTCGAGTATCTAACTAGCTGGTCTATGGCTCAGGCAGACATACGACTGTTTCATTAATAGATTTATTGTCACGTATTGAAAAAGTAAATGCTCCTTATACTTCAGACTCTTGTTTGGATTATGCATCGCGTAACCAGAGGGGATGGGGCGGGGCTTGGTGGGCCCGGGAGTTTCTAGAATACACTAGCATCAGCTTCACATTCTAAAGATTGTAGTAAAGAAATCTACATTATTTTCTTTATCAGTAGAATGTAGTAAAGAATGTTATCGAATAATGTAGCAATGAAATCTACATTTTTTCCGTGGCTGATCTGAGATTCAGTAGCTTAACCGGCCGGGTGGCAAGTCTAAGTCCCAACCCCTGCTCCGCGAACCCTTGCTCTGGAACCGGACAATATATTTCTGTTTACACCCTTGTCAGATTATCTCATAAAACACAGTAAATGGCATATCAAGAGCGTTGAAACGGGGCTTGTTTTAGAGAGATGCAAGCGGAAACTACAGAAGTGCCCCCTATAGAAAAAAGGATACACTCCATGTGCCACCTAGAAAAAAAAGTGCACTCCTTGTGCCCCCCTAGAAAAAAAAGGTGCACTCTTGTGCCCCCCTAGAAAAAAAGGTGCACTCCTTGTGCCCCCCTAGAACAAAAAGGTGCACTCCTTGTGCCCCCCTAGAAAAAAAAAGTGCACTCTTGTGCCCCCTAAAACAAATGGTGCACTCCTTGTGCCCCCTAAAATTTGACCCGAAACAAGGTCATTTCGGGGAGAATAACACCAGTAACGTTGGTTTCCTGAACCAACATGTTTAGTTAATTGAAGATTTATGGGTGATGGTTGGTGAAAAACATGTTGATGCTGATTATTCCCACCTAAGGATGAAGTACCCTAAAAGATGGCATCCTGGCCCACGGATGTGTAGGTGCTCAGAGCGTGGGTCCCTCTAGTCTTCTACCGAGCCTTTGTTGTCGTTCCCTTCGACTTGTTTTGTAATTTTAGAAGTATATAAGTGTAAATTTTTATCAAATTAAAATGTCCTCGATGCCCAAGTGTAGCCCACCGAGGTACTTCAAATAAATTTGTAAAATAGTAACCACCATACGTTTTATGATGTTGACCAGTATCTTGTAGTCTCAACCTGTGTGGGTAATTTTTTTTGCACTAGAATCCGCGTAAACTGCTTGCTTATAAACCCGCAGGCCGAATCGCACGATTCCCAACGTGGGCCACACGTTCGATAACGCTGATAAGAAATTGAGTTTCGTGAAAAAATTGTCAACTTTTTTTTATTTTTTTAAGGGTGACAATAGAAGCTCGTTCGCTATGTTTGCTAATCGCCTTCGTAGTTCCTGTTGGGGGTGGTTGTAGCGCATGCGCACAGGAGACTGGAATAGCCATATCAGGGTAAATTTAAAACACTAGGGCCGAGGTTAAGTGGCGGTTAATCTTCGCACTGATCTCTATCGAAACTAGCAACTGGGGGTTGTTATAATAAAGTACATTGTAATCCTATATGGTCAAGATCCGGGACAAGCTTTCAAAGGCTTGCACGTAGCAAAGGGCGCCGAAGTAAGAACATCTCAACTACACTCTGAAAAAATCTTGGGTTAGAGTTGACCCGGGTCAGAGTTGACCCGGATCCCGGTCAGGTTGACTCATTTCTGGGTCAGGCTGACTCGGGAACTGGTTTAAAGAATGGGATTTAAGCTCGTATTCTGACCCGGAAGTTATTAGATTGTCACTGTGTAGAACCGGACACTCATAAGATTGTCACTTTAAGTTTAATGCGCCAATAATTTTACCTTGACCACAGCAAAAATTTTATTAAATAATGGAGATTTTCTTCGATACACGGTAGCGTTTTGCGTCACCCACGGTGTGCCTGACAAACATGCATCCGCTCACACCACAAACAGATGAACACATTTCAAACAGCAATTTGAATTCATTTTTGACCGTCAAATTGCCCTAGAACGGACAGCGAATCTTTCAAGCGAGCGGGTTACGTTGGTAGTTGTCATAGACCAGCATCTGCACTTTATGTGACCCAACATACACACGAAATAACAAACTTGTGGAAATTAAGCTCAATCGGTCATCGACAGTCATCAAACTCACGAGAAAATAGTCAAAATCCAATTATTTATTTCACCGTTTTCTGACAATTAGTTCTGACTTATCAAATTAAAACTAATTGTTTTACAGCCTTTCATGCAAAACCATTCTAAGGGAAGCTCTCCATCATGTCCAGTGCCTTCGTCCCTGGAGAAATTTCAACATTAACCCCTCGGGGGAAAGTCCCAAAGGGATCTCATCGGGACTCTGGCACGCGTACTTCCGTAAAACTGACTTCTTCTTTTTTTATTAATACAAAAATGTGTATTAATTTTGCTGCGACTGTTTGAGGAGTATTCCAATGTTTAGGTTTAGACAATTTAATGTTGTCAAACTATTACTACAACTTTTTATTCATTTTTTTTTGGGGGGGGGTTGGCTACCTACACGTATTTTTATTTTATTTTTTTAATACAACATTTCACGCAAACATAATATTTCAATGAAAGCTCTCTATCATGTCCACCATTACTATAAGTTATGTGCACATACTGAACATTTCTATTTTCAATCTTTAACATTTCAACATTTTCAATGGTACACACCTTTAAAAGTAGGTTACATCATTTGCAAACGTGGAGAAATGTACTTCCAAGTTACTACAAAATAACTTACTTGACCGAAAGTACATATTATTCACAAGTATCCATTGAAATCATTTCACAAGAGACTGTTATTTCATTTTGAATAATAATTCAAATTTGTATCATTTTGAGGCAATGGTCGTCCCGACTATCGTTGAACATGTGATGTTTCACATTGTGATGCTTCATGTCATATTTCATGTAAGACCCAACCCTTCAAATCCAGTTGTATTTTCGAAAAGTACATCAATTACCAATTATGACATTTTAAGTTAAGAAAACGTACAGGATCGGTAGATATCGATCAGATGATTGATTAGGCACGATATGAAAGCTCACTATCCACAACATGTTTATCAGTATTAACTCTCAAACAAAATAATATTCAGTCCGAAATACTATCAGTCTTAGCTATAGCAATAGAAGACCGCTTAGTTCACTATTGCTTATTTCTATTGTTGCAATCGAAATAATCTCGGCAAAACATGAACTTTTTTGGTTTCTTTCTGCTAAGTGTTTTGGGGGAATGTTTACGCTCCGGGTTTTTTGGGGTGGGTTTGGGGGTTTGGGGGTTTGGGGGGGGGGGGGGTTGGGGGAGGGTTTTGGGGGTTAATGAGAGATCGCCTAGCATTACACACTAAACTGATTTTGGCTGTTGACTCGAATCAACTGCCATCAGGGGCACGTTGCCACCTACTAATGGGGCTGAAACAGGGTTACCCCCTTCACAGTCTGTAAGGATGTGGGTATGGGTATCATCCACAAGGAGCCTGGCTGGTAGAGCAGCATGCACTACCTTCACAATTTTTTACGATGCAATTAAGAACAAGTGCCTTGACCGGGATTCGAACCCACACTCAGCTGCTTACAACAACAGAGCTTGGATTCGGTGAACAAGACTCGGCTCTGCCACGACGCGCCCATTAGTCGAACTTTCATTCTCGCTGGTGTATTGCAATTCCGCAATAAATTATTTAATATTTTCCTCAATAAATAACTTACTTTGGTAGCATAAAGAAACCACATCCAGAGACGTGAAGAGCAAACTGAAAATGGAGAAGAAATAAATAAATTGTTATTGTCTATGATAACTTCATGAAAATAATAAAATCGGAACTATGAATGTTTTTAAGTTTTCAGTTTGTTTACTTGTTTGGTTTGGGGTTTGGGGGTTTTGGGGTTTGTTTTTTGTTTTTTTTTTTTTGTTTTTTTTGTTTTTTTTTTTTTTTTTTTTTTGGGGGGGGTTTGTCTGTTTGTTATACTTTGTGGGTTTTTTTTTTTTTTTTTTTTTTGGGGGGGGGGGGTTCTTTTCCGAAATATAATGTTGGCAAAAACAAAGATTAGATTTTCAATCAGTGAAACTCGAAATTATAATTTTTTAAGGAAAAGGGGCATTTTTAAATCGAAAATTTGGATGAGTGGGTCAAAGAAATAAACAAAAAACGAAACTTAATTTTTTAAAATTTAATTTCTGGTTTATGAATAATATTATGGCATTCTTGTTTGATTTGACTAACTACAAGGAAATTATGTAAAACTTTCCATTCTACACATTTACGCACAATCATACCATCTTAAACTCTAAAGTTGTTTATTATACAGGATTGGTAGAGCTGACAAAATCGTCGCACACAGTGTTTATGTTTTTTTGTGATCAACCGTTTACATGAAATAGCAAACAGGTGAAAATTTAGGCTTAATCCGTTGTGCGAGTTAGGAGAAACTAGTGAAAAACTTGCACAATGTTCAGCATGTACAACATATTGTCCTTTTGTACAACATTTGTCCTTTTGGTTGCAAAGACCGACGTCAGCTGTTGATTTTATTATTTATTTTTTTTTTAGGTTTACATATTTCACAGTTTTATTGAATATGACTTTATTTAGGAGGGAAATATTTCGCAGGAAATAAATTCTAATTAGTAAGATGTTTTTTATCCTTATCAATCCTGTATGATACCTTTAATTTCAATTTTTTTTCCATATTTTGACAGTGTCTCCGAAGGGTGATAACGTAAAGTCCTTTATGTGCAGATATTTGTGATTCGAGATGTCACTTCGGGGCCTGCGTGGACATTTATGTAATTATGTGAAAATGGAATGCCAGTGATAAACGCAAGTGTTTCTTAATCGGGTGCATCCAGAATGTTCGCTTGACGGGCTCAACTTTATTTGTCACAATTCAACTAAATTTGTCATAATGTGCGGCGTCGTCAAACTCCTGCAAGCTCCTAACCTTTATTGAGGGTAGGAAAGTAATGGGGTAAGTAGTAATTGGTTTAAAGCCATTTCGTTGTGCATGAAATGTGTCTTGGTTTAACTGTTAAACAGTTTTCAGTGCCTTCCCAAATTTGATGTTATGTCCCTGGAGAAATTTTAACCAACCAGGAAAAAAGGAATCCCATCAGGGAGCCAGCACGTGTAATTCAGCTGCAGTGAGACTGACTTTTGTTTAATTAATACAAACAAGTTGTATTAATTTTGTTGAGACTGTTTGACAACATTCATAGATGTCCTTGTGGAGTATCCCAATATTCAGGTCCAAAACAAAATTCATTACAATTTTAAAGTATTTATTATTATTTGTTTTTCTCGCTTGGCTAATTACACGTATTTCAATACATCATAACATTATGGGAAAACTATGTGGGATTGTGCCTGAGAACATTTTGGAGTAGTGTTTTCTAAGTTGATCATTTGAGTTGATTTGAGAAATGCAATGGAATGGGCTTGTCTAGAAGGATGGGGGTAAATTAATAATTTGTGAGAGATGTTTGCACTAATTATAGTGGTCTTGCTGAGACACGTGTAGTAAAAGTGATTCGTGCAAGTCGTGACAAACTGGTGGGTGGCTGTTTGTTAAAGAATCCCGAGAATTAATGATGTGAAACGTGAGGTGGGGTCACAACTGCAACCGTTAAATAAAATAAACGAACATTTGATGATATACTGAGCTGCGACTGTTGTTATTTGTATCATACAATTATAGTTCAATGAGCTTCGGACATCAAAAAGTGGTACCACGTTTTAGAGTTTACCAAAATATACAATTATAAATCTACACCGGTGATAATCCCTATAAGCTTCATCAAACACAAAAAAGCACTATAACTTAAACTTGCAGCGTTGAGCCACCTATCGGTATTCGCCTTCAATTCTAGCCACAAAACAACACGCTCTAATCTGCATGAGCTATCGTGCCCAAAATTGTCACTTTGAATTGTCCATTATAGCTGGCCTCCTTTATGGCCCGTCTTGGGCATTCGTCCGCAGACGTCGGGTTTGCGGGCTTTACTAGCCCCTTAAAACTCTCCCACCTGGTATCTGTGCACGTCTTAAGACGGCTTTACTGGTAGTCGTGTCCTGGAGTACCAGTTGGTTGCCTCTCAGGTATTCGGTGACTTGTCCAGTCCCTCGCTACTCTGCTAATCAGGCTGTCACATACATTGGATCCTACCCGGTTGTCCGGTGTCCCAATCGGCGATAAAGTCAGTCCATGGGTGTCCCCTCTTTAAAGTAAATCGAGACTTTTCTCGTAAAAGGGTGGCTTTTCCCTCACTTCTCTACAATGTTGGTCAAAGGCGAAAACAAGTCGCAATCAAATTGTTAACTCGCCAAAAATTCAATGCATCAGCACCGGCTTATCCAAGTCACCCTACTTCGATGTAGCTACCAAAGCATATCTATCTGCCTCGCCCCACGTTTACATTCCGCGCTTGCACGTCATAAGCCCAGCAGCCTTTGCGCGCTTTCAAAGGAGAAACTTCGTGACCCATAACATTATTCAAATTTACACTGACCTTCGACCTGACCCTCAAGAACCATGACCAAATAGACTTTACTTAGTACCTCGACTTCTTCACATATGTGACCCGTCGGTGAACTGACCATGGCTATTCAAAAGACTTCGTAACACTGTTTGTTTCTCAAAACCTTTGGGATACCTCGCTGACGGGTACATGAAAGAGTCGTCGGGTAGAGGGCAGTTGTGACAGGGCAATTTTGTCACGGTGAGCCGCTTGCCTCCCTGTCCACTTCTAATGAACCCCACACCAAGGTCCCGGGTTTGTTTAAGGGCCACAGGTTGCCGTCACTAACCTGCTCGCCTTTTTTCGGCCTGATTAAGCAATTGATCAATCAGCTACATGTTGAAAACCCCCCAAATGCCCATTACCTGTCGTGGCCACTTTATGGTGGATTGCGCGATGCCTTTTAAAGAATTATCTCTCGCTTTGAACGCAAGTTGGTTTAATTAAACATCCTTTGGCGTTGATACGGCATCTGTCATGTCCGTGTGATGTGTGATAGATGTTTTGTAGGCCGGGAGCCATTAAAGGTATGAACAATATCGTAACGAGCAGAATGGCCTGCCCACATGCTCGACGAGATGCTTCGAAGGGAGGAGAGTGCGCGTATGACGGCTTCACTGCGGCAGGGTTTGCCCTGGACTCAACTTTGTGGGACTATTGTCACGCGAATCTCGTGATGTCACGGTTGGTTCCGCAATGGCTGTATGTGCGCAGCGCCCAATTTCAAACTAAGCACTAAAGTAAGCTAAGCACAACAAAACTGGGTTTACCAGATTAAGGTTACCATCCAAAATACCGTGCCACATGCACCTCCTGTGACTGGTATCCCGCTTATGTTTGCTTAGCAGAAAAGTATTTGCAGTATCTGCTTAAAAACAGCTTCATATGGGGCCCACTCGTGAACCGCGAACCGGGCGCGATTCGGCAATAGACCATTTATTAATACCATGCTGCCACATAACTAGGCATATGTCTTGCTTCCTATGTGCGATAAGCTTTACCGAATACTGATTATGATTCTACTGGAAAGGTGCCAGACTATTTGCCCTTCCAGCCTCGGTTTGGTTTACAATGATTTGAGTGGTAGGAAAACAAGATGGCGGCATCGTAAAAACAAAAAAAGGGTGAAACTTAGAGCGAAAATCTGAGCTCAGGCGGCAATAACCTTTGGTTGTGAAATTACAGTACAGTGCTTGGCTTAACATGTGCAGAATTGTGAAGAAGCTACGGTGGCTCATTATTCGCCAATTCCTAGAGAAACCATGTTTTATTTTACGGTGAAATATCGCCGTGCTATTGCGCTATATCGCCGTACTATTGCGTTTACATGTATATCGGCGTACTATTGCGTTTACATGTATATCGGCGTACTGTTGCGTTTATATCGGCGTACTGTTGCGTTTTTTCGCCGTACTATTGCGTTATATCGCCGTATTTTATTGTGATATCGGCATTCTACGGCGCAAAAACACACTAGGCACGCCGTCCAAGGTCCCCCTAAGTTTCTTCTCTGGTGAGTTGAGACCTTGTTATAATTACTTATTTACTATTTTTATTCGATATATCGCAATAAATACGGCGACATAACGCCGTAAACAAACATGGTTTCTCTAAAAATTGGCGAATGTGAGCCACCGTAGTAGCAGCATATATCTGACTTCCCGCAAGTTAACTTTATTCCGTCATTCAGAGTCAACTAAATGCACATCGGGAACATTGGTTATTCCGCAATGTATTATTCCGTCATTTAGAAAGGTCTTCTAAATTCACATGGTGAAGATTGGTTTTTTTCCGCAATTTATTATTTCGTCATTCGGATTCAACTAAATTCAAACGGTAAACATTGATTATTCCGCAATGTATTATTCCGTCATTATAGAGAGTCGTCTAAATTCACATGGTGAAGATTTATTACGATTCATATTGCATAAAGATGATGATATAATTTGTTTTTCAAACAAGCTGTGTTGCTCGTCTTCTCACGTATTCGTGCAGAGAAAGGCAGAGAAATGCTGCCCAACTCACAGTTAGTTAAGTTTATACGAACTTACATTAGAAGTTGGGTTTATCGTCATTTTGTATCCTGCATTGTTGTTAACATACAGTTTTTGAAAATCGTAACAAGGAAACCGTTAGACCTTCTTCAAATGAAGATTGTTATGCAGCACCATATAATAAACAATCTGTCAGAAAATTAACCACATCATCTGGTTTGCCAGCCGAGCCATGAACTAAACCATTTGGTGCTCGTTGGGTCTACCCTCCCCCTTCTCTTATTGGGTCTTCATTGTGCTTGGAATCTCAGATTAATTCTAATCGGACCCTGTTCTCGCACGAATTTATCAAAATTGGACTTTGTCTTCAGTAAATCTTGAAAACTTCATAGGTTGGCCTTATGCTGTGTTTATCGAAATAAGAGAATATGAGTACCTCTCCCCAAAACACGATGATGTGTTTTCGAGCAAGCCCAGCTTGAATTGAATCTATGTCGAGTTCGACATAATTTGTTTTCATCCAAAAGTTAAAATTGATTGCAATGTTCTGAGTCAGTCGTATTCAGGATGCGACCTTGTCGTTTATAAGGACATTATAATGAGGATTAAAAAGAGCAGGCAGAGTCATTGGATTGAATACAAATACAAAACATACATAGGATGCGCTGCAAAAACTGGGTTGTTAAAATAGACACGTGTGGTTGTTACTTACCCAAGGGGGGATGAAATTTAACATCATGGGGCGTGTTAAAATAACACCAGTGTAACTGTGTTGGCAGATATAAGTGTTATTATATATCCCTGTGGTGTATATTTTGATTCTTTTTTCGGTATCTATATGTGACAACGCCCATGGTGTCAATTTTAATACCCCGGTTTTTGCAGTGTGTACAAAAGAAATATAGGAGGCATCCTATATTTCTTTTCAAACATGCAATTGGTTTATACTTTGCCTTGCGAGGTTTTACCTCGTGATTATATTATTCTGCAATATTGTACTCATTATGCATCATATATGTATTACAAATACACTGGTGTTATTTTATCACCCGATGTTAACTTTATTATTATATATTTATTATATATTGTTTTTTGTAGGGTATTGTGTTATTTGTTATTCTGTTTAAGGATAGTTTGCCCTGGCAACCAGTAAGTTGGAATTGTGTACAAGCTATAGCTCTTTGTGTCAAAAACTCCTGCAGACAGTATTCATCTAAATTGTAATAATTGTATGGCGCTATACAAAGAACACACAACATTACGGATCAGTCTTGTGGGGTACTGCTATTCTTGTTCTATTTTTTTTTTTTTTTTAAAGAATTCCTGTCAAAGGTTCAAGTTGAGGAAAGAATTCCTTTTGGGGGTCTATTGTTCCACTGTGTAAAAGACCCCGCAATGGCCCTTCCGTAAACCCACAGCACCTTGAAATCAACAACACAATAAAAATATATTTAAAAAAATTAAAAATACATTAAAAGAAACCGATCATGAGCTGGGAGATAGGTGAGTTTTGAGTTGGCCCTTGAAAGTGGCAGAAGATGCCGCTTTCCTGATAGCACACGGCAACAAAGAATGAAATGTCCTCGAAATTGATGATTTGCTTCAACCCCGCAAAATCCGTTCCGACAATTCAAACACCTCCATGGTGAGCCTAACTCGAACCCTTCATGTGGGGTGATCGATCTTTTTCTCACGCTGCACCGCGTCTTTGGAATAAATTGTCGACGTAATGTAAAATCACCAGGTTCTTTCATCCAATTTAAGAAAAAGTATTTTCAATCTAGCAGATATTATCATACAAATGTTTTATTGGGGGTTATTTATTGTTTTAGTTTTGTTATCAGCGCTATGGTCTTTATAGGTGGATTTTGGTTTAGAAATGTTCACTATTAAACAAATATCGGAAGCATATGACTAACAGTTACCGGAATATAATCGTGACGTGAAATCTGGACTGTTCCATTTCATGGGGGTGAAGCGAGTGAAATGGAACAGTCCAGATTTCAACGCGTGATTATATTCTGCTATATTGTATGAATGAAATGCAATTCTATTTTTGTTTTCTATACCTTACAAGAAGGCATTTGGCATTTGATATTTTCATATAATTCATAATATGTTACTTCAACAATAAATAATACAAACATTTAACAGTTTATAACTTATTTCAACAATAAGGTATTATAAACGTCTGGTAAAGACGTAGCTTGAGCTGTTTAAGCTCTGCTTACCGCCCAATTCTGCGCTTACGGCCACAATTCTCTGCTTACTTTGCAATCGCCGAATTTCTGTGCTAGCTTTGTTAGCAAAGCATGCCTATAGTAACGCTTAACGCAATCAATACATACGGTACTTAATGTAAAAACTATAGTACACGCGAAGCGCAGCTGTGAAGCGTTCTATATTTATAAATATAGGACTTCTACTTTGGAGTGTTGAAACAGTATACTGTTTCAGTTATACACATGGCTACATAAAGTATGAAACATGACGCATGTTCCACCAATCAAATGAAAAGGGTATATGTGTCCTGTGTTCAATACAATTATTTCTGGTTATTATTATTGTTCATTTATTCACATTTTTTTTAGTAAATTAGTTTGGAATCATATTTGTAAAGGGTTTTTTTTTCTTTAGTTTTTTTTCCGGTCTGTTTGATTGTTTTCTGGTTGATGTTATTTAAGTCAACAGTATAGGCCTACTATATTTGTCATTTACTTCAATTAATAGTCTCCACCTTGCCAGCCCTAAGCATACTAATTTTGGTTGTCCCAAATTTGAAAGTGACAAATGTATTGGCTAAGTAGCGACCACTGAACCTCAAGTGGGCAGCTGCGACTGTGCACACCCATTCGTACAGTCTTTCTTATCCCATGCATGTATATTTTAGTCAGTTAGTCTACTTTCCCAACAAGCTCACTCAAAAACCACGCAAGTACCCCGGTTTAATTTGAGGTCATTTTGCCCCAACAAATTACACTCGTCAAATTTGTACTGTATGTATTGTAATGTCGGTCGGTTATGCAAACACCCTCAGCGTACCGGAGGCTGAATTAAAAAGTACTTGTCAAACATTTTAAGAATTACATTAAACTATGCTAACTCCTAAACAAGCACAACCTCCTTTCTTTTTCTGTTTCACATTGCCACAGTAGCCGACCCCCGCAAACCCGATCCGAAGGTGTGGTGTGAATTTGGGTAGGTATACACATTCAAACCGGGGACCTATAACAAAAGAGGACTTGGGGATCCCGGTTGGGGTAAAGGGTCACGGTTGGAAAGTGTGTACAAAACCAATGGGAGCTGGTGCCAAAAAGTACAAACAAGAGGGACAATAGGAGGTCCCAATTTTATTTGTGGACCGGATAACAATAGGGTGGACCTGATAACAAAAGAGGTGCACGCAGTAGGGATTTGAAACACTATGTGGACATACACATGCCACATAGTGTTTTTAAAGTGTTGAAAAAATCTGTTTTTCTTAATTGCAAATGTCTACAGAGTGCATGTTTGCAACACAGAGCGGTGATTTGAAACACTATGTGGACATACACATGCCACATAGTGTTTTTACAGTGTTGAAAAAATCTGTTTTTCTTAATTGCAAATGTCTACAGAGTGCATGTTTGCAACACAGAGCGGTGATGGGCTTTATGCACGGCACTGGTGAGGTATTTTACAGAAGGGAACAATGGACCCCACAAAGTTGTTCTTTCTTCAGACCCCACAGAGGAATTCTTTAGAAAAGGGAATAATAGAACAACAATAGCAGTAGGCCTACCTCACAAACCCGTTGCGTGTGTGGGTATAAAGGTATACAAACTTAGGCCGGCACCTATAACAAAAGAGGACATAGGGTCCGCGGTTGGGGAAAGGTACCCAGTTGCCAAAAAGCAGACCTTGAACTTCAATCTTGAAGGGGCACGGCAAATTTTCCTCCGCTAAGGGGCACTCTATAAGGAAAATTTTAGTTTGTATTGGAGCTTTGCAAAGGGCACGACAGCAAAAGCACAGAGGTTAGATCAGGGCCTGGAAAAGTAAAAACAAAAGAGGGACAATATATGGGTGTGTGTTAGTTGAAATGCTGTGTCTCTATTTTTCAGTTTTTCAGACTAGATTAGATTAGGTTAGATTAGACTTATACACGGGACGTAAAACAAATCGCGTATTACGGTAGTATACGACTTGCACATTTTCCCGTACATGAGAAATAACATTGAAGTTACACAAGTAAGTTTCATAAAAACATAGTTTCCAAAAAAAATTAAAAGCATTATTGTATAGAATTCCAATAGCTCGAAGCCATACCTGGACACTGACTGACAACTGCATTATATACGGTCGTTCACTTTGTCTGTACGACTAATGTTATTTTATCATGTTGTTTTACAATTAATGAATAGTCATCTTAAATGACATATGAGAAGTTCAAGTTTACAAGGGAATTCTTGTAGTCTTCGCCCAAGGCGCTTTGCCACTCCTGAGAGGAAATACAAACTGATACTTTGTTTCCGTCTGGTGTAGTGCCATAGCAAAGCGCTGATGAGATTAACCTACGCCTATAGGATACAAAATTGTGAATGACTTCAAACTTGAGATGAGTTCAACATGATGATGATTTTACAAATACATTCAAGAACGGTGAGGTTATACAATTTATCGGGGCTCGCCCTTAAAGGGAGGGTGTTTCTTTGGCAACTACTCCAAAAAATAATGACTATAAAGCCGACTATATAATACAACATTGTCAGAAACGACCCCCTTTGAAGTTATGTAATTTTAGAGAAAGGGGTAATTTTCACCCACAATTTTGAATCTGAGAAAGGCTTCAGGATAAATCTGAAAGAACACAATTCTATGCATCATCATTGCTTTTTTCTGTCATTATTTTCTTGCAACTTCAATGACCAATTAAGCCACTATTTTCACCTGTTTGTTGTTTTATGCATATTTTGGGATACACCAAGTGAGGATACTGGTCTTTGGCAACAATCAATTAATATACCCTACTTTTAAATGTAGGGTCATATTTAGGTTTTTGTCGACGTTCATGATATATAATATTATAAAGAACATTTTAATAAAAGTCACTTGTGAAAGTTTCAGCCGAATACAGTGTCTACTTGCTGAGCAGCAAACTGTTGCGGTATTTTCACAAGAACGTTGTATCCACCCATTTAGCGAGGTGACCGCGGGTACCAACTACATCTTTGGTCGCAGCATCCGCGAACGGGGACAATTAAGCTGAAAATTGTACATGGTTGTCACCTTCTTCTCATGACGCACACGAAGAATTATAGGTCAAAACTTTCACAGGTTTGTTATTTCATGTGGTTTTGATCACACAAAGCATGAATACTGTCTGGGACTTTGTTTTCAGCTCTACCAATCCTGCATGCTCTACCATGATAACGTAATAGTTTCATAAGCGTTGAATAAGCAATGCGGTAGTGCTTTAAACGCTTACTTGTGACAATGCCTAAAGTCGAATCGGTTTCGAGTATGGTAAGATGCCAACTTGTCACCTGAGTTTTGTATTTGCAGAATCGGTGTATGCATAATACTCATGGGTTTATAGCTCAACCGTTAAGTAACTCAGGGTAGATATTGAAACGGGCAAAGCTCCAAGTCGGCAGCCGTGATCATATCATTTCTGAGGGGTGACGGGGTGAAAATAACCCCAAATGCATTCGGCTGACTGCGGAGGTACAAACTCACTAACCAACACATGAAGTGAGACCGAGATGTATGCTTAAGGCACGCAGAAACACAATTAGGTTTTTTCAGTTGGCAAACCCCTATGGTGTATATATAACGGTAATCTTTTTCAAAAAGAAAATTGTCAATCAAACAAAATACCAGCAGAATAAATACCAACACCCAATTGTAGTTAGACTCAACAAAAACAAATGGAGACGTTCGGGGAGCATACGAAATATTGGGCCGAAGTTCCCAACAAATCAGGATAAGAGCAGATCGGCTTGGGTTGGTCCCATCATATTTTAGGCACGTGTGGGAGATGAGGCCCCTCGGGTTATGTGCTTTTTATTTTTATATTGCTATTATCAGTGCCTCACCGCCATCTTTAATGAGAAACAATGGGAAAGTGCCCACGTGTACGCGCTGCGCGCGACTCTCGGCCAATGATAGTCTTTCACGCATGCACGTTTCACCAACGATGGCGGCCAATGCAAGGTGTCTATTGTTTTATCATCGTTTAACCTCTAAGATGGCACTGTGATGTAGTCAATGCATAAACCTAACGCCGGGTATGACTAAGACCCTGGATTGTGAACAAATCTTTCCAGCACTAAACCCGTAAGATCGCACATTTCCATACTAACGAGGTGATAAAAAACAGATATGGATCACAGTGCATTATGATGTTGGATGTTTTGGGGGCTGGATTATGTCGCCTTGGGAATAGTTTGACGAGAGGCAAAGTCCCAGGAAAGTGTGCTGTCTGTAAATAAAGCAATTAAAATGCAATAGATACCCGACGATACGAGGGTCGAGAAAGGGACTAAAGTTGCAAAAAGGAGAGTAGTATATCGATAAACTCCACCACACTCTCTAGTAACTATTGTACGTTTAGTTTAAAGGCAAAGTATACCTTTGGTTTTGGGAACTGTTCGGTTGCGGTCCTATATAAATGAAGATATACAATAAACTAACCTGTGAAAATTTCATTTCAAAAGGTGGTATAGCGTTTTTGAGATATCGCCAAAATTCCGGAGCGAATATGTCCACGCAGGGAGAATACACAATCTGAGAAACGTTACTGACAGATTTAAATTTTGGGGGGATAAAAAGTGATGTCTTTTTCCTTAACCGCAGTACTTCAAAGTGAATTGTTCCTCAAATCGCATTATACTATCTAAAGCTGTCTAACCAAGTAAGTGTTTGTTGCCATAAATTTTCACAGTCATTACCAAACGAGTACAGACCCTCTAAGTCAATACATTGGTGTGTAGAATCTCCTTACTGCCGTTAATAGCTATGCCTATCATGAACTTGTCTACGCTTTGGGGGTGGGGGTAGGTGAGGTCAAACAAATGATGTGGGGGCTTCAACTTTACCAAGCGTGCGTTTTCATGGCTGTAACCAATGACTGTTTCGGTCACTGGTCAGTGATTAACCAATGGCCAATGGCCAATTCGTACCCCTAGAGAACCCATTGACAAAAAGTGCAAGAAATCGTTCTACGACTGCCCGGCTCCCGTGGGGCATGACTCATTTCTGGATCAGTACGACCCGGAGTCTGGGTCAAACTAACGCCAAAGCTGAGTTCAAATCCTACTCTTTATTCATTTACTGGGTCAGCCTGACCGAGAAACTAGTCGGGCCCCTGGGACCCTTAAACTGAGTCAATCAGAGTGTATAAGCTCACGAACTGAACCAATACATTATGCATTTTTCAAACACTCTTAATTAGTTCGGAGGTTATGCACAAATGTTTTATATGTTTATTTATTGATCATTTTATTTGTTTATTTATTTGTTTGTTTATTTTTGGTCGAGCCTTCTCCACATTTTCATTTTATTGTTATTCATGTTTCTATTAATTTATTTAACACTGATGCTTTCACTTGTTCCTTGTGTCTTTGTAATCTACTTGCTTTTGACTGAGGTCAGACATTGTGGAGAGAAACAAAATAGCAATAATAAAATAATTATTATAATAGAAGTTTCTTTTGTAGCTATGTGTTTTAATATTTCCCTGCCATTTCGAAGAGTCGCATTCTGAATTCAGTTATATTCTGAACCGTGTAATAGGTGATTATACAGGATTGTGGAGAGAAACAAAATAGCAATAATAAAAAAATAATTGAAATAGAAGTTGCTTTCGAAGCTATGTGTTGTAATATTTCCCTGCCATTTTCGAGAGTCGCATTCTGAACTCAGTTCTATCTTAGTCAGAACCATTTAATAGTAGATTCGCTTTACGTATCGACTTTACAACGGTTACACTCCGGTGAAAAGGTACTACATCATGCAGAACCTATGTATAAATTGTTTGCAGTATTTTGAGTGACAACTATTGAATTTTGGACATGTTTCCGTACTGGAAAACAAACATGCATTAATCTTTAGGTACTCAAACTTATATTAACAACCACAACGCAGAGCGATAGCTTGGGTTTCCTTTAAAGGTTATGAATAGTTTCAAACAGTGTTCATGTTTTGTGCGAACAAAAACATACATGAAATTATAAATAAAATGCAGAAATTTGGGCTTAATTCATTATGTGAATCAGGAGAAAAAAAATCAGTTTTTAAAAATATGTTATTTTCAGCAAAATATATGAAATTGTCCTTAATTTTGGTTGTAAACAACCGAAATCAGATACAGTTTTCTCGAATAATCCAGTCCTCATTCCATGGCAAAACAGCCCAACTCGAAAATTTTGTTTTTTTATATCAGATCATTTCTGTGTAAACTGAGGGCGCTTTTCCATTTCAAAGTTTCAAAGGCATGGTTTTTTTATATAACATGTCCCATCTCAGCCTCTTTTTACACTTTCATCCCGTTTTTATGGCAACACAGCTTATCTCTGTACTTGCTTTTCTCAAAATGTCATTTTTCTAGTTAGGCTGCCGTTTTTCCATGAAAGAACCATGAAATTTCACAGAAAAGGTGGTTCTAATGAACTTCATAATTAGTAAGCTTTCAGAACAAGGATGTTTTTTATCCTTACCAATCCTGTATAATACCTTTAACTCTATACCGTTACCACAATCCAAAGAAGTCATATGGCCTACACGCAAACTCCAACTTGAAACTCAATTGTTAAACATTGATCGTGAATGAAAATGTCAATACAATCAATCACCCAGTTTCAAGTAGGAATACAGTAGCTTCGGTTCAATCATTTGTATAAATTGCAACACAAACAGTGAGTGATACTGATTAATGTTCATCGTTGTTGTGCACTTGATCAATGTTCAGTTCCTCTATATTTGCTACAAGAAGTAGCTATGAAGCACAACCAAAATATGCTTACTAGAATAAGCTTACCAATCAAACTATAATGTTACATGTGCAATTTGTGTCTGGTATCCTACTCATTTCTCAGTGCTAAGCAATGTTTTCTGCTTAAGCAGCTCTACGAAATTAGGAATTTGGCTGGTGACCTTATTCTACAACTAATATTTGTACGTGCTAAGCAACGTGTAAGCTTGGGAAATTTTCCCAACTCAAGGAGTGGGAAGCTTCGGTCATAATAAAATATCATAGGCATGAAATATCATAGAATGTCATACACTGTAAGACCCGCAAATGTTGTTAAAGTTAATGTAACTAGCTTTAGATCATCATTTTCGCCCTCCCTAGGCCCCAAGTGGATGGTTCGATGGCGCCCACGGGCCTTGAACCGTAAAATGAGTCCCTTTTTACTTGATTTTTTTTTTCTTCTTCATACTTTCAATCAATTTAATTCATTTTTCATTGATTAATGTTGCCGTTGGAATTCTTCAAAGCCATTCCATCTTCGAGATTGTAAGCAGGTGGTGTATGAAATACGAAACCAGTACTGAGGATTGGTCTCGACTCTAGAACCCAACTATTTCCCCAGGGGGAACGTATACCCAAAGCAATCGCTTAGGCCCTAGATAGAACTACAAGGATGAGAAAGTTGGGTAAGCGCCCTCTATGTCCCACAACACAAAAAATCGACCCACTAATGTTTCAGAAGGATTTGAAACTTTGCACGTTGGGAGTACAATCAAGTGAGGTTTGCAGTGACACCAAACACTTGTTTCACAAAATATCGAAAACGGAAAACTCTTTTTCGCAGTCATCTTTGACGCAGAACAGACAGGTTTCGTTTTACCTTTAGATTGTACAGCTTGACTGGACTAATAGTTTGGTCTAGAAATGTTCGAGTTTGATTGGCAGCGTACACGGGATTTGCGTTCTAGATCGATATAGAATGCATGAAGTAGTTCGCGTTACAGATCATCAATGACTTAGTGCCGGTGAGTGACGATATAGGCTGAAATAATGCAGACATATTGACTGGGCCTGATGCGCCGTCAAATGGGAGATGAGATGGGTCAAAAGGTGGGGGAATATTTCACACTCCTTGTTTTAATATCAAAGGGGTAAATGATTGGTGTTTGATGACCGTTCCAATGTACGTCTGTGGCAAGGATAAGCCAGTGTCTTTGAGCGTAAAGTAAGGCTGAGCCAAAATTCTCATCTATAAATTCCTCCAAGTTCACTAGAAATAAACCCCACCATGATGACAGGTGTTTTTTTTTTAAAGTCTTGTTGTGAGCGCGATATTCTTCAATGTCAAAATATAATATGGTCCTAATATTAAGTTACGGAATGTAATAAATTGTTGAGTTGTATGCGCGCTTAATGTAACTATTTTTGTTAGCTGGGCGTTGTTTTAAAAATATGATTTAGAACGTGGTGACAATGCACTGACTGCAATGCCTGGCATAACAACAAGATGGATATAACTGATATGAAACCTCTAAAGGCCGGGTAAAACAATTAGAAACGGTTAAAAAAACAAAGGTAGGCTAATTGTTTTGTTCCTGCGAAATGTTATTTCGTTCCATCGAAATGTTTGTATAGTACATGTACTGTATATTTGACAGGTCGCGGGTGCGACTCCGTCATCCGTCATTTCTAGGTCTTGTTTCTTTAGGGGTTTCTAAAGGTGATCGTGCAATATCTGTTTTTCAGTCAATATGAAATGGGCATGGGTTCACGACCTATTCAAACGAGGCATTGGTGACGTCGTCAGCAGTGCTCTATACGACAAGTTTAAAACTGTCATAATTTTCAAATTCAAAAATTTTTGGAAACAAGTTCATCATTAATATTTCACTGAAAGATAATATGACTGAAATCCTACTTGTAAAATTTAAACAAAATCGACCGCTACGTTAGGAAGTTATGGTAAAAAGAAAGTGCCGTTTTAGCGCTATCGGGAAAAGCACATGATAAGACCACAGAAAGACCACTTAAGTCCTTCAAACTCTTCTCGACAGCATAACCCAAAAATTAAACTGAATTTAACCTTGGAATGCTTCAGACAATGAAGCTCAACACCAAAACGGAGCCTGAACAATGACGTCATGATGACGTAATCGGTATTTAAGTACATTAAGTAAGTTTAATATTTGAAAACATCATAACTCCTAAACCACATGTTGGATTTTTACAATCCATACATCACGGAAAAGTCTTTGGAAATGAAACGGAAACCTGAAGCAAAACGAGTATCACAAAGTACTAATTTTAAAAGTCACCATTTGATGACGTGATTCCAGAATACCTTGTTTTTTTAATGGAACAAAAACTTACTTCCTTGGTTTTTTTTGTTTGTATTATTATTATTTATTTTTTTAGGTGTTCGGGCAACAGCCCAACACATATTGTTATTGTTCGTTTTGTTTCGTGTGTGTGTGTTTTGGGGTTGTTGTTTTTTTTTGGGGGGGTGGTGTTTTTTTTTTGTCGTTTCCCGTTTGTGATTATTAATTCAGGTCAGTTTTACCCTAAAATGTGTTCGGTGAAGGCCTACCACAAATAAAGCCCGTGTACCGGTGTATGCAACCTGCTATTCATTGTCCATCTTGTGTCATACCTGATGGGGCACGACCCCCTCGCCGATCGACTGGCTAGATAAGGTTTGTAGTACAGGCCTCTGACCTGACTAGCTAATATAGGGGAACTGGCTTGAAAAACAAACGGGTAGCGAGGAAAAAACGGCTAATGCTGGAGTCAAACTCACAACAGCTCGCTCCCGTAATACTATAGAGTTGTACCAACCTTGTTCTTTGTTGGTGGTCCTTGTGGCAATCGTCTATTGCTCTGCAGTGGGGCCAGTTCAGATCGTTATCTGCCGATTGATACAATCAACAATTGTTCAAAGTTAATTTTGGGATCATAGATCCAGGACAAACACAAGAACTTATCCGAATTAAGCAACTTTGGGTGTTGATGCAGCATTTGGCTACTGCGGCACACACCAAAGTCATCTTACTCGCGCAGATTGTTTACAACAGTTGTCAACAGAGGGCGGTATTCGTTTTTCTTTATTCTTCCAGAGATTTGTCCAAAAGCTGTATGAATGCAGCAATCAGTGCATTGATGATTTCTGTGCCGTCAAATGCTCAGAACATAAGTAATCTAAAGTGAGAAAATGGTATGCACTTTAACTATCAGTGTGCTTTCAAATTGAGCCAAAAGACTTGTTTTGAAAATCACAAACCTTGTACTTTTCATCAAATAGCTCAAATAAAATAATTTGTGCGTCTTTAGTGAGTATCACACAAAGGGAAAATATAATATAAGACTTAAACCTTAACTCAACATCCCATGAAATGAGCAAATTACGTAATTGCTGAACAAATGTATTTTGCATATTCCTTTGATAAGAAGTCATAAACTTTTTACTAGAGTTCCACGAGAAGAATATACACACAATTATTGTTTATCACGTTGTACCGGTGAAGTACACTAAACGGTGTGCATAATGGTTGTGTGCAAAATCAAAATCGTTTCCACCAGCAGTCCAAGGGGCCGTGCCTGTGGGTTTGGTAAGAAATATCAAGAAGAAACGGTTCAACTCCGGCCCATTCTTTTCTTCTTCCTGATCCTGGGACAACTACACTCACCTTTACTTCCAGAGAATGGAACACAAGGAGCTGGAGTCAGTGCGGCAACTTTCATAGCCGTGGATCAAACAGTAAAAGCCAAGTTCGCCATCATTCTTTGAGAAGTATGTACGTTGTTCTGCACTCACGTCAGAAAACGTTTTGAGTATACACATGTAAGTATACGTAATGCCATGTCACACGCGCATACTTGACAAAAATGCGATAAGAGATCTCTATTGTTAGAAACAGAGTTGTCTTCAGTTTGTAATACTGCACTGTGCAGGGCAAAACTATAAATTGTCTTGTTGTTACATGTATACACAATTAAGCAATCGTTTCAGATGCATGGGATTGTGACTGCATGGGGATGGATGCAACGTTATGATTAAAACAGCTGGTAATCTGAATGTGTCTACTTACAGTGTTGACATCCGATACAACCCAACTCGTTGGTGCACTGTCGTTGCGACCTGGGTGGCTTGTAATAAATAGTTACAAGTTCTCAGACGAGCAGGGAAAATTATTTTGATAGTGAAACAGGCCAGTCTTGTTACAGCTTACATCACTGTAGTGTGTACATGGTAGGATAACATAGTCTACACAAATTGAACTCCCGGATGTTCTGTTCATTTTCAGACCCAATCCTTCTTCCCTCCATTTCACAATTTTGCAAAACAATGCAACACGTACAACGTGCACAGATGCCATGCCAACACTGGTGTTCTTTCGTTTAGACGGTTTATTGTACGTATTAATTAAACCGTGCCGCGAGTACCATCCAATCGGAAGACACTTTACGACACAAGGCCCGCCCATGGGCCCGCCTATACGTCACTTCATCCAATCGTGTGTGGGCAGTGTACCTGGGTCATTGTAATTTCTTTGTGGTTTTGGAATGCCTTTTAAATTAGCTGCGATTACACCAGATTCCTTTCATTGTCAAGTGGTCTTTTTTGGTTAGTTAAATAAATCCAATGCCATAGGCTACACACATACTTTTCCTGCATGGAACAGGCTGATGTGATTTAGACAAATTTAAATGCATTTCTCCACCGCATTCATACCGTAACATTTGACTTATGGGTGGGAATGATAAGTTTCTGCACTGGTACTCCTCGTGACTATGGGACCTTCGTGGGCGTGTTGTACTTCTTGGCTTCTGATTTGATGGTAAAGTACAGCGTTGATAGTGACGTAGCCTGGGCATACACTGTGCTTGTTTGCGGAATCGAGTAAGAGGGTCACTGGTGGTGGAGATGTAAAAATGTAGCCATTAATTCAAACTTAAACATGTTTTTGATAACAAGTACAATGTTAGTGTCCTATTAAAATGTCATGAAGTTCCCAGTGTAAGTGATACTCCAGCTTCGTTGCTTTTCGTAAACAATAATTATTATCATAACCATGGGCAACATTCCAATCACATTGACTGGCTCAATGATGATGTTTCAAATTTAATTGTACCAGCATGTATAGACTGTTTCCCTGTCCTTATCCTTGCGGATAAGGACAGGCACTGGCCCAGCGATTTCATTGGATACAATGATTTCATTGGATAAACGTGCAGAGACGTAAGCGAATAGTCGCGACGTGTGAATGGAGGGGAGGTCAAAGGTACATCTGCCAACATCCGGTCTGGCAGGTATCTGGCGTTATTCACGAGCCTCGAAGTGTGACGTCAGATGTTCGGGCTACCACGTAGTGTGTTCGCTCGGCCCCAGCGGCCTATCCAGGACCGCTGGGATGGGCAAATCAGCTTGCACAGATTCTTGTTCAGGAAGTACGTCATGCGTGCAGTGCTTGCAGCGGGAGTGTGGTGCATGATGGGACTGAGCATAAACCAATGAGCGTGCTTGATACGTTTGCCCATCCCAGCGCCTTTGGTTTTAAGGCAAGGCGCTGGGGACGAGCGAACGTAGTGTGCTGTTAATATAAAATAGAGGGCGTACTTGCTGTGTCTCGTACAGAGCTGGGGTGCGTTCCACTTGCGCAAACGTTGGCAATGTTTGCGCACGTTTGCCAACAATTTCAAGTGGAACGAGTTGTGCGCCGCCACCGTTTGCAAACGTTAGCAACCATAGACGAACGTATTTCTGAGGTGTTGGTGGGTGATTTTTAAAATGGCGGTAAGCAGACGATATTATTTTCTTGTCAGGAAAATGCTTATCGTGTTTTCAGTGGTTGATAACACGGTCAGATGGAGTTGGAATAACAACTTGTTAGTTGATGCTGTGTTGTACAAATGAGGACTAAAATAATACCTACAATACAGCAAAAACCAAGTTACAAAAAATAGAATACATACGGTGTCGCCATCTTCATTACAAAGCGCCGCCATATTGACATCACGAAGTGCGCAACCAATCGTACACCAATGGTCACAAAGCTTTCGCTCGTCCCCAGCGCCTTGCCTTAAAACCAAAGGCGCTGGGATGGGCAAACGTATCAAGCACGCTCATTGGTTAATGCCAAAGATCGTATAGCGCCGTACGGCGCTATACGATCTTTGGTTAATGCTCAGTCCCACCATGCATCACACTCACGCTGCAAGCACTGCACGCATGACGTACTTCCTGAACAAGAATCTGTGCAAGCTGATTAGCCCATCCCAGCGGTCCTGGATAGGCCGCTGGGGCCGAGCGAACACAAAGCTCTGAGAGTCAATGACCGTTGGGGCGCTGTAAGTATTCCACTTCAATCTACTGTACATGTACATGTACATGGCCGCTAAGTTTTGGGGTGCACCCACTAATAGAGGAAAAACAGAGCGTCGGCCTCCTTAATATTACAGGCCCTCCAAATATTCAATGTTCGACAGTTTTGACAGTTTTGACAGCCAACTAAAAGGGATCAGTGTAAAAAAATTGCCCAATTGTTACCCGAGGGTTGTTGACTTCCAAATTGGGGTATTTGGATGACATTGGCCACAAAAAAAGGTTCTACATGTACATGTACATGTACGTGAATTTTAAAACCCCACTAAAAACAAACACGTTTTGACCCAAAGTCAATCGAATGGATGCCATTATAGCAGCTAACCCCGTTTATATATTTAAAAAATGCTACAGACCAAACCAAAAGGGCCGACTACATTTAAACTTGTGCATGTACATGTACAATACTTCGTTCCAGTGTTTTTAATTTGAGCGTTCAAACTCCAACCTTTTCGGCATTTTACCCGGTCAGTTTCCGTTGTGCTTTATAAATTGATATTAAAAATACAATTTCGGATCCTTTGTGACCGTTGCTCAGCCGAGTTTTCACAGCTTAAAATTAACACACACGTTAAAATAGTGGTTGAACGAGATTTTAAAATCCTACCCCACACAGTGTACACACATTTAATAAGGGTACCAGACTAGACAGCAAGTATTTTTCAATTTTTTTTTATTGATCGCCAAGTCACTGAAATGCACTTACGTTTTATTGACTTGTATTTGACGCCAATTATGATGCATCCACACCCAATGCGTCAAACTAAAATATCAACTGGCGCTAGGGTAGGGTAATAACAGTGTAACTTAGATGACGGTTTTCTTTCCTCTTTGAGAAATAAATGATGAAGTACAAGATGTTTTGTCTTTTTTCTTAAATATCAACTTATAATTGTTTTTGTCTTAAAAGACGCCGTGGTAACAAACACATTAAAAACATCAACTCAATACATGTCATGTATCCAACCAGGTTTCTCAAGTCTTGTTGTGAAAACAACCACCGAAACATCAATTTAATTTTTTGCTCTTAATAAGGAAAAATGGAGTGCTTATATCACTTTTACGGAGCGGAATATTCCTCACTCCATCACCCTCAAAAGAATGTTGTATTACATGGTCGGTTGATTTAATTTAACAAATACATTCACTGTACAGCCACAATAAACATCGATTTAAGTTATTTTATCCAATATTAACATGATGCTCGTCTTTCCTTGACTTTGACCCATTTAAAACTGAACATAATAACAAGTGTGACTTTTGTTTCCAACCCCACCCTCTGCACAATTAAGACCATTTTTATCTTTTATATTTTCTTCCATGGAACTGGCCAAAATAATTGACTTGAGATACTTTCTCGTATGTAAAGTACTTTTTTAAGTGCTGCTTCACCACCAAAAAATAATAATAAATTGCTAATTGAGTGCTTGCTTCTGCTTTTTAGTTTGCTTTCCTGCGGAAAAACTTCCTGTGGTTTATACTACTTTCTCCTTTTCCCCTTGCTTTCAGAGGATCATGTACTTTGATAATTTGATTGGCTACGCATTTAAGAACATAGACAGGGGCAATGCTTGTTTTCATGGTATATGGTTTTACATTACGTGCCCGCAATAGAGGCTTAGAGGCAGAGGCTAGGAGGACCTGCCATCACTTCTTCTTCTGTGCCTTCTGGGCAGACTTTGTAGTTTTTCCTGACGCCTCTTTCTTGGAAACGCTCTTGATGACACCCACAGCTACGGTCTGCTTCATGTCACGCACAGCAAAGCGACCCAGTGGTGGATACTCAGCGAAAGATTCAACACACATGGGCTTGGATGGTGTCAAGGTGACTATTGCTGCATCTCCAGACTTGACACACTTTGGGTTTTCCTCAAGGGTCTTGCCTGAACGACGATCACACTTCTCGTGGATCTCTGTGAATTTGCAAGCAATGTGAGCAGTGTGGCAATCCAACACTGGGGCATATCCGCCGTGGATTTCTCCAGGGTGGTTCAGGATGATGACCTAAAATGAGAAGGCAATGGTTTTAATGGTTTGAACATTTTCCCTAAAATGTGGCTTTCCTTTAATCTAAGGAGTTTCGCAAGTCTACACATACCTATACAAATTATGTCAACGATTGTTAACAATGGATACGTCAAAAATGGATACCGTTTTGCTTATTTAAGTTGCATCTTTACCCGAGATTACAAAAATGTTCACATATATGGATTTTAATGGTGTCCTTCATTATATGGATAGAACAATGTTGGTCATTGTAACAAACAAAAAAACCAAACAAACAAAATGAGAAAATTGCAGTGCAAACAGGGTGACCATTTGGCCATGCTTGGTGGAAAGGTAGTCCATTTGGCCATGCTTGGTGGAAACTTAATTTACATGCAAAAACTATGCCAAAGTGTATCTATAATTTGGTCTAGACCCGCGACATAACATTATGATCGCAAAACGAAATCTAACTAGTATCTGTTTCTGTATGACTGCTTAAACCTGCCTCGTGTGCAACTTTTTTTTTTTTTCAAATTTTTTCAAATTTAATTCCTGTTGCTGTAGAGGTATACTTTTTAAGTGAAAAACATCATTAATAATGATGAACTTTTAGAGGTTTACCTGAGCTTTGAAGGTATCAGCAGCCTTCGGGGCGTCGTTCTTGCTGTCTCCAGCTACCATACCACGCTTGATATCCTTGACTGAAACGTTCTTCACGTTGAAACCAACGTTGTCACCTGGCAATGCTTCAGTGAGGGCTTCGTGGTGCATCTCCACAGACTTAACCTCAGTTGTGAGATTAACTGGAGCGAAGGTTGCAACAGTTCCAGGCTTGAGGATACCAGTTTCTACACGACCAACGGGCACCGTTCCAATACCTGACAAAACAAAAACAAAGAAAGAAACAAAAACTCAATTGTATTTTTGCTGAAAATCATCTTGAAAATATCTTAATGTGAATCAACAACTATTGAAATGAGTAGTCAATATTTAGTACAAGACTTCAAGAGTTTCCAAAATGAAGAATTTGATTGTCTATTTTGAAGTTATAACATATCAGCAATGGCTTTGTTGGGTTATTTAGGCTACAAAATAGACCCCCTCATGACCCTAAATGTCTCCCTGAAGTAGAGTAGAAAACTTCTGAAAAGAAACCATTAAATTCGGCCATTTTCAAGCATTTGAAGCAAATTAAGGTGTTGTGATTCATAAGAACTAGATTTGGTTTGGTAAATTATGTGATATTTTACTATTAACCAAATAAAAGTAAATTACTGCACTGAATTCAAGCGACTTTTTTTATATATTTACTAATGACAAAGAACCCTAGTATGTATTCAGATTATGGGTAAGTTATTCATAAATCACATGTAAGATTTAAATTTGGAGAGACTGGTGCTCAGACAGCATCGGGGCTACAAGCATTTATTTTTTTTTACTCATAGGCCAGATACGTCAACCAAAACCTTAGGTTTTTATCACAAGCTCGCTTATGCACACAATTTTCAAAGCGTCAGGTTAAGTAAAATAAAAAAACATGCCAGCAAAGTTTGTAAATAATGTGTTTGGAGGACCTCATCACCTAATTAAGATAAGATATTTTTATCAACCATTTGCATGGATGCATGATTTGTAGATCGGTTTTACAGAACTTATTTACACCGACAACCTTGCGATTCGACGATCGGTCAACACACTTTGGAAAGTTCAAGTAATTTTGCCTCATATCCCACACAAGGCCTCCCATCAGCAAAAGTTGTTTGAATTTAAAAGCCTTAATCCAAGGCTGTGTATAGTAGAAAATCCGGAGGCCTGAGCCACACACAAGGTGCAGCTTTTCTTTACTCTGCTTATCAACGTGTACCGAGTCTAGCCAAACTTTATGATATGGTCATTATCAACGACCAATCTCAGCGTACGGACTGTTGGTTAGCCTGTGGACTCTGGACATGCTGTGTTGTTGCTATAGTTATAACATTTACACATTTAGTTATTATATTATTTACAGACCAAAGCACCAGTATTCTTGAAAAATTATGCAACAATATTGTGCATGTAAACTCAACATTTGCCTGGAAAAGCGTGTACATTACTTCTGACCGCTTTTGTTTATTGAACATTTTGTTGTTAATTACTTAATTTTGATGATTTTTTAACAATTAATTTATCCGGAAGTTAATATGTATGATTCTACATCACTAAATTCTGTAAACACTTGTTTGCCCCTTTAAGGTTGCAACCCCAAGGTTTGAGGCAGTGAACCAAACTCAACACTTACCTCCAATCTTGTAGACATCCTGGAGGGGGAGACGGAGTGGCTTGTCGCTTGGCCTCTTAGGGGGAAGAATGGAGTCCAGGGCTTGGAAGAGCGTTTTTCCAGTGGCATTGCCTTCTTTACGCTCAATGGACCATCCCTTGAACCATGGCATCTGTTAAGAGTAGACAGCAAATAAGTTTAACCTTCTTTACTTTAAAGGCGTTGTATTTTGGTGTGTTAGTTATTGAAATTGGAAAAATGTAAAAATTCCTGAAAAAAATGCAAGCGAGTAGGGTCAATCCATATTTACAGACTGTGAGCATCACTAGAAATGAAAATTTACAGGTTTTGACTGGCAACTACTTTGCTTCTTTCAGGAAAGTTTGAAGGCTCAAGGACGTTTAAAATCCTTTAACTAGAACAAACTCTGAGAAATCACACACAAAATGTTTACTTAGTATTTAAACTTTGAGGTCATCCTTTAATTTAAAAAGGGAAGACCTCATTGGGTTACTTTATTTCAAACAGACCCGAGGTAACCACTGTACATGTTATAGTATGCTGCGTTTAAGATGAGAAATAAAACAAGGAAAACAGGCCAGTCCAGCAGACCTCGTATTAATGAGAGTCGACCGTGTATAAAAAGTTGCGTCTTTTGTTTATATTTTTTAAGTCAATGATGAACAAACGATCCAATCTTCAAAGTGAGTTTTCTTCCAGACTGTTAGCTCAAGCACGGCAGATATACTTAACATACCTTTTCAGAGGGCTCAAGCATGTTGTCTCCATGGAAACCTGAGATGGGGACGAAGCATACAACCTTCGGGTTGTAACCGACCTTCTTGAGGAAGGCACCAACTTCCTTCGTGATCTCGGTGAATCTCGCCTGCAAGAAATCATTTCAAGCACATTAATTTAGATGCAATATCTGGCAAGGCTTTTAAAAAAAGATTAATCCCAGAAATCTTTTAAGCCGTTAGCATTCACCATTAGTACCTCATCAATAATATTTTCTGTCCATGTTTCCATAACATTTGCCCATTAGTTAAACATTTATTCAGAGTTATATACCCCACACCCAGATCCTCGTCATTGATTTGTGGAAAATCTGTTATCCTGCCAATTTATACTGCCGCCATGATTCAGAAACTAACCATAATCGAGCCCACCAGTTTGGGTGTTGAATTAGCACATGGCAAAAAGATTTTTAAACTAGACATAGTTTTTGTTCCGTAACAAAAACAAGGTGTTCGGTGTAGACATTTTCGAGTTAGCAGAGGTAGTGTTTTCAAAGAGAAAACCGAAAAAACATAACTTAATACGTCAGATATTATTTCAGAGCGGGATAAAAGCATGAACAGTTGTTTGTTAAAATGTCAAGACAAGGTCACCAACATATTCATTTCTGTGAAGTATGTGAAGCCCATGTTGAAAAAAAATATAAAACTCTGCCAAAGGCTTCTAGTAAAACTGTATTTTGAACTGTTTTTAACCCACCGCAAGATGGCGATCTTAATTTTGTTTTTTAACCAGACCCTTGTCAGACTGCAACATTGTTAAAATCAACTCCAAAAAAGTTGCCACTTTTAATTAGGTGTTTGGGCATTCAGCCCGGAACACCTCTTATTTTTGTTCGTTTTTTTTTTTTAGGTGTTCGGGCATTCAGCCCGGAACACCTCTTATTTTTGTTCGGTTTTTTTTTCTTAATACTTCTTCTTCTTCTTCTTCTTCTCAGCGTCCCTTGTCCACTAACAAAAGCACCCTTTCTAAGCTCATATGAACTTGAAACTTCACATATAGTTAGATATTTATTAGGAGATGAAACCGCTTCAATTACGTCATGATGACGTCATCAGGTGTCGAGTTACGTTAAATCAAAGTTTAATATTTGAAAAAATCATAACTACAAAATGGATTTTCACTATGTATACATCATCGGATAGGCCTGGTATAACTCTTAAAACGCTACACTGAACGCGACCTCATTTGACCTTGACTTCCGGTTCAAACCGGAAGTTGAATATTTAAAAAATTCATATCTCAAAAACTACTGATCATTTCATCACAATTTTTACATCAGATTGCAGTTCTGTGATCCTTCCGAAACTTTTGCACAGAAACGATGCCAATATGACCTTAACTTCTGGGTGTTACAGCCAACGTTAGTATTAACGCGCATTTAATCTTTGTACATAGAAAAGCGCTGTAGCCGACTGTTCAGCACCATGAATCATAAGGTTCAAAGTCCACGAAGCCTGTGTGTGCAACACGAAGCCTGCGTGTACAGTCCCACGTAATGGAAACTCATAAGGTTCAAAGTCCACGAAGCCTGTGTGCACAGTCGCACGTAACGGAAACAGTCCACAAGCGGGGGATGGCGCTATACCAAACAACTGTTCATGCTTTTATCCCGCTCTGGGATGTTATTATTTGCTCGCTCTGTGACAGATGCTGCCTCGGAAATCTACGTCATTTAAATATTAAATCTTTGAAAATTCCCATCAATTCGAGGGTAAGAGACCCTGGGTTGCTTTTTGCGGGATTATACAAAGGTAATATAGGTCTTCGATTTTAATTGTTTGCATGAAATTACGTGTCCTCTACTTCCACTTAAAACCGAAAGTGCATTGTAACTAGACATAAGAATTTGTTTGATAACAAATTCGAGGTGTTCGGATTCAAGTAAAGCTGACAGTGTAGTGTTTTTAGAGTCATACCAGGCCTATCCGATAATGTATAGATTGTGAAAATCCACTGTGTAGTTTTGGAGTTATGATTTTTTCAAATATTAACCTTTGAATTAATGTAACTCGACAACCGATGACGTCATCATGACGAAATTAAAAATGGTTTCATCTACTAATGAATATCTAACTATGTGTGAAGTTTCAAGTTTATGTAAGCTTAGGAAGTGTGTCTTTGTAAGCGGACAATCGACGCCGAGAAGAAGAAGTAAAAAAAAAAAAAACAAAAAAACAAAAAAAAAAAACAATAACAAGAGGTCTTCGGACTTTTGTCCGAACACCTAATAATTGTAGGTTAATTATTGCACGCTTTGTAGTGTTTCCAAAATAAACTTTCCCCACCCAAAAGTTGCATCATGGCAGACAAAGTTGGCTTTAACATGATGTTGTCTACAAAGTGTTTTGAAGTCAATCACGTCGTCAAGAAAAATGATTATCGATTAACCCAAACCATCTCAACCCGCCCAAATCTAACTGCGAGTTGTTTACTACTGTTTGACTGCACTGGTTAGCTGAAAATGCTCTATGATATCAGGGATACAACCATAATCAAAGTCCACCAGTTTGGGTGCTGAATAAGCAAAATGGCATTTTGATTGTTTGAACGAGTTAAGAGCCGATTAACGTGCTCTTTCTAGGGGAGTTACGGGTTAAAACTTTCAATAACTTGCCAGAAAAATTGTTTGTCCTTGAACTCAACACACAAGAAATTTGAGAAAGCATTACCTCAGACCATGGGGGCTCGGTGTTGTCCATCTTGTTGGCGCAAACAATGAGTTGTTTTACACCGAGGGTGAAAGCCAGGAGGGCATGCTCACGAGTCTGTCCATTCTTGGAGATACCAGCCTCAAACTCACCAGTTCCTGAGGCAACCATGAGGACAGCGCAATCAGCCTAAACATCAAAAGAAACACTTTTAATTTTACATTCATTCCGATGGATTTTTTTTACAATCATGCATATTGCCTAATTAAGCTAAAATTACACCAAAGCAAATAAGATCAATCTTTTCTACTTATTGGCTGCTGTGTTTCATTTAAACACAAATGAAGTGCATGATTAAATTGTACAAGAGTAAAAAATAGACAAACACCTTATAAGTCTTAACATAACTCTCTCTTAGCAACTAATTTGCTTATATCATATTGCTTCACATTGTTGCAAGAATAACTAACCTGAGAGGTACCAGTGATCATGTTCTTGATGAAATCACGATGACCTGGGGCATCAATGACGGTGATGTAGAACTTGGTAGTCTCAAACTTCCACAGGGCAATGTCAATGGTGATACCACGTTCACGCTCAGCCTTCAGTTTGTCCAAAACCCAGGCATACTTGAAGGAACCTTTCCCCATCTAAAAAGCAATGCATTTTGTTAACTTTATTTTTATTGGGCTCATGTAGTTTTTTGGTTTTTAAAATATTAAAATCCAAGATGATTTCAAGGAATTTTACTTATTGATATATGAAATCAAGTTTAGTGGCCGGAAAGAGTATTAAGCCTCAAATTTCTCGGCAGCAAGTGTCTTTAATGCTTCTGTAAATGCCCCTTGAAAAACACCTTAGTAACGGCCATAATTGCAGCGCCCTTTTCCCCATTGTGCATTTTTTAACAACTCTCATAATTTATTGGCTTTTAATGCCTTTTCTATATTACAATTTTTGGCCGTTATACCCTCCAAAATTTAGACTGCTTTAGAATTTAGAGTTAAAGTGACCTTCTTGCCCTAAAAATTATTAAATTTGAGGCCTGGCATATCTGTAGGGAGTCATGACCAATTGAATGCACCAATGCTTTCAAATCCTGGTAATGACAGTTGTGTTCTTGTGTAAGTGTTTCTTTTCAACTAAGGAGATGAGATGGCTAAATTAGTAAAAAAACACCCATCATTGTTTTCCATTTTCTTTTAGTCAACACTGCCTTTTTCTTTGTCTATTTATTTTGCTCAACCACTGACAATTTGGTTTGAACATTTCAAGACATCAATCCTGTGCCATTTACCTCAGCAGCTTCTTTCTCGAACTTCTCAATGGCACGCTTGTCGATTCCACCACACTTGTAGATGAGGTGACCAGTGGTTGTTGACTTGCCGGAGTCGACATGGCCAATGACGACGATGTTGATATGAATCTTTTCTTTAGGCATTGTGCTTGTAGTTGGTGTTCACCAGAAGCTTGGTAGTTAATTTGGTATTATTGAAGGCTGCAAAACAAAAAAATAAGCCGTTCACTTGGCGGGGTTCACAATTAATTAGAATTTAACCTATACAACTTCACTGCCAAAATGTTTACAGCTATCTCCCTGAACAGTGGTCCACAAGTAAAGTAATAGTTATAACATGCAAGGACCATAAACATACATGTACACTTACAGTCCAAGCGGTTTGGTCTACTAAAACAATGTGTAATCCACTGGCCAATATCATTTATAATACACTTTCAAGTTAAGTCAAACAAAAATGGTAGAGTATAAAGGAAAAACGTAAAGATAAAGCATTTATTCAAACACACTGACGAGTGGCTGTAAGTTGCAGGGCGGCAGTTTATACATCATGCAAGTTGAGTCTTGGATATACAGTCGACTCTTGTTAATACGAGCTCGGAAGATATGAGATGCCGGTTAATACGAGGTGTTTCACCGGTCCCGAACTGTCCCATGCGTGTTTCTATGTCTTAAAAAACGGAAGATATGAACACGGCCGTAACGAGAACACGGATAATACAAGGTATTTTTGCGGCCCCATGATGACAAAATGTATTGTTTTTCATACTTTAGAAGCGAAATCTGTAAAATATTGTTGCGTAAAAGCTTACCAGTCAGTTAAGGTTCTGAAATTACATGCTTGTTGCCAAATAATTTATCGGATAGGACTGGCTCCACGGTTCTGTCTGATCCAAAAACCAGAAACATTTCGCTGGTAAGTTTATGCTTCATATGCTTCTTTGCTTACACGCTGACGGCTACCAGCAAAAACAACGCTCAGCATAGGCGCTAACGCAGTATCAATCTGCCACATCATGGTCACATGAACAGCAAGTTTGACATGACTTTGCTATGATTTTTATCTTGAGTTATACACAATATTAAATTTCTATCATTTATATTTTTGTGTACAGGATGCTTGTAAGAACTGTACTAGGAAGCAAACCGCTCCGTTCTAGCCTAGACACGTGTTGTGCATGCACTATGACGACGTATGTATATATGTACATGTTCATGTAGTGTAAATAGTGCGCTGCGTTTTAGACGAGGTTCGGATAAGACGAGGCCAGTCCGGCGGACCTTGTATTAACGAGAGTCGACTGTATGATATTGTATGGTAAGAAAGTGCGACAGTAGGAGGGTGAATGCAGCCTAAAAAATTTCAGCCTTCTTATTTCCTACTATGAAACAAAGCACATTCTATTCTGTGCACAACATACATGTACCTTGTTTACTGCTATGTACAGAGTAGCTGTTTAATGTATTTAACAGGGACACTTTGCATTCATGTGTTGACGAAAATATATAGTTGCTAATTAAAAAATTGCTAATTAGTGTCATCCTATTGAATAAAAAAAAATGGACAAGTGAAAAAGCTTGCAAATGTAGTGAAATTACAAGGTAAATTATCCTGCTTGCTGGTCACAGTAAAAAAATAAATACGGGCAAACCCTGTTTAAGTGTTGAGTAAATTTGATACTAACAAGTCTTATCATACTGGTTGTTACTATAACAAAATGTGTTCTGAAAATGCTTTGGAGTCCAAGCCTTAAATTTAAACTATCATTTAAAAAGACTTAAATCTTTTCTTTTTTTAAAACCATTTCAGCACTGATGGCAGCTTAACTCAACTGAGCACTTGTACTGTGCACAGTGTATTTGTATTTGTTCAATACCGAAAATACCGTCTCGCTCACTTTTTCAATTTCAATACTCAATATAAAAAGAGTCACCAATGCATGTGCAGTAGCCTTTACAAGAAAGAAAGAAAAGCTATTTGTTAGCCCATAAAAATGAGATTAGAAAGCCTAGTTGTCCATTTCGAGCAGCCTGTTTATTGTTAGCGGTTTTCAGCTTTACACACATCGCACGTTTGGCATTCTGCGTGCCATTTGCCATTTGGGTGAGGTACCATCTCAAGGGGGCAATCAAATAAGTTGCGACAAATAGCGTCAAACTTCTGATACACAATGACAATCTGCAACTTCCTGGTTATACGTTCGGATCGGAGTTTGGGCGCGCTGGTTATCAAGTACATGCATTAGCATTGTACAACTGGGTGTGCAGGTACCAACAAGATACCGACTGCATGTGCATACGACGTTAAGAATAGATGGCGAAATTTTCATAAACAATGAGATTTTCCTAGCATTATTGTTTTATCTATTTTCCTAGAACTATCCACGGACAGTAGGCTTATTTTTATGTTGAAAACATTTTACCTTGCTTCCCAAGGTAACACACACAAAAGTAAAAATCCCACGTTGAAAACTAGTCAATTTATTTGTCCGAATAAAAGGAAAAAAACAAGCTCAGAGCTAACCTGTTGTTAAATAACCACGATTGTCTGGCCTCAATTCAGTCAATGACGTGAGTGAGGATGCGTGGTGTCTGTTGTGCTTCTTTCATTGTTTTCCACCCATCCGAAAAGTTCCCGGTAATACCGTGGTATTTTGGCTACGGTATCAAAAACCACCCAAGCTTACTTCTGTGCATTATGCCCTGCTTCCCAAGATAACATACAAAAATACTTTCAATGCCATTTGTTAAAAAGCCAATGTTTTGTCTATGTTCGCCCCTCCATCATTAGAAAGAGAAAGATTGAGTTTTTCCAATGATGGTAAAATAAAATTGGGTTGCTATTATTCAATCACTTCAAATTGCAGTGGGAAAAGATTCTAAATGAAAAAACCTTCTATGGAGTGCCATAAGGTTGTTTGCAAAAAGTGTTAAGGTTAACAGAACACACTGAGGAAACAAAGACCACGAACTTCAATGATTTTTTTAAATCAGAGGGAATTCAATAAGTAAGACAATTTGCTTTACTTATTATGCTCTCAAATAAAATTTTTAAGGTTATAATACAGTTTGTAAGATCAAACCTTGAACAAAAGCTTCGTGTTGTGTGACAATGTGTTTCTACCCCTCTAAATATGTGCACCGTTTAAAAACAAGTTGTCTCTTTCAGCCAAAACTGCCAATCCAACACTCGGAAATTTAAATCATAAATGTGCTATAGAATATTGAATGAGTGATTGCTCTAAATAGTACCTCGAATTGTTTTTCCAGGGGTAGTGTAGAAATAAGCAATGTTTGGATCATTTATGCACAAAGCTGTTCATGACTAGAAAAAAAACTAGGTTTAACTTCCGATTTGTCATTGCTTAAATAGTTTCCATTAAAAAAAACAGGAACTTTAGGCTGATTGAAAGTGCTAAATATTTCACTTACATGCTCAGTTGAATTTTTTTTTTAACTCATCATGAAGCTTCAAAATAATCTTTTTAAAAGAGGACTTCATCAAATACATTTCTGCTTCTCAGCCATTCTCAAGCAAAGTCTAAATAAAATGCATGTACCAGGCACTTGTTCATTGGCATAGTGGCAAATGGCTGGCATATACCGTTTGATACAGTTTTGTAATAAGCATACTTTGTTGCACAATATTGCTTCTTGTCTTTTGTCAATGTATGGGTTGATATGAAAAAAAAGAAGCTTGCAAGTCTTTTATGAAATCTGGGCCATTTATAGTTGTGCATTCTTTGTCAGTATCATTCTCTACTAATCAAAGAAAGAAAACATGCAGTTTCATAATGCCCTAATGTTGCGTCAATATCTTTGTTCTGGGGGTGCCAGTCAATTTTCAAAAAACTTGTATAAAACTTTAAGTTACGTCTTGATTGAACATGCACACTTGCTGCAGCGCCTGTAACTAGTGTTACAGCCGTTGATTTACATCCAAATGCATCGGCAGCAAACCGGACACATGATGTGACAACGATGTGACATGATCTACAAGCCGCGACGCAATGGTGTGATAAATATAGTTCGCCAACAGTAACTTGACATCAGGTTTCCGGTGGGAACTTAAAAATCATTGATTTTGAGTACAAAAAAATTGATTGCGAGTACAATTAAATGCCTGATGTTGCATCTTTAGAAGCATTGTGAATACAGTAGGCAACTTTGGAGCTTCTTTGTTTGATTGTTTTGTCATTTTGAATTATTTGTTGTGGCTGGTTGTTGTAAAAAATCAAAGCAAAATGCCCGATTGTGGTGGAACTTACAACATGGAATCCTGGGGCGCTAGTACAACTGAAGATGTTAAAACCCCATTATTGGGTTACAGCACCCAAGTCTGACTACTGCTGGGTTACCTCAACCTGCCATGTCAGTAGCCGGAGATCACATCTGGCTTTTAAATTCAAATATCAGCCTTTAACAAGAACACTGGCAGACTAGCTTGGTACATTTTCACTAACACCAAATTATAAATTATAAAAATCCTCTTCCTTCCTTGTCATGTTTGTGGTTTCACTGAAATTGCTCGTTACTAAATAAGATTACTAACTGCAAATTTCAGAAAGACAACTATACTAACTGGTTTAATTACTTACTACTGTACTGTAAGAACATCCTACATAGAATTAGAAAGGAACACAGTGATCGCAAAAATTTCCAGACAGCTGTTTAAACACCATTGAGTCTGCGTGATTCGCCGGTCGGTATCAAGTTACATTGCGTGGGCCTTGGCCACACAAAGTTGCACCTTCTTCTAATTACGATGGCCTAAATTTACCAACATTTACAACAAACAAAAACCAAACTCAAATAAATAAGTTGTGACTTGGAAATGTAATACAAACCAGTTGAGTTAAAAAATTATCAATGGTTTAGTTAACAGAACATTATTTAATTTGACAAAGACGTCACAAAAAATGTCACATGTAAATGAGGCAAAAGCACAAATGCCGGTGAAACATATTTTTCTAAATTTCACATTTTACCAAATGACAGACAAAAAATACGTATTCCCATGTTTTCTATGTCTTTCACAGTTTCTGCCGATAACATCTTTGTTACTAGATGGATAGTAAAAACATGAAATTTAAAAGGATGAAAAATATACAGAGTACCAATAATTTAACACTCGACATACCTGATCCGCCACGTATGAAAAGGACCGAGCCTAGGCAGTCATGTGGCATTTATACTGACAGGGAGGGGTTGCATGTATTGACGTCATTATTCACAATTGACGACCCCCTGAAACATTGCGCAAGGGTCTGGCGATGTGGGGCAATGATACAACCTCGTTTATAAAAAACCATCGGCATTGTTCTGCCAAATCCCAACGATCAAACACAAATTTCTCTTTAGGAACGATTGATAAAATCAAAATTCGAAGCAATTGTTTTGGTTATACGAACAATTATATGTAAAAGGCATTTTGCCCGTTTCATTGAAACAGAAAGAGCCCGTCCCATATCGAAGGCAAGCCTGGGGACGAGGATGATATAGGCCTGCAATGGCATGTGGTCCTTTTCGAACACAGCTTCACTGGCATCGACCACGGAGATCGTATATCTTTTGGTCATAGAGCGCTATGGTTTTGTTCCGCCCCAACTGGACAATCGTCCCAACTATAGTTGGGACTGGTCCCAACTTGAGTGTTAAAGTTGGGGCGTTCCAACCATAGTTGGGATCGCAGTAAACACAGACCATCCCCAAAGCACCCCCTGTATGATTAACCTAAACAAAAATAAAATAAGTTTGAAGGTATTAAGACCACTTTATAAGCACATTTAAGATTAATTCGATTGTTTTTCCAAGAGAAGGACAATTAAAATGTTTGTTTGTTTGTTTGTTTATTTATTTGACAATCTCCACAGAAAACATAAAAATACAAGTGGACAAAAACAGATATCAAATACAAGTAGGGAAAAGACATTAGAATCTGCATGAGAAATTGTCGAGGATAACACAAAGAAGCTAATTCAACCAAGGGGCATTTTCTAATCGTCTTGGGCACTGGCTTGCGACCAGCTCTAGCTTCAACCTCAGTTTTGACATTAGTTTGTACAGAGCCGAGAACTGAGTTTGAAAAAAAACAAAGAATCTTGTTAAAAATCCTTCACGCCGATCGCATCAGCTTGTGAGTCTGCAATAGGTGTCACGCAACAATCCACGCATGATCGATCATTATCCTGTTGAGCTCTTTTGGCGGTCCCAACTACAGTTGGGACGCCCCAATTTTAATACTCAAGTTGGGACCAGTCCCAACTATAGTTGGGACAATTGTAAAGTTGGGACTGAACATTTTGATTGTTGATCTTGAAAAGAAGGGAAAGTCCATGGTTGAATGAAGGGGGAAATATTGCCCAAACAGAACACGTGGCACACAGATAGTCACAGCAATGACATAACGGCATTTTAACACACTTATTTGATGACGGTGAATTTCTCTGCGATGAAACATCATTACTAACTATGACTAACGATTCTCCAAGCCCTCCAAAACAATTCTTTATATTATATAATTTCTCAGAAAAACCAAAAGTTTACCAGAATCATGTATTAAATCTTTTTCTTCTTTTTTTCTTCTATTTTTAAAAATGAGATACCGTCCAACTCACAAGGCCGGACGGCCACTTCAAGGTGAGGGCTACAATTAACTGATTTGGGATGTCTACCCAGATCAACTGTCACCAGGGGCACTTTGCACCCTACCTGGGGCTGAAACAGGGTTACCCCCTTCACAGTCCGTATATAGGCATGGGTATCATCCACTAGGAGCCTGGTAGGTAACGAGCAGAATGCACCAGTCATTTTTTCCTTCCAGAAAAATCTATATACATGTACTACAAGTATCAACTAATACATGTGTACATTTATAGTACAAGTTAATTTAAAAAAATTCTTGAAAAAAATAAAGCCAAAAAGTACATTCAAACCAACATAATTTGCAAATGAAGTTCAAAATGAGAAGAGTCTCTTGACGAAAAATGCAAACAAATTAAGTAACATTAAAATCCTTAATTAAATACAAAAGGTGAACATTTTACGAAGAGTGCAAAACAGAACGCCCAAAATGTATTAAATCTTTTGATTTTATTAAATCACCTTGATTAATGTTGTTCGTTTGTTTTGTCATTTTTAGCTATTCGGAATAAAATAAAGTAAGCGGTGGTGCGACTTTGCAGTGAAAAGGTTTGCGGAAATATTACACACGTCATGCATTACATCATCAAAATACTTTCAGTTAAGCGCCCTCTAGTGGTTATATTATATAAAATGATTTCGTCGTACCGTAGGAGGAAGAAAATTCGTGTAGATGGAATCAGTGAGGCTATTAGACTCCCACTGCCCAAAGCAAAATTTTCACAACCTGTGTTGACACACACTGAGGTACCGGAATCAGGCATACATTAAACTAAAAGAGACACATTGTTTACTTGGTCTAGAGAGTTTGTAAATTAAATACATGAATAAAACAAATCAAACGTGCAAATAAGAACCGATGTCAATCGCACCGCCCAACGACTAACTGCCCCGCAGAACAAAAGCGATCGAGACAACTCGTTTGCACTTCGTACATCATGAAGCACTTACGAGTACTTAATTTTGATGCGTTTTATTCAGAGTTTGTACTCATGCCATGGATCAAAGATTAGCGTTTGGTTTTGTCAACGATTGCTAATATAAAGAAATATACAATAAAAGTTACACTGAAAGTCTTAGCCGAATACAGTGTCTACTTGTTGACTGTGACTATGACTTGTTGACTGGAAAAAACTTGTCACAGTATTTTCACAAGAACGTCGAATCCATCCACGTTTAGTTAGCGAATTGAGTAACAGCGGGTACCAACCTGCAACCTGGACGCAGCACTAGCGAACGGACACCAACCCTCAGAAATATGAGAAACGATTCGTACACGAATCATTTTCTCGGATTCAAATCTGAGAAATACGGTGGCCCACAACTGTCACGGCAAAACCAAAAGCGCCACGGCAAAACCAAAAGAAACAGTGTTGGAGCGTCACTGAATGGGACAGCGCCATCATTTATCTATCATATCATCGGTTTTGCCGTGGCTCTTTTGGTTTTGCCGTCTCGCTTTTGGTTTTGCCGTGGCTCTTTTGGGTTTGCCTTGGCTCTTTTGGTTTTGCCGTGGCTCTTTTGGGTTTGCCGTGGCTCTTTTGGTTTTGCTGTGGTTCTTTTGGTTTTGCCGTGGCTCTTTTGGTTTTGCGGTGGCTCTTTTGGTTTTGCCGTGGCTCTTTTGGTTTTGCCGTGGCTCTTTTGGTTTTGCCGTGGCGCTTTTGGTTTTGCCGTGGCGCTTTTGGTTTTGCCGTGGCGCTTTTGGTTTTGCCGTGGCTCTTTTGGTTTTGCCGTGGCGCTTTTAGTTTTGCCGTGGCTCTTTTGGTTTTGCCGTGACAGGCTAGTTCTGGGCCACCGTAGAGAAACGATTCGTGCATGAAAAGAAAATCATTTCTTGGATTCAAATGTTTTCTCTGATTTCTAATTAACAGGGGCACTTCAGACGAAATGATTTTGCAGGATGCTTACTAATTCCATTACCATCTTATAACAAACTAGCTTTCGGATAGAAATTACACATTTTTTTCGTCGAGGTCATCACCAAAGTATGACCCTACTTCAATCTCTAGACAACTGTACGGCCTCAAGTGTGCAGGTAATGTTGCATTATGTTCACTCATTACCGATGTGGGAACATGAACTTGAAGTTAGCATGTTTACGAAGGATGTTTTGTACATCACTTTAGTGGAATCCCGCTACGACATTGCGGTATCCGATATTTATTGTAAAGAGATCTCAATCTTGTAATTAGTAACCGCTTCGTTTGTATAAAAGTGTGCACTGTCGTAACATAGTATGAAACATTTTAAGTAAAGTTTTTAATCTAATAGCAGACACAATTACAACTATAAAACGTTGAAATGTTTTTTTTATATTATCTTTATGTAACCTGTTTATTTATACAATTACAATTTTTCTTTGGTGTTGATGTTATTACGACTTCGAAGTTAATCTGTTTTTATGTTTCTGTTGAGAAAGGACTTCATTCACGTTTTGGACGCTCTGCCGGTAAAACGGGCAATAATACCCTTTTAATACCACTCTGGCATCATCATTACGTGGTGCAGCGTGGACACGTTGCCCATCGTTTCAGGCACCTTCGTACTCGCTAAACTACGGATAAATTGTTACCAACCGTGAAGTTAAAACCCTTTTCTAGACCTTCTCTTCTTGTGAGTGTTCTTGTGAAGGATCGTCAGTTGAGCCAGAGATAAACAATGTACCCTGGTCCCCTGTCTTTATCCGCCTGTCTTTATCCGAAAGGATGACAGACGCTGGTCTTACATTTCCAAATATTTCAGTGGTCAAACTTGCAGTGACAAACTTTTCATTTCTGTGTCATGATTGGTCTGCTTCAAAGTGACGTAGTTTGTAACCTGCACCGAGCAGTTAACTGTTATTTCGATCATCTGCTGCTACGTGTGCTTAATGTTTGTATGTAATGTTGCTTTTGTTCACAATGCAATGTGTGTATAGGATGCAAGGTCAAAGGTACATCTGGCAGGATCCTGCCCGGCGCTCAAGGCTGGTATACGGCCTCGAAGTGTGATGTGAGAAGTTCAGGCTATACACAATGAAGTTAACCTAATTTACCTAAAGGTTCATGTGAGCTTGCTAATGCTGTTTTCACCTTTTAACAAAGTTTCATTTCTTTTGTTGCTGCTTTTAAAAATTGTGTTATACAGTTTTAGATACCAAAACTGCACATTTTAAAATGAAATCTAGTGCCCTGTTTTACCCCAATATTTGGGGCATTATGAGATGCATGAAATCAATGATTGATCAAAGAAAAATTAAAGTGGAATTATTACACAGTTGTGGGACAATTCAGTCACATAGAGGCAAGACAAGCCAAACAGAATTTTAAGTCTTTAGGTAGGGTGATAAATGGGTTTGAAACAAAAATGTTAAACAAAATTTTAATATTCAACAACAGTTTACATCTTGGAGAAATTTGAATACAACTATTTTTATAGTTGCGTTTTTACAATGTGGTTTTTTTAATTTGGTGTTAAGTCCACTGACAGTTCTGAGCTATCAGACTAAGGATCGTTTCACACGAAGATTTGACTAGATTCCTTGCGAAAAATTACGCTAGCGTAAGATTTTGTCGGAGGTCGGGACCTACTACAAAATTTCGCAAGGTTTGCGAAAATTTCGCAAGGAATGTAGGCGATGTAAAATATTACTGTCCTTTCACACGAAGCCCAAATTGTAATTTTTTACAAAAAATTGTAAAATTTCGCAAAGATTGTTCGTTTTTTTCCGTCGTGTGAAAAGGGCTTAACTGTCGGGAGCGGATCCAGGGGATGGGGGCGGCAAGGGGCACGTCCCCGGTATTAATCCCCCCATAATCCCCCTCAAATAATTTTTTTTTAATAATAAAAAAACTTAAACTGGGGAAAGGGAGAGAGAGAGAAGCGAGAGGGGGAGGGAAAGGTGAAGCAACATTCTGCAATAAAAAATAATAATTGCAGGCCGTTGATTGTCTTCAATAGAGATACTTTCTCCCCTGAAAACTGGAACACTGCACTATTGACAAGATTACTTCTTCCTGAAAGCCCCCTTCCGATAGATTTTGTATGTTTCCATGTGTAAGCCTGGACACAGTGGGACACTTTAATGAAGAGATTCTAATTTTGAGATGGGCTCAATGTCAAAAGTGGCGCCTTGAATGATGTCATGCTGACGAGAAATGTGAGCTCTCAAATAAATATGTCTTTAAAGATACGCTTGCTGAGAAAAATATCACTGATTGAAATAGTCGCATTCAATCAACATGATTAGTACTTTTGATCGTAACCTTTCTGCTAAGTAAAGTCTCTCTATGCTTAGCACCTCAAAGATCACTTGAACCCTGGGCCCAAATTTATCAAGCCTGTAATCACAAAAACTTAGTAAGCACAGAAAAATCTTGCTTAGCAGAAACAGGTTACCAGCCAACATTCCATAAAGTTTACAATGCTGCCACTGGTACCCCCGCTCATTTCTTCTTAAGTCAACAAATTTGCTAAGCAGAATTTTCTGCTTAACAGCTTTATGAAATTGGGCCCAGTTGTCTGCATGTTGTATCGTCACGACCTTGGAGCGTCATCTTGAAGTGTTCCAGACGATGATGCATCACTTACATCAGATGTGTCTTTTTGTCCGTCTTCGAAGGGCGTATTTGCCTTCCAACTCAAGAACGTGTTCCAGAATAATGCCACTATATTTACTGCTAGAACCCTGGGTGAAAAATGAAGAAACAAGAAACAGATCAATGAATCACATAGTGGGTGTTTTAAAATGAAAATCTAAGTGCCGACTTTCAGTATGCAGCAAAAGCAATTTCAATCAAAGTTAAAAGCAGTCTGTTGCATGGATTAAAGAAATGTCAACCAAATTTAGATGCAATATGTAGTTAAGTTTCAAAGCAATTTCAACCAATAAAAAGTGCGATTTGCAGCAAAAGAAATTTCACCCAAATTTAAACACAACTTGTAATGATGATGATCCATCAAAGCCTAATACATGGAAAATGGCAACTAAAAGTAACTAACCTGTGCTGTAGTGGGACAAAGTAGAAGTTGACAAGTTGCACACCAGGCCAAACCTGTAAAGAGTTGGCCGGTATTTGAATTTAATCTGAAGTTGATTCCAGGAAAGGTTAATAATTGTCTCTAGACTGTGCAAGTCTCTCACACATTTGAACACACGACTCCATTAACATGTTAACCCTTTCGTTACCAAATTGTTTGGACATAAACAACCGCTGGTGACCGCATTGTTTGACCACTCAACCGTGAAGCACACATTCTTACACAACAGAAAGCTTTCGTTCAAAGGCCATTTTTACAAACTCCATTATCTCCTTGAAGATATTGTTTTACAGCAAAATAAGTAATAAAAAAGTTCCTTATTGAATTCGCTTTCATATAATCTAAAACTCATTGAGATTGGCCAATAAATGTCAAAGTTTTGGGTCTTTCTTTCCTCAGTGCAATCTGTAATCCCAAACACTTTTTTGTACACAACCATATGGCGCTCCGTAGGTGTTTGGCATTTCGGATCTTTCAACTCCAAATTGAAGAGATTGCATAAAAGCAACCTTATTTTATTTTACCGCCATTGGAAAGATCCGATCTTTTTCTTTCCAATGATGGTAAGCTTGGGTATGGAGGATAAACATGGACAAAACTACAGCTTTATTACAAATGGCCTTTGTGCTCAGGCTTTAGTGCTTTTTTGTGTGCAAGCTTGGTCGACTAAAGTCGCCAATGGTAAAGGAAGAGGGGGTATGAGTGCAGTCGACTTAAGTCGCCATGGTAAGGAAAGGGTTAAAGCAACGTGCGTGGAACCAACGTTCGAATACGCGCGAGACTTGCACGATCAATTGTGCCAACGCTATAATTTATTCAATGTTATCATTTGTCTCCTGTGACCAGTGGCAAAACTAGGGTAAAATGTTAAGGGGATGCAAGGAGGTGCACCATTTTTTTGTGGGGGGGGGAGGGGGTGGCACTTCTTGCTAAGTTCCTGTTTGCCTTTTTCTTAAACTAGCCTCTTTTCAGGACTCTTGTTATGCCATTTACTATTTCTTTTTGAGAATAACATGAGTAGAGTGTTAAAACAAATACATTGTAAATGGAAAAAAAACCCACATTGAAATTATCACATCATGAGTAGAGTGTTAAAACAAATACATTGTAAATGGAAAAAAACCCACATTGAAATTATCACATTAAAGCTTATAAAATGTTACATTCAGGGTAGGCTCTAAAATCAGCCGGTATAAGGACACCACACCCACTCTTTCCAGAGCCAACACTACTCCCAAAAGAGATTAATAATGAACCATTCTTGTATATAGCGAATACCACAATCAGGTTGTATAATCTCATGTGAGGAACGATCGCAATCGGACTCGCTACCGCACCCACAAAATGCAAAGAACATAAGAAGATGGTGGCCCCCTGCAGCGTCCCCCTTCCAAAATAAAAGCATGATCTGCCCCACCACTGACAAACCCATTCCCCCTTCCCCCCCCCCCCACTTAAAAGCAATGCCCCCTCTGTGCCCCCCCCCCCCCCACCGAAAAGTCCTGGCTACGCCGCTGATCACGTTCACAAAGAAGTCTTTGAGATTTTACACATGGTTATATCCTCAAGTTTATAGTTACTTCTTATGCAAATTTTTAACCATCACTTATAAAATTGCTATTTCCGTGCTTACCTTGTAGTTGGCCAATAACGTCGTCTTAAAATCCTGTCAAGAAACAAAGTAACACGAAGAGGAATCAACAAATTACAAAAAGAATTAAACATCGGATCTGTTTCCACAAGGAGCCTTACTTTCAAAAGGCATGATTGAGTTTAACATTTTACAGTAAGACTGCTTAGCATAAAACTGCAAACCTGCAAGTCCCAAACAATGGTTAGCAGTTTAGGACCCCTTATATGATTCGGGGTTGAGCAAAGATATATTGACTAAAGCAGGACTTGAACCTGCAACCTCCAGAAACCTGTCAAAGCTCTACCAACTGATCTGGGCCCAATTTCATAGAGCTGCTAAGCACAAAAATTTGCTTAGCATAAAATTTCTTCCTTGATAAAAACAGGATTACCAACCGAATTTCCACATGATTTTCAGGATAAGCAAACAACAGCTGACTACCAGTAACAAGCAATATGCAACACATGGAAATTTGGTTGGTAATCTTGTTTTTATCAAGGAAGAAATTCATGCTAAGCAAATTTTTGTGCTTAGCAGCTCTATGAAATTGGGCCCTGTCTAGCCCTAATGTTGGCGGTCTCCCAATTTTGCCAGTATCTACGTTCCAGGGTGCCAGTCAGAAGCCATACAACCTGTAACTGCCCTGTAGTCAGGGATCACACCCAAGTTGTCACAACCAAGTGGTCCCTTTTAATACTAAATATAAAATAATAAACCACAATGGAACCTGACTGGGTAAATTTTAAATACTTTGGGTTTGAACAAAGAAAAATTGACTGGAGCAGGACTTGAACCAATGACCTCCGGATTAATGTACCGGCGCTCTACCAACTGAGCTACCCAGCCCTATGTTAGCGGTCTCCCTATTAGTCAATATCTCTGTTCAGGGTGTTAGCTGCCGTGTAGCCAGGGATCACACCCAAGTTTACGATACAACCTGGGAAGCGGCAGCCAGGGGATCACCTAAAGGGGATGCGACTTTTAAATAAAAGTCGCATCCCCTTTAGGTGATCTCCTGCCTGCCTGAATGTCTGCAACTGTTTTGACCACTCTACCAATCCTGTTAATACCTCTGAGAATGTATGTGAATGATGACATTGCCTAAATAGTCATTTGTAATGTTAAATGTCCCAACGCTTAAATCCTCGCTCACCTAACCCTTAATCTAGCCCTAAATCTCATCTAGCCCTTAGTAATCTCTAATTTGCAGATGTTCTGATGGGCGTTGGAGACATCATCTCAACAACAGGTGGTGGAAAAGGCTCAGTGGGGAGGACTCAAACTCGGAGAGAACTTGGATTCGGTGGGGAGGGCTCGGACTTGGACTCGGACTTGGGACTTAGACTCGGACTTGGTGGGGAGGACTCGCACTCGGACTTGGTGGGGAGGACTCGGACTCGGACTTGGATGGGAGGACTCAGACTTGGATTCTGACAACAGGGACTCAGACTCAGACTTTGACTTGGACCACAGGAGCTCAACTATGGCGCTGGAACAACTCATGGAACTACACAAAGTGAGTCATGTGACATAGCTTTAAAGAACTGGTTGTACCTTTTTGAGTTTGTCGCGAACATTTTGGATTGATAGTCCACTTGTCAAGCCAATATATGTGAAGAATGTAGTGATGAACAATGGAGCCATGATGGACTAAGGAGAAAACAAAAGAAACAAGTACTTGTGTCAACAGTTAGGGTATTATGCATAATGGCGTGTTGTGGCCAAGCGGATAAGAGCACTACTGGCTTCAAGCTCTGGTGTTTCTGATCAGCAGAGTGTGGGTTCGAGACCCGGTCTTGACACTTGTGTCCTTAAGCAAGACCCTTAACCATGATTGCTTCGTCCTCCGGATGGGGGACGTAAAGCCGTTGGTCCCGTGTGTTGTGTAACGCACGTAAAATAACCCAGTGCACTTATCGAAAAGAGAAGGGGTCCGCCCCGGTGTTCCTGGTTTGATTGGCAGCATATTGTGCCACAGCACCTTGTAAACCATTACATGGTGCTATAAAGGAATAGGTCTCATACTTCAAAATGTAGCTCCACATACCTTGCAGGAGAAAAATACTGAGTGCTTTGATACGCCCATAGGGGTGTGATAAATCGCTATATAAAAACCAAGTATTATTGTTATTAAAACAGTACATGAGTCAATAACTCCATTTTGTATTCACAGAAGTCTTTTGTCACAAGTCACCACTGAGATTTTTAATTAGAAGTCCTTTGACTTGAGTAATATGACTATCTCGCATGGTTCAGTGCAAGCTTTTGTATGCTTAAGAAGCAAAGACACCCAAACAAAATACGATTGAACAGGGGGCAAAATTTTACAGTGGACCTCAGGCCCGAGGCCAGTGATTTACACATTTGGCCAGTAAACTATCGACAATCTGTCATTGACAATGGGGCTGTAGGATGTGGGGAAAAAAGTTGTTAGAATAATGCACTGTACCTGATCAATGACGACCATTTTCAGCACTTTGACCGTACCAGCTCCTTTCACAAGGCGGTCTAATGTTGAGAACCATGTAAAGAGGAGTGGTCCCTGTGTTGAATTAAAAAAGAAAAGCATTCACAGAATGGGCTGACGACAAAATGTCCCCCTGAGCATTGTAATCTCTGAATGCCTTCAGCAAGGGATGGGGGCAGGGGTGGGATTTACACTAGTTGCGATAATCGTAACCCTCCATCCTTCCGATGGTCACATACAAGAGGGTTATGAAAAACCCTAGGTAGGCATTTAGGGGCACCGGTGTAGCCCTGTTCGCATTGGATTAATATTTTACCGAGACCGTGGTTAACATTCCAACAGGTGAAACTTACCAGCGTCCGCACTTGGATTAATGACGTGGGTAAACTAACCGACACGACTGGTGAAACTAACCGACTAACTTAAGACAAACACAAAAGGGCGTTTTCGCAGTGGCCTTTGACCGGGGTGCATGACAGTGAGAATGCAATGAGTGCAACCGAGTTTCCGTGTAAACATGTGTAGTGATGTGAAATTATATAGTTGTGAAAAGCTATGTGCGTGCGTGCATGCGTGAGCGCATATGCGCGCATGCGATAGAACTAAAAAAAATAATATTATTAATTGGAATTAAGTAGAAGTTATTAAGAAATAAGGAGTTGGGATTTTGCTGTTGAGGAGGAAAGACGTATGATTGAGAGACCAGGAGATTGGAATAAAATTATTTAAAAGGATTTGGCGAACGTTATATTTGTATTCCATTTGTGTCTTCTATTCACCGTACTTCATAAATCCCTGCATCCACCCGCTTCCCACGAAGCGTTCCGCATCAATTAGCAAACCTGAAACTTTACACATGTGCGTGTAAATACCACTGATCTCTATCATTATAGAGATCAGTATATAGAGATCAGTGGTAAATACACGTGTATAATCACTACCCCCGGCGCACTTGACGACCTGTGTATGTGTCACCTCACAATCACGTGGCGCGGCGGGTTGAGGACCGGAAGTGGCTTTTTACCGAGACGGCTTTTACCCAGATCGCGTTCGCACTGGACTTTTCGGCTCGGTTAAACTGACCTGGGCAATTTAACCGGGCTGTCCACATTGGACTTAAATGGTCAAGTTACCCATTTGCTCAGTTAGTCTTATCCAAAATAAGTCCAATCTGAACACAGCTATAGCCTTAGTAGTGCCCCTTCAAAAGTTTCCCATAGACTTTCAGATTTTCCAATGGAAGTGCCCTTTCCAAAATGAAAATGGCCTTGACCTCTTAAAGATGAAATTCCAAGCCTGCAAACAGAAACAATGACACTTGATCTGAAGAAGCCCTTACCCCAATGAACAGCCCAAAGGATGCCTGTCTCACTGTCCTGACTACATTATGATTCTTCAGTCCCGCCTTTTCCACCAGCTGTTGTGAGATGATGTCTCCAGCACCCATCAGAACACCTGCAAATTAGAGATTACAAAGGGCTAAGTGGAAGAGGATTTAAGTGATTACTAATTAGGCATCATCATCATTCACATACATTCTCATAGGTATTAACAGGATTGGTAGAGTGGACAAAATAGTTGCAGACAATGTTCCTGTTTTGTGTGATTGAAATAACAAACCTGTGAAAATCTGGGCTGAACCCTTTCAGCCCCAATGGCCACTTTAGTCGCCCAAGATAACACACAAAAAGCACTCAAGCCTGGGCACAAAGGACATTTGTTAAAAAGCTGTAGTTTTGTCCATGTTCACCCTCCATACCCAAGCTTGCCATCATTGGAAAGAGAAAGATCGGATCTTTCCAATGACGATAATATAAAATAGGGTTGTTACTATGCAATTATTTCAAATTAGAGTGGAAAGATCCGAAATGCCAAACACCTACAGAGCGCCATAAGGTTGGTGCAAAAAAGTGTTTGGGTTTACAGAACACTCTGAGGAAACAAAGACCATAAGAACTTGGACATTTATTGGCTGATTTCAATGATTTTTGAATTATATGAAAGGAAATCTAATAAGTAAGACAATTTGTATATTATGCTCTAAAATAAAATCTTCAAGGTAACAATAGAGTATGTAAAATCGAACTTTGACTACAAGCTTCCTGTTATGTGAGAATGTGTGCTTTATGCCTGAGTGGTCAAACAATGTGGGCTCCAGTGGTTGTTTATGGACATCAAAAGAACTTGTGGGCTGAAAGGATTAATCCATTGTGTGAGTCACTGGAGAAAATAGTGAAAAACCATGCACAATTTTCAGCATGTTTTAACACATTGTCCTTAATTTGGGTTGGAAATCAGACGTTTCATTTTTTAAAATAGGTTTTCTTGAATTTTTCAGCATGTTTAACACATTGTTCTTAATTTTGGTTGTAACAACGGAAATCAGCTGACATTTCCTTGTTTAAAATAGGTTTTCTTGAATTTGATTTCATTTCAAAGGGAAAGTATTCCACAGAAAAAAATGGTTCCAGAATGAACTTCATAATCAGTAGGCCTAAGCAAGCTTTCAGACAAAAAATAAACAATGTTTTTCATTCTTACCAATCCTGTATACCTTTAAGATGAGTTGTCATAGTGATTTGTATTGTGACATCACACTTTGCTTAGCACTTTGATCAAGCTTAGCCTTTTGTGAAACCAAGCCCAGCTTTTTAAAGAGTCAACACCAAAGAGAACATTGCATCAGGCCTAACAACAAGTGTACTGTAAAGAATGAATTAATCTCTAATCTCACCTAAATTGAGAAGCCTATTAAAGCCTAAATTCCAGCATGAATACCTTCAGCAAGATCAAGAAAATGAATGTGAGAAATGATGCAGACTTAGTCCAAGAAACTAACACACTATGTAACTTTTTTAACATTATTTATATTTCCTGGAGAATGACCAAGTATGCAAAAAATACAATGCTTTGCTAGCCAAGGGTCCTAATTTAGTATCTGGAACAGACAACATTTCTAAGACAGTACAGACTATGTAGCGTCGACACCCTAAGCCTAATCAGGCACTTCTCAGGAATAGTGAAATTGTATTAAAGGGGAAAACAACCGAAACTTCTGCCTTGGTATCAAGTGAATTAAATGTCTTAAAGAGGGGCTGCAGGTTCCAATTCATTTTTAGGATGCACTCATTTTCCAATAAGATAGAGTCCTCATGAAACTCTAAACTCTTGTTAAAATGGTGTAAAATGCCATTTTATTTGATACTCTTTAGTTGCGAATTTTGAAATATGGTATGGGTTTGTACATTCCAAAGAGGACTATTTTTGGTGCCAGTCGAAAGGTCAAGTTCCATGACGTTTTGATTGAAAATCGTTGACTTTTAGGAAACAACTAAAACTAAAATTCTCTTTACAAAAATGTACAATTTGAAATGTGACGATTTTTGTTTTTTGACAGAGTGGCATTTTACACCGTTTTAACGCGAGGTGAGAGACTTGTAGTTTTGTTTTTATCTTGGAGGACTCGAGGCCTGTCTATTGGAAAATGATTGAACCACAAAACTGAATCTAAGGCCGTGTCCGAAACGGCGACTTCGGCTACAGCTAGAGCTAGATCAGCGCGTCTGCCAGTGTTGAAGAATAGGCAGACGCGCGCGATCTAGCCCTAGCTGTAGCCGAAGTCGCCGTTTCGGACACGGCCTTACCTTGGGGCTCTTCTTTAGGGATTCTACTTGTTGACAATGAGAAATAGTTACAATAGGCCATAAGTAGTAACACCTGTGTTACTTGAAAGCACTTAATCATCTGTTTGATAAGTCTTGGTCCCATACTGCCTTATACTCGTATTGTGATAAACCGACAGAGGGCGCACTTTTCCTTCTTGAATTCATTGCGACTGAAGACTGTCTCTGGTTAGAAATCAAACCAAGAATACTGACGCCCTCTGTTGTTGGAATCGATCCATTTCAGTGCGAAGGTCTTGGAACCAAGACTACTGTCAGATGAGCAACTAAACCCACTTTGTGTTTTGGGAGGAAAGGACTTGGTTCTGGACCTTGTTGGGCTGTTATGGTTTTACTTTTAACATAGGTATGAAAGACCTGATGTTAAAAGAGAGCTACAACAGCCCAACAAGGTGGGCTGGGTTTTGGCATGCAGCGACACATTTAATGTTTCAACTTTGTTAGTTGTTGTCACTCACAAGTATTCGTCATTTGAGCTTTCAGTGGATGTGCCTGAAGAAACCTCGTGTACACCTGCCACAATCTCAGCATCTTGATTCTCCTTCAAATTTACCTGTCACAAATTCACACAAAACAACCACTTCTTACAATTATAGTTCAGTAACGTGAATTAATGGCATGTCGATTACATGTTGCTCTTGATTGAGATCTAAAATTTCCTTTGTTCGGTTGAACGGTAAAATTGCTGTATCCAGCCTCCACTTTTTAAATTTTATTGTTTTTTGGGGTCTAATTCACTTCTTTGTATGATAACATTGGACTTTATTTCCCATTTAAAAAAATTTCCCAACAGCTCCTTCCCCTCTCGGACAATATGGCTGTTCTGTTCCAACTTGAGAATCGTCCAAACTTATTGTTCAGTCCTAACCCAGGTTGGACCCCTCCGTTGCATGTAACAATCAGTGCAGTGCACTAGAAACTGGCTTCCTACCAGGGCTAGGACCAGTCCCAGCTTTGAGTGCTACAGTGGGGTAACAAAACTGCAGCTGGGATACAGAGATCATTTCACCATGCAGGGGACCAGGACAAGCAGCTGTTTATAAATTGCATGGGATGGTCGCGTCGCATCATGGTGTAACACTGCTGTGCTAGCAAGTGGCCATTGTAAATTCAAATTGCGTGTATGTGATGGAGGAGTAACAATAAACCCCACTGCATTGTCCGCCATGGCCAAGGTCAAACAACTCTCAACTGTCAACCAATGACAGGTCTTCCTTTGACCTCAGCGAGGGCGCTGTTTGAGCTTGTGACGTCATATGCAAAGGGGTCTGTTGATTCTCTTCTTTTTTTCCTCCCAAGTTTACATTCACTTGAGAGGATTGAAAGTTACTTTTTTTTAAAGGCCCACTGTTGGTTCAGGAAATCCAAAAAGAGATAGCAGGGTCATCCCAACTGTAACTCGAGTCAAGGTGATACTGGCCCCAACTGTAGTTGAGATAATTCTGATCTGATTTTGCTCTACAAAGTAAAAGTGACTGTAAAGTAAAGTTGGAAGTTGCACTACCTCGACTACTACAGCTTTGTTTTAGATATCAGACAAGTTTGTTATTGATGTTATTATTATTAATATTTATTATTATTAGAAATCTAGTGTTAAAATACTAACTTGGTCTGGCCTGCACGTATTGAACTGTGTACTGTGGTTAGCAGTCTCAGTGTCTGACTGTGTAACTTCACTATTTTTAACTGAATGTAAACTGTCAATGGATGACTGTGTTCTGGTTACACACAACACAGTCATCCATTCCAAGGATTGTTATTTAAATCTTTGTTAAATACTAACTTCACTATATATATATTTAACTGAACTGTGCGACTACAGTACATAATGTAGTGTTCTCGTCATCTCATGATCTGTGTGTTCTGCCAGACATGGCTACAGCTTATACGGGCCTACGGCCAAAGCGGCCAAGGCGGCCAAGGTGACCTTTCAAATTCAAGTCTAACAATAACATGTCTAACACTACAGTAACAATAACATTAAAAAGTTTCTAAACAAACAAAATAGAATAAGAATATTATTATTATTGATGTAGAAATAGCGAAGCTCTGACTCTGAGATTAGATACGGTAAGTTTTCCCTGTGTAGTTTTCATAAATAAAACAACTCACACTCACACAATCACCTACAGCCACCACACCTACCTTCGGTTTTATACACACACTTATTCTCTGTTATTTATTGTTATTGTTCGAGTTTATCAACTCGTTTGATACCAAAACAATCAATCAGCCACACGTGAGAGTATTATAGCGCCCTCAAGCGTCATGTACATCACCTGACCAACCCGAAAGTACCGCGTACAGAAAAGGACTCATCATCAAAGTGTTGATTGTTTTGATGTAAAATCCAGTATTAATTACCCCTCAAGGTATGGCTAGGCGAAATTGAAGCACAGAAAAGCTACAAGGTAAGGCGCGTTGTTTTTTACCTGGATGTTTATAAATTTTTGATTGTTTGGTAGAGCAGAAATGTTAATATAAACAATCCAGCCTTTTCGCTTCGATGATCAGTGTGGGTAAGTTTAGTATGAAATGTCCGCGCAATTCCAATATTGCGCACATATTTTATTGAAATACAAGAACTTGTTTCAAACTGCGCGGATACAATGTGCGAAATAGATGGCCATAAAATGCGCGACTATCCGTGTTTGCATTAGTGCACGAAAGTGCTGAAATGCGCAATTCCCAGACCTCGCCAGAGGGAGGGAGGGGGAAAAACAAAAAAGAATTGCACAAGGACAAGGAAGGGAAATAAAAAAACACACACCCCTGCTGGCACTCCACTTCTATTCTAAGATCTAGTTCTAATCTATCTTAGGTAGGAGTAACTAGTACTAGTACAGAATACCCCACATCTCAGAAAAGGATGATCTTCCATGTCGTCTGTCACTCTGTTCTCTGTGATTACTGGGGCGCTGTATTTTATTTTTTTACTTTAAAGTTTATTTTTTGATAGCTTTAGATTTCAGATGAAACTTTAAGCTAGCCTGCTACTAGAAAAACCCCTGTTACATTTTTTTACATTTAAAGTTTATTTTTTGATAGCTCTTTAGATTCCAGATGAAACTTTAAGCAAGCCTGCTACTAGAAAAACCCCTACCTTATATAATATTATAGTTCAATGTTCAAGTAACTAAAATAACTTAGGTTGTATGCATTTTTATAACATTTGGTCATTTGGGGTGCACGTTGTAAGATCTGAGTGGATGCCAGTTACCTAGGTGGACTCTGGACATTCAAACTCCCTGAAAAAGGAAAGAAAGTACAGATGTCATAAAGAAGGTATTTTACAATGTAATGTACACATCTGATCAAGTTAGGTTTGTTTTAAAGAGATACAGATTAGAGTTAACATTGATTGTGAGTGACATTATTTGTTGTCCAAATTAACTTTTTACATAACTTTTGGCAGGTGTACTTTGATCATCAGAATGCCATGGTGGTTTGATGTTGAGTGGATGCTATCATCAGAATGGGTGTGACTTCAACTACCAAAGGAATTCCGTAAATGGCATTTGACGAACTATATTAAATAACAAAAAAACATGGAAACGGAGAAGTTTGATCTATGGCACAGCAACCTTGTCAGGGCTTTCACCGACGAGTTGAGTGATGAGCAACGATGCACGGTCCTGGACCACCTCATTGCAGCCAGCGGAGCGAGCCAGCTGCGGTTTCTCTCCACCAAGCTGGAAGGTCTTGTCAAGAGGGACTTCTTACATCTACTGCCGGCAGAGCTCGGGAATTACCTCCTGGCCTGGCTTGACGCCGAGACCCTGTGCCGATGCTGCCTCGTTAACAAGCATTGGAACAAAATGGTTAACGAGTGTGGCCAGGCTTGGCAGAATGCCTGCTGCCGGCTCGGTCTGAACGCCACGGAGCAGGAGCTACGACTGGATCAGAATGGGCGGGACTGGAAGGCAGCCTACAGGGACTTTGTGTTGAGGCTTAGGCAGTTACGAGAGGGATGTGCATTTGATAGTTTGACATTAAGGGGACATAGTGCTAGGGTGTATGCTCTTCATTATCGAAATGGACAATTGGCTTCAGGTAATTTTACAAGACTGTTTACATTGAGCAAAACTTTTGTGCTTGCTATCGTAGAAACAATATGTAAGCCAAAAGTACTTCATAATTGACCGTTCGGTGTTTAGTAAACAATGGAAGCCTAAAAAAATCTTGGCCTGTGTTGCAACAGTGGGCCTGGAACTACACAGATGCCAAGCCCTGTGTTGCCCCTGGTATTGGCAGGGCTTGAATTTTACACTGGACCGCAGGCCCGAGGCCAGTGATTTTAGCATTGGGCCAGTAAACTTATGACCGTACAAGTCTGGCGGTCTTGTGTTTTTGAATAAAAACACCTTTGTATTTGTAATTTAAACTGATCAATATATATATCTTTCAATTCCCTTGAGTATTGAAGTATTACCCATAAGAAAAATGTTTGTTTCAAAAACAGCTCAAATGTGAAATTGTGTAGTAGTTTTATTCCAGTCTTGTAACAAATTTTCTGGTCCAGTAGAAGTTTGCAGCTACAAGCCCTGCAGTCTTGTGGATTTTTTCCCCAAATTCGGGCCCTGATTGGTCTTGATGCCCCTTCAAAAGTTTCCCATAGACTTTCAGATTTCCCAATGGAAGTGCCCTTTCCAAAATGAAAATGGCCTTGACCTCTCAAAGATGAAACTCCAGGCCTGCAAATTTGTTTGCACTCATTAAAAAAATGGTTTCGCTGTTTTGTTTTAAATATTTTTTCTTCAAATTGGTGGAAAACGAGAAACAAAACAAAGGGTACCACATTAACAGTTTTTCCAATGCTTGTAATTTTGTTTAAGTACCTGAAACTACCCAAAAAGTGTTTCAGCCTTTGAATGAACATGCAGGCTGATAATGAAAGTTATTCCAGTTGATTCATTTGTTGTTGTTTTTTATTTTTTGTTTTAAAACACCCTCAAATTTCCATCAAAAGAGGAGGGGCAAAGTTATAGAAGTGTTCCGCTATCAGAGGAAAATTATCGTAGATCTTTAAAGAAGAAAGTTCCAGTCTTCACCTCCCGCAAAATTCTCACCAAAATTGAAAACATTTCTTCACAATAGGATCCGATGATCTGACTGCACGTTTATGGGACGTTTCCACCGGCCAATGCCTGAAAGTACTTCAGACACACACCTGCGCTGACATCAAGTTTGACGACAACAAACTCATCACGGCTTCATTTGATAATACAGTGGCCTGTTGGGATTGGGAGACAGGAACCAGACTTCAGAGGTTCTCGGGTCACACTGGGGCAGGTAAATGTGCATTCTTTAAAATATTATTAGAATTCTGTTCAACTAGTCTGGCTGGCAAGTTGATTGCTTGCCCACTGCTACAGGTATACCACGGATTGTTCAATTTGCTCCAAGTCACATAGTCCCATGCTAGTTATGTTGAGAGGAAATCCCAAAATAGGGACCAGTGAAAAAGTTGGAGGACCATTGAAATGAAAAGCTAACTGGTCCTGCTGGGTAGTCACTGAAAAGGTTAAGGGCAAACCCTGTAGAGGCATACAAATGTTTTTGGATTACCGACCTAAAGTGGCTTTTTATTGATTTTTATTGACCCGAATATACTTTTATTTGTGTTTTTTATTGTAGTGTTCAGCATTGATTATAGTGACAAGCTAGACCTGTTAGTCAGTGGATCAGCAGACACTACAGTCAAGCTATGGTGCTTGAGTGATGGCGCTCTACTGAACACATTACATGGACATTGTGACTGGGTCACCCAGGTAGGCCATAAGAAAGATTTAAGGATAGAAAGTAGCTAAGCACAGCAAAATTATGCTTACCAAAAGAAGGTTACCAGCAAAACTATCATGTCGCATGTACAATTTGTGACTGGTATCCTGCTCATTTCTGCTTAGCAGACAATTGTTAAGCAATACTTTCTGCTTAAGCAGCTCTATGAAATTGGACCCTGGTCCTAATGTACAGGGGATAATATTATTGACAATTTTGTAGGGATTAGTTTTATTATGTACACACAATAACTGATAAATAACGAGCGGATTTTTCAACAAAATGTCACTATACCAATAAATATCCCTCTTGATGACTTTATTGGGAAAAGGACAGCAGCACTCCGACAAAGAGGAACATTGTTGACCGGCAGCCATGCTTGCCAAGTGACAGATACAATGGCTGTTTGAGTATGCACAACTCATTCATATTTAATTCTCTGTGCAAATACATGGGCTTTAAAAAGTGTTACTATTTAAACAGCCGTTGGCGTAACAACAACGGAAAAGGCTAAGAGGTTTCAGATTTTACGCTGAAAACTTTTCGAAAACTGGTTTTAATCAAAACAAATTTAAGGGCTATCATTGTTTATGGTAAGTTGTGGTTTATTTGCAACAAGAAAAGTGATATTAGAATTAGTACATGAGTTAGTCCCAGTATGTGAAACTTCAGCCCCTGGCTGATGGACTAAGATGTGGATGTTTTGTATGATTTGACTGCAGGTGATTTTACATGAGGCATGTGTTGACTCGGACCCTTTCAGTGCCGGTGAGCCTGTGCTTCTTACAATGGACAAAGCAGAAATAAAGGTGATGGATTTTTATTTGACAAACACAACACAAATTGCACTGTGAGCTCAAGAACAAAATAAGTTATACTGAAATAATAAATTATTTAGCATTAGGCAAAACAACATACAAATCAAAAATATCACACAGTCTACTGACATGCTCCAGCACACAGGGTACTCACACACAATGGGCAGCCCACACAATAACTCTGAGCCCTCCAACCACAGTTCTCCTTTCAGAAGAACCAATCAGAGCAGTGACTGACTCTACACAGAAACCTCTGAATCCCTATAAATAGACTAGCATCTCAGTCTCCTGACTCTTCAGTCTCCGGACAATGACTAGAGCAGTTAATAACCCCTCGATCCACTAAGTGAAAGTAGTAGTCCTGGCAGATTTCCTCCTTCCCCAGGTAGTACTTAATAAGGAGAACAGTCTTTTTCAGAACTAAGTAGTCTCCCGAATTCCGAAATCTACTTCGCGGCAGTAGAATAAAGCAAGACAAGTTCTTAAGAACAAATCTACACAGCAAAGTAGATACACACGGTGTTACCGCAAACTGTATATACATTGATACCTCACCATGCAAAGCCTCCAAACCATATAACAACTAAGCAAGCCAAAAGAACTACAGAAAATAAATGTTAACAAAATCGAAAGGGTCATCTCAAATGAAGAATTATAACAACCCAAAACCATGAACAAGTTCAGTCCTAAGGGTCAGGGGTCACACAAAAAAACTACTGTACCCCAACAGTTATGCAGCCCTGCACATAGCAAGCAACGCATCAGTTCTAATGGACTACAAAATGAAGAACATTATGCACCCAACATGTTGTCACATTATCGTAAACACATCACAATTTGTACCCAGTCAGTTTCCCTTGTGGTTTATTACTTGACATTTGAAATAAAACACTTGCCTTCCCTTTTGGCAATCCCTCTGCTGCCGCTTCCCATTGTATCGTAAACTTGGGTATGATCCCTGGCTTCACAGCAGTTACAAGTTGAATGGCTTCCGACTACCACCCCTGAACAACAAATAGAGAGACCGCCAACAGTAGGGCTACATAGTTAAGTTAGTAGAGCACTGGCACGTTAATCAAGAAGTCAAAGGTTCAAACCCCTCTCTAGTCAATTTTTCTTTGCTTGACCAAATCTGTTTACCTAACTTCACTCTTCTTTCTTTTTAAAAATGAATAATATCAGGTTTGGAATCTGAAGAACAGTGAAGAGTCACAGTGCATCAGAACATTGACGTCACCAAGCACCATGGCCGTCCACACTCAGACTTTCCTACCAAGGCTACAGTTTTACGGGGCCCATGTAGCTTGTGCCTCGGATATCGGCATCTTGGTCTGGAGTTTCCAAACGTTTGAGCTGACAAAGTGAGTTTCATGCTGAGTCCATCACATTTAACACTGTTTTCTGTTGAGTTGATTTTAATAAGAATGAATGTCTGTTATAAAAGACAATGATGTTGTGTGGACCAAGCCATTTGATGTCATTTGCATGTGTCCTACACCATTGTTTTCCGCCATTACTTGGATGCAATTATACTCGCTTTAATATATGCACAAACAGATTTATTTTGCGTCACTTTTGATAAGTGTGCAAACGCTGTTAACAGTAGATGCCTATGATGCCTAGAAAAACAAAAAGAATGCTGGGTGCATTTTTTAAGAATACTGGGTACCTAGTAAGCACACATATATACCAATAAGGTACTCAAGGCCCTTGAACAAACAGGTTTTGAAGAAAAACAATTAACTATGAGACCAACTTATGAAGCACCTTATAATAAGGGTTTACAAGGTGCTGCAGCGCATTCAGCAGCCACTGCCAGAAATATCTGAGCAAACCCCTTCTCTCAGCAAAAAGTGAAACTGGGTTCCTCTATGTGTATAATCTAACACAAGGGACCAGTGGCTTTATGTCCTGTCCGAAGGATGAGGCAATAATGGTTAAGTGTCTTGCTTAAGGACGCAAGTGTCACGACCGGGACTCAAACCCACAGTCTGTTGATCAGAAACACTGGAGCTTGAGTCCAGTGCTCTTAACTGCTCAGCCACAACACGCCATCTTCATGTAGTAATGGTTACACATGATGGTTCCTTAGATTCATCCATCTCTTTAATGATATCTTTGCTCAATCAGACTCATCCCGTACGCCGACTCCAGCAACCTCATCCTGCTAGGCATCTGCTCTGCCTTCACACTCCTCCTTGATCATCAATTCCTACGTCTCCTCAACACCCAGACACATGAGGTCATCTCCTCCTGGCGCCTGCCAGCCTACCGCCGCTCCAAGCGAGGCTCTAACTTCGTAGCCGGTGCCGTCCAGTGGCTGGAGGGTCTGCGGCTGGACGCGGAGGAAGGCCTGGTGTTCGCGACGAGTATGTCAGATCACAGCTTACATCTTGTGCGGTGGCGGCAGCCAGTTGAGGTCAAAGAACTGAGGTGACATTAAAACAAATAGCAGAGAACCAAAGTCTGGGGTCACGGTAGCCAAGTGTGCAGCTTTCAGTGCTAATTGCTTGAAAAGCAACGTCTCCCTGTAACCTTTCTGAAATATTATCCAATGTTTTTCCTTTGTAGCTGAGTGTCGGATACTTGAAATCAAAGTTTGGATACTTGTGGCACTTCATTGAAACCAGACGCTGTTGAGTTTAAGGCCTACTTGCAAGTAACAATGGGTAATGACTCAATTCATATGACGTCATCTTTACAATTTGGTTGCGCCATTTTGGGATTTAACGTCCCGGTGTGTTTTAACAGTGTAGTGCACATTTTAGGCCATGTGGCGTTTCCAGGCTTTCCATATTTTTACTTACATTTTGACTCTGCGTGTAGCTATGCGTTGCGTTGGTACATGGGGCCAAAATTGCAAATATGGAAGTCTTTCGTAAAAGTGGTAGATAGTCACAGACTCAAATATCCAGGCTTGCTTATGTCACAAGGCATGTAACATAACATAATCCAAAATTATAAGGCGCTGTTCCATCAAGATCCTTGCGCATAAATAAGAAATTGAAGCAGAACTTACGAATCACTCGCGGTGATATTTCATAATCACTCTTTACACGTACTTTATAGGAAAGCAAAAGACTTGCTGACATGCAGTATGAGTACAGCATGAAGATAAACTAATTGTGATTGCACACAAGCACCATCAAATCTTCTTTATCATCTTTGAGGAAATAGAATTAGCTGTTGCAAACTGCTTACCAACCAAAAGGACCTCTGGTATCAATGCAAAAATAAGTTAACGGCCTGATATTTCGACCCTAGTAGAGTCTTTCTCTGAGGCTAAATGACAACACAACACAAAGAAACAGGTATTCTGGAGTAACAAAAGCAGTCAAGTGGAAAGACATTTTTAAAAAGAAAGCACACAGAAAAAGAAAGGGATGAACAATGAAGGAGACAAAAAGGAGAGGGTAGGAGAAAAGGGGCTGGTTTAACCACAAGAGCTTGGAAACAAAAAAGACAAAATCAAAGTTGGGAAGAGGGAGAAAAGTTATTAATTAGTAAATGAGGCAGACTACAAAATATCTGTGGGAAAAGGAGAAGTTATAGACAAAAAGTGTGTTATCATTTTTGAACAACACTTCTGCTTACTAAACTATTCTACTTTAAGTAAGCATGAACATTTGCTTATCTGGTAAGAGCTTTATGGGATTGGGTTCTTTGTTGTTAAAAGTATGCTCATGCTCAAAAATTTAATGTGCCAAGGGAAAAAATGTTTTGCTAAATAACTGTATTTTCCAAGTAAAAAATGGTCTGTGACTAGTTGGCCAGGGGGACTAGTGAAATTCACTACCCTTATTGGTTTATTGTGCGTGCAACCCATTCACCACTGTTGGAAAGAAATGTAACAAGTTGCACGATGGTTCGATGTTTAACATAAACGTTTGGAATGTCGCATTAATCATCACCAGAATACTTAGGGTGAGACTTTCTGCTGAAATAAACCTGAATATTTCTGATATTTCATTTTTTCAATTTCCATTCATTCACATAATGTAACTACCATTGTTAAGTACTGGCTCTTCTCATTTACCAATTGATCCGACAATTTTCAGAAGAGTTTTCAGTTAAAGTTTGCAATTCAATCTTAACACAAGTATTTCTAAATAATATCGTCAGGATTTTGTTATTCTCAAAGCCCACTTGCCCATGGGTGACCTCGATCCTCCAAATGTTTGGACTTGGATCAGACTGGTCTGCCAGGCCCAGTGATTATCAATTGTTAGTTGGGCCTACAGTCCTCAATCCTTCACTATCCTACACTCTATGGTCACTCAATACCCAAATGTTTGGACTTGGATCAGACTGGTCTGCCAGGCCCAGTGATTATCAATTGTTAGTTGGGCCTACAGTCCTCAATCCTTCACTATCCTACACTCTAAGGTCACTCTACACCCCAATGTTTGGACTTGGATCAGACTGGTCTGCCAGGCCCAGTGATTATCAACTGTTAGTTGGGCCTACAGTTCCCAATCCTCCACTATCCTACACTCTATGGTCACTCAACACCCCAATGTTTGGACTTGGATCAGACTGGTCTGCCAGGCCCAGTGATTATCAATTGTTAGTTGGGCCTACAGTCCTCATTTCTCTACTATCCTCCACTCTATGGTCACTCAACACCCCAATGTTTGGACTTGGATCAGACTGGTCTGCCAGGCCCAGTGATTATCAATTGTTAGTTGGGCCTACAGTCCTCAATCCTCCGCTCTCCTCCACTCTATGGTCACTCTACACCCCAATGTTTGGACTTGGATCAGATTGGTATGCCTGGCCTAGTAATAAGCAATGGGCCACAGTCCTTGAACCTCCGCATGTCAGACAACGTCCTGAAGTGGAGTTCGGAGGTTAAAGGTTAACATAGGTAATCTGTGAGATAATTTACAAATTTTCAGTTCCGGGGCTTCCAGTTTTTAACATGTCTGTTTTCTGATATCCCTTCTCCTGTGTCCAATAATCATGTGCACAAAAAATGCTTGTATAACATGTAATTGGATATAACTATTTAGTGTAAAGTCATGCATCTGAATTCCTTGGAATACCCATAGTAATAATAGTGGGTTCTTATAAATTATAACGCTTTATCACATCCCCAGGGGTGTATCAAAGCACTCAGTATTTGTTTTTCAACAGGATAAGCAGAGCTATGTTATGAGTTATGTGACCCATTTATGTAGCACCTTCTACTGGTTTACAAGGTGCTTCGGCGCATTCAGCAGCCACTGCCAGAAACACCAGGGCAAACCCCTTCTCTTAGCTATAAGTGTAACTGGGTTCTTTTACATGCGTTAGACAATACACGTAACCTATGGCTTTACGTCCCATCAGAAGGACGAAGCAATAATGGTTTAGTGTCTTGCTTAAGGACACAAGTGTCAAGACCGGGGCTCGAACCCACACTCTGCTGATCGGAAACACCAGAGTTTGAGTCCAGTGCGCTTGTCCGCTCAGCCAAGACATGCCAAGATAAAATGTACACGTCCATTGATCACTGGATAACCTGCTTAGTTTAGCAAGATTGTTTATGTTAACATTACAGAAACAAATACCCAGACAAATTACCCAGCCATTCATATTGTTAAGTTTGGTTTCCCACTAAAGGAATTGACAAAGTAACATTTTCTGCCTAAATCACTTCTACACTTATCGATTTTGTATATCTGGATTGTTATATAAAGTACAAAAATACTTACGGCATCTTACAAGAAGTAAATAATGTCTTTATAAACTGTCAAATTATAATCAGTTGATATTTCCACAATGTGCGCTTTGTTCTAAAAGTGGCATCAAGGTCACTATCGCTAAACTTGTATACTTTCAATTTGTCTATGTTATAAATTAATACAGGAAACGTTTTTCTTTGCAATTTTTATTTAAACTTATTGGAGTACAATAATATTTCAGTGATTTTACAGTAATTTGTACATTTCTTTTTATAAATATATTATAGTGAAATACAAGGAAATAAAGTTTGCAGGATCATGCTTCCTTTTTGCTTTCAAGTTATATTTAATTATTTGTTAGTTTATTAATTAATTTTTGTGTTCATATGTTTGGGGGGGTTGTAGTTTATTTGTGTGCTTTTTGTGGTTTGGTTTTGTTTTGGGGTAGTTTTGTTTTGGGTTTTTTTTTTTGGGGGGGGGGTGTTTTAGCAAAAATTTAACAATTTACAAGGAATGCAAAGCAAGACACTGGCCTACCAACACTGTTATTTATGTCCATTGTTGTGCTGAACCATAGAGAAAGGACCACGGTCCTTTCTCTATGGCTGAACCATACATGTACATTTATACAATTTAAAAACAGTTAAAAACCTAGTTTACAAGTTAAGCTTGAAGTTTTAATTGTGAAATTAAACAAATCCTATACTTTTTTCTTCAATTTCATTTGGGCGGCAAGAAGGAATCGATGCTGAAAGTATAACTCCAGACCACAAAGAGGAACCTTATCACAAGATGTATTCCTCATGAATAATTCAGTTATAGAGTAAAATTCACGCTTAAATAAACAGTTAAATTTTGTAAAAAGGTTCTTACAATAATGATATAATAAGAACATGCAGTTCTTATATAGCCCTCAATCTCGCCCAAGTGGGTCTTGTCACTGGGTAAGCTCCTTGGTCTAGTGATAAGACATCTGCTCAGGAATACAGGGGTCCTGGGTTCGAATTCCACCCAAATGGCTTGTAGTTTTTATTCTCCGAGGAGACGGGAAAGCTCAGTGTGGAACCCTTGCACATTGCGCAGTGCACTTACACACCTATCCCTTCTGCCATTTTGGAGTTGTTACGAGCAGCTAGTTCTAGCGTCACAAGAACTAGGGCACGACGGAGACAAGGGGACGAGATAACTTACCAGCAAATATATTTACAAGTTAATTACTACATGATCAAAAACAATATTTATTGCAGTAAGAGACAATATTTAATGCAGTCGGCAAACCAACTTGCTTGAAAAATAGGCACCTAGAAGACTACTGGGTAACATGTAAGATATTGTGTAATAATAATACTATCTGATATATTTCTAGAGGATCATCACCTCTTATAAAATAGTATTCTTGCACAAAAACGGTAGCAGATAAATTGAACCAGTAGAAAACATACAAATTTGTGACAACTAAAATTGACACTACCTGATTTGAGACACCTTACAGCAAGTATTAAGTGTGCTATAAAGAATGCATAGAACGGCTACACAAAGTCTATTTTCTTTTTAAAGCAGGTTATCACAAGAGACTGTAGAAAGGGTTTAAGAAAAATCATCCAATCACAGAGTACGTACTGAGTGTTTCAGACAAAGCGTCCAATCATAAGGACTGTACCAAGTGCTCAAGGAAAATCATCCAATCACAGAGTATGTATTAAGTGATTGAGAAAAAGCATTCGATCGTAGAGTCTGTAATAAGCCGTCCTTGCAATGACACAAAAGCAGTCGGCAACCGACTTTTCAGGATGATGCTGGGCATGAGCTAAGACCATCAGGAACATATCAGTTGCCGATTATTTACGACCTGAGTTGAACTACAACCATGTTAACATGGTTAAGACGATCGGCATCAGTCACCATAAGAAAAAATCAACAGTCGAAAGGGTAGAAAAATTCCTACTTCTGCGAAATCAGAAGTTTTTACATTGAGTACTTTATATACTGATTGCGTTATACGTTACTAGCGCTTGCGTAAGCTTGCGCGCCAACATGCATGCGGATATTAATGTCAAACGTGCTTTAGCAGTCGGTCTTTCAGAAGTTTTACAATGAGTACTGTATATACTGATTGTGTTATACGCTATTAGCGTATTCGTAAGCTTGCGCGCCAACACGCATACGGTCATTAATGTCAAACATGCTTTAGCAGTCGGTCTTTGATCGTGGGTGACAAGAGCATGGCTATTGTCGGGGTGATGCTTGTTCCACGACATTCACGACATACTATTTTTCTAAGCATTCATTTTCTGCTTGAATGCGTTGATTCCGTTAAAGCGCAAATACAGGTTGCCCTGATGGCGGCCTTTGGAAAATCATCCAATCACAGTGTCTGCACCAGGTCGTAACCAAGGAGTGCCTCCGATATGACATCACATAGAGACAGGAGCTTGAATGGAGCATGCTTGGCAATCATTCTGGCATGAGGCACCGAGTCCGTAATCCAGAAATGGTTGAATTTGACGTCTGCCGCTTCCGTAGTGAATGTCTTCCAGGAGTCTTGTGGGAACACAGCGTGAGTAACAAAGGCACTCACTGATAGAGCGCCTTTCTCTAGTAACACCTGGGTGGAGACAAGACGTTATAAACTTATTGACAAAATCGTAATTATGTCCCAAGTTAATACATCTATTAATTTTTATTGGGCATTTCCACTATACCAGTGTATACAGTCAACCCTCGTTAATATAAAGAGCAGTCATAAAGAGGTTCTGCTTATAAAGAGTACCTTTTTAAGTCCTGAATTTCATTTCTGCTTAGTGCTTCTTTGTTTTGCTGTCCTCTCTTATAACAACCTTTCTGTTGTAAAGAGGTAGTTTGGCCAGTCCAAGAGATCTTGTTATTACGAGAGTCAACTGTAGTTCCGTTTGATAAGACACATGCAACATTTGATTCTTTATTCTAAATGTACAGTATTTTGTTTACTGTTATTCTTTGAGGTACATCAAGTCAAATGTTGTGTCTTTGTATTTGGCTGTGTTCGGCCATGCCAGACCTGGGGCCGATTTCACAAAGAGCTAAGATTGATCTTAACGTCAAAATCAATCTTCAAATCAATCTTCAAAATCAATCTCAATCTTGTGGCGTGTCGTGACCAAGCGGTTAAGAGCACCGGACTCAAGTTCTGGTGTTTCTGATCACCAGAGTGTGAGTTCGAGTCCAGGTCGTGTCCTTGAGCAAGATACTTTACCACAATTGCTTTGTCCTTCAGATGGGACATTAAGCTGTAGGTCCCGTGTACTAGGATTGGTAGTGCACGTAAAAGAACCCAGAACCCTTATCGTGAAAGAGTAGGGGTTAACCCCGGTGTTTCTGGTTCACATAGCAAGCACCCTTGTTTACAGGTTTCCTCAGGCTTGCGAGCTACAGTGATTAAGTTCACTTATGAGGCATCCTTAGTTTCATTACCAGAAATATATAATAATAATAATAATAATTAATTGCTAAGCAAAGTGTGATGTCACAATACAAATCACTATGGTAAATACTGACAACTCATCTAAAGATGAATGTTAGTGCTTTGTGAAATCGATCCCTGATGCTTCTTTCTTGACATGTTGACAGGGCAAAGGCATCTGGTTTTCTCCTTAAAGGTCACCTCTATGGGGAAATTGTAAATTTTTATTGGAACGTTTCAAGGGGCACCAAGGCCATTGACCAAGGGGAAGTATGTGTGTCGTGGCCAAGCGGATAAGAGCACCGGACTCAAGCTCTTGTGTTTCTGATCAGCAGAGTGTTAGTTTGAGTTCCGGTCGTGACACTTGTGTCCTTAAGCAAGACACTTAACCATTATTGCTTCGTCCTTCGGATGGGACATAAAGCCGTTGGTCCCGTGTGTTGTGTAATGCACGTAAAAGAACCCAGTGCACTTAACAAAAAGAGAAGGGGTTCGCCCCAGTGTTCCTGGTTTGATTGTATCAAGCTTGCCATGCAGAAGAGTGAGTCTGAAGGAGTAAGTCCGGGTTCTCCGTGCTAAAACCTGGCACTTCCTACCAAAACTCAAACCTGGGCTTATTTGCTCATCAAATAGATAAGAAGAAGAGCTTACAAAATTCAAATAACAGCTAAATAGCTCCTAGGCCTGTATTGTAAGTATTTCTCAACATGTAGAATGTTTTAGTATAAGTCACATGACATTGGTTTCAAGACTGATGTTTTAATTGTCTTCACAATCTCACCATTTCTGAAAGAAGTGCCTGATTTTGACATGGAGCATCACGTAATAATTACTACATATTTCCTAGAACAACATAAGTAACTTACCCTTCCACAGTTCTTCAAAGTGCCACCAGTTTGCACTAAGTCATCAATGATGACCACGTGGTAATCCTTAGGCTCGCCTGTTGAAAGAACCAATAATCCTTTTCTAACTTGAGTGGTTCTTGTTGGGAGAACAGATAATCCTTTTTTCATTTGAGTATTTCTTTGAGTGTTGGAAGAACCAACAATCTTTTTTTTATTTGAGTGCTTCTTTGAGTGTTGAAAGAACCAACAATCTTTTTTTTATTTGAGTGCTTCTTTTTGTTGGAAGAACCAATAATCCTTTGGTTCATTTGAGCGGTTCTTGTTGTTGGGAGAACCAACAATTCTTTTTAATTTGAGTGCTTCTTGTTGTTGGAAGAACCAATAATCCTTTTTAATTTGAGCGGTTCTTCTTGTTGGAAGAACCAATAATCCCTTTTTCATTTGTGTGGTTCTTGTTGTTGGTAGAACCAATAATCCTTTTTAATTTGAGTGATTCTTGTTGTTGGATAAACCAATAATCCTCTTTAATTTAAGTGCTTCTGGTTGTTGGAAGATCAAATACTTCTCTTTTATTTTGAGCGGTGTTTGTCGTTGGAAGAACCAATAATCCTTTTTAAATTTTAGTGGTTCTTTGCTATTCTCATGTTATTTAGTCAGGAACGAGCTCTTTTAACCACATCCTGCTGGGAATTCCGAGAAGAAACAAAATCCAGGCTCACTCACGGATTAATTTATGGAATTACCAGATTATTTTTCTTGCTGGGAATACTCATTGTCACAATCAGGCATGTGAGTTATCAGGTTTTTTCTTGATTTGAGGATTTGCTTAAATCTCCTCGAGCCATTACATTTTTTTGAAAGAAATAAAGCAGTCACCAAAAGGAGAAAGAAATAGTCCACATTGTACAAACTTTTAGTTTTGTATTTCTGATGATGCACCGAGTCTGTAAGCTTCCTGAATTATAACATCTGGGAGGTTCTGGGTCTAGAACAAGGGGGAACTCAAGCATGACAGCCATTTTCAGCCATTTCAGCAATTTTAAATTTTGTAAAATCTCGTCTCTGCAGAATGAAACATGACTTAACCAAAGTACAGACAACAAACACTCTCATAAAATTTTCCAAGACTATTGTGAATCCGCAAAACCTTAGCCATAAGCCATGGCCAATTATAGTTGGCCATGGTATCTATGTACAGGTTTCCCTATGCCAGTCACAACAGTGGCAGCCTAACAATCTCTCATAATCCTCCTTTGTAGCAGTGTGGAACAAATTGTTTTTAACAACCGGCATGATGAATTTTTAAATTAATAATGGTCAAAAAATACAAGTTGAATGGCTTCTGACTGGTAACAAACAAAGCTATTGACAAAATAGGGGGACCCCCAACAATAGGGCTAGATAGCTCAGTAGGTAGAGCACCAGCACGCTAATCCGGAGATCACAGGTTCAAGTCCTGCTCTAGTCAATTTTCTTTGTTCAACCCAAAATGATTGGTCAAAACCATAAGCACACTTTTCAGGAAAGAAATAAGATCCGATTCAAATAAGACATCTCATTACGTGAATATTTTAGTCAAAACCTCTGGATTCTACTCACCAATTCACTGAAGCTCTTATCAACTATTATCAGTAAAGTAATTGTAACATAAACATTCACCCTAGAACCCACTTCCCCAAGGCCACAATTTCTCAGCCACAGGTATCAAAAAAACAGAAATGCTGAAGAGCAGGGAGAAAGGCCTACTGTTTCTCATTCAATTCCTCAAGATACATCTGGTCGATTTTTATGATTCAAAGTTGATTTCATAATAAAAATCAACACTTTTTCCCGATACTTCACAATATATAGAAGAACCTGTCAAATTTTGTAGATTTTTGTGTCAATAAAATCACAGGCAGTGGCACACAAGACCACCTGTTCACACCTAATTAACTTTTGATTCTTTAAGGAAAGATCAAAATGAAAACTGCTCAATCTCAAACCGGTAAGTAAGGACACATACTAAATGCAACGAGAACAAAACCAAGCTGTGGTTACCTTCTTTGATTGTGACGAGCCTCTGATCTCCATTGCGTACTTTAATGCAAGTGATTTGTGGGAACTCTTGGAACATCCCGTGAAACCGTTTGTGTGCTCCTTCGTCAGGGAAGGCTATAGCAATATGGAACTTGACTTCATCTGGTAAGGTTAGCATCTCACGGTGTAGGAGAGGTATGGCCGACTCTAGTCTGATTATGAAGACAAACAACAGCATCAAGAAACACTGATAACCTAAAATAATTTTGATATAAAAGGCTTTTCTTATGTGCCTTTTTAAAACAAGTATGAAAGTGCCTTAGGCCGTGTCCGAAACGGCGACTTCGGCTACAGCTACGGCTAGATCGCGCGTTTGCCTATTCTTCAACACTGGCAGACGCGCTGATCTAGCTGTAGCTGTAGCCGAAGTCGCCATTTCGGACACGGCCTTACACTATTAGCAAGTCAGGGTTTGCCCTTAACTTTTTCATTGACTAACCAGCAGGACCAGCTAGCTTGTCATTTCACTGGTCCACCAGCTTCTTCACTGGTCCCTATTTTAAGGTTTTCTTTCAACACGTCACTGTCATTAGGGTGGGACTTGTAATTTGACTAATATCAAGTGGTTTACATGTAGCAATAGCAAGCAATAAACAAGCCAGCAGGACCAGTTGAGCAGAATTCTGACTGGTCCTCAGGTGTTTTAACTGGTATTTGGCCAGCGGCAGGGAGAACACTGAGAGCCTGATATTTTATTTCTGTGTGGGTGAGACATTTTTTCCCAACGTAAAGGGCACTTCTGGGAGGGAAATTTACATTTATATTGAAGCATTTCAAAGGGCACCAAGGCAATGATCAGCAGGATCATGGTGCCCTTTGACCCCTGTAAAGTGCCAGGCCTGCAAGGGGCACCAATGCAATGACCAGAGGCATGCAGGTAGTTTGCCTCCATTGCCTTTTTGAAGTATCAGGGCTGTATATCTACATAGATAGTTCCCAATAGACGCCATCTTTACGGGCAACTTGCATTTTGGCTTGCAGGCGCGTCACACGCTCAAATTATTAACGCAGACGCGCTGTTTACCAACCAATCCTGCAATGAGTTTTGTGAAATGTGCACGTGCTGCACACCGTTCTCATGCGAAACGCATGACTGTGTGTTCCAATTGCCCGTAAAGATGGCCGATTTATTTATTGCAACCTATCTATTGTAACTTGACAATTTTTCTTTAAGGAAGACACTAACTTTCCATTCATTGGGGCACTTTTTAAAGGAAAATGTACTAGATTCCTTATGGAACTTCACACACACTTTCTGACAGTGTCCTGGGGCCGATTTCACAAAGAGATAAGATTCATCTTAAGTTAGTTGTCAGTATTACCATAGTGATTTGTATTGTGACATCACACTTTGCTTAGCAATAGAGATCAATTGGCAGTTAAGATCAATCTTAGCTCTTTGAGAAATCGGCCCCTGAACTCCTAACCCTGATCGAGAAATAAAGTTTGTCTTCTCAGTTTTTAGTCCAGTATTTACAATATTTACGAAGGTCTACAATAGACCACTCAAATCTGGCACGTATTTGAACACTCTGGGACCATTTTAGTCCCACGTTCATTGCTTTCACGTGACAGGAAACAAACTGGCAAACTTTAACGGGTCCCAATGTTTGCATAGGTACGAGACTTGCACAGTCAATAGCACTGAATGTGAAGGTACCTTGGAATGATAGTATCAGCAAAGTAGAAGCGTTCCTGTAGGGCATGAATGTCAAACATGACGATCTGGGCTGGTCCTCTAGCTGTACTAGGAATGGCAGATAACATCATCGCTAACACCTGCAGGAAAATAAGCAACGTTTTCTTTGTCTCAGTTATTAAACCCTAACCAATAGAACAAGAAGCATTTAATAGTTATTAAATTTTGCAATCATGGGGCCAAAGTGCATGCCAAAAAATGAGGAGGGACTATTGTGTTACCAAAAGGAGTGCTTAAGACATGGGGAAACCTAAAAACATTGTTTTATAGATGTAGAATCATGTGGCACACACTCTATGGTACCTACCAACTATTTCATTATTTCTACTTTTGTATTCCCTCTTCCGTTACACTCCTTCATATTTTGTATCCATCTCCTTGAGTGGCCTGTTTTTACAGCCTTGTGATTGGCAATTTCCCATAAAAACAATAAGTAAATAAATTTTTAAAATGTTGGTTCTGGAAACCCAATGAAATGCCAGAAGTAGTCAGTTTGTCTGTGAAGTTCTGAAACATTCATACCAAAGCCACAATATAATAATAATAATAATAATAATGGCTTCTTATATAGCGCTCATATCTGTCACTCAGTGACGCTCAAGGCACTTCAGCTTTCAGTATTTTCCTGCAAGGTATTTTGGGGCTACGTTTGAAGTATGAGACCTACTCCTTTACATAGCACCATGTAATGGTTTACAAGGTGCTGTGGCGCAAAATGCAGCCAATCAAACCAGGAACACCGGGGCAGACCCCTTCTCTTTTCGTTAAGTGCACTGGGTTCTTTTACATGCATTACACAACACACGGGACCAACGGCTTTACATCCCTTCCGAAGGACGAAGCAATCATGGTTAAACGTCTTGCTTAAGGACACAAGTGTCACGACCGGGACTCGAACCCACACTCTGCTGATCAGAAACACAAGAGCTTGAGTCCGGTGCTCCTATCCGCTCAGCCACCACACGCCAGATGCTGTGTAGAAAGCGAGATTACAGGGACAAAATTTTAATGATTCTAATTTTTCAGAGAGTTCAGTTTGTAAATACCTTAGCAGTTGCAACTTGGCCCTCAGTGTCCACACGCTCCATGGTTCCAGTTGGGAAATATGGCAAAATGAACTTAAACGATCTGGCAAGATACCTGTTGATAAGAAATTGGATTTGAAGGTAAGATTTGAAACATTAAATGCATCAAGTATTTAACACCACTAAAACGTGTACGCAAAACTTTTATGCACAAGCAAATGGAAGTTTGATAAACCCATTTTTTTTAAATGTCCAGGGATGCCTTGAGCAGGCATGTAAACACACCCAGACACTGCATCGTGTAGCCTGCACAGTGCATTTACTGCCCAGTAAAAAAGAGGGCCAATGGGTACTGGAAATATGCTCAAAATCTCCCTTTTTCTTGGATTAGTGTATAATCCCTAATTCCAATGATTACGAGAGCTTGATAGGCTGCTGCCATTGTATACGGCATGGGAGGTAAGTTAGAGATTCTCGCACGTGGTCATGGTTTGGATGATTCACTGAAAACAAAAGCCACAAAATTTCTCAAAAGAGGAAAAGAAAGTGGGTGCATTTTATGAGAATGTTTGTTGTCTTTACTTGGTTAAGTCATGGTTTCATTGCAGCAACCATAATCTCCAAACAAATGGGCCCCTAAGCATTCCTAAACACATATCAACTCCTTGGGAGTATGCAGCACCAGCAACCAATGCGTGCCCAGGTTCATTCACATCAACAATGTCTATTTATTCAATCCTGGATGATGGTAAGCAATTAGTGTCAAGACCGTGGTTGGAATCCATACTTTGTTGACTCAAGTGCAATAACTTTGTCCAATGCATGCACTGGACTGCTCAGCTCTGACCAGTGCCCAATTTCATAAAGGTGCTTACATGCTTACGCAGAAAATATTGCTTAACAAATTTCCACTTAGCAATTATAAGCAGGATACCAGCTACAGATAGTACACAAGACATAGTATTTTGGCTGGTAACCTTATCCTAGTGTAGAGACACGGACTCCTTCCCTTGTAGAGACACGGGAAGGAGGCCGGTCCTCTACAGTAGTAAGCAAGATTTTGTTGTGCTTAGCTACTTTTTGTGCTTAAGCAGCTCTATGAAATTGGACCCAGCATTGAATGCTTGTTTCTATCAATCAAGAAAAGTAAATGTCTTCATCAAACTTGATTACTGTACCTTGGCATGTTGTAGAGTATCGACAATTGCTCAAAAACTATTTCTGGCGAGTGGAAACTCCCAAGAAAAATCACTGGAAGACAAAAAAGTTAAAAACTTTTCATATTCCAAACTAAAAGGGGCTCCTATTATTTAACCAAGAGATTCAGTTCAGTGAGCACACACTCCCTACCCACTCCTAGTGGGTTTCAGCTTAGATTTAGCCCCAGCTCCAGCCTACACGCTTCACCCAGCTAAGCCCAGCTTATCCAGTTCCTGTTCCCGCCTTTGCGCACCACCGAGCCAAGCCCAACCACCAGTTAATCCTCTACAAGGCAGTACCTAAGCAGCATCCAGCAACAGAGTCCAGCATTCTCCTGAAGACGATCAGAGCATACTGATTGAAATGTTGAGTCGTTAACCACCGCTTCTTTTTAGAACCTACACTACTCAAAAGAGATTTTCACATGGTGTTACCGCAAACCTCACTTAGTAACCAAGAGATATCAATTTTCAATAATTATTAACAAAAGTAAATAACATTATACATGCAGCACTTTTTCTTTAGGACGTTTCAAAGTGCTCATTTAAAAAACTTATTTATTGAGAATCATCTAGTGTTTTTCACAGTATGCAAGAAATACCGTGGCAGGCCTCCATCTTTTAAATGCAAGCTTACTTTGGTCTTTAAAATGATTTACACAACACAAGAGGACTATATTTAAACGCGTAGAAAGCTATGGTTAGATGTTGTATTTTGTGTGTGGCAAACTTGCCTGGGTCGATAATTGTGGGTAGGGGGGGGTGGTTGAACCAAATGTGCCAATCCATATGAATGCTATTACATGGAAATACCTTTAGATAGAAAAGGTTTAATGAGGAGACAGAATGCCCAACAGCAAGAGATGAAGCCAAATCTTTTCCTACCAGATCAATGGCTTCATTAGCTTTTTCGGTGACCAGCCAACAACCAGTTAGCTTGTGTTTTACTAGTCCACCAGCTTTTTCACTAAATAAACAGGGATGGTTTTCAACACTGGACTAGCCAGCCGGTCCACTTGGAAAGAATTTTGACTGGTCCTCGGGTGTTTCCACTAGCATTTGACCAGCAGAAAGCTACTGGTTGTATAATTGAAATGAGGAGACACGTGTACCAAACCACCAAACCATGTGAGCTCCATAGACTATGCAAGTCTCACGCGTGTTTGAACATTAGAAGCCATTAAAGTGCGCGAGTTTGTTTTCTTCAAGCTTTAAAACAATGTACATCAGAACAAAGTTGTCCCCAAAATGTTTGAATACACGCAAGGCTTGCAGGGTCTAATGCCAGGCAGTTGCTGCAGTAGGCAAGGCTTAATGGTTTGGTTTATTGTGGACTTACCATCTCTGCCGGCGCACTGTTTGACATTTTCAATGAATAGATTAGGCCAGCCATCCTTGAAGCTAGCCCACAGTATACCGTCTTTCTGAAACTCAACATGCTGAACTCGCATCTGAACACGTGTGATGTTCTCCTTATTTAGAGGGTGCTGTCATGGCAAAAACAATAATAATAATAGTGGCTTCTTATATAGTGCTCATATCCGTCACTCAGTGACACTCAAGGCGCTTCAACATTTTAATGTAAAAGTATTTTCCTGCAAGGTATTTTGGGTATACATTTGAAGTATGAGACCTACTCCTGTACATAGCACCATGTAATGGTTCACAAGGTGCTGTGGCGCATTATGCTGCCAATCAATGGAACCAAAATGATGGTACAATGAGTAGCAACAAATCATACATGCAATAGGAATAGACCCTTCTCTGTCATTCTAAACTAAATACATAAACAGAGACACATCTGCTTCGTATTTGAAAGGAGAAAGGGCAGCAAGGCATTTTCTCCTTAGTATAGGGCACCTCCTGGGCTTGAAATTGACACTGGACCACAGGCCTGAGGCCAGTGATTTTAGCATCGGGCCAGTAAACTTATGACCGGACAAGTCTGGCAGTCTTGTGTTTTTTGGTTGAACCTCACTCTCTGTGTATATCTTGAACAAGAACATGTATGTTAACTTTGAGTTTGATAAATATCTTTCAATTATGTCGAGTATTGAAGTACACTTACATGTAGCCATAAGACAATACATTTTTCTATAACAATGTTTTAGTGTTTGTTCATATGAAAACTGTCAAGTTACCCATTTACTCAGTCAGTTTACCCAAAGTCCAATGCGAACACGGCTTTGACAGGTTTAGCGCCTGAAAACATCCCACTGAATAAAAAAACAAACAGACCAAGGTACCCACCAACTCAGCAGTTGTCTTGTGGACTGCCGGTGTTGGGGTGAGACATGTCATGGACAGGGACTCCCGAGAACATTTCCTGGCGATGGCAGACGCTAGTTCCTCCATCGATGGGTGACAGAAGAGAAGAGCTGGAGATGGGGACAGCCTCCTTGCTGGTTCCTGTATCATGGAGGTTCTCCATGGTTCCATGTTGTCTTTCTGTTTGCTTTGCTCTACGATGACCAATCTGCATGGGGCAGTCAAGAGTACACAATATGAAAAGCTAGCATGTACTTCGTGATAGATAAATGATGACGATGTCCAATTCAGTGACCCTCCAACACTGTTGACTTGAGATTAGCATAAAACCGTAAATGTTTTTTTACATGTTTCATGGATATGGTCTACGTATGGGTATTATGTTCAGATTTTTGTCAGGTTGATGGGGGTAGTTGACGAACGCAAAGAGGACCAAATAACCGGTTGACAAATAAGTCATACAGTGGATTTTTGGGGGGGGGGGGGAGACTGCGCTCGGTTATTATTTCAAATCCTCTTTGTTTCACTCATTTTTATATATGTGTACATTGAGGCGTACATACAAAATGTTAGGCATTATTACTTTAGCGACCTTACATAGGTCAGCGGTCATCTGTTGTGAGTTCAAATGGATGGATGTGGCCATTTTTAATCTGTCCACACGCAATGTTAAAAGATAAACCGGAAGCAGTCTTGGTCTTACTTAAGAAATGTTCAGACACACAGAGTTGAACTTGATCAGGTTGAGCCATGGGTTAAACCGAAACCAACTTTAGAACTGTGTCTGAACGACCTCATTATTTACAGAAACATACAACTTCCTGATTATAGCTACTGATTATATTACCATAAGTAGTGCCACTAATGGGAGGAAGTCTAGAGTATTTTGATACTATTTATGTTGCTTCACTGAACATTGTTTATAACTTTGGCAGTATATATCTTGCTGGCTATGGCGTTCTTTAATACTCTTTATTAAGCTGACTACCCTTTGACATCATGTAATAAATAACCAAATTGCACTCAGTGTGCACATCCCCATACCCGACACAAAATCAGGTTCAATTCCCATGAGGCTTTTTATAAAGATTTTTGTTTTATTATCCAAAAATATAAGAATCTTCTTAATAAAACTACATTACTTCTAAGTTCAAAGAGGGTAGTTTCAAACACTGTTTTATAATATCAACAGCTCTCCAGTGCTCTTTGCCAAGTTTTTACAGGGTAATTAATTTTGGAGTAATTACCAAAAAGCCTCCTCCCCGACCCTTTAAAAACACTTCACACATAAACAGTTTGTACATGTAAATGTAGATCCTTGTCATTTGAATTTGATTTTTCTAAATAAACAAAGTAGGCACAGAAACTTGTTCACCCAGACTCTGAAAGCGTTTCAATAACCTCTTCTAAATAATGTCATGAATGTGGACGACTCTAATAATGGGGACACCAACCCTGCTGTGACACGACCTTACTTAGTCTGCAGGAAACGATTATTTTGGAAACGATGCTTCAAAGCGTCCATATAGTGTCCTACATGTATATGTCATGCATATAGAACTCTGATATCAAATTGTGTACAGTTTGTGATAAACGTGACCCTCCATCCATCCTCCCGATGGTCTTGGGTTACGATTATCGCAACTACAAGTTTTGGATATTAACTTTTTCCGGCAGTATAATATACATGACAAAAAAAAGGATGACACATATTTCAAATTTGCATGTTCCACGCATATTCCATGATATGAAAAAGATATGTGCTGCATACAATTGTTAGATTGATGGGCATCAATTATTGAATTAATTGTTAAGCTAAAAAGCTTCTGCAAGGCAATTAACTAACTGTTGTTAAATTTTATTATCTGTTACTTTGTTAGTGTTATCCATTAATGATTAATCCCACTGCCAGTAGTACTCATCAGTAGTGTCTGCTGCCAAAATATGGGGGGGGGAATTTCCCCATCAAATCACCACTTTGTTATCTAAAAAAGGGAGATTAAGTGGCAGTCGGATACAGCATTTGCTAGCCCCACTTGTGTGGCCAAGGGACAGGAAACCTAAAGTGAATGTTTCCTGTCCCGGCCTTGGCCACACAGTCAGTAGGGCTAGTCCAGCCCGACCAACACCGTGCGTAGCCTTCTGTCATCCATTAAACCATGATAGAGCAATGATAAAACCTACCTCGACTCTTGTAAGTTGTATATGTTAGTGTTATTACCCACAACTCAGTACTGTCGTTATCATAAAGCAATAAGCAGTAAGCACATTACCCACTAAGCACTAAAACACAATACATGTACATTGTTTGTACACAACACTGTACATGTACATCCCCAGATGACATACATAGACACCAGGGACCAACTCGACCATGCGTTGACGTGTGACGGGAGCCTGGGCAGCCCCAGAGACACAGCGGGAGGTGTTGTCAAAATAAAGACTGGGAAGATGGGCGTTTCTCAGTGGTGGTGTTGGGGGGTCTACAGGCTCCAGACCCATCACCAAACAAAGTTCTCATAAAAGCACTAATTTCATCAATTGGAAACTTCATTTGATTCGGTTGATTATTTTGCTCACCTTACTCTATTTCCTTGTTCCTCCATGATGCTACAGACAGACAGTTCATCACGGAGGATGAGGGAGGAAGCGAGGATGTGCGAAGGGGTGTGGCGAGTGGGGGCAGTGTTTGTTTTATCATTTTCTAGTTTGACTTTCCAAAAAACTTACCTGAGATACTGCTATTATTATTTTGTTTATAGATATTTGGATATCGTCCAATGCAAAAAATACAAATAATGAGCTTTAGTAACTCGATCATTGTGCATTTTCGATCAAATTTAGGGACAAGAATTGGAATGGGGTGGGGCAAGGCCGGTTGCGCTTTTAAGTTTTGTATTTATTTATTTATTTATTTTTCGAGGTCTTCAAGGCAGGGTTGGTGGTGAAACAAAAGGGTTTTTTTTGTTGCTCTTTTGTGTCTTTTTTGATCGAATGCCGAACAATCCACAGGGGGGGGGGGTTGTGCTCATTTTCGGTACCTTATGGAGACCAACATGTGTGGACAAAACAAAAAAGGGAAAATAAAAGTACTCCGCATGGAAATTCTAAAGACCGGGGTGCTCCACAAGGAATCTTGTGTACAAAGTCTATGGGAAACTGTTAAGGAAAGAACAAAAGAATGCTCCACAAGGATGCATTTTTGAGAAGGGGTGTCCGTCCGGTGAGTAGTTCTTCAAAATAATTGAGCATTCACAAATTTGCCAACAGAGGGCGCTCATCAACATTTCCGGTCCAAAAGAATATCGGCCATGTTGGGAGTTCCTTCCTGTTTTGTTTTTGTACTGCAGAGGAATGATAAGCCCGCAGCTTCTGGCAAGTTGTGTCAGGGAGTGTGATTATTGACTGTGGTTGTTCGGTGAAGATCTGTGGGACACGATTTTGTGAATCAGTGAAGGTAGGTATTAACAGTAATGTAGTCTGTTTAAATTAAATCCATCAAGCAATTCCAATCGGTTTTTTGTAACATGAATGGTCTTGCTTGTGTTGTTTCGACACCCTCCATGCCCTCCTTCCCTTGCTTTGCGTATAGCCTGCCTTCCCTTCGCATTCACTGGGTTGTCATTGTGTGGCGACCGTGATGTAGATAACAGAAGGCCAAGGGAGTCCAGCACTTTTCATGTTTTTTTTTTAAAAGGCACCCCACAAGTTTGCTACCACAAGAAAGAGAATTTAAAGAGATATACAATGGTGCAAAAATCAGCCCAATTAATAGCCGAAAGTAGAGAATCGGTGAGAAAGTTGGTCAAGTAATAATAGCCCCAGCCCAGGGCTAGTTAGTAGTATAATAAACAATTCACATTCGCGAGTCGAAAGTCAATTAATTTTCCCCCAAAACGAGTGATGTTTTGTCAACAAATTCCAGCAGTAGGGCTATTTACAAGCACAGTTACAGTAGCATTTGATCGGTAAGTTTCATGATAAAGAACGAGGTGGATTGAACATTTCAGAGGGTGAAAGAATAGGATTGCAATGGTGCTCTGGGGCCAAGGATACGAAGTGGATTGGCCCTATTTATGGGGCTAGGTCAAGTGTAGTTTAAAGCATAGAGATTAGATAACTTAAATAAGGCTCCATGTTTTGGTGGTTATTTTTCAGTCCAAGTTCTCATGAGTTTTTCACTGATGGAGGGTTTTACACTCACTTCGCTGTATGTTCATCACAGAATGTTATCGGTGTGCTGTAGGATTATTAGTAGTATTACTGTAGTATTACAACAAAAAATGGTCATAATAAGTTAAAACAATATTTGCCACTGGCTAAGTTTGACTAAATACAAACTATATACCTACAGGCATCTAGAATTACATGAAGGCCACAGAGGACATGGCCTCTGTTGCCCTTGTCTTGACCTTGGTGCCCCTTCAAAAGTTTCCCATAGATTTTTTTTGAAGTATTAATATTATACACTTGATCTTTTTGATGTCACAGAAATGACGATAAGGCAATGTAGCTATTTTTACATCTAAAAAGGGTAATGTCCGTTAAAATGATGAAATGATGGCTGAAAGACCGTCCAGGTCCGATATTGAATAGAATTTTATGTTTCTCAGACGTAAAGTCAACATTTAAACATCATGTTTTGTCATAAAGATTGTACACACCTGGGTGATATTTATTAACCCTAACCCCCATTAGGGTCTCTCCACAAAGCCTGCCAAATACAACAGAATGCAACACAGTTGAAATGAGAACCATGCCATGTAACAAAATGCAACAAGGGATTTTGTTGCATTGTGCAGGCATGCTGTTTGATGTGGTTGACAGGTAGTGGCAAGAAGTAGTTGGCTGTATCGTGCCAATTTGTTTTATGTGCATTTAAACACTCGGTATAAAACAATGTAAAATCTCGGAAATCAATGTAGAGTCTTGAGCCTGGGTAGGATTTCTCCTTAGGGTTCTTTCTTCCAGCGTGCGGAATAGTTATGGATAATTGGGTGACCACCAATGAAATGACCTGAGACAACAGATGATATCTCTAATTTCTGAACAAGGTTTTATTAGGGGCTCTGCTCCTTTCCAGTATCATACATTTCTTTATTTTCTTCCAATACTTGAACTATTCCTCATTTTCCAAATCCAATTAGTATTGTTTATAAAAAGAAACCAGCCACGCACATGCTTGCACGTGCGGTTGATTTGGTTTATATCACTACTGTACATGAAAAACAATCACTGTTTAAAAATAAAAATGTTTTGTTGACATCTACAATAAAGCATGATTTAGGTAAACTAAAGCGAAACAAAATTGTAGATATTGAACTTTCCATTGCAGTTTGTGTAGTCGACTTGTTTTATTCCAATATGCACGCGATAAGAAATAAACTTTCCAGTAAAAAATAAACAACAATTTATATCATTTATAACTATTTAGGGAAACGCCTGCGGTCCAGTGAAAACTTTGAGTCACTGTCAACTCTAATAAGTTCAAGGGCTGATTTTTTGCACAATGCGCGAGTTCCGTTTCATAATTCATAGCACTGACTACATTTTGACCGCAAGCACACAAAAAGGCATGCTAACCTTGTGGCACTTACTGTAAGCAAAATGAATGGCGTAACGATGCAAATTGGTGAACGCACAAGCTGGTTGCCTAATTTTCTTGCTAACCTGAGAAATTATAACATGGCTTTTGCTTTGTAAGAATTTTTTTCTGCTGTATGTGTAGTTAGAACAAAAATTTGCTTAAACCATTATGCATTAAGTGCAGCACTATGACGTGTATGAAATTGGCCCCATATGGTTTAATAGCCATTTCAGCTTACAATGTGGGCCCAATTTTATAGAGCTGCTTTAAAGCACAAAAAGTAGCTAAGCACAACAAAATTATGCTGACCAGAAAAAGGTTGCTCTAAAATACCATGATCATATGTCACATCTGAGGCTGGTATCCTGTTTATTTTTGCTAAGCAGAAAATTTTCAAGCAATTTTTTCTGCTTAAGCACAAAGCACAAAAAGAAACATGCTTACCAGAATAAGGTTACCAGCCAAACTAGCATACCACAAGTACAATTTATGACTGGTATCCTGCTCATTTCTGCTTAGCAGAAAATTTTCCAGCAATTTTTTCTGCTTAAGCAGCTCTATGAAATTGGGCCGTGGTCTGTGCCGCCTACACTCAGTGAGCTGTTCTGAAGTTCTTAGCAATCGTGTTTTAAATTGTGTCAAGAGATGACAATGACAGATTGACCATCGATGACTAACATACATGATAAGTAGTTGTTATGGTTGTTGGTCATGTTGGTACAATATACAATTGTTGAGTAATCTCTGCTTAAATAAATAAATAGAATCATGTGAGTCAGTATTCAGTATGCAGTGTTATTGAATCTGACATTCTGCATACAGCCCACAATGTAAACACTGTGTACTGTACAGTGGGGACTACAATTCGTCACCAACACCACGAACTGACACACTGTGTACAAAACCAGGTTTTTTTTAGTTTTCAGTTTTGTGCATGTTTAGACCATGGGCAGTTTCACGGGAAAGGTTGCAAAATGAAAAATGGGAAATCAATGGTTTATTTGATAGGAAGACTTTGTTGGAATTTGCTGGTTTTTGTCTCACAAGGACCTGTATGTTGTAGCAATCTCCAGAAAAAAATTCACAGTTCTACACATTACAGTTCTCAAATTATAAGCTCACATGGGTGCTAAACCACAAGGTTTGGAGTCTCATTCACATTTTCTAGAAACTGCAATTAGTGAGAAATAAAAATAAATGCCAGTGCAGCCACCCAGACTTGCAGGGACATTGAAGTATGTCCCAAAAATCTGTACACCAAACTTTATTAGGATTGGCCAATTTGTTTTTTTGTTATGCCGTTTTGAGTGAGATTTTGATGTAGCTGTTAAATGTTTTTGCAAAATGTCCTTTCCTGAACATGGTATTTTATTCCAGAATTAAAAGAAAGGAAACACAACTTATTGCCTGTCAAAATGACGCTACACACTCCAGTAATCAAGTGCAAAAAGATTAGAATTGGGAAATCACACGTAAATTTGATAAAGCAGCTTTCCCATATGCTACTCAAAAGTAGGTTAAAAATGTCCTTTCCTGAACATGGCTCCCCTTTTTTTACAGGAAGTCAGAGATGACACTTTTTGGATATAGACATGTACCTGGGGTTAGACTTACTAGATTTAACACAATATAAAAAGATTCAGATTCGAACCTTGCTTGCTGTCATGACATTGTCGTTAAACGGTGTTGTCCTTTCCTGAACACATAGTTTAACAGAGTACTTGGCAAAACCATTGTTGCTGAAATTGGATGTAGTATATATTTATATTGTATGTACTATATGTGTTTTATAATTAAAACTAATAAAATGGCAAGAAAGTGTTAGTGTTTTGTCCTCACAGGTCATTTACTGACTCGTGTTTACACACAAAAGGAGTACACATGTGCATATACATTTATCTGTATAAGTCACACTTAAATCCAATGTTTGTCAGGAATTAGACAATTAATAGTTTTTTATCATCCCTTCCTCAAAATTCATGCACTAGTTTGAGTCAATTTAATTAAAATTTACTGTTTTAGTCTAGTTTTTGTGTATTAAAGTGTTCAGGAAAGGACAAATTTTTTTAACAAGTTTAACAACAACCTGATATACACTGTTTTAACAAATCTTTCTGTGTGTGCAGCTATTTAATTAGTTAGTTTTGCTAAAATTTTTGAAAAGAAAAGCATTTTGTTTGTAGCTAGGGAAGAGTGAAATCAAACTACATTGTATCCATGTGGAAGCAAAACATGAGAATGATGTAGCCAAGTGTGACGACAAAAAAAACCATTTTGATTGTATTCGATATGCATCTTATAGACAGGTTTTTTTATATGCAAAGAAAATTGTAGGACCGAAACGCACTCAAAATGTTCAGAAAACTTTTCTTTGATGCACATATGCATGCGCCCACACAGAAGAAAAGGGTGTTTTTGTAGGGGAAGGGGGTGGGATGGGGAAAGAGATGTTAGAATTTACTTAAAAGAATTTTTTTTTAGATGAGAGTTTTCAGAGTTAAGAGCTATAAATTCAGTTGGTTTTGATGTGGTGTTTCAGGATATTTGAATTTAAAGTTACATTACTTCAAAGTCATACTGATTGATTATTTGTTAGATTTAAATTTACCAGAGCTTTGTGGCTATTGATGTGCCTATTCCTTAGATCCCATTTTGTTAACATAACAAAACCTTGCTGACTGAACAGTGTTCACTGGGTATGTTGAATTATCTGGGCATTTCTTTGTGGAGCATACATGTATCAATGTCTCAATTTAATGTTTTCACCAGCAGTGATTTATTACATTTGAAGCAATTAGACATTACTTCAGTTTACTGTCATTACATATGCAAGGTTCTATTCTAAACCTTGTTAAAATTGTGTCCTTTCCTGAACAAAAAACACAAAAGTTAGTTGCAGCATAAACAAAGTACAAACTGACCTGCTTTAGAAATGTACAGAATTACCTCTCAACTCTAAAAACCTTTTAAAATTTGTTTCTTCTAACAAGTAATTTACTTTAAAGTGCCTTGGATATTTACCTACTTGTACATTAGTGTGCTGATACATAATGCGTAGTGATGCATCATGCAGGCTATCACACACATTTTATCAGCTTTATTGCATTCTCTTTAACAACTATGTTCTAGTAACATATGCTACTCTACTGCCCCTCTTAATTAGTTTTGTTGTTATATTCCTTGTCATGTTGCTTCATAACATCTAACTTGACCAAATGTAGTATTTGTTAAAACTGTTGTCCTTTCCTGAACAAAACGGAACCTTTTTATAGCAATGATAAAGACCATGGTAATTTGATAACGCAGCACACTTTAAACACAATTTATTTGCCAATTGTTCTACCATGTATACAACCCATGAACACAAGTGCAGATAATCAGGAGACTGCATGGTTTTCTGTAAAACAGAAACGGAAGTTTGTGGTTCAAGGAAAAAAGAGTTAAAAAAAAGAATTTTCAGTCAAAAAATGAATTTACATGTTTTTTGGTAGCCTACAGTGCATTAATATTCAAGACATGACTACTGTAATGATTGTCAATCATTTTAAAGCAACACCAAGCATGTTTGAGATGTGGAATTGGCAGTTTATGACATTCACCTTCTTTGACCAGTATTGTGGTCTGCAAAGTGTAAAGTGTCTAAAAAAAAACAAAAAGAAAACATGTTTAAGCTCTGAAATTCACATTTTCTAGTACCTTTATAATGTACATTTCAAAAAATAAAGATGTTTTATCGATACTACAAGTTTCATTTTTGACCCTCCGTGAGACTTTTTTGCAACCTTTCCCGTGTAAATGCCCCCATGTTAGCCGAGGCCTACAATTTCATGAAGTTTCAACGCTTCAGGAGCTTGACTTTTTTAATTACGATGATGAGGCTAAGCAACTTTGCACCAGAACTGGAAATTTTCGCCACCACGAACTGACACAGAGGTTCAATTTACCATTGCAACACACGGTGCGCACAAACCTCAAAAGTGAAAAAACGTTTCCATGAACTGACACAAACCCTTGGTGTGTAGCGCGCACGCTGACCTACATTTTCACGAACTGACACAACCGCATTGTAATACATTGGATGGTGTCAGTTCGTGGCGACGGAAAATGCCTGGTTGCGTAAATTTTCGTCGCCACGAACTGACACAAACCTTTCTTACTTTATTGCTTATTAATTTAGGACAAAAAGCAGTAAAAAGCACTGTTTATATGAAGTTCAAAGCATCAAGTTCCCACTGTAAGAAAACTAGTTGAAAATACCTCGGATTTTTGCAGGAAAACTTCATTTTAAAAAACGTTCAACTTCAAATGCTGTTTTCTCAGATTGCTACTTTTTACTGGTATCTACGTGTGTGTCAGTTCGGGGTGTCGGTGACGAATTGTACGTAGATGTTGACCCCCCCCCCCCCCCCACACACCCATGAAGTTGAATTTGGCAATGATTATTTGGTTCAGGCAATAGTCTGATTTGGCTTGAAATTACCCCTAATGCACTATCTAACAGCAACAACAAATATCAGTTCAAATTATTTTCAGTGTGTAAGCCTGCATGCCATTATAGGTTGGAACATTTTTTATGTTGTTTCAGGTACATAAGGGTAGGGTCATCGTTTGGTTTTTCTCAACATGATGCTGATTTATAGGCAAAGTTATCAAAAAGAATTACAATGAAAGTCACACTAAGAAAGTTTCAGTTGTTGTCTACTTGTTGAAAAAAAAAAAAACAGGAACAAAAAACTTTCACGGAATTTTCACAAGAGCTTTGAATCCATCCACATTTAGCGATATGAGAGAGGGTACCAGCCGCATCCCTGGCCGCAGAATTCACAAACGGATACCATGGAAATTTTAATCTTCAAAAGTCGCCTCTAGGTAATCTTTGGTTAAAAATTGTCAACATACTTTCATTGATTTTTTAATCAACCGGGGGCAGTTCAGATGAAAACATTTCCTGAAATGCTTACTACCATTACCATCTGTATAATACGTAGACTTGAGAAAAGTATGGCAGAGTGGCCTCCATAAAAGCCAGGCTTGCTAATCTGTCACTCTTGTAAATAATTCTCCCAAACTACTTAGGAAAAATATGCGCGAAACAGCACTTTGAAAGCCATCAAAATATTTTACCCTCAGCATTACGCAGGTCTGATTGAGAGGCCGGCACTCTCAATAGAATTATGTTTGCATCAATGATCTATTTGCACAATGTAGGCAGGTTATTTGATCCTAGACCATGTAGACTTGAAAATTGTCAACACAGCGGATTTACCACTCTTAGCTGATGACCGGACATTGACCAAACAACCATTGATTCTTGCCACCATGCTTCAAGCACACACCGGATGAGAGCAAGTTATGACAGGAGAAAATTTATGGACATGATTAAGACTTGATTGGATGGCATGGGGTTGGGGGGCATTGGGTAGGAGGCCAGAGAGATTTAATTTCCTGTTTGATATCATCTGTAATAAATATATTGTGGTGTTAATATTTGATTACACGTTATAAAAATATCTTGGACGGTACAGGAGCAGGGCTTGAAATTTACACTGGACCACAGGCCCGAGGCCAGTGTTTGTTAGTGTTGGGCCGGTAAACTTATGATCGGACAAGTCCGGGGGTCTTGTGATTTTTGACTAATATTACCTCATCTTTAATTTTAAAAGCTATGTTCAAATGTTGACTTTGAGTCTGACAAATATCTTTCAATTCTGTTGAGTATGACAGTTTTGAGATAAATGAGGTCAATCTTCTCTTAGGGCTACAATGTAGCTACATGTACATGGGTAGTTGAACAAATGAAAACAAGTTTAATTTTGATACTGTGTAGGATTTTTTTTTCTCATTTTGGTTTTCGTCTTTAAACACATTTTCTGTTCTGGTAAAAGTTTTGAGCTACAGTACAAGCCCTGCAGTTTTGTGGATTTATCCCCCAAGTTTGAGCCCTGAAAAGAATGGTAGAGTCCAGAGCTGTTTGAGAGAGCTGCCGTGTGGAGGGACCCGTTTTCTTTAGTCAAGTGGTTGCTGGACACCATTTTCGGTCCAAATGCAGCACAACCCAATGTGCAGTCTAGACTGGCACCCTGTGTGCGCACTATGCATTTTTGGGACCCAAAATGGCTTCTGATTGCAAGTTGTCACAACTCTCTCAATAACTCTGGTAGAACATGTAGAATCATGACATGTACTGTATGGTAGAATCTATAAAATTCTATAGGGTAGCCAGTGGCTACAACCTTGCTGGACCTCATTAGTATTGATCTCATAGAGTTGTTTAAAAGTTACTAAGTACAAATGTAGGAACTGTACACCAGAGCTTGAGTTTTACACTGGACTGTAGGCCCGAGGCCAGTGCTTTTAGTGTCAGGCTAGTAAACTTATAACCAGACAAGTCCGGCAGTCTTTTTTCATTTGAATAATCAATATCTTGCTGTGTAATATTGACAAGAAACAAGTTTTGTTCAGAAGTTGACTTTGAGTCTGAAGCCTTTCAATTATGTTGAGTAATAAAATCTGCATGTACATACCCCCAAAGACAAATGGGTAAAATCTTAATCTTTTCTTACATGTCTTTGTGCTTGTTCACTCAAAAACAGTTTTTCTTAATGTTTGATTTTGGTCTTGTAAACAGTTTTCTTGAGCCACAAGTCCTGCAGCCTTGTCACATTTCCCCTCAAGTTCAAGCCCTGTGCACAAAAGTGTAATTCAAAAGCCCTGTTCGCACTGGACTTATTTTGGGTAAACTAACCGAGCAAATGGGTAACTTAACCATTTTAAGTCCAATGCGAACAGCCCAGTAAGTTTCCCTCCCAGGCAACTTACCCGACCTGAATGGGTAGTTTAACCGACCCACGTCTGCCCGGTTAAATTGACCAGGTCTGTTTAACCGAGCCGAAAAGTCCAGTGCGATCGCGATCTGGGTAAAAGCCGTCCTGGTAAAAAGCCACATCCAATCCCCCGACCCGCCGCGCCACACGTAGTGTACACGTATTATGTAAGTATTTACACGTCCCACGCACATGTAATTTACACGGACGGAAGTTCGGTTGCACTCTCGCTGTCATGCATCCCGGTCAAAGGTCACGGCAAAAGCTCCCTCTTGTGTCTGTCCTAAGTTAGTCGGTTAGTTTTACCGGTCGTGTCGGTTAGTTTACCCACGTCAATAATCCAAGTGCGGACGCTGGTAAGTTTCACCTATTGGAATGTTAACCACGGTCTCGGTAAAACATTAATCCAATGCGAACACGGCTTAAGAGTAGTCTCCATTTAAAGGTCAAGTGAGGTCACAGATTTTGTTTAAAAGCCACTTTTACAGGCAACCAGGCAATCATCATTCAAATAAAAACATTTACTACTGTACATAATTTAATTTGGGATGTTTTGTAAGATTCTAATAGAAAAAAGGTTTCTTGCGCTTCCAAAATGTTGCAATTTTAAAAAATTTGTGTGTGTGCATGCAACACAGATTTGATTGCTTGCTTCCAAGCTGCCGGCTGTCCTCTGTATTGTGTGTACGGAGCCATTCAGAATATTCAATGTTAAACAATTTTATTATTATTTTTTTCTTTTCAAATTTGTGGGTAGGTGGGTCATGGGTGACAAGAAATAACTGAAAATCGAAATTCAGTTTTTTTGTAAAAAAAAAAGTATATAAATTAACAAACGAAAAAGAAGAAGAAAAAGTACCCAGCATGCCAAGATACTCAATTCAATTCCTGATTTTAAAAACTACAAAGTTGTTTGTTTAAGCCAGAAAAAAACATTGAAAACTACTGATGTTGGAGACCTTTGGTCTTAAAATCTGGTTCATTTGAGGCATTACTTTGTTCTTCAGTGTATATATTAATATTATGAAGCCATTCAATATTTAAAAATCGAACTTTGGGGTGAGTGGGTGGTTCAAAACAATTTAGAAAAAAAGAAAGAAATGAAATTGATTAACATTGACTGTTCTGAATGGCCCCTAAAAAGTGCAATGTTTTGTGCATGACTAGCTTTCTTGTGTCCAGAACTGCGTGGGTGCAAAACCTGACTAGTCTAGTGAAAACAGAGACTGCCTTGCCTGTTCACACTGGGACAGCCTTCAAACCAGTACAATTGATATAATGTGTAAACAGTCAACAGTTCTTTCAACAGTGTTGTGTGTTTTAAAAACATGCGTTTCTGGCATACCCTGGGTAGAGTTGCTTTGGCTTTCCCATCACACACTAACTTTTAAAATACAGTACAATTTATTTTATATATCTCTTACGTACATAGCCTGTCTAGAGTACTTTTGTTTGGTGCAAAATTGTAAGAACTGCAACTGAACAAAAAAGGCTCCTTGATTTACAAAAGGTACATTGTAGGGTCATGCACTGTACGAAATGATTTGACAAAATTTGAAATTTTTATCCGAAGGCCTATTTGTCATAAAGATAGTAATGGTAGTAAGCATCCTAATTTACATATGTACGAAATGATTTTGTCTGAAGTACCCCAGTTGATTAGAAATTGTAATCAGAAAATGCACGCTGGAAAATTTGAATCTCCAAAGATCACCTAAAGGGGGACTTTAAGAGAATCAAATTTCCATGGTGTCCATTTGTGAGTGCTGTGTCTGGAGATGCAGTTGGTACCACCTCGCTAAACTGGATGGATTCAACCTTGATGAAAATGCTGAGACAGATTTTTCCTGTTTTCTCAACAAGTAGACAACCCTGTACACGTACATATTCAGCTGAAACTTTCGCAATGAATTTTTTTAAATCTAAGTTCTTGATAATTTGGCATAGATTAATAAGCATTACCTCGACAAAAACCAATCTATGACCCTACTTTTAAGTTACAAACGAGGTCTGTACCAACTTGTACATATACACAAGTCTTAATTTAATTAACATTTGTTTGTGAAGTCTTTTCAGTTAATCGCAATATTTGTTGACCTTTTTTCTTCTCTGCAATGTAGAGTACATGTACATATTCCCCGTTGAACTATATTTTGTTCAGACTAATGTACGTAGCATTCTGACTTAAGAGTTTTGAAGATGCAGATTGCATCACTAGGGAATTGAGTATTGGCAACGTCAGGCCCAAAATGTGTTATTAATGTGAAAATCTGATGCTAGCAGACATGCTAAACCCTGATTAAGATGGTAAACTATGACAGATTGAGCTGAATCTGGTTGATTAACACCCACGGCACTGATTCAATGTATTCCAGTACGCCATTACCAGAATTACCTCGGAATCAGACAACTGCCGTAGGTGCCCCTTTTTGCTGTGGTTGCCTTCTTAATGAATGGATATTTAGGCCATGACCGAATTGGCAACTCCTGGTATGGCTACAGCTTGATCGCCATGTCATCATGTCTTGAATTATATGATGCCTTAGCAACACCCTTGGCTCTAGCCGTAGCCACCAATTCCGATTCTTGGCTAGGTTACATTTCCCAAATCCATGTGTACATTAATTGTGTACTTTAACCCTAACCACCATTAGGGTCTCTCTACAAAGCCTGCCAAATACAACACAATGCAACACAGTTGAAATGAGAACCATGCCATATGCAACAAGGGATTTTGTTGCATTGTGTAGGCATGCTGTTTGTGAAAGGACTGAGCAATGGTGTTTGCCCTGCTAAATGCAACAGTATGCACATAAGTGTAATGTTTAACTGTTATTATACAGTCTTTTGAATATGATTTGAATTATGATTCTTACCTAATATTACATCATACTTCTCAATACTTTTCCCATAAAAAATATTTTGAAATACCCATTATAAGTTGTTCAGATACAGTAGAAGCACCCAAACCTATATGAAGTCACTTCACTGCTGAATGCAACAAATTCAGTCAAAAAATGACATCTGAGTTGACTGCCAAATGCAACAGATCACAACAACTATTACCATTTGGTGCATATTGTTGCATTTAGCATGGTTAGGGATAAGTATGCATTCATGTTAAATGGATTTGTACATACTGTACAGTGAGTTGTGTGTGATGTGATGCAAGTTTTTGACAAGTAAAGAGGAAAATTGCTGAGCTCCTTCAATTAAACACTTTCGAAGCCCGCTACAGTAAATGACTAAAGAGGGGGTTAAAGTTAAATTCAGTTTTGTGCTAATACTCATTTTTCAATACATGAATAGATAGAGTCCTTTTTTGCCATCTGTATTGATTTATTTATTCTGGTTGTGAAGCCAAGGATTCTCAGAAAAGCGAACTAAATGACTGTACTAGCCAAGAACCCCACGGAGAGAGGACAAGGAAGGAAGTTTAAGTTTTAGATGTGGGAGGAAAACCCCAGAGAATTGTTCCAGGGAAAACCCATGCAATCAGGTAGAGACTGAAAACCCAATTCACGTGTATAGTGCCCCTGGCAGGATTCAAACTGGAGTCCTAGAAACCACTTAAAACGCCAACCCGATAGTTGATTATTTACGCCCACTGAAACCCTTCCAGTGTGAAATTTTAAAAACATCCAATGACGTCAAACTTTAAATGTAAGTGTCTACAGGTACATTTTTGTTATATTGAAAAGGATTTTTTAGTTCACTCTTGAATTTCCTAGATTACCAATCAAAACAATGTTGAATTTGACCTTTTGACTAACACAACATGTTGGTATGGAATGTATCAGACATTTATTGTTGACATCCAATGACGCCAAGTTTCAAATTTTATTCTGAAAGAGTATGAAATAAATGACATTTTACACCATTTGAATGTGAGGTTAAAGACAGTTTAATTTGTTCTCCACTTTCATAGATAGTTCCCAATGGACGCCATCTTTACGGGCAAATTGCGTTTTGGCCTGCAGGGGCGTCAAGCGCTCAAATTATTAACGCAGCCGCGCTGTTCACTAACCAATCAGGCAATGAGTTTTGTGAAATGTGCGCATGCGGCACGCCGTTCTCATACAAAAAGCATGACTGTGTGTTCCAAATTGCCCGTAAAGATGGCCGATTTACGTCATTTTGCAACCTATCTATAAGGACTTTAGGCCTATCTATTGGAAAATAAGTGGACCAGTCCTGGAATTTCATCTTTGAAAGGCAACAAGGCCATATTCATTTTGCAAAGGGCACTTCCAAATTCAATGGGAAAGTTTTAAAGGGGCACCAAGGGCAACAGAAGCCATGGCATCTGTGGCCTCCTTGTAATTCCAGGCTTGTGGAATTTGACCTTTGAACCTCTCTTTAATATTGTTATTTGCACAGGGCAATGTCATAAAGGAATGATTTGTATCTAAGTGCTTGTTGACAAGCAGGGCATTGGCCAGAATTTTCAAATTGGGTGTCCAAATTTGTTGTAAATTGAATTACTGAAATGAAAATTGCTCACCTACTGTACATGTACACATGTATACTAACTGTACACATGTGTATCACTATTCTGTACGTAGTAGGCCTACATACATGTAATGTGTTTTGAAATAATATACAACTATTTTAAGACATATTTTGAAGGATACAGTACCATACAAAGTAAGAAAATTTAATGATATTTGTAACGATGGGATTTTAAACTTTTAATCAAAGTATAAAAAGCAAAACAAAAACAAAAACAAAGTAGCAACAAAGGAAATTTGCAGCTAAATGAATGATATCAAATTTAAAGAACCCATGTTTAAAACATGGTTACCCAAATTCACTTGGAGGCATGGTGGCTAAATCTTGCCGGCAGTGTTGCTGTGTTCAAAAGGTTCAAAAACAAAAACAGTTGGTAATGCATCGTGGCGCAGTGTTCTAAAGTGCTGGACTCGAATCTCAGTCATGACACTTGTGTCTTTGAGCAAGGCACATCAGCATGACCAGTAATTGCTTCTCTTCACCCAGGAGTAACTTGGTACATGTAACATGTACCTGTGAGGTCAGAGATGGTGGTTGTGATTGATTTACATGTAGCTTGATGCACTACTTACTTGTTAGCCCAGACTGCGTACTCCCCAGGGAGCTGAGATGGTTTGAGGATTGAAACAAGTGGCCATGTGAACAGGGGTAATAATGCTCTTGATCAGTGCCCAATTTTAAGGCTTTGCTTACGGCCAAATTCCGCACTTGCGGTCACCATTCTCTGCTTATTTTGCAAGCGCAGAATTTCTGCTCTAGTTGTGTAAGGGTGAAGAATGCCTAGTAACGTGGAGTACACACGCAAAAAGCAAAAATTCTCTGCTAACCGGTGAAATACGCTTGACGTAAGCAAAGAATTCCCTGCTTCTGTAAGTGCTGATTCTTTGCTTACGGTAAGCAATGCCATGAAATTGGGCCCTGTAGTCAAAAGTGCTGGACCCAGGAACTAATGTTAATTATACTGCAACTGTCATGAGAACAAACTGTCCTTGGGCCTATACGCACATATGTATAAAACTTTGAAACAAACATTGTCAAATTTAATTTACAGGAAAAATTTCCCCCCAAAAGTACATAAAAATATGTATGTCATTTGCACAGATCGTACGTACATGTATGATGTAGTATGAACTTTTAAAATGAGTTCACCCATCTTCCATACAAAACATGTTTACATTTTTATGGACACAAAATTCTATGAGTCAAATAGCATCATCATGCATGTAAAATGTTGGCATTCTCCATCATGTCCATCGGAACTGCCTCACAATTACGTGCTCCAGTTCCCCCATCAAAAGGCTTAATCAACTCTGACTCGTCCTGATGATAAAAACAAGTCCACATCAGGGGAGGGAACGGATTGACCAACCCACCAAGGAATGATTTTGTTTTTCAGTCATTCTCTGGAGATAATTGCGATGCAGCGCCGGATGTTGTCAGCTCTTAAGCTGTGAATTCAAGTGAAGGTGCTGCATTAGCTATGTGTGTGCTAAAACCATGTCTCCAAACCATTGTATCAGTGTATATTGAAGTAGAGAGGACTTGGTTGTACACCCATAGGCCTGCACCTGTACATCAAGATATTAATCAATCGTGATTTGAGTGATTGGTTGTTTTTTTTGCACCTGGCTGCCTGCCCAGAAGTACACTAAGTGCTCCTGAACAACCCCTTTCCCTTTTTTTCCCCACCACTTGACATGTCATGTACAATCAGACTGTTGTACATTGTGGTATTTTTGAATTGGATTAAGGGATGTAATGATTTCTTATCATTTTAAAGAAACTACACTGTCTGTCAAAACTTGCAGTTTAGTGGGCCTGCAGTTTTGACGGATTCTTGTAGCCTAGGGTCCTAACGCACAACAATTTGAGTAAAAAACCACAGGGGAAACTGACTGGGTAAACTTACAAAATAATTTTAGGTTGGACAAAGAAAAATTGACTAGAGCGGGATTTGAACCAGAAACCTCAGGATTTTGCTGGTGCTGTAAAACCAACTGAGCTATAACCCTAATGTTGGCGGTCTCCGTATTTTGGTCAATATCTTTGTTCGGGGGGTGCCAGTCAGAAGCCATTCAACCTGTAACTGCCGTATAGCCAGGGTTTACGATACAACCTGGGAAGCGGCAGAAGAGGGATCGTCCTAAGGGGTCGCAACTTTTTTATTTCAAATATTTGAAAGTAAACTTGGGTGTGATCTCTGGCTATGTCAGTTACGCACTGAATGGCTTCTGACTGGCCCCCCTAACATGTAGCTCAGAAAACACACTTCTAAGAAACAATAGGTTACCAACTGTCATAATGTAATGTACAGTACATTTGTAAGTTGTGACTGGTAGCTGCTTTTAAATTGACAAAATGATTTGTTGAGTACGTTTTCTTGTGAACAGCTTCGTGAAGTCAGTCCTGCTTCAGTGAATGAATTTAAATCACAAATGTCTTTGAGTTCCTTGGGCAATGGGCCCAAGAGAAATCTGAGTGATTGTCTTTTAATGTAAATTTAATACACTGTATCTGATCTGTATAGTCAATGTATTTGTAATGTGAGAGGCTGTGGAATTTCCCATAAAATAAAATAAAAAGTACTGCGGAATGACATTGTTCCATAGTAGAGCATAATAAGGGAATAAAAGAGTGGGCAGCTCTAGTTCTTAATCGGCTGTTTAAAACTGGCAGGGTCCTCCTGCAGGACGACAGAAATCAAATTATGTCAACAAGTTTAAGTGCCAATATTAACATTTTCTTGGATCACCATCGTGACCATCGGCGCAATAATTGCGTGGTATTCGACATTTGTCGCTATCTCACGAATACAGTAAACATAACTGCCTCTAGTCTTAGTGTTTGTGCAGTCGCTGTGTTTGTTTTGTGTAAGGCTCCAAAAGCTGGAGAAAGCTGCAAGTTTTTTTACAGAGGAAAGTTTCTGTACATTAGGGTTTGCCTATAACTTTTTTAGTGACCGTGGCCAGCAGGACCAGTTAGCTTGTCATTTCAATAGTCCGTCAGCTTTTTCACTCGTCAATATTTCAAATGAAATGGGGATGCTTTTCAACACTGAACTGAACCAGCCACCAAACCACTTGGAGTGATTTTTGACTGGTCCTCTTGTGTTTTAACTGGCATCTGGCCAGCTGATCACCGTTAATAGAGAACGCTGTGCATGACTGACTGATTTCGCTGTTGTTGAGCATCACGCTGGCTGAATTCTTACTTGGCAGCCTAATAAATTTTCTTATTGGCCGTCTTGCTTCAGAACTATGTAGGACCAGCGATTACATTAGCGTTTCCCTGGTACTGCATAATGGGCACCAGTGATAAGCCAATATCCCTGTAGTATTGCGTCATCTGAAGTGGCTTTTGGACACTTTTTTTTTGGGGGGGGGGGCCATTTATGACAACAGCGAAAATATCTTGCTACAACGTAATGTGTCACTTGACATGCTTGAAGCGAAAATTTTGGCATTTGCTGTGCGTGATAAAATGAAGGGAACCGACGGCAGTTAAACAAAAAAGGGCACAGAAACTAATTATTTGCTGATAAGAAATGTCAGTGATTTTGAGGGCATCAAGATAATGGTACAGGACACCGAAGGCTCGCTGTCGTCGGTGCCGCTGGTTACTCAGGGGCCTGTATATTGATTTGGATCTTTTCTTTCAAATTGCTTTTAAAGTGGTGGTCAGTATTGTTGCAAACTTGTGAGAGACAGCGACAGTGTATCATCTCAATCAGTTAGGAATAATTTTTGTAGGAAGCGGTTGTTTTGTCACACAAGTTGCATTTTAAATGAGTTTTGTGGACGCAGTTACAATTGTTTAGTATGCCATACTCCACTCTCCAGATAAACAGCCTCAATCCTCCAAAATCAACAGATACGGTATACAAGTTCACGTACAAGGTTCCTCAGTGCTTTCATAATGCACAATGTTGGTGAACGCCAAACGTTCCTCTAGCCTCCGAAAACATACAAAAATGGACGACATTTCACAAAAGCAATCAATGTTGATCGGCCTAAATATCTGATAAAAAAATGTACAGATTTTACATGTTTGTCCTTGCTATAAAATTGGAATACAAAATTCTATGGTTATAAATAATTAATGCATGACACGGTTGTTTGCACGCATGTCTAAAGATGCAGTACATGTAATTTTAAAATGTGTTCATTTGTATGCTAGCCCTCAAGTCTTTTTGGAACTAAATTTACAATTCTTGGTTTCGGGCCTGCCGGCATGACCGTCATTGATCCATTTCTTTGCATTTCTGGACTAGTGGAAAATTACGTGTAGCCTGCACAACGGATCTATGCTTTTTTAACACGCTACGTTGTATGAAATTCCCACAAAAAAAAGCAATCCAAACTTAATTTAAGATATGATTTTAGCATTCTGATTATATGTATGTTAATTACCTGAAATATTCAACGAGCAATTAATGGCCTGACGTTTTGACCCTAGGAGGGTCTTTCTCAAAGGTTAAAAGCCTTTTAGCCTTCAAGTCAGACTCTGCTAGGGCCGAAATGCCAGGCCATTAACTATTTGCTGCATATTACCGTAGGAATTTTTGGTTGGTAAGCAGTTTGGAACAGCTAATTCTAATTTCTTAAGTACATGTAGGCCTGTGTACCTAACAAGGAACAATAGCACTATGTAAAACCATTGTAAAACACGCACGTGTGCCCGGATATAATTTTTTGAAATACATATGTGACGAAAATCTGTTTTGAAATGACACAAATTGTAACATGATAGTCTTACATTAAAATAGCTCACGTTTGTACCAACAAGGAAGGCACTTGAACAAATAGAAACAGAAACATTTTATGGAGAAAAAAAAAAAACTAACAGGGTGCTGTGGCGCATTCAGCAGCCAGTCAGAAGCACCTTGGCAAACCCCTTCTCTTAGCAATATTAAAGTATAAACTGGGTTCTTTTACGTGCATATACTGTAAATACAACACACTGGACCTACGACTTTTTGTCCCATCTGAAAAGAAGCCTACACACATGTACATTACCAATGTAGCCTGCACATCCTAAATGGTAAAGATTTGTGCTCCACTGGTTTAGGATATGCATGCATGGGGATGTCAATTTATGGTCAATCTGACTCACTGCTTTTTAAATATTCCAAGGTTGGGCACTTAAGCTTTTTATGCCCAGTGTTTAGTGCTTTTTATGATCATACATATGGATCATGTGACTCGTGACATCACATGGTTACAAAATAAAGCCTGTGTGAAACTTTTGAAGGGGCACCAAGGCCAAGACCAGGGGCAACAGAGGCCATGGCCTCCGTGTAACTCAAGGCCAGGATTTAGTGAAATTAAACTTAACATTACTACATAGACAGGAGAGATTCAAGATAGGAAGGATCAAGGGTGTGTGTAATATGGTACATAACATTTGTAGTAGTTGGAATAAAGACCATGTGACCTGTTACAGCACTACATGTTTGCAAAAGAGCCACAGAGCCTGGACTTCCTGCATGCACAAATTGCACACAAGCCATTGGAAGAAAACAAAATCTTACATCTTATGAAGGTTGCACTGTCTGTTTTTTATCAACTTTTGAATAGAAAAGAAGACACATCTCAAAACTTGTTTAGCTGTTATTTTTATAATGTAACTCTTCTGCTGAAGACGAGCAGATCGAAACGTTGAGACCACACTGGCTCTTTTCAGAGGCAACACTCCTTCCTGAGATACACATGGTTGTACCTGCAATTTTACTAGTTATCGTACATTACTTCTTCAATTTATGTTGAAATTGTGACAGCAAATGTAAAACTTCCCCATATGTACACTGTACATGTATGAACAGTATCTTGCCTTCCAGGAAATGCCCCGGAATGTACAGGTACACTGTACAAGGTCTACATTGTGTATAGTCACATCCCTATCTTAACAATATGACATCATCTGTAGGAGTGTTAATTGTTATGGCAGGGTGTGGGTTTGACAGTTTTGTGGCTTGAACATATCACTATCAGGAAGCTATAGTCATTTGAACTTTAGATCATTTCTATGTTGGAGTGGTGAGTTAATAGGTTTCAGGTTTCAGGTTTTGTATCCTGTCATGTTACGGTTGTGTAGCCTACGTGTACTGGCTGCCTTCCAGTACAGATTGTTGGTGTAATGCAGAGAATTAGAGGGTTACAACTTTACTCAATTTTTCTGGTTAACGAAATGCTGAGTATGCTCAGTGAAGTGGACCGTGTTCTACTCTAGGTGGTGACTAACTGACTAACTGACTGATGAAAGTACACTTGAAACAACTATGACTATGAGTCTGATCTTATTTTGTCATACATGTAAGGTGACTTGTACATATCAACACAATTGTTACAGAGGTGCTTGACCTACCTTACATTGGGCTGTAGGTATGTCTTGCACTAAGGCAAAGGAAAGTCAAAGGAGTAGTCAAAGCCAAGAGTCAAAGTTGGGAAGATGTTTGATGGGATTTTGGTGGCGGGGGAATTAGTCTGATTTTGAAATAATGTCACACAGAAATAACCAGGGATGTGATTTCTCCATCTTTTTGGAAACCCCCCCCCCCAAAAAAAAAAATAATAATAATAATAATAATAAATATATAAAAAGAAGAAGAAAAAAAAAGGAAAATAAAAAAAAAATTAAAAAAATAAAAATAAAATAAATTATATAAAAAATATAAATAAAATTAGTAGGGGAGTAGCTTTCGATCCAGACCGGACCTTCGTCAGAGGCATAAAAACATATATATATATTTTTAAATTAAGAGCATAAAAAACATGAAGATACATGTAAAACCAAAATGAATTCCCCAAATTGAGTGCAGATTAGGGCTTTTAAAACAAAAGATAAACATGTAAGTAGGCTTCGAGCTTGCAAGTTTTCGCCCTCGCAAGTGTTCGTGCTTTGCACTCACAGTTCAGTTTTGGGGTTTTTTCAACAGCCTATCACATCCCTGAATAACACAAGACTTATTAGTTGGCATCACAAAGCAAAGTTTTGACATCATCATTTCTTAGAACAAGGTTAAATTATGCAGTGGTCAAGAGGGAAGTAATGGTCAGTACTGGGGGACCTGGAGGTCACAGCCTAGGAATGTGTGTGGTGTGTTTACAGAGAAATGGGCGTGAGTCTGTTGACTAGTAAACAACTGTGGGAGGAATACTAAAGTTTGTAAAAAATCATCCTTAAGTACACTGGTATGGCAGGTCAATGTAAACTGACACACTTGAAACATGTACACAATTCAGTAAACAATAATATTTAGTTCTAGGCTAGGCACAAGAGGGAGAAGAAACTGAAGAGCCTAAGGAATTCAGACATGATAATGTTGCATTTAGACTGAGGGGCTGATTTGTGACACAGTTAAGCATGAGTGTATTACGTAGTAAGGAAAATACGTGACTGTAGGTAACTGCAAATTACACTTTGTGAAGGCCTGATACTTCACGGCGGCAACGAAGGCAATTGCCTCCGTTGCCCCTGGTCATTGGTGCCTTGGTGCACCTTGAAAGCTCCAATACAAAATTACAATGTCCTCATAGTCATAGAGGTGCCCTTTACCAAGGAGAAAATGTCTTGGTGCCCCTGATATTGAAGAAAAGTGACTTACAACTTTATTGTCATTGTACGATACGCATAATTTACTTTTGTTTGCCCCCCCCCCCCCCAGGGAATGTGAAGTCTTGCGATGTGTGTGCATTTGTAGGTTTGGCGATGGAGAGATTGAAATTGAGCTAAATACAGAATGTGGCGTTGACTGGTGGTCACTTTAAAATTGATGGCCAAACCATCTTACATACTGTGTGGGAAACCAACAGGAACCACTGATAACCAGTTCTGCTTATGTGATGCCCCATGCCAAAACCAGGCACTTCCCACCACCTACAAAAACTCAAAACTGGGTTTATTTGCTCATCAAATACATCTAGATGAAGAGGAGAAGAGCTTACAAATGACACATGTAATGTAGGCCTATAAGATTAAGGGTTGAACAAAGACAAATTGACTATAGCGGGATTTGAACCAACGACCTCCGGATTGACATGCTTGCGCTCTACTAACTGAGCTATCTAGCCCTATGTTGGTGGTCTCCCTATTTTGTAAATATCTTTGTTGGGGGGGGGGGGGGTGCCAGTCAGAAGCCATTCAACCTGTAACTGCCAAATAGCCAGGGATCACAGCCAAGTTTATGATACAACTTGGGAAGCAGCAGCCAGGGTATCACCAGGGGATGCACAGTTTTATTTCAGATATCAAATAGTAAACTACAAAGGAAACTGACTGGGTAAATTTTGAAATGATTTGGGGTTGACCAAAGAAAAATTTACTACAGCGTGATTTAAATCGACGACCTCCGAATTAACGTGCCAGCGCTCTCCGCAGGTAAAGACAATTGGTGAAGACAACAAATCACATTGACCATGTTTGACTTTTAGGTCGTCTCCACTTTTAATGCTATTTTTGCTACCTCTGAGAAGTGCCTGATTTTGGCGTGGAGGGGCATCACATACAAGAAGTAAGCAGGTGTCATATTGTTGTGCCTTTGAAATGGCACTCGAGTAATGTTCACGCATGCACAGAGAGATTGTGAAGGTTTCATGTGGGTGTCTGTCAGCCAACCACCCTCACCCCCCCCCCAACCACCCCCATTGAGTAAAAGGTTGGGTCATACATTGGTTTTTGGCAACGTAATGCTGATATTATAGGCAAGTTATCAAGACAGCAGCTGAATACTACTTGCTGAGAAAACAGCAACAAAAATTCAAGATAATTTCACAAGAACACTGAACCCATCCATGTTTAGCAAGGTGGCAGTGGGTACCAACCGCATCATTGGCTGCAGCATTCTGGCACCAACCCTCAGAAATCTGAGAAACGATTTATGGCTCAGATTCTAATGTGTTTTTTTGGTGAAAAGTTATCCAAGCATATTACATCAAAGGGAATTCTTTCTCAAAATAGTTTATTCTATCAACAGCTGCAGTGCTTCTCACCAAGTAAGTTTTTATGGTCATTAATGTGGGAGTTTTTACCAATCTATGACCGTTCCTTTCACACATACCTTGCTACATAGGCATTCATTTGTCTGCGTGTCCAGGTAAGCAAGCTGCTTGAGTGGTCTCTAAAGATTTCACATCGGAGATCCTTTGCCACTCTAATGCCTTTAGGCTTCATAATGCATGCAGCTTCTAACGACCCTTCCCCAAAATAATCTCAGACAGAGCGCATTAACACACACGCCGACTGCAATTTGGTTGTTGTTTTGGGGGCACGGACATCGCCAGCCGTATTTGTCGGAATATGTCGTGCTTAAAGATAATCAAGGTTATCAAATCAGTTCGCTGTCCATAAGTGCACACACTCAATTTAGCATCCCTCGTTAATGTGTACAAATGAATTATGCGGGAAAGGTTAGACTGTTGTCGGGTACATATACAAGTTGATTGCATCACGCACAATTATGAAATATGGGTGTACTTGGTGCTGAGTAAATGTAATTTAGGAAATGCACACGTACAGCCCTGTACAAATGTATCCTGTGCAAGGCTTGAGGTTTGGGCAACAACCCACGAGACTGCAGGGCTTGTTGCTCACAATTTCTACTCGACCAGAACATTTGTCTTTATGGGTAATACTATCACACTCAACAGAATTGAATAATATTATTATAAATCGGACTCAATAAAAGTAAACATTCGAATACATTTTAAATTAAAGATGTTGGGAGGCATTTTTGTTCAAAAACACAAGACCGCCGGACTTGGGCGGGAGTAATGTTTCTGGCCCTACGCTAAAAACACTGGCCTCGGGCCTGCAGTCCAGTGTAAATTTCGAGCCCTGCTGTAAACATTACCAGAGTTCTGGGGTTTTTACGAATGGCTGATGTAAATGAAGATGTTTATAAGTTCCACCCGTTTGGTTTGTGTGTCAGTGTATTACTACAAGCGTCACATGCAAATAGGTCATCTCAATTTGGCTGAGTGACGTGTGTGAACTAAAACTATCCACAAAAATACAACAGCGTCGTCTGAAACTAATGTAGCAGGGCACTCATACAGAAAAACCAAAGAACCTGTCACTCAGCTTATCACCTGGTCACCAAAACATGGAAGGAGAAATAGAGGGAGACAAAAGCTCAGCTGTAGTTGCCAGGGACATCAGGTTGCTTCTAACTGATCTCCTCAACTTAACGAGGGATGGACATTGAGTGGGCAAATCTCAACTTGAATCTGACCTCGATGGACTAGAGAGACAGAGGGAGAGTGAAGTTGTGATACAGGACATTTTGGTCTTTTTCATAATTTTGATTTGATCGTAGTGCCCTATACTCAGTACAAACATGGAGCTATAGCTCCATGGTACATTAACTTTGTGCCAGAAATGTATGTAGAATTATTGATGGTAAAAAATATGTTTACAAAGTAACAGAACTTTTTAAATCTGAAAGCTACCTCACTTTTTATAAACTTCAAATTCAATGCTTTAAGTAATAACCCACAATGAAAATTGACGGGGGTAAATTTTAAATAATTTGGAGGTGAACAAAAAAAAATGTACTACTGATACAGAGTCAATAGACCCTTCCCATGAATTGTAAATTTTACTTCACCTGCACTTGAAGTGTGTACTGAACGAGAACCTACACATGTACGGTGGCCTTGAAGGGACATCATATATTATCACAAATATGAGTATAAATATTGCAATGTCATGAAATTGCTCAGGGTTGTGTACATGTAGGACTCGAGTATTATTAAATTATTCCATCATCTCTTGGCACCATGTCAACTTAAAGACAAGGAGCACAAAGTCGTGTCCAACCGAGAAGGCTTGCTTCCTTAAGGGTCTGTATACGTTTGGTAATGACTCTGAAAAATAATGGCACTAAAAACTAACTTGGTAAGAAGTACAGCAGCTTTGGATAATGCAGTTTGAGGAACATTTCACCTCGAATTACTGCGGTTATGGAAAAAGAAATCACTATTTATCCCCAAAAGTTTGAATCTGAGAAACGTTCCTGTCAGTACAATTGTGTATTCCTAATAGGGATTATTCTTCATGCGTGGACATATTCTCTCCGGATTTTCGACGATATCTCAAAAACGCGCCCACTATTTGAAAAGAATTTTTCACAGGTCAGTTTTATTGTATATCTACATGTACATTTATATAGGATTAAAACAATCCTGCTGCAAAAACCAAAGGTATACTTTGCCTGTAAGGAAGGGTTCCAAGGTCAAATTTAGTTTTGTGATCCACTTATATTCCAGTAGGTAGAGTCTTATGACATGTATGAAAATGAAATCAAAATTACAAATCTCTTAACCTTACGTTAATACCGTGTAAAATGCCCTTGTGTTTGATACCCTTCAAGTGCAATTTTGGTCAAAATCTGAAACGCTCAATGATCATACATGACATGTCAAATAAATACAGTCTTTACATTTTTGTGAAGATACATGTGTGTAGTTCTTACATTAGTTCAGCCCTGAATTTTCATGGTGTTCAAACAAAATGACACTGAATTTGACCTTTTGCTATACAATTAGAAATCTTTAATGTACAGACGCATTTGTTTTCATGTTCGATGGCATCACGTTTCAAAATTTTACTATGAGTGTCAAGTAATTTTTCCCCATGCCCATAAGGACTCTATCTATTAGAAAATGAGTGCATCACAAAATTGAATTTTACCTTGGAGTGCCTCTTTATAAGATGTCATCTCCGAATGCCTGTACAGGAAGTAATAGGTTTTTTTCCAGTGGGAAGTAACCACTGTATTTTGGTAATGCAGGACTTTCAATAATGATAAAGTGGTAAAGTCTGTAGTGTGTTTGCTCCTAATTTGATTTGCAGTAATTCAATGTGTACATATGGAGCCCCTAAGGTCATAAGAGAGTGTCCCACCTAATACAAGGTGGACAATTCCCATAGGTATAGAAAATCAAACAGAAAGACTAGCTCAGGTTTCTCTATGCTCACAGTGGTCTGCTCTTTACCTGTTCATTGTATGTACTTACAGGTATACATTGCATGTGGCTGAATCATGGGTACACATTCTTCTACAAAGACAGAAACCAAATAACACCAGATGGAGCTAAAAGATCTTTTACATGGTTTGACCATAGAGGTAGAAATAGAATTCTACCTCCATGGTTTGACCAACTTACAAAATAGGCCCCTAATAACAATACTATCAGAGTCTTAAGTGCATGTACAGTACATGTATAATATCTACATGTAGCATTCTCCACTAATAACAAACACCAGGTAAAACACCGGAGGACAAGTCAAAATTCTCTGCGAGTAGTCCGGCTGGCTAGATCATAGAGCCAGGAACTTGCTCTATGGCTAGATCAACTTTGAAAAGCATCCTGATTTAATATGAAGTATGGACCAGTGAAAAAACTGGCGGACAAATGAAGCGCCAAGCTACATGTAACTGGTCCTGCTGGCTTGTCACTGAAAAAGTTAAAGGGCAAACCCTGTGTATCTACAAGGTACTTAAGGCGCTTGAACAAAGAGAAATACTTTTAAAGACAGTTTTGAAGTTTTTTAAATTATGATGTAGCTCCTTATAAGGCCCACTAATCAGCCACTGCCAAAAACACCGGACGAACCTCTTCTCTCAAGTGTAAGTTCTTACATTGTAGCTTTACACAACATACGGGACCAACGGCTTTACGTCCCATCCGAATGACCATAGAATGACCGAAGCACCATGAAATTGCGCCTCGGTCATTAGAGTCTCCCAATTAGAGTCTCATCATGACGTCTGTCATCAATCTCATCACCAACAGAGCCTGAAGGTAGAGACAGTTTGTCCTGCAGCTCTCAGCTTAGTCCAAGTCAATTATTAACTCACTATAGCTTGACTAGATAGCGCCGTGGCTTTAGGACCTTCATAAACAGTTAAAGGAAGCATACATAAATATATGCTTTCAGTGAATTTGTTGTGTACCGCTACACGTGTATGAATTATTCCATACTAAGCAGCTTGAAAGTTTAATTCAGTCAAAAATATGTTTTTTCACATCACGAAATGTCAAATCTGACATTAACATGCATTGACAGATGATTGCTACGTGTACTATAGGAAGTTAAAGGTGCGTATTTACATGCAGGGCTCAAAATGTACACTTGAGTCCGCAGGCCTGAGGCAAGAGATTTAAGTGTCGGGCCGGTTAACTTTACGAGTAGACTTGACATGTCCAGCCCTCTTGTGGTTTTAAATTGAACACTTCACTGTGTTTATCTTTAACATGTTTAAAGGCAGGTAACTTGGTGTATCCTAACGTATGCATAAAATAACAAACCTGTGAAAATGAGTCATTGAAATTGTAAGAAAATAGTGATAGAAAAAAGAAAAAAAACCTTGTTGCATAGAATTGTGTGCTTTCAGATGCCTGAGAAAGGCGTCATGCTTGACAAATGCCTGAAGCCTTTTCTCAAATTAAAATTTTTCGGGTGAAAACTTACCTCTTTCTCTAAAACTATTTTTTTTTCTAAAGTTCCTAATTTCTAACAATGTTTTATATCAAGAGCTCTCCAGTGCTCATTTTCAAGTCAGTTTTTATGGTCATTAATTTTTGGAGTAACTACCCTCCCTTTAACCAATTCAAAAAAATGAAGTTCAAATGTTGACTTAAAGTTTTCTAAATAATTTTAAAACATTGTCATTCTGTCACATGTAGGTATCGAAGTACACATTATATATACACATGTACATGTACTTAAGTCAAAAGACAAGTGAGATTTAAATCTTGTCTTGGTACATGTACTTGTTAAACATGTTGAAATGCAAATGTGTTGGAATGTTTTGGTCTCATTTTGATTCTGGTCTTGTAAAACAAAAACTGGTCCAGTATTTAATTGTACAACATATGTAGGTAGCCTCATGGCATGATTGTCAAGGTTCTCCATATGATTTTTCAAAACTGGGGGGGGGGGGGGGGGGCAGTCTCGGGAGCCATATTTGAAAGTTTGAACGAAGTATGCTAATTTAAAACTAGGACCTCGGAATGTTTTCTACTTGGTGTTTATCTTGGTTTTAAAAGCCCTACTGTGCCCTACTGGAGCATTCAAAGGGTACATCAAGATAATATTATCATTATTTTTTTTGATCTGAAATGAAAAAAACAACACTCGCAAAACCCCAAAACTAAACGAAATTGTTGTTATCATTTTTGTGCGCGTATCGGCCACAATTTGCGTGTATCCCGATCGTAATTCGCAATAGGCCCGGTATGCTAGCTTATGCATGGACAGAACCCTGACTATTGTAAACTGATATACATTACTGCATTAAAGCTTTCCTCCTTCACCCTATGAACACTAGCGTGGATACTCACTAAACATTTCCACCAGTCACTGTGGTCAATAATTAATAGTAAATGTGCCTGTTGGGAAACAATTAGCGTACAGTGAAGGCACTTGGGGGCACAGTATGCGTAAGGTATAGTCGGATAGAAGGCAGAGTGTTTTTAGTCTGGATGATTTTTGTCACATCAGCAGACCTGGCTGGCAGAAGGCGTTGATGTTTGTTTTGAGCACTGCCTACTGCATTATTAAAAATGGATGATCGCATATTAATTTAATATACATGAAGAACTTTCTTTTTACATTAGATGTGTACAATATACATCTCAAATTCAAAATTCTGCACTACTTGGAAAAGGATGTGTTAGTACTGTGAAAGTATAAATAATTCTTGAGATGCCTGGGCATAGATGTAGAATGTACGCAGCTATTTAGACTAGGATTCTCAAATATGTCAAACATTTTGCAATCTTTCGGACTGAGTATATGAGTAGTAGTATGTTTTATTACCAAATAATAAACCACAAGAGAAACTGGTATCATTTGGTATCTGAAATAAAAAGTTGCATCCCCTTAAGGTGATCCCCTGGCTGCCAGGGTGTGATCCTTCTATCAACTGAGCTGTCTAGACCCCTCCAGCTTTCAATGACTTTTTTTATTATTATATTTATCGTTTTCCTTTTGTTAGTATTAAATTTAAAATCTAAAATCTAAAATCTAAAATCTAAAATCTAAAATCTAAAATCAAAAATTTAAAATCACTTAACAATAACCTTAATCTCACTACATGCCAAAATTCTGATTTCCCACTTGCATCAGATCCATAACCATCGTGACCTTTTCCCACATACTTTTAACAATGTTTTACTCCCTCGTAAAATTCTTTGATGGAGTACGTTGAGGAGGGGCTCCAAAGTCAAAGTTTTGTGATCCACTCATTTTCATATATGGATGGATTGGGGGGGGGGGGGATACAAGTCTCTTATCTCGGTTAAAAAATCAGTGTTAAATGTCATGCTGTGTTTGATACCTTTCAAGCGTTTTTGTCAAAATCAAAAAAACGTTTGATGCATGTCAAATATATATAGTCTAGGTACGGTTTGAGTTTATTCCTGAATTTTGATGATATATTCATTCTAAATGGCATTGAATTTGACCTTTTGAGCGACTACAAAAAAATCCTCTTTGGAAATTGGAATATGCAGACCCATTTGTTTTTGATTGCCGATGAAGAGGATGTATCAAATTTTGCCCTGAAAGAGTATCAGTTTGAATGGAATTTTACGCCATTTTGTTGTGAGGCTGAGGAGTAATTTGTTCCTTTTTTATGAGGACTTTTTTGATTGAAAACTGAGTGCATCACAAACTGAATTTGGCCTTGAAGCCCTTCCTTAAATGAAAACAAATGTTTTGAATACTGTTGGAAGTTATACAAAGGAACAGAAATCCTCCACAAAGCGGGCTCATAAAATATAAAATAAAAATGTTTTGAAACTATTGCTATGAGGTCTCACTATTCTGGAAAGTGTAGACTATTTTTTTATGAAAGTCAAATGTAACAGTAAACACATTTACTGTATGAGTAAACAGAACATTGTTAGAAACAAACTTTGTAAACAAAACAAAAAATCTGTTACAGGTACATTTTTAATAATACAGTCGCTTTTGTTTAGAAAAATTCAGTTAGATTTGTTTAATTTTGAATGAGGGTAAATTTGGAAACAATATTGCAGGGACCGCAAACACTTTGTAAAATAATCAATCAGTTTGTGCCAAAGTAATAAATTACAAAATTAATCAAAAGGAGTTCAATGAATGGATGATGTCACTGCTTTGAGGGAAACAGTTTGATGTCTGAGAATAGACAAAATAAAGTGTAGATTCATGCAAAGAATGCGAGAGCCAAAACAGGAGTTGACACTCTGTCGTGCATTCTATAACTGAGTAAGGTCATAGATTAGTTTTTGTCAATGTAATGCTGATTTAGACAAAACAATAGAAAGCTACATGTATAATACAGTGTCAACTTGCTGAGAAAACAGCACAAAAAAACTTTTAGGGTGTTTTCACATAAATGCCGAATCCATCCAAGTGTAGCGAGGTGACAGCGGGGTACCCACCGATCTCTGTGGCAGTAGCATTCACAAATGAACGGACACCAACCATCAACAATCTGAGAAACAATTTGCGCATGATTGGTTTGTCAGATTCAATTTTTTTTTTTTTTGAAAAATTATCCAAACCATATTTCTTTAAAGGGAATCATTTCTCAAAATAGTTGATACTATCAACAGCTGCAGTGCTTCTCAGCAAGTAAGTTGTTGTAGTCATTAGCTCTTGGAGTATTTACCAATCTATGACTCTACCTTTAATTTCTCTGTACAGAAATTTACAACAATGTAGTTAGTCAGGTCTTCAATTTATATGCACATTGTTATTTTGCTGAGCTTTGCAGCGTGGACAGGTTGAGTACATGGGTAGGCTCAGAAGCTACTTGCAAGGCTGTGTTCATCTTCTTTGCTACTGGCATTGAGGGGATACTCCTAGTAACTACCCATCACCTGTCAATGATGATTATCTTTGCCCTATGATTACATGTACATGTAGATACAGTCAGGTTGACATGTGGGAGTATGTACATGTAGAGGCGTAGTAGAGCCTAGCTTTTGTGTTAAAATGAATAAAACGATGGTCCATTGTTGATATTTTGTCTAGAATTTTTTACATACCTCCGTGGTTTTAGCATGGGGAAGGAACCATGGTTTAAAACGATTTTAAAAGAACTTTGGGCATGAACGCGTCTGTTCATCGATGTACAATGTACATGTATAGGCCTACATGTACCACACAGTTGCATTAATTGTAGAAAACTGGTGGTTGAAATATCATGCAATCGATTTTAAACGATTCACTTCTGTCATCGGGGTGTGGAGCTCTAGAATGCAGTCATTCTGTGCACATTAATGTGTGCATATTAATGTGATGTTCATAGCGTGAAGGTTGGATACCCACCTGAGGTGCTTGTTAGTTGTTTCTAGCTGAAAGCACATATTAAAGGGGCTGTGTCGTCATGATCAATGCAGGCCTGTGGCTGTACATGGATCTATCTCACCCACAGCACGCATTGCCACACTCTCTACAGAACATAATACGGAGGGAGGACGCATGTGCAGTGGGTGAGAGGTCGTAATACCACAGCCACAGGCTGCTTTGACGACACAGCGCCTTTAAAGAGCTTTGCATCAGAAGAGAACTGAAAATGTTGCACACTGGCTAGAGCATGTGAAGGACCAGTACAAAAATATCAGTAATAATTACATGTACAAACATATCCCAATTTATAGAGCACCTTACCAACATGTAGGAGAGTACTCCAAAACGCTGAATAAAATGCATAATTTAAACTTAACAAAATAATAGCACAAAATTAAAAAATCCATTGAAAAACAGCTCATACCAACTGAATGAAACCATGATACAGTAAAACATTAAAACTCAAAAACCTATTAAAAAAATTATGACAACTTTTAAAACCATTGAGACACATAAACCAAGGCAACAACGGTATTTACAGTTCAGACAGGTAGAGTAGCGGTTCAGTTTTTACCAATTAGCACTCCGCACTAATGCTAAAAATAGAAGCCAAGTAACCGGATCCTCAAACAAACGTGTCAAATTGCACTATCATGTCCATTGCGCCTACATTTCCAGGTTTTATGTTTACTCACGTGTACTGTACTGACTATACTAGTGCAGTTTGGCTCATCGATGATGCGGTGATTGTGTAAAGTGGTTGAATGTTTGTCAGACAGCCGGGTATTTTGAGCAAAAGTGACGTCATTTGTGCTGAGTGCAAATAGTAGTATAGTACACCCAATACTTGATCAACCCTACAGTGAGGGCGGCTGTCAGCACATGTGATTTCTGACATACTTGTATTTTAATATTTATTTTGTCTACCCACATCGTACACACTGTCAGCTCATATGCCACATCCTAAGCTGTACCATGCCACTTGTCCTACATGTAGAGGTGTCAACTAGTAACAGGGATTTGGTTGGAAGGGGGCGGCACAAAACTCTGCCCAGATTCTTGCGTACAAAATCATATGTCAATTGTCTTTAGAAGATGAAACCAAATTTAAAAACTTAATTTAAGTCAGCAAACAAATAAGCTTTAAAAAAAAACAGGCGATACATGGACATTTAAATAGTTGCACACGAACGTAGATTACAAAAAAAATCGTTGAAAAAATGCAAAACATTTTTAACCCATGGAAAAAACTTGTCAGCGTGTGCCCACAACGAACCACAGGGGCGTTGTAACCAAATAGGTCCCTCAGTGCAGGGTTGTGGTGATACAAATTAGGGTCTGTTTTTGTACAATGTATTTGATTGGGTTATGAATGTTACATGTACAGTGTCATCTTACAGCTTGTATAACATACCGTGTGTGTATGGTATTTATTATTTGGTCGATGTACTGTAATACGCAAACGTGCGATAAGTAATCTCTAACATCTGGAAGTGTTTGGAGATCATTTGTAACCCATTGTACATGTACTCAAGTGGTACTCTACATGCAGTCAGGCTAAACGCATGTATATGAGAGACAGATGCATTCTATGAACCCTACATTGCATTATACATTTGCATTAAAGGTTTTATTACAATCAGAACTCGATTAAAGGTAGGGTCATCCATTTAGACTGGTTTTTGTCAAAATAATAATGCCGAGTTTGGGGGCAAATTTATTAAGACATAGGATAAGATACTGATAGGGGCCCAATTTCTAGAACCTGTAAGCACAAAAACTTGCTAAGCACAGACAAATATTGCTTAGCAAAAACTGGTTACCAGCCCAAATTCCATAAGGTTTACATTGTTTTGACTGGTGCCCCACTCATATTTTGCTTTAGAAAATTGCTAAGCTGTATTTTCTGCTTAACAGCTTTATGAAATTGGGCCTGGGTCTGGTCATGGAGCATAGCTCAATAGTCTGGTGAACTGCACTTTCAGAAAATAGACCCACACTGCACAAGTAAATACCAGTTGCTCCCAAGAGTCCCATTCATCTATTCAATATAAGGCTGGTTTCCTTCCTCCTGCGTATCAATATAATAGGTCTGGACACGAATTCCTGTATGGTCAAGCCACAGACCCCTTGCAGCGTATCATAACCTCCTAGCTGGGTAGTAGCAAGATCCTGCTGTGATAGTTTATCATTTCAGGATGGAATTCCACACAGCTTTAGCATACCGGACTACTGTACAAGTACATGTATCTTTATGATCTTGTACTTCCTTTCCCACATGACAATGTACATTTGTGCATCATCTATAAAAAGTCTGTTTTACAAGGAATGACACTTGAAATGGTTTTTTTCTGATGGATCAAATACACTTCAACTTTGAAGAACTTATTACGAGTGTCTGTAATCATAGTAGCATTATGGATGGTTTTATGATGGAGACAAATGCAATACCAAGGTTTTTCCCTAGGATTTTTCAAAACTTGAGGGCATTTTTAGACCAAAGTTTTTGGATGATTTGACGAAGCACTGTAAATTGAAGCAACATCTTTGGAATGTTTTCTACTTGGTGTTTATCTTGGTTTTAAAAGCCCTACTGTGCAATCTGGAGCATTCTTTATGGTTTTCTCTGGGGTTTTGGGGTGGTTTTTTTTTTCCGCTAGTGGCACGCACTTTGCGCATATCGGGCCGATACGCAAGCTTGTGCACGAGGAGAACCCTGAATACTAATGTTAGCAACAGCAAAGTTGAAGGTCTACCATTACTTTTCTTAGAACCACCGTGTTGTTTGTAAGAATGTACATACGTACACCTGTAATGTACACTATACTCACAAGTGTACACAGTAAGAGATACATGTTATCATGTTGGTTGTGTACCCCTTGACCTTATGCATTCAAATCTTTTATTGTAAAAATCAAGTATCGGTACTTTTTTTTTAGCAACACCCTCAGCAACAGTCATAGCTGAAGCTGTAGCCGATAATTCAGACTAGGTTTCAGTTCAGTTCAGTGAAAATAAGCTTCTTTGATTTGTTAGTTGAAGTCAATCTTGTTTCCTTTCTTTTCTCTGGTAGGTACTACACAGGAAGTAAGTTCTAGGGATCACAAGGAACTGGTTTTTCTATTCTTGACTGACACAAGAAGGCAAAAAGGATCAGTCTGCACCATGCCGACACCCAAGGCATTACCGCTCCACAAAGTCATAATGGTTGGCAGTGGAGGAGTGGGGAAGTCTGCTCTAACACTGCAGTTTATGTATGATGAGGTGAGGAAGCACAAGTTTGATAATAGTTTGGGGGTTGAACAGAGACAAATTGATAAGAGTGGGATTTGGACCAACAACCTCCGGTTTTTACGTGCCAACGCTCTACCAACTGAGCTACCTAGCCCTATGTTGGCGGTCTCCCTATTAGTCAATATCTTTGTTCGGGGTGCCAGTCAGAAGCCATTCAACCTGTAACTGCCGTATAGCAAGGGATCACCCAAGTTTATGATACAACCTGGGAAGCGGCAGTCAGGGGATCATCTGTATCGTAAACTTGCAGGTGCGGCCTTGACAAGGCAGCCTCGCTACCATGGGCAGCCTCGCTACCATGGGCAGCGCGCCGTATCGATACCTCTCGTCATTATACCCTGGTAGGGATGTACCGAAAAACAATGCTGATTGGTTCCCAATAGTGACTTCTTGGCATGCTTGCTTGTTAAAAACTTCCCAGCACTTGTATGGCAATTGTAGGACACTCAGTATGCATGTGCCAAAATGCAAGTATTTTGATGCAATTCCATTTCAAATGAATCAGGTTTTTACACGGTCACCCTAAACTTCATATAGTTAGACATGCCACAAGATCAGAGAAGGAGAGGGGCCCAGTGACTTGATGCCTCTTTTGTGGGCTACCATACTTGATCTATTAATTTATTAAACACATGGTAGCAGTTCACTCTCATTAATGATTCTCTTCTGTCAATTGTAGTTTGTGGAAGACTACGAGCCGACTAAAGCAGACAGTTACCGTAAGAAGATAACGCTTGATGGTGAAGAGGTACAGATAGACATCTTAGACACAGCAGGACAAGAAGATTATGCAGCTATACGAGACAACTACTTCAGGTCAGGCGAGGGCTTCCTATGCGTGTTTAGCATCACAGAACAAGAATCGTTCGCTACCACGTCAGAATTCAGGTGAGGGCAAAAGTGTCCCCAAAATGTCAGAATGTGTGGTGTTAGTCCACCATAAACCATACCCACTTCACACAGACTGGATCCCACAATTTGAACTCGACTTAAGGTCTCCTTTGAAATATCAACTTTATTTATAAGAAATACCATTGAACGATGAAACGGGTGAATGGACATGTAGATCATTGTACCTGAAATTACTCACATACCAACTTTGGAGGTGAAAGTAGCAGAAGTCTTTAACAGACAGTTCAAGGTTTGAAAACTTGAGGTTTGAAAACTTGAACCACTTCAAAACTACTTCAAAAATTATTACTGTACCTCTTTGCATTAATACTTTTCTGAACTTTTCAGGGCTTCCAGAGTAATTATTTTTACATTGAGGGGAATATCCATGTCACAGTGAAACCCTGACTAAACACAACTAAAAAAACTACTGGGATTTGTTGTTCTCTTTCAAAAAAGTGTGTGAGGTGTTCACCGTTAATCGCAAAACCTTGGCCGTCAGCCACGGTCAACAATCAGCCATGGTAGGCCTATGTATGCTGGAATTTCGGACCACTTGGACTTACATGTACCTCTCATTGAGCCGATTACAATGATAAACAATGGTGGCAGGTCGCTGGCAGCCTATTGATAGTTTATGGTTTATTTATTAAAATTATCATAGCAGCAAACCGCTGAATTGCGACATAATTTACAATCGTTAAAAACATTACAATAAAAAGAAAAAACATTAGGAAAGGCAAAAAAGAAAGACATGGAAATATAAAAAAGAATCAAGAATATATCTACAATAAAAAACCAGAATTGGAGATCAAAAATAGGTAAACAAGCAATTTATTGATCTCAAGTAATCCTAATTTGTACAACAAAAGGACAAATGTCTATAATCAGGGATTACATAATGACCCCCAGAGAAGGGGGATTTGGAGCATGATTTCCAGTATCCTTTGTCCCTCTTTATGTGTGGGAAACAAAGAGGAGCACGTTAGCTGCGTACCTGTGCACCCTGCAAAATGGATTGGCCGGGGGCGAATGTTTAAGTCAGCAGGTCAACTGACAGCAACCAAAAAAGGATGGTCCAAAGTTATTCCGGGCGCTTAAAATTGTCCACCGTAATTCAGTTTGGAAAAGTTTAGCATGAAAAGACGTCATCCGAAGTGGTTAACTTACCAAATGAAAAGGAAGCATGCACATTTTGTTTCAAAATTAATGTTGCATATTTCATTGTACATAGTTTAATAGTCTCTCTGATATGAACAATGTACCGCTAGAATGTTGATTTCACTAAAGACATTTTCATTTACAAATGATTTCACTAGGGAGCAGATTTTGAGAGTGAAGTGTGACAAAACAGAAGACATGATTCCGTTTCTACTCGTCGGTAACAAAGCTGATTTAGACGACAAACGGCAAGTGAGTCAGGAAGAGGCACAGAGCCGAGCTGCAAGCTGGAAAGTTCCTTACGTAGAGACGTCTGCTAAGACGAGGGAAAACGTGGACAAGGTTTGCTCTAAATTTGATAGATTTGTACAAAATAGAAGATGAGAAAGTAGAATTAGCCATTGCAAACTGCTTACCGACCAATAGGACCTATGTTAGAAATGCAAAAAGTAGTTAGTGGCCTGACGTTTCGACCTTAGCAGAGTCTTTCTCGAAGGCGAAATGACGACACAGCACACATAAACAGGTATACTGGTGTGACAAAAGCAGTCAAGTAGAAAGAAATGAACTGAAAGAGAGGCAGAAAGCACAGAGAAAAAGTTAGGGATGACAATGAAAAAGGAGGCGGGAGGGGGGGAGGGTTTGAGGGAAGAGGCTGGTTTGACCACAAGAGGTCAGGTGACAAGAGTATACAAGACAAAATGGTTGCTATATCATAATAGTTTAGAACAAGCTTTTGTATAGCAACCGCTAGAGTATGTTTTGTGCAATTATTATATGTATTATTCAATTGTTGCGGTACCCACTGCTAATACACAAGAATCGAACTGCCTCTTGCTACCGGGCAAGCTCAGTGGTCTAGTGGTAGAATATCTACTCTAGAACGACAAAGGGTGTTGATTCGAATCCCATCCGAGTAAAATGCCAGTGTATTTTTTTTTTTCACTTGTGAATGCACTGACTAAATAGTGCTTAATACACATCAGTACAGGGTAAAATATAAGTGATAAATACAGTATATGTGCACACTTTGTACGGAATAGTGATGTTTTTTCCCATTGAAGTATTTTACCTGCAGCTAATGAACACAATAAGTTTTCTGATGAGTTTTTTTGTTTCAAATGCAGAATGTGTCCAGTTCATGTTTGAAGTTGGATTGAGTAATGTAATATTGACATTTGTATACATTTTTAAAAAGGTGGGGTGGCAAAAACTTTATTGCCACAAGGGCCATGACATTTAAGAGTGTTGCTCCACTATCAAAACAGCCCCAGTAGTTCACCTTTATCTCAGATAAATGTATTAGACTATGACTGATCTTGACATCTCCTTCTTCCCTCGCAGTCCTTTTATGACCTGATGCGGAAAATCCGTGAGCAGAAGGCGAAAGAGAACCAGAAACAGAACGGCAAGAGCAAGAGCAAAGACACGCCGGGGCGGCATAAACGGAAGTGTGTCATCCTGTGAGAGTTGTGTGATTGTTGTTGTCCATCGTGAACGTTTTCTATCCAAATGGGTGATAGTCTCATGTATATTATAACAAAAAATAGAACGAGGGGAGAGGGCTTGGGAGACATCAAGGGAAAGGGGTGTATGAAGTACTCTTGGGTGCTTTTTATTGAATTAGGAGTATCTTATAAAACGTCTTAGAGCTATTAAATGGACCTACACACGTTTTTGAACAATCTTCCTTTTTTGACAGACGCATTTAGTATTTCCCAAAGATATTCAATCATTGTTTGCCATAATTTGCAGAGAAACACCACTACATCAAACCCTATACTTATTGTATTGTTCGTACCTATTCTGTGGTCCAGTGGATGAAAAACTTGGGGCTTCTTTCACAAAGAGCTAAGATTGCTCTTAACTGTGTATCAATCTTAAAGTTGTTACACAGGATTGGTAGAGCTGACAAAATAGTCACAGAGAGTGTTCGTGTTTTGTGTGGTCAACCATTATTACAAACCTGTGAAAATTTGGGCATAGTCCATTGTGTGAGTCAGGAGAAAAATAGTGAAAAACCATGCACATTTCCCACCATGTAATTGTCCTTAATTTTGGTTGTAAAACCAAAATCAGCTGTTGCATTTATTTAGGCTTTCAGATACAGTTTTCTTGAAAATGACTTCATTTCAGAGTGGAAATATTTCACAGAAAAAAATGATTCTAGTATCATGAATTTCATAATCAGTGAGCCTTCAGACTAAAATTTAAAAATGTTTTTTTTTTTTTTATCCTTACCAATCCGTATTACCTTTAAGATGAATTGTGTTTTGTGAAATCATATGGTTATGGGTTCACATCCACCTGATCACTGAAGGACATTTTCCCCCTCCTCATTTCCGCACGCCTTAAACCTTGATGCATGTCAAAGACTGACCTACATTTGAAACATTTGTAAACTCTTAACCGCCGCCTGGTAGTAGGATATTTTTCAGCTTCATTAGTTTAAAAAAACAGAGTAAATTTTGAAGAAGAAAAAAACACAACAAAGCTTTGAACATTTAAAAAGAATGAATTTACAGTTCAATTTTAATCACTTTATAATGGGCAAAAGATGCATTTATTTCTATAACTTATACTATTTTAAACGTGACAAAATTATAAATTATATCTGTTTGACCAAACCCTAATTCTGTTTAGCAAGTTGAACGTCAACATTATCCTTTATATCGCCATACCTGCACGACGTAATTAATTTTGCTGATTTTATGACCAATCTTCTAAAAGAAATGTTACTTTTTTTTCTTTTGAAATAGTAAACACTTACTTAAGAAGTCTTCAATTCAGGAACTGACTGTAACTGTAAACTTTTTTTGGGGGGGGGGGGAAGGGGGTGGAAGAAAGAGGCTAAAACAAGACTTTAATAACTTGTTGACGTTTGTGGTAATGGTAAATAATTCACTTTTGGAAGCAAGTTCTTATGGGTGTCGCTCATTTCATTTTTTCCTTCTAAAATGTCCGACTTTTTGGTCAAGTTGGGGGATGTTTGTTTGTTGGTTGGTTTGTATTTTGTTGTTTTTTTCGTAGATGAAATTTCATGTTTGTGAAAATATAATTTTGGGGTAAGAGACTTCACTCCATCAAAACACCAAGGTCTCTTTGTGTTAATTGCTAGGCCCATTGTAATTTTTAAACAATGTGGGACTTTGTCATTCACTATAATGTTATTTTGTGTTTCTTTCTTTTTTTCGGATGAAAATGTGGTTTAAGCTGGCTGGAAGCTGTCTGTAACATGATTTTGAAAGTTGTGGATTTTACGTTTTTCTTTCAAAGCTGCGATTTGAATCTTTGTGCAGAAGTTGTATTTGAATTGAGTTAAGATCTTGCATGCTTACTTATATAAAAGGCAAAATTCCACTCATGCATGGCATATTACTGTTGCACTGGCCACCAAAGTATGGCATAAAAAAATAATAACTAAATGCATGAAATGCAACTGGTGTGTCATCGTACAGGTTTTGGTTAAAAAGTCCCAATGTAATTTGTTCTGCTGAGAATAATTATGAATTGGAATTGGTTGAACAGAAAGATTACGTAATTGAAATTGGTATGAAAAAAACACTATGGTGTTAATGAATTTAGTCAGAGTGGTTGGCATAGGTGTAAGTTGATACCATGATTTGTTCTTGTTGTAAGCGGGAGTAGGCTCAAACAGCGGCATAATAACAAGAAGCTGGTTAGCATGGTAAGCACACAATTTTGCTCAGAAAAAAAAGCTTGCTTTGCAGGAATGGGTTACCAGCCAACATGCTGTGGTGTGTCAGTTGCTGCGTTTGGTACCCTGCCAATCCTTTGCTTTGCAGAGCAACACTTTCTGCTTAACACTCGGCTTTATCAAATTGAACCCATGTCTACATGTATTTCGGTCATTTTAAATTATTGATCATTTCAAAATACCAGTTTTCAGTTGTTTATGTTTTTGGTTTCAGTAGCTACATAAGGCACCATATTGTTTTCAAAACCACAGGCGATTGTCAGAAAGCTATGGCATGGTATTCTGAGTCCTACTCTGATTTCCGATTTTGGTTGTGTCCTCAGAAAAACTGTACAGAATTATTTTTTAATAGCTTGAAAAAGTCTTCAAAAGCTATGCTAATGTTAGGCCTGTTCCCAATATAATTTCCTACTTTTTTCAAGAGTCAGTGTCATGCCTTTTCATTGAAACTGTTTATAACAACAGTAACATTGAACTTGTTATAAGCTTTGTAAGCCGTAAGCAGTTTTTGTTGTGTGCTTAGCACCATAATGAATGGCTCCTGTAGTGATGACCAAGTGTGGCACTGACTTCGGCTATTGTAAATTACATGTACATGTATGTGCAAATTGCTGATAGCTTCAAAAATGCTGGCAAACTTTGAGCTGACTCTGTTGCTTGGAACTATAGAGGGCCCAATTTCAGAAAGTTGTTTAGCACACATAAATTTTGCTAAGCTGAAATAAAAAGATCCCAGCCAAAATGTCATGCGGTGAAATATTGTCAGACTGGTTCTCTGCTAGAAGTTGACTGTACAGCAATCTATTCAGATTAACAGCTTGTAATTGGGCCTTTGCTTTTTATGAAAACTTGAATAATATTGAACCTTATTATTGGAGTTTTTTCTTTAGTCTTCCTTATTTACTAGACAAAGAAGCTCATTTAATCTCGTATCATAAGAAAAAAATTACTGGACTCCCTTAAAAAGTGAAAATGAGAATTGAGTAGTAAGAACTGAAATTTTTAAACTCTCGACCAATCGTGGCTAGACTGTTTTACTCTTCCTCCAATTACAACTTGCCTTATAAACTAGAACAGTGTTTCCTCTTCCCTGATTGGTCCATACAATTGCAGAATCTGATGGGCTTCCTTGGCTAGGAAAAACTTAATTGAAACAAACAAATTTGAAAGGTTTCTCATGTACATGTAACTGAGTTACATGTGCATGTGGTTTAAGTTTGTATCATTTTGATTGTAAATGATGATTGTAAATTCGTTTATTTGTATATTTTTCCTTCTTTTTTTGTCAAGTATAATGAAGGTTATGTGGCATTACTTTTTGAGATAAAAACCTAATCAATAAAAATGAGTTAATTGCTACTGTATTGCATGTTGCACGACTTATACTAGTGGATTGTACATGTATTGTTGCTGTATGCGTAAGTTAGGCAGCCATTTTGTTTTTGTTTTTATTTTGACGGCTTAGTGGAGCTTCTTTCAAAACTGGTCTAGGTTCCTGTGTTCTGTGTGGATTGAGTGCCAATAAAATGTGTAAACTTAATGACCTTTTTAAGGCTACTCTTATTTCACTTCATTAAGATCATGTCCACTTCACAATAGGAAAGGGCAAAACCATTAGAAGATTTGAAAGTCCTGGGGGAAATAAATTGAGGTTGCCAACAGGCAGTGGAGGCCAATATTATCAGAAAATGTCATTTGATGGCTATCAAAAATAGAGTCAAACATTGTCTGTGAATTAAACATTCCACAAAAATAGTCAATTATATACTCAAGACAGAATAGAGGTACACATGTACACTTCTGCAAATATTGCTTGTACATGTGTATACGCTTTTAAGAGCACGGGAAACCAGACTTGATTTTGAATTCAGCACACACAGGCCAGGGCAATGGTTCAAAAGTCAGGTGCTGAGAGATATTATCAGCTATCAGTGGCTAATGAAGTCAGGATACCCAGACAAAGATGGCCTCTGAAATAAAATGTAGCTGATTGGAACCAACTATCATTAATCTTGGTTTAGTGGTTTTTGTTTTTGTCTCCTAATATTACACCATTTTCTTTTACCCTTTACAAGAGAATTTTTTTTTTTTTAAACCTATAAAATATCCTTGCATGTTTTCTAGAAACCTTTTTAAAAGCTTGGTAGTTTTCTTGCTATTTAGGGTGACTGGCCCTGTACCTTTTTGCCTTTGTTCCAGTTGTTCCGTGCTGTAGACAGCGTGTGTGGCACCCAGTGTACATCCTGTTAGTCTTCATGGAATGATAGGAAGGAACACTGCTACTCGACCCATACAAGGATTATCTCATCATCATCATACTTTTAGGGCACAATGTCATTGTGTGTCTTACCGGTACTGCAGAAATTCTGCGCTTGTGGCCTGTGGAACTCTGCGTTTTACATTGACAAGCACTGTTTGCACAGAATTCTGTGATAAGCACCTCCATGAGGTCAAACAACGGACACGCACAACTCTCAGCCAAAAAAAGGCTTTACTTTGACCTCAGTGAGGGTACTGTTTGAGCATGTGATTTCATATGCAAGGGGTCGATTTGGTGAGGCAGATTCGTGAGCCATGTTTAAATTGAGAACTGATGGCTACGTCTGGGACCCAGTCTCAATTTAGACACGAGGTGCCATTTCGTTGAGGCGCTTCAGTACATAATTTGCTTGCTAACCATAATTTTGCGGGGAACCACTGACAAACAATATACATTATATAGTGTTTTGGCTGGTGACCTGTTTTTGCTTAGCAATGTTTTCCTGTGCTAAGCAAATTGATAATATGCTCTTTGCAATATGGCCGTGGTCATATTCCTCTGCCTAACTTCATTAGCAATTGTATATTGGATCTAACCACTTCAGCTCATGGTCACTTGCTCGTAAGCTCTACATGAGATTTGTCTTAACATCAACTTCCACTTCATATGTAATTCCTCTTTGGCATCTTCATTTCTAATCCTTCTCTTTAAGGTCATCCCAAACAAAATATTTAACTGTGATCGTGACAGGAAAAAAAACCGCTTCTCTTCTGTTACGAGTTAAGTAGATTAATTGTAGCTATAATTTTTTCTGTAATACCTGTGTATAGTTGTTGTTAGTGCAATAGAAATCAGTCAGTAGTTATTAATTTATTTTGCAAGTGAGCAGAGAGGCAGGACAATTGTGAAAGCTTTTTACCTTCTTTTGACTGGACTCTTTATTTTAAATTGAAATCAGAAAGATGGTAGTATGGAAGTCTCCAGGGTGGTGTATAAAGTAATAAAGTGTGTAGATGATACTTAAAGGGTATACCTTTGGTAATTATTCCAAAAGTTAACGACCATAACAACTTACTGCTAAAGAGCACTGGAAAGCTTTTGATATTATAAAACATTGTTAGAAACGACCGCCTTTGAAGTAATGTAGTTTTAGAGAGAGGTAAATTTCATCCCAAAATTTGAATCTGAGAAAGGCTTCAGGCATGAAGGCTTTCTCAGTCATCTAAAAAGCATACAACTTTATGCAAAAAGGGTGTTTGTTTCTTTCATTATTTTCTTGCAACTTTGATGACCAATTGCGCCCAAATTGTCACAGGTTTGTTATTTTATGCAGATGTTGGGATACACCAAGTGAGGATACTGGTCTTTGACAATTACCAAAAGTATACCCTGCCTTTAATGTAAAGTGACTGAACATTGAGGCTGGGCATGGGCTGTATTACAGTATGGATGGTGACATGAGAGTCGCATGGTGTAGAGTGGTGTGTAGTAACACCATGTGGGAAATCTAGCAATTGCCTGAGAGTGATTACGATTGCTGTAGCGATTGCTAGGTAATCAAGATTCACCTGATTTAGTCATGGTACAGTTATACTCAGCACATGGTCCTAGAGTTACCGACCATTGAGTACCTGGTAAAAGAACTGGAGGCTATTTTCCACCGAAACAAACGATGATACTTTTAAATTTCTTTTAAACAATAATGTATCATGGAAATACATATATTGCTAAAATGACCATTGAAATGCTTTCCGATCCATTGCTGAATTTATAATCTCTTTTGACGAGTGATTGTCTGGGAGGAATCATCTTTCCAACTTGTTTTTCTCAAAACACAGTTTTTGACTTTAATTACTTAGATCTTCTGCTGGGCTCATTTTACACCCTTCTGACGGGGAACCGGTGAAATAGCTTAAGGGAAACAGGTAGAAAGTAGCAAGGATTAGATATTTCAAACTGTAATCTGATTTCAGACTTGTTTAAGTCTGCCTGGCAAACACAAACATGCTGTAATATTCTTTAGATAAAAACAAATCATGCTTTTTGGTCTACTTCTGTAACTAACACGAAGGATACTGTTTCCAAAAGCTCCTTGGAATCTGTAACTCCAGGGGTTATCAAAAGGTGGAAATGCCATCATTCCAATGTACCTCCTAAGATCTGGACCCAAGTGTCAGACTTGTTTGCCAGCAATCGATCTCACCCATGAATTACGAACAAACTTCACTGTTTGTTTGATATTCTTGTTGCCCTAAATACAAATTTGTCTTGCATTTATGGCATCTTTCTGTGCAGGGTAGCACTAAGTATGTAGTTCTCCCCATGGTGGTTTGAACAATGGCACATCCAGATCAGCATCAGTCTGGTTTCAGTTTTGTTGTTTATGATTCAGGTTGTAATTGATCCTGTCCGGGGTTTGTTTGATTAGACTTCTCCAGTTCTTATCGGGAATCTCTGGCAATGGACCATGTTCCTTGTTATTTGCATACGCCCTTTTCTACTGTCCATCTTTATTGGGATGCATAATGCTTATGCAAGTTTTATTTGGAGTCACTGGAATTTCGTACAGTGGCATCAGTGGTGTAACTAAGGTAATTTTTTTAGGGGGGGCACAAGGGGGGGGGCACCATTTTTTCTAGGGGCACTGTTGGCAAATCAATTTTAGATTTCATTTGCACTTTTTTAAAAACTGGATCTTGATCTATGTAATGGCAGATTCCAAATGGGGGGGGGGGGCACTGACTTCAATTGGGGGGCACGTGCCCCCCCCCTTATTAACGCCACTGAGTGGCATCAATGTCATTGGTCAAAGATGCTTGTGATGGGTAAACCAAACACTTGGTACTATGCACAGGAAGGTGTCCATCCAGTAATGGTGGCACATTGTCACTTGATACATCTATAGACCTCTTGCAGTTTGCCCGCCATCGCTGAGGTCAAAAAATTGAAACGTGTTTGCGCTGCGCACAACTCTCGGCCAATGATAGGTCTTCATTGACCTCGGTGAGGGCGCTGTTTGGGTCTTGTGATGCCACGTGCAAGGGGTCTATAGCTTGCTATTTGAAATAGACTTGTATTGACCCACTGATGTAATCACCACAAAATCACTCCTCCCAAAAGAGGTTTAAACACGGTTGTACCTGCAAGTTTACTAGTTATAGTTTACTTCTTACAATAATTCTTAGCGCCATTTTAGGAGTCGGTGACCCTGTGTGTTATACTGTGTATAAATGCGCATTTTTGAAGATGCCTTTGCGTTTACATGCACAGCATCTCTTTACATACAGTTTGACGCCCAAAATGGTAGACCATGGGCAGACAGTTGCTATGTGTGACGTGCAAAAAGGACCAATTTGGTACAAACAGACGTACATGTTTCATCAGAAACTGGAACTGGAACTAAATCAAAATGCTGCAAAAAATTTGGGATCGGTGTCCATACCTCAAACAATGTGTAAGTACAGTTGGTAACAATGTACATGTACACCCTATTATGCTGGACAGCCAAAAAGATGGACATGTTATTTACTACCCCATCTATTTGTGAAAACTGTTGAAGTTACAAAATTGCTAAGCACAGACAAACCCTGTCTGGTAAACAAACAATATGGTTTTCCTCTTACCAAATGAGAACAAATGCGTTGGTTTGGCAACATTCTGCTTAACACCTGTATGAAGCTAGTGCTCATGGCCATACGCATGTTTGTGCAAGAATTTCTCTATGGTGCAAGTTTTTATGGGCGCTAATAACGTGTCGCTTAACCAATACACTACTATTGGTACCCAGTTCTTTTAGTATGAGCGTACACACAGCTATTGAGCATCATGCAGTTTGACCTCTTGCAAAATGGAGACGGAGCACATTACAGGAATTGTAAATGTACAAAACAGAAAAGTTTTACAAATTTTCCTACATTATTATGCTTTTTAACAAACATTGCATTTATGAATGTGAATAAAGGAGTAGTGACTCGGTGTTAAACGGCTGTTTAAAACCTTGCAGGGTCGTGGCCAGGCGATAAAGAGAGGCCAATGGCGAGGTCCTTTTTTGCACGGCCATGACCTTGCCGGTCTGAAACTTCCCTTGATGACCTTATCACCACTCTTTATTCCCTTATTTTAACATAGTCAATGTAATAATTTATTCACTGCCTTTTATTTCTGTCCGAGGCTTTTACCATTGAAAATGCAGTACATTCATTTGTTTTTTTGTGTGTAGTACATGTCAGAAATGCATTTGATTTGCACGCATGCATGTTTTCATATTTCCTTTTTTATATCTACAGGACTCATAAAGCACTGCATCGTACAGTGCTGATATTGTTTATAATAGAAAAAAACTAATGTCAGCGATGTGTTTATTTGCTCATGTTCTCTCCCAAGTAATTGTTTAAAAGTTGTTGTATTTGTCCCTTTTGTTGCCCCTTAATTATCAACCTCTGCCGCCCAAACTGTGTCAAAAATCTATGACCAGATTACATGTGCATGATACAAAAGTATTTGCTACCTCATGGAGACTGAGGACAAAACAAAAAAAGGGGAAAAGGTCTTCATAGGGGAATTTTAAAGACTGAGGTGCTCCACATGGAATTTTGAACACAAAGTTTATGGAAGGATGTGAATAAAAGGGACAAAGGAAAGAACAATAGATGTCTCCACAGGGATGTAAAAAACAGACTGTGTGTACTTGTATATGTGAAGTAGAAAACAGTGAATTTCAATGGACACTACTGTTTGGCCATCAATGGTTTTTAACTCAAACTTCAAGTTATAAATTAAAACAGAAACACATGGTTTTAATTATGAATACTCAAGTCTTTGAATGGAAGATTTCATATGTAATTAGAGATGAAGAGCAAACCCTTAGATAACAGAAAAATTTAAGTTACTGTAAATCTTTATCGAAATCCAATTTTTATTTCTTTTTCTTTTGTCTTTTATGTATATTGGCTCATAATTATTTGCATGATAGTTTGCACAGATGTATAACAAAATGTGCCATGTAATTTATTTTTTAAACATTGCTAATTATTTCTGCTTTGCTGGAATGGTCACTGATATATCAGTTGTTTTTATCATATTATTGTAGTTTACAGTCAGGGCGCATAAAACGTTAATCAGAACTAACACCCGGTTCAGACAGGCGCTCTAGAGTCATGCCGAACCAAATTATTGAATTAAGTATATGAAAAGTTCATAAGATTTACTGTTGCAGTTGTTTGGAAAGACTCTGGAGCATCTTGGTTTCAGACGTCGATCTTGTCATGAGCCGATGTTAAGTTCACCTGTCTGAAACCAAAATTTATTTGTGTTGACCTAGAGTTGCTCCTAATCTGGGAAAATTTTCCGTATCCTGCCACCACTTTTTCACTCATTTTAACCCAAAGGAATATCTCATTTGAGTAAATTAGATACTTTTTTATTTCATAATGAATGAAAAATTGGTGGCTGGATACGGAAATTTTTCCCTAATCTGTTTGGTTTGGTGCGACTTTGGAGAGCCTGTCTGAACCGGATGTAAGATACCCAAATTACTGGTAGAGATCTTGACCTTTGTGAACACAACACATTAATAATGGCAGCACTGAAATGTATGTGGAAAATGAACAAAGGCAGTCCTGTTGGTAGAGCCCTTATGTGGCTGACATAGACTATAAATGAGTCAAAATAAATGGGTATTAAACAATTAATTGAGAAGAACTTTTCAAAACATTTTCATAGAAACTTACTCTGATTTGGTGCTTCAGCAGGCAGTACCCTAAACAGAACTAATCTCATCATCCTTGCTCTCATCAACCCAATATACAGAGCCTTCAGCTCTCCACACACATGATGTTGGCTGGCCACACCCAAAAAGCCAACTCACCCTAGCCTAGATGCTTTCTCTACCCAGAACTGTAAAACTAAAGAACTAAAGAATGTTATTGAATAAAAAGACTTTGTTAATAACTGTGCCATGCTGTATGTGAATGATGTAACTACACAAAGGGAACTAGACTCAGCATGCTCAGTGGGTGTTAACAAAAGAATGTAGTCCTACAGGTAATGTTTCAATGTGCACAGATTGATTAAAAGAACCCTAGTTCAACAAATAATTATGTATCAATCTCCACAAGTCACTGACCAGAACCCAATTTCATAAAGCTGTTAAGCAGAAAATACTGCTTAGCAATTTTCTATGCTAAGGGATGAGAGGGACACCAGTCATAACAATGTAAACTTTATGGAATTATGGCTGGTAACCAGTTTGTGCTAAGCAATATTTTTATGTGCTTAGCAAGTTTTTGTGCTTATAGGTTTTATAAAATTGGGGCCAGGTGGGCCCAATTTCATAGAGCTGATTATAAAGCACAAAAGGTAGCTAAGCATGAAGTAAACTTTGCTCACCAGAACAAGGTTACTAGCTAAATAGTACCATTTGTGACTGGTATCTTGCTCACTTTTTGCTCAGTAGACACTTTTTAAGCAATATTTTCTGCTTCAGCAGCTCTATGAAATCTCCCCCAGGGGAGGAGGCTGAACCCTGGACCAAACCACTAGTGAAAGGAGGTATTTTCACTACTGCAATATTATCAATTGAATTTCTTTGTTGAGAAATGACTTCAAATGATGGAAAATTAACTGAATAAAAAAGTTGATGATGAAAGTAACATTGTATGAGGTTTGCCACCTGAATGTAATGAATTGATGTTGTAACTGTGTAAAAGAAAGTGGTAACCATTTGATGCAAATGGATAAGCAACAAATATCAGTGAATGTTGCAGAAAACTTAATAACCAACCAGGTGGTTGTTCTAAATATAAAGGGAGACATTTTAATGGAAAAACATGAGCTCAAAATTCATGAGCTGTAAGCCAACAAATATGCCCAAGGTGTATTGTGAATGTTTGCTCTAAAAGCAGAGGCCCAAACTCATTGAGCTGCTTAAGCCAAGAAGTAGCTAAGTCAAAATTATGCTTACTAGACCAAGCTCACCAGCCAGAATACCATGTCATATATGTACAGTTATTGACTGATATCCCGCTCATTTTCAATTAGCAGCAAACTGTTAAGCAATTTTTTCTGCTTAAGCAGCTCTATGAACTTGGGTCCTGATCTATTGGCTAACCAAAATTTTTTACTGGAGGCTCTTTAAAAATTGGGGCCTAAAGTAACCACACAATTCTAGTTAAAATCAATCTAATATTTGATAAGATTTTGTTAATCTGGTTATCTGACTTGCCATAACTGTAAACAGGTTAAAACCTACATAAACTTAACTAAAAACTGATGTGAAACCTGACTATTGACTTTGTACCTTTTAAAAGACATATAATCAAGTCAAATAGATACTTGTTATTTGGAAAAGGTTAATTCAATGATACCATTAACTGGTACACTTACACTGTTGGATAATAGTAACGGCACATTAAAGTTAAAGATGCAAGCACCTTTACTTGAATTGAAGAGAGAAAAAACTAACTAACTTTGTCACTAAAATATTCACATAGCACTAACTATGAATCTGTCATATCTGAACATTTTGTTAAATATTTGTATAATGTACATGTATCATTGAAGATTTATATAATTTGCACTTACCTAACAATTACTTTTCAAATATATCTCCTTTGTACATTACCTTAATAGTATCAGTTTTACACTGGCTAAACTAGCTCACACTTGTAGTAGCTATAAAAACTGGTTTAAGCATAGAGACAGGTTTATGGTTTAAGTAGTGTTAGTTTTACACTGGCTTAACTAGATTAAACCTTTAGTAACTGGTCATCAGCTGGTTTATTCCACTGATTAAGTGTAGCGATTAACTAATCCAGGAGTACCTTAGCTAAGAGATAGATTTTGTAATTGTATAAAACAGAAGCATTGCCTTTCCCCATTGGCCGTAGATTGAAATAAAACGTAGCATTGCATTGATACAAAACTAAATTGTCTATAGTGTTTTTAATCTTTATTTTTGATAGCATTCTCTGCATGCTTTGATTAAGCCGACTCTACCTGATTCAAAAATGTGTATCAGAAATGCGTTTTCTGTTCTCACAGCAGGCGCGTAGGAAGGTCCCAATTTCATAAAGCTGCTTAACGGCCAATTTTGTGCTTACTGTACGATTTCCATTTCATAGCGCTGCTAACCGTAAGCACACGAAAAGGCCATGCTAACCTTCCGGTGCTTACTGTATGAAAATGAATGACGTAGCAATGCAAATCCATGGTGAACACACAAGATGGCTGCCCAATTTTCTTGCTAACCTGTGAAATACGCTTACCCTTAAGCAAATTTTTCCGCTATAGTTAGCACGAAAAATTTGCTTACCGTTAAGCAGCGCTATGAAATTGGCACAAGGTGTCTCAAAGTGTGGCGGCCATTAGTTACATGTACAATCCCTGTGAAAAGTAGCGCTAATACATATACAAATCTTGACAACAGCAACCACAACAGTGGTAGGGGATCACCCCTTCCCAAGACAAAATTAGCTCTACTTGTTGGTTATGAATACCACGTCATGCGTGTCCTGTGCAGGCACTGTATACATGAAGCATAAGAATTCCACCGTTGGGCGTGCAAAACTCCAGAAATTGTCCATCTTTACCTACATTTCTTGACAGATCTCATCTAGGCTGAAGTATATTTGTAAAGACTTATGAAGATCCAGATTCACCACTGCCGCTTGGTTTGGGCTTTTTTAGTTGTTACAATGGAAAGTTACCGGTAATGTCTGCTGCCACCTAGTGTTCCGAAGTCTCTCACTGATTCCTACCGTGCTTTGCTATTGCAGGTCAATCGATGTTGGGATGTTGGGTTGTGTTTGTGAGTGAAAACGGTAATACAAATATTACAAATAGGCCTATCAAGTTGTAAACCACAAGGGAAACTGACTGGGACTTTCTTTTTATAATTTGAGGTTGAACAAAGAAAAACTTGACTAGAGCGGGACTTGAACCAACGACCTACGGTTTAAGATGCTAGCACTCCACCAACTGAGCTATCTAGCACTATTTCAACCCTGAAAATATTTCTTTTGTCAGAAAAAATAAAATATTTGCATCACTACCTGACAAGGGAATGGTGATTATGGGATATTGATTTATAAAACACAAATTTGAAGAATTTTCATAAAAGATGTTCTGAAAACTCATCAGGGTTTGCTTTTAACTGTTTCAGTGACAGGCCAGCAGGACCTGCTAGCTTGTCATTTCACTGGTCCCCCAGCTTTTTCACTGGTCCATAGTTTAAAGTTCTCTTTCAAAATTGTCAGTAGCATAATTTGAACCCATATGAAATGGTTTACATGCAGTGATGGATTTTCAGCAATAAACTAGCCAGCAGAACTAGTTGGACAGAAATTTGACTGGTCCTCTGGTGTTTTAACTGGTGTTTGGCCAGCAGACCACTGTTAAAGGAGAACACTGCTCATGCTTATATTATGTTGCCCTTTTGCAATGAGGGATCTTAGCTAAGGGCATTTCCGATTTAGATAACCAAGATGCCTGGTTAAAACTCAAATGTGCTTATTGTAAGCCAATAGGGCTCCCTCTACAGACAAGAAGTTGATTTGTGGGCATGATAATACCATTACAATCTACCACATCTACATCTGATTTCTTCAAGCATCTCCTTTTCATCCCGTTATAGGTGCTAATTGCACTGTTGGATGAGTAATGAAATAAAGAAATAAATTAATTCAATTAAGGGTGTCTGTACATGGATTAAACTATCTTTTTAAAACTCACTTTGTGACTATTGGAAACATGCCAAGTAAATGCAATCTGGGCCTGCTAGCCTGACATGGAAGTAGCAAAAAAGAGTAGGTGTTTGACATTAGTAAGTAACCAATGTGTTTTTTGAATGCAGGGCAAACATTTAAAATCTTGTGTAAATTAAGTTTGACATTGGTAAAATAAACTAACAAATATGTAAGATTGGTGGATGAAAATGATATTAACTGTTGTGGTTGTTTTGAAAAACTTCAGGAAAGTAAATATATGTATGTGATAACTGAAATTCAAGTGGCAAAAACTGAACTACCTGTTTGGGTTGTTTTGAAACTAGAAAGTGGTAAAAAATAGTAGTGAAATTGGAGAGGATCGGGCAGGAATCTTTTTAGTTGGTAACCGACAAAATGAAAAGAAGTCTTTTTGCGCATGTATTGAACTTTGTGATGTATTTTTCTTAACAAAGAGGGGCTGCAAGGTCAAATTAAGTCTTGAGGTGAACTTATTTTCCAAATGTCATTATGAACAGGGGGAATAATAGTAATAATAATACTTGGTTCTTATATAGCGCTTTATCACACCCCTACGGGCGTATCAAAGCGCTCAGTATTTTTCTCCTGCAAGGTATGTGGAGCTACATTTTGAAGTATGAGACCTATTCCTTTATAGCACCATGTAATGGTTTGCGAGGTGCCGTGGCGCAATATGCTGCCAATCAAACCAGGAACACCGGGGTGGACCCCTTCTCTTTTTCGATAAGTGCACTGGGTTCTTTTACATGCGTTACACAACACACGGGACCAACGGCTTTACGTCCCATCCGAAGAAAAACAATTGCAAGTCTCTCAGATAACGTTTAGATGGTCTAAAATGCCATTAAATTTGATACTCTTTCAGAATGAACCATGCATTGGATATCACCAACAAATGGATCAATATTCCAAAAAGGAATTTTTGCATCAGTCAAAAGGTCAAATTCAATGCCTTTTTGATTGAATATCATCAAAATAAATTCAGGAATAAACTAACACTTTTCCGGTACAAAAATGTACCAATGGCATTTTACAACGTTTTAATGCAGGAAGAGACTTGTAATTCCACTTTCATAAAGACTTTCTTTATTGGAAAATGAGTGCATTTCAAAATACACTGAATTTGACCTATTAATGGTTTTAAATGTACAAATTGCATCAGGGGTAAAGAATATTAAAATTTGTGTTTTACCCTAAACCAGTGCTTAAATGTGTTATACAGAATTGGTAAGGATAAAAAATTCATCAATGTTTGAGTCTGAAAGTTTACTGATTATGAAGTTCATAGTAGAACCATTTTTTCTGAAGTATTTCCCTCTGAAATGAAGTCATATTCGAGAAAACTGTATCTGAAAACATTTACAAATGCAAAAGCTGATTTCCGTTGTTACAACCGAAAGTAACGACATTGTGTTTACATGCTGGAAATTGTGCATGGTTTTTCACTCTTTTCTCCTGACTCACACAACGGATGAAGCCCAAATTTTCACAGGTTTTTAATTTCATGTATATGGTTGATCACACAAAACATGAACACTGTCTGCGACTATTTTGTCAGCTCTACCAATCCTGCCTGATACCTTTGACATTGGTATGAAGTAAAACACAAACAAACATTGTGTTAGGGCTCACAAGTGACTTCTAAAATAAGATGCAGGAACAAGAAATTTTTATAACCATGTTAATTATTCATATATTCATAATAAATTCATATTTTTTGTTTTTACAACTGTTACAATAAAATATACAACCGTAGCCTGTGTATATTATTTAAAGCTAGTCGCTCTAACATGGGTGTATGGGTTAAATGCTCAATACCACTCAGCCAGCTACAAGGATCATTTCACTGGCAAACAATGCATCAGATCTGTCTTTCTTTCTTCTTTATTTTGTTCACTTCTTGTTTACAGGCAGGGTATACTTTTGGTAATTACTCCACGAGTTAATGACCATAAAAACTTACTTGGTAAAGAGCACTGGAGAGCTGTTGATATTATAGAACATTGTTAAAAACGACCCCCTTTGAAGTAGTGTAAGTTTAGAGAAGGGGGTTATTTTTTGACCCAAAATTTGAATCTGAGAAAGACTTCAGGCATGAAGCCTTTCTCAGGCATCTGAAAGCACACAATCCAATGAAACAAGGGTGTTTTTTCTGTCGTTATTATCTTGAAACTTTGATGACCAATTGAGCCCAAGTTTTCACAGCTTTGTTTTTTATGCATACCTTTGGATACATCAAGTGAGAATACTGGTCTTTGACAATTACCAAAAGTATACCCTACCCTGTAATGAAACCAAATCTTTTCCAGTATTTGACAAAACCAATTTCTGTCTCAAAACTGCAACCTCAGGATTAAAATTGGTTTTATTTTATTTTTTTGCACTAGGTATAGCCTGCCACTTGTATCTAAATTATAAAAAAAATTAATACATACCTGATATAATTAAAATGAATACAGAAATAACAAATAATGTGAAAGAATAATTCCTAATATAATTTACTTAGAAAGTAGAAAACTATTTAAAAAGTAGCAACCACAGCTGAGCAGTAATCAGAGATATTCAAATAAAAATAAACTTTTAACTGGAAAGATTCCAATGATGAGGTTTTTGTGCAGTTTGTGCGTGTTGATTACTCTTCCCTGATGCTGTAACACTACAAGCGTTAGAGCACCTCAGGTGCATTGAGCAAGTTCAGGTTCAAAGCTTTCGTCAAATTGAAATTCAAATCACGCATGCGTGGTCTGTTTTTCACTTGAGTGCGTCTGGTCAATTGACTCGTCAAAATAGTTACACTGTAGTCAATCATGTATTTTGTTGAGCTGATGATAGAATTAACAAAAACGAAAATGAAGCAAAGATAAATTGTTGTCATATTGAACAAAACCTTTCGTTATTGTTATCGTTAAACTACACATTATTGTGACGCAACTTGTGAATTTGACTAAACAGTGCTCCAGAGCTAGGTTGATCTAGTTGGACTAGCAAGTTCAACCATGCAGCGTTCAAGTGACATCTAGATGGACTATGGTTAAGTCTAGTCGACTCTAGTCAGCCAACCGAACTTGCTCATTAACAAAAACTCTGCATTATCAAACAGAGAGAGACAAGGTAGCTACCATTGATTACAACCTAACTTTGACTTGCTTTTCGAAGCAATCTCTTGCTACATACACATGAAAAGACGGTGGCACACGTAAATGTGGCGCTTTCCCGACCTTAATTATGCCCAACTTAGAGGTAGTAAAACAAATATAGGCCTAACGTGGTTTATTTTGGGTGGTTTGCCCTGGGAACTAGTTTGTCAACTTCCAACACCTCAGGGAGCTAATATCAACTGTTAACCCTCAAACCATGTTATACTCGTAAACTGACGTCCCACCAGGGCTATGGTTAATGTAACATGAGTCACGCAAGTAGTTGTACAAAACAAACCACTAGTATAACATGTTTGCATAAATCTGTACAAATGTAGCAATATCTGCGCGGAATACATTTTAAAAACACATGGAAGCCATTAGTCAATAGAGTCTACAAAATACTGTTATGTCAAATATACATGTACAGAAAGAAACAAGAGCCTAGCATAAACCGATCCATTTTAGGTCAGTTCATCCTTTACCAATGTTTCCACCATTACTGGGTCACTTTTGCACTCACACAAGTGTGAGGAGCCCTACTTGTGCATTCTGAACTAAGTGTTGTTTTAAAAAGGTTTAATTCTCCAGTTTGATATTTTTCAATGTTATTAATGTTTCTCACCTTCTTGTTTGAATAACTGACTGTTTTTGCTGTAGCATAATGTATTGTCTCTTTATAGTGCATCATATTGATGCAGTCACTAATCACATATTGATGAGTGGTGGCGCTCTTTGCTTTTAATCACTCTTGTGTGACCTCCTGGCCTATTGACCTACTTATGCCAAAGGTCACCACTCCTTTAACAGGCTTGTGCAGTATATAGGTCCCGTGCTGTGTTCACAATAAACAGTTTAAACTAAGAGACAAATCAATGAGCCATCCGCCTTAAAATTCGAACCTGCGTCCAACTAATTATCGTAGTGCCCTCGGCCCCCTTACACAAGCATAGTGCAAATTGTTGGTCAGAAACACCTGTGGTGCGTTCACCAAATAACGATCTTAACATTTTCTAATGGGGGAAACATGGGTAAAAACAGGACTTTCCCAATGGATTTGTCTATAATACAAAGAAATGTGAATTTGTACAAAAAGTTTTGTGAAAGTTTAACACTCAATTGGAATTGCACCTCTCTCTAGTCATATTTCATAAAAATTAGGGCAGCTTTTCACTGTTTGTACAAAGTTTTGCAAGAATTTAAGACTGTCTTTCTGTTTCCATGGAAACTTAAGGCACTTCAATCGACTTGATTAGGTTTATCGTGCATTCATCATTTTAGCCTAGTTCCCAATGTGCAATGACTATTGTAGATACAGATTGTCTTCGCATAAAAAAGTACCAGGCTATCAATTATGCCTTTCAGCCTCATTTTGGTTAAATTAAAGTGAATGACAGAGTAATCAAGATGGCTGAACTTATACAAGCCTATGTATAGAGTTATAAATATGATCTATAGTTAAATATAAGAACATTTAAAACCGTGAGAAACGGCCCCGACAAGAAGTATGTCTGCCAATGAGGGACTTTTGGGCCGCTAGGTGGCAGCAGACTTACCAGGTAAATCCATCATTCTTGGTAATGTGTACATGTACATGTACATGCTCAGAACTATACGTAAACAATGGAAATTTCCCAGGTAAGTCTGCTGCCACCTAGTGTTCCAAAGTCTCCTATTGAGATAATGGTGCTGACCCAATGTATAGGGCTGTATCCGAATGTACGGCTAAGGCTATGACTGTTGCTATGGGTGTTGCCAGGGACATCCTATACTAACGCATGAAGACTCGGCGATTAAGCCGTAGCCACCAATTCGGACACAGCCATGCTGGTCACTTACCAGTTTATACAGCAAACATTTTCCAAATAGACACTCATATGCAATTATTCATAGAGGTCAGTGGAGTTGCGTGAGTGACAAATTGAGAGCTCCATCTACTTGTATTATATAACCCTATGGACCTACATCATTACACTGATGTTTTGTCTTCATTAATTTAGGAGTTTTGGTTCTAGTACTTCTTTAGTCTTGGAACAAGACCTTCTTATTCCTAATCTCTTGACTATTGCGATTCCCCCACTATCGGCGCACACTCTAAATAGTGTTAGGAAAACTTGAACTCTTCCATCAACCACCACATGTTTTTACTGACTCGTTTGTGGCTTTCAGCAAACGCCCTCTACTGATGGAATAGTCGCTAACAATAACTATAAGAATGCCTTGAACCAAGACTAGTCCATCCTCCATGTCAGTACTTCAATGCATCATGCCGTTTCAGTACTTTTTACCTCATAAAACAATTATTTATTTGAAGAGATATGTACAAAGAATATTCTATAATCATAAACATAATCTGTTCAGGTTTTCCTGAAAGCACAGGTCACCTGGGGTCGATTTCACAAAGCACTAAGATTCATCTTAAGATGCGCTGTCAATATTGCCATAGTGATGTGTATTAATTATAACTCTAGTAATAATACGAGACGTTTATACAGTGCACAATGCAGGAGCCTCTTTGTGCAACACAAAACATAAAACGAAATGAAATATATGAAATGAAATATATGAAGCAATTAGTTACAAAAATATAGATTCAAACAAGTGAGCCTTTAAAAGTCCCTTGAATCAGAAGGGAGTAAGCTTGGGGAATATGAACTGGTAAGTCATTCCAAAATGAAGGTGCAATGAAGCTGAAGGCTCTTTGACCATAGAATTATGTGGACGTCACATTTTGTTAGCAGTCAACATTGATTCGCACTTAAGTTCAATCTTAACTCTTAGTGAAATCGGCCTCTCGGCTCATCACAAAGCACTAAGATTCATCTTAAGATGAGTTGTCAACATTGCCATAGTGATTTGTAATGTGACATCACACTTTGCTTAGCAAATAAGATTGATCTTTAGTGCGAGTCCATCTTAACTGCTTAGCAAAGTGTGATGTCACAACACAAATCACTATGGCAATATTGACAACTCATGAATGTTAGTGCTTTGTAAAACTGAGCCCCATGTTTTTAAGATAAAGAAACTGTTTAATGCTCACTGTCATTTTAAAGATGAATAATTTGGTAAACTGAAATTCTTCCTTTTGACTTGGTGTGGAACTTTCTTCAGAAATAATGAACACTTGGGCTCCATCAGTCATTTGGAAATTGTGCGCTTCCCTCATGTGGCTTCAATCAGGTGGATGGAGCCCAAGCTCAAAGCCATGTTTGGAAAACACCGATGTCCAGCATACATACCAGGGCCCAATTTCATAGCGCTGCTTAACGGTAAGCAAATTTTCGTGCTTAACTATAGCAGAAAAATTTGCTTAAGCGTAAGTGTATTTCACAGGTTAGCAAGAAAATTAGGCAGCCATCTTGCATGTTCACCATGGATTTGCATTGCTACGTCATTCATTTTCATACAGTAAGCACCGGAAGGTTAGCATGGCCTTTTCCTGTGCTTACGGTTAGCAGCGCTATGAAATGGAAATCGCTCAGTAAGCAAAAATCAGCCGTTTCCATGAACAATGTATGGACCTGGTTAGTCTGCCGCTACCATTTTAAGGTGCATGATGTGCCCTCCGCCAACTTTGGAAATTGTTGAGCCACAAGCGAGTCAAAGGTTGGAACTCAATGCACCAAATTAGTCAAAGAAATCAAGAGATGATAAAACCCATTAAATTTTATAATACAATATTGTCACATCACAACCATAAACCTGCATTATTAAATGTACATCATGGAAATCCGGTCCTAAAAATATCTTATTACCTAAAAGCAAGCCCCAAACTTCTTTGCAAAACAATAGCAAAACGTAAGTGGGGCACCAGTCCCAACAATGTAAACATTATGGAATTTTGGCTGGTTATCTGCTTCTGCTAAGCAAGATTTTTCTGTGCTTTCCCCCCACTGGTCTCAGTCACTTTAGCTGGTACTCAGTTTCCCCTACTGGTCTCATCACTTTAGCTGGTACTCAGTTTCTCCTACTGGTCTCATCACTTTAGCTGGTACTCAGTTTCCCCTACTGGTCTCATCACTTAAGCTGGTACTCAGTTTCTCCTACTGGTCTCATCACTTTAGCTGGTACTCAGTTTCCCCTACTGGTCTCATCACTTTAGCTGGTACTCAGTTTCCCCTACTGGTCTCATCACTTTAGCTGGTACTCAGTTTCCCCTACTGGTCTCATCACTTTAGCTGGTACTCAGTTTCTCCTACTGGTCTCAGTCACTTTAGCTGGTACTCAGTTTCCCCTACTGGTCTCATCACTTTAGCTGGTACTCAGTTTCTCCTACTGGTCTCATCACTTTAGCTGGTACTCAGTTTCCCCTACTGGTCTCATCACTTTAGCTGGTACTCAGTTTCCCCTACTGGTCTCAGTCACTTTAGCTGGTACTCAGTTTCCCCTACTGGTCTCATCACTTTAGCTGGTACTCAGTTTCCCCTACTGGTCTCATCACTTTAGCTGGTACTCAGTTTCTCCTACTGGTCTCATCACTTTAGCTGGTACTCAGTTTCCCCTACTGGAATTATCACTTTAGCTGGTACTCAGTTTCCCCTACTGGAATTATCTCTTTAGCTGGTACTCAGTTTCCCCTACTGGAATTATCTCTTTGGCTGGTACTCAGTTTCCCCTACTGGAATTATCTCTTTGGCTGGTACTCAGTTTCCCCTACTGGAAATATCACTTTAGCTGGTACTCAGTTTCCCCTACTGGAATTATCTCTTTAGCTGGTACTCAGTTTCCCCTACTGGAATTATCTCTTTGGCTGGTACTCAGTTTCCCCTACTGGAATTATCTCTTTGGCTGGTACTCAGTTTCCCCTACTGGAATTATCACTTTAGCTGGTACTCAGTTTCCAGTAGAAAATTACCAAGAAAAACAAAATTCCACTCACTTAATCCTCATAATACTGAACCCAAATATCAAAATGCCTCAAAACACAATCTCATGTATAGAATTACTATAGAAATCTATTTCCATTCTTTCATCAAAAATATATTGGGCCAAAACTCCCTGAGCTTAAAAAAATTACAATTTGTTTATCATTGGTGCAGACTATACCAATAGAGGGCGCTACTTTATGTCTTGGGCAATCTTGACTGAGTTCGGAATGTCATTGGATGATTTAGACTGAGTTTTGTGGACTAAATCTGGGTCTTGTAATTCGCCTTTCGTGATTCGATCACATGCTGAGATCAAGTCATAGTTGATTTGATCAGTGACGACCGAGTCTTGTTTGTACTCTGGATGCTTTGAGACAAAGTTTCTTATCCAGGTGGCCAACGTCATCAGTTTACCTGAAAAACAAACCATTCTAATTTGAAATTGTACGCAAAAAATAGATAATGGCCTGACGTTTCAACCCTATCACAGTCTTTCTCGAAGGCTCAATGACAACACAACACACACAAACAGGTATACAAAAGACAAAATCAAAAGTGGCGAGTCTGTCTCAGTCACTAATTAATTACTTTTTCTCCCTCTTCCCACCTTGATTTTGTCTTTTATGTTTCCAATGCCTTGTAGTCAAACCAGCCTCTTCCCTAATCCCTGTGTGCTTTCTGCCTCTCTCTTGTCATTTCTTTCCACTTGACTGCTTTTGTAAATTTGTTCACAAGTGTACCTGTTTATGTGTGTTGTGTTGTCATTTAGCTTTCAAGAAAGACTCTGCTAGGGGTTCCAAACGTCAGGCCATTAACTTATTTTTGCATTGATACCATAAGTCCATTTTGTTGGTAAGCAGTTTGTAACAGCTATTTCTTTTATCTAAAATTAAATTTTGTTTCATGAAAGTTTCCAAGCTTGCGCATGGCCTAATCACAGAAAGACTAGTAAAATTACTCCTTAAAAATGAATTTGCTAGAAATTTGCACAATTTCACAGGAAAACAGCCAAGACCAATTTACATTAGGGTGTGGCTTAGCTGGTAACCAATTTCAGCTGTGCATAATTTTTCTCTGTTAAGCAGTTTGTTGAGCAGAGAACCAAATGCTTTTTATAAAATTTTGCCAATTAGACCTTAAGCAGATGACGTAATTTGAGTAGGCCGCCCTCGGCTAGAGGTAAAAAAAGGTAGTTCATTGGCCCATTCTGTGTGCTGCGCGTACATGATTATAGGTGTGCGTTTTCCATTGATGCATCAGCGTTTAACCTCTAAGATGGCGTAAGAGCCGTTGTGGTCTCGCAGTCCAGCCTTCTGCTGTAGATCAGCAGAGTACACTGTTCGAAACGACGAGACCGCAATGCCTTCTCAGATCCAACACTCCTCCCAAAAGAGATTTACACAAGGTTGAACGCGCAAGTAAACTAGTTGCAGTTACTTCTAAGTTTGACTTACCTGAGGCTCGATCTGAAATGAGTTTGAGGTAACACATGATTGTACACCTGGTGTCTAGATCCGTCTCTACCGTGCTGACATACTGGTTAATAAGTGGTATCAAACCTGGGAAATCACCCTGACCCTCTCCTAATGGTCCTCCATTGATGATGGTATTGACACTCATCAGACATTGCTCTTTCTCTATTGGACAGTCACATGAACCTGGAGTTAAAAGGTCAGAGGTCAATCGGTTAGTAGTACTAGTACCTGCTCCTACAAGAGTATGGCGCACATATTCTAGCAGCTAGATCAAGGCGCTTCACAGCATAATTATCCATATTCATCGGACATACTTAGACCATTCCTCAAAACTTTCTCAGCTCCCATGGGAGCATACAACCACAAGCTGCTTATATTAGCGCTAAGCGGTCAATCCACAATACTGTCTCAGCCCTCTCAGGTTCCTATTCGTACAAAACATCATTCCTACGATCCTTCAAGCCTTTTGACAACAGGGCCCAATTTCATAGAGCTGCTTAAGCAGAAAATATTGCTTAATATATTTCTGCTAACAAAACTAAGCAGGGTACCAGTTACATTTTGTACATAATAAATGGTACTTTAGCTGGTAACCTTATTCTGGTAAGCATAATTTTGTTGTGCTTAGCAACTTTTTATGCTTAAGCAGCTCTTTGAAATTGGGCCCAGGTTGTATACTCGGGGTTTAGAAAATCCAGGATTGGTTCACATGGGGATTTGGGTTCCTTTGAACTGAAACAACAAAAATACTTACATGATCTCAAATCTTTGCGGAAGTGGAACATGGAATCCAGGACAGCGTTGCGTTTCTGCGCTTGCTGCATGTTAGCGTCAACCTGAAGCAAGGAAATAAAGTCCAGAATGCAGTTTTATCTAGTGGCTCTTGTAACGTCAAAGGACACAGTGTTTTAATTGCAATAAAAAGAAAGAAATATTGTGAAGGAGCATCCTGTTTTGAGTATTTTCCAGCAAGTTTCCACAAAATTTCTCTTTGAGAGAAAGTTGTTAATTTGTTCAAGTTTTCTGCACTATGGGCGCCACACAATACACAGGTATGATGTAAAACATTTGAATTTTGAGAAACGATTCATGCATGAATCGCTTCTCGGATTTCTGAGTTTGCGAATGCTGCGGCCAGAGATGCGGTTGGTACCCGTTCTCACCTCGCTAAACATAGATGGATTCAACATTCTTGAAGAAAATACTGTGACAGTTTTTTTTCTGTTTTCTCAGCAAGTAGCCACTGTATTCAGCTGAAAATTTCAAAGGCGACTTTTGATGTATCTGTCTTGATAAATTTGCAAGTAGGGTCATTGATTGACAAAAGCCAATCAACGACCCTTCATGTATTTCTTTGCAACTTGTGTGTGTAGTTGTGACCAGTCATGCCAGTAGTGCTGCAAAAGTTAGTACAGCTGTACAGGACATTTATATAAAAATGACCTCAAGTGGATTGGTCTACAGGGTAACCATGTAAAAAGTTAACCTTGCGATTTGTTCCTTTGAATTTGTTCATCATTTAATAGTTTATATTACAGGCCTTGAACTTCGCTCTTGAAGGGGCACGGCAATTTTCCTCTGGTAAGGGGCACTCTATGAGGAAAATGTAAATTTGGTTTTGGAACTTTGCAAAGGGCACCACAGCAAAAGCACAGGGCACCAGGGCAATTGCTTCGGGTGCCGTGGGTTATTTAGAGGCCTGATATTACCTTTGACAGTTGCATCAAAAAGTTGAGCTTGAAAGACAGAATTGTCCGAGTCAGCAGAACCAAGAAGACGACGAATGCAGCGTTCTCAAAGTCGGTCAGCTGAACCTCAATCGGCCGAAACTCAACCCTCCAGCCAATGTTGGAATTGACCGGTGGCGGCTTGAAACGCATGGTCTGCCAATTTGTTGACTGAATGTTCTACAGTAAGAATAAAAAGAATGGAATCATTAAAGGCAGGGTGTCCTTTTGTTAATTACTCCACAAGTTAATGATCATAAAAACTTACTTGGTAAAGAGCACTGGAGAGCTGTTGATATTGTAAAACAAAGTAATGTACCAATCAGGTAAGCACACTTGCCCATGAATATTTATGAGAAACAGGAATGTGAGACCACCAACCTCAAAATGATCAGAATCTTGTGTGTCGTCCTGGTCAATCTTCTCTGCAAACACTGACACAGTGTCACGGATAAAGAGATGAGCTATGTGTCTGGCCAACTGACGATCAATGCCTGAATAAGAATTAGTATCGGTAGTTAATCATATGACTCAATGCAAATTAATATTGTGTTGTAATACAAAACATTCTTCAAGACCAACTGATGATCAATGCCTATATGAGAATAAGTGCAGTAATGCCGACATGAATTTTCAAGACCAACTGATAATCAATGACTATAAGAGAATAAGTACATTAATGGCCAAGAAAAAGTCTTCAAGACCAACTGATGATCTACGCCTGTGTGAGAATAAGTACAGTAATGGCGAGAAGAGCTTCAAGACCAACTGATGATCTTAGCCAGTGTGAAATTACCAACTGTTGCTCCATGTGCCCACATTATTACAATGGCCATCAAACCATGGAACATCCCCTTCCAACCTGGGTCCAATTCCATAGAGCTGATTCGAGAAAAAAACTAGCTAAGCACACAAAAACTACGCTGAACAATCTAAGGTTACCATGTCACATGTACAATTTAGGACTGGTATCCTGTAAATTTTCGCTTAGCAGCTGTATGTAGTTGGGCTCCGAGTTTGATTCCCGAGTCTTTGGAGATAAGAGTCAAGACATACCTGCATCCATGAGTTCCTGACAATCTTTCTCATCTAGGATCAAGTCAATATCGCTATATCTCTCACCGTTAGGTGACAGGTAGCTATCGATGGAGTCATAACGAGACTTGGGAATAACAAATTTGTTATTCTTCAAGGGCTGAAGGGAAAGATAGAACGAGAGACTGAGAAACATGATAGATAGATACACGGAGACTGCCCTCAATTTCACAAAGCACTAAGATTCATCTGAAGACGAGTTGTCAGCAATAGTATTACCATAGTGACTTGTATTGTGACATCACACTTTGCTTAGATATTAAGACTGATTTGCAGTTAAGATCAATCTTAGCTCCTTGTGATATCAAGCACGGAGCTGCCAACATTTGCATCTTGCAATCAGGGAGACTTGGTCCAACAATGAGGGAGATATTTAGAATTACGTTCAAAATAATAGGGCAAAAGTTTCCCTAATCAGGGAGATTTTCAAGATAGTTCATTAAAACATGGAAAGATTTGTTTATTTTCAGGGAACTTTCTGCAGAATCAGGGAGAGTTGGCAGCTCTGATGGAACTGCAAAACAATTACTGACCCGAGCAAGAACAACAAATGTTGGGCAGACAAAGAAAACATCAACTAGAGCGGGATTTGAATCTGCTACCACTGGATCAATGTGCCAGCACTCTACCAACTGAGCCATCTAGCCTTATTGTTGGCGGTCTCCCTATTAGTCAATATCTTTGTTTGGAGGTGCCAGTCAGAAGCCATAGCTGCCGTGTAGCCAGGGATCACATCCAAGTTTACGATACAACCTGGGAAGCCGCAGGAGAGGGGTCACCTAAAAGGATGCCACTTTTTATTTCAGATACAAAGTAATTAACCACAAGGGAAACCAACTGGGTAAATTTGAATTAATTTGTGATTGAACAAAGCAAAAAATTTACCAGAGCATTTTTTTCCCCAGAGAAGAATTGTTCATTGTTGTGAATTCAGCTGACACTTTCTTTTGATCCATGGTTGACTTCATTTAATATTAAGTGATCAGGGTTGTTAGCAGCTTTTTAAGAGAGTAATTTTTTTAATTTTTACACCACCTTTTCTCATTCTTCAATTGTGTACACTTGAAAGCCCCTTTTTTTTTTATATGTTTTTTTTTCTACATAATGTAACTTTGTTATAAATTACTGACATTTCTCTAATGGGTTTTAAAATCTTAAAGACCAACAAAACAAAACTTGAGTGTTCTCTTACCTCCAGGTTGCGTTCCTCTTTGGTTCGGTCATCAACGGATCCCGCAATGACATTCCATCGGCAGTCGTGATCCGTCACATACCCCTTGTAGAGAGGCGAGGCTGCACTTAATGCAAGCTACATATAAACACAAGAACTTGGGAGGTTACATTGCTTGATACAATAAAAAGAGTTTACAAGTAGGATTTGAGACTTTGCATGGTGAAGGTACAATCAAGTGAGGTCTATAGAGACACCATGTAACAAATCTCTCTTATGAGACGATCAGAGCATACTGATCGAAAGGTCAAGTTGTTAAACCACTGGTTCTTCTCAGAGCCACCACAGCTCATGAGAGAGATGTATTACAGGCATGGTATTTGGTCCGTGGAAAAAAGTAGGAACATTTTATGGAGCACAAGGGCTGACCTATATGTACATGTGGTATCATCAATCAATCAATCAATCAATCAGAAAACATTTATATAGCACCAAAATCAACAAAAATTGTTTAAAGGCGCTAAAGACAGTTACATGAAATTAATTTCAATACACTTGTTGAAAAAGATAACACTTGAGCAGTTTCTTGAAAATAGGAATAGTCTGAGCATCCTTGAGATGATTTGGAAGAGTGTTCCATTCTTTTGGTCCATAGCAGGAGAGTGAGCGAGCTGCAAATGATACAGCATGGGTTCTGGGCACGATAAACTGAAGAGAAGCTGTAGATGATCTAAGCTGTCTGTGTGGTGGTTGCAGCTGTAGTAAGTCAGAGATGTAAGATGGCGACTGTTTATGGTGAGCTTTGTATACAAGAAGAAACTTTGAATTTGATACGCTGTTGTATGGGGAGCCAGTAAAGAGCAATCAAAGTTAAAGAACTTGCCTACCGGACCACTTGGAGACAATTTTGACTGGTCCTGAGGTGTTGTAAACTAGCATTTGGCCAGCGGACAACTAAGAGAAAGCTGATGTCCCCTTTTACATTTACATACCACAAGTCACTTTGGTTGGCATGTAAGCAATTTGTAACAGCAAATTCTTGTTTTCTATGAAAATGTGCATCAACTTACAAATATCGGACAGAGCGGTGTCAGTTGATCGTACAGATGCCTCGCCTCATCAATGTTACATGCCTGGAAGGTCATCTGTAGACAGCTGTTACCCATACCAAAACCCATACAGTCCATGTACACATGATCAGGTTTAGCTGCGAGGGCGCTCTCTCCATCATAATCGTTGGTGAACTTCTCAATGAAGGGCGAAGGCGTGTTTTTGTCTTTAAAAACTGCAGAGTAAAATAATAAATGAAGAACTTTAAAGAAGGGTAGAGGAAAGAGAATTGAAGATAACAGCTAGCTTTGAAACTTTGCATGTTGGCAGTAGCAACATGTAAAAATCTTGTTAAAGTTGTGTAGGGCGGTCGGGTTTGCATAGTTGTTTCTTCTCTCGCCTTCAACCTCTAGGACCCCAGTTTGAATCCTGCGGGGGACACTATGTGGATTGGGTTTTCAGTCTCTACCCGAATGCTTGGAATGATTCTCTAGGGTTTACTTTCGCTCCCACATCTGAAACTGAAACTTCCTTCCTATCTTCTCTACATATGGTTCTTGACTAGTACAGTGATTAAGTTCACTTTTCTGAGAGTCCTTGGCCTCACAACCAGAATTATTAAATGAAATGAGAATGAAATAAAATGGCAACGGTTAATGACTTGATGTTTTAAATAATTAGCTCCAATCATCTTCAGGGGTTTGGTGTAGTCTTGTCGTCAGTCTGCTAATGCATATTGCTTTATAAAGAACTCAAGACATGGATCTGAGATGGATCTGAGATGGATCCGTAATGGATCTGAGATGGGTCTACTCAATGAAGCCTAGAGTCCAGAGGTAGTAAATCTAAACTGGATTCTAAAGGTAGGGTCTAGTATATAGGCAAAATTATGAAGAAAGGTGTAATAAACGTCACATGTAAAAGTTGCAGCTGAATACAGTGTCTACTTGCTGCGAAAACAGAAAAAAACTGTCTTAATATTTTCACAAGAACAACGAATCCATCCAGGTTTAGCGATGTGACAGAGGGTACCAATCGCAGCTGTGGCCACAGCATTCGCGAACAGACACTAACCCTCAGAAATCTGAGATACAATGTGTTTCCAAAATTGAGATACAATGTTTTTGCACTGATGCAATGATAATGAGAGAATCTGAATCATTGAAGACGTACTTGGTATATTGATTGCAACCTTCTCTCCACGTCTCTTTCTTATGTTCTTGGTGAGGGTTCTGAAACAGGGAGAAGAAAGTCATACATGGTTATCAACAAATCTGGTTTAGATGTCACTATCAAGCACCATCTCTGACTCCAATCACTGTGAGTGAAATTACTAACATGCAAATTAAATAATAATAGGCGTTTAATAGATGCTTTTAAACATTGTATCAAAGTGCCTTACACTGTTGTTTCCCCTGTTCATTGGGCCTTGAGCATTCCTGAAATTATCTCAACTCATTTGGAGTATGCAGTACCGGCAGCCAAATTGGTGCACAGGCTGCCAATCATTCCCATCAATAATCTCTACCCTCCCAGGTACCCAGTTACTTATCATTGGTGATGACATCAAGTAAATTAGGCCAATAAGGTACAAGCCAATGTGCTCCACGTGCTGATTAAAGTCAGACAAGTTTGACAACAGTTTGACAAAAAACAATCCAAAAAGAAATGAAACGATATATTTTAATAATAGACTATGGTATTTAGACAATCAAGTCTTTGGTTTGAGTCCTTTTTCCAATTTCGTATGAATAATAAATTCAACAATAATTTACACAATTGGTGGTGAAAAAGGGAACAAAAGAGTTACGACGAGGTCTTAAATGGCCGTTTAAAAAAACCGGCAGGGTTGTGGCTGTGTAATAGACCTTTATCATGCTGCCGCCATCTTGGTCATGTTCCCTGTATCCAGTAACAGTATTGGATGCTAATATTCACTGTACAAAAAAGGTACCAGATTATTTTTCCTTCCAGCCTCGGTTTGGTTACATTGAGCTGAATAGGAGAAAATCAAGATGGCCGCACCATGATAAAGGTCTATAAAGGACAGAGTCAAAGGCGAGGTCCTTTATCCCACGGCCACGACCCTGCAAGGTTTTAATCGACCGTTTACGACCGAGTCAATACTCCTAAAATCCCATTCACAAACACCCTTGCTGTTGAAAAGCGTAAAAATAAAGGGCCTGCAGTAATTACATTTGTCTTTTGGGAACTTTTTAAATTCCTGTCCTCAGGCAGCTTTGCAATAGTTCAAATTGTATGCGACGTTCCACGGTTGTGTGTATGTGCGCGTTTTAATCTATTTTATGTTGAGTTTATGTTGTGTGCTGTATGCATTGATTGCATTATGCATTATTAGTGCCTGCTTAAATGCTTGCGTGCCAACAACAGTATGGTAAAGCTCTTGAACGTCAAGGAATGATTTCTTTATACCTGAATCTTGGATGCCCAGGGTAGATTATCTCATCTGGCAAGAATAAGGATTTGGAAACGCCTTCATCTCTTGAGTTTGGTTCATAGGATGGGGAGGAGAAATTGGGACATCCGAGTCTGGAATGAAAACATGAATCATTGAGTATCTTCATCTTGGGTCACTCCTTTACTCATACCCAATAATAAGAAGAAGAAGATTAAATCAAGAGTAAGCTGAACAGGCATTTTAGAACACCACAATCTTAAATTGCCAACAATTGTGCAATACTTGAAACTACTTTTAGCAACTATGCAAACAACGAGGCATGCAAATAGTGACAAGATACCAATGATAGAAATAATAATAACACTATCAGTTATCACACTAAGTGGAGTGGAACACGGGAAATTATAGCACTTCTGCGTCCAGTATCCACGAGACCAGAGGCGGAGATGGATTTAAGACTCAGAGGCGCTATATTTTTGCGTGTTCCACAAGCGCACGTTACGGGTGAGCCCATTTGCCTTAGAGATGGGCTCCAAGGTCGAATTGAGTAGTGTGATACACTCATTTCCCAACAGAGTCCTCTTGAGAGTGGGGGAAAAGTTACAAGCCTCTAATTTTACCTTAAAATGGTACAAAATGTCAGTTAATTTGATACGCTTTCAAAGCAATTTGAAACATGACATCATCAGTTATCAAAAACAAATGGATCTATGCATTCCAAATTAAAATTTTTGTGGCAGACATCAGTCAAATTCAATTTTGATTGAATACCATCAGAATTCGGAAATGAACTGAAAATTATCTGGAAACAAAAATGAAATAATTATGAAGTAACTATAAGTGAATGAATAAATAGTAAACTTGCGGGTACAACCGTGCATTAAAACTCTTTTGTGGGAGTGTTGGCTCTGAAAAGAGCCGGTGTGGTCTTTCAGAGGCAACACTCCCACAAAAGAGTTTTAATGCACGGTTGTACCCGCAAGTTTACTATTTATTCATTCATTTATGGTTACTTCTTATTTTCACACCATGCAAAGCTTCAAACACCACGTACAGACTATATATTTGAAGTGTGACATCATCAAGCAATTTAAATAAAAAAAATTAAAATGCAATTGAAGAGTACCAAACATGTTTGCATTGTACACCGTTTTAATGTGTGTTTAGAAACTTGCAATTTGTTCCTCCCACATTCTCATAAGGACTCCATCTACTGGAAAATGAGTGGTTCACAAAACTGAACTTGACCTGAACTTGACCCTCTCAATCAGTTAAGCAGCAAAAATTTGACCTTTCAGTTTGTGTCTGTAAAACTAATAACAGACTGATCATTCTACCTAAAACATGTTGAAGAATCATAAACAGACAAAGTGAAACCTTGATTAAAGTTTTTTTAAAGGGTAAAATTCCTTAGTAAGCTGCCATTACAATACCTGGGGAAAGCAGTCAGACTGAGGGCTGTTTCTCCATCTTCTTTATTCAGTAGTTCAATGACCTGTTGCCTCCTGGAAATAGAATGGCACAATGTGCATATTTGTCACAAAAATGCTATCAATTCCAATGCTGAAAAATTTCCATAGAACTCCAACTTCCCAAAAATTAATCTTTGAGTTTATTTCATGTGCCACCCCTGCCCCCTACGCTCATTGATTCACGTCCCCCCTTCCTATTTTAAATTTTGACCTTTTAGATTAAAAACTATGTGAATAAACTGTGACATTTTATAAGCTTTCATGCAGTACGACTCAATGTTTAAAAGTGTACAATTCTTTATACACACAAACAATGTGTTCCTTTTTTTCTCCATGTCCGATATCTTGAAAAAAACAAAAAAAACAGCAAACAGTATTTACTAAGAGCGCATTACATGTACCAGTCGTTGCAAAGACCGAGATCTTGTTTAAGAAAAAAGCATCTGCAAACTACAGATTAAATTCGTAAAATATCACGCTTAAATGAAACCATATCAATGGAGCGGAGTTTGCGGCTGCGAATGGTCTTAGTGGAAGCAGCCGGTCGAGCAACATTGATGAGGCACTTAACAACAGCACGGTCTGATGGGCAGTAACGGAAGAAATCAGGTCATCATTTGCATGGGATATTAGTAGATCCAAAGTATGCCCAGCATTGTGGGTTGGAACAGAGACATACTGCTCAAATTTGCTCAAGTAAGTTCAGACAATCATGAAAGATCTCTGCTTCACGGTTACCTGGCACAACCACATGAATATTAAAATCTCCGGCCAGGAGAAACTTACCAGGGTTGGCAATAAGAAATTCTACAAGGCAACCAAAATCCTCATGAAACATGGCAATAGTAATCTTGTTTTTGTTGTTTGGTGGAGGCCTGTAAACTGTGACTGTTAACGAGAGGTCTATGGTTTTGAATGCTCTGTATTCTTGACTTTTGTGGATATTGATGTTAATGCCATCTCTCAGAAGAACACAAACACCACCAGGTCTTGAGTGTAATCTTGGAGAGTGATGGAAAGTATAGTTTGGTAGCGTGTTTTTTATATTAGCTAGGGTCCGATTATCTCGATCACTACCTGTGAGCCACTATTCAGTTATAGCCATTATGTCTAACTGGTGACTGATGACAATGTAACACAGGGCAGTTGATTTGTCCTTAGACTTGACCGAATGGGCATTCCACAAGGCAAACCGAAGGCATTAATCTTCTTTTTGCCAGTAGTTGGGAGCACAATATTGGTTCCAGCAGAGTAACATAGGTTATCATTATTCTTCTGCTTGCGCGTTCCACCACAGAAACCTCTACGTGTTCTCGGTTTTGAGCAAATATTCAAGTTATTAAGCATGTACCATAGTGGTGGGGGAATAGAGAAGACAGACAGGTTTTGCCTAGGTCATGGAGTTTATTTGTCGTTGTTTTTGAGATGAGCTCATGACTGCAATTATTTAAAGGCCCAGGGTTGAGACAGATATCACCACAGATCAAAAGTTGAGTGTTGAAAGATGAAGTGGAGTTGGTAGAATGGGGAACAGGCGTCTTCAGATATCCCTTGGTTGTAATTTTCCTTCCAGTTAAGCACACTGCAGATTCATACTTAAGGTTGAAGTGTAGGCCAACGATGGCCGTGTTCAGACAGCATACTAAAGTTAGACCTGAATCGGTTTAACTTTAGGAGCAGCGGGGGGCGGTCGTAAAAATAAAACTACCTTGCGTTCAGACAGCTCGAAGTTAAACCCGATACGGTTTATCTTCAGTTTTAAGAGGTCAAACAGCACCATGACCCAACACAACAACATCCGGTTTATTCACAAAAGCACGCGCAGGGCCCTGTTGAGGCGCACGTTGAGGCGTAGGCATATTTACTTAGCAACTTTACACAGGTCAGCGGTCAGCGGTTGTGAGTTAAACCGAATGTTTTAATTTTTATTCTGTCCATACACCGTGCTAAAAGATAAACCCGAAGTGGTTTAGCTTTAAACCACCCTTGCTGACCGATTTAACACATTCGAGTTCAACCCGATTCGGTTAAGTTTTAAGAGCGTTCAGACACACAAAGTTAAACCCGAATGAGTTAAAACTGCCTTAAAACCGACTTTAGTACTGTGTCTGAACGACCTCATAGTGTACCTGGCCATGATTATTAGACAAGAGCCGAAGTGTACATAGAACAGCAACAAACATGAAACACCTCCCTGTAAGCAATTCCATTGTGCCTCCAGCACTTTAACTACAGAGTACTTAAGCATTACAGCAGGCTCATCCTATTTACCAAGGTCAGCATGACTGATAAAAGTCTGGCATGGTAGCTGGCAACAGATGTGTATGCTAGCTGGGATGATGTAAAGGCAGTAACAAGTTGTATATTCGGTTTGCGGTAACACCATGTGTATATCTACTAGCTGTGTAGATTTGTTCTTAGAGAACTAGGTCTTGCTTTTTATTCTACTGCTGCAGAGTAGATTTTGGAAAATCGGGAGACCCCTCCATGTGAATGTAAACTAGCTTGCTCTAGTCATCGTAAGGAGACCGACGATGACTAGAGCAGGCTAGTCGAAACGTTGAGAGCAATTAAGAACTCACTCCGCGGCAGTCAAGTTAATAACGAGAAGTCCCCTCGATCCGATCCACTATTAAGCTAAAGTAGTAGTCCCGGCCGATTTCCTACCCTCCACCCAGGTAGTAGCTAATAAGCTGGACAGTTATTTTTCAGAACTAAGTAGTCGCCCGATTTTCAAAAATCTACTCCACAGCAGTAGAATAAAAAGCAAGACCTAGTTCTCTAAGAACAAATCTACATAGCTAGAAGATTTACACATGGTGTTACAGCAAACCTAATATACATTGATACCTCACCATGCAAAGCCTCAAAAATATACAGTATCAAGCTCTGCAATTCTCAAAATCTTCTTCCATAATACCTTCAAATGCAGATAAAGAATCACAATCCAAAGTTACAGCGGCAAGGACTGAACATAGCACTTTCAGATGATATCAAAATGAGTACACAACTCAAGCTAGATCAGGTTAAATCCACAGGATAAGTAGGACAGACACACATGTGTGTGCAGCCTGCTAGGCACTCACTAAACACAGTTTTAAACACAATTCAGCCCTTGGCTGCAATGTTTGAATGTTTTTAATAAACCAATAATAATAATAACTGAATAAACAGCATGTAGTCACCTTTCATACCAGGGGGATTGGCCAGTGAAAAGAATGTTCTTAAGCTGTGTTCACATTGGACTTATTTTGGGTAAACTAACCGAGCAAATGGGTAACTTGACCATTTTAAGTCCAATGCGGACAGCCCAGGAAGTTTCCCTCCCAGGTAACTTACCCGACCCGAATGGGTAGTTTAACCGCCCCACTTCTGCCCGGTTAAATTGACCAGGTCAGTTTAACCGAGCCGAAAAGTCCAGTGCGAATGTGATCTGGGTTAAAGCTGTCCCGGTAAAAAGCCATATCCGGTCCCTCGGATTTACACGCACATGTTTACACCGAAGCTCGGTTGCACTCCTTGCATTCTCACTGTCATGCACCGCAGTCAAACGTCACTGCAATAGCGCCCTCTTGTGTTTGTCTAAAGTTAGTCAGCTAGTTTCAACGGTCGTGTCTGTTAGTTTACCCACGTCCTTAATCCAAGTGCGGATGCTGGTAAGTTTCACCTATTGGAATGTTAACCACGGTCTCGGTAAAAAATGAATCCAATGCAAACACGTCTTTAGACAAACCTGAGTTTCATATTTGCTTCTACAGTGTTGAGATGTGCCATGAGACCTCCATAGGGTTTTCCAGGTGTTCCCTCTACCATGTATGATGCGTATTCAGGCCGCCATAAAGTCTTCAGATCACCACTGGAAAAAAACAACAACAACAGGTGTTTGGTTAATGGGAGACTTTTGGGATGCTAGGTGGCTGCAGGTTTACCAGGTAAATCTATTTTTCTTGATTATGTGCGCATGCTCAGAACTACGTAAACAATGGAAATTTACCAGGCAAGTCTGCTGCCACCTAGCGTTCCAAAGTCTCCTATTGATAAACTCATTATTCAGAACCACTGTGTTAACTGTTCATGGCCTTTGGAATACAAATTTTTTAACAAAATTTGTGAAGAAAAACAAATTTGACAAAAGCAGGATTGGAACCTGTGACCAAAGGATTAACGTGTCGGTGCTCGACCAACTGAGCTGTCTAGCCCTATCATTGGCAGTCTGCCAATTTTGTCAATATTTTTGTTGACTAGCATCCCTAAACAAAGATACTGACAAAATAGGGAGACTGCCAGCATGAAAGCTAGATAGTTAAGTGGTAGATTCTGGCATATTAATCCAGAGGTCACAGGTTCAAATGCCCACTTACTTTGGGTTCATCTCTTCATGCTCTTGGAGAACTGGAAGTATCTTCTCAGCACTCAGTAACAGCTTAGCAGATTTTGCCTTGTGGTCCAACTTCACCAACATGTACTCTACCTATGCATTCAAAAGTTACAGTATGTTTATGTAAAGTTAAGTACACTTTACTTCACCTACTTTAACCCTAACCATGCTAAATGCAACAATATGCACCAAATGGCAACAGTTGTTGTGATCTGTTGCATTTGGCAGTCAACTCAGATGTCATTTTTAGACTGAATTTGTTGCATTCAGCAGTGAAGTGACTTCATATAGGTTTGGGTGCTTCTATTGTATCTGAACAACTTATAATGGGTATTTCAAAATATTTTTTATGGAAAAAGTATTGAGAAGTATGATGTAATATTAGGTAAGAATCATAATTCAAATCATATTCAAAAGACTGTATAATAACAGTTAAACATTACACTTATGTGCATACTGTTGCATTTAGCAGGGCAACCACCCTTGCTCAGTCCTTTAACAAACAGCATGCCTGCACAATGCAACAATATCCCTTGTTGCATTTTGTTGCATTTGGCATGGTTCTCATTTCAACTGTGTTGCATTCTGTTGTATTTGGTAGGCTTTGTAGAGAGACCCTAATGGGGGTTAGGGTTAAGAGATTCTTTGGGTTTGAACAAAGAAAAATTGACTGGAGCGGGACTTGAACCAACGACCTCCGGATTAACGTACCGGCGCTCTACCAACTGAGCTATCCAGCCCTGTGTTGGCGGTCTCCCTATCAGTCAATATCTTTATTCGGGGGTGCCAGTCAGACTAGCACCCCAAACAAACGTTAATCCGGAGGTCGTTGGTTCAAGTCCCGCTCCAGTAAATTTTTCTTTGTTCAAACCCAAAGTATTTAATAATTTACCCAGTCAGTTTACCTTATGGTTTATTACTTGATACTTTAATAGATGTTAAATTTGCATCATGGATAAAGAGTATTATTTGGTTTTACACGTACATCGGTGTATGGGGAAAACCAATAATACACTTCACCTACTGTACCTACAACCCATCTCCATTCGGTTTCAGATGTCATTCGTTTTCACAAAGCAAGAAATCACACTACAAATTTGGGGACCATTCTAAAAGTGCAGTTGAACTTTTTGCTGTGTGTATAATATAACTGTTCCCCTATCAAACAGCTAATTGAGCAAAACAAAATTTAACAGGAATGCTATTTAAACTTGTTTATAATGTGTTTGTTTATCATTCCACCGTAATTTTGATATTTGTACACTTGAATTTTGAATTTGTTGTAATTATTGATCAAAAAATTTGGCCCCAACCTCAAGATTTTGAAAAATTTGAAACACTTCTGCTGTTGATGGTGTGTGTCAAAATGACAATACTTTGACATCATGTGTGGGAGTTATACCTCCATGCTGCAACAAAGCAGCTATACAACACAGAGCTCCCACATAATTTTTATAAGGTAACATGAGTGATGACATAACAGGGCTCTTCGCAAATCTTTCTGAAAAGCACCGGAGAAGGGTATTCAAAAGATTGTTTTTTACACAATTAAAATCTGTTTAATCTCATGTGAACTCAATTTCCTTATTGACTGAAAACATTTTCAATGAATTTCAGCAAAGAGTTTTTGCCGTTTTCATTTAAGTAGGTCTTTGAAATAAACACATAGAGTTTCTAGCCCTTTCATTGGCAGTCTGCCAATTTTGTCATTGTTTTTGCTGACTAGCACCCCTAAACAAAGATACTGACAAAATAGGGAGACTGCCAGCATGAAAGCTTTGGTGGAATCTGTTTTTCTCATCCAACAACTGTTTTCCCAATTTGCAGATCTGAAAACTTACCTCATCTCCCCATTTGAGTACATCACAAGGTCTATCTTTCAATCGATTATACAGATTCACAAACTGAATCAGTCCATGACGCCTGACATGCTCATGGTAATTGCTGGCTTGAATCTCTTCCCACGTCAGTGGCTTCCCCAGTGATAGCAGACCCATAGTACAGTTCAGTCAAAGTTCCAACCTCTAATAGATACACACACCACTCTGAATAAAGCCTGAAAATAAACAAATGCACACAGATTTTAAAGTGTGTATGCATTGGAAATAAATCTGACTTGAGAATGCAATGCAGGTTTCTCCCCGGGATTTTGTCCAAACTGTGGGGCATTCTGGACCAAAATTTATAGATGTTTGGCCGAAGCACGCTGAATTGGAACAAGGTCTTCAGAATGTTTTCTACTTGGTGTTTATCTTGGTTTTAAAAGTTCTACTAAGCATTCTGGAGCACTTTATAAAAGGTTTTCTCTCAATTGTTTTTGTAAAATAATTTGTTTGTTGTTGTTGTTTTTTTTTTTTAGTATCAGCCGAAATTTGCGCATATCGGCACGCAATTTGTGCGTATCGATCGGCTCGATACACTAGCTTGTGCATGTTGAGAACACTGCAATATAGAGTGTGTGGATACAATACAAACTTTTTGCTGTTTTGTTTGCACAAATAATTTAATCAGGAATGCTGTTTATGCTATTGAATGCATTGAAGCTGAATTTTTAACACAGCGCATTTCAAGCAAGCTCTCTCTTGATGCCCAGTGAGTCAGCAATTTTAGCATGACTCAGCACTTTACATGGGCTCTAGTTTTGGGGAAAAGACCATTGGGCTTGTAGCTGAAAATATTTACTGGAACAGAATTCTTTATACAGAAAACAAGACAAGAATTCAAAAGAAACTAGACATGTGTTTGTAACGTAACAAACACTGGGTGTTTCAGTTGGTGGAAAAAAGTATGACATGTCATTATGGGCCTACTCAGTATATTAAGTTTGGTCGTAATACTAAAGGAACTCTTTAAACTTGCTGTTAGTGTTATGAAATGTGGTTTATGAATTATGGATTCTAAATTTTTGAGTTTCCTATTTGTACTGGAAGTAAAAGTCAAGTCCACTCAATCGTTAAGCACCTATTCTTAATTAAACAACAGCAAAATAAGCAATAAAGAGTTCTTAATCTTTTTTAAAAAGTGTATTGATGTTGTAGCACCTCTTATTACTACTATTGTGAACAAGTCTTTTGAGCAAGGTAGTTTTCCAGACAGTCTTAAGACAGCTTACATTCGTCCCCTAATCAAGAAGCCAGGTTTAGATGTTGAGACTTTGTCTAACTACCGACCGGTGGCTAATTTGAAGTTTATTGGCAAGACCATTGAGCGCATTGTTGCCTCCAGATTGAATACTGCTATCTCTGATTCTGGCCTTGCTGATAAATTTCAATCAGCATACAGGTCCAAGCATAGCACTGAATCGGCACTTTTGCGGGTGCAAAATGACATTTTATGTGCTATGGATGACGGCCATGTGACTGCCCTGATTCTGCTTGATTTAAGTGCAGCTTTTGACACTGTGGATCACACTATTTTGCTTAAGAGACTTTGTGATATTATTGGTTTACAAGATAATGCCCTTAAATGGTGCCAATCCTATTTGCAAAACAGACCACAACATGTTCGCATTGGCAATTCTACATCGGATCCGGTTGTTCATGATTTTTCGGTCCCTCAGGGGTCGGTTCTTGGACCGCTGTGGTTCACAGTGTACACCTACCCAGTTCATAACATTATCATGAAACACAAACTGAACTATCATGTATATGCTGATGACACTCAGTTATATTTCACTTTTAAACCATCCCAAAATTTTTCTGATGAGAGCATCAGTCGTATTGAAACATGTGTTTGTGAAATTCGTGTTTGGATGCAGGAAAATTTCCTTAAGCTGAATGATCACAAAACAGAATTTTTGATACTCGGTTCACGGAAACAACTCTCTAAAGTTACTATTCCCCATATTAATATTGGTGACTCCAAAGTTACCGCTCATACCAAAGTTCGTAATCTTGGTGTGATATTCGACTCTTCCATGACACTTAGTTCACATATTTCTAGTATTGCACGTTCTACCACATTTCACATTCGTAATATAAGCAAAGTAAGGAAATTTTTAACACAAAATGCAACTGAGCAGATAGTCCACTCTGTCGTAGTTTCCAGACTTGACATGTGTAATTCACTTCTATATGGTCTACCTTGTACTCAAATTGAGCGTCTTCAGCGTATTCAGAACTATGCTGCTCGTATAATTACCTTAACTAAAAAGTCCTGCCATATTACGCCGATTTTAAAAGAATTACACTGGTTACCGGTAAGCAGTAGGATTAAGTATAAACTTCTGCTTTTTGTGTATAAATCACTCACTAACAATGCCCCTGCATATATTGATGATCTTCTCCACCCATACAATCCTCCTCGCAAACTCCGGTCTTACAATTCTAGCCTCCTTATTGAGCCCATATCCAATCATTCATGGGGAGACCGATCTTTCTCACATGCTGCCCCACGCCTATGGAACAAATTGCCTGCACTAGTAAAATCATCTGTTTCTTTAACCCAATTTTAAAAAAAACTTAAAACACATCTTTTCAATCAGGTATTTGAGTAAATGGTTGGATTTGTTTTTTTTACCCCTCGATGTTTCTTTGATATTGCATTTGTAATTGTATTGTATTTCTATTAGCACATGTTCTGGATTTCTTCTTAGCTTAGGCTTACGTTTTAATTCTGGTTATTGTACATATTTATGTACGTTATTGTTTGTATTTAGCGCCATGAGCACTTTGATGGATTTGTGCGCTTTAATATAAGTTTTCATTTAATTATTGATATTCATTAATTCAATTCCCCTTTCATTGATGATTCCACCCCCAAAACAATCACAGCGATCGGTCAATAATTCATATACTTTATAGCTTTAATCTAGGACTACAGTCAGGACAGTATACTACCACCACACTTTACTTACAAAATCTGAATGTAGGCCACTTTCCTGGGCGACACTTCTTTCCAAGTTCCAAACGAGCCGACCCGCTGAGCTAGGCTTTTCGTGAGAGGGGGGATGGGTTGCTGCTGCCTAGGCTGGGTTTTTTTTTTAGTCTACTTACTTTGCTGCAGGTAATGGGACCCACCGTCTCGGCCAAAATTTGTTACTTGTGTAGCAATGTCAATGTTGTACATGTACATGGATGGGTGTTTGTACACACAGCTCCCAAACCACTCCCTAATGAAGATTGAAAGCGCACATTCTCTCTTCGGTCCTGGATTTAAACTCTCAAAACAGAACATTGCTGAGTCACACTTCCATACACACCACATGTATGTCTTCGTTAGACTTGGTTCCAAGTCTGTTGGTGGCGCACAGCACAGACATACGAATACCTATAGACGGCAACAGGGGGCGCTAAGCCGAATTTTTTGATTTTCAATGGGCGGAGGTGTGAAGGCGCGTCACTACTTTTTGTAATCGTTTAGGCATAGCCTTTGAGTCAGTGCTACCATTTTCGTGTATTTTCTAACTGAATTTTCAGGGGACATTTACCCGATGATTGATTTTAAATTAATTGACAGATCTTAGGAAATCCCTAAAGTAAAGAAATCATCAGAAAATTTAATTAAAAGCACATAAATTACATTTCTCATTCCCGAACATGATTGTTCACGGACAGAGGGTAAAATTATTTATATCGCCACTTGTCAACAACTGTAGAGGCCAAGTAGTTTGATTGACTTTTGCTGATCGATTTAAGGGGAGGAAATTCATAAAAACATTGTAAACACAATTATTAAATAGGCTAGTCTACATGACTTTCACTTTTTAAGCTTTCGATTCGTTTTCAATGTGTGAAAACCACATTTTCACCTCATATAATACTTCAGGAACATTCCAAAGCCGATTACAAATGTTGGGCACTGAGGCTCAACCGTTCAAATTCGTTTTTACAACTTTATTTTCGGGAAATTCCACACTTCCTGGATGACGGTCTTGTGTACGGTCGCGTAGAATGCCCACTAAACAACCGACTATCATTAGCACGTTGTAAACCTACGGAACGGGCGGTATGCGCCCGCGCAAAAACGCCCACCGCCGCGCACACGGCCGGAAAGTGTGTGACGAACGTCTTTTGAGATACCGAACCATAAATCATTCTACTTTTGTCGTTTTGCAAACATGGAGAAAGTTTGGAAGAAAGCGGAGAAACAGCTTTCCGTGTTATATGATGGGTCCGAAGTGATGAGTTTGTCAGATTTCTAAAACCTCTACCATACTAAAGCCCGGTTCATACTTCCTGCGAATGCTTCGATCGTGTGAAGCGAATTTTCTTGCGTCACAATATTGGAAGGGAAGCGCGGACCGATTATTGCGTCACCAAAATTCGCTTCGCATTCGCAGGAAGTATGAAACGGGCTTATTGATAATATCTTCACCAATATTCTTCCTCCGCCACTGTTTCATGTAGCTTCCAACTTTATCCCAACGCTGGACGGCACCAATAATTATATCCATACCGTGGCCCCCAGTCCAAGATAACAGATAAAGATGTGAGCCCTTGTTTCTTTAATCAATTACAGATGGCGCCACTTATCAGGGGGTTGGGTCTTGGTAGATCTCATAGAGTTATATATAGGAACTAGAGGGCGCACTGGTAATGCTATGTGCACAAACGCGACGGGACCGCAAGGAGACACGCGCGCCATTTTGTACGATGGCAACATTGAATACGATTTACGCGGTGTGCTTGCTAAATACACATTGTGCGGTCTAAAAAAAACCGAGCGGCTGTATTAAAGTTGTTTCGTGGGGTTTAGGTTATTTGTTTCAATAGAGGATGAACACACACATGCCACGATCACGATTTATTGTCCAAAGTGAAGGAATATTATTCTAAAATATTATATTTATTCGGGGATTATTTATAAGTACTATAAACGGTCTTCACTGGCATTCATACATTTCACAGTAAACCCTTTCATTGTTAACCATTGCTCTGTTGCAACACGCACAAATAGTTAAGACGTTGTTTTTGACTACTTAAGAAATGGCCGCCGCGCTGCCCTTGTCGGGCCGCGTAGGCTAGTGCGCTCTCTAGTTCCTAATCCTATATATAACTCTATGGTAGATCTGTATTTGACATGGGATACATGTGCTTAGTACATGAGTGGAAATAGTTTTCTGCCCCGCCAGAACACCTCTGACTCCCTTTTGAGACATGTGGAATGGTCCAGTCTAGGATATCAAGGAATATGACTCCCCCATGTCATTACATTTTGGAGAAATGGCTTAAACAATGCCTTCCTGGTTTTGCAGTGATTATAGTTTCGTGGCTAAATTTTAGTTTCTCTTCTTTCTTTTACCAGTTCATTTGTTCAGTTTGTTTTACTTGTATACTTTTACCTGAGTGTCATGATTTACTGACACTTGGTTTGCTCTGTTTAATTCCTTGTTGTCATGTATTTTATTATTTATCTCTCCAAGTTATTCATAATTTATCCTTTACCATGCCATTGTTTGTCTTACTGTTCATTGTTTGTTTATTGTGTTGATTGTAGCGTGGGTCCTTCCTACCTTCGACGTGCCCCAGCTATCAACATAAGGGGCCCTTACTCGACAAGCTGTGCTTCTTATGGACCCCCTCCACTTCCAAGTATTGTTCGTTGTAAATATATTTTCCTCTGCGTTATGTATTTACCCCTTCATTCTCTATTGTTCACTTTCTTGTGTTTGGATTTGGAGGGGATAAAGTTCAGTTAATATTAATGTAGAGACACGGGAAGGAGGCCGGTCCTCTATTTAAAAAGGACGAGCATTCACCAAATACACAAAAGCAGAATCCATAATTTGATGACGTCAAAAATATGAAATAATCTCCTAAATTTTAATCGTCCGATACTGTAGCACACAATGGTATATATCACAGCACAGTCACTTACTAAGGGCAACACGACACGAGGCTGGCCACACACAAGTTTACGATTCAATCAGCACTAAAAATGATTTCTGGAATAAAATGATGATTTGAATACAAACAATACTCACAGAGAGTTCTAGGACACTATCGCTTCCTAATGGATAGTATCTGGAGCATGGCCAGAGCCATGATCCCAACAAAGTAGAGAGAAATACTGACAAGAAATAAATGTGCTCAAAGCTAAAATGGAAAAGAGAGTGAGCCCGAAGGTCGCGACCCCAAACCTAACTTGTTATCGTAAATATGCTAATCACAAAGATTTTAGAAATATTGAGGGCGCACTTGGGTTCCCTACAGTAATTATTAATTATTGTTGAGCGTTTTGATCAATCTATGACCTTACCTTTAAACGGCAATCATTATTTTTCTCCCACAAGGATTCTTGAAAGGCCAATAGGCATTTCGTGTACCATGGTGAAAACGTCTAGATTATTAAAACGATCGCGTGGTAAGGTCTCAATCACTGTTGTTATTGATCGACGATATCGTCTCAGTGTATAGTAGTCATGGTAATTGTACCGGTAGATTGTAGATCCTCTGATGACGTCTATGGGCGTCTACTTCTTCAGCACTAGACCCTGTCAGGGTTTTTTTCTGTCTCATTAGAAGAGCAGAACAATGCTGTATTTATAGCCACGTATTACGGTTGTACCTGGGCATCTACGATTCGTCACTTTGGAAAGTAACAAAGTTTGGTTATATCCTGATATGCAAAGGACCATTTTTTGACTGAAAATCATTGGAGTGACATTGTACGAGGTTTCCGAATTGTACTTTAGAAAGTTGAACTCTTAATTCGAAGCAGGACAATCTTTCTCCAAAGATTTTGAACATGATGATTGCTATCCTTTTCCTTGGTGCAGCAGCCACATGCTGCGTTTCACCACAAGTCATAACAGCTGCTGAACAGGTGTGCTACACAGTTATCGACCCCTGTCCAGCATCTTGGCACCACTGGGGTAACTCTTGCTACCGGGTCACAGAGAAGAGCTTTCCCTGGGCTAAAGCCAGAAGCGAGTGCGAGAATTTGGGAGGCATTCTAGCTGTCCCAAGTTCTCTTCAAGAAAACGATTTTGTAGTGACTTTGATTCCGGAGGATAAGAATGCTTGGATCGACTGTACTTCTCTGGGGAGTAACAGAGCAATGATGTGCAAAGAAGGCAGCGCTGAGGTCGCCTACAGAAATTGGGATGACTTTCAAACCGGCGACGGTGGGGAGGAATGTGTTCTGATATCTAGGCAGCACGGCTCCCAACGTAAGTGGCACGATTATTTTTGTGGGAGTGGAGAACTCGCCGTATGTAAGCAGTCAGCAACTCCTATAATTGCACTGGCATGAATCAAACTCCAGTGTAGACGTTTTTCATGGACCATCAGATACCGCAAACAAAATCATTTCAACCCTAACCGTCAGAATTCGGAATCTGGCAACCGCCAGCAATAACATTGGATAACAAAGCAACAAGGGAAGTTTCCACAAGAATAAGGACCGGTTTGAGTTCCTTTTTAAGATACATGGGGTTACTTTGTAACAAGAACATTATAACACTGGCTCTCGGGAGATTTGATCAGTGTTGTGCTATCATCAATGACCTATGGGGCAGAAACATGGACAACAACAAAACATGGACAAGCACAAACTTTGTACAACACAAAGAGACAAATGATTCACATCTCAACCAGAGACATGTAGAATGAAAGAAAACTGGAGTTACAAACATCATGAAGGAAGTAAAACAGACTAAATGGAGATGGGCTGGACACTCTGCCCGAAGAACAGACAACAGAGGACAACAAGACTAATGGAGTGGGCAACCAAGAACAGGGGAAAAGAGACAAGGCAGACGAATAAGAAGATGGAGGAATGACATTAGATCTTATGCAGGAACAGTATGGACAAGAACAGCAAGGAATAGAGATGAATGGCGTTTACATGAGGAGGGCTTGTACATCCTACACTGGATGGTGCCTCAATTCAATTTTAACCGTCACTGAACGTAATCTGACGGCTGGAATAAATCGCAGCGAGCCTTATTTTGTATAAACAAGGCCACGAAATAACTGTTTGAACAAACACTTTTCTTCGTGTGATTACAGTTTTTCTTATAGGTAGTGTTACGGTTGTACTGTAATGATATTTAATGTATTGGTCAACTCTAATGTGCATAATGACTGAGTAATGTTTTTGTTTTACCGTATACACCGATAATAAGCATTGTAAACCGTAGTAATTTCTGTCATGTCCCTGCAAACTGATTGCGTGGTTCGATCTACTGGCCTCTTCAACGTGAGAGGTTATTCTGTATAGTATGGTGGCCATGAAAGGACATTGCAGGTCGCAAATTACTGCGTACGCATACGGAGGCCCCTATGCAATGTCGTGAAATTATAAATTATTCACGAGTATGTGCGCATTATACGTGTGCGAGGTCGTGGCTTTGTGGTGCATGGGGATTTTTCCCCTAGCAGGACCGAGAAAGAAAGCGCTGTATGCCAATGCCCCGCCCTTTTTAATACACAGCCGCGGTCCAGACTTTATTGGGGTGGGGGGGGGGGGGGGAGATGTACACAAATAGTTGGGGTGAGACGGTGGACGGTCTGATCTCCAAATTGTTAAAACAATATTAAAATACCGCAAAAAAACATCAATGGAAGTTTGAAGAATTTACTTATCCAGAAGTTCTTGCATTCACAGCTCTACCCGGTGAATAGTGAACATTTAAGATGTTGTACCCTTTATGTAAGCATTTGCATTCTGTAAGCATTTGCATTATGTAAGCATTAAGCATTTGCAACATTTTGACATAGTTAGAACGTTATCATGACTAAAATGTGTTGGCAAAATTGACCCGGATTTGGGTCTCATTAGATCTGACCCAATTCTGGGCCAACATGACCCAGAATCTGTGTCAAACTGACGCAGAATCCGGGTCAAAATCCCATTGTTGATCAGTTTCCGGGTCAAACTAAACGGGTCATGGGTCATGCCCCCTGTGACCCGGAATCTGGATCTGACCCGGGATTTTTTAGAGTGTATACATAGCTTGAAGATATAAATAAATGTGTGTCATGGTTCAAATATCTATAAATATCCATTTGTAGTTGTTTGTATTGATTACAGCACTATGACCTTGTAGGGGCCTACGGAAAAATAATATAATGCACCGACTTAACGAAAAGCCGCCTTCGGTTTTCAACCTCTTCACGTTTTAATAGTAAATGGCATACAGAGCGTTAAAGGGGGGGCTTGTTTGCGAGAAATACAAACGGAAACTGCAGTTTCAATTGGCCAGAAGTACCCCTTCGAATAATGGTGCAACCCTTGTGCCCCCTAAAATTTTACCCTAGTTTCGGTACTCACGTGTACAATTGGTCATGCAAGTTCAATTTGTTTTCGGTCAGTGGAAATGTGCATCTGAATCGACGTTTTGTTGATCTATAATGAACGTGGCCTATAGATTATAGATTTTAAAAGGTAGTAAAAAGTGGTTTACTTGTTGTATGAGAATCACTTTCCTACGGTATGTCCTTAGACAACGATTACTAGAACTTTATGGTGCAACTACAAACTGAAGAATCTGTGAAGAAAACACAGGAATGGGGAATAAAAGATCCATACAAGAAGGAAACAGATAGGGAACAAAATTATTAAAGAAATCTATGTCTATCATTTGTTAATATTCTTTTTGCGAAATCGTTTGTCGGAAAACGAAAACGAAAGTCATATTTTGGCATCTCCTAAATTTATGGCTACATAAAAAGCAAATTTATGGCTTTAAAAAGAACGCCTTGAAAATTATTTAGTTGAATAGTGGCAAGAACGGTGCAACGTAATCCGCAACTTAAGGCAATTGTATTAAAAATAACCTTCAGTTATGGTTAAATCGTTATTAAAAATTGCAAAAAAACCCAAAAAAAACAAACAAACCGTACATGACGTACGATGGTAAGTAACAACTAAATCATCTTAACTCTTTGCGCTATCCCAGTGCGTGGTTCGCTGCATTTAATCTCCAGCCAGGCAGACGTCGTTGTTTAACGCTTTCCATTTTTGGTTGTTGACTAAACTCAAGCTGCAGGGTATCGTGGACTGTGTTCATTGACGACAAGGTACGTTTTGGGACCAAACTACTACAAGAACATAGTTATTGAAGATCAATACATTTTGTAAGTGACTGTTCTTTATAAACAACAATCTTCTCAAGAAGTGAAGACATCTGTGTGGCCAGTATGTTCTCTAAATCGGTGATAATTTTGACCGCTTTACAAGCTTGTCTTCTGACTGAAGTGGCAGCCGTTCAAAGCCAAGTCTGCTACACATTCATCGGCCCCTGCCCCACATCCTGGCACCACTGGGGCAACTCTTGCTACCGGGTCACCGAGACGAGCTTTCCCTGGGCAGGAGCTAGAGGCGAGTGCCGGAAATTGGGCGGTATCCTCGCTGTGCCAAGCTCTACTCCAGAAAACGATTTCATTTTACCGTTGATTTCGCACAGTGTATGGATCGACTGCAATGACAAAGAGAAAGCAGGCAAGTGGGATTGCAAGGAGAATGGCACGGTCGTCGGCTACAGAAACTGGGACGACAACGAAGGCACAAGTCGGTTCGAGAACTGTGCGGTAATTTCACGACACTTTGGTTCCTTGCGCAAGTGGCATGACTATACCTGTTCTGATAATTACCCAGCGGTATGTAAGCAACCAGCTTCTTCTACGCGCCTTCAAAAGGATTAAGAGCGCAGACACTTGTAAATCACATGTCCCTCTGGTTGGCAAGCAGTTTGAAACAGCTACATCTATTTTCTCAACACGAACGAAAACTAACCGTCAACTTTAATCTCCACCCCCAACTGTCAGGCTAGTTGCCCTTGATGAAGAAATTGTTTTCACCGCCCAACGAAACACGTTCAGCTCCCAGTCCACAAAGTAATTGCAAAGAAACGCGGATCTCATCCTCTCATTAAAACAATAAATTTCTTTTAAAAATAAGCACAAAAAGAAAGCGCCACTAATCCAACTATATATACGGAGTTATCTTGAATGGGAGACTTTGGAACGCTAGGTGGCAGCAGAGTTACCAGGTAAATTTCCATTGTTTACGTATTTCTGATCATGCGCACATTACCAAGAACAATGGATTTACCTGGGCTGCGTTGATTGATCTCTATTATATTAACTTGCTCAACTTCACCTGACTGCGTTGCAACCACTAAAAATACATTACAAGTATTTTCGTGACCAGAAAATATAATCTTCTGCTTACCTTTCGCTTTAGAGTTGTTGTCCACCATTTTAAAAACCGCCCACAAACATCTCGGAAATAATGTTGTCTACGTTGGTAGCGCACAACTCGTTCCACTCGAAATTGTTGGCAAACGTGCGCAAATGTTGGCAACGTTTGCGCATGGAGAACGCACCCCTGGTAAGAATGCTGCCCCCTAGCGTCCCAAAAGTCCCACATTGATACAAATGTTTACCTTAACACATTAAACATATTCATTGTGAACGGGTCGCCTGGCAGAATTTGGATCAGTGGCTAATCATTCGCACCCCCGGGAAATGAGTTCCTAAAATCCCCACCATCCACTCTCTGGACCCTGACACCGTGTCATCCTCTTCTTAAACCCACTCCCTATCACACTGGATCGACTGCCTTATTGAGCTTTTTATCTTGGGTGTTGAACTGCTCGAGCGGTTAAGAGCACCAGACTCAAGCTCTGGTGTTTCTGACCAGCAGAGTGTGGGTTCGAGTCCCGGCCGTGTCACTTGTGTCACTTGTGTCCTTGAGCAAGTTACTTTTCCAGAGTAGGTTCCGTGTACTAGGATTGGTAGACTTTTCGTGGAAAACTAGGGGCGGTTGTTCTAGCTGTATAAAGTGGCCGGCCAAGTTCATTTGGACTTCGACGAGTCCATTTTTCTGAGGGTGGTAACATCTTTAAATGTTGTAAATATACACTCAATGTTTACTAGAGATCATTCGTAAATGATTTTTGTGTGTAGCTAACTGTGTCAGTAAATGATTAAATAAACAGCATATACTTAGCGTAAACGACATTTATCATATCTATGTTTAAGATGTGTACTTTGCCTCATAAACATAAATATTACCTACGAAAAATGCCCCCGTCCGTCAACCGACGAAAAATGTTGTGATCGTGTCATGCAATCAACAGAAACAAACTCCATTCAGTGAGAAAAAGAAAAAATCAGAGGATCGGGAAGCGCAGAATTTCGGCACTGACCCTGTAAGCAAAGAATGGTGACCGAAGCTCAGATTTCTGTGATAAGGAGCTCTTTGTGAGACCAATCTTGCAAGCCAGATTGGTCTGGTTCGGGTCACACGAAAATGTTAATACAGGCTCTTGATACTCTCGGAAGCAATCTGAGGTAATTATACAAAGTGATATCATTCAGGATGCAACATGTACTATACTATAGTATAACTATACAGAATTGCTGTACGCTGCGACCCTGTCGTCACTGCGTACAGCAATTATGTATAGTTAGGCCGTGTCCGAAACGGCGACTTCGGCTACAGCTATACGGCTAGATCGCGCGCGTCTGCCTATTCTTCAACACTGGCAGACGCGCTGATCTAGCTGTAGCTGTAGCCGAAGTTGCCGTTTCGGACACGGCCTTATACTATAATTATATAGTCCATGGTGTTTTTTTACACCTGAGAGGGCGTATGGAACCGAGGCGAGGGCGCCATTTGCCCTCAGGGTGTGCAAAACTCATGGACACCCCCATCACGTGCAACAATTGTTTAGTTATACCATGGTTAGATTCCTCTTTAATTTCAATGTCATCTTCAAACAGTATTGAGGACGAAGTTGGCACAGTTTAATAAGCAGAGACGAAAATCGGTGAACAATGGCGGAACGGGGAGCCAGCCGTAGCCATAGCTGTAGCCGCTGACGGGACACTGTCTAGCAACACGAGAAACCGTGCATGTTTTTCATTAAGAGGTGACCGAGAACTGTTTGAGAAAAGGGTTTTTAGACGCAGTGTAGCATTATTTCATTTAAAATTCAGTGGTATTCTAACCAGACGTTTCGATCAGCATGTTCTGATGTTATTCATGATGAGCCGTTTGTATAAAAGAGGGTGTGGTTGATGAACACCTATAGATCTGCATGCAGTTTATGGTGATTTGTTTTGTTTTGCAGACGGTGACTTTATTTCTATCCAATCGCAAGACAATATTTATTGTACGTCACTGAGGTTGACAGCGCGAATTAGAGTGATTGATAGCTGACTTAACGATGAGCTGCCGATGGTTATCAGGTGTAGACTCCGTAGGGCTAGTGTTTAGTGAGAGTGGCACCGACAACTCAGCGAGCCCTTTTCAGTGCGTAGTTTTGGAAACCGATCTTGGCAGTCCTCATCTGAGTAACTCAACTCACTTTATTCAGATGCAGCTGGAAAATACCATCTTTTGAGTGGTGACATTTCGATTGAAACAACCAACGATGTATTGCACATAAACAAACATTTTCCAAACTCAAGTAACATCTCTGTTAGCACCATTGCCTCATACATACAAATAATTGATTTGGTTAGTCGTATCGTTCGAATACCGCCTTGGACAAGAGCATCTGGATAATGTTTTCAATTCCCACATGGTTACGTGAGTTTCCTGCAACTTCGTAAACTAACAATCTGTTCATTGCCACTCATAATCAACGGAACCCCAGCAGTGCAGTGCTACAGTTACTTTTGACAACGATCAACCGCGGTTAACCGTTTCCAATCCTGATCAATCGTTAGAGGTTGAGTTTTAACCCATGTAGCAGTGGTTCGTGATTTGTAAGCGGCAATATCATGTTTTCAAAAACCTTGCAGATTATTTTACTGACTTGCTTTCTGATGCAAATCATACCTGCTAAGAGCCAAGTGTGCATGACATTTGTTGATTCTTGCCCAACATCTTGGCACCTGTGGGGAAACTCTTGCTACAGGGTCACCGAGACAGGCGTGCCCTGGGCAAGAGCTAGAGACGAGTGTGACAAGTTGGGAGGTGCCCTCGCTGTGCCACGGACACTGCAAGAAAACAACTTTATTGGGGCATTGATTCCGGCAAGCGAGAATGCTTGGATCGATTGTGATGATCTAGATGAGAATGACAAATGGGTATGCAGACAGGATGGCGAGGAGGTCCTTTTCAGAAATTGGAACCATTTTGGTAACCAGCCTGATAGAGGAGCCCAGCGGTGCGTCCTCATAGCACGACGGTGGAATTATCGCTTTATGTGGCACGATCTAGACTGCCGTTTAAACCAGCGATCAGCATGCAAGAAACCTGCAGGACCAAGATTTTTCCTCGATAAGTAAAAGCAAAAAACACACACTTCGCAGATCAGAACAAAAATGCCAAGATTCTAAACAGGACAAACCGGCTTCGTACGGATCCCCTAAGGGTAGAGGTAAAAACAAATTTGAAAAAATAAAAAATTATTTCGTTCCCTCGAAATAACATTACGAAATAACATTTCGAGGTGATGAAACGATTTTGAGGGAATTAAATAAAATTTCGAGGTAACGAAATGGTTTCGAGGGAACGAAATGTTATTTCAAGGGAACAAAATATTTGTGTTTTTGTATTTTTATCTTATCAAATTTTTTTTCTTTAGGGGCTCCTTAGCTTTGCGAGGGACATTTAGGCAACAAACATAGAAAAATTTTCCCTTTTTTGCGACAATAAACAATCATACGGTATCTGACATAACATTTGGTCCATTACAGGTAAATCACATGACCGAAAGAGCTAATTGTACACATTTTCCATAATTTATGTGCATTAGTCTTAAAAGATAGGAACAGTTTTTGTCGTATAAGAAATCCTCATGTACAGAAGAACCTTCCCCATCAAAAACTCCATTTATTTCGATTCAAAATCCAAGCAGCCATAACATTATGTCTAAAATAAGCGCACAAAGTATTCACTGCGTCATTTTCTTGCTTTCTCGAAAACGCGGTCATTTAGAACTTAGGTGTGTATTGACTATTATGGAAACCATTGGAGGCAAATTGAAATTGAAAGTATCGATTGTTTGCGTGGAAATGAATTACTTACAGGCTGCCAACTATTTTAACCTAATTAGAGGTGTATTGATTATTATGGTTTCCTGAAATTGGAGGAAGCGGATTGGAATTGAAACTGACGAAAGTATCTAATATATTTTTGTAGAAATGAATTACTTAAGTTAGAATATGCCAACTCTTTACTGATCTGTCTGTCAGTTTTTCATGTGATGGTAATAAAGTAGGATTTATTCAACATTATTTTTTCATCGGGGTTAAAGAATGACAGTTTGGTCTTTGCCGTTTAACCGATGTGTAATAAGCACTTATACTGAGTCAGTACTTTTACGAGTTCTGTGGGGGAAAACAACAACAACAACAACATTTCTGTTGCCGTTTACTGAACTTTGTCAGGCTGTTTCCCCTTCATTCAAACCCACGGTATCCAGACAGCGGCTGGGAGGAGGAATAGGCTCATACTGGTTAGACATAATGTGATTACAAACAGCCTTTTGTGTGTAGGGAAATTCTGCAAAGCTGGCTGCATTGTGATGAAAAGTTAATTCCCTGGGAACAGATGTGGTCCTCCGCGAAGCAGATTTTACACTACATTAGGTTTAATTTTCTATAGAAACACAAGAAATGAAGTCGTAATTGCATCAATTTTCTCTCTCTCACTCCCCCTCCCCCTTCTCTCTTTTTGTGCGGGGGTGGGGTGGGTTGGAAAGGCCGTACACTTCATAAATAGGAGGACCCGGTTGGCGAGTCAGTGGTGTCTTTCCTTGCCCTTTCATCTCTGTGGATTCGGTTTGAATTCCACCTAGAGTGGCCGAAAGGTTACTAGCACTTACAACCTATAAGCAGTTTTTGTGATAACCTTTCTTCTGAAAATTTCAGGGGTTTTTTTTGCTGGGTTTCATCTCTGCAAAATAAAGGATAGGAATCTCTTTCAAACCTCAATGGTATATATCACACTTTTTTTAATGACAATTCTTTCGTCAACGTTTATCATTTTTCGTTTTCAGTATCTTTGACTTGATAGCCAATATCGTTAATCCTAGTTTTACGAAGTGTATTATATCGTGTTATGGTAGATCTATTTTCGTGTATACCTTTTTGTTGTCCGTTCTTGCAAGTTTGAGTATACTATGGTTTGTCTTTGCCGTTGGTAGTTTATTCAATATTTTCAAGAGCGATTCGTCAAAGATTGGGTTTTGTCAACGTAATGTTGATTTATACAATTGTCGTTAAAGATACAATAAAAGTCACCAGCGACAGTTTCAGCTGACAGTGTCTCCTTTTTGAAAAAAAATCGAGAGAAAAAAACAAAAAAACTAATAAAAACAAAAACAAAAGCAAAAAACCTGTCAAGAACTTCGAGATAACGGCGGGTACCAACTGCATCTCTGGCCGCAGCATTCACAAACGGACACCTCAGAAGTTTGAATCTCCAAAACTCGCCTTCATGTAAAAAATGCTCATGGATTTAAATAATTTGACATACTTTTATTGTTTCTAATCAATGGGGTGGGGGGGGGGGGGTTTCAGAGCAAATATTGTCGCAGTATGTCTACTGTCATTACCATTATTATAACAAGTGGCTTTTTGGGGGTAGAAATTACACCTTTTTTTCTAGGGTCACTACCAAAGTATGACCGCGTCTGCTCAGTGCTATAGACCTTTATCATGCTGCCACTATCTTAGTCGTGTTACCTGTATCCAATAACAGTGATGATTGCTAACATTCTTTGTATAGAAAAAAGAACAAGACTATTTCTCCTTTCAGCCTCGGTTTGGTTACATTGATTTGAATGGGAGATATTAAGATGGCCGCACCATGATAAAGGTCTATTATGGTCATTAGTTAAATTTGTATGGATTTCTTAAAATTGCTTGCATATTTTGGAGCTACTGGTAAATGGAGTTTATTATCAGGAGTGGTCTCCAAAATAGTTGTTTGGCAAAAAGAAACATTCATTTTCTAAGTAAAACATTTATTTGTTAAGTTTGATTTATATTTTCAACATTTTTCATTGTAATTACTTTTTGATCATTGTGATATTGCAATTAATGACCATATAGCAATAAACTGACGACCGTACCTTTAACAAAGACATAACAATTGAAACTTTTTCAATCACAAATCATGAAATATCTGAATAAATCACCAAAACTTATTCATTAAAAAATTAACTTTTGAAATTATTGTTGCTATATATTTCTGGTAATGAAACCAATTACGATGCCTCATATTAAGTGAACTTAATCACTGGGCCAGGGGTTGACTCGTCCAAAATAAGTGTTCTGAGTTCTTTTATACACGCACTACCAATTCTAGTACACAGGACCTTATACGGCTTAACTCTCATCTGAGGGACAAAGCAATTACGGTAGGTAGCTTGCTCAAGGACACAAGTGCCACGACCGGGACTCGAACCCACACTCTGCTCATCACAAACGTAGAGCTTAAATCCGGTGCTCTTATCCGCTCAAACAATTTAAGGGTACAGAGAGTTGTTATGAGGGTATTATTAATAATAATAATAATAATAGACGGTTCTTATATAGCGCATATCACCGTGAGGTCCCTATGCGTTTCGGAATTTGAGTCGGAATTTGAGTTTCATTTCTCGGGGGTGTAAAAACACTGATCTGGTCTTAATTCTGTCGGGCGGCCCTTTTATGTTTTCATCGTATTAAGGTGAAAATTTGTATCAATTAAAGATAACTCCATAAAGTTAATTAGTGGTGCTTTCTTCTCGTACTCAAATTTCTGTTTCTGCGAGGATGAGAACATGAGGTGGTATGGGAACCGTTATAGACTGAAAAGCTAATCCACTGGACTTCTTGCAGCGGGTCTCGACCCTAGAATTGGCGTAGGTACGCTTCTCCACTTCAAATGAATCGGTTAGGTCTCCATGACGCAGCGTCACAAGACCTAATCTGAATTACACTTATACCGTTGGAAGTTATCTCCACTTCGCCTACTCAAAGAGAAACGATGCAACGTGGGGTCGGATGCAACTCTCCCATCAGCATTTGCTTGAAGAGATAAATATCCATTGTCACACACGTTGGTCAATTCAGAAGCGAGCGTAATGAACTTCATACAACACATTGTTTACTTTATAAAAACACTAATTACAATAATGATACATTAGCTCCTAGACAAGGGAACAAGCTAAAGGAGAGTATCATTCAAAATAAATGAAGTCGCATGCATTTACTTTGGGAATACTGTTTAATTTGGATATTAGCCCTCAAAGTTTGCACCCACCCCCCCCCCCCCATCAGCAAAACTGGGATCAACCCTGAGCAAGCAATGTTAATTTAAGTTAAATAAATAAAAACGAGATAATAATACGACACAAAATAATTTGTGAAATATTATTTGATAATTGAAATGAAAAGTCGCATCCACTAAGGCGAGCCCCCTGCTGCCGCTTCCCGGGTTGAATTGTAAACTCGGGTATGATCCCTGGCTACACGGCAGTTACAGTTTGAATGGCTTATAAAAGCTTCTGACTGGCACCCCAGAACAAAGGTATTTATGACCAAAATAAAAAGACCGCCAACATAATGGGCAAGATGGCTGCGTTGGTAGAGCGCCGAGATTCTGTGCCCCTCCCCCCCCCCCACGGCAAACCGTGCACACACTTTTTCTGAGAGCGCCCTCTTTTGAATCATTCCACTCCAGCCCAGGCGTGTGTGTCCCTTCGCTCGGCCCCAGCGGCCTTTCGCTCGGCCCCAGCGGCCTATCCAGAGGACCGCTGGGATGGGCTAATCAGCTTGCACAGATTCTTGTTCAGGAAGTACGTCATGCGTGCAGTGCTTGCAGTGTGAGTGTGATGCATGATGGGACTGAGCATTAACCAATGAGCGTGCTTGATACGTTTGCCCGTCCCAGCGCCTTTGGTTTGAAGGCAAGGCGCAGTGGGGACGAGCGAACAGCGGCCTATCCAGGACCGCTGGGATGGGCTAGTCAGCTTGCACAGATTCTTGTTCAGGAAGTACGTCATGCGTGCAGTGCTTGCAGTGTGAGTGTGATGCATGATGGGACTGAGCATAAACCAATGAGCGTGCTTGATACGTTTGCCCATCCCAGCGCCTTTGGTTTTAAGGCAAGGCGCTGGGGACGAGCGAAGTGTGTCCCCAACATGGTAAATTAACATGGGCTAACGAAGTTGATTCAGAAGAGGGCGTTATCAGATGAATTTCTTCACAATTCGTAGACTTGTATGTTGTTGTCTAACTTGACATAAATAATTGCCTGAAATAGCGCCCTCTTGACATTAACATTGGCGAGTTGGAGCGTGCGATAGCCTAGCCTGAACATCTGACGTAACACTTACCTTCCAGGCTCGAGAATAACGCCAGATACCAGCCATGAGCACCTGGCAGGATCCTGCCATATGTACCTTTGACCTCGCATCCATTCACAGTACGTGTACAACGGGAAAACTCCAGGGACAGATTCTTCTGATTCATACTTTTGTTTTGTTTTGTACTTGTTGCACAGTTTGCAAAGTATACCAAATTGTGGTTTCTAACTTGATAATTTGGAAGTAACAAATTATTTGGTTATTAAATAATTGTTTAAAAACTCTTCAAATCAACATAATTTGTTTATTTGGCACGAGGGCCACTTGTTTATGAAATTACTTTATGTAGCCTAGTCAGATAGTTAGAACAACCTGGAACAAACAACCTGTAACAAACAAGACAAAAATGTGACTAAGAACAAGGGTTTTTCTAACTTTTGCTTTCTGTTCTCAGCGGTGTTTTATCTACTGTTTTCATCCACAGGTTTTGCTTCCCATTTGTTTTCTTTTTTTGACAGGTCACAATAACTTTTGCTCTCTCCTTTCAGTGCCCCTGTTTTTCCCTGTTTGCTTTACTTCTCATCTTGTTATGTCTTTCCCCCTTTGTAACCTTTTCTTTCCCTGTGTAATAACCCGCAGTTTGCTTCCCTCTGCAGGTTCATTGTATAACATTGTGTTTTTCGTAATTATCTGTTTTCCTTTTCAGTACACATTTCCTTTTGTATCTGTTCAGCCTCCTGCTTTCTCTGTGTATTTTCCTCTCCATCATCTATTTCCACTTGACTGCTTTTGTTACATCAGTAATGTATACATGTACCTGTTTATGTTTGTAGTCTTGTCATTTAGCCTTCGAGAAAGACTATATTTATCTATTTAAGGAGGTGCCCACCCGGTTGTTTCTATATGAGCCAGTTTCAGCCTCAATTCGGTAACTCCAGGTATAGACGACTACACATGTACATGTTCCTCGTGCAATGTTCAATGTCAAAGCCTCATTGGCATTCATGTAAAACGTAACTTTGGAAAAAAAAATTTTTACAATTTGCATATGAAGATGATTAGTGAGACGCACCGGTTGCGTTAGAACAAACTGCCCTTTGATGAGTACTTTACGCTGAATTAATCACCCCGCAGTGAGTACCATTGTCCCCATGCCGACAATGTTTTAATATTTTAATTGCCTTAACAACATCATACACACACTGGTCAGCTCATTATGTCGTGATAGCCTAAAGCTGAACCATACCACACGTCACACAGTGGGTATCAACCAACAGGGAGCCAGAAGGGGCAGGTTCATACTTTGGTAAAGTGACCCCGAAAAAAAAGGGTTTAGTTTATCCGAAAGCCTTTTGGTCATAAAGATGGGTGTCAGCGTCCTGCGAAAAATATTTGGTCTGAAGTAAGTGATTCGAAATCAATAGGCCTAAAGGTATGTCAAAACATTTAAATCTCCAAAACTCACCTTAAGGCGAGTTGTGGTGATTCAAATTTCCGTGCGGGTGTCCGTCTGTGAATGCTGCGGCCAGAGACGCAGTTGGTACCCGCTGTCACCTCGCTAAACGTAAACGGATTCAACGTTCTTGATGAAAATACCCTGGGGCAGTTTTATCAACAGGTGGTAGACACTGTATTCAGCTGAAACTTTCACAGGTGATTTTTATTGAATTTTTATTCTCAATGATTAGTCCAATAAATCTGCCTTACATTGAAGAAAAATTGAAAACAAAATCTCTTACCCTACCATAATGGCTTCAAGTTCACCAAGGTATAATTTGGACGAGTAAATATTTAATTTAACTACCAACGGTAAAATCTGCAAGGTCAACAAAAGGTATATGGTAGGTCTACTATAACGTGATTATTACGTAAAACTAGAATTAATATTTTAACATTTAGCAGTATTGGCTACAAAGCAAAGATATCAACAACAACAAATGAAAATTGTTTGATAGAGAGCATTAATTCTTATCCTTTATATTCAAGAATTAAATCACAGCAAACAACTCCTGAAAAATTAATAAAATACGGCGATCGCAATACATGCTCATGTTTTCTGGGCAAGTGTGCCATAAATCAAAATGTGATAGTGTGATACTTTTCTCATACAATTAGAACAGCCTAGCCACCCCAACTGTTTCTATAATCAATGCACTTATACAGTGCAGTAACATCTCCATTGTGTATACCTGTTGCTATAGGGAATTAACTTCTCATCATAAGGCAGCCAGCTTTGTAGAATTTCCCAACACACAAAAGGTTTTCTGTTATCTCATTAATTCGTGGGAACCTTGGTTTGAATGAAGGGGAAACAAGATGGCTACAACTCTTACGAATTTCTAGTAGCTTTGAAAGGCCACAAATTAAGAGCTGCATAACCAAATTGCCCCCACGAAGTAATTTTTGTATGAAGGAAAAATATTATAATTTAGGTTTTTACAATAGATGCGTGTATTAACTGATGTGTGTATTAACCGTTCAGCTACTGTGGACCACCCAGCCGCCCGAAGTGATTGGCTGCAACATGCAGTAGGATGAAACGATACCAGCTTGCGTAGAAAGAAAGATAGCATCAAAATATAGATAGTCATTGGTACGCGTTGGTTAAGTCAATGGCAACCGTTGATATTCATCATTAATTTTAATTTCCCGCTTTACAGTTGACTTGTCAAAAACAATGATAACGCTAATGATGACGAAATAATGTAGCTCTTACTAACAACGAGCTCATTAATTTGTATCCAAAAATGTAAATTTATTTCGTGATGATGATACTGTCAATAATGCCTTATCAATTAATCAGTTAGAGCACTGATGCTAGGTAAAAGCCTTCAAAAACTGTTGTGTTCATTTTTAACCTGAATTAATAATAATCGCCATGAAAATTACCGGCTGTTAACAAAAGGCACTTATCGTTCCCTAGTGACTTATCACTCCCGAACTTGAATATTTGTTTTTATGTGTCAGCGACAATATTAACAAAAAGGACGACAATTGGCTTGTGTATCTTTTGAAATGTGAACAACGATTCTAGCAATTCACCGCAAGAGTCTTGAAAACTAAATATCTGTTCAGTTAAACTCAGGTGGTGCAGGAGGGATTAGCACTGTACATACAGTGTTTTCCAGAGTATTGCGGAACCCCCTCCCCATACGGCGGTCGTGTGTTCAAATCCCACCACGTAGGACTTCACTCAGTGGGATTCGAACCCACGACACTCGCCAGTGTATAGACTGGATAGCCAGGATCGAAGATTATTATACAAATCTGTGTTCTGTTTTGTGATTGGCTTCCTCAAAAATATGTGAGCATTATTTTCTGAGTAATATGCCTGTGAATTTGTTTCACAGGACAATAATTATAAGAAAGTATACTGAGATTACAGTGCTTTACACGCATCGGTGTATGGGTAGAACCAAATAATGTTCTTTATCCCCGATGCAAGTATAACTATTAACAAAGAAATTCTACTTAAGCAATTTCACGAAACTGGGTTATGATCATAGCTTAAGAGCTGTACATCAAAACTAATGCTTTCACTTCGATACAATTATCTAAATTAATTAATCACAATGGCAATACAATTGCTACAAAAACAAAACTATTTTGAAATGACTTAACCACCTAACATACACAAATGTTGACAACCCCCATAGCGTTCCGCGCTCTTGAATCAACTACTCCATCGGTCCCTGGAGCGGTCTATTAATCCGAGGCAAAGCCGAGGGAAAGTATTATGAATTTTAATTTTTACCACCCAACGTTTGACACTCTTAAGATCTCAAATTATATCTATTGCAGCGTTTTAAACGTTTATTTAAAAGAAAAAAAAAGTTGTATAGTTCATACTTTTATCTATCCAAGTAACCGCCGAATATTCGATTCTCAAAGAATCGAATTAACTGTACGCAAGAAACACAAGGTTCTTGGAGGGATCGTTTTATTCCTATGTAATATTATATTATTATTAAAGTTTATTTTAGGTATGGTGTATTCCTTTATACAATCTTCTAGTGTGTGTCCTCAACAACTATTCCACCTTTCCTTCCCGCCATCTATTGTGTGTCCTCATCAACCATTCCACCCTTCCTTCTCACCATCTATTGTGTGTCCTCATCAACCATTCCACCCTTCCTTCCCGCCATCTATTGTGTGTCCTCATTACATATTCCACCCTTCCCTCCCGCCATCTATTGTGTGTCCTCATTATATATTCACCGCTTATCCAAATTTTCCTTTGTTTAGACGGATTAACTTTCTTTTGTGCCCTAAACAGACGGTACCGTCTACTCTTGGTGTGCACCAACGTATTCATAAAATTAAAAACCTGTGAAAATTTGGGCTCAATTGGTCGTCGAAGATGCAATATCAAATAATGAAAGAAAGAAAAAAAACTCGTTGCATTTGTGTTTTCAGATGCATGAGAAAGGCTTCATGCCTGAAGTCTTTCTCAGATTCAAATGTTTCTTTATACCTCTTTCTCTAAAACTACAACATTTCAAAGAGTGTCGTTTCAAACAATAATTTATATGATCAACAGCTCTCCAGTGCTCTTTACCAAGTACGTTTTATGGTCATTAATTTTGGGACTATTTATTATGTATTCCCTCCCTTGACCGGGAAAATGCATCCCAGGTTACAGTACCGTACATTGGTTGCTACGGGTATAGTAGTAATCAATAATTGTGCGTGCAAACAATAATGAAGATTTCATGATGAATTTCATCATTAGTATATCTACTTTGCAGTGCAGATTATGGTCTTTTGAGTTTTTGTCGTGCTATTTATTCAACTGCCGCAGAGTTTCTTCTGGAGTTCACAAGACTTCTCAGTTCTGAAAAGAACTGTCCTGCTTATTAACTACTACCTGGGTGGAAGGTAGGAAATCTGCCGGTACTACTACTTTGGCTTATTGGATCGAGGGGACTACTCGTTATTAACTATACACTGCCGCAGAGTGAGTCCTTTAATTGGTCTCAACGTTTCAACCAGCCTGCTCTAGTCATCGTCAGTTCTCAAAAAACATACACAGCAAAGTAAATATACACATGGTGTTACCGCAAACCAAATACATTGATACCTCCCCATACAATGCCTCAAAATCACATTTAATTAGCTGTTCAGACTTACTTTCGGGACAGGTTTTTAGTATTGTTATTTTTATCAAACTACCACTATACAAACTAAAGTTTACAAAATTTATTTCATCCGATGTCTAAACAGAACGTTTGTACCTTCATCAACACAAAGGTTTGATGAAAATGTTATTTTAAATTCAAAGACTAGCTACCATATTAGAATTTTTTTTAATGACATAACAAATAAACAGTGAAAATTCTCTTTGTCATGTGTCGTGCAGGAAAACAGGTTTGGTTTTTTCAATATAAAGTGGAGTAGAATTAGATCTAGTATGGCAACGGTGTGGGTTTAAACCCCACCCAAGTAACGTGCCTTATGGATTTGTTTTCACAAGATTCAGGAAAGTACTGGGAACAGTGCTTGATCTACATTGGTGCAATGACAAAGAGCAAATATTCTTTATACCCGATGAAAAAATATATCAATTAAGGAACATGTTGTGTTGGATTTTGGCGATTTGGACTATAAGAAGCGTTTGAAAGCGTTCGTTTTTAAATAAATGTGGTTGGAAAGATATTTTAAAGTATAATATGACCCACACAATATGCCCCAAAATTGTATGGTTTTCATTATACTTTGTGAACTAACACGGTCCGCCATTTTGTGGAGTCAAAAATGTGGTTCTTCAAAATGGTGGACCGTGTTCTAGCTTACATAGTAAAAGGAAAACCACATAGTTTATAGGTACGTGTGTGTCAACGTAGTCTACTTTTGAAACATCTTTCCAATCATATTCATTTCATAACGCACGCTTTCAATTGCTTCTAGTAGCCCAAATTGACCAATCCAACACACCATGTCCCTTTAACTTAAATCCTACTTTTCTACCATCACCATGAAAAACTGATAGAGAGGTTAAAATAGTTGGCAGCCTGTAAGTAATTCATTTCCACACAAATAATCAATACTTCGTCAGTTTCAATTCCAATTCGCCTCCTCTGGTTTTCAGGAAACCATAAAAATCAATACACCCCTAATTTCTACAGGACCGCGTTTTTGAGAAAGCAAGAAAATGACGCGGTGAATACTATGTGAGCTTTTAGACATGGCTGCTTGGATTTGAATCGAAATAAATTGATTTTTTGTTGGGGGAAGGTTCTTCTGTACTTGAGGATTTCTTATACGACAAAAACTGTTCATATCTTTTGAGAACAATGCACAAAATGGAAAATTTGTACAACTAGCTCTTTCGGTCATGTGATTTACCTGTATGGACCATGTCATATCAGATACTGTATAGAAGATTTGCTATGTTTATTTGTCATTCTCGCAAAAACGGCAAAATCGATTTTGATTAAAAAAAAGAATAATGGTCTTGCCTTAAAAATGTCCGTCGCGAACCCGGTTTGTCCTGTTTAACACCGTGTCATTTTCCTTCTGATCTGCGTGATGTGTGTTTTGCTTTTACTAATCGAGGAGAAGTCTTGGTCCTGCAGGTTTCTTGCATGCTGATCGTTGGTTTGAATGACAAAAGTGATCGTGCCACAAATATACAGAACTCCACTCTCGTGATATGAGGACACACCGCTGGGTTCCTCCATTAGGCTGAGGCGGATAAAAACGGTCCCAATTTCTGAAAAGGACCTCCTCACCATCCTGTCTGCATACCCATTTGTCATTCTCATCTAGATCATCACAATCGATCCAAGCATTCTCGCTTGCCGGAATCAATGCCCCAATAAAGTTGTTTTCTTGCAGTGTCCGTGGCACAGCAAGGGCACCTCCCAACTTGTCACACTCGTCTCTAGCTCTTGCCCAGGGCACGCCTGTCTCGGTGACCCTGTAGCAAGAGTTTCCCCACAGGTGCCAAGATGTTGGGCAAGAATCAACAAATGTCAAGCACACTTGGCTCTTAGCAGGTATGATTTGAATCAGAAAGCAAGTCAGTAAAATAGTCTGTAGGGTTTTTGAAAACATGGTACTGTTGCCTGCACGTTTACAAATCACGAACCACTGCTACATAGGTTAAAACTCAACCTCTAAAACGATTGCTCAGGATTGACGACGTTTGATCGTCGTCAAAAGTAACCGTAGCACTGCACTCCGTTGAGGAGCGGCAATGAACAGATTGTTAGTTTAAGAAGATGCAGGAAACCCACTTATTCATGTGGGATTTGAAAACATCATCCAGATTCTCTTGTCCAAGGCGGTATTCGATAAAAGTAAGAGACGAAAGGCAGGTAAAGATACAACTAACCAAATCAATCCTTTGTATGTATGAGGCAATGACGTTTACAGAGATGTTTAATACTTGAGTTTGGAAAATGTTTGTTTATGTGCAATACATCGTTGGTTGTTTCAATCAAAATGTCACCACTCAAAAGATGGTATTTTCCAGCTGCATCTGAATAAAGTGAGTTGAGTTACTCAGATGAGGACTGCCAAGATCGGTTTCAAAACTACGCACTGAAAAGGGCTCGCTGAGTTGTCGGTGTCACTCTCGTCAAACACTTAGGCTTATGGGGTCTACACCTGAGAACCATCGGCAGCTCATCGTTAAGTCAGCTACCAATCGCTCTAATTCGTGCTGTCAACCTTAGTGACGTACGACAAATATTGTCTTGCGATTGGATAGAAATGAAGTCACCGTCTGTAAAGCAAAACAAATCACCATACACTTACGTGCAGATCTGTAGGTGTTTACCATCCACACCCTCTTTTATACAAATGGCACATCATGAATACCACCAGAACATGCTGATTTTCGATCAGGTAATTCGTGAGATGTTACTAGCAACGCGTCTAACAACCCTTTCTCAAACAGTTCTCGGTCATCGCGTTGTCCGAATTAGCGGTTACAGCTCACGGCTACGGCTGGTTCCCCACGTCATCATGCGTTGAAGTATAGGACGTCCTTAGCAATACCCTTTCCAACATTCGCAGCCGTAGCCACAGCGCGCCAATTTAGATACGGCCTGAGCTATAGTATACAGGAAATAAATGAACGGAAGCTCAGACTGGCCATCCGCTTTTCATTCTTTCTGAGCTAAAAATATGAAAAACGTAGAAAATTTAGCGGCCTCTCGGGTTCTCTGACCAGAAAAATACGTTTTTCTTTACGGTTTCTGGTTTCAACAATAATCCACGACCATTCAGTATAAAAACCACTCACAGTCAATCTAAAAGATGTCATTTTCCGGTAATTCCTGCATTAGAACTTTTAGACGTCTCTCTATGATAAAGTAGCTTAAAAAATAGAGACGTAGAAACGCGGGCCGCGGATGTTTACTTTGGGCTGACGTGCAATAACCTTCACCCACTTTCATATTGTTCACCTGTCAACAGGGAAAACAACAACACAAATGAGGAGGGGAGCATCCAAAGTGACAAGCAATGCGTGTATAACTTCAAGTAAATTATCGATTGCAGTAATGCCACTTATTTTCACAGTCCATCTAGGCATGCATTGATAATGAGGAACTCCAAGTCAAATTCAGTTTTGTTCCTTATGAAATGGGGACATTTTTAAAAAGTCTCTGACGTTTACTTTAAAATGGTGTAAAAATGCAGTGTTGTTGACTCGAGTCTGTGCCTTGGACTCGAGTCAGACTCGACGCGCCATTTTTATTGATTTCCGACTTGACTTGACTTGGGGCAAATGACTTGCGACTTGACTTGACTTGAGTATAAGCGACTTGCGACTTGTTGACTTGACTTGCGCAAAAATGACGTGAGAGTTGAGAATTGACTTGAATACATTTGTTTTTACGGCAGTTCAGTTATTGTTTGAAATAAATGTGGCAAAATCAAGTCTTCGGCGGCCATGCCGCGGCCCTTTCACAATGATTATGTATAACGTATTAAGGTACAAATTTTGGGCTATACTCGATTGGTAGAGCGCCGTTGTGACAGAAGATTTTGTGCTCCCCCCCCCCGCCCTGGAGACTCTGTCTCCACCCCCGCCCCGGAAACTGTCACCCATAATGCCGCGAATTGTGTAGAAATGTCGTCTGATACTGATAGCGCCCTCTTTCGACTCCACTTACTTCAGCCCTTGAGATGGAGACACACACACCGGGGGGACACCATCCCATGACCCTGGCACGTTAGTTCGGAGGTCGCAGGTTCACACACTCTTTTCAGTTTTTCTTTGATCAACCCAAAATTAAATAGAACTTATACCCAGTCTGTTTTCCTTGTGGTTTAGTTAAAATACATTTAAAAAAAACAATTATAGGCCTAGATCAAGACCACAATTCAATGCTCAGCTTCTGCAAAACGAAAAATTATTATAGGAATCAATTTACCAAACTATTGATGTGACAAAGCACATTGCATTACTCTGCAGCATAACATAAATCAAAGGGCTCGGACTCCATTGTGATTTTGGAGGAAGCCACTCAAAACATTTCTTGATGTCAAATTTAGCGGCACTAACTTTGATAACAACAACAACAACAACAACCCAAACCTGTTTGGGCATTATTTTCAGTTATGAGGATAGCCGCCCGAACCGCGGTTTCACCTTGTACCCGTAAAAACTTCCGGTCAATTGAATTGACCTGGTTTTGGGTCCCAGGGGGCCTGGCCCATTAGTGGGGTCAGTGTGAGCGTCAACTTGACCCAGCAGTGGGTCAAATACAAAACATCTCTATGAGTTGGATCAGCTTCCCTGCGTGTATCGGGATTTGCACTCGGTAGCCTCTACGCGAGCTAATCGAACGATGCAGTGTTTTCGTTTAGCATTCTGAGAACAAGGTTGTTGCCTAGCGCGGCAAGACTTTAAAAAGTGTCGTCTGCTCAATGTGAAAATGTGACGACACATTTTTATAAAATAATATAACATTCATAATAAGCACACATTCACCAACTTTTGGTTTTTCATGAAATACATTTCTTTTCAATTTGCCATAATTGTTTCATAGACGACAAATCTGCAGTGTATTAATTTGTACTCACGTCGAATTCAACTTGTCCCCCGCGGAGGTGGTGGCTGACACCAGACTTGAGTATCACGTGATGGCTAATTGAACATCTCGTGTCTGTCCAGAACGCACCCGTGGTGAGTAAATGTTTTAATTTTAGGCCTAATGTTTGTACTTGAACTGCATGATGTATTTCGGCTGCTGGAGCTAATAGACCATATAAAAGGCCAATTTAAATCTTGACCAAGATGAAAACTACTCTTCCAAACTACTTCGGCGAAGGGGCGCGACTTATGTGTTGCAACCTTCACAAAATCTGTGACTGACACATAAATTCTGGTCCAGAACAGTGCTGTCGCGCCCTCTCGCGCCTTCAATGCCCAAACTAGACTGGTACCGTTATATTCTTAAAATAAAATACACGTACCTGTACTTCTGTTACAGGTTCTAGATATAAATAGGGAAGACGTTTTTCTTCATGAATAATTCATAAATAATTCTGAAAAATAACATGGCGTAATCGAGGGGCCACGGCACAGAACGACCGGACGGTGACATTTGGAGCATAATTTTAGCACTTTCTGTTGTTTTTTGGCGGTCACTTTGTTCGCCAAAGTCAACGATGTAAGTAGACTCTGTTGGTTCGTGAAGTGTGGTTAATTAAGTAAGACAATTCTAGAGAGACGTTAATTTATGTCATTGCTTGTTGGTGTTTGGTGTTGTCACTCATTCGTTTTGTCAATAAAATGCCAGTTTTTGTATTGTGTGTGGTGGGGGCGCCTGGGCCGGGATGAAACACTAAAACATAACAATCTTTTGATATCTAACGTAGGCTAATCCCATACGTGTATTGTTTCTAAGAACGCGGATGATAAACACACAACATTTTTATTTGACTGCAGAAAATCATACTCCCGTGACTGAAGGAACAGACACTTTGTCACTTGACAATGACACTGACACAGTGACACAATGACAGTGACAACAATGTTGACTCAAAATATTTTGATTTTGAATATGGTATAAAAAAAGTAAAACATGACAAATGACACTTGACACTGACGGATATTTAAGCTAAGTGTCAAAGTGATCGGAAATCAAGGCTGTCTCCCAATGGGCGGGTCGGCAGTTTAAACCAGTGAGCTAGTGTTCACAAGTCTTAGTACTTTACACATACCTCTTCTTAGTCTTAGTCTTACTTGCTCTGAGTAGCTAATGAGTGTTTTGGATCATTAAATAAATAACATTTAAGTTATTTCAAATAATAATTGTTTATTTTCCTACGAATAACTTTTCAATGTGTACTGAGTGCGGTAATTTTGGATTGATCCCAATCATGCCAATCTAATCACGACGTGATCGGCTGGCTGGGCTGTGGGCGGAGCTAGGGTGCGACGATTCAATTATGACGCCGTGATTTGATTGGAATTCACTGCAGTTTTTTTTAGGCATCTTTTGAATGTTTCATCTTGTATGTGGGACAGTAAAGTCGACATTCAGGTATGCTGCATAACCTAAAAACGCACCATTGTTTTTGTGATGTGATAATTGCGCCTGTAGCATTATTGTGCTTTTTTTTTTTTACTTGTAAAAAAAAACAGTTGAATATATCCACATGCAAGGCCAAGGGCGGCGAATTGACACAGTATGCAGTTATGTTTGACCTCCTAATCAGTATGAATAAGTCAGCCTGCCTTTGCCCTTTTCCTATGGAAACCAGTGCTGTGGTATTTAAATATTTGCCCAGTTCAAGGCTAGAGTAATGATTTCCTCCATGCCTCGGTAATTGCCTTGGTGCCCTTTAAGCTTAAAGAGATAGTATTAGTAATGCAGTTTACTATCCCAAGAAACATTTGCCCTACATGTACCATAATACAAGAACAAAGTGTCACTGTCTAGCCTTTCTGTTAACATGGTTTATTAAATCTTTTCTTGTAACATCAAATTTGGCCAAGATGTCTGAGTACATACAGGTACAGCAGACTTGGTCTAAGCAGTCAGATCATTAGAATCTATAAATTATTTTATCCGTTATCTTAGCACAGAATTGTGTTTACTGTAGCTGTACACTGTTAATCATACCCATAAAACACGTCATGATATTGCCATGCATCAAAATGTACCATATCTATTGAGTCAACCAAACTGGTCAAAGTTCAATTTTGTGAGTCAACCAAACTGGTCAAAGTTTGATTTTGAAGAACGACCAACAGAAATGTTATTGTTATGCTGGACAATTCTCTGCAATGACATTCAAAGTAAACTTCTTCTAAAACATCAAAGAAATGAATTCATTGTATAGAAAGTAAGGGTTGATTTCTGTCAGTAGCTTTTAAAAATAATAAACACTGCTACATTTCTAGTTTGTAATAATCCATGGCACCTCCATCTTTGTTGACTTGTTCCTGGTGTGCAACAGCAACAAGCAGGCATGATATTCTTCCTACATGTACTTTAGTCTGTTTTCTGGGGGTATTTTTGCCCCTAGAAAAATCAGAAAAATTGTGATTTAATAGCCTGAAAAGTCTACACCTACAAATGTATAAAGGTGTATGCCTGAATAAGAAATAACAATTTTCTGAGTGTACCGAAAGGGGCCAGTCTAGATGGCTCTTCAACAAGCTGTAGTTTGGTTATTAATTAAATAGCAGAAGGACATGATTACTGTGCACCAGCATTAATAGTATTAGTGAATGTCCATTGGACATTTTCTTTGTGGTGCATGTACGGTTACTGTTCATAATTTGCGTTGTGTAAATCTGTTTGTTTTACTGTCTCGAGGTTATTTGGTTTATGTTTACCCGAAGCTACACGTATCATATGCTTGTGTTGCCTTCTAAATTACAGTGTACACTCATTTTTAAAATTGTGAAAGGTACGTGTAATGTGGCAAATCATGCATAGTGTGGGCCAAATAAAATTAATGTTGAGTTTACTGTAACTGGACTGAGCTGGATTTTTTGCAGCCACATTGCCGACCTCAAACTTTGTTTGGTAAATTTTTAGTCACAAAATTAAAACGAGTCAATTTTAAACAACTTTTTCACACTTGAAACTAATTCTTACAGGTGTGTTCTCCCCAGCTACTGTATCAAGCCATTACGCAGCAACTTTGAACCAACTGAGCTGACACGCTGTCAAAAAATCCTTTCACATAATTTACAAAGTTCAACACGGTTAGCCAAAACAGTAATTTGGGGAGGTAACTTTTTCTTCTTCTTCTCGTTGATCATATCATAACTGACGCTTCGTGGTTCTCACAATGGTACGCCAATGTGATCTTTCTTGGGCTATTTATCAGTATACTGGTCTTCCCTCAGGCTAATGCCAGACAAAAAATGGTGAAAACCTACTTGCCAAAGCAACCTCCACATAGTAGGCTATTATTTGTAAAGTATGTATAAACGCAGAGTATACACTTTGTACATTGTAGTACCTCACTAGGATGCATGCGTACATTGTATACATATATGTACATGTACATGTAGTTGACATGTTTGCACAAATACAATGGTTTAAATGCATAATGGCCCAGCTTAAGTGCAAGGATCAACTAACTTGTTAAATTTACGTTTTGTAAAATTCTTGAGCTCCCAAGAATTTGTTTTAAAAAGTATGTAAGTTCAGTGAAACCTACATTGTTTTATCAACTGAAACTTGTCATCACACAACTGTAGCATTGGTTTCCCTTTAACACAATTTACATGTATTTGCACATTTGTACTTGAAGTATGTTATAAATTGCACAGAGTATGTTATTTGCCTGTCAATAAAGTTGGTCTTTGTACTCCTTGTCAAGGGCCTCAGGTCAACAGTCAGTGATAAAGTCAACTGTTTTTTCCTGCCTATTGTTTGATGTCTGTCCCCAAATAACCCAGAAGAAGATCAAAGTTTAGAATGTGAACAATCAAAGTGGGGATATCGGAAACCAACATTTTTTACTTTGGTTGTGGTTTGGGTGGTTTCTCTTGATAATTCAGTTGTATTGTAAACAGTTCCTGTGATGTGTGATGTGGTGGTTGATGTCTCACTGTGGTACACAATTATTTCTGAATCGGAGGCCTTGGAAGCAGGCATGCCACACCATTGGTAAGTGTTTGTGCTTATCATGAGGGTCCATGGGCATAAATAACCATATTGGTGACAAACCTGCACAAACCTCCTAAGTCTTTTGCACACATTTTACCACGTACAAAAGCTTAAAAACGTCTTTGCACATGTACTCATTTTTGAGATGTTATTCTATTAAATGGAAGTAGCTACAGTACATGTACCTCCGTGCTACTTCTGACATCCTCGGTGACAGACACGTTACAAGACTAAATTGTACACATTTAGTACAAACATGCAGATGTGCATACAGTGTGTACTGCACGCATTCTACATGGGGGTAAATAAAAGTTGTCAACCTTAAGAGTTCATTTCCAGTCTACATGATGTACATGTATGTAGAGAAAGTATTGGTTTCAAAGATCAGATTGACCTCCAACAAAACAATCTTGAACATTCCATTCTGATAATATTTGCAGTTCTAAATGCTTTGTGACTGTTTGTTGATATTGACAATAGTCGTCATGATCTTGTGATGAGATTTTGGAGATGGGTGATGTCACCACTAAAAATCTATTTTTAGAGCCACATTACAGAGAACTCATGTGCATGTCCCTATTCCTGCCTCTGGCTTCCCTTGCTCTGTATAGTAAATTGAAATGCACCTGTTAAGATACCACAAAATGTGAATACTGTAGGCCTTCTGTTCTAGATTCTAGTGCAAGAAATCACACTCTGGTTTCTACCTAAATTCTAGATTATACATGTACCTCATTGATGTCCTTACCTTACTTCAAGCAGCAAGCAACTTCTAAATTGGAGGGTGTGTTCCACATCAGGTACCATACTGTACATACTGTTATTGCCGCTATCCAATATACCCACTGGTCCTTCAGTGGAGATGAAAATGTGTGTACGTACGTGTGTATCCACAGATATGTGTTTTATTTACGATTTTCAATCAATCGCTACTATAAATCAAAATTCTCCAGAGGATTGAAATGATGTGTCAAATTCTTTTTTGATAATGGATAAGTAGCTGTATTTTGTCTTTAATGCTACAATGTAAAAGCGAGCACCTTTAAATTTGATAAAAAAAAGTCTGAACGTATGAATCATGTAGGTCAATTTTGGATAAATCATAATACTACATTATCAGTGTGAACAGTTTATCTTAGTATAAAAATTACATACATGTAATCGAACAATGGTCAGTGATTAGGACAAAAAACAATCCCTTCATGACATGGGTGTTACTGTTAGTATCATGCTGACTTCACAACCAACCGATTCTCACAGTTTACAACCCTGTCAAGCTCTGTTAGTCATGAATGACAATTGTTGAACTGACAGCCCAATTGTAGGGCTAACTGTTTGTTGTGACTGCCCAGATTTTGCATCTGCTTAAATAATGGAACTGCTCTGATACATTGTGTGTTACATTCTGGGACGTCAGCTGCCTGTAGTGTTAACATTGTAACCTTTGACCTAGTAGTGTTATGAGTCACATCAGGGATGTAATGTAGGGGGGGGCACACAATTTGTCAGTGCCCCTACATGTACTTGTAGGTAACCTCTTTCCAAAAAGAAAAGAAGGAGTACATTGGAAAGCAATGCCCCCCATCCCTAGCATGCCCAGAGCAGGCCTTGAACTTCGCTCTTGAAAGGGCACAGCAATTTTCTTCTGGTAAGGGGCACTCTAAGAGGAAAATGTAAATTTGTATTGGAGCTTTGCAAAGGGCACCACAGTAAAAGCACAGGGCACCACGGCAATTGATGTGGGTGCCGTGGGTTATTTCGAGGCCTGCCAGTGGAAAAATCTGGGCTATGCCGTGTGGATGATTGATGAAAGTACAATTTGAATGACCTACATACATGTACATGTATGGTGTTTCAATGCTTTTCAAACAGTTCCATCTTTGAATACAATGTACAATGTACTGGTTTTTTGCACCGATTATTTTACAGTGCTAGTTCTAGTGCTAGAGCTATTTTATAAAAAAACACATTTTACATGTTCACTGTACTAGGCCTACACTGTATAGTAATGTAGCTCACTCACGTAAACTACATAGTAGGACAAATTTGTGTAAGTTTTGCGAGGTACATGTATTTTCATTGAAAATAAACATAGTTTCAATATACACTATACATTGTACATTAGGCATGTTAGGCCTACATGTACATGCAGGCAGGTTGCAAATTTTTTTAATAGCTCGCCTTGATACCTGAGAAGCAGGTTTGACTACACAACACTCTTGACTACTGTAAATTTAGTACGAGTTCACCCGTGCCCTCATTGTTTGCAACTTATAACAAAATTGTTGGTTGAATGATTTACTCAAAACCAATTCATACATGAACAAAGTATATTTCTATCAAAGAATCAAAAGTGATGAAGTGAAATTGTAATCAAATTGCAAGGTGTTCGTTGCGAAGGTGTTCATGATGACATCAGTCACAAAATGTGTACACCCTGTGATTGGAGCTTTGTAAAATTATATCACCCACTGGACTCTGTTGGTTCAATAACTTTGATATTCCTATCTTCCTAAATTGTATAGTATTCCATAATGTGGATTGAACCATGGAATGGCAGCTGTTTGGGTAGGCAATTTCCGTACATGGAATGGATTCCATAAAAAAACAAATAGATGACATGGGTGGCTATACGCCTTATCGCCACAGATGAATGCAGAATCTCATGGTGCACTGTTCAAAATTCGAACATACTGTATACAATTTACAAATTTGGCAGAAGCAATTTCAGATATGGTCATGACTGATTTACCAGCCACTAGCACCAAGTGTAAAGAAACGGAGAGCGCAATTAACCAAATGCTGAATGCAGTGTTGGATCTGGGTATTGTATGGAGACAACGCTAGGCTAATACTACCCCTTGATCTGATTATAGAAGCCTGCTACCGGAAGGCATACACGAGCCTTGGTCAATGCGCACACATTGACGTCATGCTCCTCGGGATGTAAACAACCTTAAAGGGCCCACACGTGTGCATCATCATCTTCCTGCACTGGGCAGAAACCTCCTTTGGAGTATACTCGCACCATGTACGCCTTGATATTCTGTAGAGGGCCTCGGTGAGAGTTTTGTGATAGAGATACTCATTTTGCTTTAAAGGTATCAGGCAGGATTGTTAGAGCTGACCAAACAGTCGCAGACAGTGTTCATGTTTTGTGTGATCAACCATATACATGAAATAACAAACCTGTGAAAATTTGGGCTTAATCCATTGTGTGAGTCAGGAGAAAATAGTGAAAAATCATCAAATTTTCAGCATATGGCTACATGCCTTATTGCCACAGATGAATGCAAAATCTCACGGTGCAATTGTTCAAATGCACCTCAATGCAATGAGGATAATTCATGTTGTATGATTTGATGTTACCATTCAGCCATTCATAATGTATTGTACATGTAGCATCTACAAAATATTTTGTGGTATTTTAACTTGAGTTTCGTTTCTTATTCAGCGTTTGAAAGCTGATACTAAAAATATCTTGTGAAAAGCAATGCCAGCAACTAACATTCATAGCAGGGGAGAACTACATTGAAATGTTGTGGGTTAAATGAAGTTTGATGTAATGTGGGTTCCATATTGTTGACTTTGTTTTAAAATGTCTAGAAGGTATAAGGCCAATAAAGAGAATTTATGAAAAGCAGGAATTGAACATGTGTAATGTACTCTCCTGTGTTCTCCATACATTTTTTCGAATAGTCAAGCCGAAAAAAAGGTCCCCCAAGGAAAACACAAAATTTATAAAATATTAAACTTGCGTTTACTTTTGGTTCAGAATTCTATGTACACTGTATATAAAAAAATGTGTTCTTAATTAAATATTGACATCATATGTCAGGATGTAAAGCTACAGCACTCAAATCAAATAAAAGGATGCGAAGTTTCGGACTTTTACCTTAATGCAGACTTTTTGATATATTTTTTCCCACATCTCTTTCTCTTTGATCTTCTACTTTCTAGTGCTGAGGACACTGTTCCTAAAAGCTCTGTAAAATCTAAAACCCAGGGGTTACCAAAAGATGGAAATGCCATCATTTCAACATATCTCCTAAATTATGTTTCCCAGTTTCAGACTTTTTTGTCGGCAATTACTCCCACACCTCTAAATATGACATTTAAACTTATAAATGTTTTATTACCTACACATGTAACATACGTCGTAAACATGGACAAATTATGATAATAATGTGTACAATCTGTACACCCAATACCTGTACACTTGTTTTATAGCAGTTGATTTAATCTGAGCTGTGTGTTGTTTACACATTGGACATGACGATTGCCTTCTTTGCTACATGTGTCAAACCACGGATGCTCCCATACAGGCTATGCATTATTCCAGTCATGTTTGTGTCAAGCTGTCTAGAGTGGTTTATCGAGCTGAACTACATTACCAGCACATACACTGAGCATATGTTTACATGGTGCCTAGACACTCAGCGTACATGTTGTGTATCTTAATTTACTCTTTAAGCATATTAAGGCTATGTCATAAAAAGCAATTCATAGAAAGGCAACCAGTTCCAGGCAATCTCCACGAAGAAAATTCATTTACGTTTCTTATAATTTTCTTGGGGACAGTGAGCTACAGCTAGGTGAATTTCTCTTTTGTGGCTGAAGTGTTTCTTGTGCATGCAGTGCAGTTGGTTGCCTCCAAGTTGCCTGAAAATATTGTCCTGTGTGACATGGCCTTTATAATTGTGGGAATATCTTGTAATACGCAGCTATGTTTTTGAGCATTATTGCTAATTGTAATTCATAAAACAAAAGAAATTATGAAGCGACATAATGTACAATGTCATGTACTTATTGTTTAAAACCAGACAAGGCGACCTTCAGTTGGGAAGGGCTCTGTCTTTTGTTGCCACTTAGTGATGACCGAAGGAGACGACGACAACCTTCCTGTGGTTTCCTTCATCAGTAATGCTGTAACTCTGTTCCTAAACTCTCTGCTTATTGTATTAGAAAGCAAATGCCATCAACCTGTTTTAATTCAAGGAGACAATCTATATGTACATGGACCCACAGGTATCTTTGATGACACAAAATATTGCATGTAATTCAGGTATAAAAAAAAGGGAGTAAAAGAAAAGAACGAGGTCAAGAAGGTTCATTAAAACGCGGTCTTGAACGTTCGTTAAAAATGTGGTCTTGAATATTTGTTTTAAAAAAGACCTGGCAGGGTCATTGTTGTGTGATAAAAGACCACCCGAAGGCGTGATCCTTTATCGCATGGCCACGACCTCGTGAGGTTTTAAATGAACGCTCGAGACTGAGTCATCTCTCTTTTATTCCCATTCATACCTTTCCATTATAAAAATAATTTTAAAAACCTTTCAGAACAAAGCTGACAGTTTAGCTCTCACTCTGCTTCATTGATTTGTCCAAGTGGATTGCTGAGTAACTTCTCGCGCAAGACTCAGATATGCGCAGTTAAGTTTCAAACTATTGCACGCAAGTTTCAAACTTGCACAAGGCAAATTATGAGACCTACCAACTTAAGTTGTGCTATGAAATTTGCGCGCTGCGCGCAATCATCTGATAGTGCTCTCTTTTGACTCCGGCTCGTCAGGCTATCTTTAAACACTGATCGTGTTAATATCACATGCTTAAACATGGACATGTTATCTCCTCTTGGCCAATAGGAGACTTTGGAACTCTAGGTGGCAGTAGACTTACCAGGTAAATTTCCATTGTTTACATAGTTCAGAGCATGCTCACATTTCCCTGGATTTACCTGGGAAGTCTGCTGCCACCTAGTGTCCCCATAAGTCGAGCCCCATTAGAATGGATAAACTGTCCCAGGTATTCATGAAGGAAAAATAACTGACAGTTTCTTGTAACTTTTTCTTGCTTTTTTCTATTGTTTCTCCTCTGTACAGGATGGAAGGTGAGTTTTTTGAGATCTCTCCATCTGAAAATGTCCCACTGCGGGATAACTACCCTTACTTTGGGGATGGGACGGGTCGCTCTGAACCCATAACAATTCGTAACATCAAGATCCGTTCGGATAGTGATGCTGTAGGTGAGTTTGTACTAACAACACCTGGGGTTTCTCTCTTAAACCCAGCTAATTTGACTAATATCAGTGCGGTTGGTTTGACATTTCTCATCTTAAATGACGGCCATGTAGAGTTCTCAGGCAAATCCTCCCGTGTTAGTGTTTTCATCTGATACTGTCAGGCAGTGGGGATGGTGCAGGTGGTGGAGATTGATTTCTATCTACCAGCAGACAGGTGGCCACAATAGACAATGACCCATTCTACCAGTATGCAATATTAAATGTATGGAACAGATGGCAACAAATAAAAGACAAGACTAAAAATACAGATAGTCACAGTGAGAAGGTGGCTACTATAAACATGTGGTCACAAAAGACAACTTGCCACATTTTTTGACAAGACAGTTTGACTGGTAGGCAAGAAAAATTGCCAGTGTACATGTTCATGTATTGTAGATGGATACTTTAAGTGGCAACTAGCCACCTTGGCCCAATTTCATGGTTCTGCTTACTGACGAATTCTGCGCTTACAATCACCATTCTCCGATTACTGTTCAAACACCAAATATCTGTGCTACCTGTGTAAGCGAAGAGTGCGTAGTAGCATAGAGTATGCATGCGCACAAGCAAACGAATTTTTCCTGCTAACCTGTGACATACGCTTGGAGTAAGCGCGGAATTCCTTGCTTCCGTAGGCACCGATTCTTTGCTTACGGTAAGCAGAGCCATGAATTTGGGCCCAGGCCACTGGCCATGTGCAAGACACTGACTGGTAGCCACACAGAATTTGGCCACAAAAGATGTACATGTACTTTAGTTTGGCACAGACTCGTAGACAGTTTGCCATATTGGCAAGTTGGTCTTGCACTGAAAAGACAGCTGGCCACACAACAAAACCATAGATGTTGACAAGTGGCCACTTCAACAGAATAGGACAGGCTATGGTAACATTCATAGTCAACACTTGAATCCTTGTTAATGTTTAATTCAAAATCACATGGCCGTCATTTCATCAGAATTGTCATACTGACAGAAATTGGACAACCACTGGTTCTGAATTTTAAATCAATTTAATGACATGTTATGCTGACCATAGGGAGAGGAATGAGTTCTTTTCTGAATGAGTTTTTTTTTATTTGATATGTTGAAGTTTGCTCTAGATAGTTTCCTCTTGACGTCACACATTGTAAAGTCGGTCATTTTTATGGAGAATTATAGTCATTTTTAAATGCGCAAACTATGCATTAAGTGTAAATACTGCGTACAGCATGAAATAATGATAAGATGCATTTACAGAGCACTCTTACACTGGGTACAACAGCACTTTAGTGCGTTAAGGGAAGCAATTAAATCTAGGCTCAAATAATGGGAAAGGCAGTTGGTCCTGAGCAATCAACCATTGAACAGAAAAGTTTTTCAAATGTTTCTTGAAAATGTCCATTGACTCTGCAGAACGGGTTTGATGAGGGAGACAGTCTCAAAGGTGCGAGGCATGTGCGTAAAACGAAGGAGTTCTATCAGATTCCTTACATGTACATGATCGGTTGGTAAACCACTTAGCTGTGTAGAAAAATCAGAAGGCTTGACGCAGTTCAAAGCCGAACCCATGATAGCGTATATCGAAAACTACATTCAAGAAATATCAACCTGTCTGCACATGTGCAGTAATTAAGTCACATTTAAATCATTCAGAACCCAAGATTTCATTTCCCTGTGGTCAATGTAACATGACTAAGCATGGAATTGCCGGCAGTGTTTTATGAATGCAATTCTTGATAATGAAAGCGTTGGATGCCAGCATTTGTTCACATTTCTCTGGCTGGTGGTTGCTTCAATTAAGGAGACTCACAATATACTACGCCACCAAGAGTTTGCACTGGAGAGGTTATTTTTTAAAACAGGTAGTCCATAAGCATCAACAGCCCAATTATGAGAATTTTTTCTAAATTTTTATTTTCTATTCTTTTTCAAAGGTAGTACTTGTTAGTCTAAGGCTATGTCCGAATTGGCGGCTACGGCTACGGCTACGGCTTGATGGCTGTGTCATCATGCGTAGTGTAGGACATCTTTAGCCACAGTCGTAGCTGTAGCTGTACAATGTAGTCGCTAATTCGGATATGACCTTACATGAACTCTGTATACCTTGCATACTGTGAAAACTTTTCCTATCGTGCAATGTGAAAAAACCTCTCCAGTCTAAACTCTTGTTGTACCGTATTGTTTTGCCTGACTAAGACATTGGTCTGCATACAGAAAGGTTGTTAGTTACTACACCCTCAAAATTAATGGGACAGTTCAGAGAAATATTACAATGGATGTCTTTTAAATCTTACTAAACATTGAGTAAAATATCCGTATGGTGAACACACATTTGATATATTGTTTTAAAATTACTATTTGCTACTTTATGGAGACCGAAAACAGAAAGGGGAAAACAAAAGGTCCCCATTATAGGGGAATTCTAAAGACTGGGGTGCTCCACAGGGAATTTTGTATACCAAGTCTTTGGGAGATTGTTCACTACAGGGACAAAGGAGAGAACAAAAGATGTCTCCACAGGATTGTAAACAATAGAATGTGTTCAGTATAGTGTAAACTTACTGGCTAATAGTAGGCTTTAGATGCCATATGGTTTTTGTGGGTTTTCCAATCAAAAGTGTACCTTTCCTTGGCTTACTGCGAAGGATTTGTACATAAATAGCCCAGTTCTTACATTCAGAAATGAAAAGAATGTCTACAATTTGTTATTAAAAACCCTGGGCGATTGACGTGTCATGAACAGCTCATAAAGGAGCTGAGCATTTTTCCCCAGATAAAAAAATTGTTTGCTAAGAAAAAGTTTCAAAAGTAGAGTACCCTGTACATATAAATGTTCCATTGTGGATTTGTGTCATACAGGTACATGTATAGTGTTTGGTTGTACTGCACATTTGCATTTTAAAAGCATCTTGTAGTAGGTGGTGCATCTAATTAGTCTTGTCAAGAACCCAGTCCGTTTCCATGGTTATTTTGACCAAAAGGCTGAGAATGTTTTTTTCCCTGACTACCGATACTTGTGTGCAGACTATTGTGGGCATGTAACAATGGTGGCATGATCAGGCTAAGTTAACCTTTTGCATGAATATTTGCACGTAGGTCCTCGGAAATCTGAGACTGTAGTTTGCATGCTAAAAATTACAGGCTGCAGAATCGAGCCTGTCTGTAACGAAAATGTTTGTCTCTTTGACCATTAACCCTAATTGTAACAAAAACACATTCACAGTTTGACTCTGTGCAGGGCTCAGATTGGGGTGGAAATTTACAAGACCACAGACTTGTTGCTCAAAATGCTCATAATGTAAGCCCAGAATCTGGCCAGACACTAAAACTACTGGCCTCCAAGGTTTTAGCCAGGATTTGGTTAAAGGGTCTCCAACTTTGATGGAAATTTTAAAAAAATGGGTGTCCAAATTGTTCACTAAAAAAAGTACATTTACATGTAAATGACAGATAAAACAGAGCATCCAAATTTAAAACAGGGTGTCCAAAAGACACCCAGACACCCCTCTGGCTAACACTATGCTGGCCTCAGGCCTGTTGTCCAGTGTTCAACTCGAGCCGATCTGTGGGACCGAGATCTTCTCATCAACTGATCATATTTGGGTCTGTGTACCCGGATAATCAAGATCAGAATGGTGTACAGTGTCAAGTTTCCATATGGTGTTGGACTAATTGCCGAACGATCCTGTTACCCATAGGAGTCATTGCGGCTTACTATTTACAATGAATGGCATGCTTAAAAATAGCTTTGCATGGTGGGAACTTGCAAGGGTGATGTGGAGAAAAAATTAAATGGTTTAGCAGACTTGGTCTCCTGTTTTTTTGCATGAATCTCTTTTCTCGGAAGAAGTTCTGAAAGGAACTGGTTGTGTTCTTTACTAATACTAAAGTGCACTTGTTAACCTCTGCCTTTGAGTTTCATAAAGTTGTTTAGCAGGATTTTCTGGTTAGTAAAATTTATTTGAATTTTGGGGTGCACAAAGCAAAATTGACTGCAACGGGATTTGAACCTGGGAAGCGGCAGCAGAGGGATCACCTTTTGGGGATGTGACTTTTATGTTAAGTATCAAATGATAAACCACAAGGGAAACTGACTAGGTAAATTTTGAAATAAGTTTGGGTTGAACAAAGACTGGAATGGGATTGGAACCTGCAACCTCCAGAAGCTCTACCGACTGAGCTTTTTATCACTAATGTTGGCGGTCTCCCTATACATATAAGTGCTAGATCTCAGTTGGTAGAACGCTGGCACGTTAATCAGGAGTTTGCAGATGTGCAAATCACGTTTTAGTCAATTTTCTTTGTTCACTCCCAAATAGACCGATCCATTAAGCTCCGCCCCAATGCGTATTGACCAATCACAGCCCTGATTGGGCAACCAAAAGTCAGACAAAAGTCCGACATGCGTGCGCGTATGCTTGGCGCGCGCGGCAGAGTTGTGCAGAATGGCATTGGAGGGGTTCACGTGCTCTTGCTCACACGTGCGCCGTGGGCGGAGCCTAATGGATCGGTCTATTACTCATAGTGTAAAATTTACCCAGTCAGTTTCTCTTGGTGGTTTATTACTTGATGCAAGGCAAAATTTTGCAGAAAAATTAATTTCATGGACTGTACACGTAGTACACACGTGTGTAGACTTCATCGTTTTTGCCAGAAAGATCTGCACGTACATTGTATAGGCCTATGTGTACATGTACATTGTACATTTTTAAAATTAAAAGTGAATTTCTGTGTTTCACAACTTTATGAATTTGAGCCCTTTTTATGCCTGTTCTAACCAGTCTTTTGCATGCACTAAAGCTTTCTTTCTTCACACTCTTCATCTCTCTAAACATTATGGTAATAAAGAAACTGGATGTTTCTTCAAGATTGTTTTGTTTTCCTATAACATGTATAAGGTACAATGAGTGTGTATTGATTTCTTATGATTGACTCACATATGATTCTCAAGTGATCAAAGCAAAGCTGGCAAACAGCTTAAATGCATCTGAACTTTGATGCACGTGAGTGTCAGCAAGTGGCTGTATTAATTACCATAGCAGCTTTGAACTCTCTGGAGCTGGTCCAAGGTTGATGGTGAATCTAAGGAACTGTGCAGGGAAAGCATGGCAGATGACAGACAAGTGTGTATGTACTTGCATGGGTTTTATATATAGTTGGAATACATGAATGGGAAATTATGTACATATTCTGGATTGCATTATTAATAATCTTGATTTGCAGTGCATGATTTTGAAAGGCTGAGAGGATCTACGCTAAACATGCAGTGCACATGAACTTCTGTACAGGGATACTGCAGTCCATACACAACTGTAACTATCCGTTCTAATGTAGTACTATTTGTACATTGGGCACTACATGTACTGTACCTTGTGCTGACAACATGTAGAACTTTGTAAGTTTTCAAGTAATAAACCACAAGGGAGACTGACTATGGATACATTTTCAAATAAATCTGGGTTGAACAAAGAAAAGTTGACAGAGCGGGAGTTGAACCTGCGACCTCTGGACTACCTGCTGGCTTTACTAACTGAGCTGTATAGCCCTATGTTGGCAGTTTCCTTGTTTTGTCACTACGTTCAGGGGTGCCAGTCAGTAGCTCAACCTGTAACTGCCGTATAGCCGGGGATCACACCCAAGTTTACATATGATACACTACAACCTGAAGCGGCAGCAGAGGGGTCACCTAAAAGGGGATTCAACTTTATTATAATTAAAATGTAAATTAAATTTTCACCAAATAAACCTAGCCTTGCTTGTACTGATTTGCTAAATACATGTATATTACATGTACTCAATAAAAGACATTTATTGCCAGTGGTTTATCATGGGCTTAATAACAGTTTTTGGTGCAGGTTTTATCACATCAAGAATATTTGTCTGCAGCAAAAAGAACTTCAACTGATGTAAAAATGCTTTTTGAAGTACTAAAATACAAAGTCTACATGACTGCTTTGGTACAAAAACATCTGCCTTTCAATCGATAGAAAGTTTGAGTTTTTCACACGTATTCATTCATTTCTGTAATGTGTGTAAAGACTATGAGGAAACTCTACCCAATCATCAATTTAGTAGATGATATTAATGGAATCCGTGCGCCAGTGTCTCGCAATGTGGCAGTAGTGATCAAGCCAGAAGACATGCATTCCTAACATTGAGCTCGCTGCAATCGAATTATGGAAAGTGGTCGTTGACGATAGACAAAGATGAACTTTGGAATGTTGGATGGAGATTGGTCTGATGGTGGATCAGTAGTGGCTGAAAGATTGCAACATAGAAGGTCCATACACTGTAATTGTACGTATTTGTACCATATGGCGATAAAGCTGATATTTTGTATAACGAAAAATTCAACATTGAATTTGCTCCTCTATGGACATGTAGATCACGCAGGTTTGAGGAAACAAAGGCTGCATACATACATTATGATAATAATAATAATAATAATAATAATAATAATAATACAAGGCATTTTTTTAGCGCATAGGAGCCTCTGTGCGCAACACAAAACATAAAGCAATGAAATAAGCAATTTGTAACAAAAATGTAGATTCAAACAAGTTAAAGGTCCCTTGAACATCAGAAGAGAGTCAGCTTGGCGAATATTAAGTGATACATGTAGGTCATTCCATGCAACGAAGTTGAAAGGCTCTTTGACCATAAAATTGTGTAGTTAAACAGTAGTTTGAGTCAGTAAGGATTGGCCAGCAGAACGAATAAGACAAACAGGACTATATTTATGCAGAAGATCAGATAGCTGATTTTGGTTGTTCCAACCAAAATTAAGGACAGTGTGTTTACATGCTGGAAATAGTGCATGGTTTTCACTATTTTCTCCTGACTCACACAACAGATTTAAAAGCCCTAATTTTTACAGGTTTGTTATTACATGTAGGCCTACATGTATATGGTTATGTGGCGTGTCGTGGCCGAGTGGATAGGAGCACCAAAATCAAGCTCTGTTGTTTCTGATCAGCAGAGTGTGGGTTCGAGTCCCGGTCGTGGCACTTAAGCAAGACACTTTTAAGTGATAATGGTTAAAACCATTATTGCTTCGTCCTTCGGATGGGACGTAAAGCCGTAGGTCCTGTGTGTTTTGTAATGCATGTAAAAGAACCCAGTGCACTTATCGTAAAGAGAAGGGGTTCGCCCTGGTGTTCCTGGTTTGATTGGCAGCATATTGCGCCACAGCACCTTGTAAACCATTACATGGTGCTATGTAAAGGAATAGGTCTCATATTACAACACGTAGCTCTGCACCTTGTAAAAAAAATACTGACAGCGCATAGGGACCTCACGGTGATATGCGCTATATAAGAATGGTTTATTATTGTTATTATTATTATTATTATTATTATTATTATCACACAAAACATGAACACTGTCTGCGACTATTTTGTCAGCTCTATCAATCCTGTATACATGGTATAATACCTTGAAACTCTGCTTATTTGAATACATTACTATACAAACTGTACTTGACCATGTACATACATGTATAGTGTGAGCAAGGAGAAGAGTGCAGCTGCTTCAACCAAAGTGCAGCTGAGGACATTGTGCTCGGCCTGCCTGAATGATCCAGGGACAATTACATGTCCACTTGGGCCAATAGGGAAGATGAAAATGGCCTTCTTGGATGAGCCGTATGGCTGTCAGCCTAATGGAACCAGTACTGATGTCTTACTACTGACTGTCTACATGTACACAAATGTACATCTTGTGTTGTAACCGACACCATGTTAGTTGATTGAGACAGTTTACATGGTAATGGAGTAGATTCTAATTTGCTTACAACATCCTTCTCTTATAGACTGACTTTTTAAAGCCTGCACGCGCAGGTGCTGCTGGCTGCGCCGCCATTGCTTGGATGCTGGCAGTGTAAGGTTTTGTACATAAAGACATGGAAAACCTGTTGTTTGTTTTACTTTTTATGTGAATTAAGTGTCCTCAATGATTGACACAATTTGCCTGACATTACAGCATGACAAAATGATGTAGAATGTACTTATTAAATATCTGAAACTAAACAGATAGTGAATACTGAAATTGTGTCGAAAAAACTTTGTTTAAAGATATTTTAAACCTCACCTATTGTCTGCACCATGTTCAGGTTTAGTTTTGTTTAGTTGCAAATATTCATGGTCAGGGATCTATAGTTATGTTGTGCTGCCCTGTCAGGGAAAGTGTGTAAATCGTTGAAGAAGACGTATGTAATTCACTTAAAAAGTATAAAAGTTGACAGTTTTTTCATGTCTTTGTGTACAAAACCTTGCGCTGCCAGTGTCCCAGCAATTGTGGTGCAGCGTGCAGCACTTGGATCAGTCCATACAATTAGTAAATAAGCAAAGTTTGGTTAGAATCTAGAAACTTGCTGATGATCAATAATACAGACTATGTATAGATGTAACAACTGCATCAGGGCTGAAGAATATTGCTTTAGTTTTTACCCTACATACACTGTAGTGATGTGGGATTTAGGCACTGTATACAGAACTTGTTAGTCCTGCAGAGAAATTCTGTTAGTTCTTAGAAAGTCCAGAAATACATTGAGAGTCTGAAGTCCCTTAAATTACCATTACGTAGCTGAACAAAGGCAACAACCAATGGTCGGATTGGCATAGTTTTTTTTATATATATATTTTTTTATGCAAGTCGCCAGACACACAAGGCCTGAAGGCCACTTCAAGGTGTGGGCTACAATCAACTATTTTTTCCAGGGGCCGTTGCCACCTACTCCTGGGGCTGAAATAGGGTTACCCCCTTTACAGTCCATACGGATGTAGGCTTGGGTATCATCCATCAGAAGCCTGGCTGGTAGAGCAGAAAGCACTACCTCCCCAACTTTACGAAGCAATCATGGTTAAGTGTCTTGCTTAAGGACACAAGTGTCACGACCGGGACTCGAACCCACACTCTGCTGATCAAACACCAGAGCTTGAATCCGGTGCTCTTAACTGCTAGGCCATGACACGCCGGGGGCACTATGTGGATTGGGTTTTCAGTCCCTGCCTGACTTTGCGGGTTTCCCCTGGAATACATGTAATTCTCTTGGGTTTCCCTCCAACATCTGAAAACTAAAACTTCCTTCTTTGTCTTCTCTCCATGGGGTTCTGGGCTAGTATTATGATTAAGTTCGCTTTTCTGATGAGAGTCCTTGGCTTCACAACCAGAATTAAAATGAAAATAAGGACATAAAGATGCACAAAATCCCGGACAAGAAACTGCTTTCATTGGTTTTGAGTTTAAAGGGGACCCTACTTTTTTCTGTTACATGGTGTTTCTTGGAATAAAATTGCTTGAAGTACCAGAAACCTCCGATGGATCACAGGTGTTGTACTGTATGTACCTTTAAAACTCAGAGCAGAATATGATTTGATGGGCTAAGAGCATGAGGTGTTGTGAAATACAAGGATATAACTATTAATAAGGTTTATATCGTTATGCATGACTGCACTGCAGACAAGTCACACTGATTGAGTTTAATATCCCTACATGGGTCACAGTTGACCTACGGACGTACTTGTCAAACCATTAATTATAGCCTAGAATTTAGAGGATAGGGATGTACATGTACATGTGGCCATATTGAGCAAATGATGTGTATACGTGTGTACAATGACTGCGTTCAGTTATCTTTGAGAGGGGAAGGACATTTTCTTTTTTTGAAAAGGGCACTTCCATTGGAAAATCTTAACGTCTAGGGGACACTTTTGAAGGGGCACCAAGGCCAAGACCAGGGGGCAACAGAGGTCATGGCAATTGTAGCCTGTGTGTAATTAATAATAATAATAATAATAGGCAACATTTATGTAGCGCATAAGCAGCAGCATCAATGCGCTTATTTACAAATATAGAATACTTTAAAATACCTTACGCTACACACATAAAAATGGTTAAAAAGAACACTTCTTTTTTTTACAAAAATGCAGGAACAACATAAGTTAAAAAGTACCAAATTGTTGACAGGCCTGTAAGGACCAACTATGCTAAAATGTATGGTATGTCAATTTGAGGTTTTTGTTTTCAACATCACTTCCACTTATTTAGATACAGCAACTATTAACTCAAGTGATGCTGATCAGAAACACTAGAGCTTGTGTCCGGTGCTCTTAACCGCTCAGCCACGACCTTCAATATGTATATTATAGAACATGGATGAACGGATCCAAAATGCTATACAACATAATACTGTGCAAACACTACACATGTTTATACAGGCATACTGCATGTTATTTTAGTCAGGTCCAAATTAATCTAAATATGTAGAAAACTACAGACTGAAATAATTACGGTTGTTTGCACTTCCTCACTTTCAGTGACTTATATGTCTCTGTCAGAATTCCTTTTTTTAATGCAGTGTTTGAAATATTCCACTTGAAGCACTTGTGAAGTTTTTCATGCATATTCATTAACTAGTATTCCTTTTCTCAATATTCATCAACCAGAGCCACGGATTTGTAAATCATGTAAATAACTGACGATTTTGTTAAAATAGTCAGTAGTTTCCACCCGTCCTTTGTGTGACACATACCGAGGGGATTTCTCCTTGTATTCCAATACAGTGCTCACTCAAAAGCTTGTAGTTCTTTGTATGTAGGGTCCTCCAGGTTTTTATGACTGAAGTGAGGTTTGGCATACCGATGTTTGTTTTGCATGAAAATGGTCTGTTGTTAGGTGTAAGAGTGTTTTATTAGGTTTGCCAGTAGAGCATTTTTGATCGTAATAGTGATGCCATGACTGAGTGAGTCAATGAACACACCCAATGAAACAAGCGTCTCTATACCCATAGCACAAGGAAATGTTGATAAACAACCCCATGGTCCAGTGGATGGGTATTTGCTGTGCACTTTTTCCAAGAATAATATTTAAAACCACATGTTATGTGCGCAAATTCTCAGTGCCTAAGTAAAAATTATCTGCAATTATTAGAATAGCTGATTCAAACTGATATTTATCCAAGAAAAGAAACCATTTGAATCTCAACGGCAATCTACATCCGGTGAGAATTTAACAGCTGTTTGTAGATTACATTTTCAAACAGAAATATTAATAACAATAATAATTACAACGTAGCATGCACCAATCTATAAATAGTGTACAAGACCCTATTGCGAGGCGCAGCACATATGTAGAATACATAACAAACAACAACAGAGAAATATATACAAAGATACAAATCATAAAGTGAACAAATCAAGACACATTAAGGGACATGTATAATATCACCAATTATATGCAGAGTTCAACAAATGAGACTCAAGCAAGCCTTTGAATGGACCCCTTGCATTGGCATTATCACAAAGGTCAAACAATGGAAACATGCGGGTGTATACGCGCAACGCACAAGTTTCAGCCAATGATAGGTCTTCCTTTGACCTCAGTGAGGGAGCTGTTTGAGCTTTTGACATCATATGCAAGGGGTCTGGTTAGAATCATTGCAGCTTCTTGTATTGATACACGTGTTCCAATGTATGGTGTACATGGCACTGTATAATTACTAGGAACAAGTGGGTTACCCTTTGTGCATTGTGAAAACAGAGTAAGAAAATGTTAAATAACAAAAAGATGATGTATGTTTTAACTTATACTGCAGACATTTCACATGTGACTTATTTAACATATTCAGGTTTCATACTGTAAGTCTACTGTATGCTTTTATTGACCCCCTTGCACCAACATCACACCCGGCTGTACTGTCTGCCACAACCTCGGTCCCAGTGGTGTATGATCTTACCATGCTTTTTTCCCCCAAGAATGCCTTGCTCGATCATAACCCCTGGAAGTGTGACTTTGAAATATCGTATATTGGATATTTTAATTAATCCTGTGGTTGATCCATTCTGTTTAAAGGCCATAGAACTTGACACTTTTTTTCACAGTGTGTAAATAAAAACTGATGGGCATCAATTAACTCATTTGAAGGTTTTGTCTTTTGAAAAAATTTAGGTGGAATATGGGTAAAGCAAAGGCAGCCATGTTGACAATTTTACAAATGTTGTTATTCTAGTATATTTTTTCATAGTTCTTAGAACTTCTTGGAGGGTTGTGCCATGTGGTGGTCACAGTTTCTTCCTGTACTATGTAGTGGCTATGTGAAGGCAGGAGTGAAACCATCATTTACGGAAAGCAGTGGTTCATCATCTTGTTCAAGATGTGGAGGTCTTTATCTTAGTCATGTCTAAGACATTGAGGTATAGTTTCGGACTTGGTCTTGGTCTCAATGGGAAGGTCTCTGTCTAAGACATTGAGGTCTTGTCTCAGACTCAGTCTTGGTCTCGATGGTGAGGACTCTGCCTCAGTCATGTCTCCGACATTGAGGCCTCGTCTCGATATTGGTCTTGGTCTCTATGGGGAAGTCTCCGTCTCAGACATTGAGGTCACGTCTAGGTATTGGTCTGGTCTCGATGGTGAGGTCTCTGCCTCAGTCCTGTTTCAGACATTGAGGTCTCACTCGGTATTGGTCTGGTCTCGATGGTGAGGTCACTGCCTCAGTCTCGTGTCAGACATTGAGGTCACATCTAGGTATTGGTCTGGTCTCGATGGTGAGGTCTCTGCCTCAGTCCTGTTTCAGACATTGAGGTCTCACTCGGTATTGGTCTGGTCTCGATGGTGAGGTCACTGCCTCAGTCTCGTGTCAGACATTGAGGTCACATCTAGGTATTGGTCTGGTCTTGATGGTGAGGTCTCTGCCTCAGTCCTGTTTCAGACATTGAGGTCTCACTCGGTATTGGTCTGGTCTCGATGGTGAGGTCACTGCCTCAGTCTCGTGTCAGACATTGAGGTCACATCTAGGTATTGGTCTGGTCTTGATGGTGAGGTCTCTGCCTCAGTTCTGTTTCAGACATTGAGGTCTCACTCGGTATTGGTCTGGTCTCGATGGTGAGGTCACTGCCTCAGTCTCGTGTCAGACATTGAGGTCACATCTACGTATTGGTCTGGTCTTGATGGTGAGGTCTCTGCCTCAGTTCTGTTTCAGACATTGAGGTCTCACTCGGTATTGGTCTGGTCTCGATGGTGAGGTCACTGCCTCAGTCTCGTGTCAGACATTGAGGTCACATCTAGGTATTGGTCTGGTCTTGATGGTGAGGTCTCTGCCTCAGTTCTGTTTCAGACATTGAGGTCACGTCTCGGTATAAGTCTGGTCTTGATGGTGAGGTTTTTCTCAGCCCTGTCTCAGGCATCAATGTCGCGTCTCGGTATTGGTCTGGTCTCGATGGTGAGGTCTCTGCCTCAGTCTCGTCACAGACATTGAGGTCACGTCTCAGTGTTGGTCTGGTCTTGATGGTGAGGTCTCTTTTTTAGTCCTGTCTCAGACATCTAGGACATGTATTGGTCTTGGTCTTGGTCTTGGTCTTGGTCTGTTCTCGGATGTTAAGGTCTTGCCTCAGTCTCGGTCTTGGTCTCAATTGGGAGGTCTTTTATCTCGGTCTAGTCTCGGGCACTGAGGTCTCCATCTCGGAGGGGAGGTCTCGGGTCCGGTCTCGGATTTTGTGGTCGTGATTACACTTCAGGATATGTTCGTAATTAATAAACATTATGCAAAAAGAGCTCTGTTAATATTGTGTTGAGTGAAATGATTCAAATAAAAGATGCTTACATGGTACGTGTTTTGTATCTGACTTGCATACAGTATGTGACACGTACATGTTCAGTGTGTACTCTGTATTATTCACATTCAGCCACCATGTTACTGGTGTAATAAATATTTGTATTTTCTGTATACATACACTGTATCATAAATTATATTAAACGTGTACATGTAGTGAACTGTTTTATTTTTCACACAATTAGCACGTACCTTTTTCTTAGTAAACTGCAGATGTTTTTATTGGCTACCTGCGCCCTGACAGAATTCTGCCCACCTTTTGTTGAACCCCTTAACGACAGTTGCCATGGCAATATAGATTATTTATACTCTCCCAGGCATCTTACACAAGCCATTGGGATAGTTTAGTAGATTATTCAATTTTAGCTTTAAGGAGTGCACTGTGTGTACTAGCTGTGCACTATAAATATCCTGCCATTCAAATCAATGACATAGAAATGATACCTTTATGAGACCATGTAAACCGTTGTTTGCAAAAAGAGTGATCTTGTACAATCCGGGGCATTTCCTGGAAGGCATGATATTACAATGGTCAAATGGGAATTTTTTACATTCTGTGTCACAATTGCCACATAAAGAGAAAGTAGAAGCTGTCCATCTCAACTTGACGTAAATTATTCATCGATTAACACAATTGTAAAAAGAAATTGACCCACAGGATCCGTGCATAGGACAGTGTAGCTGCACAATGTTGGCAGAGAGAAGCACATCTTCTCAACATGCTCAACCTGATACTGCATTTCTCAGACATGTTAATGTATACATTTCTTTTGACAGGAATGTATAGTTTCAAGAAGTTTGACCTTTATTTGCACTGTGCACATACAATGTACCTTTTGTACAATGCATGCATTCAGTTTGTGCTATTTTGAGCTTCTCTTCTCTCTTGTAAATGCACAAAACAAGGGTCACCATCATGGCCATTAAAATCCTGTGACTGCTCTATATTCCAACACCCCTATTTTCCCAAAATCTCATCGTGATTTACACGCTAGGGTTAGGGTTAGCGTTAGGGTTAGGGTTAAGATTAGGAAAATACAGTAGGGGTGTAGGAACAACTATGGGGTGTCAGAATATAGGTGTGTCAGAACATAGGTATGTAACCTCCAATTCAGGTAGTCACCTCCCATGTGGTGTACTCGCATCACTGAATGACACCTTTCTATCATCTTACTGTCAGAATAAAAACATGGATTGGACACTTTCGAACATAGAGCAAGTGAGGAATGACCTGGGTATTGCAATTATTGTTTCTTTAACTCGGTTCACGTATAATGCAGTATTTTCCAAACAATAATGGTGTGATTTTTCAGTGGCATTTTAAATTAAGTCGATACACAGTATAAATAGAGAAGAGTGTTTGATTCCTAATAGAGTAGCTGCCATAGGTTTTAATTCACAGTATAACATGCACAGTGCGCCTTATCCAACCATGGAGCAATATAAAACTACCGACGCCATTCCAACATCACACAGCACTGCCCATTCAATGCGCACTCCATGTAGGCTGTATGGATTTCCAATTGATTAGACATGACTTCCTGGTTCGTTTGAGGAGGAGGAGGAAAGGGGTCCTCACTGCTCCTCCAATGCTTCAAGAAATGCTCCTGTGTTGATGTCACAACCCTTTAGCATAACAAACCCTTCTCTTGTCAAACCATCCCTTCTCCTGATAGGGAAGTACATATACAATGTACATCATTTTCACCCTGTAGATTACATCAAACAAACACATATTTTCATCAAATTCTGTAAAAATTGTAAAAGGTTCCAAACCATTGATTCTAGTTTGATTCTAGTGATATAAAACATTGATTTAAACAGACCAACTTCAGGAAACAAGATAAAGTTTCACTGACATGACTGAGGGAATACATCACTTCATTTGTTTTTAATTTCATAGAAAACAATCTGATTGATTAAGCCATCCATCGTTTACAAACACATTATTTGCGTAAGTAGTTTTACATTATTCATGCACCAATGTGTTGGTTAAACATTGAAGTCTAGTGGTACACAACCAATAGTACACTACTATTGCACAGACCCTTTAGAATGTAAATATTTACTGCCAATATGCAAGTGGACTGTTAGAAAAAGCCTCCTAACGAAAACCCCTTGAGCTTTCTATATTCCGAAGGTAAGTAAAACTAAAATGTAATTGGGTCACTAAAGAAGGTACGTGTACATGTAGTTTCACTGTTCCATTAGTAAAACGGTCAATATTTGCTTTTTATGTCCCACAAAATGCATGAAATTTTATCATCTCTTTATTAGGTTCTCTCTGTGGGATTTGTTCATTGGCTGTTACTGAGCTTGTAGTTTTGCGGAGGTGCATTACAGTTTGTATTTTTTGAAATGGCTCAACCATAAAAATAGAAAACCATAATCATAAACAATCAAAAGACACAATTTTATGTAATGTATCGGGTGTTGTTGTGACATTAATCATAATTGTGAAAAATATTGAGAACCACAGATGCTTGCGAGATACATAAATGTATAGGCCCTAATAATTATGTAGGATACAAACATAACATGGTTTTATTTGGTGGACAGTGTAGCTCCCTAAGGCATTGGAAGTTGGCAAACAGGTTTTCAAGGTGAAGCCAAGGGAACTAGTTTGTTTTACTTCTATACATTGGAGAGCTAATATCGACTGTCTACCCGAAATAAACCATGTTAATACTTTACTGTACAGCTCATACATACTCAGTTGTTCACAGTATTCGTAGTTCGGCATAATTGAGCTCAGGAAAATGCCGATTGTACATTGTACATCTTTTCATAATGGGTATGTAGCTAGCTAGGTTATGTTCATGTGTGTGTACTACACCCAAGCGACAGTTCCATGATTGTTTCATAAAGCGCATGCGCAGTGTACACTCTTGCATGTGGTACAGTCTACTTAAATGCACGCATATTTACCCTGGCGTGAATACTGGCGAGCTCGCTTGGTGAACAGCTAAAATAGAATCTGGCATAGTGTGATGGTGAATGGACCAGTTAGAATTCGGCTATTAGTCATAAGGCAAAGGACCTTTTCCATAAAATGCAAATTGCACATTGCACCAATACTACTGGCAGGCAAAATGTGGGAAAATCGTGCCTTTTTGCATGGTGCCAATGGTAGCGTGACGCATACGCATTTATGCGTCTGATTTAGTGTAAAACTCTATGGCGTTTGCCTACCAATAGTCTCTGTAGGCATGGGTGATTGTTATAAGCATACTTTATGGGAAAGGCTAATCCTTTAAAGAACTTTATAACAAAAACACTTTTTCCCAAACAAAACTAAACAAAATAAAAGCCTTACTCCTTCAATGTCAGGGCTGTTGATAAAAATGATAAATGTGTCAATCCGTTTAATTGCTTAATGTGTGCCGTATTTTGTTTCCAGCATGAATTATTGACCAAGTCTTATCCGATAAAAGTAGACATTAATAACTTGTCAAGCAAAGGTGCTTTGGTGCGTAATGGGCACATAAATTTACCGGTCAATTATTGTAATTGTCTCAACTGCTTGACAGTATAGCGGGGACTCATTGTAGTCACTAGTCTGGCATGCAAACATTAAGTGAGAGTGCTGTGGGCTAGTCTAACTTGGTTCATATACAGTCGACTCTCGTTATAATACGAGCTCGGAAGATACGAGACGCCGGTTAATACGAGGTATTTCACCGGTCCCGAACTGTCCCATGCGTGTTTCAATGTCTTAAAAAACGGAAGATACCAGCACGGTCATAACGAGAACACGGATAATACGAGGTATTTTTGCGGCCCCATGATGACAAAATGTATTGTTTTTCATACTTTTGTAGCGAGATCTGAAAATAATTGTTCCGTAAAAGCTTACCGTTCAGTCCATTCTTGATGCCAAACTATTTATCGGATCGGACCGGCTACACGCTGTTCGATCCGAAAACCAGAAACATTTCGCTGCTAACTTATGCTTGATATGCTACTTCGCTTACACGCTGACGGCTACCAGTGAAAACAACGTTCAGCATAGGGGCTACACAGTATCAAATCTGTCACATCATGGTCACATGAATGGCAAGTTGGACATGATTTTGCTATGATTTTTATCTTGAGTTATACAAAATATTAAATTTCTATGATCATAGTCAACAAAAATGCATTTATCATTGATATTTTTGTGAACAGGATGCTCGTAAGAACTGTACTAGGAAGCAAACCGCTCCGTTCTAGCCTAGACACGTGTGTAGTGCATGCACTATGACGACGTGTGTATACATGTACATGTACGTGTAAATAGTGCGCTGCGTTTAAGATGAGGTTCGGATAATACGAGGAAAACGGGCCAGTCTGGCGGACCTCGTATTAACGAGAGTCGACTGTACCAACTTGCAAAATGTTGATTTCACTTGTAACACAACAATCACATGGGCTAGTCAAATTTAAGGCTGATTTACACGTACATTGTGTAGTCCCCAGCCCGCCAGAACGGTTTATTGAGAGAGTTGCAACAACTTGCAGTCAGAATCCAGTTTCGGTCCAAAAGACGCATGTGTGCGCACAGGGTGCCAGACCAGTCTGCATATTGGGTTGTGCTGCATTTGGACCAAAAATGGTGTCCAGCAACCACATGACCAAAGAAAACTGGTCCCTGTACATGTACTGTATGTCATAGCTCTCTCAATACAAAGCTCTACTGGGGTATAATTCTTAGCAATGACACCATCAGCTTCAGTTGGAGTCATAAATAACGGGCAGAGGAAAAAGCTTTCTGTTTACAATAAATTTATTCTGGATCTGAAAATGTAGAGATGAGAGCAGAGTCATTGTGATTGTTACTTCTCTAGCATTTAGAAAGTAATGTGAAAGTTGGGGCTTGACATGCTTGAGGGCGCGGGTGGAAATGGGTTTAGTTTGCATTTTATTAAAAGGCAATAGGCAGATGGATATAAATGTAATGAGCAATATGAGCAAAAATGAAAGAAATAATTAGCAAGCTGAACATTTCAAATGTACCTTCACTGTACACATTAGATGCTGTTCACATGTCTGTACAAGTGTCAACTTTGGAACAATTTCTCCCTTCAGCTGCACCAAAAGCAGCCATTTACATACAGTGTACATGTACTGGTAATTTGTTCAAATCATCCCTAAAAATGTACCTGTTTATCATCATTGATTGATGTGTCTCTTTGTTCAATTGCGTCATTGCATGCTTGGTAGCTACTGTTGTTTTCGCTGTTAATATGATTACTTTTCCTGTTATGGTGGGCATACATGCACAGGTTTGTATACTGTTGTGGGGAATTTACCCTCCCCAATTATATCGTAATCTCCACCCCCTCCCACACCCCTCAATGTGAAAACAAATTAAGTCAAGGTCATGATTCAAAGAAATTTCTTGAAATCATTGTTGTATCCCTTCCCAGTTCTGATTGAAACCCCATTTTAATTTCAAGGTGAAATGACCTAAATATTCTGTGTCTGCAAAATTCCCATCGGAAAATAATTTGAGAGAAGTTTACCAGTATTATTTTTAGACCTAGTCATGTCAGTTGCTTCTGCTGAATAGACCGCTGAGCTTAAAAAAATAAAATGATTGAAAGAATGTCATCAATTATTTGGCTTTATTTATAGTCAAGATGACCTACTTGTAGCTTGTCCAGGGGCCTGGGTACTGTATGATTTGATTGACTGCAATTAGGAAATGACTGATAGTGATACACAAGTTGTGAGGGTACAGCATCCTGCTACTGATTCTCAACACTTTTCATACCAAGTTCAACTCTGCACAATTAAGGACATCTTAATTATGTTTTTAAAAGCATTATGGAAGCTGTCTGTATAGTCAGGGTTCAGTTTTCAAATTGCATGGTTTGAAACAATGTACAACTCCGGTGCTGCATACTCCTGAGGAGTTGAGATGGTTTCAGGAATGCTTTAAGTCCAGGTGGAGAAGGGTAGTACCAGGGCAGACAGGTTGGCTCAGTGGTTTCTGTCCCGACCTTTAACCTCTCTGGACCCCAGTTCGATTCCCAGACCAAAGCCTTGCATGTAGATTGGGTTTTCAGTCCCTACCTGACCACCTGGGTTTTTCCTCTTTTGGGGTTTTCCTCTCGCGGGGTTTTCCTCTCACGTCTAAAACTGACATTTTTTCGTTGTCTTCTCTAGAGTAAGTTGGTATGATGTTTCCATCTAGCATGATTAGGATGTTTTGTCAACTTTATAATTCAGATTTGGAAACTCAGATTAAAAAATTTAGATTCAGAATCAGATGTAGAGGCTTTAAAACTGGACCTTTCTTCTCTCATCCGTATGAACTAATGTACACTTAAACAGTTGGTTCTTGTTTTACTTATTTTTCTGATCACTCATTGATCTTTGTGATTTGTTTTCCGCCAGAAAATGCATGTTTACCATGTGCTGGTGTTATTTGAGCCTGATAAATCAATTTATTGATCATCGTTAACAAAGCAGAAAAGGGTTTGAAGTTTCATGTGAAATGCTGCAGAATGTTGTCTGAATGCAACATACATGTAGGCAAATGTACAAGTGAGCTTGATAAATGTACAATGTATCTTAGAGCTGCCAAATCTTCCTGATTCTGCAGAAAGTTCCTGAGTGAAAATAAACTAATCTTTCCATGTTCTGATGCAAGGTTTTAGCCAGGATTTGGTAAAAGGGTGTCCAAATTTGCTGGAACTTTAAAAGCTGGGTGTCCAAACTTTTCTCTTACAATACATTTACATGTAAATGACAGATAAAACAGGGTGTCCAAATTTTAGACAGGGTGTCCAAAAGACACACAGACACCCCTTTGGCTAACACTATGTTCTGATCAAATATGAAAATATCCCTGATAGTGGAACTTGTTCTCCTATGTTCTGAATATTTCCCTGATTGTTGTACACAATCTTCCTGATTGCAAGATGCAATGTGCTGCCAGATCTGATGTCTACACACTTGGATAGGTGCAATACATGTAGCCGCATGTATTGGGTTATTATGGTTGTCAGAATATCAACCATTGTATGGGTTTTCCATGCTAATTATTGAAGTACACTACATTTTCCTGTTTAACATTTTATGAACAATAAAATAGCACGCTTCGTGACAGTGCAGTGTCATCATTTGTCTCCAATAAAATTGTGTGCTACATTCATCATTAGGCTCCTACAGATCGTGCAAGTCTTGCACATTGCTTTAACGAAGGAAATAAACTTGCGCACTTTAACGAGTCCCAATGTTCAATTACGTGCGAGACTTTTACAGTCTATAGTGCAGTATTGTATTGGGATTTAATTGTTGAGCAGCAGTTGGTCCCGTTAAAGTAAGCTTTTTTGTTGTTTTCAAATTAAAATAATCAGTTGGAGTGTTTTACCTGTTTTAAGTGCACAACGGGGACACCATTTTTTTTTCTCAGTACTTGTGACTGTAGCCTTTAAACTATTACTACCTTTTATTGAATGGGAAAAGGTGAAGAAACTGTACACTCTGAGTAAAGTGTTACAGTGATTAATACCCTTCCATTGTGCACATTTCCTGAAACACTTCCAGCCATTATTTGACTCACTGCCACAGACACTGAAGGACAATCCCATAGTGTTTCCTACTCACATGTAAACCTGATTGCGGTCTAATGAGTTTTGTGATGGCACGTACTTAGGGACAGAGGAAATTGGTCAACACGTCCCACTGTGATCACTGAGATGGGGTGCATTATTAGGAGACCGATTCTTGCGGTCAGTCGGTATTTTGAAGTGGACAATGAGATGACCTTTTCACAGTTGTAAAGGCCAAACAGGCGTTGTGCAACCTTGGGGCGAATTTCTGACAGCGAATTGTTTATTTGAAGATTGAAAGTGATTTTAATATCGTTGTTTGTTAGCTTGAATGTTTTTGTTACTTGTGTAAATATGCAGCGATGATTTTGTAATAATGTCACATTGAAGAGGTGTTTGCATGCACTACATGTTTCGTACATCATGTTCACTCGATTGCTCCTCAGGTGTACAGCAAAGCCTGAGCTCATGTACACCAACTGGTCAGAATAACTTTAAGGTTGTGTGAACCAGTGCTTCGATCTTAAAATAGCAGAGAAGCAAACTGTGATATCAGAATACAAATCACTATGGCGATATCTTAGGATCAATTTTTGCACTTTGTGAAATGCTGCCCCAGCCAAAATCCCATGTTGAATTGGACCTTAAAGCCCGGTTTATACTTCCTGCGAATGCGAATACGAAGCGAATTCTGACGTCACAGCTCTGTTTTCACTTGAGCACATCTCAACTCTTGCGAATCAAGCGCTGCGAATTTGTGATGTCAACATTCGTATCGCATTCGCTTTGGCAGGAAGTATGAAGCGGGCTTAAGTCACACTGGTTGATGTTCATAACCTCAATAGACCCCGCTGCATATGATGTCACACTCTCAAACAGCGCCCTCACTGAGCCAAAAGAAAGCAGATCATTGGACGATAGCTGTTCTTGGTGCTGAAAATCGTACACGTGACCTCAACGTATCTGCAGCATTGCATGTTAGACGAGGGTTTTATATTTGGCAAGTACATCAGGACTGCTAAATGAACAAAGTTTGCCGATCAAGGACAACCTGCACCAAGTACCACAAGGGTTTGAGATGAAGGACACCTGTTTATTAATTACTCTCAATTGTTTTTTCTGCTCTTTGTCTTAAACGTTTGTCTACTTTTTTTCTCTTGCAGACCCGGATGATCTTCCCAAGAAGGACACGATGAGGCGAAGTCCGCTATTCACCCAGCCCAAAGGCACATTGCAATACGATGTACGTATGCGCACCTATCAAAATACATATTCATTGCCCTGGTTTGTGTTTTAGTTTACCAGCAGTCACAGTAATAATATCACACCGCATATACGAGTATACATGTGGGCATTCAGAGTTCTAAACCATGTACTTACTACCGGGATGTCCAAAACATTTTTCATGCTCATGCACAAGATTAACTTGTTGAAACTTTTATAATAATTTGTTTTTGAGAATGTCCAGGCCTTGAATTACATGGAAGCCATGTCTGTTTAATAATAACAATAATGGCAGCTTCTTGTATAGTGATGCTCATGGTGCTCCTGGCTATGGCCTGTTGCCCCTGCTCTTGGCCTTGGTGCCCCTTCAAAAGTTTCTCATAGATATTAAGATTTTCCAATGGAAGTGCCCTTTGCAAAATGAAAATAGCCTTGCCCTCTCAAAGATGAAATCCCAGGCCCGACATATTCAAAATATTTGAAAATTGACTTTGGGTTCAAGTACCTGTTAATCCATCTTATAGCAGAGATTACACGACCAAATATCAAAACTGTGCCTTTACTAATAATTTACTGATTTACTGAGCAATTAATGCACGGAGAAAATTTCTCCCACAGAGCCTCTGAGTGTCTTAAGATCCTTTTGAAGAGAAGAGGTCTTGCTCTCAGTCTTAATCCTGCATATGTAGCACTTTGCCAGGTTTGAAGCATTTAAGTCTTAACCTTCTCGTCTTACTCATCATGTGCAGGTGAAGGGGAACGACACGCTGAACAGCATCGCTCTTCAGTTTGAGTCCACACCCACGCAGCTGATGCGCTTGAACCACCTAAGCAGTCGGATGCTTTACCCTGGACAGGTGAGAATTGGAGGCCGCTTAGTGACTGCCAAAATATAAAAGGATGACAAATTTGTATCGTTTCGTCTGTTCAGCGTAGGTTGAAGGTTTAGGGTTCCGTCCCTTTGGTAGTTTTAAGGAACTCCCCACTGACTTGATGGCTAAAGCTGCAAAACGAGAATGGTAAACTTGACCCTTGTTATTGTTGCATTTGTGCTTGTGCTGGGGTTGAGGTGTTGTTGTTTTTGGTTTCCCTTGATACTCCTGAGGAATTCCTGAGTGCCTTACTGGCTACAGTTACTAAAATGACTAGCGTAATCGACCCCCATTCGATGTGACGAGGGCTGGGGATGGTGGAGTTAAGAGATTGGTGTGGTGATTACAACTGACAGTGAGAGTTGATGGATGGGGATGGGGGTGGGGGGGGGGGGGTGTTAGAGGCAAAACCAGAATGAGTTATTTCACTGTCTCTCTACTGTTAACCCGTTCTACAGCTGCTGCTGGATATAGCAGCTCACCAAGTGGGTCTGAGTCAGGGATGGTAAATGTAACAAATAGTTTATTTGTATGCCCAGCCGGCAAAGCGAAAGGGGCATATATAGTGTGGACCTGAGAACAAAAGAGGGCCACATAATGTAGAGACTTGAAACACTATGTGGACTTACTCACGTCCACAGTGTTTGACCAGTATTGAAGAGTATATTTTTTCTTAAAAGCACAATAACAAGTAATGTCCACAGAGAGTGACACTGAGTTGTGGTCATTATGGCGAAAACTCAAGAAGGACTTGGCATATCATTTCCAAACTTAGTTTGTAGATGAGTCATGAGATCCCTCTCAAGCCCATCATTTTCGGGCCCCCCCTAGGTCAAAAATTCAAGGTCGTTATGGCTAAAACAAAAGAAATAATGTTGTGACGGTTACTCGAGAAGGACCTGGCATTATCTCCAAACTGTGTGGAATGGTCTTTGTGTCCCCAGAAGAATATCGTTTTTGGACCACTAAGTCAACTCCAAATTGCAATCTTTACTTGCAGGGGTCTCTATTTTTCTTGTGTGCAGAAGAATGAGTTTGCAAAAGAATGAGTTTATTCTCAGTGGGGGTATTTGTGTTTGTCAATACGTCTAGTTCATGTTCTTAATATTCAGTTCATGAAAAAAGTCATGCAGAAGCTGCCCTTAGGGGTTTGTCAATATACCACAAAGGCTCCAGTCTTTGGAGCATTTTATCTCACCTGCCTTAGTTCCAATCTTGCAATATTTGTCAGCAGTAATCCGTGTGATAAGCCGCATACAGATTTGTGATTCGCTCTTGAAAGCACGTACAGAAAAAGCTCATGTCTGGGGCTAGTTGTAGTGTATTTGAAATACTTTCTGTAACCGTCTTATCCAATTTTCTTTGAATGATTCAGATTTGTTTTTGTTTTTAGAACAAGCAGTTTCTCTCTTTTGCACATGCCTTGCAAGATTTTGTATTTTGTTTTGCTGTATTTTTACACACAAAGAGGCGAGATGAAACTTGCTGGTTGTTTGAAGTTGCTTTGCAAGTAAATAGATGTGCTGGACAATTGGCCTGAGTCAACTTTATGTTTTCAAGTTGCTTAAAGCGGGTACATTGTATTTGGGATTATGGTCTTTTACATTGGTTACTGGAGAACAGACAATGTAATTTATTTGAAACAAAATATGTATGTATATTCATTTTTGCATTATCTATTATCATTTATTTGTTTTTTATCCTGGGGGATCCATTCAGTAAGAAAAACTCACTTATTGCCCATGGATCACAGCGCATAAGAAATTTAAGAAATGCAATTCAAATATTCAGAAAACAAGGTAACAAGAGATATGAACAACTATTGAACAATAACAGACACTCAAAACAAACCAAAAACCCCACAAAAACAGCAACAATACAGTACGATATAAAATACAATATGGCATCTCTTGTCCGAAGATATTAATCTTTCAATAGAGCTTTTTAATTTTGTTTATGAATTGATGCAGATTAAGACAAGATCCAAACAGATCCAAAACATGATCACATTGTCTTAACCCGATAGACCCTTCTCCCACGCCTCTCATAGAAATATGATTTTTATCAACCATGCCCCGCATATTGCCCTGGGTTGGATTTCTTACACTATCATGGGATCAGTGTTTCTGAAGTCACACAATGCATGTTACTCTTTGCGTTGACACCAGGGGGATGTTGAACTCCAGGCTAGGCTCATCTTTGGTATTAAAAAATACGACTGCGCTATTGGACCCTGAAGGCTTGGCTTCATCCTGCCAATGATCAGATCTTGGGGTCGGAGGGTTTGACAGGGAAAACAACCTCCAAATTATATTGACAAATCGTTTTGGGTTTGGATGTGTATGGGTTGTCCCTGAGGATGGCAATAAGAATTAGGAATGAGCGAGTGAGGTTGGCGCTGCAGTGGAAGTTTAAATATTAATTTTTGTAATGGTTGAAATCGTTCAGCTTCATGTGTGGTGAGGTCATGCATGGTTGGTTTTATCGTGCAGTGCTGAATCTGCTTGAATCTAAGCCAGCAAAAAGACTGTCAAGTTGGAGATGGTTTGTAAACTGGACAGATGAGGTTTACAAGAATGTGAGGTGAACTGTCTTCTCAACAGTATGGTTTCAATATCAAGAACATTGTGTTTATACAGCAAAGTTGATCAACAACTTTTTTATGTCCCACTGCAGTAATTGGATCTGTGTAAGCCTGAAGACCAATTACATCAATCAATTCCACTTGATTGAATATTTCATACAGTGTATTTTAAGGACATTAATTGAAATTTCAGTGAAAGGTTTGTCTGGCCATTTCTTTGTAGAAAACGTTTTAGGGAAAGACAGGTACAGTGTGTACAGTGTAATGTAGCAAGAGATCAACTCGCATCAAATAAACTCAAATCAAAGCAATTTTATTTCATACATGTTTCTCTGTTCAAAATCAAACATTTACAAAAGAATACGTACAGTGTCCGAGTAGATCAGATCAAATAATAACTATGGCAGATGAAGATGAAATTTGTTTCAGTTTGGTTTAAAGGGTCTGTATACGTTTGGTAATTACTCTGAAAACTAATGGCAATAAAAACTTACTTGGTTAGAAGTACAGAAGCTTTGGATTGTAAAATGCAGTTTGAGAAACATTTCACTTCGAAGTACTGCGGTTATGGAAAAAGATATCACTTTTTATCCCCCAAATTTGAATCTGAGAAACGTTACTGTCAGTACTGTTTCTCAGATTGTGTATTCCTATTAAGAATTATTCTTCATGCGTGGACATATTCACTCCGGATTTTCGGCGATATCTAAAAAATGCGACCACCTTTTGAAATGACATTTTCACAGGTTAGTTTTATTGTATGTATCTACATTTATATGGGATTAAAACAATCGAACGGTTGCAAAACCCAAAGGTATACTTAAAGAAAGTTTATTTGCTTTTAACCCACGAAGAAACACAGCGAGTTCCTTATCGAGAGTGTTAAGAGAAGTGATGCTAGAGCTAGGGTGAAAACTGGTTGTGTCTATCAGCAAAGAGAGTGAAGTTATGATGGGAAGAAGAGTAAAGAAGATCATTAACATAGAGGATGAAAAGAAGAGGACCAAGAGTAGAACCTTGGGGAACACCAGTTGGCAATAGAAGCGTACAATTATTAATATTATTGTTGTCATTATTGTTATACATTTCTGGTAATGAAACCAAGGATGCCTCATAAGTGAACTTGATCACTGTAGCTCGCAAGCCTGAGGAAACCTGTAAACAAAGGGTGCTTGGTATGTGAACCAGAAACACAGGGGTTAACCCCTACTCTTCCATGATAAGTGTTCTGGGTTCTTTTACATGCACTACCAATCCATGGGACCTACAGCTTATGTCCCAACCAAAAGGACAAAGAAACTATGGTAAAGGATCTTGCTCAAGGACACAAGTGCCACGATGGGGACTCGAACCCACACTCTGCTGATCAGAAACACCAGAGCTCGAGTCCGGTGCTCTTAACCACTCTTAACATGCCATCTCTCTGAAAGATAATCAGAATCATTGGAATGGAACACCCCTGACACTGTCAAGTTCAGACAGGAGAATGTCATGATTGATGGTGGTGAAAGCTTTGGAGAGATCTATAAAGACACAATGGCACATATGTACAGACTCATCAATCTCATTAATGAGTTACTTGATAAGACTGTGTTTTTGGTTTTCTTTTATGTGAAAGCATGATCTGTTTGTAAAAGTATAGTCCATGTAATGGATTAGGGATTGGATGATTTGACATTTTATCTTCAAGCAAACTTGAATCCTTGATTCTGATTGGTCGACCCATAGCAACAAGAGGTGTGATATAAACCTATATCACACGGCCCATATATACCCTGCGTACCACGCTGTTCTAACTCCGCGTAAAGCCCAGTTGATACTTCCTGCGAATGCTTTGTGCAAAGCAAACTTTCTTGCGTCACAACTGGAAAAACAACATGTACAGATTATTGCGTCACCAAAATTCACTCCGCATTCGCAGGAAGTATGAAGCGGGCTTGATGCGCTATTTTAAGCTAATTATATGCAAAGCGTACAGCTGTTCCAACACTGGTATTTATATATGTAAATATATTATTTATTGTTTTTTAAGTGCATATTTACATGTACAGAATGTTGAAAACAGGTTTATTTTAAGTAGAAGAACGGTCAGAAGGCTTTTCTTTTTTACAGACACATGGAAATGTTAATCCTTGCTTGGGGGTTCTATCACTTCCCTGCAGTTGCAGGGACACGTTTATACGCGATCTGACCTTACAAATGGAGTAGGATGTGTGGAAACGGTGTTTGCCTTTTGCCAGTCCTGCAAGATTAAAGGTGGGAAGGCTCTACATGTGTTGTACATTGACATGTAGAAGAAGCATCCGTTTGACTTTAATCCTGGAGTCTGAGTCCGAGACATTTGGGTCGAGTTCGAATCTAAGTCACCAAGGTTTGAAATTAAATCTAGATAAAAATGTCATCAAATTGTTTGTGAAAAACTGATTAATGAAGTTCATACTGGAACCATGTTTGTCAGATCGCTGTGAAATATTTCCTTCTGAAATGAAGTCATATTTAAAAAAAACTGTATCTGAAAATCTAAGAAAAGAAAAATGCAACAGCTGATTTTGGTTGTTACAACCAAGTGTTTAGATACTGTATGTATGCTGAAAATAGTGCCTGGTTTTTCACTGTTTTCTTCCAACTCACACAACGGGTTCAGCCCGAATTTTCATAAGTTTGTTATTTCATGTATATGGTTGATCACACAGAACATGAACACCGTCTGCGACTATTTTGTCAGCTCTGCCAATCCTTTATAATACCTTGAACTATTAACATTAGAGTCCCAATCCTGACCCCAGTCTGTGAATGTTTCTAACCCTTGAGACATTTCTTTTCATGATTTTCACCATCCACGGAAATGTTGTTGATCTTGCTGATTTTTATAGCAGTTTTCTGTCTCAATCAAAGAAAATGCAATAACTGCCGATATGAAATTTGTTTCATATGAGAGAGGGTGGTTCCAGAAGCAGAGAACATGGCGAAAAATATTTGTACAATTTAGGACCCTGGAACTTTTATGTGCTGATTGGGGCTTATGTAATGTATGTTGGTCAAACACTGCGGTCAAGTCCAGCACATGTATAGGGGCGTATTATTCGTGGACAATTTGTGGAACTAGATTGCAGAGGCTACATCATGTACATTTTGTATGCAGTGTGATGTGTACAATGTAAATAGCCATATTGATGAAAGGGTTTATCCTTAACTGTTTCATTGACTAGCCAGCAGGACCATTTAGCTTGTCATTTCACTGGTCCGTTGGGTTTGTCATTCATCCTTACTTTGTATTAATCCAGTTAATTTGGGTCATGCTTCAGCCCTGGACTAGCCAGCCAGACCGCTTGCAGATTATTTTGACTGGTCCTCAGGTGTTTTAACTGGCATTTGGCCAGCAGCCCACTTTTAAAGGAGAACACTGATAGACCAAAGATTCCTAACAGTCAAAGTACCATATTGATATTTGATTTTCCACACCTATAGCATTAAAAATGAAAAAAAAAATCAATTTAGACAATCCTTTGTTTGTCACTAATCTCTTGAGTCTTGCCCTGGCCTCATCCAAGCCCTGTAATGATGCAGTGTTAAGGGGAATATAGTCGTGGGTAATCCAGACTACTTTGATGTACCCTGTTGTGAAGTCTCTGGGGTCGTGCATTTACAGTCGTTTCTTTTTCCCCTGCAGTTGGATCAATCAATAATAACTGAATTTATGAATACCTAGGGCCAACCTCGCTCAAGCAGAAATTTTATATGAATATATTGTAGCATCTCAAAGGAGTGTAGATGATAGGCTCAAATTACAAAGACTGGACTGTACAGGTGTAAGTTACTCTACGTCTTCAGAATTGAATAATTGTCTTGGAGAATGCAGTTCACTTTATGCAGATGTACACATGTGTGTAATCCCTACAAATGAGCATTGTGTTTTTGATGCACATGTGTCTCTTCAGTGGGGCGCCCTCATGTAGAGGTCAAAAAGTAATTCGATTGGGTTAAATATGTAATACGTGTAGAAGTAAATTTTTTAATAGATGTTAATTTTGCATGGGGATAAATAATTTGTAAATAATGTGTAGGTAATCAAGTTGAATGGATTTCATAATAACAGTGATCTGTTGCTTGTTGTGGCCAAGCGTTCAAGCGCACTGGACTCAAGCTCTGGTGTTTTTGATCAGCAGTGTGTGGGTTCGAGTCCCGGTCTTGACCTTGTGACCTTAAGCAGACACTAAACCGTCCATTATTGCTTCATCACCAGTTACATTTATCGCTAAGAGAAGAGGTTTGCCCTGGTGTTTCTGGCAGTGGCTGCTGAATGCACCGCAGTTCCTTGTAAACCATTCGAAGATGCTACATAAATGGGTCTCAATTCTTAGAATTACATTTATGCATGTTATGATGTGGGGCGCCCTTGGGTAGAGGTCAAAAGGAGGTGCTCATTGGCCCATCCTGTGAGCTGCACATTCTTAGCTTTGCATTTCCGTTCCTTCCCCATCGCCTACCTCCGAGATGCGATGACGTTAATGGATCAGGCTCTATTACATTCATGCATATTATGCTGAGAAAATAGAGCCAAATAAGTTTGTCTTGCAGTGTTTTCCCGTCCAAACATTAGCTGATATACATAACATTCCTGTGTAACGCTTCCTTACCACCTGAAAGTTAACATATTGAGTTTTCTGATACAGGTTGGTTGTCCATAAGGTATTATGTATTGCTTGTGTTTTCCACCTGCCACTCAATGACGGATGACATTTTATAGTTGATAATCAAATCTTCAATTGGGTTAAACATGTACATGATAACGAAATCTGTTCTGCCAAGTTAACATGGTTAACCTGTTTTTCAGTCAAGGTATAATCACAATTTATCCATGTGTACCCTTATTTTAAATGCTTTTTTCCCCATCATACAGGGCCGAATTTTATAAAGCTGTTCAGCAGAAAAATCTGCTTAGCAGAAAAAAACTTGCTTAGCAGAAAAAAAGTTACCAGCCAAATTGCCTTGTACATGAAATGCATTTTGTTTGTAACTGCATGCTTCCATACTAGTATTTGCTTAGCAGAAAAAAGTCTACTCACCGTTTTTGTCAACCTATAATTCCTAGATTCAATCTCTAATCAGAGAAATTTGATGATGAATTTGTTTTGTGAATGTTTGCTTTCCTTCAGACACTGTATGTGCCAGATCCAGACTCACCAGAGCCTCCATGTCTCAGCCCATCATCCGCTACCAAGAAAAGTTTTGTAAGTTATCACTTACCAGTCACTGTAGTTGTCTAATGCAGTAAATAGACCCCCTTGCACATGACGTCACAAGCCCAAAACTGAAGAGCTATCATTGGCTGAGACTCATGCGCAGTTTGTACATGCGCGCATGTTTCCATTGTTTGACATCTAAGATGGCGGCCAATGCAAGGGGTCTTTTGATAACACCTTGAAGGGGTAAAGCCAGTTTTCTTGCATAATGAAACTTTTCTTTCCATATGACTTTCATCAAAGTGTTAAGTGCGGAATTTCACCAAGGCTAAGACTTGAGTTGTCTCGATGTAGTGTTGTAGGTCGCGAGTCTAGGACCTGGAATCTCACTTTGGGTGAGTTGGACTAGACTCAAGTCATATGGGCAAACACTCGGACTCGATTGTTATGGCTCACTCGCGGGGCAGAGGACTTGTGACTCGTAAGTCGCATATTTTCCAAACAATAACTTCTATTATTTGCTTGCTTCTTTTATTGGTCATCATGGCGATGACAAATTCAATGTATATTATGACAGAGCTGCCAACTCTCTCTAATTCTGCAGAAAGTTCCCTGAAAATAAACCAATCTTTCCATGTTCTGATGAACACATTTGAAAATCTCCCTGATTATGGAAACCTTTTCCATATTATGTTGAATGTAATTCTAAATATCTGCCTGATTTCTGTACAAAATCCCCCTGTTTACAAAGATGCAAATGTTGGTACATTGTAGATCTGTGACTACAGCAACTATTCAGTTGTAAAAGCACATAGAATGAGTGTTACGTGACTTACAACTTGGTCTCCGACTTAAACCAAGTAACTTGAGATCCAGATTTGATCTAAATGAGTCGACTACAACCCTGTCGTGATGACAACCGTGTCTTTTGTTTGATCCCTAACTTCTGTGACTTGACTTGACAGACAGTAGACATTTGAATATACAAAAGCCCAAACTGTGTTGAAGTTAATGATGTTTTAAGCTTTGCATGGTGTGTAAATACAAAGTAACTATAGCCCTTTTCACATGACAAAAAAATTACCATGGTCCCTTGCTACAAATTTTACGAGTGCTGAATGTTTATTGGTTGTCACCATACGTGACTGATTTTGCAAGCTTTCACATGGCCAAACTAAAAAAACTAGCAACCATTGTGCAGACCTCCGACAAAGTGTAGCAATGTTTGACAAGATTTTACAAGGGACCCTGGACAGCACAAAAGAATGTTGTTTACACGAGGTACATTTTGTAAAATGTTACAAACATGCTACAATTTAGCAAGGGATCCTTGCTAAATTGCTCTCATGTGAAAGGGGCTTATGTGTACAATCTCTTTTTGGAGGAGTGTTGGCTCTGAAAAGAACCAGTGGTCTCGACGTATCGAACAGTATACTCTGCTCGTCTTCAGGAGAATGTGTTGTAGCTGATCACTTTGCAATACTTGATTAAAAAGAACGTGGTACACGGTCACCCTGAAAATGTTAATTAAGATGAGGTTGTCTGCAGGCCACAGTCGCACGTGTCACTCTTACTACATGTATAGCATTTACCCAAAGGGCAGTGATCCGTTTTTCATTTTTGTAACGATTTGTTAGAAACGTTTGTGGGTCAAAATAACATTTATTTGTGGACACCCTTGGGAGTAACTGTAGCCAGGGCTGCACACACTGATTAGATTTAGAATCCAGAGATTCTTTATTTCTCTTTAGGAACCGAGATCTTCCATGTGTGGTAAATTGAAGAGAAACATTGATTGAAGGAAATGCTTACAGCCAATGTCCTTGGGAGAGTGTACTTTTTGGGGGGGAAATATTTGATGCAACAACAAAATAGTCCTCGTGAATAGTTGGTGAAACTTCTTGAGGTGGGGAATGATGGGCACAAGAATGTAGTGGAAAATTTGCTTTCTCGGATTTCAAATGTTAAACCATACAGGGCCCAATTTCATAAAGCTGTTAAGCAGAAAATTCTGCTTAGCAAATTTCTTTACTGAGCAAGAAATGAGCGGGGTACCAGTGACAACGATGTATAAACTGTATAAAATATTGGCTGGTAACCTGTTTTTGCTAAGCAATATTTTTCTGTGCTTAGCAAGTTTGTGTGCTTACAGGCTTTATGAAATTGGGCCCAGGTGAATCCTTGCATACAACTTTTTAATGGAACCTGAAATATGGTTGTCATTTATAAAGGAACTATTTATGTCAGGAAGCCTATTTTGTCAATATCAATACCAGTCAGAAGCCATTTAACCTGTAACTGCCATGTACATTTAGCCAGGGATCACACCCAAGCTTACGGTAGAACCTAGGCAGCAGTGGGATCACCTTAAGGGGATGCAACTTTTTATTTCAAACATTGAGTAATAAACCAAAATGGAAACCGACTGGTAAATTTACCCCGTCAGTTTTCCTTTTGGTTTATCACTCTAATTTTGTTAAAGCTACATATGCAAGTAAAATATACACATCAACCTGAGCAAAATTAGTGCCACAAAACTGTATTGCCATGAGCCAACTGTGATTTTCAATTAAAACTCATGAATATTGATTAGGCATGTAATTAATGATTGGAATGATTTAATGCAGAGCAGTGTGTTGACTCCATTTGGTCCCTGTAGGCGTTTTTAATCAGTATGCATCCATGCTCATTAGGTACAACCTTTACATGTGCTGTCCATGTACTCACTGCAATGGGGTGACGTTAGGAAAGCGATTCAACACTTTGGAAAGTAGTTATTAATAACTTTGCTCCGGGTTCCTCAACATTTTTCCGAGCTCATTCTCTGGATTCATCACCCGCAGCCAAAAGGTGTTTTAAGAATTTCATTCACAATTAAAAACCTTGTTTTTACCAAGTAAAGACGACAAATAGTCTGATAAAATGCATCAGGATTTCTTTTTCTCTTTTGAGACAAATTTGGATTTTGCTCATCGTGAATCAGCTGGACCATCTGCCATAAGACATGACTGATAACCGTCCATGGCATGGTGGAATTGCGGACTTATCTCCCATGCCAAATACAACCCAAAACAATAGTGGCAGCCTATCAATCTCTCGTAACCCTCTTTTTTCAGAGTTAGACAAAAAGACAAGGGACTAGAATTGGTGATTTTAACCCCTGGGAAAAAGGGAGAATTTGAGCATGAATTCTGTCACTTTTTGTCCCTCTTTGTACACTGAAGTCACCCTGTGTTACATTTTCTTTCCGTAAATGAAAAAAACCTCACACCTTTTGCCATCTTGAAGCGAATTCCCCATGTGACATTTCATACACAGATGTGACCCTGTTTGACCGTCTTCCCGGTCTGAACCAAAAGTTTAAACAAAAACTAATGCTATGCAAAAGTGGTTTTTAGTTATATCTTAAAAAACGTTTGCCCAACTTCATTGCTTATTTAAATCGTCTCACCCTTCTTTGGGCTGATTACCCATAAGGCTACAGTGCACTCTCTCCAGTTTGCTCTGGTTTTGGCCCACTTTTTGCTCATTCCGAGACCCCCATCCTAGCTGTTTCCTTTCCTTCTCTACAGTACACCTCTATGTTGTTCTCAGCTGTCCTACTTTCCTCTAGCCCTCAGAAGCAGTTATCTTCCATTCTCAGAACATGACCAATCCACTTAATGATGTATAGAATTCTAACATTCCAACAACCAATATTTAAAGTTACTCTTGGGTCCGTTATTGGCGTAGTTGACCGCTGATGTCCTTTCGGCGTGGGTCCAGAAGCCTCATGCTGTCCACCTACACCTCCCTAAAGACCACTTCCAGCTTTTACTGGGATTCAAGTTTTACTTGCAGTTTTCGTAACAGTTACTTGAACTGGGTGGTTTGTTGTTCCACCGCTGTCGGTTTATTGCTTGGGGTGCTTCTTCCCCTAACCAGAGCCTTGTTAGCCTAACATGGCAAGATGCTATCTTCGAGGGTATAGTGTTTGTAGTGATAGTTGACGTGAGTGCTCTACCATCCCCTTGCAGGCTACTACTTTTTGCGTTTCACCCATATTGGTTTAGCCAGCCCCAACACCACTGGATGGATAACAAGCGCATGAACACTCCTTATACCGCAAATCATTGTAAACCATTATACTCAAATGAGAGCTTTGCACTGAAGTAGATGGATGGAAGTTACCAAAACAGCTGGGTATTCATTCACAATCACAACTGAGCTCTAGTTTGTTTTTGCACGAAACTTACCTACCTACATGTATCCTCTTCGTGCTACTTATGAAACATATAAGTTGAGTAATTTATTTGACAGTTATTGTAAATCTCATTATCTTTTCTGGGTACCATTTATGAACAGTGTTTTTATGAAAGGGATCTCCAAGTTTAAAAGAGACAGCAAAATAAACAAGTTTCTTGTGTTTTTTTTTGTCTTATTAGGACCTACCAATGGTGAGCCAGCATCCAGACGTACCTAAGGTCAGCTCCAAAGCAAAACGCTTCCTCCTGAAATCCAAGAGCAAAGAGGAGAAGAGCACGCGTAAGCGTGGACCCAAGACCCTCCTTCGCTACGATACAGAGCCTCGGCCGGGTAGGGTCATCCGGGAACGCTCCCAAGAGGAGGATGTGGAGGAGAGTAAGAACTTCTTAAAGTTGAACGTCAAGTACATCACGGATGGAGAGGTTGGTTCTGGTTCTGGTTTTGGTTCTGGAGTGTGAGACCATGTCATGTTTGTTCCGTTCTAGATCTGTTGACAGTTGTTAACAACTTTTATTTAATGCAAAAAAAATAGTTAACAGCCTGGCGTTCTGACCCTAGCAGAGTCTTTCTCGAAGGCTAAATGACAACACAACACACATAAACAGGGATTCTGGTGTAACACTACAGAAGCAATTAAGTGGAAAGAAATTAAAAAGAGAGAGAGAGGTAGAAAGAAAAAAGGAGAAGGCAAAGACAAAAAGTCGTTAATCGTTTCCTTCTTGGATGTTCAGACCATGGGGTTGAATAGTTTGGAGACGTCTTATCCATAGCTTCTCCCTACTCAGACGAACAATCTCTCTGCAGTTTCCTAGTGCCTCAATGCCCTGTAAAATCATGTCAGAAATGGAGTGATTAGGAAGATTAAAGGTAGGCTTAGTTGATTGGTGAAGACTCCAAAAATAAATTGCCATAAAAACCTTACTTGACAAGAAAACTCTGCACCTGTTGATAGTATGAACTATTTTGAGAAAGGAATTCCCTTAGAAGAAATACAGGTTGGAAAATTTTTACCCAAAATCATTTGAATCTGAGAAACGATTCAGTCTAAGATTTGTTAGGGTTGACTAAAAATGGAAAATTCTGTGGTGTTCGTTCATGAACGCTTCGGCCAGAGATGCATTTGGTACATGTACCTGCTGTCTCCTCGCTTAATGTGGACAGATTCAACAATCTTGTTGAAAATACCGTTACAGTTTTTTGCTGTTTTCTCAATAAATAGACACTTTTTTCAGCTGAAACTTTCACAGGTGACTTTTATTGTATCTGTCTTATAATTTTGCCTATATGTCAGCATTACGTTGGGAGAAAAAAATCTGTGGCCCTACCTCTAACTTGATCTTTTGAATTTAACATGCATGAGTTTTTTTTACCAATACTTTTACTTATACTTGGTGAACATTGTTGATTTGCGGCAGGATGGAGTGTGTAAAATGGCCCCATTTTCTGGATGGATCTTACTTGGTTTGGCATTATTAATCAACCCTTGATAATTCATTGTGGATGAGGTGTAGATGCAATGGCTCCAAAAGGCGTACTGTATGGGTCGCCAGCTAATTTATAAGCCTGTCAGGTCAGCCAGTGTTTAGTCAGGGTACTAATCTTTCAGTTCAGTTAAGTACTGGAAGACAACCTGAAATAAGTATTTCAAGCCAATACTAACTGTATACACTTCCCTGAATTCCGTTCTGCATCAGGGTGTTGTCAGCGGCACCATGCTGGTTACTCCGAATGCCATCATGTTTGATCCCAATGTACTGGACCCACTCGTCAAGGAGCGAGGTACAAGTCCGTATGGTGTAATCACCCAGATGGACTCGGTCACAGGAGCAGCCATGTATCATGACATCTCAGCTATGAGTCTCAAGACAGCTATAGACAGGTAAAGTTACTCCTCGGTCTGACTGGATACAGATCGGCCCTTCTATGGCAAAATAGTCCAACTCAAAAAAAAAATCTTTTTTATATAAGATCATTTCTGGGTAAATTGAGGCCACTTTTTCCATTTCAAACTTTCAAAGGCATACTATGTATGTGAATACATCCCGTTTCCCGTTTCCCGTCATCCCGTTTTTATAGAAAAACTTCTTTTCTCTGTAGTTGCTTTTCTCAAAATGGCATTTTTTTAGGTAGGCTGTTTTGCCATGAAAGGGCCGAGATGGGTCTGCTCGTTGGAAGTTAATTGCATGCCTCTATTTACCTGTCTCATTAAATCTGACATGGTGTGTCTCACTATAGCGGCGTGTCGTGGCCGAGCGGTCAGTCGCACTGGACTGATCAGCAGAGTGTGAGTCAAGTCCCGGTCTTGTGTCCTGAGGGCTCTTAAACATTATTGCTTCGTCCTCTGGATGGAACGTAAAGCCATAGGTCCTGTGCATTGTGTAATGCATGTAAAAGAACCCAGTTACACTTATCACTAAGAGAATTGCTTTGCCCCCTGTGTTTCTGGCAGTGGCTGCTGAATGCGCCGCAGCATCTTGTAAGGTGCTACATAAGTCAGTCTCATAATAAAAAAACAACAACAAAAAAACCTAAAAACGTTTCTTTTGTTCAAGTGGTAGATACTGTATGTGGGTTAAATATAAGACTACATGTAACAGTGAGGAGTTTGCCCCGGTGTTTCTGGTTGTGGCTGCTGAATGGCTATGTAAATGGGTCTCATAATTTATAAACTTCAAAAACCTGTCTTAAAAAGTGTTTCTCTTTGTTCAAGTGCCTTGAGCACCTTATTGGTGGATACTTGTGCTATATATGACTCCATTATTAGTATTACTAATATTATTACTCAGTGTTCGGTCCAGAGTATACTGGTCGAAATGTAGAGTACAAACCAGACCTTCTCACAGCCACCACTACTCAAATAAGTTTATCACATAGTGCTACCGCAAATTTGTTTGTAAAGATTTTTCCCTATAGATGAATATTAAAAACAAATATTAAGAAAATAAAATTTTCATATTAGATCAAAGTTGTCAGTTTCCTGATCCTATGTCTAGATGTTTTACAATCTGGGCCCAGTTTTATGAAATGCTGCTTGGGCTATTTATTTATTTGTTTATTTTATTATACACCCAACAGCATAACTAGGGCTAATAATAAGATGAGTTGGAAATGTGAAGAAAGCTCAATTTTAGATGTTGGAGGAAACCCCAATTGGGTAAACCCTTGCAAGTAGATTTTTTTTCAAAATTTCGGCTCCGGGCTTCGTTTGATGTTGGAAACATTGTACAAAGTTGTACACTGCTCCATAGTTGCTTATGAAGCCAAAGCCGGAGACGGAGCTCAAGCTGAGGTTTAGGAAAAAGCCCAGGTAGGGACCAAAAACCCAATCCACATTTGATATCCCGTCTGAGGCGGGATTTGAACCTAACTTCAACCCCCAAAATGGCCAATACTGCCTTCCAATGTTCTACAACTAAAATTATCACAAACCTTTGATTTTTCAGCGCAAAGACTGACACATGCCCAAATTGTCCTGTGTACGTCCCGTCATCAGCTGCTAAGAACACAGACATGGAAACATCACCAACTACAGCAAACCCTGCCTCGGCCTCTGGTGAGGAGAAGACTGACCCCGAAAAAGACGTCACAAATCCATCCATGTTAAGAATGATCTCCCAACAGAGTGATGGTTTTGTGGTCGTGGAGGAGTCCAAAGAACCCACTTCTCCAACTGGCGATATCACCCCCTGCTCGGTAATCCCAGAAGAACATGAAAAGGAGGTGGGAAGTCTGTGCAAGAGTTCCGCTCCGGATAGAACAGAAGGCTTGGATGCTCAAGATGACTTGAAAATGCCTGATGGCGATATCGATGACACTGCACCAACTCTAGCGGGCCCTGTGGTGGATGATACGAACAAACTAGAAGGAAGTGGGAATGAGGGTGTTGAGGGCAGTGTTGCCCAGGGTAGTGATCCTGCACCAGATATTAATGGCGAAGCGAAAGGGGAAGAGATGCTTTTCGAAGATGATTTGACTGAAACTCAGAATGATGATACTTTAGAGAGTCCTGTTGATGAGGATGTGGAGTTGAATGTCTATGAGAGAATGGATCCAGGCACGGAGATTGCTGATGAGACGACTCATCTTCTGGCCAGCCCAGATGATAGTGCCGAGAGTGACTCCCAGATGACGCCCACAGACACTAAGGGGTCCCTACCTGACCTGATTGAATCAGCAGAGCAATCAGTCAAGGATAAAGAAACCCCCAGTGGATCCACCCCAGGAGTGCTCATACTAGACCCCTCCTGTAAGCCATCAGATGACCATACAAGCTGTCAATATTGCAGTGCTGACTTGACCAACAAGGTGACCATGCGTAACTCTTCTAACGCCCACATTCCGACCAAACCTCAAGACGAAACTCAAGACGAAACCCAAGACGACACTCAAGATGCAAACAGCACGTCTGGTTTTGTCAATTTCTCATCGGGGATATTCGTGCGGGAATGCAACCACTGTGCTGACGTTCCGGATATCACCGAATCATTGCAGGATACGAGTGCCACAGAGCGGGAGCTGGAAACGATTCAAGCTGAGGGGCGTGAGATAAGGAGGCACAGTGATCTGTTATCAGAACTACCAGCAGAGTCCCACATGAACCATCACCACTTGACGGATAAGAAGGATATATTGTACAGGACACAGTCTCTAGATGAGACCAGACTCAAGAAGACCGATGTGAACAAGGAAGTCATACTGGGTTACAACAAGACCAACTTTGAAGGTAAGAGTCAACCGTTTTTCTTCTCTCGGGTGATTTGTTTCCAGTTTCTAAATTTTCATTCCAGGTACTTTTATCTGGCAGTTACACCTTGGCTTAGTCTCCGTCTCCAGCTCGGGGCTTTTGTTTGATGTTGGAAGCACCTTACAAAATGTACGCTGCTCCACAATTGATAACGAGCCCAGGATAGAGCTGAAGACCAAGCCAAAGTTTGGGAAAAGGCCGATCAAAGACTGTCACCTGTCATTGAAGAAGTGAGGCGGTTTTCAAATTGGCGGCTATAGCCATGGCTATGACTGTTGCTTAGGGTGTTGGTAAGAATGTACTATACTTCAATGCATGACGACGTGGAAGTCTCTCTATAGCCGTAGCTGTAGCCATAGCTGTAGTCACCAATTTGGGCACAACCTAATAGCATTAGCAGCATTGGAAGTGACTAAAACTGAAAAACACATACCAAAGACACAAGGACAGATTGTGTAAGGTGCGACATTACATCTACATAGGTGTGCCTGCTGCCAAAAGCAACTTTGGTCAAAGCTCAACACCAACGAAGCAAATTTTCCATCGATATTTTTTGTTTGGTTTGCTGGAAAAATCCAATTGTACATTGTTTGGTCGTTTGCGTAGCTGATCTTCCCAACAAGGCTGCAAGGGAACTCAGCAAAGTTCCCACAAGGGTATAAACACTAAGCTGGCAACAGCCAATCTCTCTCATACAAACCTTGGTTTAACGTCTATGATTATGAATTGCATAAATCAAGAAATGGTGGTTCCGTGACTAGATGACAATACTTGTTCTAGTCATTGTGAAATCAGCGGTTAGCTTGATAGGATTCGAGCCCACAACCTTGTGATAGCAAGTCCTGAACTCTAACCACTTTAACCACGGTGACATCATACAATGTGATGTGTACAATACCTCAAATCAAATATAATGAAATGTTATTGCGTATTGCAGATAGTTACTCAGGGCTCGAATTTGGGATAAAATTTTGCAAGACCGCAGGGCTTGTAGCTCAAAATGTTTACCGGACCAGAATTTATTTCACAAGACCAGAATCTTTATGAGAAAGAGCTTTCTGCACAGTTTGACAAGTATAATTGTAGATTTTTCTCATTTGTCTATTGGGTTAGTATATTTTGTTACTGAATGGAATTGTATAAATACCAGACTCAAGGTCAACATTTGAACATCTTTTCTTCCTCATAAAGATACTACACAGTGGCTATTATTAAATTGAAAAACACAAGACCGCCGGACTTGTCAAGTCATGAGTTTACTGGCCTGAGGCTAAAATCACTGGCCTCGGGCCGGCGGTCCAGTGTAAAATTCGAGCCCTGTTACTCTACATCTGTTTTACAAATATACTCAAGTTTCCCTCGCACAACCAGTTTCAATAAAAGGATACATCAACTGTAAATGTCTTGTATAGACTTAAATCAAATCTATTGTTTTTTCACTTCCTTCTTGTCAGTCATGTCACTAATTTTTTTTTTTACTTCAAGGCATCATTGACACAAGTAAAAATAATTCAGCTGGTAAAATAGTTGGGAATGTAGAATCGTGATATAAATTTTGAATATATTTCTTAAACCTGTTTCAGTTAACACGATTGTTCATTTACGTTTACAATGCATTGCATTCAAGGAAGTGCGTGTTGTGATTAAATCTGAACTGCCAACATTGCACAGGTGTTTTGAATGGAAGTTTTTTCCGCCCGTTTGTCCCGAAAGTATTTTCACCCCACGCGACCTTTCTTCTTTAGCCTCTCTGAGAATACAAAGCAGACAGAGTAAACCAGGAGAACATCTGGAATTGGCTTACGCTTGAACGCTACCCGTTATTTGTGTTGAACTAGATCAAGATTTGTCTTAAGGGTTCCCATGGCGATGGTGGAATGGTCCGCCACACGTCTTGGTGATTGAGGTGTTTGGGTTTGTTTAGGAGCGTGGTTTGTGTTTGTCAGGATTGAGTCTGGATGTTGAATGAGATCAAGCGACTGCGATTGGTGGGTAGAGTTCCATGAGAGTGTGTACAGTCTGTGGATTGCCTGGCCAGGTATACAATAGACCTAAAGGAATGACGGCGACCAGTGAAGAGAAAATGTTAACTGATATTACCGTCAGGCACAATGTATGCACAAGAAGTGTCTCTTACACTGTGTGTGTACATAGGACCGGAGAAACGTTCCAATTCAAGGCTACATTTAGAGTGCAACTTTGAATCCTTTCAGCATCAAGGTTACTTTAGTCGACTTCACTCATACCCCCTCTTCCTTACCATTAGTGACTTTAGTCGACTGCACTCATACCCCTCTTCCTTACCATAGGTGACTTTAGTTGACTGCACTCATATCCCCTCTTCCTTACCATAGGTGACTTTAGTCGACTTCACTCATACCCCCTCTTCCTTACCATAGGTGACTTTAGTCGACTGCACTCATACCCCCTCTTCCTTACCATTGGTGACTTTAGTCGACTGCACTCATAGAATGACTCTGGGGTCGAAACGTCGGGCCACTAACTATTTTTTTGCAAAATCAATAAGTAAGACACTTTTTATTCTTCTTTTGCTGTAAAACAATATCTTCGAGGTGATGTTGTGTTTGTAGGAATGGCTTTTGAATAAAAGCTTTCTGTTGTGTAAGAATGTGTGATTCAGGTTTGAGTGTCCAATCAATGCGGTCACCAGGGGTTGTTTATAAATGTCAAAACAATCCAGTAGCGAGAGGGTCAAAAGTAAAATGTACATTTGTTAACAATTTACTGTAACATTCTTGAACTTTTCGGCCAATTTACATCTCTCTCAAGTATGAAAACTATGAGACGGGCTGACCATGTAACTTGTTACAACACAGCATACAGACATACATTCTTACATTGCTATCTATGTGAGGACTTTCATTTGTCCCTCTAACTTAACACTCTCCATAGACTTAAAGCGCATGAAAAAATATGAAGACACAAAAATACAAAGGATTCCAATGTGAGGACAGCATTGTCCCTTTTGTATTCCTTTGTTCTACTGTCCCCACTCTTCTGATAATACCATGCCAACATTTTTTGGTCAAAGTATGCTGGTATATATAAAAGAAAGCAGGTATGAATTTGAGAGGATTTTTTTCGAACAGATAACAGAAGAAGTTTATTTTACAAGGTATTCTCTCGTACAGGACATTCCCTTAAAGCTGTAACCATACACAGCAGTTGAAAAACTGAGTGCAAATCTGTGCTAAACAAAGGTGCAAGATTGTCACAGCATTTTACAGTCAGTCACTCTCACACTGCCATCCAATTTTCCCAGTTCAACCTCATTGATCACCAAAGGGAAAAATCAATGGTAGTCATTTAAATTAGGCGACCATACATGTACACTGTACGTTGTTTATTGTGTTATCGCCAGTGCACAACCCCAATTACTTAGTAGCATGTAATTTACATACAGCAGGGCAGTGGACAGTTGTATGCTAATTGCATGCTAATCTGTGTGCTTATTTGCTACAGCTATATGCAAATTGATAAATGAATCAAGTGCAGAATATAAGGGCCACAGGAAATGTATTTGCCTTGACCAGTGAGTAATATTCAAGGAGATTCCATTTACTACAGTGTCTGAAGTACACATTACAACTTCTACATATGAATAAATACAATTTATTGCTTAACTTTTGATGACAACACTGGAAATATTTTCGTACGTGTAATTTGCGACCGATACTACGGTCTTCATCAGCAGGATGACCCGGTAGAATCTGTGATCTTGCGGACATGGGATCCCAGCACAGCGTGATAGACTAACTGGGAGTTTGTACCGGCCCCTGTTTTGTTTCAGGGAAGGTTTGTAGGCTCTGATGTACATTTAAGCTGCCTCCTCCACCCCCCCCCCTCCCCCTCCCCCTCCCCCTGAGGTATCAGGCATCTGTGTTCAGGCTGGTTGCTTTGTAATGTCTACGTGATTCTATTACATGAATAATGTTAGGATGTTCACATGAATGTTATGACAAGAATGCACAATTTGCTCATAACATCAGTGGTATGCTACATTACAAATACATGACGTATTCTGAGTGACATTGTTACATTGTACAGTATGTCATCAAATCATCAATAAACATGTACAATGTAATGTTTTTTAATCATTTTGTTTTGTTATTTATTATTATCGTTTAGTTTTAATGCAAGTTTGTTCCAAACAAGGTGACATGTAAAAGCCACTCTCCTTAAGGGGCTATCAGAAGAGAACATTAAAGATGAAAATAACTCAGGGAAGCTTAAGATAGGAATTGAAATTCCTCTTAAAACAGTCTAGATTGTAAGGAACATGCTTCAGGCAAGGAGTTCCAAAGAGATGCATCATACGAGGAATTAAAGCCAGTGGAGCGGCTCTTTGTTCTACTAAACATTGTTTATTACCACAACCATAATTTGGGCATCCAAATTCAATTGTCAATAGTTTACTTGACAGTGTATGCACATTGTACATGTAACTTGATGTCAATTTTTGACAGAAAGATCAATTGTAAATACAGCACAAATCAGGTTTCAATGCTTGGGACTTAAACTTTAATTTCGGAATATATTAACATGACATAACATCAATGATTGCACTGTCAACCATCATTATGTACACAGTTTGACCTGTCAGTTTTGCAGTTTGCATTGTCATTGGTTTATATAGAATACACTCATATCCAGTAAAAGTAGTTTCTTTGACAGATAATCAATGCCAATGATCCATCAATTTGTTTTTTATAGAACCAATAAAGTGTGCTGTTTATTTATTAATATTAATATGAATATAAATACCTCGGACAGCTTATTTGTTCTGATTGGTCAAGAGGAGATCATGTGACCATGCTTAAAAGTGCAATCTGAATACGGTGGCCTGTGGAAATCGAGTCAAAAGAGGGCCAAATTAAACGGCCCAATTTGAGTTGGTAGGTTTCATTGGTAGGTAGCCAATTGCAAGTTTGAAACTTTCGTACAATAGTTTGAAACTTAAACGCAAAGAGCTACATGGTGTGTACTAAGCGCTCAATGCAGATTCCAGGCGAGCTAAACTGACAGATTGTTTCTTAACTTTTAAAGGTTTATGGATGTTTACAACAGAAAGGTTTATGAATGGTCAAGACCATGCCATACATGTACAGGTAAAAGACCGAGCGACAAATGACCTACCTTCGGATCGGTCCTTTATCACATGGCCACGACCCAAAACGACAGTTTAAGACTTTGTCGCCCACTCTTTTATTGCCCTATTCACACCAGCTACATTGTAATATTCACTCTCATTTCTGTCCTCTATGAATAGATGGATGTATTTTCTTGTTTTATTCAATTATTCTATGGATGAATTCTGTGGTTGTACAGCTTTTTTTCCCTCGTGGATGGCTGTATGAATATCAAAACCTCAGAATGGATTCAGAATGGATGTCATGTTTCGAGTGACATGTATAAAGTACCTCAACATCATTAAGCTCGACACACTCCAATACTTTTGTGTCAAGCTAAACTGTATCTCATCATCTTGCCATGGAAACTAACATGGCCGTTGTTAATGGTTACATGGTCTGAATGAGAACACCAGATATGAGCTCAGTAGTTCCTGGTCCCTTGAGGAGCTGAATGAGTCTGGTTTCCGGCTCCCGTACCGGTGATATCATACTTGATCTTCCTGTGTGACACTGGCCAATTGGACAGTATCCTAGTGGGACCATTTGTTAGTTTAGCATTTATGACTATAACTGGTGGAAAATCTGACCGAGGGAAGGGTTGAAGTCTCAGCTTGGATTTAGTCTTTATGAGCAACTACAGTTTAGCTGCTTTATGACGTACTTCAATGGTCTGCTTGGTGAGTTGAAGGTAATGTGATGTGAACACACACACTGTGTAGTCACAATGTTGGCTTAGTCAATAATATCATGGCTTCAGATTAATCAATAAATTCCTCAACAGCCGGAGATTGAAAATACAAACCGCTTTATTTACACGTCCAGCCAGGATGAGACCATTTTTCCTACTGAACATATTAAAGTTATTCTATATGGTGGTTCTTCATTAATTTTTACAAATCAAATGGATTGTTACAACATTATTACGAGCGCCCTTTGCCAAGTTGCTAGCATGTCTAGTTCAGGTACGCTATGTAAACACACAAAGTTCTTGGGTCATGCACAACAGAGTTCAAACTTCTTCAAGAATCGTGGCCGGGTTTTGCTGAATCAAAATAAGCTACATGTCACTGAATTTTAGGGTCTTGAAAAATGCTATTTTCTAGACTTTAATAGTAATTTAGAAAGAAAACAAACACACACCATTCTGGAGGATTGGTACCGATGTGAACTTTGTACACATTGAACTTTCTTATTGAAACTCAAATTTCTCATTCTTATATTGTGGATTTTGTCTTGAATGGTTCAAAATCTTACTCTCATATGGCATGATTTTACCTTTTCATTGACATTTTTAGTCTTCGTGTCTCATATATTAGGGGCAAAGCATGATCTTTTAATGAAGAAATGTGATGAGTGCATCATTGCATAGCATGCTAATTAGTGGAGCCGTTGTGAGTGGGCATGGTTTAAAATTGGAATTCATGTACGTGACCATCAACTACATGTGTACACATCCTTTTCATTCCCAGTAAGACCTTATCAGTGGATAATTACTTCTTAGTGCTGGCTTGGAGATGGAGAGGTCAAAAGTTTGATATCGTCTGACTTAATGGAGGGCGGTGTGGGGTCACAGCAAGATGGTCAGGGCTGCATCCTTGCTCACGGTCGCAACGTTGCAAGGTTGTAAATAAAACAGACACACGGTCAAACCTATACCAGCACAACGTATGTACATGTACCCACAGGCCTTCACAGTGTGTTAGACAAGTGATGGTAATGAAGTGGTACACACAGTGATGTACACTGTGTGTATGGTATGGGAAGTCATACACTCACTTCATGAAGTCTTATTTACGTGTGTAGCTGAGTGACTGACACATCGGTGCGTAGCTTCTCTCCATGCGTTGTTCAAGTACATGTATGTGTACCTCATTTCGGGACAACTCAAGATAACAACTGCAAGTGAAAGTCCAGATTGGTGATCAGTTGTATCATTTGGTTTTGCATTGATTCTCTCTGCTTGGGTCTGCATCACTTGGACTGAGGCATAGTACAGTAAGGTAATTAAGATGTGTATACAACGATGTGAGTATAATGTAATAACACGATTGTACTGTAGACAAACATTGTGGGGTCATGTACAGGATGTGACAAGATTGCATTAAATGCTTGTATGCCGTGTGTTTCTTGTTTGATTTGTGTGCACCTGGGTCCTGTGTTGTTGAAGCCACGTTTGTCTTGAGATGACTATCACTCGTACAATCATCAAATCTTTAACTGTAGCCCTCAATTAGATCAATTAGATGAGTTTGTGTAAAATGAGGCACTGTGAACAGTCTACATGTTCAATATTTGCACCCTACATATGGTAAACTAAACAAGACTTGAAGGTTTGCATGTGGAACTAGACATTAAAATAAGAAATTTGCAGTGACACCATGCAGTTAAATCTCTTTTGAGTGATAGTGGTTCGGAGAAGAACCGATGGACTCAACATTTTGGTCAGCTGTCATCAGATTACAACTAGAGCTTATGTAAGGTTTAAGTTCCACCAGGGCTCCACTACTCTCATAGGTCATAGGTCATAGTGCATGGGATTGAGTTGTCCCACATCTAAGGTGTCATCAGTCTTGAAATCAAAGCTCGCTAAAATTTAGCTCTAATATGCTCTGTATTCTGATCGGGCCTTCACGATGACAAATCCAACTGCAGCAATGTGAATAGTGAACACAATTTGGAAAATGTTCACTGCCTTTTTGACTTCTAATCACACAACTGTAGAAAATGTGCACCGCCTGCAAGACTGTATCAGGTCATGTGTCACATGACGTTTGTACTTTCAGAACTTACAAGCAGTGCTCTGTAAGTTTTCAACTCGGAAGACCCGAAAAGTCTTCCCCAAAAATGTTTTCAATTTGCAGGTTTAATTTCTGGTCATACATAGTCACTACATGTAGCTCAATAAGAATATCTGAAATAAATAAAACATAAATCTGAGTGAGATTTATATTTCACAAAAGACACCTTAACAGAGGCTTCCGGTTTTTGAAAAGGGCAAGGCCACTAAGGCATTTTCTCCTTGGTGACAAAGGGAACCTCTATCAGGAAGTTATACATTTCTATTGGTACATTTCAAGGGGCACCAAGGCAATGACCAAGGGCACCAAGGGCATAGGAGGCAATAGACCATCATCATGCTGCCACCATCTTGGTCATGTTCCTTGTAACCACTCAGTAATGAATGCTAATATTTATTGTACAAAAAGGTACCAGACTATTTCTCCTTCCAACCTCGGTATGGTTACATTGATTTGAATGGAAGAAAATCAAGATGGCTGCACCATGATAAAGGTCTATTGCCTCTGATGTCTTAAACATGTTAAAATGTGTGATACATGTATACCACACAAGTACTGTGGAATGACCTTATTAATACTTGGGGTCAATAGGGAAACCCCAACCTTGTAATTCTAGGAGTTAACACTTCCCATGTGGATCTATTTGTTTACATTGTGTGGTAATTTTCTAGTCAATCACATTTTGTACTGAATTGGAATTTAATTCAAAGGTGCACCATGTATTGATTTTCAGTCTGATCAGGGTCGTCATCAGTCAAGTGCCGGGAGAAGAATCAAGTTGCGGCTAGAAGTTTTCTTACAAATGCTGACCATACTGTCAGACTCACTTTAAAGGAAACATCCTTTTACTTTTTGAAACCGTTCAATTGTTTTAATCCTATACAAATGTAGATACTGTAGATACAATGAAAGTAACCTGTGAAAATTTAATTTCAAAAGGTGGTAGCGTTTTTGAGATATCGCCGAAAATTCAGAGCGGGGAATTGGAATACACAATCTGAGAAACATATCTGACAGTAACGTTTCTCAGATTCAAATTTTGGGGGGGATAAAAACAGATACCTTTTTTCCGTAACCACATAACTTCAAAGTGAAATGATTCTCAAAATGTTTTTGACTATCGAAAGCTGACTGTTCTTCTAACCAAGTGAGGTTTTATTGCCATTTATTTGAAGAGTGATTACCAAACGTATACAGACCCTTTAAACAATTTGATACTGGAGTAGAGCCATGAGGATTAATATTTTGGTGAAACCCGATTCAATATACCATTTCTCCCCCCCCCCCCCCCCTTCTCTCTCTCTCTCTCTTTCTCTCGCTCTCTTAATCACTTGATGCTGGTCGCTGGATCTTGTCTTAAAATGCATGACTTTTCCAAACTGACTTGGTTGCAGTCGGTTGACATATGAGCTCCCTTAAAACTGAAGCAGTTATCCCAAGCTTCACATAAATCTATCTGCCGTTACAGCAAATGTTGAAATCAGGTTACAATGTATTATGTAGAAGGTACATTTCCTGGATTGTGTTCATAGATTGTCAACCATTTCAGACTGTAAAACCTCCTCTCTGCCCCCCCCCTCCAAAAATCTGAAATCAATTACATCTGGTGCATCATTTTACACACTTCTGCCGGAGAAATTGATTGTATGAGCTTACTCAGTTAAAAAGTACTGCATAGATGTTGAAAAATTAAGCTTGTGCACCTACATGCATTTTTATTTCAACACATTTTGCCATGACTTCACTATTAATTATCACACAAGCGTGAGTGGAATACCGGAAAAGAAATCTTCATGTCCCATATCCAATGAGACCGAATGTTTGAGTTGGACATGGGATGCAGACGCTCTATATAGCCTCCATATTCAACGAGCGCACGTGTGATGACGAATTTATTTTCAAGCAAACTTAACGCGCAGATTAATAATAATAAATAAGAATAATAACTAGTTTTTATATACCACTTTCTACGGGCATCTCAAAGTGCTTTTCATTTTTTATAGACGGGTTTTTGAAGCTAATGAATCATGAGACCCATTTATGTAACACCTTGTAAGTATTTACAAGGTGCATTCAGCTGCCACTGCCAGAAACACCGGGGCAAACCCCTTCTCTTTTACGATAAGTGTCACTGGGTTCTTTTACATGTAAGTGCACTACACAACACACGGGACCTACATGTACAGCTTTACGTCCCATCCGAAGGACGAAGCAATAAAGGTTAAATTTCTTGCTCAAGGACACAAGTGTCAAGACCAGGACTCGAACCCACACTCTGATCGGAAACACCAGAGCTTGAGTCCAGTGCACTTGATCGCTCGGTCATGACACACCACACTTTAATTGTACAGTTTTAACATCATCAGTTATCATTGAATGGTATAATACTGCAATGGTAAGACAAAGTACAGACTTGGCAATCCTTGTCATACATTCATTGATTTCAAGAATATCCCGGAAAAAGTGGGTACAAGTTCCTGTGTGTTTGAAATCCTAACTAAACATTGCCCTGATTGTTAGTCCATCATCAAAAATAAGCAATTTAATGAAATATAAACACATTCTCAACTGCCCCTCTAGTGGCCTCCGCTCTATGCAATGTAACAGCTGGTTCGTCGTGTTGTTGTATTGATTTCTAAGATTCTTTAGGCAGTGTCAACACCATTCACTCTCCCATGAATCACCACACTGAGGGGAAACAACTAACACAATATTTGGATGGCACTGTGCTTTTAGCACTGTTTCCCCATACTATCTTTCACATCTGTGGCACAAACCTCGCTGGGAATTGAAGCTACTTTGTCTCCTCTTTTTGCAAGGTTTGGAGTTTTTTTTTATTTCAACGCTATCTTGAGGATACAATGCTTTCAGTGCCAAGATATTAACTTCTATCTGTGCCACATGATTCCTCTGAGTCTAAGAAAATGAGGCTAAATCTTGAAAAATACTTTGAAAATGATTTATGGCTTCAGATTTGTAGCATATATACCGGATGTCATGGTGTACAACATGACTTTGTTTTGAGCTTTCCTGGGTTTGACTCTGATATTTTGCAATACAAACCATGTCAGATGGTGCATTATATGTAGGGCCTATCCATACCTGGGGCTCTTTCCAAACCTCGGCTTAAGCTGTGTCTCCGACTCCAGGCTTCGTTTGATGTTGGAAACATCAAACAAAATGTACACTGCTCTAAAATTGATGACAGACTCTAAGCTGAAGCCGGAGCCCAGTCCGAGGTCTGTGAAAAGGCCCTGGCGTTATGAGTGCCGTCATTGTTTGTACTGTACATGTACACACGTCATGTATGCACAGGCACTTGTATACACATGAATTTCATATAATTGATCCAGTCTGTGCATGGGCTTGGATGGAATATTGTTGTCTTATCGTTTTATCAGGTTTGAATGTTGTTTGTGTCTTTTATTCTGTAATCAGCATAATGATTCCTTTAGAAATGTTTGCTTCTTAATGTGGCTCAGGTCTGCACTCTGTTTTTGTGAGTGTTTTTTTGTGTGTGTGTGTGTGTGGGTTTTTTTCTTCTTTTAAATTGATTGTACTATGCTTTTAGTGCCATAATTTTGTCTGGAGTTGCACTGTGAGTGATTGTTCCTGTCTGGAATTGTGTCATTTTGTCCAAGCTTGGATAGGTTTGGGTTTTTTGCTCAACATTATTGTGATTGTACTACGGTTTTAGTGCCATTATTCTGTGATGATGTATCCTACGTGATCTCCTCTTAAGAAAAGAATGGTCTTTAAATTGAAGGTTGTCTCAGGTTAGAAAGACACTTTACAGAATTAGCAATGGCACTTTTTTGTCTGTTGTTGTCTTCAATCTGCCGTTTAATCTTTAAAAGCATTCCTGGTAGGGTTGTGGCTCTCTGCCAGACTTTGGTGTTTTTGCCTGAAAGAATAACGAAGATTATAGAACGCCAGAGGTGCTAAAGCTTTATCTGCTGTTTGAACTTGAGACTCGCATGGGCGCCATTTCAGCAAGCAAACGGGTTTGTTATTGATAGCCATCTGGTCACCTCAATGAAGACCGCATAATTTTACCCTTTATTTCAGGCTTTGAACTTCGCTCTTGAAGGGGCACGGCAATTTTCCTCTGGTAAGGGGCACTCTCTGAGGAAAATGTAAATTTGTATCTAATTGGAGCTTTGCAAAGGACACCACAGCAAGAGCACAGGGCACCACGGCAATTGCTGTGGGTGCCGTGGGTTATTTTTCGAGGCCTGCTATTTGATGTGTCGCTGCGCCATGAGCATTTCAAAGATGGATACCGGCGCATTATAATATCCCATTATTAATAGTAGTAGTATTGTCTGTACTATTTTATTGTTGCGTCAAAATAGTTGCTTGCTGAAATGGTGCCCAGTGCACATTTTACATTTCAGCAGCCCTAGTTCCCCAGCTTGCGCCTTTGATGCTCCATAATCTGTGAAGAATACTAGGGTGGCTCTGTGCCAACAGTCTGTGGTGCAATCCCTGTTAGAATCAGTCTAGGTACTATACATCTATTACCAAGATTACAGAGTGTTTCTAGACTGTCTAATGTAATTTTGTAATGCGTGTGTGTGCTTGGCTTGTTGCTGCTCTTGTACAAGATCATGTACTACATGTATGCAGTTTTCATGGCTTTGTTTGAGATGTACATTGTTTGTATTGACATGAATTCTTTTAAAAATGTAAAGATTGCACGCGGACTTTCCCCTTTAAAAATTAGTTGCAGTCTAAACAATGTATGGAATTCATGGTACATGTATTATATTACTGTAGTCACCAGATACTCACAGAACAGGCAGGATGCTTGCACTTATGTACACTGTATAAATTACACTCGCAGTCATGTTACAAAAATGAACATCTTCTGTCAAGTGTGCAAGAAATGAAACGCAAGATAAAACTTGGCGCTGTATACTGCACACACACGTGCGTGTATGTGTGTGTTTGTGCAGCTGTTTAACAAACTGGCGCAGAAACTGGCCGTCTGAGCCCAGACATTACATGAAGGTCAATTTTATGAACAGTAAGTTTGTAGACTTGAAGTGCAGGTACGTCTTAAGTTTCTCAATGTGCAAGCAGTTGTATGTCAACATGTGCAACTGCTTACAAAAACGTATCATGTGCATTCCCTGATGATAACTGGAGCATTAGTTGAAATGTTGAAAACATTGTATTTCAGTCAGGGATAGTGAAGATTAAAAAAGCCCCCCCCCCCCTAAACTTAAAGCAGGTGTAGAAGTTCCCTGGCTCCCCATACACTAAGTGGCAGTAGAACCAAGTAGCCTGTCTAGTTCTAGCTAGAACTAACCTCTATTTAAAATAGTAGTAATTGGCAATGGCCTGATGTTTCAACCAAAGCAGTATGCTCCTTTCTAAAGTCTTTCTGCTCTCCATTGACAAAGAATCTGCTGGGGTTGAAGCCTCAGACCATTTTTGTGCATACATCATGTACATTGTAATTAACTCGTCACTGGTCCCAAGAAGTCACCCTCTGTCAAAAATCACAACATTTTGTAGATTGTTTTTTATACCAATATACTCATTACTGGTAAAATTGTCAGCAAGTTTCATTACCTAATACATGTACAAAATAGTTTCGTAATTACACTAATTGGTGTGAACAACAGATCACTAGATTTACTTTTTGTGTTTCCAGAAAGTGATCTATCACAATACGCCACTTTACCCATGATTTACAACATACTATAGCTTGGTTCAAAACTCAAATATTTTATGGATGACTTTTGCGTTTTCAGGAAGCGACCTATCCGTCGGACCTATTGCAGTGTAGTGTTTTCATAAAGTGTCTTGTCCCAGTCCGAATACACATTGGTTTGCGCACAGCAGCTTTGCATGCTTTGCAGGAAAACTCATATTTTTGTTTTCAGGATGTGATGTTTGTGTTTAGGAAGTAATTACTCATTAAAATATAACTGCAAGAATAAAAACATCTTGACAGTTCTTGATGAAGTCAGCTTGATTTAATTTGGTTGTCCCCTTACACCGATGTGTATTAAGCACTGTATGTATGCTCAGTGCTTTGTGGAAAAATCTACAGGTTTGCAATCACTCGGTCGGAAGTCAGCTTTATTTATATCTTTAAAAAAAAAACAATATAAATTATAGTGCGTAAACTCAGAAACGGCAGTAAATAGTGTACCTGCAACCGCGGTTTTCTCCAAACTCAAATGTTTTGCCTGCGGACCATAGGTCACTTTGTGTGACCAGTGAGGAATTGTAACGCAGGTTGATTTGGTTAGTGAGCAGTTTGCATCAGCTAATTTGTTTCATTTACACTCTGTTGGACTCGGAGAAAGTACATGTGTAATATGACATGGCAAACAGAAACCATATCAATACTCCATCAGGCAATATCAGCATCTCGGTCTCTTATCATGCATTCTGGAAAAGCGGAACAAATCATACCGAAAAGACATCATCTAGGATTTCTGTGTTAAGCCATGGATGATTTGTAAAAAAAATGCCTGGATTGTAACAAAACCATTTGTACTGTACACCGAGGAAAACGTTCGGACATTCCTGCATTGTGCGATTGCCAAGAACAAGGTCTCTGGGAATATTATCAGGGTACCAGCATATTAAAGCTGGTGTGTTAATTGCTGCAGGGATTAGCACTCCAAGTGTGTGTACTTAGACTAGAGATAATGTTTGAATAATTCTTTTCACACACATATATGTGTGCATAATCATACATGTAATAGACCCCTATACAATATAACGGTTCCCTTAATTTGGTAAGGTTACAAAACAGCCCAAATTTAGAAAATATGTCCAAAAGGGAAGTGCTTGCTCTCTAGAGTTTCAAATTTGTTATTTTAATTATTCATGTATTTTAAATCTTCCGTCATAAAATATTTTACATTTACATACTAATGTCTGGGTCAAGACAAAAGTTAGAAAAAATTGTCACCATAGATGTGTCAGACCCAATGAAACCTCTACCATGAAGATATGAAAATCAAAATCAGATTGAAATCAAATCCAAAAATTGTTAAAACACAAAATGTACATGTACATCATACAGGCACCTTTACATAGTTAAAAAAACAAGCATAAAACCGGAATCAATCACTGTATAGGGTGCCTGTACGAATGTAAAAGACTCCATGGTAGCATCAGTATTGGCTTCAGTCCAGTATTTTCTTGAGGCACGGTTTGAAACATCCAGACCGCAATGGCTCCCCTCAGAGCCAATGATATCTTTACCATGGTGCGGCCATCTTGATTTCCTCCATCTGAACCAATGTAACCAAACGTAGGCTGGGAGAGAGAAAAAATAGTCTGGTTCCTATTTCAGTGCAATGAATACTAGCATTATTTACTGTTACTGGATGCAGGGAACATGACTAAGATGATGGCAGCATAATAACGGTCTATGTTTCTTCAAAAGAGATTGACACAACACATGGTTGTACTCTAGAGTTTTACTAGAAATCGTTACTTTTTGTTATCCACACCAAGCTTCAAGTATCACTTAAAAATACAGGCAATTAAAAAAACAATCTCAAGTCGGAGAATGTTGTCCAAAAAATCACTGAAAAACAAACATGAATTTACTCTTCCAAAAACTATTGATGACCTTTAAGCAATGATCAAGTTTATCAGATTATCCATTACAACTGCCCCTTTAAGGATATGTGCACGTATTAAATTCCAATGTCTCTCATTTCAAACATGATCCTACATGACGTTTGTTTGTAGCAGTATAAACATTTATTGAGAGATGTCAATACATTTTATTTATAGTCCAGCAGACAGTTTGGATTATTCAGTGAATAATATGTGCCACTGTGGTTGTTGTTTTGTTTAGAGCAAATGCTGTAATTATTTAGGATTGCCTCAATAAACATGTCTTGAAAGTCAGATACTTATTCTGTTATCATTTTTTTCTGGTTCACTTCTTTAATTAGTATTATTGTTATGTATTTCTGGTAATAAAACCAAGGATGCCACATAAGTGAACTTAATCACTGTAGCTTGCAAGCCTGGGGAAACATATAAACAAGGGTGCTTGCTATGTGAACCAGAATCTCCAGGGTTAACCCCTACTCTTCCACAATAAGGGTTCTGGGTTCTTTTACGAGCACTACCAAATCCTAGGACATGGGACCTACAGCTGAATGTCCCATCTGAATGACAAAGCAATTATGGTAAATTATCTTGCTCAAGGACACAAGTGGCATGACCGGGACTCGAACCCACACTCTGCTGATCAGAAGAGCTTGAGTCTGATGCTCTTAACAGCTTGGCCACGACGCGCCAATTTATGCCGCTTTTTGTAAATTTCAAAGTGACACCAGAATAAGCCAGCTCTCTAGGTGCTACTGCTATACTTTTGTAGATGTGGATATAAAATACCAGTTATACGTGCACAATTGCACATTACAACTGCTTGTATCCTTGTGCCTGTAGCAAATTGTTTTGGACGTGATTGCATGTCCGTCCGTTATATTAAGATTTTTTTTTATTATTAAAATAAACACTGAATTGCATGGGACTCTTCACTTGAGGACGGATGTACGTAAATTGAAGGAAGATTGAAAAGAACAGAAAGTACTGAAAGTCTGATTGGACTTTGGGACCGACGGCAAGACAGGTGTATTCCTTGTACCATTAAGGACCCTTCAGGTTGTTGACTAACTCTTCAGCTAATAAACAATATTGTAGATAGTGTTTGTTGTTGTCCAAAGGTAATAGAATATTACCTGTCTCATTTAATAGGCATTTTAGAGCCAGTAATCACATGGCTCATTTCTCAACTGTACACACACCGACATGACAAGCTTGACAAACAAGATGTTTGTGAAGAACAAGGCCCAATTTCATGGCTCTGCTTACCGCCAAATTCTGCGCTTACGGTCACCATTCTCCGCTTACTGTGCAAGCGCCAAATTTCTGCGCTAGCTGTGTAAGCAAAGAATGCCTAGTAACATGGAGTACGCACGCGCACAAGCAAAAATTCCGTTAGTGTCGATTCTTTGCTTACGGTAAGCAGAGCCATGATATTGGGCCCCAATCATCAGAAAGCTCAAAGAATAGCCACTATTGGTATCCCTGATGTCGTCGTCATTATTTTAAAAGCGGTGTATACTTTTTGGTAATTGTCAAAGACCAGTATCCTCACTTGGTGTTTGCCAACATATGCATAAAATAACAAACCTGTGAAAATTTTAGCTCAATTGGTCATCGAGGTTGCAAGAAAATAATGGCAGAAAAAACACCCTTTTTGCATAGAATTGTGTGCTTTCAGATGCCTGAGAAAGTCTTCATGCCTGACACATTGCCTAAAGTCTTTCTCAGATTCAAATTTTGGGAATGAAAAACTACCTCTTTCTCTAAAATACACTACTTCAAAGAGGGTCATTTCTAACAATGTTTTATTATCAATCAGCTCTCTGTTGCGTTTTACCAAGTAAGTGACTATTCAATCAAATTAGGTGGTCACATTTCAGTGAGCACATTGACAAATAGAACATGTTCTGTCAGGGATAATGTGCACATTTATTAATGTGCCAAAACCAAAACAATCAATGACATTTTGTAGTGGTTTCAAACAAACAAAATAATAATAATAATGAAAATTTATTTTAAATCTATGAGCTTTAGGAAATGAATTTTTGTTTTTTATTTTGTTAGTTACAAAACCTATGTTATACTATTTACCTTTTAGAAAAAGATGTATGTATGACTGTACAAGTCATCAGAAGTAAATTATTGACATGCCTGCAAATATTTCTAAGAGTTGATCTATACATATTTTTTACTTGACGTCAAACATTGAAAGTCAGCCGTCTTTCTAGGCAAATAAGTAATTTTTTTAAATGCACAAGTTTGATGTATTTGGTCTAAAGACTGTGTACAGCATGCAGGAGCTCTATCAAGTTCCTTGTATGATTTTTCAGTGAACCAATTGGCTGCATAGAAATGTGAGAATGCTTGACGCAGCTCAAAGCCGAGCCCTAGTTGCCTGTAAATATGGCATCTATCGGAAACTATCTATAGCTCTAAATCATGTAAGGTTTTCCCTTCACTTAGTGAAAAAATGTGTCTTGGACATGAATGACGTCAGTTTGAGTGAAACAAGGTTGAATAAGATGTTGTTGAAGACATTGAGATGGGCGTCCTTCTGAAGGTTTTGATTAATAAGGATATCATCCTCCAGGTGTCTTAAATATAGCAATAATGGAAGCAACAAGTTGAGGTGGATTTTCATCCAAGGATGGGTAAAGGTTGGAAATGACTTTTTGAATTGGAAAAGAATGCAGTTTAACTGACTCCACTCTCAATGTTATATGTAATGAACACAACTCGTCACTGGCTATTTTTGTTATTTTGTCGCTTGAATAAGATATCAAAGGCTTTTGGGGAAAAGGAAAGGTCATTCTAATTCTTTGATTTAAAAATAATAGAATCAGGAAATTACATGTAGTGTCAAATTTGGGGTTGAACAAAGACACATTGACTTGTACAGGACTTGAATCTGTGACCTGCAGATTAACGGCCGGTGCTCTACCAACTGAAACATCTAGCCCTGCGGTGACGGTCTCCTTATTTTGTCAATATCTTTGTTCGGGGTACCAGGCTGAAGCCATTCAACCTGTAACTGCGATACAACCTGGGAAGCAACAGCAGAGGGATTTGACTTTATATTTTAAACATCAAGTAATAAACCACAAGGGACATTAGTGTATGGAGGTTTAATTCATGTACATCTTGTACAAAGGTCATGTACATGTACATAGTACACGTACATGTACATGCATCCAGTACTTCTACGCACTATAACTTTATTGCTTGGCGCGGCAATAAAACAGAGACCTGATTCATATTTTCAGCAAAATAAAGCTTATTATCGGAGGTACATGTAAAAAGAAATTAGTCTAGTGTGTGATTTTGTTTCCTTTACATGCTAAACCATTGTATAGGGGGTGGCAATCATGTTCAACATTTTAATGGTCCCACAAAGAATATGGCAGGGGGGGGTGGTGTTGGAGACCATTTAGGACTTTAAAAGGTGTCAAATTTTACTTCTACAGTGGAATCAAAGAGAAAACATTAAGGTGGAAAAAACACTGAGATTCCAGCATATCACGGCACATTATTGGCCGAGTGGCTTATATGGTCCAGGTTTTGCTATTCGCAGTTAATGCATACTTAAACTTTCTCGAAAGAAAACAACACATCCCTGTGCTTTTTATGAGAACGTTTGCTGTCTTTCCTTTTTCAAGACAGGGTTTCATTGTGACAACAATATTCTCAAAGAAAAACTGTTCCAGAAGCTAAGAAAAAGAAAACGCGTGGAGGCGTGGTAAAGATTTTGTTATACTGACATGAAGTGGTTTTTTACTGATATGTTGTACTATGGATTGACTTGTGGATATTGATGCAGATTTCCTTGTTGATAATTTGTACCAATTCAATTTAATAAATGACTATCCCCGCCCCCTACATGACACCCACAGATGCCTTAATTAAAAAAAATTACAAATCAATATTGACACAACTTTGCTGCAGTATTATTGAGTCTGTCACCACTCATTGAATTATGAATGATTCCGTCTGGATTAGAGAAGTCTAAAGAAATTAAATGAAGGGAGAAGGGCTTCATCAATAAGATTCATTTCATTAAGTGTGTATTAATGAAACCAATGTACACATGACATTTAGAAGAATCATCAAGACCTCTGCTAACAACCTGTTTCAATATAAAAAACAAACAAACACAGTAGGTTTTTTTTCTGAAAGCCGACTTGCAAGCAAACAAAAATTTATCTCGCCTGGAAAAAACTTGAGATGTGGTGGATGTCCCCGCCAACCACCAAAGCAGTTTAGTTTCTGGCAGTGGCTGCTGAATGCACCACAGTACCTTGTAAATCCTTACAAGTTGTTACATAAATAGGTCTCATAATTCATTCAAAAAGTTCAAAAACCTGTCTGGGAATAAATAATGTTTTGCGCTTTGAGACGCTCGGAGATAAAGCACTACTTAACAACTAGTTATTATATTATTGGTATATCATAGAAAATAATCCTATCGAGGTTGAACAAATTTCTGCCAACTTTCTGCCAATCAATGGGCAGGGAATGGCAGGTGTAATCTTCACAGTGCGTTTTTCTAGTAGGCCTATACTTTGCTATGTACATGTATCCCTCCAGTGCCTGACTTGTAAGTACGTGTAGGTAGTAAAGCAGAGAGCTGTGTTGTGTGCTCATTGGATGAGCCAGGTAGGCTGGGTTTGCCCGGATTGTTTTCAGGGACTATCCAGCAAGACTAATTAACTTGCTGTTTCACTAGTCCACCAGCTTTCTCACTAGTCCTTAGTTCATATTAAATAGGGATGATTTTTAACACTGAACTAGCCAGCTGAACCATTTGGAGACAATATTAAGTGGTCCTCGTTCACTTTAACTAGCAATTGGCAGCAGACAACTGTTAAGGAAAAACACTGGGAGGGGGTCCGCCCTGTGCCGTTATCGACCGTCTGCACATGGGTAGAAGGCATGGCAGATGTTGCTGTAAACTGTGAACAAGTAGATTGGCAGACGTGTGGAAGAGTTGAGAAAAGCGGCAATTGATGGAGAACAGGTGATGGCAGCAACTCCAGTCATGCGACCCTATTACAATTTGAGGAGACGGCAGCCAGGAACACGTTTCTTAGCCAATCAATGACGATGATGCTGATGTCTACTACTTCTGAGTAGTGCACCTCCCAGCTAGCTACTCCTCTGCCTGTGCAACCGTTACTCTTTGCATAATGCACCTCTAGAATATTAGAACTCAGGCTTTTGGTTTAATAGGTTTTTCTCCTTAAAAATAATCAATTGCTCATATGAAAAGAACAATGACCACTAAATGTAGCCATGCTCTCCATTAATGCAAGACCTTGGCAGAGTCAACTAAGAGAGTTTGAGTCAATACCTCATTGGGTTGAAGTGGAAGGAACCAAAGTAGACTATACTTGAGATGGTACAAGTGAATCGGATTGCACAGTTTATTGAAACGATAAAATATATTGAATACAAAATCTCATCATAGGATTTAATTGAAAGTATTTATGGTGAAAAAAAGCACCACCATTTTTTTTTTATCTTAGCAAAACATGCACCTCTTAAATTGTTTTGGGTTGAAAAAAGAAAAATTGAATAGAGCGGGACTTGAACATGTGACCTCTGGATTAATGTGCCAGCACGCTAACTCAATGAGCTAGCCCTAACTGAAAATAGGGAGACCACCAACATTAGGCTATCTTGCTCTAATGTTGGCGGTTTTTCTATTTTGTCAATATCTTTGTGGCTTATTACCTTTACAATTAGTAAGATTTTGGGTTAATTCATGAGGTGCACTGTTTGTAGGATCTGACAGAAGTTAGCACCTTTGAGGTGTGTTTGGCGTCATTTGTAGAAATATATAATGGTGAAGAAACCAACCACAGGTAACTGTATATTGCACCAAGCTTTAAAATACCAAGAATTATCTCGGTGTTGTTCTGAGCTGACCTGAAATTCCTCGTGAGCCCTTGTTTGTATTTGAAATATGTTGATTTAGGATTGTTTTCACATACCTTGAAATTGTGTGAATCAAATTCTGTTTGTAACTGTATTCCCAACAGAGTACTTACCAAAGCCAGCCCAGCGCTATGAAGACCCACCCTTATACCTGTGTTTGCGAGTTGGTAAGCCCATGGTGAAGACATTCCCAGGGAGTAATGCTGGAGGCAAGGAGGGCTCATCCAAGAAGAATCACAAAGCACCAGAGTATTGGTTTGCTATACCAAGAGAGAAGTAAGTACATTGCTGCCTGGAACTCTCATTTTTCTTGCCTTTTTGTTTCAAACATTTGCTAGAATCTTTAACTGTTCAATTTCGTAAATGCCAAGGGCAAGACGTTCTCGCCTTATACTTTGCTAGGTCTGGAATTTAGTTTGAAATTCCGCAGGACCATAGATCTTGTTGCTCAAAATGTTTACTGGACTAGGGGCCGGTTTCACAAAGATGTATCTTTAGATAACACAGGGCTCAAGTTTGGGGTAAAATTCCACAAGGCTGCAGGGCTTGTAGCTCAAACTGTTTGTTTAATTCTCAAGACTGAAATCTTCATGAGAAAGAGCTTTCTACACAATTTAACATGTAATTTTTTTTTTTTTTTTTTACAAGCACTGACTAAGAGAAGATTTATCTAATTTGTCTTATGGGTTAGTATATTTTGGTACTCAACAGAATTGTATAAATACCAGACTCAAGGTTAACATTTCTGTTAAAGATATTACACAGTGGCTGTTATTTAATTGAAAAACACAAGATCACCGGACTTGTCGAGTCCTGAGTTTACTGGCCCGAGGCTAAAATCACTGGCGTTGGGCCGGCGGTCCAGTGTCAAATTTGGTCTGATTAGTTGTCAATATTGCCATAGTGATTTATGTTTTGGCTTGACACTTAGCAATTAAGATTGATTCGTACTTAAGATCGATCTTGGGTCTTTGTGAGACCGGGCCCAGAAATGTGTTTTCATGACAACAATCAAAATGAGAAATTGACAGTTAAACAGTTAAACACAGTTAAATACAGTTAAACATTTGACTGTTTTTATTTGAACAGGCACTAAGAGAAGAGAAGATTGATCTCATTTGTCTTAAAGAGTATTAAGTATACTTCATTACTCAATAGATTTGAATGGCATTTTTTCAGACTCAAAGTCAATGTTTGAACATAATTTTGGTTTTTGTTCAATTGTGAGGTATTACTATTTAATTGACAATCATAAGACTGCCGGACTTGTCTAGTCTGGCCCAGGGCTAAAACTACTGGCCTCGGGTCTGTGGTCCAGTGTCAAATTTGAGCCCTAATTGCACACAATATGTTCATTTTAAATTTTGCATCAGCAGAAAAATGTAACCAGCCAAAATGCCATGTCATTCACAAGTTATTTTCTAATAGATAAAGTCCTTACGAAATAGGAGGGAATGCCATGAGTTCTAAACCTCACTTTAAAACGGTGTAAAAATGCCACTGTGATTGATACCCTGAAATTTTTGTCAAAATCCAAAAATGTTTGATGCGTGTCACATTTCAAATGGTCTGTACAATTTTTTTTTGCAGAAAAGGTTCAGTTCATTCATGAATATTAATGATATTCAATCATAAGGGCATTAAATTTGACATTTGACTAGGGTAACAATTCCTCTTTGAAATGTAAGGATCCATTTGTTTTTCATGTTCGATGGCGTTATGTTTCAAATTTCGCTCTCCAAGAGTATCAGATAAAATGACATTTTACACAATTTTAACACGAGGTTAGAGACTTGTTATTTTTTTCCCACTTTCATGAGGATTCTTTCTATTGGAAAATGAGTGGATCACAAAACTCAATTTGACCTTCAAGCCCCTCTTTAACCTGTATCTATAAAAAAAGATGTACAGATTAAAACAGATGCCCATGTCCTTTCCTGAAGCTGTCAGGTGATTTAAACAGTGATTGACACCAGCCTATTTACTCCAAATCTTGCTTGGTTTTGTGTCTTCCTCAGGGCAGACAACCTTTACGCCTTCTTCCTCCAGTGGTCTCCAGATGTTTATGGCAAGGAAGGCAGCTCTGATGATGTGGGCTTCGTAGCCGTGGACGAGGAGCTAGACTCTAGCCTGGAGGTCATTGAAGACTTCTTTGAGGAGCCAATTGGAAAGGATTGGGAGGTGAGGCTACCTTGCTTTTTATGAAAATGGTTCGGCATTTATTTGTATTTATCGTATAGTGGAAAGACACATACCTGTTGCAATTGATTTGGAAGTATTTTTGACTACATGAGGGCGTGTGTGAACCAAGATGCAAATCAAGTAAAACCAACTTTGTTTTTATGTTGTTATCATGGTATTTAGCCACTGACACAAGAAAACAACATACAGGCCGTCAAAATAAGGTTCAACTGTAACTGTGAGGCAAGGAAAGTCACTGTGGGAAGCGCCCTCATGTGGTCATAAATGGATTCAATTAAAGAGCAAGTTCAGTTGTGAACCTGTAGTTTGCCATTTAAACCACGCATACATGGTCTGCGTTTCACTCGAATGCGTCTCGTTGATTGAATCATCGAATATGGCAACAAGGCGACGACAATGTGTATAGACCCTTACAAAATAACTTGCATAATTGTGCACTGGTAATTAATACCTTATTGATTGGCACAATATATTGGCAAAAAACTGCAATTTATTGTTGTAACCACTACTCTGAAAGCAGATTTGTTCAAATTAATTGTGTGTGTGATTGCAAACTTTCTCTGTCGCGCTTCCTAACTGCCATCTTGTATACATGGTGTAACTTTGCAACTTGACTAAAGAAACAGTGCTCAGGGCTTAGTTGATCCAGTTGGACTAACTAGATCAAACCACACAACGTTCAGCTGACATCTAGATTGACTATGGTTAAGTCTAGTTGACTCTAGTCAGCAAGCCTAACTTCCTCAAAGCTTTGATTAAAGGCTGGTGTTGCTTAGCTCGATTCTCTGACAATGAATGTGTAATGTGTGATGTCATGTTACAAATCACTATGGTGGTATTGTCAGCTCATCTTAACAATGAACCTTAGTGCTTTTCCAAACCTCGTCTTGGGCCCCAGCTCCGGCTTGGTAATCAATTTTAGAGCAGTGTACATTTTGTATGACGTTTCCAACATCAAATTAAGCCTGGAGTCGGAGACGCTGCCTAAGATGAGGTTTGGGAAAATGCCGCTGGTATGCTTCCTACTTGAATCAAGGTAAGGAACAGCATTGGTATTGTTGGGAAAACTTCTGTCAGCTAGGGTATGCTAATTGTCTTTGAGCGAAGATAAGGTACGTGGCATTGTAAATGTCAGAAAAAGGTTCTCGTTACATATTGAACTCTTAATGAAAAACACTACATGTACATGTAGAGTATCACACTTGGTTCTACTGCAGAAGATAAGTCATCTCTGGTAACCCATGACGTGATTTTTATAGTCGTGTCAGATTCTTCAAAACTCAAGAGAAATCTTTTTCCCAAAATCGGTTGTTTACCGTCCCCTTTTGCTTTTGACGAGCACACCACCTGTTATTGATGTGGACACTGCTGTCGGGATAACCCGTGCGTGATATGTCAGCAATGGTCTCTGGCTTTCTGAGATGTGCTTTTTGCACGTTCTGGCCCCGGCTTCTCCTCAACATTCCCAGTCTTCTTCATCATCGGTTTCAGACCGCTTTGTTGTGTGACTATGAACTACTACAATGTAACTACTACTAACTAATAATATTAATAATGAGCTTTTATAATCAGGGATGTGTTTTTTCCGGATATTCTTCTTCTTTTTTTACCCCCCCCCCCAATTTAAATTTTTTTTTATTTTATTTATTTATATTTTTGAAGATAAAACCAAATAGAGTGTCCCATAGTGTAGATTAGGGCTTTTAAAGCAAAAGATAAATGCATGTAAGTAGGCTTCAAGCTCGCAAGTTTTTCGCCCTCGCAAGCTTTCGCGCTTTGTGCTCACAGTTCAGGGTTTTTTTTCAACAGCCTATCACATCCCTGTATAATGTACCTGTATCCATCTTGAGATGCTCACGGCGCAGCGTCCCATCAGTAGGGGGGAACGTTTATGTGGTCCTCATTAGGCGAGTCTTGAGGGAAGTTCTGAACAAAGCCAGTGATGGAGAAAGTTTAATATGGTCAGGTAAATTGTTCCACAATGAAGGGGCAGAAGAAGTAAATGACCCTTTCACCCCATGATGTTTTGGTCCAGGGTCTTCTTAAAAGATGTTTACTATTTGATCTCATAGACTCACGGTAGGAGTGATATGATTGGAGACCTTCGGAGAGATATGGTGGTAGGGTGCCTTTTGATGAGCGATAGACATACACAAGGATCTTGAAGACAATTCTGTCCTTAATCGGTAACCAATGTCAATCTTGCTGGATCTTTCAGGAACTACTAGTGTTATGTACGAGCACCGGTGCCTTTACCAATGCCAGCGGCTTGATAGCCCAAACATCTGACGTGACGCTTCAAGTCTTGTCAATAACACCACAAACCGGCCTTTTAACCCGGAAGATTTGTCTGTATTGTTAACTTAATTGACACAATGGCAGTCAGGAAAGTAGTGGTTCTCATTGCTGTTCCGTTGTCCTGGCGTCCAGCCACATCTTGGATAGATCTCAAGGTCCAGAACTTTCAGCATTTGCATCAGCATCTTCTACTCCCCACCGTGTCAATCGGTACTCCACCGTACTCCTGGAATTTCCCCAAATAAAAACAACTAGGTGTAGACAGCCGGTACACTTGACATATAGTGCTAATCACCTACATGGCTACATGTGCTTATAACTTCACGCTGCTTAGTAGGACTTAATGGAATTTAGTAACAAAAGAAAAGTGGCGTGGTATCAGGTTGGCTCAGTGGTTTCCTTACTTGCCTTTCACCTCTGTGGACCCTGGTTCGAATCCCACCTCATACCTGGACCCAATTTCATAGGGCTGCTTAAGCAGAGATTATTGCTTAACAAATCTCTGCTAAGCAAATATTAGCAGGAAACCAGTCGAAAATGGTACATGTGACATGACATTTTGGCTGGTAACTTTATTCTGGTGAGCAAAATTATTTTGTGCTTAAGCAGCTCTATGAAATTGGGCCCTGTAGCAGGTTGCGTGTGGATTGGGTTTTCAGTGCCTATCTGATTGCGTTTTTTCCCCATTTTGGGTTTCCTCCTACATCTAATCTAAAACTGAACATTTCTTCTCATTTCCTATTCACCATCCTGTTATTGGCCCTTTCATTTTAGGATGTGTGATGAAATAAAAAATAAAATCAATCAATAAATGAAAGTCTTTCCTTGTATAACATTTTAAGCATTCAAACAACCTGTACAGGGGCTCGAATTTTACACTGGACCTCAGGCCCGAGACTAGGGTCCAATTTGAGCAGAGAATATTGCCTAACTAAATTCTGCTTAAAAAAAGCAAGAAAAGTAGCTAAGCATAACAAAATTATGCTTACCAGAATAAGGTTACCAGCTTAACTACCATGTCACATGTTTAATTAGTGACTGGTATCCTGCTCATGTCTGCTTAGCAGACAATTTTTAAGCAATATTTTCTGCTGAAGCAGCTCTATAAAGTTGGGCCCAGTGGTTTTAGTTTCGGGCCAGTAAACTTCTAGTAAAAGTCCAGCGGTCTTGTGTTTTTTCAATTGGTACCTAACTGTATAATATCCTTAATAACAAAAGTGTTATTTTTAAAAATTCAAATGTTGACTTTGCCTAGTCAGATAAACATCTTTTAATTCTGCTGAGTATTGAAGTAACACATTCTAAACAAGATCAATCTTCTCGATAGCATTTGTTCAAGTAAAAATAGTTTACTTGTTGAACAGTGTAGAAAGCTTGTTTTCGCACTTATATTCAGGGCCCAATTTCATAGATCTGCTTAACAATTTCCTGCTAAGCAGAAATGGGCAGGATACAGTCATAAATTGTACTTGTGGTATGCTAGTTTGGCTGGTAAACTTATTCTGGTAAGCATAATTTTGTTGTGCTTAGCTACTTTTTGTGCTTAAGCACCTCTATGAAATTGGGCCCTGATCCTGAAAAGTCAATTCTGGTCCGGTGAACAATTTGAGCTACAAGCCCTGCAGCCGATTTCACGAAACGCTAGGATTAATCCTATCTCAAGTTAGGACGAGTAACTAGTCCTAACTTAGGATTAATCTTAAGGTTTACATGTTACAGTGCAAGGCTGGGACTCGTCCTAAGTCCTAAGATTAATCCTAAGTTAGGAAGAGTTTGGTGAAATCGAAGGCTGCAGTCTTGTGAAATTTTACCCCAAATTTGAGCCCTGTCGATAGTTGGCACATAGTGATATAATTCACTCAAATGAACAAGAACCTTTATGTTCATCGCCCAATTTCTCATCGAAAGACCAACATCTTTTACACTTTTGTCAGGACAAATGTTATCTGGTGTTGCTTTTTCAAAATGAATACAATTTAAATACCTTCATGTCAAGTGTATGCCCAGCACAGTGCACAAAATATTTGTAACATGCAAAATATGTATACATGTCTGCTGGTATTGCGAAATAATGTCATCTCCAGACAGTAACTCATTCGTACTTTTAACTAACTATCCCTAATCACTGATAGATGTTTCTGTTCAGTGTCTTAAATGAAATTTACTAGTCTACTGGACTAAAGTAAAAAGCTATTTAATATTCAAATCAATTTTGGGGGCAAAAAAAAAAAAAAACCACCAAAAACAGGCAAAGCTTCTTTAAAAAAGGGTACAAGAATGTGTATATTTTGTGGAATAGATCCAATTTAATGTCTGTATTCTTCCATGTTGAATTGAAATTTACACTTTTGTATATGCAAAGTAGTCTTTGTCTGGTATTCTAAACTGAAAGTGTACTAGTTCAGTTCTAGTACAAAAGTATGTGGTCAAAAGTACAGCAACCACTAACTCCTGAACCACTGGCCCAGATCTCGGGCTTTAGAGTTTCCTTATGACCAAACAATTTAAGCAAAGACAAAAAAAGTCTGTGGGATTTAGTATTGGAGGTACATTTGTTTGTTATATATATCTACCATATGGACATGAGTTCATTGGCTAGTTCTCTTTACATGGAAAGCTTGGTGTGTCTGCAGTACATGATGTTAGGAGGTATGTTTCTGGACTAGGGGAATTTACAGCACCAGACATGAACATGGTTACTGGGAAGTACTGAGAGCTGAATGATGTCACCATTGCTACTGACCAATCACAGCTGGGAGTGGAGACTCGTACTGGGGTCGGGTTGTTCACTCTGGTATAGTAGTACTTAGAATCCATTCACTTTATGTCTGGCCGGCTGGGAACAACTGAAAGGAAATCTACGCCATTTTTGAGGTCAACTCGGTGGGAAAACAGTCAATTTGGTCAAACAAGGTCAGCATGGGATGTATTCCAGCTAAGAAGGCCAGGCAGCGACTGAAGATGGAGGAGCAGCTCTTTGATACTTTCTCAGCTAAGGTGTTCAGGGATGTTTGGCAGCACCCTTATGGGTACTCAAGAATGGTATGATATAGCAATCAGCTGTACCCGTATGGGTACAATGGGTATAGGGGAATGTTAGAGTCTGGTAATTAATGGTACCCTAATTAGTGCAGCTGCTAAGGTAACAATTGTGCACTTTGTGGTAAAAGCATGAAATTTGCTATGATGGTTGGTATTGGGCTAAATATTAATTTTAGACGTGGATCCACCTTGGGTCTTTCCTATTTGGGGGCGGAGCCACATTTGCATAAAAAGGGGGTCTTGTATGTATATAAATATTGGGCAAATTATTCTAGAAGTAAATAATTATTTTTTGGACCGGAAATATCAACTTGAAAATCATTATTATAAGTTAGGACACAAATAAGTGTAAAAAATTGCCCTTTTGTTGGCGAAGTTTCAGTATTTCTAAAAGTGGGCGTTTTTAAAACAAAGTCTTATCTCAGTGATGTATCATTATTTTTTTTTTTTTTTTTAACTGTTTTTTAAATGGAAATACTATAAAAGAAAATATATTTCATATAAATTTATTTCATTTCTTACTTTCCCCCTCTGTTGTGGGTGGGGCCAGATTACTAAATGGAGGTGTAGCTGAATTAAACATGTAGAGTTTGTACAGGTATGTAAAAATACAGCCAAGCATACACAATCAGCCAACATTCTCATCAACAACATAAATGAATGATATGTCCTGGGCCAGCAAAGTCTGGTATTTGTGTCTTAGTCGTGACGTCAGATATACATCATCGGCTACATCATGGCTATGTCCAGCTCATACTCTCAAAATACCACGCCATATTACTCACACAGTGTGCTCTGATAGTACAAGCCATGCAGGCCAGAAAAATAAGTAACTTTTTTGCATTTATTGAGAAAGGTTTGCAGTAACACCATGGAAATGATCTCGCTATGAGTTATGAGGTTCCGTTTAATAGCTGGACGGTTTGATCAGTAAGCTCTAACCATCTTTTTGAGAATGCTGGATTCTGATGACATGCTGCTTAAGTACTATGGATGAGGATTAGCTAGATGATGAGCATAGGCTGGAAACAGGAACAGGATCATGCTGGGATTAGGTTGGGGAATGCTCACTGAGCTGTATGTGTCAGAATAGGTAACAAGCACAGGATAAAGGAAGAGTGAGCCTAGGTTGGGTGGGGTACTGAGGGTATATATGAGAGGCCATTAGAGAGACCATTGAGATCAATCAGCACAACCCAAGTTTACGGGGTAGGTAATGTGTTGTGGATAGAGGGAGTGCCATTGGTCAGGAAGAGCTAGAGCCAAATGTCACTAATCTGGAGGCTGACGTTTTGAGGAACGGTGTTGTGCTGCCAGATCTTAATGGCCTCTCTAATGCATTTGGAGTGTTTCACAAGTTACCATACTGACCTACATGTACAAATGTCTAAAACCAAATAAAGATTCTGTTTCATTTTACATTTAACTGGTAAAAGTTCATGTTTAAAAAATCAGCAAATTTCACGGGGGCAGGGCAGGACATTTTACTTGCAAGAAATGGGATGCGGAGGAAGTTTTTCAACCAGAAGTGCATGGTCTCTTTAGAGTTAAATTCATCTTACAATTTATGAATTCAAAACCAAGAGTAAATACTAATCAGTTAAATGAAACCTAACATACAATTCTTACAATCTTTACTTCAAACTGTTCACTGCTCAAACAATTGCAGATGTTTCCTTGCTTCCTACATTCGCGTTATTTACCCCTTGGGTATGAGTCCAGCATTGTTTACCACTCATCATTCTGTTGATCTATGTGATTATTTTGTCGGCCCAAGTTCTTTCATACAATATGTAGTATCACTTCCTCATGCAGATTTGCACTCAATGCTGTCTTGAAAAATAGTCTTTGTCTTGAAACAAAAAAGGGTAGTTTTTGATACATTGATGATGTTTCGACTCCCTGGATCTTTTCTGTTCTATTGTTCTTTTCACAACCTACTTCCCATTGTGTTATCTATTATGAAGATGTATTGTTAACAAGTGAGGCACCCTATAATAACAAAATACTGACGCTTGTGGTCTGTTCTCTAAGGCCAAACAAAATAACTGTTCTGTTTTCGGTTACCCGGCCGACCCTAACTTTATGCCGCGACCCTAAACCTTTTATTTGGCTTGAAAATGTTTTTAATTTTTTTTTATCAAAAAAAAATAAAATTCAACAAAAAAAATGTGTGTACTATCGACAAAATGTCTAGTATTGACCAGTTTTACATGTTTTAAACAAATTTGAAACAAAAACCAGAACGCATCAATACAAATTTACCGATATATCCGTAAATGGGTATAAGAGAAAGTTAGAGTCTGTTAATCAATGGTACCCTAATGGTTATAAGGTAAGCTTAGAGTCTGGTAATCAATGGTACCCTAATGGGTATAAGGTAAGCTTAGAGTCTGGTAATCAATGGTACCCTAATAGGTACAAGTGGGTATCAGTTTTGTAAAACAACCACATTTTCTTTTTTCTTTTATAATAGATGTTAATTTTTGCATCAGGGATAAATAATACATTTTGGTTTTACCCTAACACCGATGTGTAATAAGCACTGCATACCCAGTGCTCTCCCGGGCTCAGTGAAAAAAATCCACAGGCAATCACTAGGGTGGGATTCGAACCCACGACCTGTGATTGCCTGGGAGAGCACTGAGTATGCAGTGGTTATTACACATCGGTGTTAGGGTAAAATCAAAAGTAACCACATTTTCGTTTACTTATTGGATAATTTGGTTTATTTTCATTGACAGAATGGCATATGTTTGTGTGACAAGTTAAATTGGGAATTTGTTTCTAATCTGCTTGCTCTTCCCTAATCGTTTCATTTGTTTCATTAGATCATCACGAAGGAAGAGGCCAATCGGCGGCGGATGACCATCTTAGAATGCGAGATGAACCTGCCACTACCAGAACTAGAAGGAGCTACAAGTATCCTGCTGGAACCGGAACATGTCAGGAAGGTAAGATACTGGCACTCTCAATCCATATTCAAGATTATTCAATAAGAAAGGATGTCAAAAAGGGCATGAAATGAATTTGTTTCATGTATAAAATTATGATAAGAAGAAGAATAATAGTGGTTTCTTGTAGGGCTCAAATCATCACTCAGTGACGCTTATGGCACTTCAACATTATTACCCCTGGTCACTGGGCCATTTATTTTATTCCTTAAACCATCTCAGCTCCTTTGGGAGTATACAGCCTGCGCTGCCAAGTATGTAGCACACGCAGATAAATCAATCACAAGAACCATCACTGCCCTCACAGGTACCCATTTACTCCTGGGTGAAGAGAAGCAATTATAGTCAAGTCTTGCTCAAGGACACAAGTGTCATGACTGAGATTCAAACCATTGAAAAATAAGCAAACACATATATCTTATTCAATCGGTTTGTCAGAAAATTGTGTCAAAAATATTCAAAAATATTCCAGAAATGAAGATTTCTGAACAGTGAAAAGAACGATGTATTGTACATTTTGATAAACGGCTTACTTGGACAAGTGTACTTTCTCCTCTTAAAAAGTTTAACGAATAAAAATATCAACAAAATAGGGAGAACGCCAACATCAGGGTTACTTAGCTCAGTTGGTAGAGCGCCGGCACAATAATCAGGAAGGTCACAGGTTCAAATCTCGCGCTAGTAAATTTTTTGTTGTTCAACCAAAATTAAAATATAATTCAGTATACGGGCTGGTTTCTTACACACTAAAGATCTGAAAAAGAATGTGATTTTGTAATCAAATTGCCTTTCATCATCTGATACATGTAGGGTGATATTTGTATAATTTTTAAGAGAAAAAGAATTACACATTTTTCTTATAATTTGTGTATGTCTTATAGTTGTGCATTAATTTTTAAAAAGAATAATATCAACTCTAATTAGCAGTACTCACATGTTGCATAGCACTGTAAGGTCTCCCATTGGTGGCATGGTTGGCTTGTGCATAAAGCACTCGCCACTCACCACAGTGGCCCTGGTTTGATTCCCGGCCAAGGCCATATTTGAGTTGTGCGACGGCTCTCTCCTATGCCACAAGGGTTTTTCTCCGGGCCCTTCAGTTTTCCTCCCTTCGGAAAAATCAAACACTTTGGATCTCTGGCTGTGCTCTGTGGTTATTGGGTTGATGTGGCTGCCTACAAAAGGGGCCCTTGCATACCAGCAGCTCTAACACATTGTAGCTACGCCCTTCGGAATTCAGCTCTTCTAAGTTGCGAGTAAGAGTGACTAACCTCCCAAATTAATTATTATCATCGTGTTTTAAAAAGGTAGTGTATTTATGTTTGTACCTGTAGCTCACAAAACAGCTTCCTGCTAGAACTGAAGGGTACAGCTGGAAGAACATCTACAATACAGCTGAGCATGGGTACAGCTTACGCAATCTGTACCGCAGTATGACAGGTATTGATAGCCCTGTACTACTGGTTATCAGGGACTCGACAGGAATGGTAAGTCATGTGAATTGCGCAGGCCTAGAGTTTCATCTTTGAGAGGTCAAGGCCATTTTCATTTTGCAAAGGGCACTTCCATTGGGAAAATCCTTAAGTCTGGGAGAAAACTTGAAGGGGCACCAAGGCCAAGACCGAAGGCAGCAGAGGCCATGGCCTCTGACCTCTGTGTAAATCCAGGCCTGATTGTGTGCTCTAGATGAAAGAGATGTTACCTGATTGGTTTGTCGGGTAATCAATTCATTCCTGTCCCCAAACAGTTTATATTTTGGTCACGGATTTTGCGCACTATCAAAGACATGCTTATTTTGATTGCTGCAATTGAATTAAGTAAGAGTGATTTTAGAGGTATTTTCATACTATTTTCTGGACTTTGTAATTCAAACGGAAGTATTTGTGTGGAGGATTGGTACTGGTATGTACTTGAAATGAGCTGGTCATAAATTCTGTCTAGTTTGGTTGCTCCCTTGTCCTTGTTCATTGTGTCCTTGCACTCTTGTTTTTCTGTACTTGCACCCATACAATGTGGCTAAGAAACAGAATATTAACACTATGTTGACTCTGAGTTATTTGTAACAATTATCTTATGTGACACGGTAGTACACCTAAAATTGCAGTCATATCTTGTTGGGCCCCCCTCACCCTCAGCCCCTGGTCAATGTTTGCTCTCAATTGGCAGTCTGCGCTCCAGCTAGGGTAAACAACATTGAGGGGAGGGAGGTAGGGGAGGGTATGTTTATTGTCACATGGCCCAGGAATTTTGGCCGGAATTGTAGGTAATATCTTTGGAGGGGTCCCAAAAAAATCTATCTCTACACTGCAGGTTTCAGGGTGTACCAACATCAAACCCCCCCCCCCCTACCAAGGTGCCTTAAACACTCTTTTAGATGAGGTTTTCTCTCCTGTTTATTTTTCTTCCTAAAATTGAGCCCCTCTCCCCATAGGTGCTTCACTAGTGTTACAAGGGTTCTTACTGCCATATCTTCAACAATCATAACCCTATTTATTTCTGTTGGATGCAGATCTTTGGTGCACTCACTCCGTGCCCAGTGAAGGTCAGTGAGCATTACTACGGCACTGGTGAAACATTTCTTTACAACTTTGTGGACTGGGAGCTGAACGTGTTCCGGTGGACGGGTGAAAATAATTTCTTCATCAAGGGCAACTACAACAGCCTGACACTTGGGGGCGGAGAGTAAGTTTGCAATGAGTCTTTGTTCTTAGGAGTGTTGAGAATTTACATTCAGCTGTTGCAAACTGCTTACCAACCAAAAGGTATAAATGCAAAAAATGGTTAATGGAGTGACATTCCGACCCTAGCAGAGTCTAAATGACAACACAACACACATGAACAGGTAATGACTTGTGTACAGAAGCAGTCAAGTCAAACAGAATGAAGAGAGAGAGGCAGAAAGCACAAAGAAAAAGCAAGGGATGAACAATAAAGGAGACAAAAGGGGGTGGGTAGAGGGAAGGGCTGGTTTAACCACAAGAGCTTGAGACACAAAAGACAAAATCAAAGGTGGGAAGAGGGAGATATTTTAATTAGTGACTGAGACAGACTAAAAAAAAGGGGATATCTGTGGGAAAAGGAGAAGGCAAAGATGAAAAGTTGTTTGTCATTTCCCTGGATTTCCTTGGATATTCAGACTATGGGGTTTAAATGGTCTGGAGGCGCCTTATCCACAGTTTCTCCATACTCTGATGAACAGTCTCTCTGTGGTTTCCTAGTGCCTCAATGCCCTGTAAAATCATGTCAGAAATGGAGTGGTTGGGAAGATTAGTGTTCATGACAATCTGGCAGAGAGAATTCTATTCATTTCAATTTTGGGGCGTTGAACAAATGAAAATCTTAGGGATCACTTAAAGGGGATGCAACTTTTTCTATTTCAAATATCAAGTTATTAACCACAAGGAAACTGACTGGGTACAATAAAACATTGGTTCCTGTCGGGGGGAAAAGGCAGCAGAAATTGTGAAACAAACACAAAGCCAAAGTGAACAGTTGGGAAAATGTGTTTTCCAGGAAACATAACTGATTATTTTTTGTTTGTTTTTTTCCACAGTGGTGCCTTTGGTCTTTGGCTAGATGGGGATCTGTATCGAGGTCGAAGTAGAAGTTGTAAAACCTTCTCCAATCCATGTATAGCTCACGATGAAGACTTTATTATTGCTGACGTTGAAGCTTGGGGCTTCGGACTTTGTTGAACTCTGAATTCAGGTATACCCTGAATTTGTGTACATCTGTGGATAGCCATTTCTAGGCAAGCCGTACTGACTTCATATTTTGTTAACCATTCGGCTGAGGTTCGAATCCAGTTACAGGTGTAGAAGAATACATATTTGCCTGTGGGATGATTGAAACCGAGGTCTCATCCAAGCTGTAGAAGACATTTTTGCAGTCACAAAAGCACTATCAGAATGGAATGCTCGATTGAGATTGAAAGTGAAACGCACAGAAGTGCATTTGGCTGAGGTTCGAATCCAGCTGCTGGTTTATAGGAGAGAAAGACTGCCCGTGGGTAGATTGGAAGTGACCTACAATAAAAAAAAAACACAATCTGAGTGAAATGCTTAATTGAGATGGAAGTGAAATACTCTGAAAGACATCCAAGCTGAACATGTAACAAGGTTACTGACTGGACGCTGGTTCACATCCATGCAGGATTAAGATGATTTGGCAATCTCAATCCAAAAGCAATGCGAACCTCAAAAGGCAGTAAGATTACTCTCTTTTTTTTAATGAATTTGTGCATCAGTTTGGAAGAGATTTCTGTTGGTTCTAACCCAACCCCAACCGATGATTAGGAAGTCGTAGGCAAATGAAGGTGAAAACAACTTTAATTACGGAATCCACAGTTGGAGTCCAGCACCTGTAATTTAAGATGCGTATTGTCGCAGTTGGCATTGTTGTCGTGTTAAGGGAGTTCAAATCCAGCTCTTGGTTTTTTTTATATCGCATGGAGGAAGGATTTGAGGCATCCGTCTCATAATTTTTACTAATTTGCAATTAACAATGTGGTGTCTACAGTTCGAATCCAACCTAGTTACTTATTGACTGCGCGTTGCTACTCCGGATGTATCGTAAAGTAGCACTTATTACTGTAGCCCAATGTGAATGAAACAAATAAAAACTTGCCAAAAAAATATTTATCAGAAGCCTCCTGAAGTGTGGACTTCACTGTATATTGGATTTAATAGCTCCCCTTTTCCGGAGTGTAGTCAACCAGTTTACACCAGTTTTTGGATGAGACAATTAATGGAAGAAGGATTGCAGAGATTGGCGTTTTGAGGAATCTCCACCCTCCTTTGTGAATGGAACAAAACACAACACTACATGATGGGATGAAGACAAGATTCAACCATTCAAGTGTGTAGGGGTGATGTGCAGAAATGCAACCTGGAGGGAAAGTGGCTGGAAGTGAGTTTTGAGTGTGCTGCTCAGCACATCTTCAATTCAACGCTGTACAAAGATGTGCCAAACATGTACATACTATTCAAAAGACTGCTTGTACTGTATTTACCCGTTCAACGAGTTGTTGACAGTTTCAAACACCGACAATTCAATTGTTTAGTTTGGTTTCGAGGTGTATGCAAACCTTTGTAAAGATTGTTTCATGCCATAGGTGAGAGCTCTACGTGTTCTGAAGCATCCTGGGTGCAGACAATGTTGATGGCATGTGTGTGTCTGACATGTCTGAAGAACAGGGCAAATTTTCATAGAGCTGCTTAAGCACAAAAGTATGGTTACCAGCTAAAATACCATGTCACATGTATCATTCGTTACTGGTATCCTGTTTATTTTTGCTTCGTAGAAAATTGTTCAGGATTACTATCTGCTTAAGTGCAGCTCTATGAAGTTGGGTCTAGGTGTCATTTTCTGGGAGCTTTTACTCAGTGAGTTTTCCGTATGTTAAAACTGATACCCAGCTTGCATGAGGCACCCAGTCAACTTATATTGACTGATTGCGCGATCAAAGCTGTAGTCGCATTGATTCTAAATGATTTGGGGTTGAACAAAGAAAAATTGACTAGAGCAGGTTTTGAACTAACTACCTCCGGATTAACACTGCGGCGCTCTACCTACTGAGTTATCTAGCTTTGTGTTGGCAGTCTCCCTATTGTTTTAATATCTTTGTTCAGGAATAGGGAGCCAGCCAACATAGGGCTAGATAGCTCAGTTGGTAGAGTGCTGGCACATTAATCTGGAAATCGTAGGTTCAAATCCTGCCCTAGTCAATATTTCTTTGTTCAACCCCAGACCATATGGATTCTATAAGACACCGATATGCGTAGCTGTGCAACAGCCGCACAAAATTACAGGTTTGCACACAAGATAAGGATGTGCCAATAATGAAGGCTTCAACATGTGAAGACCATTTAAGTGATTGACTGTGGTTTATACTTTAAGGTTACGGGTGAAGTTAAATTTCCATGATGTTGACAATAAGAATTGTTGCTAGTAAGCTTGTGGGTGTAACCATGTATAAATCTCTTACTGGAGGATTGTTGGCTCTGAAAAGAGCCGGTGTGGTCTCGACATTTCTAACAGTACACTCTGCTCGTCTTCATTCAGGGTTTGGGTTGTACAGTGTACCGGTGAAGACATTTTGTCTGATAGCGCCCTCTTGATTCAACCTCCTTCAGGCAATGTTAATTTACACACACACTAGGGGACAATATTCCCTATGACCCCAGCATGATTGCTAGAATGGTCACTTTCTACTATCCCCATCATGCAAAGCTTCACACAACACTTGATGTTGACAATGTTTTCCTATTGCTGAGGAAGTGAAACTAACATGAATGACAACCCTGTTTTAACTTTTATTCTCCAGATTGTTTTCACTGTTATTTTAGTATTATTTCGTTAAAAAGTGCTACCTTACACATTGGTGCGCAGTTTTACTCTTGTTTTAAGACATGAGTGTCTCCCAAGTTTGCCACCATGAATTTGTGCAATAGCAAAAGGTCTTTATCAAAACGCCGTGTGGTACCCAGTCTTTATACAGGGAGCTTGTGTACTTAGTAGTCAATGGAGTCTGCAGAAATTGCTTGAGGAAGTACAGTATAGTGTGTTCATATAAGTATTGTGTACAGAACCATACATTGTGATCTTGTTTTCCTGGAAATAAGACCCTCACCTTTGATCTATTTTGTGGTGTTTCTCAGAAAAAGAAATCTATATGGCTTGAATCCTTTGTGAAGGTCGGCCGGGCATTAGCAAAACAAATTTTATTACCAGCTTGTAAAGACCTGGGCTGGATTCCATGAAGCACTCGGACTCATCTAAAGATGAGTTGTCAATACCACTATTGTGATTTGTATTGTGACATCACACTTTGCTAATAGATTGATACACATGTTAAGATCAATGTTTGCTCTTTGTGAAATGGAGCCGTGGGCTCAAATTCTTAATCCGCTTACCATGGAATTCCTGGCTTACTGCCCCTTAGAACTGCGCGTTACAGGGAGCCATCAGTGCAGTGTTTTGTAGAAACTAGCTCCATTACATTGGTCCCTATAGAGCCACATCCAGAGACCTAGACCCAATTTATTGGCTCTGCTTACCCTAAGCAAAGAATGGGCGCTTACGGAAGTAGGGAATTCTGCACTTCGTCCAGTGTATTTCACAGGTTGTGTTTTGCATGGCGTACTTGTTACTATAGGCATTCTTTGCTTACACAGCTAGCGCAGAAGTTCAGCGCTTGACGGCAGTAAGCAGAGCCATGGCATTTGGCCCTGATTAAGCATACAATTGGTTAAGCACAGAAAAGAGTTACTATCCAAATTATTGTGTACCGTGAAACTTTTTAAGTGACTGATTGGCATCCAAGGTTTGCCAAGCAAATAAAGTTGTTAAGCAATATCATCTGCTTTCAAATAGTTTGATATTAGACTCTGAAGCCATTTCACAGGATTCCTCCAACACACAAATTCCCTAAGCACAGAAAATGTTTGCTTAGAAAGACTGGGTTACCAACAAAAAAGCATTGGAATGTAAATTGTATGTGACTGGTTCCCTACAGAATTGTGGTAAGCAGTATTATCTGCAATATGAAGCAGGAGCCGAGGAGAGAGGTGACTTGGGCCAAAATCCATGGGTCCGGCATGCATTGTGCGTACTGCGTAAAGTGCAATCCTTTAAAATGTATGCAAATGATTCACATAATTTTATAACTAACACTACACAATATGTATACATGGCGTGCATTGCTTGGCGTGTGATTCCATTTTTACACATTGCGCAGTATGTGTTACGCACAATGCATGGCGAACGCACAGATTTCTGGCATTCCCCTTTGACAGGCCTCTTGTATGATTTCACTCTTCCTTCTAGAAAAACATTGTTCCTAAATACAATGTTCAATTTCTTTCTTCAGGTATTCAACTTACTTTTTTTCCCGAAATCTCCACCCAAACTCAGAAAGGAAAAGTTGTAGCTTTGATGTTAGATTAACAACCACATACCCTTTATTAACAAATTACCTCCCCACAATGTGTTTTTGACAAGTTGTAATGTGCATAATAAGACATGATATGATGTACTAATTAACTGTAAGAATAATGTACTCCATATTTTGCTCGTGTGAAGCCACCCTGTATATGAATAACATTTATAACAAAATTACATGTATCTAGTTAAATTATAAACATACAAACATGGAGTTGTTATATGTAAATGAATACGTTGGCCAGTATTAGCTTGATTTGTGTCATTTGTCATAGCGCAGTATACACAACGAGAGACTTTGGAGTGCAGGTTGGCTGTAGACTCACCAAGTAAATTGGCAATAATGGTTAAGTGTTTTGCTTAAGTATCAAGACCAAGACTCTAACCCACACTCTGCTGACTAAACATTAAAGCTTGGATCCAGTGCACTTATAACTGCTCGGCCATTACATGCCAGATTTACCTGGTGAATCTGCTTCAACCTAGAAAACCTCCAAAGTCTCCGGCAATCCAAAGTCTCCAATTCAAAGTTATCCCACATAATTAGAGGTATGAGACACAATTGTACAAAATGTATGCAAAAGGTTGATCAATCAGTTTCAATCTGAAAGCTATATCTGAAACAAACTAACAACATTACCCCAATCACTTGATTGTTATTTTGATTGGCCCCCAACAAATATTGACATAAGTGCAGAACTCCACAGTATTAGCAGAGCCTTGAAATAGGAACCTGTTTTATAGAGTTCACGCTTCCAAAACTTGACCACCCATTTTTACATGATTTTCGTAGATTGGTTGACCACTACGGTTGTATGGCATGTCACAAACTGGACAGAGATGATTGATGTAATTAGAGAACACTTTTGTTGATTAAATCATTGTGACTTATGACATCACATGTTTACAAAGTAACCCACAGGGTCAAAGGGCACAAAAATTGTACAGGTCTTTATAAGACTAGGAATAGTATCAACCCTTGATTCATTTTTATTTTTTTATTTTTTCAAATGATTTTTCAATATAGTCCTTGTGAAAGGAATTATTACTTTTTAATAAGTTGAATTGCAGTATTTAAGGTTAAATAATCATTAAATACCATTAAGTATCAAATTTATTACACGAAAAACAACTTCTAGGTTTGGGTGAAACAAAACAGCTTTTTTTTCATACCATGTCAATGGGCAGTTTAATCTTTTTTCTTATGTAAATAGTGGCAACACAAATCCAGCTGTCATTTTTGAGATACTAAAAGCTTGATATTGAGATTTAAGAAGAGGGACAAGTCCTCAATAAACTGAATATAATAGTTTGCCACGAAAATCTTTGGTATGTAACAGGCCTAAATGTTTGTATTGTAAACAGCAATATGACTAATACAGCGAGCATACTGGAATAGGTAACACGGTAACATTTAGCTTCGCCAAGCTGTGTTGTTGAAAATCAAACCATCAATATGATGTCAGATTCTTTGTGTGGGTGGTCTGAATTGGCGGCTACTGCTAATGCTGCATCATCCATTGAAGTATGACATCTTTAGCAACAGTCGTAGCTATAGCCGTATAGCTGCCACTCCAGATACAGTCTGTTTATGCGTGGAAGAGACGGACAGAATTCTTGTGGTGGAGTTTTGTTCTAGTGTCTTCTGTAGTATCAATAACTGCAACCTGTTTACTAAGTTCACATTATACTATCATTCATTTGTTATTTATGAATTCTTTCTTGTTATTGCGATTTTGCGTTACTGTTGTTTGATGTTATGCATTTTCTTGTTGGAGGCAGGCCAATAATTTAAGAGGAAATCTTTTGAGATAAGTTGATCAGTAACAATGAATAGAATCCAGTGAATGACTGTCCTGCCGTCGATTTCACCAAACTCTTCCTAAACTTAGGATGAATCTTAGGACTTAGGACGAGTCCCAGCCTTGCACTGTAAACATGTAAACCTTAAGATTAATCCTAAGTTAGGAATAGTTACTCGTCCTAACTTGAGATAGGATTAATCCTAGCGTTTTGTGAAATCGGCTGCTGGCATAACATAGCAAAATGCTACACAAAATTTATCAGCTGTTACTCAAAAATCATATTTTGCTACTCAATATTAGCATTCGGTGTGTACAAAACTTGTTAAGTCTAAATACTTAGCTATAAAAAATTGCTGGATGAAATCGTTCCCTGGACCCATTGCATAATGCACAATGCTACTGGTGCGCTGAGGTTACGAGCAAGTATTTCATGCACTAAAAGCAGCTATTGTCCAATGAGCTGCCTCCTTTTGCCTGAGTGGGGGCGCTGTTTGAGAGTGTGACGTCACACATACAAGGGGTCAATACCTAAAGGTGAAATCTCATTGCACATTCCCTGATATCAGGAGATCAGGTCCCAATTACATAGAGCTGCTCACTGAGCAGAAAATAAGCTAAGCACAACAAAATTATGCTTACCAAAAGAAGGTTACCAACCAAAACATCATGTCACATGTACATGTGACTGGTAACCTGCTCATTTCTGCTTAGCAGAAAAATGTTAAGCAGCTCTATGAAATTGAGATAAGCAGATTTTATGCATTAACAAAAAATTATATTCCAAAACAAGATGTTAAAGATGGAAAAGTTATGGTTGGTTTGGTTGAAAGACAGAATGCTTTAAACATTCCAGAAATGAATGTAGTAACAGCATTGTGGTGGGTTATGTACAATCTCAGAGGTTATATACATGTATATAATAGCAACCCAAACATAGAATGCTTTTTCGCACTGAGAATGAAAGCTGTGATTTACAAAAACTTAGTGGGTGACGTTTATGCAGACTAGGGTTGGCTAAAAATCAGTGAAACGTTGAATATTTACATTCTTCTTACCCAATAGATATTTTTGGGTCGACTAGAGTGGGAGTTGAACCTGCGACCTCTGGATTAACATGCTAGCGCTCTATGAACTGAGCTTTCTAGCCCTATGTTGGTGGTCTCTGTATTTTGCCAATAGATATTCCTAAGGTTGTTTATTATAAAGATGGCACTATTGCAAATCTTATGGGAATGGTCTTATTGTTCTTAGCTACTTCTGTTTCAAAATCATAAACCTTTGACAGAATGTGTTTAAACCATTTTTTTTTACATTCAGTTCGGTGCTGTTGCTGACGTTAGACCTTTTGAGATGAGATGTTCCCTTGTGTTTTTCATGAGTATTTAAAGATAACATGAATGTACACTTAATCTCTTTGTAAATGATGGTTTCCTTTGATCATTTTGACATCTGCACCAACACCTTTAGTATTTAAAAACATTTGCAGGAATAACATGTTTCGATGTCAAACATCTTTAGTAGTTTACTGGATTCTAGAAGGAAAACAAAACCAAACAGCAAATCTATTGTATGGTTATCTCATTACACCCATATTTCTAATTATCGGCCAGCTCAAGCACCACAATTTTTAAGAGTTACACTCTTAAAACTGGAACAATGTTAAATTTAATGCAAGAATGAGGTTTTCATTGATTTGTTCCTTAAGCAGGTCAAATGTCATAATTTAATTTATCCAATGTGTTTGGAGAAAGCACCACACGATAGCATCTTTAAAGGACTTATGGAGTGTGAACACAGTAATTGGTACCATTTACAATCATTGACCATAATGTGATAATGATAAAGCTCAAACTGGCAGAAGACTTGTGTAAGTCTCCCAACTGGAAGGATGCATTCATTTAAACATAGAGTTATACCTCCATGATTTAAAGAACTCATTATGTATTCAGCTTGTTCTTGACTATCTCAAAGAGTATGAATAGTCAAGATTAGTGCGATGAGATAGCACCTTTCACTCTATAAAGTTCTTAGCAGAGAAGATGTGTGCTAAGCAGGTTAATATCAAAATAGCGTATTAATTTAACTTGTCTTCATATTTGTCCACAAAAGCAACTCACGCATTGATTCTTTGCACACAAGTCACATGTGACAGCTATGCCACGCTTAGCATTTTAGGAGTCAACAGGTAAGCTGTAAACGCCACATTCGCCTAAAATTCACACTACGCTGTAAAACACACCGGGACATTGACCCCCCGAAATGGTGCAACCACAATGATTGTGATGATGACGTCAAGTGAATTGGGATAATATCCTTAGCAGTAACTTCTTGTGAAATTTTGATTTATACATGACCCAGACCCATGTACAATTGAGCATTTACTCACATTTACAATTATCAGTATAGAATTCTACTTAAATTAATATTTAAGAAATTTGCAACAAATGTAAAATATGTGTACAGAGATAATGGCATTTGGATAAATAAAAGTAGACAAACATGTGAAAGTAATGTTCAACCAGGGTGTTACAGTGTCTTATTTTTTTCCCTTTGTGTTGAAGGTACAATGTAAAGGTTTGACACACTAGTTTATATCGATTTTCATTTATTCATATTCAAGTGATTTTGCCTCTCCATTTGAGACAGTTGTTTAATAAATCCCTTAAATGAGGGAAAGGTCAAATTGATCATACCACACAATGATTAATTAAGCCATATCTCCAAAGTTTATTGACCTGGGGGAGTCAAATTCAGCGATATCTTAGAATGGACCATTACACATATCTAAGTGGAGGGGGGGGGCAGACCCCAGAGTGTATATTTTTTTACAGGAATTTTGCAAAATATATATTGGATGGTGTGGTAGTAAATTTTGGGTCGTTGGGGGTGTTGCTTAGATAATTAGATACATATATCAATTACTGGGTAGCTAAAGGATTCAAACAATCCTAGACATTAGTTGGGTGTGTAAAGAAGTCACTTAGATTTAAAAAATGTTTGGAAATGCACATATTTTGAAATATATATATTTGGATTGTGTGGTAGTAAATATTGGCCCTTTCGCTCGTCGGGGTAAAGTCGGGGGCATTGCTTAGATAATCAGCGCGAAGCTAATTAGGGGGAAAATCAATTACTGGGTATTAACTAATTAAAGGACTCAAATAATTCTAGACATTGGCTGGGCATGTAAAGAAGTCACTTAGATGTAAACATTTTTGGGAAGTGCACAGAAAATATTTTTTAATAAACCTTAAATGGTGTGGATTAAAAGCATTTGCGTATAAGTGAGGCTTTTCACACATTAATAGATTAAATTAGCTTGTAAGTCTTACCTTTTAGCCATGCGTAATCAACATTCAATTTAGCCCAGTAGGCGCAACTCTAGAGATTTCTACCAGATTGGTACTTTGACATGTGGTCTTTGACATCCACAGGTGATTGGAACCAGCCAAAGAAAACGACAGGTACCCTATAACACTAGAAAAACATATATTAGGGGTCGGGGTTCTCGACGGCTTGATGCCGTGACGCGATATTCAAAATGGTCACCATCCACGCTTGATTCAACACCTTGGATATAATATAACGATCATTTGATGTGATTTAATGCTTCTAGAGGTAAGCTTTATCGTGTAGTTTATTTAAGTTCAAAATGTAGAATAGGAATAGGCCTCGCGGAACCCGTGTAAACGCTAAGATTGTCATAAAACGGGTACATGTAGCATTTCTATTTCATGCACCTTCATGCATGTAAACAACAATTGAAAGTATACGGTCGGAAGTAGCTTTAACGTTTGGCCCATGGCGTAGGGCATTGTATTGTGCCAGTCAATATCAACTTGCCGTCAATCAAATTAAACATTTGATTTTTCTTTTAGAGCAACTGGGTTACATAATCTTTTACCACTTTATAGTTTTTGTAACATATTGTATTTCTTCCTCAATACGTGGATATTTGTATCTGAGATCAATTTTCAGGCCCATGTTTCTAAAATGGAAAAGGGGAGGGGAATAGTATTCATGTAAAGTCAGAGTGCTGTAAACTGCTTACCAAACAAAATGACCTGTGGTATCATCAAAAGAATTGATAATGGTCTGACGTTTTGACCTTTGCAGAGTCTTTCTCAAAGGCTGACGTTCTAAAACGGGTCAAAGTTTGGCACATACATTCATTCATCTAAACTTTTAAAAAAAATAACTGTTTGTTTTTTAAGACTCCGTAATGAAGGGGGTCGATTTGAAATAAAATTTGCTGATTTTTAGTTGTGATTTATTTGAACCAATTACCGAATAAAGAGAACGACGATACTGTGTTATTTAATTTCTGGTTGGTAATGATATTCAATGTTGTGTGTATTTGAGCTCAAATCACTGTAAATAAAAACAACAAATAAATTAAAAATATTCATAATCATAGGAACTTCGGTAACAGTTAAAACTTTATTTGACATTTTAATCGTCCATCTTTGGTTTAAAATTGTAGAATATGAGCTCTTTGTTAAAGGAACATGTACAACAATGTTTTTAAATTTAGATTTTTCGCATTTTTCTTTGACGAAAATGATTAAAATTTTAGAGTTTTTTTAAGTTAGATTTTCAGTTTAAAAATTTACAAAAACGACAGACAAAATGTTTCTGAAATCAAAAATCGGGTTATGAAGGCGTTTCCAACAAAATTGTAGATTTTATTATTGATTATTTTTTTAACAACGATAATTCCGAGTAGCCCCTGACGTTGCCACACCCCAAAAATTATTTGCCTCACAAATCACTGTATTCTAAATTTTTAAAAGAGGATTTATGCAATGCCAAAATTACTCCTCACAAACAATAAATTAATTAACAAATAAATTAAGCACAATTATTATTTTAAAAAACTAAATATAATTCTAAACCGAATTATGACAAAACAATCGACAAAAAAATCCCAGCTGAAAGAAAAAGAATCCCCGATATCGACCATTTAAATAAGCTGTATCCGTGGCTGAATTTATGCTTACAGTGTGACAAGCGGCCACAAATGATGCATTTAACACCCCAGGAAAAACAATATCCCAGACAACTCTATCCAATTCTCCTTTCGTAGTCCCCAAAAAAATTAATAGATACAAATAAATAAACAAATAAACAAATAATACAAAACTAAATTGAACGAACACCTGTAGGCCTACATATTTTAGTCCAATCATCCAGTCCATGCCCGAACCCCGTCTCTTTCCAATGTATTACATGTACTCAAACCCTAACGAAACCACTCAACCTAACACGCACAATTTAGTGAGAACACCGGAGAAAATTGTATACTGCTAGCCCCTTGCAAAGTTTCCACTGACCACGGCATAAACGCGCCTCTAAACCCCTTTCTATTCCAGCTCTATGCCAATTCCTTCATTCCACAACGAATAGGCCCTACCATCGAATCAGACACTTAAATACTATCCGACAAAAACACCTGTGAAATTACAGTGTGGCCCTTCGCTACAATTCATGTCCTTGGTTACAATCCACTCATGGTCGTCATCCCGTCTCACCGGTTGACCCTCTCCAATTCAATGCATCATCCCAGACGATACCACGGCGAGTACCCACCAAGAACACTGGTGGAAACCAACACTTTTATTCCCGCCAGATCCCAGATAGCCTATACTGGAGACCCGCCACCCTCGTCCCCGCAACAACCCCCAATAAATGCCAATCAGTAGTCAGACCAATAATTCCCAACACCGTTTCCTATGGAAAACAATTTTCTATATATACAGCGTGTGCCTTAAACTCAAATATTTTCTACCAAAGAGTCCCCTATATGCCAATGTTTCCTAAATAAACCAATGGTCCATACTCCATGCTTACAGCGTGTGCCTTCCCAATGTTTTTATAAGTCTGAACCACAGGGTGCCATGTACTATTGGTATAGTGTGTGCCTTCCACTCGCAAATTATTTACCAAGTATAAAGCACTGATTTCCCCAAGCCATAGGTTCCTGTGTAAAGTAGTCCACTCGCAAATTATTTACTAAGTATAAAGCAAGGATTTCCCTATGCCAGTACCCTGCGTACCCTGTTAATTAAACTAATGGTCTATACCTAAAGCGTGTGCCTTCCACTCAATTTTTTTCCTAGAGTCCAAACCAATGAGTCCCCTGTATACCTACACCTATTCCTATACGTAAACTAATGCCATTAGTAATGGTATTATATAGCGTGTGCCTTCCACTCGCAAATTATTTACTAAGTATAAAGCACTGATTTCCCCATGCCATAGGTTCCTGTGTAAAGTATTCCACTCGCAAATTATTTACAAAGTATAAAGCACTGATTTCCCATGCCATAGTAATAGTGTAAAGTATGAATCAAAGGTTCATCAAGTCCAAAATGCGAATTTTCCTGGGGGGGACCCAAAAGGGTGTTGTGGGTGGGCGTCGGCTTCCGAAGGTAGCGGTCCCCGGTTCGAGCCCCGGCAGGGAGACCGCGGCAAGTGGCGGCCGCGAGGTCGCCACTCACCGCGAAGTGGCACGCACCGCTCTCACGTGCTTAGAAAAGAAACTTAAAACTTAAAACGAACCTATGCACTTTTTTAATATGAAATTTTAAAAAATATAAAAAAAGATTACTTAAAACGCCTTTTTTTTTTACTATGCAGGATTCGATCCCGGGACCTTTCGGTCCAGAGTCCGGAGCCCTTCCACTGGGCCACTGCTCCTCTTACTTAAAATGCGTTCGAGTTTAATTTTAAACCTTAGAATGAACAACTTTAAATCAAAACGTAGTAAAAGAACACCCGGGATTCGAACTCGGTAGCTTTGGGTTCAGAGTCCGGAGCCCTTCCACTGGGCCACTGCTCCTCTTACTTAAAATGCGTTCGAGTTTAATTTTAAACCTTAGAATGAACAACTTTAAATCAAAACGTAGTAAAAGAACGCCAGGGAATCGAACTGAGTAGCTTTGGGTTCAGAGTCCGGGGCCCTTCCACTGGGCCACTGCTCCTCTTACTTAAAATGCGTTCGAGTTTAATTTTAAACCTTAGAATGAACAACTTTAAAACAAAACGTAGTAAAAGAACACCCGGGATTCGAACTGAGTAGCTTTGGGTTCAGAGTCCGGGGCCCTTCCACTGGGCCACTGCTCCTCTTACTTCAAATGCGTTCGAGTTTAATTTTAAACCTTAGAATGAACAACTTTAAATCAAAACGTAGTAAAAGAACACCCGGGATTCGAACTCGGTAGCTTTGGGTTCAGAGTCCGGGGCCCTTCCACTGGGCCACTGCTCCTCTTACTTAAAATGCGTTCGAGTTTAATTTTAAACCTTAGAATGAACAACTTTAAATCAAAACGTAGTAAAAGAACGCCAGGGAATCGAACTGAGTAGCTTTGGGTTCAGAGTCCGGGGCCCTTCCACTGGGCCACTGCTCCTCTTACTTAAAATGCGTTCGAGTTTAATTTTAAACCTTAGAATGAACAACTTTAAAACAAAACGTAGTAAAAGAACACCCGGGATTCGAACTGAGTAGCTTTGGGTTCAGAGTCCGGGGCCCTTCCACTGGGCCACTGCTCCTCTTACTTAAAATGCGTTCGAGTTTAATTTTAAACCTTAGAATGAACAACTTTAAATCAAAACGTAGTAAAAGAACACCCGGGATTCGAACCCAGTACCTTTGGGTTCAGAGTCCGCAGCCCTTCCACGGGGCCACTGCTCCTCTTACTGAAGTTGCGTTCGAGTTTAATTTTAAACCTTAGAATGAACAACTTCAAAACGTAGTAAAAGAAGACCAGGGATTCGAACCCAGTAGCTTTGGGTTCAGAGTCCGAAGCCCTTCCACTGGGCCACTGCTCCTCTTACTGAAGTTGCGTTCGAGTTTAATTTGAAACCATAGAATGAACAACTCTAAATCAAAACGCACTAAAAAGAACACCATGGATTCGAACCCAGTACCTTTGGCTTCAGAGTCGGGAGCCCTTCCACTGGGCCACTGCTTCTCGCAGTCAATTGCGTTCAAGTTTAATGTAAAACCCAAGATACCAAATCAATAACGGCCAAAAAGTAAACCATACGGTATAACAGCGTGTGCCTTCCACTCGGAAATTATGTATTAAGTGTAAAGCAGGGATTTGCCTATGCACTAGTATCATGCGTAAACCAATGGCATTAAGCGTACAAAAAGAACACCCGGGATTCGAACCCAGTACCTTTGTTTTCAGAGTCCGCAGCCCTTCCACTGGGCCACTGCTCCTCGTAGATAATGGAGTTCGAGTTTAATGTAAAACCTATGATAAGATACCAAAACAATAACGGCAAAAAAGTAAGCTATGGTATAACAGCGTGTGCCTTCCACTCGCAAATTGTGTATTTAGTGTAAAGCAAGGATTTGCCTATGCACTAGTACCATGCGTAAACCAATGGCCTTAAGCGTACAAAAAGAACACCCGGGATTCGAACTCAGTACCTTTGGGTTCAGAGTCCGGAGCCCTTCCATCGGGCCACTGCTCTTCTTACTCAAATTGCGTTCGAGTTTAATTTAAAACTCTCCAACATCAAGTCAACAACGGCCAAAATGTAAACCAACGGTATATAGCTAGGTGCGCCATTCGAACCCGGTACCATGGGGTTCGGGGTTCGGGGTTCGGAGTCCCGATCCTTGTCCACAACGCCAGTGGTCCTCTGCCTTATTTGCATTTTAATGTAATATAGTATGTCAGAATGAATTGACACCGTCTAAGTAGAGAAGTATAATCAGATTCGATGAAAGGATTGGAACCGGATACGACGAAGTTGTGCCATGCGCAGGGCCAGTTATTTCGCCGGTGTTCTGGATAAATAAAATGCACGGGACTGAAACGAGGAATAGCCTTTATTACAGCAACCGAAAGAGTCTCTAAAAGTGGGACGAATGGGGGGGGGGCATAATCAGACCGATGGCGTAATGTGGACAACAAATCCATTATACATTATATTTTTAGTCTAAGTAATTAACCTCTAAATATACATGGCAAGGATTCTTTTTCTTGATTTTTCTTCTTTTTTTCCTTCTTCTTTTTTAATATTCGAGTTTATCAATTTCATATAGTAATAATAAAGATAAAGATAATAAGATTGCATACAATCAATTCAGATTTAACAGCAAAGACAATTTATATAAATAAAAATAAAATTTAAAAGGAGTTTAAACGTCAATAGTGTGTATGTGTAAAAAAAACACACACAACAACATTTTGACATTGTGATGAAGCTGCCATACGGTACTAGTCACTGTGCCAGACATGAGCCCATTTTGAAGTCATTTGTAAACATTGATGTAAGATAGGCTATACACGTCTGCAAGTAAATAATTCAATATAATAATAGAAATTCCATGATAATCAACGGGAAAACAGCAAACGATACTGAATCACAGGGAGCAATAACACGCTATCGCCCATTGTGTTGTGGAGAGTACATACAAAAGCATACCACCGGCCAAACGTAATGTGTCAAATTGAACAACATACAGCTACAAACATACACAGGGTAAACATTGCTATTATCAGTACTCTCAGGGGTCTGAGAGACTTATTATGGAACTAGAATAAACGAGTACACATTATTCTTGCCTGAACAGTAAGTTGAAGATTAAAACCATGACAAAAATGCTGTAATTATCGTCCACGGAGACAGCCAGATTCAAGCGTGACTGGAGACCATTTTGAATACACGTGTTTGCGGCACATTGTCGGGTACCCTGAATAAAGCATCGATTAAATGATAACAGACCAACTAGGGTACCCGACTATACATTCTCTTTTGGCACGGTTTGAAAACTCTGCCCTCACAAAATGAACCAGCGGGGGGAAATTGGATACTTTGTTACGCCTTTCCTACTCAAAATGGTGTAAAGACAACAGTTGAAGTCCAAAACAGTCCATTTCTCATTTTTTGTGTAAAAGTATTCAAGCGAAAGTGTGAGACACTATAAAAAAAATAAATAAATACAAATAAATAAAAAATTTAAAAATAACAAATACATAAATTAGTGATAACATAACTCAAGACATTGGAATATCTTAGATGGTTTATAAAATGTTGCTTCATAAATGGTCAAGCTCACACACTAAGTAAAAATGCATACACGAGGCTTCATACGTGTGTATGGTCAAGCACACACAAATTTGTTTCAATGTAAATATACAAGCATTCTTTGATATATATAAAATTTTTAAAAAAACCAAATTGATGTGATAGATGGTTTTTAAAAATTCCCAATATTTCCCCAAATTTAGCAAACACTCTGGGTCAACTTAAAAATAAGAGATTTTGTAGTGCTTTTGTGCAACATCATGAGTACAAAATTACAGCCATAGGCCTATTTTGGCTCAAAATTGATAAAAATGTATTGCTTACCTCTTAGGTTTTTTTTCCATATACCATTTAATTATGATATCTCTCATATTTATTTGAAAAAAACCCCAACTGTTTCAGACAAAATTATACAGGTTTTCCCGGCCATTATACATGTAAACGAAAACTCACGCAAGAGATGCGGTGGTCTCAAGATTGGCTAATTAAATATTCATGTCATCATAACCTAGTAAACAAAGTAATTATGTTGAGCTAATTACATTTAACTATAATTTCATGACCTAAGCTTTAATCAGATGTAAGATCGTTGTACTAAGCTAAGTATGGCTTTTGGAGGCCAGCATTCAGGTACAAATTTGACGGATGGAAAGCATAAGAAGACGTAGACATAAGCTGATCCGGGTTTTTTTTTTGTGTGGTTGTTGTTGCTTTAATTAAACGCTCCAGACCTTTAAAGTTAATCTGACTTTGAGATTCATTCACCTTTGAAAAGCAGCAGCGCAGTGATAGTGCACATAAAAAGAAAAAGAAAAGCAAAAAAAAGAGGAAAATGCGTGTTTGGAAAATCAAAATGTAGTGAACGATCGCAATCGCTATCGCGGCCAAAAAATGCCATTAGAGGATGGTGGCCCCCTGCAGCGTCCCCTTTCCAAAATAAAAGCATAGCACCCCCTCCCCCACTGACAAACACATTCTCCCTGCCCCCCCCCCCCCCACTTAAAAGCAAAGCCCCCTGTCTGCCCCCCCCCCCCCCTTCACCGAAAAAGTCCTGGCTACACCGCTGTTTTGACTTCAAACGTGCCTAAAAACCTAAACCTGATCTTCATTCTGATACTGACTCCAAAACTGATTTAAACCTGACCCTAAACCTGGCCTTAATTGTTACCTTCATTCAAACTGATCCATGTGCCTTATGACGCCTATTCGTACCCTCATCCCACCTGGTTCAAAAGTTGTAACTTTTTTGGTTTGAAATTTCCGTTTGGACCAGAAGAAAGGTCAAATTGGGATCGCGTTTTTGAATAAATAAGCTATATGACTTGATGACATGGTTCAGGAAAAATGTGATTATTTATACTTGAACGTCTTGTTTAGGACTGGAAGGAAAGATCAAATTGGGGACACGTTTTTGAGGTAAAATGGAAAGTATGTAAACATTTTAAAAGTCAGCTCAATAATGTGAATTTTTGACATGTGGTTCAGGAAATATTGTTTTTCTTTTCTTTTCTTTTAGAGCTTCCCGTTTGGACCGGAATAAAGGTTGAAGTGGGTGATCTATGTCCAAACAGCTGATAAATGCAAACCTTGATTTCTTTATTTATTTCTATGTTATCTTTTTCAGTCACCTGCCGCAAAAGAATATTTGCTTGCACATAAAGTGAAATTGTAAAACCGTTTTTAAAAGCTTTCAATTTTGTGAGAAATAAAACGGCGCAATGCTCAAATTTGTTCCTTATTTGCAAAAAAAATGACCAGGAAAAACATATTTTATTTTCAGTTTAAATAAATCCAGGACTCAGTACAACAAAAACCTTCATAAACGTTTAGCCCCACATTGAAGAAACAATAAGGACTTACCACAACGTTTACTGTAACAAATTCATTCAAATATCACAAACAGACAGAAAAGAACAAAATTCACGAGGTGTGACACAAATTTGGAAATGACATGGACATTTGAATCTCAAGGTATTTTAATTCCACATGACAATATTTAAATTCTGTTCATAAGAAAAATAGTCTATGTTAATACCTTTCCATTATTTACAACCTGTACACAAATTATTCTAATTACATGGTATGGTTCCCACGAAGTTCCAGCAAAGCTTTAACAAGGTTGTAGGGACTGCACCTTTTAGTTGGTAAAAATTTGTGCTTAAAAACATCGATTTAAAACCATGTAGCCCATCATGCCAATCTATCAAACTTGACTTCTAGGCCCATTTCACAGAGCTGCTTAAGCAGAAAACAATTTTGCTTACCGGAATAAGGTTAACGGCCAAAATACCATTCCACATATGAGATTGGTTTCCTGCAAATGTTTTCTTAGCAGAAAATTATTAAGCACAACTTTCTGCTTACAACTCTATGAAAAGGCAAAGGCAAAGTTCAAAGCAATATGCACTTCCAGATGTGGGCTTTTGAATATCCTTTGTGTGGTAATGAGGTCAGAGGTGGGTGCAGTTTATGCACCACACACCTCAAAAGGGAACAAACCTCTTGCTACTGCAATGAGCCGATACTACGTCTTGGTCATCAAATCATACAAAGACAAAGAGCATTAGGAGTAACAACGGTGCATGCTACTAATAATAAAACACATGCAGATGATGCACTACTACAGCAAATTTTACCACTTTGGTGTAGTTGATGTCATTGTTACAGTCCTCTACCTAGAAAGAATTAAAGGCATTCTTACAATGAAAAAGTACAGTTGTTTTTGCATGGAAGATTCATTAGAATCAGCCGATTGTCTTGAAATACAGACCATGTATTGTCTAACATAACCTAATATAGTACACAAGTGTTCACACCTACTTGGGGATAGCTGCCCATTTTGTATCTAAACTTTGGCTCTGGCTCTAGTGCTGGATGTGGCTTGGCCATCACTTGTGTTCAGTGTGTGCATTTTGCACTGTGGTTCAAAATCAAACAGAGCTCAGAGCCTGAGGTGAGGTTTGGAAAATCCCTTTAGTTTCAGCTTTAGCTATAAGCCAAGTTTTGCGCTCTTCTTTGTACTATCTATACCAAAGTGATCCTCCAATCCATAGAGCTGCTTAGCCACAAATTTGCTTAGCACAAAAACCTTGCTTGGCAAGAACATCAGCAGCCAACATATGAGGTATTGCAAGATTCTGAAGGAGTTTGAAAATCTCTTTAAGGAATCCAGGACCCAATAGACCCCTGTACTGACGTCATGGTTTGTTTACTGCGTTGCTTAGTGTTGTAACTGGGTACTGCATTTCTGACAGTTGAGCAGAGACACAATGGGTTCCTATTCTTCTGTAAGTGGGAAATCGTCATCAATATTAAGGTCTATGTCATGTCTCAGCTTACCAGTGAACTGTGAGGTTATGAAACTAGGCCGGGGCGTATTATAATTGAATATTCCGCCCTGAGGTTCAGAGTTCTTAGAAATTGGTTTTTCTGCCAATGTTATTTAATATAATAACAGATAGAATGTAAATGCAATTCTTGTGATAATGACCAACGCACAGGTAAGTCTGATTTTGCAAGAACCTGCCACATGTTTGTAAAGCAAAGAAATAAGTTGCCGAGGAAAAATGGTATACCAGTCAAATGTATCTGTGTTTTTAATAGCTTAGAACTGGCTCCTTAATCATTTGCTCTGAAGATTAAGCAATTTGCTAAATAGCTTTATAAAATTGGGCCAAGATTGGTATTTGTGTCAGTGACACTGATAAGAAAAGTTTTTTGTGCTTACCGTTTACAAAAGCACAGCTAATGCTGAGAATAATGTAATGTCCTTTTAAAATTACTTGTTAATTATTGCTCCAACAACAAGATCACAATTTATCAACAGAAAAAGGTGATTGTTGCAAAGTTCTAGATACAACCGTTAATGTTGTTGGTGGTACAGTTAAAATAATGTCGAAATAATGTTAGAAATTGGAAAAATTCTCAGCACCTTCGAGTAAGGTTTGATTGCGTTTGGGGTGGGCTGGATTTATCACCTCCTCCAATACACCCTACAATAAAAATCACCATCAAATCATATCTTACAATAATGTTCTAATATTACAAATCTGGCACAAAATGTTTAAGTCACTCTCTTCACACACCATGCACATTAAATTTAAAATAAAACCAAAAAACTAAATCATACATCAGCTTTTAAAGCCCAAATACACATCACTGACATTTCAGTGCGTCATTTTTCACTAAATTTGAACCATGATCCCCACCCAGTTTCAATAACACAGTAGTTTTGTTTTGGAAAATGTTGTCACCTGTTTCACTCTTACATTTTTCGTTTTGCTTGATTGTAGTTTTTTAAAAATGGTATGAAGATGGTCATGGTAAAAAAACTTCCCTTCAAATACTTTTATTTGAAATGCTACAGTTTGTAAGAAATGAGTCAAACAATTAGTTCTGATCTCGAGAGTTTGAAAACCTGTGTTGAAAATAGGACCAAGGATTTTTACTATTATCTTGGACTTATTGAGCTTAAAATATCACAAGTTTGTTTTTTCAAGTATATCACATATGTGTGTGAAAGACAGCCTTAGACAATTACCAATATTGACAGGATGCTTTTTAAAGAACAAAGCAGACATTTTTGCAAAACATATTGTAACTTCATTTATATATTTTTTCTAAATTGCACCTTGTCCTGTTTGTCTCTAGACTTGGTTCCAAGTCTGTGATGGTGTTTTTTGTGTACCTGATAAATGCCTGAGATAGCGTCCTCTTGTGGCTAGAGAGAGCATAGAGAAAGGACCATGTGGTGATTTCTTTCTGTTAGAACATGTGATAGCCAATCTGCGGGAGTGACTTGCGTAGCTGATGCAGATAAACACCGCAATGTCAGACTTGAAATCAAGTCTAGTTTGTCTCCCTCTTTCTGTCTAGGAGCTTTGTTTTAACAGTTCACTTTAGACCCAAGAACCTGGAACTAGTGACACCATTATTGGTTGTTTGAGATTAAACAATCTCTCCGATAGAGTGTATTTGGGCTTTAAACCACTGCAAAAAAATATACAGAGTTACTTCATCTTAAACCATTAGACTAATCACAACATCTATATAAATAAAATATGGAATAAATCTATCAATCCTTAATATTTCAACATAAAAACTAATCATTTAAAATTGTGTAAACTAAAAGTAAGTCCTGATCTTTATGGCAAAACTCCGGTAAATATTTCAGGCATCAAACCTAGAAATGTTCAATTTGTTTAAAGCATTTACACCACTTGCTCATAAGCTCAGCCAACAACACATTTTGATTACAGAAAGGTACAACGAGGCAAAGGTTAGTTCCAATCAATCATTGAACCACTGAAAGGTGCTTATCAATGTCATCTTGTGTTTTGACAACAAAACTATTTTGATCGTGAGCATCAGTAAAAACCATTATTCTTTCCGTGTCAATTATCGTCCATAACAATTCAACCTGAAGGAAAAATGCTAGACCGATTCACAAGGCTGCAATCAGTACGGTGACAGTAAACTCACATGTCCAACAAAAGTCTCACATGTTGTCGATTTGGTTTGCTTGGTTGTGCATTTTTTGAGTTGCATGGTTCAATTACCTAATTCAGCATGCTGCTGAGAGAGAGCTGCAAGGGTTAGTGTGGCTTAATGAGGTCATTTTCATTTTGCAAACGGCACTTCCACTGGAAAATCTTCATGTCTACAGGAAACTTTTGAAGGGGCACCAAGGCCAAGACCAAGGACAACAGATGCCATGGCCTCCGTGGAATTCCAAGCTTTGTTTTTTTTCAGCGAGTACCAGACACCCAGAGAAGTTTTTCTGACCGTCATGATACATTTGAACATCAGGATTTGAATGCAACCGGAGGAGAACAAAGTACACTGAAATGTAAAAACCCCAAAAGAACCCTGGATCTTCACACAACTATCACTTCTTCTTACGCAGCGCTTGAAATGACAACTTGTTGTCAACTGCAAATCTAGTTATTCCATACAGCCATCATGCTTTGTGATTACGGAACAGCTTCAATCCCAGATCAGACTCCCAGCCCAACCCTTGTTTGGGTTCCATTCTTGACTGAGGGACAAAACAAAATGTTTCCCAGTGATTTTACAAGGGACAAAGTGCTTTACGTGTAAATCAGTGAAGGTCAAAACAAAAATGAACTCATTTAAATTGTTTTCTCATATTGTACCTTTCCTAAATACAAAATATCAGATAGAAGGAACATTAATCCATATTGGAACCAATTTAACGGCTCTGCTTACCATAGTATTCTGAGCTTAGGTCCTATGGAATTATAAGCTTTACTGCGCTTGGCAAGCGCAGAATTTTGTGGTAAGCAGAGCTATGAAATCAGACCCTTATCAACACAGTTGTGAGTTATCAACTGAGAACTTAGTGTCTTTGGAGTTTGAAGACTTCTTAAGAGATTTTCCAGTTAAGGCATTACATCAACTCACAGAGCAGTCATCTTGGGTTCCTTCATACAATGTATGCAACTCAACTCCACCATCATGAGGCTTGGTGCCCAGGCAGACTGGTGCCTTCTTGATCATGACTTCATTGAATGGTCTTTCTGTGCCTGTAGACCAGGACCCCAACACATGTGGATACTGTATTCCTTCGGTGTAGCTTACTTGGATACACACAAATGCCATCCAGGTCCACAGTGACATAAAAAACTCCACTTCTTTATATTCTTATTCTATACATTTTCAGTCTTTTATACTATACAAAATATATAAAGAGATCTAAAAGTTTTGTTGTCTTTTCCGTTTGACATCCATGGCTTCGATGATCGGTCTTCGCTTTTCCTGATACCGCTTTCTGAGTTCTTCAATTTCTTGTTCCATCTGAGGGTCTAAGGCCTGTAATCTGCCCTGCAGGTCGTCATAAGTTAACTTTTTTAACTACAGTGTGGAGAGAGGAATTAAAAATATGTTATCAATAATCAGAAGTGTCACAAGCAGCACTGAAAAATCATGACAAACAAGTAGCAGTTCAGCAATGAGACCACTGTTCTTTTTGGATAGCAGTCTAGCAACGTGACCACAAAATTGTTTAACTAGGGATATGAACATGGCCAAGTTCACATCAATTAGGACAGTTTGAATACAAGGGTAAATCTGGTAAAACAAATTCTGAAATCAGGAAAAAACCTTACAAATCACAGACCTGCACAATTTATTTTAAAACTTTGACAACAATTTTGATATTCTTGATTTTTCATAATAATCTTATTTGGTTGGGCTAACTTCTTCGTTACTTTCAATGCAGAAAATACTCCTTCGCTAATTAGATTGACATAAACATTGCCCTTTGAAACAACAACTCACTGCGAGCAGTTTTGGATTGTTTCTTTTTTTCTGCTTAGCAAAGGTATTCAGGGGTAAGCAGTTTTGTGAGCAAGGTTGGATAATCAATAGAGATGGGAACAAAGGGAGACTTACAAAATCAAAATCCATATCATGAAACGGTCGACTTAGCTCCGTTCTCGTGGGTGTGATTTGCCTGGGTTGGGGTGGGGTTTGCTGACGCCGTTGTTGCTGTGCTAGTTTTTCTTGTTCTTGTTGCTGTTGAGTAAAGGGTGGTGCTGGTGGTAAGAGTTGAGGTGTTTGTAGTTGTTGCTGTTGAAGCATCTGTTGAGGTTCCGCAGATGCTGCTTTGCCTTGCTTGGCCTCAAGCTGACGGTCAAAGTGATCCATGAAGAATGGCCGGTAGTTCTCATTCGCCGAGTCAGTGTTTATTCCTACGGTTTTATCATTAAAAAAGGTAGAAACAAAAATGTAGCACATAAGTGGGAAGGTAATAACCAATCAATATTAAAAAATAAACTAAAAAAAGGTTGTAACAAGAGTTTTTTGTTTTAAACTTTTCAACTTTGCTCTTCAAAGATGTCTGTTAGACTTTCTACTTCCAGTAAATAGTTATTTTTAATTCAGTTGTGATTTTAATTGTATACTGCAAACATGAGCACTCTACTAAATGTAGCTTTAACTTTGGCTGAAGTGCTATATACATTCTACATACATGTGGCTTAAACACTACATTAGGTATAGAAGTATCTCACGTACACACACCTCCTGATGCCTGTTCAAGAGGCAACAGACATTCCTGAAACTCCTTAGGAATATGCAGCCCTGGTATCTAAATTAATAGGTTATTAAAGGGACATGTTGCCTTGGATTGGGCGTTTTGGGCTATAGCATTTGAGAGCGTTTGTTATGAAATGAATGTGATTGGAAAGAAGTTTCAAAAGTAGATTTTAATGATCCACACAAATTTGCCTCGAAATTATGTAGTTTTCCTAACACGGTCCGCCATTTTGTGGAGTCAAAAACGTGGTTCTGCAAAATGGAGGACCGTGTTAGTTCAAGAAGTAAAAGGAAAACCAAACCCATTTTGAGGCATATTTGTGTGGATCATTATATTTTACTTTTAAAACATCTTTTCCAACCGTATTAATTTTAAAACGAACGCTTTCAAATGCTTTTTACAGCCCAAATCGACCAATCCAAGGCAACGTATCCCTTTAATAACCGCACATGCAACTTTGCCGTTGGGAAGAAAGAGAAAAACCAAATTATCTGTTGGGCTGCATAGTTGCATGTCTGAATAGAATCATCCTTCCTCCAAGCTACCAGGGCCCAATTTCACAGCGCTTATGGTAAGAAAATTTTCATGCTAACTGTAGCAGAAAAATGTGCTTAAGCGTATGCGTATCTCACATGTTAGCAAGAAAATTAGGTGGCCAGCTTGGGCGTTCACCATGGATTTGCATCATTACGTCATTATTTTCATACAGTAAGCACCAGAAGGTTAGCATGCCTTTTTGTTTGCTTACAGTTATCAGCGCTATGAAATGGAAACTCGCGCAGTAAGCACAAAAACGGCTGTTAAGCAGCTCTAGGGCTGCTTCAGCACAAAACGCAGCCAAGAACAACATTTTGATGACCAGAATAAGAATACCAGCCAAAATACTATGTCACATGTACAATTTGTGACTGGTATCATTTCTGCTTAGCAGACAATTGTTAAGCAGTATTTTCCAGTTAAGCAGCTCTATGAAATTGGGCCATGGGTGGAGGGGGGTGTTTATACTTTCCTTCATTTTCACAGCAGACACTGGTAACTGAGAAACCAGAACCTGAGTCCAGTGCATTCAACCATTTGGCTGTGTGTCGTGCTACACTAGATTAAAACTTAAAACACTCACTCTTCATGGTAGAGTCACCGTTGATGTCTTCATCTTTATTGATGACCATTGTACCCATATCATTCTCAACCAGTCCATCTGGATCCCCATGTGATATCATGGTCCCTGAGTCTTCATGCATGATCATCGTCCCACTGTCATGCTCCACCATCGTCCCGCTGTCATGATCAACCATCGTTCCACTGCCATGCTCCACCATCGTCCCACTGCCATGCTCGATCATTGTACCACTATCAAGTTCAGTTATGGACTCACTATTATGTAAGATCATGGTGTCAGAGTCTGTTTGGGAGGAATCCTTGGCACCAGCAAGAGCCGTGGCCGATGCTCTCCCTCTTGCTACCATGGTACCACTGTCAACAACCTCTTCCTCATCCTGAACGATCAAACAAAGAATGAAAATTAAAGTCATTTTCTGAGTAAAACATCACATCTTACAACCGTTGGCTAAAGACGCCATGCACTGACCACACATGCTGCCCATGGTTTGCCCCTTCAAAGTCAAACTGCATGTCAAAATATGCAGGGGTGAGGGTCACTACTGACAAGTCTGAAACTGGAAAAAGTCTGAAACTGGAAATTGATTGCTTCATGAAGATCCGTCCGCTTAATGCTTTTGCTAATCAAGAAACTGCAACTGATCACCTAAAAGTCCAACAACAGTTGGAGTTCATTACAAAATATGAAAAAAACAATTTTTTTACCAACGATCTTTCTTAAAAAGTGTACGTTGGTTATTGTTCTTCAATATTAACACGTCGGCGTATAAGTCACAGAAGTTTTTCTCGGGCCAAAATCAACGTACAGTGTACAAGCCGCGGCTTATATGCCAAAGATTAGGATAGTACTTTTACATCGGCATTGTGCAGGTTTTGCATGTGGTGAATTGTCTTGCACTGCCGGATGGAGACATGTTTGGGTGTTTGTGTAAAATCTTGTGAACAAGTTTTAACAGATCGGTCTAGTTGTCCACTCAGCCACTCCAACTTACTCAATCCATTAACCCAATCACCAAACAATCAATTGATTATTATTATTTTGGTATGAATATATTGGGGAACTTTGGTTTCCACGTATACATGTGAATGAAAAAATATATCACACACTTTTACAGGGTCTAGCGTCGGAATATTCTCAAGACTTGTACAGTCTATTATTAACATTACCATGTTAATGTTTAAACAAATTCAATGGATTTGATATTGGACAGCAATATCAAATCCCATTTTTCTTGATTATCTTATTTTAACAGAAATCGTGGCATGCGAGTACAACAAGAGATAAAACAAAATGAAATTGATACATTGATAACATGTTAACAAAAAAACAAAAAACACCAACAAGAATTCACTAAGGGGTTATTCAAAACTATCAATATTTTCATATTTTAATTTTTTTCTCCGACTTTATTTGACCAACCCTCCCAATTTTCAGTTCACATTTCGTTTCTGTGTTTCTTCCTTTTATTTTGTTTTTAAATTGAAAAACAAATTTCAATACATTCTGAATGATTCTGAATGACAACTAAAATAAGTTGCTGAAATTAAAGAATCAATGAACTTGTCAGCCGTTAGTGGCCGTAATACTACATAGAGAGGCTTGCAGTTGGCAACCTGTGAAAACACTTTCAGAGTTACAGTGGCTCTGAAATTAACTGAATCCAAATTTATAAAGCTGCTTACCACCAAAAAAAACCACCAAAAATAAAAACAAATCGTCGATACTTACAGTAACAACAAATAAATTCCACTTTTGAAAGTGATTAATGTAGTTCACTGGTTAGCAAGGATTTTTTGTGCAGAAATTTTGCACAAAGAGACAAATCCTGTCAGTGGAGACTTGTAATAGTAAGCAGAAAATGCTATGGTAAGCAGAATTCCCTCTGAGTTAGCAGCACTGAGATACATAGTGTTAGCCAGAGGGGTGTCTGGGTGTCTTTTGGACACCCTGTCTTAAATTTGGACACCCTGTTTTTTCTGTCACTTACATGTAAATGTATTGCAAGTAAACAATTTCGGCACCCGGGTTTTTAAACTTCCAGCAAATTTGGACACCCTTTTACCAAAACCTTGCTGCGATATATGTAACCGCACCACTGCCCACCACTCTAGTTAGCTTTCTACATGCAAGGTTGCAGTTTTAAGCAAATTTTAAACATAACCATCAACAGCAACAAAGGAAGTAAACAATCATTTATTTTACAAAGCTTTTAAAGTGAGATGCCTCCGTGCTCCTTGCAATTGTTAAAGAACAAAAATCTGCCAACACATTTTCAAACTCATCTCTCATTTTAGGTATGGTCAATTATTCTGGATTCGGAATCAGTGTGAAAATAAACGAAACAAGTGACATTGCACCCCCATGCAAATATCTGAAGTGGTTCTGTGGGTCATATGAAATGCACATATAGAATGCTTAAAAAGCATGATCATTTTGACAATACACTTTACGGTCAAAATGAATCCAGAACAGGTAGTTGGATAACAATTCTCCGATGTCAATTTTGTTGTTGGATTTCCATCGGCACTGAGAACTTCTCCCATGTTTTCTCCCCAATTTCAAACAAGGTTGATCAACAGCAGGTAAAAACCTTGTCCTGGACGCGAATTTTTTTTTCCTGAACCTTTCGGGCAGTGTATGTGGAGTCTAAGCCAATCAGAGCGAGAACGTGACACAATACCGCTTTCTGATTGGTCAATGGCCCACGTACCAATGTACACTGTACTGCCCGAAAGGTTCAGGAAAAAAAAATTCACGTCCTGGACGGTACTTATCCGCTGGTTGTCCTGGACTAATTTGGACAAGGTCCCCTAAGTAGATGACAATTTACTGCAGTCTCATTGATGACCTTTCCTTGCTGGATAAACCCTTACCCCCAAGGGATTTTGGCTTGTGAAAATATTGAAGCACCACTAAAGTTACTGCCTGCAGGGATGTACATGTAACAGAGATGGCTGGAGTAGAATAAATACCCATGAACACTCATCAACCTGGTACATGCAAAAGCTGCGTCCTGAACACCATTTTGTTTTTGTTTTTTTCACTTCATTAGAGGCCACAATCCATGTCCACTGCATATTTAGCACAATGCATTGTGGGTAATGAGTAAAAATGAATGCATGCGAGCCAAGCAACGAACATGAACCTATATTGTACAGTACTTCCACAAAACAATATTGTGTAATAAAAAATGAGCACCAGCACATAAACCCACAGGTTGCAGGTTCAACTCCCTGTAAATTGTTATTTGTTCCCCCACCCCACCCCCCCCCCCCAACAACATAGAAAATAAAAATACTATTAAAGCTCACACACAATGATGGACACATGGATTGCAGGCCTTAACAAATGTGTTCCAACATCCTCAGCATTGGTTTTATCATACAGCAAGAATCATGCTCTATGCATTGGTTGTGCATGGTTGATGCATGGGGGGAAAAAATTGACAAATAATTAGAAAACATCAACAACAATCAAGGTAGGATTGGTCCATGCAGTGATGTCATGTGACTGTCATGTGACATCCGCTTACCGCTCCACCATCTGCCTCGTCTTCTTCCTGTTAGCAATAGAGGATCAAAATGAGTGACTTGTGATACTCAGTCAACTTAAATTAAGATATTTGTTGTATTACGGGATGCATCTAATCTTTCCAACTTCCCAGAAGATGCAGTTCACAGATGTGTTTATTTCAACAATCTTCTTGAACATTAAACCATTGAATGTCAAAGGACCTTGAACAAGTACATTTACCAGCACATGTACTATCTATGTATGTATGAATATGCATACAATAAACAAAAAGCAAGATTTCTACAAATTATTGCTGCATAAATACATGGGCCCCTCAGTCACAAAGTTAAATGCAATACTCGGACCAAGAGTGTAATTCTCAAAAGGGCAAGGCCAAATGTTTTTTTGCAAAGGCATTTCCACTGGAAAATCTTAATTTCTATGGGAAGTTTGGAGATAAATCGGTGTATGGGTAAAGACACTTAATATTGTCTATAGGAAACTTTGAAGGGGCATCAAAGCCAATATCAGGGCCCAATTTCATAGAGCTGCTTATGCAGAAAATAATACTTAACAATTTCCTGCTAAGCAGAAATGAGCAGGATACCAGTCACAATGTTTACACGTAACATGGTAGTTTGGCTGGTAACCTTATTCTGGTAACAAAATTTTATTATGCTTAGCAAATGTTTGTGCTTAAGCAGTAGTTTGGCTGGTAACCTTATTCTGGTAAGCAAAATTTTACTGTGCTTACCAAATTTGTGTGCTTAAGCAGCTCTATGAAATTGGGCCCAGGGCAACAGAGGCCATCTCTGTGGCCACCGTGTAATTCCAGAATGAACCTCATTTACTGCTGGTCATACTCCTCATGTACCAGCCATACATGATTCCATTATTAGATGGCCTAAACTGCATTTTGAATGCAAAGAGGTTTACTGTAAACAATGTCTACATAGAATATGTCTGCCTCACGTAAACAAGTATTTATTTATCTCACGCTTCACATGCTATAGAGGTTTTACTGAAACTTAAGATGTGCGGAGCAAAATAATAAAGCCGCCAGACTTTGGTACTTGTAGCATTACTCAACTGTCTTGCAGGTACGTCATGCTTTTTTTATCAAAAGAAGATAAGTGGATTGCAGTTATTGGACTCGGCAAAATAAACATTTATGCAAATCATATCTTCAAATGAAAAATGGGGCCTTTAGAGCAGGGAAACATAAAATTGCATGACTTTGCATAATTATCATCTGATTGGCATATGGAAATAAAGAAATTCACGGCAGTCACCAATGGGACTCATGAGACAAGTGCAATCAAATAATGCCAAATTATTTTTTAAAACGATGGTGATTCATAACAAAATAAAACATTCAGGTTGATGTAACTTTTGATCCCACAAATATTTTTGTTTCACATTCCCTCTCCACAAAAATCGATCAAAATCTTGTTGCCTTTGAAGAACATAAAGCAGGCAGGTGTGCATTTTTATGCAATGCAGAGCTGATTTGCTTCAAGTGATAAGATCATTTCACTTAATTGTTTTCTCATATGAACGGATTTGGGGTAGTTAGGGTTGACACATCAATGTAGCTTATATAGTACATCATCCAAATGCTTGTTTCTACATTTACACGGTCTCATTTCCTGAAAGTTTAATGGTTGATGGCGGATAAACGAAAATGTTATATTTTGGAAAGCATTTTTCAACAGCTATTTCTTTTGTGTGTTTTTTTTCCCTCCATAAATAAACCCTTGATGATTATTGATAATACTCTAGCAGAGAAGTTTAACAGAAGGGCAATCAACATTGATGTACATTGTATGTAGAACTAGAAGACCCATTGCACAACGCGCATCCCACTTACACGCGCCTATCCTGTCCACCATTTTGGCTGTCAAAATGCACCCAAAGAAATTGACTCCCAAAATGGTGGACATGGTAGATGCGCATTGAGCTGAGGTGCGCCCCCGTTGTGCAAATGGTCAATAATGTGCTGTAAAAAGGATCCAACAAGGTAGTGAAACTACATGTGTCACAAATCACAAGCATACGCGTCTGAGTGGCCAGTTGGTGACCACTTCACTTTTAAGAGAAGCACACAAGGATTGTGACCGATGTACATGTGAACACACCCATACATCATGCCTAATTTACCAATGGTGGAGGCGTAAACTGTTATGTCAGAAAGTGCAGGTACTAAAGTTGTAGGATCCTAATGGTCAGTTTGCATATGCACAAACATTGGTTGCCTGCTCAAAAAAGCTAGCATACATCAGGGCTCAAGTTTTACACTGGACTGCAGGCCCGAGGCCAGTGATTTTAGTGTTGGGCCAGTAAACTCACTCCAGGACAAGTCCGGCAGTCTTGGGATTTTCATTTGAATAATAATACTTTACTTTGTTACTAATATCTTTAAAAAAAAAAATTCAAATGTTGACTTTTGAGTCTGCTAAACCTCGCAACTGTTGAGTATCAGAATATCGACCAATTTACCCACAACACAAGTGAGATCAAGCTTCTCCTTGTGCTTGTTCAAAAATGTTAAACTTTGAAGAAAGTTCGTTCTCATTAAGATGCTGGTCTTGTGAATTAAATTCTGGTCTGGTCAATACTTTGAACTACAAGCCCTGTGGTCTTGTGGAATTTTACCCTCAATTCCAGCCTTGTTCATCTGTTTGTAACTTAACCTGGATTGTTGTGTTTTACTGCTTTCAGGTGAATGATAGTACAAAATGTTAGTTTTTAATGAACCTTGAGTTTGGAAAAACATGTAAAAGGCTCGCCTAGAACTCTACAGTTTCTTGACTAATGGGGTTTAATACTCGTTGAAGCTACCAGCTCACCTGTGTTAAGTCGATATGATTTATGATACGATATATGATTCACATCACATTTACAAACAGGATGCCTTCACTGCTCAAGTCATATGATGTTCCATTCATGATAACTGTACACATTCCTTTCAGTATCATGCAATCATGTGCATATATGAATATTCATGAGACCCTTTACAACAGGTTTTGATGATGCGACTAATGTGTATGGACCTTATGCACTGACGTTATCCCATCACCATGTTGGAGGTAAAACAATGAGGTCATGAAACAATGGCAAACGCACACCTATTTATGTGCGACACAATGGGCCAATGGGCCAATGGGCCAATGAGCAACCTTGAGGGCGCCCTACTGCAGTGACGCCAAGTGCATAAGGTCTAGTGAACACGGTGCAATGTCATGCCAAATGAGCATGCTTCTACCATTGCCTTACCACTATAGTGTACATATCGTGATCATCACCTTTCACAAAGGCCTTAGATAAACCAGACCAGGATGAAAGGACAAGGAAGGGAGGGAAAAGCATGTACAGCATCAGCGACAATAGAAAAGACAAGTGTGATAGAAACAAGAATCTTACAAAACCTTTCGAAATTAGATGTTAATACTAGTTATGGCCATTTGTAGTCTGTCAACAAAAGACACACCTAGCCCCAGGAGAAAAATGCACAATTCAAGTACTACAAAGAAAAAACCATTGAAGGTACATATGACAATGCTCAGAGATGAGGATTCAATGCTGTTTATATCACCACACACCAAAACTACAGGTGTGGACACAAGAAGCGCCAAGCCTTTCTTTCTTTGATGAACAGTTTATGTCACTCAAGAAGTTTTGAAGGCAAAGGAGAATGTACATGTATGGACACTCCTGAAAAAGGCCTGGAAGATGATATGACACTAAATCTTTGAGAAAGTCTCTACTTAGAAAGACTCTAGAAGGGTCGAAATGCCAGGCCGTTAAGACAAATTTTGCATAATATGCCTGGAAAATGTTATTACGCTAAAGTCTTTGAGAAAGACTCTACTCGGGTCGAAATGTCAGGTTGTTAACAAATTTTGCATTTACACCACAGGTCGTTTTGCTTGGTAGAAAGTTTGCAACATTTAATTGCTATCTTGGACTTTTTCTGCCACAGAATCACGGGTCGCTTGGACCAGCAAGCTTGTAAGTCAAGCAGCATGTTCACTAGTTCTCATCTAAAAACCATTTCCTTTGAGTCAATGCTAATAACTTGGGTCATTTTTCATGGTGACTTGCAGCGGTAACTTTGTAATTCCTTAGAAACTTATTCAACAATCTCTGGAGAAATGTTTCTAGGAAAGAATTCTCTACAATAATATATTTTGGTAATTTTGACATGTCAAATGATGAAATCAATCCCCAGAAGACCCATTTCTCCAACATTATTTCACGAAACGGGGAACAACTTTTCAGGGTATTTGGTAAACATCATCTTTCAAATCACATTTCTGAAGAGATTTTTCCATTTCCCTCAAAACAAATTTTCAGGTCAAAACAACAAGTCAACGAGACAAATGAAATCACTGGGATGGGAAAGGGAGAATGGATTTAAAGAAGGGTGTGACAACATCATCTTCTTGGAGGAGGGTGAGGGACTGTGATGGACTGAGATGAGGGGGAAATGAGTCAAAGAGAGGATGGGTTTAAAGGAGGTGAATTGAGGTTAGTTATAGAGGCTGCATCTTTATCTACAAGAGGAGGATGTGGGACTATGATCGGATGAGATGAGGGGGAAATGAGTCAAGGGGAGGATGGATTTGAAGGAGTGAAGTGAAGTTAGTCACAGAGGCTGCATCATCGTGAAAGAGTAGGTGTGAGAAAAAGATGGGATGGGATTAAGGGAAAATTAGGATGAGGAGAGGATGGTTTTGAAGAGTGAGGTGAACTAGAAGAGGTTACTAACCGAGGCTGCATCTTCATCATCCTCTCCATCTTGGGCTTGTAATCTTAACTTCTCCTTCTCCCGGTTCTCATTTGCCTCATTAATCATCTCACGGAGAATGGTCACTGGCTTTGCATTCTTGATGAAAGGATGCTTTGAGAGAAAGACAAGGAACAAATTAGGTCTCAATTGATGAAGATCAAATATCTATGTAGGATGCTTATTTTAAAATATCTTTTTGAATATATCAAATCCATCTTCATAGATGGTTATTTATTGCAAGCAGTGAATTTCTCTGACCACCACAGGGTCCTGTTCTTAGTATCTTGTGTTACCACCAGTCTAATGGCCAAGGTAGCTCATTTCATTTTTATTCAACCCTGTGTATTTCAATTTCTCAATTCTACAGACAAATTCATTGGGATGTCCTGTGCAAGAGTTTTCTGCCATTACTGGAACGCAAATACCCCCGGCGTCAATTTGTTATATGCACCACTGTTATCTCCGACAAATAAAGTTGACACAACTATACAAAACGCCAGCATGATGTGAATTCAGGCCTGAGCTTTTACTGAAATGCAAGCTGAGGGGCCCAGTAATGGCAGAAAACCCTTGTAGGACAAATGTAGTTGATCTGAGGGGTCTTGTCAAAATTAATCCAGGACAGGTAGTCGGATAACAAATCTCTGATGTCAAATTTTTGTTGGATTCCCATCGGACTGTATTTCTAAGAGACATGGTTTTTGAAAGATACACAGTTCTTTGATGCATTAAGACAAGCCCTATGACAATGCACCCCACTGAGCGCTTTGCGATTTGACTGGCTGATTAAATGTACTATAAACAACCTTGCGGTTTTGGAGCGATCTGATCATGGAGCATGGATCTGACAGTTTGGAGGTCATTGTAATTAACTAAGATGTTTAGGGTAGAGGGGTTGATTATAGTGACCCATGAAGAGACCCCCCTGCTTGCTTTCCAGTAGATAGCAATCCAAGTCTCTGCGATTTACAAACAAGAGGGACAACAGGCACTGTGAACTTATCCCATGGTTTCTCCGACACCCAATTTTAACAACAGGTAATTAATGACAGGTAAAACAAAACTTTTCCCAAATGGTACTTCTCCTCTGGTTGTCCTGGACTAATTTTGACAAGGTCCCTAAAATGGATTGGTCTACAATCATGAATACAAAAGAAAAGATCCAATGGTGTAACAACTCAATGCTTCCATCAGTGTGCTCTGATCATCTCCAGGAGACAGCTGTAAAAACCCACATGGGAACCCAAAATTTAAACCCATTAATGTTCTTGTCATGTTGACACTCTGGTGAAGTGCTTCTTACCTGTAGGAGGTCAGTAGCAGTTGCTCTTTCCTCAGGGTTCTTGACCAGGCACTTGGAGGTAAAATCAATCAGCTCTACTGACCAGAGCTCAGGGTCTCTGAATGTAGGAGGGGGTTTTGTGGGAATCATAAAGATCGCCTGCAGAAATACCAAAGACATGAAACCAGCTTTAGATTGAAAACTTTATTTAAAAGACTAGAAACAATGGATCTCTACTTTAATGAAACCCTTTGTTTTTACTTTATTCTCATTGATTGTTTATTCTCTTTATTATGTGCAACAATTTTGTTTTTTTTGTAAGGAAAGAAACCCATTTCTTTTTGCTGCACATGCATAGCTTGCTGTTGCGCGACCATGACTGATACAATGAAAGGTGCAGTCATCGTTGGAAAAGCACCAAATGAATGAAGCTCAAATCCCAATACAGGACATCCGATGCCATGCCCATCCCAGCCCCCTAAGCCCCATTGGATTCATTTCTATTCTCATCATGTAATATGTATCACAGTTTAGGGTGGGTTCCCATTGCCAATTCCTTGACCCCTCCCCCCACGTTTTTGCAAAACGGAGATAAGTTTTCACACTGACGCGACATTAAGATGATTTGACATAGCACATCCCCCTTACCCCTCCCCACCCCTCATCCCAAGCTCACCCCCAACAACCCCCCTTGGGTTCCTCCCTATCCTTAGAGCATTTATCTCAAATCCCTTCCTCCTTACTGATCACCTTGGACTCTTTCTTACCTTCAAAAGATTACCTCATCATACAGTGATATTCCATATCATGACCCCTTACCCCCTCCAACCCATGCCCACTTCCAACAATCCAGCCCCCCCTGGGTACCCTCTTACCCTCATGGGATGTATCTCAGCATATGGAGGCTTCCCTTCACACATCTCTAATGCTGTGATTCCCAACGACCAGATATCTGCCTTACAGTCATAACCAATCTCCTGGATCACCTCGGGCGCCATCCAAAACGGAGTACCGATGACTGTATTGCGTTTAGCCATCGTGTCCTGTAGTGTGAGAAGGGGTAAAGTAGGTCCAGAAAACATCATTAGACAAATTTTGATTTGCCAAATATCGCAACTGCAATACGCCCCATTATCAACATGCACACATAGGACACTTTGGAACACAAGGTGGCAGCAGATTCTCCAAGTAAATTTCCATTCTTTATGTAGTTCTGAGCATGTGCACATTCAATGGATTTACCTCGCAAGTCTACTGCCACCTAGTGTCCTAAAAAGTATCCTATTTAAACCAATTTTACCAAATGGCAGATACTAGTCTGTCCCTTTTCAGAGTGGGATGAGAAAGGGTATCCACAATTACTATTGAATACAGGGAACATGACAAAGATGGTGGTAACATGATTTACTTCTAGCATGTTGGTCAGTCTAGTCTGGCACCCTGTTTCTTTGACCCAAAATGGTTTCTAATCAGAAGTTCTCGATTCTCTCTCAATACATAGCTCAGGGCCCAATTTCATGGCTCTGCTTACCGCCGAATTCTGTGCTTGCGATAACCATTCTCCGCTTACTGTGCAAGCGTCGAATTTCTGTGCTAGCTGTGTAAGCGAAGAATGCCTAGTAACGTGGAGTACGCACAAAAATTCTCTGCTAACCCCTGAAATACGCTTGTCGTAAGCGCGGAATTCCCTGCTTCCGTAAGCGCAGATTCTTTGCTTACGGTAAGCAGAGCCATGAAATTGGGCCCTAGCCAGAACCACTGCCTAGCTAGGTATTAATCACATCAAAGTGAGTTTTCCCATATTGCTGTTAAAAAACGCAACCCTCCATACTTAATAAATGTTAACTCTCTTCTCTTTACCGTGAGTTGACCAGCGACTCCAAAGTCAGCCAGCTTAGCGAAACCATCATTATTCAACAAGATGTTACCAGCCTTGATGTCACGGTGGATCTTACGCATGAAGTGAAGATACTCTAAACCTTTTAGTGTGGACTGCAAAATTGTGGCAACCTCGTCTTCCGTTAACTGCAGCAAGAAATAGGAAGAAACGTAGTTTAACTTGATGGTAATGATGTTATTTATGCCAAATTTGTGTTTTGGGGTGTTTTGTATCCTATAGGTTAAAAAAGCTCTCTTTAGGGTAACATCAAACCCAAGACGCATTTCATCTAGATAAATGAGTATGTCAACATTTGAGGAACATGGGCTGTTCCTGGAGGGAACTATAGGTGTGCACATCTTGTTCAGGTGGAACCAGTCCCGGTTCTTTATAAAAACAATGGAATGCTCCCAATAGGAATGGCCTGTATTCCCTAAGAGAATTCAAGTAGAGAGAAAAAAACAAGTTTTGAAACCCTTCCTATCCACTTTGAGGTCTGTTAACCTGATCTTGAACAATTTGGCAGAACACCTTTCTGAATCCACCAAACTTCCAAACACTTTATCAAGTAGTTTTCAATGCAGGAAGGCAGAACATTGACATTCAACAAAGAACTTGACTCCACTACATTCAATCTCATAACAAGCAGGAAGCATGAGCTGAAGGCATGTGTGGCTTGTCGTGGCTGAGTGGTTTAGTTTAATTGGACCCAAGCTCTGGTGCTGTCAGCAGCAGTGTGTGGGTTTGAATCCCGGTAATGAAACTTGTACCCTTGAGCAAGGCACTTAACCATTATTGCTTCGTAAAAAGTTGGGAAAGTTTTGCATTCTGCTCTACTAGCCAGGCTCCTAGTGGATGATACCCATGCCTACATCCTTACGGACTGTGAAGGGGGTAACCATGTTTCAGCCCCAGGAGTAGGTGGCAACATGCCCCTGGTGACAGTTGGTCTGGGTCGAAAGCCCAAATCACCTTGAAGTGGCTGTCCAGCCTTGTGAGTTGGGCGATATCTCATAAAATAAAATTTTTAAAAAATCCTAACAACCTGATGTATGGTCATTTTGGGTGATTCCACTTTAATTGGTGTGAACTCTGCATCAAGATCATTGGATTGATACAGTTGAGTATACCTAGCCCCGCCTGAGCATCATTCAACGGCAGGAGCGTAGCAAGGTGTTTCAAAGTTGGGCGGCCATTTAGTTATTTTCCATGTGAGCAGTGGCGCTATTCTGTAAAAAATCTTATCAACAGTATCCAACAACCCAGCAGCAACGGTAGGGGAGGCAAGAAAAAACAAAAGTTTTGACTATATTAACTCTACACTTGCTGGTATGAATACCTTGTCCTGTGCAGACGCTGTATACATGTGTGACCAGGCACCTTTAGTGCACTGTACCTTTAAGTTCTGCTGTTGCCTAGCAACAACCATGTGCACTGGACTTCCAACACTTAACTGCTAAGGGTCACTTTTGCTATTACCATTCTTCCACTCACCCCTCTGTGAGGTGGACATGTGAGAGAGATTATTGAGTTACAATTTACAAAGTTGGAGTTTCAGTACAAATACAGAGTTTAGAGGATCATGTTTCTTCACTGACTGAGTGTATATTTCACCACCTGTAGAGTGAGTACCAAATTCTTCATTCTTATTCATATTTCATAGTATTTACTTATAAATCTAAAGGAATTATTGACTCATCAGTGGTGTGGATGACGTTACTGATTGTATGGATGTTTCATGTTTTTATATTGATTATTATAAGGTCATCTTTATATACTTTCCTTGTGATTTTCTGTTGTTTTGGGTTTGGTTTGGAAGCACTAATTAAGCCAGTGTTGTGTCCAATCTTTTCCTTCTTTGGATGTCTTTATTTTATTATAGTTGAACAATCAAGTAATTATTACATTGAAGTCTTTCTCTATGATTGAAGTTGGAGTAATAAGGAACAATATTTGTGTTTGAATTAATTTACCTTGCTATGGAGGAAGGAAGAGAGCCTTTGTTTAGTGCTACTAAAGAAGTAGCTTTAGTTGTAATATAACCTACTTTACATTTTACTGAAGAGGAAGTCTAGATTATTTGTTTCTTTTTAAGGTTCCTTAGTGTTCATATCTTTTTTTCCTACGCTTCTCTATGTCCTATTATTTTCTAGTGTATGTTGCAACTGACTGAGATTTTAGGGTTATTAGTATCCTTAATTTTGTTTGCTTAAAGTGACAGTCAGAGTTCTGTAATTGTTAAGTTTAAAGTGATAATCTGAGGATTGAATAGCATTTGTTCTTCTTATTCAAGAAGTCTTACAACTCACTTTAATTGGAAATCTTTTACTTTTGAAGATTACTTATTGTTGTTATTTTCTTGTGTTCTCTTTATAACCGCCCTCTGTATCAGCCCTTTTTCTTTTTCTTTTGCCTTTGTTTTTGTTCTGTTGGATTACGATTAAATCTCTTGTAAAAGGATACACTGTGTCACACATGTATCATAAGATTTCCACTGAGGGCTTACGAAACTAACCAAATTGTCCATTTTCACCTATGTTTCTTGACAGATCTCATCGGCTAAAATATATTTTTTAAAGAAGACTTAAGAAGATCCAGACTCACCACTGCCACTTGGTTTGCGCTATTTCACTTTAACATTATGTCTGAATTCTTGAGTCTGCCAAACCTGAACAAAAAGTGGGGCGGCCATGGCCAGACAGCTACCTCCGCTGCTGCGCACCTGTTCAATGGTTTGTAACTTACAATAATGCAGAAACTAATTCATCAAAATCAAGATAACACAAGAACTTGGAGGGCAGTCTATCCGCCACTGATTGCTAAACTCACCGTCTTACTACGCCGTCTCATGATGTCAGATACAGATCCTGCTCCACAATATTCCATCACAATCTACAACAAACAACGGAAAACATTTCGAATTAGTATCCACAATAAAATAACAACTGTCATCACTCAATCGAGTGAGATTTGCGGAGACACCGTGTAATGAAATATTTTTTGAGCTGTGGTGGTTCTGAAAAGAACCTGTGGTTTAACAACTTGATGCTTGATCAGTGAACTCTGATTGCCTTCATCACAACAATGAAGAATGATTTCATAAAAGCATTTTAAACAAAATGACTTAAGGCAAAACATAACCTTTTGATTTGAAGAGAAACCAACCAAATGAATGAAATAAAAGTATACAGAAGGTTTGGAAGGGAAATCTGAGAGGTAAAGTACATGTACATGTCCGTCTCAATTATCTTTGCCACAGCGATTTTCCAAGAAATGAAACTGGAAACAAAACCCTAAGTTTTTTTGTGGAAAAAGTTTATTGTTTTGATAAATAATGTAAACCCTCCAAGGTTGTGTTATTTTTAAAAAGTTGTGTGTAAATATGTAGATCATTATTCATGTTATTATCCCAATTGGAACCAAGGAATGATTTGCGCAATGGTCAAATCAAGCAAAGAAAATTGGCTTGAGTTGGAGCTCAAACACATTACCTCTCTAATACAGTTCAAGGTGCTTTAACAGCTGAGCTAACCAGCCCTTATGTTGGTGGGGATCCACTTATATGCATGTACATGTACCAATTCATTGCTCTATGGGGCCAGGTTAAAAACCTTAAAACTTTATCTGTCAATTGGCCAGGGATCGCACCATGGGTATGACCAAACCCCGGTGACGACAGAGGCAGTAGCAGGGATTACATAATGGCACACCTGGCTCTTTATATGGTTGTACACGGAATACATACAGGCAAAGAAATTGACCTTACAACTCATGTCAACAGGAACACAGAAAAGTTAACTAGTAATGGACTGGAACCTGTAACATCTTGAATATTGTACAAGTGCTCCACCAACTGAGCAAACCAGCCATCATCAAATACATGTGTGCTTTGGGTACTTTGTTATTTATTATTATTATACATTTCTGGTAATGAAACCAAGGATGCCTCATAAGTGAACTTAATCACTGTAGCTCGCAAGTCTGAGGAAACCTGTAAACAAGGGTGCTTGCTATGTGAACCAGAAACACAGGGACTGGGGTAGGGGTCAGCCACTCACCCATAAGTCTGTATTCTTGAAGTAACTGCCATAGTACTTGACAACATAAGGACTATCACACTGCTGCATGATAGAGATCTCCTTGATGATCTCTTGGAGGTCGGTATCGACAGGTACCTGCTTGATGGCCAACACCTGACCAGACTCCTTGTGCATTGCCTTGAAGACACTGCCATAGGATCTGTAAGGAAGACGGAATGATTACATATAAACCTTGGCAAGGAAGCAGTGGTGTAACCAGAGGGTGAGAGCGCCCCCTTCAGAACCATCCCCCCCTTAAAAAAAGTGTCTTTGTCCCACTTGCCCCACCCCCAAATGAAAATGTCTAGTTATGCCAGTGCAAGGGAGGTAAGCCTAACAGGTACCTTTTAATATCATGTTCTGAATTAAAACAGTGTTTTTGGCAGCGATCTGTCATATGTACATGTACATGTGTGTGTGTACACAGACTGTACAATATTTGTGAGCATCACAAGTGACCATTTTGACACCCTTATCTTTCAGTTTAGAGCAAACTAATATTTGTCATCAGCCTAGGCCCAATGCTATGGTGCTGCTGGCCAGAATATTAGCACATTTATTTGCAGGCCAGAGAAGCTGTGCTACCCATCGATGCACCAAGCTCTTGACCTTACAAGTATGACCTATACTGACCTTACAAGTATGACCTACATGTATACTGTAGAGGTCAACACATGGTTCCCTGCCCCCCCCCACCTGAATGTAGTACGCCTTTATATGTATGCACTTGCTCAAATCGCCCCCATGTAAAATGTCAACACATCCTTCCGAATTTTGTTCCTCTAGAAATCCCTTTAATCATTCACATGAAAATGTATTTGTTCCAGCCAGATGCAGCCATTAATCTATATGTACCTGAATTCCTCAAACCAAACGTTAACACGCATGCGTAACTCTGCACAAGTTTCATCAATGAAACATACTGATTTCAGAAACCCATCTGTTTGAGATAGCTGAATGAATATTTACCCTTCTCCAAGTTTCTCCAAGATGTCAAAGACTTCCTCTGGCTGCCTGGTCAGACTCTCCTCACTCAGTCTCTTCAGCTGACTGCAATGCAAACAAAAATCAAGCCTCGTCAGATATTTGAGGTTACTAACGAAGCAAATGACAAGTCAACCGGTACCAACAAGCACAAAATAGAGACATTTGGAGACATCAATATCAGGGTTTGCTCTCAATTTTTTCAGTGACCAGCAAGAGAGACCAGTTAGCTTGTTATTTCACTGGTTCACAAACTTTTTCACTTGTCCATATTTAATATTAAATAGGGATGCTTCTCAACACTGAACTAGCCAGCTGGACCACTTGGAGTGAATTTTGACTGGTCCTCGGGTGTTTTAACTGGCATTTGGCCAGCAGACCACTGGAAGAACGCTGATCATGCTGAAACTGAAAATGGCCGAAAAATCAAAATCAAATGACAAGTGATCACAGAATGTGCACAGAATAAATGTGTGGTCCAAGAACTTTAACATAGTTTAAGAAAAGTGTGCAGTCTGCTTCAGAATTGGAAAAAAAGTTTACAATTAGAGGCAAAACAAAAAATATTTAAAGTTGAATGTTATTCAGTGTCCAGGTTTGAAACACCTACATGTACTTTCCATAACACTTCACAAATGGATCAACCATTTGGAACCTTTCAACTGTGCACAAGTTGTGTATGAAAAAAAAAGTTGCACACATGTATGAAATTACATCTATCTAGTCTACCACATAATATCATAGTGCTGGCTAACAAGTAACATACATGTAGTGCATCAATGTATAAGGGAATAAAAGAGTGGCAACGAGGTCTTAAACAGCCGTGAAACTTGTGCGCTCCGTGCAATCATCTGATAGCACCCTCTTGTGACTCAATTCCCTCAACCCATGTTTTAGAACACTCCTCACTGTGTTTATATCGCATGTTTAAACATCACCAGGCAATCTCCTCTCAACCAATCACTATACATATGTAGATTACTGTGCTAGGAATTTATGGGCGTAATCATTCAACAAAATAATCTGATAATGGGTGATAATGAACAATCAGACAATGATAAGGTTAAGGATCATTTGGTTGGTTTGAACTTTTTACGCTTTAACCGTTTCCTTACCATAGGCAACTTTAGTCAACCAAGCTTTACACACAAAAAAGGAACCTTTAGAAGCCTTAGCACAAAGACCATTTGTAATAAAGCTGCAGTATTGTCCATGTCCACCCTCCATACCCAAGCTTACCATCATGGAAAAGAGAAAGATCGGATTTTCCAATGAAATTTAGGTTGCTGTTATAAAAGCTGACTAGAGTGCAGAATTTTCGAGCAAGCACCATGAGCGCCTGCATTGGCGGATAGCGGCGCTATATAAGACTTTGTTATTATTATTACTATTATTAAATGCAATCCTTTCAAATTGGAGTGGAAAGATCCAAAATGCCAAACAGCTGTACAAAGCGTCATACAGTTGTGTTAAAAAAGTGTTTGAGTTTACAGATCACAATGAGGAAACAAAGACCAAGAACTTTGACATTTATTGGTCGATCTCAAAGATTTTTGGAATATTGAAAGGAAATTCAATAAGTAAGACATTTTTGTCACTTATTTTGCTATAAAACATTACCTTTAAGGTGATAATAGATTTTGTAAAAATGGCCTTTGAATGAAAGCTTTCTGTTGTGTAAGAATCTAATAATGTGTGCTTCACACATTTGTCACACTTGATTGATCAAACAATTTAGTCACTGCAATTGTTTATATGTCAAAACAATTCAGTAACGAGAGGGTTAAATGGTTTCTTCACAATTGTTGTGACAATATTCTTAAACCAATGTAACCAAAATCAAGTCAACCAAAATCAGACAGAACCACATGAAGGGATAGATTTTGTGAGATTCCAGAATAGACAAGTCAATCAAGGTTTTAGCCAGGATTTGGGAAAAGGGTGTCATATTTTGCTGGAAATTTAAAAACCTGGGTGTCCAAATTGTTCACTTACAATATATTTACATGTAAGTGACAGATAAAACAGGGTGTCCAAATTTAAAACAGGGTGTCCAAAAGACACTCAGACACACCTCTGGCTAACACTATGAAGTAAATGCATCTTGACCTTCCATTTCATACACTGTATTTAACACAGTCTGTAAGGAGGAGTTGAAGAGGTCAAGTCTTGAGAAACCATTTAAGCATGATGAGAATTAAAGGGTAGATTCAGCCAATTATAAATCAAATTCCAACATTCCAAGCTTAGAATAAACCAATATGGAAAACTCATCATTAATGCTAAGCCCTTGTGCACTTTCTTCAGGGTGAGTTTTGAAATAAGTCACTAATATCGTAGGTCAAAAAAGGGTTGTTGTGTATCCTTCATTGATTTTGGTAATACTGCAAAATGAACTGGTTCCAAAATTAGATGGGAAGCGTACACTTAATAATGGACTGCAGGTAATGTGGTAAAGTAGTTGTAACAATGTGTAATGGGTATTGTTCAATGTTTTACACTGGATATCACACTGCATGCCAGCATGATTTCACAATCAGGAGTAATTTATAAGTCGAGTTTTGCACTTTCTCCAAAGTAAATTTGAAATAAGTCACTAATACAGTGTATCAAGAAAGGATTGTTGTTTAATTAATCTAACCTTTACTTATTTCGGTAATAACGTCATGCAAAATGTACACCAATAGAGTAATTGACAGACTGACCATGGAGAGATTTTCGAAAGATCTTACATGTACACATGTAGATTGGTGACGCCATGAAATTAACATAATGAAAGCTCTTGTACTCAGCCTTGCCATAAATATGTAAAACAATAGCCCATGCATGATTGGCACACAAACATGACAAACAGTGTCAAAGGATACTGATGTCCAAGCAACACTGAACACCAGCAACCATCATGGCACGCTGATTTTGAAGCAATGCTGTACACCACTAGAAAACCTGGCATGGCATCCATCTTGGCAGCTTGATTTATTCTTTAACTTTAACAGCTCTTGGTTTCCCAAGATGCAATGCAGTAAAAAATTTAAGATGCCGCTTGTGCAAAATGGACTAAAATTTGGTTTTTCATAAATGGACCTTTGAAAACATCTGGAAGTATGTAGGTAGTGTAGGTGGGTCTAAAAACTTAGTCTAAACTTCCTCAACCAGTATAACCAGCCTGTAAAAAGTAACATGTAGACCTATTACAAACTTGTTCCACATAAATTATCAAATATCTAAAGAATACTTGATTCAGTTCAAACAAATACATCCAAAAGCGTAAGCGTCCATTTTGAAAACTTTAGAACACCATTTTAGAGATTTGGGAAACTGTCTCAAAGGAGCTGACTTGACAAAGCCCAGAATTCAATATTTGAATAATTGTTAGTGTTTACAGCACTTTGTTGAAGGCTCACAAAGAAAAATGTGAATCCTTATGTTTATGTCTTACTTTCTACCTGTGGTAGTCTGAGATTTTGAAGTGCTAAATATTACCATTGTATTAACAATTCTCAAAAACTTTGTTTCAAATGCTTCCAACTTAAACATAATTCATAGGCCTATAATTACTTTCATGTGTATTGCATCACAAATGATGTCATGATTGGTCAATAAATTAATTTATTTGCATATAAGTAAACAAGCCAGTCTAATGTTTTCACAATTGGCAAACTATATTGTTTTACATGTATTTCCAATTTCAGTTTGTCTCAAAAAGATACATTGAGTGAACATGTAAACAACATTTCTTTCTGAGAATGAGATGTTTTTACAAATATTTTGATTTAACGTCTTTTAATTTACCAGTGATTGTTGAAAGTTTGTTAGTGGTCTGAAATGTTACATGGAAAATTTCACAGTAAGTTGTGGGTAATGGAACCGATAAAATGGAACCAATATTGACATCGGCATTCAGGTACTCGGGGTACCTGGATACCCGAGTACCAGGCACAGGCCTAATTTGAATTCAGTTGAATGAAATTGCCTTCTGGTCTACTGTATGTAAAGTGTTGCGTGTACAGTACATTTTGTAGGCATGACATACCACAGCTTGCTGACATTCCACAGTAAATCCAAATCACCATCACATATTGGGTGTTTGGTAAATGCATACAGACTAGAATACATACCACATTCAACATGCATGACATGTTCACTACAGGCATCAGGGTTCTCCCAGTTTTTTTTCAAAACTGTGGGGCATTCTGGACCAAATTTTTTTGATGTTTGGCCGAAGCACGCTAAATTGAAACAACATCTTTGGAATGTTTTCTACTTGGTGCAATTTGGAGCATTCTTTATGGTTTTCTCTCAATTTTTTGGAGAATTAATTTTGTTTTGGGCGTATCGACCGAAATTTGCGCGTATCGGCACACAATTCGCGCGTATCAGCTCGATCATGCCGATACACAAGCTTGTACATGGGACAGGCCTTGAACTTTGCTCCTAAAGGGGCACGGCAATTTTCCTCAGGTAAGGGGCAATTTATGAGGAAAATGTAAATTTGTATTGGAACTTTGCAAAGAGCACCACAGCAAAAGCACAGGGCACAACGGCAATTGCTGTGGGTGCCGTGGGTTATTTCGAGGCCTGATGGGGGACAAACCCTGGGCATGATACCCAGGCCTGATTGATACTTCACGGACGCAACAGAGGCAACCGTTGCCCCTGGTCATTCATGTCATTGCCTAGGTGCCCCTTGAAAGTTTCAATAGAAATTTACAATAGAGGTGCCCTTTACCAAGGAGAAAACGCCTTGATGCCTCTGCCCTTTCAAAAACCAACATCAGGCCTGGATACCCAAACATACAAAAACTGTGATAACAGTTACACAATAATGCATGACACTTCAAACTCTATGGAATTAATAAAGTTGAAGTGTAATAACCAGAACAACGAATTCTTTATCATGTTTATAGAACGTTATTTGAAATATTTTTTCTTTGAACTGTGCTTAGTGTGCATAACTACTAAAAACCAACCATTTTGAAAAATAATTTTGTGTACTGCAGTCATTTTTACATTCATGATTGGGCCTACATCTACATAGCCCTGCAGACCTGATTATGCATTTCAGAGAGGCAAACCGTCCTGTTTGACCGCAATATTTTTTCTTTGAATCGTGCTTAAACCAACCATTTTGAGAAATAATTTTGTGCACTGCTGTCACTTTCACATTCATGCTTGGGTCTACCTACATGTATAAAAAACATGCACCATACATGTAGCCAATATGCATCAGAGAGGCAAAATGTCCTGTTTGACCGCATACAGCATGTACAGTGGAATCATGAATGTACAAAGTACCGCTGCATGATTTGGGTCCTAAAACATGTAAAAAAACATTGATTTGGAGCAAAAAGATGATCGTGATTCTCCGGCTACGTATGTATTTTGTTATTAAGTCTTTTTCACCATTTGAACAATTTGGAGCTGATTGCCCCCAAAAACATACTAACAGCCGAAGCAGCTGGTAAATACCCAGACCGGCTGGAGCTTTGGCTGTTTAGCCCGTAAACCGGCTATTCCTGCTTGTAGACTCACTGCACAGGTGTGCTTGTCTTGGTGCTCGGCTAGCTGTATCTACATCTTCCACCCCAACACATTGTATGCACACACATGCACACAACCACACATGTATATTGTACACGTTGATGTATGTACAGCCTGAGCGTGGAGACATTCACAAGCACACGTCCACACCCGTGCAGTGAGTCCGCAAGCGGGAATAGCCGATTAGCGGTCTACACAGCCGAAGCTCCACCCAGTCTGTTTTTCCTTGGTTTACGCTGATTGGTCTAAAGATGTTGCTACATGTAGATCACGAAGTACGGGGTTTAAAATCTCAATCTGTCTATTCTTCATGAGCATTTCGCTCAGTCTCTAGTAAGTTTTGGTCTTGCTCAATCTTCAAAATATTTTCTCAATGTTTTGAATGCTATGAATGGATTCATTACACATTAAAGATCAAATCCGTGTTCTTAGAATGTGTAGTGGAAAATTGGGCAAATCCGGTGACTAGTCTGGCAAAAATGGTCGAAACTGCTCATACGGATATTTTTTACCGTGTCTCATTTAAGCCTTCGGTCTGCGACCGTCGGGAGGATGGCGGGTTACGATTATCGCAACTAACCCTGTTGTTGCTCTTAGAGTAGTAGATATACACTGTTAAATGGTATTTTTGCATCGCCCCCCCCCCCCCTTATACATGTGTAAGTCTTTAAAAAAGGAACTCCAAAAGTCCCACTCTGTCACTGTGTAATTACATTCTAACATTTGACAACAAACTAAACAGAGAAAGGACTGACAAAATACAAACAACTGAACTTGGAAAGTTGTAATGATAAAATATGAACAATGATAATGAAACAAGAAGACGAAAAACTTAATCTATGAGTATGAGTATGAATATGATGATGATTATGAAGAAATGATAGTACTTTTTAGTTAATAGTACCGAATAAATCAAATCAAAAATAGCAAAATCTGATTTTAAAAAGTCATACGGAACTTCCTTTCAAAATCCAAATTCTTACCTTGTCGACGTCATTTTAACAGCTTTGTAAGGTAACCAAGTCAAATCATGGTAAATGGAGATAAAATGTGCAACTTTTGGGGCTAATAACCAGTGCCGATAAAGCGGAAATCGCCGCTCTAATTTCGCATGCAGTGCCGTGGGTTAATTGTAAACTGAACCGCACAGAGAGTAGAATCTGGTTGTGGTGACATCATATGTAAAGGTCAAAGTTTATAGAAATGACGCCCTCTTTGGCCGGTTGGGGAAATACGGTTCGGAAGTTTAGACTGTTTCACAGAATTCTATCTGTAACTTGTGTAAACATACACAAAAATAAAAGCATTATGCTCCTACGATACTAGATCTAGTTAGTTTTGTAGAACTATAATTTTGCTACTTTTACGATATAATCGCCAGAGCATAATGGTTTACTTTTACATGGGCGGGATTTGATTATGTAATAATTATTTGATTAAAATGTTATCGTTTAATCGGCGGTGGATTTTTATTCCTACCTCCATGGTTAGACTCTCTCTCAAGAAACTTCTCAAAAACTGTTTTATATCTTTTTATCAGCTTAATTTAAACACAAGGAAAATATATGTTTAATCATATATTCTACACGTAAACAATTATATTAATACAATTGTTTGTGAAATCTGTTTGATTGTTGATCGTTTGAATATATAAATGTTAGAGGTCTTGAACAAAATCCTTGAAATTGAGGTTAACACCCCCCCCCCCCCCCCCCCGCCCCATGCATCCAGCCCCTTCACCGCGTACCCGGAGCATAGCAAGATGGCAGGAACTGTACAGGCGAACGTATTTCGTCTCTTGCAAGATGTTGGAAAAGCGGCGTAAGTTGACCTGGAAATTCTGTGATTTTATTATTTAATTGTGCATTTAACTTGAGAGATACTTAGTGAGGGCAGAGCGTTTTTATTGTGTAAGATTCCAACTGTTTTTGTAACCTTTTTACCGGTGTCATGGGTGGAACGTGGGACCACCGCTGTCTGCTGCATACCCACCAGGTGTGTGCGCTCAAGGGACCCTCTCTGTCTCTGCCGCACACAATAGACTGTACGCGTGGCTCGAGTTGCATAACTTTTTCACGTATCGACTGCTGGCATGATGCTGGCATCTGAACTAAGTTTGAATTCGCCTTAATTTTGTGATTAATAGTTAAGTTTTCATCTGAATAATAATCATAATCTTCAGAAAAGATGATAAATTGAGATAAAAATTACAATGGGATGGATAGGTTGTTTTAACTTTAATTAATTTAAAATACTTATCTACCTTCAATCATCATCGTAATTTAAGTAAATCATTTTTTGATATAATTATCTCTCTACACCAACAACATGCGCTCACCATTGTCATCCTTGTCATACCTCTACCTGCTAAACTATAGCTGCCATCCATAGAGCAAGGAACAGACCTTACTTAAACCACATCAGAAAAATAATTTGAGAAATTTCTTACATATTTCTTTCCTTCGTTTTTTTTTGTCATTTGAAAAAATGGTCTGCCCCGGTGCCCCCTACCCAACCGACATGGATCCCGTCATAACAAGATATTCTGTGTTTATTTCTTAAGATGCCGCTGTCCAGCTCATTCTCAGGCATTCCGGTTAAATCAACCTCGTAGTACTCCTAAACATGTTTGTTCTGGTTCAACAGTATCAGCCAGCCAACCTGAGTATGCATTTGAGGTACAGTATGTAAAAGGGCATTCTTTGCCCTTTGGGACAGACTTTGGGGTGGTCGTTTTGCCAAGAGGGTTTGAGTGATATTTGTGAGGGGTGCTCACTGCTCAGGCCTGGGTTTCATCTTTGAGAGGGCAAGGCCAGTTGCATTTTGCTAATTTGGGGACATTTCATTGGAAAATCTAGAAAAGTCTACGGGAAACGGGGGACACAGCAGTGTCAAGCCATTGGGGAAAACTAGACTGGAAAACAAGTCTTATCATGAAGCATGAGAGCTAACCCCAGTGCAAACTACAAGTAAAGGGAGCAATGTGCTTAGTATAAAGTATTTGATCGTTTACTTGATAAAATGATTTATCAGGATATTCATGGTGGTTCTTACTTGTCAGTATGACATCAAATTTTTTAATTTCTTGAGATCCAAGGATGCTCCCTTCCCTGCCCCCCTCCCCCCATTTCTTTGTCTTATCTTGTTATCCATCTGTCCAGATCTTGCTGCATTTCTGTTGCCCTTTTTTCCATTCATCCATCGTAACATTTTTTCATTTCCTTCCTCATTTAGATGGCATGCTCCAATATCCGGTATGGCAAGGGAGTCACCCAAGAAGTTGGAATGGTAATTTTTAAGACCAAATTTATATGAATATTTTTAAACTCAGTTTGCCCAGTGCAGACTAAACCAAGAGTGAAAAACTCATGACCACCGGACTTGTTCATGAGTTAACTGGCCCCGATGTGAGAATTACTGGCCTCGGGCCTGCAGTGTAGTGGAAAATTCAAGACCTGCTCCTAATGCAATTCAATAAGTGTGTGAAACTTCTAAGACAAAATTGCTCCATACTGGAGTACTGTTGCCACAATTGGGCTTAGCTTCTGCCGGCCATTTATCTTATTCAGATAAAGTGCAGAAGCGTATTTTTAATCCAGTTTGTGAAGAGTTGGGATCACCGCTTTCCCACTGTACAGGTCTGTAGCCAGCCTCTGTTTGTTCGACGGCTATAAGTTACCATGGTAAATGTTCCACCAGTCTGCCCAACCTGGTTTCCAATCAGAGTGTTTGAGTGAGTTCTCACCCATTCACTCTAGCTGTGCCAAGATGTAGAACAAAGAACCTGTTTTACAAGTTATAAGAGGAACTCCTACCTTCAGATGTTTTGGTCTATCCCTTTTTTCTCTTCTTTTTTAATGCCTTGACCAAATGTGACTTGTTAAGTTTTAACTTTACTTGGTCCATCTTTCATGAACAAGTTTAAACAAAAGTAGACATCTTCCCTTTCAGTGGAGAATAATATTGGTTTCTTAGCATGTAGTTTGCCTTATGATTAATTAATTTTGGAATAATGGTTTTATATCCATGCATTTTTTTTCAGGATTTTCAAAATCTCGGGGCGAAGAAAGTATGTGTCATGACAGATAAGCAGGTAACGAATCGTCAAGAACTGTCTTTGTACTGCATTATTATGATCATGGAGTACATACTCAAAAACAGTATTGCGATACATGATTATTGGAAATGGTTTAATGCCATTTAATTTTCAGTCATTCTTAACAGGGTCAAACAAAGAAAGACTAGAGTGAGACTTGAACCTACAACCTGCAGATAACTGTGCAGGTGCTCTACCAACTGAGTTATCTAGCCCCTAATGTTGGGGATCTCCCTATTTTGTCAATATCTTTGTTCGGGGGTGCCAGTCAGAAGCCATTCAACCTGTAAGCGTTGTATAACCAGGTATCCCATCCAAGTTTACAATACAACCTGGGAAGTGGCAGCAGAGGGATCACCTTAAGGGGTTTTATTTCAAATATCAAGTAATAAACCGCATGTTCACATTTTCAGCAAATTTTAATTTAACTAGTGTGCAGAAGTCTGCGGCCACTTGCATAGCATCTTCAAAGTTTCAGTTAGACTAAGTTTTACCATAGAGCAATGGGCTGAGCCGAATTTCATGGCTCTGCTTACTGCCGAATTCTGTGTGTATGATCACCATTCTCCGCTTACTGTGCAAGCGCCGAATTTCTGCGCTAGCTATATAAGCTAAGAATTCCTAGTAGCGTGGAGTAACTTTGCGCATAAGCAAAAGTTCCCTGATAACCCATTAAATACGTTTGACAGAAGCGCAGAACTCCAAGCTTCCGTAAAAAGCACCGATTCTTCGCTTACGGTAAGCAGAGCCATGGGCCAATTTAATAAAGATGTTGAGCAGACATTTTTGCTGAGCAAATTTCTTTGCTTTGCAAGGAATGAGCGGGGTACCAATGGCAACAATGTAAACTTCAGGGATTGTTGGTTGGGAACCCATTTCTGCTTAGCAAGATTTTCCTACGCTTAGCAAGTTTGTGTGCTTACAGTCTGAAATTGGGCCCTAGTCTATTCCTTGAGTTTGAAGCTGACTTTCTTGTGTCATTTTTGTTTCTTCAGATAATGAGTCTGCCCATTATGACTGCAGTGGAGGAATCTCTTCACCGTCATCATGTCAACTATGACGTATTCCAGAATGTCCGAGTAGAACCAACTGATGTCAGGTATATCCTTAGGGGTGTCGGTGGGGTGCTGGGGGAGGCTAGGAGATTGAAGACAGGTAGAGGGATAAGGGTTCAGTGTACAAGTGTCTGTTTGCCACCCTGTTTGGAATTTGAAAGTTTGTTGGTCATATATTTAATTTGGGTTTGAACAAAGAAAAGCTATCCAGCCCTGTGTTGGCGGTCTCCCTATTATTAGTCAATATCTTTGTTCGGGGGTGCCAAAAAAAAAAAAATTACCCAGTCCATTTCCCTTGTGGTTTATTACTTGATATTGGTCATATATTTAACCAGTTCACTTCGGAGGACCCAATAATATGGAATCGCTTATACACTGGCGTTCCAGTTGTTGTGTTTGTTGGTGGTGCTCATGTTAAGCGTAGTTCACAGGTTTAGAAGAGAACTTTTTCTTGTGCGAGTGCATATTCCTTACTAGGCAGTCTTCGCCTACACAGCTAGCGCAGAAATTCAGCGCTTGCCCTTTAAGTGAAGAATGGTGATCCCAAGCGCAGAATTTGGCGGTGAGCAGAGCCATGAAACTGGGCCCAGGTGAAATGAATCACTTACGTTATAAGTACACTTTCTTGTTATCCTCCATGCAGTTTCAAAGAAGCAATAGCGTTTGCCAAAGCTGGTAACTTTGATGCCTTCCTGGCGGTGGGTGGAGGGTCAGTGATGGACACCTGTAAGGCAGCTAACCTCTATGCATCTAACCCTGATGCAGACTTCCTGGACTATGTGAATGCACCCGTAGGGAAAGGGTTACCAGTCAGGGGTCAAGTCAAGCCGCTCTTAGCTGGTAAGTCAAAACGGAGTGGCTCGCTCATTCTAGAGAAGGGCCCATTTTCATAAAGGTGCTTAAGCAGAAAATAAAGCACAAGAAAACCAGGATACCAGTCACAGATCGTACATGTATGTGACATGGTATTTCGGCTGGTACCCTTATTCTGGTAAGCATCATTTTGTTGTGCTGAGCAAGTTTTTTGTGTTGAAGCAGCTCTATGAAATTGGTCTCAGATTCTGACTAGTATAATGTACAAATTTGCTTTTTAAAGTAAACAAGCTGCTATCAACCCTGCTAACTGAATATGCTGGCAAAAATATTTATCAGTGTAACAAGTCACCTCTTGGCAGTTGGGCAGTAATTTACCAGGGGACTATACATGTACAGGTATGCCCAAGCTGTTGGAAATACTTACAGCACAGCATTCCTTTCACTTCTTTTGTAGTTCCAACGACAGCAGGCACAGGTAGCGAAACCACTGGGGTAGCCATCTTTGACTACATGCCGCTCAAGGCTAAGACAGGTGTGTATTTAGTTGCCATGGTGACTGCAATGGTTCAAGTTTACTTTTTTTAGACTAATTGAAATCATAACTAGTCATCTTTATCAAGTTATGTGACACTGTAATGCACAGAATCATCCATGTTTTATTATTATATTTCACAATTTTAAAAACCTATATCCAATAATTGTTTAATACTCACTTTTCTACAAAGTGACAGTTTAGTTTCTACTTGTTTCTAAAGTAACGATTTCAGAAGTCTGTTACTAAATGGCACCTTCTTTGTTGTCCCGTTCAGGAATTGGAAGTCGTGCAATCAGACCATTGCTTGGAATTGTAGACCCGTTACATGTGATGCATATGCCCAACAGAGTAGCTACATACAGTGGGTTTGATGTACTATGGTAAGTTGGAGACGTTAACGGGTCAAGGGTCAAGGAAAACGTGTCAAATGATGATATGAAAAACTTGCAGGTGTTAAAAATGAGTGGGTAAAACAATCCAGTTTTTCTTATCTGCAAGCTTTTTTTTGTGACACAGCTTTTTCGGGCACATCTTTTACCCTAGTAGTCCCCTAATAGTGCCCTGTTTTGTGTAATGCCATGCCATTTTAAGCTTTACGTTACAACTTATTTTAGAACTTGCAAGTTCTAGAAACAATAACTGCAAAAATTTGAAGCTATTTTCCCAAACTTCAGTTTGGTCGCAACTTGAACATTAACAAAGATATTTTTTAAGGTCAATGTGATGTGTTGTAACCAATACAAATACATTATGAACCAGTTCAAGATTTGATTTTTCAAAATGATAATTTTATGACCGCGCAGATTTTGATTTTTGTTTTGAACAGCCAGAGCAAAATTTAATTTTGAGAATATCGTCAAACAGAAACCAAGTAGAGACAACGAACATCTCGTAAAATGCACCAGGATTTCTTTTTCTCATTAGAGAAAACTCTTTGTGTTGACCATGAGTTTTTATTTCCGAATCAAGCCATGCATTAGAGTCGTTCACAGCGATCCCATATGATGAGAGAACTCCACGGCCCAGTAATCCCATTGAGCGTCCAGCCTACCAGGGTAGCAACCCAATCAGTGATATCTGGTCACTACAAGCCATGTCTGCCATCAAGAAGTACTTCATTAGGTAAGACCACACCAGACTAGTATTGAGTCACAGTGCCTTGGGGTTTGTTTTGTCATCACATATACACATAATTATATACAGTGAAATGCATTTTGATTTTGCAAGTCTAAAAAACAATAAAATACACATTTAGCTTAGTTACGCACTAAAAAACACCTGTACCATTTTCTAACAAAAATATACATTTCTACACATTTCAAAAGTATTAAAACAGTAATAAAATGGCAGCCCTACCCCCAACCCCTCACCCAGAAGCTGCAGCCGAGTTTGATAATAATCCAAGAAGCAAGATGCAACATTGTTGCCATTTCAAACACTAGAATATCTTTCTTCACATCTCACATTAATGCAGCGTTCTTTCTCAACAGTGGTCTGCTGGCAAAATGCTAGTTAAACTACCTGAGGACCAGTCAAAACATTGTTGAACTAATCCGGCTGGCTAGTTCAGTGTCGGAAAGCATCCCTATTTAATATGAAATATGGACTAGAGAAAACTCTGGGTAAACTAGCGAAGTGACAAGTTTACTGGTAATGATGGCGAGTTGTTTAAAAAGTTAGGGGCAAACCTGGTATTGATGTCACTTTTGCTTAAATACATGTCGTACAAACATTCGACTGCTAGCTCTCACACGATCAACGCATCGGCGCACCAGACCACATTAGTACAGTCAGTACATGCGAGTAGTCATAAACCTTGGGCATGTTTGCGCGCATACATTAGTGAAATTTTGACATGCTGTCTGAGGCCCAGGAACTGAGCTTGTTTTTAGCGTTAGTGCCGAGTGCTATTGATTCTCACTAAAGTTGGGCCGTGTTCCTTTAAATACATCCTCCAACTTTTTAAAAGTTTTGACTGATGTAAATGTACCTGTACCAAGTTGAATTTCCATAGGTCTTAGTGAGCCAAATATACTCTACTCACCTGACTCAAAAGGAACGAAATCAGAACTAATTTTTGGTTTTCAGAACTATAAGTTCAAGAACTCATCTGCTGCGCTAGTTTTTAATGTGGATATTTTTCTTACTTGTTATTGTTGAGGTCTGTTAATGATCCAGAGGATTTTGAGGCTCGATCTGCAATGCATCTTGCTAGCGTCTTTGCTGGAGTTGGATTTGGTAATGCTGGGGTACATTTATGGTGAGTAAGAAATAGTTATGTTTTATCCATATTTATTTCTGTAAATGAAACTAAGGATGTGTAAAAACAAACATTTGCACTTTACCGTTGGAAGTCTAAAAGACACAGGTAGACCAGGGTGTTTGCAACCAGAAAACTCTGGTAAATCCCAACTCTTCCATCAGAAAACTTTGGTAAATCCCAACTCTTCCATAAAAAACTCTGGTAAATCCCAACTCTTCCATCAGAAAACTCTGGTAAATCCCAACTCTTCCATCAGAAAACTCTGGTAAATCCCAACTCTTCCATCAGAAAACTCTGGTAAATCCCAACTCTTCCATCAGAAAACTCTGGTAAATCCCAACTCTTCCATCAGAAAACTCTGGTAAATCCCAACTCTTCCATCAAAAAACTCTGGTAAATCCCAACTCTTCCATCAGAAAACTCTGGTAAATCCCAACTCTTCCATCAAAAACTCTGGTAAATCCCAACTCTTCCATCAGAAAACTCTGGTAAATCCCAACTCTGCCACCGGAAAACTCTGGTTAAAGCCAACTCTGCCACCGGAAAACTCTAGGTAAATCCCAAAACTTCCATCAGAAAACTCCAGGTATATCACAGCTTTTGAACTTTTGAAGTTGAAATTTGTTGTAATCTCAGTTATCTCAGTTGACCTCCCCCTTTATGGGAAGGAGATGAATATCAAATAATTGTTAGTTTCTTTCATTGAATACTGAATTGTTTATTTCTGCAGTCACGGCATGTCTTACCCCATTGCTGGTATGGTGAAGAAGTTCCAAGCCAAAGAGTACAGCGCAGACCATCCTATTGTGGTAAATTGGTCATGACAATTACATGTACAATTTTTATCAACATGGTTATTGAAAATTTTCCATCCTCTAATTTTCAAGAGCACCTTCCAAGACTAACTTGTGAAAATTGCATGGAAGTATGTGCTGTCTTGTATGTACTGTGCAAGTCTCGTGCATATTCAAACTTCCAGGACTGCTGTGATCCCAACCTTATGGAGTTTTACGTGAGCGAGATCTTGTTTCGTCAATTATTTTAGTTAAGCGTGGTTTTAGACTATGAAAATTATACATGTTTTTGATAATGTAATACTAATTGATACAAAATGTGAAAGTAAAAACAATCCAACACTATAACGAAGAAAACCTGAGAATTAAACTAGTCCTCAGCTTCCAGTTACTTGCAAAATTTTTTAGAATTTGTGCCCACCTCCTATCACCAAACTTATGTAAATGCTTGTTTTGGTCACGCGATGATGCACACTGTAATCACCAGATTGCTAGACACTGATCCTTTTTATTGCAGTATATGGTCATTGAAGGATGTAGCCCTCTGTCAGACTCTTCCATGTTCATTCCTTGCGATCTTCACTATATCATCCCTCCATCTTTTCTTTGGTCTGCCTCTGGATCTTGTTCCTTACTCTGGGTTGCCATTCTGTCATTCTTAATGTCCATCTATAGTCTGTCATCCTTGCTTCGTATCCTGCCCATCTCCATTTCATTTTGTTGACATAGTCTGTGACATCTATCACAAACAACACCACAACACCACTTGAAAAACAAGTCGTTTGTATTATCATAAGCTATAGATTTTATTGAAAAAGACTTATAGTGTAAGATCTACTTTTGGTTCTATCTTCCTACCCTGAATAGCCTCATGGTCTCTCGGTAGTCATGACATCACCAGCTGTATTCCAGTTCACAGCACCCATGTGTCCAGAGAGACATCTACAAGCAGCTGAGGTCCTCGGTAGGTACATGTAGTTATAGAAAATATTTACTTTCGATAACAGTTAGGGAAATTACTGAGCATTGCTTCAAAAGCAATTTTTTATTAATGTTCATCTTTGTACATGACTGTAGTTTTAGACCATTTGTCACAAGCAACTGTAACTCGCTGTCCTTTTTCTGGGATGCCAAAGTGCATGTAAAGACCTGGGCCCAATTTCATAGAGCTGCTCAAGCACAATAAGTTTACGCCTGATTTTCACCAGGCTGACACAAAAAGTCTGCAATCAGATAATAGTCTGAAGTTTCTCATCCCCAAAAAACTTGTTCCACCATGTTCAGATCTGCAACCGTGTTCAGATCTGCAACCGTGTTCAGATCTGCAACCGTGTACAGATCTGCAACCGTGCTCAGATCTGCAAGCGTGTTCAGATCTGCAACCGTGTTCAGATCTGCAACCGTGTTCAGATCTGCAACCATGTTCAGATCTGCAACCATGTTCAGATCTGCAACCGTGTTCAGATCTGCAACCGTGTTCAGATCTGCAACCGTGTTCAGATCTGCAACCGTGTTCAGATCTGCAACCGTGTTCAGATCTGCAACCATGTTCAGATCTGCAACCGTGTTCAGATCTGCAACCGTGTTCAGATCTGCAACCGTGTACAGATCTGCAACCGTGCTCAGATCTGCAAGCGTGTTCAGATCTGCAACCGTGTTCAGATCTGCAACCGTGTTCAGATCTGCAACCATGTTCAGATCTGCAACCATGTTCAGATCTGCAACCATGTTCAGATCTGCAACCGTGTTCAGATCTGCAACCGTGTTCAGATCTGCAACCGTGTTCAGATCTGCAACCGTGTTCAGATCTGCAACCATGTTCAGATCTGCAACCGTGTTCAGATCTGCAACCGTGTTCAGATCTGCAACCGTGTACAGATCTGCAACCGTGCTCAGATCTGCAAGCGTGTTCAGATCTGCAACCGTGTTCAGATCTGCAACCGTGTTCAGATCTGCAACCATGTTCAGATCTGCAACCATGTTCAGATCTGCAACCATGTTCAGATCTGCAACCGTGTTCAGATCTGCAACCGTGTTCAGATCTGCAACCGTGTTCAGATCTGCAACCGTGTTCAGATCTGCAACCGTGTTCAGATCTGCAACCGTGTTCAGATCTGCAACCATGTACAGATCTGCAACCGTGCTCAGATCTATACAGATTTGTAACCAATTTTGTACTTTGACAGGTGCTGATATTACCAATAGGAGGAGGGAAGATGCTGGTAAGGTGGTGGCCGATGTGATGAGGCAATACATGTATGATTTGAAGGTAGATGATGGGCTGCTGGCATTGGGGTACACTAAAGAAGATATTCCAGACCTCGTCAAGGGTACCCTCCCACAGGTAGGAAGAGTTGCTTTTATCTGTTTAAAGAGAACTCCAAGGTCAAATTCCAGTTTCGTGATCCACTCATTTTCCAATAGATAGAATCCCTAGAAAACTGGGAGAAAAGTCTCCAACCTCACGTTAAAATGGTGTAAACTGCCACTGTGTTTGATACCCTTTAAGTGCAGTTTTTGTCAAAATCCAAAAATGTTCAATGTTGTAACTTTTCTAATATATTGGTTGTACGATTTTGTTTAGAGAATTTTTAGTTCATTCCTGATTTTGATATTCAATCCAAACAGCATTGGGTTTGACCTTTTGACTGGCATAAACAAATTCCTCTTTGTATTGTACAGACCCATAAGTTTCTATGTCTGATGACATCACATTTCAAATTTCACTGATCAGATAAAATGACATCTTGCTTCAGTTTTATCAACCCTTCACCAAGTCTGCACACCTCTAAATCTTACACTCTGTCATTCTCTCTTCCAGAAACGTGTGACCAAGCTAGCCCCTCGAGAGCAGACTGAAGAAGATCTAGCTAACATGTTTGAACAATCCATGAAAGTGTACTAAAGCTGATCATGAATGACCAAAGATCTGGGACTAGTGGGAGACTTCCAGGGTTTGTACTTGGCAGCATACTTGTCCAGTAAATCCAATTTTTGTTTTAAATTTCTGGGTTTGGGGTGTTTTATTTTCCCAATGATGGTAGCTAATTTTGTGATTTTTTTAATTATTTTTTTCTTGAGGAACTGAAGACAAGTGAGTATATTTCTGCTGTTTATTTTCTATGATTTTCTGGGGATCAGGCATTTGTCGTCCCTCCCAACCATCCCCAAAATTAGAAGATCGCAAATGTTTTCACCCCCAGGTCATTTCAGAGGTTTGCAGGTTTGACAATTAAGCAAAGTTCACTGTGATAAACGTTGACTTCATTTTAATGGGATGCTTCTCAAATTCTAATATCTGTTTATTCTTTTTGCAAAATACTTTGATGACACATTGAATTTCTGTCCAATTTGTGTGTGATTAAATTAAACATTTGCCAAATATGAAATACCTTAATCATTGTGTTAATTGTCTTCCAATAAAACTATTTCTTAATCATGTCATACATCCAAATCATATATTTTTAACATGTAATTTTTTGACAAGCATTATAGACTTTCAGCTGGATTACCAAATGATATATTTCTGTGATAAAATTTTAAAATTTAATATTTAATGTAAAATAATGTGAATAAATTTTGAAGATGAAAACTACCTAATGAATTTTTAGTTGGTTAATTTGAAAAGTATGTCAGTACAGGATATTAAAAAGAGCTGTGTCGTCATGATCAAAGCAGGCCTGTGGCTGTACATGGAATTATGATAAACTCTCACCCAATTCCTGCACACGCGCTCTCCGTAGTTTTGATAATGAGGGCGCGCACTTGCAGGAAATGCGTGAGATTTCATAATTCCATGTACAGCCACAGGCCTGCTTTGATCATGACGACACAGCCCCCTTAATAGGTTTATTTGTGAATCTACACTTTAAATACACATGTGAGCATACAAAAACATTAGTGGTGGTCACCGGTGAATCTGCCATCTGTACCATGGAACTAGGCACTGCACTTCTACAGAAGGCACTTGCCGGGGTAAAGGCACTGTAGACCTTCGGTTGACAAAAGAAGCACCAGGTAAAAATGGCCAATTCTAACTGACATTCAATGGGCTACTTTTGGGGACACTAGGTGGCAGCAGACTTATCAGAATTGAGTGTGCGGGTGTGCAACGCTAAATGGAGAGAAACTCGTGCATGGAGCCTCGCTCATGCCATGAATCAAATGTAAACCCGCAACTTTTTCTGTAAATCAAAGATTTGAAGGTGATGGCTTTTATGGAATGTTGAAAAAAAGGGTCCAATATTTGTGCACTTGGGATTGTTTCTGGAGTATTTTGGGTACACTTGCCCTATTAATTTTGCTGAAGAGGGTTTTTTTTGTCTGGCCAGTTTACTCATTCAGGGGTGTTTTTATTTTGGATGAGCCGAGCTCAAAAGCTAAACCGCTAACCTAAAATTGAAAAGAAAAGAAGTGAAAATGAAGTTTAGTCATCAGAACGTATATTTGATATGTTTCCAAGAGGCTGAGAAAGCTGTACATACCTTGTTTGATTATTTCGCATTGGTTGCTGTGGGAAGGTCTAGGTGGCAACAGCTTAAATCCAATTCCTGTCAAAAAATGTGTGCTTAGTACAGAAAAAACAATTGAAATTACCCAGTATGACTGCTGTCACACCCTATCTCTAAACCTCTCTAAATAATTACAGCTCTGACTAACCCCTCAGATCAACCATCATGACTCCAATTAGGGGACAGAATCCACAAGACTGCAGCGCTTGTAGCTCAAAACTTTCACTGGACCAGAACAAATATTTGTTACAAGACCGGAATCAAAATGAGAAGAACACTCTACACAGTTTCACATTTGAGCTGTTTTTGTACCAAGCACTAAGAGAAGATTTATCAAGTTTTTCTTGTGGGTAATACTTCAATACTCAATTGATCAGTTTAATTAAAAAATACAGTGACGTGTTGTTATTCAAAAACACAAGACCGCCGGACTTGTACGGTCGTAAGTTTACTGGCCCGGCACTAAAATCACTGGCCTTGGGCCTGCGGTCCAGTGTCAAATTCGAGACCTGATCATGCCAGTCTAACACAAAGCATGTTGAAGTAAAAAACCACATGGGCAACTGACTGGGTAAATTAGAAACAATTTAGGTTTCAAATTTTAGGTGATCCCTCTGCTGCCACTTCCCAGATTATTAAAAACTTGGGTGCGATCCACAGCAGTTAGAGGTTGAATGGCTTCTGACTGACACCCCTGAACAAAGATATTGACAAAATAGGGAGATCGCCAACACTAGGGCTACATAGCTCAGTTGGTAGAGTGCAAGCATGTTAACCCTGAGGTGGCAATTTTGTCATTGTTCAACCCAAAATTTTACAAAAAGAAGGAGAACAAACACTTAATATATTTGCATTACTAAGATTTATTTGGCCTCATTAAAGAATACTAACGAACGCTAATGTAGATGAAAAAAGGAACATATCCATGGCAACGGAAGGATGTCAGACTGCAAAAGCTGGTTTCAAAAACAAAGCCCTTGCAATTCCTTCAAAGCTGCTGCTAATAAATTTTTGCTCGTAAAAATATTAAAGGTTATCAAAATGCCATATAATCAGACAATGAAAATTGAAGGCAAGGTCAACCTGTGGCTGGTGTACATGTCAAATCATGCTAAGCATAATCCACAGTAGCTCCACCTGGGCTCAGTAAGCAGTTTGGGAGTTTAGACTGGAGTCATTTCTCCTGCAGTTGTTGTCTGGTCACTTTTTAATGCTCAAATTGAATTTCTTCAAGTAAAAATGTTGTTGCAACCTCACATGATCTGGAGCAAGTTTTGGCATAGCAGAACTCCGATTAGCAAAGACTGCCATCCTTGCTATACATTTCATTTAGAATTGTGTACAGGTGTTTGCTATCTCTAACGCAACTACACAAGAGCCTGCCCCTAACCATGTGACTAATAGCAACAAATTGTGCATTCACTTGTGACTAAGCAAGATATTGGTCAAGGCATCAAATGTATCTCGCCACCTTGTTCAGATATAACTTGGCTTACTTCATCAAGCTAGTAAGCACACTTTGTTTCTCAGCACAGATAAATCTTGCTTAGCATTAGCAATGTATCAGCCAATCTACCATGAATTCCACACTACTTGGACTAGTGCAACTTTTGCTTAGTAAATACATTTTCTTAGCAATAGTTTCTGCTTACCAGCTTTATGAACTTAAGTCTCTGTTGTTTAAGCTTATTGTCCAGTAAAAACAACTGAAGTCCTTGTTCAGACTGTTTAAAGACCAGGACCTCTATTCTTCAATGTTCATAGTTTTACTTGTCTTTTTTTTTCAATGTCAAAAGTTTTCTATCATCAATCCTTCCGCGACCATGGACAAATTCTCTAAAAAGAAACACAAGTACAATATAAGAAAGTCAGTATATTATTGTATATTCATAGTATGTTTCAAAAAATCTAATACACTTTAAGTGTAGAGCAGCTGCCTGGATGGACAGTGGTGAAAACCAACCCCAAATGAACTTGTGCTGAATATTCATGAACAAAATGATGTAGATGCTACTCATGAATATGTAAGCATGATGTCATTGATATTTTTAACCACAACATGGGAACTTCAACTACATGTAAAACAAACAGTATTAAGGGTTGGTCTATCACACCAGAGCCATGGCATGTATATCTGCTTAGCAAAGCAAAGTTTGCTTAGCAGATACAGGTTACCAGCCAAAATCTGGTTGCAACTGGTACCTTGTACAATATTTCCTTGCAAAATTTCTGCTGAACACCTCTTTGGAATAGACCTTTATCATGCTGCCACCATCTTGGTCATGTTCCCTGTATCCAGTAATAGTATAGGATGCTAATATTCACTGTACAAAAAAGGTACCAGACTATTTTTCCTTCCAGCCTCGGTCTGGTTACATTGAGTTGAATGGGAGAAAATCAAGATGGCTGCACCACGATAAAGGTCTATTAGAACCATTAGACACAAAACAAATATTTGCAACCTTTGCACATTTTTTTCAAACAGCCGATTCCACAGTTACTTGCATTACACAGACCTAACAAAACACAAATATGGATTTCTGATTGACTTTCACGACTTGTTATGTTGACATTGCATCAACACTTGAAGTCACAGAAATCATTCCAAGAACCAGATTAGTTTGACCTATGGCCAAGGTAATGCAAGTCAAACTGTAGTGCTATAGAAATTAACTCTTTTTTTAATGTTGCAGTCCAAACCTACAGACCCTTTGCAAATGTTTCCATCACCTTCTGTCTGAACAATTTTGATGGGTCAATTTGTTAGGCCTACAATTTGTCACTGACTGCCCCAATTTCATCCACGTTGGGCCTCATACTTGTACATGTACTTCAGCATGATCCCCCACCCTCCAAACCCACCACACAGTGCATACAGTGTAGTGCATGGCACATTTGCAATGGGTCTATTAATTTTGTAATCTACAATAATATCTACAGTTTCTCCTTTTCAGACAGTCCTACACAACGTAGGCTGAAAAGCAATAATGCCCATACAGAAACCCTCTTACATAATCAACGCTACTTTTGGATTGCTGTTTTATTTCGGTGGATAACCTGCAGGTGAAGTAGGTGCATCTATGTTATACTTTTTACTCAAAAATGCACTGGTGAGAGATGCACAAGGCAAAATGTCTTCAAGCTTTAACAGTGATGTGTTGAGACAAAAAGATTTTGATACTTTTTTATTAAAGCTACCAAATAACTGCTTTTAGAATTATCTCAATATTGCATATCATTACGTGACAGAAAGGACCGGTTTCCTTTTGTTGTGGACCATTACACAATTGTTTTGGGTTAGTAAAACCAGTTACTGGTCATTGTTTTGACCATTACACCAGAGTTTGGGTTAGCGAAACACTTACTGGCCATTGTTTTTTACCATGACACCAGAATTTAGTTTAGCAAAAGCACTTACTGATCATCGTTGTTGACCATTATACCAGAGTTCGGGTTAGCATAACCAGTTATTGGATATTGTTGTTGACCACTATACAAGAGTTTGTGTTAGCATAACCAGTTACTGACCATTATTACTGGTTACAACTAATTATAGTCTGATCTTAGAAACATTTGCATGGAAGCAGCAAGGTCAAAGTTCACACACGGCTCAGATTCACAAAGGTGTTCAGCAGAAAAATATTACCAAGCAAATGTATCTGCTAAGCTTAAATCACATGCAAACCAGTAATATATGTGAATTGCATGACAATTTGGATGGTGGCCAGTGTATGTTAAGCAAGAATCTATTGTGCTAAGAAAGTTTGTATTGCCATGTCTCTTGACCAGTGTCATTTTAAGATACAAGATAATAATATTGTTAACTTCACTTGCATTTATAAGAAAATTGGACTGTTCTGATGAGATTGTAACCGCTGTTAAATTTTCAAATTGTGCACTTTTGGCTGGTGAGCATTTTTTTTTTTTGCAAAAGTGCTTATGTTTATGTATAAATGAAATGATTAAGCGGAATTGTTAGTGCATGCATTCAATACCAAATTACTACGATGTTTTGTGCAAATATGTACATCTCATACATTGAACATGCCACTTTAAAATGGTGAAAATGCGAAAAATTCATTCGACTCAAGAACATGTTTTTACGTCTGAAAGCGTATTCGAGTTTAAGACAACTACTGTTTGAATTTGTTATTTTAAATTTAAGTAAACTATTTGATTAAGTTTTTTTTCAATCAAAGCATTGTTCATGCAAATTACAGAAATCGTGTTAAAATTTGCAAAAAATGCTAGTCTACTAATACTTTGTTAGCATGCTTGCGCACTTCTGACATTCTTGATTGTTAGTAACAATACAAAACAAATCATACAAGATCGCCAAGGTTTGGACTTATTGGACAACGCAATCTTTGGTTGAATATTCAATGCACAATGGTTGAATATTCAAACTGAGCTATTACTTTCTTCATTCAACTGTACAAGATTATTGTTTACTACATCTACAAATTACGTATAACGTTTAACTTTGGCCAAATAAGCTTTAAGACTAAATAATACAAGAACTCAAATGAGATTTTACATTACAATTGGGATAATTACATTATTAAACGTGCAGTGAGTTACAAAGTCAGCAACGTTGCATCACAGGAACAATAACAGCAACAGTGCCTACAACAACGTTGCTTTGACACACTTTGTTCAAAGCAACAATAACAATCTTTTCATCAGAACAACCCCAAACCAAACAACTGTGGGCACTGTTGAACTGAACCATTCACCTTAATTAGGTGTCACAGCCATCCAAGATTAGTCATTATATAATTGTATTACAACGTTGCTGCAATGACATCACAAGCTGATGTACTTCAAGTTCTTGTAACATTTTGACAAATTTAAACACTGCACCAATTTACCTCAAGATTATTAGTATTCTACACAAAAAAATAATCTTGTCATTTTCAGGGTTCTCGGACGGCAAAATCTGTAATTTTTTTGATTGTTTTTTTAGAATCCTCAAAATCTTTCTCTGGTAAAGTTGGTACATTTAATTGATAGTCAAGTCACCCCAAATCCTTATCTCACTGCAGGGTCATGCTAGTCCAGTTCCCTGACTACCAAATGGAAATGTTACACAGTTGATCTAGTCTGTATATTTGTAACTACCAAAAGTCCAGGCAGCTTGTTGATAATCTCAACAACATTACAATTGTGTCGCCCTTTAATCTCATATCTTTATCAGGATCGAATAGTGTTATGAGGTAGTTTGGATTTAGGGTGACTTGACAGTAAATTGATTGGACCAGGTTCACTCTCTGACCTGTGTCCTGGTCTCTAAGCTCCAGCAGAGAACCCCTGCTACTGGCTACCACATAAAGTAGACAATGGTTGATTCAAAGGGGTTGTGTTGTCATAATCAGAGCAGGCATGTGGCTCTACATGGAAACATGAATTCTCGTCCATTTACTGCACACAAAAGCACCCTCTCCATGATATGAAGAAAGGACGCTAACGTGCAGAAACTGATTGAGAGTTCATAATTCCATGTACAGCCACAGCCCTGCTTTGATCATGACGTCACAGCCCCTTTAACCCAACATATAAATTTGTTCTCCAGACAAAATTGTGCCTAACAGAACTTACTTTTCAATAAATGAGGGAAATTCGGCTTGATCTGTACACTTCGAATCCACTTTCCTGTCAGCAAGTCACTTCAAAACATGACAATCCACTGAAAGAGTGTAAAAAAATGTGGACTACACTTACGTCTGGGTCCCTGATCATCAAACACCATTATCATCAAACAAGTAATCGGTACCAGTCTAGCTTTTGACACAGCCTCATGGGAGTCCCATAGCAATTAAAAGAAACAAGATGATCTTTGCTTGGTACTTACAACCTTGCCGTAATGTGGAATCCATATTTTGTAGGACACTGGATGTCAGAGTGCAAAGTCAAATTACACATTGACCCATGCAATTATCTAACTTCAAATGGACAAAAATCTGTAAATTGAAACACATACTTTACTTTCAATGGTGTTTGAAGCACCGTCCAATTTTCAACACCAACAATAAATGACATCATCACCGTCTTCAAAACAAATATATTCATTTTTCTAAAATTTGATTCTCAATGTTAAACTTTTCAAGGATCTAGTGATTTTTGTTTTGCTATTTCCTAGATCAAGACATCCAGCGGACATTACAACATTTGCAAAAACAACACAAATTGAAGCAAAGGAAAAAACACTCGAGCATTTCTTGAATTTAACTTAAGACCACTTTAATTACTTTGTTAGTTATTTAAAAATGTATTTCGAGATAAAATGAGTATATTTGTCGCGAGTGTGAAGAACTTACCCAAGGAGTTATTTCATGGGAAGATTCTGAATCCGATTTGCACTGTAAGGGAAGGAAAGGTTAAAAAGTTTAGAGATGTTTGAAGCTTTGCATGGTGTGGAAATTAAGAAGTAACTATAACTACTGTAGTAAACGGGTACAACCATGTGTAAATCTCTTTTGAGAGGAGTGTCGGCTCTGAAAAGAGCCGGTGTGGTCTCCACGTTTCCAACAGTATACTCAGCTTGCATTTTACTCAGTACTTTCCAGAGTCCTGTGAAAAAAAAACACAGGCATACTACTCAGGCGGGATTCAAACCCATGACCTTTGCCATTTTGGAGCAGATGTCTTACCACTAGACCACTGAGATTGCCCAGTAGCTAGAGGCAGTTCAAATCCTATATTTTAGCAGCGGGTACCGCAACAATTTACTAGATGTTGAATTTGCATCGGGGATAAAAGATATCATTTGGTTTTATGCATACACCGATATGCAAAATAATTGTTCAACACGTCAGCATGAGCTATCCACAATCAACTAAAACTCCACTCACTTCTGGGATCTTTTAGTAGAATCATCATCTTGATCGATTCCGGCCAGGGAACGTAAAGCGGCCATAGCAGCCACATCATGTGATCCCTCAATGTCGGACCCAGAACCATGGCAGACCAGCTTGGGATCAGTTGACACAGCTACCAGGGAAAGATGCTCTTTCTTGTTCGTCTTGGGGTACAATAAGTAACAAATATCAGTTAAATTTCCCACACTTTGTACTAGGCCATAATACCCTGATGCCCACAGTGAAACCTTTGCTAAGAATATGCCACTTTCATTAGAATAGGGCAACATTTCACAGGGGCAGAACAGGTCAAAAAGAAGGGCAAGAGAGGCCAATATGGGACTGACTTCCTGTCTGTAGACATAATTTGATACTGTAAACTCAATACTTTCATTTGAAAACCCTTGATTTAATACTGCACATACACTCAGGAATACATCAGTCTTGAGATGGCTGGTACCTGTATTGCGACCAACCAAAAGATTAGGGTCATGTACATTTCCCCTGATAGGTCTCCCATTGTTGGGAGATCAGTATCTGCAGAGCTTCCAACATTTGCATCTTGCAATCAGGGAGATTTCATACAGCAATCAGGGAGATATTTAGAATTAGATTCAACACAACAGGGAAGAGGTTTCTATAATCAGGGAGATTTTCAAATGTGTTCATCAGAACATGGAAAGATTGGTTTATTGTTTAGAGAACTTTCTGCAGAATCAGGGAGAGTTGGCAGCTCTGGTATCTGGTTTTATTTCACTCTACAAATCGATGATGTAAGTCATTCAGACTACAAGACCCCATGCATCATCACAACACAGTCAAAACGATGACTTGATTTCGTTATTACTTGGCACAGGGGAACATGAGTGATGTAGCCCACAGGGTACATAACCCTGATTGAGACCACCCTTAGTCGTTTCCAGCTCCTTATAACAATATTAGAAATAGCCCCAGGTTCGAGGTTGTAATTACGCTGGTACTAGGTAAATTTATACATGCTCATTTTGCAACTTGCAGTAGGGAACAATGAGGACATAATTCTATAAACAAGCTCTTCATCTGCTTTTTCTATTCTGCCAATTTCGGCATAATCATGTTGGAAGAGAACAACAGATCCCCTTCAGAGTTAGAGGAATCTACAACAACAAGTGTTGCATACTCTATGATGGGGTGCATGGGTTTTGTAGACCCTCAGGGGCAAGTTCGCCTTCGGCGCCATTTGCCCCATCTGATACAAAACACCATGGACCCCCATCATCGAGCATACAACAATTGTATGATGTCAGGGTTCTCCCCATGTACAAGCTAGCATATCAGGCCGATACGCGCAAATTGCGTACCGATACACGCAAATATTGACCCATATGCGCAAATTTCGGCCGATACACACACAAAATAATAATAATAATAATAACTCTCAAAAAAATCGAGAGAAAACCATAAAGAATACTCCAGATTGCACAGTAGAGCTTTTAAAACCAAGATAACACCAAGTAGAAAACATTCTGAAGACCTTGTTTCAATTTAGCGTGCTTCGGCCAAACATCCAAAAAATTTGGTCCAGAATGCCCCACAGTTCTGAAAAAAACTGGGGAGAGCCCTGAATGTTGTAGCTTGGTTTCATAACAACACCTTATATCCACTGATGAGAGTTTGATATGGACAATTGTTGAGTCTAGGCACAGTTTGATTGTGCTCACATAATGCAACATGGTGTTAATGATCATTGTTGCTTTCTGGCTTCACAACAGAACTAATAATAATTGTTTATTTCTTTGTAAATGGTATCCCTTTTCCTTGTGTTTATTGAGTGTCTGTACCTTTTAGAAATATTTTTATCGGCAGACTGAACCTTTAGGTTATAGGAAAATTTATATTTTCCTCCTCAGTCTAGCCTTCTCCATATTTTGTATATCTTTTGTGTGAAATTTTTTATTGGCTAGTGGAGAGAAATAAAATAAAATAAAAAAATATTTAAAAATAATAAAAAATGAAATGAAGGATGAGCCAAGATTCTTCTTATCACTCACCTCTGGGAAGTCAGTGAACTGGAGATGAAGCCCCTGAGCCAAGGCAAGAAACTCCAGCTTCTGGCGAGGGCGCACCAGCTTCTTCTCCACATAGTTCCCAGGACGACCCTTCATAATGCTGTTGGCGGTAGGAGACGACCCAATGCTCAGCAGCTCTCGGGCGATCTCAGAGGTCACACTGCTCATGGTCGGTGGCATTTTCTTGGAGGAGCCAGACACTGGGGTGCCAGGGGCAAGGTTCAAACCTGTGGGGGGAGAAAGGGGGAGATGTTATTGCAGGAAAAGAAATTCATTTCAAATCTACTTTGCTCAATGGAATAATAATTTTAATGCATTATCATTTGAAGGATCTAGGAAATTAAATTCAAGTTAAGATTTGCACTTTCCCGGATTTCCATCATTATGTGTTGACTTAACATTGGCAACTTCTTTTGCTATTAAGTCAGGAATTCCACTAGTTTCATTTGAGTATATCACAAGATCTCTTACATACAAACAAATCAGTCTTTGAATAACTTATATTTGCCCTAGCATTCTGTCTAGGAAGGAGCAATACTATTTTCACTTGCAAAATAAAAGCTAATTGTACACATATTTAGAATAGCCACAAAGCCCAAGATGATTTACCTGAAGATTGAGGTTGTGGTTGCTGAATCGGTGGGGAGTTGGTTGGCCCAGGGAAACCTGCACTCACATTCACACCAGGCATCATCGGGAACAGACCTGGGGCAAGTTTATGGCCTGGTATTGGGGACTCTATTTTCTTCTTGTCTCCACCTAGGGAAAAAAACGGCGTAAAATTTTCAAAATGCCTACCAGTACCAGATACCTACCAATCACTTTTCAGTAATGTAACATACAGGGGCTTATCAAGAGCCAACCTGAAGCTTGACTTGTTTTAGCCATAAACTGGAAAAGATACCTACCAAAGGCCAAATTGAAGCCTAATTGAAGCCTTACTTATCCCCTTTATTTGTGTGGAGTTTACCTACAACATGCCCAACAGGAGCCTATAATACGCCCATAAAACACATTTTAATCAATTTGAACCTGCGACCTCCGGATTAATGTGCTGGCGCTCTACCAACTGAGCTATCAACTCCTAATGTTGACGGTCTCCCTATTTTGTCAATATCTTTGTTCAGGGGTGCCAGTCAGAAGCCATTCAACCTGTAACTGCTGTATAGCCAGGGACCACACCCACATTTTTGATACAGCCTGGAAAGGAGCAGCAGAGGGATCACCTTAAGGACACGCCTTATTTTTATTTCAAATATCAAATAATAAAACCACAAGGGAGGCTAATGGTTTATTATAAATTGTAATGTTGATTTTTCCCCAATTCTTTTACATGAGTGATTTGATCAATGATCGAATCATGTGATTCGTTTCTTTGTCTACTTGCTCAACAAGAGCCTACCAACATTCTCTCATCTCAGTACAGACATACCAGACACCTCCCTAGTGCCTGAAAGACACTAGCTCGTATTTACTTTTTACTGTTGCTATTGTGGTTTCTAACATAAAGTTTTTAATAATTCCTTTCTTCTTTCTTCTTCGTTTTGAGTGCAGCTGCCATTGATTGAAGATAAACGCACTGCCAGACACACCGGGGCGAACCCCTTCTCTTAGTGATAAGTATGTACAAGAGCCTTAATACGAACATTGATAGTACACACGGGACCTACAGCTTTACGCCCCATCCAAAGTACGAAGCAATAATGGTTAAGTGTCTTGCTTAAGGACACAAGTTTCAAGACCGGGTGTCGATCTCACACTCTGCCGATCAGAAACACCGGAGCTTGAGTCCGGTGCTCTGAACCGCTCAGCCATGACATGACACAATGCCAATGGAACACAATTATAGGTGGTTTTTTTTATGTGGACACAATACAGTAATCTATTCCATGTCTCAACGTACCTTTCTTATCAAGACTCTCCTTGAAGGTCACCTTACGATCACCAGAGCTGCTGTCTTCACTCTACAATAAGACAACACATTGCATCACACATTACACTTGTAATCCTGGTACAAACTGTTCTGAGTCATGTTACTTGAGAATCCGGTGTCTTAGAGAAATCTGTGAACCAGAAACACTGGGGTTAAAACCAAGACTCGAACCCACACTCTGCTGATCGGAAAGGACAGAGCCGAGTCCAGCGGTCGATTTCACGAAACGCTAAGACTCGTCTTATCTTGAGTTAGGACGAGTTACTCGTCCTAACTTAGGACGCATCCTAGGAACGATTTCACAAAAGATAGGAAGGGTTCAACGCCTCCTAACTTCCATGGCAACGGCGCTGAACCCGTCCTAACTTAGGACGGGTCTGAGGGTCGTCTTTAGCGGATGATTTTGCGTTATACATGTATGTGTGTGTGTTGCTTACAATGCGCTGCTACTGCTGGCTGACCGCAAAGAGAGACGGGCGATACGAAGAAAACGACCATAGTCCGTCACACACTGGCCCATTTCCGGTGTGACATCATTGTAAAATAAAATAACGCATTAAAAACTGTTCGTTCACTAACTCATAATTAATTAAATTTACAAATTTGTCCAAGTTTTTCAATATCATAATGTGCTAACCATTGATCGTTACCGATGTGACCGACACGGAGGGTTGCGACGACAAGGGGAAATTCATCACACTCACGGCACGTTCTTACACAGTTTTTTTCACTCAATTTGAGTTTGTTCCCCTCCTTTTACTCAACAACCGTACAAAACAGCTTACCTAGGCTTTATCTAAAAACACACATTGATTGTTCACCCATAAAGGTCTAAAAAAAACACATAAATGTTTGAAATTTTGTCGCCAAAGCGGAAACAAAATGGCCGACGATCTGTTTTCCTGAAGGAGAAGAACACGATCACGTGATGTGCTAATCTTACGACCGTTTCATGAACTGGGCAATACACGCATCAAATAGCCGTTGCGCTAGCATTTTTAGCCTCGTCCGAGAATTCGTTTGTGGTATTATAATAGTTACGACTCGTCCTGCTTAAGACGGGTTTTGTGAAATCGATCCTAGGATCGTTTTTAGCTAGGATCGATCTAAGGGCTGGGACTCGTCCTAAGTCCTAGGATCGATCCTAAGTTAGGAAGAGTTTGGTGAAATCGACGGCAGTCCTCTTAACCACTCGGCCACGACACACCAAAGAGAAACGCTTTAAAGAAATGTTAAAGGTAAAGTGAGATTTACTTTTAAAAACCTACAAATAATCCTAACAATGACAGGCCTGCAAGAACTATCCAAGTTCTCCATCACAAGACATAAGAAACAAGTTCCTTGACAAACCTCGGCATTGTTCTTGAGAGCAGACTTTCCTGGGGTATTGGCAGACGCTGGAGGGGACGAGGAGTACCCCATTTCCTTCAGCATTTCCTCAGCAGCAGCACGCTTGGCATTCTTCTTCTTGGGTCCTTTGCCCGTGCATGTTTTGCCATCAGCTGTGACCTGTACAGATAATCACCAACACTTTTAGCTTTTGTGACCATTTTGAAGCAGGACAAATGAGAACAAAAATACAATTTAACAAAACCCAGATGGTGTCATTTTAGATGGGTTTTCCTGGATTAAATGTCAACTTCCTTGGTTGTTCTAAACATTCAACAGAAATGTACAATTTCCACAGAGAGGTGCCCCTTACCAAGGAGAATACGCTTGGTGCCCTTGCGCATTCAAAAATTAAGCAGCAGGTCTGGAGTTGTCCATTGTAGCACCACATGTACCTTACATATGCTCACTGGTAACCACACAAATGTACATTCACAGTGCAAGTGCAACACATCTGCCAAGTCTAGCCACAGCCTCTGATGTCCACTTAACCTGCCCCCCAAAACAGGGCAGCCAGGTGACATAGCAATGCTGTCTTTATTTTAGGGAAGTCCAACCTGAGTGCTAACATAATGACCAAACAAGTCAGAGTGCAAGACATTAGTTAACCCTCAGCTTCCTACCTGCATGGTGAACTCCCGCCTGCGAGTACGCATCCCTGGCCGTCCACTCTGCTCAGTCGTAGTCTGGTCCTCTACGACAGAGAACACCGGCTCCTTCTTATTAGTGGCTTGTAAGATCTGAACTAGACGGCTGATGGGGTTGAGGCCAGACGCTTCATACTCTGGATTGGTGGCGCGAGACTGGAAAAATACAATTATGGTCATTATTCTTTAACTTCTATTACGAAATGCTCTTTCACAAAGCATAGAGAACTTAATAGTACAAAAACAAACCTTGTGTTTAAAGATTTTACACAGGATTGGTAAGAATAAAAAAACACCAATGTTTAATTTTAGTTTGAAAGCTTACTGATTATGAAGTTCATACTAGAACCATTTTGTGTGTGAAATGTTTCCCTCTGAAATGAAGTCATATTCGAGAAAACTGTATCTGAAAACCTACAAAAAAACGCAAATAGCTGATTTCGGTGGTTACAACCAAAATGAAGAACAGTGTGATCATAAGCTGAAAATTGTGCATAGTTTTTCACTTTTTCACCCGACACACAGGCATGACAGGTTTGTTATTTCATGTATATGGTTGATCACACAAAACATGAACACTGTCTGCAGCTATTTTGTCAGCTCTACCAATCCTGTATAATACCTTTAAAAAGGTATTGAGCGGTGTAAGGCACTTTAGGGCAATCGACGAGACATCTTACCTTGATCAATGATTTGCTCTTCTTCTTTCGCGGCTGAAAGTAAGGGCGAGGGCGCTCTACTTTGGGCAGAGATGGGAGCATGCGTAGGTTCTTGACCATTGCCTCTGCGGCTTTACGTTTAGCATTCTTCTTGGAGTTACCAGACCCCTCAGTCTTGTATTCACCCACAATGCACTCAACCTTGAAGTTCTTCAGATGAGGTGGGCCTTTCTCTTCAGTCACCTGTAGACAAAAAAAGGTGAATTGAAATTTCTTTTCCTTCTGTTCAAGATGACCCACTGGTACCCAAGATGACCCACTTGTACCCACAGATGACCCAGTTGTACCCAAGATGACCCACTGGTACCCAAGATGACCCACTGGTTCCCAAGATGACCCACTTGTACCCACAGATGACCCAGTTGTACCCAAGATGACCCACTGGTACCCAAGATGACCCACTGGTACCCAAGATGACCCACTGGTACCCAAGATGACCCACTTGTACCCACAGATGACCCAGTTGTACCCAAGATGACCCACTGGTACCCAAGATGACCCACTGGTTCCCAAGATGACCCACTTGTACCCACAGATGACCCAGTTGTACCCAAGATGACCCACTGGTACCCAAGATGACCCACTGGTACCCAAGATGACCCACTGGTACCCAAGATGACCCACTTGTACCCACAGATGACCCAGTTGTACCCAAGATGACCCACTGGTACCCAAGATGACCCACTGGTTCCCACAGATGACCCAGTTGTACCCAAGATGACCCACTGGTACCCAAGATGACCCACTGGTTCCCAAGATGACCCACTTGTACCCACAGATGACCCAGTTGTACCCAAGATGACCCACTGGTACCCAAGATGACCCACTGGTACCCAAGATGACCCACTGGTACCCAAGATGACCCACTTGTACCCACAGATGACCCAGTTGTACCCAAGATGACCCACTGGTACCCAAGATGACCCACTGGTTCCCAAGATGACCCACTTGTACCCACAGATGACCCGGTTGTACCCAAGATGACCCATTGGTACCCAAGATGACCCACTGGTACCCAAGATGACCCACTTGTACCCACAGATGACCCGGTTGTACCCAAGATGACCCACTGGTACCCAAGATGACCCACTGGTACCCAAGATGACCCACTGGTACCCAAGATGACCCACTGGTACCCAAGATGACCCACTTGTACCCACAGATGACCCGGTTGTACCCAAGATGACCCACTGGTACCCAAGATGACCCACTGGTACCCAAGATGACCCACTTGTACCCACAGATGACCCACTTGTACCCACAGATGACCCACTTGTACCCAGATGACCCATTGGTACCCAAGATGACCCACTGGTACCCAAGATGACCCACTGGTACCCAAGATGACCCACTTGTACCCACAGGTGACCCAGTTGTACCCAAGATGACCAATTTGTACCCAAGATGACCAATTTGTACCCAAATCCTAACAAAATTTGTATTTAATAATACTTCTACTGACCTTGAAGATGACAGACATGTTGTGTTGATGAGCTTTCTCATAGACAATACTGATGTCTGACTTGAGGTCATCATCTTCACCTGCTTTAACTGCAAAGGGATATGGATGCAAATGAAGTTATTTTCACATATTATGTGAAATTTCTATTCAAGTAAAAATCAATTACTGACAACAAAGTAATTCAATTACTTGAACAATATTACTGGAAAAATGTAAATGTACTATGGTTGGAGAAAGACAAAGCAATACATAAACTGACAAGCATTCAGACAACTGGACAAAAAGAGAACATCTACATGTAGACACCAATCAAAGCACAAGCTGGAAGTATGCACAGGATCAAACTTCATCAGGCTTAATAAGATGCCCAATTATGTGATGCCTTTTGTCAATATGGAAGAGTTGGACCGTACATTCACAAGTTATTTTATTGATTGAAGAGATTGCCGGGAGTCATTGTTCTAATTAACATTGTTCTAATTAACAGGATCAATACTACAATTACTTACTGGAATTGATTGGTGGATCAGAGGTACTGACAGCCTGGAGGGAAAAAATAAACGAGCATTAACGACTAGAGATTGGTAGTGTTAACAATAAAGTAAGTCTTAATTGAAGCACTTTTGTGGGTGTATGAGTTACATGTATGTAGCTTGTACCAGAATAACTTTGTGAGAAATTACACCTTGTCTTTGTGGAAAAAGTACTTGAATCCACTAGAATCACTCTGGCCTTCCAAGAGAAGTTAGAAAATGGCTTGTAAAAATCCTTTAAAAGCTGTGTCAAAAATTATCTATTAAATTCCATTTTTAATGCACTGAAAATCACAATGTGGTATGTCTTGGCCGAGTGGTCAAGCACACTGGACTCAAGCTCTGGTATTTCTGATCAGCAGAGTGTGGGTTCGAGTCCCCGTCTTGAGCAAGTGTCCTTAAGCAAGACACTTAACCATTATTGCTTCGTCTTTGGATGGGATGTAGAAAAAACAACGAGCACTTCGAGACACCCTGGGGTGTGATCACCCTGGGGTGTGATCACCCTGGGGTGTGATAATAAACGTATATTCCAGTTGAAAACATTTTACCAGCTGTTGCCAGAAATTGACCAAAAACTTTGTTTAAATGGGCAGGGAAAACCACAAAAACAGAACCCAAGTTTTTACCTCATCCTTGACTTCTGGGAACGGATCCATTTCCATAGACTTCAATGCTTTGAGAGCTGCATTCTGACGGGCATCCTTGCGTGTACGTCCCTCTCCAATAAACTCACGATTACCAACAGTCACCTTGACATAGAACGTTGGACGAGGTCCTCCATACCTGAGATTACAATGGTTATCTTCTTAATCAAAACGAGTTACAATTACCAAGATATGAGTTAATAACTTAATTTAAAAATTCAAACAATGTTTGTTAGTTTTAAAGAGAAGAGAACTATGAGACAAAGAGAAGTATGAGCTAAAATCACACAGAATTATGAAAGAGTCAAGGGCCCAATTTCATAGAGCTTCATAGGCAAAACATATTCTTAAAAATTGTCTGCTGATCAGAAACGAGCAGAATACCAGTCACAAATTGTACATGTGACATGGTAGTTTGGCCAGTAACCTTATTCTGGAAAGCATCATTTTGTTGTGTTTAGCTACTTCTGTGGTGATAATGGGTCTTTAGGAGTTCCGTTTTGCTGCAAAAGAAACCAATTGATCTATACCTTGGGTGAAATTGTGGGCGTTGTCCTGGCGGTCCCTGTCCCCTGAAGTCAGCAGGACCCCCAGGACCTCGGGGTTCACCCCCCATGCCTGGACCCTGTGGTCGCATTCCCCCATGACTACTAGGTCCCCCGGGGCCAGGCATACCTGGGCCTCCTGGTCCAGAGTTACCTGGTCCCTGGGGTCTTGGTGGCCGGAAGCCATGACCTCCTCGCCCACCCCGGTAGTAATTGTAGTGGGGTGCAGGGTCCGGTCCGATGGGTGTGTAGTGAATCATGACACCAGCCTTCATGGCCTGACTGTTTAGCTCCACTGTTGCTGTCAGGGCATTGGGGTTGGGTACAGAGGACTTCTGGAGGCGTGGATTTCTTGGCTTGGGGGCCGGCATGTTGCAGTTGAGCAAGGCCTGTTCAGCTGCTTGGTGCTGAGCCTTCTTGATACTTGTCCCCTGCAAACAAGAACAAACTTTCTTATTTTGTGGCCATTGAGAAAACTTTATAGAAATCTTATTTTATAAAGAAATCCCCTCAACTTACAAAAACAAACAAAATATGCAATAATTACACAATCATTTTCATATAAATTCCATTTATCAGTTTAACATTTGACATAAACAAGGATGGTTTGATGGAATGTGTTTTTCCCAAAGGGCATTCAAGTTGGCTCAGTGATTTCTTCCCTGCCTTTCACCTCTGTGACCCACTTTGAATCAGGACTGTAAGCCTTGCATGCAGATTGGGTTTTCAGTCCCTACCTGACTGTGGGGTTTCCCCCTGTTCTAGGTTTTCCTCCTACATATAAAACTGACTTTTAATCTCTACATATGTACATGTGTATCTTCAGGCCTGCGGGTTACAGTGCAAGATACTTGTCAGAAAAATATAACAATAACCCCTATGGTGTAAACTGAATAATACTAAAACACAAGATGACCTCTAGCCATACTGCAACTGAGCATTTTCGACATCACGGCTTGGGCTTGGGCTAAGGCTCCACCTGGGCCCAACTTCATGGCTCTGCTTACTGACAAATTCTGCGCTTGCGATCACCATTCTCCGCTTACTCTGCAAGCTCTGAATTTCTGCGCTAGCTGTGTAAGTGAAGAATGCCCTAGTAACGTGGAGTATGCACCCGCACAAGCAAAAATTCTCTGCCAACCTGTTAAATATGCTTGACGTAAGCGCGGAACTCCCTGCTTCCATAAGCACCGATTTTTTGCTTACGGTAAGCAGAGCCATGAAATTGGGCCCCAATTTTGAGAAAACAAGTCGTACTTACGAAAAGGGCCACAGCGTAATCTGCTGTTACATTACTGATTTAATTAAGGATGCCAGACATCCTCTACATACCTTAGCTTCATACTTTTGATTGCCAAGAATCAAGCGGACGGTAAATTGTTTCTCGTGGGCAGGGCCCGTCTCTTCCACGAGCTCATACTGGGGTTGAAGTTTGTTGAAACGAGCGAGCTCGTTGAGATGGCACATGGGTGTCTTCTCTTTGGTGTTTGCCATGTTCAACTACCAGAGGGAGAAAAAGACTGCATTGAGTATACTCTAATCTGCAATGATTATTGAATTATAAGTTTCCATATTTCATTTAGCCCCCTCATTGAGTTAAAAACTTTTGGAGAACAACTACCCTTGCATTGAAAGTCTAGATTATGGTTGCAATATACTGAGTTCCATTAATTCTAACCCTCAGGATCAATCCTGCAGTAAGAAAAACAAACAAAAAAACACTGTGCTTAGTTAAGTCATAAAAGCAAAAGAATTCGCCCCTTGCACAGACAGTCATTTGTGTGTAGAGCCTCAAATTCAGGACAGCAGTGGATAGAAACATTACATAACTCGGTATTGTCACGGTAATGTTATGCCACTTTCATCCAAACACAGATACATAAATACAATACAAATGAAGCATAAAGTCAAGCTCTACAAGCACATGGCAGATCCGTGCAAGAAGTAAATAGTACTGCAATCAAAATGTATCATGTGATGACATCAGATGATTGGGTTAATAAAGAACTACAGGTATAGAACTACACTGCTAAATTCAAATTGGGAATCGAACCCGAGTTGGGAATCAAACCCAAGTTGCAAGTCGAACCCAAGTTGGGATTTTAACCCGAGCTGGGATTGGAACCAAAGTTGATGTCAAACAAAAGAACCAACAATATTTACCTCAGTTGGACCTGCACCTGCCGCCCCAGCAGGACCCTGCACAATCTGTCCTACAGTCCCTGAGCCTGCCGACATATTATTACCAGCAGAAGCAGATGGTGCTGCTCCAGATCCCGGGGAGCGCATTGGCATCTGGCCGCTGGCTACTGGGTGGGATGTCACCTGGGACATGATCGCAAGATTTGCTGTGGAGGAAAATGTAAGTGGGAGGAAAAAAAAAAGCGTTTCAGAGTCAAGAGTACACACTGGTCAAGTCTTATAAATACCCAGTGCAGAATCTGTGGTAAACAGTGACATAAAATTGAGCCCAATACAAATACATGACGTGACATTCAGGACATACCTGTCTTTATTTATTCAGGCATGGATTTTAGGTGGGCACATTTGGCGTGCTGCCCCTTTTAATTTCGTTGATTGAAAACAAAATTGAAAGGCAAATAAAGATAATTCCTTCAAAAAAGGGTCAAACATACTGTTAAATTGCTTCTGAAATGTCATACACGTAGATTGCACCAGAGACCATAAAATGTAAACAAAATTTCACAGACCCTGAAGACATCAATTTTGCTTCAAATTATACTCAAATAGAACGACAATACACCAAATAAAAGTGGCTTCTCATATAACGATGTTCAAAGCTCAGTTCATACTTCACACGAAAGCAAATGCAAAGCAAAATATGTGATGCTATAAACAATCAAGTACGCGCTGTTTTCAAGTTGTGACGCTAGGATTGGGAAATTCTATGCTTTTTCTATACACATTTTAAGTACGAACCAGGCTTAAGGTCCTGTAATGTTGTTTTATTCATTTTTATATTATAGTGCATAAGTAAACATCATGCGCCGACGATGTTTAAACGATTTAGTGACTGTCAGCACAGATCGACTCTTCATGAAATTACACCAAAATGAGATAGCACAAAATCATTTTAATGTCCTCTCCACAATATGGTGACAACTGGGGTGGAAATTTCCAAGAAGTCTAAGTTTCTATACACTTCCTATGTGGGGCTGGGCCAAGAAGGGGAGGGAGTCAAGCGTAGTGGCACTATTTATGGGGCTAGTCCTCTCAGCTCAGTGTAGTCTGTCGTCAGTGTCTGTATGCCTTAACCTTTCTTGACAGGAAAGGATACCATTTGTCCTAAATTAAGGGAGATGAAGAAGTGACAGTCGGATATGGCATTTGTTCACAAATTTGTCAGATTTGAACAGGAAAAACCCAAATAAAAATATATACATAGTATTGCCTCCCTCCCGTAGACTTCCTTGTTTAGTTGTTGGGAGGGGGAAGGGAAATTGAAAAGGCTTGCCTTGACATGAAAAGCAATCACATTTGTCTTTGTCTTCAATTTTACTTTAAAATTAAATATCAAATTAAAATATTACCACACTCTTCATTATCATTCATGCAGTCAGACGACCTGAGTGACACTACAACAAGTAAAAGTACAAGAACAAGTACTGCACTGCAATTTACATATACACTTTACAGTGCAATACAGCGGGCAGTACAATAACGTGTGACCTACTGACATGTGTTCACTGCCCAAACTGTCATGGCGAACAAAAAATATCCCAACCTCAAAACGTTCACAACAAAGCGTAAAATTTAGTCATTTTTTACCTTAAATATCGCTCTGATAACACCAAAACTTGAAACCACGTAACCTGCAAATCCAAACTGTGCTGTGGAGAGGGGTTAAACACGCGACATTGGCAAACACTAAAGAAAAACTGGTGTGCGAGAACACACGTGTATTTCGTTAGACAGAAGAACCCGGGTGCAGAGAGAAAGTGAGAACGTTAAAAGCGCAGAACACTGACCTGGAAATATTTATAACCCATCTTCCAGCGGAAACTACGTCACACTGTAATAAAAAACAATTAACGTGTAGTTCGGGGTTTGTTAAAATCCCTGAGAATTAACATAGACTACATTTTATTTATAACATTCTAAAAGATTCATAATAAATTTGTGGTAATGTTATTCATTGATTTGATTAAAATAAACACATTGAGCAAAAAATTAGTGCAGCTTTATTATACCATCTATAAGATGTCTACTAATGTTATGCTTGCAGCCCGTTAATTGTTTATGGCGGGCAAGACGCATCAAAGAAAAACTGCACAAACAAATTGCGATTTGCCTGAACTTGCCTCCAACATAGATTTTACATATAAAAATATACTGTCTTGCCAAAAACTTTTCCATTTTATAAAAGCAATTTTTTTGTACCGTAATTTCTCACTCTTGTCCAAATTTCACAGACTAAATATCAAATTTGAATAAAAAAACATTGATAAACATTGAGAAAAACATTGAGAAAAAAAACAAACCAAAAAACAGACAAATGTACACATTTCTCATTGTTCCGTTTATAGAATTAAAATCCAATGAATCTTCTTTGACTCACCAGACGAGGACAGTCATAAATGGATTGAGTGCTTGAATTGTCCAGGCCTGAAAGTAGCTCTTTTTATCTCCGTGTTATCACGTGAATTTTTGTCTGACTTTTGAGGGTTATTGTTTCTTATCAAATGAACCACAGCGTTGTCCACAATCCACATGGCCTACCACTTGACATAAACGCTTGAAGACCAACTTTTTTTCAGCAAAAATGGTATAGGCCTACCATGGAGGAAGGAATTCCTTCCTCCATAGGCCTACACACAATATCCTCCATGCACACACATTTCAACTTAAATCAACAACTCTGTTCCTTGCTTGCCCTACACCTGTTTTATGTAACTTTCTAATGAATTTTTAGTTGAATTGACGTAAGTTTAGACGCAATTTAATCTTCTGATCGTTATTTTTAAATAAATAATCCATTTATCTAAAACAAAAATTGGGTTGAACTTGGGACTTACAGTGTTTTACTAGTTATAGAAATTGCACCGTTTTGTGCACTGAGGCATGTATGCAGTTTTGACGAACCTGCACTCCATACAAAACGTAACACTATTTTATTCTATAATCAATAGGTTTAAAGGAGCTGAGATCCGCGCGCGGCACACGCAGTCAGCAGCGCAGCAGCAAGTTGTGTACATTGGATACGGTAGTAATTCATATCATATGTGGATACATTTCTCAAAATATCGTCGATGATTGGGGAGACAGTTTTTTCATTCCTGTGGTTATATTTGGGATAAACCTAAGTACGCCTTGATCAGCTAGTATGGCGTGGTCTGGAGAGCAGAAGAGGCTGGAAAATAAGAAGAAGAATTTGGATTCCAAGATTCGTTTTAGTGCGTGGACGCCGATGAACCATCATCCAACAAATGACAAGGTGCAGTCGTATCAATTAATTAGTGCATTTTCCGTTGTTATGTTAATTGCATTGTTTCTTAAAATAATATGCAATGTATACCTTGTTGATTATTGTTAGGTGTTGCAATATAATCTAAGGCTATGTTCGATGATGAAACCCTTACTAACTGAGTTTTGTGTTCTTTGTTTTTCACCATTTCATAGGCAATACACATAAAATGTATTTTCACTTTGGAACTATCTCAAAATTAATGGCAAATTGTAATTTATTACTAAAGCCAATTACTGTCATTGCATGAGTCTTACTTGGACCATCATGTACAACTGACATGGCTGAGGTGGGTGACTGACATGAAAAGTAAGATTACACCACCATTATCAATCAATGAACTACACATGAATCCCATCATGATGTATGTATTATTAATATTAATTACATGCCTCCTTGTGATGAGGGAAGTTTAGAAACATGCACAATTCTCCCGAGTGTCCCCCACCAACCCCCAACTCCCATTTGAAATCTGAACTCTTGAGAGGAAAAATTAATAGCAGCCTAAAATATTAAAACTTTAATTTAAAATTAAATTAAGCTGATGCAGTATTAAATTTCAGGTACATTTTCAACAATTTTGCTATTGTATTACATGCAGACAATGCATTTGTGTTTACCTCCATATCAGATAACAATGTAGTAGTACTATAGTACACAAACATAGCATAGAACAAGAGGAGTGCTTAAAAGGTGCTTGAAGAATAATAATATTTGTTGATGAATATTATGACATGCTGGTGAAGGGTGGTATTCTAGACAGGGATAATAAGGACAGCCGCTTTTTCAATCCAAGAGAGACGAGACCCTGCTTCTACATCATAAACCTTTTTTACTAGAACTTCATTGCTCCTGGTAAAGCATATGGTAGATTTAATCCTACAGCTTCCTTTTTTTTACAGTCCCTGATCGTCTGCATCAGTTGATCGGGCACTGTGGATGATTTGACGAAATAATCTGTTAATTTTAAAGACAATCTATGTTGTTCTTCTTTGTTATCTCTAGGTTTATGAAGAAAGGAAAGAAGTCTTACAAAAATGGGTATGTTGAAATACTTAACGCATGACATTTACGGTTAAAAAAATATCAAATCATAAATTCACAAAGGGCTATGGGTTTACAATATGCCTAAATGCACTACACTTTTTATTTTTTTACTCTGTTTGGAATGTAAACATTTTTTGGTCAAAGTTATGCATGTTCAAACAACTCAGTTACAAATACTAAAAATTCTCAGTTTTATAATTTTCTTTTATAAACATTACTTTGTGAAGAATAGACACGCTCTTTGTGCTATGTACCTTAAAACAGACTACAAGGCTTGTAGCTCAAAATGTTTAGGCCTGCTGGACCAGTTTTTTTTACAGACCAGTCATAAGAAAAGATTTGAACTGTTTTAATTGAAGCAAGCACTAAGAGAAGCTTTATCTCATTTGTGCAAGTATTCTTAAATTCTCAACAGATATTTATTAGACTGAAAGTCAACATTTGAAGAACAAAAACACAAGTTTGCTGGACTTGTCTAGCCATGAGTTTACTGGCCCCATGCTGAAATCACTGGTCTTAAGCATGCGGTCCAGTGTAAACTTCATGCCCTGAACTTGTGGTCACAAAATCTTAAACTAACCACATACACTGTTATTTATTTATTTGCGTGTTTTGTTATTACTTATATTTTATTTTGATAATTTTTATTTTGATAATTTTGCTTATTTTGCTGTCTAGCTCTTGTGAAATTTAGCAAAACACTTTTCCTAAATCATTCTACACACAATAAAAAATTTACCAATTTTGATGATTCTTGTTACAGTTTGATAGATGGACAGATAGCCAGCGTAGGGCGGCCATCATGGATGTTACAGATAGATGTACCCTTGGCCAGCTACAGTTTTTGAAGCAGATTGTGATCAATAAACTGCCGGTGGTACGGCAGGACTTTACGAGGGAGTTACCCAGGGCTATCTGCTTGTATATATTCTCTTTTCTGGATCCAAGAAGTCTATGTCGCTGTGCACAGGTTTGTCAGTTCTAGACTGTTAAGGTCACTAAGCTCATTGGCATGTTGTGGCAACAGTCTAGTGCACCAAGGCCCAATTTCATATAGCTGCTTAAGCATAAAAAAGTAGCTAAGCACAACCAACTTATATTTACCAGAATAAGGTAACCAGCCAAAATACCATTCCACATGTACAATCTGTGAATGGTATCCTGCTTATTTTTGCTTAACAGAAAACTTTTAAGCAACATTTGCTGTTTAAGCAGCTCTATGAAGTTGGACTCAAGTTCATGAGGGTCTCAGCTCAAATCCTGGTCATGACACTTGTGTCCTTGACCCAGACACTTCACTATGGTTGCTTCTCATCACCCAGGGGTAAATGGGTAAATGGGTACCTGTTAACGATAGGTCTTAATATTGATTAAGCTTGGTTCGCTACATATTTGGCAGCCCAGGCTGTATACTCCCAAGGGAGCTGAGATGGTTTGAAGAATGAAAAAAATGGCCCAGTGACCACTGGCCAGGGGTATTAGTGTTAGAGCACCATGAGTGTCACTGAGTGAAGCCACTATTACTATTTGTAGGGGTTTCGGCCTGGTAGCCGAAACCCCTATTGTTTTCGTCCAGATTTTTTATTTTATTTTTTTTTCACTACTATTATTTTTCTTACCGGCCTTTTCCTATAGGTTTTTCTGCACAAATTTTTTCATCAGATAAACTTATACTTAACAATGTCCCCTGGTTACAAATTACATACCAAATTGTAGCTTACAACTTAACTTAGTTCATGGATTTTGATGGTTCATGTAGATATCAGGGACCGCAAAATTCAGCGCTTATGGCATCCTGTAAAGCATACTATGGTATGGGCTGTAAGCCTAGAACTCTCCGGTAAGCAGAACCGTGATATTGGGCGCTGCTTAGCAAGCAAGTTTGTAGGTCTATAGCATTGGTTGCTTTGAAGCAGCTTCTGCTAAATGTTTATTTTGTCTTTTTGTCGTTAAGGTTTGTTGGTTCTGGAAATACTTAACGGAGCTAGATCAGATCTGGATGCCCAAAGCCCTTCGACTTGGCTGGTACTTGTCTTTCTCACCGAGTCCCTATGAAGCAGGAGTATGGAAGAGGCACTATCTTGAGAACGTCAGGAGCTTGCATTACATTGGTCCAAAGGTCAGAACAAAGGTCGCACCAAAAAGTTAGCAAATCCTCCTAATAAGGAAGAACAGGAAACAGAAAGATTTGGTTTTAACAGATGTTATATCTACATTTGTATGATTGGTCAAGAGGAGATCAGATGTTATATCTACATTTGTATGATTGGTCAAGAGGAGATCACGTGACCATGTTTAAATCTGCGATATAAACACAATAAGGAATGTTTGAACATGGCCTGAGGGAATTGAGTCAAAAGAGGGCGCTATCAGATAATTTTGTGAAGCGTGCAAATTTGAGTTGGTAGGTTGCATTTTTGGCTCGCGCAAGTTTGAAACAATTTTGTGCTAGTTTTTTCGGTTGATGAGCTGCATCCCTGTGTTAATGAGTGACACTGACGGCCTTTGACCAATTGCTTATGTACTTTGATCAACATGCCAGCTAAATCAATTAATCAACTGTGTTTAAAGTTGGACCACTTTCTTTTCAGGAATCTACTGTACCAGCTGCCAGCACGCAATTAAATGGTGATGCTACAGACAACTCCAAAGCAGAGAAGAGTAGCAAGAGGACCACACCCAAACTAAAGAGTAGACCCCCCAAGCCACTGGATCACAAACCATGGAGAGCATCAGCCCCAGTCGTTGATGACATTAAGAGAAATAACTACTTAGATAACCCAGATGAGATTCTCAATCAAAGGTACTCAATCAATAGGACAATCTAAAAAGCATAACCCCAAGATGTGTTGGCCAATCATAACTCAATTGTTCATTCAAGATACCCGATGCCACTGTAATAAAAATGATACACACATTTGATAAAGTTGTAATACTTTGGTCATTTTAGTGGATGGGAAGAAGACAAACTTCACTGTACAATAGAGAGTAGAGGATTAGAAAAAAAAAGAAGTTGAGATGGGCAGATCATTTATTGGATAGGATTTGGACCAGTTTCATGACTCAGCTTACTGTAAGCGAAAACTTGGCACTTTGGTTAGCTAGGAATTTTTGCTTATTCACATGTGTACTTCACAGCACTAAGCATTCTTTGCTGACTGAATTTTAGTGCTAAGCGTGTAGGCTGAGTATGGTGACCAAGCAGAATACCAAGGTAAGCAGAGTCATGAAATAAGGCCATAGAGTGTCCTGGCTGAATGAACTCTTGTGCTGGCAGGCTGGGCCCAATTTCATGGCTCTGCTCGCAGCCAAATTTTGTGATCACATCTTATAGAATGGTGTGCTTTACAGAGCTCCGTAAGCGTAGAATTCCACGGTAAGCTGAACCATGAAATTGGACCCTGTTGCCAGAATGTGTCCCAGTCATTGCACTTGTGTCCTTGGCAACTTCACGCTGGTATTATGAAAACAATTCCGTGGCTGAAAGATTTTCCCGTGCTGTGACTTGCATTCCGGGTAGCTTAAAGTCCGCAAACTATTGTCCTCTACAGGAGTGGATTCCACAAGCTTTCTTTCTTGGACTGGACTCCACAAGCTTTTAATTTTACTTTTTTGGACTGGACTCCACAAGCTTTTACTTTCTTGGACTGGATTCCACAAGCTTTTACTTTGTTGAGTTGGACCCTGCATGTTTTACGATTTTGGTATGAAGCCCTCATGGGAATTCTAGTGAAGGGGACAATTGTAGAATCAGATTTTAACTCCTCTTTATATGTTTCATTACCAGACAAAGAAGACTTGAGAAGAATAAACAGATGAGAGAAAGAAGGAATTCAGCCTCGGCATCTGACCTGACTAAGGAACCATCAGCTGCAATCAAGAAGACACCAGGGTCTGTCAGTATGGCTTACAAACTCAAAAAGGCAAAGTCATCATCGGTAAGCTCATCAATGACCCAAATCTCCTACAGATCCCACATTCACGGCATTCCTGGGGAAGTCGATCGTTCTCAAGATTGGTCCATCCCTACTGAACTCAGAAAAGAAACTTCTTGTACACAATTTAAAAATCAGTTACAAACCTACCTTTTCCGTAGTTCCTAATCAGTCAGTTGTTTTCATTCATGCAACACTGCTCTTTGCTCTAAGTCGCACCAGGAGTGTCAAGTCTGGCAGACATGGCCCACTACAAGTGTTCACTATTACTTTTATTAGTATAAGTCGCTGGGTGTGTAAGCCGCAGCAAACCAAAATGAGCAAATCAGTAATGTGCAGACAACTTGTATGTATTTCTATGCAAATCTATATGGTCTGGTCTTACTTTATACCCATGGATTAAAATTTTGAATTGCGAAATGTTACGGATTTGCAATCTTGGGTCTTATTGTTTGTGACTGTTTTTATATCTGTTTTTCTCACCTTCAAATCAATTTAATCAAACTTGTGATTACAACCGATATTCGTGGTCAATTTTGCAAAAAGAAATTTAAGAAAAAGATAGTGACAACTTGGCATGTAAGCTAGAGTATCGTCTTGATCAACTCAATGAGACAGAAAAAGAGAGTGGTTAATTTTGACTGACTCTTCCCATTTGAAATGCTGGTTTTTCTTTAACTGTTTTAATGTTGCATCCCAAACTTCGTTAGAAAGCTGACATTTGAGAACAGAATTGATTCAACAACTACTGATTTTGTTTTTCTTTTATTAGAATATCAATGTGGAAGAAAAACCCTCAAGTACATTGCCAGATAGACCAGTGTGGGCACAAAACACAGAAAACTTGCCTCCAGAGATGCTGGTCACAGCAGATACCATCGGAGGTAAAGATGCCTCAAGACGCCCTCCTCCTCTTAACAAGAACCTCCCTCGTCCATCGGCAGCAGTCAGGAGGAATGACAGAGACTTGCCAGGTATGCCCATCCTCTGTACTGACCCCTTGCACAATGCTGAACGCACAATGCACGTCTACCATTTCCACCATTTTGGTAGTCAATTCCATTGTGTACATTTTGACTCCCAAAACAGCAAACAGGGTACGAGCGTGTAAGTGCATTGTGCAAGGGGCCAATAATGTCACACTTTACATAGAGGATAGTCTGTGTATAGAACCTTTGTATTCAGGGAATAGATCTGTAAGTCTCGCAACCAAAAGGACACCATTGAGCTGCCGGGCACCACTGAGCCATTAGGGTACAATTTCTTGGCATTGCTTACCACAGAATTCTACACGTATGGAGCCCTGTAAAGTGCATGGATCTATTTGTCATAAGTACAGAAATCCACAATCAGCAGAGCAAAAACATTGGGTTCAGTTACGGGCTTTGTTCCACCCCAAAAAACATACTGTGGAATGATTACATTTAAAAATTGTAATGTAATAAATGAAAACTTGAATGGAACCTTGAAAACTTATGAGAAAATGGTGTCAAATAGCGACGTTACGCTCTCTTTGTTATGCAAAATGTTCTTGACAGTACTAACAAAGCTTATTTTGAGCGGGTAAATTATTGATGGAACTTTCTGTTTCTACTCACAGTAGGAGAACTTTTCCCAACAAGAGGCTGGCAACCCGTAGATTCTTCAGATGAAGAAGGCTGATATAGCAGTCAGGGTACTATACCTGCAGAGGTACTCCATGATTAACTCCAACTGTGCTCACCTTTCATGAATTGGCATTGGTGTCGAGTATAAGCATGGAGGATTATGCCCTAACTTACTAGCTTGCTGATGACTGGGTACTTAACCATGGTTAATTAGCACCTAGAGCATTGCGTACAAGGTCTACCACCCTATCACGGGGTCATATGTATGTCATGGTGCAGCTCATTTACCGGCCAGAAGTGCAGAATAGTGCTGTGGGCAATGGATGCTTTGATGCTGAGTTATGTATACACTTACAAGTAAAAGTACTGACTATTACAAGCAAAAGATTACAGACTATTTTTTGTTTCCTGTTTCAGTCTGGTCTGAATCAAGTGACTTCATATCTGGTTATGGCTGTTGGAAGCAGCAACAGTAAAGGATAGGCTTCTCTAGCCATAGCCAGAGCCACTGCTGAAGCCACTAGCACGGACACGGCCTCATTTTGGCAATGTTCATTGTATAGAAGGAATAGAAACCAGACTGTGGTACTGTGATAAATGTGAATAATGTTATATGACTTGAAATATGACTTATATTTTAATTGACTAATAATGGAGACTGCCAACCTAGGGCTGGATAGCTCAGTTGGTAAAGTGCCGGTACGTTAACCCAGAGGTCGTTGGTTCAAGTTCCGCTCCAGTCAAATTTTCTGTGTTCAAACCCAAATTGTTCTATTTTAATAATGACAATTGTTGCAGCTATTTATTTTTTAAAGTTTAGGGCTGTATAGAGACATCATGGCTGTTAATTGAGCTATGTTATCAGAGGGAAGGGAAAGTAATGTTTAGACTATTATTAAATGTAAAGGACTGATCCAATATTAAGCTTCCTGTTTCATATTGACCAATCACAGCTCTGGTTACAAAACATTCACAATAGTTCATTACATGGCTGACCATCATAAGCTTTGATTGGCCACGAAGTTTACTAAAACTTTAAAGCATTATGTAACAGACCTATTACATCAATGACTACATGACAACATACCGTCGTTACAAACTGCTTATGTACTTGTTAAACCAGTTAACACCTTTAGTTACTGAACTGTTTGGACATAAATTACAACTTCTGTTGACCGCATTGATTCAAGCATGAAGCACACATTCTAGCACAAGATAAAGCTTTCATTTAAAGGCCATTTTTACAAACTCTATTATCACCTTGAAGATATTGTTAACAGCAAAATAAGATGTCTGTCCTATTAAATTTCCTTTCATATAGTCCAAAAATCATTGAGAGCGACCAATAGATGTCAAACCTATTGGTCTTTGCTTTCTCAGGTTGGTCTGTAAACTCAAACACTTCAAATCTTGCCACTCCAATTTAAAGAGATAGCATAATAAATAGCAACTATGTTTTATTTTACTATCATTGGAAGGACCCGATCTTTCTCTTTCCAACATTAGTAAGCTTGGGTATGGAGGGTGAACATGGACAAAATAACCTATGTGCTCCATGCTTGGGTGTTTCTTTGTGCAGGAGCTTGGTCGACTAAAGTCTCCAGTAAGGTTAAGAGGGGGTATGAGTGCAGTTGGCTAAAGTCGCCTATGGTTAAAAAAGGAAAGGTTAAAACAGTTAAAACTTAGTGCATCGCTTTGGGCTACAAACTGGAAAATATAATTAAAGTCGCTCATACAGGATTGATTCAAAACGGCTTGGAGTTGGGCTTATACCAGTGGAAAGATGATGAACATCAGTGCTGTCAAACTTTTGTAACACTAGAGCATGTGATCAATATGCAAATCGAGTTATGAGGGTAGTGTAATTGTCGATACCCTAGTCTGTCAGAGTGAACTAAACTCAACCACACCATATATTATGTTATGATGGTAAAGTTAACATATATACATTCAAAACCATTGGAACCCTTGATATTCTTTGTGAAGGAAACACAAATAATCCAAGCACCTGGTTTCAACATTCAAATTTGTTTGAGACTTGCAGTTTACCATGTTAACTGTTTTTTAACATGTAAATGGCTTAATAATGGAAATACCTATGGTAATAATTGTGTTGATAATAAAGAATACGCCTAGAGTATAGTGTCCCCAACCGAAACGATCTTTGGTATAAATGCAATAAAAGTAGGTTTCTTTCAAAAGTAGTTTCAGAAAAGTAATACATTGCTTTTAAAATGGACAACAAACAATAATATCCTGTTAACAAGGTGGTTAATTAAAAAAATACTGCAGTATCACTATTTTATCTCACCAAATAAAACTTAGCCTTTTGACCATGTGTAAATGTGGTGAAGACTTTGATTCTGAAAAGGGTATTTTAAGGGAAAATCGTGCAGCTTAAAAAAAATGGAATCATTACAATGGTTCTTGATTTTGGTAGGTTAGAAATAAACCTTTTTACTTTTTTTTGCTTTATTAAAGGCCAAAGGAAGGCTAAAACAAGAAATACCTTTCTTTTGTGCATGTGTATGAATAAGTGCAGACTGAATGTCGAGTTGACTCTTGGTGCCTTTTTCATTCCCAACACAGTACAGCCAATCAGTAAAAGTTTCATCAAACTAGGTGTGTATTAGACCTAGTATGTGATCGTGGTTTTTCGTCCTGAAATAGCGCCCTCTTGTGGATAAATTCTCGACTTTAACCTTTGCTTACAAACTTGGGAATCGCGTTCATCGGCTGTTTCCCTGTCTCACTGGTCTTACATGCCCAATGATTTCCGAACATTGGATACATTACAATGATTTCGTTGGATAAACGTGTTGTGGCGTCAGACCCAGTAACTGGGGCGCTGTATGTACTCATTTTTTCGAAATTTTTACATCAGAAACTTATATGAAGTGACCTATATAGGTTTTACGGTATGGGAAAAACAAGGGCAATCCCATGGGCAGAATATGCTGTACTGAGGGACAGAATCTCCTGCCACACCGGTACTAATTGTTAAGTGACAGATGATGACAGACTCACGTGCCAACCTTATGAAGAAGAATTTTATAAATGTACAATTATCTTTGTAAATATTCTTAAGGTCTTTGCATTTATATTTTGTCCATATATACTCAAGTTCAACCAGGGCATTTATTGCTGTAAATCTTATCTATTTAAAAAAAAAAAAGATATTTGTTTATGTAATGCGTGAATAAAGTATTGTTATAGGCCTATTGCAAGAAAATCAGAAAAGTGCAAAAATACATAACAAAACACTGAGCTTGTTTTCCCATAATTTAAAGCTGAACAGCAGGGTCTGATTTTATGGTTCTTCATGTACGTACACAATACACATCATACACGTACACATAACTATCATGTGCGTACGCGTATCATGTTTGCACACGGCAGTTTTCGTGTATGTACATGATGATTACCATGTTGCGCACATTATAGTTATCGTTAACATGATGATAAGACTAAAGTTTTTGTGTATTTACAGGACAGTTATTGGGTCGTAGACATAAGTCTTTAGTTATCGTGAACTGACATGATACTACCAAGTACGCACACAATAACTACCATGTAAGTAAAAGACGAGTCTTAAGATATCGTGTATGTACACATGATAACTTTGTAAGCAACAACTTAAGACTTATTGTGTACGCACACAATCGTGTACGTACACGATAGCTATCGTATACGTACTTGATAATTTTCGTACACATTTACGATAAGAATGGGATGTTGCCCAACATATGGCAGCAGTTCGCATCCGTAACTTCCACACTTTTGCAAAAAAAACATGGAATCCTTTTTACACTCACAGCAAAGTTCTTGGAACGTAGGCCTATGTTATCTTCATACACAACTTATTGTAAAGATTATACGTCAATTTTGAAATAATTCATCATCTACATCCTGCTACTTGTCAAAGCCTGTTCAGCATCTATGACAAGGGTGCGGCTGCCGACGGTGGACGACGTGTGTACTTGGGTGCCAAAATTATACAAATAGAATTTAATGTGCAAGTTAAAAAAAATACACGATGCTAGAAAACTACTCGCAGCTGATGGCCCCCTTGAACTGCTCCAAGGTGGGCAGCTTGATGATTTCTTGAGGAAGCTCATCCCCAACCTCGTCCCCATGATTTACTTTATTTCCAACCATGTTTGTAAACAGTAAATAGAGCAGTCAACCTCGTACTGCTCGACACACCCTGGGGAAGAGGTTGGCTCATCCCAGTCTTTTATGGTGCGAGGAAAGAAGCTAGGAGTCTGATGATGTTCCTATAGTCTCCTAGTCTGGTGAATCGCACGCCATGGAGGTGTAATTCCCCCTCTTTTCAGCACGGAACGACGTGAGTGGCTCGAAACTTTTAACAGCGGTGTACTGACTGAGTTGATGATAATCAGTATCAATCGAGTGGTAGAATCTTGTCTTCGATTCAAATGGGTTGTGCATTAAGATCAATATGAACAATTAACAATAATTGACTCTATCAAAATGATTCTTGTTTCGGCTGTGGCTTTACATACATGAACCGAAATGGCATAAATTATCAATATTCACCAAGGTATAGAAGCCCGGATTCAAACCGCTTGCTTTACCTGGCAAGCTCAGTGGTGGTCTATAGTGATATCATACATCTGCTCTAGAGTAGCAAAGGTCGTGGTGCGAATACCATCCGAGTAAAACGCATGTTGATTTTTTCACAGGATTCAGCAAAAACAAAATCACCAACGCCTTGAATGAAAGGAACGCGGCATTTTAGGGAAATGTTGTTTTCAAAATAGGTTTATTTTATAAGCAAAAATACACAAAGTTATAAACATTCCGACTGGCATGATTATTCTTGAAATAAGATCGAGTCGATGAGCCCAGAGTCGATAACGAAGTGCTGAAAAGTGAAGTTTCTTGGCTGTCGCGGACAGATCAGCTTGCCTCCTGTCGTCATTCATGGTTCTTTCACTGGAAGTAAATCCATGAGTGTCCATATTCCGTTCAGTTATGAAATAACTCTGAAATTACATGAAAGTAACACATGGTTGGATATTGACATTTGCAGGGTGATGGGGACCAGGGATAGTGGCGTAAGATTATACGGTTATACAATACAAATAGACAGTGTGCATAATAGTGAGTCAGTTGTGGTCGGTGTTTTTAAGAAGAACCGGTTCTAGTTAGAATCAATCTAAACTTACACAGCATTGATTTGTGGACTCAAAACACCCCCCGCCCCAAAACGTCACACCAAAAACCAAAACAAGTATGACGGCAGCCTAAATTAGTTTTATTTGAAACTCCCAGATCAGAATTGAGGCCGGACTCCGTGGGGCCTATAAACCATCTTCTGGTTCGGAATGACCTGGAGTCTGTGTGTCAAACTGACCCAGAAATCACTCAAGACACTGACGCAGAATAGTTAAAGGTAAATTTTTTTCGAATAGCTTCATAATATTGAATAGCTTCATAATATAATCTATACGCTGAAGAACAAAGTAATGCCTCAAATGAACCAGATATTTTAGACCAAAGGTCTCCAACATCAGTAGTTTTCAAGGGTTTTTTTTTTTCAGGCATAAAAAACAACTTTTTAGTTTAATCAGGAATTGAATTGACAATCTTAGCCAGCTGTGTACTTTTTCTTCTTCTTTTTCGTTTGGAATTTGTTTAACACTGACTATTTTGAATGGCCCCTAAAACACAATTTGAAACCATTCTCTTTGTCAGGCTGACACAGAAACGGGTCTTGGCCCGGGACTCGAAATCTGCACTGCAAAAACTGGGGTGTTAAATTGACACCGTGGGTGTTGTCACATTACCAACAAAAGTATCAACAATTACAGCATAAGGTGTTAAATAGCACTAATTTCTGCAAAAACAATTTCATCTGTGTTATTTTAACACCCTTTATATAGGATGTTAATTTTGAGTCTCTGTTCGGTGTCTATATTATTTAACAACACGCATGGTGTCAATTTTCCGCCCCCGAGTTTTTGCAGTGTTGGTCAATTCTGACCGGGAGTCTGTAGAGTGTAACCGTCTGACAATTTTGGAGTAATCGCATTACTCTTTAACTCCACCATATTAATGTCACGGTAAGCTGCCAACTTGTTTAGTCACATGAAGTCAATGACGTCACAATAACGCCGTTAGTTTTCTTGGGATTTGGGAAAAGGTGCTGTATTTGAACTGCATTCTTAGAGAATAATTCTGGTTCAGAAGGCCAGCCCCATTATGAAATGATATCTCTGAAATAATAATGTTAAATCCAAGGGCGTCGATGGGTGGGGGACGGGGGGGACATGTCCCCCTCACTTTTTAGACTGGAGGGGACAGCATATCAGATGTCCCCCCCCCCCCACTTTTTGATTGACTGTTCATAGAAATATACAACAAAATGTAAAAATATACACCATTTTCTTGATTTAATATTTCATTACAATTTTTTTTCAAATAAAAGAAAAGCCAACAAACGGTGAAATATTTTTTACATTTTCATCTTTTCTTCTGATGGACCACGCACAGAATGGTATTTCGGGCCTATAATGTAACATGAATTTTTTCATACTTGCTCGCCCGTCCCCCTACTTTTCAGTAGCGATCGACGCCCTTGGTTAAATCGATTTAGTCCGTCCCGTAGTCGGCTGTCAACATTGAATATTTGAGATAAATGTGTTATCATTTTTAAAATTCACATAGCTTCATTGTTTATGTGTACAAGGTGTGGGCATAGTCTAATCATTGGTGTTGACCCGGTACTTTAGCTGAGCGATCCGTGTACGCATTTAGGATTGGTTAAGTGCTTCCTGTGTCATTTTGATGGGGTTGGCCTAGCATGACAGTAATTTAATGATGTTTCCCCATCAAACAGTAAACTTTTATGGAAAATCCATTACACACGAAATCCATTACACACGAGTCAACCTCGTTCCCAGTGGTGTACGATCTCGCCGCGCCATTTTTCCCCCAGAATGCCTCCTTACCAGGGGTTAGCGACGAGAGGTATCGATACGGTGCTCTGCCCCTGGTAGCGAGGCTAAACAATAGACCCCCTTGCATATGACATCACATTCTCAAAAAGCGCCCTCACTGAGGCAAAAAGGAGGCAAATCATTGGACGATCTGTTCTTTGTGCGTAAAAACCTCAGCGTATACCTGTATACGTTTTGCGTTATGCAAGGGTTTGTGGAAACGTCAACCTCGTTCCCAGTGGTGTACGATCTCGCCGCGCCATTTTCCCCCCAGAATGCCTCCCTACCAGGGGTTAGCGACGAGAGGTATCAATACGGTGCGCTGCCCCTGGTAGCGAAGCTGATGGAAACGTGCACCCGTGTACGCGCCGCTCACAAGTCTCAGCCAATGATAGTTCTTCTTTTGACCTGCGGAAGGACCGACCAGGAAGGATTAAAGGGTACACAATTTCTCCTAGTAGTTGTATAAAGAGAATCGGACATGCATGATGGATGAATTAACGCACCTCTGTCTCCTGAGGCGATACAGAATTCGGTGTCGTCTGCAGACATATCAATCGCTCATATCTTTTGGCGCGGAACACCAAAATGTGAACAACAGCATATTCAATAAGTCCAAATATGGTCATCTGCAAGCAAATTGCTGTCCAAATATCCAATATCTAGACAAAGAAAGATAAACATGATTATTTATACGAATATTTATGTATCATTAACAAAACGTAGCGTGTCCAGCGACGGTCGGTGTAGCGCAATAGACCCAAATTATGTTGACCTTAACCGCGAGTGTTAGTCATGACTTTTGATATCGGCTATGAGGACACCTGTCCTTTGGCAAGTTACTCCCATTGCATGTCGCATGAGTGCATGGGAAAGCCGTGATGACAAAGATGGTTTTCATAATAATTAATGTATAGCTTGTTGCACTATCACATATTCTCAAAGGACAGGACAGATTTGGTCAAATGAAGGATGTAATCATATTCTGGCACCATCTGAGCGTCATATTGGGATATGGACGGATTGATGATTATGTCCTGCAACTTAAAAGTGTGAGTAGGCTATACACATACTAACTAAGTACCAGAGGGTTGGCTGATGTATTAGAAGCTTATGGATGAACATGAGTTTACTCTCGCAAATATAAATAATTTAACATACCCCTAATAATGATAGTTGTGTCAGATGTACCATAAGCTCGGTTAAGTGACGACATAATTGACGTCACAAACGAGAAGGTCCCCAAACACTAAAGTATTTTCTGACTTGTGGATGATTGGTCATCTATAGACCCCTGCATTGGCCGCCATTGTTGATGAAACGTGCACGCGTGAAAGGCTATCATTGGCTGAGTCGCTCGTAGCGCGTACACGCCTGCACTTTTTCATTGTTTGTCATCAAAGATGGCGGCCACTGACGTCATGTGCAATCCATCTGTTAAATATCGTTTGAAACTGGGTTGCAACTCACCGTGTTGTATGACAGCTGTGGTAGTCCGCGCTGTGCAATGCTGGCCTGGGTGACAGCCGAGAGGACTGTTGTGATGCCAAGTGATACCCTGGCCGCGGCCTGCTCAGGGTCCAGGAAATAATTTATCCATGACAGTACGGTCAGTAGAAACGGGACAGAGATCTGGGCCAATATGAAGCTACTCGTTTCTCGGTAGAGATGGATAGACGCATTCAGTGCGGAGTACTCTATGAACGCAGGGATAAACAGCAAAGAAACAAACAAACAAACATGTTGCATCTTTGATCATCTCAAGAGAGAAGCGAAATAATATACAGTGGTCTGGTATGGTGGCTCAGAAGGGACATGGCACAGCCTACGAAGTTTTTTTCAGTGAAATATTTATTTATGTAAATAATCATTAACTGCAAACCCAGTTATAAGTAAACTTTGTGGAATCTTTCCCCAAACTTAATAGGCTGGCCATTGTAACGCACTCAGTCTGGCAATTGGAGATCCCTATTGTAGGCCTATACACTGTGTGTAGTCTAACCGACAGCGTGACAGTGTGTAGGTGCTAGACTAAGCCTATACGCGATAGTTTGGTAAGCCCCAAAATGTAAGTCTTCCAGTGATTTTTTTGATTTGGGGCAAAGTCACTGAATGTACACAATCCGTAAAAATTTGCATCCTGCTGCAATGGAAAAAAATGTGAAATATCTTTATCTCGGGAACATCTCCGTAAGGTTTGCAACTTAGGGGAACCGTTAATCTTACGGAAATATTCCTTTAACAATATTTACAGCTCGGGGGCCTCTTTCGAAATCTTCGTTCGGACGAAATAACGTGTCAGTTGAGCTAAAATTTAATAAAACAAAAACAAAACACGCACGATGCCGGAGACAAAGACACCATTAGTGACGACGTAGAGGCACGCTAGCAGTCACGTCTACAGCCTGCACGCCAACAGCCTGAATAGCGTCCCGGGGTATGTGTCTGTACAGACACGTTTGCGCGCTGCGGGTTTGTCAAAACGAAGATTACGCTAGTTTCGTGCGAACGAAGATTTTTTTAGTTCGAACGAAAATTCTTTCTTTATTTAATTTTTGTACGAACGAAATTTTCTCCCAATTTTTCTCCCATGTCCCTTTAAAAAGCACCGTAAAAACCTTTCAGTCAGCAAAGAATGTTATGCTTCTACCAGAAAGACTTTTATACCACCAAAATACCATGTCATGTACCGTGTGATTGCCCTCATCTCTGCTCAAAATAGCTTTCATAAACCACCAGGGCCATTGTATGCAATTTAACTCCTCAAAATGGAACTAAACTTTCGTCGAGCGTCAGGGAGCAACGAGAGACTGCACAAAGCCGTTTGGGACAAGCTACCATTACATACTGATACATGGAGGCTAAAATGGGAGGCTGATTCGGCCGGGATCTATATTGTTTGCATGACTAGATCAAAATCACATGACACACTCTTAACCAATACATAAAGCAGAATCCCTGTGTTGGACATTTTAAAAACTGGTTAGTCTCATCACGTGCCACTTACCAATATAGTATTTATAATACACTTCATCTATGGTGAAATTGCTAGTCCTGACCGGTTCGTTTTCATCTATTAACTGGAACTGAGGTAAGTTGTTTGTAATGAACCGTGATTCAGAGTGATTCTCCCCGGACATATCCGACCAGCGCAGCTCTATTTCATCCACTGTGTACATATCTGGATGGAAAGTAAAAGTGTAACATTCATTCAGTAACGATATTTAGGTAGAATGAACTCTAATCAAAATTGATTGATTTGGAATGGTGGAGGGGAAGGTGGATGCTGCGCTTACCTTTGAATAGGTTGCAGTTAACCCACACTTTATACCGACTATTATTTAAGCAATTTCCCTATGGCAGGAGGGAAGGGTTGTTGTTCAATACCCATTAGAAAAAGTAATAAGAGATCAAGTGTATTATACGATGCATAAACATGATGAGGAAACCGGTCAATACGCCAAGCAGACCTAATATTTTGTTTGTACTTACATGTGGATAAATGAGTGTCACACCGCTGGACATCAAATGGGAACCAACGAAGGTCCAATGAGCAAGTCTGGGTCAGCGTTAATCTAAAGTAAAGGAGCAAACGTTTCAACAGTAAAAGCTGTCTCTGAAACACCAAAAACACATCGCTATAAAATACGACACTTTTCGAAATATATAGGTATCTCGACTTATTTGCCTTTAGGCCGAAGGACGAAGCAATCATGGTTAAGTGTCTTGCTTAAGGACACGGGTTTCAAGATTGGGACTCGAACCCACACTCTGCTGATCAGAAACACCAGAGCTTGAGTCCAGTGCAGTGTGCTTTGTGAAATCGAGCCAGGCGATTGTACAAACCTGCTGACGTACCACACTCCAAGTTCCCTGTTAACAAACACAATTTTGTTTGGCGTCGTCAGCTCATGAAATTTGCCCGATTTCATCAGAGGGAAAAACAAGTTGGGCACCCAGACTTTATTAATGGAGTCCCCTCGGATTGCGTACGTAACGATAGAGTCATTGGGCAGTAGGTTCTGGAGTCTGTGGTCCTCCCAATACTGCTCCAAAGTCAAGGTCAAGGTAAACTCCTGAAAGAGAACAAAAATATCTCAGAAACACAGATTTTATTAAGGAATCACGGAATGTAATCATTAGTTATCTTGGTCACTCGAACTTCAATAATAAGCTGTCTATGGTGGCCCTAAGGGGACATCAAAAATATATATTTACGTGAATATTTGCGCAAATATTCACGTTTTTTGCCCCGATTCGCAAATATTCACGTAAAAATTCACGTAAATATTTTAGACTGAGGGCCAGATCGCAAATATTTACGTAAATATTCCCGTGAATAATTGCAATATGTGCCCCCAATTGCAAATGTTAACGTAAATATTTACGTAAATATTCACGATTTGTGCCCCAATTCGTGAATATTCACGTTAATATTCACGTGAATATTCACGATTTATGCCCATCCTCAAATATTTGCGAATGGGGTACAAATCGCAAATATTTACGTAAATATTTAGGTAAATATTCATGATTTTGGCCTCAATCGCAAATTTTTACGAGAATATATACGTGAATATTTGCGAATTGGGGCAAAAGCCGTAAATATTTACATAAATATTCACGTAGATATACATGTTTGATGTCCCTTCAGGGCCACCATAGGTACGACCGAATAATATATAATACAGTGTCGATTGGTAGCTGTAGGCCTATTAATAAAAAAAAAATTGTCGTAAGTCCATCTACAAATGCAAATAGTGGTTCCGCGTTGATCCGGGTTCACTGTGTGTTGATTCGTGTGACTCATAATGGAACAAAAGATTGGGTGAGCTATCTGTCATGCTTGGAATGAAACCATTATTTTGTTGTGCACTTCAGCTTTGGATCCATTGCATTATAGTGAGCTCCTTTAAAACACATACATCTATTATTATAATATCCTGCATTATAGTTGTCGGTTCATGTTCGGGATCATTGCTTGCTCCGTTGTATTTGGAGTATTGTACGGTACATTCACATGTCCTAGCAGTACAAATGCCACACTGTATAGTGTTTATCAGTCCACAAATTGCTCAACTCCGAAGCGGGTGGCGGTGTAGCTGTTAGTACATGTATTGTGATCATAAGAATTTGAATTCTTGTACCCCTGAACGTCACATCATCAGCTTAATCGCTGTGTGTTGTGTCTAGAAGTTAAAGCCAACAGGGACTGTACCATTGAGAGGACATCAGCTCAGCAAGTGAACGGTAAGCAGCATTGAATGTCAGCCATTGCAATGGTGTGGTTTGTGTCATGTATCGAGGCCACTGATCTCTATTAAAGAGATCAGTGATCAAGGCTCACCACTGTATCAGTGAGGCTCACGCACTACTTGTCTGACATTAGAGAGTGCTTGTTTGTTCATGTCAAAGGTCAAACTATGGGGTGCCATATATAACATCTCCCTTTCTCATTTTGTTTTTAAGTGAGAGAAAAAACAAACTGTGTTATTATTTTTCTAAACTGTCTTTCAAGAGTCCGTATACTCGTTCATATTAAACAAAAATAAAACTGTACAGTCCTTTGCAAGTTTGTTTGCTAAGATCTTGTGACTTCTGGCATGAGTCAGTTGAGAGTCAATTGACAATCCTGGCGTGCTCCACAGTTCCAATGGTAACAAACACAAATTTATTGGTGGAAAAAGGGTGTTCTTATTTGTAAGTTCTCTTTCTTTTCCTTTTCAATAAAGCGTACAAAAGTGATTATAAAAAAATCCAAATTTTTCTTTGTGAAAACCGTTTGGCGTTTGGCAGGGGGGGGGGGGGTGGGGTGATAACGAAGAGCCCGTACTTAGGTCTTCAGAACAGAAACAAATCTACTAGGCCTATATGTATTAGTTCCAAGGGCGTCGATCACTACTGAAAAGTAGGGGGCGAGCGAGCAAGTCTTGAAAAAATACATCTTACATAATAGGCCCAAAATACCATTCTGCGCGCGGTCCATCAGAAAAAAAAGATGAAAATGAAAACAGTTCACCGTTTGTTCGCTATTCTTTTCTTTTTTTGAACAAAAAATGTAATGAATGATTTAAATAAAGAAAATTGTGTATATTTTTATATTTTGTTGCATATTTCTAATGAACAGTCAATCAAAAAGTGGGATACATCTGATATGCTGTCCCCTCCAGTCTAAAAAGTGAGGGGGACATGTCCCCCCCCCCCCCCGTCCCCCACCCATCGACGCCCTTGATTAGTTCTAATCATGGCATGGCAAAGAGGTTGAACTAAATTTATATAAAAGGGGGGTATATCTTTGGTAAAGACTTTTTTTTAATTTTTTATGACCATAAAAACTTGGTAAGAAGCACTCGCTGCAGCTGTTGATAATGTATAACACATTGAGAAACGATTCTCTCCAAAGGAATGTGCATGGTTTAAGAAAAAGGGATTCAAAAAATTTAAATCTAAGAAACGTTTCTCAGAATCAGCTGTGTATTCCAATTACGGATTATTTTTCCTGCGTGGACATAACCGCTCCAGATTTATGGCGAAATCTCAAAAACGGTACCACCTTTTAAACTGAAATTTTCACAGGTCAGTTTTATTTGTTTATCTACAATTGTAGATAAGGATTAAAACAATTGAACGATCCCCAAAACCAAAGATATGCTTTGCCTTTAACCTATAATGCCATTGGATCCAGACTGCCATTGGTCCCCACAATAGATGCCTGTTTCTTCTTGTTTTGATTGTACCGTGGAACGATCTCCTATAGTATTCTCTAGCTCGTATACAGATAATCGGGTTTATTCATCAAGATCAATTGTGTTTTATCTTTGCAGTTGCCAACAAGTATCACGAGATCTGAATTCATGATGGGATTGCAGACGCTTGTGCAGGGTCTGGTTCTGCTACATGTTGTAACTCTAAGTGCACCCTTATCTTTCTCGAAGCGCATGACGTGGCTTCGAAGCGACGGGACCCCACCTTACTTTGGGAGTGAGTTCGACGAGGGTGACACGACTATTTGCTCTTGCCGAATCACCATCCACGAAGGCTCTCCTTTTGAGTCACTGGAGTTCGAGATGGAGCCGTACGGCAGCTCCCCTGATGATGTGATTACAATAGCTAGAGGGGAACAAATCGTTTACTTTGATGGCCAGGCAAGATTTTCAGATGTGAATCTCACTGTTGTCAATGAAAATACCACGTATTATCAGATGACCTTGAGTAAGATTGACCGCTACGACTCGGGCAATCGCTACTTCTGCAAAGCCATCTGGCCTGAAGGTGAAACGTCAGCTAGTACATCAACGGAGCTCAAAGTAAAGTGGAGCCGACCCGAACCACATTGTTCATCAGACATCCCTGACAAAGCCCAGGAAGGCGACGACGCAGCATATCAGTGCGTTGTGGCTGATCTTGATGGTCGATCCACTGGCACGTTTTCTATGTGGAGAGGCGACACCAAGCTGGATCCTTTAATAATTAGCGCAAACCTGGACGTTGGAAAGCAGTTTAATGCTTCATATTCTACTGCCATCACAGATGGTAGTCTTAAAGATGTGTACTCATGCCGTTATGTCGGCACCGGTGGCTTTGAAGAGTATGACTATAGTTGTACCTTTAAAATGCCAACGTGCGTAGTTGATGATTTGAAGGACCAATGTAGTGGTGCATTGCCGTCACGTGGTCACCTCCAAATTACTACGGTTTTCCTTGTTTTGGTATTTTGTTACATCCCCTTTAACTAGAAAGTAGTTCGCACCATTCTCAAACATTTGCCTTGTAATTCCTTGCACGGTGCTGAACCATGATTTCCCGATGTATCGGGTATGTTCATGCTGTGTACAATTCACTCCAAGTTGCAAGCGCCAGTCAATAGGAAATGAGAAGAAATGTTCAGTTTTAGAATTGGGAAGCCCAATAGATGGTGAAAATCCACGCAATCAGGTGGACTGAAAACCCGATCCACATACACGGCTCCGGTATGTATGGGATTCAAAGTATGGGCCTGTGCCAGTTTTTCCCGCCATTAATATGTGACGCGTAAAGCCCGGTTCATACTTCATGCAACTTGCGAAATTAAAACGAATTTTCTTGCGTCATTAGAGGGCAACGCGTGCTGATTGTTTGCATCAACTTTTTCGTGGAGAATGAACCGGGATTACTTTCACTCTCAAATTGGTTAATATTGCAAAATTTAAATGTCGCTTTACCCATTGTAATCAGACCCGGGGCGGAGAAAGCGGTAATAGGGGGGGGGGGGGATTTAATATATCTAAACATTCATTTGTGATCTTGTGTGTGGGGGTTAACCAGTGGCGTAACTAGACTGGTTCCCTGTCTTTATCCGCAAGAAGTGTGTCTGTTTATCTTCACTTAATAACTGTATGTTTTACAGTGATAAAAGGGGTCCAGACCTCTACCTACAATCACGACAATAATTCTTACTGATCCATCGGTCGCGAGACACAGGCATCAACCAGATACGATGTTATGCATCGGCATAAAATGTGGGAGGCTTGTTTTGTCCAAAAGGGAATTCAACGTTTTTATACAAAGGTCATCATGAGCGCAGTAACTACACCCGAAACTCGTGTGGTCTGGTCCTATACCGATCCAACATCTCCAGAAAGAAAATAAAACTAGCGTTTCCACAACGAGGAAAGAGCGTTGTAGCAGCGGAGGAGGCTGCTGAGGAAGATGGAGAGCACAGAAAAAGGCAGAAACGAGCAGCGACAGACACACACACTTGTGGCTACAATATTAGGTGTTCTCTCTTCGTCACGGACTTGTGCCCTCTCTCCGGCCTCCCCTATCCGGAGCAGTTTTTTCTCAAAACCAATGGATTGTCCATCGCCATCTCAGTGTAATTTGCGGATACGGATACCTTAGCAGGCTCATCTATACGTAATGATCTAACGAGCGCATAATGATTCTTTCAGCTAACCATGATCGTTTTCGAGGTAAAAACAAAACACCGATTATTATAGTCTTCGCCAATATTCAAGCGGTCAGGGCGGCCGCTTCCTATACTGTGAATAATTAAACACTTATGATAATTTTTATCAGAATTGAATGGCCATTGTGTATTGAAGCTGTTTGAATGAAAGTGTTTTTATGCGTATAATCGAAGCGAATGAGCATTACATTTTTTTTTAGACTGTGCAAGTCTTGCGCGTATTTGAATTTCTCAACCATTATTGAGTTTTAATGATGGTATTTTTTGCATCGGAGATAACGAATATAATTGTGTTTTAGCCTTACACGGATGTGTATTAAGCACTGTATACTCAGTACTTTCCCGAGTTCTGTGGGAAAAACGAACCCCATCTGAGTGATTTGTCTGTGGAAGTTTTTTTTCACAGAACTTGTGAAAGTACTAAGTATACAGTGCTTAACTCACATCCGTGTATGGCTAAAAACCAAATTGCATAATATTGAGTTTTGTTCGCGATTTTGTTTCTTCAAGTACTTTTGTTCAACGTAGCTAATGTAGAACTTATATTATATTAGGGCCTATACTGTTGTGAAAGTAAAAAATATCCATGAAAATGGGAGTAAAATAAATTTAAGAAAAACCCGAGAATAATTTTGCTTGACATCCGTTATTGCTAGTAAATAATACGAATTTTGGCCAACTGGTGATCATTTTATCCTTAAACCTATATGTGACAGACGTCGTGATTGGCAAGTGGGGACCTCGTCCAAAGTTTAAGTCTTATTACAATGCTAACACATTATTTGTGTTAATAAATATGTATAACAAATTGCTGTGGGTATTTGTATTTGTTGGGTTTCTTTGTTTTTGTTTTTTATAAGCTTTGATTTTCATAGTAAAATATATTCTTCATTTGAGTTGCTCTCGTTTTCGATACGACCAAGACTGTTCTCAGTCTTTAGTGGCCCTTCTACTCTTCCGTAACTAATATTAATAGGAAATTTATTTTTCACCACATGGAAAATTCGGCCGGGTGCATTGTTGGTCCATGTACACTCGTCAAAGACCGCGGGCTGTAACTACGAAAGCCGTTTATCTTTATACTAGTGTAGTATAATAGACGTGGATAAATCCAAGTTACACGCGTCTTCCTAAACACCTGAATTAAACAAGTCTTACGAAATATCTTAAATAGTTGCTTAGTTATCCTTGTGTAACTAGGACAGTCTGAACTTATTGACCGTGGTCCCTATTGTTAAATACATTGTAATGTAGATATAAAGAGGATTGCGCAACAACATGAACATGTATGATAGGCCTCAGTATAGAGAAATCTTCAGCAGGTCGTTACTTCGATACTCTACAGCCATGGCTGATAAAAGGCAACGCAGTGACAATTTCACTGCTGACGAAAGGATGGCTCTCGTTGAGACCATGAGGGACTTCATTTCCATTATTGGTGACAAACGATGTGACACCTTGTCCCTAAAAACTCTTGGTGCACGCTGGTGTTGGCGACCATGACGATTTCCTTGTTCGTCGGCCTCCTCTTGTGCAATTAAGAAGATTTGGAGCCCATCCATCCTGTCCACCTTTCTACCTTTCTGTGTAAATATCTGGCTTCTAAATGGCTCAGAATACTCACTAAACAACCCCCGTACCATGTTTAAGAATTGCTATTGTTTGTTATAAACACATGTTTAACTCTAATGGTCATTAAAACACGGCTAACTAAAAGCAAGCTTTGTAGTACCTGTTTGAAGTTAGACACGAGGTTTATACAGTGATTACTAATTTATACGCATCTAATGGGTTAAACGGCTTTCGTAGTTACGGCCCCGCGACTTTAAATGTGTCTGTATACGCTATAAAGTATACCTGCCCTTTATTGATCACACGTTTTCGATGATGTTTGATTAGGTGCAGGTGGCGAATTTGTTTCCCAAACGACATACATACACAGTACAGACATATCACAGTACACGCATCGTAGACGCCGCTATAATTCCTATCTGTTCGTATGGGACATCATTGCAATGTCGTTTGGAAAAAAAAATTCGCGTGCAGGTGATGTTTGATTTTTTCGCAGGTGCATACGAATTCCGTGCAGCTCCAGGAAAGTACAAGAAGTGCGCCAAAATGCAACATTTTTTTCTTTCGATTTTCAGACATTTTGGAATTTGATGCCAGTATTTAGAACTGATAAAAGACTGATTTGTAATTGTCCTAAATAATTAATCTTTGTTGAAACTAAAGGCCAACGCTAGACCTGCAGACCTTTGACCAACAGAGTTTAGTTGTTGTTGTTGTTGTTGTTGTTCTGTGGGGTAGGGGTTCGGGTTGTTTTTGTTTGTTTGGGTTTTGGTGTTTGTTTTTTTTAGGGGGTCGTGATGTCATGGGTCACATAATTTCTTACCATATGCACCACGTCGATGTCATCAATGCTTATTCTTCTTAGAGCGCAGTAAACGATATCATTCTTATCTAAAAGGAGGGAGAGAGATATAAGAAGAAATTGATGAGAAACATAGTTTCTTTTTCATCGATGCCTTTCATGCATGTGTGGACACTGCATTCAGCAACGACACAATTCAAACATAAACTTAAGAACAAAGGCTTCAAAGATATTGATTGAAAATGTCAGGGACGATCGTATCTCAAAGCAAACAAGTTTGTCATTATTATAGAGAGCGCCTATATGTGACGGGTACGAAAAAACGTATTTTTAATGTTTCTTCAGACTTAATTTATTCATGTATTCACACATCTTAACCCCGGATCGAGCGCCCCCTAGCGGCGGCTTGATTTTCAAATTTATCATATTGGGTCATTCTACTCTTTGATGTCGGGAGAAAGACATCTCATTCAAGTCTTTGCTATTTCTCCGACAGATATGATAATTTTCCAATTTCTTTATATTTTGTCATAAATAACATTTACTCAAACAATCCATTGCATTTATATTTGTTTTATACCTTCGATTAGATTTATAGCCAGTTTTTAGTGTTGTTTTGCCACGATTCCAAATTGAGATGTGTCAATCGAGAGTGCTGCCCTTATGTAGGACTCAGTTTAATCAATCTTCTCTTCATTTATTACCCATTAGTTTGGATTATTTAAAAGAGAAAGTCAAGCTCTTTTGTAATATTTCTTGTAATATATTTTGTACAATTTTGCAAGGTTTTTCATTAGTTAGATATGCATTTCCAAGATGGCGGACGCCATAAAGGTTTTGGCGGGAACCGGCCAGGAGACGGATTGTTTTTATATTATTTATACCTTTAATGTTGCCATCCAACCTCAATCGTCATTAATAGACTTAGTTGGTAATCTTTTTGACATTATTAGACCTTTTTCAAGAATGTGTTATTTTCCAAAATGTGTATTTTCGGGGCCGAGAGAGAGAGAAACCCGCCCGTAGCCATTTATGAATTGCTAGTTATACCTTACGCTTAAAATAATTTGTAGACATAGATATTGTATTTTTTAATGTTTAATTTATTTCAATACTGTTAATTATTTAATTTAAAGATTCTACTCTTTGATGTCGGGAGAAAGACATCTCATTCAAGTCTTTGCTATTTCTCCGACAGATTGTAAATAAAGCCCAGAGACAAGAGTTAGAAGAATTGGTTTCCACATTGTCTTTCGATCTAAACCGGTCACATATACTTAAGTGTAGTAACATGAAGTAGGGATAGATTGACCAAGATTGGAACAACCTGGAACTATCCAGGAAAGTGATTTTTCCAATTTGATAATGTTGTAATTCAGGAGTGGATAGAAAGCTCCTCATTATCGAGAACGGCAGTGCATAAAACACCAGGGCCATCAGAAACTTACCATTTCTTTCATTTGGTCGTTCGGACTTAAAGCGTGCACTCGTACCAAGAACGTCATCGATGCTGAAATCAGAGTACGATCTGTATGGAAAATGTACGTTGTAGAAAACCTTTGAATTTGACGTAAACGTTGGTGATTAAAACATGCATCTTTAAAATTGCATTAGCTGGTGGCCTCGTTGTGATGACATTGGTTCACAGCAAGCATCCACGTTTACATTTTCCCCATCATGCTTCCAAACAACTCTTTAATCTATAGTCAACGAGCTTTTTGTGATTCTTTCAGCTCGCGGGGCATTGTTCAATTAATTTCAAGCTGGTAAAATTGACTCACATGAAAGAACAACTACATTGCTGAGTAAAATTGAAGGTGTGGTATAATATAATTTATTACCATCAATTGAATAAATACAGACACTAAATATTAACGCACAAAAGCGTGCACCCAAACAAACCTAAAAACAAAGAATGAGGGAAGACTAAGGACACGGTGAAAATTCTGGGGGAACAGTCAAAACAGTTTTATCATTAAATAAACAAACAAAAAGAATTGTTAAGCCCAGCAATAACAATAAAACAACAGACAGACCACATTCACAATCCGTGAATATAAATCACTCAAAAGGCCTGAATTTTCTCAGATGTAACAAAGAAATCAAACAAAGTGACACTTATGTAAAGAACACAGAATCAAAGTGATTTATTGATGAAACTATCAACCACTTCAAACAGCGATTGGGTTTAACACACGTACAATGATTAAGTTAAAACAAATTGCACATATTTTTAGAACAGAACAGAACTTAGAAATGTTTTTGGGGGAGCGTTATTTCTTCAACTTAGGGGCCGATTGGGACTTACATTGGCTGATAAACTAAACATAGTCGCAGGTTCTTCCTCAAAGCAATCAAAACATTCGCACATGCTGAAACACAAAGAAGTGCGCACATTCTCAAAAATGCATCCTTGTGTAGCATTCTTTTGTTCTTTCCTTTGTCCCTGCATCACTCAACAGTTTCCCATAGACTTTGTATACAAATTTCCTTGCAGAGCACCCCGGTCTTACAAATTTCCATGTGGGGTCCTTTTACTTTCCCTTTTTTGTTTTGTCCTTGATCAAGGTACCGAAAATGAGAGCAGCTTGTTTTGAACACAACCTTAGACTGAGAAGACTGTTCATAAACAGGGTCATGTTGTAAAGCCGTGGGAGCAAATTAAATAAGTGAGTTAAGAAACATAAAGGAGAATGGCGGAGAGCAAGGATTTGTCTGAATGCAAAAAATGGAAAATCAGTACAAAGGAAAACGTTGGACAAGATAGATAGTTAACATAAATTTGTATAATTTGCATTTACATAATTCACAGAACATCAGCATACAATACGATATTATAAACAATATTCTCGTTAGTTATTAATACTATTTTAAACTGAGCCGTATTTCCTATCATCTTATACACACAAGCTCCTCGTTCTGTGTAATTTTACGGTTAGTCTTTTCTCTAAACCGGCACAAAGAAGTTACCTTATAATTGTCAATATCACAAATCAATAGACGACCAAAAAATACTATTATTATTGTTTAAATTTTTTAAATCTTTGCTATTGTACGAAACATTTGTTCATAAGCCAGGCTATTATTGTTTGCACCTATTATTCCTGTTGACTTTATGACTGACTCGCTACTTGAGCTTGTCTACAATTCATGCGTTGATGAGGAACTATAGCATTACAAACCATGACATAATAGCATCGATAAAATAAAAAGTGTCCTTTTAATCATAACAAAATAATAAACACCCCATGCAAACAATACCCACAGCAAACAAACCAACACCTTAATTTGTTTATAACCAACACCCCATAAAACTAACAAACATAACAAATATAAAAAACAACAACTACCCAAAAATGATACAGAAAACTAGGCATCAACAAACAAAATTACTATGACAGTTTTTTTAGACATTTAATTTTGTTTCTACATTGGAAAGAGACAAAATAATGGCCGTTGCCAGGCAATTGTCATCGCAGCATCTTACCAAGGACTGTAGCCTACTGAGAGTAATGCATGCATATTACATGCTATAGGCAGGAAAGGCCTGTAACGACTGGCTACTGCATAAGACTGGCACGAACCGTAGTGTACTTACATTCCTGGTGCTGGTTGACCGTCAGTGCTTGACGTGTATGATCCATTTAGTTGGTCACCAAACACACCAGCATAGGCGAGGTGCCAAAAGGCGAGAAGAATGGAGATACCAAAAAACATACACAAGTCATCTTTACTCATTCGACGGAAACTCTCCATTTTGAGTCACGCTATTCACGATTATATCCCCAAATCTGTAACCATAGATGTATTGAACATAATCTCTTGCATGTGGGTTTTGGGTTAGGGTTGTAGAATAAAATCCCCTCCCCAAGATAGCGGATACAGTAAAGTGCTACGTGTAGTTATCGTACATAATAATTATTCCTTCGGTGTCATTACACAGCACTGAATGACGTATTTACTTTTGATCAACTGGCTATTTTAATTCCCCGTCATGTAAATACCAAATCTTAATAAATGTTTCAAGGTGTGTGCACTATTAAAGGGACACACTGTTTTCTTTGGGCTATGTATGATTTTAAAAAAACAGACCCAAGCATGAATCAAAGAAAAACATCAAAATTTGCTGGTTTTGAGCATTTTCCGAAAAAAAGGACTCGTGATTATCCGAACCGGTTTTGGGGGTTCGGATCTTTCCGAACACTCATCATTATGTCACGTGCCAGAGTCAGTAAAGGATTTGTGTTAAGACAGGCAAAATAAAAAACAAGGGGTGGAGTTGTTTCTTTGCCCGTGTTAAATGGTCCATTCACACACGGCAAGGAGATTCGTAGTCTACACACACGCTTTACATTGTGAATATAACAACATTATGCAATGCACCTGCGCACATGCAGAAGTAGACGAAAGAAAAGCTCCTGATGATGGTGTAGCCGACAAACACGTCACTTCGGAGCAGGTCAGACCAATAAATAACACCGATACGGAAAGCACGTCACCGCACAATCATCCAATGAAATCATTGTATCCAATGCGATCGTTGGTTCGGTAAAACCAGTGCCTGTCTTTATCCTAACGGATAAAGGCAGGGGCACGAGAGGGCGTGGGTACTCAATTCAACTCGAATTTTGGCCGTAAAAAAGAGGAGAGGCGATACTCTTCAGACGCAATTTATCACACGAAACGGTAAACCCAAAGTCATGCAGGATCGGGAATGAGACTTGAACGGTCGGAAAATCATAGCTTTAGTAATAGAAGGCTCACTCCACTGCCCAAGCATGGGACCAGTCATGAGCTTAACAAAAGTGTGTGGTTTGTACGCTTAAAACTAGTTACACTTAGTACACACGCTTTCTGCCCTCGTTTCCGTCTTCGGAGAGATAATTGTCTCGATTCACGTCTTGACCGCTTGAGGGCGCTTGTTACAACAAATTTCCTTGCATGGCATTTTTGACTGCTTGTATGTTTTCCTGGCCAAAATAGTTACTTTATAAAAGGCAGTTTCACTTTAAAACAAGTTTTCTAAAACAAGTAGGGCCTAGTGCGCAACATGGTCGCGTCCTGCTAGTACTTTGCATGCCCGATGTGATTGGCTTTTGGTTTGTTTTTTAGAGTGAATACAATCTCGTCCTCTGGTTTTCAACGCACAAACAACCAGACAACCAACATGCGAAAAGTAACTTCAATTCGGCGGTCATGCTGACGCGAAAGAAAAACAGCTCATGTTTCAGATCAACTTGAACGAAATCACTAAGCAAATTTGACCCTTTATATTTGTGTTTAGTTATTATTTAGTCGTAAGTGTTAAGTTTTCTGCGCTGCAATTTTGCTGAAATTTGATCGTAAAAACTAGCCCAATTTTTCAATTTTTTTTACTGTTGTTTTTTTTATCGCCGTTGCCGGTGCCCTCGGTTGTTTGGAACCAATACATCATACTGCGGACTGGTGAAGATTGTTTATCTTCGTCTCTATTGTATCGTTTCCTATTTCTTCAAGTTTTTTTAATAACGTGCGTAAGTTTGTATCATGCCAAGCAAATGAGCTATCGGTGGATTCAAGAAACAGCAAAAAGAGTCCAGAGGTAATTTTTTGGTTTCATTTTCCCGCGAGGAATCTGGTGATGTTTGTTAACACATCTCGATAGAATTTCAAGTTTTCAAATATTTTAATGAGGAAGGGCGCATCAAAAAAGTTATTTTATAGAAGCTGAAAATACTGTTAGGTTGTTCATAGGTCAAGGGTTGCTGGTACGGAGCACTGAACATGGTTTCCTAGTTGACGCTGTTTGCTGTTCACAAAAAACGTTTCATGATCTACTCATATAAAGAAATACCAGCTCAGCTCCGCCAACGTTGGCATGCCCCCCCTATCCTATCCCTATGTCCTATCCCTTTTTTCGAGAACTCCCCTGGGCCCAATTCCATGGCCCTGCCACCGTAAGCAAAGAATCGGCACTTACGGAAGCAGGTTTCCGCACTCACGTCAAGCGTATTTCACGGGTAAGCAGAGAATTTTTGCTTGTGCACGTGCGTAATCCACGTTACTAGGCATTCTTCACTGACACAGCTAGTGCAGAAATACGGCGCTTGCCCTGTAAGCCCAGAATGGTGATCGCAAGCGCAGACTTCGGCAATAAGCAGAGCCACGAAATTGGGCCCTGGGCCCAATTTCATAGAGCTGCTTAAGCACAAAAAGTAGCTAAGCGCAACAAAATTTAATTACCAACCAAGCTATCATGTCACATGTACAATTTGTGACTGGTATCCTGCTCATTTCTGCTTAGCAGACAATTGTTCAGCAATATTGTCTGCTTAAGCAGCTCTGTGAAATTGGGCCCTGGTCACTTGAGCTGAAATCAGAAATGCCTAACGGAAAAACCTCTTCTTCATCAACACAATATTCCCACAAACCGCTGCTTTACGACATTTTGATCTGCTTACTTTTCGTTTCAGATGCCTTTTTGCATGTAATAATACACGTTTGTGTGGGGTTAAAAAAAAACGAGTCCGCAGTGTGACGTCACATTGTTGATTGATTCCTAGGCGCTTAAGGGCTTTTCGTGAAACTCTGGATTTTTTCCCAGCGTAACATTGATCAAAATGGGTTTTTCTTCATTATGACACAATTTTTATTAAGTTCCACTCATTTATATGCAATTATTACGTACTCCCGTTTACCTTTCCACAACAAAAAACAATAATGTTAATTTCGTTCAAGTTGATCTTTAACCGAATTTAAAGCAAGTTCACATTGGGTTGTTGTTTCGAAATGAGACACGAGTGATTATTGGATGGTTTTTCAAATGCCGTTTTCTTGACTTAGTTACAGTATGCTTTCGGATAGAAATTACATACTTTTTCTTGAGTCATTACCAAAGTATGACCCTACCTTGGGGTCATTCCCAAAGTCAGTGACCCTACCTTGGGGTCATTTCCATGACCCTAGCTTGGGTCGTTCCCAAAGTATGACCCTATAGCTTCAGTGAGAGCACATCCAGTGGATATGTTCTGGGTCTGTTATAAACTTATTGAAATGAATCAAATTTCCAGGCGAATGCCAATCATGTACATTGATTTTAAGGCTGGCAGTACCACATCAACATGCATCAACATTTCCAGTTTCAAATGCTTCACTTGTGATTTCCCACACTGAAGTGAATGTCATTAAATACCATGGACTACCAAGAAGCTGTTAAGTAGATTAAGAAAGTATAACAAGCTAAACATACACAAAGCTAAAATTAACTGGTACATGTAACTTGTTGCAACCAATGTAAAGTACATGTACAAGGTATCTCGGCAGAAAACCACTTTCTCCGCTAATCGGCTGAAGGGAAAAGTTGCCTTCGGTTTGGGCGCTTTGGGTTAGAAAAGCGTTTATTATGGAATAAGTATGGTTGGAAAAATGTTTTTAAAATAATGATCCACAAAAATTAGCCTCGACATTGTTGTTTTCCTTTTACCTCATTAACAAACACGGTTAGCAATTTTGTAACCAAATTTAACTTCACAAAATGGCCCACCATGTTGGTTCACGAAGTTAAAAGAAAACCACACAATGTCGAGGTACATTTGTGTGTGAAGCATTATACATGTATTCTACTTATCATAACAAATGCTTTTACAGCCCAAAGCTCCCAAATCCGAAGGCAACGTGTTCCTTTAATAAAAATAAACATTCATGAAACCAAATTACAAGTACGAGACGAGGTTCACTCTGATTGCTTTTTATTATTGTTAATAATTAATAATCATCCACTAGTTAAACTAAATAGAGCATCCCAATCTGCTGTTATGTTTTGACCATTCCCCCATTTTCTTAGTGTGTGAAGGCCCAGATTTATACTGCCTGGCCAAGCCAAAAATTACAGCTGAATTAAAATACATTAACAAATTCAACCCTTACTCTTTATAAACCGTTCTTCTCAATGCTCTAATGTTCAATAATATTTTGAGATTAAAATTTCTGGGAAAAGGCAGGAACAAATTTTGCAATTCTAAAGGAGGCAAAAGAAATTTACGCTAATTTTTTTAATTCCCTACTTTAATTTTATTTAATGTGTTACAACAGAAGAAACAAATTGGTGTCTGACAAAACTACAGGTGTAATCAAGTAATTACACAAAAGAATGAACACTTAGAGAATTGTGAAGATATTTTAAAAATCTAGTTGCATTCTATCCCACATGGCACTACAATAATATTGTGATATCATGGACACTATTGAAAGCACCACATTGTTAAGCCGCAATCTGTTTTTCATAGAATAGTCACTGGAGTATGTTACTATGTACAGTAAACTTCCTTGGAACCAAATCAGCAGCAAGATCTATTCCAAGCCACATCTCTTTGGTAGACTTGGTAGAATTACCAGTTGATGGAGGCTGACATCTTGAAAACAATTTGCTTTTTGGTTTCATCTTAACAGGGTTTCCCTTAACTGTTCTAGTGTCTGGCCCACAGGACCAGTTAGCTTGTCATTTCACTGGTCTACCAACTTTTTCACTGGTTTGTATTTAATTTGGGTTTGAACAAAGAACAATTGACAAGAGTGGGACTTGAACCAAAGACCTCCAGAACCCTGTTAGTGAATATCTTTGTTGAGGGTGCCAGTCAGAAGCCATATAACCCCTTAAGGTGATCCCCTGGCTGCCGCTTCCCAGGTTGTATAGTAAACTTTGGTGTAATCCCTGGCTAAACGGCACCCTGAACAAAGATATTGACTAACAGGGAGACTGCCAACATATGGCTGGATAGCTCAATTGGTAGAGCACTGGTATGTTAATCTGGAGGTCGTTGGTTCAAGTCCCGCTCCAGTTTTTTTGTTCAAACCCAAATCTTTTGAAACATTTACCCAGTCAGTTTCCCTTGTGGTTAATTACTTGGTTTATAGTTCATGTGAAATGAGGATGTTTTTCTGCACTGAACTAACCAGCCGGACCACTTGGAGTGAATTCTAACTGGTCCCCAGGTGTTTAAACCGCTGTTTAGGGAGAACACTGATTAAGCGTAATCAAGTTTGGACAACTTCCTTCTGAAACGGAAAGTATGAGATAGAAAGGAAAACAAACAAACATAATCCCAACCCCCATATTCCAGGCAGCAAAGTTAATTCCAGTTTATCAACGATGAAAATGCATGTGAAAAGTAAACCCCGTCCGGCTAGTGGCTGGGTACGGTATATTACCCTTACACTTCTAACAAACTACAAAGCGATATGACATCAGGTATAAGGAGCTCAACTATTAAAGGTTTTAGTTAGAACAATTCTGAGTCTACTGTCCAGTCTCTATCAAATAATACTCATTTTGTGTTCACTGGTTCAACGCTTATTAAAAATTAACACAATAAAATCATATTTGCATACACATAAAACCAATATAAAACAAAAGTGTCTTAATTTAAAAGCGACATGATATGACAAATTGTGCTTTCACCAGTTCACCCAAAGTAAATTTTGCAGACAACAGCAGATGATCCAGTTGGACAAGACTTCATAACCATGGTAAACATTGTAAAAGGAACATAATACGATTTGGGACAAACATGTTGGGGTCAACTATCATCTTGTTGTTGTGAACCATGTGGCACAACATTCCCCTAATCTTCAACACACATAAACTATCATTTAACAAGCCACATAAGATTTGTTCACAAATTACCACAGGTACATTTTTGGAATTTCTTGACCACGGCCACCTCCCATCCAAGCTGCAGTACATTGTACAAACCGCAGTTTGCCAATGGTCTGGTTATATGGAACAATTGAGTAATGTTGGATTACAGTTTTTGGAGCTTAGTTACCGATTGGTTTAAAAAGTTACAACCAAATTTACTCCTCCCAGTGAAAGGCCCCAGAATTGAAAACAGAAAGGATGGTCCAAGCTTGATGAAATTGGGCACTAAAGACTGATAGAAATTATCAAAAAAACAACTATTTCCTTTAAGACTCGCTTCAACCATTCATTCTGCCATTCTCAAGCATAATGTATCTGTAATCAATACAATGCACCTCAAAACTGGAAGGCCAAATTTCCATAATGAGTGCCACTTATTTGAACACATTTTAAACTTGTACCAATTTTTTAAACAGTCATTTTGGCGTCATATTTAGCTGTAACTATATAAACAGGTCTTAGTCATACCCACTGAGCTACATGTAGCTCTAGAAACCAACAATAACTGGGGATGCTGAACCACCACCAACGCCCCTAATATTGTAGTAGAATTTTGATGCATGCATTTAACCAAATGTGCTGCTTTTTAAGGACAGTGACCTTGCCCATACAAGACTCAATTCCAGGCATGCTATAGTAAACTACCTGTAAATAATCAAAGGTGCTGTGCAGTGCACTTAAATTTAATATTACTCTCAATTACACAACCACACAACACTGGGATCAATGTCTTTGAGTGGGGCTTTTGGTAACTACCCCCCCCCCCCAACCACTGTACTCAAGTGTAAAGGTTTACATGCCACAACACAATAACAAAATGAACCGTCTGCTACCAGTGATCAATTAATTTAGATCATAGCTGCAATTCATAATGCTGTTAAAATCAGTAGAACATTTACTTGCCAAACAAAGATTAAGCTGGGAAACAGCCATATGAATGCATCTTTCTTTTTCCAAAGCACAATTTGTTTCTACAACACAAAATAGGCACACTTCAGAAAAGTACCCACCAGCAGAATCAGTTGGCATGATCACCTTTTGCATGATTACTTCTGCTCTACAATTGAATATGAGCCCACTTGTCCGTTTAGTTCCTACATGTATATCAAACTGTACCCACATGCTTTTGCTGCACATGCTGCCCGTACAAAAAAAAATCTAAAGAATTTCCTGAATTTAAAATCTGACAAATTATAAGGGATATTTTTAACAGAACCTAGTGTTACAGACCTGCATCGTGTTATAGCCATCTCCATTTACATGTAACTCTAGAAATAGAGACAAAGGAGTGCAAAGTTTATCAATATTTGACAAGTCTAATGCTAGGCCAATCTCAAATGCAAAGCCATGATTGGCAATTACCACCTATTGGTGAATTTGGCACCCCCAAAAAATGTGTGACATGGAACTTGGTGTTTTTGTTCAAAGACTTTGAGGGTCTCCACAGCAGACAGATGAGGAATTGGGTCAAGCATTTTCTATCATACAAAGACAAAGTCAATGGATGCTAGATGTGGAAAAGTTAACCTTCTCTCTCATAGTGTAGAGTGGCAAGGGAGCCATGACACAACAAGGTCTGTCCTATTGGCAAGTCAATGCATACAATACAATTATGCTTAGTTTTTGCTAATGAAAGTGTGTGCCCTTGCAACATGAAAGGCAACTCCACTTTGTTCAGTTTCTTGCAGAAATCCTAAATGCAAAGTCCGGCCATTGTAATCCCTATGTGCTTCTACAACCTGTTGGAGCTACTTGGTTGTATGCTCTGTACCTACCAGCAGGATAGAAGATAACGGTGATTTAAGGTGATACAAACTCTGACCTGTGTCTCAAAATCTAGGCTGGGGGATAACTCAAATACCCTTAATTGAAAATGTTTGTTTTAATTGCCTGATCAATTAGCTATAAACGGTATCCATGTGTCTTGGCAAACAACATTACCTAGTTCCCATCATTAGCTGGTTATCTCTTCTGACGTGCTTGCAAAACTTCAGCTGTGGATCCAGGGGCAAGTCCAAGTGGTCTGGAACCCTTCATGCTCTTGACAACTTTTTAAAAACTACTGTATGGTTTTCCTTTTGTAAAAAGTAAACTTGCGGCATCGCATTACAGCCATAGTTTCGCTACAAACTTCTAGGTTGAGACTCATTGCCTGTAAAAAAAAAAACCTCATACATCTTTTACCATTGATTGTTAAAACAAGGTTCTTGCCAACCCTTTTTTTGCCACGCAACCGCGACCTGAAAGGGCACCATGTGTGATTGTCTACCACTGACTGTTGCTGCTTGCATAATACCCACAATCATCGCAATTTTTGATTCTTTTTTGTTACCCCTTCTTGGTAATAGTTCTTGATTGACGCCCAATCTTTGTGCAATTTCTTGTGAAATGGGGACAGTGTGTTCCAAGGACTGATGAAGCATAAGCTAAATAATCAGTAAAGAAATTCACTGTAGGTTACAATGTTTCACTGGAATCCAAATATGAACCGTTCAATTGACTGATCATTGAATACCATTACGATGGTTTTGTAATGATTAAGAAGCACGTACATCTTAAAATCTAAATATTTGGTAATCAAACACATACATGTAGCAATGACTTCTAAAAAAACTTGGAAAAAACCCATCTTCTGTTCTATTGGTCACAGATAGACTCGGTGTTGTACAGCTAACTGTATGCCTACCATACATGATGAGGACCATTTTACCATCTTTATCAGAGCCAACAAGTTTGGTGTTACATGTACGTTCATTTAGTCAGTAGCATGCATGCCTGAAACTTCTTGGAGGCCATGACCTTCTTTACCCAGTTTTTCCCCTAAATGTCCCCTTTTCACAATTCTGAAATGCTAGTCCTGCTGTCTGATTCATAAATGTTGCTAACCACAACTTCGATAAATTTTGCAAATATAATACCACTAGTGTTCCTACTAATAGTACACGCAAAATGATTTATCATGGGAATGCAGTCCCACATAAGACAGGTATACAGTTTTGATTCTGACTTGGAGTATTGATGAATCTGTATAGTTTCTAGTTGAACACACCAAGCCACCCTCTCTCACTATCTGAAGCAAGCAATTTCCCTGAAGCGAAGAAAGCAGACCACCTTCAAACTTGCAAAATGAATCTTTCTTGATAAACAAGGGCTCACTCAAACTGACGATCTGATGAAAAAAAAAGAACAGACCCGCAACAAACATGGAAGCACACATGTAGCAGAGTCATGACTTCATGTGTGACATTGTATAATATTCAGTATGCTTAAAGAAAGGCTGTTTCTTGGCTTCCAGAGTAGATCAACTCCAGAGGGTGCTTCGGTATGCAGAGGTAGTAGACTTTGAAGAGTTGGAAGTGCAAGCTTTCTGGAGAGCTCTGCAAAAACTCACACAGCGAGCATCTGAAGTCTTCAAAGGTTCATTTAAAGAGCTGTTTAGTGTCACAAGTGTGACTGCTGGGCTGGCGAAGCACTGTCTGAAAGGGCAATAAAAACAAAATGTTGCCGTCGCAACATGCTTTCTGCCAGGAATAGTCTCCAGCCATCCAATTTTAAAACACAGCATTTTTAGTTTTGTTGTCTATTCTTTAAAATTGTTTGTTGTTTTTGTTTTCCCCAGAGCAAAGCATGTTACTCTTAAAAAAAATATTCCAAAAGGTTTCAAAATTGCAAGGAAGAAGGGGATTGAGTGTTTGTATATTCTTGTTCTCACTTACACCTTTCGTTGAGTTCCTTCCATTTGAACCTTGCTCATTTGAATGTTTAAAATTGAGTTGCGCTTGGGGATTTTCTCCTCCCCTTTTTTTCACTGAGAGTATGTCTGCACATATTACTGGTCCAAACTCACAACGTAAAAAATACAAGTTACAGCAGTATTTCCAACACTTGGCTCTCACATGCTCCTTTTCCAGTAGTCCAGAAAAATCCTGTTTTCTTCCATGTGTTTTATTGTTTTGTGTTTATAATTCCCGAGCGTTGAACAACTCACTTGAGAGTTCGTATGAAGAGGCAAAAGCAAAGAAGTATTTAAGCAAAAAAGGTATAGTTTCATAATAATTCGTAGTTTTCCAACATCCACCTTAAGACGTCCACAAGGAGTAAATAATGTAAAACAAGTTGACTGCTATCCAGCAATGATTATGCAACACGGGGATACGACGACCACTCATACAGTTCGTCACTACTTTAATAGTTAATGTTCAATTTTCTTTTTTAATACATTTTTTTTCCCTTTAAAAGTTTTGCAGAGTTTTCTTTTGTTGGTTTTCCATTTACGTCCACACTACTAAAACACATGAGTCTTTTTCAGAAGTTTTGGGAGTTTTTTTCCAATTAGGTACGACAAAATACAGACTAACGATCTTTAATAAGTTTTGAAACTTCACAATTTGAAAGATGCTTCATGATGACTAATTTGCACCACACACTCAGGGTTGCAGAAATCCTTGGAGTTCAATCTCAATCCCTTCAAGACAACTTCTTGGATCCATAAGAGATAAGACATTATCCTAGATCCAGATGATTAATCAATGAGATTAGAGACATGACATCCTGCAGATCTTGCACGATCCAATCGGATCCAATCCAGGCATGAGGAGCATCACCAGAAGAAACTTAGTTCCTATGCTGAGCCCTGCGGTCACGTCCAGATGGCTGACATAGAAAAGAAAAACAACAGAGGATCAGAATCAGCCTACATCAATGCAAACTTCCTTAAAATGTAATATACATGTATTCACTCAGCAACCAAATTTGAGTAAAAAATTTCTCTCTCTGTTGAGTGCCCTGCTTAACCTTACTCAAAAAATGAAGAAAAAAAAACCTTATCAATCCAGCCAAGCACCAGTCTAAAAATGAACTCAGGGTGTCCGGGTGTCTTTCAGGTTTCCATTTTTAATGTAGACATTCGTAGATAAGCCCTTACTCTTTATTTCATGGAGATGTACTGCACATGAAGAGTGCTGGCATGACTGAACACCACTGAAAACGATCAATTCAGACACCATGCTTTCATGCATGTATTGAGTTATAAAATTGGTCTTGAAAAGGAACACATCACTGCGATATATTGCAGCACTTATGTTAAATGCCAATTTGTTAAAGGGCAGGCTCTTTTTGGTGCCCGACCTTAGTCATGTTAGTGTTAAATCAGAAAAAAATGCACTACACTTTTTTTTCTGATGTTGAATGTATTGTCTAATTTGCAAATGTGCATGAAGTAAACAGAAAGAGAACTGATTACAGCGAAACTAACAATTGAACAAAATTTAAATTATTTTTTTAAAATGCAACTGAAAATGGAAGTCATTTTAACATGTAGCAAATTGATTTTGGAAGTTCTTGTAAGAAATTGCATGTACGCGAAACTCTGCAAACACGCCAAAAACTAACCATTTGTATGTATTTGAAAAATTGAAGAAGTACACTTGAACATGTACATGTACATCCCTGGTTGGTACATGTACGTTAATTGAAATAACAGGAACTGCCACAAAAATAATATTGTTAAAAATACAAAATCCTTTTAAAAATTTAGAAATACAAACAGGTACATGTGTGTACCAGTTTGTGGATATAATTTGATTTTTTCCATGGGGAGTTCTCTTTATATTTTCAACAATTTACATGCATTACGACTTTGATTTCAAATTAGCAAAAGATCACAAAATTAATCCGTCCTTGGCCCATTTTAGCTAAATTTCCCATTAAGCTTCTTCAAAGCAAGAGATCAGATGTCCTTGTTTGGGTTTCCACACTGTGCAGCTGATTTGCTGGTAAGATATATGCGGGTGCTTTTTGCATTACATTTTACATAATACAAGGACAGACTAGATTACTACAATCAAGAACAGTACATGTAGATACATGAACCAGTTTACAGTGCGACTACGGTTACAGGGTGGTTTAAAATTATAATGAGGATGAATTTCTGTTCAATTTTTTTTCAGCTGTGCTCATTTAGATGCCGTTTTGAAGTTAGCAATACCTTTTTACAGAAAAAAGTTCTGCTTTGCAGAAATCCAAACCTTATATATTTTTAAAATGTACATTGTACATTGTGAATACAAGATTTTACTCCATAAGGTCAAGCCACTCAAAAAGTACATACATGTATAATGACAAGAACAGATTGGACAACAAGCAGTTCTAGTTGGAATTTATAATGATACAACAATAAGCTTGTTTACTGTACCTTACGAGCAGTGTCTTCTTCCTGACGCTTCTCATAGTGCCCAAAGTCGTCAAAAATTGACGTGGTGTGACGGTAAGCATGGATGATCTTCAAGACCTGACGCCCTTTATCCAGTGGCACTTCTTGGGTGTCACGAGAGTTTGTCACGGGTTTATTATCGTTGTTCTCCAGGCGGATATGTCGCAGCTGGCTATTGGGTACATCCTTGACGTAGACCCAGCGCACATCAAAGCGCCCTTTCCATTTATCCTGCATCCAGACACCCGTATTGACATTGTAGTCCACCACTGACATCATCTCTGCTACGCCGCAGAAGTGTCCGCTGCCGTTTACGCTGTACAGGAGATAGATGGGTCCCTTGCTAGTGCGCTCACGGAATGCACTGTCCAGGCGCTTGTTGCCATGCTCCGTGCTGCACCATATGCCGTACTTGATAGAGCGGTGGATATCATCCTCCGAGTAACTCTTGATGATGAACATGCGCGAGTTTTTGATGTCCAGATTAAACGTATTAGGATTGTAGGTGTTAGTCGAACGCAGTTTGTCCAGTACAGGGCTGGGTTGGCTGTTCTGGGGAGCAGCTCCTCCTATGGCCTGGCCAACTGAGATGGCACTCATTCCTGATGCACCACTGCTACCATTACCTGCATTCCCACTGCTCCCACCGCCACTGGAACGATTGGCATAACTGTTGCTATTCCCCTGGTTGTTGCTGCCACTCCAGCGTTGCTGCATTTGCTGGTGTTGATTGGGTGGGTTGCCATGGTTCCTTTGCTGCTGCTGTGATTGTTGAGGCGCACGATTTTGGTGTTGCTGCTGCTGTTGTTGCTGCTGTTGCTGCCCAGGGGGTCCACTCTGCTGCCCCTGACCATGTTCTTGCTGCTTATTGGACTGTCCTCCCTGTCCTTGCCCATGTGATTGGGATTGGGAATGGGGCGGTTGCTGCACCTGAGGTTGCTGCACAACAGAAGCTGCAGTAGTGGTGGCTGGCTTAGCTCCCTGTTTATCATTCCCATTCCAAGTTCCAATGGTCATGGTTTGTTTCATGGGTGGGAGCTGAGTCGGTACCGGGGCATGGGATCCAGTCTTGGTTTTCATTTTAGGTTGGGGCTTGGCCGGTTTGCTGGCAATGGCTGCCCAAGACTGGGGTTTAGCAGCAGTCACTGGGGCCGAGGCAGGGGGAGGGGGAGCCTGTTGCGCCATTGAGGATGTAGTAACTTGCTGTCCACGAACCATTTCTTGCTCTGACCGCATACCATGAGTGTTCTGTGTCATCACCCCACCAATGGCATTCTGCTTGTCACCCGCTGCTCCAATATTCAGTCCAGACATTCCCTGTTCCACCGCTTTCATACCATGAGCTTTGCCATCATGCCCATCCAGTCCGTTAATTCCCTGATACCCCCGCTGCCCCCCTGGTGCCACCTGTTGTTGGGAGGCATTGGGATAACGGGCATAATCATAGTAAGAAGTCCCCTGTGCAGCTGGTTGGCTGCGTGAGGTCACCTGCTGTGGCTGCTGTCCCTGCGGCCCAGGAGCAGAGCTGTTACTCCATGAGCCGGTCATAAAGTCCGCATTTCCTGGAAAGAAGTTCAACCCTTGGTTCAAGTATGGAGGAGTAGTCCCCGGCTGGTTGTAGTAATTTTCCGCAGCATAGCTGTTGTCGTAGGTACCATAGTTAAAGTTGTTGAAGTCCCCTCCAGTGGACCAGGTGGTCTCACTACCAGGCATGGAGTATTGGAAGGAGTAGGATGGGTAGTAACTCGGCAAGTAGTCCTGTGCAGGCGCCATGTTGGGAGCCGTGTACCCCTGAGAGAGATGATGACAAGCCATTGGAAACGGTGCATAGGGAAAAGAAAAAATTTAAATTACATTATTATTGTTTTTAAATTTTGGAGAAGAACCTTTTTCAGGGTAAATGCACACTATAGAAAGTCAAAATTAAGATTTTTTAAAACCCTAATAATGCTATCTAAACCAAATTTAAGACCAAAAGTATGCAAATAAAGCAGGGGAAACAGCTATACCCAATCACACTTTGTTATGTTTCTTACATGCAGCAAATAATTCAGTTATTTACTACTTATGTCAGGAACAGACCAGGTCAGGATTCAAACTCACATTCTGTAAATTACCGCCCTAGACTGCCCAGCCAAGGTTAACAACCAGTATTTGCTGCACTGGACGATATCACGATAATATCATCACGATACGATATCGTAAACAATATCATCAATATCGAAATCGGTTTTTGATATATCAAAATATTGTGACTATCGCGATATTTTTATTTAAACGACGATATCATTTTTTGTTTGCTTAAACTTCTATAAGTTAAATGAAATTACGCCTTTGTAATCTTTACAGCCTTTAAAATTTGTTGAGAAAAAAAATAGCACAAGACATTGATGGCAATCCGCTTTAACAGCCTTATTTGGGTTTAGATGCCGCAATTTCAAATACATAGAACGATTTCTAGATGTAGTTTAGGTCACGGTTTTCAGAAATATGTACGAAGGAAACTGAAGTATCAGTTTACGTCTTCCCATCTAGCCATGGTGGTTTCTCTTCATCGAGAGTATTGCTGATAGACACAGGCCGGATGAACGCGCTTGGCGCAGGCTGATTGGCTGCTTTCCGATTGGCCGCTTTCCGATTGGCCAACTGGTGTGAATATTTATGACGTAATGCTGTGGGCAGTGCTGCCATCCCATAGTAGTATCTATCACCTCGATCCCGCGGATGTTCTATCTGCCGCTACCGTTCCTTGTGTGGTATACTTTATTATTAGGAGCTGAAGGAACAGCGTGTTGCAGTGGGTACGAAGCTGCAGGGGAAATTCCCTCGGTGAGAAATCACCACGTCGAGAAATGTCAGGTGCACTGAAAAAATACATGTATTTACATAACGTGTATGGTTGTGCAGCGATGTCAATGTCATTGAATGAATCAGAATTAAAAATCGAGGCACCAGCTTTTGGAGATCGCAACGTCCAATCCTGGAGATCAAAAACATGAACTAATTTATGCGGAAACCGGTCGGAACCAGTGATAAAAAAAAACTCTCAAAAATGTAAGGTGTTCTGTTTTCATGGAATCTGGATGTTAATTCAGTGTTTTATCTCAGCGGTTTGTATGTTTTATTGCTCATTTCCTCCATGATATAAAACTGGGTTTTTTTCCGCGTTCGATTGAGGCATTGTTATCTCATTCTATAGTGTACTTTCAATTTTCAAAAATCTTCACAATATATCGACATATCGGTGATACTGTATTTACCCAACGATATATCGCATGTCAAAATTTTTGATATCGTCCAGGGCTAGTCAGTGGTCAGTTCATAGAATAGTGCCATGTTTACAAGTTTTATTTTCAATAAATATCTTGAATTAAACCGCACTGCAATTATTTTAAAATCTAAATGTGACTAACTATACAAATACATGTCAGTTATACTCCTAGTTAGAAAACAAAAGATCCGTTGAAAGACATCTTCCAAGTGATTAGTTTGGGTTCAGGTTGGTTAGGTGAACAGGTCTGTTTACATACACGTTTCATCAAGGGGAATCAGCCACTCCATTTGGGCTAAAATTAATTACACTGTTTTCCCTGCTAGCATCCGTCAACATCCAATTAATCCGGACATGTAATAAGAGACTAAGTAAAAACACACAGCAAACTAATTTGGTTCTCATAAGATTCAAATTAATGGTCCAAACAAAAGGGTATGTAATTGGCTAGAAAGACCAGGGGCTGATACACGGTGTATCACCAAGAGCTAAGATTGATATTAACTGTGTACCAATCTTACATGTAGCAATTCTGTTAGTTTCCCATAGTGGAGGTTCATAAATCTGTTTAGTCCGACTATGTACTCTGTTCAATTGTAGGAGTTAACTTCATGATGTATGGCAAACTTCACAGCAATTCTAATTGTTTCGGTTCCAGTGATAATCATAAATAGTTTGTTTGGGTTTTTTTTTTCAACAAATCTTTGAAACCTAATAGACCATGGGGCGTGCAGTGAAAAGGTGCTTAGAAATCAAGTTTCGTGGCGCACCTCATGCATGAGCGTGGAAACAGTTTTAATTAATAGATAATTACATGTGGATTGCTAACATATAAATCCACAATCATGAAACTTGCCAGTTAGGCAGTTATTTGCATTTTAATTAAGCATCATGAAAATAGCGCCCTCTGTTGGCCATTTTTAGAAAACTGTGTACATTTCAATGGGGTAATTTTTGTAAGAAATGTTTATCATGAATAAGCTATCTTTTTATGTTTTCCCCCCTTCTCTGAGCTGAAGAATTGGCCCATTGGGGGGTGGATCTACCACTGTCTACTCCAAAGGCCAGTTATTTTATCTTTAAAAAGATTATACCTATCAACTGTTAGTTTCTTGCTCAAATTTAACTGTTAGTGTTAACACATTTAGAGACCGTCTACAGCTGATGTCAACATTTTTCAGGTCATAGAGTACTACTTTTGAGACCCCCCCCCCATGTTGCACATTATTTAAGTGTCTTATAATACTCTTTATTATGACAGTGAAAATTACGACAATTTTGGGACGGACCCTTAATCTTTATTAATATCCTTATGATTAATAAGTTACTTAAATAAAGGAATCGCAAAACAAAATTATTACTGTATGACATTATTTTGTTTTATTCTATCATGGTCATGGTGACCCCTTTTCGGGTTTTTCCATCCTATTTTGATATATACATTTGTAATAACAAATACTCCCTGTCCTTCATGATAAAGTCACTGTTCAGTCTGCAAGGATAAATCATCTGAAGTTGATGGCCATGGTAGTGAAGTGACTGACAGGTGAATTCTTCATTATATTACGTAGTACAGCTGATGCAGTGAAGAGTGTGTGAAAATTTGCAGTTTCATGTGGAAATCTCTCTGCTTCTACAGCTGCTTCACTGCTGTCTGTATCTACTATCAGTATCAGTACATGATGTATCTGAGCCAACTACTGTCTCCACCAGTTCTTATGCAGCAAGTGATTGGCTGTACACCAAGTCGCTTGTATTTTTAGCATATGACCTTTGAATTATGAGTGTGGGGAATGTTTTTTTCAGGCATTTCTTCAGATTGTGGGTCCGGTAATTAGTACAGTCGACTTCCTCAACTTCTTGTACACACTTGATAAACTTGCGACGCAGTGACGTTAGGAACAGAATTTCATTATTTTCTATTATTCTTTTCTGGATGACTTCTTCGCAGAACTTTGTGTAAGCATCCTTGAACCTGGGTGCTTCATCCGATGGACCAGACCGTGCCGTGTCAAGAATCGGGTATACTCATTATAGCAAAGACGATGATAGCATACTTCTAAAGCTATGAGATCTTTATTCTCGATTGCATTAGTAGCCTCTCATCCTTCTTTTGCCGTGCTGCTTCTAACAGTTGGCCTGCAGTCACGGTTTGGCACTGTGAGTATTTGTCACGCACAGTTTTCCTCGATATTTTCTCTCTACTCCATCTGTCTTTCTTATTGCAGATAATGCACACCTGTGCAAGAACATGAGGTTTTTCTGGGTTGCCAGGGAGGAAGTTTGATGATGACCTCAGTTTTCTTCGCTGGGGTTCAGTGCTGCCTTTTCCCTGCTCAACTTCATCTTGGTCTGAATATGTATGAAGAGAAAAAAACAATGAGAATAGGAAAAAACAAAATATATTATAGAAACAGAGGAATGAAGTGACTTAGGGATGGGCATCGTGATCAGAAATAGAGGTGAAAAAACAAAACTACACATGCAAGAAGATTTGAAAAGCAATAAGAAACTTAATATTACTGCACATTTAAATCTTGATTGAATTATTCGATGTCTGCATACCTTGATGTTTCCGTTTCTTCTCGTTCCTTTTCTCAGCCCTTGAAATCTGGTTAATGTCACAAAAACGCTTGTAGCACTCAGAGTGGTACCCATAAATCTGTAAATCAAATTTAAAAAGTAATAGCAATTATAAAAACTATATAATTTCTTTTGGCTAATCATCCATACATACATATGGTTTTGCGTATGCAGTCCAAAAGTTTATAAAAACCAGCATCCATCGAGTGTATATGTTGGGCATGTTCAGTCGATCCACACTATTGGTCGATCATGTTTATCTTTCAACCAATCCCACTACCACCAGTCTTCAGTCCAATACCTTTTCAGCTGAACGTTTCAGCTGGATACATTCTAAAACAGCTAAAAACTGTCACGGTACTGTCACAAAAATGTTGAAACCAACCAGGTTTACCAAACATGCCAACCACATCTCTGGCTGCATCATTCGTGAACGGACACCAACCCTCAGAAATCTAATAAACAATTCATCCCTGAATTGTTAATCAGATTCAAATGTTTTTATTGGTTTCCAACAACTGGAGTATTTCAGATGAAATAATTTCACAGGATGCCTACCATTGCCATCCTCATATTCATAACAAGTAAGGTTTCAGATACAAACATACATTTTTTCCCGAGGTCATCCCCATCTTCAAGTAAAACAAATCAAAGAATAAAACAATAAAATAAAATTAAAAAGCTCAACTTAATAAAAATCATTTCCATGTTTATTTTTGTCCGATGAAAGGCCAGAATAAATAAAGACAACATTTTTCACAAGTTTGAATGGAAGAATTAAAAAGATTTGTTTAAATGGTTAGTTAAATACTAACACTAGAGTAGAGTAGTAGTAGTAGAGTACTGCAACATTGCAAGTGTAGTAAAAAATGACAAACACCTTGCCTTTATAATTATAATTATATTTATAGTTTATGTTGTTGGTCTAACTTAAAATAAGGACAAACGTTGTGAATAATCACCACGATATAATCTTTAAAGGATTAATAAATAAATTCCTGGAAAAGTCACTTCTGAAAAACATCACGAGGATCTGTAGTAACTAATAGTAAGGCCTCTAGTCTAACTCTAAGGTAAGGGTATGCAAGTCAGTACCATTTATTATTTTGTCTGGACAAAAAGTAAACATGGAGCGCTTGGAAACAAATCGCCATAGAAAAAACAAAGCCAATACAATAAATCAAGACTAAAAACATCACTGGGTTCCGATATTTTTTTAAATTAAGAAGAAAAAAGGTATCGTTGGACGTTACCTGAGAGAGATCTTGTGACAGTTGTTCATCATCGACGATGTGTTCTTTGTCAGTGTCGACATGGCGATCGCTGAGCTCGAAGAGCCCAAGACATGCCTCTGCTTTGGTGACAATTTCACGCTCGACAGTACCATCTATTTCTTTCCATCTTCTTGCACATGAAAGGAACTTTCTCCAACTTTTTTTCCGAAAATTGTAAAACTTTCGTTTCAACGCTAGACAAATGCAAAATACATTTTCTTTGCGACATCTTTTCTGCAGACAAGGATCGGAAGGGCAGCCATAATGCAGTAATGTAATTGTTGTGCGTCTCTATGGTTAGGTGTGCAGAGGTCATGACCTCGTGAACATAACAGCTCTACAGCTATTGGTTTACTCACCGCAACTGCTGCCGCGCGGTCTCGTAAAGCCAACGTTGATTGGTCATTGATGAGGTCATGCTTTCCCCCAGCCTCGCACTATGCTTTGAAAATATGGCAGTTAAATGTGCCCATTACAAGAAAACTGGCCAAAAGATCGATTGTGGATTTATGGTACGTTGTTAACCATATTTTTCTTTTCAATTCAAGATAATAAAAATGCTCATGCTTGATATGCGTCACGAAACTGCACGATAATCGGCCACACATTTTGGTCTATAATTAAAATACAAACTTGAAGATGGTTTAAAGTTTTCCAAAACCTACAAACCGAAACAGACTGGCTTGACAATAAAAACAGAGAAAAAATGGTTCTCTGGTAAATTCCCCACAGCTTACCAACTGCCCTGCATGCAATTGGGACTAATTTTGAGGTATATACACGTACACCATGTACACGTACATGTAAGTGCAGCTGTGTAATTGATTGAGTATTTTTTTAAAGTGCATATTACATGCACTTAAAAAAAAAAAAAACTAAATAGCGCAAAATAGCACTAATCCCAATTACTCAATTAATGCTACTTTACATGTAGCCGTTTTTTTTTTTTTTTCTAACAGTACAGTGATTTGCAAATTATACAGATTTTTATTTTAAATACAAGTTTAAAGCAGTTTAACCATAAAATATTTGCAGTGTAGTAATTCTGAAATCTGAACTTAACTGTCAACTCATACTTTTTTCCCCCCTAAATACCATTTCAAAACTTAAAACACCAGCATAACAAAAACAAACAGTAGTCGTGTAATACAACACATTCAATTAAATTTGCAATTCAAGTTTCTCCAGTGTACGTGAGCATTTCACAAAGGAATAGGAATGCAAGTTCTGGTTTTGTCAAAACCACCGAAATTCATTAAAATATAGTGACAGGTTTTTATTTCACAGGAGTCTCAATGAACTCGATATTGTTCCTTATACAAGTACAAAAATATGCATGTTAGCAATGCCGATAATAACATACATGTAATATGCAGATATAGTCAATGAAAAAGAACACACTTGCTATACCCTCCACTTACCTGAAAACTACATTAAATTCTGATGGGATAATCAGCATAACTGCCCAGGAGAATGTCAAAATGCTTTCTTAATGCTTGGAAGTTTCCAATAAGACGAAGACAACGAGACAATGCAGTAGTCAATGGGAGACTTTGGAACGCTACATGTACATGTAGGTGGTACATGTAGCAGACTTGCCAGGTCAATTTCCATTGTTTACGTAGTTCTGAGCATGCACACATTACCAAGAACGATGGATTTACAAATGTACATGTACCTGGTAAGTCTGCTGCCACCTACATGTAGCGTCCTAAAAGTCCCCATTGATACATGTATCAGTTTTTAACATGTAAACAACTTCATAATTTAGGCCTAAATATATATGTTTTTACCGTCTAGTTTGCACTTTCCGAAAAAACAACACTGAATTGGGCTGTAACCGGGAAAGATGTGACAAGCAATGCAAAGTATGACAAGTACAAAATGTTTGGTGCACCACCCTGCTTTCTGTGGCACCCAACACATTTAACAAGTTGCTGCCAATGTTTAAAATCGGCACTTTTGTCAAGTTCATGCATTTCAGAGTTCAAATGCAATCTTTAAAACCTTTCCTCAAATAATTCAGGAGGAAGTGGCCATCAGGAATTACCTCAGTGCATCACATGATCACACGTAGAATCAAAACTTTTCCGGACCCTTTGGTGGGCCACAGACCCCACATCATAAAGGCTTTGTGGAACTTTCGAGTGAATCTTTCGATGTTTATCCGAACCGTAAAAATGTAAACATACATGTACAACCGGACATTTGGTATGCATCTTACAATTTTACTAAAGGGCACCGACGGCAGTTGGAAAAAAAGGGCACGGCAATATATTGCCGTGAATTGTCTGTGATTTCAAGGGCATCGCGGCAATGGCATAGGGCACCAACGGCAATTGCCGTCGGTGCCGTCGGTAATTTCGAGGCCTGGTACATGTACATGTATAAAGACTACAATGTATGTACAGATGTATAATTTTACATAAGTACATTGTACATTCTGAATAAAACATGCACTGTCTGCATGTACTGTCTGCATGTACGTGAACAATTACAAATTGTATTGAGGATAATATCGTCTGCTCAGAACTATAAGGTCATTAGTGCAATTTGTATGGGTTTTACAAAACTGCTTTGCATATTTTGGAGTTCCTGGTAAATGGGGTTTATTGATCAAAAGTGGTCTTCAAAGTATTTGTTTGGCAACAAGAAACATTCGTTTTGTCAGTAAGACATTCATTTGTTAATTATGATTTATTTTTTCAAATTTATACGCATTTTATTTAATGACCTTTTGATCATTACGAATATGAAATTGCCATTAATGACCTTTTAGTTCTGAACAGACGATATGAGGTTGTTTCATTACTTTCTTGTCTTTCTCATAGTTGTAAACTAAGGACACATGTACAGTGTATATGTACAGAATCTTCAAACAAAAATTTGATAAATGCTGAATTTTATACAAGCTTATGTAAAAAAAAAGCTTGATCTGTTTATTTTCAAAGCGAACAAAAGTGTTGACGCACTCACAGTTGACAAACTCACAAGCAATCCATGAACTTTACATGGATTTTGGTTTGGTTATCTACATTGAAATTCTGCTTAAATCACAATTTTTATTTGTCTGTGCTTTGCACATTTGCATGCTCAACATTTTTACCAAGTCAGCCTTGTGGGCCCTTTGAAGAATCCCATGTTGTTAAATAACAGTGCCCCTGTAACAAAATGTGTACACATGAATGGAGCTCTGCAAACAGTCCAAGGGGGTACAAGAGCTATGATGCCATCCAGTATTGATTTTATGGTCAGCAATTCACTGCTTCACTCCATCCTCATTTATTTGATAGACTTTGTTGGTTTTTAGGGGCTTGACAGATCTTTTTTTTTTCTTCTCTTTTTTTTTTCAATTTCCCCAGGTCAGCTGCAGACGTTGGTCTCCTCGTTTATGGATCAGGGGCACCTGATGGTATTTATTTGTCTTACACTTTCACTGTACATGTACACATACATGTACTAAAAATGTACAATGTACAGTACATGTACATGTACACGTACATATATGGAGGAACAAGCTAATAAAAATAAAGTGACATGGAAAGACTTGTTTGGATAGCATTTACACTCAAAGAAATGTGAACAGGTGTGTATTCAATAATAATCATAATTAATCATTGTTTTATTTCCATTGAAATCCATGTGAGTGGTACTGTGAGGCATGGGACAAATTATTGGTACACATGTTGTGCACTTTCTAATCGACACTCTTGTTTGACTGTACAAAGGAATTTGAGTCAACCCGAACCAGCTCAACCGTCTCATACTCTGACCAACTCGTAGTCCACCAACTCGTACTCAACCAGCTCAAACTACATGTACAACCAACTCGTACTCCAACCAACTCATAGTCCACCAACTCGTACTCAACCAGCTCACACTACAACCAACTCGTACTCCAACCAACTCATAGTCCACCAACTCGTACTCAACCAGCTCAAACTACATGTACAACCAACTCGTACTCCAACCAACTCATACATGTAGTCCACCAACTCGTACTCAACCAGCTCACACTACAACCAACTCATACTCCAACCAACTTGAAGTTCAACAAATCATACTCAACCAACTTGTACTCAACCAGCTCACACTACAACCAACTCATACTCCAACCAACTTGAAGTCCAACAAATCATACTCAACCAACTTGTACTCAACCAGCTCATACTACAACAAACTCATACTCCAACCAACTTGAAGTTCAACAAATCGTACTCAACCAACCGGCACTCAACCAGCTCGATTGGAAAGATAATGGCCAGCCTCAGAAATTATTATAATTTATTTATTTATTTATTTATTTATTTATTTATTTTTCAGAATTAGCTGTTGAAAACCGTTTACCGACCAAAACGACATCATGTTCATGTACATGTACATAACATACAATGTACAATGTATGCTGCTACATGAAGACTTTTAACATTTATTATTGTGAAGTGATGTTTTGGTTATATTTAAATTAGTAACGATATTTACAAACTTAACTGATGACAAAACGAGATTACCCGTAGTTCATAATGTGAACACAAAGTGTACCCATGATTTGAAACTAATAAAAACCAATCAAACACATACATAAATCGAATGACCTGTCACTTTTGACAATTTCAATGTGGTATCTCAAGTCACAGAAGAGATACTGGCTGACTCAGTGGCTTGAAGTCAAAAGCAGTGCAGGAAGTTCACCTTTCGAAAAAAAGGCACATTGTATAATTTACACAACAAATGCAAACAAAGACAACAAAGTCACTGTGTACACCAGTGAATAGCTGACAAAGCCTGAGTATGCACAACTGTACTACATGGAACCATGGTACTGTGCATGGAAGGAGGCTGGTAATTGGAAAATGTTTTGACGAAGCTTAAAAGTGAATGGTTTAGCAACCTGTAATATCCTTCTCACTTCCCAATCCTCCGAAACTGAATCCTGGTTAAGATCAAGTTCACTGTTCTCTTCTTGGAAATATCATACAATTTGGATACTACACGTGTAAAATAGTATAAAATTATACAATGTGTACGTGTACATGTATGTGAATACATGTATGGTTCTTTAGACTCCAGTTCCATCCGTGAGCAGGCTGTCTCTATGTACCACGGCTCGAATTTGGGATAAAATTTCACAAGACTGCAGGGCTTGTAGCTCAAAATGTTTACCGGATCAGAAATTATTTCACAAGACCAGAATCTTTATGAGAAAGAGCTTTCTGCACAGTTTGACAAGTATAATTGTAGATTTTTCTCATTTGTCTAACGGGTTAGTATATTTTGTTACTCAATGGAATTGTATAAATACCAGACTCAAGGTCAACATTTGAACATCTTTCCTTCCTCATAAAGATACTACACAGTGGCTATTATTAAATTGAAAAACACAAGACCGCTGGACTTGTCAAGTCATGAGTTTACTGGCCTGAGGCTAAAATCACTGGCTTCGGGCCTGTGGTCCAGTGTCAAATTCGAGCCCTGTGTACATGTAATTCCTGATGCGAATTTGGACAGTTTACATTGCATTACTAGAATGGGAGACTTAGGAACACTAGGTGGCAGCAGACTTACCAGGTATAATTCCACTGATGGAATTACCTGGGGGCTGGTACACACTATACCTCTGCTGCCACCTAGCATCCCAAAAGTCTCCCATTCTCTGGTAGGCAAAAATGTTCACAAAAAGAATTTTTCAAAGGACATTGAACATGTATTAAGCAACGATAAACCAGGCTTGGAATTTCATTCCTGCATGGGCAAAGCCACCGCAAATAACATGTACTCCCATAAATGTGAAAAAAAAGACCATGGTCCTACGACCTAGTAATTTCAAGCCTACTAATGAAGATCACAGTTAACGCTGGACAATATCACGATAATATCATCACGATACGATATCGAAAACAATATCGTCAATATCGACATCGATTTTGGATATATCGAAATATCGTGACTATCGCGATATCTTTAGTTAAACAACGATATCATCTTTTGTTTGCTTAAACTTCCTTAAATTATATTAAATAACGCCTTCGTACAACTTTTAAAATTTGTTGAGCAAAAAAAAATAGCGCAAGACATTGATGGCGATCTGCTTTAACAGCCTTATTTGGGTTCGGATGCCGCAATTTCAAATACATAGAACGATTCTTAGATGTAGATTAGATCGCGGTTTTACGAAAAGAAAAGGAAGGAAACTCAAGTCTCAGTTTACGTCTTCCCATCTAGCCATGGTGGTCTCTCTTTATCGAGAGTATCGCTGATAGACACAGGCCAGACAAACGCGCTTGGCGCAGGCTGATTGGCTGCTTTCCGATTGGCCAACTGATGTGAATATTTATGACGTAATGCTTTGCGCAGTGCTGTCATCCCATAGTAGTATATATCATCTCGATCCCGCGGATGTTCTATCTGCCGCTACCGTTCCTTGTGTGGTATACTTTATTATTAGGAGCCGAAGGAACGGCGTGTTGCAGTGGTTACGAAGCTGCAGGGGAAATTCCCTCGATGAGAAATCACCATGTCGGGAAACGTCAGGTGCACTGAAAAATACATGTATTTACATAACGTGTATGGTTGTGCAGCGATGTCAATGTCATTGAACGAATCGGAATTAAAAATCGAGGCACCAGCTTTTGGAGATCGCAACGTCCAATCCTGGAGATCGAAAACATTAACTAATTGAGTCGGAAACCGGTCGGAACCAGTGATAAAAAAAACTCTCAAAAATGTAAGGTGTTCTGTTTTCATGGAATCTGGATGTTAATTCAGTGTTTTATCTCAGCGGTTTGTATGTTTAATTGCTCATTTCCTCCATGAGATAAAACTGGGTTTTTTCCGCGTTTGATTGAGGCATTGTTATCTCGTTCTATAGTGTACTTTCAATTTTCAAAAATCTTCACGGTATATTGACATATCGGCGATATTTATCCAACGATATATCACATGTCACATGTAAGTTATATTGAACAATCAGTGGTTCATTAATCCAGTCCCACACACATGTGACATTGTCAAGGGAAAATTGAAACTAACTTTTCCATCATCCCATGGAGTGAAATTGTATGACTAACTGTTACTTAGTGGATCAACATTTCTACATGCATTCAAAACAAATGCACATTCAATTATAACATGTACAAAGAAATCATTGAGCAACAAACATGAAAAAGAGCATTTTTCCAAAAAATGTAAGGCCTACATACTTTCTTTATGACGTACATACTTGTACATTGTTCATCTGATGGTAAATTTCATGAAACATTCACTTTAAATTTTCATCACAACATTCACTTTAAATTTTCATCCAAGTTGGAACAGCATTTCACCATTAAAGTTCCCACACTTCTCTGTATAAGCATTTAGCTTGCTTCATACTTCATGCAAATTGCACAAGCGAAGCACATTTTCACAATTGGAAAACGGGGCGTACTGCTCTTTTGTGACACCAAAATTTGCTTTGCATTAGATTTGCCTTCGTGTGAAATACGTGTTTGCATCCAGTTTACGGCTAAGTGAAGGATAAAAACATACTTTACAAAATATTCCTCCTCCAAAGTAGTCCTCTATACACTTTTAAGGTTTTCCTACAGAAGAGCCCTTTGCGAAAACAAAATGGCATTACCCCCCTTTAATGACGCAATTCCCAGCAGGACCCAATAACCATGACAGATAATGTCTCGTTAATCTGAGGATGTGACCACCAACAGATGAATCCGACTAATCTTGTTTTTATTTACAAAATGTACATATTTTCCCATCTCAATTAAACACAATATGATTAAGTCATTATCTTCAGATTAGCCCTAGTTATCATTTATTCACTGTTTCACATCTTGTTTGGACTAAAAAACAGAACTGAGACCTATAATAATACTGACATGTAGTCATCAACAGAGGTTGATTTGGAATTTTGAAAAGACAATTAAATTCAGCCCAAGGCCACCTGCTACTTCAGCAGGCAATAGAGTTACCCACTACTCTTTATGTATAATACATACAGTGAAACAGTCTTACTAGCAAGCTAATTAAGCCTCTTGTCAATTAATTACTGTCCTAACGATCCTCTGGAAAACCTATGTACATGTAGTCAAAGGGAAACAGGTTTACAGTGTATATTTTTCCCACATGCCAAATGTGATATCAATAACCTTTGAATAACACTATGGTATTGTGTAACAGATCATGTTAAATATCCATAATGATCAACCATGTGTGTACTTTGAACATTTTGTACTGGTAATATAATTTGTTAAGGTTTTTTTTAACACGAACCAAAAATCCATTGTAAGTTGTGCACTAGGCAACCAACATTCTTTGATGTACTCTGCATTGTGTCATCTTTTATAAATGAATACCTTGGAGTGTATGAATTTGAAATGGATGACGAGTCGTATGCAATTCGCATAATGCACATAATATAAACAGCCATGTGGATTTACGGCACACACATACTCCTATGGTAATCTCCTGGACTTTCATTCATGTTTTTTGCAGGGAAATATTATACTTCTTGTTTTGTGCAGAAATGTGTATTGCACATCCAAGGGCAACACATCTAGGTGTGTTTTACATCTAATTTATACACATAATACCGAATGTGCATACTAATCATTCGAAGTATGGCTACAGTACATCCCTGCCCATCTTCCAACAGGTCTGGCTTACAAAGCTATGGATTCTTGATATCCTACCACATTCATTAGGCAATGTCAAAGCATTTCCTAGTGGTTGAAATCTGTAATGTCTTCAAAAATATTAGAAGGCACTGTTGGCTTTTGAAGGATGGTCAGTAGTAAAGAGTTCCATATTTTCCTGAATATGTACAAGACGCGGCTTATCTGACTTTCACAGGTCCAAAAAACATCACTGTATCTAACGGTGCGCCTGATCTGATATCACTGGAGTTTACTGCCGATGTTCAGTGTGAAGTCTTAAATTTATATTCTCAGATAATCCTTCCTTTTATCCATGTGGTAATCCTACATGCTATCCAGTAATCTTACAAGTTATCATTTCATTCAAAACTATAACCTTGTACTCATAAACACCTCATTCTCGCTGTACAATTTTTTCCCAATGGTGCCGTCGACCGATCATTGTTCATCAAGATTTCATTGCAAAAGAAAATCTGTACAATAATGCTGGACGATATCACGATAATATCGTCACGATACGATATCGAAAACAATATCGTCAATATCGACATCGATTTTGGATATATCAAATATCGTGACTATCGCGATATCTTTATTTAAACAGCGATATCATCTTTTGTTTGCTTAAACTTCCTTAAATTATATTAAATAATGCCTTTGTACAACCTTTAATATTTGTTGAGAAAAAAAATAGCGCAAGACATTGATGGCGGTCCGCTTTAACAGCCTTATTTGGGTTTAGATGCCGCAATTTCAAATACATAGAACGAATTTTGAGTGTAGATTAGATCGCGGTAAACAGAGAAAAAGGAAACTCAAGTCTCAGTTTACGTCTTCCCATCTAGCCATGGTGATCTTCTCTTCATCGAGAGTATTGCTGATAGACACAGGCCGGATGAACGCGCTTGGCGCAGGCTGATTAGCTGCTTTCCGATTGGCCGCTTTCCAATTGGCAAACTGGTGTGAATATTTATGACGTAATGCTTTGCGCAGTGCTGCCATCCCATAGTAGTATCTATCATCTCGATCCCGCGGATGTTCTATCTGCCGCTACCGTTCCTTGTGTGGTATACTTTATTATTAGGAGCTGAAGGAACGGCGTGTTGCAGTGCTTACGAAGCTGCAGGGGAAATTCCTTCGGTGAGAAATCACATCGGGAAACGTCAGGTGCACTGAAAAATACATGTATTTATGTAACGTGTATGGTTGTGCAGCGATGTCATTGAATGAATCAGAATTAAAAATCGAGGCACCAGCTTTTGGAGATCACAACATCCAATCCTGGAGATCGAAAACATGAATTAATTGAGTCGGAAACCGGTCAGAACCAGTGATAAAAAAAACTCTCAAAAATGTAAGGTGTTCTGTTTTCATGGAATCTGGATGTTAATTCAGTGTTTTATCTCAGCGGTTTGTATGTTTAATTGCTCATTTCCTCCATGAGATAAAACTTTTTTTTTTCCGCGTTCGCTTGAGGCATTGTTATCTCATTCTATAGTGTAGTTTCAATTTTCAAAAATCTTCACGATATATCGATATATCGGTGATATTTACCCGACAATATATCGCCTATCAAAATTTTCGATATCATCCAGGGCTTACTGTACAACCGTATGTCTGTATTTTGCAAATTGAATGTATATAATATGACAATATGCACACTAATGAAGGACCAGTAAACTCGTATTTTGACAGCATACCATTGATATAAACTTTTACCAACACTGCTACACAAAATTGTGCCTTTATTTCGATTACCACACAAAGTATATGAGAATGTAATGAGAAATTCACTGCCTTTAGGTTATACAAAATTAACAGAGTTCATTTTGTTTTTACTGCCGAAGAATTGTCACAATTTAACCCATTGAAAATGCGGTTGTCATTATTGTTCCTTCCGTTCACCAACATCCAAAACCTACTAAAAATAATGGTCTTCCGACATCTGTTGCCCCTCGTCAGCTGGGGTCATTTTCACAATGCACTATGATTCATCTTAAGATGAGTTGTCAGTATTACCAAAGTAATTTGAATTGTGACATCACAATTTGCTTAGCAGTTAAGATTCCCACTTAAGATCAATCTTATCTCCTTGTGAAATCGAAACCAGTCTTGTAAATGTTGGTTTCTGTTACAGGTCAGGGAACGATTTGGTCCCAATTTTTGCATAACAAAACTGCTATGCAATTTTTTTTGTGCATAGCAATCTCACAATATTACATAGCAGTCACAGGTTTATTTGTGTGGTTTTTAGGCTTAATTTCAGGCCAAGGCTACTCTCCGAATGTCTATAATTAAAGGATTAAGACGCTCCAAAACTTAATATAAAATATGGTTATTCCCTTAACTTTTTTTTTCACTGGAGTCAACTAAAATTTTAGGTTGCCCGCAAGTTTGTCCACTAGCCTACGGGTATTAATGCACTAAATTTTCGTAGCGTCCAAAAAAAAATTTAAAATAAAAATTAAAAATATAAGGAAATTTGCTTTATTTTTGAAAATTTGCTTTATTTTTGAAAATTTGCTTTATCCCCTGTTTTCTGCCCTAAATAGTACTTTTTCATCAACAACCATTTTCATGGATTTGTGATTTGAGAATCTTTTTTATAGAACTTTTCGTGTTAACGATCGATCGACGACGCACATTGAGAAAAAATCAATGAACTTTGCCCTGCATGGCCCTCTATCGGCAAAAGTTGTTGATGCTTGAATTATTTATCAATAGCCTTAATCCAAGGCTGTGTATAGTACAGAATCCGCAAGCGTGCGCCACATTGTGCAGCAATTCTTTACTCGACTCATGAACTTGTACCGAGTTGGAGGCTAGCCAAGCTTCCTTATGAATATGAATTTATTGACGGGCCAATCACAGCGTGCGGAATGTGTGTTGGTTAGGATGGACTTCGGACCTGCTGTTGTACTGTACAATACACCATGTGTTGTGTGCGTGCGGGCGGGCGAGCAAACGTTGGATTACTCACTACCATGTGGTTAAGTGCGTGCATGTTTTACATATGAGCGATCGCGATCGCGGCCACATTAAATCTAGCAAATATCAAGACTTGCTAAACCATTTTACGAACTTAAAACCACTGTTTCACTCATTTATTGAGCAAAGGAACAATTTTTGACTTGCCTGCCGGGCTAGTAAGGGAAGGGTTTTGACTCGCCCGCCGCTGTTTCTACTGGTATTTTGCGACCGCTAATTTTGAACCCTGCCGAAGCTGCTTCCACCATGTGGGGGAATGTTGATCACAGCGCGACGTCGTGCACGATATGATCGTTTCCCTTGCTCTTAGGTTGTTGGACGTCACGCTTAACAAAAGGCAAGTCCTCAAACCCACCGCCACAGCTTAGGTAAATGTGAATCCGAAATCTTGTGGGTGTAAACTTATTTTTATAACTCAACAATTTTGTAACTCTTGTATCGCAAATTGCATCGCAAATCACTCCAATTGCATCGCAAAATGCGATGCGATACAAGGGAAATCGTTCACTGCAGGTGAATGTGCTGGCCTTGGAAATTTTATGAAGCTGGCTATAGATTCAATTTAAATAAATAAATAACCTAAAATATTAAGAGTCTTCAATACACCAAGTTAAATGTAAGATAAACATTGTTAATTGATTTAAATAAACATTCGTGTCAAATTCGTTTGTACCCTTGGTAACAGTTTTAAATACAAACCTGGTTGGCTTGACTGGTCTGCATGTATCGCTCAAAATCTTCATCGGAAACTCCTTCTTTTGTGTTCACTGGACCATTTTGAACTGCAAAACAGAAACAATTGAATTTTCAAAAGATAAAACTGACTTCAAGGAATTTCACAAACTATTTTATAAATGCCCAATGACAAGGCAAGCAGTGTCCAATTGTGGCAAGAAAAAAGGGAGACCTCTCTAAACTGACAGTGTTATTTTGAGGCACTTATGATAAACTAAAAAGTTCACTTGTTTGTGCAGCCCAAGCTTAAGTCTACCTTAAACAGAAGACTGAAAGTTAATCTTTGGGCCAGGTGTATGCAGATGCACGGGCCGAGAATTACCGGGAGTCTGGAATATTGGCACTATAATCATATGGAAACATGATCACAGCAAGCAAAAACGAATTATTATCCCAATGAATAAAGGTAAATTTCAAGTTAACTAAATTACAAAACAAAACAAACACAATGGTTTACAACTGGGATTCTTCATCCCGATGCAAATATTACATCTAATAAAACTAATCTATTAAATCTATGCAGTACCCGCTGCTAAGGATTCGAACCCGCCTCTAGCCATATCGGGCTAGCTCGGTGGTCTAGTGGCAAGACATCTGCTCTAGCAATGCAAAGGTCGTGGGTTTGATTGAGTGATTGTCTGTGGATTTTTTTTCACAGAGCTCTGAGCATACACAGTGCTTAATAATATACACATCGGTGTAAAGGATAAGAACCAAATTAAAATTAAAACTGCTAAACAAAGTTAATAGTAATACTAATTACAGTACGATTTTAATCATCAAAAACCTTGATCCTCTGGACTATCGATGGTTACGATTATCACTAGGCACAGGTTTTTTTAAAGCAACAATGTTATAAAAATATAACAACTTTAAAAAGTATGCAGTCACTGTCACTTGTCACTGGACACTGGTCAGTAAACATGGTAAAATTAACCTTACATTCATCAACAAAAAAATCACTTCTTACCTTGAGCCCTTTGCGATTTCGGCTTCTGTAAATACCCCAGCATATCCATGGAACAAAAAAGGGAGAAAAAGAGAGAGACACATTAGAAATAAGCAGATTTTCGTATCAACACGATGGCGGAAGTGAAAAGCATGCACACAAACACCCACTGCATGCACTGCGATGACGAGTTAGCGCCGTGTGCATGTTTGTACGGATACGGGCTGTTTTCAAGGTTGACAACGATAAACGCCAATGGGTAGGACTGAGACGGTGTCGTTCGACTAAAATTTGCCACACACACTGACCTGGTCGACCCCAGCAGACATCGCCCGATTTAGTCCCGAATATATCCAAGTCAAACTTTATAAAGGCCAAAAGCTGGCAGTTCAGTTCTCACTGCGCGGGATGTCGGTTAATCTAGCACTGTAAATGCTGTCCGAAGCCGGCAAATTGTCCACAAATTTGGGGTTGCTTCGAGTCGTGAAATACTGATTTCCTCGCGAAACAATGGCGGAGTTGCACATGCGCTGAGATGAGCCTCGGTCCCGCTTTTATCTTCTCTCACGTGACAGTGCAACGTCAGCAAGTTTGGAATGTATGATGAATTGGTACCTTGTCAGAGCTGTTATGAAAACGTTACAAAACTGTTGGGGAAGCAGCGAAATATTCCCGAACAATCAATTGGAAAAAAATAATGAGGCGTACCGCCACTGCTTAGTGCTTCGCCAAAGAAAGGAAAGTTTTTATTCTATTAAAGTGATGATGAAACCAACAAAGTAAACGGTTTTTCCCTACCACACATGACGTTGCCAGTTCGCAATTTTACTGGATAACGACAGGCTTTGAGTGTATATTTATTTCGTTTTTCTTTCATTCAATGTGTCAGATTGATTGAAGACTGTGTGGGTTGGAGGAGGGAAGGGTGGGAGGAGGGAAGGGCGGGAGGGGTTGCTAACCTCTCAATGTCAAGTCGGCCTTGTGTTAGCAGTCATTTACAATGTACTGTACATGCACTTTAAAGTCCTCCAAAATAATATTTTACTAAGGCTCCTTAGATAAGCTACTCCGCACGTTAAAAAAAATATTCAATACTTATTTTTAGTGGGCATGGCAACCCATAACCCATATGCGTGTGAATCTGGGAGAACACAGTGCCGCTGCCGCTGTTCTCCCACCCACCCTCATAATGGCCGGGAAATTAACATGGGCTGAATGTGGTTGACTCAAAAGAGGGCGCTATCAGAAGAAATTAGTACACAGTTCGCCGTACGCGGGGGGGGGGGGGTAGAATCTCCTGCCACACCCCTAAGTGTTCGAGTACGCGTAAGTCTTGAATGGTGTTCTTCACTAAATAAGTTATATTACACTTTGTTGTTTGTGTAGCTTATCCTGACCCACATCATGTAGCAATACAACTTTTGTTCTCACATGTAGCTACGATTATGTCCGAAGTGCGTAGTGCGGTGTAAATTCGGCGTAGAGAAAGGGTTTTTCTAGGTCTAAGGGCATAAAAACAACTTTTATTAACAATAGCGAGGAACTGTTATAATACATAAGAGTACGAGAAATAGGATGTGAACTTCCCGGCATGGATTGTTTTTTTAGCATTTAACTGGGACCCGAATTTGTTTAGGCCACGGTCCACATGTCAGACATTCTTTTATAAATATAAAAACAATTGGTGTTGAATAGATTGTCACAATAACATTGTACTTCTTGAACACCACCGGCCAGTGAGTAAGTAGGCCTCTAGAGTAGTTCCAAGTCGAACAAGCCATTGCGTGCTAAGAAAGCGCGCGCGTTCGGCAGACCTGGAACTAGCTGTTTAGCTTTGATTTTACATTGTTGTGTCGTCACATCATACACCACTTTTGTTTTATCTCAACAAAGGAACAGGTCGTGCTTTTTCCTCGTAGCTGGTGGTGTCTTTTTCTTCCAAGAAAGATTTACCAACAACTTCGATAAAACACAGAAAAACCAAGTTATTGGATTACAAAATAAATATCTTCTAAATAGTGACTTTTGTCTGTAAAAACGGCTCGTGTTTAAATTGTAGATGAAAATTCACGGTGTCTTCATCTACACGGGCAGAAAGAAAAAAGTTTCCGTTGCAAGGGGAGACGCGCGCGACAAGAAGTCAACAAAAGTTATTGAAAAGTAAACAAATCGCCAAAACTCTAACGATCTCAACACACCGCTGCCGTTTTCTGCAGTAAAAATTGTTGCAATTTACAGAGCTTCCCACGTTTTCGAAGGATCAAGTATCCGGTAAGTGAAGCCAATTTCAATCTCTAGTTTGAGACTGTCTTTTGTGTTTTGACCTTACATACAATAAGTAATATTCGACCGTTGGTTTCATTCAAGTTGAATAAATACCAAACGGCCGTTGATGGAAAAGACAACAGTCTGTATTTACAGCCGCAGTGCTAGGAAGGAGTGCTACGACTACTAAAGCATGATGTGCTCGAATTGTTTGACAGCATGTTTCAATAGTTCAACCATCAGGACCATAGGAAGAAGGAGACAAAAAAGGTCTTGGGCCTCAACGGAGACCTCATCCAAGCGAATGAAGTTCAATAAATGCCAGTAATTTCCGTCGGTTTGATTGTTTCATTTTTCAATGTTCTCCCCCAGATTTCCTAAATAAAATGGCAGCCATGCAAGCTATGATGACCTCTGACATTGGGCTCAACCCAGGCCTGGGTACCAAGCAGGCACTACCCAGAGAGTCTGCTGAGACTCAGTACAAGCGGATAACAGCCAATCAGAGGTAAGACATCAATGCAAACACTGTTCTGCTAGGGTGGGGAAACATAAAACATCAATACTATTTTTGTAAAGAACTGGGTTCTAGAAAAGGCTGCACTTCAGTTCATAATTATTTTTTAGGTAAAGGTAAAGGAAGAAGTTACAGTTTTGTTCCTGTTTTATTTGTGTTGATTTGAACTTGAATTTCATATTTGAGAGGCTCTCCAATATGGCTTTTTGTAACTTAATTGGGCAAATTCATGTCTCATCTATGGAGTAAGAGAGTAACAAGGCAGAGATAATAAACAAAACAGGCAAACAAAATTGCAGTTCTTGTTTGCATTCTCTAACCCTCAATCATTCTTCTTCACAGGAAAAACCAGAAGAGTACATCTGGCTTGAGAAAAGCAATCAGGGCAATCTTTAGGCCAAAAGACAAAGTCGCCAATAAGTTGACAACCAAGCAACCTGGCTCCGCCCAACGAATCAAGTCCTCAAGGTTTGTGAAAGTACTTAAACATTTTTTACTGTTATTTTTAACCGTTTCTTCCTTTCTTCCCTTCTTTTTCTCAAATCTACTTGTTGAACAAATTATATAAGAAGGTCAACAAAAATAAATTCTAGCCCAGTTGATTCCTTTGTTTTTCAGGACAAAGACTTGTTTGTGTTTTCATATCAGTAAATGCTTAATTCATAAGCATTTTCTTACATTACTAAACAGGCAAGAGATTGGAAACAGTGATCGGACACAGTCTACAGTTGCTGACTTTGTGCAAGCTGAGCAGAGCTCTGAGACATCATCAAAGTCCTCTACCTCTTCACCATCATCCTCTGAGAGTTCAGATACTCTCCCACCATCAGTGACTTCAGACACATCATCTTCACCTCCTGTCAAAGAAACATCTTCATCTCTGCTGGATGATAGACCCCCTACTCCTCCAAAACCTGCACCTTCCACAATGATGCCTAGATGTGCCAGCAGATCAGGGTTCTATAACTATTGTGGGCAACCTTCCTACTTTGGAACCCGCTTGTTCCAACCCAGTGATCTAGTTCCAGAGGAAGGCATCTTTGGAGAGTGGTTAGAGTTAGGGTATGGTGAGACGTCATCGACACGACTTGTCAAGGTCATGCTTGACACTAAACTAGCTGCAGCAAAGATTGTTCACAACAATCATCGGGAAGATCAATTCTGCAATGAACTTGATGCCCACCACCTAGTCCAAGGTCACCCCTCATTTCCTGAGTTGGTTGGAGTCGTCCACCAATCTCCTTTCCGATGCATCCTGCAGGAGTTTGTAGGCAATGAGTTCATTCCAGAAAACATAACTCTGGAGGATGCATTGGCAAATAATAAAATCAAAATCTCAGATATTCCAGAGAAGGACTGGTTGCAGATTGGGCAAGACATCTCCCAAGGACTCCAGCACCTTCACGATCAGGGGTATATTCATCAAGATCTTAGTCCCGATAACATCCTCCTGTATCCCACTGATGGCAACTGGAGGTGCTGGAGAGCTAAGATCTGTGATCTTGGGAAGTGCACATTTGCTAAGCTGACTCCTGAGGGAATCAAGGGTCAAGCTCAACTTGCCATGGCTGCTGATGTATATTCCCTTGGGAGAATGTTCAGGTCAGTTGGAAATGCAGCAAATGTGCACTTCCTGAAATCCATTGGCAAAAGGTGCTCCAGGAGAGATCCTAAAAACTGCCCCCAGATGAGTAAGGTGTGTAAAATGCTCAGCAAGGTTTCCCATTGAATGCTGTTGTTCTTAAAGATTTGTCAAATTTTATTAGTTTACACTTCAGACAATCTTTAAGAGCAAAGCTTTCAGATGGAGAAACCAAATTGTTTGTCAGGGAAAAACCCTAACATAAGCTGCCACCTGAATTTTGAAAACATCTTTGATTTTGGTACACTTCAGTCTTGAAACAAAGTGCATGTGAGTTTGCTATTAATCCATCTTTTAACTTAAAAGGGTTTATGAAGTTGTTTGCACAATCATCAGAAGCCTAGTGGCCAAGCCGAGTAATTTCACATTTTTCATTTCATTTCTATCATGCATTCTGGAGAACCTAGAACCAGCTAGAGATCTTGCCATACAACCATACATCATGTCATATTTTTACCAGAGACCTTATATATTATCAGCTGAGTAATTTAGATGCACAATACAAATCACTTTATCAAATCAAATCTTGCCAGATTAATTTCTGACTTCAATTAGATGGGAGATCATGTTTTATAAATATTTTCATTAAAACTAATTTCATGGAAACTGCCATTATTTGGCAGCAAATAATGAAGGGTTTTGATTTTGCCTTGCCAAAAGTTGTATTATATATTTTGATACTCTTGTATTTATACTATTGTTACGTGCCAGCTGATAAAGCAGATGCTCATAATGTTAATGAATTATTGATTGATAAATTATGCTATAACTTTGCAGTCTGATTTTGACTGCACCTAAATCATTCAGTTTTCGTTGCTGGCTGGCCAGGCCTCACTTCCAATCCACTGAAGAACATTATATATATTTATTTTTTTAGAAAAAAAAGGTAATACAATGAAATAATAATTGATCATTTATTGTTAAGTGATGACAAATATGTCTCATCCTACATACTAGTATCATACCTTAAATATAAAACATTTAGCTTTATCCTCAAACCAAAGAAATATGAATAAAGTATTAACTCAAATCAGAAGAAGTCAAGTGTTTTGGTTTTCTGTCTTTTTGTTTGGTTAAATAGCAGGTAAGATAGTATAGAGATTGTAACATCTGTATAGCACCCTCTGTTCACAATTTACTATGCAAGATAATTATGTCAAAAGTTGAGGTTCAGTGGTCAATAAAAGAACAAGACAAGACAGAGTCAATAAACAAAAACAGGCAAATAAAATTGCAGTTCTTGTTTGCATTCTCTAACCCTCAACCATTCTTCACAGGAAAAACCAGAAGAGTATAACTGGCTTGAGAAAAGCAATTAGGGCAATCTTTAGGCCAAAAGACAAAGTCGCTAAAATGCTGACCACCAAGCAGCCTGGCTCCGCCCAAAGAATCAAGTCCTCAACGTTTGTAAAAGTATTTTTAAAAGATTTGTTAACCTTTCTGTCCTTTTAAACAAAATGTATTTAATGAATAAACTATCTATAAGGTCACAAAAAGCACACTATGGGAAAACTCCATTAAAGAATTTCCGAGTTTGGCCACAAAAACTCAAAAGTACATCCTTTTCCCTGAGTGGGTGTGTTTACATTCAATTACTTGGGTCATTATAGTCAATGGATGAGCAGTTAATCCACCTGGGGCAGTCAGCAACCCTACTGGTTTGTGCATGATCCAATTAATTCAACTGTTTAGAAAAGGACCTTCATGGAGATAACAGGTGTGAGTTGGCAGAGGAAAAGGATGTCTGGCCTCTTTATTCAAAGGAGCTTTCCAGTAGATTTTTTTTTCTTCAATTGGTTGACTCCTTTGAAAAATACCAGCATTCAATATCATCTTTTTTCTAAACTCTAACCCAGTTGATTCCTTTGTTTTTCAGGACAAAGACATGTTTTTTCACATCAGTAACTGCTTAATTGATAAGCGTTTACTAAACAGGCAAGAGATGGGAAATAGTGATCGGACACAGTCTACAGTTGCTGACTCTGTGCAAGCTGAGCAGAGCTCTGAGACATCCTCAAAGTCCTCTACCTCTTCACCATATGAAGAACTCTATCCCTGTTTTGAGCAGATAATCCCCTAACACTATGCCAGCTGCCATTGATAAGGCTGAGTGCACAGCCAGAAATGGATTAATTCATTTACATTATAGGGGACAAAACTCCAGTTCATTACAAAGAGGCAGAAAGCAAGATCAATGCTTAAAAACCTTACAAGTAAAGAATGACAAATTTATTTATATTTTTAAGTTGCTCAATTAAAGAATAGGTTATTAATAGTACATGTATATAACAAACATAAAACAAGATTTGTTTATAATACTATAAGGCCCCCAAACTTGAATCACAAACAAAATATGATTCCTCATGATCGTTGTGAACATCATTTTACAAAAAGAGACATTACCACTTTTAGCAATACTTTGTGTTAAAATGTTGAAGTCATGTTATACTTTATTTGGCAAGTTGCTCAACTAAATCATAAATGTAGCACTGTTGGCACTTAATACATCTGGAAAACACCCCTATTAATTTAATGCAGTGATCCAGCCACAGTGAGTCGAAGAAAAACTCAGAAAAAACACAGAAATCGTATAGATTTTGGGTGTTACAAACAGTACACATTCAACCAAAAGGTTTCATAATTATAAAATAATTGTTCAGGCAAAATAAATGATGACTTAAAACAGTAAAAAGCTCGAGCAAACGACAAATGTTGTTTCTGATTAAAGGTTGTTTATGCTTTGCACGATTTGAGCAGGTCTGGTTTCCGCTCACACAAACCATTAACCATACTGAGTGTGGTCCAGACTATAATGGTCATACTGTCCAAAACGGGCTTTGTGATTTGACACAAAAAGTTCCCCTTTTTAGTCCACCAATCAAAACACGTTACATGGATGGAAAGCTTATTTTATCTAGTTTCATAAACCGTGTGACTTAGTAGGGAGTTTGCCATTCAATTTAGTGGGACAACCCCCAGAAAAAATGCCAAAATGTGGCATGACCTCCATATAAAACTGATTATTTGAGTCAAAATGCACTTTTTTGAATCAAAAAGTGCCCCTATTTTCTGTTTACTAATTTAAAAAAGACTGTACTTTTTAGAAAGAGGAATATATAAACTAAACAATGCCGAGCGACTTGTATGTTTAACAAAAGTACTTTCCCGAAACAGAGGAAAACATCTGCCGGGTGCATGAATTTTAGAGAACTTCCTGTGTTAAACAGATCGCCGTGAAAGCCGTTGAATTGAGCAGATGCACGCTACTCGCTAGTTCTTCATATGCATCATCCTCTCTGAGACTTCAGATACTCTCCCACCATCAGTGACTTCAGACACATCATCTTCACCTCCTGTCAAAGAAACATCTTCATCTCTGGATGATATGATAGACCCCCTACTCCTCCAAAACCTGCACCTTCCACAATGATGCCTAGATGTGCCAGCAGATCAGGGTTCTATAACTATTGTGGGCAACCTTCCTACTTTGGAACCCGCTTGTTCCAACCCAGTGATCTAGTTCCAGAGGAAGGCATCTTTGGAGAGTGGTTAGAGTTAGGGTATGGTGAGAAGTCATCAACACGACTTGTCAAGGTCATGCCTGATGCTAAACTTGCTGCAGCAAAGATTGTTCACAACAGTCATCCGGAAGATCAATTCTGCAATGAACTTGATGCCCACCACCTAGTCCAAGGTCACCCCTCATTTCCTGAGTTGCCCAACAATTTCCATTCCGATGGATGCATCGGAAGTTTGTAGGCAATGTCCAATGAGATAACAAAGTCAAACACTCAGCCATTCCAGAGAAGGACTGGTTGCATATTGGGAAAGACATCTCCCAAGGAGGACTCCAGCACGATCAGTCATTCACCCGTCGACTTGACTTGGCACTCCGAGGCCGAGTTGACTCGCTCACTCTCACCATGGAGAGGAAGGAAGATCTCCACGCTCTCACCATGGAGGAAGAAAACAGACCGTGCTCTCACCCACTGACGACCTGTCGAGTTGCCTGAACATGGAACTAACTCTTTTCAACAAACGCGCAGACCCTGGAAAAGGAATTATGAAGAACCGACAGAGGGCGCCCTTAAAGAACGGTTCTCCTCCTCCATGGCCCTTTTCGAAATTACGGCATTAATTTGGCTCCGGCTGCAGGCTTTGTAAATTATTTTGAAAACGCGCGCTTTCAGTATTGGGTTAAAACTGGTGGACGGTACCCCCTATCAAGAGCTGCCTTACGTTTCGAAAAGGCCAATTAAATTTGCTTGGCGCGATTTAGTGTTATTTATGCATGCTTGTCATCTGTGCCTAGGTAGGTAGGGGGTGACTGACTGGAGTGCTGTACCGTGTACGATGGTGAAACGACAGTCGGCTGAGCAAGTTCCCTTAAAATTCAAGCTGGTATTACGGGAATAGTGATCACTAGCATATTATATCATATGTGCTTGTAAGTTGTAAAATTTTGCATGGAACTTCTTTGTTTTTACTGAAACTCTACCCGATTTTGATCTAGTTAAGATTGCGAGAGTCGCTTGCCTTGCCTTGCCCTTGCACTTGTACTTCTCTGTCCGGCAGGCCATAGTCTGGGCTCAATTTTATAGAGCTGCTTAAGCAGAAAATAATGCTTAATAATTTCCTGCTAAGCAGAAATGAGCAGGATACCAGTCACAAATTGTACACGCGACATAGTAGTTTGGCTGGTAACCTTATTCTGGTAAGCAAAATTTTATTGTGCTTAGCAAATTTTTGTGCTTAAGCAGCTCTATGAAATTGGGCCCTGATCATGGAGGAAGGAAACTGATAGTCCACGATCTTTGATGACATATATACTGTGACTGTGTGCACAGGGGAGGTGCAATTAATATTAATTTAAGTCTAACATTAAGAAAACACGTCAAACGAAGAACTAGTTCAGTTGTGATGATCGGGACTCGGTCTCGGATGGAGGGTTACGATCATCGCAAATAACGAAGAACATGCTTTTTTCTGAAATAGAATTTCCAATCTTTATTTGGTTTAAATTAAATCTATGAAAAAGTCTGAACAACCAAAATACTCATCTATTTAATAAAAGAGTTTTAGTTGTTAGTGTTGTTTATAAATGTTAGTGTTATATAGTTTATAAAGGGTGCGTTCGATTAGCTTCCCCGTGTGTTTCGGGGGTTTACACTCGTGGTAGCCACAAACCAAGGCTAATCGAACGCTGTGGTGTTTTCGCTTGTCACTCTGGGAAAATTAAGGTCAAAGGTTGTTGCATAGCGGCGTGTACACAGAAAGCTCCATCGTCTGCTGAATTTTAGTGTAAGTGTGTCCGTGACGACACAATTTAATTATTTTGCACAGAGTCACCAAATGTTTGTTTTTCAGGAAATACATTTCCTTTCCATTTGCCATAATTGTTTCACAGACGATAAATCTGTGTATTAATTTGCAGTTTTTGTACTCGCGTCGAACTAAACTTTTCCCCCGCCATTTTGTTATGATACACCTGCATCCGGAAACTACGTCATTACACCCGGGCATACACCAGAGACCCGCTCGCGAGCTGGGTCTGTGGTGGCTGAAACCAGGGCTGACACGAGTATCACGTGATGGCTAATCGAACGCTCTCGTGTAAGTTTTACTTACACGTGTAAGTTAATCGAACGCACCCAAAAACACACACAGATAATTTGTTAACTTTTATTGAAAAAATAAATACAAAACTGGGACAAGGATGCTTAATATTTAATCTTAACTTTTTAGAAACCCCTTTTTGTAAACCCGTTCTGAATAAAGTGCAACCCCTTAAAAACTAAGACATGACGCAGTTTATAGACGACCTCAGCAACCATAGACTGCATTGAAAAGGCTTTGCGTCTGGCAATGCATCTGGATTATCATCGTGGGACCAAAACATGCATTTAAATTAGTTTGGTGATCGCTGGTGGGCACAAATTCTTAATGTTTTGCACGTAACCGAAAGCTGAGGTCAACTTTAATTCCCCTGTTTTCTTTGTAATTTTGTTGAATTGTTTTTTCTTTGATATTTGTTTTTATCAATTAGTATTTAACAACATATATAATTTTCATGGTGGAAGTTTGAATATGCGTGAGGCTTGCACAGTCTATCTGCTGGACTCCCTCCGCTGGGACTCCCTTTGCTTGTCCAGCGTACTTGCACTATTTATGGGGCTTACCCTCAATCCATCCTCTCCGACCATCTGTGGAGGATGGAGGGTTCATCGTCGATTCTCACATTAAAAGCTGAGGGATTATTACCCTTAATATGTAACCCTAATATTCTCAGTCATACTCATTGTTCTTTTGTGTAGTTTCATTGACCAAAAAATAGTTTTTGTTTTGCCAAGTGTGCGAGGTTGAAAAATAAAATTTAACAAATATTCCATAAACACTAGCTATCTGAGCTATCTAGTTCTATGTTGGCAGTCTCCCTATTTTGTCAATATCTTTGTTTGGAGGTGCCAGTCAGAAGCCATACAACCATAAGCTGCCGTATAGCCAGGGATCACTCCCAAGTTTACGATACAACCTGGGAAGCGGCAGCCACGGGATCACCTTAAGGGGATGCTACTTTTCTATTTTCAAATATCAAGTTATAACCACAAGAGAAATTGACTGGGTAAATTTAAAATAATTTTGGGTTGAATAAAGAAAATTGACTAGAGCTGGATTTGAACCAACGTCCTCCAGTTTATCATGCCGGCGCTCTACCAACTGACCTATCTGGCCTTATGTTGTTTTTTTTTACTTTTGCAAGTGGTGAAAATTAGTCAAAAATGGACACTACATGTATGCTGACAGAAATAGCTGTAATCAGAAGACAGAAGAAATTGTGCATACTTCGTAACCCTCCTCTCTTCGACCTTCTCCAATACATACAGATTGAGTGGGACATGGATTCTCCAGAAAACTGAATATTTCTTTTCTATCAAGGAGTCATTTTATCATTGAGTCTCCTAGAGTAAAACTCTTTACAAGTCCTTATTAAGGAACTCTTTCAAGTATTTATCCAAAAAAGTTGAAAACTCTGAGACTTGCATAGTAAGTGGACATCCTGGATGTCCTGTCGTTGGCTCATGCACAACATAGGGCCTACAGATATATTGTGAACGTTGATGTTCTGCAAATGACAACTGATTTTTGCCACATTTGGGGCCACAACAACTAACATTCCTTTTTGAAATCAATGCCTATTCTTTTTGATACCTTTGTTAGCTTGTTTAAATTAAAAACATGAAGAGGTTTTTAGCACAATAATCTGACGTAGCTTTGCACCTTTTATTTATTTGACAGTATCCCCGATTCAAGAAATGGAATACCTTGCCATAGACAGTAGTCTCATTGAGACTGTTCAACTTAAATCTGAAGAACCAGAATCCGAGCTCACCATTGAAGACTTCCTGGAGTTTTCCACAGCTGAATTGAAATTTTTCTTACTTAATCTTGGGGACTCGATTGCTGGTAAGATTTGTATCATCCTGAATTGGTCTTTGTTAGTGCAATACCTCACAGTCTGTTGGGAAAACTGTAAAGCTAAAGTGGATTGCTAAGATACTCCATATTGACAAGTTGGTCCTGCTGTACCAAATTAAGTCAAACCAAACAATGGGTTATGGAATTAGTTGTTTGTTAATTCAACTATGTACATGTATTATGGTTATAGCTCTCATTTATATTGTCATGTACACCTTGTTTGCCATTTCTGACGACAAATTAGAGAAAATGGTACGTGTACATGGTATGTTGTGTTACTGTGTTACTGCCAATTTATCATGTTTATTTGCATTCTCCGATGGCACTAACATGTATTACGCATAGGCATGAACACGCAGTCACTGTATCATTTTAAGGTAGCTGGTACGCGCATGAAACCAAGGGAATGCAAAGCATAAAGTTGAGCACCAATCAAAGTATTTCTATTTATGGTGCTGTTAATTTTCAAAGCGCATAGTGTGGATCTTCAAAGTATGCACAAACAATTAATGTGTAAGAGACTAGGTGTCACGCGATTGTTGAACAGGCTAAAGAATGGCCCTTGAACTTGAGTAGAGCGTTTCTATAAAAAAAACAGTGAAAGAAAAAAAAAATTCTGATGATTATTACAGTTTTTTTGTTTTTTTAAAGGTATTTATTAATGGGAATAACAGTGTAATAAACTGGTCTTCATTGCAAGGTAATGAACTTGGTTGGTGGCTGGTTACTGTTATTGGACCTCGCCTTCTGCTCAGTCCATTAACAGCAGCCAGCCACCAACCCGGTCATTACCACGCAGTGAAGACTGGCTCCCCACACTGTTATTCTCTAATTAATACTGTACTGAATACTGAGTGACAACAATAAGGGAATAAAAGAATGGGACAAGGTCTTGAATGTTCATTTAAAACCGGCAGGGTTTGGCCGTGCGAGAGTGAACGCCCTCTATTGGTCATATTGAACACGACACCCGACAGATTTTATGTTGAGAACCACATGTATTGATCCGGTTTTGTGGTTTTAGCGCTCGGTTTAGCTTGCATGCAATACGTGTATGGCTATGAATAAACGTGCTTTAGCCAACTGGGCCCAATTTCATAGAGCTGCTTAATGGCCGATTTTGTGCTTACTGTGCGATTTCCATTTCATAGCGCTGCTAAAGGTAAGCACACGAAAAGGCATGCTAACCTTCCGGTGCTTACTGTATGAAAATGAATGACGTAACAATGCAAATCCATGGTGAACGTGCAAGATGGCCGCCTTATATCTTGCTAACCTGTGAAATATGCTTACGCTTAAGCAAATTTTCCTGTTATAGTTAGCACGAAAATTTGCTTACTGTTAAGCAGCGCTATGAGATTGGGCCATGGTCTTAATGGCTTTATCAGCTGTTTAATACCAGGTAAATATGGTCTTGCAATCACCTTTCAATAGGTCTGCCTAAATTGTCTGTGGTATTTTAACAAATAATCAAAATAGTTCAACTCTTTCATTGACTTATTCTGAATTCTTCACTTTCATACCAGGCTGTAGAGCTGAACTGGCAGAACGTGCTTTACTTGCTCAAAAGCGAAAGAATAATGCAGGACCCAGTGAGCCTAAGAAATTCAAGATTGAGCAAGAGCAGAGCAAGGGAGAGTACACGGCTATCCTGGAGGAATACGGCCTGACAGACCCTGATGTCCTCAATGCCTGGAGTGTTGATATCTCAGCTCTACCAATCCTAGATGTTGGAAAGATCTTCCACTACATCTTAACCAAGGAAGCATTTGACACATACTACTTGAGCGATTATAAAACCAAAAAAGCATACCAGTACTTAGAATCTGTCTGCGTTCGAAGTATCAAAGTGCAGAGTTCTGCAGATTTCATCTTTGTAAGGGGGTCTGTTGCCCAGCTGAATGCAGGCGGAGATGGGTATGATGCAAAGAAACCTGCCAATATTAGCAAGATTTTAATGACATCAGATGGGGACATTGTTGTGTCCTGCTGCACATGCACAGAGGACTTGTATCAGTGTTGCAATCATGTGATAGCTGTTCTGTTCCGTGTAGAGCGTCTTGTCAGAGAGATGGACTCAACAGACAGTCAGACAAGCACCCGCAAATCTAAAGAAGACCAAGATGAAAGCGTTAAACCTGTCAAGATCACTGATCTGTTCAAAAAGAAAGACCTTTTCGCCCAGTCCCTCTTAGGGAAGATTCCGAAGCCATCCGCTGAAGAGAAAAGGAAGTTCATGGAGAAGATCTGTCGGACAGCCCCGAATAGCTTGTTTGCTCAAATGTTCAGAGGGGCCATCGATGCAGGACAGAACCTTACAATGGGTCAGCAGTCAGAGCAGCAAAGCACGGTTTCAGTCCGGATGAAAGACGGGAAGCAAACTATCGTGGTTGTTGGGAGGGGGCCAGATGGACCAGGGGAAAAGGTAGCTTCTGCTGGACAGGGTGCACAGAGGTCAAGTGTACAGGCTTCAGTAAGCTTACCAAAGGCAGCAGGTGCTCAGACATCGGTCATGACTGTTGCTTCAGGCCCTCCAAGTACAGCAGGTATACAGGCACCAAATATACATGTACAAGCAGTGACCCCATTGCAGGTAGTAGGTGTACCAGTGTCAGGCTTTCAGGTAGCACCAGGAAGTGCAGCAGGAGTTGCAGGCATTCAGGTGCTATCAGGTGGACAGATGGCAGGATTACAGACAGTTCCAACTGGCCTTTTCATGGTAGGTGGGCAAGCAGTGGTAGGTGCCCCGACATTAATAGGAGGTCAAGCACTAGTTGGGACACAGGCTGTGGCAGGCATACAGGCCGTTATTGGTGCACAGGCTGTGGGAGGTGGAAAGTCAGTTGCAGAAGGGGAACCTGTGGTGGAGGGACAGGCAGAGGTAGGAACTGGTGAAGGAGAAAGCCCTGCTGCTGTCTGAAGCTGAAAACCAAGATCATTGTTGGGGTTAGATGATTAGTGTTTCTTCATGTTGCCATGTTTTTCATTCAATTGCAAGGAGAAAGTTCTTGTGGACATTTGTTACTCCAGACATGTTATTCAAAATAGCAAACCTTACATTAGAAATACAATGCATTTTATACTTTTAATGAGGTTCCAATGTAAAGCGCATTGAGACGTTATTGTGAAATGCTCTATATTAGAACTAGTTATTATTATCATTATTATTATTATTATTATTATTATTATTATTATTATTATTATTGGGGTCAGGGTTGTGATGGTTACCCAAAACTGCCCTCTCTTTTGTGTTCACATGGGTGAACTAGAATTACACCAACCAATGAACACAAATTTCCAATTGAGTTCCTCAGCTTTGCAAAAGGCACAATTGCTATTAAAATCAAGAAACATGCAAGTTTCTGAGATATCAATTGCATTATAAATTGCTGTTGGTTCTAGACTTTGTTTGTATTTGTACAGACCAACATTTTGTAGTTTGGTGGACTTGTAGCTATCCCTTTTTCCACCAGGTACAAAACATTTATCTGGATGAATAAAAAGGTCGCTTTTACAAACTTCACCAATCTGGCTGATGCTTATTTGATAGTTTTGAAATCATGTCAAATACCGACATTGTGCCCTCTGTGACTATTTCACTTTGAAATAAATACATGAAAAGGTTTGTGTGGTTTTTTTATGGGGAAACATGTCTTTGTTCTTTCTTAGGTGTGTTAATTTGAGTGAAAATCCATCAGACATGTTACTTTTCAAGTGATCAGCTCATTCCTGCTTTTGTAGATGTAGTAGGACCTAATATAAAAAAAGGTATAAAATAGCATAAATAGTTTTGTACTGCCTTTGCCATTTTCACTCTTTTAGTTTTTTAAAGAAATTACAAAGTTGCATCTGATCCAATTAAACATTAATATAGAGTCAGTTCCCACCTGGAGATCTCTGCATGTGCTGCCATCAGGAACATTCAAAGAACATATTGCTGTTATCAGAACCTGACCAGCTAGGACCTAGACCCATCACACAGCCGAACGTCACCAAATGAAAACAAACGATCCAATTGGCCATCAAAGTCAACAAAAAATTAAAGCAATAGTAACAGTTTAGGCCATTGGCCCGTGTCACAACCAAGTCAACTTTACACCCAACCACTCCCAGGCAATCTTCAAGAAGAATTATTCACATTTCCTTTTTTCACAGCATTTTCTGATGATACACTGATAAAATCTCTCTTGTGCAACTGAAGCTATCCTTTTGCTTGCAGTGCTGTTGGTTGTCACCGAGGCACCTTTTGGCACCCAGACCAGAAACAAGTTTGAGCTTCGATCATTGGTTTCACGTGTTCGGTTTAACCATGGTGATGCAGCTGTTCTGACCAAACTGTAACCAAGTTGGCTCCGTTTCAAGATGGCCGATTCCACAAACTAGCGAAAAATGTCAATGGAACCCTTTTCGAAAAGATAAACCTTGAAGCATACTAATCCAATAATGTTGGTCAAATTAATAATAAAGACTAAGTTCCATTACTGGAATTAAAAGGCTGTTTATTTTGAGAACGTTAACTTTCAAAATATGTACCTACGCACAAACTGTTTCTGATTACTGACCCTATTTTGCATAGCTATCGGAAATCATTTCCGTCCATGAATTTTACATCAGAAATTTGTTTCTGGTCAGGCTCGCCAAAACATGCCACTGGAAAAATTGCCTCGCATGATAAAGCCCTCAGACACCATAAAAGGATCACAATTTTCACATTAATTACTAATTAGACGATGGTATTTTTGTGAGACAGACACATGATTAATATGCAAATTAATGATAATGTTGAATACTATACAGGTCCTGTGTGTTGTGTAACGCATAAAGTAGCCAGTACACTTTTCTTTAAAGGCAAAGTTTACCTTTGGTAATTACTCTAAAAATTAATTGCAATAAAAACTTGCTTGGTTAGAAGTACTGCAGCTTTTGGTAGAGTAAAGCATCTTGAGAAACATTTCAATTCGTGGTTAGTGAAAAAAAATTCAGTTTTTATCCCCCAAAATTTGAATCTGAGAAACGTTTTTCAGATTGTGTATTCTTCCTGCGTGGACATATTCACTCCGGATTTTCAGCGATATCTCAAAAACTCTACCACGTCTTGAAATAAAACTTTCACAGTTTAGTTTTATTGTATACATCTACATTTATGTAAGATAACAATCAGAAAGGGTTCCAAACACCAAAGGTTTACTTTGCCTTAAAGAGAAGGGGTTTGCACCAGTGTTTTGTGGCATGGTTGGCAGTAGATTGCAATGCATCACCTTGTAAAAACCCTTACAAGATGCTATATAAATAAGTCTCGTATTTCAAAATCTTGGCACGATCCTGCCTTGGAAACGTCTTATTAACCGCTTTGAGACACCCGCAGGTGAAGCACTATATAAGATATATTAATATTATCCTGTGCACCAATGGATCTTAATTCTGACTAAAAGAACATGACAAATCTGGAATTCATAAACAATTATTTCATTAAAGGTTAATTTTATTCAACCCATTACAAAATATTTCATGCAATTTCATTTTGTCGGTACAATACAATAATTGGAAAGGGAGAGATTCATAGATGTAGATGTGTTTACATAGACTTCAGAGCTGCCAACTTTCCCTGATTCTGCAGAAAGTTCCCTGAAAATAAGCCAATCTTGCCATGTTCTGGTGAGCAGATTTTGAAATCTCTCTGATTATGGAAACTTTGAACGTAATTCTAAGTATCTCCCTGATTGTTGTACCAAACCTCCCTGATTGCAAGATGCAAATGTTGGCAGTTTTGAAACCTTTATAAATATACAAGTAGACTGTCGGCCCATCAAGTAATATACTCAACAGAATGAAAACCGATAATCCAACTATTAAGAGAGTTTTGTAATATCGCCAAACTCGGTTCTCCTTTCTCTATGCTGTCCACTTTAATGTGGTTAAAGAAGCCTAATCTCCTGACTACAACTAGAGAACACTAGTTTAAAATACTGAAAACAAATCAACCTGCTCTTTTCAAACACTCTTCCGATGAGATATTACCTTAAGTACACATTAGATTTAACTAATACTTTCAGTTTTCCTGTCTTTTTGGTATTTCTTTTACATATAAAAACATAAAACAAACAAAAATCAACTATGGAAATAGTACTACTAGTTTGGAGGATCCCAAGACCAATCCACACACTAAGTTTGGAGTTGAGATGACGAGTCTTTTACAAGTGACGACCCCGACAGCATTACTTTTGTTTTAGCCATATTAACATTGACATTTTGCCTAGAGTCCAAAAGGCTTCTGAAAAAAAGACCAATCCAAGACCAACCCACAACCCAAGTTTGGAGATGATATGCCAAGTATTTCTTGAGTTATTGCTCAGACAACATTATTTCTCCTGACCTACATAAACTATTTTTACTATCTGTACGTAACATTTTAAAAGAACCTTCACCGTATGTTTGTGATTTAACAAATACCAAAATTTAAAGTTAAATTTGAATTTTTATACCAACATAAACGACAGGTTTTTATGTTCCAATTTTGAAGGCATAGTGCATCATTGATGCTTAAGGAGCTCTTGAAACTAGGGTCCTGTGCTTAACCACATTCCCTGTAATGCACACAAAATTATTTGTCCATAAATGGTTTAAGAAATTTGGCTCATGAAGAACTTGTTCCCATATAAAACCTTACCCCAACCACAATTGGGCCAGTGCAGGCCCACCATGAATGTTCCCAAGTTGGGATAAGCCCAACTGTTGTTAAAGCTGATACTCTCGTTGGGACATGCCAACCTTTTCCAAGACTGATGTTAGTCTTAGTTGCCTCTACCAACAAACGATTCCATACATTCATCGAAGCCAAGACGGCGGAAGACAAGTAACGTAGCCTTCTCTGGCAGCAAGCTATACAAAAAATATTAAAAAGTCCATAGTGAATTAAGTGATGAAACCAACTAGATTGATACTACATTGTTGATATTGACCCCTTGCACAACGGGAATGCATGTCTGCACAATGCGTGTCTACACCATGTCCACCATTTTGGGAGTCAATCCTTTGTGCACATTTTGACTCCCAAAATGGTGGACAGGATTAGGCATGTGTAAGTGTGCTGCGCGTTGTGTAAGTTGCAAGTACAGCCTCGCTACCATGAAGAGCTAAAAAAAACTCTGATCGACACCAGAAAGTGACTACTGTGTGTTGAAAACTTTAAAGCGCTTGTGTGGCCCTTGTAGGAGGCTTACGGGCGTGTCAAAAGGCAAAAGGGCGTGTCAAAAGTATTTTGACTTGACTCCATTTCAAATGAATCGTGTTTATACGGTCACCCTAAACAGCATACAGGTAGACATATCACAAGATCAAAGAAGAATGAGAGAGGACCAGTTGCTCTTTGACTTGATGCCTCTTTTGGGGGTTACCAACTTGAGCAGGCACGTAGAGTGGATTGGCCCCAGGCCTAAGTAAAATGTGCCAGAATGAACCAATTCCAGGGGTTATAAGCGAACAAGGCATGCTGGGAAAAAATGGCACGGCAAGATCATCCCTGGGGACGAGGACGGGGTTAGTAGGACATATTTTATTGGGGTTTTTTTCAAAATTTTAACATCAGTTGAAGTATTGCTAATACCACCCAACAGTTTTGAGATGTGCCGCCTTTCTTCATATCAACAGCGCATAAAGTTGAAGGCATTATTCACTGAAAAATAATAACATTCAATGTTTCCTACCCTTGAGCTGTGTACCTGCGAAAAAAAACCCGGCTCTGTGACTCTTTTGTGAACATTTCATGAGTAACAAGGGCCCAATTTCATAAAGCATGTAAACACAAAACCTGCTAAGCACAGGAAAATCTTGCTTAGCAGAAACAGGTTACCAACCAACATTCCATAAAGTTTACATTGTTGCCACTGGTATCCCGCTCATTTCTTGCTAAGTAAAGAAATTTGCTAAGCAGAATTTTCTGCTTTGAACAGCTTTATAAAATTGGGCCCAGGGCCCAATTTCATAGAGCTGCTTAAGCACCAAAATTTGCTAATCACAATAAAATTTTGCTTACCAAAATAAGGTTACCAGCCAAACTACCACGTCACGTGTACAATTTGTGACTGGTATCCTGCCCATTTCTGCTTAGCAGGAAATTGTCTTTAACTTGGAAAGCAATCCAAGTGATTAACCACAAAGTGAGCCACCAAGAGACCACTGTGCTTTGTGTATCATAGGAAAAGTTACTCAGAGTCCATATCCACACTTTAGTACACATAACCTAAACAAATAAATGACTTTATCCTTAAAAGCTGCAAGCTTCATAACTTTTTTTGTCTGCAGTTGTTTTAGTAATGATAAAACTTATGTGCATTGCTTCAAAACTCCTCTCTGAGCACAGAAATCCTGTTTCCTCATGCATTGGCAATGGGCAACAGCTGTGCTACCCTGAAAATGACCTTGTTATAATCTTTGTGATACATTGTCGTGTGATTTCCCTAAATTGTATTGAACAAAAAAACACCTACAGTAATCTATGTTGGTGTGTTACCGACAGAGTACCTGAGTCACAGTGTGGCTCCTGACCAACTAAGGGCACTGCTGATATGATAGGGCTCGTCAGCTCCAGGAAAAATTTTGAGAACAGCACCAAGATTTGTACTTCGCTTTTGTTGACCTCACAAAGGCATTTGACTCTGTCAACTGAGAGGCACTATGGTGCTAACTACAGTGGTTTGGCTGTCCACAGTAGTATATCAGCATTGTGAGGCTTCTGCATGATCACATGACGGCCACTATTCTGTGAAATGACTCAGAATCCGACCCTTTCACCATTCAAACCGGAGTCAAGCAGGGCTGTATCATTGCTCCCACCCTCTTCTCTATTTACTTAGCTACCATTCTGTCTCTCATCGGTAACCGTCTTCAACCTGGGATAAGTATTGAGTACTGCATGAATGACAAAATCTTCAATCTTGCCCGGCTGCGTGCCAAGGCTAAGATCTCTATGCCTGCAGTAAACCTCCTCGAGTACATAGATGATTGCGCTATAGACGCACACACTCTGGACCTCTTCTCAGATGCAAACGAACGTCTAGAGGCTGTCTCTCAACATTGCAAAAACTAAGGTACTTCACCAACCTGCCCCGGCCAACTCTCACCCGCTCCTAAAATTTTCATTAATGGGCAGAAACTGGAAAGTGCGGAGCAATTGGCTTATCTCGGCAGTCACCTCTCCCAGAAATATCCCTTGAAATTGTGTGGTTTTTCTTTTATTCATGAACTAACATCGTCCATCATGTAGAACAAAATTTTTTACTCCACAAATTTACAAACCATGTTGTTTCACAAAGTAAAAGGAAAACCGAACAATTTCGAGGGAAATTTGTGTGAATCATTGTATTTTACTTTCAAAACATCTTTCAACCCATATTAATTTCACAATAAATGCTTTGACTAGCCCAAAGCACCCAATCCGAAGGCAGCATGTCCCTTCAAAGTAGGCATCACAAATAGAGTTCATGCCATCTTTCTTGAAAATAGTATGGATTCAATTAATTTCCTTACCTTAAAATTTGAATTGACTTTTTGAATAGTTTGGCAAGACTTACTATTTAAGGTAAGCTCCAATGGTGATATGCCTGGGAAGGATACACATCATTTCCTCCAGAAGGACAGCATCCATGATATTTTCTATGACATGGGATGGCTTGAGCAAGGACAGAGTCATCAGATCTCTAGAACCATTCAAAGAGTAAGAAATGACTTATCAAGATTGTATGACTTCAGACTCTGCTTGGATTCTCACATCGCACTGAGGTATCAGAAAATCAACGATTATGTACACATTTATTTTTGTTAACTATCAATGACAATTTGAGCAAGCTTTGTCCTTCAGATGGAACAAAGTCAGAAACACTCTGAAAAATAGTGCAGTCAACAAAGACTCAGACTTACATGTACTTGGTATATAGTTGGTATAAGAACCAATCATTTTTGTACTTAAAAATGGTAGGCTTATCATTTTAATATTGCATCTTTTACAAAATTGTCAAGGAAAACATCTTTAGAAATCTTGAGTATTTTTTTGTATTTTTGAGTATCCAGAGTATGATTTTGGGCAGAAACTTGTATTAATAAGCAATGCGCAGCAAGAACGTGTAACAGCTTTGCGACTGGGACCTTCCCCAGGGCCCAGATAATAGACCTTTATGCACATGACGTCATATCAGTAGGGCGCCCTCGCCTAGAGGTCAAAATGAGGTTGTTCATTGGCCAATCCTGTGCGCCGCTCGTACAAATCTGTGCGTTTCGATTGTTTCGTCACCGTTTTACCTCTAAGATGGCGGCTGGATGACGTCAATGCATAAGGTCTATTGTTTTATATGTCAATGCTTTCTTTTACATTCTGAGCCTTTCTGAGTTATCTTTTGAGCAAAAGCAGTTTGCACATTTTGAAATACTTAGGACTAAGATTCTTTTTTGTGCATTCTGTGCCTTTCTTTTCAGCAAAAAGCAGTATTAGCTTGAACTGTTTGTGCTGCTTTTTCTCTTTACAACGGGTGTAAATTAGGCAGCGATACATACAAACACGCACCTTAAAACCTACAAGATCATGGGGTCTAGGGCCAGCTGAAGGGCCCCAGGCATGACAAGGAAACTGAGGATTTTGATACTCTTTGTGTATTCTCAGCCCCTCTGAATTATCGTTTTAGAGGCAAACTTTGATCTGCTAAAAAGATTCCTCCCTAATTTTGTTTTGCTTTTGTTTTGTTTTGTTTTTTTGGGGGGGGGTTTTGGGGGGGGGAGAACTGGGGGTGCTGCCTGCACCTCCTTTCTTCCGTCCCTGATCCAATTCACAATTCAAACACATTTTAAAGCACAGTTTATTTGTATATTTAAATTTCCGATACATAAACACAAAGGAAATGGGAAGACTGCTTGTTATTTTGTGACAAGTCAATCACTTTGTTCTAATTTTTGCTTGAATATTTACTTGTTATGAATTAGTCAAAGATTATGCCAAATTTGTTTTTCCACTTAAATCCTACAGATGCACTGCCCCCCCCCCCCCCCCCGGATTTACACCCTTTTTCAAGGAAAGAGAAATAAGCATTACAAACATACATAAAATATTGGAAAATGTAACTTTATATTTGCTGTTTCCACAAAATTAAGAGCACTGCTATATTAGAAAAATAAACAATAAACACTCTATACCTATAAAATAAAAAGTTATGATGTATACATATGTGTACATTGCTTCAAAATTACTAAGAAGTGTAGAAGGAGCCAAACAATAAATACTCACTTTACTTTAACTCCACTGAACATGCCAGTGTCAATAAAGAAAGGACACACAACTGTAGTCTTCACTCCTGTCTTTCCAGAGAACTCCAGCTCATAGTGCAGTGCATCGTGCAGGCCCACGGCAGCAAACTTGCTGGTGCAGTAGTCTACCAGATTCTTCAGGCCAAACAGTCCAGCCAGGCTGGCTATACTGACGATGTGGCCTTTGTTGTTTGCAATCATGGACGGAAGGAATGCTTTCAGTGTCTTCAAAGGATAATAACAATGCGATGTTAAACCATTGTTAAACCATATGGACTAACAACTATTCTTATTTTTCTCCATAGTACCCTTTGTTAATTTGTTCCTATGAAAATCAATTTATTAATATTATTTGAGCTATAGCTGCCCCAATGTAAAAACTATTTTAAAAATGTCAGAAATGTCCAGGTCAACACATGGTAATATCACCTATAAAATGTATTGTAATAAAAATTAAAGTCAGAATTTCTGCATTCATTTCTGAAGTGATGAGAACTCATTCAAATTCATGAAGCCTGTAAGCACAAAAACTTGCTAAGCACAAAAATCTTGCTTAGCTGAATCAGGTTACCAGCCAATATATTTAATAGTTTTTATACATTGTTGCCACTCGTTTGCCAACTCATTTTTTCTGCTAATGTTAACAGTTACAAACAGTAGATGGAGTACTGGCTGGTGTTGTTTTTCTGCTTCTCAAATATTGAACTTAGCAAATGTGTGTGCTTAAAGGCATGGTACACTCCAAGACCAGTTTCCTCATTTGGTGTACCCCAACATATGCATACAATAACAAACCAATAAAAATTTGGGCTCAATTGGTCATCAAAGTTGCAAGAAAATAATGAAAGAAAAACCACCCTTATTGCATAGAATTGTGTGCTTTCAGTATGCATGAGAAAGGCTTCATGCCTGAAGCCTTTCTCAGATTCAAATTTTGGGGTAAAAAATCACCTCTTTCTCTAAAACTACATTACTTCAAGGGGGGTCGTTTCTAACAATGTTTCACATTATCAACAGCTCTCCAGTACCCTTTACCAAGTAAGTTTTTATGGTCATTAACTTGTGGAGTAATTACCAAAATCAAGATTAGCAGTCACAGCAACACATACTACTTTGCTTGTGTCGTGACTGGTTTCAAAATTTCATTCATATTTGATATTAATAAAAATGTCTTACCCAAAAGTGTGCACTGATATTGACATCCATTGTTCTTTTGATCAAACGGTCAGGACAGTCCAAGAATTGTTTTCCTGTCACAACGCCTGCATTGTTGACTAGTATCGTGACCTGAGTGAAAAATGGAAAGTTCGAAGGTCATAGCTGGGGCTAGTGTTGTTAAGAATGGGGGCATGGCAGGCTGCATTGTCCAGTGATGAAATACATTGTACGTGTTTGAGCCATTTCAAAACATGCACAAAATATGTACTTGAAATATCAAATGGATATTCAAAGAGGCTACGATTTTGGTTCCTAGCTCCAAACACTCAATAAATATGTTTAGACTTTTGAGTGATTTTGCCTCCTTTATAAATGGAGTTACGTGACATAAATTTCGTCGTCTTGTCATAGAGCTGAGAATTTTATACAAATGGCAGTTCCCCCATTCGATGAAGCAATCATGAGAACCCTTGCAGGCAAATGAACACTATCCTACACCTTGTCAATGACACAAAAGGCTTTAATGCATGGTGTGGCTCAGCAGTAAAGCGCACAGGACTCAAGCACTGGTGTTTCTGACCAGGGCCCAATTTCATATTCTGCGCTTACAGTCACCATTCTCTGCTTACTTTGCAAGCGCCGAATTTCTGCGCTGGCTGTGTAAACGAAGAATGCCTAGTAACGTGGAGTACGCATGCGCACAAGCAAAAATTCCCTGCTATCCTGTTAAATATGCTTGACGTAAGCGCAGAATTCCCTGCTTCCGTAAGCGCCGATTTTTTGCTTATGGTAAGCAGAGCCATGAAAATGGGCCCTGCTGAGTGTGGGTCTTGATACTTGTGTCTTTAGCAAGACACTTAACCATTATTGCTCTGCTTTCAAAATTGGGTGTAAAGCCGTAGGACACTTATCATTAAGAGAAGAGATTTGGATTGGAGGCCATTACACAATTGTGAGTACATGTATGTGCTATGACACAATTGTCGGTAGGATTATGTGTTGGGGGATGGTTTCGTTATGGATCATTGAGTAAGAACAATATATCTATGGAATCAACAGCGATGCTGTAAACAAATCATGTACCATCTAAAAGATAGCCAAATGCCCTGCTGGCTAACTCCATAGCAACCACTAATAGACCCCCTTGATTGTGACATCACAAACCCAAACAGCCCTCTCACTGAGGTCAAAGGAAGTCCTATCATTGGCTGAGACTTGTGCGCAGCGCATACAGGCATGCACATTTCCATTGTTTGCCCTCAGTGATGGCAGCCAATGTAAGGGGTTAATAGGATGTGTGGTAATGACTAGGTAGTCAACTCACATCACCAACATCTCTCTTGACATTCTGTGCTGCCTTATACACATTGTCATTGACGCTGATGTCCACGGTGTAGTCATAGGCAGTCCCGCCATTTTCACGAATGTGGTCGGCTGTCTCCTGATTACCAGCCTCATTGATGTCCCATAGAACAAGCGTTGCACCAAGATCTGAAAACTTGTAAGCCAAGAGTCTTCCAATTCCGCTACCTGTTGATTTGTTTAATTAAAGGTCAAACTTATTTTTCTAGGGCCTACTTATTTGTTTGTTTTCTATTGCTTACTTTTTTGCTTTTGTCTGGTTTACTTCTTCAATATTCATCTTCTTGTATTTGCTCCTTTGTAATTGTGTTTTGTTTGTTAAATAAATAATAATAATAACTTTCATGATTTGGTCACTTTACTTTACTTACTCAACTGAACATGTTGAAAGTAAATCAGACTGAAGCTGTAAAGGAAAATGTTCTAGTCTCCATTTCAGAAAAACTAATTCACAGACCATGCAAGTCTTTTACATTTTGAAACATTCTGAGAAACCTTGGATTCCCACATACATTGCTTTTGTGAGAAGGAAACAAAATTACACTCGAGCAAGATTTGCAAAGCTGAGTTACCAAATTCAGCATGTTCATTAAGTATAAAATAATGTCACTGCATACATAACAAATTTAGGTCAAAGTTGTTGAGGGTTAGAACTTAGAGGATTTTTTGCTTGGATGCATGCAGCACACCATTGATTACAAGCGACGGTGGCCAAATTTGTTATTGGAAGGCGACGATTCTGAATAACGAGCGGTGAGAATTTTTCTTTTTTTGCAACTTTTTTTTTCTGGAGCACTTGGATTTTCTAGACCCACGCTGAGCTCACTGTGAAAACAAAGAACACAAAGAGCCTAATTTTTGCGAGATCGTTTTTTTAAAAGAGAACTCCAGATGCATAAACGTGAAGGGCAAAAAGTTTCGAATAGGATTTTGTAGTACATGATGACCTATATGAGATGACTATGAGGTTCGTGGAGACGATAGTGGAACAAACCGCATAGTTCTAGGAGTAGGGCATACCAATCCATCCTATACTTAGTGTACATGTAGGGCATTTCATTTGTTAAATGTAGTAGTGTACACAGGCACAGGTACCAACAAACCCATGACATGCATGAGCGGATAAAAATGTCCGTAAAAATGGCCACCACTTTTTCATATGAATTATTTGTAATAGTATCACTCAGTATCAGTAAACATAACACTAGTGGCCACACAAGTGGGGCTACATTGTGTAGCTCTTCCCATACGCCACCAGCTAATGTCCAAATCTGTCAGAGACCACCTGGCATCCTAAACAACGTACTACCAATGATTTTCATGATGGCATTGGACTGGTTTTTAAGTGGTAGTACTATGGTAACCCACCACCACGTAGCACTGATGGGCTACGATTTTTATTTTAAATGTGAGCCTTACCTGCACCAGTGACAAGTACAATTTCCCCTGCCACACTTTTGCGTTTCCGCACAGATCGAGGCACAAACATCAGCACTGTTGCCTCCAGGAAGTACCACATGATGAGAAAAAGATCCCTTAGCAAACCTAAGACCACGGCTGGAAGTGACATCTTGCTCCCTTTAAAACAAATTCACAATATTTTAATTTTCCTTTCTCATCTCATCTGTCATCCAAACACAACTAATAAATGTCACCAATGTGGCCACACCTTATTTTATTGCGTTTTCCCAGGGGTGTCTCCCCGGGGGGGAGGGGGGAGTTCTAGTCTACGGCTTTCCGTCATATTCATGGTACCAGACTATTTTGCAGTGGTCTTAATTAAATTTATTTCACATCTTGTTCAAAAACTGAGGAGAAATTAGTACATTTTGATGCAAATAATTTTGCTCCAGCACAAAACTTCTTTTTTTTTTGCGTTGCTTACACAGACGGAATGGTGACGACACCCCCGCGTTTCAATTTTCAAACCGTCTCGAAATACGCGCGCGTTGCGCATATGGGGCAACGTGTCCATCGAGTCAATTAATACTAGAGATCAATTTGGTTGTTTGTTTCTTTCTTTCTTTCTTTCTTTCTTTCTTTCTTTCTTTCTTTCTTTCTTTCTTTCTTTCTTTCTTTCTTTCTTTCTTTCTTTCTTTCTTTCTTTCTTTCTTTCTTTCTTGGTTTAATTAAAAGTTATCTCCTTTAGTTTTCCCCACTGTTTATTTTCCTGTTTTAAGACTCTCAGGCTGTTTACCTTTTGAGTCCCCCCCCCCCAGGTCCTTTTTCTTGTTTATTGTTTCCCCTAGCCTGTTTCAATTGTTATAATGATTTTGCTCGTATTCAACTGTAACTGTCTTTTTTAATTTTTACATATTGTTTCATATTGTTTAGACAATAAAGTTTCAGTTGAAAAGTCAAAAAAAAGTCTTTCTTTCTTTCTTTATTTCTTTCTTTCTTTCTTTCTTTCCGCTTTCTTTCTTTCTTTCTTTCTTTCTTTCTTTCTTTCTTTCTTTCTTTCTTTCTTGGATCCGCGCGTCTGCATGTGGTGAAACTACTAAAACTATGTCTTGAACAACTTAATGGGCAAGAGTCCTCTTGAAAATATCGAGAGTGGAAACTTTTTTCCCGATACGTGCACGTCGTTGCAGTAGGCCTACCCCATGATCCTCAACACAGTCCCCATGAGATAGCAATTTCAACTACCTCATGCTTGAATTTGCTGACTGAAGCTTACCTTTCTCAGTTATGGTTTTTGATATCGATCGTAGACAACTGAATATGAGAAGGCCACAGATAGCAGTGCATAATAGAACGAACCATCCCATTTCGGCTGTAAAGTAACCCATCTTATCCTCCTTCAATGATTGAAACACTAGACTAAGTTCCTTTGGGGATAAGGCCAACCACGCCCCAAACGTCACAATTGTCCCTTGATGATGAGACGATGGAGCTTTACATGCGGGCTTTGTGTTTGTCTCTGGCGGAGAAGCTCCTCACACTTGTAGAAAACTTGATGGATTTGGTAGTAGTGTCGTTAATTCACCAAGGACCGACCAGACACTAGTGGTTCAAAGCTTCCCACCCTTACGTAATGTGCATTGAGTTTCGACAACCAGCCAGCCATTCTCATAAGGGCGAATTGGTTTAACCCCTGATGGCAGGTTATACTTCTGTACAAAATTGCCTTTTCATAATGGACTTCGACCTGAATTATCGGCATATTGAGCGATTATGTAATAATCATCATGAAGTGCCAATGGCTTTTTGCATTAGGCCTAAAGCGTTGAGAAATGTCCAAAGTTGTTTGTAGCTTGTTCAAGCAACACCGATTCAGTTATCTAATGCCTTAACAACTGTTTGTATTTTTATTGTGTTTATTTTCTTGTTTAATAATGTGTTTCTGGTGAAGTGTGTTTTAATAGTGATGACCGTTAATAAAAAATTATAATAAAACTTGTAAAAAAAGCATGGCAGACTTTGGCTCTAAAGTTGCGCCCCGTGAAACTCATTATTTCCATTGGTGGCGCTATACTGGAAGACCGTCTACATCAAATACCACGTTTTTTGTTTGTTTGGGGTGTTTGTTTGTTTGTTAGTTGTTGTTTTTTGGGTGTGTTTTTGTTTTGTTTTGGTAGTTTTTGGTTTGTTTGTTTGTTGTTTTTTGTTGTTGTTGTTTTTTTTTTTTGGGGGGGGGCTCTTTACCTTGCAGACGGGGGAGGGGGTCCAATACATTTTAAATACTTTTCAATGGGATATTATTTCATTCATAAAAAACACAGGGATGGGATGATCAAATTGTTTTCGACAAGACAACAACTTGCTGGTGCAGTGCCAGTTTGAGAGCGCGAGTCGAATTCTTTCTGAAAATGGGTTTTAAAATAGTGTAAAAACACAGTCCTCGCAGGAAAAATTCCGTTTTAGAGAACGTTGATGCATTATGCATTCCAGAATGGTGACGTCATGTCAAGCTGCACATGCATGGTATCCCATGATTCAATGCGACTCGATTCAAGATGTCGTACACGACCAGTGGAATGATTCATTAATGGGGTCTTGTTAATCAGTCGTCATCCCGGTAAGATTTCCATAAATTCTATTGAATCCGACTAATATTGAGGTTGAAAAGTTGATGCTCGCTATCAAGTATGCTCAGCGAAATCAACGGGATCATAAAGGATCTATTTGGGGTCGCAACTGGTGGGTTGAACGGCGCCGTGTTCAAGTTTTGTTGATTGCGTACGGTTTGCATGCATCGTGTGTATTGGCTGTTGTTCATTGTTTTGTTGGTAATAATTGTACGTCTCATTGTTAAAATTAGCTGAAATTATCCATGTTTAGTTTTAATAAAATTAATTTGCAAGGCCTTGAGGAGCATATGCAAGCTCGCTTGATGAATTGATAATTGGTTGTTGATTAGGATGTAGGACGTTATGCTCTCATTCGTCTCAACTCATGGCCATGGAATGGATGGCATTGCATTTTTTTTTTAGAGCACCCACCCCCCCTCGCTCCCCGGAGGAAAACGTAATAATTTAATAATTATAACTAATAAAAATAAACAGGTTAGGCCTAGGGACCTGGTGCATATAGTGTAAGTAAATAAAAACAAATTAAAAAAGTTAAGTTACCAAATAAGATAAAATAAAATAAATAATCAAGTACAAAATAAAACAGTATGGTTTTTTCCCTAACACCCACCTCACAAGTCACATGCCTCGTGGTCAACATGTAAATTGCACTGTCTATTCCCTAAGGGCCTAGGTCACCATATACTCCACTAGGCACTAGAACTATGCGGTTCGTTCGGCTATCGTCTCCACGAACCTCAAAGTCATAGGTCATCATGTACAAAATCCAACCCGAAACTTGTTTCCCTTCACGTTTATTTTAATATTATGCACCTGGACCTGGAGTTCTCTTTTGAAAACGGATTTCACCAAAATTATATTACAGGTACTAAGTAGGCCTACTATCTAGCCCCATAAATAGCGACAATAGTATACGCTGGACTCCCTCCGCTTCTTGGCCCTACGCCCAAGTACCTCCAGCCCCAGGAGGTGAAAAAAAATTTCGAATAGAAATCCCCTTTTTGTGCCGAGATTTTTTCCTCAGTTGTCACTTACTATAGCTCATTTGTGGAGAGCACATTTACATGAAAATGTGCGCGCTGGATTTGGTGTAATTTTATGAAAAATCTCAGAGCTGGCAATCACCTGATAAAACTCCGTTGGCGCCATGATGTTTACTGATGGGCATGTGCACATGAGCGTTGATTTGATTCTCTGAAATGGCCACTTTAGCTATTTAGTATTTTTTTCGTGACTTTGCAGTAAGCGATTTATTCTGCTCTGCTTGATGCTGATTCGTGTTCCACGGTGGTGGCGCTGTAAGCGATGAATACCGCCTTGAATAAAGACTACTCATCGCATATGCACACCAGTAAACATTATGGCGCTGCAGACAGAGTATAATCGGCCATGAAATTGCTTTGCCAACAAAGAAAGTAAAATCCCCAAATCCAATATCTGTTGGAAATTGCCTTGCTGCTTACATGCATGTTGGAGCATCATTTAAAGAGTCACATTCACAGCTGTGTTGAATGGAATAGAACTCAGGAAGTTCAGGGGTCGGTTTGGGTTAACTCTACACAAGTATAGGCAGGTCCAAATCAATGACATGTAGTTACCACTGACGTCATGAGTCCTTTGTCACATGGTTTACTTGCCCTTACATTTTTCAGATTTTTGCTGATAAATGAGAGTGTTTCGAAAACAAAATAAAAACTCAATATTTCAGAGCACCCTAGAGCCGCCCTTAAATGTTGTGTGTTATAAAATGATATCAATAGAATAGAAAGACAGTCCAGTGTTGAATACTTTTTGATTTTAATGTTACACCGTAGAGAAAAGACCTGCCCTATGTGGTTTAAGACAAACACAATGTTAATGTTGCAAGTTATGATTTCTCACACTCTGTGATGCTGGCTATCAGTTTTTGTTCATTATTGACTGGTAAGGAAAAAAAAAGTATTGTGTTGACCAATTTTATTCATTGATACAGTCGGTGGTAACTCATGAGTTTTGTATGAATGATTTTGCAGTTCATGGAATGCGTGATCCCCGTCCAGAAACGAGTGGAGTTGACCCCACGAGCTCCAGTGCAGAAATGAATGAAAGTGCATGGGATGATTCGCGCATTGCCGCCCACCAGAGCTCAGGTGGTCCCCGGCCCCAGCACCAAGGGGGTCCGGTACCACCCCAGCGGGCTCGGGACGATGCTGCGGTGGGCTATTTCTACCAGCGACCAGACAGTGATATGACCCCAGATGGAGGTGGACAATCCGGGAGTAAACAGCGCTGGGCAGTTGGTGACGATATGGTTATAGACCAGGTAAAGGTAAACTTTTTTTTTGTTTCTTAAATTTGTGTAGTAGAATAATGTGAAGTCTTTGAACATTGAAATTGAAAACTCTATTTAGGCGTATATCAAATTAAAAATTTCTTAACTCAAGCTTGGACTTGAAAGTGAAGGTCATTAGGAACCTCAGTCAGTTGATTTTGTTTACTTACTGTATGAAACTGTAGAGCAAGAGACTATTATTAGGAGCAGGAAGAGAATTAATATTTGTGATTTATCATCACACCTTGATTCTTCTGTACTTGACCAAAAGTCAAGGCGGAGCTCATTATGCTAATGTCACTAAAACATATTCTTATTGGTTCATGGTTAGCCTAGCAACTCTACTGCAATGACAATCACAGGCTGATGTTTAAGAACTTCACATTAAGCTTTGGCGGTTATTCAGTGTTATCCAGTAGTCAGGGTATCTGTACAGCACTGAGAGCTGTTTTAGAATTAGTGAAGTACAGACATATCGATTTTTAATTTCAATACCGTGAAATAAACAAAACTGTGACCACTTTTTCTGTAGCTTAAACAAATAAAAACAATTAATAAAAGCTTAAATCTGTAATGTCATTATAAAAAGCTCATACAACAAGCCCCCAGAGCAGAAAGTTTGTTGTTTGCAGTTTCCAGCATTTTTCCTGCCCACGGCCCTGGCCGTGGTATGGTAGTTCAGGGGGCGAGAGATTCAAGCAAACCAATGCCATTTGGTTGAGCTACCAGTAGAGGCTGCTACACTGTTAGAGCACCATCTACTGGCAGCAAGTATAAATTGTGACAAAGAGCGACATTCAGTGGCAAACCTTTGATAAACTCGGGACACTCTGCGACTTCCTGTTTACTTCCTGGATCCAGGGTAGTGGCAGGCTGGTTTACAACTACATGTATCAGCAATGTACAACTGGGTGTGCAGGTACCAAGAAACTGATTGCACCCCCCCCCCCCCAGAGAGTGTATCCTGGTATTTTTCGCCAAATATCAACCATGACAATTTTTTATCGCTGATTCACAAACCCTACAGCATTAGGCGACCGGGCAACCGCTCATTTTGAACCCTGAATACATAAATGTAACAAACTAAATGTATCTCCCAAAGTTGTCAATAAATTTGAAAACTGAGCCACAGTGAAACAAAGTTACGTACTGTATACTATTTGTTAAAAACAGGGTATACTTTTGGTATTTGTGAACGACCAGTTTCCTCACTTGTTGTTGTCCCAACATAAGGCCAAATAAAATAAATGTTGTGTTTACGGTAACCCGACCGACCTGGATTTTTTGCGGCTAAATTACCGACCTCAAATCTTTTTTCTAACTATTTTGTGAGTCAGTAAATGAATTCTACTTTAGACACAAACAATATTCCGGTTCACATTCAAAAACTCTCAATTATTCAACGGCCGATTCAGATCCGGGGTTGGCAATTTTTAGAAATTTTACATCGCTGCAACAAAAAACAAGTTAGAAACATGCAACAGCCATTGCGGTATCAAACATTGCACATCACGTGATCGTGTACTTCTACTCTAGCTCTACATAGAAACAAATCGTTAGCCATTTTGTTTTCGCTTTGGCGACATAATGTTGAAAGTTTACGGTCAATTTTAGACTTTTATGGGTGAACAATCAATGTGTGTGTTCATATAGAGCAGGGGTAAGCTAGTTTGTGTGTGGTTGTTGATTAAAGGCATGGACAAAATGCAATTTGGGTGAAAAAACATTTAAGAACGTGCTGTGAATGTGATGATTTTGTCCTCCGTGTACTGTACAGGGTTAACAACGTGTCTTCATTTGCTACATCAAAGGCTCAAGGGTTACGATCTCGTAACTTATTACGGTCTGATTTTTATGTTATGTTTTTATGCCCATGTTATGTTTTTTTTCTAAAGAACTTATAAACTTTTAGATTTTACCACTTTTCAACATGACTATTTATAACTTTATGAGTCAAACAAGGTTAGTATAATGGTAGCAAGTTTAAAATTTAACAATCAACTCAAAATTCAAGAACTTAAAAACAAAAAAATCAATGAACAAAATAAAATTATTTTCCTACCTACCGACCTGGATTTTTTTCAGGCCGTTATCGTAAACACAACATTTATTTTATTTGGCCTAATGCATAACATAACAAACCTGTAAAAAATAGGGCTCAGTTGGTCGTATACATGTACGTTGCAAAAAAACTAATGAAAGAAAAAACATCCTTGTTGCTGCATAGAAGTGTGTTCTTTCAGATGCGTGGGTGAAAAATGACCTCTTTCTCTAAAACTACACTACTACAAAGGAGGTCATTTCTTACAATGTTCTATAATATTAACAGCTCTCCAGTTCTCTTTACCAAGTACGTTTTTATGGTCATTACCTTGTGGAATAATTACCAAAAGTACATCCTGCCTTTAAACACGTGTTTCCTATACATATACATGTACATGTACCTGGGTGAAACAAAAAATTACTTTCCATTGTAAGTAGTCTGATAAATGGTAGTGTACAAACAACAAACTTAAATTGTTCATCATAAAAAAATATAGCCATTGTATCCATGATGGTGCTTGCAGGGTACCAACCAAGCACAGTTGACCTGACCTACACTGTACCTTGTAATCATTGTGTGCGTGTGTGTGTGTGTGTGTGGCTGTGCGTGTGGCTGTGCAAGTCTTCTGGGCACCAACCAGTGTTACACTCATGACCTCTTGGGGGTCATTGGGTGCATCTGAATAATTCATAAAGGGATTTCCCCTTGCAAGAATGGAGGCCCACATTTTGTTGAATTCAGAGTTTCATGTTTTGAGCTGCTTCCTTTGTATTGTGCTGTTTGTATGATTAACCATTTTAAACCTTGAAACTTCTTATTATTGTATTCAAATGGAGGTTGATTCAGAGACAGTTTATTGTACATGTAGACTAGACAGCTGTCCTTTTTTCTGTTGGAAAGATTTCATGAATTACAAATATTATTTGTTTTAACTGGTAATAAAATGTTGATTCTAGTCATGAAATTTTATGGTTTCAGTCTAGCATAATAATTGTTTTAATCTTCATGGAAGTGTACTTTTCCTGGTTGAAAGGTACCTCACTCCTGCTGGAAGGACATTCCAGGCATATCAATTGTTTACCAAATTAATATCATACATTGAGCACATTTTTAACTGTGTTAAACTGAAAATTAAATGAGGTAATTATACATGACAACATTGATCAAGTTCAGATAAGGAACCATGGTCAACCATTGTTCTGGGTGCTATTCAGAAGCTTCTGACTGGCACCCCAAACAAAGATATATTGACAAATAAGGGAGACTGCCAACTTAAGGGCTAGATACTGTACCTCAGTTGGTAGAGCGCCAGCATGGTAATCTGCAGGTCACAGATTCATGTCCTGCTCTAGTCAATTTGTCTTTGTTCAACCCCAAATAATTTTTAGATGTTACTTTTCCATCTGCTTTTCTATACCAATGAACAGATTTTTTTAAATGAACAAAAATCTCCCTCTGCTTAGAATTCCATGTTCATCCCATCTGCAAGACAATGGGCCTTAATTTCCCCACTGACAACAGATTAAGAAAAGTGCCCAGTTATAATTAAATTTGCGATGGAAAAGCTGTGCCCAGGAAATGTTGGTACATGTGCATCTGTGCATGTATCTTGGATGGACAAAGGCTCCTTTTGGTAGGCTATACTGATTGACCGTGCTAGCAGTGCATACATGGACATGCTAGCTCACAATGATATTAAGCCCTGGATACTCGTTCTCTTGTGCTTTGGGCCAGAGTCATGGTTTTTTTTGTCTCTGGCCATCAATCAGATGTCACTTGAGGCATTGTGTTGCTGTGATAATTCAATAGTTTGCATGCATCCTGGTAATGGGATATAAGCACTGAAGCATCTGTTGTGTTATATTGGAGGGCTGCCATTAGATGTCTTAAAAATGTAGGCAAACTGTGAACAAAAGCAAAGTTCAATGGAGTGGACACTTTTCCATGTGACATTTTTTTCTTCTTCACCAAATTAGAATCTAGTGCATTCTCTGTGAAGAAAATTTTTCTTTTGGTTTAGAAAAAAACATACTGGGGATTGGATTTTCTGTTGAATCGTTTATATTTTTCAGTCAGGCTGGCAGATTTGAGAAAATTATAGGATATTAGAAAAAGTGTTGCTTCTTTAACCACTTATCACCAGGGTCTTGTGAATTTTGTTGGTGTCGCCTACAGGAATAACTGTTTGTGTATTTATTATTTTAGTGTATGTTTTTAGATTATTGTGGTCACAATGGTACATGGCTAAAACAAGTAAAGACAACAAATGTCTCATTAAATACCAAAGGCATCCCTAAACATTTTTTAAAACAAGTGTATAAGTCTTCTGTCCTCCCGTCTTTAACTGGTTCAATGTTTTCTGCAGTCAGGAAAGTAAACTGTTTACCTTTAAAATGTTCAAAATATTTAACAATGTTAAGTTCTCATGTGGATTGAAATTACAGTTGTGAGATTTACGTACATGATGTGAAGTGTATTATATGTATACTATGAGAAGTTTGTTAAATGAAAACATGCATGCAACACAATAAATGTTTTTTAAACACTTTTTAAACATGATTTTTAAACACACACTACATGCAGTTTGAGTAATTCATGTACATAATGGTACAGTTGCAATGTAGGACACAGACTAATACTTTGGCTTTAGCCCATACATGTAGCTGGCTTTTTAACATGAATACATTACAGTGTCTGCCTTTACATGTACCTGAACAACCCCCAACCCAACACCAGCCAAAAATGAGCCAACATCCACAGCGCTAACCATTACCCAAGTCTATTACCATGAGACTAGGCTCTGACAGTCATTACTTAAATGTTTGCCTAATAACTAGGAAAGCAATCAGTTTCAACGTAACACTCTGGGGATAATCCCTGGCCAGAGAAAAAAACAACCAACAACACAATGCAAGCACATTTGCTAGGATAATGTTTGTTTAATACAACCAATGTAATCAATTCATCAGTGCATAAATATAGGTACATTTATTAGGAAGGGCTTATCTTTGACCGTTGTTCCTTGGCAGTTATAGTATATTTTTCATCTGGACTTCATGATTTAAACAAATGCTTATTGTGTCGTAGTTGTTGTTTTAAAGTGTACATAGGGCATAACTTTCTCTGAAATGAAGGGAAAAAAGATTGTCCAACCAGTGCACAGTGACTTTCACCAAATGAGTACAATTTTTGTTAATTTACTTCCACAAAATTGTATTTCAGCTCACCACTATGAACCATCCCCCCCCCCCCCAATATGCCCAATCCCCAATCCCCACTCTTTTTCTCTCTCATTCGCAATCCCTCCCATCCCCACTCTGTCCTCTATCGATATCAAATCAAATCACCAAGAGAGGGTTGTGAGGGAGAGGGAGTTGTCACTTGTACTGGGAAATCCGACATCACCATGCCCAGAACAGACTGATGCAAATCTAGTATTCAGGAAAACCTCCCAAACATGCCAAAGGTAGTGAAATAGATTATGGCCACCCCAGGATTAAACGAGTTACTGCAAAAGATTTCACTTATTTGCACATCTAAGGATAAATTACCCAACAGTAACAATGATATCATTGGTGTTCAATAATTGACATCGATTACGGCTGGGAACTGACTAGTCATGTTGCAAGTTTATTATATCGCAATTCACTGATGCACTACAGGTGAGATTATATGTGATGACATTAATCAAAAACACAGAAAAATTTAAATGTTTATGTATTTTACATGTTTTTTTCCTTATGCTTCATCTTTTCCCTGTTGAACAACCTTCACACATTAAAACAAAACATAAGGTCCAACTTCAGATACAAATTTAACATCTAATCAATGAGTAATCTTCTGGTAAAATATAGGATGCAAACTGCCTCTGTGACATCAGCTCTAGAATGGCTGAGGTCCTGGGTTCGAATCCGACATGAGGAATATGCCTGTGGATTTTTTTTTTATCACAGGACGGGGGGGGGGGGGGGGGGGGGGGGGGGGGTAATACTGAGTATACTATGTACAGTGCTGCACACATATTGGTCTATGGATAAAACACAACAAATAAAACATACATGTACATTGTGTGTAACTTACTACATGTAGTAGAATAAAAATGTTGTGACATCATGATGGAGTCATTCGATGTTGAACTACATTAAATTAACTGGTAAATGTTATAGGGCATTTGAATATGGGGTTTCAGTGGATGAAATATTCTTGAACAACTATGATCAATGATGTCATCAACACTATGTCACCATGGAAAATTAACACAGGTCAAAATAGAAATTATAAACAATTACAGAGGCTTGATAAAGGAATGGGCTGCACATTTTTATGTTGTATTTTGAAACTTTGCATGAATGGGTTTACTTTTTAGTTTTTTACCTCTAATCAAATTTTTTTGCAGTGGAGTGAAATCTTAATAAGGCCCGAACAAAAGAATACCTGTGTTTCCTATTACACTGTGGCAGGGGGAATAGGGTAGGTAGGTAGGCAATAACTTCTTTTTTTGCTTAAAGTTTTTATGGCTCCGAAAATTAGGGTAGGCTAATTACCGGCTAATGTTCCAATATTTTTTTATTTTGCGCGCTCAAATTGAAAGACTGACCATGTCAAATTTGTTGTTGCATGTCAAAGGTACCTATCAGCACTGTCTATTCACTGATTTGATTGGTTTGTGAATACATGGGTTCTGCCCAGGATTTTTTCAGTGGCAGAAAAAATGGGCGGGCGGGGCAGGCGGGGGGTGGGTGGGGTAGAGGAGGCAGCAAAAAGCAGGGGTCAAAGGTCACTCACAAATATAAGATGAGGTCACAGCTGTTATTAATACCTAGCCTACCACTACCAGTAGTTTGATGCAAAATATTAAATTTAAGGAAATAAAAAATGCTACAGACAGGAATTGTGCTTTGTGATACATTGCAGTTGTAGGCCTACATGTATTCAGAATGCCTTATGTGCAGGTCGGTCAAGCTTTCACAAAATCTCCCATGATTGATACTTATTTTAATCTAAACACTCAAAAGGTGCATACAATTGTTGAAGCTAAAAAAAAAATTGAAAAAAAAAAAATAAAAAAAAGGAAGTGAAGTTCGCAAATTTGCGTTTTTGAACGATCTTTTTCCCCTAATTTCTGCCCTTAATGAAAACTTATTTTCATCAACAACCATTCCCATTGGATTCGTGAATAAAGGATCGCTTGTTTTAAAATCGCTTCTTTTGCAATACATTTTCGATTGAACGAATCGGTCGACGACGACATTGGGGGAAAATTGTGCGGCGCGAGAGCGATGTGTTTTTGAGTACGAGGTTACAATTTTGTATGTATATATTACAGGAAAAAGGTTGTGATTAGACTCCACCCGCGCGTCTTCTAACCCCCTTGAAAATCGAGTTGTGTATTTCCCTACTCGCCTACGTATTGTAGTATGGGACATCGAGGAGAGAGCCAGACTAACAACGTGCATGCGTGTTTTAACGTTCGTATACTGAAATTAACGATCGCAGCTAGTAAATACCAGAGACTTTATCGAGCTGGATATCTTGAATTTACCGGTAGATTTCCTTTTAAAAACCTACATTTTAAGTTATAATAATTAAGAGTTTGGCCAAGAATTTTGATTTGGCAATAAAGTTACTTCACAAAACTTGACGATGTGCACAAAAATGAGGTTTAGGGTCGGCACCATAAGATTTTATTTTATATCGTTTTTTTGGAATAAAAAGATACAGGGTCGCGGCGTGATTTTCTAGGGACACGGTCGGGTGGTAACCGGAAACACAACTATTATTTTTGTTCGGCCTAAGGTACACATATACATCATTACTGAAGAGCTTAATGTATACAGCTTCTCTTAATCATATTATATAAAGTTTATTCTGGTGAATATTGCTAGGTACTGTAGAAATGGTCTTTGTTACCATTGACCCCCCTCCCCTGGTACCTTCCTGAGTGAGTTTTGTATGAGGTATACAAATTTTGTCATTACCAGTCGTCCCCCCCCCCCTCCCAGACCCACCCCCCCACTTCTCCCTTTCCGCCCGGTACTTCAGATTTTCTCAATCAACCCCATAGACCCCTGACAATTCTACAAAGACATCATTCCTTGATTGTCTGTCTTCATTTGTCTGGGCTTGTCCAACAGCGAGACCGAGAGGGCATTTTAATCAGACGAAAAAGAGAACCCCCAAAGCCCCCCCCCCCCCCCCCCAATCCACTTTTGCCTGTTTTCTCGGTGAATCGATCGCAGAAATTTGCTTTGGCTATGCTGTCAGGCTTGCATGTAGAAGTGTAGGGAGAATTGCTACTGAGTCCTCCAGTAGTGTATTATCCTCGTCTGGCTTGGGCCTTAGGCTTTGAGACGCAAAACACTGTAGTCATCTCCTAGAGATCGCTTCAGCCTGACTGGCTGACTGGAAAGTGCAATTGTGATTCCCCCCCCCCCCCCACCCCCCATATTGGGAGGCAGGCTTTGTGGAGTGTATAGTCTGTTTACTTATTTTTTCATCAAAGACTTTGGTTTTTGGGACCATGGAGTAGGTTGGAGTGCCTTAGGATATGTCAATAATCTTGTTCCCCATTGCCATGGTAACTATAACATTAGTAAATGGTGCATACATGTATAAACAGACATCATTTTTATTCAGACTTGCATTTCGTACTGATTTCTACCTTCAGTAGGATTTTTGCTTCTTCAAAAATATAAATGAATACCATTTCATTTTACAAGTTTTCGTGAAAAAAAAAAAATGTAAATGCTCCAAAAGCATTTATTATTTGCATACTCTTGGTGCATACATTGTACAGTCCATTGACATTATACGTGTAGCTAAATTCTACTCACTTTCATATACAATACAGACAAGCATTCAGAAATCAGACAGTTTGATCAAATTTCCCAGGGGGCGTTATGCCAATTTCTTGTCTCCTAAAACATAACCCAAGGACAGGACTTGTCAGTCACTGAGCCCTTTTTGTCCCAGCCAGGGTAGGGGGGGGGGGGGGGGGACACACTCCAGTGGCGGTGCCCAACCAGCTCTATTTTCCTCTCGGTAATGCTGTGGAGATTGGCGGTCGGGTACTCATCCCATAGTCTTTTGTTGCTTGACTGCACCAGTTATTTGATGTGCAATATTTTATGTTTTTATCCCCATAGATTGATTTGATAGAGGGAAGTATCAGATTTTTCTGTTCTCCTCTGTCTCTCTATCAGGGATTGAGCCTCATGGCTGATCATTTTTTTACAAATTTTTATGAATGGGTTGAAGTAGGAAAATGTGTAGCGGGAGAATGTTTAAAAGGTTGCTCTCTCGCCTCCCTGGAGGCAGGTTGAGTGTGCATTGTTATCGATGCTCAAGTGGGTTTTTTTTTGGGTGTTGCCTTGTGGCAATGCATCACACCAGGGTTCTGTGCCCTGATCACCACGGCCCAGCGATGTGTGATCCGATACACTGTCTCCGCCACAAAGCAGTGACTCATTAGCTCTGGGGGGTCTGACTGAAACCAACCGACTTGTCGGACAAGAGAGAAAGAGAGAGTGAGAGCCAGCGTGCATATGTAATCACAATCAGCAACTGTCTGCCTTTGCCGTGGTCATTCAGTGGGAAGCCGTCGAGGGGCTTTTTTTTCTCCCCCACCCACCCTACCTGCAACTTGACGATTTCCATCAGCCAGCGTTGGTGCTGTCGCAAGCCACCCCCTTATAGTGCATCACAGCAATGGATGTACCATGCATCCGTACTTACAGCATTTTTAATCATTTGGAGATCAGCCGGTGATCGTTTGCCTTTTATTTCATGACAGGAGGAGGTCACATAATGCAGGCAAGACATCACAATTTGTTGTCAGCTTTTTTATCTTGAATATCATCAACATGTTTTTCTTATACTTTCCATTATTGCAGTACCTATATTTCCGTAACATTTTTAAACTACTCTTGCATAAATTATTATTAGGCATTCGCTTGAACACCTTTGTTTTTATATTTTTGTTTCTTCACCTGGCATGAAGATTGGGGTCAAACTCTCACTGAGAATTGTAGTTTGTCACGTGTTGAAATTTTGCCTGTCCCGCAAAAATACGTTGACGTTCCTTTTTGCAAATAAACAACCTTGCTGTTCAGTTAGCATTGATTTGATTTTCTTTTTTTTTGTTTGGCTTGCAGTACATGTATGTGACATTTTAAACTTTTGTTTATGGTATTGATGCTTACTTGTTTTACATGTGTTAGAAGAGTGCAATCATCCAAATTTTTCAGTTTACAAGTGGACTTTTCAGAAAAAAATAGTAGCCATGATATCAAGAACAAAGAATCCTTCCCCCCACCCATAGTTTTTTTTTTGGGGGGGTGGGGGTGCAGTAAGTTTGTTATCTTGTTAATTTAATGGGGGAAAGGTGGGGTTTTTTAATGAAAATTTTCCTGCACATGTCACATGTATATTTCTCAAGTTAAATTTCTATCAGGTTGATAAAAAAATTGTTCAGGTTCAGAAGCATTATTTTGATTTGATTTTCAGATCATTGCAAATCTTAGATTATTATCTAAAAACTTCAGTTTATTATTTTATTTCATTTGAAAGAAAGCGTTATGAATTATAACGCAAATCACCACCCAGTAGTCCTGCGAAGTAATCTGAAGCTTGAAAAAATCACTCTTTATAATTAACAATTGGTTCAGATTTGATTCCTCCACGTATTGTACGTATTTGTTGTAATGGTCAGGTAGTGGTTGACAAAATTTGCTTTTATTTTTAAAACAAATTCTAGAAATGCAACAATGTACTCTGTATATTCTATGTTGTACCTGTACATGTACATGTAGGTCATTTTCTGTGGACCGATTGGATACATTTACACCGCCATTTTACCCCTGTGGAACTTGAGTTTTAGAGCCTAAAGAAAGTGAAACTGAGTGTCTTTGTATGCTCTACCTTAGCTTATACAGTGTTTAATGAAGTCCTTACAAAAAAAAAATATTACAATGAACATTTCTAACTAATAGTATTCCGATATAACTACTAGAATGTTTAAAGGGACAAGATAAAGCTATAGTGAAGATTGTAGTAATGTGTGGATGCACAGAGGTTGGGGTGCTGACCATTTTGTAGCGTGATGTGTTCCAACCTGTACATGTTGTAGGGTACATTTTACAATGTATTGACCACAACATCATCAGTGTGGTGTTTCCCAACTCAATAAGGTTGTCTGGCCTTTTGTTGTTTACAAACAAGACAGAGATTAATTTTATTCAATGCCATCCACCATGTTCAAAACCTCTGCTAAGAATTTAAATTATGCACTGTACTGTTTATATCTATATAGGCCTACATTGTAAGTTGCACTTTCAGTGGCTAAGTACAATTACTATGCTGTAACTAATAGTTGTACATGTACTGCCAGACAAGGTAATGTACTGTACATCCATGCACTAAGCCACTTACAATTACATGTATTAGATTCATGTACAATTTGTGGCTGTAAATCCTTTGTGTGCGGGTGTGTGCAATGGAAAGTGGTGTACGATACATGTATGCCCAATGCGCATGTACACATGCATGGCTGCAGACTGGCTGATGCATTAAAACCAACTGCTACTAGTTGGGTAATGTAGTATCCATGTACATGTACACTCAGTGCACATGACTCCTCTCTGCATGCGTTGTCCACACACAAAGAACTGGCTGTACCGAAGGGCTTTCCCTGGCTACATGGCATTATGCATGCAACTGGGTTACATTGAGCTGTAGGATGGCAAGAGTTGTCCAGGTTTACTAAATGTGGGATTGTACACATACATGTATGAACATTGAGAAAGCTTTACAAGTACTATTAATAAACTGTCAGTAAATGCATCGTGAACAATCTAAAAGATGGTTTGGTTAAGATATCATTCTGTGAAACTACATACTTGTGATGTAAGCATCGTATTGCCGTTTTAATGGCAAAAAACAAATAAAGTGAATCGATATTTGTGTTTTTTTGCATAAATGCAGCACAGTAGAAATTATATGCAGTACATGGATGGCATTCTAGAATAGCAGCTGATGATGTATGTCACATGGTTCTTGACTTTCTACATGTTTAGAAAAACGCAGATAGATTTAGTTTCAAACAAACATGAATTGAGACTAAAACATTAATATTTTATTTTATTTCATTTATAATTATTATTTGTTTCCCCAGAACTGGCATTCAGGGCATATTTACATGTACAATGTTTTACATAGTAAACTATGCTTTAGTTTAATATATGCTTTTGCAGCAGTTAAAGTCACATTCATTAAAATTGACAAATTCATGGTTTTTATTTTTTATTTTTACGGTTACACATTTACAAAAAGAACCGTAAACACTCGGGCTTAATTCTCATCCACCATTTTTCATTTATATGTATTTCTTACTGCATAAAAGGACTGTCTGATACCCAGCTTCATATGAGATCATAAAACAAACCTATATGGAAACAAGTTCCTGTTTTGTTGACTGCAGAAGTCCAGCCAGTGGTTGTCGTTATGCCAGCTTTGACAGCACGAACGCTACATAATGAGTGCACTCCAAGTTCAACAGAACTTACATTCATTATTTTGTCACTGATAGGACTTTTATTATGCAAAGTTTATGTGCACAACATTTCTGCTAGTTCATAGTTTGATAGTGTTAATTACGAACTTAAAAAGAAGTGAAATTGGGTATTTGTGTCACATTGATTGACTCTATTGTTTATATTATTACACCGCTGTTATCACAGAACAGTTCAAAATGTTTTGATGATAAAAACAGTTTTGGCAAATGAAAAACAATATAGATCACAGAAACTTCTGAAGAATGAGTTGTAATTGTATTTTGTGGTTGTGTGCTTTTTGCAGGTGCGATCGGGTGAGGTGGTTAAGATGAACAACATGTTCCAGACTCTCCACATGGGGAATGATGGCAGAGAGGTAAGCATAGCAATTCATTAAGCCGGATGCCATCAGGATCAATGGCATGATGAACATTAAAGAGACTATATCTTGACTAGGGCGGTAACTTGCCCTGCGTTTTGAAGCCAAATGGGTGCATCCATTGTATACAAATCTATGTAAAAGCTTGAAATTTTATACGGCTATCTGCATGTAAGTTCGATTGTTCTTTGCTATGCGTCATCGAATCAAATCTTTCAGGAATGTGAGCAGACAATCTGTTAATGTGTGTACGAGACTGCAAGCGCAACCCACCCTAGTGTGTCAGGGTGCCGATTCTAACGCCATCCCCCCCCCCCTCTCCATTAGTTTTCAAAATAAATTAATTCTTGTGTCATTTTGTGAAGCAGATTTTGCTTCCCTTGACATCTAGAGAAGCATCTCTAATCACAAGTAAACTTGTAAACTTGCACTGCGTTTATCAACTTTTTAATAATATATCCGCACTGCACAGTATAGTAAAACACAAGGTATCTGAATCCCACATAAAACATTACAAATAAGATTTAGCATAGGGACAGGGATTTGCAGTTGCGTACCTGGCTCGCATGCCTAATGCAAAATTTCTTGCTTTCAAAAGTGTTCTCTTCAAATTAAAAATGTTCCATTGTCACGCACAGACATGGAACGCTGTGTACAGCGTAATGCACTGGTATATTTCGCCAACAGAGGGCAGTTGCTCTCATTCTATGGCATCGTTCTGAGAGCACCCTCTAGAGCTTGAGGTATTTTTTGCCTTCCTTCTAGCATGCAAAGAAGTGAGATAACTAAGATTACAAAGCCTGTAATTTTGGGGGAACGATGTGACTGCCTTACATGTATGCGTCACATGGATGTGTAATGTGCATTGTACAATTTGTAAAAATGTAAACATTTAACTTGAGGATCACTCGGTTAACCCAGTAACCGGCAGAGGCTTAGACGCAAAGCGTTCATTTCTTACACGTCATTGCCATCTTCAGCCAAAGATACTCACAGATCTGTACTCTGTTGTTTTAACCCTGATACTTTTTCCTCAGTCAAACCACAATATCATTGAACCCATTACTCAGATCTTCCTTATCTCTTAGCACTTGCGTAATTGCTTTAATCTTTACCACCTTCTTTCTACCACTTCCTATAATCCCATAATCTTAGACGTCATTCCCCGCTCCACCTTCTTATGAATTCTTAGTTTGTATCCTCCATCCTCAAAATTAAACCCGTAGTTCATTCCTTCTCATTTCTTATTCCTACCCTATCCTTTTATTCCCATCTCATTGCACTTTCATGACTTTCCTGCAAGTTCCCTCCACCACGCCTGCCTTTCCAACTATGGACCATGGTAGTATTCTCTCCGCTCTCATCATGATTCCTCTACCTTTCTGTCCTGTTCCTCATTATTCTCATCTTTGCCAGTTTAGTTCCAATGCCAATATTTCTAGCCCTCATGCCTTGCTTACTCTTCCTACCATTCCAATCATTCTACCATCTCCCTCCTCTATTCATTATAACTCTTCTGTCTGTCCTCATTGAGTTTCATCTTGTATCCTCTATTTCTCTGAATCAAATTACATCTGTAGCCCTTTTCATTTCATTTCCAATTGTCCTCATCCTTTTCATCTCTTAACTGCACCAATTGCTGTCGTCTTGCACTTTCCTCCATGTAGCTCTTTTCAATGCCCATTTTTCCAGCGTCCCTTCCTCCTGCTCAATACTACCAATTGGTTTACCCTCGTCATTCTTCTTGAATCTAACAGCATGTGTCCTGGTGTGTTGGGGCCGAGTGGTCTATTTCACCGGACCAAGCCCTGGTGTTGTCACTGTCAGCAGCAGTGTGTGGGTTCGATACCCGGTCATGACACTTGTGCCCTTGAGCGAGGCACTTAACCGTAATTGCTTTATAAAAAGTAGGGAAAGTAGGGCATTCTGCTCTACCAGCCAGGCTCCTAGTGGATGATACCCATATCCACATCCTTACGACTGCGAAGGGGGTAACCCTGTTTCAGCCCCAGGAAAATCAGTTAAGTGTAGCCCTCACCTTGAAGTGGCCATCCGGTGGTGTCAGGCGATCTCTCATAAAAAATGGGGGGGGGGGAAGCAGCCCAGTCCCTCTGATTTGATTTCCCATTGTGCTCATCTCTCCCATCTCATTTTCCATGCACATGCCTCTAAGATCCTCCCGTTTCTCCTCCCCCATTCAGTGTTGTCTCCTTTCTACCTCCATTATAAAGTCACATGAATCCTCTACCTCCCTGAATAATCACTGCATTCCTTCCCATCTCATGTCTCATTATCCCCATCCTATCTGTCTGACTTCTCATCCCTCCTATTTCTGTCTCCTTGCACTTTCTTTTTTCATGTGTCCTATCTGCCTTCATGCATCCCCCCCCCCCCCCCCCCCCCCGCGCTGAGTCTGACTTCAGACCCCTCTCCTGTTTCATGCCAATTCAATATGGTCGGTAATCATTAGGTAAAAGTGAGGAATGAATAAATACAAAGAAATGCATTGGTAGCTTTGTAAAAGAAAATGAATAACAACCTGTCTAGGGCTTGGCTACAATCCATCTTCAAGGAGACAGAGAAAAGCATGACTCAGAGTGTGTCATCAATAGATTGTGTGTATTTTCTTTGCAGTACACCTTGAAAAATTACATGTACATGAAATATACTGAATTTCATTTTCAAAAAGGTATACTGTACGTACACCGGTACATCATACGTACATGTTCAGTCATCCGGTGCTACCGATCAGGGTAGAGGAGAGGTTGTCTGTGCTTCTGTTTCAAACATTGCAAACACCGAATCTCAAGTACAACCTTTGGGTTTTCCTACATGTTGGTAAAAAAACCTCAGTTAATAAATGAAACAAATAATGAATTCAGGTTTGCTTCTGCAATACAGATTACATACAGCAGTGATCTGCAAACCACAGTGTTATTTGTTTCTGCATTACCTTGTGCATCATACACTAAATGCATAATGAAGCAATTGTTGCCAACTAAGATTAGTGTTGGCCTCTGGTCACTGAGTTCAGTAGTCTATGTAGGATAGACAAAACTTCTCTAAATGGGAAGTTTGTAAATTTGTACTCACAGTTCACTCAAATCACCAGAAAATGACAAAGTGTGCTGTACAGAGCTTTAAAAACACTGGGCGTTTATGCTGGCATACTAAGCCAAGAGAGTTAATTTTTGGTGCAGAATACCATTGTTTGGATGGCAGCATCTGAGTAATGGTGATGGACCATTTCCATCATTAATCCTAAATTACACACTGTAGCACCGATGGCCTCAGATGTGGATACAGAAAACCCACAATATCCACATCCAATGGCATGATTCACGATGCATCAGTGATTATGGACATCTTCATTACCAATCCGCCCACATGTTTTGACGATGTCGTCGTCCTCAACAGACACACCCCCCCCCCTTTTCAACAGACTCTTTACCCATTGTCTCTGGTGGCTGACAAACTATCAGCCCAAGCACCATGAGCCTATAGCATCAATTTACTCAGCTCTTTGTGCTGGGTTGCTAGCCAGGCCATTTTTCCTCACTCCTCATCGGTTGGTTGGTCGTTGTCTTGGATGATGCGGTCGGTACACTTAAACCAGGGGGTTACAGAGCTGATGATTCAGCCAGGAGAGCTGTTAGTCACTGAGTTTATTTTTAACCATTGGATCCTTTTGTGTGTGCTGTGCGTGGATGACATGGGATATTTGGTAGATAATAATTGTTAGCGTCTCTGCACACACATGTATAACATGAAGGTAGGAGAACATTTGTGTTGCTTGTTTGGATTTGCTGTATTTTTGCTTTCACTGATATGTACAATTTACAGGGTGCGATTTATTGTAAATTTGTTTTAGAAATAGCGAAAATTTTTAACAAGCTGAAATCTTTTAAAAGCCATAACTAGTATAGTGCTTGGATATGAAAATACCATTTGGTTGATGACTTTATACAATGGTTTATAAAAGCCTCATGTTTGAAGTTGAGTGGAGATTGGACTGAGTTAAATTGTACATACTGAGAGTGGTAGAGTAAGTTGTGTACAAAGTACAATGTAGTACAATGAAGGGTCCTTCTGGAATGGAAGATTTGTCCATTCAGAGAAGTGCGTATTTAAATTTTTGATTGGATGTGTTGGGGGAAAAACAAGTACATTTATTATGTTGCGGTAGCTATAACAGGAGTCACAATTCTGTGTAATAACAGATTTGTCCTGTACATTTTCCCAGCAATTTCCCGTAAAATCTCAAGGAAGCAACAGTATTTTTTAGTATTTGAAAAATGTAAAAAAAAGTGTTTGAACAGCAAATAATTATGAGGTTTTAGTTTGGAATCAAAATTGAACTTTTTAGAAATAGACCTTACATGTAAGCACTTGAATAGGGCGCCCTTTTTTCTTCACTTGCCCGGCGGGCTAGTAAAGGAAGGGTTTTGACTCGCCCGCCGCTGTTTTCACTCGAATTTGGCGACCGGCGACCGCTAATTTCGAACCCTGCAGGTATGAAACTGACATTCTTATGTAGACTTCAGGAAGAGATGAACATTACATGTACGTACACAGTTGATGTTTTTCTCTTTTTCTGAATGATGAGTTACAATTTTAGCTTTTGTTTCAATGATGTATTAACCAGATCAAAAAAACAACCAATTCATTTTATTTATGATTTTCACCAGATAATTACTAGAAATTCTTCACCAAGTTGATTTAAACAAAAAATTTGTAAGAAGAAATAACTCTCCCTAAAAAAATATACACACATGTCTAGGGGGTTTGCTCAACAAAATTTAAAACCAAAGTTTTCCCTTTTAAAATTGTTCTCTCCAGGAATTCAGTCCCATCCATATTGCTGTGATTAACTAAAGTGGTTATAATGAGTTCAATCTGTAAACTTCTTTTCTTAAAACACAACATTGTGCCTTCCTCATGTTAACCAAATAGGTACACCATCCAGTAGTGAATCAAACTTGAGGTTTTCTTTGGCTCAGTCACAGATGTACAGAAATTCCTTTCCCTTAAGAACTCGGAACTAGCTGTGGTTTGGAATATGTGACCTGGCTGGATGTAACCAGAGGGATATATAGAGTTCAAGGGTCACACAAACAGCCTGGAGCACGGAGAAGTGTATTCTCTCACATAAAACAAAATTACTATGCGTAATGTTCAACACTGTACAATATCTGTTTTCTTGAAAGAGGTGCAAAATATATTACAAAATCAAACTTTTGTTCATTACGGTTGTGCACAAGTAAATAACGATGTATGGTAGAAGTGTGATATTGTACATGTATATGCATCATGTAAATGTAGGCCCTACATGTACATGTATGACCTTATAAAGTCAAGGTTGAACACGTTAGCTTTCTGAGTGTAGGATGTTTTCAAGCCTGGCCATGTTTGATGTGTTATTGTAATTGTAGATGAGGAAAATATAACATTTGAAAGCTTCTTCACTGAATTCAGAAATGCTTTGACAACTTTTGTATCACTTGCGGTTTGAACTGAAATTGACCTGTAAAAAGCGGGGATTTTGTGCTGCATTTTATTTGTTTTTGGTTTTTGGTTTGTTTTTTGGTTTGTTTTTTTTAAGTAGTGAAGAGTGTATTCATGCATGATGTACATGCAGTAAAATGTTGTTATCAAAACGCGCTCCTGAAGAACCACACGATCAGATTCAACCATGTCAACCAATTAATTATTTCCTAAAACCAAATTTATTTCTAATAAAATATCAATAAGTTGTTTAAAGACTATATGTATGTACCAGCAGAAGTAATATACATGTATATGCATGTTTGTGTCCTTTGTTTTAACAGTTGAAAACAAATAGAAATATTTTGTCAAACTGCTCAACTTAATAATGACAGCTGTTTGACTCGAAATGGCCTTGGATACAATGGTAAGGGTGAAGGTCCATCCAATACACAATCATCAACTGCTCAAACACAAACTGACATAGTTTAACACTGTACCACAAATTATATCTTACTGTAAACCTTTGTATTTTAATAATTTATGTATTCAGCTGGGGATACCATTTGTAATGGTATGGTACTCTTCTGGTTGCATTTCTATAAAAGAACATCAATTGAGAAAATATTTGTGTGGCAATTGAAAATATTACAATAACATGAACATTGTGTGTGCATGTTTTGAAATCCTTTTCGTAATAATAACAACATTCTTCAGCATTGAAAAATAAACGCTCATCAAATGAAGGTGTTGGTACTACATTTATTTGTTTCAAATTTGCAAATACCAAGATATAATGTATAATTTTTATTAAGCATTAATTGGGGAGGGGGTTATCAATTTTTTTAGAAAACGCTTTGTGTATTTGATTGATTTAGTAAAAGTTGAATGGTGTTCTTTTGAATGCTGTGGCTATATCCCAATGGTTTCCAGTCAAATTAATTTGAAATGGCAGGATACTTGATGTTCTTGTAAGGGAAAGGCATGTTCTTTGTAAAGGGCACCTGCAAGACAATGACATTTTGAGTGGAACATTTCAAGAGTTGTCTTTGTTGCCTCTGAGGTATCAGACGTGGGCACAATTTCCTAGAGCTGCTGAAGCAGACAATACATGTATTTCTTAACAGATTTCTGCTAAGCAAAAAATGAGCAGGATACCTGTCACAAATGGTACACCCAATATGATGTTATGGCTGGTAACCTACAGTGTAAGCATAATTGTTTTCATGCTTAGCTACTTTTTGTGCTTGAGCAGTTCTGTCCAGATCAGACAGTAAAATCCTACAACAAATAAATCATTTATTCATAGATTTTTCATTCTGTGTGTACTTAAATTTACCAACATGTAACGTACGTTGTACATTGTGTGCACACACAGTGCTTGGATACTACTGGAGACCTAATTTGCATATTGAGTCTGTGTTACAAAGTTTGCCCACCCAGGTAGAAAAATTGAAAGCCAGCTTTCAAGCTAACTTGAAATACATTGTATAAATCCAACAAACTTTGGTAATGTGTATGTTTGTGATATAATGGGGCTACTTGTATTAGTTGTCCATTTTAAGAACACTTGGCTGTCAATAACAACATGGAGAACACTTTTACACCTATGTACTATGTATTACACTATGCGTGTAATACATTGACTCAATGTATGCACAGGTCTTAAAAAGACTACAAACTGGCAAATAAATGTGATAGCTCTCTATAATCTCAGCCAAACCAAGGCAGACATTTTCCAGGTAAACAATGTTTAGTGCCCTGCAATAGGCCTACGTGTGAGTGTACTTCTGCTTCTGCACAGACAAAGCTTTCATGAAGGGTTTTTATTTTCTGTGGTAAATAAGAGGCCTATATGTCTATGCACACAACGACATGACTGAGTTATATCAGTGGATTTGCTTTATTGATCTGGCAGCACCCCAAATAAGGTTGACATTTCATTTTAGGGAAACGCTGTACTGTAAGGACGGTTTTAAATTACACCCATCCACATGAAAGCAGTGTGTCCAGGTTTCCTTCTCATGCTTTCATAAAGGTTTTTTTTTTTTTTTTTTTTTTTTTCTCCTCTCTCTCGTTTTTTTAACACAAGTAGGATGCACCTAGTTATTCAACAAGGAAAGTCCATGCCCTCGACTTCAGTTTCCCAAAGAGATTTCAATATTTGTTGCGATGCTGCTTTGTGAAGCCTCAATCATTTGTCAATATTAATTTGTCGCTGTTCCCACAAAGTGACCTAGGCTATGTTTAAAAAACACAATTTGGCAAATCATGTGTTATGTACTGATTAAACGGTTAAAACGTAATAGTTTGATAAATTTACACTCATTGGCATGACAGATGTATCTGTTGATTTGCCATTTTGTGTTTCCAGGATTCTCCACTTTATCCAATGATATGTGCCAAACTTGCATGGTACGACCTTTGCATTTTCACAAATCTATTGATTGATTTATTTTTATTTTGTGTGTGTGTGACGTATGTGTTTAGGAATTAACTTCTCATTAAAACATTTTATAGAATTAAAACGAATTGACAGTTCTGTTTGAATGAAGAAGTCAGTTTTATTTTATTTTTTCTTTCATAAATAAAGACTTAGTTATTATATATTAGTAAGCAGTCTCCAAAATAGAAAATGAGTTCAACGAACGTTAAGCAATATTTCCTCCAATCATAGAATGCTTGGCTGTGGAGCATATAATCCTATGTAATTTATAACAAAATTATTCTGTTATACCTATCATGTATTTCACCAAGTCACAATACTTTTTCAAAGTCACATTGAATGCCTGATTGAGTACTCACAAAGCATAAATTAGTTTGTCATTATTTGGCTTTGAATCTAGAGTCTAGAGTGGCTGCGCACATTTCCTTCTTGAAGGCATGTGATGTTTTCCCCTCCATACTTGCATAGTGGGGTTTCTACCCACATATGAAACATCTTCGCTTCATGGTTTCTTTTCCCAGGTGTCAGCAAAACTTTAGGCCTTCTGAGCATACATGTATACGGATTCCCCACTTTATGTGAAACCCTATTATCATTATATCTCATTGTCTTCTCCACACTCGTGTTTTCCTCTTGTTTTACAGTTTGACGTATCGACGAAGAAGTTTTGGGACACGGAGGAGGGTGGTAAAGGGGACGTCTTCCTAAATCAGTGGCCAGGCCCAGGGGGCCCAACATGGGGTGTACCCCCAGCATCAGGTGAGTTGAAAGTGCACCAACATAAGCCATGTCTGAATTGACAGCTACGGCTATAGCTGGATTGCCTCGCCATCATACATTGAGGATGTCCCTAAGTAACAGGTGTAGCCAAAGCTGTAGCCGCCAGTTTGGATATGGCCATGATATTATGAGAAAATGCTTTTTGGTATAAAGGGACTTTTTCAACAGATCCTGTGCAACATGCTGCTTAGTAGTACTTTGCAGTGCAAATCAGATTTAGTACATGTACTTCATGGAGGCTATGGTCTTTGTTGCCCTGTTCCTTACTTTGGTAACTTTTATTAAAGTTCCTGTATAGTCTGGAGCCATGATATAGGTTCCTTAGTATTATAGCAAAGAGTTTAAGTTCAGGTCTTGAAAGTTGTTCCAGCCGAATACATGTTGATTCTGTCATTTGTGCCGGGCTATGCATTTAAGCAACAATTTTTGTATAGCAAAATGTGCAAGGGATGCCCACATTCTCACAGTATCTTTGCAAAGAAACTGGCCTTCACAAGTAAGTTGCATGGCAGTTTAAATGGAGTTCACGTTTTTTTATTTCATCAAAGTGTTACATATGTTTTCTTTTATTGTTGTTTAGCAAACAAGGATGGATTTTTCTAACTACATGGATACGTAGGCAAAGGAAAAAAACTACCTGATGTATGGCACTTCTGTACCAATTTATGCCAAATAAGGTTATGAAATAAGGTCAATTTTGAAGTTCAATGTATGACAAATGTATTGTAACTAAAAGTCATTACTAGGGACAAGACATTAACAAATCATTGATGAGTTACCCTGAGACTTGATCAATAACTGCTTAACATTTTCCAACACCCTCTCCCTGCACCCACTACCTGTAGATCATGCAGTGTCTCAGCCCATCATGGTGCAGCGGCGTCTCTCACCATCAACCTACCAGGGCCAGGAGAATGCTGTGCTGTCTCCACGCTCAGACACTGGTGGTCTAGGTCTGAGCATGGCTGAATACGTCTTGGCTACATCACCACAGGGCAAGACAGACATGGACGGCAAACTTACTCACCGTATGAAAACTGGATTTGTAAGTATTCTTGTACAAGTGCGTGTAGAATGGTCTTAATTATTGCACAAGTGACACAATTGTTTAGCATTGACTATCACTAACTGTTCCTTTCCTTCAATCTACATCCTGCTTTAAACTTTCACAGTTTTAAAGAAAAGTTTTATTGCTATTTTCATGGATATTTTGTGTGATTTTGTGGCTGGCCATTTAAGTAAGGCTGTTTCATAAATTAGGTAGAATAATAAAGGGAATTTCAAGATGTGCTGTGCAAGTGATATGAGTGATAGTGTTGGACTAGAGCTACATTCACTATTGCTTTGATTAGAAGAGAAGCAATGGCACCATCAGGGTTGTTGCCTAATGTCTGGTTGGAGTTGTCCTAGTCTAACAGTTTTTGTTGCCACTGTTTATCTTGATAGCCGGGACCAGGTCCAGGAGGCGATGCTGACCCATCTGTGGGCAAGAATGGCACTAAGAAGAGCAAGACGCCCTCTCCATTTGAAGGAGAAGGAGAGGATAAAAAAGGAGTGGAGAACAACAGTTTGCCTCACAAGGAGGAGGATGGTGCATACCTGTAAGCATACACTAAACTCACCTGGGCCCAATTTCATAAAGCTGTTAAGCAAAAAATACTGCTTAGCAAGTTTGTATGCTAATGAGTGGGGCACCAGTCACAACAATGTAAACTTTATGGAATTTTGGCTGGTAACCAGTTTTTGCTAAGCAATATTTTTCTGTGCTTAGCAAGTTTTTGTGAACTGAACTGAACTGAACTGAACACTTATCATTTGTTTTTCCTTTCATTTTAAAACCTCATTCAAACCATTTGTCAGTGATAAGATCAGTTTGGACTGGCACTGTATGTAGTTGGATTGGCTATTCAGTCCTGAATCGGTCCAAAGTGATGGGATAGTTATAGCTCTATATAGGACTCTTCCTCTGTACTGTGCACAGTTTCTAGAGTTCTAGATATGAGTGTCCATCGAGGGGGGCGGAAAATATTCAGAGTTTCATCATTCAAATCTTACCTGTAAGGAGCTACTAATTTCACCGAATTAACATTCAATGGCTATATATATTTTTTGGTGGTGGGATTTGGACGTCGAATATCCCTTATAAATCTGTTGTATTTATGAAAAATTCAGCTCTCAACGTTGATCATTTCTGCAGATTTTAAAACAATTCATTATGCAAACCTGTTACTCATGTGTTTGTGTGTGTTCGTGATAATGCATACCGCAATACGCACTCACTGTAAATGAAAGTGACGTCACCGTCCTGCGCCTAACCTGCTAGTGTGTTTGAGAAAACAAAGAAAACAAACTTTTTAACGCTGAGGGCTGAATTATTTCCTGAAAAATACAGAATATCGGATGCCGAAAACCCACCCACCCAAAAAGAAATGTTATGTTTTCACGAACTGACACCATCCAATGTATTACTATGTGTGTGTGTCAGTTTGTGAAAATGTAGGTCAACGCGCGCTACACACAAGCTTGGTGTTCTTGGAAACGCTTTTTCACTTTCGTGGTTGGTGCGCGCCGTGTGTTGCGATGGTAAATTGAACCTCGGTATCCGTTCGTGTCGATGAAAATTGTCAGTTTCGGTGCAAAGTTGCAAAAACCTAATTATCGTAATTAAAAAAGTATAGCTCCTGAAGCATTTCAACTTCTTGACATTCTAGGCCTCCCTCGTTTAACATTGTTTACTCATGTAAAAAAAACTGAAAACTAAAAAAACAGTGGTTTTGTACACAGTGTGTCAGTTCATGGCAAAATGGATGCACAATGCTGTATGTTTATGCAGGTTTTTTATCCATGTAACACAATGAGCCATTCTAATCCTTAAGCTTTGTAAGAATATACTTGAATACAGTTGTACATTGACTTTCTCTTTAAAGGAAGGAAACAATATTGGTGTTTGGAAATGACCCATATTTGCTCCCCCGTTAGCTTCCAGGAAACTTCGTTCACCTCACCTGTGAAATCCTTCACACTGTTGGTGCTCACAGTTTTAAGATTATGTGAAGACAATGTCAGATATTATTAAACAGTGACGTACCTGTAATTGAACTTCAGGCTGATTACATGGGATGATTGACACGTTTACAATCTTTAATGCAAGTTCTCTCCCTAACCTTTAAACTGAGGTTAATTCCCCAAACTGATGTGTCCTATAATAAGAGTCAAGCGCCCTGGAACACAACCACATGTGCCTTAGCTTTGGATGAAACATAACATCACGTTATAACATGTTAATCTGGTGTAGACATCTTAATGTTTTGCAGATGTCTTAGAGGCTAGAGCTGATGTCTTGAGGGTTGTGCAGATGTTTTGATCGCTCCTCGCGGCAATCTTTTCCTCCCAGTATTGTGTAGAGCATATTTCCATTTCTCCTGAGGACTACCACGTGGAGGACTCTATGCTTTCCCTGCAACCAATGCCCCATGTTTTTGCCCATTTATCAATAAACTAATTTTGTCTTTTGTTTCATTGCCTGTAGGCGCAACCCTGGCAGTCGCAACGCCTCCCCAACGGAGAATGAGGATCCACGTCTGCAGCAGGCACACCAGAACCCCAACATGGCGCCGGACCAGTCTCACCACCATCAGCAGCCAGCGCAGCAACAGCAGCAGCAACCACACCAGCACAGGGCAATGTATCACCAGCAACAGCAGCAGCAGCAGCAACAACAGCCTCAGGGACGCAGCCAACAGGCAGCTGCACACCATGGATTGAGCCAACAAGAGGTTGCGTTCATTGAACAACAACAACAGCAGCAGCAGCAGCAGCAGCAGCAGCAACAACAACAACAGGTATGTCTCAAGCCATTATAAACCAGACTTGATATTTTTGCACAATGCAGTAATCATGGATAAAATCCTAGCAAATGGTACATCGCTTAGCGTTGGTTACTCTTTCAATCTATAACAAAGTTATGGCATTTCATCCAGGCCATGAATGGCTTATTTTGAAAATGTGTGACCATACGTTTTTGAAAATATATATTGGCCATTATAGTTTAAGATTTCACTACAATAATTCAATATTCATTCCATATTCATTCCATATCATACTTTATACCTAAGGCTGTTCAGTAGTTTACTTAATTTTATTTAAGTTTAATTAATATGCAAATCTTTTATAAAAAATAAGATGCAATTTTTGTTTCCTCTCTCTCTATTTAGACTCGTGTAATTTTACACATGAACTGCAATTTCTTAAACACAAGATGAATAAATTCACAATTTATGATTTAATCTAAGAAATGGATCTACAGGCTCCAATGTATTTATCTTATTATTATTGTTTTATTTTATTTATTTTATTTTTTCAGTAATCACAGGAATAAAATCAGAGCTTAAACCACATGACTTTGCAAAAATTGTCGTAAATGTTTCTTGTTTAGCAAAAAGGGTTCCAGGCTATGCTTTTATTTGTGTTGAGATACAAGAAAATGTAAACAAACATATATAATTAAAAAATTGATTAATTTTGTACATACTTAGAAGGGTTACATACATGTAATGACCCAAAACTAATGAAGGTGGCTTTTAATATGTAAATTTTGCATATTATGGGAATTTCATTTTAGTTCAATTAAATGGTTTTTTTTGTTACAGAAAAGCACCATTAAAAAAAACGAAATATGTTTTGTTATTTGCATAGTAGAAAACAAATATTTACTGTTCACCAGACACTTTTGTGGTTGCTGTTCACATACAGTTGTGGTATTATCATTACATGGGCGTCAGCTGAAAACTAGTTACTTCTGAACGAAGCCTGTCAGCTTCACAGCATTACCCTCTACAGTTGTTTTGAAACTTTGAAATGTAGGAAGTTGAGCGTTGCCAGAAGCATAAACAGGAAATCAGAAAGTTTGTCAAATAATGTCTTCAATTCTCAACTGGGAAATAACACAATGTATGTTTGAAGCCGACCTCCATATTTTTGCCAGTGGTGCAATTTTCTGCCTGACTTTCAGTATTTAGAAATATTCAGCTACAAATAAATTATGGTTCAAGAAAAAGGAGAAAGGAAAACATACAAATTAAAAAACAAAAGCATTCTGCTCACTTTAAAAAAAACATACAATTTTCCTGAATTTCTTTTGATCCCATGTTTGAAAGACATCAAACATATAGGCCTACGTGCATGGGGTGCATTGATAGCCTTTGTTTGTTTGAAAAGGGGTGTAGCAAGTCTTAAACCCAACCACCTTTTTCACATGGAAAATGAGGAAATTGGGTTTATCCTGGGGGATGTCCGAACTGGCTCCTTAGAGCTGTTGATGTTTGTATGAACTGTGAAACTCACACACCCCATGACCTTAAACATTCAGTGGCTAGTGCGTCCATAGCGACCTTTAAACTAGTAAGGTACAGTTAAAGGAAGAGTGCATCAGTAGTCTCTTTGTAAAGATGAGAGAAGGCTGGTAGAAATGTTGAGATGACTAAGTGGTTTTTGTGAGAACCATTTCAGATAAACTGCACTCGGTGTGATTAGCCTATCCTTCCCCATGCTGTACAAAAAAACAAAATGGATTCTGTTTTCAGGTTTATGCACTTGGTGTGTCGTATGGTTGAATTCTAATAAGCATTTGTAAAATCTAAAGTACATGTACAAGAATTATACAAGTTGGATTGAGAATACAAGAGACAAAAATTGTTTGCAGAAAATGTCATTATTAGTTTAAAAGAAAAATTTAAACAATTTGTTTTGTTTTTTTTTATTTGGAGGAAAACTTAAAGAAATTATTTATGCCTGCAAAGTAAGCCTGTAGGTAACTTGGACAAATTAAAAAGAAAGGTATATTTGACAAAAGATTACATCATTTTAACACGAGGTGCTGTTTTCGTAACACTTTGATTAGGTTATTCTGAAATAAATATGACTTGAAGAAGGATTGAGCTTGTACTATCACTTTAAATAATACCATAGATTCAACTGGCCAGCAGCCATGTCAGTAAGGAACTGTGTTGCTTCCATGCCTAGGGGGTATAATGATACAAGGTTCTTGATGCACTTAGTAATTCAGGAAGCAGATTTGACACAAGCAAGAGGGAGCAGAAAGGCACAATGTGGCAATTTCTCCCAGAATCAATCTACACCTACAATGTACCTCTTTGTCAATTGCAGTTGGTATCCAACACAAAGCAGCTTGATGAATGTAGTTCTAGTTGGTAACATTCCTGTGTCTTGATTGACTTGATTATTGTGCTTTTAAGGATGCAGCTGTGTAAATTTTGCCAAGTGACTACCAGTTTTGCAAATGTTGGTGAAATCTGTTGAAAGCTAAAGTTTTAGCATGGATTTTGAGTTGAGAGGTAACTGGTGTGCATTTGGATTGGATAGGATGCACAAAACCAAATATCTCTCACATGGGTATGAAAAACAGAGGGACGTACATTGCCAGTAGACACTTACATGTATGGTCGGCCAAGAGTCCAACGCATACATGGTTTGCCTGCAGGTTTTTCTGTACACATGTACTGTTCCTAAGAGGTTTGTTGGCATGGGTAGACGACCCTCTGGTCAACTGCTCCATGCACATCATACAACTTGTTGCTTCAGTTCTCTCAATTTTGCTGAACAAAATTCTTAGAATGAGTAAAGGGCGAAAATGCTTCACTTTAATGTACTATCTTACATTGCCTCCTACATTAAGCTTTGGCACCGGTTTTGTTTAGGAAAGACCCACTTACATGTAGACATTTGTTTTTAAATAGTAATACCTATATTTCTAGTTCAACAAAAGTGGTGGTTTTTACAGCAAGTGGCATGCATGTACATAGATGGCTGCAGTAGTCATTTTAGTTCATGTTATTATTATTGTTGTATTACAGGTTCCAGGTCAGCTGCAGATTGACACAGGACAAATGGACTCTGGAGGCAACATGGGTGACCCATTACAGTTTGACTACGCTGGCCAGCAGATGGTACCCAGTATGGACAGCCCTAGCTATGTAGACTACTCACAGGGACAGGTCAGGACAAGCTCACCACACATTTCCTATCATTTACAAGTCTTACTATTCATAACAGTGATCATTTGTCAGTCATCAATAATTGTTAAATTCTTGCAGCAGCAACTTTGGTTTGCCCTGCAACGATTGTCAAACATGTACATGATAATACAAATATAACATGATATAAGTACTGCAGGCTGTACCTGTTTCTCTCCTGCATCTAAACCAATCATCTCAACATCACTGGCTGATGCAATGGCTATTACATCTACCTTAGAATAAGGTCATTGCGTTTGGGAATCCCACTAAAGAGAGACACCTGACTGATGCAGGGCTTGTTATTCAATACATTGTTGTAGCAACAAACCAATATGAGTGATCTTGCTTCTCCTGAAGTTTACTGATATGCACAATAGACCCCTTGCATTGGCCGCCATGTTTGATGTCAAACAATGGAAACGTGTACGCGTTGCGCACGACTCAGTTAGGAGACCTCAGTTAGGAGTCCTCAGTTAGGAGTCCTCAGTTAGGAGTCCTCAGTTAGGAGTCCTCAGTTAGGAGTCCTCAGTTAGGAGACCTCAGTTAGGAGACCTCAGTTAGGAGACGGTTATGGGGCTTGTGATGTCATATGCAAGGGGTCTATTAAATTTGGTGTAAAAAAAACCCACAACTGTGTAATTTTAAAACTGACTGAATGTATTGGTCTTTTCAAATGTCATAGCCTGGTTCAGTTCAGATGTTCCAGCCTCGTCAAGCAGCACAGCAGGCCATCACTGTGCAGCAGTTGACACCACAGCAACAGCAGCAGTATGCACTGGCTGCTGCTGCACAACAGCAGCAACTTGGTGAGTATATCAACTTATGCCTCAGATTGCAGGTAACAGATTATAGTATCAGAATTCTGCAGTGACACCATGTAATCAAATGGAGTGTATGTGGTTCTGAAAGGAGTCTGACGACTCAACGTTCGGACAGTTTGTTCTGTACATTGCTGGATAGTTCAGTATTTAAAAGCATCCCTAATATATATGAGATATGGGCTGGTGAAAAAACTGGCAGATTTAGTGAAATGACAATTTAGCTGGTCCTGCTGGCTCAGGAGTCATTAAAAAGGTAATAGCTAATTGCGAAGTATATTAATTGTCATACAAAGCCGTTTGAATGTAGAATGATACTGGTATTGGAGTTTATTCTTCTAAACACAACTGGAGCTATGGTGCACCCATCTTGTGTCCTTTGCAAAATAACAAGGTCACTTTGAAATAATGCTAAATAGACCTGACATCTACGTTAACCTTGACTTAACATGGAAGGTTAAAACTGAGACCATAGCATGATACAGCTGAATGATGGTCCACACCACTTGGCTCTAGCATTTGAACTTGATATGTTTTTATTGTAGGTTTAGCACCGACTGCGTTTGCACCCAACCCATATATCATCACTGGGGCACCCAACAGCCAGGATCCATACTTGGCTATTGCAGGTCAGTACATTCTTTGTCATTAACTTGATTCCATTAGGTGTTCTAGGCACAGTTCCTAGTCCATCAGAGTACTCAACTTTATAGTTAACTCAGTGATTAAATATTGAGAATGATGGAATCAGCATAGTGTTGCCCCCATGCTAGGACAAGGGGAATACAGTCATATGGCCATCAAATTCCAGCAAAACCATGAAGTAGATTGTAGAGGCCTTGGGGGAAGTGAGGGCCAATATATATTATTTGTAAGTACTTTTTTGTTGTTTTGTTTTATTTTTCCTTTTCATAACTTATGCAAAAACAATCTCTTGTGTAGGCTTTGCATTCATGAAGGGAGGGGCCTGGAGTTTCCCCTGATAAAAGGCATTTCAAGAGAAATATTTGGAGATTTATAAAAGTTGGGAAGGTAGTGCATTCTGCTCTACCAGCTAGGCTCCTAGTGGATGATACCCTTGCCTACATCCTTACGGACTGTGAAGGGGGTCACCCTGTTTCAGCCTCAGGAGTAGGCGGCAACGTGCCCCTGGTGGCAGTTGATTTGGGTTGACAGCCCATATCAGTTAAGTGTAGCCCTCACGTTGAAGTGGCCGTCCGGCCTTGTGATGTTAGGCGATCTCTCATTAAAAAAAAAAAGTAGAACCAATAAGTTGCAAAGACTGCCCATCATTGGTTTTGATTTAGCTAGTAATCGGATGTAAATAACCATTTACCTGAGAGTTATTCCTTGTTATCATCTGCAGGTGGTGCTACCGTAGTGCAGCCACAGTATGCATATGGTGTGGCTCCCTGGAGTGTCTATCCTGTTGGGATCATACAACAGCAGGGTCAACAGCAACCTAATCAGCAGCAACAACCTGGACAACAGCAACAGCAACAGGTAGGACTGTCAAACTCATGTCTTCCTGTAGTAAGGGGTGAAACATATTTGTGATGATAGACGTCTTTTTTTCTGACCAATAACCATTTCATTAGCATGTTTTTTTCTTCCATTTAAATCTTAGCATTATGCAAGTCATTTTTTTTTAATGGTTGTGTACTAGGTTCGAGGACAGAACGGTCGACCAATGACCCCACAGCAGCAGCAGCAACAGCAGCAACAGCAGCAGCAGCAACAACAGCAGCAGCAGCAACAGCAACAACAACAAGGGGACCAAGCTGCCAACCAGGCTGCTGGGAACCAGGCTGCTGCTTTGGCCCAGGCACAGGCTCAGGCTTTGCAAGGTACCTTTTATTTCAAACTTTTGTCCAATCTTTAACATTTTGTTTGCACTCATTACATGTGGGGGGTGTTTCATAAAGCTTAACAATTAATCTTATCTCCAAATAATCAATTTTATCTTCAAACAATCAATCTTAAACTCCTCAATTTTACAATTATTCTTATCTCTGTTTCATAAAGCAAGTTAAGATTAATATCAATCTTAACTTTACTCACCAATCGATCTTAGCCCCACACTTGATCAAAATCAATCTTAGAATCAAAACAATTAATCTTAAGTCTCAATTGACAATTTGGCGGGAAACTTAACAGCACTCAAATTCAACACATTTGTTGCAATTTCAGTTATTTAGATGGTAAACCTACGTTATCTCGACAAATTATGACGTTTCTACTTCTGGTAAGGGAAAATCAGCGTGCTTTGCGCAGGGAGAGGGTTTTCAGAGATAGGAAGAACCCACTAGATGAATTTAATGATGTGCAGATGTTCAAAAAATATCGTTTTACGCGGTTTGGGTGCATGCACATCATTGATTTGTTAGAGAGCAGGCTTGCGAGAACGAAGTTTTGCAAAGGGGTGCTGATTTGTTCAAGGACAATTGGCGTGAGCAGAGCGCAAAGCCATTATGGCATGTGGTCCGGTATTAAATACTCTGTTGTACAAGCACAGACACGATTTGGCACATAAATTTCTCTTTTTTGAGGGGGGGGGGGGCAGGATTATTATAAGTGTAATTTGCAAAATGATTACCCCAATTTGACATGTTTTCACGAGGTGAATGAAAAGATATTTAGTTTTCAAGACTCTTGCAGTAAATTACTAGAATCTGCTTCAAATTGAAAGATATTTCCAAGGCTAGTTGTTTACGTACAATTATCGTCCCTTTCGTTAATATTGGCATTGAATAACATAATATGTCAGGTGATAGGTCCCAAGGGAACAATAAGTGCCTCTCGTTAACAGCTTCCTGGTAATTGTTATGTCGACTTTTATTACAAGCATGAACAAAATATTTGTAAAGGCTTTGATAGATCATTACTTAGACAGCGTTCCCACTGGATCCACAATTACGAGATCCTGACCCCGCAAAAGGATTAGTCGCAGACGTGAATCGCGGTCGCGTTCCCACTAGAGTATGATCGCGCATTGATCTCCCTTTTGGGAACGGAAGTGGATTCAAAGTTCACCAACGCAGGTCGACCAAGTGGGCAACGTATTTATGGCGACCACACAGTGTTGGGTGGCTCCTCTACTACGCGCGTGCGGCAGTCGCCATTTTTTGGTCATGATAGTACATGTAGGCCCTACTGTATACTGACTACTGTTGACCGACATGATGGACTTTTTTGTGCCATTTATTTTGTTGCGCCATCATCTACGTCTTCAGAATAGTATTAGAATATCAGCTTTTTTTTAGCTTCGTTCTCGACATCGAAGACATTGTAGACGTCGGAGAAATGAGCGACGGTTACTTTTTCTGCGACGAAAATTTGTCATGTATGCCCTCATGTTCGAAACGGCAATCACTGAAGACCATCACCAACAAGTCGACAGGTACTACTAGAAGAAACATTTTCTCTAATAAACACTCGCGCCATTCGGGCCTACCGTACCAGATGTTCGCCCTCAAATTGCGGGGTCTGATCGCCCTTTGCGTTCCCACTAGACTTTTGATCGCCCATTAATCCACAAGGGCGATCAGATCCCGCTTTAATCCTACTCCCGAGGTGGATCAAAATTGCGGGGTCTGATCCTGATCGCCCTCGCGTTCCCACTTACGCTTGATCGCCCTTTGATCGCCCTTTTCGAGAAATTGCGGGGTCTGATCGCCCTTTTCTCGAATTGCGCGATCAATGCGGGGTCCAGTGGGAACGGGGCCTAATTTCCCCCTTCACAGTTGACTTGTTAATGTTAATAGCGATGAATTTATATAGCTTGAATGTAAACTTATTTCGTCATCATGACAATGTGAAAAACTATCAGTGAGCAATTTGATGCTGGGTAAAAGTGTTCGAAAACTATTGTGTTATTGGTTGGTTTAATTCAGAGGTTGGTTTATTTCTGAAATATTCGCTGTCACTTGCCGATTCATGCTGCGAAAACGGCAGTGTATAAGTCAGCAAAAACACATAGGGGCCCAAATTTGTTTAATGAAAGTCATCTTAGTCTATACTGTACACATTAAACTAAATTATAGCAACTTATTACCTTTCTAATATAACAACAAATCATCAAAAATTGAACGTTTGAATGCATTTTCTACTTACCACTGTTTCACCACTCACTCACACGGAAAACAAGATGGCCGACTTGAAAAAAGTTTTGACAGCCAAAAAGTTGCTCTAGGTCAAAGGTCGCACTTCAGGATCTGTCACTAATATTGAAGGCTTAAGATACAATTGATATTAATCTTTTCTTACGCTTGATCGATCTTACACTAAGATTGATTTTATGAAACAGATTTTTACAATAAATTGTAGACTAAGATTGATTCAGACTTAAGATTAAAATATAAGATTAATTGTTTCATGTTCTTTATGAAACACCCCCCCCCCCTGGTCTAATTAGATGATTCTCATTCCACATTTTGACTGCATTGGAACTCTGATCACATTTTTGTAATGGTTATGAATAATATTTTATTTCAGCTGGATACCAAGTAATTGCCCCAGCATATTATGACCAGACCGGTGCCCTGATCATCAACCCAAGGCCAGGGACTGTTGGTGGACCAGTACGCCTTGTCTCACCTGCATCTGTTATAGTCAGTGCTCCTCAGCAAGGTAAAAAAGTAGTCTTCATGTTGTGGTGTTATGTCTTAACAGTGATCTGAAGGCCAAATGGGTGCTTGAATACCTACACACTTGCCAGAATTCTCTCCAACTGGCTAGTAAATTGCTTCATAGCTTAATCTAAGTGTTAGAGCAATCTTACACTTTGCACCAAAGTTGTGATTCTATAATACTGCTACTACTGCATGGGTTGGCATAGCTCGTTCCCCACAGTCGAGCATTTAACACATTTGTGTCATCCCGTTCCACCATGCCTTCCTTTCTATGGATTAAAATTATAGCCATAACACAAACAATGATGTTAACAATGGTAGGAACATGATCCCAGTTATAAATTGCGATCCACAAAGGAAATGCATTCAGACAACAACCAAGAAAAATGCTGAAAGTTTCTGAGATCATTTTACTAATAGATTTTGCACTTTGTAATATTGGTGATTATTGTTGCTATTTTTTCTATTTCTACTCAGCACCTGTCATGAATGGCCTGCCAGCCAATGGATTCAGGATGATGGGCAACCAGCAGCAGAGTCAACAGCAGGGACCTGCTGCTCTATCCATGTATGGCAGTAATGCCATGGCCTCCAATGCCCCGCAGAACAGCGGCAGTCTTGGCACCTACACAGCGCCTAGCAGCTCTGTGTTTAGCAATGGTAGTATCGGAGCAGTGGGATCATCTGTGGGACCAATTGGAACAAGTAAGGAAATACAGGCTAAATTGGCTGTATTCAAATAGGAAGTGACGCTTGTTTACATAAAGAGAGACAGCATCAGTGCCAAGGCCTTTCCTGGCAGGCAAGCTTGTATATGTCATCTGCTTTAGGATTCGCACATGTTTTACAATAATCCCTAAAATACTGTAAAATACTCAAATGGGGGTATCTAAAAATTTATTGATCACTAAATTTGATTTCTTCTTTCAACTTGTGTACAATTTATTCCTGCTGCCCTTTGCTGTTTTTATTTGTTTTTTATTGGTATTTTTCTTTTTCATGTTTATTGGCAACATGAAGCATTTCTGTAACTCATTCAATATTAAAAGTGGAAAGCTTTGGTATTTATGTTAAAAAAGTTATGCTATTGACTGTTGTGTTGATCAACAACAAAAAAAGGGAGCTGTATGTACTGGCAGTAGTTTTGCAAGTAATGCCAAGTACCTATCGTGTCATGAATTAAACAATTAAAACTATATCAAGACCAATCCATAGATTGTTCAAATAACAGTGAAATTGTGATGTCCAATTTGCCTTCTGACTGTAAAGTAGCCATTACTAAGAGTTGTTTCCTTATTGACAGGTTTGGGTTCTTCAGGACCAGATTCACCCACAGCTCGCCGTGACTCTCTGACTGGCAGTGACTACAAACGCCAGGGTCTCTCTATGAGCCAGTTCTATGGAAGCTCTCCCCAGCTGGGTCCCATTGGGATGCCCTCAGCTGGAGGCTCATTGACTCCTCCCCCATCACAAAGTGGACTCGGTGGACTGGGACTTGGTAAGCATTGTCTCACACCTCCAAAGGTTTCTCAATACCTGTTCCATTCCAGGCCCATATTTTATAGAGCTAAGCAGAAATAAGCAGGATACCAGTCACAAATTGTACATGTGATATGGTAGGTTGGCCGGTCATGTTATTCTGGTAAGCATGATTTTATTGTGCATAAGTACTTTTTGTGCAGCTCTATGAAATTGGGCCCTGCATTAACACAGAAATGTATACTCTCAGTAAGGAATGTTGAAGCTGTAAACAGTCCTCCACCACCTGTTCCCATGGAGACCTGTCACATTCCTGCAGGGCAATGTTGTCAATAGCCAAGTGTTCCCATTACCAATAAATGTTTCAAAACTTTGAGATCCTTCAATTCAAGACTTTGATTCATCTTTGTAGGGTTGGGGTTTGTCAGATTTGCCGATGATCTAAAAGTGAGATTGTTTTTCCACTCAATTAGAATAAGAACTCTTTGTTGTACATGGCCCTCATACTTTGGTTTAAATGAGTGGTTTTATAGATGCAGTTTCATTTCTTAGCTATGTAAAGTGGCTGTAAATGGATTCATTCGTCTGAATGATGACATGTGTCCAGTCAAGTAGGACATATTCCATGTTTCCTTATTTATTGTGATTTTGTTTGTTATTTGCAGATAATCTATTGACTGCTCCAAGCTCTTCCTGGGACCGTACATTGCAGAAGAGAGACTGGGGTACTGGGAGAGCTGTCAACCCAGCTGCACCGTTTGGTAAGGAATCAAATCTTGAAGTGTTAGCTTAGGATCAAACCTGCAAGGTTGAATAGACAGTAGCTTTGGTGATCTTGTCTTGAAAATTAGGTATGAGGTAACACCATGTGATTATTCCCGCGATGTTTCACTCAGTACGCTGTGATTGTCTTCAGGAGAAGGATTCCAAAACTAACCCTCAAAGGTTCCTTGAGAATAAGGGTCTCATCATCTCATTCAATGTTGTTCAGATTGTTATAAAAGATGGGGTAATCTTGTATCGTAGAAACAAGGTGTCCACACTCTCTTGTAAACACCCAATGTAGTCATTGCAGCAGGACTGTGCCTTACACCATTTGCTTTATTGCACATCTAGGAACATTGTAGACGGATTCAAAATCCAGTTTTTTGCAGTATCAAATAACATGCGTACATGGAGCATAAAGTGACATTGTATTCAAGTACGATACCTGCAACACATGAAAAGTACATTTTTGTATTGCAGTTTTAAAAACTGTTAACTACCTCCTGATAATACGTTCTTATTGACAGGCTTCTCTTAAATAGTCTCTTTTTGAATATGCTTGTTATCGTTTCTTCAATTTACAGGTTCAGAGGTGAAATTCCGTAGTGGAGCTGCAACCACGTCCAGCGGTTGGTCCAACACCCTCTTCCCCCCACGCAGCCTTCGTAGCTCTGCCTACATGGAGAAGAGTGCCCCCGGTCGCAGCCGTCTGCTTGAGGACTTCCGCAACAACCGCTTTCCAAATCTGCAACTACGTGACCTCTCTGGCCACATCGTTGAGTTCTCTCAGGACCAGCATGGCTCCAGGTTCATTCAGCAGAAGCTAGAGAGGGCTACATCCTCAGAGAGACAGATGGTAAACAAACAATAGCTTGCTATCACCTGAATTACGTACTTTAGCTATCTTTGGCCTTGTGAATAATATAGAAATCTTCATTGAATTTAATTATATATGTCTGAAACTGAAAACTACTAGGGGGGCCTATGTCCCCTAATGAATGCATGTACCAAGCTTACTTTCATAATAAACATTTGTGTATTTTGAGTTAAAAAGGATGATTTTATTCTCAACACACGTGTGTCAGCCTGATGCACAACTACACTACGCAGACAATAAAGTGTAGCCCGGGAGATATTGTTTTGTAATAATTGGCCCAATATTGTTACATTGCGCCCCAGCTAATTGTAACAGTTACACGCAACTCAAGTATGCACTGGTGATCACCAGACTGCACAGGGCAATGATGTCTTGTGCACAAAGGTCTATACTTGACCCATAGCACTTGTTGTACATGGATACATGTATTTCCATGACATTTAATATTATCTTGTGTTGCACCACTCCTATGCCAGGTGTTCAGTGAGATTCTAGGCTCAGCCTACAGCCTGATGACAGATGTCTTTGGCAACTACGTCATCCAGAAGTTCTTTGAATTTGGCACAACGGAGCAGAAGCAAGCCCTGGCTCAGCGTATTCGTGGTCATGTCCTGCCATTGGCACTCCAGATGTATGGCTGTAGAGTCATCCAGAAAGCTCTAGAATCCATACCTCCTGAGCTTCAGGTATGTAAGAGGAGGTTCAGCATTTGATGTCTTGTCAAGGAAAGCATTGACTCTGCAGATCTGCCACGTTTTGTATTATACAAAAGTTTAGATAGTTAAACAGCAAAGTTGTTTTTAAAATTCATTGGTATGCACCATTGCAGTAAAGTTTGCCAAAGAGATGCCTGATTTTTTTACATCACCAAGGTTTTTTGTTTGTTTTGATGATTTAATTTTTTCCTTTAAACTTTTTGAGCAATGTACTGTGTGGTGTACTGCTGTTGGTGATACAAATCATACCACACTTGTTTCAATTGAAACTATCTCACTAGTGAGAAAGGAAGGTTTTGTGTGCAATCTGAATAGCCTTGATTGATATGCTCAGATCATCCTCCAAAAGAAATTGCACTCTCATGCTGCACATTGTGAAGACTGTGTGAATGAGCATGAAGGTGAAGAGGGCAAACTGCAAGGGGATTCCAGATGGAATGAGGAATTGGGCAGACTGGGTTTTTTTCACTACATTTCAGTGGCAGTATTTTAACAAACTAGTGAAAAGTGTCTTCATTCTTTTAAGTGTTTATTTTATTTTGGGCTATAATAATGACCAGCTTGAAATAGACTACTTTGGTTACAAAAAGAGTGACCTTGTAAATTCCAGAGCCTTTCTGGTAGGCAAGATACTACTCTGGCCATATGGGAAGTATTATTTTCCTGTCTCATAATTTCTACATAAATTCAAGAGTTATAAAAGTAGCAGCTGTACAAGTTTTGAGATGTGCCCCTTTAGTCATATCAACAGTTGATAAAAATTCAGACAGTGAAATTTCCATTAAATATAAGATTTATTGTTTTCTTCCAATGCGCTGTGTATAAATTCTGCCTGCAAGAAGTCCAGGCTCTGTGGCTCTTTTGTAAAGATGTGGTGTCACAGTCTGTGTAAGACTTGAATATTAAATGGGAGGGTAGTAATACTTGACCCCTGATTGAACTATGACCTCTCTTCCCTTTGGTTTTGACGTCACAGCTGGAAGTTGTCCAGGAGCTAGATGGCCACGTCCTGAAGTGTGTCAAGGATCAAAATGGCAACCATGTAGTACAAAAGTGTATCGAGTGCGTGGACCCTGTGGGCCTTCAGTTCATTGTGGAGGCATTCCGATCCCAGGTGTACTCCTTGTCTACTCACCCATACGGCTGCCGTGTCATCCAGCGTATCCTGGAGCACTGCACTGTGGACCAGACTAAGCCACTGCTGGATGAGCTACATGAACACACTGAGCCACTAGTGCAGGATCAGTATGGGAACTATGTCATTCAGGTGAGTGCTGGTGTGTCTCTACACAGAAAGTAGGCCTGGCATTTGGCAGCATTTTTTTTCTCGGATCTTATTTCTTCAAGCTGTCTTGAGATTTGTGAATTTGCAATCAAGGGAAGAAAAACTCTTGTTTTTAATTCTGTATTTGTCCTTCTATGTAAATCCTGTTTACTAAGTTAGGTTAGAGTCTAAGGTTGTGTTGGAATTGAGGGCTTCTGAAGTGGTTATGGCAAGATTGCTGTTAAAGCCAATCTAGCAACACTTACACACCCCTATCCTGTCTGTAATTTTTGGAGTCGAAATGTACACAAAGGACGACTCCCAAAATGGTTGGGATGGTAGACACGCATTTTGCGGTGGTGTGTTCTGCTTCATGCAAGGGTTCAGTTGTTCAACAATGTCACTGTAGCCAGTAGCTGTTGCCAAAGTTCCTTGATTCAAACACAAACTCACTTTCCTGAATCTTGACTGAGCTTTCCTTGACGCATTGTGTACTTTCATCTTATACCTCTACAGCATGTCTTGGAGCATGGTCGACCAGAGGATAAAAGCAAGATTGTAGCTGAGCTGAGAGGCAAGGTCCTGCTGCTGAGTCAGCATAAATTTGCAAGGTAAGCCAAGGAGATCTAGCTCAGTTGACTAGTTCTAATTCTTTCTCATACACAATTTCTTTTAGAACAGAATCCAACCTTTGTCATATCCAGATTGTGTGATTTTATGTTTTCTGCAAAATGATTTTGAAAAATCTTCTTGCCATCCAGAGAGAGTGCACAATGAGTTTATAAAAGATTTGATCTGTTCTGTGAAGGTTAGCGCTTTTTTGCAGGGAGAGGCAAACCTAATTGATTATACCAATTTGGTTTGCTTATTAGATGAATCCAAAATATACAAATCAAAAGCCTAAAAGAGGTGATATTCCATAGCGTTGCCCCAAACCATTTGAATGTGTCTTTATTGTCGAGCATGTGAGAGCTGAAGTGGATGTTTTTGGAAGTAAGTGTATTGTGGAGTTGAAAGTTGTTCAATTGTCATTGAGACATTGATAATATTGTTTGGTTATTCATGCAGCAATGTGGTAGAGAAGTGCGTAACCCATTCATCTCGCCCAGAGAGGGCGCTTCTCATTGATGAGGTCTGCTCCTACAACGATGGGTAAGTCGTGGTTTCAGGGTAATGGGGTAGGTTCTAGCTGTGACACTTGAGTCCATGACCAAGTACACGTAGCTATAATTGTTTCATCCTTCAGATGAGACACTAAGTTGTAGGTCACATGTTTTGTGTAATGCACGTTAACGAACCCAGGAAAGGAAACAGTTTGACCCCAAACAAATTTGTTACAAAAGTTTTGTAAGTGGTTGCGATTGGACATTAGAAATAACTTCTTGAAATGGAATGAAATTAAACCACTGGAAAGCTTACAAGGTGCTGTGGGTAGTGGATATAAGTGGGTTTCATTTAATTATTCATTCCATTTGCTTTTGGCTGTTTTTACAAGAACTTTTTTTGAATAGCTTGCTGGTTTGTTCTCCACACCTAGAGTTTGATGATTGCTTTTGAGATTTTAAGGGGCTAGCCTTTGAATGATGAAGGAAAAGTGGTCACAAAACAAGACCCAATGAGATGAGAAACAGTTTACTTCCATAAAAATAAAATATTGTAAATCAAGATGTTCTGAGAATATAAAGGAACTTTTTCTGTAATAATAATTATTCAATTGAATATCAAATTAAGGGAATGCCTTTCCCAAGTTTGCAATCGCAATCGTTGCAATGGTTTCATTCTTGAAACAGCATTAAGTCAGAGAATTTGGTGTGTGCTTGATTAATTTTTAATTTTCCAATAATTTTACCTAATGCTTAAATACCACACAACTTGGGTTTTAAATTTCTATATATATGTTTTGTTTGAAAACTTCACTATGATTTATTCTAGAAACAACAGTGCCTTGTACACTATGATGAAGGACCAGTATGCCAACTACGTGGTACAGAAGATGATCGACGTTGCAGAGCCCAACCAACGCAAGATCCTGATGCACAAGATCCGTCCCCATGTTGGCACGCTGCGCAAGTTCACCTATGGCAAGCACATCCTGGCTAAGCTGGAGAAGTTCTTCATGAAGAGCAGCAATGATCTTGGCCCCATTGGAGGGCCTTCCAATGGAAGCCTCTCCGTATGAGTTGAAAGCCTTCAAGAGTCAGTTGATTGCCTTCCTGTGGTCTACCAGTCTGTCATTCTGAAAAAGGGCGAGTACAGATGTGAAGGAAGTTGCAGTTTGGTGTCATCTCTTTTTCAAGGCTGTGTTGGGATCAGACCAGATGTTAAAGTCAGCACGGAAAAAATATAAAAGTAAAGGTAAAAAAAAAAAATAATAATTGTTAAATCTTGATGCATGGAACTTAATCACTTTTTCCCAGTTAGATTTATTTTTGGCATAAAAATTACGAACAGGTTGAAAACCTTCATCTAGTTTGCAGTAGTTTTGTGGCAAATAAAAAGAGAAAAATTTTCAAGAAAACAATACAAATTAAAAACTGTGTTCAGGCTAATCGAAGGAGGCAACAACTAATTGGAATTGAGGTTAGCCTCAAGAAAAAAAATGTGACTGAATATGAGAAATTTAAGTGAAAACAAAAATGGTGATCACAAATTCTGAATTGGAGAACATAATTTTAAGAGTAGTTTAAAAACATAAATGAAATTGTTTAGTTTAAACCATTGTTTGTATTAGTTCTTTTTAAGCCTTTTTAGTTACTGCTGTAAAAAAAAGTTTTACATAATTATTTTGGGGAGATGAGAGAAATCTGATAAAGAAAGAGGAGTTTTGCCTATTAATGGTTTAATGGTGGTTATTTTGGTTCAGTGGTCATAGTTACTCTTGTTTCAATTGTTTATTTTTATTTTCCTTTTTTAAAATAACATTTCATTAATTGGTTATTAAGTAAAACTGTAAAGTAAATTGATTGAGGAGAGGAAGTACCGGCTTTTGTTTTTTCCGGAATTACCGTAGATTTTGTGGAGTGTTAAATATTACAGGAAAAAATGCTCAGAAATTATTATTATGCTTGCTTTATAAAGGAATTCTGTGTAGAAAATGTAGACTATTAGAATATGTATAGTATATGCAGTGTTTTGTAGATAGTTTTGAGAACACAGAGCTATATATGAGGAGTTGAAAGAGAGGTAAAAAAAAAAGTTGTAAGAAAAACTAGACATTATTTTTCTTGTTTTTAAACTTTGTCGAGACTGGTGGCCTCTTGACTTGAAAACAAAATGTGTTGTCTTGAAAGTTGTTGATTTGACTCAATTCTCATTTATGGCTCTGTTGAACATGTCATCATTATCAGACACTAACATACTAGGGATTATATGGTTGTATATGTATTGATGTATGGTTGCATATAATTGAAAATAGTAGTTTACTGTAGTTTAGCTTTATAAGGAATCTAGCTACCTTTCTTTGTATTTCTTGCTTAAGTAAAGCCACTTTTATACTTGTGGATAAAAACGAAGAAAAATTCCCTAAAATACTTTAAAAGAATCTTGAATTTCACAAACCTAGAGATGTATAAAAAGACACAATTTTTGATGAATCCGGCAAATAGTCTTCTCTTTTGCAGATATGAAAATTAGATAATTTGACGCTTGTAATTGGGTAGGTTGAATCGTCTTTGTTTTATGAGCGTCTTGTTTTATGAACGTCTGGCAAACTAGCGATGCAGTTTGTCCTTATAAATATGTAAAGCATGGGGACTTATGATCTCTCTTGTCTTCCAGTTTGTGCCTTGGTAAGGACAGTGTATTTTTTAGTTCAGTTTCTTTTCCTTTTCCCTCACTCTTTTATGCCCCACCTATTTTTCTTTCTTTTTTTTAAACCAATCTTTCCAACAAAATCAGACTGAAGTATCCATCTACCTGTAAATTGAGTCTTTCCATATTTTGGGTAAATTGTTTTTATTGAAATACTTGCAACTGTTTGAGGCTCTGGTTGATACATTCAAATGATTTTATTGGTTGGTTATGGTCCAATTGATATTGACTGTGGCAAGAATGTATGTAAATTAAGGGTGTGGCCTAGTGGTTGATATAGCCTGATTGATGGATTGATTGACGGAAAGATTCCCTGTAGAGTTTTGGTCAAAATGTTTTTGTTGCTGATGAAGTAGGACAATTTGAACTGTTGTTGGTATCAGAAAGTACGAATGTTGTTTGTTTTGGAAATATTATTTGAAAAAAATTGGGGCCCATGCATTGAAATGCATTTCTGGGTGCAAAAGCCATTGGAAACAGATGAATTCACCTCCGTTCTTACTAAGGTAAATTCTTATCAGTGTCCTGAGGTTGAGTTGTCCAGAGGTATAGCAGATTGTTATGGGCTCAAGAATGTCTGTGTCTACTTCAAGATGGGGTTGTATCCACAGTTGAAGTTCTGTTCTAGCAGTTCTAGTCAAGGACCATCTGTATGTCCCTTCCAATGATAAGCATCTTGTCAGATTCAGTCTCACTCTTCTTTTTACCTTCCCTGTATTGTTTTAAGTTTATTTTATAGAATTTTAGGGTAAATCAATTGTATTTTAATTGTACATTTGTATGATTTCAGAGGTATTTCTTTCTTTTGTAAAGTGGATAGCGGACCCTGTGGATTGTATTGGTATGTACAACTGGACATATTTTGTATAGGGGGTTTTTGTAAACAAGGTTTGCCCATGGAGGGAAAAAAAACATCAGACCCTGGGAATGTAAATACCTTTGAAGTAAATGACTGAAACTTTACAGCACATCAATAAGATTTGTAATTATTTGAAGGAAACAAACGGGGGACATAAAGAAAAAATCTTGCCCAAGTTAAACCAGATCAGAAAATAGATAGGGTTAAACGTTTGATTTTAAGACATGCATGTACAAGTTTAAATAAGGGTTTGATTTTTTAAAGGAAAGAGAAGAGTTAAAAAAGAATTCTTTGGAACGATCTGTTGCATTGAAAAAACCTTCACCTCAAAATGGGTTCCCTTGAGCAAGTTCCATATAGCTGTTGAGCAGAAAACATCGCTTGTAAAATGTTTTTACCAAGTTAAACTGATGAATCGGCCGTTAATTACATGGCATTTTAACAGGTGTCAAAACCAGGTGTATAAAACTGAGCTAATGAGAATGAAACCACATCATGGACACCTCCATCATATGCTAACTTGGTTGTTTGCATACAAACCTAAATGAGTTTAGATTGAACCCCACTTCCCTGTGGGTATGGTTCCCTTTTCAATGTGGTCTTAACCATGCTAAGTATCAATATATTTCATGTTTATTGGGGACAAGAGTTTTTCTATTTGAATTGTATTTTATTGCACTGTCCACTAACAGCGAGGCATAGCTGGCTTCAATGGTGCTACATTTGTTTATAAAAAATGTTTTCCACATTATAGCGATCCACGCTTTCTGTGGGTTCCTGTAAATTTTGTCGGCCATTTTTTGCATTGGCTCGACCCTGTAAATTACTGTACCAAATTAAAAGAAGACTCAAAAACAGAATTGAAAAAATTGTGAGCAAGTCGACCCTTAAGACAAAAAGTTCATGTCAAAGCCTTGAGTGTTGTAATAAAAACAATGGCATCAAGTCAGTCAATGTGCAGGTCATATCTTTCAGACCATTTTTTTAGTAGATAGTGTCAGGAGTTTGTTCTGTATGCTCACCTAGCTTTAAATGGTGTTTATTTTGTCTTTACGTGCATGTATTTTGTAGTGTTTGTTTTACCATTTTGAAACTGAAAGCATGGATGCTTGGTCATGATAAAATTGACATTTTGTAGTTCTAGTTGAGGTTTTAATCACATGCAAGTACACTCCCAACAAAAGTAACCCCAGTTTGCTTTAGCTTGTTTTTGTTACAGTCAAACAATAATTTCACTTTTTCTTATCCAAGCTTGACATTATTACAACTACAGTTTCCTGCTGAGATTTTGACTAAGTTTGTGTCAAATATCAAGCAGGCATTATTGGTAAAGTGCAAAAGCAGCATTGAATAAAGTATGTGTTTTGGATGCAGTCCTTTAAGCCCCAAATTATTGAGAAATTTTAAAAAGTCCTCTAAGTTCACTGCAGGCTGAGCTCTCCTTCCAACAGAAAACTAAATGTTCAGTTGCATACAAATGATAACAACTACATAATTATGTTCTGAAGAATTCAACAGTTTTTCACATGATCACGACACGAAATGTGTACATCTTAGGGAGGGGGTCCCCGCAACCTTGAAAACTTTAGTTTGTCATATTCTAGATGTTTTGCGTCTGTGGAATGAGGCATTTATTGGAAAGTTATGAATACCAGTGTTTGGTTTTTTTTTGTTTTTTTTTTTTCATGGATAATTGGTTACTGCTTTAGATGTATTGTAAAATAATTCCTTATCAGTAAGTCACATGCCTAGCTTCAGTGTATAAACAAATTTCTTTACGGGCTTTGGGAAGATTTTTTTTATTCTAATTATCAATGGACTTTTGCTTCTTTATAGCTTTTCTGTTTTGTTTTGTTTCTTGTAATTTTTGGGTTGTCTTGGAGATTTTGTTATAAATATCTTGTAAAATGGAGGATTTCTTTTATTTGTGCATAATAAGGAACGAACCCTATTGGAATTTTGGCTGGTTTGTTATATGTTTCCACCAGTAAGCATGTATACATTTGTAGATTGTTATTATTAAATACATGTAATTGCAAATACGCTAATCCTGAACATTTCTGCTACAGACCTGTACAAACAAAAAGTATAATAATGTACAAAATGTGTAAATTCCCTTGTAGCTTTGGAACAAATAATGTATAAAAGGACTTCCTACTGGGTAATCAGTTTATTGATATGATGTTAATAGTACGAGTAAGAGGTGAGATCTCCAACAGGGTGGCTGAGATTTTGGCTCCCTCCCATACTCCCTTTCCTACTTAGGAGTTTAAAATGCTCCTCAAATACTATGCAAACATTTTGTAGGAGAAAAAAAGCTGAAACAGAAATGCTCAGTTTACTTTTTATACTAGATTCCATTATTCACAGTGGCCCATTGAACTTGACTACATCAATCTTTCTTATTTTTGTTGTGAAAACCGAGTGTCCCAACACAGAAAGCTTATCCAATGTCACAACTTCTTTTAGAATTCATGCTACTGCTAAATTATAAGTCATGTGATTATTGATCATGTGACTGATGAATCCGCCACATCCTGTCTACATTTACAAGCATCTCACAATCCACAGCAGAGCTGCACTCAGTCAAATCTTACAAGCTGGGAATGACTGGGAATGACTAGAATGACAATTGGTCCAATATCAATGCCACCCTTGCTGAGATTAAACCTCTTAACGCCCTTCTGTATGAAAGAACGCATTGTAAATTTGTAGTTTATTATTTTTCTGAGTAATTTTTTGCAGAAAATATACCATAGTTGTTGATAGTCTCGACCCGTTTTTCTACGGACGGTGACTGTACAATGTATAATATCCCCTCACTCTGTACATTTGTGAACTGTTTGATGTATTCAAATTTTCGAGGATTTAGACTGACTCAAACAGTCGTTGGTTTGTCACTTGTATGTTTTTTTCCTTGCACAGAATTGAAAAGCGCAATACCTTACGGCTGTTTGAGTACATGTTACAAAAATAATCCATTTATATGAAATTAATGACTTTCTGTTCTGGCCTTTCCTTATAAAGACAAAGATATTTTGCATTTCACTAAACATTGTGAAAATAGTGCCTTGAGCTAAGAATGAATTATTTGTAATAAAACGTTGGTTTTCATTTTGAATCCTTGCATTGTACATGGTGTAACAAATTAAGAATAAATCATCGCGCATTTTTGGCGGAATTTTTTGGTATTTATAAAAACAAAGAACCTCTTTTCTGTTAAAACTTCTCACTTTTCTAATAAAACGAATACACTTGCAAATGATTGTGTTTTGGGATATAACACAGTGGTGTTAACTTGCAAATGGTCTTTTTTCCCAAGGGTGACAAGTTTCAGGAGTTGTCCGAGACAAGGGGGGGGGGGGGTATTGTAAAAAAAAATTAAAAGTGTTTTTATACCTCTTTGCAATTGTCATATATACCTGACATTGTCTTGCAGTATGCATGTGTTACTTTGACTGATCATTAAGTTTTAATGATTTATTACATATGTTCCAAATAACATTGGTTTGGTATGTCAGGTCTAACCAGTAGGGTCAGTTGAAGGTCAGTTCTTGAGCTGTTCGTGATGATTGAGACAAGTCTGAATACCAAACCATCGACCTGACTATCACCAAAAATTAGCTGGTTTTAATTTCTCAACCGGAGGCTTTACTCATATCAGGCTAGTGCCTCGCACTCATTGCAATGGGTTGCAATGGGTTGCAATGGGAACAATACAAAAGCTGATGTTCTCATGCCAGTTATTTTAGGTTTGTCTGGATGTCTTGCAATCGTTTTCCAGAGTGTTGAGGCAAAGTGTGGGATGAGCCATTATACTGTAACAGACATGGTCTCTGAAAAAGAAAACATCTATTAATTTTTCAAACAGTGATCATTTGTTTCAACGCACTCACAACACTTTGAGATAATCAAGAAAACAACACATTTTTGACATTGTACATTGGTGTATTTTCACTTTTTTTTTTTTTTTTTTTTGGCCAAACAATTAAACAATTATCATTCTAAGTTGGATTTGTAACAGTTTGGACATAGTACGAATTGAAACCAGTAATATTTGTAAATGCTACATGTACTTTCTCCCTGATATAAATAGGCCAGAGTGCCATATTTGTTAAATAACAACTTTCTGTGTATACCTGTGTCCTAAATGCTATAATTTATTTCCTATTTTATAATTGAGTTTTCTTTTTGTTTTCACTTTTGGGGAATCATAATTACTATGACTTTGTAGATTTGTGTAATTAATATAAGAGTTTTCTTTTCGCCATGCGGCAATTTTTTGGGGTCGTTTTTACCCCGCTTGTATAATTTCTTTATTGGGAGTTTCACAATAGCAGATGAGATAAAACCAGAAGTGAGTTTTCATTTTGTTTTTTAAGAAAGTCGTCTGTGAACTTTCAGCTATGGTTAATAATTGTTAATGTATTCAAAATGCAAATTGATGGCATGCAGCCAAAGTGAGGAACCAGGTTTTGATAAAGGGGAGGCTTTGTGATTTGCATTGATATTTCTACAACAGAAGAAATGAGGTTGTTCCCACATGGTATTGTGGGATGAAAGTGTAGTGTGACAAAGTAGTGTAATTGGACAAAGGAGTATGCTGTGCAACGCCGTTGTGTCCAAAGGGTGAAAATAAAAGGTTATGTGTAAGAATTTAGAGAAGTTGTCGTAAAGCCAAAATGCATTGTAATTGCCTAGCTTTTTTAAACACACGCTGATCTGTACTGCTAATAGCACCCGCATTTGTGTCGCTGACAAAGAAGAAAGAAATCGTGTCCTCTGCTAGGTTTGACTTATTTACTCAAAATAAACTTCCCGCTTTTGCAAATGTGACCCTGCGTGTCCATGTGTGATTCTTACATAGTACTGTTAGGAAGAACTATCTTTGGTTGAGGGGGGCACCTGCATTCCCCTTCTGACCCCCACCACTGACAAACCAATTCCCCCTGCCCCCCCCCATTTAAGAAAAATGTCCTGGCTACACAGCTGTTTAGAGGACACCCCCCCCCTTTTCATAAATAATGACTCTGGTTTGCCTGTTGATATGAAATGAAGGGCAGACGCGCTACACACAGACCATAGCTTTACCAGAACTTTATGCTCATGCTCATGGTAATATTGTAGTCGGATGCCGGCATACATCCATTGCCAATGCAGTTTGATCATCAGGCGCTGCCTTTTCACCATTTACAGGATAAGATAAGCAAGAAACTCAAACATGCAACTTTTCAGCTGATCAGCCGAGTTCCTCTTTCTTTGAAAATAGTGACACAGAAAACTTGAAATCTGTATAGGCTTGGCTATTTCCTTCCTCCATTTTAAATTTTATTTCAGAGTTACATGTATGTGATCTGAAATTTCTCAGATTCATTCAAATTTATCATGAGTTACAATCTTGCAACAAATAGTTAATGGCCTGACTTTGAACCCTAGCTGAGCTTTTTCTAGAAGGCTAAATGGCAACCCTAAACACAACCCACAATAAACAGGTACAATGGTGTAACAGAAGCAGTCTTTGAACCCTGGCTGAGCTTTTTCTAGAAGGCTAAATGGCAACCCTAAACACAAAATACACTGGTGTAACAGAAGCAGTCTTTTTCCGCAGATATCCTCCTTTTTAGTCTCGTTCACTAATCAATTCATTTTTCTCCCCTCTTCCCACCATTGATTCTGTCCTTTGTGCTTCTAACCTCTTGTCATGCTTGTGGTCTACTCCCCCCCCCCTCTCCTTTGTTGTTCATCCCTCTCTCTATTTTCATTTATTCCACTTGAATGCTTCTGTACACTAGTATACCTGTTTGAAAGACTCTGCTAGGGTCGAAACATCAAGCCATTAACTATTTTTTGCATTTAATCCATAGGATCTTTTGGTTTGTAAGCAGTTTACAACAGCTAATTCTATTTTCTCGTGTATTACAATCTTTTAATATTTTAAGCTTTATATATAGTCACCGATGGCAACAAGCTTTTTGTTTTTTTACAGCAAGAAAGCATTACTTACTTGTCTATGCTTACTTGTGTGCCTTTCTGAGCAGGCTACCTTAATTCACTGCAGCCACCAGAGAAACTTCAATCCAATGTTTGCTTCAATTGCCCTCAGTTATCATGAGAAGTAAATCCATTGACAAGCAGTCTAAATTTAAGACTTTAAAGTTTAATTTATCAGGTCTTTGCTTTAAGGTGTTGTTTCTTGGCCTGACCAAACAGTCTGGTTACATTTTATAGATAATGTACACTGTACAGGATTGGTAACTTTCTACATTTTAAACAAATTTATATTGTGTTTTAATACATCCCAATACCAATCCACACGAGAAGTACACACATCTCTGTCTGAAATATTGTTATAATCAAGTAAATAGTGCTTATTTCATTTGCCATTAATTTGATCTATAAAAACCAATATACATTTTGTAACATACATTTAAGCAGAAATATGTAGAAAGTAACAGTGGTATAATATACAATGTACAAATTACACAAAACTGCTCTATTTTACTTCTATGAAGATACAACTCTTTTAAATCTGTTTAAATCAATTTAAATAAATCAAGGTCTGAAATTGGATTGGGCTTTCGTGACAGATATCTAACCCATGATTGCTACATACTATTTGAATATGAAAATGGTAGAAGTATCAATATAGAAACAATAAAGATATAGAGAAACTATTTGAATTTGATTTTCTGTAGGTGCACCCTGTTAGATAAAGTCTCATAACAGTTAAAATGTAAGTAATCAAAAATACTAAATACAAATGTTATTCAGTAGTTTTGATTACTTAGCCTTTCATTGCTATGAAAAAAACATTTTCATTTATTTATTTATTTATTGCAACATCTTTATACAGGATGAAAAGATCAGCAAAAGCTTATTTACATAAATGTCCTGTTTTACATAAATAGCCAACATAACACAACAGGGAAAAGGTCTTGGAAGTCCTTATCATAGCCACTTGAAATAAACACGAGTGTGCATTGCAGCATTTTTTTCTTTTCTGTTACTTTTATTTGGGGTCCATGGTCCAGGACCTTCCCCAATTACAATCGTTCCAACAGGAGTCAAATTTCCAAAAAGGTCAGCGTCCATCTTGGAAAAGGGCCTTTGTGCTTGTGAACAATTTGACATTTTTCTTTTCAGAACCTAGGTAGGCTGGTAGGTTACCCAAAGTTTGGAGTCCACAACAGGGAACATTGTAGGATCATCAACAATTCAATCAACTCTGACATCTGTGATTTGGATTTATCAATCAAGCCACTTAGGCCTATGTATTTTTGAAGCCCTCACAACTCAGTGAGAGCTTCAAAAAACATAGGCCACAACTTAGTGAGGGCTTCAAAAATACATAGACCTAAGTGGCTCGATTGATTCATTCACAAAGTGCCCCCTTCTCGGTCTACAATACTGGATGTTGTGCAGGATACCAATAATCAGTGGTCTGATATGTATTGCAATACTAAAAGTATGGAAGTTCTTCTGCCAAAACAACTTTCTTGTTTGGTCAACTTCAGTACTGTTTTAAAAGTCATGTTACTGTTTGTTATCTTCGGTCAATATCTTGCAGACTAGTGTTGACAACTACATTTGTAAATTGTGGTCAAATGAAGTTAATGGTCAAAGTTGACCATGCTGTGATACGATTACATGCAGCTCTTTGTGTTTCTTTTAAATGACCAGTGATTTGAACTTATGGATCGAGAGAGTGGATCGGTATCAAACGTATTCATGTACGATGCAACACTTGTTGTGGAACTTGTTGTGTCTTCAATCCTTGAGAACCCAGAACTGACTTTTTCAAAGTGTTGGGTTATGTGGTTCTGAGACATCAGAGAGCAGGCAGTAGATGCCATCAAGTGACCTGCCATTGATGGTGCAGGTGGCAATAATGCCTGGTCGGTTGAGGTGACATTACAGCCAGTTACTGGTCTTAAGTCACAATTGTCCTCTTGCAGCCATGCCCTTTTTGTCTGCTTGGCATTGTTAATCAGGGAGGGTCTTTGAGTGACAATTGGCCAGTCTCTTTTGCCAACAGTAGTGGATAATCCAGAGCAGTTACTAGATACTTTACTGCAGCTGTTTGTCAGTATTAAGTGACCAGCCAATGATGGTAGCCGTGGTGCCTGGTCTGTGGTGGTAATAATATCTGGATCTAATGGTGGCCATGGTTTGTGACGTAGTTCATGGTTAATCTGCGTACGGTATCCTTTGACATGGTTCCCAATAGGGCCACACTTTGACATCACTGTGGGACTTGGGGTGAAACCTCTTCTTTCATGAATAGTAAAAGATCCAGCACTGCTGGAATCGCATGGATATTCTGTTGCCATTGGTGATGTCAGAGGCACCCTTGATGGCTGCACCCAATGTCTTGTAGTATCATGGTTAGGACTGTATGGTGCGTTGGAGAAGTTATAATCATCTACCGCAGTATTGACATCCCACCTGTCTTGTGTGTGGTTAATGTCAGCATTTGGTGATGGGGCAAAGATGTCTCGACTCACTGTTTGCAGCTCCAACCGTTTACGTTGATTGCCTGTAAAAATCCGTGTGATGTAACTCTCTACCTGAGATCTGGGTCTTGGAGAGAATGTTGTAGTTATCCGTGCTCTATCAAAGAAAGCAGAGGGTTTGGCTCGGATATTTGACTCATGGTGACGGCTGTTGTGACTTGGGATTCTCTGTGATACAGATGATCTAGTTGTCTGAAATCCTGTTGATGTGGATGCTGCTGATAGGTGACCTGTCATGGACACGTCATGACGATCTGGTTGATGTGTAATTGACTGTCTTGGACTGCTCCTAACCCTGCTGAAGTATATTCTTCCCTGGGACCACAGTGCCAGCATGCTGTGCCTTGAAATGCTACGCTGTGGCACTATGGAGCGTCCAGGAGTGACAGGCAATCTTGGAAGAGGCGATGGATGTCTGGTGGTTAGGGCAGTGGGATTTGGCAATTGCGCAGACACCATCGGACGGGATTGTTTGTACATTCTGTATTTTCGGTAAGATTTGTAGCTGAGAACCACTGAACAAATAATGAGCAAGCCTACAATTACACTTGTCACAGTTAAATTGGTCCCTACCATGGATTGTATTGGTGTTTTACCGGTGGCACTGTTCATTGATGAAGCTGTGTACCTACTTGTCAATGTTCTTGCATTTGTCAGTGATTGTGGAGAAACTGTCTCACAGATGATCAATAATTGCCTAGAGAGTCTTTCATTTCGGAGGTTCACTGGTGTGCTGCAGGCGGCAACGTTATTGTTTACACCAATGCTGTTGGATACCTCCTGCTGCTTAATGTACCAGTCAAGCAGTGGCTCAATGGACTCACACTCACAGTCAAGAGGGTTGGATGACACATTGATATCAAACTTATAGTTATTGGAGCTCAACTGTAGGTTCAGAAACCTGTTCAATTTTGTAACGCTATTTAGATGAAGATCCAACACATCCAGTACACGCAAATCATGAATGGCCGACACTGACACAATTTCATTAAATGACAAATTTAAATACATAAGACTCGCAAGATCCCGGAAGGCCGACATCTCCATAACTTGAATCTTATTGTGGCTTAGGTCTATCTTCTTTACTGTCCTCAAACCCTCGAAGGTGTTATTCAACAGTGTTGTTATGACATTGTTCGAGAGGTTTAACTCTTCCAGCGTCTTCATTCCTTTGAAGGATCCATTGCTGATGTTCTGTATGACATTGTTGGCTAAGTAAAGTCTCTTAACACGGGGGAGATCAAATACCCCACTTTGGATTTCTGTGAGTTTGTTGTTATCTAGATTCAATACTTTTAATCGCACAAGTCCATCAAATGAACCCTGTTCAAGTTTTTGCAGTTGGTTACCTTGGAGATAAAGCCTCTCTGTCAAGATTGAGAGGTTAGTAAAAGTTTTGCTGAAGATCACTTTAATTACATTTCCAGCCAGGTAGAGATGGTCGTTCAACCCAGATAACTTGACAAAATCTTGGCTGCTAATATTTTCAATTCTGTTTTCTGTTAAGTCGAGGGAAACCGCCTGATCGCAGTTTATAAATCGGGGAATTTTTTGAAGATTTTGTTCTGCACAAATTATTGCCCTGTCCCTAGGTAACCCACATCTTGTATTACATTCAGAAGTGGCTTGCAGAGAATGTAATGCTAGGAGTGTCCAGACAAGCAATAAGGTGCTTAGATAGAATTTTAAGAACATTGTCGCTGCTACCTTAGACCAGTCGGACGACGTTGAGTCCAATTCAATCCAATTGGCATTTATTTGTCGGGATTAAAAGTAGTATCGTCGGAGTGTAGCAATCAATTTCCTCAAATATGGCCGAAGGTGATGAGCTTTGGATACACTACACTGTGAATTTATATCCATACCAGGTATAGTAAAGTATTGAAATTGACAGCATAGCAACAGCATTTCAAATGGAGACTGTTATTTATGTCAAAAGTGATCAACATGGATTTCAGAAATGCAGAAAGTCACAGTTTCAGCCACCATTATTCAAGAACTCAATATTGCAATCCAAGTTGTCCAAGGTTGCATCTCTTTGTCAGAAAGGACAACTCCTGAATGGCCGGCAGGACTTCAATAACATTCGACCACTTGGGTGACAGTTTCCTTTCTATCCTGTGTGATTGTGCAGTAGTGAAAGGTGCAACTTTCCAGAAAATCTCAGTGATAGTTTGGTTTTCTCACACAGGATGTAAATATGCAACTTTCAAATTCTAGTTTAGTTTTGAATATGTACAGACTAAATTAAAATGATCAGTAAGAATAGCTACAATAGTAAAAGTAGCGTGATTGACAATGGCTCTACACGGAAGTATTCTATGCCAGCTGTTTCGATTCTCACCATTAAAGGTTTCACATGATGGACAGAAGCAGAATACTAAAATAAGGTTTTTAGAAAGAAAAGGGGTGTAGCATTTGTACACATTTACCATTGGTGGCATTTTTTAAGATTTCTGGAATGCAGAGGAGTGCTTGAAAATTTTGCCCCCAAGTTGGTGAATTACTGCAAATAATTTGGTGGGTCAGGAAGAGGGCATGATGGACATGGGGCTAGGGTTGAGAACTTGAGCTTTTCTCTAGACTGCATTCAAAGACAAAAGGATATCATGGCCGAGCGGTTTGGAGCATCAAATTCAAGTTGTGGTGGTTAATTCATCAGAGTGTGGGTTCGAATCCCAGTCATGACACTTGTGTCCTTGAGCAAGATGCATTACTATAACTGTTTCTCATCACCCAGGGGTATAAATGGGTACCTGCGAGGGTAGAGGTTGATATTGTGGTTGAAAAAGCCTTTGAAGCACCACAGCAGCTCTGGCTGTAAACTCCCCAGGGAGAAAGATTAGAGGGATGTTATTGGTCCATGACCAGGACACTAATGTAAAGCGCATTGATAAAATGCGCTATATAAGAGGTAGTTATTATAACTTTTACTATAAAACTAGAGCTCAGTATTCTTAACAAGTCAATTCATTATTGTAGAGCTCTGCGTGCCAGTGATTATAACATCGGTCCAGTAAACTTACAACCAGACAAGCCCGGTGGTCTTGCGTTTTTTCAACTCATTGTGTAATATTTTTGTGAAAAATGTTGACTAGGAATCTGATAAATATCTGTCAATTCTCTTCAGTATCGAAGTACACTACACATTTAAGACAAATGGGATAGATTTTTTCTTTGTGCTGGTTCAACTCATTTGGATTCTGGTCTTGTAAAATAAATTCTGGTCTACTAGCTACTGGCCCTGCCACACCTCTGTATTGATGTTCCTTCCATAGGGTTCTTGAGGGAAACCCTCTGTTTGTAATTTATCACTTCAGCAACTTTACCACTAAGCAGTATTTCTATCTATTTTGCCTCCTTAAATCCTTTTTTGGAATGAGTAAATTTACCTTTATCCTGTTGTCTTCAACATAAAACATTTGAACTAACATGATAAAATGAAATTGTTACAATCTCATTTCAGTAAAAACAATGAAAAAAAGGTGATCTGTCAAGGCGTGCATTTGATGTTACCCATTTTGAGTGTGTAACCAAAACAAGCAAAAAGTGGAGGATTGGCACTGGTACGACCTATGAACAGCCAAATTAAAAATCAAAACTAAGCATATATTAATTTGTGTATTGATTACTGATCGTTTACAGTAAAATGCTGCTATAACAAATGCAGCAGGGTCCATGAAATTTGTTCGGTATAGCGGTCCTTTGGTAAAGCAGTTTTTGGCCCCAAATGATCGAACCAAAGCCAAGAAGGCGTCGGCGAGCAACAAGCAGTGAAGTGCGCCCTCTTTTGACTTCCCCAACGATCCAGCACCCTCTAGCCTTCTATTGAACACTTTTTTATGGTAATATATTATGGTGCATGTATTTAAATATTGCAAGATAAATACAAAATACATGTAATAATAAAAGAAGATTATCAAAAAACTAAATAATGTGTTTTATTATTTTTATATATATTTGGTATGATTTTAGTTTATTTAAGGCTATAACTTATTTTACTAATTTCGTGAACATAAACTTCAAAGTCTTTGTAAATGTAGGGCTATGTAAAAAACTATAACCAAAAACCATTACACATCCAAGAGCAACATTAAAAGAAGTGAAAGGCCAAAAAGGTATAAAATGTAGTTTGCTTTCCCAGGTCCTTTGGTATTTTTCTTTGGTGTTGTTTTTTGCTTGCTTTTTTTTTTTTTTTTTGGGGGGGGGGGGTTTCAAAACTAAAGGAATTAAGCAAGACCTTTTTATTTTATTTCGAAATGAGTTGGTTCTTTCTTTCCTTTTCAATGAATGGGGGGGGGGGTTATGGCAAGATTGATTTATTCTATTGTTTTCAACAATTGACAGGTGCACAGTTTTCTCTTTTTTGAATATGGGGTGGTTTTATAGCTTAACTTTTGAAATCAAAAGAATGCAGAAAGTTACTACTTTATTGTAAATGCTTTAACTGCACATTTTTATTGCAAAATATCTCGGGGGTCTGGATATGCTGCAGCCCCTTCCTTTTACTTTTGTGTGGTGCTTCTCACACCTCCAAGTGTCCCTGCACCTCAGTGCTTCAATTTATCCCGCTGGCATTGTGTAGTTTTCCTATCTGCGGCATCCATTTTTGCCATTGTTTGGTGTTCTCACAAGAATGCAAAATTGACTCTTTCACTTGCATGTGTCCATTCAAAAGGCATCTTACGAGTGGTTTAATCTATCAGTATCAGGTAATTAAAAGAGTTTCAAACCTTAGCTAAACAGAGCTGGATTTCCTTTCTATTCAATGGTAAATAACGCCTGCCAATCATTCTCAGCCGTGCAAGGTTATTTGTTCCCTTTCAAATGCTACTTTTAGACCATATACAAGATTGACTTCTACTTTGCGTCTGAAAAATAACATTGTCCGTCGGGCACATATTGTGGCAAATGTTCAAAATACGTTTTGTGCACAAAACTGAGAGCTAGTAATGTTTGGTACAGCCGATTGTTATTGCGGTGTTTGTTTAGCAGAGTTCTACCTGTATTTTATTTATGTTTTCTTTAAAGGGAAAAAGCCATTGTCTTTTTACTTTCATTTTCATCTTGTACTTTCTCAAGTCACATTGGTACTTCAACCAGCCAGTCATACTACATACATGTAGTATCATGAATAACCATTCATTATAGCATTGTTCATCAATATGCAGTATTTTTTACTGCATTAGGGCGTGTGTGGAGTGTGGACCAAATTGACCTGATACGAAACAAGTAACACAAATGCTTTTCTCATTTTTGTTATTTTTTTTATCAATTTAGCCATTGATACAAGAAAACACCAGTCAATCACAATAAGATAAAACTGTAATTGTGATGCAAGAAAATTTGCAATTGGAAGCACCCTCGTACAGTAAAAATAGCTATGGCAGAAAACAACAGGAGTTCCACAGGGCAGTGTTTTGGGGCCACTCCTTATCAGTCTACATGTAGCTCTTTGTTGAGTGATTTAACAACATTTTTTACCATTGCCAAGTTTTTCATTCATGTACATGTCAGGTCAGGGTGCATTTATTAAACGTACCAAGTATGGGGTGCTTTAGTGCAGTATATTCCAGCCATGTCAGCACCCCACTCCAAAAAGTTGGAGGTGCTGCAGCACCTGCAGCACCTACAGCTACCCAATTTAATTTTCAAGTTGTCCAAGCTGCAATCCCCCAGCCCCCTGATCCAAACAGGTGGTGCTGCTACAGCACCTCCCCCCTTCTTGCAGGCCTGTGTGCCACACTGGGCTTAGTACTGGGACCTACCCTGTTTCTCCTTGTTGATGAAGTGAAGTCTACCATCCCAACTCTTCCCTATTTGATTGACCATGAACAATTTGAAAAAAATGCTTTAAAATGCCAACTAATATCCAGCACTTGAAACCCAAACCATTAATTCACAACCACACAATTTCCAACCACACCATAGAATAGAAAGGATGCTGAGTCACACATTGGCGTCACTATCTCTAGTGACCTCACATGGAAAGAACACATTGTTAAACAAGATCAACAGCTTGCAATCCAGGAGCGATCTTGGACCCTGCACTAAAGACATCAAGTAGAAGGCGTGCCAAGCTCTAGTCCGACCTCAACTACAGTCATGCAGCAGCAGCATAGAATCCATGTGGGTAATATCATCAAGCTCAGTGCAGAGACAAACATTTATTGTACATAGATTCATCTGTAGGGAATATGGCAGGCACACAAGCTTAACAACTTTGCTGAGCCAACTTGATCTGGATTCTTTGGCAACAAGGCGCCTGATGAGTCAATGTACAATAATCTTCAAAATCCACTACAATCTTTTTATTCTCACTGTCCATCTGTCCTCATCCAAAACCTGGAAGAGCAGGCCATTATCCAAGATACCATCCAATTCCAGCTATTTGTGACTCCTATAGATTCTCTTGCTGTAGTGAAAACAATACCAAACTGGAACAGACTGCCAGCTAAGGCAATATCTTCACCGTCTACTGCAGTCTTCCAATCCACGGCTGTACTGGCAGTGAAGCAACAATCCTACCCACTGCCACCTATCACCATCTGTAGTCAGATGAGGAAGATTTTTACTTGCACCTTTCTTTTCCAATTTTGCACCCCACAGACTGAACATTATTTATTATCCTCCCTCCATCGAGCATATGATTAGGAAGAAAGCAAGAATGTATACGAAAGCAAAGACATCTAGATCTAGAATCAATTAGGACCACCTACATGTAAGTAATTCCGGAAGAGTGTGCAGAAGATCTGTGTCTCCTACTAGTCATACACCAACCACATGCTGACTGACCCTAATGGCAAACAATTCTGCCACTTCATTAAAACCTACTTGCAAAGCGGCACTGGTATCTCGATCCTGAAACACAATCACTAAGAATGTCTCTGACAATAAAAGGGCAAGCCAACATTTTAAACACACAGTTCAAATCTGTGTTCACTTCAGGAAGTCTCTCCAAGATGCCGTCAATGGGTGAGTCTCCCTTTCCTGGCATATGCATGTTTGGAAGGTGTGCTCAAGTTGCTGAAAGCTGCGAGGATCGTGAAAGAATATGATTAAAGATATAACAGACCAGCAAGTACTGTAGTGGAATGGACAGATGCTCTCACAGGAGTCCCTCAAGGTACAGTTCTAGGACCACTATCATTTCTAACATTCATCAATGACATACATCGGATCTCCATCTCATCATCTATTAATTCCCCTCTTCCCTGAAGAATGTTTGTTGCAAAACACTACAAAAAGATCTTGGTTTGCTGAATGCATTGTCGGCAAAGTGACAGATGAAATTCAATGCAGACAAATGCTATGTGATGCAAATTTCCCACCAGTACCAACAACATCAGCTGTGACTACCACTCAGGCAAAGATGTATTTACATTCAGTTAAAGAACATCCATATCCCGGTCTAACTTCACATCCAAACTCTCCTGGTCTAGGCCCACATATCAAACATTACACTGAAAGCCAATTGAATGCTAGGACTCATCAAGAGGAACCTAAGACAGTGCCACCCAAAATTGAAAGAGCAGGCCTACATCTCCCTTCCGAGACAAAACCAAGAATATTGCTCTACTGTCTGGAACCCCCATCAGCAGACCATGATCAACCAGGTAATTCACCAGGGCTACAGTGGGCTTTACTCCAATCCAGAAGGGAAGCAGCTACCTAGATAATGTATGCTGTACAAAATGTCCCACAGCCTTTTCTACAACTAACACAAGTACTACTAGTACTACAGATTGAGAAACATACATGTACCACCATTAAACCACCTACAAAATTCCTGCTCCTCATGACCCATTCCTTGAAGAAGAACATCTACAACTAACACAAGTTCTCCTTCATGCCCATAGCAGTCAGTACTTTTTAGTCCCTGCAGACGTCATTACCACCATCATTGGGTGTCTTCAGGTCACACATCTACACTCATTTCAGCTCAAAGATTTTGATTGGCCATGGAGCTATATACCAAGAACCATGAGCAAGAAGAATATTAACTATGCAATGCATATTAACCAAGTTTAAATTACATCAAATTACGATAATGTTGTAAGATCTAAAATTGAAAAAAAAAACTTTAAAAACTCAGTTTTATATTTAAAAATGGAAAATCAAATCACCTTTTTTACTTTTTGAAGTTTAAATGGAAAGTTTGCCATTCTTCAGTTCGTTGGCATTCCAGCCCACAAGGCACAACACAAGTCTTTGCTTCTCCGTCAGTCGATTCTGTGGTTGATAATGATTGCACCACATAAGTCAAAGTTTTCAACCTGGCAAAGATGGTCAATAACAAAGTAATAATTTCAACATTATGTTTTTTCCTGGTGTACCTGTTTACAATCGTCCCAGCAATGGTTGGGACTGGTCATTCTGTCCTTGCTTATGGTCATACCATCGAGGTAGCTATTTCTGCCTCCATTGTCATACCCACTGAACCAAAGTCAAAGTAGCCGCGCACCTCGTACGTCACTACTTCCGGTTGGTTGGTTCCTCATCGTCGTCAATATTTTCTTTTTCTTCCATGCATCAACAGAGGGCGTTAAGAAATATTTCCGGAAAACAACTATCGAGAACTAGTCTGGTACTGCCTGGTAGCGAAATGAATATACAGCAGTACTAAATGTATGATGTTAAATGATTACAGGCACCAGACAATTATTCTAGAGTTAAACAAATCTCATGTGCTGCCGGCCCGTGATCTCCTGATCTACGTTCAAAGACAGACATAATCATGCAGGTTTGTTTGGGGGTTTTATGGAAACTTTTGTTGTATTGTAGGTTAGGGAGTTCAACAACGTTAAATGTCCCTATTTAAAAAACGTACAGCCCTGTTTTAGCCTTGTGTCTTGAATGTGTTACAAACGATCACTCAAAACCTGAAAACCCAAACCCAAATCTCGATTTATTTCCTTATTTGGGCGTATGACACAACTGATGATGAGTGGCCTGTGGGTGTACCGTGTAGGCAGCATGCAGGGAATACGTCCACACCATTTCAAAAAAAGGAGTACAGAGTTTAAATAGTACTAGTTTGTACGTAGTGTACAACTGTACTGTGCTACTGCTACTGCTACTGCTAGATTAGAGTGGCTGTGTGGGGGTGGGGCTAGGTTATGGATTGGAAAGGTAGAAATAGTTTCGCTGGTAAATTAATATAGTAATACATACTCTTGTCGTTGACCAGTTCCGGATCACTTCAACTTTGCAATAACAACATGTAATTAAGTTACTTTTCACATTGCTAATTTCTGTTGATACATGTGAAGAATAACATAGATCAATAAATTAACCCCAAATTTAGAGGTTTTTTTGGCGCTGCTGTTGAAGACACACTTAAAAGGCATTCACTGGAGAAAGGAAGTCAATGCCCATGCCCATGCCAACAGTAACACACTTTTCTGAAGTTTGTGTCCTTGGGATGTCCTTGGGATTAAACAGTTTTATGTATGCTACTGATTTGGAATAGAATAAACCAATCTGAACTGATTAAACAGATGACGATAGCCTCTTCAAAAGTATTCATCTTTTTTTCAATGGATACTTGGAGAGTTTGATGACATGTGTTTGTTGAAGGTGTGAAAGATGTTGCAACAAAAACAATGTGAATTCAAAAAGTGATCCGGAACTGGTCAAACGATTGTAGTACTAACAACTACTACTAGTACTAGTCATTACTTTAATTTATATTATTAATCGTATTTAGCAACAGGAAAAAGGTTGTATCTTCCTGATTCCTGTAAAACTAAAATTACTGAGAAACACCAGACTACTTCAAAACGGTGAGACGGGCAGGAAGGCGTTTCCTTGAATAATTATAACAAACAAAATCTGATATCACTTTCTGTTTAGGCCGTTTTCAACTTCTCGGCTGGACGTTTTCCGGTGTTTTCCGTTAATTTTATTTTTACATGAACCAGGAAGTTAAACCTTTACCTTATGATTATAAAATATATTTCCAAAGGTTGTTTGTATGAGGAGACTTTTTGATAAGGCGTGTTGGCCTTTTATGCATGTCAGAAAATGTAACGTGAGTAACCAATTTTGTGTGCCTTGTATATCATACATAACACATTTTTCTGGATGTCATCTTTGGTGCTTTTTAAAAGTAGGTCTAGGTATACTCTATATATCTAACATGGGGTTAACAGTTATTAAACTGTTTTAGTAAGGTAATTACAGTCCAAAGAAACTCAAAAGTACATCAAAAACGTAACGTGTGTAACCTTGGAATTGCCCTACTCATTGTGTGTTTACCCACATCTTGAAATGAAGAGTTTGATACTTTTCATTTAGGATTTATGAAGCAGCGCTTCCATGAAAGAATAAGAGAGGCTTAAGACAAACATCAATTTAAGGAATTTCATTTGTCTGGGCAGATACCATAACAAACTAGTATAACAATCTCAAGTTGGAAGAAGAATATGTAGCTCAAATCTTCCTAGTGAAAGGAAGACTTGGACAAGTTGAATACAGTGCAAACAGTGATAACTTTGGATATTAATTCATGTTCAACCGTATGCTAGTGTTTTTGTGTGAATTTGGAAGGTGTTTTTTTCTGTAGTTTTCCGGTGTTTTCCGTAACACCGTTGGCAAAACCACAAAGGAAGTTTGAAAACCAGACTTAAAATAAAAGCTTTAAGTTTACAATTGTCAGCACTGTCTGATGATAGACGTACACATGTATGGACAGTGCCGATAGTAGTGCTTACCAATATTAGTACTATAACAGTTGCGATAATCCTTTCAACCTCCCGGCAGTCTGCAGTTATCGCAAAGTCATATTACTACCACTGTTGGTACTTTTATGATCAAGCAGAATTTTGAAGAATGAATGCCACATAATATTAATAAAGTAATACTAAAATGTAACGCCACTGCTGTGGGCTTTTTCAGGTTCTTGGCCATTGGCTGTAGGGCCAAGAAGCCAAGAAAGCCCAGAGCGGTGGACAATGACAACCAAGGACCATCCAGTGGGTTTCAACAGAAACAGGTTTTTTTATGCCAAACTTTCACCCACCATTTCATTTAATTGAGATTTATGAACACAATTGTATTATCACTTCACAGAACCCCAATGAAGACACAGAATGGAACGATATCCTGAGAGCAAAGGGTATCATTCCGCCCAAGGAGGCTGAGGTGACTGAAGATGACATCTTGGGGATGATGGAGCAAACAGTCAAGGAGAAGACAGAAGGTAAGGGGTGTAGTCAGTTTGTTCCTGTTGGGAGGGATGAAGCCCTGGGTAGGAACTATGGCAGCTATAACCGGCACTGGATAGAAATTTCATTAATTGGTTTTGTAGTCATTACCAAAGGAAGACCCTACCTTTGATTACCTTGTGTAGAAATGCAGAACAAGTATGTAGTATTTTAATCCCTACCAAAAGAAAGGTAGTCCAAACATCAACAGTTTTTTAGTCACTATTTGATAAATTTCAAGTAAACTCAGGCAATAATAATATTCTTAGGACATCCTCGATTGGAAATTATTATGGAATGATCTGAAACTAGCCCAACAGTACAATTGATGAAAGTGGCACAGAAAGGTCTTCAATAACAGCACCACACCACTGATAGCAATGCACGACACAACACTGGAAGAAAGTTTACACAGTACTATTATAACAAGTACCTTGTCAACATACATCAAAATCCATTTGCCCACTTATGATTGTAAAGCTTTCAAAACCCATTGATATTGTTAAAAACATCTGTGCTGTATTAAGAAGTCTCAAAGTAAAATGATAATCATTCTACTCACCCACACCCTTAGCTCAATGACTTCAGAGGAGAATCCTGTCACAACATCTTCACTTAAACAGTACGATGGCGTCTTCCATTCATGTAGCCTACCCAAACAACAACTACAAGTACAACTCTAAAGCCTATAGAGGTCACTGACCAACTCACATACACCACTGCTCTCCTTTAAAAGTGGTCCGCAAGCCAAATGTCAGTTAAAACACCCGAGGACCAGTCAAACTTCACTCCAAGTGGTGCGGCTGGCTAGTTCAGTTTGAAAAGCATCTCTATTTAATCTGAAATATGGACAAATGTAAAAGCTGACAGATGAGTGAAGCGACAAGCTTACTGGTCCTGCTGGCTAGGCACTGAAAAAGATAAGGGGCAAACTCTGAACACCCTTGGATTATTAATGCACTGAGTTTAATAATTGATTAAAAGGGTAATTTAAAGGCAAACATGTAAGTCCTGAGAATGGTGAGATGGTTTTTATTGACGGGGGCTGATGACATTTATTTTTTAAATCATTAAGGATACATGGGACCCAACAAAGAGGGCCACAGCTTCTAAAACTTAATTTTTATTTTATTTGATACAATACAATATGAAGTTGTGATGTGCACTGTGTTCATAACCACAGGGAAGGCAATGGAAGGCATGACGTTGGATGAGTTGGATGAACTGGAAGATGATGAAGATGAAGAAGTCCTTCTACAGTACAGGTGAGGAACTACACGCCAAGATCCTACTCACAGGAGCCATAGAAAGAGCCATCATTATTATGAAATATTTAATAACTTAAGTGACATTGATCTGACTACTAGACAAACAAAATGGCTTTTCATTGGTACAATTCACCCATGATGGTAAATGAGTCTCAATTTGGTTTCCCAGACAGCAGAGGATAGCTGAAATACAGAGACTTCAAAGAAAGGAAAAATACGGTGAAGTGAAGGAAATATCAGCTCAAGACTACGTCCAGGAAGTCAATAAGGCAGGAGAAGGAGTTTGGGTTGTACTTCATTTATTCAAGCAGGGGTAAGTAAAAGGAATGGAGCAGCATTGGTTTCTGAACAAGTACACGTTGATCAGGCGGCTCAGTGCCTTTTACCTCTGTGGGCCTTGGTTCGAATCCCACAGACCAGAGCCTTGCATGTGGATTTGGTTTTCAGTCCCTACTGTGTGGGTTTTCCTCCATTTGGGGTTTTCCTCCCAAATCTAAAACTGAACATCTCTTCTTCTTTCCTATTCATCCTGCTATTGGTGCTAATTGTACTGTTGGATGTGTAATAAAATATAAATACACGTTTACTAATCCTATAATTATTTTGTTTATGAATCCAAACATGATGAAAATTTATCTTGTCCTTCGGATAGGACAGGTGAACAAGAGCTATAAACTTACCACAGAACTTTTCGCTTACGGTGCCTTGTAAAGCGAATGATTAAATGGGCTGTAAGTACAGAAACCAGTGGTAAGGTGCCATGAAATTTGGCCCTTCAGCGCACTGATCAGTTCTGTCATGGACGTCACTATTTAAATGTAATTGAGGTTATGAATAATGTTTGATAACCATTCAACCAAATTTATATTTTTAATCATAAAATCAAATATGTATTTTTGAATCGTATTGATTTTGTTAGTAATGACATAGTTCTTTGTTACAAACTCCTTTTTAAACTTGATGCCTTTATCTCCCACAGGATTCCCCTGTGTTCCCTCATCAACCAGTACCTCACACAACTCGCTGCTAAATTTCCTGCCACAAAATTTCTCAAAAGTGTCTCCACGACGTGTATACCCAATTACCCAGACAAGAATCTTCCCACGCTCTTTGTGTACTTTGAGGGGGAGCTCAAATCACAAATCGTTGGCCCAGTCGATTTTGGCGGGATGAATTTAACAATAGAAGGTGAGCCATCAAGTGTGCTCTAGTGGTTTATTCTTGTGACTCATGTGGAACATCTCACATTGGTAATAACCTATGCCAACTTGAACACTGGTCATCAAGTTTGGGCATATTCACCAAAAGGGAATGGGATTGGAATAAAATTGGGTGCATACATGCTACTCCAAATCAATCTCAAGTTATCTTTGTTTTACCCTCGGGAAAGTCAGGAAGATGATTATTATCATTAGCCTTTAAAAAACTATCCAAGGCTATATTATTATTTGTGTTTTACCCATACACCGATGTGTGCAAAGCACTGTATGCTCGGTACTTTCACAAGTCCTGAAATCCACAGGCATATTACTTGATTGGGATTCGAACCCATAACCTTTGTCTTTCTAGAGCAGATGTCTTACCACTAGACCAATGAGATTGCCTCAGGTAGCTAGGGACAGTTCAAATCCTATATTTTAGCAGCGGGTTCCGCAACAATTTAAGCCTACTTTGTATATAATCTATCAGATTTTCTTCTTTTGGTCATGGGTCAAATATCACTGATCATGAACTTGGACATAAAGTTTGCTTTCTTGTCAATTATAAAGCATTTTTAAGTTTGAAGACTCTTCTTAAAAGCTCTCAATATTATATTTCTCAACAGAGTTAGAATGGAAGTTATCTGAAATGGGTGCTGTACTGTCTACCCTTGAAGAGAAACCCCAGCCCAAGACAAGAACAACACTCAGCTTCGCAGGCGGTCGTGATCGTGATGAGGATTCAGATGATGATGACTACTGAGAAACAAGAAACAATTTCAAAAGGATGGTACAACATTATGGGGCTCCAAAATGTAAACTTGTGTTGCTAGTTACTATCTTGATCAAATGAGTAACATTATGTCAAGAATTTGTTGCTTGACATAAAAAGCAAAGGAAGAAAAACAAGCATGTTTTTTTTAAACACCCAAAAACCTTCATGTTGCAGCCTTAGTGTTGGTTGTTAAATTGATTTAAATAGAAGAGTCATACAATGCCTGTAGGTATGATGAAGGTCTTTAATGATGGTATGACCCAATTGGGAAATGTCCGATCAGTAGAGTGTTTGCTTTTCAGTAAGTAGTGCTGTCCTTTCCCTTTAAGAAAGTCTCCGATCCAAGAGGGTTTTGATGTCAAGTTGGAATTGCTGAGTTTGAAACATCTATTGAGATGTTCGAGATATTATAGAGAAACTGATATTATATAGAAATTGCCATCACCTCCAGATTTCAAGCAGTGGATTTGACTATATCCACTTAAATCAAGTTATCATGGATTTTATTTGTTACCTTTTTTGAAATACCATTCAAATAGAACTAATTTTAATTTAATGTCCTTTTTAACAAGGCAGCTATTTAAGTAAGCTACAATAGACCTTTCCATGAATATGCTGATTGCATTCACGCATGCCTACAGACGCTATCGGTGGGCAAACTCTATAGAGTGGTGAACTAGGAAGACCTACAAATGTGTATGCGTCATGGCACCATCGGCCCAATAACAAAGGCATGATGTTTCCTCTTTTTGCCAACCAGTAGTGTTAATGCAATGTGCAATTTTTGAGAAGGGTCTATTGGTATCAACAACCCCATCTGAATTTTTTTATTAGTAATAAAAAACAGTGCTTATTAGGTGGCACAAAATAGAAATTGCCTTGACCTACACAGTGTAGGGTGATTTTTTTCTTCAACCTTTCCTGTTATGTATTTGTTATGGATTTTGCTGAAAAGAACAATGTAACATTTATGATTGGGCCACTTTAGCATCAAGATTATTGTTTGCTCATGTTGCACTTTACTGCGTGGATGCACACATGATGCTGAATTTCAGCGTTATTCCTTGTGTAAGTTGACAATCTTCTTAATTAATTAATGTACATGGTGGAAACTGAGATATTGTTTGGTCCTGGCACGAACTCATCAAATGAACTAACCAAAGAAAGATTATCAGCAGGTTGTCACTTGTCATGGTTTATTGTTCCTCTAATTTCAGTTTTACTTCTCTCTGCCTTTGAAAGGCCTGAATTGAAGGAACAAATTAATCCAACACTACTGTTTCAGCCCTCTCAGATTTCCATTTATACACCTGGGTTAAGAGAAGCAATAATGGTTAAGTGCCTTGCTCAAGGACACAAGTGTCTTTCCTGGGAATCAAATCCACATCTATGATTCAGTTATCAGTAGACCACTCGGCCATGAGACAACGCCAAGAGGTGAGAAGACCGCAACTCATTTTCATGAGTTTGCCTTTTTATATAACATACCCCTGGTTTATTACATAAATGTTTAGTTGTTTGGGGGGGGGGTAACTATTTACTTACTGCTTGCTGCCAAACCAACACGATGAAGCAATGCACTTCATGTTTAGGATTGGCTCATCAGCCCAAAGTCATTGGTGTCCGGGTCTGCTCAAATTTTGCATAGACGAAATAAGTATGAACTTCAGAGATGTAACAACAATGTTAAAGACAGCTACGCAACTTGGCCTGCCCAACCGCGCCTACCGGAAAATGACAAGCTGTATATGTACCCCCACCACCACAAACACCGCCCACTGCCACCTTCGCTGGCAGCAGCATCTATAGCGCCCTCTTTTGCCCTCTAGTAGTTGAGTCATCGAACCGTGACGACCGCCCATGTTAACAAAATGTTACCGACCCTTCCACAAGCTACGCTTCCATAGCAACGGCGTCCTTCCATTATCTACCGGCAATGCGTTGAGACGTGGGCACACAATGTACCCCAAGCCTGCTGTGTGTGTAAGCTGTGCCCCACGGGTTATTGTTGGCACCAATTTGATAGAATTATTGGTGCTGCATTGAAATTTACTTGAATGGCGATTGTAAAGTCTATGAAAAGTGTTATTTGCAACAGGTGCCCAGAGCAACAAGTGTACGTGTTCATAAATGGACTTTAATACGACGACATACTGCTGATTTAGATCATCGTCAACTGATTGACTGTTGTTTGGCAACCCGTGATTCGTAATGCAAGAATGGTGGAATAGTCGTGTCATTTCTCAGACGATTTTTTTATTTAGGCCCATAGGCACTAGCTGGATGGCGTCAACTTTATAGAATAATGGTGAAAGTTCTGCGAAGTTCCTTGGCTATTCCGTAAAGCTCTTGGGTGTAGGCTACGCGGGAACAGACACTTTTGGTTGCAAATCTTCTTACGAGACTGCATGAAGTATACCGGCCTCATTGGATTCAACTTCTTGGAAAAGTGACACTTTTATGGAAAAATAATAAAGCTTTGTGGGGTTTAACGTCACATTGTATCAATTTTTTCGTTTGGAAGTCTTCTAGGCGGAACAGTGTATTCGCCAACTAATTAACGGTCTCGTTATTCACAGACATATTGTTATTGTCACAGTTGAGAAGACTGACGAGCGAGCATGCAGCGGCGGGCATACATGTACTGTGCTCATAAAAACGCTTCCTGGTTTCAGCGTCAGTGACGGAAACTTCCCCGGGCAACCAGAGTGTTATTCCCGGCGGCACAGGTGCTCCAGACACAATATATAAACATCGTTAACGAGAAACACTGGGTGATTCATGGAGTAATCAAACGGCAAAGGGTAAAGGCGAACATAATGTATGTGTGTGTGTTGTGACTTTTTCCGCTCTAGTATTTGTTCACGAGTAAGTGGACTATGTACCATCACTACACGAGACTCTAAAATGTGCTTTATTGTAAGATAAATATGCAATCATTCGAAAAATCATACTTCATTATAGGTGGTCTGTGAATTATTAAATTCACAATCACTTGACATATATAAAAGGAATTCTTAAACTGGATTTCTGAACGATAAGGGCATCGTTTTTACGAGATTGCGTCTATTTTAATCTATGAAAACTGTGCTTTGCTCTCGGACTATGAATTCATGTTGAAAAACTGCTGACAGCTGTTTGTACTTTGATCAGTTGACTTTCTAATTAATTACGCCAAACGACAAGCTAAAAATGGCCACCGAAGACTTGAGGCTTTCAGTCCCGCTCTGTCTGCCGAAACATCCCCAGCCCTTCGCGGTCATCAGTGAGCATTGGCAGGACAAGCTCCAACTCAGCTCCCCACGTTCAGACATGAATACGGACTCTCCGGAAGACGATATCTACAGCTTTGGTCAGGTCTACGAGAAGAGCCTTTACAAACTCATTCACAAACATCTGGAGCTGGACACACACGACCGCTTGGCGTACGTTGGTGCCAATAAGGGTAGCCTTGCAGAGAAGATCAGGGAGAAGTTTTGTCTTTTGCAACCTATGGTGAATATTTTCCCGGGGCTTATTCACTACCAGCAGACACCCAACCAGAGAATGCTACCCTTCAAAGTCTGCCATGTTGGAGCGGAAGAGTATTTCCGCCAACTTGCAGACGATCTGACCAAGGACCACAAAGAAGCACCTTTCGACAAAATCATCTTAAAGGATTCCGTGGAACACTTCACCAACCTCGTAGAGACCTTCTCGCACATCATGAGGACATTAAGTGAGACTGGAAAGATGCTGATCATCCACCGACCAGGGCCCATGAGCACCCTGCCGGTCTTTAGCGAAGCCACCCGGCGCTTTGCCGAGGAGGATTCGACGGACGAACCATACATCAAGATCATCCGGAGTCTACAGGATGTCAAAGTGGACGCCAAGTGGGAGGTCGAGACCGTACCCATCGTCATGCCAAAGGTGAAATGGCTAGCAATGCTCCAGGAGCGATTCCCGCCTCAGATGGAGATAATAAGTAACTATCAAGTGCAGACTGGCATCCGAGAACTCACGGAAGGGATGTTCAAATACCAAGGGGAGCAGGTTGAGTTCTTCGACCGACTGCTCTTAATTACGGCATCGCACAGAATGAAGAACAGCGAGTACCCGAGTATTCAGCGGCATGGAGCAGCCGCCGGGAAACCTTACCCAGGTCTGATGGACATGAAATACACGTTAAAAGTCACTCCAGATATATATGGTCACGTACACAAACGATTGGAAGAGGAGGACAAGAGAAACAAAATATTATTTTAGAAAGAACAATTTGTGAATAGTTTTGCTTTAAATTTAATGATGTGGTAGGCAATGCAATAGTCATGTGAAAAAAATGTCAATTCCTGAACTGTGTCGATTTGTATTTTAATCCTATCACTGTTCACTGTTCCGTTTGTTGTTTTTGTTTGCAGCGTAAATGAACGCCAACGCTAAGTCCCTTAAGAATTGCATGGACCGAATTCCGCCGAAAATGTTGTTCTGCCTCCCTGAACGAATTTTGACGACGATGTTTTAAAACGAAAAACATACAAAACGTTGGCATTTGCCATGGAAATTAACATAAGACATGTAACATGCAAAATCGTTTGTACATGGCTGATGGGTGTGAGATAATGTCGGGATCCAGACAATAATTCTGTTTTAGTTTTTAGTTGACTCGCCACCCCTCCCTTTGCTCTAATACTGTAGAGTTATAACAATGTGTGCATGCACACTCTTAAAACCAAGTGTTAAAGTCAACAGTGCGGTGAGTGAAAACTCTTTGTAAAGTTAAATTCATCCGATTAAACAGGAGTTAAAACACTAGAGTATGTTAGATTTATATTTGAAAAATGTTAATTTAATTTTTCATATACTAAAATATAACTTTGTATAGAGTTGTCACTGACCGCATTCTTTCAAGTGTGAATTCAACACTAGCTTTAATTAAGCGTGCTCGTTTGGGCGAACAACGTGAAATATATCCCCAGACGGTGTTTGTAGAACTTTATAATTAATGAGATTTCAAATTGAGACTCTTTATTATTCAACAATAAACACATCCTGTTTTGGGTCTGTCGGAACTGGAAAGAACTCAGACACACACATTGTTTAGTTTATGAACATCTTGACGGTCCCCTCCCCTTCCAAATTGAGCATTGATCTACATTCGACAGGAAGCCACCGACTCATTCATTGAGAAGAAACAATGAAGTTATGAATGTACTTCAAAAGCAGCCTTTAATATTTCCAACCACACTTGCCCAATAATCCTTTGATTCCCGCCCACTCTCCCGTAATTCTGTACGCGTTACTGCTTCCCACTTGTGATTGCCTTTTCAAGATGGGGTAAGGGATATACGACTATAGTGGGACGGGGTCGCTTGATGAACTTGTCTAAACGTTTGGCAACAAACAAAACACTCGTTAAACTATGTTTTCAAATAATTTATTTGTAACCTAATCAATATCCTTGCAGTAAATAAACTATTGTCAAAAATGAAACACAATGCAAGTTTTTTTTTTACATATATATATTTTTTAACGTTCCAATCAAGATATAAAAGATAAATGAAAAAAGCCCCCCCCCAAAAAAAAAAACAACAACAACAAAACAAAACAAAACAAAACAAACAAACAAACAAACAAACAAACAAACAAAGGGGGAGAAAACAAATATTTATCCTCTCCCCCTCCCACAACAAAAATTAAATAAAACATAAACTATTTTTTAAATGGTTTTCATTGCACTAATCCTAAAAATGTAACTAGGCCTAATTATATTTCTGAGGTGTGATTCTGTGAAATTCCGAAGATCAAATTCTCGTGACGTTTTCTTATGAAATGTTTCGATTTTTTGTAACCACAGGGCCAACGTTTCTGACGAATAGGCCTATGAACATTCCTTATCATTAATGAAAGTAGCTTACACATCAAGATCACTCCGCGATTTCTTAGTTATACCAAAAACGACGGCCTTGTCTAAAAAATATTTTCGGTCCTACCGTAGTAAATTTAGAAAACAGGCCAAAAGGTCTAGGAATGAACACAACTTTATTTCCTTGATGACAACAAAACTTACTGTGAATTGTAAACGATTTAGCCGTTTTAAATGGTCAAAGTTTTAAATGGTCAAAGTTTTAAATGGTCAACACAAAGTGCACGCATGCGTATAACATATTGGCCGTGCTCTGTCCCTGCACCATTCGCACGGCAAGTAAACCCGTGGTTAAACTCTATGTAAATCAAAAGATAAATTCAGTTGTATTTGATTTGTTTTACGGAGGAATGAGTGTGAATGAAGAGGTCAGGAAGAACTTTTCAACAACGAGGCACGGCGTTGTGGATTTGCCTCTTTGCGGTCGTTTATGACGAAGGATCAGGGGCACGAACTAGGACTAGCCGGGCAGCGCTCTGCAAAACACCGGTGCGTCAGTGTAGGAGAATGTATTTAACAATACGATGTTCATTTTCTATAGACCTTTTGGCTTATTACTACATTAAAGGAACGAAAATGTAACACACAACTAAGAAATCGTTGAGTTAACCAGATTCTTCTTTTGTTTCGTTTCCACGTTATTTTAAAAGACGAAGAGATGAATGATAACAGACTATCCCTTGCAGAAAATATATTTAAAACATTATTTTTTAGAAAAGTACATCTCAATAACAAATTAATCTAATGTGAAATTCAACACGAAATGGGACTCGTAATACTGTGTCAAGATTAATTCTGTATTTTTAAAGTGTTGTATTGGTCAAGTTACATTGTCATGGTTTCATGAGCATTTTTAGGTTCAAATTGAGAAGTTGCTTTCAGATTGAATAAAACATTGTCCTCCAGGGAAAACAAAGAAAATATATGTGCATTATACACATTTTGAATGAATGTACCAACTATGTGTGAGTAACTTGGCAATTCTTTTATTTTCTTTACATTTCGACAAATATTGCCAGATTGATGTCAAAATATGACTTTTTCATAAACAACTTGATGACCAGCATGACTTAATTAAGCATTGTCTGATGTTGTTTTGGACAAACCTCATAATTGCAACAAAAATATTGATTGTATTTAAAATGTTGATGTGGTGACGTGAATAAAATGCAAATGGCCCATTTGGAGTAAACTTTGGTTTCTTGAGGTTTGTGTAGACTTTGTCTCAAAAATCCTTGTCAAAATCAATTATCTAAGAACCAATCAAACAGAACAAATGCCACCAAGTTCTGTACAATCTCACACTGCAGATCATTAGCTTTTCTGAATGGAAAATTATCTGAATTTATCCAATTATATGGTCTGTTACACTATCATTCCATCAATCTTCATACAGTTTAATTTATCAGGTCACATGATTTGGCAAACAATTCACTTATTCTGTTACCCAATTAAAAGGTGCCTACTTCCACATTGTAAGCCAGAGCTAACAACATTTGCATCTTGCCATCAGGGAGATTTTGTACAACGATCGTGGAGATATTTAAAATTACATTCAACATAGTGCCTATGGAAAACGTTTCCATAATCAGGGAGTTTTTCAATTTTGTTCATCAGAACATGGAAATATTTGTTTATTTTCAGGAAACTTGTTGTATTACCAGGGAGAGTTGGCAGCTCTGTATAAGCTGATCTTGGAGTGATCCCAATAATACTTCATCTGATTAAGTTAAGTTCTTTGGGGTCACCTTTCTTGAGATAAATTAAGTGGGTTTGAAATAATATTCTCATGAATGTCGATGAACAGTGGGGTATAAGTAAGAAAATCTAAGAAGTCCACAGTCCCTTTGCCCTCTCTGTTGAATTTCTCAGCAACCTACAAAGATAAAACAAATTAAAACATCATAAACTACAGAAAGTGCTCAAATTTTTAGGCAACATAACATTTTTCATAAATGGCACCGATTGAAATTGGTGATGGAATTTAGATTGTAACAAAATTTGTGAATTTACTGGAAGTTTGCGGTATCTTTCTTGTCAACAACTATTGTTTGGAAAATATTATCTGTTTCCTTTAAATCAGTGAACTTCAGAGTCCAGAATAAAATAATTTCTGATGACTTAAAATAGTGCTTCATGAAGACTATAAGCAAACTTGCTAAATACTTCAAGACAAATTCAGGTCAACCTAAACAAAATTGACTATACATATATTTGACTTGAAATTCCCCCCATGATCTTGAGACTAAACTTCAGTCTCACCCTGAAGAACTTGGGACTTAACCAAGGACTTACGACTTCATCCAAGTCTTAAGACTTTACCCAAGAACTTAAGACCTCACCCAAGTATTTTAGACTTCACCGAAGGACTTAAGATTTCACTCGATGACTTAAGGCTTCACTCAACATCTTCAGACTTCACTGAATGACTTAAGACTTCACACAAGGACTTAAGGCTTGACTCCAGGACTTAAGACCTCACCCAAAGACTTAAGACCACACCCAAGTACTTTAGGCTTCACTCAAGGACTTAGACCTCACCCAAGTACACTTAAGACTCACCCAGGGACTAAAGACTTCAACCAAGTACACTTAAGACTCACCCAAGGACTAAAGACTTCAACCAAGTACTTAAGACTTCACCTAAGAGCTTGATACCTAAATACTAGCACCTAAGGATTGATGAACAATCCATTTACATGTAGCATAACAGTTGCAATCATTTAAAAGATTTTGCAAGAGCCCACCTGAAGCACATATGGGTACAAGTTATACTGCAAAGATATTGCCTTACCAGATTAACATGTTCAGGTTTGAGTCCTCCTGCTTCAAGATCTACAATTAGATTACTGATAGGCACTTCACCACCATTGTACTCTGCGTCATCATCATCAGCAAGTAGGAAAAACAACTCCTATAGTATGGAAAAAAAGTTATTTTATAACGGATACAATATTGGCAGGAACCACTACCATTGGATGGTGGGTAGGTTTCTTACCGATTCAGCCCCAAGTAAGCCAACAAATATCCTTCTTTATTCAAATTACTTAGTAATTTTTTTCTTTTTCATTTCAATTTTGCTAAATTTATGATAAGATTGATAGGGCCATACAAAACCTACACAGTCACAACTGAAAAATCTTGGAATAAACAGGTGAGCTACTGGTATTGCGGCATTACATACATACCTTGGCTCTTTGCATTTTGATCTCCAATGCCTCAAAGTTCATCTTATTGATCATCTTCCTTATGAATGGCCTTTAAAAAAAAGAATCACTCTTCATAGTAAAGTAGTCACAACAAATCATTTTAAAAAAAATTCTGTCGTAAAGGTAATTGGTACAAAGTTGGTAGTGATGAAAATGGCGATACAAAATTTGTATAATTCAGTATAAAATGTTGTACACAATAAAAAATTCTAACTGATGTAAAACTATAACAAAATGTTTTAGCAGTTTCTCAACAATAAACAATCAATGAGCTCACTTTTCCAGTGAAATTTTACAGCCAAGATAAAGTATTGTTTGTGTTGGTTTGAATTAATGTACACATAAGAAGGTTGGGATTTTCACAACATAAAGATTACACTATTGCTATGTGTTATTCTTTCTGTCCAGAAATTGAGTTAAACTTACTCCAGCCTGGAGACCTTTTCTGATAGTGCAGCTACCACTGTGAAAAGCTTGAAGTCTATCCTATGCCTCTGTGGTAAATCCAGCACCTGTTGAGGAAGAAATACTCACTTTTAGTCTAGCAACATGCGGAAAGTAGCAGGAAAACTCCATATTTCAGGGTGATGAAAGAGAACACAATTATAAACACCAATACAATGACTCTGTAAATGTTTTTTCTTTTACTAAGTCACATGTCAACTTAGTTATTTATGCCCATTTGGACTTGGGTGAACATTAAGATAAGTCAGTTTTTTGTTTAATTAATCAACTTACATGGTAAATATATTGGCATTCCTTCTCTGTTATGAGGTAGCTGTTTACTTGTCGAAGAGATGGCTCTAAGTCTGTCACATCCACTTCATGTTCCTGTGAAGGTCAAATCACCCAAAAGAAAAAGCTTCTTTAGAAAATATACCATCCTCTCTGGCAGTGTGTTGAATATTTTATGCAGTGGTGATTCAAAGTAACAAAGTAACAAAAATACATGAGATTCATTTCAGTCCACGGTTGAAATCAGTAAAAGTTTTACATGTTAAAATTTTGTGATTTTTGTGTGCACTTAATAAAAGGTGTTGCCCATGGCTTATAAACTAGGCTTAGTTAGAAGATGAAATACACGTACAAATGATTACTGGATCAAACTTGATCAAGCAAATCAAATGGATCAATCACTGGCTCAAAGTTGGATACATAAAGTATAAAGAAAAACCTAATTTAATGTGAAAAATTAACCTCTTAGTTTATTGGCATTTTTTTGTGGTCAAGCTTTAATAATTGTAAAAAAAGCAAGGTTGCCTTTTATAAGTATTGAGAAGGGATGCAACTTTTGAATGGGCAGGGAATGCAATCTACATGATGATCTTCTGTAAGGTTAGCTACAAACCAAATTCACAATACCTGAACTGGGTTCATCTTCTGATACAGAATACTCTGTTTCCGTCTGAAGTCGTCATTTGAAGCCGCACGACTAACAAGTTCCTGTCCTCTTAAGGAGCTTTCTTTCAAAGCTACTCTTGCTTTTTCATCTAGATTGGGTGAGATTTATAAGAGAGATATGAAATTTGATAATTTGCTTTCGAGTTGTGAAAAACATTATCAATCACAATAGGAAGCCCATTATGCCCCCTACTTGGAATACTTTGACACCCTGGATCTGCCACTAATTGCTTCAAAAGTAATTAAAAAGTACAATTTCAGTCTCGGGTGTTATTATCATGAAATAGCTCTCGGCACACTGGTCTGAATTCTTGCACCAGCATGAGCTTGTTCCTTTATGAGCCAACTCCCATGTTGTCATGCATATCTAGTAGAGATAGAAATGGTTACTTTCATTTTATTGAGAAAATATGAAATGGAAACCCTGTAATGTGTATCAATCCAACTATGGCTTAGAAAACAACTTTTTGTTAAGTCGTAAATAATTACCAAGTAGACCAGCTATTCTATCTTGAACAACTTCATATTTTTCTTGTGCCCTTTCATGTTCCAGGTCCAGTCTTCTCACAGATGGGTCAGATTCCAACTAAAATAAAGAAGACAAAGTCAATCCATGGTCAGTCCTGAATGTGGTCAAACAATGTAAATTCATTTATTTCAGACCAAATTCAGAACCAAGGAAAGTAACATTTTTTATCACAAGGTGCAACATGAAACAAAACATATAATCCAATCTTTCGATATTCCATTGAAAAGCCACAGTTAACTTAAAAACAGGAATGTGAGCTCCTCATTCAACAAATGATAGTAATCCATCTATTTAACTGAAAACTGAAATTTTCTTGGTAAGAACTACATTTCCCTTGTCAGCCTCCACCACCTACAATACTCCTTACCATTTGAAGATGGGATGTAGTCAATCGATCCAGCACCCAGTCATCGTTCTCAGGGTGTACCTCCTCAAGGTGTGACACATCATCTTGATTGCCGTAACCAAGCTCTTCAACCACCGAGATGAACTTCACTTCACCTAGTAATAAGATAGTTACAACATCAAGGTTAGAATAGACCTTAATAAATATCCTCAGTTTCATAGTTTGAGTTACAACAATGAGCTTAAAATCCTAACAGAAAGTAATGCATCAAACCTGTGTACATTGAATGCCCACACAGGCTCAAACGCTGTCATACTTGTATGTAACTTGACCTAAAAAAATTTGTTTCATAATTCAAAAGTACTTCTCCCGTTTATAATGAGACATTGAGCCCTTTCAGTGCAAAGCATTAATTTGTTCTAAAGTCAATTCCTTACAATAGCATCTGTCACTGCATGTTTTATTGTTATCTGATAATAGTTGTGTCAGTTTTTACATTAAACTTAGTATCAAGATTGGGCAGAACGTGGTGCTGGTTAGAATTGTGTATCATTGATCCCCTCAATCAATAAGAAAGGTTCAATCTGGGTAACAGTTTATCCAAACTAGGATGAGTTTAAGAGTCACTCACCTTTCTTTTTCTTGCCTTTTGGGTTTGCTTTCATCAGAGCATTTGGGTCGTATCCAGGCCTTAGTATCTCTGGAAACTCCTGCCTTGCAAAGCCTGCGATGGTGCTTCGTCTAGCTTCAGCTGATTGCATGATGCTCAACTGAAGAGCATTGGATTTCTTGTACAGGTTGTCCAGTTGGAAGGCAAGCTTATCTAAATATTCATCAGCTGCAAACTTTTATCAAAACACGGGGAAAAAGATACAGAGATATTAATATTGTGTAGGATGAGACAAGAAAACCTCATCATTATTTGATCTACACCCATGTCTTAGTAAACTTGATTAAAGTTAAAATAATACATGTTAACAGGTTGATCTTGTTGGCTCAGTAGTTTCTGTCCCTGCCTTTTACCTCTGTGGACCCTGGTTCAAATCCCACCTCAGACCTGGAGCCTTGCAAGTGGATTGGATTTCACCCCGACCTGGTTGCATGGGTTTTCCCCAACACCTATTTGTGCTATTGCATGTGTAATAAATGAATGTAACTTACTGCATCAGAACCAAAAAAGTGTGTGGCCCCTCCCTGATCAACCTCCTTCCCAGTGCCATTTTCTTTCCCAGAGCCAGTAAGAGCCATAGGGCTGATGTAATCTTCTTCATTAATCGTCTTGGAAATTCCAAAAGCACTCTTAAACTCATCCCCACTGGATGTTGGGTCATCATTCACAGCACTAGCATATCCTGAGGTCTCCGTGGTAACTGATGCATTGTCATGATCTGATTTTAAACTCTCTCGAACGTTTGAAGACAGTGTGCTGTTGTGGACTTGAAGAGTTGCCATAGTTGGGACACTAGGGGGCACTGTATCCTCAATCTTGATTCCTTTTTTACGGAGTACACCATTGAAGACATGCTGGTAATGAGGTATGCGCTGTTTACTGTATACAAGAAAGACAAATTGGGTCAATTAATAATCGCAACTGTTTCAAATCTTAAGTTTGGCCAAAGTATGTAATTAAAAGAATGTTTATCATGGCTGACACAAGTTAAGTATTTGCATATCTTTATCTCTTTTTAAAGCTGCTCACAGCAAAAGCACAGATTTGTGAGTGTTTTTTCCTTGTGACAGGATGATGTTGAGTTGGTTGATTCTGCGATGTTCTTCTTCCGAAGGACATAACTATCACAAAAAGCATAGTTAATTATTGATGAAACCATAGAGCTGTGGTAGAGTGACTTACTGAACAATGCAGTATTTAGCTAGGTAGTCCAACGCATCAATCATGACAGGCTCAGGACTTTCCTGGCCATCTGCAGGTGTGGCCTCTGTCTTGCGCCATTTCCGCTTCTTTGGTCTATCAAGAATGAAATCAAAATGATCATTAACATTTAAGTTGTTTCACTATCTCTCATTTAGGATCAAGTGAAACCAGGCTTTCTGCTTCTTCTCACCCATACACTCTTGATTTTCTGAGATGTAGAACAAAGAGCCATTCCAACAACATTATGCCACATACTGCATCTCTTTGGAACTCCTTGCCTGGTGCATGTTTCCCCTCCATCCTACAATCTAGACTGTTTTAAGAGGAATATCAATTCCTACCTTCAGCTCCCCTGAGTTTGAGCAATTTTCACATTTAATAATTGTACTTCTTGTAGCCCCTTACCAAGAGTGGCTTTTAGCCTTGTTTGGGGAGAACTTGCATACTATTTGTTAAGTACTGTGTGCTCTGTGCTTTCTGAGTCCATAGGAAAAATCTAATTCACAGGCACCTTCAGTATGAATGGAAGCCATATTGTGAGAGCTCAAAATAAATTATTGGAAAGCTCAAAATAAACTGTTGCGAAATCAGTTTGTGGTTTCAAAATCATTTCGTTTGAAATCATTTTGAATACTCAACATAGTTTATTTTGTGGGCGTCCACCCTGAGTTTACAAAGGGTGTGAGGCCAGCTCATATACTATTAGCAGGAACAGTGAGTATTGTAAATCATCATTTAGAAACAGTAATGACTCCCTCGTAACCGACACCAGTTTGAATGCTAGTTTAGCAGACCTTCCTCCCACCCCAGGACAACCAAATTTACGGCATGACTATGTGCCTTTTATGACATATCCTATCCACCAAATTGTATTCACCAAGTGAAAACCATTTACCAACTGAAATGCTGAGAAACATGTATTACTTTATTCCTATTGGCAATGTCAAGGCCCCATGTGAGACCCCCATGAGTATGCCATGAAATTGGTTGGTAGAAAAGTGTCTAAACTCATTGAAATGATCGGACTGCTGGTTTCATTTGATAGAAATCATAAATTACTCCCCTGAAGGATACTACTGTTCAGAGTGCCTTACTTGTATTCACGTCTCCTGCGCATAACAATTGGTTCCTGAGTCAAAGGTGGGGTAAGAGGTGGCAGCTCCACTTCTGGCACAGGGGTTGGCACCTTGGGCTCCTCAGGGATGGGTACAGGGGGTAAAGGTGGTACCTCTACATTGGGCGTGGGCTCAGGGGAAGGTGAAAATGGTGGGGGTACAACTGGCTCGGGTAATTTCTGGATGACAGGCATGACAAAGGGTTTGGATTTCTGTAGAGAAAAAGCAACAAGATTGAATTAGACATCGCAGTTGTATTTGATCAAATATGGCTATCTCTGCCTGGGCCCCGGTGTACCTCTTACTCCTGGGATGTACACATTTCTGCGTTTTCACAGATCATCATGACAGCACATAAGTTCTCAAATGGTAAAACGCTTTGGTTGCTCCATGATGTATTGTATAATATGTTGAACTTAAAGCTTACTTCAAACAGACATACACATTGTACGCATAACAGGCTGCAGAGCTACATACATACAGGATGTGATAAACTAGCTTGATTGCATTGATATGCAAGCAAGCAGCTTGAGTTGAGAGCCAGACAAAGCAAATCCCTGCATTCCAAAAAGAAATCCAAAACAGACAATCAACTCAATAAAGTAGTATTGATTATTTCTGAGTGTCTTACCTGCTTGGGTTTATCTGGTATCTTTTTAGCCTTAATAGCAATAGGTTTCTTGGGTTGGATTGGTTTAGGCATCTTAGCATTGCGGTTTTTCTTGACAGGTTTTGTTACTGGAGCAGGAGGAGCTTCTGGTTCTGTGGAGGAATCATGATCACAAAACATTAAGAAAGGGACGCTACATCCAACAATAACATCTCTACAATTCTTTCTGGTTTTCAAGAAACATTATGAAGCAATTGTCCAATTTGGGTATCAAAAGATCTCTTAAAGTCCACTTTTAGTTTTAATGAACAGATCACCAAACCAATTTTTTTTATGAAGCATGGGGTTTATATTTTTTTAATAAACAGATACAAAGTTTCATGCATCCTATTTGTCCTGCAGAAAACTTTTCACATGTTAATTTTTATTTACTTTCTCAAGTGGAAACAACTGTCAGGGTGATTTGATACTTTGAAGCTTATTTAACAATTTAAATGAACAATATTCTCAATAATGGATCATATCAGGGTTTTTTTAGTGTTACTCTTATAATGTATACTCTAACTATAACATACTTCATGATACATTAGAACTGCCTTCAATTGGAGAATGATTTACAAGAGTTGTCATAAAATCATTGGTGCAGTGACAGTCTTAAATCCTTCAGGGCAAGTTTCAAGTCAACAAGGAAGTAGTATAATCAATTAGTTAAAAGCTCAGTGTTTTCTTTTTTAGAGTAAGTTTCCCTCAGATTAAAAAACAGATTATCCATATTAATCAAGGTTGTGATTGGTCAATATTGTCACGGTAGAGATCATTGAGTTGTTTTGTTTTTTAAACCAGTGGATATGAACAGTAGCTTTTAGACTCATCTTGTGAACTGTTCAATTTACCTGCAGGGGGTGGTGGAAGTGGAGAAGGTGCAGGAGTTGGTAGCTTTGGTGGTTCTGGCTCGGCCTCTGGTTCTACCAAAGGTTCTGGTTCTGGTTCTGGTATTGGAGTTCGTTCTTTTGGTGGTTCTGGTGTAGGAACTTAGTGATGGAGAATAGTTTGACACTTTATTTGGACTTACTTCCACAAAAGTCCACAATTTCAACACCCAAAAAGTGTTTAAAACAAACAAAATGGATTGCAAAATTACATTTGTGTGCAAAATTGTACTTGTGTAAAGTATTTATAGTGAAGAAAAGAAAAGCTACACACAATTACTTTTTAAATTAGACAGTTGAAATTAGAAGCGCTGTTGCAGTGCAATACAAAAGAAATTCAAATAATTGTTGTTAAATGGAATTAATTATGCTACTGTGGAATGCAGTTAAATGTAGTATTAGTTTAAAATGTGATTTTGATTTAGAGAAAGCATAGAAATGGTAGGTTCTGGGAAAAGGAGGGGTATGTGCATAAATGTGTATAAAGCAAAACTTAATAAATTATAAAGCATACTAAAACTTATGAGCTTAGAGACACTGAAGATTTGGTATTAGCTTGGTAGTAGTATACTGTGACATTTTGTGACCCTTTGTCTAATGTTAACATTCTGATGGGGAGGTAGGTCACTACACAGCTTGATAGGATAGAAAGATCACAGGTTTATTGCACACAGACATGTTTGCTAAAACACACAAATCATTCATAAACCACACCCAAACCAAACCAAACAATTAAAATCATCATTTACAAAAGCGTTCTTCAATGAAAAGGTGAACTTTTTATTTAATAAGAAATTCCATTCTTGTCTCACTTTCTGTCTTAATGGATCAAACACAAATTTCTCACTTTATTGTGCATTATTAATCAAATCAAGTACACAATATGTTTCTAAAAACTAGATGTCTTTGGCCAATTTAAACATGATCAGATGCAAGTAGTACCAGGTGGACAACAGCTGAACATTGATATAAGCCTCACTGTTGTCACTGTTTTGAAAACAAAGCATTTCCCAGACATCCTATCATATCAAACCAAATTCGCAGCTTTTAATGGCATAGTTTAGACAGTGTCCACATGGGCAGTGTCCACTTGGGGTGGATCTGGCTGTTGTTATGTCCAAAGTATTGTTAAACTTTTACAAAGTGAATTTTGTGTCAAAGATCTTGTGTTTTCCCCTCTATTGGAGTACACCTTACCAGGTTGTCTGAATGACACTTGAGGAATGTCCGTATAGCCTCTGTCAATCTTGGCTGTTTCTGTTTGTTGCACACATGGTGTTATTAGGACAAGTACGTAAGTAAGCAAAAAAGAGAGAAGAAATTATTGCAAGCATTAGAGATTAGCCTAGGTCCCAAAAGAAGTTAAAGTGAAATATTGCAAGCATTAGCGATTAGTGTACAGTTGTAACCAAAATGAAAGCACAGTTGGAAATTTTTCTAAACTGATTAGATTGCATAGCTTGTAAGTTTAGCGTTTGAGTTAGGGACAGCATCTTGCATAAATACATTGATGCTTTAGAAAACCACAACAATTACTTTTTACAAGTTAAGATTGGTTTATTCAGATGCCGTTATTAAGTAACTGAAGCACCAAATTATTGTTTGTAGTGTTAAATAAACATTTGAATGAGAGTAATAGTGTTATACTGGTAGTAAAATAGTTGTCCATCACTGCAGGTGTGATGTGTTAATGTTAAATTTAATGGACAATTGTACTTTCTTTGTCAACCCATTGGGTCCCACTTAACAAGAGCTAATGTTAAAGCAGATCATTTTGCTAACATGAAGTAGCAGGGAACCATTCACACTCGATGCATCATCTTTCACTGGTAACCCATTTCTGCTTAGCAATACTTTTCATCAAAGTTTATGCCAGGCTCAGGTTAATAGACCCTTCCCATGAACTATTCAACTGCCTATAGTGCAAAACTCTATGACGTTTGCCAACCAATAGATGCGTGCTTAAATGATTAATATTTCATGTGAAAGGCTAATTATGATGGGCATTTGAAAACACATTGTCAAGAATGTAGTGGCTACACTGTCTCCATTGTCAGCCTCACCTGTCTCTTTCTTTGTCTTCTTCTTGATGGGTTTAGGGGGTTTCTTACGCTGCGGCTTGGGTCTCCCAGGCTTTTGGGCTCTACTTTCAAAGACTGAATGATGACAGAGGAAAGTGGAAGCACAGAGAAGGATCATGATGATTTGGTGATTCATGGAGAGATTATAGAAATCAAGTAATAGGAAAAAGCTTGCAACCAAAACAACTATAACATCAACTTTCCATAACAACAATTTTACACACACATTTTTTTACAGCATCAATAATGGCTGTACATTATTGTAAAAGGGTGGCCAACTAGCTAGGCTAATAAGAATTAAATGAATAAGCAGTAGAAAATGCATTAGAAAAATACATTGGTAATATGTAATTTGTTATACCTATTCAGGTTGGTTAAAATCAGGAAAAGAAAGTGTCCTAAATCTGTATACACATGAGTAACTCCTCATCAGCCAGGAAGAAGGTCGTAATGAAAAGTTACTGGAGAAAGGTCACAAGCCATTGATGTGCAAAATTGCATTTCAAGAAAACTGAGTGTGAAAGTTTGATCGGTTTTCTGCCTGGGAATGAGAAAACATGTCTTTGGGGTAGATCTAGCAACAAAAATGCCACATTTATTGTGAAAGAAGAGCCATTTTATTGCTTGCGGCCTTTTGTTACTGAAAAAAGTACTTTGTGTGCTCGTCTTCTAGGCACACGACAAACTATTCCCCTTGAGACTATTGGTATTAATTGAAGAATTTGAAAAGCAGAAGAAAAATAAAAAGCTACTTGTCATGTCATTATGAATCATATTCAATAGACGTGATAAATAGAAAGAACACACGTTCAATGGACCTCATGGTATAAAGCTATCCTGTTTGTTCTTCCTCTGGAAAGGAATAGTCAGAACATTTGTGTAAGTCAGGAATCATTTTCATAGTTGCTGCAAAAGGGTAGCAGCATGACAAATGATTATAAGAGAATTGTAATGTCATATTTGTAGGTTCAGGGAGTAACCACTGATTTTGTACAGTGAGAAACAGTACATAGTATTACAATTACACTTAAGTGCCTTACAAAAACATCAAAGCATAGCACATACAAAAAGAATACAAATTGTGACAAAAATAAAGTTTTCTTGAAGATGATTGCAGAAATGGCACTCCTATATAGCATAATGACGTAGAGAAATAGTAGCATTACAACTTTTCTATTTATGCCTGGTAAAGTACCTTTTTGAATTCCAGCAGGTGTAGTAACCTAAAATTATGTGTCATATTAAAAAGGACTCCCACTCACCTGGTTCTGGCTCAGGATCTGGTGGAGGTGGTGTTGGATCTTTCGGTGGCAGCGGCAGGATCTCAATAGTAGGGGTAGGGTCCCTAGGTGGGGGTGTGGGGTCCCTTTGAGGAGGTGTGGGTTCTCTGGGTGGGGGTGGTGTGGGTTCCTCAGGTGGTGGTGGAGGTGTAGGGTCTGGAGTGTGTTCTTTAGGAGTGGGTGGTTTGGGGATGGAGTCCTCCTGGGGAGGGGGTGGAGGGGTAATGGCTTTTGGGGGCTTTTGTTTATCTTCTGTGTAGAAAAGAAAGATGTTGGTGCATAAACTAATTGCCATTGTTAGTCCTATGTATGGGTTAATTCATGTAAATGTAGTTTAAATTTAGTAGAGTACATCTGCAAATTTCACAAGTTATCTCAAACTTACAATCCCAAACCATAAAGTTTTTAAACTTCATTGATCTCCCTTTGTTCTCAAATGTTCTTGAAAGTGAATAAGAGGCCCATGTCAATACAAAACTGGAGTTTTACTTCCAGCAATGTTTGAAAATCTGTAAAACCAATCCCATTGCTACATTTGTGTATTATTTTGCCAAACTGTGATTATTTTGTCAAACTATGATGGTCTAAAAAATGTAAGCTCTTGAAATGGTAAGTACACCGGAAATGTATCTTTAGCTGTACTGGTGTAAACAACACAAACTACCACCGGGTACACTTTTAAAATTGACCTAACGGCAGTGGTTCCAGGATATAGTTTGTATCAAACTCAGGTAACAATTTTAATGTATTCAATTTAAAATTGGTTGTCCAACAAGTTCATCTAAGAGCAGATTAGCAGCTTCATTGTCGATACCTTGGAGCACACTGGTGAATGATTTGTATTTGGTTAGCACAGTTATTGTACTAATTCTATACCAGTTGCCTTTTTGTATTTTTATCAGTTCTAATAAACATTGTTCTATTTGCAATCAAATATTCAATAAAAATAGAAAAGGTCATGTTCCCTCAATCAGAAACATTTCTGCTCAGCAAATATAGACCAGAAACAATAATAAATGCTCCTCGACAAGTGAAAGAGGAAAGCAGTAATTTAGAAGAGTGTGTTTTCTTGCAATAGATCACCAAAAACAAAAGTGAACGTAAAACTCACACAGATTGCAAGTGTATACTTTCCCTCCACCAAAGACAGAAACAAAAACAAATCAAACATAAAAAATACATAGTGAAAATTAGATGCTCCTGTGCATAAATACTGAACACGCTTTCCAGCAAAAACAAAAAAACAAAACATTGGTGGTTTTTTTTGTGTCTATTAAAACAACATCCTTCAGAAGGGATGGAGGATATTTACCTATTATTTCACCTCCCAAATACTGAATACTTTCCTTCCATCAAAAAGAAAACCCCCAAAATTTAAAACATATGAAGGTATTTTCAGACAACATTTAAAAAACAAAAAGTTTGTGCAGGGAACATGTGCAACTGCATCACATCAATGCCACATCTTATCCTACCCTCATCCATAGAAGCCATGATACTTCCAGGTGTATCTGTGTCATTATTGACAAAGGAGATTGCCGGGATTGGATCCATCTTGAGTTGTCTCTGGTTCACTGAGTTATTTTCCTCCTCATTAACTTGAGACAATAAGAGTTAGATACTTTTAAATCTTAAGAGTGTCCGTGACATTCAGTTTTGTACTTTGCATGGATGAAAAGTTTGAGTCCTCTTGTCAGCTGAGCCTGCCTTACTAAACCTTCATAAAGTACATTTTGTTACATAAACTGCTACAACATTGCTGAGTTTATTATGCGTTTTTATGCGTTAAAGTTAATTGCTACTGATGTTGTACTTTGAAGATGAGTTGGAGGTAATACATGAGTGTAAAGTCATCGATCAAGTTTGGTTTCAGTTACCTTTCTGTGGAGCTTCTTTAGGTTTCCTTTTCCTGAAAATAGATCAACAAGACAATAAGCTATTATTAGAAATCCAAATCTACTACAGTGTGACTGTACTGTAGATGATCATCTAAATCATCAGATGAGATGAATATGTTTCTTTATACTCTCAATTCAACACCTTTATGCCATTGGATCAAATAAAACAAAACCTCTGCTAAATATAAAGGAAGTAGGAATACAAGTCTACTCCTCAGAATTAAAATAAATGAGAAGCACAAATTATGCTATTGATATTTTGTTTGTATAATTTTGTTCCAAATGATTATTTTTACAAAATAATTAAATAGTTATCAAGTAAGTATTATAAGATAACTGTAAAATGGGGGACTTTGAATACTAAAAATAAGTGTTAAGTAATTTTGTCAAAGGGAGCACAACAAATAAAGCAGTGGATGTTGAATAACCAATTAATTACAGTGCAGGGAACATGTGCAAATGTATCACATCAACGTATTGGGTACAAGACCAGGGCAACAGAGACTATGACTCAAAGTGATCTTCAGAATTCCAGGCCTAGCCTTCTTTTAAGACTGTCTCCGAATGGTCTTAGGATGATGATCCTGGTGAGGGTGGAGGAGATTTGGAATTTTGCATTCATGGCAGACTTTTTATTGACAATAAAACATAACAACAAAGTAGTGTTGTTTTCCTGTCTGACCCTGTTAAAATATGACAAGTTATCCAGTCACAAAACAGCCAAAAGATGGACTGCGTTGAGATGAGTTTACATTTACAACACAAGGACCTCGTCTGTAGCTGCATATCAACTCAAACCATGCAGTGTTTTGGATGATAAAGCAGATGGGATGTTTGAGTTTAATGTAGGTCCTCTTTCACACAATTCATGCAAATGTCCCCATTGGGGGATCCTTCACAGATTTTAACTGCTATTTAAATCATTACTCCATAAACTGTAACACACTTGGATACTAGTAAAACAAACTTGTAATCAAGGAAAACAGCATCTAAAGTTGTACGCTTTTAACAGACCACTTCCTTCAATTTTTTCAAATAGTATTCTTATAGTGGACACTTGATGCTTTGAACTTGATAAATATACTGTTTTTGACTGATTTGCATCCTCAATTAATAAGCAATAAAGTAATAAAGATGCATTTCAGTTTGTGAAACCTCAACAAAAATTACGACATTATATGTTTGTGGTTGCGCATTATGGCAAATGCAAGTTGTGTGTCAGTTTGTGAAAATAAAAAATGTCATTTTCGTGCAAAGGTTGCAACGCATAATTATCGTTACTAAAAAATTAAAGCTCTTAAAGCTTTGAGACTTCATGAAATTGTAGGCCTTGATGAATATTGTATAAACTGAAAAACTTTAAAAAGGTACACATTGTGTCAGTTTGTAGCATCAATGACGAAATATTAGTCAAGTAAACTGTATGCAATTACAAATAACTACAAATACCTTTCATGCAAAACTATCATAGTTCTAAAAGACTTTCTATCCTAATGGAATAAACCATAAATGAGTCCTTTCCAGATTAGCTGGTTCTCAGTCTGTTATACTTCATCAGGACATCAAAAACCATCTTATATTTGGTGCAATTGCTTCACAGCAGTCAAATGTGACGATTAGTTTGAACAAATCACAAACAATGCAGCCATTCCAGTTCAAAGATGAAGTGATGATGAAAATAAGTGAATTAAAGGGTTGCCATGGTAACTTGACATGCATGAGTGATTCTGTGGTGCTCCGTGAATGGATGATTTACAAACGTGGTGGACGGGATGCCTGGCAACTTACACCATCAGTGGCACCTCTGGCTTAATCTTTTCATCTCTTTGAATGACGATTGGTTTCCTTTCTATCTTGTCTCGTTTCTCAATCACTTTTGGTGGTGGGGGAGGAGGTAATTCCTCCTTCTTGACAGGTTTGCGTTTTTCTCTGACGATTGGCTTGGTTCTCTCAATGACTTTAGGAGGGACCTCAATTGGTCTCGGAGGCGGTGTTTCTGCCTTAGGGACAGGTTTTCTTGTGTTTGGAAAGAATTAGTAGAGTTATAGCCTCGTTGAATATATTGCTAATTACCAGATTTAAAACTCTGCAGAAAATCTATGAGAAACTTTTCATCAAATTTTCTTTTGATATTGGAAGTAGGTAGATCCAAAGGGAGAGGAGATCTTGATGCAGCAGCCCCCCCCAAAAAAAAAAACAAAAAAAACTACAACAACAACAACAACAAACAAATAAACAAACACCCCAACATCCCAACAAACAAGCAAAAACATACAAATTTCCTCAATTTGCATTACAGAATTATAGTTCCAACCCTGAAAATCCCATTTTTAATAAAAACTATTTGAAATGGTTCTAATTTCAACATTTTCAACTGGTTTTAGGCCATATTTTGAAGAGTTAATCATTTTAATAAATTATCTTTCAATAATTAGATGACAGGGGTCTTGTGCTTCACAGTTAGATGTAGGACGTAAGAAGCACTTGTACTCACTTTTTAGGAGGTGGTATTTTAGCTTTTACTGGTTCAGGAGCAGGAGGTGGTGCAGGTAAAGGTTCCTTCTCCACCTTCTTAATGGGTGGTTTCACAAACTTAGTCTTTTCTAACTTCTTCTTTGGCAGTTCCTCGACAGGTTCTCTCAGAGATGCTATTGGCTCTGTGATCTCTCTCTTCTTAGGCACTATTGGCACAGTTGGTTTCTTAGCAACAGGAGGTGGTGGAGGTAGAGGTGGCGTTTCAGGCCTGAGACGCTCTTTTCGTTCTGGTGGTTTCCACTCTGTGGAGGTCACTTTCTGAGCTGGTTTCCTCAGCTCAAACTTGTCAGGCTCATTCCAGGCATTGTCATTTCGTCTGCTCTCCATCGTCTTAGTGACAGCCTTGGTGGATTTCTTTACCTTGAAGCCCTCGTTCTTGGGGATGTCCAGGTTGCGGTCTTTGCTGAATGGATCTTGGCCCTCAGTGGTCTTAGACTCTACCTTCTTGGGCTGGAAGGCTTTGGGGGCTAAGGAATCAATATTAAAAATAAAAAGTTCAGGTTGGCTAAACCTTCGGTGTTAAATTTCCAGAGTGTTGGGATGCCTGCCCATAATTTGTGTCCCACTAACTTTTTTTCCAGTACAAAATAGTCTCATAAGTTTCTTTAAGTGCACTGCTGATATATTCATTCTTTCTTTTTCAAACTATGACTCCCATAGTTTTTTTCAGACAATAATGATTAGAAGGATTAGAACCAATACAGGTATTTATGGTAGGGTCATTCGTGGTAACCAATTGCAAGGCTAGAAATACCCATTGGACCAGAGTCCAGTAAAATCACATGGCCGTACCAGTAACCTTATGACTGAAAAAGTCCCGTAGTCTGCTGTTTTTAAAAACACATGCTTTTGAGGATTTACTTCTACATTCTTGACCTTTTTAATTCCAAACCTCCCTCTACAAGCTTAGCAAATATAAAAAGAAAGAAATACTTTGTTCTAGTAACAAATTCTTTTTGACCCAGTGACAGAACACCTGTGATATAATGGACATTGACATAATCTGACATTCACCTTTGTATAGATGCTTCCTTCTCTCCCTCTCGTATTCTGCTCGTTTTAATCGTTCCTCTTCTAGTCTTTGTTTCTCCCGAGCCCTTGCTTCCATCCGCAATCTGGCTTCTTCCTCTAATCGGGCTTCCTCTTCTATCCTTGCTGCTTCGAGAAAACACAAATCAAAGGAAACAAATTCATCAGAAAATGTACAATGAGTTTGGAAGCATTCATCACATTTCAATGATTGGCAGTCATAACACTGTTTCTCTATAATGCAGCAATTGAACAGTACATAGTAATCGAAAGTTCTTAAGCCATTGGGTACATCTACATCAGTGTAGAGATGTAAAGAACATGAATGTCTCTGACGGTTGCAATGAAGTTAACACAGTTTTACTCCTGACAATGGCCCAAGGTGATCAATCATTCAATAATCTTGTTCATTTGTTTATCAGTCTAGTTGAACAAGAATAAAGAAAGTTGTGGTTATGACTATAATTAAATTGTATAGTTTCAAGGTACGACCTACAGGATGTGACTGTATACCAAATCAGCACTCCACCATACAAAGCATCAAATTGTTCCCTTTCTGGTTGAATATTTGTAACTACTTCCAATCTGGTGCGAGACACAAGAACTACGTACTCTTCAATGAAGAGAACTACTGTGTAATCTGTGACTGTATTAAGTGAACACTATTATGACAAATAGAAAATGGCTATCCTGATTCTCTCCAGCAAGAATAGAAACTTTTCAGGACTTTTAAAACCTCTGGGTTATTGAAATCTCTTTTGTATAACTCGTGTAATCCTCAAACCAAATCATGGATTACTGCTTAGCGCCATTTTACTGAGAAACAAATCTAAGTTGGATGATTAACTAGAGTCTATCTGTTTAAGAAGATTTTATCATGGCCTTGGTTGCTAAGTGTAAATTCTATAAATATTCATATTCAAAGTACATGATGCATATTCAGTGCCAAATGAAAGCGTTGTGCTTTATGAAGCAGCTTCCATATTTTGTTTTCCATGTAATTTAGAGATGTATTAGTGAAATCCACACTGCAAGTTATTAAACAATAAATCAATTTGATCCGCTCTTGGCAAAATCTACCCACCTTCGGACATGATGGAAGTTCCAATCCCTGAAGATGAGCTCTCAGAGAAATCCTTAGGGTTGTAATCTGGCAAGAGTTGGTTTAATACTGTGAAAACAAAGTAAGGAAAAAACACTCATAAGAGTAAAGTCATCTACATGAGAACATTCACCTTGAACACATTTGTTTTAGTTTTCATGAAATTTGTTTGACTGTAATTGACAAAAAAGGGAAACCACCAACATAAGGGCTAGCTCAGTTGGTAATGCACCAGCGCATAAACCCGCAGGTCGCAGGTTTAAATCCCGCTCTAATCAATTTTTCTTTGTTCAATCCAAAATTCTTCAAAATTTTACTTGACTAATTTTTTTTTAGACATGTCAACTGTTTGTCTCTTCACTTAATTATTTTGTAAGATTAAAAAACAAACATCCTACCTTGTAGACAAGCATAACAGTGATCTGTGAATAAAAATATACAAAGAATCATTAGGCCTATATTAAATATTTAACCATTTGTTTTGTAAGGCTAAAGTACTTTTAGGAGATAAATTTATTTTCTAACTGTGGCTTAATATTCTCAATAAAAAGTTGGCAATATTGTTTGCTCATGAACCACCTTTTAACGTGGAATATTTTATATTTATAATAAAAAATTGCCATAATTAGATCATCTTGTCTTTAAAAAAAGTATTCCTTACTTTGGTAGTGTTTAGCTTTGTGATCATTGTCACCATGGTGATGAACCATATCTAGGATCCATTGAGGTACTTTGGTTGGTCTCTCTCTGGGAATGGTTGATTCATGAACTGGCTCTAATGGCTCAGGAAGCTTCTCTACTGACATCAAGATATCGTTCCCATCATCTAGCTTTCCTTCATCCGCTGTAAAGAAAGTAAAGAGATTGTACAACAGCAGTAGAACATTTATTTCTTAATTCTGACAACCATTATTACAAAGCTCACTTAGATTAAGAAATGTACTTTTCAGCTAATCATTTTTTGAAGTGTATTTGTGATGTATGCTCCCCAGGGAGTTGAGAAAGTTAGAGGAATTGTCTATAAAGTATGCCCAATGAACAGGGATATAATGTTGTAAAGCGCCTTGATCTAGCTACTATAGGATATGTGCGCTATATGAGAACCAAATTATCATGATAAAAACAACTGTATTTGAAAGAAGTTTCATTCTTTAAACCCTTAATGGCAAACACAATAGACCCTAACATATCAATGGAAGAGCTATTGGTATAATTGCCAAGTTAAGCACCAAAGACGTTTATGATGCTGCCACCATCTTGGTCTTGTTCCTTATCACAATAATGGATGCTAATAGTCATTGTAAAAAGGAACCAGCCTTGGTTAAGCAACATTGATTTCTATGGGAGAAACGATAACGGTCTATTGACTGGGCTCAGTAAGTAGGTGGGAGACCATTCCATGTTTCCTAAGTCTTCTGCATTATGTACCCTCTATGAGAATGCTTGGTATATAGTTTATATAAACCAATTTGAAAATAGGGAATTTGCGCAATATAATTACTAATTTATTTATTTATACTTAAAGTTCTGCTTTGTTTGCAAACGTCTTCCATACATATTTGCTGCTTTTTTCACTATTTTCTTACTTTTCTTACTCTACACCATTTCTTCAAAAATTAGTGTCATAATGTTTTATTTTCCTTACTCCAACTATGAAAATATGTGCTTAGATGTGTATATAATAGTTGAATCATTCAAAAAAGGCTCATTAACCTCAGTATTTGTTTCTCATATGGCAAATTTAAAGGCAACTTGGTTGGAGGCAACCAAACTGTAATGCACAAGATAACTTATCTAATGGTGTTGTTATCCTCCAAGGAAGGTATGTGAAAGCAACATGTCAATGTGTTTTCCTTGGCAATTGCCTAAGACTCTTCATAGGTAACTCACATGTGTGTATGAATGATGATGACGGTACTTTGATCTCCCTGGTAACCTCTTTTGGGGCAAAGGTGCACATGCGAGGTTCCTTGCTGAAGAAGGTAAAACCCCCTCCGATTCTTCTGGGCTTTGCATGATGAAAACTACAACAAATACCAAAGTGTTAATATTTATTGATGAGCCCATCTCTCTTACAGCAATGTGTTTGAGACCAATGTGAGTGCTTCATTTCACAAATAAAGACATGGACAAACTTTTAAAAGCAGCTTCCCCCCCCCCCCCCCCCCCCCGACCACAAAAAAAAGTTAATGAGTGAAGAGTGCCAGCACATTAATCTGGAAGTTGCATGTTCAAGTCCCGACCAAGTCAAAGTTCTTTTTTGTTTTATCAAAATATTTTCTTTGTTCAACTCACAACTAGTAAAATGTTACCAAATTTACCCCTATCCAAACCATTTGTCTTCTTTGATAGGCCTATGTTAAAATCCCTGGTTTGAACCTTAAGTAACATGAGTTAGGAAGGATGGAGCGAAAAAGTGCATAAACAGTTCTTCCATTGTCTTTTTCTGCATGAACTTGATAATAATTTTAAAAAACAATTAAATAAATGATTAAACAAAATAAATGAGTTTAAATCCCATCTATTTATCAAAATCTGCTTAAGCCGCTAATAAAGTGAAACATGTTAATTAAGTGGTAATTTTTTAAGATTGCTGTTTAAAAAAATTATAGCAATATATTTGACAAAGCACGTCACACATTTTCAAGAGTAGATGGTTCTTTTTACTACTAAGCAATTAAGAAAGTGTATTTAGTAACCCTTTTCTATATAGTGCATATTTCCGGTCCTACAGGCCTTGAAGAACAAACCCTGGTAGTAAAAATTAAGTTAAAAATAAACAAACAATATGATTTTCTAGATCATTAGAGATGAACATTAATGTAGTTTGAAGGTATATAGCATCATTGAGTTTTTAAAGAGTAAATTGATCTGTTTCTGTTTCTTTTGATAATTACCAACATTCTGTAAACAATGTAGTATTGTTTGAAGCGTAAATTCAGTGTTTACTAGCATATTTAATCAAAGTATACGCTAAAGTTAAGATAACAAAATCAATCACTTACTGGGGTGTTTTGCTTAAGGCACAGCCAAAACACACACTCCGAGGTAAACTAACTATTGCACTACTATCCTTGACCAGCTGACCTTCAGCACCTCCATCCCCTTCACCTTTAACCTCAACCTCTGACCCTGTCCCCTCGTCCACTTCAACAAAACCACTAAGTTGAGCTGTTTCCAGGTCACCGCGGCAACTAGCACACAGAGCTGGGAGGACATAGGGCTTCTCTCGGATTTCAGTCTCGGACAGAGCCTTGGGGTGAAGGGAGGCGGTACCTACAAAGGGGAGGTAGACGGGACGGTGGATGACTTCTTCCTCAATGGATCGAAATTTCTTGCTTAGAAGGCTCGAGGGAAAACTTGATGACAGGTCAGTAAAAAGGTTCTGGTACAATCTGGTGGCATTAAATTGAGTCAAAGCAAAACATTTTAAACATATTACAATTTTGTTAAAGTCTCTTCAAACCCTCATAAGAACATACACACAAAATAACTTTTTTTTAAAAGTAATGTTAAAATCTTGTTTGCCAATCGGTGGAGTTTATTTCGTTTAAACAAAATAGCAATGAATTTATTCACTCACGTGTGTATAGGAAGCGGCGGTAAAAATGTGACCTTTGAATCAGCGTCTACGTTGTCCTGAAAAAGGGGGAAATATTATAAAACATAAACATCATAAATTTGTGAATCTGTTAGAAAAAATTACTAAACCTAAAACCTTTCCATTGGTCTGAAATTGGCACTTTTACCATATAGAATAACTTGCTCTGATGCTTACAATAGTCTTGAGTGAACTCCGTTTGATATCCCATCATATGTGTTTTCATACAGGATTATTTAGATTGCATTACAGATCATAATAAACTAAGCTCTTGCCATGTATGGGGGAAATATCGCATAATGCCCTTTGTCAATTGCAAGAGTGCCTAAATCAGTGGACTTAAAATAGGTTAGTTTTTACAGACACTGCAATAATTGTATTTTCAAATTGGTTTGATACATATACGGAGCCCCTAAAGGGACATGATAAAAACAACTTCACGTGCCAAGAATAATCTGAGTACTTTATTTCATGCGCTTTCGAGCGCTCAAAACAATTTCTTTCACGTGCACGAAATGATTTCGTGACAACGAAATAATTTCGAGCGCATGAAATAATTCATTGCGAGTGCACAACATGATTTCGTGATTTCCAGTGCATGTAGTACAGACATTGGATTATTTCTTTTTTTCACAATGATTGTGGGCCTACGGAGCCCCTATGAACACAATATTATTTACACAATTATGACTTCAGTTATGATTGGTTTATAGTAGTTGTGGTAGTTGCTTGGATGTTCCATTCCATTGCAAATTGGTTGACTTTCAATCGTTTAATTTTACACGGTACAGAATGTCACTTTGTTTATTTAAAAAAACATACAAAAATCAAATGCAAAACGTTAGGAAGAATAACTTGGAGCAGTTTTTCTGGATTTCACCGGCACGAAAACGGGCGGAAGAAATCAGCTGATCGGGAGAGAGGTTGCCTGTAGTTTGTTTTGATATACCCACTCGGTTGTCTTTTGTTTGGTTGGATTCCCCTTCTCTCAGGACAGCAAAAATAGGTCTGGTTTGAGTTCTTTGCCAACAACCAACCATTGTCTGACTGAGTACTTGTAATTGTATTCACGACTCGCTGTCGTCTGCCTAGGATCAGTGGTCAAGTGTTTGTATACTTTGCACCTTGTTAAAACATCATTTCGTGAACGCATTTTATGTATAATAGATTAACCCCAAATCTGTGTCTAATTGAAGGTTTAATGGTGTCGACCTATTCAACCCTTCAATTAATGAACTGGGCCTATTAAATTAACGCTACACGAGTGGTGCACACGGCCTCCTTTGATGTTAGGAAGTGGATTCATTGTATTGATATTTCTAATTTTTACCACATTGATTGGGTTTGAGGAGACACTGTTTGAGGAGACACAAAACGTTGTCTATAAATAGTCGTTCAAAACAGAACCAGTGGTTTTTCAAAATTATTGCCTGATTCTGGTGCGTTGTCTTTGAATCAAGATGAGGGGTAGAACAGATAATGGGTGCAAATACCGCACGAGAATCGAGAATGAAATTAAGAGAAGAGAAGGCAGGCAAAAAAGGTAATCCCTATACATGTATAGCATTGACGATGTTGGTAAAAATTAGCAGGCCTGCTGCTAGTATGGCTCTATATGGGATATATTGGAAAGGTTGGGAAATGTTTCTAGCTTGCCTATGGGTGATTTCTTTGAACTAGCATGAGGTATTAAACCGCGTTATGACAATTGTTTTAAATGCTGCTTATCAAATTACATGAATTGAGTCTCCCACTGTTCCCTTGGTCCCAGGGGGGAGGGCTGGGGGCACGTGCCCGCCCCCATAAAATTCCAGTCCCCCCCCCCCCCGAAAAAAAAAGAATAAGAAGAGAGAAAAAAAGAGGAAAGTGCGTGTTTGTAAAATTAAAATGTATAGCGAACGATCGCAATCGGGATCGCTATCGCGGCCACAAAATGCCATAAGAGTATGGTGGCCCCCCGCAGCAGACCCTTCCAAAATAATAGCAAGACACCCCCCCCCCCCAACTGGAAAACACATTCTCCCTGCCCCCCCCCCCCTCCACCACCACCACCGCGCCGCCGCTGGGGGTAGCCTACAAGGTGTACACCATTTATTTTTGAGGGGGCAGTATCTGGCCAGTTAAAACTGTAGTATTTTCTCAAACGAGATTTTTCTTAATCAAACGGGGGTGGGTGAGGGCACGACCATCAATAATGGGACGCGTCCCCCACCCCTAGTTACGCCACAGTGCCTCAATGGGACACCACCACGGCTAAAGTCAACACTCCACCCACCCCCATCCCGAACCCAAATCGTTAAATCAATGCCTGTGACTATTGATTTTAGATTTATGCATTATTTAGAAATAAGACTGCCTAAAGAGTTCAATATTGACACACTGGGGAACTTTTTGAGTAAACAACAAAACAACAGTGTTGAGTGTCCCTATATAACAATACCAGAGAACCGCCTTGTAAAATTGCAAGGACGTCCCAACAAGAAAACAATTCTGGAAGTTTATAAATATCAAGGCACGAAGACCGTTCGGCACTTTGAAAGTACTGATCAAGATAGATCACAAGGAATGATACTCGGAAAGTTGGGCACGAATCACTGACAAAACGTACCGTAGATCATAAACGATATCAACTCGAGATGTGAATGGTACTATTAGGTGGCACTTCCGCGATCTGCCCGCATTTTAGTCCACATAACTAAAGACCGATAGCGCAAATAAAACTACTCAGTTTGATCCTCATCATTTAAGATAGAGAACAAAACTTCAAAAATGTAAGAAAACTATTTTTCAAAACTAATATATCTTCGAAGGTATTCAATTTTTGCCCAAAACTCACCGGACCGTATTTTGAAAAACAAATTGTGGCCGTAAAGACGCGTCGTTATGTTCACCGCCGCATGCTGCATAAAATTATGGATGCTTTCGAAAACCAAAATATTTTATTAACGATAACAATATTTTGATGTCAAAGTGTGCCGAATTTCAGTTGTGGGGGCGTTGAATAAATAATTGAATTCGTACAGTATTGATGGGAAATCTTCACATTGCGCACTGATTTGCGCAAACTATAGGATGAACTTAAATGTTCTTCTGGCGCCCGTTGGGTTTCCGTTGCGATCTGAACTATGACTTACAACCGGGGTAAGGATGTGAATTTATTGTTGATGTCATTCTTCCAAACGCTATTTAGACTTCACTGTACATGTTTGAAGTCTCAAGAATACTGCAGTGATATCATCTACAGATCACGTAGGGAACCCATCATAGTTCATGCTCACAAGCCAGAGCTCCAGAGAAAAAGTACACGTTTCGAAAAGACCCATGTCCTTCGTCTTTTGTGATGAGTATATTGGTTTCAATAAAATGATGTGTGTTTCATCCCCTACGGCAGAACTTAACACAGAAGCACTTTCTGAAATGTTTGAGTATTGAACCGCATTAGATTGAAATCGATCTCATATTGCTTGTTTCATTCCATGGTAACACCGTTCCATCTCATGATAGGATCTGTTTTGTAAGTCACGGTAGCCTACAAATCGCCACTGTCTTGTGGATTTATTATCCAGCTGATAAAATATTGTCATCTCAAACACAATGCATCATTTATTTCAACAAATACAGAGTACGGAATAGGGTTTGTTTAAAACGATCTTCTCTTCAGCATTTGAAAGCGTCTTTGTATTTTCTCGACTAACGGGTCTGTGTCTTTTGGTTATACAAAAATTTGGAGCCTATGCACACACTGGATTGGTTAGAAAATCCTCCTGAAAAAGTCTCGTCCAAGTCAATAAAACACAATTTAAAGATCCCCAAACCACCGTTGCTTATGTCGGTTGCAGTGATTGCAATAAACACGAAGGCCTATAATACAAATTCACAGAACACAACATTCCAAACAAAATGTCATGAACTGTTTCTATTGTTTTCATGCTCAGTAACTTGTTAATCAGTGAGATCCCCAAAGTCAAAGTGAGATTTACTAATCCAAAATTCTTTATTGTCCCGTAATTATTAATCATGTGAAGTTAGGCCTAACAATCAAAGACGCTATATCAATTTATTACAGAGATCGCGGGCATGCTTTCGTTATTGAGGTTGATGCGGGATTCCCATGATGGAAAACACGCAATTAAATTGTAATTATCACCATCGAGTCGGCAAATTTCAAACACATAGAGGCAATCAATTATTTACACAATGTTCATCCTCTGTCTATATCGAGTAGTTACAAACGTCTCAAGACGGTCTATAGCCAAAGGCTCGAACAACTATTTCCCAGGTATAAGTGTTTGTGCTAATCCGCTCCAAGTGGATGTTTTACAAGTAGGTAATAGAATACATGAAGACTCAAATAAAAAACAACAAAGCAAGGTATAAGCCTTTACCCCGTTTTGGCCATCTTTGTCCGGTTCCCTTCCCAGTCTTATCGATGGCAATGATGGGTTTTTTTAAAGCGGGACCAGACGCTTTCTAAGCCTCGGCTTTGTTGCGTAAGTTGAACGAAGCAAACCAAGTTGGCCAAACCGAGGGTCTCCCGTCGTGGAATTGTTTGGGACCCTTCCTTCAAACTACTCGGGATACCATGATTTCAAATCGAGTATGCTACTTATTTTTTTCCCACACAAAACTGATCTTGTTCTACAAACGGTAAAGGCCTAACCGTGTGTGCTGACCCTAAAAGTCATGGAATCTCACTGATTTAAGTTATATACCAGTGCCAGTTCTCCTGAGAATTTTTTTCGTCTGTAGTAGGCATACTGTGAAGTGGAAGAAACCACCCTTGCGACCCTAAACCGTCATTGCTTGTTTCGACTGTCGCAATATTAACGTAAAATCTCTGGTAATACATAAACTGTGTTTTGCTGTTTTCACTGCGGGATCGCGTAAAGTGATGCATGTTGCCAAATTGGTTGTGCATGGCATTCTTGCTCTTAGTAAACTATAGCTACGGAAAGAAATTACTCTTCCAGAAGCCATTGATGTTGTATCTTCAAGTACCGGAACCAGAGCACGGTCACTGCGCCAGGATCGGACTTACCTACTTATTGAAACAATTTTGCTCCGACGTCATCTTTTCAAATTTAAATTTCTGGAAACCTTAGGAGGATCTCAATAAGTTTTAGCCTACATTATATAAAACAATGTTGACTCATTTAGAATACAGTCTATGATTTATAAACTCACTTTGCATAATCTGATACTTATAACAATCATACTGACAAACAATTTCGACATTTACAGGCACGGGATCCAGGTGGACAAGGGGCACGTGCCCCAGTCAAATTTGACCAAAAAAAAAAAAACTGCGCGTTTGTTAAGACTATACCGCAAAGCTTGTTAAAAAAATTAGACAACATGCCGATGATTGTCCTCAACAGATATTGCCACCCCAGCAAACTGGAACACTGTCGAGCAGATAATACTTCCGTACATGTTCCAATGTGCGTGTGCCGTACCTGAACGCGATGAAACAATGATGATGAAGAGACTTCAACTCTGAAATGGCCTCAACGTCAAAAGTGATGCCTGAAACGATGCCATGGCGACGCAAATTGTGAGATCTCAGCGTGAGTAATTTTACTAATTACTCTATCTTATAGAGCCGTACTTGATTTATAAAATCATGTCTCTCGGACTGATGTTCAATCTTAAATAAACATGAAATAAAAATCGGTTCGCGCTTGCTGGTTCGTCACGCAGAAATGCCCCGTCGCCCTACACGGCAAGGGTGTGGCACAAGCTAACATTCGCATGAGGTTACTCGAGCCACCACCATGCGTCCATGTCCAGTCGCAAAAGGACTGATAATTTCTCTAGAATCGATTTTACTGTGCGGTTAGCTATATGCATCGTTGTCCGACCCGACAAGGACCAAACTTGATCATAACAACTTTTGTGTCCCAGCTTGAAAAAATCTTTGCATTTTTCATGACAAAATTACACTTATTTTTACTTGGCGATTTACCTGACATTGGTACCAAACGTACCGTTAAATTACGGGTATCGTTTAAAAAGAGGAAGGTAATAACCCTACCTGGTAATTACAGGTTTGTTACGGAGAGTGTTTTTAAACGGTAGGCCTAATGATAAATTTAGGCGCCAATTGCCATAACATCGTAAAATACTGAAAATATTATATATGACAACGGGGAACACGTTTATACGGGATACTGTATACAAACTTAACGAAAAATGTAAACTAGCGATGGAAATGCAAGCCATGAATTAAAATAAAAAGAGGAAGAAAACAGTGTCTACAATCGTAACTTACTACAGTTGATGTTGGAAACACCGAGCGTCCACACACTTGCAAAGACAACATCATAACTGCCGAAAATTCCTATAAATCCAGCGGGAACCGACTCCGATCGTGAATTAAACGCCCAAACCCACGGGCAATGTGTCGATATTCACGGCTCGCTCTTTGGCCCATCTAAGGTACGCTACTCGCGAGAGGTAAACTGAAGGCAGACAAAAAATTCCTTTTCAGTTAACGTGTGCTCTAACTGCATAACTTCCAAACAATAAAAACCCATGGTTATATAAGCAAATGAACGTCCGTATTTGTCTTAAGAGCGCTTGGAGGCCACAGGGTAATGTTAAAAAGAACAAAAACACGTTGACTTTCTTTGGTTTGTTCGTTGTACCAGTTGACAGTTTGTTTACCATGCAAGTGTTAATTCCAAACACCTACGGACACACACATGAATGCAATAGTATTTAATCATAGAACAAAGACCACTCAACTTCTATTTGAACCTCTCTCACACAATATTTGACAAGCTTTCGACTTCGAATGCTAGAAATGTAGGCCCTATGTTATTTACACACTGGATTTATCCTTCTGGCTGGATGGAAGTAAAAGAAATTCCTGCTTAATGAAGAGTGTTACAAATTGCATCTGCAGTTCATCCTAGTACAGGTTTTCTTGACTGACTTGATCCTTTGTCTAAAATTAATCTTGTCTTGTTGATGTGTGAGGTCAACTTCGATGGTGCTAAATTTGGAATCTTATGAATGTTTACAAAATAATTTGATCCATTGAATACCTAGGGTTCATTCAGTACATCTATCCTCAATAGCGACTTCAGGAATGAGCAGGAAAACGTGACAAAGAATAATTTGAAATAGGAAAGTGAATTGCATTGTAGGTATCACTCACACTTAATAGCTATACGGTGACAAATCGTCATTAATTTTTCAAAAGCTTCCGTGTTCCTGCATGAAATTTTTATGTGGCTTTTCACAGACCCAAACTAAATTGAGCTTGTCGGCCTCTTACAAATACTATGTGCACATTGAATTATTCACAGATAGGTTCGATCTGTGCTGGTAATTACATTCCTCGTTATAAGTTGTCTTTCTTCTCCCTCTCGTGAAAGATGGTGGTTGATTCAGAACGATAGATCACATTGCAATCACAATGAACTTTAAATATTTTAAATTCTTGTTGTCAGAGCAAAAAAATCAGAATCCTACAAATTGAAAGGGATTCTTGTGTACCATCTGATCAGAATTGTCGCCTCTGTGAGTGCACACAATGGATTAGACTCTTATGCCTTACATTTGTCTGATGGGTTACATTTTGTTTTTGTCTATAAGAAAAAAATGAGGTCGCTTCCACATACCCCAAAACATTTCTTTAGGGGAAAAAAGTGAAGTCAACAAGTTCCAATTAGTTAAATAGAATTAGTGACTATCTTAACGAGTAGGGCCAAGCCGTCTACCGAAACCGTTATACTACCGGGCTATTGTCCCACTAATTCTCTCTCGGCCACAGCGGGATATTGAGCGACTTGACGGCGTGCAGCGAGGCCAATAAAAGGCACGATATCGATTATCGATGCAATAGTTAGGGCGTCATCATGAAATAGCAACCAGTGTTTGGGGAGGAGAGGGGTTGGGGTCATGACCTCTAACTGCCTCATCAACAATTCAAACATCAGAATTCCATTTTTGTTTGTTTGGTTTTTAAAAGGTGCGAAACGAATGTATAATGATATCAACAATCCAACAATCAACAGTAACGGTACCGACTCACCGTTGAATTATTACAGTCATTAAATAGGGTTGAAAGATAACAGGTTTTACGTGATTAAACGTTGCCAGCGAAGCAAAATATCTACAAGAACTCTTTAAAATTGAGAAAGGGGCGTCGTCTGTTTATGAACGTTGGGCGTGCAATGTTGTTAAATATTAGACCTTTAGACCAATCTAAACAGACCTATTCTAAATTACCCAATACCCAGCTAAACATTTTGAACAAAAGAAATTCAAGTCTTACAGATAATCAGAATATAGTGTTATACAGGTGCATTATCAGTTATAGCTCATGTAGGCCACGGTACATTACGTGACAAATAACAGGTCCAGCAAGTCCACGACATTGGGCATTGGTAATTTTCTTCCTCCATGGCCATACCAAGTTACCAACAATGTTTTACATTCCAGTGAGTTTCCTCACGAGAGCTAACTAAGTCCAGTTTACACCTCTCGCGAATTGCGAAAGCAAAGCGAATTTCCTTGCGTTACAATTAAAATACCAACGATTACTAGAATTTCCGCCCGCGTTTTGCGTCAGGTAATGCGCTTCGCGAGTACGGACTGGGCTTAACTAAAAACAGTCAAACAATAATTATTGGTCACTTTATCTAACAGCAAGGACAGAAGTGAATCCCTATCACAGTGACGTTGTTTCTTGAAAAAATAACAAACTGTCGTGTAGCACTGGCAATGAAGACGGAGCGAAGTCTGTTGGCCAAGCCATGGGACGCCATCACGGCTAACCCATAGAAAGCTGCTTTCCGATCCGTAAACCTGTAAGCCGATTTGAATCTCCCGAAGGATAAAGAAGGCACGGAGTGGTTTGTGGCATCACATGGATGACGAACACATGATCAGATAATCTGTTTGTTGCCAAAACACTTGGGGTATTTGTGGTGGGTACACAAGACGTAAGTTAAAATACCCGCTGCTAAAAGTCTTTTCGGAATTATCTTTCAATACCTTATTTTATTGGGTAATACACCATTGCCCCTCAGTTGTTCGAACAACCACATCCTTTGAAAAGGGGTTTCTAGAAAGTAGTTTTATCCTATCAAATTTACATTCTTCTTCGTTCGTGATGAGCAGTTGAAAGTGTCAGTTCTTTCTAGATTAAACAGCCAGGTCATCAGTGCTGCTTCATGGCTTTGTCTATTGGCCTGATACCTCCAGAGAAGCGCTTATACATTATGGGTGCTTGTATCTTGGAGAAAACGACCCCTACAATGGTCACAATGTTGAGTGGGTTTTTGTTATGTCATACAGGTAATTGCCCAGGAGCCAAATATTTATAAGCATGTATTTAAACACAGTTTTCTTATTCGAAATTCACAACATCCCAGCATTACATTTTAGGATGAATTTCCCTTGAAAAGCTTTCATTTTAAAAACCGGCAGCTCTTTTTTTCTGTAATTACAGTAAAGTGATTGTCGAGTTTCTTAAAGTAAATGTTTCTATTTTAGGACGTGGAATGACTTGGAAACTGGTTTTAATACCCGCACCAGGCAATGAATAACTGCATTGTATCTTGAAAAAATTACACAAGTAGGCCGTCTACGGTTGCTGCGGCAAGTGAATATTTACAATGAATAAACAATGCCATCATTTTGTTACTATAACAATAAAATGTTCATGTTTGCTTGGCTGGCAAAGTCATCAAACAACAATTCGCTAAATTGAATCTCATATTTGTCAAAATAACACCCATGCACCTAGTGGAACTTTACTCACAATTTAAAGGGGAAAACGAAAATGTTTCACGATGTGTTTCAGTCCTCTAGAAATTCATGTCGTTTAAAAGAACATGGATTTTTGGATGACTTCATTAATTTAAATAATTTTGTTTGGATATATTTTAATATCTTGGGCTAAGGAATGCTTTGAAATCAACTTGAACATCATCTCAGAATAGGGATATTTTTTACAGCTTTTTTGTTAAGAGTTTGTGGGGATATATTTTGCACAAACAGTGAACATTCAATCGAAATCCATTTGGATAAATTTCTGGTTTCATTTTATTTTTCAGTTTTGTCTTGCAAAGAAAGCAACAAAATAAAGATCGGATTCTCATTCATAGGCCACCGCACCATTCTCGCGACGCATACGGGTGTCGCCCCGGACGATGTTACACTATAATAATTTAATCACAAATGTGTATGCTTAAAATTGAAGTTACATGTTTAATGTGTGTTTTCTTGTTTTCCACCTGATAATCACCAATGCTAGCCTATTTAGTCTACCATTGCTTACCGTAGCTGCCTGAGGATAAGTCTCGCTCCTTCGATGCTTCTTCCTCCTCTTTAGCCGGTCCTTCACATCGTTACTTATAAATACCGGGAATTTTCTGGTCAAGTCCGGCCTAGCGGGAGCTGGGGCCTTCGGGTACCGCCACTCCTCGGCGTTTCTGGGCTGATTTCCCTGCACAATGATCCGCTCACGGACTCTAGCAAGAGCCTTCTGGTAACTGGTGTCCAACCAGCCTGGCTTGATGATCCCCTGAGCGGGAAGTGGATTCTTACCGAATTCCTTGAGAGACACAACGGGAGGAAGACGGTGACTTGTTCGGTCACTCTCCTCCTGATCGTCGTTCTGTCCATCCTGGGCAGACTCCCGGTGTTCAGCCACCTCTGAGGTAGTTAGTTCGTGGGCGACTTCGGGATTATCCACGGTAGAAACGCAATGGAGAGGGTCTGGATATGACACGGGTTGAATGATAGCCGGTAGTGCCATCTTGCACTGACTTTGGCCGCAGTTGGCTGGGTTTGTTACCCGGGTCCTGGCTCCATAGTTAACGAACAAATACTACTTGCAACCAACTTTAAAAATTGTGTGTCAAGCATGCAGGACGAATCACAATCCGGTCCCGATGCAATCTTTAGAACGAATGGGCCATCTATAGCCTAAAACTTTATCGTGTCATCTCGAGGCAAATTCACGCAAACATTGTCGTAGTATTTACCCAGCCACTTTTAACGAGTGTAATCCTAAAGTATTGGTGATAATACACGAGCCTGTTCCAACATTCCAACACTCAATCGAGTCAGGCGAACTTTGCTCCCCCGTTATGTTATCAGGTTGAGGCGTTGAGGTAACTGGAGTCGAGCGGTGGTAACATGACGTACACCGAGAAACTGCGCACGAGTTCCGGGTTTACAATTCGGCAGTTCTCTCTACAAAACCACCCTCGCCGTGGTGGCCTATGAAATTAATCTAGACTGGAGCATCATATAACTAGAAATACAATTCTGGATCCCAAATTGAAGAACAATATTCCGTTTGTTTTCACAATTAATTACTGGCGGTAGTGTAGATTGTGTGTCACCCTATCTCCAGTTAGAGGCAAGTATTGTACTATCGGCCAGCGAAAGCAATGTCGTACGTGGGCTTTGTCGTTCCTGCCCCCTAGTGAAGAACATAAGCCTGTATTTTCTCTGCATGTGGTGTGAAATGCATTGTTACTGATATGGCTTCAGTCATGCAACAACAGGCAACTGTGTAGTGATGCTGAACCTCTCGTTGCTAATGGGAGACGGCATGGGCATAGAGGGCCGGTGAAGGGTGATTGGTGGGCATGGTGTGGTACTGGGTTCAAGTTGTACTTATCTCATTTGGCTAAATGTTACCAAAGCGTAGGGCCGCCACATGAACAAAAAAGTCCAGTTCACTTTTTTGACTACGTCATGAAGTCATAATCTTTGTGCCATCTTGTACATTATGGCACATATTGAACACTATTTTTTAAACGTGACCCAAATTTGAACTATTCCAGTCCAAACAGGAAGTTCAAATTAAAATAGGCCTAATCACAATTCCTGAACAAGGTGGGTGAGGGTACGAATTAGGGTCCTATAGCACGTGGTTCAGTTCAGGGGGAGGTCAGATTCAGGGGGAGGTTTAAAATAAGTTTCAGAGTCATAATCAGAATGAAGATCAGGTTTAGGTTTTTAGGCACACTTAAAGTCACATTAAGGGCCTGTCAAATGTGGAGGGGTCTTCTGTACCTCGAAGTCAGGCTCAAGGTCTGGAGCGTTTAATCAAAGTGAAACAAAACGGAACAGCTTTGTGTTGTTCACAAACACCTAATGTCTAGTTTACAGATTTTACTCATTAGAATTTATGAATTTATTTTGTCTCATGTGGTTATACAAAAATGTGAAAATCCATATGAACAGTTGGTGGTCGGGCGTTATACACTTTATAACACATATGTGTTTGTATCAGTTAAAATGATTGCATACAAACATGGGATCAATTTATTTAAATAGAAATAGTTGGAGCTGAATACTATCATTGGTTATTACAAATGTTTGATTTGAGATAGAGCCTAACGACTCCTCCTGCATCCATCAGGTTATACCAGATAATAACAAACATCCACTGCTTAATTGGGAATGCCGTCGTTGATTCCGAAGAAGAGAAAAACTGATGGCTTAAATGTACGCTCTAGAAACATCCGAAACACTCGGAACAACATTCTCGCAAGAGGTTGGGCTTAATTGGTTTGGATTTGCCTCGTTGTGTTTGCACTTTGCACTGTATGGCCTAAAGCGATATTTTGCGCCGTAAGGCATCGTTATTTCTATAGTGTGTCCCAACCAACCAACAAAATACCATCCAAGCGCTTTCCGTTCTTTTCACATGACATACAAATATCGCTAAGGACATAATTACAAAGAACTTTGCAAATTGTTAGCCTTGCGGAAAGGTGTGCTTGTTGTGCATAGGGTACAGGTATCCGGTTGCTTGGTGACGGCCGCATCAAAAAAAAATTATATTTAAAAAACTAGGACGCCCTCTTCGGTTGGCCACCAAGAAATTAATAAACCAAAATTGGCAGGCACCTTGCAAGTGACGGATACAGATGAAGATGTGAAAAATTGTAACGGGTATGCACAACTTTGACGTTACATTAAGAATGTTTTTTGCGAACCATCTCTTCCTATCATAAGCGATGTCTTCCTATCAATGACTTGGCATCAAACATGGGTCAGCACCCTCGATAACTATGGGAGAATTATATAGTCGTGTTATCATGTTTGATCAGTAGACTCTATACATATAGTCTTGGTAGACTGGTCCCCTGTCTTTATCAGCAAGGAGAAAGACATGCACTGGTCTTACATGCCCAATGATATCAGTGGATTAACTTGCAGTGACGTAACCTATCAATTCCTGCGTTATGATTGGTCTGCTTAAAAGTGACGTAGTTTGTCACCTGCGATCGTCTGCTGCTGCATGTGTATAATGTTTGTATGGAATCAAGTGTATGTGTGTACACGTATGAACGGGATGCGAGGTCAAAGGTACATCTGGCAAGATCCCACCAGGAGCTTCAAGGCTGGTATCTGGCGTATTCACGAGCCTCGAAGTGTGACGTCAGACGTTCAGGCTTTAGTCTTGACTATCGACGTTAGTTTTTGTTTTAGTCACCGTGAGAGGCGCAACAATGACTGAATACGGATATCACTTCTCCAGTAATTCGTGTTGCAATCAGCAACGTTGACAAAATTAACGTCACCAATCAAGACTAAGTAGACACTTGATCTTGCAGCCATGATTTTGTTGGCAAACTAGTTTTAGCCACTTTATGTTGACACAGTGAAGTCTTCCTAAATCTTGTCTTGTGGTGACCCATCCGACCGTTCTGAGAGTGCTGCCCTGTAGCCATGTTTGACACACTAGGCAGCATTCGAACCGTTGCACACGTTTCATTGGCGTTACCAATTAAATATAACACCCATTTGGAATGCTTTGCAATAATCGCGATGGACCAAGTGTTTTGTGTGAATAAAAAAAAAGCTGCCACCGTCCCAAACAATGAGAGACTTTGGTGGACATTATAAACACAGGCGTAAAAACCATTTGGGTCCCCCCCCCACCCTAAACAAATAGTTTATATAGGCCAAACAAAATATTTGAAAAAAACTCTTAAAGAAGAAGAGGAAAACAAAACTAAGTGATCGGCTTGCCTCCAAAAAACACGCACTGTGCAGACTTCATGAGCCCCCATAGGGATAAAACCCGTGTATGTTGTTCTTTGGGATGATTATTTCGTCCCTCAAAAACTTAAGGCCTCTTATTAAGGCCTCTTATTAAGGCCTCTTATTAAGGCCTCTTATTAAGGCCTCTTATTAAGGCCTCTTATTAAGGCCTCTTATTAAGGCCTCTTATTAAGGCCTCTTATTAAGGCCTCTTATTAAGGCCTCTTATTAAGGCCTCTTATTCTCTCAAAATCGTTTAGGCAGATTACGTTTATTTTGAGGGAATGGATTTCTTCCGTGAGAAACAAACAAAACCATGTGGAACGAAATATTAATTTTAGCAAGTACGGAGTCCTCTGATGTTCCATTTGAGTACCGGGGTTTGGAAACTATTGATTTGAAGTCTTTCCGAGATCGCCGTGTTACTAAGAGCCGGTTTATTTTTGCTTGGTAAGGCCCTCTCTTAAACAAATTGTATTTTCGCTTCAAAGTTCGAGGGATTAAATTATAGAGGGGCAAAAAGGATCAGGGATTACGGGGCTCCGTAGATAAGTCTTAATTTTTCACAACTTAAAAACTGTATCACAAATTTTAAAGGGACATGTCCAACGATTACTGCATTCTATAGGCACAAAATGGCCGTCAATCATTTTGCCCGTGTTTGAACTACCCGCTAAAATTTAAGAGCATTAAATCTTTATATTATATATAATATATCAAGTAATAAACCACAAGGGAAACTGACTGGGAAATTTTATTTAAATAGTTTGGGTTTGAACAAAGAAAAATTGACTGGAGCGGGACTTGAACCAACGACCTCCGGATTAACGTACCAGCGCTCTACCAACTGAGCTATCCAGCCCTATGTTGGCGGTCTCCCTGTTAGTCAATATCTTTGTTCGGGGTGCCAGTCAGAAGCCATACAACCGTTAACTGCCGTGTAGCCAGGGATCACACCCACGTTTACGATTCAACCTGGGAAGCGGCAGCCACGGGATCACCTTAAGAGGATGCGACTTTTTAATATTAAATATCAAGTAATAAACCACAAGGGAAACTGACTGGGAAATTTTATTTAAATAGTTTGGGTTTGAACAAAGAAAAATTGACTGGAGCGGGACTTGAACCAACGACCTCCGGATTAACGTACCGGCGCTCTACCAACTGAGCTATCCAGCCCTATGTTGGCGGTCTCCCTATTAGTCAATATCTTTGTTCAGTTTCCCTTGTGGTTTATTACTTGACATTTAATATTAAAAAGTCGCATCCCCTTAAGGAGATCCCGTGGCTGCCGCTTCCCAGGTTGAATCGTAAACGTGGGTGTGATCCCTGGCTACACGGCAGTTAACGGTTGTATGGCTTCTGACTGGAACCCCGAACAAAGATATTGACTAATAGGGAGACCGCCAACATAGGGCTGGATAGCTCAGTTGGTAGAGCACCGGTACGTTAATCCGGAGGTCGTTGGTTCAAGTCCCACTCCAGTCAATTTTTCTTTGTTCAAACCCAAACTATATAAATATATGGTCCAGTGATCCAGCCTTTTCACACTGACCATCCTTTGTCCTCACTTCTTTACTCCGATTGGTTCTTAGCCACCCCATTGTTTGTAAATTTACAACTCTGATTGGCTATATTGTCCGGCTTTTTCTGGATACTCTCCCTTAATCCTTTGCTCCCCTTTTTGCTATAAATGGATATGTTTGTGTTTGTTCTTGTTTATGCCTCTGAGAAGGTCCGGTTTGGATCGAAAGCTAAGGCCATCTCCCCTACTCATTTTATATATATACATATATATATCTTTGTATTTTTTTTTTTTTAACAAAGAACGACCTAAAAGCACCTGACCCATAATAAAGGCGATCGCGTTAAAAACTACTGAAAATAAATCAACTTGGAAATTTCGCTCGTCCCCAGCGCCTTGCCTTCAAACCAAAGGCGCTGGGATGGGCAAACGTATCAAGCACGCTCATTGGTTAATGCTCAGTCCCATCATGCATCACACTCACACTGCAAGCACTGCACGCATGACTTACTTCCTGAACAAGAATCTGTGCAAGCTGATTAGCCCATCCCAGCGGTCCTGGATAGGCCGCTGGGGCCGTCCTGGATAGGCCGCTGGGGCCGAGCGAACTTGGAAATTAGCCCTCCAGGTTTGCGCCCCCTATCGACCCAGGATCTCCCCTCTTTCGACAGCGTTCAAATTCGTTCGCTCGGCCCCAGCGGCCTATCCAGGACCGCTGGGATGGGCTAATCAGCTTGCACAGATTCTTGTTCAGGAAGTACGTCATGCGTGCAGTGCTTGCAGTGTGAGTGTGATGCATGATGGGACTGAGCATTAACCAATGAGCGTGCTTGATACGTTTGCCCATCCCAGCGCCTTTGGTTTTAAGGCAAGGCGCTGGGGACGAGCAAACTAAGTGAGCTGCTGCTGCGAATTTGATTCGCTCGTCCCCAGCGCCTTGCCTTAAAACCAAAGGCGCTGGGATGGGCAAACGTATCAAGCACGCTCATTGGTTAATGCTCAGTCCCATCATGCATCACACTCACACTGCAAGCACTGCACGCATGACGTACTTCCTGAACAAGAATCTGTGCAAGCTGATTAGCCCATCCCAGCGGTCCTGGATAGGCCGCTGGGGCCGAGCGAACTCACTTAGCCCGAACATCTGACGTCACACTTCGAGGTTAGTATAATAGAGATCAGTGGTTTATCCTTGCGGATAATGACAGGGGACCAGTCTACAGCTCACTTTTCGTAATGTGCATTTTGTGGAACTTACAATACGCTACACGTTGATCTACGTGGCCTGTCCTTTTACAGGAATTAAAATGGTTCACTTTTGCGTGGAAATCACTTTCCTATCGACAACAATTGCTGTACTACAAACTGAAGAATCTGCGAAGAGATGACTAAGAAAACAAAACATGAATTGAGAATAAAAGACTCGTAAAAATAATGACAAATGGGCCTATAGGCTAGGCCTAGGCCTAGACTCTAACATTGTGCAATAAATGTTTTCCCTGAATCAAGCCAGTTATGAAAGGTACAAAATAAATGGATGGTTTGCATTAGTTTATAGGTTTGTTGGTGTGTTCATTTAAACAGTATGTTTGTTTGTTTGTTTGTTTGTTTGTTTGTTTGTTGGGGTGTTGGGGTGTTTGTTTGTTTGTTTGTTTGTTTGTTTGTTTGTGTTATTGCTCATTTTCCGAAATCATCGAAATCGCTAGTCTAAAAACGACAGACGTAACACTTTGGTGGACATCTCTAGATTCTCATTTAACGCCGATTTAACAATGGCTTTAAAAAAAGACTTATAAGTCAAATATAATGTATTGCCACTGCAAACACAAGTTGCTTTCAAACAAGTATTTTGCAAACCTTGTTTTTCGCACTTAAAATGTTTAGCAAACCAATCGTTCTAATGAAGTCTATATTTAGCAAAGTTTTTATTTGTATTTTTTTATGATCAGCAAACCCTTATTAAAAATCATTATTTATAAGCCAGTGTGTTACGCAATGTCTAGCAAACCATGTTTTTTTAATTTAAAAGTCTAAACTAAGCAAACCTTCTTTTTTTTTGCTAGAACATTTTTTGCAAAACTTGTTGCATGTTGTATGTGAAAACAATGAGGGCGCTATTTTAGCAGCGTAGACCCTACTGCAAGTTATGTGACGTACTATGCATAGAACAAGGTATGCTATAAAAAAGGAAGGATTGATATATATATAGGCATAGACGTTAGAAGAAGAAAAAACGAGGTTTGCAAAACATATACTTACGAAGAACAAGGTTTGCGAGATATATTTGCAAATCATAAATCACCAAGAACGTTGTTTGCTTAAAATATGCTTTGACTTGGTTAAATCAATCCCCAGAAATATAAATCACTCCCCAGAATATATCAAACCCCAAAAATTCATAAATCCCCAGAATATATCAATCCCAAAAATATATAAATCCCCAGAAATTAATAAATCCCCAGAAATATAAATCAATCCCCAGAAATTCATAAATCCCGGAAATATATTTCCGGGATTGATATAATTTCTTGGAATTGAAATATTTCTGGGAATTGAAATATTTCTGGGGATTGATATATTTCTGGGATTGATATATTTCTGGGGATTGATTTATTTCTGGCAATCTCTTTATTTTTGAAGTTGTCTTTTTTGGCCCAATGGCCGCCCATACATTCGCCTGATTGAAGCCCCGTAAGAAAAGCACACGTCTTCTACAAATATGACGGAGCGTAAGCCCAAGCCAAAGTCACACGCCCTTACATTAATTACGGAAAACAACTTAAACAAGGTTTTAAGCTTGCATGAAATACAGGAGGTGAAAGGGCCTTTCCCTGTTCCAAAATGTGCCCCGGGATTACGCCCAAATAGCGACGAAACATCGAAGAGTATAAGCATTATTTCTCAATTCTTAAAGTACCGGTAGGCCTACATTAAAATTTGAAATGTAACCTTCCCAGCTTACAATTTAACGTTCTCACAGCGTTTTAATGAAGTCGGTTCAAGTTGTGTAAGTAACGTTATTAAAATGTAACCTTTGTCGACCCCTTTACGTCCTCCGAACGTTTAGGACGCAATGTAACAACCACGTCGTTGGTACGTGTATAAAGATGTTTCCAATGAACTTATGACAATTGACATACATTTGTGCCCGAGTGTGTTTGTTTGGTTGAAGCAAAGAAACTTTGTTCGATTTCCCTTATGATGAACGTTGGCTCAACGTTGACACAACGTCAGCCCGATCTTATGTTATTGTTATGCCATAATATATAATAGTTTCATTATTATTAACCGATATGTCAACATGATAAATTAATCACTTTCAATAATGCACCTGTATACTATACATCATACAGCATGTACTATTTACTATACCGGCCAATTCTTGACTTTGGCAGTCCAGTGGGTGTACATTATTGTTAGTATAAGTTTTCTATTTTATTCCTCGCCCCAACCAATCAACTGTTGCTTATTTTGATTACCACAAAGAGATGACTCATAATTATTGTGCAAAATCATCAAGCCATTGAAATCACTCAACCCGATGAGAAGAACAGTACTTAGGGGTGTTGCATTGGTACGAGCGACGTAGGCCTATTACATTGTGTTGCAAATGAAACTGATTACTGGGTGTCAACTGATTTTTGTTCCAGATAAGAGCTTGCTATGTACCCTAGACATAGTTATGATGCTGTGTGCCGACTCGCCATATATTTTCAGAAAACTTCACAAAAGAGTCACGATTTGGCCATGGTTTGAAATGAACTCCACAAAAAGGACCTCGATTTGGCCATGGTTTGGCCTGCCCTTCTTAAGCAGCAGGTTTTTACAGACATATTTTGGTCCTTCGAAACAAGTTGGAACATTTTATTAAGTACAAGGGCTAACCTACACATGTACAACTTAGATAGACTTCAGTAGACCTTTTATTGCTATTTAATAAAAGTTTCTGCTGGTTATTATTTCTGAGGGTGAAACAAATCAGAAGTCAATTTAAAGTAGGAACAAATAGAATGCCTGTTTTTTTTAATAGTGATGTACCGCGCAGTTCCAGAATGTCATCTACTTGTTCCTGTTTGTCAAACTAAAATTAAATACACATCACACATTTTGCCATTTGAGAAATTGTTAGATTAATGGATGCAAATCTTTATTTCCAAGCGCAAGAAGTTGTGTACATTTACAATAATAGAGGACCAAAAACTTATTTTATCTTTTGTTATAAAAATGATCAAGTACACAGTTATGTCAATGGCATGATGCGCGCTGACTAATGTATATACAGTACAAAGCTAATATTAGGATGCTGTGTATAAAGTAAGCAGACGTTTTGAAGGTGATCGGCAGCAAATGTATATGCAAATAATCAGCTAATAACTAAATGACTTATAGATGTCAACAATGAATCCACACCACACAACAATCCTCAGCAGTGAGGTAATAATGTGCACAACAGAAGAATGACGGGCCTACAGTTAGTCAACTTGGCTGCATTTTTACTACTTGTTAAGATTTACAGTGGCCACTCATTTCCACCTCTTGAGACAATTGTTCAAATACAGTGTACGTGAATGTTGAATAACTTCTCCAATGTTCATCCATTATCAACTATTGTTGTTGTCTGTTTTGGTTTTAAAATCTTTAAAAAATGATTTCATATCCCCACCCCCCTCCAAAAATTTATCTGGTAGTCAGAAAACCAAGGTGGCTCCCTGGCAAGGTACCAACCAATGGTTACAAACCTAGATGGCAAAAACGTCACATTAGGTAAATGGCATGGTGGCTTTGCAAAACATACTCGTACTAGACGGGGTCACTGTGTAAGGATGATGCCAATTCCAACTGAACCAAACATGCTTTAAATTATTAATACCATTTAACAAAAATATTGACCTGCCAATATTGACCTGCCATGGTGTCGTGTGGACTGCAAATGAATTGGGTTTACTTCATGTTTCTTTCTAATACTAGTAAATATACCTGTTTTTAAGCGTAAAAGTAATTACTTATTTAAAACCACTATGAAAACTTATTTTAAAAAACCATACTGCTCAAACAACATCAAAATACTTTCTAGATGAAATTGACAGTGTTATGTACATAATTCTATGTTCCCTGCAAGTAACTCCTTTGACCTGTTTATTATGTAACAAAAAATAATAAATGAAAATATAGAAAAGCTGCCTGATAAATCATTCCATTTGAGCAAGCTTGTTGATGTCTTAAACTGGATTGTTTCATTACCCACAATTAGTTATTTGTTAACATCAAAACTGCAGTATCTCCAGCTGAAAGAGAGCCTGAACAAAACACGGAAAACCTATTAATTACAAATATGTCATAATTATCAACTACTTCTTAAATATTAATCAGCCGAGGGGAACAAATATTCTACATAAATGGTTAAATATGAATATCCAAGTGAAACTTACAAACTCTTTATTAATTAAACAATACTGTTTTTTGTTTTAACTTCACAATCTGAATTATTTCATAAGGTGCAAGTTTACTACTTGGAACAGCAAAGACACTAGCCTGGTATAGTCCACCGCATTGTATATCACATGTAAACCAGTTTAACCTCTTTGGTTACAGGGCTAGTTAGTAGTTTCTCCTTTAACATGGGACTCAATTTAGTCATTAAAAAATACACAGTTATATCTAAGCAAAGCATAAAACTATATAAAGAATGTTAGTATTACATAAGTATAGCCCTACAGTTGTCTATTTCATATTATGGTAAACTGTACAAAGCCAGACTGCTAGAATAGATTGATGAGTAACCCAATATATATTGACCATATTTAACAGTAGCTTTAAAACTAGGTTGAATTATTTGGAAGTATCAAACTTTTCTGTTTTCCTTCACAGTTGAAATAGAGTTAATAGACTTTAAAGGGTATGATCACTGTCCAGCCACAATAATGACCATTGTAACTTGATTACAGCTTATTACATGTCATGATCATTCATTTAGCTGTTAACAATATAATGCACCCATTTTCCGGGACCGTCTAGAAAGTAAGGTGGGCAGAACATGGAAGAATTGACAGTCTAAATGCAACTACCATGACAAAAAATAAACACATCTTGATGTAAAAATGCAGACTATTTGGCACCACGATTGTTTGCAGAGACCAGACAATGAGAAATTTCAAGGAACGTTTTTTAACGTTATTAATAATGAAGCTTTTATACAAATCCTCATCAGGCACTGTTTATTTATTCTTGAGGGCTGACTGCCAAACTGGAGGCTAAGGTTTCATTTGTGTTGTAGAGCTATGCCAGTTTCACTGGTTCTCTCCTTCAGACAGTGATTATTCAAACCAGTTACAAATACCTGGGAATTTTTTTCAAGGTCCAATAAACATGACCCTAGTAGGAACTAACAACCAATAGTACACAAGTGTCTGTGAATTCATGTTTAACAATAATGATGTAAATGATGCCAACTTTCCTGGTTTGTCTGTTCTACAAGGTATTCAACCGACAGACATGAACACCAGAGGCTTCAGAAAATGGCCTTTCTGGTTCCCTTCACTGAACATGAATCCTTCAACTCACTGATCAAAGCACCAGGGATCCTTGTATCAACTCTGGTATGCTTTTTAGATTTGACAGCCCACAATTAATAATACACGTTTATTCATAGACAGTCTTGACACACGGCTTAAAAATGCCAGACAGAACTTATGACTGTGTTGAAGCTAATGCAAAAAAAGCCCTATAAATCTGTGATAACAATTATATTCCGTATCAAATTGCTGGATGTATACTAGTGGAAGGGCAGGGAGAAAAGGTCACCTTTTAGGTTGGTAATCAGCCCCTAAGTTTATTCAAGAAGTTGGACGCATACAGTGATAATACTTACAGTCACACACACACTCTCTAACTACATGTACATCATTAACAGTCAGTTTATGACAAGCTAGTCCTGGACCCTCCTCCTGACTGATCATTCAACATGATCTACTCTCACAAAATATCAAAACTCTTGAGTAAAGACATCAACTTTGTATTCCAATTGTCAGTCAAAGAAGATGAGTGAAGGTGGCAAGCTAAAACTGTGAGCCCCTCATGAGTTACACATTAGTCTCCACAAGGCCATGTCTGCTCAAGACATTTTAAGACTTTGTTGGCTTTTTGTGTGAGAAGGTAAAGTATGGTAAATGGACCATGGACTACTTAGAGAGAACACACAGCTCACAAGGTTTGAATGGTCAGTCAACTAGCCTGCAAATGGTACCCAAAGTAGGAGGGCTCAATTGAGGTCAATATCAAACTCATACCAAATTTAAGTAAAAAATAAGTAGTTAAATAAAACCAAAATAAATCTAAAAAATTACTATTAATTTCACAAAAATATAGCCAACCTGTTTTAGTAAGCCAGACTGACATTTGATCTCCCCCAATGCTATGCCCAGCCCTTACAAACTTAATGATGTAAAACATTTAGACAAGTGTTGAAAAATTATTGCCCTTGGAAAATTAGGAATTCTGTCTGACAGACTTCTTAAAATGAGGAAAAAGGTTTTCAGAAATTGTTAAAAAAAATCTCAAGACAGCATACTATGTTTAAAGAATTAAAGGTTCTTAATATTCTGCAAAATTTATTGAAACTGTTCAGTAAGTGACACACAACATACAGACCTTATGCAAGTTCATCAGAGACAATAAGATTGTTGTAAACAATATTGGAACACTCTAAACAATTGGAACACAACTGAAGTATGTGTAGCTGATCACAAACTGATTTGCATGGGCTGGGGTGATGACATCACATGCATAAGGTCTATACCGTGATGTAGGCAGTAGATACCAGATGGCTTATCATTGAAAGGTGTAGTATAATATATTTATATGTATATATATTTGGATATATATACATATATATATAAATTTACGTAGTTCAACACTGCGGCGAAAAATGCTACATAATTTTCATTACATCTTTTAATTGTTAATACAAAAATTGACTTATCTTAGGTCCGACTACTCTATTAATAATCTACATTTACAATGAATATGTCAAACTGTCCAAATCCTTTCTGGTCATCACACGACTTCTTAAAAAAAATAATAATAATAAATAAATTAAAAATCATTGATGCTTTTCATTGGCCCAGCCAGCAACTGAAAAGATTTGTTAGTTATTTATTTAACCATCTACTACACATGATAATTTTAAACCATGAAAAGAAAGACAACCAACAAAATAAAAATAACAAAACAAGACAGAAAGAAGGGGGAAAAAAAGGAGAGAGAAAGAAAAATGGGGGGGGGGGAGGCTAGATCTAGGAATAGAAAAACACATACTATTAGAAATATTTCACCAGCAAAGTTTTAACAAAATCATAGTCATGTCTCACATTTCCCAACCTCTTGTTAAACACAACCTAAGACCCACATTCAGACCCAAACCCAACACTTTCACCCTCTTCTCTTCCATTTTCAATTATCCCATAAAAAAGCACCACATTCAATCAGTAATTCAGGGCAAACAAAATCTAAGATTGAATGAGACAAAAACACATTTCCCCCAGCTACATGTACATTTTTTGTAATTTACGGCAGTTTTTGTACAAAACACCATATGTTTCACAGCCCAGCAACCGTTTTTAAAAACATAAATTGGGGCCAGCACCATAGCAGAAAAAAGCAAACAATGTCAACCCCTCATCAAAAAATAAATTCCTTCATAAATAAAGACATAAATGAAGAAGGAAACTGAAGAAAAAGAAAGCAAACAGAGCTGTAAAGACTGGTGCTTTTAGTTTGGACTCTATGCATAGAACTCCTTGGTGTCTTTCCAGTAGGCCGTGGGATCCTTGACTTTGTGAGGCTCATCCAGTGAATAACTTCCCTCATCCTTCTTCTTAACGCGGTAGATGAGGAACATCGTGATGAGGACGATAGTGATCAATGTCAAGACCACAGCACCAACCAAAGCTGAACAGAAGAAACAGCAGGGTGGGTATTCAGTCAGCAGTGATGTAAATAAAGTTACTTTCATAAGTCTTGTCTTATCTTACGAAATTCTTCTTACGAATTCTGGCTACAAACTTATCTTAAATGTCTGCCACTTTATCATAAGTCTCAATATTCAACTGTTGGACTTTGATCAAACTGATTGGCCTGGTATCATGCTAATGGGCAGTTTGATTTTACAGCAATGAATAAAACAGACTTGGTTGTGGTTTTAAATAACACAAATAGCCTCAGAAATGTTTGCAGATTTTGAATGAAGACATATTTGATGGCAAGTGATAAGGTTTAATGAGTTTGGTAATACTGCGTGGAGTGTGGGCAACAAACAGGGTTGAGATTAGGATGAGTCTCAAGAAGGTATAAGAGGAAACATCTAAAAATGGGGTTTAGGCAAAAAGAAGTAAACGGGTGTAGACAGGGATGGGTTGTACAAAAGATTTAGTGGTATGGCAGTGGCATAGATTCAAAGAAGAATTTGTATAAGAAAATGTGTTGTTTGAAAGGGTTGAGTTTGTGTTTATACCAGAGCTTCCAACATTTGCATCTTGCAATCAGGAAGATTTTGTACAACAATCAGGGAGATATTTAGAATTCCATTCAACATAGTAGGGACAAAGGTTTCCATAATCAGAGAGATCCTCAAATTTGTTCCTCAGAACATGGAAAGATTGGTTGATTATCAGGGAACTTTCTGCAGAATCAGGGAGAGTTGGCAGCTCTGTTTTTCACTAAACAGAGGTGTCAGACAAGAAACAATACTGGGTACTAAACAGGGTTGGATGAGGGGTAAAGGGATGGGGCTAAAATCACTCACCTGCTAAGAGTACTGGACTACCAAGAACCATTTGAAAGAAGTCCTGTTTCTCTTTCTTATCTTTGACCTCCAGTTTGTTGTTGTGTACATTGTTACCAATCCCATTGGACATGGTGGTGCTCTTGGATGGCTTCATTGGGGGTGATGTATCAAAGAATATTTCATTGTCACTTAGGCCGTTGTTATCAGGAGATATTGATGTGGGCATCATGTCAGGGGTGGGCTCAGACTTCTGTTACATCAAAAGAGAATCAGTGTTAGTTTTTAGGGAATATTTTCACTTCAAAAAAAATGGTAATCGTTCTTACTTGGTGTACAGTAATTTGTCAGGCATGATCTTTGAACCTAGAACATGGATCAATTACAAGTGTTGGTTTCCATGCATGTATTGGTCTACATTTAGCTAACATCATGGTCGTCTACAAGTAATAAACCATGCTTGATGAGCAAATGTCTAAGTATAGTGCATTTCTTTCAACAAAGAAAGACAAATACTTGTATAAACGGCAATTTACACAAACATTTACAACCAATACTAGACAGAAAATTCTGTGGAAACCCATCAAGGTGTTCAGGTTTCCGGAAATGAAAGTGTCAGTAAGCATAGAGATTTTGTTTTCTTAGTTTGGGGACACAAATCTTATACTTATACTATACTGTCCACAGGCATATCTTTATTTGACGTTAAGATTCAAATCATTAAAATGTAAATTGACACTTGGATTATATCACCATTATGGCATTGCTCAGGAGCATTCAATCAATTTTAAATATGTGGTAAGTTTTAAATGAATTCAATATAGCAACTTGTTTTCCAGAAAGCTCTTTCCAGAAAGCTCTAATGACTTAGTTTATTTGAATAGGTCTCAATCACACATTATTTCATGTGCAGCAACCAAAAAGAAATTCCTAATCATGTGGGCTGTAGACCCCAAAATAAGCCATTTGAATATTATATGCGTTTAACTTCTGGCTTGGACTGGAAAAAGAGGTCAAATTCAGTTTATGTAATTACAAATGATTGTAATTTGAGATGGAATTACAAATGTTTGTAATTTGAGACCATTCCCGATATTCTGAAAACATTTTCAGTAAACCACATTTCCGAATCTGTTCTCTTTACTACACACAGTGATAATGACTATGATTCCTGAGTATAGAATCAGTATAGCATGATGATCAATACTTACATTAGGTTTGTTATTGCCTGGTTTCTTTGAGGGCCTCTCAGTCGCAACATCAACATCTTCTGTGGGAGTAATGTAGTATAAGAAGTGACAGTTATACATGTTAACTCTATGGAGAAGTGTCAGATACGTGTACTATGTTGGTATTTGCAACTGAGTGTGTGGCAAGGACTTGACATTGAAATCCTCCACTTGAAACATACACACAGTCAAATACATGTCCATTATACATTTCTTAATAAGATACTGTACTGCTATGTCTGTGCTAAAACGCTGTATTGACCTAAAATAGCCTTCATGTCATGTATCAATGAGTGCATGTGAACCCTAACGTGTTAAACTGTTGAATGTTGAACTATGACAGATGCACACAACACCATGGCATGGAGTTACAAGGTTTCCATAGAGCTACTCTTGTGTGTCATACTACGTTTCTCAGTGACTAGCCAGCAGGACCAGTTAGCTTATCATTTCACTAGTCCGCCAGCTTTTTCACTAGTCCATATTTCAAATGAAATGCTTTTCCACACTGAACTAGCCAGCTGGACCACTTGGAGTCAAGTTTGACTGGTCCTCTGGTGTTTTAACTGGCATTTGACCTGCGGACCACTGTTAAGGGAGAATGCTGGCTAATGCAATGATATTATAGCTAGGGGTGAGAGTTGAGAGAGAGTGTTACCTGAGCCAGTTGGTACCACCCTGATGCTTTTCTTGTCCACAGTTAGAGACATAGTGCTGTCACCCAAAGTGCTTCCAGCCAGGCTGCTTTTGATAGCACTCTCTACATCTGATGCATCCGCAGTTGTGTCCTCACTAAACGTAATCTCTGTTTTGACGACAAGACTCCCAGCAGTGATGGAGACACCAACACACTCCTCTGCTTGGCTGGTTAGTTCATTCGTTTGCAAGGATGCCATGATCTAAGCAGGAGGAATAAACAAGTCAGACAAATCAGTAGATTATTAGAAGAAGAACATGGAAAGAAAAGCTGCCATGAATCACATCAATAAAATGTATTAGAAAAGCTAAATACTTGTACATGTGCTTCTTTGTTGAGACCAATGGAGAGGTGTTATGTGGGCAAGATACATATATTCTTCATTCTGACAGAATGCGGTTGTATCCAAAATACCTTCAAGATGCCAAGCATCTACAACAGATACAAATCTGGATATGACAGATTCTATATATTGGGGAAAAACACCCATCAACACCAAATCCCACGCACCGCCCCCCAAAATTATTATTATTATTATTTTTTTTTTATAAAATAAATAAAATAAATAAATAAATAAAATAAAATATATTGTAATAGTAATAGAAAAAATAATATACATGTAAAACACATAAATAAATAAAAATGTACACTAAACTAAACAATTCATGAAATGAATCAGTTTTCTAAAAAGTACACACTAGTAGCAAGGCAGATAGCTTGAAGCCATAGACTTACAACTGTACAGACTGATTCAAACACTTCCATTGACTGCGTTGACCTTGGGTCTTCATGTTCTGGTTTAAACACTGCCTTCGTGTCACCAATCTTGTGGATTCTGATGGTGTTATCAAACATTACCTTGGCTACAACACCTTCTGAAATGAGAACAAAAATGTAGACAAATTTTTATATTTTTTTTAATGTCATTATACTTGGGGAAATTTAAATTTAACTTATTTTCACATAAAGATCAAAGTTTCAAGCTCCAAACAACAATGTAGAATATTCTTACTAAACTGCTTACTCTATACTGATAACACCAGGTTGAATAAGGTATTGATTAAACAAGGTTGAATTAGGAATCAATTAAATCAGGTAGAAATGTTTCTCAGAACAAGGATTATGCCAAATACATGTATATCCAACCAAATCCGATTATTTGACTAGTGTTAAAGTGTTAGTAAGTACCATACATAATGTATGTCTTATAAACTGTTTTTTTCTATCTCTAGGAATGAGATTCATGATTGAAATGATCACAGGTAATGATGTCATACTGCTACAAGTAGTTAATGTTGGTAAGTGGTATGAGGCTAGTTTGTCAGCATTACAATCGCTGCAAATTTACTGGCTTCTTAAAGAAATGAGCTCTCTCACTTCTCAGGCAAACTCTTGGTTGCCCACTGTTCACCCTAAGAGGACTGTGCACTATACAGTGAAATTGACTTGGGTGATGATTTTTGGCATCAAACTTGACATAATGGACTTCATCTGCAATTATATTGGTCATGTTCCCTTGTTGTGTGCTTCTTAACCACTTTACAACCTTTTCTGCCAAACTTTTCCAAAATGAAATACAGTGGCCACATATAAACACCTGGAGCATCCTCTTTTGGTTCTGGTCAGTTGACCAGCTGACACATATATACTGTACGCCCATGGACAATCAACTGCATAGAGTGCACAGAAATGTACCTACTGTGCTATGCTTCAATTCCCCTGTCCAAAGAGGAACAAAGGGTGTTGGAATTCATGCTTAAAATCTTACTTTTCCGAGGCTATTGCATAATCCCAGATTCCAGACCTTCGTCCTTTTGTTGTACCAGAGATCAATACACTGCCACCATTGTTATTCACTGTATTCGGCATACGGGAGGCAAGTCCGAGATACCAGCTTACCATGGCAGATTATCGGCAGTGCCTTACGGCCAAGGTTCAGCCTATTTATGATAACACACCCCATAGTTTCTCAAAAGAGAATGGCTTTGCCTTATTTTGTCAGGGTTTCATTTACAGTATGTGACAATGATATTCTAAAAAAATATATATATATATATATATAATAAAAAATAATCACTCCAGAAGCTGCCCAAAATTACAGAGCACAGAGGCACATCCACAAGAAGTCTCATACTGCACTCACAGAAATGTAAACATAGATGTACAAAAAGTACATATCATCTGTACATTAAACTTTTACGCCATTGCTATTTCTGCTGATTGAATTTGAATCAACTAGTCCTGAGCAGTATACATGTACATGATGCCTAATATGACATGTGCATTGAAGTTGAGAGTTAGTGGCAGTAGATGCCCTACATGTATCTGATATTGGTTGTTCAAGAACTTCCTCCTATATGGATTTATCATAAAGAGATGCTGAATCAGAAATATTGTCATAACAAATCTGAATGAAAATACATATTAATAACAACTGATGTAGTTCTGGTACCAATTTTGATGCTCTGAGTCTTGGTGCATAAACATGTACATCCTTTTACAACAATTTAATATTTTGATTTAACCATTTCAGTAGGGAAGTCACACATCAGAAAAAACATAGTCTATGTACCGTTGGCACATGTTTTGTTTGGACACTCCTACTTTCAATACTAGAAAGTACAAACATAAACTGTACTGATATGTACATGTACGAGTACATTTTTATGAACATTATGTACATGAACACACAAAACCTTTCACTTGTACTGCAGGTGGCCAAACATGCATCCCTCAGTGCCTGGCAGATAAATACATCTCCACAGACTCATAACAAAAGCTGGAATTTACAGCAAACAGGGTTCCATTGAAAGATGAGCAGAGAGGGCAGGCCTGGAATTTCATCTTAAAGAGGGCAAGGCCATTTTCATTTTGCAAAGGGCACTTCCATTGGAAAATCTTCAAGTCTACGGGAAACTTTTGAAAGGGCACCAAGACCAAGAGCAGGGGCAACAGAGGTCATGGCCTCCGTGGCCTCTATGTAATTCTAGAGGGACTAAGCTTTTCTATCTAGAGCTTTGGGAAGTGAGGGCAAGAGAACAAGATGGACCATGCTGGAAGTAAATATAGTACACTGGTTTGTCAATGTGTTAAGGATAGGGTGAAAGTTGGCCCACGACACTGGGAATAAAGGAAATTCATACAACTCTAACCGTACTTTCTTGTTTGTCTTTTGTATTCAACCGCGCATTCTTTTGTGTTTCTCATGAATGCTGTACATAAAAAATGTAACCCTTATTTTCATTGATTGAGATACATGTTAATGTTAACTGATTCAGCTGTTTAGCATAGTGCTGGTAAGTATTCACTGAGGATCCTGTTACAGGGTGTGTGATTGAGTGTGTACAGAGGGTTGCAGTTAGTCCCTCCTGCAGTGGTCTAGATGTGTCTTACGCCATGTTCGCATTGGATTAATGTTTTACCGAGACCGTGGTTAACATTCCAATAGGTGAAACTTACCAGCGTCCACACTTGGATTAATGACGTGGGTAAGCTAACCGACACGACCGGTAAAACTAACCGATTAACTTAGGACAGACACAAGAGGGCGCTATTGCCGTGACCTTTGACCGGGGTGCATGACAGCGAGAGTGCAACCGAGCTTCCGTCCATGTAAATTACGAGTACGTGGGACGTGTAAATACTTACATAATACGTGTACACTACGTGTGGCGCGGAGGGTCGGGGGACCGGATGTGGCTTTTTACCGGGATGGCTTTTACCCAGATCGCGTTTGCACTGGACTTTTCGACTCGGTTAAACTGACCTGGTCAATTTAACCAGGCAGACGTGGGTTGGTTAAACTACCCATTCGGGCCGGGTAAGTTAAAATGTACCTGGGAGGGAAACTTCCTGGGCTGTTCGCATTGGACTTAAAATGGTTAAGTTACCCATTTGCTCGGTTAGTTTACCCAAAATAAGTCCAGTGCGAACAGGGCTTTAGACAGGTATGAGATGTGTTTTAAGATTGGCTCACCAGATTGGAGGCTAGAGACTCTTACTGTATAATAATCAAGCTGTAGCTAACTAGTTCTTGTGTCTATGTGTATGCAATTATTACCAGTTTAATGCATGTCTTTCCTGTCAAGTTCAAGAGGTTAGTTGTGTTTGTGTGTACATTTCCTACACTCCTAACCTCTAGTTGTACATCCTGTACATTTGGCTGGAAGCTCAATTGTGAAACCATCACCATGCAAGCCGGAAAGTGAAGATTTGGGTGTTGTTACTTGTATCTTTGTTTAAAAGTAGGTCAAGTCATACAAAATGGTTGCACTGCACACTACATGTACACCTTAAGGATTAAACTAACCAAATTTCAATATCTTTCAAAAAATTAAATTACGTAAATGGCAAATTTGGTAACTAGGGCACTGACTAAGCTCCACTCCAATTGTGTGAAATGCCAATAAAAGAATACACAACAAGAGCCAACAAACACATACATGTATGTAGGTACATAGTTTGTTGGCTTTTTGCACAATGAGGCTCCTACAAGGATGTAAAATGCTGGCAACTTTGCTAGGGCATTAGGGTTTAACTTTGTATTCAAATTTCCTTGAAGAACAGCTGGTTTATCATTCCCAGTTTCTTCATCAGCTCTCAGGTGAAACTTATCTACGCTAGGCTTACTATCTACTCAAGTGAGACTTATGCAGTTGGCCGACTGGGGTGAAACACATGTCATAACACACCAGGGATACATGGACAAAAACATAATATAAAAGGTTAGTGTGTGGAAACATGTCAAACAAATTAGTCTAGTTGAGTTCACTATATTTTTAACACTTTTAAAACTGTTTGGCTACAAAGTGAGTGATGCCAAATGTGGGTGTATTCCAGTGGTTACAAGTTTCCCAGGGCAGGAAATTGTGCATTGTAGGCTACATGTACAATATTGAAAGGCAATTTATCTCACTTAAATGCATTATCAAGTGGATTAAGGGAGTGGCAATATGGCCACCCACTGGCTTCAATTTGGTCTCAATTGTACCCTACATGTATGCAGCCAACACGCTTACTCTTGAAAGACCTGATTTCTTCCTTTCTAAAACAGAAATCCTGAAAATCTATTAAGAACCAGTTTTATGGTAATTCACTAGCACATTAGACATGGCCAACCAAGATGGCTGATATAGTTGATAAACCATACATGTATACCAGTATGCAGCAATATGCCAAGTAATACACACTACATTACACATGGTCCCAGCAAACCAGCATGTTCATTATGTTCAAAATACTAGCAGGCCTACTCAATTTAAGAAACCCAACCATATTCAAGGACATGTAAAGTACATGTGTGCCCATAAAGCCACAAAATGATCAACCAGGTTGGGTTCACAGCACCAGACTGCATGTGCAAGGCCATGATGCTCTACATGGACAATTTTCACTTCTCTATTTTCCTGCATATAAGAAGCTGCTTATCTGACCATGATATGTACATGTGTACAAAAACCACACTGCAGGTGAGTTATCCATCGGTGCACTTAAAGTGATGGTCACTGCACATGTATGAAATCTTAGTTCATACTGTAAAATAATCCTTCATCCAGGTAATCCTAGCAGTATAATTTTAATTTACATAAAACCTACACGTACATGTGTTGTGTCATTTTTTAGAAAACAAGCTATGATGAAACCTACCGAGGAACTATGCTATTCATGTGGGCTTACAGAAGGGCCCTTGTAAGGTCTTTTACACAAAGGAACAATGGACCCTCAGAGTTTTTCTTTAGAAAAGGGAATAATAGAACAACAACAGAAGGACCCCACAAACCCGATCCATAAGGTTGTGTGTGTGTGTGTGCCTTCATATTCACTACCTTTTGGAGACCGAGAACAAAACAGAAAAGGGAAAACAAAGGGTCTCCATAGGGAAATTCTAAAGACTGGGTTGCTCCACAAGGAATTTTGTGTACAAAGTCTATGGGAGGTTCTTAACTACAGGGACAACATTAGGAAAGAACAAAAGATGTCTCCACAGGGATGCGAAAAATAGAATGTGTGAGCGCGCTCGTGTATACGAAGTGTGGACCTGAAAACAAAAGAGGTTCACATAATGTACGGACTTGAAACACTATGTGGACTTACACACATCTTGAGGAATAGGATTTTCCTCAAGTGTATAGAACAAAGGAATGTCCACAATCTCTTCACGCTATGGTGCCATGTACCAACTGAATGACCCGTGTGGCGATGTACATGTACTGTACTAATACTATAGCGAGTGGTAGCGAGTGGTGCCTGGTGGACCTGTGTGTTTGTGGTCATGGTGCATCGCCTTATACTTTGACACCTTAATCTTGTTTCAGTGTTTTGGGGGTACATGTGTGTGTGTACCTGCCTGATACACCAAGCACCTTATACACAGGAAAATATGGTAATGAGTACATGTACAGTAATTGTGCACTATACTCCTCACTATACAAGAGTGAAACTTCTAGAAATGTGGGAATAGACATTGTGACCAACCACCAGAGTTCAGCCAAGCTCAAACACATGTGAAGAATGGCTGCTACTGTTAATAACAAAGAATTGAATATTAGGTTACACATTTTCTAAGAAATATGTGTGAGTTCTGTTTAGAATGTGTGACTGGTGAATGTCTGTTAGAGTTCCTTCATGTGGAATAAATTAGATCCCCAGTGTGTGTAAACATATGCTGATGGTATTGTATCAACTGGACCATTGTTAAAATGGAAGGCATAACAAAGAAAATTGTCACACCGTGGTTCTAAGATTTAGTCAGTTTTATAATCTGACACCAAGCTGGGAAGCCTTGAGAGGTCAATGGTAGGGGATTAGATTGAAGGTGTGGGCTAACTCCTCTACATTTCAAGTGCCCTTGGTTATATAATTGTTATATCATGATTGGTTAAAGGGATGGAACAATCATGGAGGAGGGACTGGTACTACATTGATTGGTTTCAGAGATGACAGGCAATTGCACGTACTAATCAATGCAGGAACATGTATTATTGACCTTCATTACATATTTACAACTGATGTCTTCCCCTTTCTATTCACTGTCCATTGTTTGTTTTTAACCTGAACCAACATATTTATGAGCATAATACAACCTTTGGGATATTATATATATTTTTATGTTTTGTTCATTTAGAGTATCAAGTAATAATCAGGGTTCTGCCAAGGATTTCTGAAGTGCTGGAAATGTTTTTCTCTGGTGTGGTTTTATGGCGAGACATTCAGTGTGCAGCATGCGTGGTAATGAGGTCAAAAGCCAGATTTTATTTGCAGCAAAAAGGTGGTCTTGGACCCTTTGAAGATTTCGCGTGAAAGTGCGACATGGCCCTTTGAAACTGATGGAAAGCCCATCGAGATCAGTGTTAGGCCAACATGGAGTTTTCTTGAAAATTTACCAAAGTATTATTAGAACCCCCTTTCCCCAATCTAACCCCTCAAAGACATTTACATTTTCACCTGAAGTGTACTAAGTTTTCACACTTTTCGTTGAACAGCTTAATATTTTTTGTGAACTCGACTGTTTCAAGCAGGAACATATTTTTGGTGAACTTGACTGTTTCGAGCAGGAAGGAGACAAATGAGGTCGATATTACGTTGAACAAAGGGGTCTGCATGTTAGACCAAACAAACAAAAAACTTCTGTCTCCGGTTACATGCCATTTTAAAATAGACATTCACCGAGTCACACGTTTCAAACAGAACTCACACATATTTCTTAGAAAATGTGTAACCTAATAATCAATTATTTGTTATTAACAGTAGCAGCCATTCTTCCAGGTATTTGAGCTTGGCTGAACTCTGGTGGTTGGTCACAATGTCTCTTTTCACATTTCTAGAAGTTTCACTCTTGTATAGTATCAGGCACAGTACCCCCAAAACACTGAAACAAGATTCAGGTGTCAAATTATTTTCAAGCCGAATAAAAAGTTTTGGGTCCCGTTATAAAGTTAGGGTCGGTCAGGTAACCGGAAACAGAACATTTATTTTGTTTGGCCTCACCGGGAGAAATTTTGGAAAATCTGGGAAAATCTTAAATTTAGCCACTGCGGGGAAGCACTTTTCTGAACCCTGTGCACTGACTGGAGACTATAGAGACACCATTGAGTTTAATTAGTGTTCTGAAGGTCCCACTGACATGTTGTGGCCTGATTTGACAGCTACCCATACCAGTACATGGAAGGCCATTACCCCTAGATGAGCTATTGGCCCAGTGAGGGTTACTCCATGGGGGTTCTGTTCTCTCATCAATCATAGTACTGTACTAGGCCCAACTCTACTAATTCACTATGATGATGTACTGCATTTGTAGAATGCCCAGGGTAAAGAACAACTGGTTCAGGTTCAATGACAGCTTCTACAATAATGGGAATATTAAACCTTGGTTAAAATATTAAATTTTCACTCTTTTGATTTGTGAACATGTACAATTACTTTTAAATACAAATTTGCAGATAGAAAGAACATTAGTCCCAGCAGATACACTGATACATACAACAGCACCAGTTATTATAAGTCAGGTGCATTTTGATGAAACTTACACAATAGCAGTGTTGGTTATACAATGTACATGTACAGTACATTGTACATCAAAGTACCACTCTTACTTTAATGATGTTTAGGTCAAGCAAATTACCTAATTTGGGCATTGCTTACATTGTGACAATATTTATTTGTAAATATGATCCCATGTATTGATACTGCCTTCCTGTACAGACATACCTGCATTCCTATACCAGCTATGATACACTAGTCCCTGTGGCGCCTTTCTTTATACAATGAAACATGATCCCAACGATCTGACCACAGAGCCCCACAGAAAAACATTACCATGATTATTTTTTCAACAGGGATGTAACCAGACCAGGTTGAAGTGGAAATCAAATCTGTTGCAACTAGTTGAAGGCACCACAATTGGAACCAATGAAAGATAAGACTCGAAACATATTTTGTAAATATGTTAAAAGCAAAACAGGTGGATCGTGATATGCACAAAACAGGTTTCCATCAAAAATTTCAATTTATAAAATTCAAAAATTGCATTTTAATTTTTGTACTTATTCATTTGTTGTTCCATGTACAATTTTAATTTGTCATACATGGCCTATATATGTATATATTTATTAAGGGATATTCCACAAAAATGTTTTTCATTCCATAGTGTATATTTCAGGCATATCTCATCCAGGTGAACTTTTATAAACTAAAACATTGTTGCCCTTTTACTTTTAGCGTTTGGCATGTGTTTACATGTAAGCCATCTTTACAAACTTAAGAAGTGCTAGTGTGCATGTAAAGGTAAAGTTCGTCCCGGTCATGTAGCTGTTTTTGGCAGAGTGAATCACTGCATTGATTTCCTGCCTAGCTCCTTTCCCCCTGATATATCTCTGCTGACACTGGTTCCTTTCTATCGTTCATACAATCCATTCTATCCTCAAACTTTATTACTCCAAGCGGAATGTATTCCCCCTTCTTACTGCATGAGTTGCGCAACGAAAAGACAAGTAGAAAAATAAAATAAAAAGGAAGTTAGATTGACAGCCAGGATTCAAGAGAGTTATTCAGCTGTAACTAAGTTATCTAACCTGTATTCTCATTGTGTCACAAAATGGCTTTGTATACTGTAGCAATGCATAGCAAGACCTTCCCTTACTCTGAGCACTTTTGTAAAAGTTAAGCATCTACATAAAAAAAGGACCCTGGACTGTATTCTCAACTCAACTGCAGCATCCCTCCCTGTTCTCTGCCCTTGGCACAGAGACTGACTGGCAATTTAGAGGCCAACTATTTCTCCTGTAATGACATTAAGGATCTCAAAATTGAGTCACAGCGTTGTAATTTACTTACGTACTCTGTGTATTTATAGGATGTTTGTCTGGACTTGAGGACACATAATCTCCGCATTCATTTTTCTCAGGAAATGGCCCCAAAATGTGTTAACCTTTTTAATTGAAATGACGTACATTGCTTTGTACTGTTATCACAGCTTTAAAGGGACAGTGTACAATTTCTACTGTAAAGGACCTCATTGACAACAGTTTCCTCAAGTAATCCCTCACTTTCAGATGTCATTTCTTTAAGTTGAAATATTTGAAAGGAGGATTGGACTGACTCCCACTTCAAAAGGCTTTGGTTTTTACTCTCTGATATCACACATAATGGCCCTATTGTCGGTCTTAAGGAGTCAAGATGGCTCAAACTCCTATGGATAGCTGTTACAATTTTAGAGGAATTAAAAACTTAACATCTTAAGTGAAGAGTTGTGGAACTAACATTGACAAAATATTCCATTAAGTGGACACTTCACTTCTTTAAGAAAAACAGAAAATCAGCAAAGAAGGAGTCTGGGGAAAAAAACAACACTGGCATACATTAAGAGAGGCACCAATACAGACAAGGGTCATGCCTATGGATTTGAATCAAAGAAGAAGTTAAACAGTAGAAGGGTTGTGGCCTTGCTACTGTACCTGAAGAGTGTATTGGCATCCCTTCAGTGGTACCAGACCCTTGTTCTCCCATCTCCCCTGGTGCATCTGTAACGTAATCCTCATCGTCTACTCCCCCACTACCTTCAGCGAACACCAGATCAGGGTCTCCTTGTGCCTGCAAAATCACAACAAAAGTAGTATCTAATGTTAAAGGATAATACTGTAGTGTAAGAACATGTACATCACTGGCTTTGGGAATTTAACAAACAAACAACCTGTGAAAATTTCATAAAATTAGGCAGTCATTTTCAGAGGGAAAACAAGAAAAGAAAAAGAAGTTAATGTTTCTGATATTCATAGAACAAATCTTAAAATTGTATTTGAAGATAACATATTTGATTAGCCCTTCACTCTCGGATGCCAAATATATTATGTTGGCCTCTTTCTTGTTCCCGATCCATCCTGGCTGGGGAAGGTTTTCCAGAAGACGCCAAAACATACTCGGTGTACAAGTGTAGAGGGTAGTGTAGTGGGTAGTGTAGTGTAGTATTTATTTCTATGTGTGTGGTATTGATTTAAACTGTGGTGAACAGACATCCCAAGGCAAAACATGCAGTTAGTCTACTCCAAGAACAACAAACAAGTTCAAACTCAAGAATGCAGTACATGTTCCCAAGATTTTACATAATGCAATAAATGGCAGCAATATGGATTGTACAGCAGGCGTGTAACTTATCAATCAACACAGACAGAACACTCTTTTTTTCTCTCCTGATTAAATAAAACAAACAAACAAACAAACAAACAAACAAACAAACAAATAATAAAAATCCACAAAACATGGGAGGCTTCATGAAATAAATGATTCAAGTTCATCCAAATTTTTGATGACATCTATACAACATGCATGTTTGTATGGGTATTTGTACTGTATTGGATTGAAGATGTTGCTATATGTTGTTCAATCTGGAGCATGTAGTGGTATTTGATATGGACAAACCTTATTTATTAATTCAGCGAGATTCTTTAACTAAAAAACAATTGCTAAAAGTTACATGCCTGGAACATTTGTTTAAGTTTAAGAAAAACAACAACAAAACATTGAAATTTGCACTTTTGTTTCTTCCTGTAAACTTTTAATTGTTGTAGTTGTAATCAGTTTTCTTTTTGTTCTATTGTATTTTACTGTCTTGGTTGTACTTATTTTGTGTTTTGTTTTCAACCTGTTTTCTTGTAATATAATGTAGTATGTGTTTTGCAATGGACTGGGTATCAGTGGAAACCAGCTTTCATACTCAGCTGATTTTCCCCAGTTAAAATAAAGTATCAATAAAGTATTTTAAAAAGTACATAAATAGGGGCCTGGGGCTTACCATGTTTTACAGCTACAAAAGAATTGAAGAAAATGTGTATGAATTGCCAACCCTCTTACTGTAATTTCTGCAAAACTAAGTAGGGCATATAAAAGAAATGTAGTACTACTTTACAACAGTTGATTTGTGGTGAGGCAATCGAAACTAGCAATTGACAACTCTTTGAATAAGTCTTTCATTTCAGTGAGACTGAAGTGAGCTCAGCACGGCTCTGCACACTTGTCAATACACATTAATGATTCCAGCATCACAAACACGAGTTGTGCTACCCTGAGAGCTGTATGTATTAATGTAGTTCCAATGCTCATTTGGAATGTGAAGTTCACAGTGGCAGATTAAGTGCTCTGTACACAATGTTAAGGACATTGATTGCATTCAGACATCAAGCAACAGTTAACAGGTTTTTTTCTGCTGCTACACTGGGTTTTATGTCTGTATGTAATGACATGAACACATCCAATATATAACTTCATGTAATTGTAAGCACGCACCTGATCAATCAAAGTGAAGGAAGATGTATGGGTTGGTGAGAATATTGTGTTCTCTTCTGAGTTTTAAATATGTAGTGGAATCACGACCTACTGACAGACCATCTAAAGTATGCAACATATTGAACTTGTAACATCATTATCATGTACGGAGACTGGGCATACATCTTTTATTCTAGATTATCCATTGTGTCATCTGGTGGACTTCAAAACCTTTAGCAATTTTCATGAGATTGGTTTTCATTCTTCTAGAAGAAGGAAAAACCATGTTAATAATGGTTCGTTTATTATAGGGACCATAATTTATTCTTGATGAAAACTCGCTGATCTGATGTGAAAAAGCTTCACAACTGAAACTAACCAATACTATGTACAAAACACAACGCCCCATATAAACCTGCATTGCACTTAAATAAAGTGCATTAGACAACATCAGAGACAAATGTGTGTTTGACAGCAATCCATGCAAAAACGCTTTTGGAAAACACCATTTCAGATTTCCCTGTGGGTTTGCGACTTTTTCTTTTGATTAAATACACTTACTAGTTTTGATACACTGAAAAAGAAAATTCTGAAATTGTCTTTGGCAGTTCTCAAAACAATGTTTTTAATTTGTTCAAACACTGCACAGCGTAGAGATCCATTGGATGGACTCCCCAATGTATTGCATCAAGATGACACATTACTGCTGTATAAATAATCATGCAGTAGCACAAAGATATTAAACACTGAAAACGAACGCCAGCAGTTCCACATAAACTCTCTCCAATGCCTTCTTTCCCACCCTTTCACATAATCAAAAATTCCCAAGTGTGCCTTCAACAGCACAAAAACCCTTGGCATTCAGAACCTTGTCCCTTTATATTCCACTCTCTGCTGTGTCTTCACCTCCCCCCTTCTATTCTCCTACTTTTTTGTTATCAGGCTCTGAATTCACGACCCTTCGTGACATGTATTCTCTTTATGTCGTGCAGGATTCGAGCACTCAATAAGCCTTCTTGCCTGTAGGGGTATCGGATTATAACATACGCCGGACTGCCTGCCCCGGCCATCCAACCAGACTGCCAGCAGATTTTTCAGCGCACCTGGGAAAGGCCCCAAATAATGAACATTTTTTAAGCCAGTATTTCAGATGTTTTCCTGGTGGTTTCAGGTTTCGGAAAATTTCTTTCCCAGGTTGGAATTAATACCTAACCACTTACCAGCATTTGTAGCAATGCAGAGAAGCAGAAGGGGAGTTTGGTGGGGGGGGGGGGGGTGACAGATTTTTAAACTGCATGAACATACAGTACATGTATCCAGTAGGTAAGTCACATAAATTGTAAAATGTAAACTTCAATTTTTGTGGCTTTCATATTCGTATTCAATTTGTGTGGCTTTACATGTATGTAAGCCTACATTATCAAAAATAATGTCCATTCTAGGTTAATACATACCTTAGTAACCCAGTATTCAAAGTTTTTAAAGACAGGTTCCAGCTTTATACAAACAATGATATCTTGCAAGTTCCATCCATCTTGTATTGATCCCTTGCTCAATGTGCAGTGCACTTACATGTGTCTATCCTGTTGGCCATTTTGGGAGTTAATTATACACACAGGAATCAACTCCCAAAATAGTCAAAATGATACACAAGCATTTTGCAGAGGTGCATTGCATGTCTGCAAGGAGGCAATACTGTTCATACATGCATTTGTACTGCCTTTGTGCCCTCAATCCTTATTCAAGTATTAATTCAATATATCTTTATTCTTTCTGATATCTTGCCTATTAGATCGTCTTTTTAGCAATATAAATATGTAAGATGAGAGAACGAATGGTTCTTACATCTACAGGTAGCATCAAATTTACAGTTTCCGTTTGCTTGAAAACAATCCAATAGAATTTCCTATTACATTAATTCTTCAATGTATGTTTTTCTTGTTTGCTTTGGGCTAAAAATATGGGTAACATTTCAACAAGTTGACTTTGATGTACTGCACTTGTATTTTTTTTTCTGATGGAATTCCAAAGTGCTTGAAAGGTTCTGTAGTCTGGACAGTGACCTCTTGACATTCAAGATTGTACTGAAGACTAGCAGGAAGAGTTGATAAGTGAGCTCCTTTATTGCCATCAATCAACAAGATTTCATATATAGCAATATAGTACTGTGGGTCATGGTTTATTCATTATCATCAACACGTTCAAGCTTGTGGTAACATTTGCTTGCTTTGCCAGAGTGTAACATGATGGAGATGCTTTTATAAATGTGCATGTGTTGTTATGTGACTAAACATCTTAAGTTTGAACTGTTAGAGTACAGTGTAGGGTACATCATACATGTACAAATTAATTAAATACTGAACATAAAAGTTATGCTAATAAAACCGTTACAACAAACACTTCAGTGTAAAAAACACTCTTCAAGGCAGGGTACACATTTGGTAATTGTCAAAGACAAGTACCATTACTCACTAGGTGTATCCCAACATAATTGTAATGCATAAAATAAACCTGTGAAAATTTGGGCCCAATTGCAAGAAAATAATGCAAGAAAAAACACCCTGGTTGTATAGAATTGTGTGCTTTTGGATGCCTTAAAAAGGCTTCATGCCTGAAGCCTTTCTCAGATTGAGATTTTTTTGATGAAAATTGCCTCTTTCTCTAAAACTACATTACTTCAAAGGAAGTCGTTTTCCACGATGTTTTATAACATCAACAGCTCTTCAATACGCCTTACGAAGTAATTTTTATGGTCATTAACTTGTAAAGTGTAATTACCCAAAGTATACCCTGCCTTATAAGGATCAAGATTGGTTTGGGTGTGAAGAAACTACAACAATTCACAGACATGAACATGTGCCTGCAGTGTGATTCACCAGCACCCTATTTTACAGCACTGCTTACCACAGATTTCTGCACTTAACAGTGCATGATTCTATGGGTTAGAAGCCCAGAATTCTAATGAAAGCAGTGCTATGATGTTGGGCCCAGATGTCATCCTAAAATTACCCTTACCAATCTCTTAGTACATCATCAAGAGATCTGACAATCAAATCTGTCATTTACAAAAGTGTTCATATTTAAATATCTCTTTAGCCAATGCAGCCTGGGAATTTTCCTAGCTCTAAGGAACTAATCAAGTCAAGTTTACCATTCCCCAAATTAATTATTCAAATGAGATCTTGAGAATGCAATCTAGATCAGCCTCAATAAAAACAACTTGCCAGACAGCCACTTATGTTAATGGTTAATCCCTGAAGGATTACAGGTCTTAGTCTGCCAATTGGATTCTCACCACTTTACAATAATGGTGGAGTGCTCAAGGCGCTAGAATTAGTGCTGAGGACTCCCCAAGCTCAGCAGCAACACTGTAAAGACTCTCAACGTTTGCGTTGCTCAAGATAAAAATGCTACATCACCAATAACAGAGACTCTCTTATTCTTGAATGAGGCTGAAAGGTTGGATGGAAATATAATTCTTTCGGTTGCTTTAAGAATAACACGTACCTCTGTAATCTCATTAACTGCGTACATGCTGAGATTAAACAAGCACCGACCCATCACCTCTGTGACTCATAATAAATATTTCTGCTTGAAATGATACATATGTACATGTATATTGGTAGGAGAAAATTTGTACTGGCTTAAATTGACCCAAAATACCATCTGGCTAGAATTTATATTATTAACTGTTAGATGAAATGATGTACATGAACAATTTGAGTACCAGTAGCATTAAGGTTTTTAATATTAGTTTAAAAAGATAATAAATGAAAAACATTGTACATCCCTCCCCTACTCAAAGAAATAATGGTTTAAAAGGGCCGCCTTTTGGTAATGAAATATGAGTAAATACATAGCTGAGTTTTTGAATGTGCATGGTGTGTAGGAACCATCTGTCTGCTAAGCACAACTCTGCATTTAACACCCTCAGAGTTTTGGAGTACATTTGTATTTGAGAGGGCAAGGCCATACATTTTGCAAAGGGCATTTCATTTGGGAAATCCTGGTCTATGGGAAATTGTTGTGGTGGAAGCTAGGCCAAGACTGGGGCAACAGAAGTCATGGCCTCTGTGTAATTCCAGGCCTGCATTTGACAGAAACAGAAACAGGGCTGCCCTGCCATTGCAGACCAATGGAGCATACCATATTTAGAGTTGTCACACCCCTATAGTTCTTAAAAAGTTGTATTACTTACTGGCTACAGTGTGCATTTGGAAGACAAGAATTCTTGACCAATAGGAAATCCTGGATATAGCGTCACATGGGAACGTCACATGGGAACATCCGGCCTTTGTAGTCATTTCCTTAATGCCAACTTTTTAATGCCAATCACTTGAGCTACCTGTACATGTACCATACTACTCTTAAATAAATATAGGCCTACATGTAGACACATACACATACATGAGTGCATGTATGACAAAATCAAGACAGTCTCAAGCAGTTTGTAAGTTATTGTGAAGTTTTGTTACGGTTATCTGAACCGTCAGAAAGTATTAAACTGTGTAACTGTTTAACCAGCACAGGCCTACATGTAACTGAAAAGAATCTTTCAGTGTCATTTGATTTTTTTTATAATCTTTGAATCAATCTTCAAGGACACTGTAAATGGTGCTTTCTGGTCTACAATTGTTTAACTTGTGACTGCTCAATCTTGGCAGCTACATGTACATCACACAAAGACAAAGATGAGTATTTTGTACCTTGAGATCACTACATCATCTGATCCCTATTAGAAACCATCAATTTGTCGAAGTAAAGGAAGTCATAACTGATTCCGTGTAAACACTTAAATATGTCTTTTCTTCGATATTATTTACAGCAAGTGCTGCTCAATTACAATTTCACAAAATTAAGTTTCAATGTTGTAACCTTAGACGTTATTATAAATACATCCTCATTTTGGTTCCAACTGGCTTGTTTATGACTGAGAAAACCTCATGGTTATTCTACGCCAGTTTTGCAATCCTATGCTCACAGGGCGACAATGATGTATCCCTCAAGGTCACGTTTAATTTTGTAATGTGCACAAATTAACCCATGCAGCTTATGACAAAAATTGGGGCACCACCAACCTCTGGCAAGTATTTATGGCGACAGCTGTGAATTGATGAGGCATAGTATAAACATTGTAACACAAGACTCAGTACGCAGATATAAACACACACTTCAAAGACCAGATCTCATGTTGACTGTCTAGATTTTGTTTGAAATTCATGGTACTGTATTTACATGACAAGGACTATATATTTCTTTGGACTTGGTGGTTTGTATTTAGAAACAGCTTGTATAACCTCGGCAGTTCCTGTAAATAAGAACTAGATTTTATTTTAATATGGGTGCTTTGTCAACAAACAGCTATAGTGTGTACATGTACCCTGTCATTGTGTCAACCACCATTTTTCTGTCAGTCGTTCCAGCCGTGTAAAGGTTACAAACAAGAGTAAGTGCATACATGTATGCACATGTAATAACTGCCTCTGTCCAGGCAAAATCTTGGCAAAAAAGACTGGCAAAATACAGCCATAGAGCAAGAACCAGAACACCAGTCACAACAAATTTACAGGTACTGTACAAGGCATGATACTTTGTACTTTGGCTAATAACCCCTGTCAGCTACAAGTAAGCAAGATTTTCCTGTGCTTAGCAAATTGGCAGGCTTAGCTAAATCACTTCGACATTTGCCAAGAACAAATTGAAAAGAGAGCAACCAATGACAATTAGTTCTTTGGCCCTTCATCCCCAAGTGGTCTACATGATGATATGAAAGGCCAATGCAAATCCTTTTACATGCATATGTACAGTATTACTACATGTAGATTTTAACACTATTATGTAGTTTAATCGAACATTATTTTCACTGGATGTATCAACAACCTTTTAACTACATCAAGACTTCAGAAAAGTTTAATTAAAAAGTGAAGTCTCAGCTGATGCTCGTGACAGCTAAGATTGTACTTTGTCTTCATAAACTCCCATGGTTAACATCAATGAGTATACACTGTCCATCATGTACAAGTACAAGTACACTGGCATGTCACATAAACAAAACAGCACCTAAGGAATATGACCTTGTCAAAAGTTCAAGACGCCCAACTTGAGAGCAAACTAAGTCAGTTCCAGACAATAACACCTCAATTTGACTACTTCTCACATTCCTTTTGCTGAAACCTGTTTACTAATAATACTCACATTTCTATTATTGGTGAAATTTGACCCAAGCTGTTAGTCAGTGTACTATGGCTTCAGTGGTAAATGTATTTCCTTTGTTTTTTATATAAGCAAAGATGACACTTTATCAAAAGGAGTCAAACTGCCAGTGATACAATTACTAATTCAAAGAGAGTTTGCCAGCTAAAACTATCCAATCAATTTTTTGCTCTTACCCATTTTTGTTGTTGTAAAAACTGTGCTAATTAGCAAAATGTTGAAAAATACATGTATCTGAACTACAGGGATGGATAAATGAAAATGATTGTGATTGCCATTACAATATAGAGGTACATATCAGGTACAATCGCCTACATTAGTAGCATCACAGCAGAAACCACAAACAAACAAAGCAAACTTTATTGTTCAAACAAACCACTTCAACAACACAGTACAAAGGCAAGATTGTTTCCCTAGGTCTGTAAAGGTTTTAGCATTGTCAACCAATCCAGCCCAGATCAATACCCAATCTAATTAGTCTGGACACCAGGCCAATTTCATGACCAGCCCTGGCCATGACATCATCACAGGGCAGGTCAAGCGCTATCTGTTGTTGACATTAAACCCAGATTGATGGTCTATGATTCATGAGATTGGTATTTCCATGTCAATGGAGTACACTTTGCTGAGGGTTTTGCTGTCTGTACATGCAGTGTGTATGGAAACAAAGGGAGTTGGATATCAGACATCCAGTAACTGATATTGAAAACAACCCTAAGGTAGGGAAAAGGAGACCAAAGGGACAGACAGGATGTGTTCACCATTAGCAATTACTACTGACAATGAACTCTCTACACATTATCATATCAACAATACAACAGGCCTGTCATTTCATGTCTCAAGGGGCAAGGCCACTTCTCACTGAGTGAAAATGAAAGAAAAAGAACACCATTAGAAATTCTTGATGGCAGACAATTCATGCACTGACAGCCATAGATGTATCATGCAGAACTGTGTAAATTGCAGTTTGCAGGAAGGATTGTAAACTTCCATTTGGCAAACACTGCAATTGCACTCTCAAGTCATGAGAAGGTTTTCCAGTCTACTCCTGAAGAAAACAGGACAATAGTTTATGCACAATCCTACATGGATCACTGCTTCATTGTCCATACATTGCTGTACATAAAGGGAAGTCACAGTTACAGTTTAAAATTCAATACAGCCCATTTAATATAATCTTACACAATTCTTGCATAAACTTTAAGACCCTGTTTGCCTTTATACCTATTTATAACCTCCACAATATTCCATAAAATTCATATCAAAGGAAAATGTCAATGTTTTTTTTTTAACCATTGTAAGAGAGCCCTGCCCTTAGAGTTATATATAGGAACTAGAGGGCGCACTGGTAATGCTACATGTACGTGCACAAACGCGACGGGACCGCAAGGAGACACGTGCGCCATTTTGTACGATGGCAACATTGAACATGTTTAAACACAGTGACATACATATAAACTGAAAGGGTTAGTGTACATGTACACTGTAGACACTGGTGCCTTCAGCTCATGACTGGTACACTGGTCAGTGTTTCCCCTTGGATTCACAAAATAAGCCAAATGTACATATGCACATGCCACATGTACATAAAAGCCAAATTGGTGATTGTGTAAAAACTTTGAAATCACAAAAAAATCACAGGCATGTGAGTGGGCAGTCAAAGAAAGAAAATATTTGCAGTGACATTCAAACCAAGGACTTATGAGATAAGGGACAGTAAGTCCATGCTTGCTATCACCACAAAGGAAAACAAAAGGGTCCGCTATCTATTTCTAAAAACTATTTTTCTGATTTTCTTGTTGTAAGTATGAAAGTGTCTCCCACAATAAATATCAGGATCAAAACAGCATTTATTGGGGTCAAAATTAGCTAGGAAGCCGGGCAGCCATGTTTTAGCTTGCAAGCCAGCGGCCATATTTTACATGTAGCTAGCAAGCTGAGAAGCCATGTTTTGCACAGCCAGTTTTCTGAAAACAAGGCCTAAATTGTTAAGCTCGGCCTGTTGGTCTAAATCAAGCTTTGCACTTTGCATCCTTGAAACAGTAAAAACCAAATCTCAGCTAAAATTACCCCATGCTTTCATCCATCAACCATTACAAAGAAATATAGTGTACAGTATGAACATCAACACAAGATGTATCTTTTGTACCTTTTGCTGCTGTACAGCAGTTTATTCAATCTTGACCAAGTTCTGTGATTGCTATAATGCAAACTCATGACAGCAGAAGATTGGTTTATTTGACTGAAAGCAGACATTCCATCCTTGCAAGTGCATCCAACACAGACCCCTTCTGCAAAAGAAACCCTCATCCCCCTTCCCTTCACAACACCAAATGACATCAGCATCTCATACCGCTCAGTGCCTACTAAATGTAGTCTCAGAATGATAAACCACAACCTAGCCAATCCCAGACACATTGTAGCATTTCATAACATTGTATCAGGGAGGGGTCATAAAGCTACAGTAACTGATGAATGCTTCACAATATTCCATTATCAGTACACATTCGGTACAAGAATTCTAGAAGAGTGTATTACTGTTAGAACATTCTTGCCACGAGTACCACTTCCCTCTAATCCTCTTCCATATTTATATTTATATTCGTTTTTTACAGTGTAAATGAATGGGGACTAATATTGTGTACAAATGTACATGAGTATCTTCTTTGTGATTCAAGACACTCCAAATGGAAAGCGCACAATGCATCAAATAACATGGGAACAATTTTCGCGATAATAAACAGAGCGTATTTCAACTAAAGAGAGTCCGGAAGCAACAGACTGAAAAGTAACCACAGCTGTTAACCTTCAACTTGTGTGCAAGTTGCCATCAACAGCACACATCTCAGACAGACAGCACACTTCTCCATCTGTTTTCATGTTTATTAGTAAAGCGTTATTTTGTGGTAAGTTTGCACATTGAAGTTTGCAGCTAGTGGCTTTACATTTGTTGCTGAATTACCAGCTCTGGAAAAGTAAAATGGTTTACAGGACACGTACAGTCTCAGAGTACACATCTTGCATTTGTAAAAGTTATCAGGAAAAATGCAAAACTACATGTATGTACAAATTTCATTGAAAACTTTGCTGCATGTTTGTCTTTTGCTTTTTAAAAACATAAACACATACATGTACACACATACACACATGACAAGGAAATCGGTATCCAACACAATTCTCATTCTAAACACAAAATCAAAAATATTCACGTAAATACATGCATCAGTGCAGATGTGACAGATAGAGAAAAAGCGCGTTCTCTTTATTCCCCCATAGCTGTTTATTTATTCATTTATTCATACACTTAACCCCGGAACTAGCGCCCCCTAGCGGCGGCACGATTTTCAAATTTATCCATTTGGATCATTCTACTCTTTGATGTCGGGAGAAAGACACCTCATTACATGTCTATGCTATTTCTCCGACAGATTTGTAAATAAAGCCCAGAGGCAAGAATGCTGATGTGTACATACAGTAATGACAAGTTGATTATAAACAGGAGGAAGTAACCATGCAATAGATATTTTAAATATGCACATTACATGTATGCAGATACCGTACATGTACATGTAACATTCCCATAGAATTTTTGAAATGTACATTTTTCTCATTAAGTTGCCCTTTGACAAAAAAAAGTGCCCTGCCCTCCTCACAACAACAATGTACCAGGCCCATTTATTCTACTTTATTTGTAGCCTATTATTAGTACAGCATTGTGACCACTGACATTTAAGCTGGAATGTTTTTAGTTGGTTTAAATTGTATCCAAATTTCATGTAGATCAAGATGTCTGATTGTTTTCTAACCTTCATGCTCTGTGAAGAGCATCCTGGAACAAAATGAACAGCTGGGCTCAATTTCACAATACACTAACAATCATCTTTAAGATGAGTAGTCAATATCACCATAGTGATTTGTATTATGACATCACAGTTCGCTTAGCAATTAAGATTGATACACAGTTAAGATCAATCTTAGCTCTTTGTGAAATCAAGCCCTCGTGGTATGTACATACTGTACATAAACACCCATTATTTTTGTATACACAACAGAAATCTGATGTTACACAGAACACGTTTCACACTGAAAGGTACTATGACATACATGGAGGATGGTTGAATGGCTGAACTCTATCTTTTATTTATCTTCCAACAAAACAAACCCATTGTCCCATTAGAACACCCATTTCCTAAGGACAAAGGTCAATGTACAGTGACTGCATAGCTTCCTGGTATTGTCCATTCATGGTTACCTCAAGGGCAGGCAGGACAGTGCCATGTGTACTGTGGTATAATACCATGGTTTAGAAAAACCATTTACTCCATTTCTTGGAATAGTTGCACCTGGTATACAAGATATATGTGTATAGATTCAGAACCAAACAGTGTGTGGGTTGATTTTGTTGCAGTTTCCTGGATATTTCTTTAACTGAGTGGCTTTAACAATGTTAATACATTAATATTCTGAGATTGAGTCCCTTTTAAAATAAATGGTTTCCTTAGGAAAGTACACTGTATACAGAACTCCTGTACATCGAATAAGACTTTGTACTGTGACTCATTGGCTAGTCTTTACATATAACACATAAAGTTTGTAGTCTCTTTACTTACAATATGACAAACATGCCTTAAATTTGATAAGAAAAACACCAAACATAGGCCGTGTCCGAAACGGCAACTTCGGCTACAGCTACAGCTAGATCAGCGCGTCTGCCAGTGTTGAAGAATATGCAGACGCGCGCGATCTAGCCGTAGCTGTAGCCGAAGTCGCTGTTTCAGACACGGCCTTACAATGTATATGAACAGTGAGATGCTCTGAGCATGCTCCGTGGCACATCAGTCACCATCTCTCATCCTCCACTGGTTCCATTAATATTTCCTTTTAAAAAGCTACACTTTAAGCTCTTGTAGGGAGCCAGTCAAATGACCAAGCAGGCCTTGAAATGTCACCATGGCAATGCATTCATGGGCAAGTTCATTCCCTTGACAACACTTTTTTACACAAAGGACTCTGTTATTGTAGTCATTGAACTATTGTTAAAAAAAACTTTCCTTATCATACACTGATGCCTTAGAATACATGTTTGAAGAACAGAACACAGCACACAAACATGCCCAGAAGACATTTAGATTAGCTTGATGGCAAATGTGCAAATACAGGAAAGACGCTATTAGATTAATCAACAAGGGCTGGTCATATGTTTAAGATATTTTTTAGGGATGGGCTATCAACCTGATGAACATGTACAAATGTCACTTACAGGCACATTGTACATACTGTACATGTATGAGTAAAATGGCTTTCTGATTCAGGTTTAATGTTTAACATGTTTAATGTGTACAGTGGATCCTGCATCAAAATCTCTCCATTGACTTGTGATTTAAAATGTACTGACTCAGTATGAGTTTTATTACTGGAATGTAAATGGTCATCACTTCAATTTACATGTACCCTTCCCTTTACAGGTAGGGTCAAAGATTGGTTTTTGTCAATGTAATGCTGATGTATCGGCCAAATTGTCTATGAAGATAAAATAAAAGTCACCTGTGATAGTTTTATTTAGCTGAATACAGTGTCTAATTGTTGAGAAAACAGCAAAAAACTGCCATGGTGTTTTCATCAGGAACATCAAACCCATCCCCAAGGTGACAGTGGGAAACAACCGCATCTTCAGTTGCAGCATTCACAAACTGACACCACAGAAACTTGAATCTCCAAAAATCGCCTTGTGGTGAGTTTTGGAGATTCTAATTTTTTGACATACATTTATTTATTTCTAATCAATGCGGGCATTTTAGACAAAGTAATTTTTTACAGAATTCTTACTACCATTACCATATTTACAACAAGTAAGCTTTCAGAAAGAAATTACTTCTTTTTTTCAGGATCGTTACCAAAGTATGACCCTACGTTTAAGTGCAGTATGGTTTTTAAGTTTAAACAGTACACGTAAATGTTAACAGTTGGTTCACTTTAAATTTTGACAATATCGATGGTCAATTTCTGTTAATATTTTGTGTGTTTAACATGAATTAAATTGATTTAGGATTTAACATCTTGGACTGTTTAGATCTACATTATCAAGGGCACCAGCATGTCACGTTTGATTTACACAGTGATATTAACCATCAGTGCCTTACAGTGTAGGCCTATGTCTCATCTCTGCATTATAAACAATTCATGATCGCTTTGAGCATTGGGATGGTGAAAGGCAGCTTGCATATGATCTGAGTTGGCTTTTAGTGCACGCTGAGGTTCCTCATGCAGAAATGCAGACGTGCATTCTGACTGCGTTTACGCACATGAGACTGCACAAAGTCGACTGAGTGCATGGTTACTTGTTTGTGTAGAGTTAACGGCTGTGATAATACGCATGATCTCTGTACATGTGTCAAGGTAGTTTGTCCTAGTAACTACAGGACTGAAACACAGTTTGAAACACAACCAGTCTACTTTACGAAATCTCCAAGAGTCTTCTATGAGAAGGGAATGTACAAACAAAGATGGGAAAACAATGCAGGCCTACATGTACATGTATGTACTTCACACGAATCAGATTTTCTTAATATTAAAGCTAATATCAGCACCAATCTTCCCAAGAAAGTTGTTTCTAAAAAGCTACTATCATGAAAGATAGACAAAACAGGTTCATTTTTAACTGCATGTTTTTATTTTTTTAATTTACAGCTTAAAACTGTCATTAATGTCCAAAAATTGCTATTGAAACAGGATTTTAAGGCAACACATTTTTCTTTTACCATTTTCTCCTCCAAAAGTTGAAAAACATGCTCCAGACTTTACAAATCAACCTAATTTTTCTAGGCTAACAATTTAAAAATTGATAAACTTCAGTTATTTGTTAGCAATTTATCGCACTGTTTGTCATGTTTGAGGTTCAAAGGATAAACAAATTTATCCCTTCCTCTTTTTCGCTTGATTTGAGCAGCAAAGGATAACAACATTTATCCCTTCCACTTTTCGGCTGGGTTTGAGGAACAAGGAATACAAAAATCTATCCCCTTCCTCTTTTCGGCTTGGTTTGAGGAACAAGGGATGCAAAAATCTATCCCTTTACTTAAATTATTACCACTCTTTTTTTTATCAGCTTTCCCAATAATGAAGTATACATTGTTAAAAAAGGGTGTGTGTGTATTTTTCTTTGATATTATGATGCAATAATAGTTTGGAGTACAAAATGTAGCAATTGTTTTGGTAACAAAAAGGTATAAATCAAAAGACTGTTAAAAATATTTTTTAAAGTGCACCTGATTCTTATTTTGCTCCTCCAGCAACATTTCATGAAAAAAACATAATGGTTTTAACATTTTAAAAACAACTTTAAAAAAAAAAATTGCTATATATTACCGGAAAAAGTGTAGTTAAAATTGAACCTGTTACAAATACATGTACATGTAATTTCCCTTCTGAATTAAGGATAAGATGTTTATACTTTTTGAGGCTTTTCATGGTGAGGTATCAATATATATTCGGTTTGCGGTAACACCATGTGTATATCTACTAGCTATGTAGATTTGTTCTTTGAGAACAGGTCTTGCTTTTTAATTCTACTGCCGCGGAGTAGATTTGGAATCGGGAGACTACTTGATAAGATGTTTGTTATTCAGCATTGAGATTTGAAATTGTGACACGCCTGAGAAACATTCTCATCATCTTTCCCGTGGCTTATTTTCTTCAGACTCGATCAACAAGGAGTTTGTAGTTGATTTTAAAAAAAACAGTCATTTTTAAAAGCCATGTGTGTATCTTGACAACTATTCTCAGCAGAAAAAATCGCTCAAACAACAAATCTATTCAACATGAGCAAGGAACTGATCACAAAGCAATACACAAAATAGCATTTTGGCTTGTGCAACACATTTCTTTGTTCAGCAAACTGGAGCGCTTAGTAGATACTCTAGGTAACTGGATCCAGATTATTGTCCTAATCAGACTTGTAATATCAGTAATTGAACTGGATTCAATAATGATGGAGTTCAAGCCGTTGAAAACAAAGTAAAGCATCAAAGCATCACCTGCTGTCCATTTATTTATATCTACAAGGAGGAAAAAACAACTCCTGACAGTGCATGCACCTAAGATACCTGATTAGTCAGCTGGTGGTAACACTGAGTGTGTGCAAGATATGCCACCTTTGGTAATTATCCACTAAAAAGCAAAATGAGAGTGGTAAACAACACTTGTGTTAAATAACTATAAATTACAAGCTACAGACTGTACAACTTGTAAGTGTACGGTTTGTATTCTAAAAAGCAAATGTGATAATTTATTGACATAAGATTGATTGCTAATTGATGATTTTGCTAAATGATGCATGATCAGACTTTTGTTTTTCATTGTGGTTTTAAATTTCTTATTACTGACAATACACTTGATACTTAATTGTTGTAAAGCAGGGTAGTTTTTCCTTTGGTACAGGGCACCTATATGAGGGAATGTGTTCAAACAAACAAATCCTTTTCCTGAAAATTTGCAAAATATGCAATAAGACAAGGTACAGTGGGTTTTTTTTTAATTACAATAATCGGGAAGCTCACTGGTGTTTATACCAGTGACAATTCTTCAGAGAAATATCTCCTCTTATATTATATAATTAATGTCAAAGTTGAAAAAAAATTAAAAATTGGAAAACATTCAAACTCACTGAATTGCTTATTGAATAAAGATGATTTAAATGTGCACAGAATCCCTGAAATATCATGGACGGTTTTGTTTATTTCACCAAACAAGACCACAGAACTTGATTGATTTAACAGGTTGGTGGGTTGATCTGTGATAATTGAAATATAATTGATAACTAATTGGAAATTAATTTGCACTTTCCCTTGAAAGGTAGGGTCATTGTTTTGTTTTTTTGTTTTTTTTCCAACATAAGGCTGATTTATGTCACAGGCAAAACGAAAAATACAACAAAAGTCACCTGCAAAAGTTTCAGCTGAATACAGTGTCTACACATGTACTTGTTGAGCCAAAGAAAAACGTCCTGTATTTTCATCAAGAACATTGAATCATGGTTGAATCCATCCATCCACATTTAGCGAGATGACAGTGGGTACCAGCCATTTCTCTGGCCACAGCATTCACAAATGCATTCACCACCATCTTTGGAGATTCAAAATTGTTTATATAATTTTATTGTTTATTGTTTATGTAATTTTATTGATTTTTAATAAACGGGGCCACTTCAAACCAAATAATTTCGCCGAGTGCTCACCCCTTACCATTTTTACAATCTTTTTAACAAGTAGGCTTTCGAATAGAAATTACTTCTTCTTTTTTTATGGGTCTTCACCATACCTGGTCTTCACCAAAATCCAATCCTACCTTTAAGTGTAAGGTGGTTATTTGATTGTAAAAGATCATCCAACTGATTCTGGACATATCTTGGGCAAACTAATCCAGTCAAGCTGTGAAGCCCTGGTTTATCAAAATAGCAAAGAGGAGGCCTTGCAGTCTGCAAAATTCACACCTTCAACAAATTACACAGCAGGGGGCAGGTATAGCAGCCTATCAACTGGAAAAACTCTGATGGAAAGGACAAATGTACACGTACATGTATGCAGTTAATTTCAAACAAATAATACTTGCAAGGACTTCCTGGTGAGCACTTTATTATTCAAGTAAATCAATGATTTTCTAGCATGTACATGTACATGTAGTTCAATTTAGTTCCTTCATCAATTTTAACCTATTTACAAAGTAAATTGTAAATTGCAGAGTATTACTTCTTGGAAGAAAATCCATTGCATAAAGTTATACAAGTAATTTAATTCCCCTACCTGAATTTTAAACCATCTAAATTCAAAAGTTTATTGATTGATTAAAAGGAATCACAAGCAACTTCATTAATAAAGTATGGCAAAAAGGATCATTGCATTTAGGTTGGATAATATTATATTACACACTGTACATGTAGGTGTTGTTTGTACATTACACAACTTGCTGGAAAATGCAATGTAATTTTTGTGCATTATGACAATGCTGAAAACACCAGTTTAATTATTCACCTGTATCAATTAAAGTAAATAATTGCAGTTTGGGTAAAGCTTGCATTAAGCACACTCAAGAATGTCAACAATTCTGCTGTTGTCCAAGTCATTAGTTTACTAACAAAAACCAAATAGGGTGTAGTTTCAATAGATTCTTTAAGTGTTTTTTTTTATTTTTTTTTTTACAATGTATGGATTTGGGGAATGAAAAAAGTGGTCTTGTACAACTGTTACCAAGGTTGTTGGTACACCTCTGCCTTCTTGACTTCTTTTGCATACTCTGGTTGAAGAGAAGCACATCATACGTGTAGGCGAGGGTGGTGCTTTCAAGCATGTACTTTGTGCTATTTCTATGTACATGTACATGTACATGTACATGTCCCTTTCAAAAACGAAGAATAACCACTCAAGAACACATACAATTTTCTTCAGCAAAAGGCTCCGCAGTCATGAATTCATTTCACAAAATTAAATTTGAAGAGATGATTGGACCTGGAGACATCATGGATGACTGTGTAAATGCAACAAGATTCCCCAAAAGGGCACATTCAAGGAATTTTCCACCTAGAAAGGAGTTAATACAAATAGTGTAATTGTTGTCAGTACAAGTCTCCCCATTTAATTCTGTGGGTTCCAGCATTCCCTCTGTGTACCCCTGGGGTACACACGACATATAGACACCAGGGGCCCTAATTTGGCAAGTCAGAGGGTTAAGAACTAATTAAATTGTGCAAGCTGGGAAATGTGAAGATGGTTGGTTAAGCATGTACTGTAAATATAATGTACATGCACATAACCAAAAACAAAAGTATTTTTGTTTACACCATCGGCTGTTTGTACGATAAATGCAGCAAATTGAGGTTTTTTTTTTAAATGCTTATCATTTAAATGGTCCACAAACAAAACCTTTTGGAGAGTAGGATGTTGTTACAGTATCTGACAAAACGCAGGCAGGAAGTGAATGTGTGAGTCTAATCTTCATCTGTGACTTCATCTGTGAATGTGGTTAGTTTAATCATGTTATGAGTTGAAGACAAATCTGGTTGGTAGTCAACATTGCTGACTAGCTCACCCACAGTCTTGATAACTCCAGGCCCTGTGCAGCATAGAGGTAAACAGGTCACTGCCTTACTAAGTACAGCCAGATTTAGTCTTGATTACGAATTCAACACCAACGACAAGAAGACAGCAGGACAAAAAGAGCCTGATCAGTACACAATGGAAGGCCTGATGCCCTCTAACGATGTTGCGTTGGATATCGCGGCGCTGACTTGCAAATTGGTAACACTGTAACCCATTCTGGTTGTTATTGTAGCCTATGGTACATACATCATAATGAAGATGTGAATGTTGTGTGCTGGTCTGATGTGTTACTCTATATACACATATGTAGTCAATTTGACGGCTGCCTGCAGTGCATGAAAATGGTTGCCTCCTCAAGGGTGGTTCTGGGATCAGGGGGCAATTTCATTACATACTCAAGCGTTCTGTTGGGTAATTTCTTTTCCCCTTATCAATATCAGGAAATAATTTGGGCAGACACACCACGAGCAAGAAAGTTGATCCCACTGCCCCTCAAGAAAAAAGACAAACAAAAGTTTGGCCAGAAGATGTACACAAATTATTTGGCTTTACATGTTGAACAATCTATTTAAAATCATGTCACATGAGTTGTAATGAATGCTTTTTTAGCGTAACATACACAAAGTTGTTTTGAAGTTTCTAAGAAAAATGGGTGATGGTTATGTGGAACATGTACTTTTCTTTGGACAAGGAAGCAGGGTTATGCAGAAAGCCATGGGCTCATGAGTCAGTGAGGAAAGTCAAATTAGGAGCCTAAATATAAAGCACTACAAATGTAGACAGACACAAGTGGGGAGCTCAACATAAATCCCTGATGTATCAAGGGTGGAGTCACTAGGGCAAGCATCTCAATGATGAAGAGAAACAAGTTATTATTGCATGACACCCCAGTTTAACAAGTTGTATGCGGGCCATGGCTGAATCATAAATGTGTTTGGGTCCTGGTTTTTCCTAGGAGTAGGCCTACATATTAAAATACTATTAATAGTGTTCCCCCAAACGCTTTTAATTTAGATTTTCCCATTTCAAAATATAGTTGATTCCATGATATGGACTTGTGACCATCAGAGTTAAGCAACCTGGCAATGACTGAGGTTACAGGAAACTCAATCAGAGTACAAATGTATACGGATTGAGCATCATCTAGCATTGACAAGCAGAAACCCAGAATCCAGGAAACAACAATAAACCACTGCCTCTGCCAACCTTCTCAATTTTCAATTTCAACAGAAACTTGGCATTCTTTACCTGCAGGCAAACAGAGAAACAGGGCATTCTGTTGAACTGAGGGCCTTTTTTTCTATACACAGAAACCAATTATTGGGGGCATTCACAGCATGGTTCACTCCAAACTGAGCATTCCAAGTTTCTTGACAATGTGGGCCCCAGAGACCCAGTAGATGAAACGACAGCTCAAATAACATCAATTCTGTAAGGTTTATTTTCAGCTCCGCTAAAAGACCAACTCCCCCCCCCCCTTACAAAAACTGAACTCATCCCACTGAAATCCCTCCAAGACAGAAAACTTGTTAGACACGACAAGCCAGGGGTCCTTTGTTTGACCATCATTTGAAAGCAGTAATCTGGAGTTTTGTTTTATTCCCTTGTTTGGGTTTATAGCCTATAAAAATTTATACAACTGAAACAAAAATATACAGCTTGTTCGAAATTCACTGAAACTGTCTTAACTTGAACTCTGAAAAACTGTGTAGAAATGTTTGTGAATAATAATAATAATAATAATAATAATAATAATACAATATTTATAGAGCGCCTAATGCGAGGGCCTCAAGGCGCTTAACAGATAAACAAAACAGAAGCGCTAGCAAAAAGTAAGTAAACAGTAAAAAGTAAGCCAAAGTACAAGTCACAAGAGACAAGTCAGTAAAAACTATAAGTAAAATACACAAGCCTAAACAGTTTGATAAAAAACTCAGCCAAGAGACAATTAGCTACAACAACAAAATAGCAGAGTTTAGGTTGCTCATACAAACAAAATATTGTTTAAAAGATAAACATATATTTGGCCCTATCGGCTAAATTTAGGAAATGCACTCCCAACTTTTCCAGCTGAAAAACTGACACAAAGGACTTGGTTCAAATTTGTTGACAAATAAGACAGCAACATACTGATTTTGTGTGCTTCATATAATTCATACATTTTGTAACACTCTCTCCAATAATAGTGTTATCATGTCCAAATTAGATCCACCTTGAAGCTTGTCTTAAAACATGTCAACACAGTGCTCCATGGAAAAGAAAACAAAAAGGAGCAAAGGCTTCTATTTTGATTTATCCATGCTCAGCCAGCCAGAGAAGGCAGAAATCTACTGAATTGATCTAAAATAAAACTTAAAATGCAATAGAAAGTTTCCACTGAGACTGCAATCAGTCATTATCCAATTCATCCTTTGTTTCCAATTCATCCTTTGTTTATTCAGTCTTTACATTGTTTTGCCAGTACTTGATTGTACTTGCAAGTCATGATAAGGAAGTGCTTTTCGATTATGTATAAAAATACAAGGGTTGTGCATCTCTGTTTACTTTCCTAAACAGTCGAATGGAACTTGTGATGTCCATTTAAACAATTTCTATAACCAATCCAAAAGGTGCAGGATGTTAACTTTACCATACATTTCCAAGATTACAAATATAACGCTACACCCAGTCTTGATGGTCACAAAAGCAAGTGTACAGTATATGTTTTTACAGAAAGGTTATTTCTAATTTGGAGAAGAAATGTTGACAACAAGGTTAGTTTTAAACCCTAGACGTGACCCTCATGTACGTTGGACTGGCCAGCTGGTTGCCCACAATCTCCAAATATAAGACATTCCAAGTTATCAAGTTCAGTTAACCGGCTATGGTTTTTTCCTACATTTTAGTTGAGTTTCAAGTGTCAAAAGAGTAAGATCTGTCCTTGGACCTTGAGTACGTGTACATTTGCAGACATAACATCACTAATTAACTCAGGAAAAATAGCAAATCTGTTCCAAAAAACTGCATTGTGGATTGTGGATTGTGTGAGTGCTGGGTAAGCTGTAGTTCAAAAAGATTATATGAAATGGTTACACTGTGATCTGCAAAACAACTTTGCTTTTGTTTTGTTAAGAGTAATCACACAACAAAGAAGTGGCCTGCAGTCACCTTATGTGAACAAACTGTGAATCTACAACAGTTGCCTTTGGCTATCTTTGGAGATTCTAATTTTTTCACCAATACTTTTATCGATTTTTAATTAACGGGGTATTTCAGATGAACTATTCACAACTTATTACATGTACAATCCTTATAACAAGTAGGGTTTTGGATGAAAATTACACAAATTGTTTTTGAGGGTCATTACCAAAGTATGACCCTATCTTTAAAGTATGGTTACCTAATATGGGTCCACTTCATACAATTCAGAGTGTGATGTTAAATCAATACAGGCAGGCAGCATGTAAATGTTTATAAGAGACAGATATTTGGGTCTCATACCTTGCAGTGCATTCTATCAGACTGTTTTTTCCAATCATTGGGAGAAGCTATGAGTAAGCCATCACTAGGGATGGGTCTGCAAGATTCAATTAACTTCAACATTCACCTGCCTTGATCAAAAGGATACCCCAAACATGATTAACTTAGATCAGGCCATCTGCTCTCTCATGCATTCCTTCCACTGGATGTTTGCTCATTGTACATTGTAGGAGACTAACAACATTTAATAAAGTATCCAACCCCATTTGGGATTTATTCTATGACTACTCGGTTATTATTTGCCCTTTGCTATAAATAATCGGTTTATGGTCATCTGATATTCCAACTTCAAGTTCAAACCTACCAACTTTTATGAATGTACCATAATTTATTACCAACGCAGCGGCAAACCCCCGAAACCAACTTAGTTTGTGCACATAGCATCAGTTATAAGGAGGTCACAGTGAAAAACTATTTCTCTCTTTCAATTTCTCTCTATGTCAATTATAGGAATACATTACTTTCTTGTATGCTTAATCAGACTGTATTTTTCTGATGATTTTTAACTTGGAAGTTTGATTCTTGTTAGATAGTTCTTTTAAGTATAAAGGCATAACAAAAGTCTACAAAGCAATAGCATGCAGCAGGGAACGATTATTTCCAACAATGTTGCTTTTCAGCAAGCATGCCATAAGAACTGCCCTGTTGGTGCATGGCTGAAGCAGTAATATAATATGTCAATGTGGCTTTTAATACAGATCATTCCTAATACAGTGTGGTGTGTACTCTACAGTTTGTGCAAGCAGAACCCATTTTTGCAGTGCACTAAGCTTGCAGTGCACCATAACACAATTTGGACAAGTTTTAAGTCATCTTACAGTTAAAGCAGCAGTCGCATGACCCCGTTTGTTTGTGGTTTGCAAAGAAGCAATGTATATTAGTCTGTGTTTATGGCATCAAATGGTATTTTTTTGTGAGGCCGGTAAATGTTTCTCACATTCTTGTCAACCATTTTCTAGGTCTCAAATTGCCCATGCGCTGCTGAGTTACAAATGTGAATTATTTTCGTTGACCGCTTTGGAGGCAAATGTCCTATCCACGGTGAACTGTAGAAGGTACAGTGCCTTGTGAATGGCCTTATATGACTTATCAGCGGGTAGAACCACTTTCCCTCACCTCTTTGACTTAATGCAACCCTAGTCTAGAATTCTTGCCGAGTTTACAATGTATATGCAAGATCTAAAATTCACTGTAGACCTAGGCATAGATAAAGGTTTATCTATAAGCTTTATTTTAAGGGGAAAGTGACGCTCTACATGTATGACGTACATATTATCTTGGGCCAACGCCTGCTCCAAGGAGCTCTCCAATTTGAAAAACAGGAATGTATTTAGGAATGTCAAAAAGGTGGCATTTATACTAGGAAATATACACCCCATACAATGTAAGTGCCTCACTAAGAATAGCTCCTTTCTCAAAAACCCAAATTTCAATTATGGTAAATCTTTGTTGGGTTCTAGATAAAAATGTTGTTATCATGTTTATTCTATTAGTACTGTATCTAATCATATTCCATTTAATAAGAATTATCTTTGAAACAGACATATTAGCACACCGTTTATTCACCCACTTTGGCCTGGTAATGTGTTTTCCATTATTCAGAGAGGTGTAAAGCCACCATTACCGTGTATGTGTCATAGCGCACCTTTCTTTGTACAAAAAAAGTAACCAACATTATGTTTAAACTACAACAAAAATAGCAAACCAAGCTGGTAAAATATTTGGTCAGCAACTAGACTTATCCGACAAACTTCTCAGGTGTGTTGTAACTATTAAGCTGGAGAAATAATGAAAGATAACGACCAACTTTTGTACCATCATTATTGTTTCATGAGGTCAGGAAAAAAGACTTCATCGCCTCCATTGTAGGACAACTTTTCTACCTTAATTCCTTTGTTCCATTCTCTGTTATTGTTTTTAATGATTTCAGGTGATCTCTCATCATGTGGCATGGGGGGGGGAGGCTGGCAACTGGGCAGCGCGAGTGTGTTGTTTTTGATCTGGGTGTTACTTCTCAATGTATTTTTGTTAGTTTTTCAATAGCTTTTAATGTTTTAAGTTGTTTGTGTTTCCAATCACAATGTTTATTGTGGAAGGAGGGAATGTGAGGCTGTGATCTGAGGTGTTTGACTCTTGCCAATGTTCTATATATGTATGTTGTACTGCACTGTCTTAAAAATATCAATGTTGTCTCAACTCCTTTTTCTATATTTTTTAATGATTAAAAATTTTATTCTCCTGTTTTAGAGCTTTAATCAATTTTAGACATGTACATTTTCCATTTTTATCTTTTAAAAGAGTGGACAATAAAGTATTGAATTGATGTCTGCGACTCCAATAAACAAAACTGAAGTTGTTTTTATGATCCACTTTTATTTTAGGGGTGTTTTCACAAGTTGGTCTCCGTTCCAGTTTACATTTCCTCTTTTGGGATCCTCTTCTGGTTAACCTTCATCCGGTGTATTGAAATGCAGATTTGTTATACATGTAGTAATAATAATATCTACATTGCGCCAATTCCAGTCAAGGCTGTATTATAAGGCACATGACAAACAAGACAATACATTACATGTACAATAATTAAAACTACAATTACAGCACTATAGTGTACATGTATATGTTTAGGATCCCTTAAAGACTACAACACATCATCTTTAATTTAAATACCTGATCCTAAAGATAAGGTATGTTTGGTTGAACATGTTTCAAGTCTGCATAATGATCCTTAAACCACAAGGCTAGTCAGGACCATCAACAGGAAATTTGCTAATGCCTGAACTTCATGTAATGTATGCCTCATGCAGTAGGAGGAAAACCATCAGTGACATCACATACATATTACATGAACACCAGTGGGTGGCACTTGACCCCTTCAAATGTATTGTTCAACACAACAATAAAAAAGCCATGTGCATGGACATTAACAACCTGCAGAAATGTCGCTTTCTTTATTTAAATGCTGGTACATGTACATAGCTATGTGTACACTGTACAAACAGGAACATCATTGTGTGGCACTTGACCTCATCGAGTCTTTGGTTCAACAAGACAATGGAAAACAAAATGCCTGACATGACTATGTCTCTTTGTTTACTAGAAGGATGGTAGATATAATGTATCAGGTTAATGTTCATCAAGGTGGAATGTCATTGCCCTCACAACAACCAGAGAAAATAACATAATGACCAAAGAATGTGAGTAACTTTCTCTGACCTGCCGTCGATTTCACCAAACTCTTCCCAACTTAGGATTAATCTTAGGACTTAGGACGAGTCCCAGCCTTGCACTGTAACATGTAAACCTTAAGATTAATCCTAAGTTAGGACTAGTAACTCGTCCTAAATCGAGATAGGATTAATCCTAATGTTTCATGAAATCGGCTGCAGGTCAGATAAACATAAATAAAGGAAAAGAGAGAATTAAGCACAATTTTTGAGTGATCACAATTTGTTTATTCATCAGACATATATTGTAAATTGAAACTAAAGTACAAACCTGGCTTTACTCAGTGGTTCAGAGGTCAACTGACTCTGAAGATTGAAGTTCACTTTAGGGCTACTATGGTGTACGTAGAACAATGCTGCATACTTTTTTTTTATTAAAGCAGGTGTTAAATGTAATTTTTAAAACAGTTTTTCCAACATGAGTAGAATTTGGAGGAATTAAAAAGAAGACTATTTTTCACAGCTGCGAAAGACTTAACGGGATTGAAAAATTGATTAAATTTAAAAAGAATGTGTTTGTGTTTTTATGTTATTTTCTTATCCCCACTTTCACCACTAGCATTGATTTTTAGGTGGTTTTGCAAACTCACCCCCGCGAAAAATAACGATGCTCATCCGAAGTATTCTACATGTCATTATTATTAGTAAAATTCTTGAGCAAGGACAGCCAACACGCTGTGTAGTCATTAGCAAAGAACTTAAGTTTCTGAGGAGCTGTGTGCACTGACCATGATGTCGTCCAAGCAGAGCTATAAAATTTACATGCGTACCAGGGCTGACCACGCTGTCCATAGCTTTAGCACCTGCATCAGCACTGACCATGCTGTCCATAGCTTTAGCACCTGCATCAACACTGACTGTGCTGTCCATAGCTTTAGCACCTGCATCAGCACTGACCATGCTGTCGTGTCCATAGCTTTAGCACCTGCATCAGCACTGACTGTGCTGTCCATAGTTTTAGCAACTGCATCAGCGCTGACTGTGCTGTCCATAGCTTTAGCACCTGCATCAGCACTGACCATGCTGTCCATAGCTTTAGCACCTGCATCAGCACTGACCATGCTGTCCATAGCTTTATCAGCGCTGACCATGCTGTCCATAGCTTTAGCAACTGCATCAGCACTGACCATGCTGTCCATAGCTTTAGCACCTGCATCAGCACTGACCATGCTGTCCATAGCTTTATCAGCGCTGACCATGCTGTCCATAGCTTTAGCAACTGCATCAGCACTGACTGTGCTGTCCATAGCTTTTTTTAGCAACTGCATCAGCACTGACCATGCTGTCCATAGCTTTATCAGCGCTGACCATGCTGTCCATAGCTTTAGCACCTGCATCAGCGCCGACTGTGCTGTCCATAGCTTTAGCACCTGCATCAGCGCTGACCATGCTGTCCATAGCTTTAGCACCTGCATCAGCACTGACTGTGCTGTCCATAGCTTTAGCAACTGCATCAGCACTGACCATGCTGTCCATAGCTTTATCAGCGCTGACCATGCTGTCCATAGCTTTAGCACCTGCATCAGCGCTGACCATGCTGTACATAGCTTTAGCAACTGCATCAGCACTGACCATGCTGTCCATAGCTTTAGCAACTGCATCAGCACTGACCATGCTGTCGTGTCCATAGCTTTAGCACCTGCATCAGCGCTGACTGTGCTGTCCATAGCTTTAGCAACTGCATCAGCACTGACCATGCTGTCCATAGCTTTAGCACCTGCATCAGCACTGACTGTGCTGTCCATAGCTTTAGCACCTGCATCAGCACTGACCATGCTGTCGTGTCCATAGCTTTAGCACCTGCATCAGCGCTGACTGTGCTGTCCATAGCTTTAGCAACTGCATCAGCACTGACCATGCTGTCCATAGCTTTAGCAACTGCATCAGCACTGACCATGCTGTCCATAGCTTTATCAGCGCTGACCATGCTGTCCATAGCTTTAGCACCTGCATCAGCGCTGACCATGCTGTCCATAGCTTTAGCAACTGCATCAGCGCTGACTGTGCTGTCCATAGCTTTAGCACCTGCATCAGCACTGACCATGCTGTCCATAGCTTTATCAGCGCTGACCATGCTGTCCATAGCTTTAGCAACTGCATCAGCACTGACCATGCTGTCCATAGCTTTAGCACCTGCATCAGCACTGACCATGCTGTCCATAGCTTTATCAGCGCTGACCATGCTGTCCATAGCTTTAGCAACTGCATCAGCGCTGACTGTGCTGTCCATAGCTTTAGCAACTGCATCAGCACTGACTGTGCTGTCCATAGCTTTAGCACCTGCATCAGCACTGACCATGCTGTCCATAGCTTTATCAGCGCTGACCATGCTGTCCATAGCTTTAGCAACTGCATCAGCACTGACCATGCTGTCCATAGCTTTAGCACCTGCATCATCACTGACCATGCTGTCCATAGCTTTATCAGCGCTGACCATGCTGTCCATAGCTTTAGCAACTGCATCAGCGCTGACTGTGCTGTCCAGGGCCTCAGCGCCAACACCACAGTTCTTGTGCAACCCAGTTTATACAACTCTTTCCCCCGCAATTAAAAAAAATATATCTCTGCTTTGAAGATCAATTGCACTTCAAAACACTACCATTGTGCTCAACAAAGAAAGTAAAATAAATAGTTATAATTTTTTTAACGATTTAGATTCTTTGTTTACATTCGTTTTAAGTAAGTGTAGTTCTTTCTTATTATTCAGGGGCATTCAGACATGATTCAAGTTGGCTAAGTGGTTTTTTTTTCAATTCCCTGTGTCTTCACTTCTCGACTCTGGTGGGACTCAGTTCAATTCCCAGACTGGCGCCTTGCCTGTGAATTGGGTTTTTCAGTCCCTACCTGGTTACAAAGGTTTCCCTAGGATGGTGTTTTCCTCCCACATCTCTTACTCTACTGAAATTACTTCTTGTATAACACTAAGTTCTAACAGAGTTAGTGTGACGTTTCCATAGGATTGCGATTAGGAATAGGATGCTTTGCTGACTAAACAATTCAGATAATTCTACGCAAATAAAAAGGTAATAATAAACTATTTAACCCATAAATACTTAGGCCCGCCCCATTAAAAAAAGGCCATACCCATTGATACTGATAGTGATACTAATGATAGACAATACTATGATTCAATATGTACACTAATAATATGTATGATGAATATGAATGTCTGATGATATTGATTATTACTGTTGGGCGCAATCTTTGAAGATGGCCTTTTTTTAAATTCGTGCAAGCCAATTTTAAAATTTGCGTTCGCGCAATTTTTGAACTAAAGTTTGTCTACACACTTAAAAATTGCTTGGCTGGGACACAAAATTGACACGAACTACATAGTTTGCATAAACAATTTCCTTCCGAACAAGCGTCCTATCGCGGTTGTTCGTGACAAGCTGAATAACTGCAATATGGAGGAAGCCTTTGAGGAGTTTTGCAAGGAAATTACCGATCAGATTCGACAACAAGCTTGACCATAAGACAAGAAAAAGGGCAGAGGATTATTAATTATCTTAAAGGAATTCTCCTGCAAGAGGCTCCTTCGGCGACATTTAGAAATTTCGTGAAAAGGAGAGCCTTCCAAGTGTTGAACTTTCCACTACTGGAGTTACACATAAGAAATTAGGAACTTACACAGTTCGTGAGCATTCCTGTTTTTACAACATTCTCCAAGTTTTTGAACAAGAGAATCGCTTTAGCCATACGTAAAAATCCAGCATCTTGCTACTACGAACTTACCTTTTTAAATTTAAGGTAAAATTTCTTCATACAGCTTATATTTCACGACAAGTGGTGAAGATTACGTTTGAACGACAAAGATCGCGCGGTGTTCAAAGTTTGCGCCAGAGCTACCCTGCGCAAATTTTAAAATCATGCTAGGAAACAAAGATTGCGCCGTAAAAAATGGCACACCGCGCGAATTTTTAAAAAGGCCATCTTCAAAGATTGCGCCCAACATTGATCATCATGTTGATAATGATTGAGAAATGGTACATGATTGTTTCGTGTAGTTCAGACGCATCCCATCATACAGCATTTTTGCCCTTCAAACAAATGTTTATTTTAACTTCTAAAAGTGAGTTAGTATTTGTAATGTAGTACTGCATGAGATTGCGATTACTTGGCCATGTTGTGCACAACAAACATGAATTAACAGTAAAAACATTACAGTCAGGTAGGCGTGCATTACCTGATTACGCGTGTACATTCCGTTCCGTTCATGTACACTGTACATGCACCTAAATGGACGTATACTGATTACTGTACATAAGTTCTGTGTACTTTTGACACAACTTCACAATACTCATGACAAAAATCTTACCTTGACAAAGTTCTTCTCCACCAATAATAACGCTAAAAGCATCCATATCTGTATTAAAAGCCTCATTGTGATTTCGGCCAACCGGCCCGGTTCTGTATCCTTGATAAACTTGTCTAAAATGTCACAAAATCGTGGGATTCCCTCAGACGAAAGTTTACAGCAGTCAGAAATTGATTGCCTCTCAGCTCTTCTGCTGGAACTATATTTATGATGGCGAAATATCGCGGAATGATATTTTTGCGATCAATAAAGTTCCATGATCGAATCAAATCTTTGAATATTGTTTTCAAAAGTCTTATTTGAACTATTTCAAAATCTGTTGTTTTCAATAATTCCACAATTTGATCAAGCAATCAAAAATAAGATCCCAAAAATGGTACTATTTTGCTTCCTTATCGCTGGTACTCCGTGTATTCCGACTACTATAATAGTAGTGGTGCGGTGCTGCCGACTACCAGGAAGTGTGTCTGGCGCGCGTGCGACCTCCAGCTTGAGAGAGGTTAATTTTTGTGTGTTGTGTGTTGATGATTAATAAGAGCTGCTACTTCCTGGAAAATCAACTTTTCGTCATCAATAAGGAATTTGATTATGTTGCAACATAAAGCAAAGAACAAAGAATTGCAAATTAACTGAAGTCTATCGTTCAAGTTTTGTAAAACAAAGTGTCAACTTGACGGGTATGAAATTGAATGAAAAGTCCCTGCCCTAGTGCTCTATGACTATGATGAATAACAATTTGGCAACGTCAAACATAAGACCATAGAGCAAGCAGAGAAAGGACAAACCAACTTTAGGTAATCCCATTAGAGGTGGTATACACGCCGCATGGGGTGAGTGGGGTAATTTCCCCCATAACTGGGTCATCAGTAAGTTTGTAAATGTAGAGTGCATGTGATAGTGGAATGTCATCCATAATTCTAGACTAGATATGGTACGGTTGATCCGATCTTTGTTCTTGGACAGAAGCTGTTGTAGAATATATTGTTTTGATGTTGTTTTCCCTATTGCCTACCTTGGTTAGCGATTGCAATATATAAATGATGGTCAAATTGCTTTTACATTTGGTGCAATAAAAACTAAACCTTCAATGGCCCCAGAAAAAAATTGTCCCCCAATTACATTTTCCACATAAACAAGTATGGCATGATTATACCATATTATACCGATGTTATAACATAATTATAGAGCTGTTTGAAGCTTTACGATTTGTACGGCCGGCCGACTACGGCGCGTGTGTCATCAAAGGCCGCTGTTATAGCCCCCTCTATTGACGAAATACCAACAAATTCTAAATCGAGTAAAAGAGCCATGACAAGTGAAAGACTTTTATGTGAATTCAGATTTGTTCATGTCTGCCGGATGTAAATATTGTGGTTATTTCTTTACGTACAAAGAAACCATGTCCCTTGTTCTACTTCCCTAGTGCTGAGGATACTGATTCCCAAAATATGCTTCTTGAAATCTACAAGACATTCTGGAACCTGAAGAGAAATGGAACATTTCAACATACCTCCTAAAACTTGGATCATTGTTTCACCCCATCTTGTCAGCAATGACTGTCATCCCTGAGGAAAAGTAGCTGTCCCGATAGCCTCAATATCATAGCTCTGTGTCAAATACCAGATCTAAGTGCTGCGATGGACGGTGACCATGTGCTATGCAGTTTCTTTTTTCAACAATCGCATGTACACAAATTGGTAGTGTTGAAAAAAAAGTGTAAACAAAGTTTTAAAAAATTTTAACTCATGGTTTGTCAGAACCCTACAGTATATGAATGTCTGGAGGGTCAAGGGATACAATTATTGCAACCACATGTCCACCTGTAAAAAGGAGAACTTGTAAAAAGGATTGCAATTAGATGGGGTTATGGGCATTTGAAATGGCAGACCTTTGTTATGAAATGCACATTGTTTCTTATGCTTTGTGAAAAACGCACATAATGCACTCATGTATGTACAAGATCATAATGGACAATTTGGTTCTTAATGCTTACTTTTCAATGACATTACATGGGTGTGTTGAAAAAGCTGCCGAAAGGTAAAAATACAATACCTAATTCTAAGTGATACTTATTTTCTAAACCTGGAGGTAATTTATGATGCCCCCAAAAAAGATTTCAGGAAGGATTGATATATCTCCATTTTATTACACATACAAACCTCCTTTGAGGGAAGAGCATTTCTTTTCTTTTTTTTCTTTTTTTTATATTACAAAAGGGTAGATAGCATTATGCTTACAATGTGTCAGGGAAAGTTTACATATCAGGTCGCTGGCTACTTTTGATCTTTTTTGCTGAACTGGGATGTGCAAAGTTGCAATGGCTTGCAGCCACCAAGGGTAAAACCACATAAAATGCAGCTCATTATTTTGACAAATTCCACACACAAGAATTGGTGTAAAAGGTTCATGTATAAAACAATCATGTACAGGTCTATTTATTGAGGACGGAGTGATAAATAATTGATTACAATTCTTAAAACACATACTTGAATGTGTGGAATAGAACTGTTCTTCAAGTCTAGCAAGAAAACATTTTGCTAGATAAGTAAACGATACATACTCACTGTATAGACAATATTGAACACTTTTTGTGGTATTACATACAAAAGGTAGATTGTTTGCAGATTGTCAAGAACAAAGGATACAATTTCAAAAATAACAATAACAAATATAAATATTCATTTAAAGATGAAAAACAATCTTATTTTTAAATAAATCTGATATTTTAAACTTTTTATCCAATAGAAAGTATATAATAATTAACAAATGTATTTTTGAATTGTCAATGGACGAAAACAAAATTGAGATTACCCTTCTTATTTCAATCCTCAGACTACTTGATTAGGAGGTGAACCCATCCGTGCATTGTACAACAGTTGTCTTAAGCACTACACCACAAGGTATCCCCGGTGATGACAGCCAGTTTGGATTCCCTGTAAGTAGCTATGGGTAATGCAAAAAGTTTCATTGATGTCATATATGTCTTGGATAAAGAATGTTAGTTTGGTTTCCCCTTTCACTGATGCACTGGCTGTGTTAATAAGTTGGGATGAGATATGATTTTTTAGTTTGTGTGCATGAACAAGATAAAGAAGATATCTGGTGCATTCAGTGTTTACCTTTAAAGCAAAAGAAGTTTGAGCTGTTTGTGTCCTCTTTAGTTTTGCAAACTAGTGGGTGAAAAATGGAGAAGCATGCCAGCAACCATCCTCAGTTCCTAAGCAGGCATTGGTAAGCAGGTTTTGCTCAGCAGTTCATATTATTTTGAGACAAGTCAATCACTTCCTTTACATTTTAAAATAACAAAATTATCCATTATTTTGCAAATTTTTTATTACCTTTGGGAAATTCTGAGTGGATAATTCTTTGGGCCAAACATTGGGGAACATTTTGCCCCTTCCTCCTTGATTTAAGCCTGTGCACTGATGTGCGGTGAGCACTGATGTGCGGTGAGCACTGTACACGCAAAGTCCTGCAGGCTACTGATCACTGAGCATGCCCAGTATTGACAGACTAGCTAATATGCAAAAACCAACGTAACATCCTTTAATCCTGAATGCAATTATGACATCATCAGTCAAGGAAATTCCCTTCTTTTTTTAAGAAAGAAAAGATCACAGATTTCTTTAGTTAAAAAAACAGTTTCTGGCATAATAATTTGAATAATTTATATAAATGTGGACTGAATATGTGATTGTTCTCATTTATCAATGTTTGTACACTCCTATTTTGGAAGTTGGAAGTTACCTCTTAAATTTCTCATTTTGTCTAAGATCCCAATTTGTCTTGGTAGTCAAGTTGTTAGGAAACACAGCGAAACCTCCTTTAAAAACAGGTTAACATAGTTTTGGATCTCTCAATTTCAAGCTCCCTTAATTTCATGGGGGTTGTTTCCTGTTACAACTTTTCGGCATCACCACCGATCAGGTTTATCAGATTTTAAGTGTCAAAAATATGTATATGCAAAGAAGTTGGAAATGACACAAGTCTGTCACATCTACTCAATGTGGCTTTAACATGGCAGATGGACCAAAGGCAATGTTTAAAACAAAATCTCATCATTAAAATAAACCCAAACAAACAAAAACAAAAACAGGTTGTTGTAATGATCTTTCAGAGGGAACTATGCAGTTCAGAACAGAGTTTATTAATTGTTGACTAATTTGTCACTTCCTCTCAAACCGTCTCAAACTAGATTTCACTTGACTGGTGGATTCCACTGGGCCACCCTTCATACTTTTGGCAAGACTCTGCAAATACTTGGCTGCAGTGGAGGGAGCCCTCTTGGGGTCAACACCAGAGAGAAAGTGTCCATACTGCTGTTCTATCAAATCCATGTGGTTCTTTTTCATTGATGACAGCTGTCTGTTGCGTAGGGATCTTGCAGGAAGAGGTGCATGGTTGTAGGAGGCGCTGTTGTTTGGAAGCCGGCTGCTATTTACAGGGTTTCTGGCACCAAGCCAAGGATTTGAAACTTTGTAGCTTGTGGCACTTTGCATTCGAGTGTGGTCCTCTCTACTTCTGTCTCCATTCATAATCCCAAATTTGTTCACATCTATGTGTGCCACTCCACTCTCATGACTCAAAGCCATGCTTGGAGCACCCTGTCCCAGTGTGTCCCCATTGGTCAGCCTACTTGAGCAGTTAATTACATCTCCATTCTGATTGGTCATTTCTGGCCTGTGAACATGCCCTGGATTATCTGATTCTAACATTCCATTTCTTACGTCTGTGTTCAGTTGATCCACAAAGGCACCATGGACTTGGCTAACATTATAAGTAAGGCTTCCTGAGTCAAGAGACATGTCTTTACTCTTGCTTTTGGTATTTCCCATTGGTAGGAGTTTACGGGATGTAGAACGTGGGGAAACACTCTGGGGATTGTCTTGTCTTTTGTCACCTTCAAAGAGATCTTCACCTCTAAATTCCAGTCCAAGAGGAGGGCCTTTCATTAATGCTGAGTCTGTTCAATACAGAAAATAAAACAAAATAAGTACAAGTCATGTTTCCAATGGGATCTCATACTTCGTGTTGACAAGAAAAACTGTCAAACAGAACAGAAATGTGGACATATTTTGGAGATTTTCTGGGGGATAGACTTCAAGCTAATTGACTTCAAGCATTTGAAAAAATGACTTGTTAAATTCAACCCTTTTATTTTTGATTTGATTTATTTGTCAAACTTACAAAATATAGGTGGTATTTACCTCATTTGGTTTTTTTAATGAACATTGAATTTGATTGAAACTGTTACAAACATCCAACTAAGAAGACAATTAAGAACACAATGAGCCAACTTATTTTGAGAAGTTTGAAGTTCGAGGTTGAATGAAGGAGGAACAGAGAATGTTGTGTTTTGACTGAGTGAATTACATTGCCTGTACAAGAACTTTAGTTTAGCCATGGATTTTTTTAAATAACTGAAACTGAGTGGAGTTCACCATTAAGTGATCAAGTACAACTTCAATAGCCTTGACTTAGTGAGAATGGTTGATCATTGCAGTGTATTTTGCTGTTCCTATTTCTTTTTTTTGGCCCAAACATTGTTAAAAAAAAGGAGGGCTAAATGCTTGGCACAAAGCAAAGTACTAATGAAGGCAATTTCTACTAAACGATGATGCTTGTTATCAGTAGTTTTTTCACCTGGAGCAAGGAGCTAGAGCTTTCAATGAAATGAACATTCCTATTGACACAAATAAGTAAGAATGGCCCTAGGAGCCACGTGATTCTAAAAGTTCTAAACCAGATTGATAGTACTTTTAAACAAGTTACTGAATGCTAAATTGGTCTGAAGTTGGTTATACAAAGGATGAGACCATAAGAAAAAGTTCTGAAATAAAGTTAGAACAGGTGTAAGGATTTAAAAGGCAGAGCCAGCCTGAAGACCAACCTGATGTTGAAATGAAAAATACTTACTCCTATGCGTGTATGCTTGCTTGAAGTTTAGGTTGAATTGACTACCAGGAGTGGCTGGTATGTTGCAGTGGACGGTTAGCGTTGGAGAAGCTTCTAGCTTGTATCTAGTTTCATCGTGATCCTGGAGATGAATGTGTTTTGACAAGGCAAGGAGACGAGCGTAATCGCTGTCCTCAGACATCTAAATGGAGAAGGGAGAACACAGATATCTCAGAGTTGTACTGTTTTGCAATGTGTTCAAGATGTTTTACAGGATACATTCCTTTCCATCATCGTAAAAGGGTTCGAGTTTGAGAGAGTTGATTTACGTAGGGACTTAGCAGTGATATGCGCTATACAAATAGGGTCTATTAGTATTAGTATTATTACTCCATATCAAAAGGAATGGTACATCATTGCTTTTAAAAAATTATATTTAATTCTCTACTTGTTAAGGCACGGTACATCATTGGTTTTCCAAAGAGTACATTCTAAATTCCCTAGTTTTTAACAAACATTTCTAAAAAGTTTCCAGTCACTGCTCGGGTTTTCTAATAAACCTTGACAAAAATACCAACTGGGTTTCCCACTCACAAAAGACACTTTGACGTATACAGAAATCTATTAACACATTCTCCTTTAAGGCCGGAAATCCAGGTGTCCTCTTACATTGTGTGTAATGCGTAGCATACAATGCGTAAAAATGAAAGTATACACACCAAGCAATGTACTTAATTCCATGTATCCGTATTGCGTACTACACTATCTGTAAAACTTATGTGTATTGCTTGGCATGTAGTTTCATTTTAAAGGATTGCGCACTAGGCATTACCCACAACGCATGGTGGATTTCCGACCTACAGCTGTCTGCTGATTGCGCACTACATATTACGCACAACGCATGGTGGACACATGGATTTTTGACCTACGTACAGCTGTCTGCTGGCAGTTGAGCCAGTTGAGGATCAAGTGACTAAAGCTGGCTAGAGTATTGCTTCTCAAAACTGCATGCTAACCACTGTATGGACAGATTGTTAATGTCCCAGAAATAGGGCAACAGAAAGTCTCAAGATATGGACGAGTGACAGGGCTGGAGGACTACCATATAAGCACAATACCAACTAGTCCTTCAGGTTAGTCCCTGAAACATTAAAAGGCAAACTCTGAAGGCAAACAGACATTTGTGTTGCCAAGAAACATAGTGCAGACTACTTCCGCTACTACCGACATTTTGGAATACTAGCCGCAGCTTATGAATTGATTTCCAGCTGACATTGTGCTGTGTGGTTTTCAGGCTGCTTAGACAGTAAGATTGGGCAGTTTTAACTAAAACAAAAACTGGACAATTTGACTGATACAAATCTATTTACCGACAATTGTAAATAATGAAAACAAAAACTACCTAGAAAAATGACTACAAGTTCACATTTCAAGCGTGTACTTGCCTGTGCAAAATAATCATGTCTAAATCTTATTTGAATGATATTCAGGCGTTCAGGGTGTCTATTCTAAAAATACATGTATGGCATATGTCTCTGTACCTGGAGGGCTGTTGCTTGTCTCTCCTGCTCAAGCTTCTTCATGTCTTCCATTCTCTGAATAATAAACAAGACAAAAGGTTCAAAGGGATCTAGCATTGTTGGTTGGGGACATTTATCTGTCTACAAGAAACATATCTTAAAAAAGACTTGCCAAAACTTCATTAAAAAACAGTGCTCAAGTTTTGGGGAAAATAGCAAAAAACAAATGGATTATACGTATGTTGGCTTTAGTATCTTTTTAAATAAATAAATACAATTATTATGTGACGGCATATTAAGTTACTTGGCCAGATACATGTATTTAAACTCAGATACTCCCAGCTTCAAACACAGTTTTCTATCCAATGACAGACATGCTATAACAGTAATCAGAGTGAGGCTTACATGCCAAATAGTCAGGCACCTCTGATGTGTGATGACTAATAAATACAGAGTTCATAAAGCAGGGTCCTTGGGAACATGACTTTACCTTTACTGCTCGTTCCTCTAGTCTCTCTTGGGCAAACATTGGTATTCCGGAGTTACTCCGACCAATGTAACGATTCACAAATGCTGGATTCCTTTTTAACATCTGTGGTTGTGTTCCACATTCACCAGCCTAGATGCAGTAACAAATTGTGAAGAGGAGAAAGAAGAAAAAAACCCACTAAAGTTTAAGATTTGTTTTAAAGAACATGAATCTATGTTTTGATATAATTAAAGGTATTTAGCAGCAAGTATTTGCTATTATGTTATAAATATGCATTGGTTAGAATTGCAGATGTGCCACTTGAGCCATGTGTTTCATTGATTAACTCAAATATTGACAAATGTGTGCTCTTGCACAGGACCCTGTGGGGTCTTTTACACAATGGACTAAAGCTACCCCACAAGGTTGTCTTTGGTCCCCACAGGGGAGTATTTGTTTGAAAAGGGGAACATTAGAGAAACAATGGCTGGACCCCTCCAACTAGCTCCATCAGATGTGAGGTCTTGTAGGATAAATGGGGTTATCCACTGCTACTTCAGAGCATAAAACTACTGATCATACACAATGCTAGAGAAGCTGGCTTACAAATATAACCAATACATCCTGGTTTGGGGTAAGCTGTTATATCAACCACCACCTTAATTAAGCCAAGTACCTTTACACCATACACACATTCATTACAATTGTGTTTGATGTTAGCGATCTCTCTTACAATACTCTGCAAAACCTTGCAATAAATCATGTCATATGGCACTACTTATACCATCTAGAGCCTGAGATATGGTTTGTTACAGAAGGTTCCATAATTTAAGCCTAAATGGGTGCTGCAGCCAAACCAGTGGGTACAATTGCACCTCTGCAGTTTTGTGGTTAATAAATGGATGTTGCGGTATTAGCCAATTGGTTACCATATGGTTTCTATGCTGTATTCAACATTTCTTTGTATAGCCCAATCTAAACAAGAATGAGCAGCGAGTGTTATTAGTACATAGTAGCCTATTTGCAATGTTGTTTGATGAGCTCCTAGGGCTTCAGCAACAGAATGGTTGCAGCATTCCACAGAAGTCCCAACACACCTGCAACTGTGAGAAGTGGGTAGCCTCTATCAGTTCTTGATGGTAACCCAAAATGGGTGCAGAGTTCTGCATACCTATGTACACAACTGCAGCGAAATTAGTGTTAATAGCCCATTTTCAAAACATTTTGGTGAGCTCATTAAGTTGGCAACTCTTATTTAAACCCAGACTGGGGGGGGGGGGGGTACCCCCACTTGCCCTGGCACAATGTATGCAGAAGCTAGTTGACCCACCACCTGCAGGAGGGAACACACAGTGCAGTTTGTGACAGTATGTATGTCTGACACCACCATGCAGCTGTGTTTTAAGTAACAGATGTCAAAAATGTTCAAAGTCTTTAAGACTTTCCCATGGGGATATAGGGGAAAGTTCACAACTGAGTCATTGTACTATTTTAATCTGTAAATTGAAAACATTGTTATTAATATCTAGAAAAAATTTATGTGATTGTTTAAAAAATGTGAGGGCCTGGATTCCATTTGTCTAGAATAGATTTGTGAATGAGTAGGAAGTCAAAAATATATTAGTTGTGTCAAATTGATGTCGATTAAGATTGTGTTACACATTCCACCAACTGGTCATAATGAATGCTGAGCATAAACAGCGGACTAAAATAAACAATATGTTGTCAGGTTTCTTACCATGTCAAGATAGTGACATTACAGACAGCAGAGGATGCAAGGAAGAAAATGGAGATAAAAACAAGGTTTGTGAATAAAATCATGCAATGTGTTGTCAAGTCAAAACACAGCTCTGCATAAATGTACACAGGTTAGACTTCATAACAATGTCAGGTCAAAACACAGCTCTGCATAAATGTACACAGGTTAGACTTCATAACAATGTCAGGTCTAAACACAGCTCTGCATACATGTACACAGGTTAGACTTCAGAACAATGTCTGGTCTAAACACAGCTCTGCATACATGTACACAGGTTAGACTTCATAACAATGTCAGGTCTAAACACAGCTCTGCATAAATGTACACAGGTTAGACTTCAAAACAATGTCAGGTCTAAACACAGCTCTGCATAAATGTACACAGGTTAGACTTCATAACAATGTCAGGTCTAAACACAGCTCTGCATACATGTACACAGGTTAGACTTCAAAACAATGTCTGGTCTAAACACAGCTCTGCATACATGTACACAGGTTAGACTTCAAAACAATGTCTGGTCTAAACACAGCTCTGCATACATGTACACAGGTTAGACTTCATAACAATGTCAGGTCTAAACACAGGTCTGCATAAATGTACACAGGTTAGACTTCGAAACAATGTCAGGTCTAAACACAGCTCTGCATAAATGTACACAGGTTAGACTTCATAACAATGTCAGGTCTAAACACAGGTCTGCATACATGTACACAGGTTAGACTTCAAAACAATGTCAGGTCTAAACACAGCTCTGCATACATGTACACCAAAGCAAATCTTAAACGCCTCACTGGTATTCAATACAGAGCTGCCAAACTTGTTCTCAGTGTTAACTGTTGGAGAGCTCATGGATCTCCCTTACTCGCTAAACTACACTGGCTACCCATGGAGAAACGCATCCAGTTCAAAACTCTTCTATATGTTTTTAAATGTTTGAATGGCATTGCTCCACCTTATCTCTCTGATATGTTTCATCTTCGCCAAAGCAACCGTCAAGGACTCCGTTCTTCTTCCGATAAAACTCGGCTTAACACTCACGAGTCCAGATTAACTTATGGCAAACACGCCTTCTCACACTCTGCTGCTAAACTTTGGAACAATCTCCCAATTAATGTCCGTAATTCTTCTTGTGTTGTTACTTTTAAGAAAAAACTTAAAACTTATCTCTTTCCTAAATTGTAGATTTTTGATTTGTTTTAGCTTGTTTTAATGTTTCCTTTTCTTTGTTATGCGCTTTGATCATGTTTTGGAAAAGCGCAGTATAAATACCTTTATTATTTATTTTATTTATTATTTACACAGGTTAGACTTCATAACAATGTCAGGTCTAAACACAGCTCTGCATACATGTACACAGGTTAGACTTCATAACAATGTCAGGTCTAAACACAGGTCTGCATACATGTACACAGGTTAGACTTCATAACAATGTCAGGTCTAATCACAGCTCTGCATACATGTACACAGGTTAGACTTCAGAACAATGTCTGGTCTAAACACAGCTCTGCATACATGTACACAGGTTAGACTTCAAAACAATGTCAGGTCTAAACACAGCTCTGCATACATGTACACAGGTTAGACTTCATAACAATGTCAGGTCTAAACACAGGTCTGCATAAATGTACACAGGTTAGACTTCGAAACAATGTCAGGTCTAAACACAGCTCTGCATAAATGTACACAGGTTAGACTTCATAACAATGTCAGGTCTAAACACAGCTCTGCATACATGTACACAGGTTAGACTTCATAACAATGTTAGTAAGCTTGAAGATGAATTATTTCACTACGTGGAGATATCAGATATCTTTGTTATTGCAACACATTGTTATTGTCAATTTAATTGGTCTGCTGTCCCAGCAAAAAGTGTTTTTCTTCAGATTGTTGCAGAGAATATAACTCTGTGAAAAGTGTTGCAGCGTGAAAAAATATTTAATATTGCTTTTAATGTTTTTAAAGGTTGGGATGTGGATGAAAAGCATCTCTATGGTAACAAATACATGTTTACAGCCCTTCAAATATCGCACTTGCTGTTCAGATTTTACATCCAGATCAATTCACAAGGCAATTTATATACCAGGTGACCATATAAAAAAAGAATTTATATACCAGGTGACCATATTCTCAACTTGTGCAAATCCAGGTAAGGCAAAACAAAACAACTTGTGCAAATGTTTTAACCACAAATCTTGAGGATTTAAAAAAACACACAATTCACCAGGCACTGAAATCTTAAGCAAACATGTAATTAAATTAAGAGTAAATAAAGGGACCCTTCAGATACGAGCAGTGTATGTAGAATATCTTTCATAATGTGCAAGCATGTTGATTGAGTAGTCCAACACAAAAGTGGTGAATAACCTTATTCAGTATAATTGGAACCCTGAGACTTGACAAAGGAACTTAGAAATACATACAGCAGAAATATTGCAAATACATGAGAAGTAAACATACAAGTATCCCATTTAAGGATATTATGCCCAAGTTTAACTTTTAGATGCCCAAGATCATCCCATTCCCCACACAAGAAGAGATTCTAGCGTGTGTTCATGTAGAACCCCTACATATAATATTCCATTTAGCTTTAAGGGATCATCTTTCTTTGTATTTGGAAGAGTACATTCAATTCAATCCTCTTTATAGTTTCAAAAACACACCATAAAACCAACCTGTGCAAGTTTCTTTCATCAAATTCAGAATAATTGTTTATGTTCAATCTATAATTCTGTGCACTTTCATATAGATGTTTATCCCAAATCATTCTAATTAAAGGGGTCAAACCAAGTTATCTTGATGCAATTGTGATAACTATTATCATTAACTTGTTTGTGGTGTCTGCTGCTAACTGCAGGATTGCAATTGAGCTCTCATGCCCAGGCATGCTTGATTGTGGTTCAGATATCTGCTCTAGATGAGGGGATGTGGGTTCTAATCTAACTGGATTCGAGTGTGTCTAGAAAGCACTGAGCATACAGTGTTTGTAACACCTCAGTGCTTGTAACACCTTGTAGGAGATGAGCTACAATAATAATCTTATCCAAGATGCAATCACATCTATTGAAATACTTATATACCAATTTGGCACACTAAAATAAACACTTATCGTTGGTGAACAAATGTTCTTGCATATGGCAGTATTTTAGAGGAAAGTACTTCTCAAGATTGTTACTGGTATCCAATGTGTAAAGGTATTGAGCTTTCAGATTAAAATAGACCCATTTGGGAGTCATAACTGCTGTAAATGATGGTTATGGTATCTTTTTTATTTATGTTTATTATACGTGACATCTGGCCGAGTACCTGATGTTTTGAATGTGCTGTGCTTTGCTGTAATCAGGTGCTTGTTGGGTGTGCCACCTAGTGCAGTTTAGCATCAAACATCAACCACAACACTTAGTCAAGGCAAGGTACTAGACTGTTAGTGCAGTGTTAAAAGTATTAAGGCAGTCAGATCTTATGTACAACCATTGGGAAGAATTGCTTTAGTTAATGGGAAAATAGACAAAAGCAGAAGGTTAAAGATGATGCCATGAAAAGTGAGGATGAAAAAGATGGGTCTAAGTACATTTGGATTATCATCAGCGTTGTACATCATTCCAATACTTGGTAGAATTCCTTGGCTGGTTTCCTGCTCCTCCTGGTAACAAACCGGCTGTTGTGATGCTTTTGAAGACATTTGAATGCTCTTTGGCTCCAAAAACCGATACAGCATGGGTTGTGTCTCCCCACCCTTCTGGTAAAGCTGGGCAAGTCGATCATCATAATAACTGACACGACTTTTGCCATGGCATGGCATGCGGAACGGTCGAACATCTGGACCAATGGCCCCCATGTTGAGGTCTTGTTGAAGGGCATAGATTTGGAAGGATTTGGAGGCAGGGAGTTGGGAAGTTGGGATGATGGGAAAGCCCTCGTGGGTCTGGGCCTTGAGGGCTAGTTTGAGATGGTGTTTACCGTCCTGTTGGTAGGTACGTCGTAGGTGTTGTGAGCAGATATGGGTCGGCATGCAAGAAGAGTGACGAAAGTAAAGGAATGAAGAGTACATGAGATCAACATGATAGAAAATCATGAAATCAAATCATCAAAACAATGCAGGGTGTAATTGATTTAGTCAAAACTCATTCACATCATACATTACATAACATTCACCAATACCCCTCCCTCCCCCTGCATAAAAATACAAACTAAACAATTACAACTTTATCCGAGACTGTATAAGTTTATCTGGTCGAACAAATCTAAATACTATTTAACAACTTGAGTGGTATCGACGCAAAACAAACTGTAAAAAACTCACTGTAAAACTTTTGTCAGCATACAGTATGATATTCATACTGTATATTCACAGAGTGAAAAGAAACACTTTTTAGGAAAGAGTCTAAGATCAAATGGAGTTTTGTGATGCAATCAGTTTCCAATAGATGGTGTCTCTCTATCCTGTCTTTAATCAACCTTCATTAAGTGTTAGTTAACCATCGTGTTGTGATTTCACTTCATTATGTGGGAGGGTGTAAATGGCCAGTGCTAAGTGAATTACAACACATTATTCAGACTGAATGGTGCTCAACTTTTGCAATCATTAGGTTATTAAACTGTTGTCACAAGTCACTTCATATTGATATCTTGCAAAGTGTAACTGGATTTACAAAGGAAGATGTGACACATCAAACTAAAACAGATGCATGTCATGCAGTCATCATGCAAAGCATGTAATATCTATACCCCAACTGAAATCGTATTATATAAAATGAGGATATCCATAAGGATACACTTATACCCTGATTGGAACCATAAGCAGTCAATGAGGTAACACTTATACCCTGATTGGAACCATAGTCAGTCAATGATACACTTATACCCTGATTGGAATCATAGTCAGTCAATGAGGATACACTTATACCCTGATTGGAACCATAGTCAGTCAATGATACAATTATACCCTAGTTGGAACCATAGTCAGTCAATGAGGATACACTTATACCCTGATTGGAACCATAGTCTATCAATGAGGATACACTTATACCCTGATTGGAACCATAAGCAGTCAATGAGGATACACTTATACCCTGATTGGAACCATAGTCAGTCAATGAGGATACACTTATACCCTGATTGGAACCATAAGCAGTCAATGAGGTTACACTTATACCCTGAATGGAACCATAAGCAGTCAATGAGGTTACACTTATACCCTGAATGGAACCATAGTCAGTCAATGAGGATACACATATAGGACTCAAATTTTACACTGGACCGCAAGCCAGAGGCTAGTGATTTTAACATCAGGCCAGTCAATTAATGAGTGACCGCACGAGTCTGGCGGTCTCACTGTGTAATATCTTGAACAGAAACAAATTATGTTCAAATGTTGACTTAAGTGTAATACTTTTTCAATTCTATTGAGTAATGAAAGAAACTAATACCCATAAAGACAAATGCGATTTATCTTCTCTTACAAGTCATCAAGCACGTTCAAATAATTACAGTCAAATGCATGTTAAACTGTGGTGGGAATTTTTTGTTCTTTCTCATTTTGATTCTGGTCTTGTAAAAATATTTCTGGTCCAGTAAACATTTTGAAATAAAGTCCTGTGGTCTTGTGGATTTTCCCCCCAAATTCGAGCCCTGACCTATACCCTGATTGGAATCATTGTCTATCAATGAGGATATACTTATACCCTGATTGAAATTACATGTTATCAATGAGGATATACTTATACCCTGATTGAAATTACATGTTATCAATGAGGATACACTTACACCTCAATTGGAATCCTATCTCTTAGGTTACCACATTCTACCACTTAGGATACACTTATACAAACAAGTACAAAATCATTAACATTTGGGAGTATATGTAAGTGCACATTAACACAAAGTCCAAACTTGTTAAACACACAAATACTTGCCCATAAAAGTGGGGGAAAACCCAGCAAAGCACACAGTAGTAACTTTGGATTAGCATTGATAACGCATTCTGTCAAGGATTTCTAGGTGCACCTGTTTTCATAGGTGGGAAAACCTGTACAAGTTGTTTACCCCAGGGGTATAGGGTGCAACACACCGTTAATATTCTATGACACAACATAACATCCAATAAGAATTTTCTCAAGAGAAGAAGTATGATATTATGGCGACATAAAAAGACTGGACCCCAGAGCTTCTATTCCACACAAGAATAGACAGGCATATCGTTACTAGGTGACTGTGTAACCATGGCGACAGTAGCAATACTAGATGACAGCTGATGATGTGATATGGAGGTTCCTCCCACACAGTGACATTTTCCCATCTTATTATTGCTCACTATTGTTGTGGTAAACCTGAATAGTGATGCTCAACCGAGTTCAATGCAGCCAGTAGCAGCACCAGCTTGCCAAAGTGTCAATCACAAAACAGCCAAGGGAAAATAGTACACTAAAAGAAACACATTACAACTTCTTAGACAAACGAATGTGGCAAATGTTAACCAGTAACTGTTTGGGGCACTTTATTTTGGTGCTTTACATATACAGGAGCTCAAAATTTCTAGTGGAAGGTGAGAACACAGAGTACAAACAGTTCCAGTTACAGGCACAGATTGCTGCCGACTCGAGCTTCACTTTCCAACAAATATTACAACCAGGTAAAAACACAAACTGCTGGATTATGAGTGTCATTAATCTGACACATATCATCAACGTAGAAGTTTTGTATGTCTGGTGATGATTCAATAAACTGCAAAATTGATATCAGAGTAATATCAAATAACTGAGTAATATCTGTGAACCCCTTGAAGAACTACAAATTAAACATCAAAGATGAAAATATTACACAGCACAGCAATCTTAAAAAACATTCTTAAATGCCATAAAACAACCGTAGGTGGAGTGGTGCACTGTTTTAACAAAATGACAATGACGAAGTTTTGTCTTTTGCCTTGCCAGTATCATTCAGTGAAAGACTTTGAACACTTGGTGGCAACAGATAAATTTGAACCCGAGGAGTTTTAAGCATCTGTATGAAGGGCCAGCAACCCTCAGTGTGAAGAGTACACAGCATAGTGATATCCTATTAATGGTGAAACACACGGGTACACAATGAAAATTACCGGTCTTTACATTTACATCAGTAACTTTGCTGCCACCAAGTGTGTCTAATCTCCTACTAGGAATGACAAAACTGAAGCTATCAATAAGTTACAATGTATTCATTGCTAGGCATGATACAGACTGGTACAGTGAGCCCAATGACAACGGCTACACTTTGTCTGTTAGTTAGGTCTGCTCTTAATGGAGACAACTGAGCAACTGATACCCCGGTCAACCCCATGATTTGAGACACGGCAAAAGCACACAATCTACACAAAATGCAAGTGCTCAACCTACACCACGTGTGATGTTTTCAACAGTATGGTCTGGAAGGGAGTTATGTCTTGAAGCCTGAAATGAATGGTGGATAATCAATCTATAGGTGACTTGTTTGTGCAACACACTGATTTATATGGAGAGAGTTATTTTTTCAAAGAATCAACAAATTTGATTGAAATTAATCAATACTGATTAATAATTGATAACAATGTCATATAAATTATAAATGATGCCTTAACATAATTTTTTTAAATATTGAAACAAATATTTGATAACCATTGCATTGACAAGAATGAAAGCATCATGTCAACATTGTTATCAATTAAAGTCATAGTAATTAGAGTGTTGTTATCTGAGTACTACAGTGACTAGGTACATGTGTAGCAGTCAAATTTTCACTCATTTATTATTGGAGTGAAAACTAAAATACCACAATGAACACGCAAGGAGTCATGACATGGCTGTAAATGTAAAGTACTAGTCAACAACCTGCAAAAACAGTCTACATGGCCACAACATTACATGTGTTAGACTAAATGTGTGATCTTACAATCGTATGTTTCCAGAAATACAAGCACATGTATTTGGGATGTGGTTTGAAAAGAAAGATATTAACTTGAACTAAACCTCAGTACAAGGCCAACTGGAACGTGATCAATTGATTGGAATCACTTTCGCAATAAACAAAATGACTAAAACACATCAAGACAAATATGTACGTTGTGCAACAGATAAATACTCTACTAGACAAAACCCCTGCCAAACAAGCCTGTATATATATATAGGCCTACAGGTGCATACAGGTATTCACACAAATAACATCTTCAAACAACAAAAGTGCCGTAATATTCACACATACCACAAGACAGATACTTTACAGTCAAAACTGTAAACATTCAACATAATTAAAAGAAACCCTTTTTATAACAAACATTATACTACAATAATGAAACATATTGAATTTCAAGTGATGCAAATTTGACTGTTACCCATGTGAAAGGACATGAATGAGTTAACTTACATGACCAAATGACACAAGACCACATGATCCAAATGATACGGGGTGATGGTGAACATTCTAGTGTGGATAAATACAATGTAGGGATGTTAGATGGAAGGGAATGGAGGTCACAACATCAGAAGGAGCAACCTTGGGTTAAATAGGTCAAAGGGCAGAGGTCAGAAAGGTGAGAAGAGATATTGAGGAAAGACAGTGGAAGCCATAGAGAGGATGCCAAGGGAGTAGTTTGCGAGAGGTCAAACTGAGGAGTGGATTAAAGCAGAAGGTGAAACCGTTGGACAGACTGGTTGGAGGGATGAAGGTTGAAGCGATGTTGAATGGATAGGAGAGGGAAAACAACAATGGGTTATGGTTAGAACAGAGCAGAACAGAGTAAGGTAGGGAGAAGTGGATCAATACAAAATACATCCAGAGATGGATGAAAGGATGAGGAAATTTTACTAGGAAAAGAGGATAGCGGAATAGGAAATTATTCAAAGGCTGAAAGCAGTAGACATGGTTAAAGGAATTGGGAAGAAAGTAAATAAACAGAAGAATAATGGGATGAACATTAGGGACTGATGAATGAAGAGGAATTTGTTGATAAATAACAACCATTACAAAAATGTTTCTTATTAATCATGAAATTATCTTTTTAATGTTAATAGAGTAATTAAAGGAAACGTACAAATATTACAGTTAACTCCATAAAAGTATTATTTTAAAATGTTGCTTAATGCATTATGTAGTATATATTTGTTCAAAATGTTCAAAATTTGCAGAAGTTAAAAGTAAAAACAGAAATGACAGAATTTTTTTCAACCAGACAATTAAAACAAACCCAATAAATCAACAAACAAAATCAAATGAAACACTACAGGGAATACAAACTGAAAAACAAAAACAAACCCTTGCATTAAACTTTAGTCACTGCAAGTAATTAATGAAACTTGGACCTTGCATAGTCAATGTAGTAATTCAGTTGTTGTACATGTATAAATTCAATAGTATTACAAATTTCTCATACATGGTCATACATGTATAAATTCAATTACATTTTGTGTTTTGTGTATGAAAATAAGTAAATAATTTTGGGTAGTACAAAGAAAAATTTATGAGCGCGGGACTTGAACCTGAGACCAGTTTAACAAGCCGCTGCTCTACCAACTAAGCTGGCTAGCCCTAATGTTGACAGTCTCCCTATTTTGTCGATTTCTTCGTTCAGGGTTGCCAGTCAGAAGCCATTCAACCTGTAACTGCCACATACCCAGGGCTTACACCCAAGTTTATGTTACAAAAATTGGACTGACTTTTTTCTTTAACAGTGTGGAGGAGATGAAACTGGGTCCTATTCACAAGAGAGACTTGTAATGTTATAACAAACTAACAGGTTATAACTAGTATAAATATAAAGACTTGCTGTCAAATGTAGACTACAGCCATGATATGTTATGAGACACACTACAATGTTAAACAGCTCTATATAGGTATCATTGCTAAGGGATTGTTTGTTTTACAACAGCTGCAATCTGATAAAATAGCAAACCACAATCCACGCCACACAAACTGGGTGCCTTACCTTTCGTCTTCGTCGTTTGATTATCCCAGTCACTGCCTCTGGCAGAGTCTGTCCCCATGACCATCATGCAACAGTACAGTAGGCATTGTGGGATAGCAAGATGCAGCACGGAATAAGGTCATGCAGTCAAACAGGGCATATTGGCTTAAAATGTTGTTTGTGTTTAAACGCTTTTTTTCTCTCAATTAATTCCCCTCAAAAACCACAAACGAAACCATCTGAACTAACTTCTCAGACAAATTTTATCAGATTGTTAGTGCTTTTAATAACCAAAAACTAAGCTGTTGATTTTAGTCTGAATCTTTACTATAAAGTTGGTATTTAAATGGCTGACTATGCAATTTAAATACTTCAGAATAAAGACATACAAAATGTTCAAAAATCTTACAAGCATGGTCACTTATTTAACTCTATGATGTGTTTCTTGAAAACTAAATCATGTTTAAATAAATGTTCACTTTGAAAAACTAATGGTGTCGATCCCTTTAGAAAAGTGACTAAGAGTAAACGATGCTTCCCTTTCATTCAGCCCCCAAAAGAGGGGGGGGGGGAATAATTACATTCCACTTCAAACTGAATTGAATCTCAATATAAAAGTAGTAGTGCATTCTCATGAAACAATTCTACCAAACAAGTACACCATTTTAAACAAAGATTTTTTAAAACCCATTGCTAGGTTTATAGTTAGGTCATATAGATTTCTGGACTCGCAACATGAACTATAAATTGACAAGCACATGCAGATACCACCACACTGCAAAATAACTTTTTTCTGATGCTATTTTTAAAACCATGTAAATGATTTGTTTATTTGAGGGAGAGACAACAAACTTACCGGCATACTCTTGGACCTGTTCTTCCCCTTCTTCTTTTTCTTCTTCTTGTCATCCAGCTTTTCCTCATCAGGTAGTAGTTGGATTTCAGACTCTGAGGCGCTGTCACTGTCACTAGAACTACATCACAGCAACAAAGAGAATGTCAATTCCAACAATCTTTCCACCCAACCCTACACAGTAATTCAGCTGGTTGCCAGCGTTCAATAGTAACCATGACAAACAACTCTTATTACAACAACCAGGAGCTTCATTTTTTCCCTTCAATCTTGGAGATATGGTCCCTTTCATCTGTTATCATCAGGCACAGATCCAGGAGGGGGGGGGGTGGATAATTCCTTGATTATGTATAATAATCTGTTTGTAAAGGCAATGACATTTGTTCCATTCATTGTGAAGATCACCACCAGCATGAGAAGTAAATGTTCGTAAAGCTAGTTCAATCTGACAAATCCTAGTTTGAATCAAAGCCTGGATGACAAGGCTGGAATTTCATCTTTGAGAGGGCAAGGCCGTTTTCATTTTGCACAGGGGAACTTACATAGCAAAAACTTACAAGTCTATGGGAAACTTTGGGGCATCAAGGCCAAGACCAGGGCAACAGAAGCCATTGCCTTCATGGCCTCCATGTAATTCCAGGCCTGGAATGCCATCCTAATCTTTCAAACGCTTTCAAACTTACTCTGACTCAGCTAAGTCTTTCATAGCATGTAGATCTTGTAAGATGTCGATACATCCTTGTATTGTCTCAGAGCTCAGTGCATCTATCATACGAATTGTCTCTAGTCTCCCCTCTAAGCTACGAACCAGCTGGCCTGGCTTATCATGCCCTGCAGAGGGAGGTGTTTTGTTTGCTTTTGGGGCAGCATCAGAGGGTTGTTTGGCCCTCGGGGAATCTTTAGTTGAGTCAGTTAGTGTTGATGTAGGATGGGGACTAGAGGATCCATCTGCAAAATGATACCAGTGAATGATTTTACCAGAAGTATTCCACTCTTTCATAAAATTATGAATATCAAACACAACCACAACCCCTCATCATAAACAACAACAATTTGCTCAGCGTAGTCTTGCTGATGCAGCACAAACAGGTAACCAGCTGTTATGAAGCTCATATACATGTACATTTTGTTGTGACTGGTTCACTGCTAAATCTTGCTTGTCAAATAAGTTTGTTCTGCAATGTTTTCTATTTGACACCAACAGGACCCTAGTTTGAACTTTTACCTTTTCGAGAAGAATCCAAAGTACAATTCTAACCAACCTCGTTCCCAGTGGTGTCTGATCTCGACGCGCCATTTTGTTTTCTTTCCCAGAATGCCTTGCTCGATTGTAACCCCTGGAAGTGTGACTTCAAAATATCCAAATATATTGGATTTTTTAATTAGTCCTGTGGTTGATCCATTCTGTGTTAGAGACTACGCAGAGCGCGCTGTCAAAGGACGCATCAAGTCATGGAGCAACTGGCCCCTCTCATTCTGTTTCAATCTTGTGATTCGTCTAACTGTATGCAGTTAAGGATGACCATGTAAAAACATGATTCATTTGAAACGTATTGCGTCGAAATACGTGCATTTTTACACGCGCGTACTAAGCACCCAAAGAGATCCGACAAGCGCCCTACAAGCGCTCGAATGTTTTTTTTAACAAGCGTGCACGCAAAGCAGTACATTTTGTTTAGCCAATCAGCATTGATTTTCAGTGTTTCCCTCCCAGGGGTTTAGCGACGAGAGGTATCGATACGGCGCGCTGCCCAGGTAGCGAGGCTGAATTCTAACCACTTTGATCAAATTTTTCCTTTGACAACACCAACTAATTCTATTATCCAAACTGAAATAGGAGAAATATATAATGTCATCATTTCAAAGTTATTCAGCTACAGTGCTACAGTGTTAGATGTTATACATGTACATGGTTTATTTTTAATTACAGTGCAAAAATGTACACACTGCTTAATTACATAGAATTTTGCCTACCATGAAATGCTCACTGATTTGTACAAGGTCCTTTGTTTAAAAAAGGCAAAGTCATATGATTTATTGACCCCATTCACCCGGCGTCATCACACTATTAACCTTGTTTGGGCTACTTTGAGAGTCAGAATCCCTGTGTGTTACAGTGAAGGTGACGCATGTGCAGTCACCATGGTCAGACACGCACCGCATCTTTACTTTCCATTTGACTCAAGAATGGCGGACCACGGTGAGACAGTAGTGGCATGACAGTAGTGCAAGGGGTCAATACACAGGCATGCTATTGGTTCTTGGAAAAAAGGAAGAACTTTTTTTTTAAAGGATATTTAATCATAATTTTTCTGATTTTTCAAAAGTAAAAAAAAAATGGAAATCAGACTCAAGTAAAAAGAGTATCATGCCTGGATAAAGCAGCATATTGGGGTCCATAATGCTACTCACCTTTGCCCTGAGTGTCTTCTGACTCTTTCTTGGTATCTCCTTGAAAGCAACGAGGAAGAAGTCCTCTACTTTCCAGCACTTGATGAGTAATCTCTCTAGTCAACTCCAAGATTAGCTCAGAGTGAAGGCTGTCAAGGGAAATCATAGTACTTTATTTATCACCTTCATCCACTTTTAACATATGAAATCATTCATTAGGTACAGAGCTCTGCATCCAGGCAGTAACCCTTGATCACGCTGTATACCACAAGAGGTCAGTCTATTTTGCCCTTGAAGCCTTAGTTTTCTTAAGTATATTTAGATAGGAAAACCTACTGGCTGCACCATTATGAAGATGGTCTTACATGGTGAATGCATTGGAGAATATGTTCAACTGCTTAGTCTGACCTGACATCTGAGGCGGGTTTTGGGACCCCAATAACAGAAAATATTAATCTGATGTCAAATCCACTAACTGAAACAATTTCCAAGAGCTACATGAAAATGGGTCAGTAACCAGAAACAGTTTGGGAAATTTCAATGTTCTCAAGATAGAAAGGTTTTATTTTATTTTCATGTGATGGAACTTAGTCTTTAGAATTTGCTTATCATTATTGGATTGCATGCTTCAGCATTAGTCAGATCTGTAAAACCTGTCATCTTGAATCTAAACTGAACTGAGCCAACAGTGTACACTTGTGGTGTATACCACAAGAAAAACACTCCACCAATTACCATAGGTTCAACAAGTTTCTACTCAAGGTCATCACAATGCAACCTGTAGTGTTCTCATCATACACTGTATGTCATATTGGTTTTTATTCCTAATACATAATTACATGATTTAAATTGTTTGCTGTAACCTCTGCTCATAATAGGAATCCAACCGGCCTCCCATCGTCAGATGAGCTATAAACAAGGAATCTTAAGAAGTGCATTAAACAAATTAACACATTGAGATCTATCACACATACAGTGTATTAAACAAACAAGCAGACTTCTCCTTTGTTTGTTATCCACAATTACTCCTGAAACAGTTTACCTTTTGTTTTCCTGAGCTTTGTGATACACCAACAGGGCCTCACAAAAGTGACGGCCAAGATCCTCAAAGTCTGACAAGTTGAAGTGACGTGGAATTTCCTCACTGATTGAGCAGAGAAAAACAAACATTTATTGAAAAACATATTCAATGTGAAAGAGTGAAAGGAATTGATGCATGGACATCTTGCCATTGATCTAACTGTGGCTTATTATATTGAAGCCATATCTAGTGAAAGAAAGGCATGTGCTTTATCTGAATATAAAACAGTAGATCAAGCTTCAAGTCTGAACATCTGAATAACAAACTACTTGAGTGTATAGTGTTACTACCAATAAACTGTGTAAGTCTCGCGCAAAGTCAAATATTGAGACCCATAAAGTACACAAGTTTATTTCCTTCACGCAATCAAAGCAATGTACATGGGAACAAAGTGATCCCAAAACTACTCGCTTGCAGGATCTCTTGGCAAAGAAATAAATTGTTACCTGCTGATGTTCTTGGAACCACAGAAGGTTGCTTCCATTGTAAAGGAGTTACTAATACCCAGCTCTCTCCACATTACCACACGGCTGGTTGCCTCTTTGCAGCGTTTGACATGGAACTTGCAACCACGGAAGGAAAACTTGTCTGGAGCCTGTAGATCAGCAGGAAAGTAGAGTCTGTATGTTTGGTAATCTCTTAGATAGGATTGCTAAGAGGAACTGACACATTGTGGCCACAATGGGATGGGGATGTAGCTACCACAAAGCTGTAATCACAATTTGCTTTGGGTGGGTGTGGTTCTTTTTATGTTCAGTCAGCATGGCTAAATCATCACACAATCTGTGCGTTATTAGTGTCTGAGTAAGAGGACAATCCTTAGACAAGTGCACTACAATTAACTAAGTACTCTACTAAACTATCAAACAAAACTTTTTATGAGTGCAGATTTTTATCACAATTGCTCATTTTTTTGCTCACAGTGAACAGCCCCATAACCTGAATCCAATGAGATGACAGTAAGAAGCATGACCATGACATTGAACCTTCATGTGTTGCTACACTAAGCTTACTAACCTCACGTGACATAAGCCATGGAAATAGTCTCTGGTAGAGGAAGGCAGCTGCATCAATCTCCTTACCATTCTTATCACAACCATAGATGAAGACATTATGTTTACGGCTATGGCCATGTAAATCACAGTACACCATGATCTAGAATATCAAAACACAATGTAAAAAACATCTAAACAAGGTACTGTGTAAGAAAGGTGTTATTAATAAAATAAATTATAACAAAAATGGTGTGTTGAGATTAATCTCACTCTTTGCTAGTTATTAAAATTACGTTTGAAGTTGATATGCCAAGTCCTTCTAGAGTTATCACACAAAAAACTTTTCTTTTGTTTTAGCCATAATGACTTTGACATTTGACAAAGGGGTAACAAATAATAAGCTTTTAGGAGACCCCAAGACCAATCAACACACCAAGTTTGGAGTTTGATATACCAAGTCTTTCTCAAGTTATCAATCAGACAACATTTCTTTTGTTTTAGCAGTAATGACCTTGACATTAGAGTTATTTTGCCTGGGTTGTGCCACTCTGCTACACAGTCAACCGTACAAACAAAAAACTCTAGATTGCTGGCAATTATACATACATCTGGTTGTTTGGTCAGTAGAACACAAGTTTCCTTCATTTGACTTCCTGAATGTCTGTGTATTCCAGAAAGTTGAATTGTATTCATGAACAAGATTCAGAGATACTTAAATGCATTATTTTGCAGATCCTTTGCTTTGGATTTTCTAAGGGAAAGTTCAATGTCATTGTCTCTGACCTCAGTTTCCTTGGAGAAATCTTCCAGCATCTCCTTAGTGTGCCACACTGTGGGAAACGACTCCTTCTTAGGGTGGCGGAAATTACGATTCAGGTCTCTGCCTGTGAGGGAGCAGCGATAGTTACCAACGATGACGCCATCTGGGTTCAACATCGGAACAATCTTGAAAATGAAGGCTTTCCTCAAATCCTGAATGGGATGAAATGAAACCAGCCATGGCTAATAAAGACAACAACTGACATTGAGCATGATCTTTGGAATGAAACTGAGATCATGCGTTGGATTGGTGATCATTGAATTTGTTAGCTCTTACTATTGTACTTTTATGATTTGCTTCAGTTGGATCTCATTTCAGCTGAGTAGAATGAAGAAACTTTGTTCATCTTGCTGCTGCCAGAAGGTTTTGTCGAATGAAAGCAACAAACAGTTAATATGAAGCACATAATCCCTAAGAGCTATAAGTCACAACATTTGATGTTAGAAAGATCAAACAAAAGCAGATATTATATTAACAGGCCCTGATTTGTCATCTCGTCCAGAGGCTCTTAATGTAGTTAGGGTGACTACCAGAAGAGGAAGGGGCTGTTGTTGTCCACAGTAACAAACACACCATGATATAAAGATTTAGGTCGGAATTCATAGACATTCCAAGAATGATCCATTCTTGACAAGAATGAAATTGTCTGCCAGACAGTTAGGCAGAGCGACTGACCTTAGCCACGGAGTCAGAGCTTGTGATGTAATCCAGCAGTCCTTTCATCATCCAGCTAGCATTAGTCTCACCAGGATGCACACGAGCAGTCACAACGATTCCACGCTTGTTGCAAAGTGCTTTATCTGTTTATGATAACATGGAGATAATTGATAATAAACTGCCAATAACGATCAATCCTGGAAATGGATATCATTGCCAGATAAAACTTCAACTTTCAGTAAAATTGTTCAAGGCTATGGCAAGCTTTAACATCTCCATCAAAGTTTGAAGGCACAGGAAGATCTTTGAAACAGTTGAATAATTTGAACAGCCACTGGCCTCCAATGAAGTCACATACACGTATCCTCATTTACCTGATTCTATACTGAAGCTAATAATTTGACTGACCTGAGAAGTTGGTGACAGTGAGTAGAAAGCAGCTATTCCCAGCTCTACTCTCACACATCACTTCTCTCTTGGTACAACGTCGTCTCTCAGGGTCTGACAGGAGGAGATCTATGTGCTCTCTCAGGTCTGTGAAGGTGTAGGGGTAACAGTGGGCAAAATAACAGGTGTCGTTCTCGTAAGAAAACTCCTACATGAAAAGAAAGGGATTAAGATAATTAGTGTTAATAGAGAGTCAGCTCAAGTGAATGTGAATTCAATTTTGCCAATTTGTTAGCAAATTTTAATGGTTTGATTAAAAATGCATTCATTTGTGCAAACATTTAACCTGGTTCGAAATGCAACAGCTATGGGTTATGCAACACCCGGTTCAGACAGGCGCTCTAGAGTCTAAACCAAATAGATTAGGTCGACCCAACTAAGTTTTGGTTTCAGACAGGTGAACTTAACATAACATTTACATCAGGTTCGGCTAATGACAAGATGGACGTCTGAAACCAAAACACTCCAGAGTCATTCTGAATGACTGCAACAGTCGATCTTTCGACTTCCAGCACATCCAGTAGCTCCTTACCATTTCAGACGTTGAACTTTTCATGTACTTAATTCAATAATTTGGTTGGGCGTGTCTGCACCAGGTGTTAGGTCTAACATGCCAACAGTAACAACAGCAAGGTTTGGTTTTGCCGTACATTGAGGGTTTAGGATAAAAACTGTACGTTTGTATTATTTCTCGCTGATGTAATAACTTGTTTGCAGTAACCATTGCTAGTCTGATGGTTAAGATAGTGTTGGTTCAGACTCTACCTGAGATGCTTGTGGTATTTTTCCTACACAGGGAAAGCACTGAGTATACAGTGCTCATCACATAAAGGTGTAGAGTCAAACCAAATCAGATTGTTCTTCATCCCTCATGTTAAATAAAATGAATAAGTTCACAAGAATTCATTTCTTACCAATTGCCACTCCAGTGTGTAGTAAGCCATCTCAACATGTAGTAGTGGATTACGGTGGAAGCCATTGCTCCTAGCATAGGAGATGTGATGACCAACCCTCTGCCACCCTATACCACTTCTCTCAGCCTGTTGTTCAGAGTACATCAATGGTCTCATGCCTAGTACAGACAGAAACATATGAAATCAGTGATAAGAAAACATTCCCATGTGGGTAAGTTTCCACTGTCTGGGCATTAGTGTCTTTTCAAAATATTTTCAAAGAACTTTGATTTCCTAATCGACTTAGCCTCTGTAAAATCAATAAATAGGGTCTTGCCTCAACAAAGATAGATTTCCTGGCCAGCTATACTTTGTAATAATAGCAAAAATAATAGAAGAGATGATGGTAGTGAGGTCCTTTTAGTTATAGATACGGAAGGAAAAGGTCAGGCAAGAAATATCCAAGTAAGGTTGGAATCTAACCCTAGTCCACCGAGATTTAAGACCAGTATGGGTACATGTTAATATTGTATAAGACATTTGTATAAGTGTTGTGTTCCTACTAGGCCTGGGCGAATAATTTGAATAACCGGTTAATTGCGAATAGCTTTTCCTAACCGTAACCGCGAATACCGTTTTTGACCTAACCGAATATCCGCAAGGGGCGCGGATACCTATTAATAAACCGGATAGTCCTCTAATTACAACCAAGTAACCGGATTCCTATTATTCGCGATCGTCGGGCGGATGCTTGTAACACACTCAGTCGCTCACCCTAGTCACAACCTGACACAAAATATACCAGGCTCAAGTAACTTTCCTGGGATTTCCTTTGAGTACGCCGATTCCTTTGAATACGCCGACGCGCACTGACTTGATTGACACACTGCGGAGAGTCCGATACGAACTGCGCTTCAGCCCAGACTTGAGACATAGATCACGCAGCCTCCTCTCTTTTTATCATCAACAACAGAGGATTAATTTGTTTGGAGTTAGCTTGTAATGTAATCCATTGTATTTATAATGTAAACTGTTTACGTCTTAAACTTAGGGCTGTTTCTTTTTTAAAGCATATGCGTGATGCGTCTTTAACTCATTACTTGACAACTCACTTTGTTACAAACTGTACAACAAAACCGTGAGAACCTTCTTTGCATTATGCTCTTACATGTTTGTACCTCGTGGACATTTCCACGTGTTTAGTTATACTTATAATTCCTGTGAAGTGACCCTTGGTCATTGTGTGGGAGCCATTGGTAAAGATTAGGTAGTAAAGATCGACGTCAAAGTCATGTCAAATTTGCATTTGAATGAATTGAATGGGCGGGACGTTTACGTCTCGACCGGCCTGGCCCGCATTCACCGACCGCTACACACAGTTTATTGGCACGATTGTCAGTCACTCAGAAGGGCGTTGACATTAACCATAGTGCGGGGCGCTGGACGTTAGTAATGGTATCTAATCACTACAGCAGACAAGGCCCGTACTTCAGCATAACAAAATTTTCTACTGGCTCTCATTCAGTCTGCTCTCTGATTGGCCGTGCGAAACTTGTGCATGGAGTATAAGGCTGTTGTACAGTATGTGTGTAGACTAGTCTGGCACGTGTAGATGAGCCGACCTTAAGCCGACCTCAGGTCGATCTACGATGTTCTTGCACCCGCAACAAATCGTCGGCAACGCGCAGACAAAATATGCTCAGGTCACAACAACTGAGAAATCGTGCGACCGTCGGGATCACGTCGTACAAGTTGAAATTGTTCTACTCTTGCAACTGTTAATTTTTTCGAGCGGCGACTGTTTCCGATTGTCTTAACATCATCGCAGTTACGCTCAGGTCGTAAATAATCGCCGACTGAAAAGTTCCCGATGGTCTTAGCTCAGGCGCAGTGTGATCCTGAAAAGTCAGTCGCCGACTGTTTTTGTTGACGCAAGGTCGACCTGAGGCCGGCTTTAGTCGCTATGATGATTAATGCGACGACCGATGTAATAAAAGAGATAGAGAGTAGGCCTCGGTACATGTTATTGTAAGACCATTAAGCACGTAAGTACTGGGGGAAAAAATATTCGAAAATAACCGGTTAATTTCGGATAGTTGGCCAGCGGTTAACCGAATACCAAATTTCACTATTCGCCCAGCACTAGTTCCTACCATGGTTATACAGACTGTCTTTCTTGAGGAGGTTGATGATACTAAACTTGTAGGTGACACCTGGGAGCATCCGTTGAACTCTGAAGTAGAACCACTGAGTATGTCTAGGAGTATACATGTCTGTCTTCAAGATAAGCTCATATTCAAACTGCCCACTGTACATAAACAAAGAGGTGACATAATGAGGAAGTTGGGAGAGTGTACAACATAACCTGCAGCTTCCCAGGTTGTATCTAAACCTTGATGTAACCTGCAGCTTCCCAGGTTGTATCTAAACCTTGATGTAACCTGCAGCTTCCCAGGTTGTATCTAAACTTTGATGTAACCTGCAGCTTCCCAGGTTGTATCTAAACCTTGATGTAACCTGCAGCTTCCCAGGTTGTATCTAAACCTTGATGTAACCTGCAGCTTCCCAGGTTGTATCTAAACCTTGATGTAATCTTTGGGTACAAGAGTTTGAATGTCTTTGCCAACATTAGAGCGAGGTAACTCAGTTGATAGAGCCCCAGAATGTTAATCCAGTGGTTGTAGGTTCAAATCCTGTTTGGGTCAAATTTTTGTTTATCCCAAAATTGAATTAAAATTAACCCAGTCAGTTTCCCTTGTGGCTTATTACTTAAAATGTAGACAATGTACACATATCAGATAGTACACTTGTGTTATATTTCGTGTACATGTATGTGCTAAGTATGTCTTAATGTCATTGAATTCCAAATCGTCTGGTGTGGAAGAGTTGATTAAATTTAAATTCTAAACAAAATTGTTTTAAATGTTATTAAGTTTTCCACACTTACAAGATGGCTGCAGATAAATTCTAGCAATATTCTTGCATACACATGTAATTTGGGGTTTGTAAGATTGATGTGCGTGTAAGTCTTTATACAGATGTGTCATTGCAAAAACGTCATATCTTGCATGAAAATGTTTTGTGCAAGGATGCTGTATCTTAGCACATATTTGTTTTGTGTGTTTCTCTGGGTTATTTTAAGCGAGATATCACATTTTTATGATTTGAAACTCAAGCATTTATGTAAGGGCTATTTTAGGAGATACAAAGTCTTTGCATGACCTATGATAGGTATAGCTCTGGGGTTTGGTTGTTCAATGCTAAGTCTATTAAACTAAGACTTGTCAGAGGATTCAGAAAGATCTCTCTTGGGTACATGTACTCATCATTACTAAAGATTCCTGATTGAAGGCAAAGACACTGAACTTACACTCTTCTTGCCTGCCGCAGATTGCCTGATTCAAAGCGGGATTCAAATACTAGACTTGGGCAGCATCCATCAGGCAGAGTGTGGGGTATAGTACCCTTAGATGTCCTCTCTGAATCAAAGACATTCAAGGAAGTACATTCAAACGGACGATACCACTTGGTGCGTTGGTTGTGGACAGTGCGCCCATCATGGGCTACTAAAAATGAGCAATAGAAATAACAAATAAGGTCAGCGTAAGAACATTGAATTGAGTACAAGGGCTGACCTACATGTACATGTACATATGGTATTTCAATCTTTAATAGACTTATCAGGCAATAAATTAATAATTTGGCTGATTTTCTGAGGGTGAACTTCAGTAGGAAGAATATCATGCCTGTAAAGCTCTCCATTGTCTTCAAGCAGTTAGTTAAGAATGCAACCCTAGTTTCCTGTTTCGCACTGGAAAGTGATAAATGAGAACACACATTGCCTGTGCTTACAATCAACTAACAGTAGTCTTACATCAGTACATGAGATACAGATATTCCCTTCAAAAGAGAAGAGTTTCCTCATTTTATTTGAAATAGTAGAAATAACATTACATCTTAAAAAGAGAACCATGTCACGGTGTACTCCCTAAGTATTGAATACAAATCACTGTCATGGAAACAAACATAGAGCAAATTGCCTTCCCTTTTCTTTTCTGTTACTACAAACTTACACACATGTACCTAAACTGTCCCCAAAATTTACTCTGATTATTGCAACTTATACGTAATGTACATGTACACTATACCAGTATAATACATTATGAATGGAGACTGAAAAAGAAAAGCAGCTGAAAGTCTTTTGGGAACTACATGTATATTGTACAATATTAAAAACCACATGGGTAATACAAATGAGTGTTTGTCAAAACTTATCACAGGTTGATGTACAGTACATATATGTGTGCCAACAAAATGATACCCTTATAAACTCAGACACCATCCAAAAAGTCAAGAATTGCATGTAACGATCTCTATACACACAACTTCTGAAAGCCTGAATGAACAATTGATGTAAAGTTAACTTTATTTAGGTCAACTACATTTATACTGTGTTAAAGTAATGAAGGTCAGTAAGCAAAAGATAGAGTGCCAGCCAAAATATAAAATGCATCAACTGTGTGATGCTTCAGCTGGCAACAAAATGAAATATGATAAGCCAAGTATTACACGCTCAGTTGTCGGCAAGATTTCTTTGGTACCAAATACTGACATATAAAAAGTGCATTCATCTTATGATGGATTGCATGAAGGGTCTCTCCACACCGAGGTGATACTGAACAATCTATGACCCCCAGCTTGTACTATCAGCTAGCGTACAGGACGATGACCCAATTGCAATCTTTTGAATTTTGAAACCCATTTGAGTTCAATGCCAATACAGACAGTCATATAGCTCCAATCACGAGTGAATACTGTTCATCATGTTAAAAGACGATGACAGAAATACCTCCAGGGCACAAAAGAGAAATGTGGAGCATTTTCTAAAAATGAATCGCGTCACATTAATCACAAACATAAAAATTCCATCAATCGGGGACTGGGTTGGTTTGCTGTGACAGTCTGGATATCATTTAGATTTTCTGCTTCCCAGTTACACTTTCCCATTTTGGAAAACACTTTATTAAAACTACATTTTATAAAATCAGATTTTCCCCAATAACAGACCTGCTCATACACTAAAACTATTTGTACAAACCAGCTTATCAATTAGTGTGACTGTACATTATATGAGAACATTTTGTTATAATGATCATGCAGGTCATCAGTCTGGACATTCACAATTTTATTTTACATTTTTTTTCCATCATGAGACTTAAGTTAATAGATACAAATGAACGAAATATTGACTTATTGAGATCCAACCTTTGGTTTAAAATGCCAATTTTAACACGACTCTGGAAAATACTGAGTGCTTACCACACATACATGTACGTGTATATAGGTTAAACACAAACAATATTCTTTATCCCTGATGCAAATTTAGCATAGTTGCAGTACCCGTTGATAAAATATAGGATTCAAACTGCCTCTATCTACAATGTACCAAGCAATCTCAGTGGTCTAGTGGTAAGACATCTGCTCTTGAATGGAAAATGTCATCGGTTTGAACCCCACCAGAGTAATATGCCTGTACATGTAGATTTTATTTCCACAGGAATCGGGAAAGTACATGTGTACATTATTAAGTATAACACAAACCGGTGTATGGGTAAAAAGCAATAATAATTAATAGTTTTTATATTTTAAGATGTGGAATCTGACCCCAATATTGACGTTGCAATAACATAACCATGTACTGCATATTTTAGATAAGTGTGTTCTAAATGGTGTCATGATGCTCCAATACATGACCAAGACTATTTTACGCTTGGTATTTATATGTATACTCCTGATTATTGTATGGAGGTAGAAACACTGTCCATGGTGACTTCCATGGTAATCATGTAACACTATGATAATACCCAGTTTGGGTGTGCCATCTAGTCTTCCAGCATTCAATAATTGTTTAGTAAAACTATGTTCCTACTGTAAATACAACGAACTTGTGTGTTTAAAAAAACACCCTTAGTTGTAGAAGTTAAAGAGAACTAGTGTTCAATTTGTGTTATTTGCTGAGTTTGACGTTCCTTTGGGCGGGGCGGTTGAAGCATTATCACAATGGTGAAGGCAATCAGATAAAATACATACACTGTACCTACACTGTACACGTGTACATACACTGTACCAAATGCTTGGCAACCTTTTAGTTCCATTGCTACACTGATAAGGGTTTCTTTAGAAAACTGTTAGATAATTTAAAGTAATGACGCACTTTATTGTAACAAACTGGCATTTAGCTTTGGATTGATTGGGAATGAGCAAGAATCCTCCAATAATGATGAAGAGAACTGGGTCCAACCATGGTAATGGTCTCACTAGGGGAGCAACTTCACATCATAAATCAAACTGTGTTAGCTACAGTGTAGGACAGTGAGTTTGATATGAATGTACACACATGCAACGACAATAAAACAAATCAAACCAGAAAACTTCACTTGTATTCCTGATGATGAACATGCATACATTTGTACAGTGTACATGTGCGCAGTGTTCATGTAATGTAAATGTATGTCATACAAGTTTAAAAGAAAATATGGCTTAATTAACAAGCAACTCAGGGGATTTACAATGAAGAATGCCTATAAGAGATTGATGAATACAATGCCAGAGATATGTGTATTGTAGATATTTGAGTTTCATGCTAGAAAGCCATCAGGTTCAAGTTTGTGATCTAATTTGAGGTTTCTAGAAAAATGCAGAACCAACAATCTTATTCCTCTTAATCCTACCTGCATCAGCCAGCGGTTCCTTCTCTTCTGGGATGCTGCTTTGATGTTCTGGTTTTGGGTAGAGTGGTCCACACTCAGGTGGCCAGAACGGCCCATCCATGGTCAAGACTACTCCATTCTTATCCACATACTTTCCGCTACCAATCTTCTTCAGATGGCTTTTTCCCCTGCGTATGGCTGCCTTGAATCCCTCTGCTGTGTATTGATGGTACGCCTTACGCCGTATTTCAGATATTGTCCTGGCCCTCTCAGGGTCTGAGTCCCCAGATTCAGTGACATTCTCCTGTGTGATTGCACCATTCCCTTTGACCTGATTGTCAGTGTGTATCCCTTGCCGGCCCTTCCAGTGATTACTGTTTTGGTTTTTGTTGGTGCCATTGATTGACGACTCATCATCATCCTCTGTGTCAGTATCCCTGAGATTGCCCTTAGAGTGGGAGGCATGAGCAAGACGTGAGAACCTGTTTTCCCGGCTCTGCTGGTCATTGAAGGTGTAAGGTGTCTCTGATAAGTCCCATCGGTGGTGGTTGTTGTTCCTCAGGCTTGGCAAGGTTTGAGCATAGCTGTCGCATTCTTCAAGGCTAAGTGACCTTTTTAAAAGTGTCAATGCAGAAACACCAGAGTTTATCACAAAGAATAATACACATGTACTGCCATTAAATACATGCAAAATATACAGATGAAAACACTGAGAGGCACATGTACAGTGGTTTTTCTGTAACATACTCTGTACAGTATGTACATTTGAAATTGACTGAAACATCTTAAAAAGTTCCATGTCTCATGCAGGGCATTGTTGGCTTTAGTTCTAATAATATGCAAAGACCAATGGAAGACTTTTAGGGATGCTAAGTCATGGCAGTCAATTAATGAAGTAAATCCACAGTTGTTGGCAAACTAGACAAACTTGACATGAGTGAGTGTGAGTGTGGAAATGTGCACATGGTCAGAAGTGTGTGTACAATTCCAATTACCACCAAGCATTTCTACCGAAGTAGACAACTTGTTAACATTTAATAGACTCACGATTGTTGCTTCTGTATACGCTTAAGTCTAGCCTTATGGCGGTTCCTGCGCATACGTTCTAAAGGTGGAGTTTCCAGAGCTTCTCTCACTCTCTGCTCAAGCTCCTCCTCAATCTGCTTCTGAACATCTCGCTTCCAGGATTCAGGCTCTGCCAAATCAAAACACAACATTCTTCATTTAGAACTGCTGATGCCTTTTCAGTTTTCAGACCAATCAAATTGACAAAAGATTGGTGTACAAATGGTATAGACTTATCTCACAAAAAGTAACATCCAAAACCCTGTCATCTTTGAACATTGTAATGCACTGTGACCTAAACAAGTTGTTTAAAAAAAATTTTTTTTTTAATATGCTTTGCAGTTAATTTGTATAAAGTACAAATACTGTATACAATTTAAGTAAGTCAATTTAAATCTTCTGGTCTTTGTTGTTGTTTTTACACTCCCATAAATGTTCATGTATGTGAATGCTTGATAACGGAGGGTGGTCTGTACCACTGGTAACCAAGGAACAGTTCAATACTCACCATGCTATATTAGGTTTTAAGCTATACTGTACATGTAGCTATCATTGTAAACGCTCGGACATGTATGAGACCTTCCCATACAATACACATTCAGGGTTACAAAATATGACAAGCAGAAATTTGCTAGCGTGGTAGTCAGTTTGATTGAAGATTGTTAGATCAGGTGTTTTTGTTTCCAGTGTTTATACAAAAAACCTAAACATTCAAATAAAAAGGTGTAATTATTATTGAGGAAAACCTAGTAAAAAAAGAAAATACAATACAGGCGACAACATGTAAACAAAAGTGTTTATAAATAAAATATGTAAAATTTTGGGAGTTTAAAAATGACATTGCAAGCAAGAACATGTACAAGTATCTCATATCTGTACTTGTAAACACAATGTAAGATTAATATTTCCTTTGAACTGATACTGTACAAATGTTTAACCCATGATTGAGGTACAGTACAAAATTACTATACACTAGTATCATGAATGAAAAGTACAAAGGAATAAAGTGATTTACTTGAGAGTTGATGGACCAGCCCTATGAAACTGTTCCATGAATCCCTATGTTGTGCAGAGGTTTGGGCCGTCTCAAGGCCACTGCTGGTATCCATGTCTAATAATCAGTATCAATCACAGGATCAATCAATTCATTCATCAACCAGGTCATCAGATGTTGTCAAGTTCTCTGAGGTTGCTACAGGCTTCACCCTTCACAGGTAAAATGAAAATCAGATCTCAGATTGTAGTGGATGCCACATTATGACATTAGGAACATCTCTCAGTTGTTTAGTATTTCTCACAGGTTGGAGCCCAGTCATGTCCAGTTATCAAATGGTTCAACTGCCCACTCCCTTTGCTTGCTTACGAGACTACGGCAGGATCTATAGACCTTTGTACCATGTACAAAGTTTGAAGTGCCCAATAAATGACAAACATTGTGATTGTCACTCATTGAAGTTGGAAATGTTCAGTCAGAAGAGTGCAGCACACATCACTGCCACACCATTGTCAGGACTGCCTTGAAGATCAAACACACTCTATGTATACACAAGTATGATCTCTCCAATGTTAAAAACAACTCCAAAACTTATGTGAAAAGCTTAAATACACAATGCATCAAGTGTAGGACACACATATTGCCAACAGATGTGTACATGTACATGTACTTCAAAAAGTTGTCTTGTTAGATGCTACAAAATAGTCCTGTTGATACACTGTCCACCATGATGCTGCAAACACTTAACAGGTCTTGTACACTGTACTGTAATTTCTGGTGATAAAGTACATGTACCTGTACTTGTGCAACTCTATTCAAGAAAAAAGAGTTCTTCAAAACAAATCCAGTACCAGCCTGTGATGTAAAGTTAAGTTTAACTTCAGCCGCACTTCTAAGCACAAATCTTGTGTCACTCAGACTATGATCATGAAAAGTGTACAAAACCACAATGTGTGAATCACAGACACAGCAACTCCTCCATCACCAGGTCTAAATGTACAAAAAGTGTATATAAAGAACACCAGCCAAACATCCTCATGAAAACCATGGAACTAGAAGATATTGGTTTTCACTTTGATACATGATTGTACATCTATGGACAAGAGCTCTACTTTCATCCACCACAGAATGTTGCAAGCATGTCTGTATTGCTTGCAACCAGTGCCTTCTTCTAGTGTACAATGGACTTTTCTAATGCTAACTTATACTTGTGCTATCCATGATCCATCAGACAGTCACCTGATACATAGGCCTACACCATTACACAGACTCTACTGTATCAAACAAGAATGTCTAAGTTATTTAGTGACACATGGAAGGGAGTAAACAAAACCTGGCTGAAATTGATACATCCCATCCCTGTCCTTGTGTTGGGCACATATATTAAGATCCCTTTTGTTATAAATCAACAGGGCTTAAGTTGTCTGTGTTTACAAACTGCTACTATGAGCTGCACAAGAGCACATAATGTGCAGCAGTTTGCAGGATTCTAAAGTAGCTTTTGTTGTAAGGTATAGTCATAGTATAATGTAAGATCCATATAAAGTTTGCAGGTGTTTGCTAAGAGCTAAAGTTAAATGTAGTTACAATCAATAAAGGGAAGTTTCTTGGCTGAATGAGTGAAGCTCTGTATTGTTTGTGTTAAAGGATAACAAAATATTCATGGGGGCCTTTTCAAAGAGAAATGAGTGTAAATAGAATTATGTACTTTGAATGTTTTCATCAATCTGCTAATGGGATATTGAATGTATTTGATAAAAACCCAGTTGTTAGTGTGATCTTGGGAACTTGCACATACTAAGGTGGAACATGTACTCATTTAGTAGGAGCTGGGGCGGAGTTCCTACATGTCAGTGTATTAACCCTTTTGGTAGTCTTTTGCCAGTGAGTTCACCAACTGCTGGAAATGTGCACAGTATCTGTGTACTGCTTCAATGCCTTGACCATTCTGAATAGTGCATCCTTCAATCACCATTTTGGATGATATTGCATGGTGCATGGTCAGAAAGAAGCAAGGGTTTTCATGTATACAAACTCATGCCTGTTTTTATTTATGCATGTAAACTTGTACAGTGTACAAGTTAACCCACACACTTTGGCCATTTCTTTTACATTATTACATAAATCTATACGTCATCAGACAGCATGTACACTGCATGCATGGTCATGCACAATAGAGAAACCTTATAATATACCACACCTCCTTGTTACTCACCTATGACCCTATCTCTCATGACTAAATCTTTCTTCTGTCGAGACAACCTCTGGATCTCCTGCTCCATGATGGCTTGCATCTGGCTGCCATTGCTCTTCATCATCATCCCCATCCTTTCCTCCTGCCCATTTCCCCCATTCTCCTCACCATGGGCCATGTTAGCATTGATAAACCTGCGATAGTGTCTCTCCTTGGTTTGGGAGAAACTTGACGTTGATGACCCTGGCCTGTGGGTAGGAGAAGCCTTGTGAGTAGGTGACACTTTAGGCATGGATGTGGGTGCTGCATCATTTGGTGAACTTTGATGAGTGACTGAGTCTTCCAGATGAGATGAGTTTGTGGATGTTGATGTTTCTTTGACCCTAATTGAGTCATCTGGCTCTTTAGGTGTGTGGAATGTTGTGTGAGTTTCTGTGGAGGGTGGTTGTGCACCAGACAGCCTTGAGGACGTTTTATAAGTTGTGCTGCTTTTAGCTTTGGATGACTTTTTGGAAGATTTTTTTGATGAATGTTTTGAAATGGATTGCTGCTGTGAAATGGGATTGTCATGTTTACCATTCTGAGGCAATGATTCGGTAGCAGTGTTTGCGTGCTCTGACCAATTGGCCTTACTACATGTACTTGAAAGTTGATGGGCTGATTTATTGGTAGGGTGACTTGGGTGCCCATGAGTTGGACTGTTTACAGTGCAATGGCTAATGAGTGGTTCCTCAGATGGGTGCACTCGGGTGGCATTGCTGAATGAATCCTTTGATGGGTACAACTGGGTGGAATGGTTAATTACAGGCTCCTTTGGTGGGTGCATCTGGGTATGTTGTGAAGCCTGATATTGATCTGGAGATGGTGATAAGGAAATTGCGTTACACTTGACTCCCTCATCTCCTTCCCCAGAACCCGAGGTCACTGACCCCTCCATTGCTGTCCGTCCCTTTCTAGGCACTTTCATTAATTAAGATGTAGTAGCAATGTCACTCTCTGATTAGCAAAGCTGTGTAGTAGCCTAACAGACAAGTGAGGGCGGCAGACTTCATCTTTTGTTGAGTTGTACTTGTACATGTGTGCCATGGACTTCATCCCTTCTATTGAGTGAGCCAAGTCTGAGTTTGGTGCTGTGTTAAAATAGAAGAAACAAATTACTCATAATATACAATGTAAAATAACTGATCCTTCTTTAGTCTTGAAATGGCCATATTATTTTGTTTTATAGCTATGTACATGTTGCAATACATCATAATAAAAAGAAAACCCCAAGCCATTAACCAATATTCTATATAGCCACAACAACTCTTTGCAATCGCCAAAAGAATTTGCTAAAACTTATTCGATTTGGAACACTTGACACTACATCACCATGCCTCAATCATAGAGGCATCAATGCCTTTATACTGTCATATTTCTGTTTTCTAAATGTGTGGATTTCCAAAAGACTGTGCAAGTCTCACACGATTTTGAACTTCCGGGACTATTGTAGTCCCAACCATTGAGTTTTACGTGGGCAAGATTTTGTTTTGTCAATTAATTTATTATAATGCAGTTAATGACCATGAAAATTATATGTTGTTGGGAATGTAACCTTAATTGAAAAAAAATGTAAAAGTAAAAACAATTCAACGATATAACAAAGAAAACCTGGGAATTAAACTTTACCCCCAACTTCCGGTTACTTGTGAAAAATTAAGAATTTGTGATCAGCAAACTTATTAAACACTTGTTTTAGAGCATGTTAATTGTTAAACACTAAGCCTTTTCACTGATGTCTATGGTCGTTGAGGCATCAGCGTCCTATATGAACTGCATCTTTTTGTGGTTACATTATATTCAGGCATGGATTTACAAAAGGGGTTTCTAAAAAGTAACGATCAAAAATAAGCATCCTTGTCCCAGAGTTTTAATTTTGTTTCAATAAAAACAAATTATTTGTGTATTTTTTATAAAAACTAAAACTCATTTTAACAAAACTGTAATGAGTATTTTTGTTGATCAGATGTTATTTAAAACAAAGATTTAATTTCAGGCAAACAAGTTTTTCATTTGGCATGTTTTCTCGTTTCGATATGTGCAAGACTTGCACAGTCTATAAACAAGCACTTTCCCTTTAAGAGAAAAGACCCACATGGACAACTAATTAAATAAAAGGCAACTCCAATATCTAAATGGCCAATAACCCTGTGAAATACAAGTTTGCACAATGACCCAGTCTAACTGCAAGTGCAACAGTTGACACAATCAGGAGTTTCCCAGGTGCTTTACCCATTGTTGCTGGTGTCCAAGCAACTCCTACTGTCACCATTGTAATGGCTTAACACGCTCACTACACAACACTCCATGGGATCAAACAGACCCTGAAGGCATTGGCAGATGACCCAACTGTGAGTTATTCAATAGAGTCCTTGAGTAGCCACTTATTACAACTTGCCACAGCTCTAGCTAATTATTGGATCTGAATGGTTTCAATCATTGCCTGAGACCAATCACCAGGAAGGCGTGCAGGGCAGGAAGCAGTCGAAACAAGTTTTTATTTCACCATACATGTGTATATTTCCCGTTTTAAATTGCAATCCATTTTTTAGAACCGACATTGACAGTTTTCATTGATGTACAGGGTAGATTGATACTACTCCTTGCTCTGTGGACAAAAAGTATAATTACTACAATATTGAAAGAATCTAATAATCAACATAAAAACCATTTGCAGATGATTCAGCAAGTGGAATTGTGACAACAGGCTGCTTCTAAAAGTCAGCACTGTTTTCACGAAGAGGCAAAACAAAGACTAAATTTATGTAGGTCACACAAATTGCCTGAGTGAAAACTCAAACGCAGAGCAGTCGTTTTTGGCACTGTGCCAGCGCTATGTACTTTTCAATGTAAAAAATGGCAAATCTAAATGTGCCTGTTCGTGAAAACTCAAAAGTGGGAGTTTGGTAAAATGGTTCTTGTGCTAATTAGTGTAATAGGAAAGTATAACAATTTAGCACTTGAAACTTGGGGAAAATGTTGAAGTTTACTAATAACACCCCAAATGTGTAAAAACATAGATTTGCCAAAATGTGTGATTTTTAAAGAATTGCCTCTTCGTGAAAACAGTGAAATGTTCAAAACAAATCAAGGCTTTTTTGGCCTGTTTGTTAGAGAAGATCAGTGAAACCATGGTGAACCACTGTTCATGACACTCATGCTTGGCTCCTCCTCATAAGGGTCACATATACTGAGGAATCAAACCATAAGAAATGAAGCATTGGTCACTTAGCATTCACTGATGTCCAACCCACCCATAATAGTCAATACAGTACATACACGTAGGCCCTACAACATAAAACATTCATTCAGCAAATCTGCAATCAGACCATCTCTTGCACTTGTAGGAGTACTTCTAACAACCTTAAGATCTCCACAGTTACATGTATTGTCAGGATTAATCTCAATACAGGCTTAGCATATAACTGCGAAGCTCTAGCAGTGACTATTTAGCCATTGGATTAAGAGTTGTGACCCAACAGAAGAGGGATTACATACATGTACAAGCTCTCTCCCTCTCTCTCTCTCCTAGTCCTAGCCCTACTGAAGTGCAGGGACACCATTGAATTGTTGCTTCCAGATTTGCCCTGGGGCTCCTGGTAGCCAAATAAAGCTATGGCACATCAGTGCAGACAATTGAATTAGCATGTTATTGTTACAAATTCATTTTATTAAAAGACATGGTTAATGAGCTTTTGTGTAACATAAGATTCACTTTGGCTCTGTATCAAAGGTTTTCTTTAAGTATCTCGCACAGGAAAAAGACAAAACACGCTGTAGAAAGCATCAACCACATTTTTTTGTAATGAAGAAGCATGGCCGCATGGTCATACCACCATGTAAACCAGTTTGGCACTATTCTACCGGTATGTTACAAATGTGATATTCTGTGTGTAAACAGTGTTCTTGGCTACCATAACAACCAAATAAGGAGTATGCAGAGTTTGAGAAAGGATCAAGTTGAGGTCACCTTGAACTCATCACTGGGTTACAAATGAACAGATGACCCCAAGCTAGTGACACTGGAAAAAACTGTAAGAAAGCCCAGTATGCAAGGGTATTTGACTGACTGGATTAATACACAATTATCAAGCCTTCCATCACAAATGAATCTTAACTTTTTTTTTAGCCAAATGTTCCTAATTTATTTTTAAGTTTTACTAACAAGAACAAGTATGATAGGGTCAAATTTCATAACTCTGCTTACTGCTGAATTTTTTTGCCTACAGTACAGTGCCTAGCTGTATTAGCCTAGAATTCTGCAGCAAGCAGAGCTACATGTATGAAATTGGGCCATTTGGTAATTGGTAATTGTTAATTGGTAATCCATCACAAATAACGCTTGGTGCAGTCACAAAAACTCAAATCGTTTTTTAAGTACAATGTGTGTTTACAGTACATCAGTGGTGTGCATACTAAATACCACATTATATATATTGATGCCTTCTAACAAGTTGTGACTGAGAAGTTCATACACAATTATTGAGAGTATGAGTAAGCCTACATTTTAAGAAGTTTATTGAGGGGTCTTTGCCACCATTCAGTTGTCACTGGAACATTCATTCTAGTACAGGACCAAGTTGAAAGTTGATGTTCAATTTGTGCCTGAGAAAACTCCACCCAGGATGAACATAAAATGAGAACAAAGAAACTCTTTTTCTTGTTGAAATTTTGATAAATGCACAAGTTTTTAAAACTTGACATATTCCAAATTGCACAGTTTCAACCACAAAAAAACCTCCCAAAACAAAACAAGCCTAGGAAAACCTAGGAACATTTACATGTACCTTCACGTACATGTACAGTATGGGTATTTTTTCAAGGGGAAAATGTTTTTGTTTGGGGTTTTTTTGGGTCAGGATTTTGCGAATTATGAGAGAAACAATTGCAGTCTTGAATTCAAATTTGTATCAAGTTGATGGAAGATTAAGCTATACATCTTTAAAATTGTAAATCACAAAACTTCAAATCAATGACTTAACTGAAGTAATGCATCACACTTCCAATGCACACAATACCATCGGGGTTCCCTACATCAATTTAGTCAATTATTAATAATGACTGTAGTTCTATTTGTTCTGCAGTCTCCCTGTACATGTTATCTTTAATTATTCATTATTGAATGATTAATTTATAAAATGGAGTCTATAGCTCTAAGACCCTGTTGGAATTGTTGGATGAGGCTGTGACTGTTACTATGGGTGTCGGTATGGGCAGCCTGGTAGCCGCAGTGGTTAAATCTGAATGGCCTTCCATACATTCAGAGTTTTTATCATTATTAACACATTGTACACTCAGCAGGCAAAGTTTACATGGACCTCCACTTCAAAAACTTTGCAACAGACATACATGTACGTGTACGTGTAGGCCCCACCATAACAGTAATTACTTGAATCAACTGCATTATGTACTTTCAACCTGCGTTCATTGAGTAAAAGGCAAATCCAAAACCCCAAACTTCCTGTATATTTACGTGAAATTTGAATTTAAACTCATGTTATTAAAGCTAACACTTTGTCTGGGGCTCTTTAAGGTCAAGTTAAGTTTTGTGATGCAATTAATTTCAAATACATTTGTACATGCATGTGGACAGAAAAACCGAACTTCACATTAGTTTTGTAAATTGCCCTTTCATTATATACTCTTTCAGAGCGGAATTTGAAAAAATTTCATCAGATGTCAACAATATGGTTTGACACTCCACACAGGAATTTCTCAACAGTCAGAGGTGAAATTCAATGCCGTTTTTAATGATTATCATATAAATAAATGGTGAAAAATTTTGCACTGAAAAGGTATAAAATACAACTTCACTTCACCAGATTTAAATTGGGTAAAGACTTGTAATATTTTTCCAATTTTCATAAGGATTCTATCTATTGGAAAAAGAGTGCATTGTCACAAAACTTCATTTTGACCTTAATTAAAGCCATTCGTTATGGTGTGTTAATCGAAAACTAGTGGATGGTAATTAGGTTACCCTTCCAACATGTCCAAAAACCTAAAATAAGTTGATGTAACTTTCAACGTGTTGATTAAAATTGCTCCCTTGATGTAACTACCAGTACAAAAAAGATAATAAAACGTTAAGCGGCAAATACATTGTGTATAAACAAATCAACTGATTGTTGCTAGGGTTCTATCAACTGATACATTTTAGGCAAGATCAAGGACCAGAGAGTACGTATTCAATATGTATGAGTTATCTAATGTAGCAATAAATGGATTCAGTTTTCATTTTTTGAACTGAATTAAGTGGTCCAACTTGTGATTGAGTTCTAACCAAATTTACATAAAATATAATCAGCAGATACATGTTTTTATTTAGTTACACATGTATGTATTGATGTTAGTATGTTGAGGTCAAGGTCAAACCTGTTTTTTTATTTCCTTGCAATTTAAGGAAAATTTTAAATGAAAAACTATTTTTAGTGACTTCAAATCAGGCATTCAGTAGAAAAGTGTGCCACCTCAAACACTAAAGCTAGTTGGAAAATGTATATATTGTTGCAACAACATCCTTACCAAAAACTGGGCTGTGCACGCATCAATCCATTCAAATTGCACCCCATTAGGCAGTTGCCAGTGATCTGGGGAAGACTTGCATTACAACTTGAAAACAGGTACCAACTGAATAAAACAAGCATCCACTAAAATATATATCCTTTGATGTACACATTCACAGTATGTTCAATTGAAAACTGCAAACATTCCTGATGTTCTTCAGGAAGACATGTAGATGAATGTCCCTCCGTTGACTTCCAAAGTCCCTACAAGTCCCATCTCTCAGGTAATGTATGATAAGAGTAGTGCTGGTTGTGCACTTATTCTCACTTTTTATTCTTGTCTCTTTTTGCCGTTAGCGTTAAACTGAAAGGCCGGTATTGATTCTTTCTGGTGTGTGAGAGTGTGTGTGTGTGTGTGTGAACTGCTCAGTCAATAACTGACAGCTAATACCAAATGGTGATTAGAATGGGTAGCTTTTTGTCATTAAGCATCAGAGCGAAAACACATCCTTTATGAGTTAACAGTTTCGAAACACACCTAAAATGGGAGCTTGAGTGCACACATAAATCGCAGCACTTATATATGGTTTGACTTGATGAGGGTTTCATCCATAGGGCTAGAAAAATCAATCATGGGATTCTTGTGAAAGACCAGCAGTGTGAACAAACACAATTAATGCCGTTTCTCTGTGGGTTATAAAAGCAAAGAGCAGAGTAATATTTTGAAAACAGTTTTGGAATGGACCTGAAACAATGGTAGTAGAACTGAAAAACACTCCAAATACATGTAGTACTGTAAATTGTATTTGTGCAAAAAACAACAGCAAACCTGCCGATTGCAGAGCAATACTAACTGTAACAGTGTCTTACACATGTTTTACCATAGAAATAGGTCTGGTGAATAATTTACATTGAAAGAGTCACCTGCATTTAAAACAAGACTTACCGGAAGACTGTGTGAAAATTCCCACTCAATTACTCAGCTTATAATCACTTTGCTGAGTCTGTCAGTGAACTAAACCAAAAATCCCAATGCTGACCTGAAAATCTCCTATCCAACTGATGAATCAATTACCAAGGTACTGCTTGACTCCCTAGTTACCAGTAAACATACAGTGATTTAATTAACCCAGGCTGATTCCACCTTATTGCACCTCATACAGTTGTATGACCACTCCAGACTCTCACGTCCTCGTTCATTCATTTGTTCCTGCTTCTTAATTAAAAAAGCTGTTCAAACATTATTTGGATTTTATTTAAACATTGACTGTGCGATCAATGTTTTAATCAGAGCCATAAAACAACGTGTGTAGTGTAGAAATAGCAGACCTGCATTTTCCCGAAGACATCCTGTGTTGTTTTTCTGGCTTTTTATTACCTTTAAACCCAACTACTGTACATAGCCCCCTATAGGTACATTCATCATGTATGACATGTTTCTGTTGATGAGGTGAACCAACCTCGTTCCCAGGGGTGATCAATCTCGCCGCGCCATTTTTTCCCAGCATGCCTTGCTCGATCATAACCCCTGGAATTGGTTCATTAAAATGTGCTAGAATCTAGCACATTTTAATTATGCATGTGATCGATCCACCGACGCGCCCGCTCAAGTACGGTAACGCGCAAAAGAAGCATCAAGTCAAACAGCAACTGGTCCCCTGTCATTCTTCTTAGAACTTGTGATATGTCTAACCTGTGTGCAGTTTAGGGTGACCGTGTAAAAACATGATTCATTTGAAATGGAATCGCGTCAAAATACTTGCATTTTCACACGCGCGTACTAAGCGTCCTACAAGCGCCATACAAGCGCTCGAAACTTTTTAACAAGCGTGGCCACGCAAAGTAGTTACTTTTGGAAGCCAATCAGAGTTGTTTCTTAGCACATCCCTACCAGGGGTAAGTGACGAGAGGTATCGATACGGCGCGCTGCCCATGGTAGCGAGGCTGGAGGTGAACCCTTTTGATTTTACACATAAACATTAAATTGATTTACAGAGATATTTTTGCAACAGAATGTTAAGTGGATGCATTCTTGTTTGCAGCATGAATTAATGCTTACATAAGTTTCAAAGTGATGTCATGACATACATGGGGTACCGCAAAATGCCTGCCTGCCATTTCCGCCATTTTGGGGGTCAATTCCTTTGTGAACATTTTGACTCTCAAAATGGCGGACAAGGGGTAGGCATGTGTAATGTGCACTCCACATCCTGAAATGGGTCATATACAACTTCCTGTCACTTTCAGAATGATTATAAGGGGCTTATAGAAAACATTAAAGAAGATGATACAAAAGTCAAGATTGGTGATTGTACAGCTCTTGTGTACGTAGTATCACATAGAGCAATAGTGACAATATTACTGACAAACAGTGTTAAATAATGGAGTATGTAATACAAATTTATGTGCATGTACCTACATGTACCACAGAGTTTATTTCTGCATGTGCAACCATTTAAAAGCATCCATTCCTCTCCAAACTGACTGGTTGTCTGATTTTCTGAGTGTTGTTAGCCGACAGCAGTATGTTACAACATTGAGTGAGCTTAGGAATGTCTGCCAACAACCACCATGTCTGCAGTGAATGTTGACAATAATGACTGGCTTATTAACTGTAGGATCTCAATGATAATATGGGCTGACAAATCATCCCAGCACACTACCATAAAGTCCCATTACTGGAAGCAACTGTTGGTGCATCGTTTGTCCATTGTGCCAAGCAATACTTGATCTGAAGATTCAATTGTCCAATGTATACTGTGCATAGAAACACAGACACTTTGGGTTGGGGGAACTCCTAGGATAATCCAAACACACAAACATGACAAACAGCAGAAAGATACATTGCGCAAGGTTCCTTACTTCCACCATAGTAGAGGACACACCAAACAAAACTGAAGGGTCCTTGACAATCCTCACAGTAAGCTTTGTCAACTGTAAAAAGATCCTACAAGTGTTGAGAGATGTAGAGTAGCCACAATACAAGCACTTGATCCCTGGACTGCTGATGGCCACTTCATTCGTACGTATCCATGCTGACCACATACAGCAGGTTTAATCATAGTTTGCAATATAATATTATAACGCTTTATCAAATAGACATCAAAGCAAACATTATTTTTACAGTGCAAGGTACATGTATGCCGAGTTATGAGACCCATTTACAAACATTTTGTTATGACACCTTGTATACATTTATAAGGTTTTACAGGTGATTTGTCACAATCCACTGCAAAACATGCAAGAGACACCAGATCAAACCCTCTCTGATACATGTAGTGTACTGGGTTCTTTAGAATAGATAATGGGCTTAAAATCCAATCTGAAGGACAAAGCAATACAGTAATGTGTCTTGGTATTGCTGATGATGAGTTTTTATGTAAAATTGCAGTGCCAATCCACACTCTGACACTTAACACCAAAGCTTGAATCTAGTGTTTCATTCTAGACTGCTCAACCAAAATACACAGGTCTCTGGATACAAATTAGTGATTACAAAATGTGACTCCTCAAAAATTACAAGAAGAGTAAATTTAAGCAATTGTAACAAGTCATGTCAAAGTATACTGAGTGAAGTGTGCACTTTCTTGACCTTTTGAGCTTTGATGGCCCTTTACACACATTATGTACTGGTATCCAGGTAGCTCTGAAGTAGGTGTTTTTATACACATAGCCAACTGTTAAATGGATACAACTGCAATAAATAGACCTTTGTGGTGTTTATGGGGTCAACAGTTGAAGGTGTAAATCTTGATGAATTGACAACAGTTTTTTTTATTTATTTTTTTCAAAACAAACCCAAATCCATTCACAAGAAGAATATTTCTGACAAAAACATTTAGAGTGCCTCATCTTTACAATTATTCATACTAATTTATTCATGTTCCCCTTGCATAAGACATCACAAGCTCAAACAGCGCCCTCACTGAGGTCAAAGGAAGACCTATCATTGGTTGAGACGTGTGCACGGCGCGTAATACATGCGTGCACGTTTCAATAGTTTGACCTCAGCGAAGGTGGCCACGAAGGGACTACTTCAATTTGAGAGTAAATACTTTCAAATATCAATTAAAAAATGGACAGCAAAGAAAGCAAAGGTAACTTTTCCCATCCGTTTTGTATGGAAATTTAAGGGCGATTTACAAAATTGCTTTTTAAAACATCAATATCAAATGAATTTACTCAAATTGTTTTCTTCAGTCTATAAGCCTGCAAATGTCCATTAATATGTTGAAACACTTTGGGTGGTTTCTTCACTTAAACCTTAAGTTACAACTGTTGGGAAAACTGCTAGCATGATGGATGACTGGGTGACTGGGAATTCGAATCAACTGGTACTCCAACCAATTTGTACTCAACCAGCTCATAATCAAAGAACTCGCACTCCAACCAACTCGTACTCCAACCAACTCGTACTCCAACCAACTCGTACTCCAACAAACTCGTACTCCAACCAACTCGCACTCCAACCAACTCGTACTCCAACCAACTCGTACTCCAACCAATTTGTACTCAACCAGCTCATAATCAAAGAACTCGCACTCCAACCAACTCGTACTCCAACCAACTCGTACTCCAACCAACTCGTACTCCAACCAATTTGTACTCAACCAGCTCATAATCAAAGAACTCGCACTCCAACCAACTCGTACTCCAACCAACTCGTACTCCAAAGTCCAACAAACTTGTACTATGTATATTTTTCAAGAACAAAGGCCTTAACTTGAGACATACATGTGCAGTGTATTTTCAATTGAAACAATGTATGATTCCCTTCCAGTTCTAAAACAAAATTCCCGTTAATTGGAAAGATACTTGTTCTCCATGATTTATAATACATTCTTTGGAGTTCAATTGTTGAAATAATTTGAGAATGAATGTTCCGGTTCGCATTTTGATTGGAAAGATACAGGTCCCAGTCTGTTGAAAACCTTTTACCAACCAAAATGACCTATGCACAAACAAAGTTCATGGACTCATGTTTAACATTTTTAAAGCATATTTCGTCCATCCCACTGCTTCGTTATGGCGAGCTATTCCTGCAGGGCAAATACTTTCAATGAAACCTGAAATATTGGGGAATAATTTATAAATATGTATTGATTTAATATTGTTCTAGAAGTTCTATAGGCCTATAAAAAGAGTTCAACAAGTTGGTTGGAGTATGAGTTGACTTGTTGTCATGTTTTCTGGCAGATACAAATTGCAATCAAACAATACCGAATACTGTCATTAGTCTCACAGTCACTGCACTTCTATACTATTAAAAGTATTAATATTATGGGTGAATTTAATAAAATGGTGGATGTATTGTGTAAATCATGAACGGCATTAGAGAAAGGCGACAATTTAATTACTTAAATAGTCTCTTGATGATTTATGTAAGGACTTGTGTGTACTTAATTTTGTTAATGCAGCGGTCACTCACTCACGAGCTAACTGCCATTGACAACTTTTTTATTGATTCAAGTTACAAATCAATAATACAAACAATTTCATTTACGTTATCCCCAATCCAATAGCCACAGCGGAACGAACCGCATACTATAGTTCTACTTCTAACCATAAGGAGTACCCTACTAAGTTCCTAACTCATGGTCTGTCGTCCCATGGTCGTCCATAGACCATTGACTCAGTCACATCATCAGTATCACGAGATACTCTACAAGAGTTACATCTTCTTACAATATTTACACTCCTTACCATTGAAGTTTGTCAAATTACTCGTCCCTCATAAATAGTTGTCCATTTCGGCCTCTAAAGTTCCTTCGCAACGGTCACAATTTTGACTACCTGTTCCACCCACCCAGCGTGCAGCTGCTTTATGTACACAAAAACTACACAACGACCTCCCCGCGAGAAGAGCGGGGCAGCCAACATAGCTCGAAGATCGACGACTGTTTGATAAACCTTAGCTGTTTTTCACGTTATTTATTGAAAGACAGCGTACGGTCATGTTCCAATCATCAAGCCAGTAAACGACTCTACATCGTCGCGCAATATCCAGATACACTGTACATAGGAAACATTGCCCCTCCCCCTCCCCCGTGAAAACAATTATTGCATTGCATACGATGTTGATCTCTGTTGGAGCAAAAACTAAAAGTAGGGGGCCTAAGTCCAATGATTTTAAACTAGTGAAATTGAAATGAATATTACAATTTTTTACTTTCGAGTAGTTATTCCTTAGTCTGTTCTTTCTGTCTTATTTTCATAAAATGTTGCCAAATTGAAGACAGTACATTGTGGTTGTTTATGTTGTAATTAACATTCACAGCCTCAGGAATCCTTTGGAAAACAAAACAATTGTGTGGTTTTTTTTTAAATGAAAGCTTACTTTTTATAAATGTGGGTCTTGATAGGTACTAAAGACTTTTGTGGATGCATACAACCAAAATCACCCTGAAGTGGATTCTTGTCTAGGCCCAGGCTCGTAACTGGTGAGGTGGGGGAGGCCAAATCCCCACCCCCAAAAAAAGTCCCACCCCAACTTTGTTTTAAATGGTGCTCACACAAAAAGTAAGTGTAAAAATGGACCAAATGGCTGAACTGGGCCTTCCTTTTCAAAAATTCTCCAACTCCCCCCACATCACTGCATGACGGGCGGCGCTAACGCGCCAATGTACCTTTTCTGTCATATTTGCCCCCATCCCCCAAAAAACACAATTCCAGTTTTTCGGACCTGTCTAGGCCATATCTGAAGAATACTTGAATGCATGTGGGGAAAAAATCTACTCCATTTGGAATCACAATAAACAATTCCAGATTATAAAAATGATACCAGCCAAGGAAAATATTGAAAGAGTAAACTCAATGGATGAACCTAAACTTAGTGAAAAGCCAACAAGAAATCAATCAAACAGATAAAGTTGTTTTTAGGGAAATCATAATTTAATTTTGAAACAACTCCTTTTCATAAAGCAATAATAACTCAGCCTCTTGACATGCAAAATACTTTAAATGAACCGAATACTAGGACAGACAAAGAAGTGTGTAACTCCCTCAGTGTATACTTACTGTCCAGACTCTGCCCTGACTCTATCAGAGTGCTACACGGCTAGAGCACTGTTCGTGGTAGTGCCCTGACTCTATCAGAGTCCTACACTGCTAGAGCACTATTTGTGGTAGTGCCCTGACTCTATCAGAGTCCTACACTGCTAGAGCACTGTTTGTGGTAGTGCCCTGACTCTATCAGAGTCCTACACTGCTAGAGCACTATTTGTGGTAGTGCCCTGACTCTATCAGAGTCCTACACTGCTAGAGCACTATTTGTGGTAGTGCCCTGACTCTATCAGAGTCCTACACTGCTAGAGCACTGTTTGTGGTAGTGCCCTGACTCTATCAGAGTCCTACACTGCTAGAGCACTATTTGTGGTAGTGCCCTGACTCTATCAGAGTCCTACACTGCTAGAGCACTATTTGTGGTAGTGCCCTGACTTATTAAAAGGATATAGCGAGCTCTTTCACACACACAAAATTACCTTTGGTGACAAAAATAAAAACAGAAACAAGAATTTTATTGAAAGCACAAGTTTGACAAAAAGAAGAAATCTTTGCATGCACTTTCTTTGATACTTATATTTCAAATATTTGCACTTTATTTCCTTAATAGAATGTCAGCTTTTTATTTAAATTGCAAAATGAGAACACATCAAAAAGTTCATACAACATACTGAAAAAAAATGTCATAAGGTGTAACAAGGTGGCTAGTCGTCAATCTTTGGGACGCTAATTTCTATGTGAAGACAACACCATTGGTAAAATGCTTCCCTACTTGATCAGAGTTATATAAAATCTGCAACACGAATGAGACTGTACAATTTCAACATTTTGTGAGTTCCAGCTCCTTGTTACCATTTTGGCAGAACACTGAGTGAAAATATACTCAAATGAGTTGGTTTGTGTCATGCTTATGGTGAAATGGAACACTGGCCAATCAGAAAACATCAAACAATTCCTGATTTGTCCAAAATGTCAGACAGCCAACATCTATCGTCTACAGGTGTAGCCTAGTATTACAATAATCTTTCACTCAATCACAGTTTAGGTGAATTGAAGTTTTTACCAATGATGTAACATTCTAACAGATCCTTGTCATTTGATTGGTGGAATTTGTTTACTTTCAGGAACAATTTTTTAAAAACACAATTTTAATACACCACACGAATACAAAATTACATACATCTCCTTCAGATACAGGGCTTTTTGACTTATCTCACGGCCAAATCTTATAAAGCTGCTTGACTGAGACTATTGTCTCATAAATAAATTTGCTCGGCAAAAATTACTGCAGTATCTATCAAAACCTTACATCACATTACATTTGGCTTAGTAATTCGTTCTTGTTAAACAAGAATTCCTGTGCCTGGCACTTTTGTGTATTTAAATGATTCCTTAATTGTTCTCAACTCTTTATTTGAAGAATTTGAAACAAAGCAGAACCCAATTTTGTGGCTCTGCTCTAATGTATGCATAGAAATCTGTGCTTAACATACATATTTCACAGCTAGCAATGAAAATTTGCTTGTGCAGAAATTAGGTGGAGAACGGTGACTCTATGTGTAGAATTCGGCAGTAAGCAGAGCCATGAAAACTGAACCTGCCAAAGTGCAGAAAACAGATTTATCCCAGCTGGTGCTCCTTCAAACACCTGGGTCACTGAGGATCAAATCATCACTATTTTCACAAAGTGACAAATCTGCAACTGCATTTGGAGAAAATCGCATTTGAAGTTTAACTAATTTTCCAACAGCTGTTACGGAGACTGATTACTATTTTTTCTTTTAAATGTTACCACCAAAATAATGTGGTCTTCTTCATTCATACAGAACTGTCAATTTGTTGCCAATCTTGCAACTGTTTTGACGAGTTATTAATTCTTAAAGCACATTTGTCACTTCATAAAAACAAAAAAAGAGACATGCATGCAGAGCACTGTAAAAACCAATGCATATTGAGATTCGTCACTTCAAGAAAACGCTTAACTTAAATAGGTCGTTAGATTTGTCACTTTGTGAAACTGCAAAAGTCACACCACGTATATATGGGGCAGTGCCAGCGCTCTGTATTTCAATGGATTAAGTGGTGAATCTTAATTTGTCACTTCATGAAAACACAAGATGGCGAATCGAGTAATTCTTCAGTCATGCTAATTAATTACAAAACTTGCTAAAAATTTTAACAGCAATGAGTATGTAAAGAATTTGTACAAAAACTAAATTGCAAAATGTTTGGATTTTTGACACATTTGACACTTTGTGAAAACTGTGACAAAATTATGGGTAATGACAAGGATCTATCAAAAACAAAAACAGAGGGGGGGGGCTCTTAGTTTCAGGAATGGAAAGAACATTGTTCTTCATCTAAATCGAACTGCTCAGGTTTTTAAAATAAACATATCGTGTTTTTAAAATTTAAAACAACAAAAAGACAATGAGTTTTCAACTCTATTTTGAAAAGGCTTTTTAGCTCATGTTCTAAAATAGTGCAACTGATTCCTGTTGCTAATGATTCCTGTTGCTAATGATTCCTGTTGCTAATGATTCCTGTTGCTAATGATTCCTGTTGCTAATGATTCCTGTTGCTAACATCCCCGAAACATGATATAAGAAACCCAAATACATGCAATAACAAAAATTAGAACAGGAAGAAAATAAACAAGACAAAATCAACTTGAAAAATTAAAACAATTTAAAAATAATTCACATTTCCCTACACAGTTCATGGGTCTAATTTTGTGTACATCTCAATTATAAAAAAACAAAAACTGGGAACAACAACAACAAACAAAAAGCAACAACAACAAACCCAACACCCCAACAAACATTCAACATATCTGTACTTGAATAATTTTAAGTTTTTGGTTTCGTTATATTTAAAACTGTTATTAAATGTGAAGGAAACAAATCAAAAGAATACTGTAGTGTTCAGAAACAAGGCAAAACAGATCCACAGTGAAATATAATAAATTTGTACAAATCCTTAGTCTTTTGAGATTTTACAAAACATTTTACCATTAAACTGGGCATTTGAGTAGCACCTGAGGACTTGACTCTTAAATATGCTGTGCTCAAAAACTCACTTTAAATGGCAACTTTTGTTTTGGAATTGTAAAACGTGAACTCAAACTAACTACTTAAATGTTATTCAACCTTGGTGTGCATTTAAAGCACCCCTGTATGATGCATGACTCATCAACCTCGTCTTGATTCCAACACTTTTGTTTTTGTTTTGAGCTGTTTTGAGCAGCAATATACACAGGAAATAAACAGCCGAAGCTTCATATTAGTGTTTCCCCAAGATTACTTTTTTTTATATTTAGAAAGAAATTTAGAAAGAAATGAAACATACTTATGCTGTATGAGTAAGACTGTGATACAAACCAACATAGACAATACATTTAATATAAAATACTGACTTTAAATAAAGGTTAGTTTCAACATAATAAAATTTAGTACCACCTTGAACTGACAGATCAGTGCGTTAGTGAAACAACATCAGGTGACTGGTTGCAAACTCCCTGCTCAAAGTAAATTCTGAAATTGCAAGAAGGTTGTCTTCTTGATGAAAACCCCTGATCAACAATCATTCTGGATGTACGTGTACATGCATGCTAGAAATGGTCTTGTTCCACTGAATTATACAGGTATTTGGAAATACTCAACACACAGCTAATGCAAAGTAACTTGGGGATGGAAATACATGGGCAAACAAGGGCAAAAGTTTAACTAGGGTGGGTTTTTCATTGCCTAATTTTAACAGCAATTTTAATTTGCATTTCCCTTCACATCAAACAGCAAACAGCAACCAGTAGCCACGTTACACTAACACACTGATATAAAACCTTTAACCAACACCAACAAATCATTTGGAGTTTTGATTTTAACAAATACTTACACTTATACTTCTCCACTGCTCTACTAACCATATGAAAAATAAATATTAGTGTCTCAAAACATTTGAAATTTTCTTTTAACTCAAATAAATTTGTAAATAGTATTTACAACAATCAATATGTATATATATATATATATATATAAGAGAACTGCTGCAATAAATGGTTGATACTCTGTGAAGATGTGCACAGTTAAGTTAATTGGAATTTTAAAAACATTGGAGGGCATGATTATTAGAAAAAAAAGAAACAATTCACTTCTCAGAATGCTGCACAGGGTGACCATCGAATGGAGCAAAATATTAAAGTTGTATCAATTTCGGTATTCCCATTAGGGGCTGTATAATTCTTCAAGTTCCATTTTGGCTTAGTATTACTGCATCCATCAATCCTCTGCACAACCAGTGACCAGACCACAGCTAGCTAGGCTTAATGGTTTGGGAAATGTTTCAAAACCAAAACAAACTACTCACGAACATGAAAAATGAAAGACAGTCTAACAAGAAATTTTGAGGACACATGTCCCTCAAAAACATGTAGGAGTCTTGATCATCAGATAATAAACCAAAAGGACACAAGAAGGGTAGTGGCAACTCAAGCTGTTCACTGCAAATTTAAATACATTTTCTTTGGCTCAGGTATTCAAGCATACCAAGTACACACGTTGACCAGCTTAAGTCCACTGGATTTTAGTTCCAGTATTACATTTTTTTTCTCAATTTACCAGGACAACTTGTACTCATACCACTTCAAGCTTTTACATGGGTAAACATCAAGTTATTATGATAATTATGGCGAGAAGAGTTGTCTTTTTATGAAGTTTTTCTTGAAAGCATTAAATGTCGATAACTAATCACTTCCCAGATTAGAATCCACACTCCACAGAGGTGTACTAGAAGAGTTGTTTCTTTGTTTTCAAACAATGAGAAAAGATGAATCTCAGTGGTTTGATGATAAGTCAAAATCATGTAATTTGTTTGCTTACATCTCAAAAATTATATTTGAGACAAGAAAAAACATGGTGCCCAATTACATCGAAGACCAACATTCCACAGACTTTTTGTTTCAGCTTTAATTTCTTTTACAATTTTTCAGTTCTGTTGTTGGAGCTGATCAAAGGAAAGGGTCTCTTCTTGCGAGGCTGGACCGTCAGGACAGATCCGTTGGCTTTGCCATTTTTCCCCTGACGTTTCTTGGAGTCAAATAATGTTGTTTCTTCATCACTGTCATCATCTGATTCCGATATCATGATACTGCTACTCTGCTTACCTGTAAACAAATTATCAAATCACAAAAGGTATCTTTAAATACACTCATCTTTTCCGTTAATAACATCAGTCATTACTGTTACTTCCAGCCGACATTTGGTTGTATGCATCCACACTGAGACAAACCAAGAAGGTTCAATTCTTCTATTCCAAACCACCTACACTTCTTCAGTATATTACTTGGAATAGTTGCCATCCCAAATTTTGTCAAATGATGTTTAACCATTTTTATTTTTTGTTCATGAAATTTGTGCACAAAGAATATGAGTAGAGACTCTAGCCGTTGATACAGGGGTACAGAGGTACTGACTAATGGGCCCTATGACAAAAGGTTGTTAACCCTATAGCATTGGCTTTTGGAAGAAGGAATTCATTGCAATTGTGCAGGTTCCAAAAAGGACACCATGCAACCAATCGCTAAGTAAGTATTCCATCAATTGAGGTTGACACACTCTTGATAAACACATTCATCTTTGCTTACTTCAATTAAGCAAATCAAATTTCGAAATCAATTAGGAGGGAAATTTTCTTATACATGGTAGTATTAAAAGTTGAAATATTTCTGAGGAAACATTGATGGTATAAGTAGCAAGTTAATAAAAAACAAGTAACAGACCAAGGAAAACTGACTGGGTAAATTTCAATTAATTTGGGGTTGAACAAGGAAAAATTAACAGAGGGGAATCTGAACCTGCAGCTCATTAATCCGGATAAATGTGCTTGAGAAAAAACATTGAAGTTGAAAAGAATCACTAGCGCATTTAATACTGAAATATGCACAAATGTGTCAAGCGTGTTGTATCACTTTTGTGTATTTGTAGAAACGTTTCAATAAAAGGACATACAAATTGTCTACTTCTGTGGAACTATTTTGTCATCACAGCTTACTCTCATGGTTCTAACATACCAGAGAATTCTGCATTTACAATGCACTGTAAATCTCATTGTTCTATGGGCTGTAGATGTAGAATTCCTCAGAAATGGTAGGTTCCTACTGTCATGATTCGTGCCACAATTGAAATCATGGTCTTAATCATGGTGATCCTATCAGATCGTCGTGGCAATCGTGTTGATCGTAGACAATTTTTGGAAGGTCAAACATTTTCTATGATCAACACGATTAATTTTCAATCGTGATCATCGCATCAGATCGTATTGGATCGAAACAAAGCGCGACAGATCACATCTAATTGTACTTCCAAATCGTGGTGATCGGGATCAACCTTCGACAAGACAAACACCACGCTCTGTGGAAGTTCAAATGAAACAATGAAGTCCATGGTCAGTTGGGCTGTACATACATGTATACCCCTTGGGGTCCGATCATGGCTCAAATCATGATCACTCTCGATCCCGATCATGAAAGACATCACGACCACAATCGTATCTGATCACAACAGAGCGCATCGGTTCCTGATGATCGTATGGGCACGTATCCGAACGTATTGCACATAACAGATCGTCCCAAATCGAGGACCCCGATCGTGATGATCGTGTCAGATTGGGACCCAATCGTGGACTCAATCGGGACAATCCTATCGGAAAGTATCTTATCGTATCTGAACGGGAGACCAGATCGTGACAGATCGTGTCACCTAACATTGACCAATCTTGACTATATCCCATCCAAGCACACCAAATCCTACCAGAACGTATTGACACACATCAACTCGTATCCCAACGTGGAATTTCAGACAAGGAAACAAAAATTCCACAATCAGCTACGAATGGCCAATCATGGCATTCATAACGGATTGCACGACAGTGGGAACCTAGCATTAGTAATGACATTTGGTCCAAGTACCTTGAAGCTAAAGTTATGCATTGATGCCTTGATGCGTTAGTTTAGTTAACTTAAATAAAATGAAATAAAAATTATGATGTAAATACACTGTAATAGTTGCAGATAGTAAAATAATTGGTGCCTTAAGCATGGGGAAGGGTGTGTTAACATGCAAGCAAATGGGCAAAACAACAATGCAAAATATGTACTGTGAAAAGACACAAGGTTCCAATTGTTTCTGCCCGACTCAGAAACACACACACAGCTCTGTGTTGCAGTCACTCCTTTGTTCTTCAACACAGTAAAAAATTACAGTGTGGATGTGTGTAAGTCCACATAGTGTTTCAAGTCCCTACATTATGTGGACCTCTTTTGTTCTAAGGTCCACACTTTGTATGTAGCGTTACAACAGCCAAGCCCATACTGCCTAGAATGGGGTCAGGCATATCACCATAATCAGACTCCACTCCTCAGGGGTGCGTTTTCGCAGTCGTAACCAATAACAGTTTCGGTTGACTTGGCTATTGGTTAATCACTAGTCAGTGACCGAAACAGTTATTGGTTTCAGCCGCGAAAACACACCCATGGGTGTTGAGTTCACTTACTGTATAAGACTCAAGACAGCTCCTACAAAAAATCACAAGGGCTTTTATAGAGCTTGTTTTTCTCTTGTGCAGTTGGCAAAACATCATTTGCGATAACAAACACCATTATGAACTCGGCCTGTGAATACTTCCTGCTGGTTACAAATGTGGATAAGGTTGCTTTGCTCATTTTCTGACCAAAACACTCTTAAGCAAGTAATAGTAGTATATAATCCTTTATTAATTACATGTCATTTTGAAGTTGAATATTCATGAGCAAATTAATACACATTGTATTTGTGAGGACTGGGATTGCCAACAGATTCTTGAGAATAGAAGCTCTCAACAACAAAATGGTAAAACAAGATTAAAATCAAACAATAAAAACGAACTAAAGAATAAAAAGAAAAACCATCACCTTGGAAAGAGCCTTTGTCAGTCAGTTTATCAAGGACACTACCTGGAATAGGTTGAGCAGAGCAGACACCAAGGAGAAGATAACAAGGATGTAGAGAAGGGTAGATAGAAGAATGAGACAGTGAGGGAAGGGCAGGGATAGAGAACAAATGACACATTCATGGAGTTTGGAGAAGAGAGGAAAGGTATTAGATTGACAGCAGCAGGATGGAAGACATAAGAAGAGATAGGAAAGGTATTAAATTGACAGCAGCAGGATGGATGACATAAGAAGAGATAGGAAAGGTATTAAATTGACAGCAGCAGGATGGAAGACATAAGAAGAGATAGGAAAGGTATTAAATTGACAGCAGCAGGATGGAAGACATAAGAAGAGATAGGAAAGGTATTAGATTGACAGCAGCAGGATGGAAGACATAAGAAGAGATAGGAAAGGTATTAAATTGACAGCAGCAGGATGGAAGACATAAGAAGAGATAGGAAAGGTATTAGATTGACAGCAGCAGGATGGAAGACATAAGAAGAGATAGGAAAAGTATTAGATTGACAGCAGCAGGATGGAAGACATAAGAAGAGATAGGAAAGGTATTAAATTGACAGCAGCAGGATGGATGACATAAGAAGAGATAGGAAAGGTATTAAATTGACAGCAGCAGGATGGAAGACATAAGAAGAGATAGGAAAGGTATTAGATTGACAGCAGCAGGATGGAAGACATAAGAAGAGATAGGAAAGGTATTAAATTGACAGCAGCAGGATGGAAGACATAAGAAGAGATAGGAAAGGTATTAGATTGACAGCAGCAGGATGGAAGACATAAGAAGAGATAGGAAAGGTATTAGATTGACAGCAGCAGGATGTATGACATAAGAAGAGATAGGAAAGGTATTAGATTCAGCAGGATGGATGACATAAGAAGAGATAGGAAAGGCAGTGGGATCCAGACGAAAGCGGATATATCATGGAGGATGATGGGTAAACATCCAATAGATGTTATAGATGTTTTTGGTATAGATTATTTTTAGAGGAAAAGAAAAATGAATATCACATGGATGATGAAGGGGAAAAAATTATTGGTGGTTGGACAAGATGGTCATTGGATAAAGAGAGACCCAGAATGGGATGATGTTTTGGGATGACACAGCGGTAGAACATGGAGGATGATGGGGAGAAATGGAAGACATTGTAAGATTCAAAGCACAAGAAGAGGGAAACAAGAGACAGGAACCAAGATGGCATTAGTATGTTGTTATTTCACAGGGGGCTGTTAATAAACCTTTAGCATTGTGCAGCCATCTTGTATATCTGCCATTCAAATTAATGTGAACAATATGAGGCAGGATTGGGAAACTTTTCTTGTCCTTTTCTTTTTAAACCGTGGAAAGCATGTACTAACATTTTGGAGACCCATTGATTCCCACAAAATTCCACACTTGAACAGGGATGGTACAGGTTAGACAAGATGGCTATTGCACACAGGTCATAAAAGACATGATAAAGGTATGTTATTAATCATGATGTAATGGAGCATTACAGAGCCAGTCATCTCCAGCATGCACAATGATAGTGGCTCTCTCATTATGATACCAATATCTCAGTCAGCTTCTGGTTCATTTAATGCACAATATATTGTAAGTATCAACATGACAAGCACACTTTCATTTTATAATTGCAGACCATCAACATATAGAGACCTAAACCTTATTGGACCAAGACCAAGATGACTGATGAGCATGAGACCTCATGGTGTCTAGACTAAGACTGAGAGAGAGATCTAGAATAGGCTTAACTTTCAAAGACCAACTAAGCTCTCAAATTTACTTAGCAGATGTTATTGCCTTTCACTGGTTTCAACCTAGTTTTCCACACAAACATTTCTACTGGGGTCAGAAATGGAGCTACAATACAACTTATTAACAAAAAGGTTCGTTAAAACAACATGCAAAGCATGAGCTACGATCCATTAGCTGGTTAGACAGCAAACTGTGCCTTACACTCTATTATATTTTAACTATACATGTGATAAAACTGGGTGAAAAGGATACCAAACTGGCTACAACACCATTAGACATCACACAGGCCATGCACATGTATGTAGTGCAGTCTTCAGCTATGGCTAGGGCTAGTTCACTACATTTGCCCGTCTATTAACATCACTGCCGCAGCCAATAACCACAATCATAGCTAAAGTCACTGCATCTATACATGTACATGGCTACAGTACACTTGTCACAACTGGCTTGTTCAACACCTGGGGTTCAACAATGACAGCATAGTTAAGAAGATAGGTGACATATCTTCATGTGTTTCTTGTTTTCATCTGATGAACCCAAACTATGCTTCATCACTGGCAGGACGACTAACAACTCCCATGAAACACTACAGGACATGTAAACTCACTCATGCCCTAAGACACAGTCACTGCTTTTGAAAAGAGCCCCGTTGACTGGTCCAGCATGGAGGGAATATCACACTAGATAAGTATACCGACTATCAGTCAACCAACAAAAGTGCAACACAAAGACAAAACATGTGCAACACTATTATGTAATGCCCTATCTACACATAAACGACTCAGTACCTATGCACAGATCATTCAGTGCATATGCATAGGACAAACGTAGAAGCAATGTTGAGGTAAGAAACCCGTATAACGCCCATGGATTCCTCATTGGTGTTTCTAGGAGACAGGAAGTAGCATCATTGTCAAACAAGAGCACACACACATACATGTATTAAGAAGGAGTATGATGAACCTTCACTACATGTACACGCTTCATTACAGCTACCCTCAAACACTGCCTCATGTTACTTTACACAGCACCAATAAGTCATCTATGTGTAGTAAGGATTAAGGTGTGGAAATGGTTGTCCATTTAACGGCACACAGGACCACAAAACGCCACGGTAGGAGATTTAATCCCTCACCATTGTTGTTCTTTGTCATCTCTGATAGATGCTCTGACAATGTGTAAATGAAAAGTAACAGAAATTTGTGACATTGGGTTTATGTTAATAAACACTTAACAGTCCACTACAAATGTTACATCCCTGTGGCTGCCACAATGCTACTGACAACACAAGCCCCAGTCCCATTCAGCTAGTCTTGTAACACAATCTACCAGGTATTAAACAAAACTCAGTTACTGTTTTGTATTTTTCCCCAAAACTGCACTGGACAGGATTGTACAAACAAATCAAAATGAGCCAAGTATTTGTATATGTTGATGACTGTCCAGAAATTAGTTCCAGAAAAGGAGATCAAAATATATAAAGAACATGATAAACATAACCAGCCCCCAACAATCAGTGGAAAATAAACTACAACACCAAACAAATTGACCAGTAAAGTCAACTATCCCTGCTCCGAAATACTACCAAACGTGTCTCACCATTAGCTTTCTTTGGTAACATTTCCATGGACTCATGTCCATCCAGATCCTGAGACAAGAGATTATATCTCCGCCTCCTTTTCACCTTCTTCCGTCTCCTATTCAAAGAATGAAATAAAAACAACATGATGAATTTAATACTTATTTCCATTATTCGCTTTGTTCTTCTTCCATTGGAAATAATAAAAACATATCCAGGCATGTGAACCAAATTGAAACAAAACAAGACTGGTGTGTTGAAAAACACGATTGCCCCACTAAAATAACCTCATACTTTGATAGTTAAACTTCTTAGACCAGTGCAAGTGAAGAATGTAATTTCTTATCATGAAGTTTGGACTTGACAAGTCCTTCTTAAGTTATTGCTTGGACAACATTTCTTTTGTTTTAGCCATAATGGCCTTAACATTTGACCAGGAGATTAAATATTCAGTTAAGAGTAAAATCTTAAACTGCATTTTCCCTCATTGCCAATAGATGCAAATAATAAGATGAAGAGTCATTCTATACTGACATCATTCTTTTATACAATGTATGTATATTTACAAATTTAAGTGTCAAGTGTCTCTCAATCAGTAACCTTACAATTTGATTGATCAACAAAAACCGAAACTACACATAATTCTCAGTGCCGCCCTCCCAAAGTTTATGGCCGCCCTGCCAAAGAAGTGGCCGCCCTGCTAAAATAATTGGCCGCCCTGCCAACAAAATGACAAATCATGGAACGAAAGCAACTTAAATGGCAGCGCCGAAGCTTCCTTCACACACAGACTATTTTTCGCCCTCACTTAATACGATCAAACGAGTAGCCGACGAGCCATGGCCAACTTCCAAACCGCAGCATTGGAATCGCGATCGTTCATTTCAGTATACAACGTACACTATGCACGATGCACGACGCACATAACCACATGGTTCTGACTGCCGAGTATCCACCGCACGTGCATCGGCCCGGGCCGCCCCACAACGTACATGTATAGTCCGCAACAGCAGGGTCCAAAGTCCAAGCTAACCAACATTCCGCATGCTGTGATTGGCCGTTGATGGCCGTTGTAATTACCATATTCATAAGAGAGCTTGGCTAGTCTCCAACGCAGTACACGTTCACGGGCCGAGTAAAGAATTGCCGCACAGTGTGCAGCACGCCTGCAGATTGGTACAATATATACAGCCATGGATTAAGGCTATTCAAACAACAACAACTTTTGCCGATAGAGGGCGATGCGGGGCAAAGTTCATGGAATTTTCTCAATTTGCGTTGTCGACCGGTCGTTGAGTCTCGATGATTTTATTGCAAACGAAGTTCTAAACAACTGATCCTAAAAAAATGAATCCATGAAAATGGTTGTTGATGGAAAAAGTATTATTTAGGGCAGAAATTAGGGGATAAGATCATCCAAAAATGCAATTTTTTAAACGTGTCTTTACAACGCATAGCCAGCTTTCTAAAAATAATAAAACCCTACACTGTGCAGCATATCCTGTGTGTATGTTTTCGGCGCGGCACACAAAGCAAAATGTATAATAAATTGTAGGTTTGAATTAGTTGTATGTAGTAGTTTTACAATAAGGTTGTTTGGACCGAAAAAGATGTCAATCATTCTCCTTAGATAGTGTCGGGGCTCGGGGGTTAATAACATTATTTTTACGAAAAGGAATATCTCAAATGTTTTTTGCTTTCCTGTCCGATGACGTCATATACCAACGGGCGCCATTTTGATGACGTCATATCGACGGGCGCCATTTTGATGATGTCATGCCGCCCTCCCCCCAAAAAAGTCTGTGCAGAGGTGACTTACCTTTTTATACAACATATACAGAGCCAGCAGAGACCACCCACTCCAATAGCTAGGAAACACACTACTATAATCACATATAAAATGCTCCAATCTGAAAACAAGCAAAGGGAATCAATTACAATAGTTTTGCTCAAACAAACTGGGATTATGTCAAAGTAATTGGTCTGTTTTCCCCAAGGCAATATAAAATGTGAAATTTATTGTATAGTGCAGGAGTAATGATTTTTGTCAACTATTAAACTCTGAATTATTGTAATTGAACACCTGACATCATGACGTGACAATGACAGTTTCACCTACATGTCATGTCATTGGATTACTCACCACAATTACTCTGTCCATCTCCAAGCCATGTCCTGAAGTAATTCTCCATCCAGAAACTTTCACAGACGCACAGCTTAGTATAAGGGTTACAAACACCATGGTTGGAACAGTTTCTCTGACAGACTACATGGAGGACACAGAGTAAGTCAAGAGTTAATAATAATAATAATAATAACAAGATATTTATAAAGCGCCAAATTGCCATAATGGCCTCAAAGCGCTAACTACAAAGGTAAAAATTTCCAAATTACAACATTACAATACAGAGGGTTTCCGAAGAATACAATTTAAAAAGACAATTACAAAAATTTGTTGAAGGCAGTTTAAAAATAAATCTGGACCAGCCAGTAAAAATTTGATACAATTCTACATTAACAGTTAAAAGGAAACTATATTCAATTAATTAAAATAATATTGCCTAAAAAGGTAGGTCTTCAAATACAGAGACACAGTACAAGGAATCAGTGTTTTTCACACATTATTTAAAGGAATTTAAGCTGTAAAAGAATGAAATTGCTACATGTAAGTAATATAGACATTATCAATCATTACCAAAGGTACAATTTGATTTATTTCAATCACTTTGTTAACATTTTGTTCCGTTTTGAAATTATTTTTGAAAAAATTCGCGTGCAAAACTTTCCATGCAATCAACGCCAAACCATATACATTACAAGTTGTATCATTTAATTGATCTGTTGTTATATTTAAAGCTTTAATTTAGCACAGCAAATATACAAATGTGCAGTCATTAGAAGGATAATGTTATCCTCTACAAAATAAACCAAACTTGAACACAACATAAGTTATGTTGTGACTTCTAGCTGTCCCTGTCCTGTTCAGTGAGTAAATGACTTTGTAAAGTTGTGTGCAAGTGCTAATAGGTTACAGCTAGTGCCATTGCTATTGGTGGGAGGGGTTGAATAGATGACTACTATCTTACTCATGGTGTCTACTTCTAGAACCCTAAACTTGAGCAGGTCAGTCTCGCTGGAAAGTTTCTTCTTGGTCAATATTCTGACCACAGTGGGGCCTGGTATTGCTCTATGGGATGTCGCATTGGTGGCATAGAAGACAACTTGCAATCTGTACACAGAAATAAATACAATGAAATGGTTGCATGAGTTCACCTTGGTGATTTCACTCCAAGGCTGTATCCCAAAACCAAATAGCTCTGAGTTCAGCTTCTATATATTACTTGAACAATCAGAACACTTGCGTCTTGTAAAGAGTACTTTAAATTACACAAGACTGCAGGAAATGACCACTGCAGGAATTCTTACTACACAAGACTCTGCTTAGCAGCTTCATCACCATGCAGTTAAACAGAGCTGGAAATCACATATCTGAGCATTGAACTCATTGTATAAAATAAATGCAACAGAAACGAGTAGCCTGACAGCAGTGAACATTTATTATCGATTGGGGATTAGTTTCTGAAACTCTCTCTCTCTCTCTCTCTCTCTCTCTACACAAGGCTCTGGCTAATGGGATAATACATCCACACATCAACTAAGAACACACATATCTCAACAAATAACATGAGAAAACAACAACTAACAACAGGCTGATTAAGGAAAATGGATTCAAAACTAACTGTTCATTTGGAGTGTGGAACACTTCTTGAATATTGACATCTTCATCACGGATAGACAATAACACGGCCAATGATCGCACCATGTCCACCTGCAAAAAAACACAGAATTTAGATTTACAAACCATCAGTTAGTGATAAAAGGAATCATTTCCTTTTCCTTCTGATGAACATGATCAGCCAATGAGAATATTACACTCCAACACCTCCAGTTTAATCCTCACACCTAAGTGGATGGAATTTTTTTAATGCAATTTGACAAGTTTTTCAAGACATCTTGAATCTTCATGAATGTGGACTGACCTTATCTTGTTGGGTGAACTTGGATACTTCTACATCAAATGTGATCTCAACTAAATTCAGCTTGTGTGGATCTGTGACAAAAACAACATGATTGTTAAACAATGAGGCTTTATTCCATCACTTCAGACTCTGACTTCAGATATCCACATAGCTATCCAGTCTGTCATTTTGAAGGTGAGGTCACAAGGAATACTTGCCTTATTCACAGTTGCAATTCATCTACACTTCCCTCTCACAGTAGCCGACATGCTACTTGCTTCATTATTAAATACCAATTGTCTAATAGTTAACACAAATATTTCATTCCTGACATCAAGAACAAAGAACTGGATGCAGCTTTCACAATGTAATCATAATAATTTAGAATACAATTTGATACTAAAGTGAAATTATCCCTGCAAACAGACAATAACAGTTTGCTTATAAGAAAGTTCAGTGGCATTGGTTGCACACACAGAATTGTCACTATTAGCTAGTAGCTTCAAATCATTAATTCCTGCTACACCTAAATACATTCCCCCATTGTCCCACCATTCAAAAGGAATTCCTTTGTCAGAAATGTACAGCGCTAATGAGATTTAGCAAGACATGTGACAGACCTACCTTTGGCAACAGTGACTACTACTGTATCTGTATTAGAAGCTCCTTTAGCGTCAGTTACATTGAGAGTAAAGTAATATGTACCAGCTACCAAACTCCTTAGCTTCAATACTGCCTCATGAGCTGTGTTGCCTATAGCAGACTGATACACAAACAAGATTAAACACATTCAATAGGACCATAGCTTACATTCAACATAACTCATCCTGACTGAGCTAATTACATGGTGCAGTTTTCAATCCTACATGCTCCATCATAATGGAAAGTCAATATGTCAAATGCCTTATGCATTGGCTTAGTTTTATCTCTATTTGGCTCTAAAGCTGACATGCTTTTGTGTGTAATTTAACCCTAATACCCTTTGCATCATTAATATGTGACTCTTGCAACAGAGCACAACATTTTCAATAAGGCACCCAGTCTTTCCAAAACATATGTAAAAGGCGAACTAAGAACTTAATAGTAACTTGCATAAATACATTTCATAAGGAACTTTTGATAACTGTTGGGAAAAGTGTAAAAATAGTGGGCGTGATAGTTGTTATAGTTGGTCAAACTTTCAAAGAAGATTTTGACTGAGTTTGTTTCGGGGCATTGTCAGTTTCACTATTATAAATAATAGAAATAATAGTAAAATAAGAGTTGGTTGAATTAATTGCATCTTGCAAAAGGTACATACCCCTGCAGCAGGGCTCTTAGGGTCTCTCTTCCATTCATAAGACACAATTCCTTTATCATCTGTAGACTCTGATCCATCTAATTCAACTACATCATTAGGAAGCTGGATGCCAATATCAAGTCCAGCATGAGCAACTGGTGGAATGTTTACCTCTGTCATAATAGATATAAACAAATAACTCAAAAGGGAAGTACAAAACTGGTGCAGGCTATAAGGAAGGTACAACAGTGGTTGAGGCTAGTTTGGAAGGAAGGCACAACAGTGGCTTAGGCTAGCTTGGAAGGAAGGCACAACAGTGGCTTAGGCTAGCTTGGAAGGAAGGCACAACAATGGATTAGGCTAGCTTGGAAAGAAGGCACAACAGTGGTTTAGGCTAGCTTGGAAAGAATGCACAACAGTGGCTTAGGCTAGCTTGGAAGGAAGGCACAACAGTGATTTAGGCTAGCTTGGAAGGAAGGAGCAACAGTGGTTTAGGCTAGCTTGGAAGGAAGGTACAACAGTGGATTAGGCTAGCTTGGAAGGAAGGCACAACAGTGGATTAGGCTAGCTTGGAAGGAAGGTACAACAGTGGATTAGGCTAGCTTGGAAGGAAGGCACAACAGTGGTTTAGGCTAGCTTGGAAGGAAGGCACAACAGTGGATTAGGCTAGCTTGGAAGGAAGGCACAACAGTGGATTAGGCTAGCTTAGAAAGGAAGGCACAACAGTGGATTAGGCTAGCTTAGAAAGGAAGGCACAACAGTGGATTAGGCTAGCTTGGAAGGAAGGAGCAACATTGGATTAGGCTAGCTTGGAAGGAAGGCACAACAGTGGTTTAGGCTAGCTTGGAAGGAAGGCACAACAGTGGATTAGGCTAGCTTGGAAGGAAGGCACAACAGTGGATTAGGCTAGCTTGGAAGGAAGGCACAACAGTGGTTTAGGCTAGCTTGGAAGGAAGGAGCAACAGTGGATTAGGCTAGCTTGGAAGGAAGGCACAACAGTGGTTTAGGCTAGCTTGGAAGGAAGGCACAACAGTGGATTAGGCTAGCTTGGAAGGAAGGCACAACAGTGGATTAGGCTAGCTTGGAAGGAAGGCACAACAGTGGCTTAGGCTAGCTTGGAAGGAAGGCACAATGGTGTTTTAGGAAAGTTTACCATTACCCTAAATGCATTTTTACAGCATTTGTGTTATGCAGATAATTCTTCAATTATGAATTTCATGTTATTTGCTTTTAGCCAAGCACACTCACTACCCACCTTTCTTTACAATAACATCTACAGTATCACTGTTTGTAGCACCCTGTTTGTCACCAACAGTCAGTTTAAAGAGGTAGTGACCTGCCATTAGTCCAGACACAGTAGCCACAACTTCATCAGCATCAGTAATCTCTGGTTCATTTGGTCCACTGCAGAGATACATCAAAGTGTGAAGGATTATTGAAATGTCTGACCTTCATGCCTAATCAACAAATCAATAGAGCTCCAGGTAGTGCCCACATGTGTCCAATGTTGTCATGAGAGCTTGATCTAGAGCCAAAGATTTGGATTAATATTGAGCAAAATTTTGTCAGAAAACTGAATAATGATCAACAATCCCGTCCAAGGATTATGTTGTTGATTTGTTGATGTCACTAACAAGCCCTGGAGGTGCATAGACATCCACTAGTACCTGCATTGCCAGTCAATAGGTGTATGATAGTTCCCTTACCTAACTTTCTCCCAGTGATATGTAGTGATGCCAAGATCATCTTTGCTATCCGAGGCATCTAGTGTAGTTGAATCATCTGGTAATGACAGTTCCTTATCTGGACCAGCATCTGCTGTAGGAGGTGTATTATTCTCTGGGGAAAAAACAAAAGATGGAAAATACTTCAGGAAAAAAACTTAAAATCAAACAGTAACAAATTGTGGAAATAAAATGGAAAGTTGTCATTTATGTTTTGTTTATTTGTTAATAATTACTTCCTGATCAATCAGTTCAATCGTTCTTCCACCAAGTCTAGTTTTGGACGGCCTTTAAAAGAGGAAGTGAATTAATTTTGAATCAGGTGTAATAAATGGGAGACTTTAAGATACAAGGTAACAGCAAACACACCTATTACTGTTTGAATGAGTTTATGAGCCAAGGACAGAGCATCTGTGTTCAACTCCTTACATGTTCTGATTAGGAGCTATCCAAAGTCCATCAAAATATTCCTCTACATGTATAAGATTAACTCAATATATTTGGACTAAGAGTGGGTGACTCAGGGATACAGTATCAAATCTATCAAATTCAAATAAAGTCATCCACTGGATTATGGAGGATTTAGGAGTTTAAGAGTGTTTACTGGTAAGAATCAAGCAGCAGACAAACACCAATCATCTGGGGAAACTTTTCCCTTCTTTGAAGAGAAAACAATAAAATTTCATGTACCAAACACTTGTTTACCAAAAAAACATGGAATTTTAATCTGTATACAAATTTAGGAAAAGAATGTACAATAAGTGACTGCTACTAATATTAGATGATGTTATTTCCTCTATATTTTCTTTCTGCGATTACTGTGACCATAGCTGCTGCCGGTAACAAGACATACCTGGTTTGACTATGACTGTAGCCTCATCATAGTCTTTCTGATTCTTAGAGTCTTTAAGGGTTAGCCTGAAGACATAGGTCCCTTCTTCAAGATTATTCAGATGCAATACGGCTGAAGAAGAACCCTGGACAATCAAATCAATTCCTCATATATGAACCTTACAAACATTATCCACAAGCAAAAGTTATGCAAAATGAAATAAGCCGTTACAAAACCGTTTTGCTCTGGCTTTATTGGAGCAGGTTTCAAAGTACAAACAAACAAAGAAAATAATAAATACAATTTATAAAAACTTGCGCACTTTTCAAATACAACTTTTAGTGTGAATCAGACCTTATTAAAGATATGCAAGTGAACACTTCCTAATCACATGCTGAAATAACATGAATGGTTTTGTTACTTCATGCTCTAAAACAGATACATTGTAGTAAGACGATTGTTAAAATGAACCTTACCGACATGTCAGCTACAGGGCCTGAAACTTTGGACCACTCATAAGCCACATCAGGGTGATCATCAAAGCTACTATTACCATAGAGAATAGCTGAGTTGACTGGTAGCTTGATGATTACATCCTTACCAGCTTTAGCAACAGGAGGATTGTCAGTCTCTATTTTAGAGATCACAAAAATAAATCAAAAATCTTGGAGCAGAAACTTTGATGTATCAAATGCCAAGACCCCATGCACTCCAAACTATACAAATATGAGCATATGCAGATATGTTGGCAACTGGGAAGAGGGAAGCACTTTGAGATTTACCCCTGGCAATCAAGGAGTGATTGGTCTCATGAAACAGCAGCTCCTCTCAGAACCAGCACCCTTTATCAAGACAAATGCTTCCAAGTTCTACTTCATATAAATAGGACTCCATCAAAACCCATGTATGGAGGAAAAACACCTACAGTTAGCAGTTTTGGAATCTTGTTGAAAAAGTTCAAACTTCTTTCGAGTCTAAATTGGAAGAAAAATAGGTTTCTCTCCTGAATCAGAGTGACTGCCTCTTTGAATTTTACTGAAGAACAGTTAGTTTCAATCAGAGTCAAGGATTTGACATTTGCTGGAAGATACTGTGAAAATACCCATGATAATCCGGCTATGGACTTATACTTGTTCAAGTTAACATATCAAAAGGCCTTTGCTTATACTGTTTGTTACGCTGATACTGACCGATCAGTTTGGTATACGGGGGAGTCTTTTGTTTGGTTAGTGCTGAGGACAGTTGGCCAAAGGTCATTATTAAGGACTTCCCTTAAAGCATTGAGCTAATCACATGCATTCCATTAGCATTGGTTTATATTGAAGCTGGTTGTACTGGGAGTAATGACAACTGTACACTGACACAACAATATTGTAGAATCTCAGACGATACTTGCCTTCTTTGACTGTCACATTGGCCAGTGCCGAGTCGGTTGCACCATCAGCATCAGTAACCGTTAAACTACAATCCAAAATATTAACAGGGATAAACAGTGCAGATTTTGATAAATATGATGTTCTTGTTGTACCACTGATAATGAAAAATCCACATGAAATGTTTGCAGTTCTCTAAACGATGTACATGTAGGTGGGACTTTATATGTATAAATCCATTGTTACCAAAAGTACCCACATACCTTACTCCTTTAATATCAATGAGAGGTACGAAGCATGCATGTTTCACTTAATGACTGTTTCATTCTGATTATCCTCTAGCAAACTTCCATCGCTGTTGCTGATTGGTCAATAAAAGTGAAATTTATTCTAATGTCTCATTTCTAAACTCAACATTGCATCTTGAACTTTGAACACAATGAGCATGTTTATGTGTTTATACTACAATGCGCTTCTTGATGGTTGTAAAAATCAAGAACTTAACAGTTTATCAGCACAGTACATCCCCAAGACTAACTTAAAGTTCAACCTTTTCAAAAATATGACATTTATGTTATTTTACATCTATTTGTGAAAACCATCAGGAACAATAAAAACACCTGCATGAGGTTGAGACCTGAACAAAATTCATAAAACAGTTTGGTTTTGTGTCATTCTTTTCATTAGAATTCATTATGTATCATTATTCATAATGCATTCCCCTGTTATACACAGCCAGTACTGACCTGATGACATAGGAGCCTGGTACAAGGTCAGTCAGTTTTAAGGTCTGGGTATCTCCAGTGATCTTCTGTTCCCTGACAGGGCCCTCTATTTCCTCCCACTGATAACTCACAATCTTATCATCATCAGTGCTATCTGTTTTGGGTGAAGATTTGAACAAAAAGGACAACAATTCAAACTCTACACAATGTGGGATCTCTACAAGAAAAGGATTATGAACATGGACAACAATCCAACCTTGAGAGCAACTGAGAGACACTTAATGTTTATGAAAGGGCTCATGGGGAAGACAAAGAATGAATAAACGAAGATTATAGACAAGGATGGCTCTTGAAACATTTTGATGAAAACATTAATAAGCAGGCAACAGGTTGCAGTGGGTGAACAAAACCGACCTAAAAATCAAAAACAAAGAGACATAGCAAAATTGAATTTCAGAATATCTATAACATTATTGTTGTTGAGAATATCATTGTCACCAATGAAACCATGACTTAAAAACATAAAAACTAAAAACTTTCTCATAAAATGTTCCGGGATTGTTTGTTCTCAAGAAAATGTGGCTTTTGTTTACCAAGAATCGGCCAAACCTTGGGAGTAAGCCACAGCTGATAATCGGCCATGGCATCCAAGAATCTCAGACTTAGATTGTACATTCCTTGCCGAATAGAATGATGGTAGCCTAACAATTTGTCATGATCCTTGCTTGTCCAACAAACAGACAATGGTCTGGAACTAGGGATTACACAATAACCCCGTAAAAAAAAGGGAGATTTGGAGCATGAAATTCCAGTACCCTTTACCTATTTGTTACAGAGCAAACAACGCATAACAGTCCGTGCATGCACTGTACATGCTACACAACTGAATTCCAAAGTGTGTTTACACGTCTGCGGAAAGCGGCCCTGGACATGTTTTTTCAAACGTGTCTATCAGACTTCCATTTGCATGTCCAGAAAAATGGTTCTTCTAGACACGTCTTCCGGTGGTTAAGTAGCTTATGAGAACTTACCTGCACCATCCAGAAATGTGTCTGGGTTGGGCAGAAAGACATCTTGACTTGTAGGATTGATAACAGCCTTAGGTGGCTGATTGACCCGAGGTGGTGGAAGGACCGTCACATTCACTGTAGCTGAACCATTTGAACCATCACCTTGAACTTCAACTTTAAACCTAAAGACTCCAGCTGAGAGCTGCAACAAAAATATTAAGGAATATGAACTCCCAAAGAGTTATATGATAAGTCCAGCATAAGAAGTTATATCATACTGCACATATTGCTTAGTTTGCAAGAGGTGGGGAGAAAAGTGGAGAATTTAAAAACTAAACAAATCATTAGCTGGTCTTACCTTGTCTTACCTTAACCGTGTACAAAATATACAATTATTTGATAGTATTATGCAACTCATTTGTGCTTTAAATGAAAAGAAGCTGAAATCTCACAGTAACATGAACCGCCTACTTGAACTGAGAATCCTGCTGAGGAATCTTCTTACCCCTGCAAGTTGCAACTGTTTGGAGTGTTCCCCAACCATCTCCCCTTTCTTTCCCCCATTAGGGCCATCCACGACCTGCCACGCATAGCTGTAGTCTTTGCCACTGGGTTGGGTATCTGGGACAACATAGGCAAAGAGAGTAACATGATCTCCATCCGGAAGTTGCAGGGTTTTTTCCTCACCAGCAGAAACAGTAAGTTTTGTCACTGGAAGAGAAAGAAAAAACTAAATATCTGCTTTGGTGCTCATCAGGAAAAAATAACAGACAAATTAGAATCCACAAGCTTGTTTTCAATATGGTGCCTGTGACATGCCTGTTAAATCAGTTTAAAAGAAGACAATTTCATACCTGGTTGTATTGTTGTTTGTGGCTTAGGGGTCGTCACAACCTCAGACATCTTTGGAGTAGTAATCAGTTCCACTGCCGGCAGATCCTTTTCTGTAAGTGTGTCCAACCCTTTGTCACCTTTTGCATTACCCTCTGTGTCACTGTGTATTGTGTTCATGTCACTATGTGTCTGGGTTTCTGGTTGTGGAGATGATATCCAATCAGACTTTGGAAGATCTTCACTTTCCGTGGTATTGTTAGGTTCCGTTTTATTCTCTAGATAAAGAAAAACCACAGTCAAATCAAAGTTACATGTGTTTATGTACAATGACCTGTACACTCCACCTGAAACCCTCCAGGGGTCTGGGTACGGCCTGTTCCATAGTAATACAAGTCCTCAGTCTACTTTAAGCATGAAAAGCCAATATTGAATCAAATATGAACAAGTAGTTAATTACAGAGGATTGAGGTGTACAACAGACCTACATTTAGCAATAAACAAAACTACAGTCTTTTCTCTTTCACCCTGTGTTTGGGTACATTGATTTGAGTGGGATTATATTAAAATACACATTACGCATTGATGTCACTGTCAAAAGTCCCTCAAGATTGGGTAAATATATTGACCGTTTCTCAATGCATTAAAGGTACTGACCAAACTTGTAGTACATTTTGTTACCTTTGAAACTGTCATCAAATAAAGTATAAACTTCTGTTTTAAAATACATGCAGGTTTAAAGGAATCAACCTCATGTTTGACTTCTTCCGCAAAACAAAACTGTAGTGTAGAATGTGCAGGAAGTGATCCCAGTGTAATTTATCAGCCTTCATAATCACCAGTAAAGGGTGCTGTAGAAATAACCTCAAAATGTGAACTGATATCCAAAAATACTTCCCAAGTTGCACAATGTTCTTTCCTATTAGAGCATCCTCATGTGATTAGCATAAGAGTCACTCCATTGTACCTTGGTGCCCCATCACGTCTTCTGTGTTCTCGTCTGGCAGTACTAACTCTTCCCCAGGGTGTGACCCCACTACATCTACCCCAGAAATCCCCCCAACATCAGCTGCATCAGTTTGGCCCTCTGGTGGTGCTTGTTTTTCTGTAATTGGAGTGCTAGGTTTTTCACTTGGGATATCTGTTCCATTGGAGGAAATTGTGCCGGGGGTTGTCTGAGTGGATGTGTCAGGTGTTACAGGGATGTGTTCCATGGATTGGGGTGACAGATTGGTGGATGGGCTGATGGACTCCCCTGGATGGATGGATGAATGAAGTTTGACAAGTTATAAATAAATTATTACAGGTAGAAATATTACAGGTAGTGCTAATTTGCAAAACATTGTGCTCATGCAAAAGTCCATGCAGAATTCCATGCAGAAGTATGTTTATTGCCTTTCGCAGAAACAAAAACAAAAACAAAATCAACTTGGCCATGCAGGAGAGAAGCAATTCATCACCATATCTACTCATTAAGGTCACAGGTCAAATGACTTTTCACTGTGCCCTCATTAAGGTCATAGGTCAAATGACTTTTCACCATATTTACTCATTAAGGTCATAGGTCACATGATTCTTCACCATATGTACTCACTAAGGTCATAGGTTTTATGTCTCTTGATATCAGTCTGGTGTGTCATCAAGTGACTATTAATAAATAGTCAGTGTTGGACCATTAAGGTTACCTCAATGATTGCTGGATATAAACCTACTGTGTACATGTACATGTAGGTTTACATGCATGTACATCAATGGTGTTCCAAGCCCTCCAAGTACATAAACATACATAAATCAATGGGATAGTGGAGAATACTTAGTATCTAGAATTTATCTAGAATTCTGTGTTTAGGCTACCCTTTATAATCTTTCCAATTACAACCAAATGTGGAATGTTTTCATCATACAAAAACTGTTATTTTCCTCCTGAATGAGAGATAATGATAGATAATGAACACATGGGCATTGTCCACAGAGCTGCAGGTTTTACACAGTGTTTCAAACCATGTACTGCACATGTACACTTATTAAAATAAGTGAATTGATCAGAATAATTTTTCAATTTGTTCCAACTTGTATTTTGTAACAATAGAAGACCAATATTATAGAGTTGGTTCTACCGACGTCATCAGCATTGTATTTTGCTTGTCAGAGCACAGCAATTTTAATGACTAACAGCACAGTTGTTCAAAGTGTGGCTGAGTTGGCTTCAGCGATTATGCAATTGAGTTAACATATGGCTCCTATCAAATCAGTTTGAGCTTATAATGCGTGATCTAGGCTGTAGATCTCATACATGTACATGTACATGTACATAACAATTCAGTCTAAATTTAAATAATTGCTTGTAAGGAAATTTAAAACTGGGAACCAAAATAAGATGGATTTATTATTAACTTCTAATTAAAATGTGATTGTATTTATTATTAAATAATGTGCTTTTCAAATCAACTGTCTTTTTGGCAATTAATTATGAAGTGTTGAAAATTTTCACTACTATTATTTAAAGGGAAACAGATGAGTATGAAAAGCAGAAACTGCATTAAAGACTGATGACATGTCATTCTACGAATGTATAGTCCAGATCAACTGTCATGACTCGGCACAATTCTCAACTTGTGTAGTCTTCAAGCATACATGTATTTCATGAGTAAAGCGTGAATACGTTGTGGGTACATGTACATGTATTGTGTTTGTGGTACATTCATACTCCATTTGATTCAAATACTCATCACACAGGAACATGACATCATCAAGACTGGAAATGTTTAATTTCACACACACATCAAACCTGAAAATTGGCTTTCTAGTTTCCTTTAATACTGTTTGAAGGTAAGGTACAACATTGATAATTTTTGTGTAAGTTTAAAGGTTGAACATTCTTACTGAAATACTGTGGACCTACATGTAATGCACATGTAGGTTTAAGATTACCGTAAGAGCTTTCGGGTCATCAAGGTTTTGATCATGCTAGGAACAAAATCATAACAAGGAGGCTGGCCCTTGTGCATGTGATTCTGTCAACATCTCACTTTTCATACCATTACACGTTTGGCACTAATAGTGGTGAAATTTCTCAGGCTAACCTCTTGAATCTTAATGGCATCATGTACATTTATGTGTCCATGACTCATGAAGAAAATTTTGTTATGAAAGTTTTCTCATGAAGAACTGTTGTAGCCTTACCTACCATGTACTGTTTAAATTGGACTTTGAATTTGAATTCTTTGTTCCAGTTCCTACTAACAACCCTGCCCCAAGCATATGCAACCTTTCCTTTTAACACATAAAGACATTCATTAACCTTCAAGGTACTCTTTGCTACACATGTCCAGCTCCTGTGACCTGTGGTACCCATCTTCACACAGACAAATACCCTCTGAGTATTGTCCCAGTCCAAAGCAGTACTCCAATGTTTCACACTCCTGATCTGACTTACAGAACCTTAAGTTTTCCCTCCAGGAATTGTGATCCTCATGATCACTGTCCAGATTATCTCCATCTGCATTGAATGGAGCGTAGGAATCGCTTGGGTCTTGATTACCATAGAAACGGTTGCTTGTGGTATCCAAATGGCCTAGGAGGATTGGGGTGGAATGAGGAAAGGGAGGGTGGCATGCAAGCAAAAAAACAACAACAACCAGTAGACAAAAAGAAATGGTTATGGCTGTAAAAAACATCAAACCAATTATGTAAGCATATTAAGCATGTCAGGATAAGCAGCATTAAGCTGATTAGCACTGGTTAAAAACGGTCAACATTTCCGAATTAGTGTACACAGAGAAGGCAAGTTTTCAAGATCCATTGGAAATATTTGAAAACCAAAGCATCATGACTGAGTAACTTCTTTCAATTCCACGTATGTATCAATTGTGTCAGAATATTGTCTGCAGAATCTAATCAGAAAATCAAATGACAAACCATTTCAACATAGTACATATTCACTATACCATAGAGCAAGCAACATGACATTGTGCTGTACATGGCATGTGTATGTATGTAATAACTAAAAAACAAAACTTTGCTAAATATTTTCATGGTACTTGTAGCCTACATGTACATGTACATGTAGTTAAATCTCCAGGCCGATTCACAACCGGCAATTTGAGGGTCATTATGTCTCGTTGTTTTTTCCATTGGGGTTAGCATGTAGGCCTACAGTGTACATGAATACTATTTTACATGTCGATGATTTTATTATCCAGTCTGGTGATGATATGACTGCACTGTGCAAACTTTTACATGCAATTCTGTCATTCTTTGATCTACTGTTTCAATTAAGAATGTCTAAATTTGTACTTTTGCTCTTAGTTACATGTAGCAGCCATGAGCTCTATATGTGTTGGCTCAAATGAAAGAAAACCATTCTCTGCTCTACTACAAGAATGCTGACAATTGTTAACAAGTCAATTCAAAACCTTTCAACCTGGTCACCTGTGTCTCTTTTCCTTCCCTCCCTCCCATGCCATTAAATGAGTCTCAATCTACATGTAGAAAACCCAAGGATGTCCAGTGACTACAAGTATATAACCACCCTCACTGAAGGAAGTTGTGGTAGCACCATGAAATATCTTTTCAAATGTTACTATTTACACCATGCAGTCTGGTCTGAGAAAGACAAAACATGTATGACCACTTCAAATGTTACTATTTACACCATGCAGTCTGGTCTGAGAAAGACAAAACATGTATGACCACCATGAGCAGGTACCAGTCTCAATGGCCTCATCAGTGACCACCATGAGCAGGTATTGTACCAGTCTCAATGGCCTCAGTGACCACCATGAGCAGGTACCAGTCTCAATGGCCTCAAGAGACCACCATGAGCAGGTACCAGTCTCAATGGCCTCAGTGACCACCATGAGCAGGTACCAGTCTCAATGGCCTCAGTGACCACCATGAGCAGGTACCAGTCTCAATGGCCTCAGTGACCACCATGAGCAGGTACCAGTCTCAATGGCCTCAGTGACCACCATGAGCAGGTACCAGTCTCAATGGCCTCAGTGACCACAATGAGCAGGTACCAGTCTCAATGGTCTCAGTGACCACCATGAGGTACCAGTCTCAATGGCCTCAGTGACCACCATGAGCTGGTACCAGCCTCAATGGCCTCAGTGACCACCATGAGCTGGTACCGGTCTCAATGGTCTCAGTGACCACCATGAGCAAGTACCAGCATCAATGACCATAATGCATCTTAAGTTTAGGACACTTTGATGATGCTTACCAGAACTTCCTTATTGTCTACACATGCAAAGCAACCAAGTCACAGTTCCATTGAGTAATGGTGGTACATGGATGGGAGGGGAAGGGTGGACACAACTGGTCAAGGTGCATTTTTCTCTCGTTATTTAAGGAAGCAGAGAATAAAATCATGCAAAATGTTTAGCCAAGTGCATGTATGTAATATGTAACAATGCACATGTTAGTGTTATTTTGTGTACAGCTTCAATCATGGGTGTACTTTTAATACCACATATGAACGATGACAAAACTTTACATAAAAGTTATCAATCTTTGTTGAAAGAGAAAAGGATAATGGATGACTTTTAAGACGACAGCAGAACAGAATAAGTAATGTTGTACTTGTGAGTTTGCTTTGAATTACAAAATGCAGACGTGATGCACAGCATTGGTCTTTGTGACAGTGCATTAATACCAACCCTATAGTTTCAGGAAAAACTTCAATAAATGTAAAAAAGATTTAAGCAATTCTAATTTTGTTCAATATGTTAGGTAAACTGTAGTTTTTCCAGACAGACTTCTAGCGCATGACTGTTACATAATTGTTACATTAGAAAGCTTACATTCATCTAAATAGAATCTTGAAAGTTTCCCATTTTTCTTTGCGTCATTCCAAATCCAATGCTAGTTTTTAAATTTTTCTTTTCAATCTGCTGTTCATAAAAGGATCCAAAGTAACCCATGATGGAAGTATGGAACCTGTACTCCATGTACTATAATTGCACTATGTATTATATAACAGATCAAACTCTACCAATCCAAAGTGTTACAAACAACAAAAATTATCAAATGTGAGTTAAAAGATGGCAACAGGTATCAGGATAATTAACTTACTCTTACTCCTTTTTACACGTAGTTTCCCAAGAATTGTGTTGCTGGGAACTAAAAATGAGCAATATAAAAGACTGCTATCAAGTATCATACACAGAAACTCAACTTTGCTGAGAATTAAATAAGATGAATGTGTATTTCAACAGTACTCAATGAAATTCAAATAAAAAAGAACCCGATGTAAGTTTTTAAAAAGTTTTCACAAATAAAAGATATGTGGTTAATTGTATAAATCAGACTTAAGTTAAACCAAAATATTGTACATAACTGTATACTATACATTTTAAATACTTACATGTAATAAATGTACAGGGCAAGTGGTCATTGTGGCATTGAACGTTATATACCACTTTTCACTAATTGAATAAAAGTCTGTAGTGCTCAAAAAGTCAGTCTTCAAGTAAAGCCCACACAGAACTACCATGTAATGTAGCGCTTGACAACAGGGCCTGATATCTAGACAAATTGTTGAATGAAACTAGTGTATTCATGTAGTTTCACATTACAGGGCTACCCTTCTTACATGACGTTCTAAGTTGTGGAGAATGTTTTATGGATTTTTAGGTTCTGGCTTGTCATATTTTATTCATTTATTAATATTAATCAATATTATTTGTTTTCTTCTTCAAACAATCATGGTCTTTATCTAAGCTTGTTTTTTTATGCTCTTGTGCATGGTACAAAGTACTTAACACATCCAACCAAACTTGGATTCATTCACCCTTTCTCTGTATAGCATTACAGATCTAATCTTATCTGAAATCTCCCTACAGATGTCCGTTAACATGTCCAGGTTTTGAATGCAATACGCTCATTATTTATTGACAGCCATGTGTCTGATGTACAATGAACTAAACTTCTTGAGAAGCCACTTACTGTTGATAGGCTTAATAGGCTTGAAGATTATGAAGATGTCCCATATCGAACACTAGCAATTCAACTGCTTCATGGTATTAAATACACCATAATGTAACAGCTGGACAGTCTAGGGAGTAAATTACTATGGAGCAATTTACTATGGAGCACATGTGGGGAAAACAAATTAGGGGAATAACGAAAAGAGGTCAAGGGGACAAAATGTTGGACAAAATGTTTACTTGATGTATTTTTTTAGACTAAGATGATAATACAAGCTGATGGCAATAAGAGGCAGAGTGCAAGATTGATAATCAGAAGCACGTAAAACTAACATTCTTCTGCAGTTGGTTCAAACTGTACCCAATATTTATAATTCTCCCATTCTTCACTCAAAGCAAGTACATACATGTATAGCATTGTGAGCTTGGTGGAAATAGTGATTAATTTATCCAAAATGCATACAAATATCAGAATGTCCAAAAAATGTTGTGTTAGAACTTGATCAATCTCTCACCACCACTTACAAGTTACATGTAATTGTTCAACTCAAGGGAGAAAACATTCAAGGCTCCCTCATAAAACTAAATCTGAAGTTCTTTTTGAACGTTTCCAAATTAACTTAGTATATTTACACGTTCCCCTGGCCTTACCTGATTCACAGTGATTTGTCACTGGGTTCTTTGTCATTCCATTGTCACATTCACACTGGTAAGTCAATGTGTTGCAATGTTCCAAAACTGGACAAGTGTCCCATTTTGCATGAGGGTCACAATGAATACTTGAATCTGTATTAAGATAAAAAGATAAAGCAACTAGGATTCAAAATGGTTTATGAAAGTCGGACATCTTCTACATCTACTTAAAAGACAACTTTGTTCATTAACACATACATGTAATATGTGGGTAAGATCAAGGATTTCTCATTATAGATATGTACATGTGTACACTACACACATTATTACGGAGACCAGACAACTCGTCAGTCGGACAACTCGTCCGTTCGGACAACTCGACGGTTCAGACAACTCGACGGTTCGGACAATTCGACGGATGATTTATTCAACCGTCAGACAACTCGACTTGGGGTCAAGACAAGTCGACGGATGGCCGTGACGGGGGCTCAGCACGGGGCAGGTTGGGTGAAGAGCGGCCGGGTGGGGGGTGGGGGTGCACGAGCGTCCCCCGGGGGTGGGGTATGGTGGGTAGTCGACGGATGGATACTTGTTTATTTTTTACCATTACCATTTTCATTATGAGTTGTTGTTGTTGGTAGTAATAAAGTAAAGTAAAGATGCAATATCCTCAGCGTGAAGTCTTGGCTCAGCACGGGGCGGGAGGGGTGAAGAGCGGCCTCGGCGAAAGGGGAGGCCGTGTACTGACTTGGTGCATGCACGGGCGTCCCCCGGGGGTGGGGTGTGGTGGTTGTGTTGTTATTGTTGTTACTTATAAAAATAATGTTTTTTCAATGTTTTTTAACCTGTTTCTGATTATGTAAAAATTGGAAGGGTATACATTTTTTAAACAGAACCTGAAAGCCAGAGGTTATCGGCTTATAACTAACAAAGTAATTGTATAGGGCAAGATTTAATCAATAATGCTCCATTCCCGATGCAACATTCACATAATCACATTCTTTTGTTAACATCCAAATTATACAACCATATTCAATTCCAATTCAGCTACACATTTATGATTGATTTGAACAATATGTATATTATTTTACAGGTTTTCTGGTCAGGGTTCGTGTCGGCTTATTATTATATTCGCAATGGTTTTCGTTGTGACAGACCTGTATGTTTTTGCCGAATATATCAAGGGTGAGCCACTCATTTGTGTTTGGCAGAGTGAGGCCGCGAGGAAGTCTAAATGTACCAATATATATCTTAACTCTTTTCTACCACATTCTATTCGTATTTTAACGGCAGCCAGTAAAATTCCCCGATGTTCTTTCTTTTTGTTGTCTTTAATGAAGTACATGTTTGAATATGCCCTTGTGTAAATACAGTTTTAAATATACAGCATTATTCATATTAACGTATTTTTACAAATGTTTTTTACGGTTATGAGCATGTTCGGCAAATCAAAATACTATTCTAAGGACAACAAACATTTAATTGAATTGATTTGTAAATTTTTCTTAGCAAGAACATGTTTTCATGTATTAATTTCGGACAATCTTCAGTCGCTGGTGTACAATCTTCATTTGCGGAAGTGTGTGATTCTAAAAGAAGATACGGGGAATACGGGTATCCATAGTCTTGTCTTAAATCATTTTTCCCCCTATGGTTCAAGGTCAGGATTTGTATGAGTGAAATCCTGACCCTTAGGTAAATTGTTCCTTTAGTAAAGGAAATTAAGATAATAATTTTAGTGTGTCATCTGTATCATCAATGAACCCAGAATATTGTAAAATTTGATTTGGACTGTTGAGAGGGTGGAGTTGGTTGGACTCTGATTTAGTTTGGCATCCTTTTGTCTGCGGCAGCCGTGGGCACTCAAAAGAGTTAACACCCACGGCAGTCCTTTGAGGTTGACGGAGTTAACTGGTAATTGTTAGCTGCAATACTCGTTGAACTTCCTAGGAACTCCTTTAATATCAAATTAGCCTCTAAATATTTTTTGGGTGAAATTTCCGTATCCTGACACCACTTATTTATTCACTAATTTTTATACAAAAATAATATATCATTTGATTTTGGGTAATAAATAATGATAATAATAAACAATGCTTATGATAAAGCATCTTAAATCCATGACTGGACCCCAAGGCATTGTACAAAATTAAAATAGCACAAAACAAGAGGCAGAAATAATCACAGACCAGAGCATAAGTTCCCTAACAAATTTTTGGAATATCAACTGAGCAAAAAATAATGAAAAGCCACTAATTATGCTTCCCACAATATAAACATTACATTAAATACAATTACTACTTTATTTCGTAAGGAATGAAAAAGTGCTGGCAGGATACGGGAACTTTTCAAAATAATTAATTTCGCAGGACTTAATTTGTCTTTTAGCAAGTGTAGAAATGGGCTCCATGTTCTCGCTTTACAGCACTACAGAGTACAGACCTGCCGCCGACGGCCGCGCACACCAAGCCGCACACGGCGGAGATCCATCTGCTGCGTGCGATGCACGCCTCTAGAGAACAGAGGGCTACGAAAAGAGCTCTAAACACCCGATTGTCACTCTCCCGGCCGTGCATCCAGCCAAAGAGAACGGAATACTTACTTGAGGTTCGCGCAAAAATTATAGAATCGCAGGATTTATACAGGAAATTCGTGTAAACATTTCAGAAACGGAGGTCAGCCGCTCAACCGTCGACTTCTCTTGGCCATCCGTCGAGTTGTCTCAAAGTCGAGTTGTCTGAACCGTCGAGTTGTCCGAAGGGTCGAGTTGTCTGAACCGTCAAGTTGTCCGAACGGACGAGTTGTCCGACGGACGAGTTGTCTGACATCCATTATTACTACTGTACACTACATTTAAGTATGTTTAAAACCTTCCTTTCCTCAAGTTTATTTTGCCTTCTCTTTGATAGCTTTTTTTAATAAATGGCCTTTAATGAAAACAGTACTGTACACTGCAAATTGGAAAAATAGGATTAGTACATTTCCTTTTTGAGTGCTAACTGTACTTTTAGTGAACAATAGTCTTCTAAGTTAGAAAATTGAGCATAGAGAGTATACTAAGCATGTACTTTAAAGATTTTGAAGTACATAGGGGGCCTACATGTACTACTACATAAAAAGAACACTGTATGGATTGAAGTGTAATAGCCCTGAGTCTGGACACTTAACGAAATTAACTAAAAACATTGGCCACATAAAAAAATGTAAAGTTATGAACATCCAGTTTCGAGCATCATTTTTTACGGCTTCTTAGTGACATTCAGAACAATTTGACGGTATTAGCATGATGTTTTCAAAAACTTACAAACTTATTGAAAATGAGGTTAGGAAAATTGATGGACAATGAAAAAAAGACGTTGCTGGAAATTTGAAACACGGATTACTCTTAATTGTTGACCAGGTATCGCAGCCATCATTGTTATAAAGTAATCCTTATTTAAACGTGTTCTCATCTAATTTTTTTTTCAAATTTGTTGAATGTTTGAAACTTTGGTTAATACATGTATGCTTCTTATCGCTGACAATTTCAATGGACACAAATTACGCTCATGAGTTTGCAAATTAAAAGAAAACAATATTTTTAATCAATTGTTAGGTTTTGCTTTTCTCTTACTGGGGAAGTATTTGTCAATAGCCCCCCACTACCTGCTCATGCAAAAGAAAAATATACCCCTGCAAATATGAAAATTTTATCATTTATACCTCTAAGTGGTCGTGGAAGTCTGTTAAAAATGCTGACATTCGAGACTCCAAATCTTTTACCTTGATTTAGTTGAAAGGCATTGGTGGTCAATGTTGTTCAAGATAACGTACAGGTACCTCAAACAAAACCAACAGCTGTTGAGCAGCACTGGCACCAGCAGAAACAGCCAACACACAATGTGTTTTAAAAATCAAGAGCTACATGTATTACACAGGGACCTCATTTTAATGCAGTGCAGTGCACATCACACATTGGTTTATACTACTGTACAAATCAAACATTGTATCCCAACGGCTAAAATGTGTACATGATACAGCAAAATTCATGAGAAATAAAAAGTTGCAAAAAACAAGAAAGATTACATTAGGGATAAAGAAATCAAATAAAAACAAAAGTATACAAAATTTAGCAAGATATATGTAACATTAAAGAATACCTGAGAAAAATGAGACCAAACAGCCAACTTATGGATTGAGCAAATTAACTACATGTAGGGAGGGAATTACAGCTGTTTTAGTTTGTCCTCCATTTAAGTGAACAGAGTTTGGAAGAGTTTCTCAAGTTGTTATTTCAAAGGGGAGGGAGCCAGTGTATTCTTTTTACCCCTCAAAAAGTAAACAGTATTGACTATCATTAATATTGATGATTTTATGTTTTGTGATTTTCTATAGACAAGCACCTGCTCATATTTATTATGAAGCTGGTTAATTGATTGTTTAGCCTTGTGTTATTGGTAACATCTGCTTATTGTTACAAATCCCCTCCTTTAATTACTACTACTGTGTTATAGATGCACACCTATATAATACAAATGTATAATGATGAGTGCAGCATTCTATAGAGTACAATGAACACACAGCACATGAAAAAAAACATAATTTTCTTATTCATCAGTGTTCATGGACATTGCAGATCGGATTTTTTTGTTTACGTGCATTTATTTATAGGTGGATTTGCCTGAAAATGTTAGTGTTAACAAAACTATTGTGTAGTTTTCCTTTACATGTACGTTTGTAAACAACCACAATCCGCCATATTGTGGAGTCAAAATTTGGTTCTACAAAATGGCAAACCGTGTTAGCTCATGAAGTACATGTAATGTACAAGGAAAACCACCAAATTTTAAGGTACTGTATATTTGTGGGGATTATGAAATGATATTCTATTATTTAAATGTCTTTCTAACCATATATTAATGTCATGGCTAAAAAAGCCCAATCTAAAGGCAACGTGTCCCTTTAAAAAAAAAATTCACTGTGGATCAACACTTGATTCTGATGACATGTACATGTAGCATAGTGATTGGTTGAGACCTGCAAGAAAGTCATTTTAAGATCATCAGCTGCTGGACCAGTGAAAAAGCTGGCAGAGTCGTTTAAAAAAAATAAGTAAATGTACATGTATCATCATGAAAGATAGAAACAACACTGATGCTACGTACAATATGAAGACAGTACAACATGATTTACATGTACATGTAAATGCATGATATTTACAAATTTATTATGTCCATGAATGTCGTATGTACATGCTAATAAAATTATGAATCTCCCTCCTTGGTTTTGTGTTCTGTCCTAGTCAATTATGTAACACAAATGTAACACAAAGGTGAAGTTTTCCAGACATGCCATAATGTACATGTAGTAGCATTCTGTACATGGATTGGTATTCGTAGTGTACACAATTATTACTCTCTAAAAATCTCACATTTACTTTCATATACAGTCGACTCTCGTTAATACGAGCTCGGAAGATACGAGACGCCGGTTAATACGAGGTATTTCACCGGTCCCGAACTGTCCCATGCGTGTTTCTATGTCTTAAAAAACGGAAGATACGAGCACGGTCGTAACGAGAACACGGATATTACGAGGTATTTTTGCGGTCCCGTGATGACAAAATGTATTGTTTTTCATACTTTTATAGCGAGATCGGAAAAAATATTGTTGCGTAAATAAAAGTTTACCGTTCAGTCAGCCAAATTTCTGAAATGACATGCGTTTTGCCAAACTATTTTTCGGATCGGACCGGCTACACGGTTCCGTCCGATCCGAAAATCAAAACATAACGCTGGTAACTTATGCTTGAATTACTACTTCGCCTACACGTCTAGCGGCTACCAGCGAAAACAACGTTCAGCATAGGCGCTACGCAGTATCGAATCTGTCACATCATGGTCACATGAACAGCAAGTTTGACATGACTTTGCTATGATTTTTATTTTCATTTATACAAAATATTAAATTTCTATGATCATGGTCAACAAAATTGCATTTATCATTGATATTTTTGTGTACATGATGCTCGTAAGAACTGTACTAGGAAGCCAACCGCTCCGTTCTAGCCTAGACACGTGTTTAGTGCATGCACTATGACGACGTGTGTATACTGTACATGTACATGTACGTGTAAATAGTGCGCTGCGTTTAAGACGAGGTTCGGATAATACGAGGAAAACGGGCCAGTCCGGCGGACCTCGTATTAACGAGAGTCGACTGTATTGCTATAAACTGTGTTTTAAAATAAAAAAATGTTTTTCCCCATAAATAATGATTACCGATCACCCAATCCACACCTTGTCTAGTATTGAATGGGTTGAATGATAGTGGGTTAAATTTCTGTATTGTCAGCATAGTGCCAACTAAGCACTAAGTTGACCTAAAGCCTCTTAACACATGTGAGTAGCAACCAATCAATCTGGTGCACCTGCAATTAATAAAGGTCTGGTACATTGTAGGCCTATAGGATGCAAGGAAAATTCCAGTTGGCCTCAGGTCCACAGGTTATACATGTCAGATTGATCTGATGGTTCAACAGAGATGTTGCCATTAACAAATATTGGTTGACTAAATCGTTATTGAACACTAGTTTAGGGAGTCATGTGACATACCTACGTACATGTACATGTGTAGGCATCTTCCTATTCATTCCTCTATTAGGATCTCAGCAACAATGACATAATGAACACAAGCACAGCATGAAACCTGTATGTTTCATTGGCAACCTCAGTTAGGAATTGAAACCCTCAATTTTAACACAAAGGTCCTACGAAATGAAAAAAAATTCTAGTTTTAAAATTTAAAAATATCTACAAAAATTGCAAGTTTGTTCAAAATTTATAGCAGGCTGCCGCTTCCAAGATTGTATCATAAACTTGGGTGTGATTCCTGGCTTACACGGAAGATAACTGTAGGGCTTCTCAGTTGGTAGAGCACTGGTATATTAATCCAGAGGTCGTTGGTTCAAGTCCTGCTTCAGTTAATTTGTCTTTGTTCAAACCAAAATAATTTATAGCAGGTTTACAATCACAACAAAATTAAAAACTAAAACCGGCGCTCTAAAAGGGGTCACATTCATATCATGTAGTATGTTAGACTTTGCTCCAAATCCGTGATACTAGTTTTTTTGTCTCGACATTAACCTTCGATCACAGATTTGGGAACAAAAAAGGACGGAACAATCTGATTGTTCAGAATCGCAAAAGCCTTCCAATAAAATGCATTTTCAATTTTAACTGTTTATACTATGGGATAGAGTACAGAAATACAACATTGATGCATGTGTAATTAAATTCTGCCAACCTTCTCAGTAATTCAAATTGCAGTTTTAGAATAAAACAAGAAAAGTTGTGTTTGGTAAACACAAATGCCCCACAAGCCAGTCCATTTCTTGACATTTGACCTACAGCTGTAAGTGGTCCCCAAAAAAATAGGCTTCGGGACCATTCCACACACCAGTTTGGAGTTCATACTAAGTCCTTCTGAAGTTATCAGTAGGACATCATTTCTTTTATTTTAGCCATAAAATAATTTTAATTTAGCCATAATAACATTGACTGTACATTTGACCTGCAGTTTGAAGTTGATATGACAAGTCCTAGTCGAAGTATTGCTCAAAAAACATTTCTTTTGTTATAGCCATAATGACCTTGACACTTGACTGGGAGTGGAGGTCCACAAACAATAGACATTCGAGGGACCCCAAGAACAACCCACAAACCAAGTTTGCAGTTAACTATATGCAAAGTCCATCTCAAGTTATCGCTCCAACAACGTTTGTTTGTTGGGGTGTTGAGGTGGTTGTTTGTTTGTTTTAGCCATACATTTGACCAAAGGGGTCCAACAATGACAGGCTCCTGGGGTGGGGGGATCCCATGACCAATCCACACACCAAGTTTTGAGTTAACATTTGAATCCTCCTTGAGTTGTAATTTGCATGCACTCACACACGCACACAGCCATACGGATCCGGTTTGTGGGTACTGCTATTGTTGTTCTATTATTCCCTTTTCTAAAGAATTCCCTTGTGGTGCCCAATTGTTCCTATTGAAATTACCTTGTGGGGTCTATTGTTCCATTGTTGTCAGGACCCCACAAATGCCCTTCCGTGTGTCCACACACACACACACATCTGTGCTGCAGTCACTGTGTGGACATTCCTTTGTTCTATGATACACTTAAGGAATATCCTATTCCTCAACACTGTAATTAACATTGTGTGGACATGTGTAAGTCCACATAGTGTTTCAAGTCCCTACATTACATGTATGTGGACCTCTTCAGTTCTCAGGTCCACACTTTGTATGTAGCGTTAAAACTCTGCAGCACACACACACAAAAGGACATGTCGGAAACAGTATGGCCCTTCGACGATTTCTTTCAAACCATAGGTAAGACAGTTTTTTCGTCTAGTAAGAATCAGGTATTTTATTATGTATATTTTTCAACATTTAAAGATCTTGTATTATTTTAGCTATATATACCAGTATGTACCAAGCACTTTAAACAAATTAAGATTTATCAAATTTAACAAAAAATGCTGAAGCGATTGTAACCTGTTGGTAATAGACGCGGCCAACAGGGGTTTTTGTGACCTCCTGATGATTGGCCATCGCTCTGGGAGCAGTGTTGCAATGTAAATTTCAGTTGTGAATAAATGAATCCCGTATATACACAAGAGGGTCAAGTCTGAGGTCATGAGTTACAGCGTGTGACTGTGATCCAAGTGACGAGGCGTTTTGCGTGGCTGATGCAGATAAATAACTGTGATATCAGACTTGAAATCAAGTCTAGTACTTAGTAGGTAGACATAGCCATGCCTGATGACTCTTATGCAACACACCGGGGCAAGCTTATAAATTGGCTAAAAAATATTTTTACAATTGTTATGAGTTTCTATTACATTATTTATTCTGAGGTGAATACATGCATTATATTGTGAACAGTTTTTGAAATAAGCCATTAGCAAGTTAGCTTTAAAGGATGTCTAGTAGCTAGTAGTACAACACCTTGCTTGGTCACACATGATTGCACAATTTGAATTGCTCACACAAATCACACCAGCTGCATCAGACTTAATCCAGTATTGCACACAGTCAGGGCAAACTCTTGCATAGTTACATAAGAGATGATGAACACCCATTTAGCTATTGTACTTTGATGATTGAAATGTTGTACAAAGATACAGTCTTTGCTCACTTGGTTATTGGTGCATGTTTCAATGCCAAAACTTGTACCACACCATGTGATGTAGCAACAGTGAGAAACTCAAATTTGGTGTTTACAATGTACATGTACTGTACAATAGTGACAGGCAAGACACTATCACACATTATTTAAACTTGGATATAAGTGGCTTAATTAAACCAAATTAAAAAATAAGCAATTAGTGTTTTCACTAACAGTTTCAATGTTCATCCACCATCCCCTCCTTGCTATCCTACACTTACGATCACTGTGATGTAATTCTCTTTTAATTTAAGGGTTTTTAGAACTATCCGGGCATTAAGTATGCCTGTAATAGTAAACCCACATGTAACTTACATAGGAAAAATCATGTAAATATGGGCTTAAACTTACCTCCTTCACCAAGCTGAGTCATTCTTCTCATAACATAAACAGTGTTACTTTCACCATCATGTGGCCATTCAGCTTTAAGAGGGATGCATTCACTGCTTGTTTTGCACCTGGCATGATAACAGCTTCCTGCTAAGATCCAGACTGCATCACAGTATGTCTTGAGGCAGCAGGTATCCACACATTCTTGCTCTGATAGTAAAATGCTTTGACTCATCAATTGAGCATCAGGAATATCCAGACGGTATCCTTCATAAGGTGTGTCTGCTGTACAAGATGCTTCTGCAAGCCCTATTAGCACAGAGGGAGGATGTGGACACTTTTACTATGTGTTGGTCAACATACATAAACAAACCCTATATTAGCACATGTGGAGATTGTTAAGTTGCAGAAGTAAATAAAACACACTTGGTCAAACCTGCATATTAATCTGTTCCAAGGTTTTCCTTAAACTCTCCATGGTTACAACACAGTTCACATGTGCTTAAAACTGCTTAGTACAAGTATGTATACATTCATGTGTGTACCTCCATACAAGATGTACACAAGTGAATCATGCCAATTGTGGAAACAGGATTTGATTAAAACAAAAACATTGTCATTTTATTTTTAGGTTAAAGCAAAGAACAATCCTTGGCATGCATGTTGGCCAGGGTTAGTCTTTTTGTCTCTTTTTTAATGCAGTTTTCTTAAAAACTACAAGCACATCAGAATATCATCCTGCACCACCATATGAATAGTTAGCTCTAAAGTGATTTGTTTTACCTCCAAAGGTTCTGACATTACTAACATGTATCCGGGTATCCTAAACAACCAACGTGTATGCTTCTAAAGGTTCCAGTGATCTCCACAGACCTTTTTGCTAGGTGGTAAACAAACTGTTTGTTAACTATCTGGAATTCAGGCTTCAAATTAACACAAGAATGTACATACTATTCTTGATACTGGTACCCTTTGCTTAGTTCATAGAACATTACACTTTTTTTTATGTCAAATATAAATGTGTTACTTAAAGCGTGTTCAATGCTTTTGTTTACCATGGATAGTGCAGCCTGTAATAATGAAGATGTGTGCAGAAGACAAATGTGCTTTTTTCAAAATTGGAAGGAAAACTCAAAATTGGAATAACTCAAAATATGGAAGAATTCATGTAGTCAGTCACGAACTGAAAACCTAATCTACACATAGTGCAATCTGGACTGAGGTGGGGTTTAAACCAGTGTCCATACAGTAAATAAACACTTACCTGTTCTTAACAATAGCATCAGCATCAGAGTGAAATGTAGAAATAACTGCCACCTTATAGGTCTATTAAGAGCTCTCATCAAACGCCTACACAAGGCATGTGACCTTATCGGTGGAAAGTTTCTATCATAACAGGAGTTTGTACAAAAATTGGTCCTTGCTTTGGAACATGATGCACAGTGACTTGAGTCATGTAGTTTGTCAGGTGGATCCATTGTGAAGATTAATTGGTTAAGCTTAAGAAGCTTCTTGAAAACTTGATGACATAAACTTGCTGATAAGTAAGAGTAGTCAGTTCACCTGTGGGAATAGAAATGAAGATTTTTAAGTAAACGGTAAAGGCAAGAAAGTCACTGAACATGCCCAGTGACCGTTTTGGGTAACTTAGACATTTTACAATCTCAATAATTGTTAGTCTGGTTCCGCACCAACTCCATCATTGTGACTTCGTATCAGACCATTTATGAATTTATTTTCCCTAAAAACACCATGGAAGCCACGAATCAGAAAAACAAAAGGTTGTACTATCCATCTATATCATTTAATTTATGTTACCATAATAAAAGACGAGTATTCTTATTTTTTGGGATGAAGAAAACAAATGAGGACAAATGTCATGGCTTGAACCTGTAGCTTCATAGACAGGAATGCTAGAAGCAATGTGCTCCACAGCAATGGCTGGAGTTTTTAGGCATCTAAAAACTGATAATATCGGCTACTTGTGTACGAGGCAAAGAGGGTGCTTTAAGCCAGCTTAATAGTGTTACTAAATATGGTACCGGCAACATATCCACCACCTAAAAGAATAAGGAAAATGCTTTATTCACAGTATTCTGGATACGCACATCTAGCATGTCTGGAGTAACCCCAAGTAAAAATGCTGGACTGACTCCCTAGCTCATTGAAGCAGCTAGGGAGTCCAGCTACAGTATATACATGTAGCAGCAATGACCAGGTGACATATTTACAACTTAATAGTTCTCTGGGGGCTAACACTATGTAGACTATGAACAGAGACTGAGAGAGATGTTCAATCAAGAAATATTTATTGTAAATTTGTACACATTATAATGATCCTAAAAAAGTTAGATGGATTTCTACTACTAGTACTACTCTACTAGGGGGATACATTACTACTGAACTCAACTGAATCAGAGTTAACCCATAGTTTCCTTCCTCTGTGCAGAAAGTTAATCAAATGTACTGCATAACCTACCCTAGTAAGTACAAGTATGTTCCGTCCCAACTTGACAATTGTCCCAACTATAGTTGGGACTGGTCCCAACTTGAGTGTTAAAGTTGGGACATCCCAACTATAGTTGGGATCGCCCATAGAGTTCAACAGGACACCGTGATCGATGATGCATGGACTACTGTGTGTGACACTACTGCAGACGCACAAACTGATACGATCGGCGTTAATTTCTTTATTTCAAACCCGGGTCTCGGCTCTGTACAAACTCATGTCAAAACTGATGATGGAGCTAGAGCCAGTCGCGGGCCATTGCCCAGGACGAAGTTTTGAATGATAGTGAATCCATATATCGCCCATAATGGACCGCTAAAACCATGGAGATAGTTCTACCTCCATGCTAAAACTAACTCGGTGTAAAATTATACTAAATAGTGTTTTTAGAGGGTTTTTCTGACAGCGTCCTCATGCTCATGCCGATTGAAGCTTTCAGTCTCAAGTAGGCAAGGACGCATTTAGTTTCCCTTCTCTTGGAAAACCAAAATTCTAATTAATCTAAAATGTTCTCAAGGGAAAGTGGTCTTATTAAAATTTCATACTGTGATACCATGGAGGTAGAATTCCATGGTGATACTTAATGTTACATGTTTTTAGTTTATTCATGGGGGTGCTTTTTGTTTGCTGCGACCCCAACTATAGTTGGGACGATTGTCAAGTTGGGACGGAACAAGTACGCAGGCCATCCCCATGATAGTTAGTTAAGTTAGCCAGATGGGTGTCTGGGTGTCTTTAGGACACCCTCCCTGGACCCTGATCCTGTTTTGAGTTTGGACACCTTGTTTTATCTGTCATTTACATGTAAATAGCACGAATAGGACAATTTAAATGTTAATTAGCATTATTTTAAACAAGTCTCAGTCATACTCATACATGTACTATTAGTATTAGTCATCTCTCTAAAGACTATGTATTGTTGTAATGTAAGTGAACAATTTGGGAACCCAGTTTTTAAATTTTCAGCAAATTTGCACACCCTTTTAGTTTTACCAAGTCCTGGCTAAAACCTTGGACCTAGCTATTCCTTCCTAAATCCTAGCTAGAACTTAGACTTAGAGAAGCACGAACGAAAGCGTAACAACTAACATTAACTAAAAAATAAAAACCTCAAATTATATATAGTCATGATGTACAGTAATTTACCTCACCTGTGGCTTGCTTGCCCTCACGTCTGCACGTAAATCATCGTAGCGACTGAGCCGAGCCAGAGTTTGCTAGCTTGCCTTTTATTTTTAAGCCTTTATGATTTATCATTCTGCTGGTAAACGTAAAATCATTCCACAGAAAACGTCAATATTGCTCGTGATAACGTGGTATCGTAGTCAAATACGTCAATTACAGATTCGTATCCCATCCACAAAATTGGTATATTTTCATGAAAATTGAAATGCGTGTACTATACTACACACATATGGATACTATGCGTGTATTTTATAGTCATGCAATACGCGTATGGGCAGCCATTGGGGCAAAAAAAGACGAGCCAATCCAACATAACGAGAAGACAATGGTTTCTATCATCACCTCTGGTATCATCATGTTGGTAGTTGTAGGTCACACGCATGGTCAACGGTCACACGCATGGTCACACGTCACATGCGCGTGCGTATCTGCTGCACGCCCAAAGTTTTCGCTACTTCCAATAGACTGTGCACGTTTCGTGGGTATTCGAACTTCCGGGACCATTGTGGTCCCAACCATATGGAGTTTTACGTGGGCAATATTTTGTTTTGTCAATTATTTTAGTCGTAATTTATGACCATGAAAATCATATTGGGGAATGAAATACCATAGAGAAAGGAACAGTCTGGTAATATTAAGTGAGAACAAATGAAAGTAAAACCAATTCAACAATATAACAAAGAGACCCGAGAAATAAACTTGACCTCAGCTGCCGGTTCCTTGCAAAAAAATTAAGAATTTTGGCCCAATGATCTCTATTATATTGACTGGATCAGGGGACTGGATAGGACACGTAGCACCACATTCGTCAATGCGCGCGTATTTAAAAGACAGTTTGAAAATTGAAACGCGGGGTCGTCGTCATACCATTCTGTGCGCACCCAAACAAATTAACCTTTGTGCTGGAGCAACTTCATTATTTGCATCAAAATGTACTCATTTCTCCTCAGTTTTTGAAAAAGATGTGAAGGAAATTTAATTCAAATCTAAAGGTTCAAGTACAACAGTAGTGAACTGTTGCGCAGTTATAGGTTGTCAGAACGCCGCCAGACGCACAGATTTCAGAAAATTTGAATTTGTATTTTATTCAGCAAACTCCTTCGTTTAAAGGAAGTGATCATCAGACGCTACGTAAACTTTACCATGGATAGACCTAGAATTCGTTGTTAGGTTTCATGTACGTTTGTGTGTGTGTGAGCAAGCCCCTTGCGCGTGCGTGTTTTCACCTGTAAACCCTCTGGTGCGTGTACACTGAGTGCGTGTGTTGCACACCCATAGATATAGACCCATTGCACAACGCGCAGCGCACATACACGCGCGTCTCCTGTCCACCATGCTGGGTGTCAAAACGTGTACAAAAGGATGGTACACGTGTTTACGAACAATGCGCGTGTGAACACGTGTACCATCCTTTTGTGCACGTTTTGACACCCAACATGGTGGACAGGAGACGCGCGTGTATGTGCGCTGCGCGTTGTGCAATGGGTCTATAGAATATAAAACCTAGAGCGGCCGCGCGTGCGCGCGCTCCACTGCCTGTGTAGAAAAAGATTTGGTTCGCCATGGACGCAGTAAAATGTCACGTGCTATGGGGCAATATACAAATATTGACTGCTTCGAGTGCTATGGTTAAAACTACGACTCCCGAGGTGATCCCCGGAGCGTTCTATTTTCCCGAGGCGCAGCCGAGGGAAAATGGAACGGTCCGGGGATCACCGAGGGAGTCGGAGTTTTAACCATAGCACGAGTAAAAGCAGTCAATATTTGTTTTATAACACCCCAACAGACTATTTATCATCCTCGTACACGTAACGTTGGTACGCGCATTTCAGATACACAGATGCACAACTGATTGAGTTCGAGGTGGGTAAAAAAGACGTCTGGGTACTGCGCGCGTCATGTAATAGTCGACTTTATAACACCTCATACATACTTTCTGCGTTGTGATTGGTTTAGAGCGCGTCACATGATATGCCTTAGTTTTACTAGTGCGTGCCACGAACGCAACGCGAACTATTCAACGGATCTATTCAACGACAGCCTAGCGACCGATGTACTAGTGAATGGATACCCTGGTACCCTGACTACAATGACTTCAAACATTGATTTAAACGAGCTGCTTGACAACCTCGAACCCGGTGTAATGAACAGAATTTGTGCATTTTAAATACGGTTTAGAAAACGAACGTAATAGCAGTAGTCTGGTGCCCTCTTATTTTGTCAAAACTCGGTATTTCAACGTAAGATTTTACAGTTCTTGTTTGACGATTGATTGCCACGTACGTAAAGTTGTTTGACGATTGATTCTACCAGAAAAATGGAGGAGGTGTTATAAAACAAATATTGACTGCTTTGTCTCGTGGCGTAGTAAAACTAGTCACTCTCGGTGATCCCCGGAGCTGCCTATCTTCCCGAGGCGAAGCCGAGGGAAGATAGGCTGCTCCGGGGATCACCTCGAGTGATTATAGTTTTACTACGCCACTCGAAGCAGTCAATATTTGTATAATATTACATGGCAAACGACTATCACACGGCCGCCGGGTTTCTAGTAAAACTAAGACATATCATGTGACGCGCTCTAAACCAATGAAAAGGCAGAATTTGGGTAAGGGGCGTTATAACATTGAATATGAAATGCGCGGTGCTGCTTGCATGCTAAATACACGCTATGCGGTCTAAAAAAAAAACAGGCTGGCGTTTAAAGTTGTTTCGTTGGGTTTATCTTATTCGTTTCAATAATGATGAACACGTCAAGATTTATTGTCCAAAGTTAAGGAATATAATTTAAAAGTATTAGATTTATTGTGTGTAAAGGGAAGAGGGAAATCATACATGTAGCCGTGTGCAAACAAACCATGAGATGAGACTAGTGTTACCACAAAAAAACATTTTGCTCGTATAAGAAATGTGCATCATATAGAAAAAAAATTAAGAGGACAAACGCAAAGAAATATAAGGACCGGAACGCACTCAAAATGTTCAAAAAGCTTTAGGTTTAAATATTTATGAAAATTCTCCCCTGTTGATGGAGAATCATTTATGGAAACTAAAGCTTTAAAAAACGTATGAGGCGGCATGTAGTTCTTAAACTAGGGATGAGGGAGGGGGTGGAGGTAGAGAGCAAAGCAACCAGGGGGAACAGGTGTTAGTTGGGGGGGCGGCGGCGGAAGTGGATAGGATAGGGTGTGTGAAAGAGGGAGACTGCCCAATCAGTCTTGAGCGAATTAGCGCTGGGTTTGTGGTGGTTCGGGAAATTTGAAACTAAATCCGGTGGTAGCCAACAAAACATAAACATAAATGGGCAGAGTGAAGTTGTGAAAAGGAAAACACATGTTTTCGGTGTGGTCTCTGGTAATAAACCATCCCATGAATGTATGTATTGTTTTTGGTGGGAGACAAATGTCTCCGCAAATAATGTTCTTCTTTGTTTACTACTTACGAAATGGCCCTTGTCGGGCCGTGTAACTAGGCTAGTATTGCGCCCTCTAGTCCCTCTAAAAGCATCACCAAATATCACTGATCAGGCCTTTGAAACAATGCCCACTAAACTATAGTATTTAGTTTCTAACAAAATATCGTACACAATAAGGAAATGGTTAAAAACGGTAGAAAACCAAAAACACCCAAGGGCAAGTTTCATTTTCAGACAGATAGCTATGTTCCGTCCTAACTTGACAATTATCCCAACTATAGTTGGGACTGGTCCCAACTTGAGTGTTAAAGTTGGGACGTCCCAACTATAGTTGGGATCGCGCATAGAGTTCAAAAGGACACCGTGATCGATCATGCGTGGATTACTGTGTGTGCATTCTGGAGGTTTTGCAGTGTGACACTACTCCAAGCTGATGAGATCGGCGTTAAATTAACAAGATTCTTATTTCAAACCCGGGTTTCGGCTCTGTAGGCCCTATAAACTCATGTCAAAACTGATGATGGAGCTAGAGCCGGTCGCGGGCCGTTGCCCAGGACGATGTTTGGAATTATAGTATATCGCTCATAATTTCTACCTCCATGCTAAAACTAACTCGGTGTATTAAATATTATAGTGTTTTTAGAAAGGGTTCTGACAGCGGCCTCATGCTCATTATGCTTTCAGTCTCAAGTAGGCCTACGCATTTAGCTTCCCTGGGCCTTCTCTCGGAAAACCAAAATTCGAATTAATCTAAAATATTCTAAAGGGAAAGTGGTCTTAAGAACTTCATATATATGATACTTACATGTTTTTTAATGTATTTATGGGGGTGCTTTGTGTATACTGCGATCCCAACTATAGTTGGGACGCCCCAACTTTAACACTCAAGTTGGGACCAGTCCCAACTATAGTTGGGACGATTGTCAAGTTGGGACTGAACAGCTGTTTTAATTTAATGTGTTTGTAACCCCAAACGTAAAGCCTGCAATGGCGAATACTTAATCCATGGTCTAAAAACTCTACTTTACAATTACACTGAGTGTGACTGTGATGCCGAAATTATTTAGCAAAATGCCTGCTTGTGCGGCAATAAACTGCACTACTAACAGATACTCCCGTGGATATGGAAAGACATTCCATATGAAGTATCTATCTATTTTTGGTGAATGTTTATTTTAGGGGAATTTCAGGCTGAAAACTTGGCAAGTTTCAGCCTGAAATTCCCCTAAAATAAACATTCACCAAAAATAGATAGATACTTACAGATGGAATGTCTTTCCATATCCACGGGAGTATCTGTTAGTGCAGTTTATTGCCGCACAAGCAGGCATTTTGCTAAATAATTTCGGCCAAAAAACAGGATTGTATGCACAGATGTGCATGCCCCACGCTGTTTGTGTGGTTATTATGGGTGTTTCAAAATGGCGTCCACTGAGCTGCGATGACTTCAATGAACGCACTCAACCCGCTATCCAGTCAGTATAATAGAGATCAGTGCTTGCTGATAGAATTTTGCACACGCCAACTGCAATAGCGGAGCCAAAAAATCATCACATGGACATCATGTGACGGTCACGTGGCCTATTCAGAAAAAAATGTGCCTGAAAAATGAAGAGGCGACGGAAAAAATGAAAAGGCGACGGAAAAAAATGAAAACGCGACGGACAAAATGAAAAGGCAACGGAAAAAATGAAAACGCGACGGAAAAAATGAAAAGGCGACGGAAAAAATGAAAAGGCGACGGAAAAAAATGAAAACGCCACGGAAAAAAATGAAAACGCGAAACAAAAAATGAAAAGGCGACGGAAAAAATGAAAACGCGACGGAAACAAATGAAAACGCGATGGAAACAAATGAAAAGGCAACGGAATTGTTTTTTTCTGATGGGGTGGCACATATGGAACACCATACATTTCACTATATTTTGATTGCCTTTCAGGCTACAGTTAGCACTAGTAAAACAAATAATGCCACTTTTCACAAAAAAAACCTTTCTCGTCCGTAAGGGCAGCACCATAATGGGTATTTCCTTGATGAATTAAGAATCCGTAAATGGGCAAAGAGGAGTGTTAAGTCCTGTACTTATTGACGACCCATACAGTCGAGCAGTAGTATCAATCTCGTAGTACACTATCGTAATTCTTGTTATCCCCCCCCCCCCCAACCCACCACGTTCCTCCCCAGCGGTAAAATATAGGTCTGAAGGAAGTTGAGTCAAAAGAGGGCGTTACCAGACGAAATTTCGACAAAATTCACCGTATGCGGGACGCGATGACACAACCTAGGCTGAACATCTGATCACACTTCAAAGCTCGTGAATAACGCCATGCATTTTTAGGATAGCTCCATGATTTGAGCAACTGGCAGGATCTTGCCACTGTTGCTTCGCATCCATTCACACGGCGGAGATTCGTAGTCTACGTACACACACACGCGTACACACATTACATTGTGAATAAAGCAACTTTACAAGCAAACATTATGTACACGCGCTCAGCATGCAGCAGCTCGAAAAGTTCCTGCTGATGGGTGTAGCTGACAAACACGTCACTTCGGAGCAGACCAATCCTAACACAGATATATGGAAAGCTTACGTCACTGCACGTTTATCCAATGAAATCATTGCTGGGTCTATAAAACCAGTGTATATTTTTATCCTTGCGTATAAAGACAGGGGACCAGTCTAGACACAACCGACGGGGTGGGGGGGGGGGGGGCCAAAATCCACTGTGACACCGGAACAAATCCTGTAGGCGTCATAATATCTGGTCCCCTTCTTATTCTGATATAAACAAATTTGAACTTGAAACAACAGTGCAGTTATTTACTAGTGCAGTGTGCCTTTTAATAATAATCATTATTATAAATTGAAATAAACTGTGATGTGTTGTTGGAATTCATTTACTTAAATTTTGTTGACATCTAAAATTGAAATTTCAACATCTTCAAGTATTCACATGTTTCTTCATGCCAACGGGTTACTTTTTAGGGTTCCCTTAGTTTCATTACCAGAAACATGTAACAATCATAACAACAACGACACTGAGTAGTCAGACTGATAATCTAAAAAAGTGTACGTCAGATTAGGATACATAAAAATAGTCATATTATTTTACGGAGGATCGTAAGATTAATTTAAAATCCACCCCCCAAAAAAAAAAAATAAATAAATAAATAAATAAATAAATACAAAATAAATAAACAAATAGAAATGCAGAATTTTTTAAAAACTTTTAACAGCATTTTAGTATGGAGCCTTTTCCAGCAGTTAAAAATCACTCACGAAGACAAAGACGAATGAACAGCAAAGAGGAAACATAATTATAGTATGATTATATTAAACAAAACAAGTAAATTTTAAGATGCTTTTTTAACTGGGAAGTGAAAGTCACGTTGGCTCATGAATTATGAAGTACTGAGTTCTAGAGTGTAGGAGCAGTGCATGAGAATGAACGGCACGCCGTCTTATTTGCCTTTGGAAACCGATCTAGGGTATGTGGGCATGACGAGCGCAGATAGGCAGAATGGTGGACTCTATGCTGGGGTAAAGCCCAGTTACTGGGGCGCTGTGCTCCTTTTTTTTCGAAATGTTGACATCTTCGATCGACCGAAGATGTAACAATTCGAAGATATCAAAATTTCGAAAAAAGGAGTACAGCGCCCCAGTAACTGGGTCTAGGACTAGGAGTAAACCTAACTCAGTATTGCGGACGGAGCTTCGTTGTAAAGAGATTTAACAACAAGTGTCAGTTGTATTTACACACATACGAAGTCGTTTTCGTCTGAGCTAGCTGTGAATTGACGCAAGATTGACCGGCGACCATTAGTGAGTGATGCAGAGGGCCTCGGCATCATCCCATGTTTTCCTTGAGCTGAAGAAGCGGTAGCGGCTATCCTCACTACGGGTCCACATGGGGGCACTCAGAGCCGTTCTGGGGGCACTCACAGTAGGGCGCCCTCATCTAGAGGTCAACAGGAGGTTGTTCATTGGCCAATGTGCGCCGCGCGTAAAAATCTGTGCGATTCGATTGTTTAGTCACCGTTTTACCTCTAAGATGGCGGTTGGATGACGTCAATGCATAAGGTCCATTGATCTCATAGAGTTATATATATATATATAACTCTATGATTGATCTCCATTAATATTAAAGGAGATCAATGATAAGGTCCATTATTTGCATGCACGATAGGCATACGTCGCGTTTCTTACATAGCGCGTGTTCTTACAGCTCTAGCAACGTGACGCACGTGACGTTTGCATGATGTGCGCATGACGTGTGCGTGTAGCATGGGGAACAATGAACTAGTGACGTCATCTGAGAAGGGTCTAATCATTCACACAACTGTCAAGTAAGCCAGGGAGTGCCAAGTTGTCCTAAGCACGGCACTACGGTCTCCCTTTAACTTTATATATGGGTCAGCTTCTACTGAGTTGAGTTTTTATAAGAGTCCAGGTCACGAGGACTGGAGTCCCAAAAGTAACCCATCTTGTTCGAATGATAACAGAAAGCAGGTTCATTCATACGAAGTGCACTTGAGGGTCGAGTTGCGCAATGTCTACTGCCTTACAAGCTGATTGCTGTTCCTTTTTCATGCTCACTAAGAGATGTTTCGATCACATGCAAAAAGAAACATCAAACTGTTACTCTCTTTTTTCCTGCAAAACTTTCTCCCTGGTGTGTTGATGATTTTTGTTGGCTCATAAAAAAGGTAGTTGGTAAAGTATACTTAGCGACTTATGTTGGTAGGCTGTGTAACCACTCAAAAATGGTATGCTGCTATAGTTTATCACTATCAGAGCTCTTGAAAACTTTCTACTAGCTGGGCTAAAAATGACTGTTTGAGGGAGACACGGGGCAGCTGCGACATGCAGGGGCCCATACGGATTCCATGGCTTATGTGCAGGACGATGTGGGCATCTTGCAGATGTATGAGTACTCTCGCGTGCAGGTAACATCATTCCAGCCAGGCACATCTAGCCATTGAGGTGTCGGTCCTATCTGAAACTCGCCGCAATCCTCCCCATTACCATAGCTATCTGGTTGGTTTTCCCCCCACTGGTTGTAGTCGAATGGACTCTCGTCTGTCCAGACGAACCTCCCTTCCACCGCTTTGTCATTCATCCCGAGCCATATGCGATCATATCCATTACTCTTTATGAAAATGGATGTTGTCAGGAACTGAAGTACGAAGTCGTTTTCGCCTGCGCTGTGAATTGACGCAAGATGGCCCTGCCCGTTGCAGGTGAAAAACTCCCCACAGTGCGCTTCGGCATCATCCCATGTCTTCCCTTGGCCGAAGAAGCGATAGCAGCTTCCCCCAAAGCGGGTCCACATTGGGGGGCATGGGCAATCGAGATAGGCATTACCCAAACCTACGGTGGATAATACAAGGAAGTAAACGTGCAGTGGCGCCATTATTTTTGAGTGGGGACGTACACAGTCACAGTAAAATGTTTCCCACTACCACTGTTGTAATCTTTTCTAAATTTAGGCAATTCGTGTTTTCCATTCTTGTTCAGTGGACCGTACGTAGCATTCTGTTTGCTTTCTTTTGAAATGTCAAGACTGAGGTGTTGCCGAAAGACCACGAAAATATTCATATAAATGCCATATTTTGATAATCACTTATAATAATTACAGGCCCGCGAGAGCAGGGGGTGCTGTGGGTGCTGCAGCACCCCCAACTTTTTGGATGGGGGTGCTGGTACATAAAGCACCCGGAGCTGGAATATACTAAAGCACCAAGAGGGACTCGAGTCCGATCTCGAGTTAATTTTTTGTGGACTTGGACTCGGACCAAAGAGGACTCGGACTCGGTTGGGAGTACTCGGAATCGGACAGCAGGACTCGACTACAGCACTGAAAGCACCCCCTACTTTTAGTAAATATGTTTTATGGACGGAAATCTTGGAAAAAGTTAACAATGTTTATAATATACGTGTAACGTGTTTTAGTTTGGTTTAAAAAAAAATAATAATAATATTCGGCTCTATAGTGTGCTGGGACGGCCAGCATTCATACTGTGATATGTCCTGTTTGTGTGTGCCTGGTCGGCCGGCTGGCCGGTCCTGACTGTGTGTAGCCCTACATATTCTCCATAAAAGACATGCGTATGGTGCAGTCTTGAACTATGGTGGCAGGGATTTTCGGTGTATATTCCATATTCCATATAATAAACATTTAAATCACAAAACAAAAGTGATATGCAAAAAAACCCAAAACAAAACAAAAAGGAGAAGAAGACAGTAAGAAATACTTAAATAGATACAAAAAACACCTGTTTTCAAAGTTGAGGCCTGCATAAGATACAAATAAATACGAGCCAAAAATGATGTTCAGCTAATTCCCATTGTAAAAAGTAAATAAATTTAGATGCACATTGTTTTGAAGTAACTCAAAAATAAACACAATGCAGATTTTTAAAATGTGAAACACCATGAGCGAGGAACACACTGCGCACAGTTTCGAAATAAGCAAACAAGTCAGAATTAAACGAACAACTCCGAAATAATCGAACAACTCAGAAATAAACGAATGTTTCAGAAATAAACCAACTCAAGTCAACTGAGAAGGGGGAATGATCTATCAAAGCCTTTACAAAAAAATCGCAATAAAAATTACCGGTAGCCGTTAACGAGAGGCGCTTATTGTTCCCTTGGCACTTATCACTTCTGAACCTGATATACTCCGTTTTTCAATGCCAATATTAACGAAAGGGAAAATAATTGTACGTAAACAAATAGCCTTGGAAATATTTTAAGATTTGAACCACAATTCTAGTAATTTACTGCACGAGTCTCGAAAACTAAACATCTTTTCAGCAAACTCGAGCGACAGGAATTAGGGTCAAAAATATCCAGACCACGAAGGTTTTTGGACCATAATAGCAATAAGTAGACGGGTACCCTGTGGTCACGTTCAAAAGACCATGCAAGTCTGGCGACAATAAGGTCACCATTGAGCTTCCGGGCACCTTTGAGCCATCAGCTAATGGGAGATTAACGAGGGTGCAATTTTGGGTGATTTTTATTTTTGTTACATCACTTGTTTCCACACCAAAACATTTGGGTGGAATGGCTACATTTTAAACTAACAATTTAATTAGTAAAATTTAAATAAAATCATGAAAATTATAAAACCCTGCTGAAAATCCCATCGCTTTGAGCGGCTGGGCGGTCCAGTGGCTACCTTTTAGCCACTGGATAGCCCAGTCGCCCAAAGCGATACACTGTAACATGCGGTGGAAAACTCTCACCAGCTTGTGCTTGTAGAAAAAACTAAATAGTCATCGGTACGCTCTGTTCAAGTCAATTGGCAATAATATAGATCATTATTAATTTCCCCCTGGCTGGTAAAATTTTAATAAGGATTAATTTTTTTAGCTTTAATGTAATTTTCGTTCATTATAAGGCAATGTGAAAAACGTATGACTAAGCAATTGATCAGTGAGCGTTTGATGCCAGGGATAAGCCTTCAAAGACCATTGTGTTCATCCTTAAAAAATAATCAGCATAAAAATTACCCATAGCCGTTAACGAGAGGCACTTATTATTCCCTTGGGTCTTATCACTTCTAAACCTGACATATTCTGTTATTCAATGACAATATTAACGAAAGAACGATACATGTACGTACACTAACTAGCCTTGGAAATATGTTTTTTAATTTGAGCCAAGATTCTAGTAATTTACTGCAAGAGTCTCGAAAACTAAATATCTTTTCACCCAGCATCGCCTCGTAAAAACAAGTCATTTTGGGGTAGTCATTTTGCAAATTACGCTAATAATATTCCTGCCCCCCTCCCCAAAAAGAGAGATTTATGTGCCAAATCGTGTCTCTGATTGTACGAAAGAGCTTATAGGAACTTAAGCGGGCCCGGACCATACGCCGTATATACGCCAAAAAATTTGTTCTCGCGGGCCTGAATAATTATGTCAGCTAATATTCTACCAACGACACATGAAACCCTTTTAATGCAAAGTACGCATAATGCTAATAATATGATACTAGAAAACTGTGTAAACAAAACGAACTACTTAGGTCTAGAAACATGGCTATACCACCAATGAAGTCAAGAATAATGAGCTAAAGGGATTTTTCCGAGTAGTGTAAATTATTTAAATAACACAAGCACCAACAATCTACTTTCTGTTAACTCTCAGAACTACAATCTTTGCTTTCTCGCTGAATGCCGTAAAGTACATCACCCAGCGGGATTCTATCAACTCCCAGGCGCCCTTTTGTCTCAGTGCGTCAATGGCGGCGTCCATCTTGCCACTCCATTTCTCCAAGACGATTTCACTTACAGTGAACAAGAAGTAGCCACCTGTGTGGGTGTGATTAGAGGTAAACATTGAATGTTGTTATTGGCAGTGAGAATATTTAAGACGGATCGGGGTTACGTGAAAGTGTCCATAAAGAAATACCCCATTGACTCTCAAAGGTCGGGTGAGCAAACCCGGGATCAATTTCTTAAAGCTGTTAATCGGATAATTCTGCTTAGCAATATTCTTTACTTAGCAAGAAATGAGTGGGGTACCAGTGGCAACAATGTAATCTTTATGGAATGTTGGTTGGTAATATGTTTCTGCTTAGCAATTTTTTGTGCATGCTTACAGTCTTTATGAAATTATGCTAAGCGAAAAATGAGTGGGGCACCAGTCACAACAATGTTAACTTGCTTCTCGCGCGAAATAATTAAAACATTACTAGAGTGACCTACAGTGACCTACAGTGACCTACATGCATAATGCATTAGCAACTGACCAGTCAAAACGCTTTACTGTGGCCCCGTAGTTAGCGTGTGGTATGGGAAAAAAAGCTGCCAGGAACTATACCGATACGCTGGGGTTGGGGGGGGGGCAAGGCAATTCCATTATAATGCAGTAATGAAGGAGGAGGTTTTCAGAAAAACGCCCCTGGATGAGAGAATCACCTCCGATAAGGACTTGGTAGCGCAACGAAACGAACATAAACAGCACTTGAAAAGTAAAGACATAGGCTTGAAGATTGCACAGGGGGCCAAGGGAAAGTCAAAAATATTACAAAACAGTGGCTCCGCCGGACCAGTATTCAGTATATGGCCTAGGGACAAGACCAGCAAAAATGCCTGTCATGAGGAGGGCTACATCCTACACCGCCTGAAATGATTATGATGATCTCCTAAATAGATACTTGTAGTTGATTAAAACCCTTCGACGCTTCTGGCACATTTTTTTAGAGCGCCTATAGGCCTTTTGCGTGGCCCCTATGGAAATCATGCACACGGTCACCAGGGTCCAATTTCATAGAGCTGCTTAAGCAGAAAGTATTGCTTATTAATTGTCTGCTAAGCAGAAATGAGCAGGATACCGGTCACAAATTGTACATGTGACATGGTAGTTTGGCTGGTAACCTTCTTTTGGTAAGCATAATTTGGTTGTGCTAAGCTACTTTTTGTGCTTAAGCAGCTCTATGAAATTGGGCCCAGGTTGTAAGCTCACGTTACCATGATCGGGATAGGTTGCTCAGCCGACTAGCAGCTAGTTTAACTATCTAGTTCCTGCTGTTCTTCAAGAACAAAACGGCTTTCCCCTGATGTCAGAGCCAGTCTGATCTAAATTTCCCGCGAAAGCTTGTCAACGCCAACGTGTGTTAAATACAACCAGAGCTACTAGTGTAGCTAGCTAGTGAGTGTTAAAGTCATGATAGTATTAGTGTTGTGTTAGTGTAGTAAACACGTATTCATTTTTGTATTAGTCGGCCATTATGCATGGAGTGAGATCACTGTGATGCATTTTCAATTCAATGCTTTGTAATCTAAAATCACAGACAATGCCGAAAAACACACTGTTTTCATACTTTTCAAAGAGTCCAGCTGTACCCAGGAAGGCGACCTCACCACTGACGGCTGATGATGTTGGAGATGAGAAATCCAAGTCGCCAAAGGAGGCAGCCAAGGGACCAGTGCAGTCACATGTGAGAGGGGAGGGGAACTCGGCAGATGGAGCTGGGGCACACGGTGTGTCTCGTTCTTGTCTTGTATTGTATTAGATAGTTTGTCATTTCACTGGATTGGGTGGGGGGTGTTTCAAACCAATATCTGGATATTGAGAGCCTGATGTGCCTGAACTGCTGAACCACATGTATGAACATGATGAATGACGTGATCATCTGACATTACTAAGTAAAATAGGACTACATGTAGGCCTATCATTAAACCATTATCATGATTATTTATTACTAACTATAGACCTTTTCACCGGGGCATACATTAACATTGCTCCCTTTTCCTTCCTAAAATGCATTTTGCCATTCAGCAAAATCAACCAGACGAATTGGCGATAAGGTCTAGGCCATGAGAATGAAAACTAGTTGGGGTTAGTTAGGGCATGATAGAGCAAAGACCTCATGCTCATGAAATGGACCTAGTTGCGATGGAGGGTTACGAACATCGCAACTAAACTAGACATGGACCCTGCTCTATCATCTGTGGTTAGGGCCTATTTATTTTAAACTTGTTTTAACCTGCCAAGTAATAATATTGATAACTAGCCTAATGTTTGCGTCCAGAAATTTTTGAAAAGATGTGAAGCTTTAACAGAAAATTTCCGTATCCGGCCATCACTTTTTCACTCAAGCAATATCTCATTTGATTAAATTTAAACAAGATCCTATTTTAATTCATAATGAATGAAACAGTGGTGGCTGGATATGGAAATTTTTCCACTTTAACTCTCATTTTTCATTATTCATTAATTTCTTATTGACTGGATATGTTTTACCGGTGATGGTGAAATCATTGAAATGTTATTTTGCTATACCGCAATTGCAGACTTTCTTTCCCTTTAAAAAAATTGGGAGCCACAAATTTAAAAAAGAGAAGGTACTTCCTTCTTGCTGAGTTTCCATTTAAACGTAGGACAAGAAGTCAACTTTTTAAGAATAAAAAAAGAATATTCTTATTCTTTGAGATGAAAAAAGGGATGTAGCCCTCATGAAAACATTAGTTCTCACTTTTCTTGTCCATACTGTTCTGTTGTCACAGAATTTACATTTATTTGTGCATTGATTACAGATTCTGCCTTCAAAGTTGGGGATGTTGTCTGGGCTAAGCTAGAAGGCTACCCTTGGTGGCCCAGTTTGGTGTGCAACCACCCAACTCTTGACACTCACATCAAGCGAGGAAAGAAAGATCAAGTTCATGTTCAGTTTTTTGATGAGTCCCACAGTCGATCTTGGATTCTTGAGAAGTGAGTACATATTCAAAACATAAGGCCATTGCAAAAAAAAATGCTGATTTGTTAAATGCCTAGTAGTGGGCCTGGAGTGTACACCTATTGTAATGCAATCGGTTTCCTACGTTAGCATTTAAAGTAAGTTAGCATTTAGCATAATTTAGTATCCTTCCTGCTCAAAATGTTTCTTCCCCAGATATGTGGAGCTGTTTAAACTGAAAGATTCAGAACGTGGAGGCAAGTTTTACACCCAGAAACTTGATATCTGCCAAGCAGTAAAGGAAGCAAAAGGTGCACTTGATCTCAGGGTAGAGGACAGGCTGCAACTAATTATGTGCATCCAGTCAGACGAAGAACAGGATGAAGAAATGAAAGTTGATGGTAATAAACCCTGTGCAAGTTTAATGTCTGTTGTGGTAGTTGATTTTTTTATAATAAAAAGATGCATTAATCGTTGTTATTAGACTTAGTTATAAGACTGTTATTAGACTGTTAGATTTTTAAACTAGTTGTTTGTAAGTCTCACTTGATGTCATAATTGTAAGAAGTAGGCCTATCAATTGGGAAAGGAAGACATCGATTGACCTATTAAATAAAAGGTCATGACTTAATGTTTCATCTAAGCTATAATTAATTATTAGTTTGTAATCAGCTTTTTCTTTGTTTTTAAATGTATAAGTTAATCAGTTTTACAGTGAACATTGTGTGTTACAGCTTTAAAAGAGAATTTAATGCACAGTGGTTTAAGACCCAGACATTGGTTCCTCTTTTTCTGAGATTACCAAAAACAAATAATTCATTGGAGTTTGAAGATCCATTTTTTAGAATGTAATACAAATATAAAAATTTCACCCTATATTTAAGGAAGTTGTACTTGTCTAAAATGACACAAGTTTAGGAAGAACATTTTGTTTTTAGTTGAACAAAGAAAAATTCACTAGAGCGGGACTTGAACCTGCAACCTCCAGATTAATGTGGTGGAGCTCTAGCCCCAATGTTGGCAGTGTGTGTCAGAAGCCGTACAACTTGTAACTGCCATATAGCCAAGGATCACACCCAAGTTAACAATACAACCTGGAAAGCAGTAGCAGAGGGATCACCTTGAATTTTTAACAAAAAAGCATAACAAGTTGTCACAATATTAACTTCAGGAAAATGATGTATAATACAGGGCAGAAAAAGAAGACACCACCATCCTCATCAGCAGCACGCCCAAAATTCTGTGTTTTCAAAGACTTGACACTTTCAAGGGTTTTTGTTTGTGTTTGTGGTTTGACCTTTTGTTGTGCGCCTTTGGCAATAGATGCTACAGGAAAGTATGGAACAGCAAGTCAAGAACCTGCCTTCAGTCAAGAACATTGCAGTGTTGTTGACTCAAGTCACTGACTTGGACTCAAGTCAGACTGGAGTGGCCAATTTCATTGACTTGCGACTTGACTTGACTTCAGGGAAAATGACTTGCGACTTGACTTGACTTCAGGGAAAATGAGTTGTGACTTGACTTGACTTATGCAAAAATCACTCTAGAGTTGAGAATTTACTTGAATAAATTTGATTTTATGACAATACAATTATTGTTTGAAACAAATGTAGCAAAATCGAGTCTTCAGCGGCGATGCCGCTGCCGACGATCCAATGTTTTTGAGTGCTCTTGTCTTAAGGCCGAAACGTTAACAGATACATGATAACAGTTTTTGATTGTATTTAAGTCTGTCACAACGTTATGGGAGTGGGTTTATTTTGAGACATTATGTGACTTGTGACTTGACGTGTGAAAATTTGACTTGTGACTTGACTTAAGAAAAAATGACTTGGTTACAACGCTGGACACTTGCAATAAATTATCGGAGTTGGGGATGTATTGTACATAGTTAGCTCTAACAAGCCAAGCCAAATAACTGGTCAAAATTATTAGCAATTACAACTTGCAAGAACAGTTTTACAAAAGAGTGGACAGTTTTGTGGAGGATAACAACACAGAAAGACAAAAGTTAAATATAATGTAAATGCCTGACTCGCTTTAAAGCCAAGGAAAATATCTGAGACGGACATTTGGTAATTTTTATGATAAAATTACATCTCAAGAAATAAAAAAGTTGATATATTTCTTATCAAGTAGGCCCCGTTGTCAAAAAGGATCTGAAGCTGAAGTTGTGGACTTGATCGCCAGAGAATAATTCTGCCAAACAAAGTGGGCCCCACCAGCAGTTCAGATGAAATGTCATTAATAAATACCTTGGACAGTTTCAAGTCTCTGATTGGTCAAAATCCTATCACGTGGGGTGTATTAACGGGCGATATAAAGACCAGCTCAGTGAACGGGCGAATAAATGGCCCCTTAACAGGCACATTGTTATGTAAAATCCTATGCAGTATGTGCTTGTTGCGCGGCAAACTACCAGTATCAAATCAACTCATTTCTTTGTGCGTATTTATTGTTTAATTTTTTTCAGCAGGGACAGATAGTGCCGCGTGCGGAAACATACCATGCGTAGCGGGAACGCGCAGACAATGTATCAATTTAGGGTAGCTGGTACGCGCATGAAACAAACATAATGCAAAGTCATAGTCTGGTTCTTAAAAATATGTATAAACAGTTAAATATGTGTAAGAGATTAGGTACCACACAAAAGTTGAACAGCCAAATGATTGGCCCTTGAACATGAGTAGAACATTTCTAAAAATAACGGCGAAAGAAAAATCACAAATTTTGACGATTTTTACATTTTTTTTTCTTATAAGGCATTTATTAATGGGAATAACAGTGTGATGAGTCAGTCTTCACTGCGTGGTAATGACCTTGGTTGGTGGTTGGCCGCTGTTAATGGACCTCGCCTTCGGCTCGGTCCATTAACAGCGGCCAACCACCAGCCCGGTCATTACCACGCAGTGAAGACCGGCTCATCGCACTGTTATTCCCTAATTATTAGATGAAAGTAAAACCCCAAAAATTGGAGTGTCAACGTTTCACTTGAATTATTTTTCATAAAACTATGTTTGCAAATAAATTACTATTAAAAGTAACTATTATTGAATTAAACAAAACCAACTGATTTATACACAAAATAAACAAATTCTTCAATGATTTTCAAGGTAGTTTAAGTTTTATGTACCTTAGCAAATTATAGCAACATATATATGTTGACGCTGGGTAATGCGATGGACAGGCGTGTGATGATTGCATGTGTAAAAACGAGAGGATGTAAATCATTCTCTTTTAAATCACCTTTTCATCATTTTGTGACACGTTTTGTGAAATGTGTGTTATTTTCACTGACAACCTAGTTTTATGTGCCCAAAGATGGCATTGAGACATGCATGAAGTATTCTAAAGGTATTTTGACTAATTATTGTACAAATTTGGTGTTATTGGTCTTTGAAATCACTGTGTGTATTTAACTATCGACATCCAAACTTGAGAAAAATCTTTTTGTATCAGTGCAACAAGAACACAAGATGTGACTTTGATGCAATAACTGGTTTTTATATGGTGTTAAATATAAGCTGTGCATGAACCAATAGAATGAACTAATTTCCACTAATCCACATAAAACAAAACGTTGGGTCACAGCTGTAATATTGGATCAGATGTTTTCCATGTATGTTGTAATACGCCTTTACGTATCACGTATCCACTTGTACAGACTGCTTTATTGTTTCTCCTTCCTATAGGAAGCAGTGGGGATAAGACAAGCTCCAGCGATGGGGATGACATGGATGAAGAAGAAGAAGAAATTAAACAGAAATCCAAGAGGACACTTCGAGCATCAACTAGACAGACACCTCGCTCAACAGCTTCACATAAGAGGAGACGTATCATTGATGCATCGGATGACGAGAGTTCAGGTGAGTTTCTAGTCACTAATCATTGCTTCTTCCAATTATTGCTCCAAATTTTGGTGGGTCTTAAATGAATATGAGATCCCCTGAGTACTTTTGTACACAATTAAATGATTATTGATTGAACTTGAACATCTTGTTGTCTCTTGGCCTGAAGGTGATGAGTACAAACCACATGTAGGAGACTCTGGCTCCTCTGATAGTGCCAGCTCAGGTGTTGATGAGAATGATGTCTCAGAACCTTCTTCCATGTCTGAGAGCGGGACACCCCAGGTAGAGAGAGTCAGGTTTTGTTAGAAATTCCTTGCTGAGTATCTCTTAACTCGGTCAGGAAATATTGGAATGCACAATTTGAATGCTGAAACTTGTAGGAACCTTTATTCTCGATGCAAAAATTAACATACCTATTAAACCTACAGTTCCTTGGTTTCTTGGCATAGTCAAAATGCATTCAGTTCTGCATAATACATGTAATAGTGGCAAAATTAGTTATGCAGAGTATTTAAGTATTGTTAAATTGTACTGGAGATAAATGAGGGAACAGTGTTTAAAACTGAAACAAAGTCTGCAGAATATTTGGGGGCTGTCACATTGTCAATTTTCTGGACTTTGAAATCGTACTGTAGAATAGCGGTATTCCCTTGGGATGTTAGGTGATTCTAAAATTAACATTCCTTTGGATAGGAAATGGTGGCATAGGAGTTTTGGTGTTCTACTGGAATGTTTCATTATGACCATCTTCTACCTGAGAAATTAGTCCTCTTGTGGATGAGCTGTATGTATGGTTGAAACACTGAGCACCCCATTCAGGGATGCAGTTTTCATAAAGTGAACATTCTGGTTTATTTTAACAGTTTATTGTAACATTAACTATTTTCCTAACCTTAGAAATCCAGAAAAAGGAAGCGAGGATCCAGCTCTCGGACCTCTGTTAGATCAGGAAAAAAGGTCACTAGACCTGTTTTCAGTGTCATGACCCCTGATCCACCTGAACCTAAGACGGTCACGCCACAACCTAAAAAGATGTTTCTCACACCAACCATGAGCGCCAAGACAAAATCCAGACTTACAAGTTTCCAAACGCCAGAGGTTAGTGATTAATAATGTCTTAGAACAAAAACTTTCAGCTCTGACCTACCCCCATCCCCATCAAAACTAAATGCAGTGTAGATTGTATACATTGTCATTATGATCATCCCGCAACCATCTCAACATTAAGACAATGATGAAGCTAAATAAACTACACAGTTCTGTACACACAGGGCACAGGATTGGCCAGCTTTGTACACTTGGGGCACAGGATTGGCCAGCTTTGTACACTTGGGGCACAGGATTGGCCAGCTTTGTACACACAGGGCACAGGATTGGCCAGCTTTGTACACACAGGTCACAGGATTGGCCAGCTTTCTACACACAGGGCACAGGATTGGCCAGCTTTGTACATACAGGGCACAGGATTGGCCAGCTTTATACACACAGGGCACAGGATTGGCCAGCTTTGTACACACAGGGCACAGGATTGGCCAGCTTTGTACACACAGGGCACAGGATTGGCCAGCTTTGTACACACAGGGCACAGGATTGGCCAGCTTTATACACACAGGGCACAGGATTGGCCAGCTTTACACACAAAGGGCAAAGGTCTGGCCAGCTTTGTGCACACGGCACAGGATTGGCAAATGAGCAACTTTCCGTTGACCTCAACCAGAGAGTGCCCTATTCCAGTGGTGTCATTAGTGTAAGGTTAATTAAAACCAAAACAACTTTTTTCCACCTTTCCTTTTAATTGTTGACATCACCTTTTTCAGTTAATTTGCTAAACTTGTACTTTTATAGTTAACAAAAAAAGGCAGAATGGAGTGAGGACCTGCTCCTCCAAGTATGGTATTGACCAAGTTCAGAGCTTGTCGCTGTTAACAGATTGAGCCAAAGGCATGATTCTTAATGAACACCTTTTAAAAAAACCCTTTTTCTTTACTCTTTTTAATACTTTTTGTATTGATGTTCAAGGGCCATGTGTAGATTATTCATTTTTTCATTTTTTTGTGGTATCAAAGTTCTAATACATGATTCATTATTACATGTAAGTTAAGGCATGTTTTTTAGAACCAGACTAGAAGCTCTGAAAATGAACAATACAATCTATTGAAATACCTGGTTGGTGTCTGGCCTTATCTTTTGCATTATGTGGGTTTATGTGTGTACCTTCTACCCAATACATTGTATGCTATGTTCGTACATGCATACACAACACCAACAATTCGCCAGAATAAAATATAAATATTTACAAAGAAAACTGTTGATTTAATTATGAGCTGCAGGATTCACACAGAACTTTACTTATACATGGCTGGTTCGAGGGCCAGTTGTTTGTTAGTTTAATAGTTGGTGTTTATACTCATTCGAGTGCATCCCCAACTGATCACATTTGGACAATTCAGGTTCTGTTAACTCCAAAGTTTTCATTAATTGCAGTGCAACAAAGATATTTCAGAGAATGATATATAGGGTTTTGGTTTGCATTTCCAGTCGAGCCCAAGTGTTAGTACTCCTCTTGATTCTGATGAGACTCGATATCCGCATCAGCGCTATGAATGGCTAAAAGACGGCCATCGAAGGTGAGGCAGGAATTACCTATATTGTGATGAATTATTGATAAGATCTTTTAACCAAAATTTCAGTTATCTATATGGTGTAATAAAGAGTAACAAACTAAATTTATGAGGTGGTCATAAATGGCGAATTATTGTAAAATTGTTTGGGAGGGATTATTCTGTCCAATGTTCAATAAGTAATATCAATGGGTTATCCTATCTTCAATATTAAGTAAAGGACTCAATTATTTTCTATTACTTGTTGCTTTTTTCTTTATTTGATTAAAATATATAAAAACAAATTGTGTGTGAGAAAACAGAAGAGAACTCATGTGTCATGTTAAAAGTGTATGCTTGCTGGCTTAATTTATTTGCCAGATTAGGAAATTCAAGATCTAATTCCAGCGTTTGAGACGAAACATTCCTTGGGATGATTAGTACTAGCGAGAATTGTATAATAATGAATTAAAAGCAAAACATAATTTCCTTGATTACTGTCATTTATATATGATTTTATACTGTTATAAACAATTATATACCACCTCGGACTACTGAAAAATACATTGAGACCTAACTTTTGTTACTTCGGCTGATAATTATGAGAAGTCCCTGAATCACTAATTAATGGAAGTCCTCTGGTTCATGGGTCAATTTGGCTTAATCTACTCTACTGTAAAGAGACAAATAACTGGACAAGATCTTTCACAACTAAGGAGGACAACTTCTTATCAGAAATTAAATTTGACTTTGCAAAAGTTGAAGGGTGTCGCCGCAAAAAACCAAACCATACTGTCCATTAAAATCTATTTCTTGAAACTTGAATTTCAGGGACCTTAAAGGAAATCCACAATCTCATCCTGATTATGATCCAAGGACTTTGTTTGTGCCCAAGAATTTTCAGGAAAAGACAACTCCAGTAAGTAACATATGAGAGTGTTGGGTGTTGGGTCATACGGACTAGTGCCTCGAACCCAAGCACATTTTGCTGCAAAATTATCCTGGCTGTTCATGATAGTCATGAGTCAATTGGTTTAATCCAGTCATGGGTCAATTGGCTTAATCCAGTCGGAGTCATTTGGTTTAATCCAGTCAGAGTCAATTGGCTTAATCCAGTCATGAGTCAGTTGGTTTAATCCAGTCACAAGTCAGTTGGTTTAATCCAGTCATGGGTCAATTGGCTTAATCCAGTCAGAGTCATTTGGTTTAATCCAGTCAGAGTCAATTGGCTTAATCCAGTCATGAGTCAGTTGGTTTAATCCAGTCATGAGTCAATTTGCTTAATCCAGTTAGAGTCAATTGGCTTAATCCAGTCATCAGTCAGTTGGTTTAATCCAGTCATCAGTCAGTTGGTTTAATCCAGTCATCAGTCAGTTGGTTTAATCCAGTCATCAGTCAGTTGGTTTAATCCAGTCATCAGTCACTTGGTTTCATCCAGTCAGAGTCAATTGGTTTCATCCAGTCATGAGTCAGTTGGTTTCATCCAGTCATGAGTCAGTTGGTTTCATCCAGTCATGAGTCAGTTGGTTTAATGCAGTCATGAGTCAGTTGGTTTCATCCAGTCATGAGTCAGTTGGTTTAATCCAGTCAGAGTCTATTGGTTTAATCCAGTCATGAGTCAATTGGTTTCATCCAGTCATGAGTCAGTTGGTTTCATCCAGTCATGAGTCAGTTGGTTTAATCCAGTCATGGGTCAATTGGTTTAGTCCAGTCACACCGCGTTTACACTAGATCCAAAAAGGTGGATTGAGATCCAGCCTGTTTTTTTCGACCGTAGATCAAGATCCGGTGTCGCAGTTAACACCATGTTAACACATGTTTTCCTCAACGTGCATCAACAAACATTAATGATGGAACGATCAGGGCCCAATTTCATGGTTCTGCTGACTGCCAAGTTCTGCGCTTGCGATCACCATTCTCCGCTTACTCTGCAAGCTCTGAATTTCTGCGCTAGCTGTGTAAGTGAAGATTGCTAGTAACGTAGAGTTCGCACACGCACAAGTAAAAATTCTTTGCTAACCCGTGAAATACGCTTGACGTAAGCCTGGAATTCCCTGCTTCCATAAGCGCCAATTCTTTGCTTACTGTAAGCAGAGCCATGAAATTTGGCCCTATTCAGAAGAATAGCAATGGAGGAGTATGGTGTTGCAGTTTTGGTTCACATTTCACACACACAGTCCATGTGCAATGTGCATGACGCAACAATGAAGACATGCACAATATAAACAGCGACGGATTTCCCACCAAAGCACAAGTGCAAAGCGCGCCATTCGTAGCAAAACTGGATATCACCACATCGAATTGCGGTGTCTGATCCACCGTTGCGTTTACTCTTGTATTTGGAATCCACTTTGCCGGATCTGATCCACCAACTGCCGGATTCAACCCTCCTCGAAAGGTGGATTAGAATTGCAGGATCTTGAACTGGGTCATGGACCCCGTTTACACTAGATCCAGAAAGGTGGATCAGACCCGGGTCTGATCCGGCAATGTGGATTAACGGCTAGTGTAAACGCAAAAAAGCCGGATCAGACCCGGTTCAAGATCCGGCAATTTTAATCCACCTTTCGAGGAGGGTTGAATCCGGCAATTGGTGGATCAGATCCGGCAAAGTGGATTCCAAATACAAGTGTAAACGCAAAGGTGGATCAGACACCGCAATTCGATGTGGTCATTTCCGGTTTCGTTACGAATGGCGCGCTTTTTGCTTGTGCTTTGGTGGGACATCCGTCGCTGTTTATAATGTGTGTGTGTGCTGTGTGGACATGGACTGTGTGTGAAACGTTTTGTTGTTTTCAGCGTCCTTATACATACATCGTTACGTTCGGAGCTTGCCTTGTTGCTGTATTTTGTTAATTCCCATCTACAAAATAATTCTACCTGCATGGTCGTTGATATCCGTATCATTTGCTGTACTGTATTTTCTGCATTCTACCTTCGCATTGATAACGATTATTTCTAGAAGTGGCGCGCTGTAATCGTGACCTTTGCGAGGAGCGGTGACGTCATGACCAATATACATCCGGTTCAAAAGTGGGATCGGAGCCGGATCAAGCGCTGGTGTAAACGCGACACAGGATCTTGATCTGCGGTCGTTAAAAAAATGCCGGATCTCAATCCACCTTTCTGGATCTAGTGTAAACGCGGTGTGATCCTGCTTTTTGGGGTTTACACTAGCCGTTAATCCACATTGCAGGATCTTGAACTGGGTCTGATCCTGCTTTTGGGGGTTTACACTAGCCGTTAATCCACATTGCAGGATCTTGAACTGGGTCTGATCCTGCTTTGTGGGGTTTACACTAGCCGTTTATCCACATTGCAGGATCAGATCCGGGTCTGATCCTGCTTTGTGGGGTTTACACTAGCCGTTAATCCACATTGCAGGATCAGATCCGGGTCTGATCCTGCTTTTTGGGGTTTACACTAGCCGTTAATCCACATTGCAGGATCAGATCCGGGTCTGATCCTGCTTTGTGGGGTTTACACTAGCCGTTTATCCACATTGCAGGATCAGATTCGGGTCTGATCCTGCTTTGTGGGGTTTACACTAGCCGTTAATCCACATTGCAGGATCAGATCCGGGTCTGATCCTGCTTTTTGGGTTTACACTAGCCGTTAATCCACATTGCAGGATCAGATCCGGGTCTGATCCTGCTTTTGGGGTTTTACACTAGCCGGTCTGATCCTGCTTTCCAAGTCATATTAGTCCAGTCTGAGTATTTTGCTTTTAATATACAGTATCCCAAAATATGCAAAATTTCTCCTTCAAAATGCTTCTATATTTGTTAAACCAATTGTTTTTATCATTAAGACGGAGAAGAATGTAATAAAAACTTATCCTATTGATGGGGAAATTTAAAAGGACTTGCCCAAAAGTTGTCACGAAACTAAAACAGTACAAATTATAAAGTATAAGTTTTAAAGTTAAATACTAAAAAAACCCAAAGAATTTAAAGAGCCGGTTAATGTAGTGGCTTAGAAATGGCAAGTTTGAATAAATAAACATTAGGAATTATTTTTACAATGTAATCGTTGTGACAAAGGAGTTTAGTTTGTGATGATCTCCCTTACCTTAACATCTTAGATTTTGAAAGCCAAGTAAACCCTTTTGACGCCACTTTATATCACTCTGTTTTTAATTCTTACAGGCAATGCGTCAATGGTGGGGGATGAAGTCACGCTTCTTCGATACTGTTCTCTTCTTTAAGGTAAAGTAAAGACAAAAAGAAATTTATTCACATTGTATAAATGCTAAATATGCTTAGAAATTACACTTCAAATGTAATGCAAAGGGTGAGAAAAATGGTGGATAGTAAGCTTGGGCGGTTTTTCATTAGCAAGTAGTCACAGTATCTGTTCACTACCAATCAATACCAAGAGCTGTTTCAGATGCACTGAAATCTGACGTGCTCAGTTTTCATTACAGCAATATAAATTTCAATACAGTGATACAAACAAAACTGTGCAGCCTCTTCACAAAACAGCAGTCTGTTTCAGATCTGAACCTCAGTAGAATACTCTTAGCTTTAATACGTAATGCTCTTTATGAGAAGACAATCTCAACAATCATTTATTCAGCCGCTGCAGTGTTGTTCATGTTTGTGGTTCCAGAGGGCACCACATTTTTGCAGCAACCTCTACTGGCAGCTCATAAATTGCAGCAAAGAACGTCAACCAGTTGCAAGCTTTCAATTTAAAAACTCGGACAATCTGTGACTTCCTGTCTACAAAAGGAAATCCAGGGTATCTGCGCACTCGTTAACAACTAAAATGTGTCAGTGAAATACAACTGAATATGTGTACTGAGCGAGAGTGTGTCATGGGTATTTTCTGCAAGTGTTGTCATGATAAATCTCAATAATTTTCTGCCGCTGAGCACCACTGATACATGAACAGTAAGCTTTTCAAATGTTTTGTTCTGTAGTATTGAATACTGTAGTATTTTGGTGACAGTGTAATACAAAATTAAAAAACCCAAGCTTAGTGAAAAGGGACATGACACGGGGACGAACAATTCAGAGGATGATTGGATTGGAATGTTAATGATATCCTTGCAAATAAAATTGAGAAATTGACTAACAATAGGCTTCAAACAACCTCCACTATCCAAATTATAATTTCATCAAAATATAAAAAGACTTGTGTTGAAGTTCAGTTCACTTATATAAACTGAAGTTATGTTATTACCATTGCCTGAAATTTGACATCTCTCTTCGTGCAGATGGGGAAGTTTTATGAGTTCTACCACATGGATGCAGAAGTTGGTGTCAAGGAACTTGGTCTCATTTACATGAAGGTCATCATTTCAGCTTGTAAACTGTGTGTCTAGGCCTGAGTGTGACATTTTTTATATTACTCCCAGCCCAAGATTTGATCTTACAATATGAGTTTATTCTTAGACTTATTGACGCAGAATACAGAACTGTACAGAAACAGAAATAACATAGGATAAGATGCTGATTGGATACAAGTTGTAATCCTTCCTCCCATTGGTTATTAAAAGATCTAATTGGGATGAACTGCCACCGAGCCCTGTTTGGTCAAAATACCACAATCTGATTGGTTGGCAAAGCTTGAACTTGGATCCTTGTTTTGTCATAAAATTGTCAATGGAACTTTATGTGTTAGATGTTCTGCCTAAGAATTGTGCATAAAATCAGTGTAGGTCAATCTTGCCCATTGGGGTGAACTGCTTATGCAAATGATTTACTGATCAGCTCTCTGAATGGTCAACAGTTTACTACTCAAGATTTTAATTGGCTTGTATCTGATAAACGGGATTCTCTGTTTGTCACAAATAGGCAATGGAATTTACAGTGTTATGGTTTTCTGCACTGTGTGCAAACTGTTTTGTGTTATTGCACAGAACACAGGTATGACTCAAAGAATAAATAGTACAGATACACTCTGGGTCAGGAAGTGTAACAACAACAGTAAACAATGCATCTTCAAATTGGTAAGAAGTAACATGATTGAACAACCAGTGTGATCAAATGCCTTATTCTTAGCTTCAGTGGTTACCACTGAAGCTAAGAATAAGGCATTTGATCACTAAACTATCAGATGTGTTATTTTAGACTAATAGAAACAGGAGACGGGACTATTCTGTTCCCATTTGAAAACTTGGGCACACCAGACCCATTCAAACACACATGTAGAAACTTGAGTACGAGTTTTGTGCATAGATTTTTCCAGAGAGTCTTTTTACAGATGTTGTTGAAATTGTTTGTTACATTATAACATCTACCATTCCAAAGCCTAACCACGCAAAAACTCACTTAAGTTGGGTCAGAAGAACTATGTAATTGCAGCGCAACCAATCCCTTGAAAAACATGTAACAAGTACCTGAAGTTTACAATGTGTGTGTAATTATGGTCATCACTTTAGTAATCAATACTTTCAAGTCCTGTTCAGTGGTGGTCAGGTGAAATTACCTTAACTTTGGCTTACATTTTTTTTTCTTCCATTCATTACAGGGTGAAAATGCCCACTCTGGTTTCCCGGAGATAGCTTATGGTCGCTATAGTGACACATTGATACAGAAAGGTTATCGTGTGGCCAGGATTGAGCAGACAGAAACACCAGACATGGTGCAGGAACGTTGCAAGAAAAGTAAGCATATGATTGGATCACTTTGAGACTGCATTGAATCTGAGACTAGAATTGATCAGCTGATGTCATTGATAAAATGGTTAAATTTCTTGCTTATGTGGGTTTTTTTTTCTCTTCTTTTTCATAGTGTCCAAGATGGCAACAAAGTACGACAAAGTTGTGAAACGAGAAATTTGTCGGATATCCACAAAAGGTTAGTTTATATTCATTGAATGTTATGTAGTTATAACCATTACCACTCTTGAATTTATATTAAATAGTTTCTGAGCTGGGTATTTATTGAAATGTATATTGGTGAAGATGAAGGTGATGCACATTATTCTTTTTCAATATGATGAATGGAAGTCCCTAAAACAATGGAATGCCACGGGTGCTGCTCTGGTAATGACGCAATAGAACATGGTGCAATTAAGAATAGGCTGTCACAAATCTTATTTATAAGAAATGTGTTGAAGTTGCATGTCTTGCATGATTTCTCTTGGCCTATGGTTTACAATTTACTTTTAAAGAAGGAAATGATGGTTAAATCAATTTATTTAAAGGAACGTTTCAGATAACAAAAAGCTACTGTCATGAAAACTTTTGAATGTGAAGCCATTAAAACATTTTGTGCAACTTTTGAGCAAAATTGAAATGTGATTATTTTTCATAAAACTAAGAACAGCCCACTGACGAAAGTTTAGATTATGATAATAAAAAAAGATCAAAAGCAAAGAATGAAAGTACAAATATTAAAATTTGAATGTATATAATTGTATTCAGGGACAAGGACTTATAGTTTTATAGATGGTGATACATGTGAGGCCCAGCATAGCTACCTGTTGGCTGTTAAGGAGAAAGTGTGTGATGATACCAGTGAAGGGGAGAGACTTTATGGAGTCTGCTTTGTAGATACATCAATCGGCAAATTTCATGTAAGACTGAAACAATGAAAGGATTTAGGGTTTATTGGGCACTTGCTTAATGCCATTTATTTTGCCAACGCAACGTTTCCACTTTTACAATAATGCTGATAACTCCAACAACTATTGAAAAATACATCACGTTCTTATATCATCTCAATACTTACAGGCTGTGAACATTAACTTTCCCATCTGAAGTCCTTGATTTATTTTGTTACGTTGATGGTGTTTTTTCTGTTTATTTGAATTGGTTTACGTATACACGTAACTATATTCACAATATCTGTACTACAATGCATAAAAGCATTAAATGGTCATCAAGTGCAGCCCCTGTCACTTTGCTAAAGATGTCTTTCCACATGAATGAAATGGCTTGTTTCTTTTTGTTTGCTTGTAGCTTGGACAGTTCACCGATGACCGTCACTGCTCACGTTTCCGAACACTCATTGCTCACTACAATCCAGCTCAGGTGAGGACAGGTTACTACTACAGAAAAATAACAATAACTTTATTTGAAGAGTGTTGGATGGCTAGCAGTTGCTAGACACTAATAGAATAATGACTTATTCTTGGGAATAACGGCAATTTAACGGCACAAAACACTTCAATGCACTTAATTATGCATCATCAAGACTGCACATAGTAAAGCTGTAAATTGCAAGACCTTAATAAAAAGAAAAAAACAAAATAAGAAATGTAGCAGTTCACTTAAAGTGTCCACATTTATTTCAAAACTTGAATTCCTCCTGAAGGAAATATCAACGTTTTTGCCAGACGTGACAAATTTATGTATTTCAAGAAATCTTGAAACTGGGCATGTGGACTCGGAAAAGGATATGAAGGCATTGTTTGTAAGATTTGTAAGGCTCGTTCATTCTGCTCTGGAATAAAAATACAGAGCAACATTTTTCATCATAAATTGTTGAAATATTCATTTTTGTGAAATCTTCATTTCACATTCAATATAAAATGTATGAATTTTATTTGTGTCATCTCCTGATAGGTTCTGTACGAGCGTAGCAAGCTCTCCTCCAAGACACAACAAATTTTGACCAACAGTCTCCTGTCTGTCATCAAGGAGCCTCTTGTCCCAGGAACAGAATTCTGGGATTCAAGCAAGACCCTCAAGATACTGTCTGAGAACAGATACTTTGAGGATGATGATGGAAAGAAGAGCAAGGATGATGGAGAAAAAAGAGGCATGCCATCCGTGCTTCAAAACATGATCTCTAAAGGTAAAAATCATTCACATATTTTGTCACTAAATGCACAGGCACCCATTATTTTGTTTTAAAAACTTACCCTGGCTGTTAGAGAAGGAAGAAATTGGGGAAATTTTTAAGAGCCAGCAAAAGTTGTACTTCTGTACTTATCACAATAATCTGCATCAGGTATGAGTGCTTTCCGACTTAACACTCTGAAGCAGAAGGTGGTCATAAGCAAAAATGCCCAATATTTTGTCTTTACACTGGAGCAATAAATATATACAAAAAACAGCAATAAATTAATCCCTGCATATCATAGCATAATAAAAAATGCATCAAAAATGTCCATACACGTCTTTTCCATGACCCTTCATTCATCTCTTTGTTGGAAGTAACACAAAGCCTCACAACTCTGTGTAGGAACTGGCGCACAGACCCACATGCAGAAGAGATAGCTTTCCAAATGGTTGCAGCTCTTCTTATTGTAATGGGATTGTCAAACATTTTTCAGGCTTTTTATCCTGCTTTAGCCATGCAGTCACAGTAGTCATTAGTTAGTGTAAAGGGGTTAGTGCATTACTCTTTGAGTTGAAGTCTCTAAGATGAGTTGGTTTCCATCCTTGCAGTCGATACCCTGGGTCACTCTGCCAAGGACTCCAGTGACTTAGCAGTCAGTGCCTTGGGAGCCTGCACCTGGTATCTGAAAAAATCTTGCCTGGAGCATGAGCTTCTTTCTCTGTGTAACTTTGAGCTCTACGTACCTCTAGATGTAGAGTCAGTGGTCAAAGCTGATATTGTGAATTTTGCAGCCGGCAGACAACATATGGTAATATCTCTTCTTTTTGTTCTTCTTTTTTTATACAATTTACTTGACTACATTAGTAATTTTGTTGTCTTTGGGAGTGGGGGGGGGGGTGGAGGGAAAACGCAGGTAATGACTGAGCTGGTCTTTGACTCATATTCACAGTTGGAAGCTTAACAAATTGTCTTAAACGACTTGGGTATAAATGCTTACTGTGATTACTGTTAGAGAATGTCTGAGCCAACTACCAAAAAAGAGGCGCTTAGAAAGATTTTAGATTTTATTTCAAGTGTTATTTTGTATTGCTCTTAAGTATTGATTTGGTACATTGGAATACATAGTGCTGGCACAGTGCCAAACACAGGTAGTAAGAATTTTGCATGGTCACAAATTCTGGCAAATCCTGTGACCTATTTAGGTTTGGCATCTTCACAAACTCATGATTCCCACTATGCATTTCTTTTTTACATAGCGCTCTACAGACAGGTCGCTCTTTTTGTTTTTTCATTTTTCCGGAAGTGGCAAATAAGTTTAGGATTTAATAACTCCATAATACGGTTGCAAGATGAAAAAGTATTGACAGTTCTGTGTGACTGAAAAAGTCAGCTTTGGAAGTAAAAGTTTCAAGAAAAAACAGTTAGCAGTAACCAAAAGAGAAGTTTGAAAATTAGTTCAACTTCAAACTTGAATTTCTCTAAACGTGGATTTTTGTTGTGGGTGTCTTCACCATGGAGACAGTGAGGCTATATAGTGCTGATAAATACACATGTACCTCTTTAGTGAAACATTTCTGTCTGTGTGTATAAACACACCTAATGAAATTGTTCATTTTGTACAATTCAAGCCTGTATTTATCCTATGAAGAAACATGACAGAGACCTGGTCTTTATAGACACAGATTAGTCTACAAACATTGCTTGTTTACTACAGGTGCTTGATGGTGTCACTCTGTACAACTTGGACATCCTGGAGAATGGCACCTCTGGAACACTAGAGGGCACACTTCTGGAGAGACTAGACCAGTGCTGTACACCATTTGGAAAAAGGCTGTTCAAACAATGGCTATGCGCCCCTCTGTGTAATCCAAAGTCCATCAATGATAGGTATTAATGAAATAAATTTGAGTGCCCTTTTGCATTGAAATGATAAACAAAACAATTATTGCATTAGGGAAACGTGATGGTTTTAGTCTTTTGCATTACACTCTATTATGTAAGTTGAATGATTGAAATGGAACACATGTTTAAATTAAGACTTTTGCACGTGATTTAAGAAAGTTCATTCAGTTCATAAGCATGACATAATTCCACTGTAATCCTTGCAACATCAAAGCAAGCTCCTTTCAGAACAAAGGTAAGATTATGACGGCCTGAAAAGTGAAGAATAAAGCTCATATGTATGTCAATCTTTTGTACTTTTTCAAGGGTCAATTTTGATGTCTATAGACCCCATGCAGATGCTTATCACACAATGCACATCCATTATTTCCACCATTTGGGAGTCGATTGCGTTGTGTACGATTTGACTCCCAAAATGGTGGACAGGATAGGTGGTTGTAAGCGTGCTGCTCATTCTGTAATGGGTCAAGATTGAAATGGGCTAGCTCAAGTCTGAATGGTTTGACTGGAAACACAGATTAGCAGTGGTATGGCTGGAATAACAATTTATTTTATTCTGTACAGACTTGATGCTGTTGAGGACCTTATCAATATACCAGACCAGATGGCAGAGGCCAACGACCTACTGAGACAGCTTCCAGATCTGGAGAGACTGCTGAGCAAGTGAGAACGTGGTTGTTTATCGATTCCTGTTAACTTATTAAATATTGATTGTCTAGTCTTTGGCTTTGTTTCAGTTTAGCTTTGCAATGTGAATTGATTCAAACAGTGCTTTTGAAGGAGTAAGTACATATAGTCCATCTGAATGTCAGGTAACTATCTTAAAACTTGGTTGTTGTTTTTTTTTCCAACCGTCCTCTGACATGGTAGTACTCATGTTGGCAAAAGATCATTGTCAGGGGGCAATGGTTACAGGCTTAAACATGTTATTGTACATGTTGGATGCTTGCATTATTTCCTTCTTTATGTAAGGTAAGAAGTAAGAAGGATGAGAATGTAATTTTTTTTTCAAAGATGACAACATTTTATACGAAAATATCTGGTAACAGTCAATGCTAGCACAAAAGTGTGTTAAAATTTAAAATTAGCAAAACAATGTGGTTGCCATTACACAAATTTATTAACTTTACAAAAGAGGAGTTTCTTGTCCTTGGAAGATGCCATTTAATTGTTTGTTTATTTTTTTCTTATCAGAATTCACACCCTAGGGCTGGCTAGATGCAACCTGGATCACCCTGATAGTAGAGCCATCTTCTTTGAAGACACAATTTACAGCAAGCGTAAGATACAGGACTTCCTGACTGCCCTTGATGGATTCAAAACTGCTATTAAGATTGTTCACATCTTCAAAAACTCTACCTCAAACTTTAAGTAAGTTTATACAGAAAAGTCTAGTACAGACATGTGACGTCATAGTTTACTACAATGTATCTTCAAAAATAGAATATGGTCTTTAGTTGTTTTCTCCCCTAAAGTATGAAACACAGTGATTTGTTTCCTGTTGTATTTAAAGCTAACGATGCAAGATATTTAAAACCTGAGGATGACTGGATTGACTTGTTAAGTTCAAAAATAGTTTAAAACATTCAATTGTATTGGTAATGCAGTGTTGGTGAACACAAATTGGCAGCAGCCGGCCCACTGGGTGTGCATGTGGTGCCAGCAAGCATCTCATACTCTCCCATTATGAAGGGTTATGTAGGGTACTAGACTATTCAAAAGCTACTGGCTACCTTATGATGCTTACTTCTTTTACTAAACAAGCAATTTTTGTAATGACTCATTTTACTTTAGATCCAAGCTACTGAAGAAAACGCTGACTCTTGTAGATGGGGTCAAGGGGTCAGTGCAAGGGCATTTCCCTGACCTCACCAAGCATCTTTCTTTCTTTGATGTAAGTATTGTAGTTATGATTTGAGCCCTATTTAGAGATTACAGCAAGCTCTAAAAACCTTACTCCTGGTAAGCGTATCAATGTTGGAGATTTTCCTTAACTCAGACTTGGCAAAATCTTCCTCAGCCTTGGTGCTGATTGATTAAGTCAAAGCTTGTAACCTCAGCTTCGGGAGGAAAAATCCTTTTCCCGTTACCCGTTTGGGATTATTTTGAGTCAGAAAGCAATTTGTTTTCCTAACCATTAATACATGTACTTATACTGTTACTCCTGAATTAAGTACCTTTTACCTACTTAGAATGCGTTTGACCACAAAAAAGCTAAAGAGGCTGGAGCTATTGTTCCAAACAAGGGTGTCGACCCCGAGTATGATGGTGCCATTGCTGCCATGAAATCAGCCAATCAGAGGCTGGACAGCTATCTAGATAAACAACGGAAAAGGCTTGGGTGTAAGGTAAGTGTGCAGCTGAACCAGTAGACATCTTGATTATGCATGTTTTGATTATTTCATTTATCCTATAAGAGAGTCCACTGTACATGTTTAGTGTTTGCCATTGATCAGTGCCTATGAATAGGTCACCAGGTACTGTGCACCTTATACACGTCTGTTACTATAATTATTTTTATTAAATTACTTTTTAAAAAAGTAGTAGACTGTTTTCTGCTGCATGTTCAGAACAAATTTGCTTCATGTAAATGTTATGCTCCTTTTAGTTGATGTAAACTTTTACGGAAGTATTGGAATAATATTAAAACTATTATTGATTAAACTTTTTAGACCATCACCTACTGGGGAACAGGCAAAAATAGATTCCAGCTGGAGGTTCCGGAGAGCGCCCTCACTCGACACACCCCTGAAGACTATGAGTTGCAATCATCTAAGAAGGGATTCAAACGGTACTGGACTACAGAGATTCAGGAGATGTTTGCTGATCTTTGTGCTGAAGAGGAGAGACGAAGCATGGCTCTACGAGACTCCATGAGGAGAGTCTTCCATGCATTTGATGAACAGTAAGATTTCAGGATGGTCCCTTTCTCCCCTTTCAACAAGAAAAACAAGTTATTACCTGTCACAACCTGTTAGTCAGTACAGCTGTTATTTTCTGTTAAGACTGTTTATTGTTATTCACGCTGCACACCAAAATCAAGCAGAAACAGTTAAGACAACCAAAACATAACCCTTTACATAAACGTCTTAAACATTCTATATGTTAAGAAATACCTGCCTTATAGGTCTGAATATGTGTTATTTAAGGATGACCTCATTGTGACCTTTTCTTTCTGGTCTAAACAGGAGGTTCAAAATAAAAAATAACATTGTAGTTTACATCCAATCGTCCAACTTTGCTAAGTTATGCAGTTGCAAGTAAATGTGCATAGGAAAACAGTTATGTACTAACAACATCAAAATAGGTTAAGTTTATGGAGACTCATTTAGTACACTTCAAGCATTTGTTTGGTTTCATCCAACCAATACTGGGACAGCACAGTGTTAAATACAAACAGAAGTTGGACCTGCGTGTTATTTTTCCTTAATTTGAATCATTTAACACAAACAATAAGTAACACCTGTACATGTATTTGCATATTCCCTTTGCAGCTATAAAGATTGGGACCAAGTGATCCAGTGTCTGTCTGTTCTGGATGTATTGCAGAGCCTGTCGTATGTCAGTCAGGCCTCGGATGGGCCAATGTGCCGACCACAAATCATTTTACCAACTCACAATATACAGGTTTGTCCATTTTATTTGGTGCTTCTGTTATGTAGGCCATAGAAATCTATTCTCGTTAGCCTTCTTTTTTAACCATCTTAAGTATTTTCTTATTATACCTTCAACTTTATAAAATTGTATTAATCTCTTGATGAGCCACTTTCATGTTTCCATTTCCCTCTTTTTTTCCAGCCATTCATTGCAATTCAAAATGGCCGCCACCCATGCATCAGTCGGACATTCACCGGTGGGGACTTCATTCCAAATGATACCCACATTGGAACTACTGATGTAAGAAAGAAATAACTGACTTCTAAAGAAATGTATCGAAGTGTACATGTCCTGGAGACAATTGATCGTTACCCAAAGCGTTTAGTTTCAATAAAATGTATTAGAGTGAAATGTTGCACTACTAGTAGAAGTCAACATTAATTGGAATGTAGCTCACTGCGGTTAGTAATGTCTACAAGGCAGGCTAATTAGTGTTTGGAAGTGCATTGTTTTATTGCAGGCAACTGCTATTTAACTAATACTTATCAGTCAAGCTTGCCCAAAGCTGTAAAAAAAAAACAAGAATGAAGTACTCCATTATGACAAGAAAAGATGCCATATTTTCTTTTTGAAAAATAAACTATTGTCAGAGTTCACTTTATGAGCTTTGAATTCTTTTTTATCTCTTGCTGCAAGGTAAAATTCATGATTATGGACCAAACTAAAACTTCTAAATAAGTATTGTGTATAAAATGTATAATAATGTTTATTTTGAAGGATAATGCCATGGAGACCAACTCTGATCAAGCTGTAACAGACAAGAGCTGCTGTGTACTTGTGACAGGTCCCAACATGGGAGGCAAGTCCACACTAATGAGGCAGGTTGGCCTGATAGTCATTATGGCTCAGCTTGGATGTTTTGTTCCAGCAGACCACTGTCGTCTTACACCTGTGGATCGAGTCTTTACACGTCTAGGGGCTAGAGATAACATACTCTCTGGTAAGTAGTTCAGGAACTATTTTCACCTCCATGTAAGACTGGCTGTGTAAGAAATTGATAATATACACATAAACATTGAAAAATACCCCTGTACTGAACAAGGAAGTTCAACTTTAATTTTGAAAAGCACACATGTTTATACCAGCCAATTCTTGTTTCACAATTGGCATTTGTAAGCTTCTGTGTGGATTAGCTGAATCACAACTTCAGAGTTGTCTCCAGAATCCATCTTCAGTCTTGCATAGTTTGCACTGGCATCCTGTACTTACAAACACCACAGATGCCAACATATTGATATATGATTTGGGCCTAGCATTTTGAGTTGTGGATATGAGTCTATGATAACATTTCAATTAAATACGATCAACAGCCGCTGTGTAAACTCCAATTCTGGCTGATGCCCCGCTGCTATGCCCACCTGTCATGCCCACCTGTCTGGCTCCAAATACAGAATATGTCCATATTAACCCTAACCCCCATTAGGGTCTCTCTAGAAAGCCTGCCAAATACAACAGAATGCAACACTAGTTGAAATGAGAACCATGCCAAATGCAACAAAATGCAACAAGGGATATTGTTGCATTGTGCAGGCATGCTGTTTGGGAAAGGACTGAGCAATGGTGTTTGCCCTGCTAAATGCAACAGTATGCACATAAGTGTAATGTTTAACTGTTATTATACAGTCTTTTGAATATGATTTGAATTATGATTCTTACCTAATATTACATCATACTTCTCAATACTTTTTCCATAAAAACTATTTTGAAATACCCATTATAAGTTGTTCAGATACAATAGAAGCACCCAAACCTATATGAAGTCACTTCACTGCTGAATGCAACAAATTCAGTCCAAAAATGACATCTGAGTTGACTGCTAAATGCAACAGATCACAACTATTGCCATTTGGTGCATATTGTTGCATTTAGCATGGTTAGGGTTAATCACCAAACTGCAAAAAGTCTAGGTGATAAAGTTTTGTTCATCATAAGAATGCCTGAAAATAAACTAAATTAAATAGCAGGACAGAAAGCAACTGAAAGGATTGCTTTAGGAAGCCTAAGCCTTATAGAGGCTGCCCTCAATCTAAACTGCTCAACGGTGCTACTCTTTTTCGGAATTCAATGTTGGCATCTCAGAAACATGTATCAGTACCAGAATATTTTCAATAATTAATCAAGGACTATCATTCGTCTTAGAAAATTTGCTCCAGCTGTCAGAGTTGTCTCACTTTACATCCAGCCCTCATAAAATCATTGAGTCAATGTGTCTTCCTTAACCACATCAAACCCACACCCCGATGATTTAAACAGCAGAACTTGAGTTTGGTGGGCTAGACCGCTCGGCCATGACACACTACAATGTAATTGATTAATGCAGTTATTAATTCATGAAAATATGAAGCGAATCGTGACATAAAAGTGATAATTAGCTTGCAGCATCTGCAAATTTGGGGAGAGTTGAGTGTCCAATTGGATTATGATGACTTCATATTTCACTTGGTTTTGATCAACCAGCTGTAGTCCAAACACATCATGGTTTGAGTGTGATAGGCAACGGCTCTAGGTTTCTCTTAGGACCCTTTTTTTTTTACCAATTCCAATTGAAAACTGAATGACCAAAGCTTGGAAAGCTGTTAAAAGGGACACTTTCTATATCAACTCTAGTCATCCTTGCTGTGTGTTGGTTAATGTTTTATACAATTTGTTGCCTTGTTTTTCAGGAGAGAGTACGTTCTTTGTTGAGTTGAGTGAAACGGCCAGTATTCTACAACATGCTACACGTCATTCACTGGTCTTAATGGATGAACTAGGTAAAAATGTTATTTGTAAATGGTTGTCATAAGACGTTTATTAAAGCAAGAATGAATCTTGGTAATGGCTTAGAGACTTGGAGATGCAGAGTGTGAGCAGATATATGCTTGGCCATTCTATTCTCACCATGACAGGGGGAGTGAGTTAATCAAGTTGATTGTTCTACAATAATCTGTGTTGTTTACAGGACGAGGAACAGCCACATATGATGGCACAGCCATTGCTAGTGCTGTAGTTAAGGAGCTTTCTGGAATGATCCAATGCCGAACCCTATTCTCAACTCATTATCACTCATTGGTGGAGGAGTTTGGGCATGATGCCAATATACAACTAGGCCATATGGTAACAGACATTTCTTTTGCTTTTTTTCTATGTTCAATTTCAACTTTTTTTTAGGCAATTCAGGTTGTCTAAACTGGAGATATACTCAAAAGATGTACACAAATTTGAGCTCCTGTATGCATAGATTAGCATGGTGCCACAAATTTTTGAAAATGAAATTATTTAGTTATTAAAGTTATTTTTGGTTTAACGTCAAGTAAACAAAATGCAATTGATTTGATTTCCGAGGGTGTTGGGTCAAGGTTGTACACCGTTGATAAAGATATTGAATTATAATGATTCATTAAGTGGCTTCTTTTACTGCTAAGTGAAAGGAATTTTTTTTATGATTAATACCGATTTTAGGAACTTGTATATTTTCTTATAACCAATTTTTTTACTGATCAAATTTCTCGGTGCAAATTTCTGTTTTTAAAATGTTAAAATGCAAATGTGTAAAAAATTCAACAGGTGCTAAAGATTAATGTTTGTCCCAATTGATGTTTCTCCTAAGGCCTGTATGGTGGAGAATGAGAATGAGGAAGATCCAAGCCAAGAAACAATTACCTTCCTTTACAAGTTTGCTGCTGGTGCATGTCCCAAGAGCTATGGCTTCAATGCTGCTAAACTTGCCAACTTACCAGATGAGGTGAGGTCATTGAAATAAACAAAACAATCAAGTGTTAAGTGTTAATTAAGTGTTAAATTTAAAAGTAATGAAAAGCTTTAAAAATAATCATCCTGGACCACAATTCAACATGCAGTAGTCCTCCTACCTGTCAGAAAAGTACAATATTTAGATCCCTGCAAACAAACGAAGAACAACATAAATTATTTGACGGCACGTTGCGGATGAGTGGTCAAGCCCATCGGACTCAAGCACTGGTAATTCTGATTGAGTGTGGTAGAGTCCGGGTCTTGACACTTGTGTCCTGAAGCAAGACACTTTAACCATTATTGCTTCGTCCTTTGGATGGGGCATGAAGCCATAAAGTAGGTTCCATGTTGTATAATGCATGTTACATTCATCCCTAAGAGAAGGATTTGCCCTGGTGTTTCTGACAGTCGCTGTCAAGTCCACAGCAGTCCATTGTATACCCTCATGATTAATGGGTCTCATAATTCATAAACTTCAAAAATCTGTCTTAAAAAGTGTTTCTTTTTGTACAAGTGCCTTGGGATACGTGGGCTATATGACTCCAAATATATATTGACTATTAAATACTGCTCATAAAACTTTGTACTGCCCATTGCTGTGAAATTGCCACAAGTTAGCTGTCTTGTACAGTTTTCAAAAAGATAATGATTTATAGGAATCTTCAACTCTTAAAAAAAACATGTTGGACAATCTCATTAAGTTGCAGTCTCTATTAATTACTTATTGTGTGATTTACTTTTAGGTTGTTAAGGTAGCAAGAAAGAAAGCACATGACTTTGAAATGTCTGCAGACAGACTTAAGGCATTCAGAACACTACATAGAATGAGTCCAACTCCAGACCTTCGTGATAATATGAGGAATCTACAACAGATGATCCAAGCCTGAATATGGGGTCAAAGTTCAAACTGAATGCATTTGAGTGACTTAAGGACAGTACATGTTAAAAAATACAGACTAATCCATTAACCTTTGCCCTGTAAAGATTTGACCAAACACAAAGGTGATTGTGGGATCTGACCTATTGAAATCTTAGACCACCATGTACCCAAGCTGCCACCATTAGATTGCTGCGCTGTGCATTGTGTGTAGATTGTACACTGCTTCGCATTGTGGAGACATGCAGTGTAAGCCTTACCCACAGAGGTACAATGGCTAGTGTATAACACATGCACTCACTCAGGTTTACACCAGTCGATTAGTTTGCATATACAGCTTTGATGTACTTCCCATTTGGTTGATTGCTTTGTATTGTTTGTATAGTGGCATAGCTTAGTAGATTGATGTATTGCTACAACTGAGCCTCTGGTATTACCTGCAATGTTTCATCTCTGTTTAGACACAGCTGTGATTCTTGCATTATAGGGCAATGTTGAACTACAGGCCATTGGTCTATTGTATATGTTAATGGGGTGGGGATAGCCTGGAAATCTTAACCATGTGTAACTTGGCTGTTGGAGATACTATTTACTACAAAAAGAAAACTTTCAAGTATGGTAATCAGGCTATGTTTACTCAGTAATGACTTTATAATCTATGCAAATCGTATTCATATTTTCATATTGTGTTCTGTGTATTTGGATTTCATTTGATACAAATACCAATGCCCACTAGTTTACAGTAAGTCTACTTATAGCCATTGTGTTGGTTATAAATTAAACTTTTGATGATTTCTACTTGAGTAATTACTTGACTTTTTTTTTCTATAGTCGGCAGAAAATAACTGCCCCAAAGAAGTGCCTTTTAATATTTAAGAAATACCCTGTGGAAGATGTCTAAAGATTGAAAACAGTCGGTATAGTTCAGTGCTCAATACTTACTACGCAGATTTGTACAAATAATTAGTTTTTCAATAACATTTACTAATAATGAGTCTGTGTTTGTGTCAGTCAGTACCATGATTGATATACAATATTACTGTAAAGGTTCTGAATTAGAATTTGTATCAATAACTAGTTATCATATGTGTCTGTGGTGATGGGAAGGGAAACAGTTTTTGACAACGAATGCAGGTTCTGAACTCCTGGGGCAACACCTACGTGACAAGTCATCTTTACATTTCAGTATTGTGGTGTTTGTTTGGTTTGGGGGGGGGTGTTTTGTTTTTGGGGGAGACAAATAAGTAGACATTTATTAAAGGGTATACAATTTAAATTTCTGATCTTGAGGGATGTTGTGGTTTTGGTTGAAAGCTGAATTTCATATATTTCTTTACATAGTTGTTTACTTCTTTTGTAGTTATACAAATGGTGTTGTACTTGCAATTAGATAGACTTGGTTTGCCTGACTCATGTACTTGTACTTTTCATGTACGCTTCAGTGAGTTTGGACATGTCTATATTGTTTGTCTTGAGGCTGCATGTAGAGGGCAGGGCTCAAAATTAACACTGGACCACAGGCCCAAGGCCAGTGATTTTAGCATCGAGCCAGTAAACATAAGACTACAAGTTCGGTGGTCTTGTGTTTTTGAATAACACAACCTCACTGCAATTTTAATTTAAACTGATTAATACAAATATCTTTCAATTCCGTTCAGTATTATAAGAAATATTAGATAAATCATTTTTTAAGTTAATGCTTGTTCCAAAAACAGCTTAAATGTGAAACTGTGTAGATAGTGTTCTTCTCATTTTGATTCAGGTCTTGTAACACATTTTCTGGTCCAGTAAAAGTTTTGAGCTACAAGCCCTGCAGTCTTGAGGATTCTTTCCCCAAATTGGAGCCCTGGAGGGTTTCAGCCGAGTTTTTGCCAAGTTTAGCAGTACGGTATATTTGACCAATTAAAGCATACATACATGTAGAACTTCACTTGAATGGGATTAGTTTACTCATGTGATGTTAAAACCAAATCAAGTAAATCAAGAATCCTGCACAAGAATGTCAGTTGGCCAACTTACAGTGCGTGTACTCGCCATTAAAATGAAATTCAGTGAATAAGGAGTATTTGATAATAGTTGGAGGGCCACTTAATTTGAAAAGTTACCGTGGAGTCCAATGATAGGCCAAGGCGTTATGTACACAGACTATTGGTATGGGCCACCTTGCGTATAACAAGCTTGTGTGGGACATTATTCGGCCAGAAAATCGCTCAATGGATTCAAAATTCCAAACATTACAAAGCACACTTGTTAAAAAATCAACTGCAGTTATCCTATTGGTTGAGGATTTGGCAAAATGGATAAACGGTGCAGGGAGCGTAGACCTCCAAACAGGACTGGATCTTGGCACAGACGCACTAGCGCTGCTAGGGCACACTAAACGCTTGTTGAACTTGAGAAGACGAGATGCTATGAAAAATGATCTGAAGCATGATTATCTACACTTGTGCTCGAATACAGTGCCATTTACCAACAACCTTTTTGGTGACGATGTCACAAAAATGGTCAAAGACATACAAGAGGTGAACAAGGCAGGGCAACAAGATTGGGACTCAGTACAGAGGCGCAAGCCGCATGAGATCAAGGGCTTGTGGTATGAGATAAAAAAGGCAGAGGGTGTGGACAGTTCAGACAAACATACTCTTTGGATAATTTAAAAAACTCATACAGAAATCCCAAGACTCGGCAAAACCTGCACAAACGGCATCAGAAGTAAAATGGGCGAGTACAAGTTGTATGCACACATTTACACCCGACAGTAACGCAGTTAAGTTTGAGGCGGGTAGATTGAAACATCTCGAGTCAAACTGGCGAAAAATAACATCAGCCGAGAGACTGATTGGTATCGCCCTACATGCTCACATTGAATTTCATGGCAACGGAGCCCCTGTGCAAAATAAACTGCAAAGATTTGTAAATTGCAGTAAGTTAGAACAAGCACTTTTAAACTTTTTTTAAAAAGTTACCAAACTATCACAGCAGTGTATTAATGGTGAATTTATATCACCCATTTTTGTGCGACCAAAAAAGGACGGGTTATTTAGAATGACCCTTAACCTTCAAAAGCTCAGTGAACAGGTCGAATATCACCATTTCAAAATGGATACTTTTGAAACGGCCTTACGGCTTATCACACCTGGCTATATGGCATCTATTGTTCTTAAGGATGCATTATACTACTCTGTCCCGATAGCAGATGAACACCAAAAGTATCTCAAGTTTGAGTGGAAACAAAAACTGTTTCAATATATTTGCCTTCCGAACGGTTTGGCATCGGCCCCTCGCATGTTTACCAAACTCATGACACCAGTCTATGCTACTTACGGCAACAAGGACATATTAATATGGGCTATACTGATTACTCTTTACCGAGAGGTAACTCAGTCAAAGAATGTCAAGTGAACATCACTAATACCTTGGCTTTCTTCTATGATCTTGGCTTTATATATCGCCCCGTGAAATCAATACTTGAACCTACCCATAAACTCAAGTTCCTTGGGTTCGATTTAGACTCCGAATCCATGACCGGGGTTGAACTACCCATTCAAAAAGTTATAACATAACACAAGAAAGTAAGAAATTACACTCCTCAGATAGTGTAACTATAAGATCTGTTGCCAAGGTTGTTGGCCTCAGTATCCCCTTCTTACCAGGAGTGGAAACTGGACCTCTATTTTACAGATCCTTAGAAATGGCCAAGATCCAAACCTTGAAATCGCACAAAGGAAATTTCGAGCATTTTTTGGCCGTAACACAGGAAATGAGAGATGGCTTGAATTGGTGGATTTTGCATTTGCCTGAGCAAAAACGCCATATCAATAGAGTGAACCCCCGACATTACAATCTTCGGATGCCTCAACTGTTGGTTGAGCAGGTATATGTGAAGGGAAAAGATGAAGCTGTTCAACACATAAATTACTTGGAAATCTTGGCTACTTTCCTTGATCTGAGGTCATTTGCTGCAAAAACTCATCATAAACATGCAAAACTTATGATTGACAGCAGCATGGCTGTAGCCTATGTAAATAACATGGGAGGTGTGCGATCCAAGGTGTGCAACGAAATGGCAAAATCACTCTGGCTTTGGGCTGTAGAAAGGAACCTCTGGTTAACTGCAACTTACATACCAGGAATTCTCAATGTTCAGGCAGATCAAGAATCAAGAAAGTGCCATGATAAAACTGAATGGAAACTAGATCCATTTATGTCACGTTAATAACCAGCCAGTTCGGGTCTCCAGGCATAGACTTGTTTGCCTCTAGATTAAATAGACAAGTTGACAAATTTGTATCATGGCGACCCGACCCAGATGCACCATTTGTTGACTGGAACCCATTTTTGTTTTATGCTTTTCCTCCATTTTGTATTTTGGGGCGAGTCCTTCAGAAGGTTGCACTGGACAAGGCAACGGGCATCATTGTGGCCCCACTATGGACAACACAACCACGGTTCGCCCAAATGCTCCAAATGTTGGTGAACAACCCGATAATTCTGCCCAAGACAGACACCTTATTACAATTGACTCAATCAACACAACAGCATCCACTTCAAAAGAAAATGAAGATAATTGCCTGCCATATCCCAGCGATCGCTTGAAAAGCGAAATGTATCACCAGAAGCAACCTCCATCATCATGACATCATGGCGACACAGCAGGTCTTATACAGGTCTTATACACAAAGATGGGTGCAGTTTTGTAATAAGATAAAAGCAGATTACTTGCATCCAAATATAAACCATGTTTTGGAGTACCTGACTGATTTGTTTCATTCTAGAGTAGGTCACACAGTGCCCTCAATACGGCTAGATCTGCACTTTCCGCATTACATGTACGTTTGACAGGCAACAGCATAACTATTGGTGCACATCCATTAGTCGCAAGATTTATGAAAGGCGTATATAATCTGAGGCCTACCCTCTCAAGATATAATCATATCTGGGATGTAAATACAGTGCTTGAACATCTGAAGACTTGGTCGCCAGTGCAAGATTTAACTTTTAAAACCCTTACACTCTACTTGTTATGCTGATTGCTTTGGTAACAGCCTCCAGAGGACAGTCGTTAAAGTTATTCAATTTGAATAATTTAACATCTACCAGTGATTCTTTTACTTTTAATTTCAGTAACTTGCTCAGAGCAGATCTGGTTATGTAAATCCAAGTGTAAGATTACTTCCATGTACACCAGATAAGAGACTATGTGTACGTGATACAATGACCGAATACTTATCTCGTACTAAGAACATTTGAGATCCTACAGAAAGTCAACTTTTCATCAGTTATGTGAAGCCGTTTAAGGCAGTATCAAAAGCAACAATAAGCAGATGGATACATGAAGTAATGGGTTTGGCAGGAATAGACACTGATCAGTTTAAACCTCATAGTGTAAGGGCAGCAGCTACATCAAAAGCTAAAGAGAGAGCTGTACCGATACATCATATTCTACAAACAGCTGGCTGGACAACACAGTGTACATTTGCTAAGTTTTATGATAAACCCATTCAAAATAAAAACACATTTGCTGATAGTATTCCAAATGATTCTAGCCTAAACCATGTAATAATACCGCTGTTTGCTTATGTATGCTATAAGTATACTTTACAATATGTAATAATACCACTGAGCCTCAGAAGAATGTATTAGACAATAAATGAGAAGGAAACTGGTTTGACCCTCTCGTACACCTTTAGCTTTGAAATCTCATGTGGTCACGGAAGTGTGAATGTGTAAAACAATCCCCAGATCCCTTTGTGTTCCCGATGACTATATAGAATCTCAATCAAACTTCAACTTCCAGGGAAGTCTCGCTTAATTTGGGGCTTAATACCAGGTATGTATGATGCTTCCAGCTTTCACTGTATTCAACGTGCTAGGACCAAAAATATTTGGATTAAAGAAACAAAAAAAGTTGTGTTAAACACAAATACACCGCAAGACAGTCGTTTTCTTGACATTTGACTTAGGTTGTCCCAAAACAATAGGCTTTTGGGGGAACCCAAGACCAATCCACACAACAAGTTTGGAGTTATTGCTCAGACAATGATTGCACACACACATACACCCATGGAAGGATGCAATGGAAACAAGATGCCCCTTCAGTGGCTTCGCCGACCACAGGGCATAAGTATTTACCTTTGATAGTATATATTGAATCATTGTTTTACCATTGACCCCACAGTATTGTGACCCAAAATAGAACCAAAACGCAATGTTTGGTACCAAATGCCCAACATATTGGTAAAACAATAATTCAATAATGCGACATCACAAATTGCTTTTTATTTTTCATAAAGTAACAGAAATATGAAAACAACAAAATAAATATGTCAATACTAAACATAAAATTTCATTTTAATCCATTTAATCAAAAGACATATGTACATTAATTAGAGGATTAATTAAACAATCCATTAAGTCCTACCCACCATAACCAATAGCAGTCACATGACTGTCACACAATGCTGTAGGGTCAAAACCAACATCATGTGTAATGTGGTACAGGGGCATACAATAGTGCAATTGGTTCCTTTAAGAGTGTGAAAACATCTAAATAAATGAGGTTCAGTAAACACTTAGTAAAATTAAGCTATAAAGAAAAAAGTTACCTTTTTGCATTGCCCAATCCTGCCTTAAAAACCTCACTGTATCCTATCTTAATCCCCAAAATACATATTTCACTTTGTATGCTGAAAAAGCTAGGCATCAGCCACACTGGGGGGGAGACAATCAAGAATAGGTGTAGCTTTATTTTTTAAATCCCAGACAGTGCAGTGACAGATTACTCAAAATACACACTGAGAATAGAGAGCCAGTACCGATGACCTCAGGTACCCTCCCACTATAGTTCCAATTCTCAACTTGGGTTGGAATTGCTAGAAGTGGTTAAACGGAAGTCACAACAGTTATGAAAATAAATGTGATTCATAACCCTATTTTCAGCACAATCTCTCTGTGCTTACGATTTCTATGAAATCTATTTAAATACATTATTTACATTTAATCAAGCAAGGTTAACTATCTTGTCTTAGGATGCAACTGCAAGAACAAATATTTGAACTTGGATATAGTTTAAAACAACACTTTTATGGTAATGCTGTGAAATTATACATAGTTCAATAGCTAGATTATAGATTTATCAGCTATTGATCATCAGTAATTTGCATCAGGTATGCAGTGATAGGCTCGCGTGTGTAATGTGCCGCACCTGCTGTATAATATGTGATACATGGTGCCCAATGTAAAGAACACTGTGTTTACATTGTGCACCTGCACCTTCCGCACTAGCGCCCTCTGTTGACAAGTTCCGCGCTGTAACGTTATTAAGTAGAAGCATTAATATTATTATTAATATAAGCATAATGGTGACATTCTATTTGTAAATATAACTTGAGAATAACCTGACAGAACGAATGTAACGGTACTTGATTGTCTGGCACCTTCCAGGGCGGATGTAGAAATACATGTAGTACTGGTAACAAAGTAACTGTTCACTGTTGGATCCTACAACTGACTCCATGCCAACAGTCTTTAAAGGAAACCCATGACAGTAAGTACACTGGTTGACTTGACGGGCACCTCGCATATTAAACCCATGACAGTAAGTACACTGGTTGACTTGACGGGCACCGCGCATATTAAACCCATGACAGTAAGTACACTGGTTGACTTGACGGGCACCTCGCATATTAAACCCATGACAGTAAGTACACTGGTTGACTTGACGGGCACCGCGCATATTAAACCCATGACAGTAAGTACACTGGTTGACTTGACGGGCACCTCGCATATTAAACCCATGACAGTAAGTACACTGGTTGACTTGACGGGCACCTCGCATATTACACCCATGACAGTAAGTACACTGGTCGACTTGACAGGCACCTCACATATTACACCCATGACAGTAAGTACACTGGTCGACTTGACGGGCACCTCACATATTAAACCCATGACAGTAAGTACACTGGTTGACTTGACGGGCACCTCGCATATAATGTATTGTGGCACTTAGAAAACTTAGTTTTCCTTTAGTTTACTTTGGGATGGGAAGAAGTTTTATTCATAGTGTCATTCATTTTTAATCAGATAAGATAGATCATTCCAGATGAGAACATAATCTGGTTGGCATCCTGCATAGCGTTGATGGCAGCAGATACCTCTGCTTCTGAGAACCTGTCCTCTGGGTAGTCCTTAGCAAGGGCCTTCTTGACCTGGGCCAGGGGTACAGATTCTGCCTGAGCTGCAAACAACTTGGCGATGGTGGCACGGAATTGCTTCAGCCTTTGAATATCAAAACAAATATGCATCTATGAAATTACTGCACATGCTAAGGAGAGTTTCATTCATTTGAATATGAAGAAGAGAAATTGCTTCATCAAGTAATTGAACTGGGAATATAGATTACCTCTGGGGTGAGATTCCTTCGGATTTGGAGATTTCTAAAAAAATAAATATGCCTTCCGGATTTGTTTCCTTTTGTTTAACATTCTGGATTTTTAAATGTAATAAATTGTGAAAACACTGTTTGTCTGAAACATAATCACCCTGTCTGTACAAAGAGCACCATTTTAACCTCTCGACCAATCGTCAGGACATTAGTTTTCATGTAAAGGCAGATTTTCCAGAGCTTTATGATTACCAGTATTAATGGCTGGCGATAAGTTTAAACATTGACCTATGACCTATGAGAAATTGTGGAACACTGTATGTTCGACTCCTAATTTGCATTCACTGTTAAGTCATAGATTTGTTTCTTTTTTTCCCCCAAAGTGTAACTGTTTTTAAATCGTCAAAATAGTTATTGAAAAGGGTTAGAAGGGCACATATCAGTGGTGATGGTTGGGAAAAAAAAGATAGCAACAGTGATTTGTTTCAACCTACAAACAGTGGAAGCTGTATGTAGTAACAGTAACAATGGAAGCTGTATGTAGTAACAGTAACAATGGAAGCTGTATGTAGTAACAGTAACAGTGGAAGCTGTATGTAGTAACAGTAATAGTGGAAGCTGTATGTAGTAACAGTAACAGTGGAAGCTGTATGTAGTAACAGAAACAGTGGAAGCTGTATGTAGTAACAGTAACAATGGAAGCTGTATATAGTAACAGTAACAGTGGAAGCTGTATGTAGTAACAGTAACAGTGGAAGCTGTATGTAGTAACAGTAATAGTGGAAGCTGTATGTAGTAACAGTAACAGTGGAAGCTGTATGATAGTAACAGTAACAATGGAAGCTGTATGTAGTAACAGTAACAGGTTAAAAAAACATCAACAATTTCTTATTGTGAAAGTATAATGCTAGATGAACACATGGATTACTACTTAAAAAGAGCAGTATATTCAACTATACATGAAACTCAAGCAAATTATTTGCATTGAGGGCAGTGGAGGGATCAGGGTGTGGAGGGATCAAGGTGTGGAGGGATCAAGGTGTGGAGGGATCAAGGTGTGGAGGGATCAGGGTGTGGAGGGATCAAGGTGTGGAGTGATCAAGGTATGGAGGGCGGTCTAATCCTCACCTGTCTTGGGATAACTCCACTGATTTACCCTCGGCTGCCAAATGGGATCCACCTGGTGACTTCAAGGTTACTGAAAATAAAACGGACAAAAAAGGTCCTTGTATGTGCTGTAACCATGGAACTGTATATAAAATGATGAAAGCATTCATTTGCATAGCCTGTGCATTGGATTTGTGTGGCTTTTTATGTTTGTGTACAAACCTTTGTAAAAGCTTGCATCACTCTTCATCAATCCGTCATGTAATAATCATTATATATAAAAAAATTGAATGCTCAATCAAGTTATCTACATAACTTGACTACCATAACACAAGAGTCAACCCAAATGCACAACCATTGAATTGATCAGCCATGCAAATTACAAACATACTCATTAGCAAATGAAATAAAAAAGACACATGACACAGACATATCTCCACTCAGGAGTTAGCACTCAAGTCATCAATCTTCAACTAAATTTGGTACGAGGGAATGACGCATGATGTGAGCACAAGATCTTTATAAACCTTGCAGTATGGCTACTACAATCATCCAACATGGAGTCTGATGTACAATAAAATAGCACAAAGTTCAATCTCTTGACCTATTGAGTTTGTATTTACCTTCTGTGTCATCCTCATCCTCTTCATAGCTATCAAAGTCATACGGATCAAACCCTTCCTCTCCCTGCTTGGGTTGATCAGTCTTCTGCTTCTTACTAGTTCTCTTCTTCTTTCTGCAAAGTCAAAACCACACATACATGTTCATTACTGCTATCATTAATTCCATTAAACCACTTACTGCTGGATTATGTAGACACAGGGATGAGTTTTTAAGGACACTCAAATGGCAGGCATGTTAACACATCGTGTGGAGCGGTTTGTCAGACAACAGTGTGCAGCGGTATGTCAGACAACATAGTGTGCAGCGGTTTGTCAGACAACATAGTGTGCAGCAGTTTGTCAGACAACATAGTGTGGAGCGGTTTGTCAGACAACATAGTGTGCAGCGGTTTGTCAGACAACATAGTGTGCAGCGGTTTGTCAGACAACATAGTGTGCAGCGGTTTGTCAGACAACATAGTGTGCAGCGGTTTGTCAGACAACATAGTGTGCAGCGGTTTGTCAGACAACATAGTGTGCAGCAGTTTGTCAGACAACATAGAGTGCAGCGGTTTGTCAGACAACATAGTGTGCAGCGGTTTGTCAGACAGCATAGTGTGCAGCGGTTTGTCAGACAACATAGTGTGCAGCGGTTTGTCAGACAACATAGTGCGCAGCAGTTTGTCAGACAACATAGTGTGGAGCGGTTTGTCAGACAACATAGTGTGCAGCGGTTTGTCAGACAACATAGTGTGCAGCGGTTTGTCAGACAACATAGTGCGGAGCGGTTTGTCAGACAACATAGTGTGCAGCGGTTTGTCAGACAACATAGTGTGCAGCGGTTTGTCAGACAACATAGTGTGCAGCGGTTTGTCAGACAGCATAGAGTGCAGCGGTTTGTCAGACAACATAGTGCAGAGCGGTTTGTCAGACAACATAGTGTGCAGCGGTTTGTCAGACAACATAGTGTGCAGCGGTATGTCAGACAACATAGTGTGGAGCGGTTTGTCAGACAACAGTGTGCAGCGGTTTGTCAGACAACATAGAGTGCAGCAGTTTGTCAGACAACATAGTGTGCAGCAGTTTGTCAGACAACATAGTGTGCAGCGGTTTGTCAGACAACATAGTGTGGAGCGGTTTGTCAGACAACATAGTGTGCAGCGGTTTGTCAGACAACATAGTGTGCAGCAGTTTGTCAGACAACATAGTGTGCAGTGGTTTGTCAGACAACATAGAGTGCAGCGGTTTGTCAGACAACATAGTGTGCAGCGGTTTGTCAGACAACATAGTGTGCAGCGGTTTGTCAGACAACATAGTGTGCAGCGGTTTGTCAGACAACATAGTGCAGAGCGGTTTGTCAGACAACATAGTGTGGAGCGGTTTGTCAGACAGCATAGTGTGCAGCGGTTTGTCAGACAACATAGAGTGCAGCGGTTTGTCAGACAACATAGTGTGCAGCGGTTTGTCAGACAACATAGTGTGCAGCGGTTTGTCAGACAACATAGTGTGCAGCGGTTTGTCAGACAACATAGTGTGCAGCGGTTTGTCAGACAACATAGAGTGCAGCGGTTTGTCAGACAACATAGTGTGCAGCGGTTTGTCAGACAACATAGTGTGCAGCGGTTTGTCAGACAACATAGTGTGCAGCGGTTTGTCAGACAACATAGTGTGCAGCGGTTTGTCAGACAACATAGTGTGCAGCGGTTTGTCAGACAACATAGTGTGCAGCGGTTTGTCAGACAACATAGTGTGCAGCGGTTTGTCAGACAACATAGTGTGGAGCGGTTTGTCAGACAACATAGTGTGCAGCGGTTTGTCAGACAACATAGAGTGCAGCGGTTTGTCAGACAACATAGTGTGCAGCGGTTTGTCAGACAACATAGTGTGCAGCGGTTTGTCAGACAACATAGTGTGCAGCGGTTTGTCAGACAACATAGTGCAGAGCGGTTTGTCAGACAACATAGTGTGCAGCGGTTTGTCAGACAACATAGTGTGCAGCGGTTTGTCAGACAACATAGTGTGCAGCGGTTTGTCAGACAACATAGTGTGCAGCGGTTTGTCAGACAACATAGAGTGCAGCGGTTTGTCAGACATTATAGAGTGCAGCGGTTTGTCAGACAACATAGTGCGGAGCGGTTTGTCAGACAACATAGTGTGCAGCGGTTTGTCAGACAACATAGTGTGCAGCAGTTTGTCAGACAACATAGTGTGCAGCGGTTTGTCAGACAACATAGTGTGCAGCAGTTTGTCAGACAACATAGTGTGCAGCGGTTTGTCAGACAACATAGTGTGCAGCAGTTTGTCAGACAACATAGTGTGCAGCGGTTTGTCAGACAACATAGTGTGCAGCAGTTTGTCAGACAACATAGTGTGCAGCGGTTTGTCAGACAACATAGTGTGCAGCGGTTTGTCAGACAACATAGTGTGCAGCGGTTTGTCAGACAACATAGTCAGAAATGTCTGTGTGGGATGAGCTCAACAGCCACTGACTTGTTGACCAGCTCGGAAAGCTCATTGTGTAGAGGTCACTCTGCATGCACTCACAGTGCCATGCTTTGTTTTCCCGCTATAAAAGGTGCTGGAATCAACAGTCCAAATCACTCTTTATTCCAGTATTTTGAGTCAAGATTCTTTCCCATTATTTTCAGAACCAAGGTAAGTTTGAGATCCCAGCATGGCATGACTGATAATCGGCAATGGCTTACGGCCAAGTTACAGTTAACAAAGAGGGTTTCCATGCAAAACTTCTTGAAAGACAACTGTAAATCCTGGTGCCAAATAGCACGGTTGTTGTCTACTTCATTTAGTGAGGGTTTCTTTTTGACAGCATTATTCCAAAATAAAAATTTTGAGTTGGAGTTCCAGAAATTAAATCAATGTGTGGAACCAAAAATTACAGCAATTCCAGATCAAACTGGTTTCAGTGGGTTACTAAAATAATGTCATTTATTGCTGGAGGAGTGGAAATTGTCAAAATGAATAAAAAGGGAGAAAACTTAATAAATACAAAGAGGCAGCTTAGAAACTGCCTTATTCAAATATGTTAATACCATGGTGTAACCCTTGTAATTAACTAATATCTACCACTCCATGCAGAGGTGTAACCCGTGTAATTAACTAATATCTACCACTCCATGCAGAGGTGTAACCCGTGTAATTAACTAATATCTACCACTCCATGCAGAGGTGTCACCCGTGTAATTAACTAATATCTACCACTCCATGCAGAGGTGTAACCCGTGTAATTAACTAATATCTACCACTCCATGCAGAGGTGTAACCCGTGTAATTAACTAATATCTACCACTCCATGCAGAGGTGTAACCCGTGTAATTAACTAATATCTACCACTCCATGCAGAGGTGTAACCCGTGTAATTAACTAATATCTACCACTCCATGCAGAGGTGTAACCCGTGTAATTAACTAATATCTACCACTCCATGCAGAGGTGTAACCCGTGTAATTAACTAATATCTACCACTCCATGCAGAGGTGTAACCCGTGTAATTAACTAATAGCTACCACTCCATGCAGAGGTGTAACCCGTGTAATTAACTAATATCTACCACTCCATGCAGAGGTGTCACCCGTGTAATTAACTAATATCTACCACTCCATGCAGAGGTGTAACCCGTGTAATTAACTAATATCTACCACTCCATGCAGAGGTGTAACCCGTGTAATTAACTAATATCTACCACTCCATGCAGAGGTGTAACCCGTGTAATTAACTAATATCTACCTCTCCATGCAGAGGTGTCACCCGTGTAATTAACTAATATCTACCACTCCATGCAGAGGTGTAACCCGTGTAATTAACTAATATCTACCACTCCATGCAGAGGTGTAACCCGTGTAATTAACTAATATCTACCACTCCATGCAGAGGTGTAACCCGTGTAATTAACTAATATCTACCACTCCATGCAGAGGTGTAACCCGTGTAATTAACTAATATCTACCACTCCATGCAGAGGTGTAACCCGTGTAATTAACTAATATCTACCACTCCATGCAGAGGTGTAACCCGTGTAATTAACTAATATCTACCACTCCATGCAGAGGTGTAACCCGTGTAATTAACTAATATCTACCTCTCCATGCAGAGGTGTAACCCGTGTAATTAACTAATATCTACCACTCCATGCAGAGCCTCATTTTTTATAAACTCATTTTCTTGTTCTACTCTATGAACTTGTTACTTGGTACTAAGCATGAGAGCAATGCTGAGTCACTCACAATTTTGTCCTAGCTTCCTGATCCTCTTCCTCCTCCATCTCCTCATCACTGTCACTCTTTCGTTTCTTCTTCTCTTTCTCAAGAACCTTGAAAGAAAACAAAACGTTCAATAAAAATAGTGACTCTCCTTTTACAATTACCTGCAACTCTGTAAAGTTAACACAATTGTTTTCCCAACTTTACTTGGAGTTTTCATGAATTCATCAGAATTGTCCAGGTTATGGCAACAACAAAAAACTGTATGGGTTCTAACCAATTTGTATATTTGACCTCATCTGAAATGGATTGTTTAATACAATAAAATACAACCAAGGTTATTAATGAAAAAATTAAAAAGTTAAAATGAAGGTACATCATTGGTATTTGGGAGAGAACATTTATATAAACCATCTACTTTTTGAGAAGCAACATATAGAAATGTCTTATAAAAATTTGAGATTCAAAATCAAAATTAAGATAAAAAGCAGTAAAATCGACATGTTCCTTTACACAAAAAATGCAAAGTCTTTTGGCTATATGTTGCTAGTTCATTTAATAAAATGATGACACCTTAATACTTGTGGCTGTATGCATGTGACAATTCTTTAATGTCAAGAATGTAACACTAACAGTAGAGCAAGAGAACTACCCTTGCTCTGATGAAACTGCTGCTTCTGCCTTTCTTCTCTCACCAGCTGAGACGACATTCTGCTTGCCTTATGGGCTTCTGGGTATTATGTTGCTTTAATATGTATGCATGTAGGTGGTCAAGAGTTGTTTTTCAGATCCTTTTTATGACTTTCTTAAAGTTATAAACGGGAACCATCGCAGGAAAGTATAGTTCTGATGTACTTTAATTCCTCCTGTCAGTAGCTCCTTACCATGGACAGATATTTACCTATGAGCACAAGATTCAGAAGCAGCTTCAAGTACTACTTCACTCTTATCCATATTTATGGTAAGACAGAAGAGGAGAGCGGCTTAAGTGAACTTGTCTAAAATGTATAGAAAGTCAGACTCTTTGTGTGCAATCAGTGCAGTCTTCAACAAAAAGTGCTTCAATAATTGTGAAGTCAGGTGTAATTTGTCTTTGCACTGATGAAAAGGTTAGCAAGAATCTGTGCGCAAATGCGTTTCAAGTGGAAAACCATAGCACTGGGGCAGATATGTCTGAGGAATCATTATGGTTTAGTGGATTGATCTGATGTCTTCTTTGTCTTTTCATGCCTTACAGATGCCACACAGTGTAGCAGGACTGCCTTCCTGGCTCAAGACTAAGGTTGTAATCAAAAACATCCATTTGACCATAAAATGTGCAAATAATAATAAAATGTTGATTTAATCATTACTTCACTCAGGTCATCAACAAAGACAATTTACTCTTGGGATTAAAGAATAAGTTTGTACCTTCTTAAAGATGGCAAACTGTATGAGCTCAATGGCTGACTCTGCATCTTGCAGGTCCACTGTCTTACTCAAGCGTGTCTTGGCATGGGCTGTTGCTAAACGAATCAAAGTCTCCAAGGAACGAGCAGTAACTGGCTGGGTCTGTGTCAAAGAAAGGTCAGAAAATATCACAATTATATCTCCTACTAATTCTTTATTGAGGGTAAGGTATGACTCCAGTGATGGAGGGTAGGGTATGACTCCAGTGTTTGAGGGTAGGGTATGACTCCAGTGATTGAGGGTAGGGTATAACTCCAGTGATGGAGGGTAGGGCATGACTCCAGTGATGGAGGGTAGGGTATAACTCCAGTGATTGAGGGTAGGGTATGACTCCAGTGATTGAGGGTAGGGTATAACTCCAGTGATGGAGGGTAGGGTATAACTCCAGTGATGGAGGGTAGGGCATGACTCCAGTGATGGAGGGTAGGGTATAACTCCAGTGATTGAGGGTAGGGTATGACTCCAGTGATTGAGGGTAGGGTATGACTCCAGTGATTGAGGGTAGGGTATAACTCCAGTGATGGAGGGTAGGGCATGACTCCAGTGATGGAGGGTAGGGTATAACTCCAGTGTTTGAGGGTAGGGTATGACTCCAGTGATTGAGGGTAGGGTATGACTCCAGTGATGGAGGGTAGGGTATAACTCCAGTGATGGAGGGTAGGGTATGACTCCAGTGATGGAGGGTAGGGCATGACTCCAGTGATTGAGGGTAGGGTATGACTCCAGTGATGGAGGGTAGGGTATAACTCCAGTGATGGAGGGTAGCGTATGACTCCAGTGATTGAGGGTAGGGTATAACTCCAGTGTTTGAGGGTAGGGTATGACTCCAGTGTTTGAGGGTAGGGTATAACTCCAGTGTTTGAGGGTAGGGTATAACTCCAGTGATTGAGGGTAGGGTACGGCTCCAGTGATGGAGGGTAGGGCATGACTCCAGTGATGGAGGGTAGGGTATAACTCCAGTGATGGAGGGTAGCGTATGACTCCAGTGATTGAGGGTAGGGTATAACTCCAGTGTTTGAGGGTAGGGTATGACTCCAGTGTTTGAGGGTAGGGTATAACTCCAGTGTTTGAGGGTAGGGTATGACTCCAGTGATTGAGGGTAGGGTATGACTCCAGTGATGGAGGGTAGGGTATGACTCCAGTGATTGAGGGTAGCGTATGACTCCAGTGATTGAGGGTAGGGTATGACTCCAGTGATTGAGGGTAGGGTATGACTCCAGTGATTGAGGGTAGGGTATGACTCCAGTGATTGAGGGTAGGGTATGACTCCAGTGATTGAGGGTAGGGCATGACTCCAGTGATCGAGGGTAGGGTATGACTCCAGTGATTGAGGGTAGGGTACGGCTCCAGTGATGGAGGGTAGGGTATAACTCCAGTGATGGAGGGTAGGGTATGACTCCAGTGATGGAGGGTAGGGTATGACTCCAGTGATTGAGGGTAGGGTATGACTCCAGTGATTGAGGGTAGGGTACGGCTCCAGTGATGGAGGGTAGGGTATAACTCCAGTGATTGAGGGTAGGGTATGACTCCAGTGATTGAGGGTAGGGTATAACTCCAGTGATTGAGGGTAGGGTATGACTCCAGTGGTAAATCCAGCAATGATGGGATGGGGTTAAGGCGAGGGGAAAACTTTCCCCCTCCCTCCTACCCAGCTGAAAAAAATTGCTCTCATTATTGACCAACTTACAATAAATAACAGACTCTTAAAATGGAGAAGCCATCATTTAATTGTCAAAAAAATGAATGCACAAAACTAAGATTAGAAAATTTTAAAAAGCTAAAGACAAGTTCAAAAGCCTTACCAAAAGAGTGCAAAATTCCCAGAAAATCAAACTCACTGATCCAAATAAACCTACCCTTGCAACATTATTAGCTGCCTGCTCCTGGCTGCGCAGTTTGGAATACTCATCAGCGATACAGTCCGCTGCCTCCCTCGTTAGTACAGGTTTTATTAGCTTGGCAATGTGGATGTATTTGCGCATAAACTCCATGCTCACAAACTTCTCTCTGTGGAAAAAAGGCTTGGTTTTAAAATCTGTTCTATTTCATTTCAATTTAGTCCTTTCACAGCCAATACAATATAAGGACTAGACATCTGGTTGTATTTGAGCAAATACGGAGATCTTTGCCCAAACCCTGATATACCTGCAGGTTATCCTCTTGTTGCAAAATAGTTTTGATGTTTATATCGTATTTATACAGAAGAAGTGCATTTACTTTATCAGTTACCAGAATTATTGTTAATGATTGACAATCACTAAGGAAACTTCTGACAATCATTGTCAGAAGTTTCCTTTTTCCCTTTCCATCTACCTTTACTAATATTATCATAACACTAACAGTTCATAAGTTCAAAAATGGTATAACACTTTGGTTGCTCCAAAGCTAATTGTATATCATAAAAACATTGCATGCATTTGAGTACATTGTTGCAGAATATAATCACGAGGTAAAATATAGACAATATCATTTCACAAGGCAAAGTTAGATATTTTGGCGACAATGCATTCAATATTTGTTTTCTCAAATTCACACATTGTTATTTGAAATTGTTTCCACAATAAACAAAAAATAGACACAGAAACTTGTCCACCCCACACTCTTTGAAAAACACCCTTATAACACAATGGAGGATTCCATGCAGACACCAACCTTGTCTCATTAAATTCTGGAGCCTCGCGGCAGTGTACATGGCAAAATAAAGGATATGTGACGTGTATTCCACCAACCAAATGACAAGGATACCCATGTGTGGTATATAAAGACTGATATAAATATAAAATGTCAGACTTCCAACATGTCCACAGTGTGTCCTTTATTTGAATATACACGTTGTTAGTGAATTGGGTATAAAACAAACCAAGAGTGAACGAAGTGTGTGCGACCAGGTGTGCATCTAGTGTTAATGTCATCAGAGGTCAAAATTTAAAGGGACTACAGGTCATATTTCTTATTCATTAGAAATCTTTGAAAGTATGTACCTTTTTCGGTTGCCATGGAGAAGGTTATCATGTTTATCATACACAACCATATCTACCTCATCCTTCTCATCAATGAGAGGATCCTGTGTAGCTAAGAAATCCACTGAGCTACCCAGCGGCAATGCTGCAAAACAAGCAATCAATCAAGTCAACATGAATATTTACAGACAGAATTTAAAACATTGAAAGAAAAAGAAAACTTCACATCAAATCCAGTCAACGAATAAATGAGCTACATCTGTGTAAACAAAGATAAAATAAAAACTGAAACTCATCAAAAGCAATTGTGTTTTGTCAGAGAAGTATTCCATGCCTTCTCACTTTAAACTGTATTTGGTCAATCTGATAGTTTATTGCATGCTTAGTCTTCCATTAGTGACCTACCATCACCATCTTGTTCCCCTGGGGTACGGTAGCGATGCATTCTCAGAACGTGATCGGAAATCTTGCGGTCATGCTCTGGATCCATCTGCAAACATTGGAAATTTCTTTGTTTCATTATTCATGTACTGAACCTGAAGTCAAATACATAAAACGTTTGTTCAACCCAACTTCCACACTTTAAGTCAAAGTCATATATGCCTGTGAAAGTGCACTCAAAGATATACTGAAAAGGGTTTGTTTTCCTAGAATGGAAATTAAGAAACCTTTAAAGGGAAGAATTCGAAATGAAAAGTTGGTCAGAGACTGCTGAGGATAAAGTGAGGAGCTGATGGTGTGAATGAGAATTAAATAAGGTCACACTTGATTTGGTTTGTTCACTCTGGCTTACTTTGTACAAAGTATTGATATCCCACGTTTAGTGTGAGCACTCTACACTGATTAGCCCTCAATAGAATGATGACTTCACAATCTTTTACTGAGGTTTTGCCCCACTGTGGATTCATTCTTACCAATCTTAATCCCTGGAGATAAGACCTTAACATTGCAGCGTTCAGCAGCTACAAAAATGCCGTGCTTCAATTTATGTATCCAAGTCAGTGTTTTAGCTAGGACTTGAAAAGGAGTGCAAATTTAAAAATAGGGTGTGCAATATTTGAAAAGCTTAATTTACAGATTGTATACCCTCTCATTCTCTGGTGTATTCTTTGCACTGAATTTCTGTTGTAATGTAGGCTCATATAAATACTTGGAGTGGAGTTCATGCTAAGAAATTAACTTGTCCTTTAGGATGAGCCTTTGTTTGGACCATAAAAATCATTAACACAAAAACTACAATTTACATATTTTAAAGGATATACTACATAAGCCAATGCATCTTTAAAAATTCACAATACTTTTGGGGGGAAAATTTTTAGATAACCTAAAAATGGTTGGCAGTCATTTTGAATGTTTTGATTTAATATTATGTATCATTGTCAACTTTTTTGGATTTCAACCCTCTTCTTTTTCGCCTTATGATCCCCAAAATGAACGGATGTTTAATGATATTGTGTCATGAGGGCTGATAAATTTAAAACTGAAATGTTGTCTTGTTTTTAATTAAGAGGGGCTTCCCTAAACTTGTTTTGTTTTGTTTTTTGCTGGAGGGAATAAAATCAAACTTAACTCGACCCCAATTTTTCCCCCCATCGGCCCGCATGTGATGTGCACATTTGCAATGTGTGGGGGTAACACGAAAGCGGAGTTTGCAAAATTGCATATTGAACAATTGTCATAGCCTAACTGTTGCCCTTAATGGTGGTATTTTCATCAACAACCATATCAATGAACTCCTGATTTGAGGATGTATTGTATTAGAACTTCTTTTGCATTGCCGTATTCGCAATTCAACGAGCAGTACATGTTCAACATTGAAGAAAAATCAACGACACACCACGAACACGATGACAACGCTCATTGCTGGCATCGCGAAGGTAACATTAGAACAAGTTCCCCCAGCGAACGTTCTGGATGTTTTATTAGCCTTGGTACAAGGCTGTGTGTGGTACAGAAATATGCAGCCTCCATTACACTGTGCAACTATTTTTTACTAAACTTATGAACGTGTACAGAGTTGGGAGTCTAGCCAAGCTTTCTTCATGAATATGGATATCATCTACAGCCAATCACAGCTTGCTGATAGATGGACTTTAGACCCTGTGGATGCGCTGCATAACACATGGTTTTCTGTTTAGGTCTGTGCGTGGATTCCTGTGTGTGGTACATAGTGGTGATCGTGAGTGATTGCTAACAAGCATCAATTCTACAACGATCGCGGCCATGTCAACAGTCAAATGCAGAAAAAATGTTTGGACATTGCACAAGCTGAAAACAACCTCTATACATTTTAATAGAAGATTTGACCACCGTAGGCCTTCTTACTTATAATATTAATTGTGACAAGGAACATAGTTTTTCTCACGACAGTGGACTTTGGTAAGAAGGTTTTGACTCGCCCGCTGCTGTTTTCAATCGCATTTGGCGACCGCCTAGTTATAAAAAACAGAATGGGATAAATTGGAGTCAACCGTTACCTTCGAGATGAACCTGTTACGGGGACTTGCATTTCTTTGATGTCATTTTCCCGCTTTGTTTCGTCCGTTGAAACGGCTTTGAGGTTTACAGATCCCACATGATTAAACATCCATCCATTCCATTGCAAAGGGAGTGGTATGGTTTCTAGGGTTCACTTTGCCTTATGGTGATTTGAATTCCACACAAAAACATTTACCAAAACAAAGGGTGCGTCTTTTATGGGGATCCGAGTCAACAGTAATTAAATTTGAAAATTATTTTTGTCACGTTTTTTTTAAGGGGAAAAACATAAAATTCAGCTCATATTTTGTACAAACGTGGTACACAACTTGAATTTACAGCACCAAGCCGTGCTTGAAAAAATAGGCCGTGTTTTCAGAAAACTGGCCGTGCAAAACACGGCTGCACGGCTCGCTAGCTAAAACACTGATCCAAGTTGAGTTTTTACAAGTAAACACTTGTTAATCTAATAATGCATTATGCATTTAAATTTGGACAACATTGGTTGAGGCATTCAGTGACAGCAGCAAAGGATGTTACTGAAGGTTTGTATGCTGGGGAAAGACTGAATAGGTTTGGGATGGCACGCAAATATGGGTAATAGTACATAATATGATGTTCATTGCTCTTTCTTACCGTATCAAGGACGATAAAGATGAGGTCAAAACGTGAGAGTAGAGAATCCTGTAGTCCTATGTTCTCCATTGGAGTTTTGTACTCATCATACTAAACAAAAAGCAGTCAAGAGAATGCAAGAGAGAGATTGAATTAATTCAGAAGTTGAACTTTGGTGATTAGAAGAGTTTTACAAAACATGTTACATTTTTCTATCATGTGGATGGGCCACAGGACTATCCAATATATTTGAATATTTCAAAGTCATACCAGAGGTTATGACCAAGCAAGGCATTCTGGGGGGAAAAATTACGCTTCAAGATCAAACACCACTGGAATAGAATACTTTGATAGCACGGCGAGCTAGAGAGGAGCAAAAAAAAAAAGCAAACATGCATTGTCACAAAATAATATGCTAAGAATAAGGTTCGGTGTTTGCCTCTTTACTTTGATCAATAGTGCACTTTTTGTAATTGGTTCATCTTCACACTAGTCACAACATAGACCAAATCAAAACATGTATTGGACAAGATAGTGCCAAGGTTGTCATGGATATCAACATTACAGGGTTTGCTGCAAGACCGCAGTGCTGATGTAACATACAAAAATGCACGCCAACAAATATGCTTTCCCACTGTAAAGTGTGCACAGCAGATTTGTCGTTACTGTGCAATTATGTGCACTTCATTGTATTAATACTGTAAGGTAGCACATCAATATTTGTCACTCTTCAATGACAGTGTCAACAATACAGAGATATACCTGTTTCATCAAATAACGTCATGTGACTCATCATAAATGACTTACCCTTCCATATACCGGGTTAGCAGCTGCCAGTACACTACAGCGTGCATTCAGCTTAGCATGGATACCAGCTTTTGCAATGGTAACCCGACCCTGTTCCATCACCTCATGGATAGCCGTCCGATCCTGGTCACTCATCTGACAGAAATCAAACCATTGATTGAATCAATACAAACTTTCAGACCCAACAGTTTCTTGGTATAGTTCCAAAATTCTCTCAGGCACAAACTTGTTATTCAGTTTTCAATCTTGAGTACTAACTGATATTAAATGACTTGTATAAATGTACAAGACTGGTGAGCTTCATTTGCATGAATTCAGAATCTTGCAGTGTGAGGATTAATCACTTTAATGAGTCAATAGTACTACGGTATTTGTAAGCATTGCCAACATTTAAGGTAAACAGATATAGACATGAGGACTTTTAGGGTGCATGTTGATGGTCAGGTCATGACCTTATTAATCGTTACAAAAAACTTGAAACATAATTCACAAAAAACATATTGCTGATCCTGTTTGCCATAAAATGGTAAGTACAAAATGATAAAAAGTATGAACATTTTATTTAAACTGTAAGGTTTGATGTTCCCCAACTCAAACTCTTCTTGGACGATGTTAACATATTTAAGCACCTTATCAAATTCATCTATACAGACAACCCCTCTATCTGCTAGCACCATAGCTCCAGCCTCTAAGCGACGTTCACCAGTTTCCTGATCAGTGGTCACCGCAGCAGTCAGACCAACACCAGAGGATCCACGACCTGTAGTTGTGATTGCGCGTGGAGCCGTGTGAAGTACATACCTGAGAAGTTGATAACAAAGTTTCAATTATCAAAACTTTGCAATTGACGCCATTTCAGGGGCAAAATTGTATGTTAGCAACTTAGTCACTGGCAGATTTTAATAGGTGTTGAATTTACCGGTTATCTCCAATTATTTTCTTAACAGGAACAGAGAGTTCAAGCCCAAATTTTTACATGTAAAATGAACACAAATGTAAATTGTGTATATTGACCAATTTATTTTACTTATTTAATTTACCAAGCCAATGTTATCAGCAACATTTTAGCGTTACATGCAGCAAATTACTGCATGAACAGCAGCGGATGTGATTGGCTATTGTAAAAGAAGCTTGAACTGTGAGTGCGAAGCCAATTCGGCATGGGGTCCAGGGCCACTTTGCAATGGGCACAATCTAAATTGTGAGCTAATCACAATAATACTGTACTGTGTTTATGATGAGGCAATAATAATGGACCTCATATTACCGTACACTGTAGTATTGAAAGCCTGCAGACAAAAGCTGACAGGTGAACAAGTGCACAAAGAATTATTCATTGATAATATAAATTGTATACACTTACCTGAGCATTTGGGATTTGGCTGTAGATGGATCACCAATGAGCAACATGTTGATGTCACTGGAAGCAAGGAATACAATATCAAATTATTTGGGGAAAAGAAAATTTACAAATTCAGATTTTTCTGTAAACCTAACGATTCTGCCGTCTGACAGATAAAACCTGCCATCCAGCAAGGGGTGAGTGACTGCATGTACACTTAGTTCTGTGCCAAGTTGTGTCATCATACACAACCAGTGCAGTTGAACGGTTTCACAAGAATGGTAGTTCACTCACCAGAAAACACTACCAAGAGTTCTAAAGAGTTGAATGTGGTTGTTATGTATGCCAGGATAGCCAAACAATCAGACATGCACTGTGGGATGGCCCCAGTATACAGACTGTGGGCTTTGATTGTCTGGTAACCATGTCATGTCAAATGTTAATACCTGCTGCATCTTGCAATGTTCACATTATTTTGTTATGTATCACATATTAAGTTATTTTACACTTGTTCTATTGCGCTCATCAAAAAGTCATTCTGTCGTGTCATCAAACAATGTCTTTCATCTGTAAACTGTAAATCTGTAAATAAGTAATTATTTGCTTGATGTGACTTTGTTGAAAGCATTATACTTTTGCTATCTCTGCACCTATTCTTACCCTCTCAGTCTGGTACCATTCTCAAGAACTTTCTCCACACCTCCCAGCAACATGCATAGCACGGCTTTTTTGATGTACTCATGGCCATGAATAGAGGGTGCCAGTGAATGTGACAGTAGCTCAAACACATCATGTTTCTTGCTGCGACCAAACCTTCTTATCTTGACCACATCATCAGCAGAAAACATCGGCTGGATCTCTTTACTGAGAAGGGAGATGTTGTTGGCCAGCATGATAGTTCTGTTTGAAAAACACAAATTATAAGATCATTTTTCTCATTCTGCTTCCCAATAACATGTATTGCTTGATTTTTATGGATTGGCTTGGGACCAAGCAGAGCAACCTTATTAGAATATATCCATTTGGGTACAGAGTGACAGAATGTTGTGTATTGTGATTACCTGAAAGTGCCGCTAGTGTAACTCCCCTTCTTGCTTGGCAGACAGCGAAGCGTTCCAATGATCTGGACTCTATCACCAGGCTTTGAGAGGGTACAAATAAATTGGTTAATTGTCACAAGGGTTTAAAGCTGCATTTTAAGTTCTAACATTTTAATATAAACCGGCGATTGAAGATGTTTGTGATTGTGAAGGATGCAGGCATATAACTGCACCTAAAATACACATACATCAACAATTGTCCCGGATATTTACACTTTCTAGTGCAAACTATACAAATCGAGAAATACATTGAACAATATGCTGAAAAAGTCCATCCCATTTTCTACAAAAACCTTAATTCAGCTTAAAAGCTGGGATGTGACATGCTGGAGAATCATTCCCCTGGTATCAACACAACTGTGACAGGTACCTTGCAATTGTCTACTAGATCATTGTCTGTGATGATGTCCACAGACCGTGGGAGCTGACCAGCAGGAGCTTTCTCTGGCATCTCTTGGATGGTCAACGTCTGATGGTCCTTGTATGTGGACAGACCATACTCCGTCTCAAGAGGATTATCCTGGTCGTCCTGATGGCATAACGGTTAAATCAAACAGTTAACAAATAATTTGGCAAATAGCAGCAGACCGTAAATTTAGTTTATTTGATAAACAAGACTTTTCACATGAAAAATTGATTCAAATTTTCTATGGCTGATCAATACTTGTACTAACTCCTGTGGGACACTTTTGTTGATTGACGAGCATCCCATCAGAAATTCAGAATGTCTATGTGAACAATTTAAAGAGGCAAAAAGAACAGGGAAACAGAGGTCATGTCCTCTGTAGACCTTGGAAACAGAGGTCATGTCCTCTGTAGACCTTGAAAACAGAGGTCATGTCCTCTGTAGACCTTGGAAACAGAGGTCATGTCCTCTGTAGACCAGGGAAACAGAGGTCATGTCCTCTGTAGACCTTGGAAACAGAGGTCATGTCCTCTGTAGACCAGGGAAACACAAGTTATGTCCTCTGTAGACCAGGGAAACACAAGTTATGTCCTCTGTGTCAAAACCAGAACTCTAACAAAAGACCTTTTGAACGAACGTGTAGTTTTTCTTATTTGTATCCCCACTTTTCCTTGAAAATCTTACTCTGCTGCTAATGCCTGCTTAATGGAGAAACCATTATGTTACCTTTGTTGGGTAGACTGAACTGCTTGGGAATGCATCCAGTGATGTGAGAAACCATTATGTTACCTTTGTTGGGTAGACTGAACTGCTTGGGAATGCATCCAGTGATGTGAGATCAGTGTATTTCCTCTCCATTGTCTTCTTGGTTGCTGGGCAGTAGTGAACACTTCGAACAACCTTCGGTCTCACTAGGGAACCTATGAAAGAACAACCAGGTTTAAACATTGCACACTTGACTATTGAATAATAATGTCTATCCGGATGCAAAACTCACTCTAAAATAAAAACAGCTAGTTTTCCTTACAAAATGTTTACCCTTAACACTTCAGTTTCGTTGAGTACCTGTGGTTACTACCTTCAGTCACAATTTTGTTTGAAACAAGTCTATTTCTGTCTTAATTTGACTCATTTTACTATAGATTTTAATAGTTACTTTATTTAATGAAACAAACTTGAATAACCCCAAGAAGTCCTGACTGCTACATTGTATTCTTCCATGACTGTTTGATTCCAACTTACATTTGGTCACAATGCCCTCAACACACACTAAATTGCCAATGTGACGAGCAGACAGTGACCGTGGAGTGAGATGCTTGGCTCCAAAGCTACCTTCAAAGCCAACAAAGAATTCCTCATGTTCTTTCCCATAGGCAGTATCTGCTGAGATGACAAATTCCTTCAAGGCTTGCTGGCAAGCGATTAGCTCCTCATGGGAACTGTTTAATAGTCTGATGAGAAATAACAAAACACCCTTAAAATTGCAGCCTTGTTGGGCTTTTTCCACTCTACAAAGCAAGCAAATTGTGCTAAAAATTTCAGTCAATAAACAAACCATATTTTCAAGGCTCCATGAGCTTAGCTGCGCAGAGAGAATGCTAATAAAATTGTGTCCTCAAACAGGGTCCTCAAAAAGAAAATGAGGAAAATCCCGTCTGTACACTTATCAAATGTTTGACCACCCTTCTTCACCCCCACGCAACCCAAGATCAGAATTGGGATTTGCTTCACCCAAACACAACCCAAGGTTAGACTTGGGGCTGGCCTCACTTTACCCCCCCCCCCCCAAGATTAAGTGTGATCTTGGGTTTTCACCCACCTTTGTGCTCTCTTTGGTGCTTTTCTGCGTAGATCATTGATGTTGACAATCAGACGTTGGCGATTTTTGGTGATCATGTCTTTCACTTTTTCATTGTAGATCCCCTGATCGGCCTGCACAGAACACAAACATCATTCCATCTTAAGTTCTTTAGTCTTCATAAGTTTCTTGGTCTTTAAAAGTTGCATTAGTGTGCATAGATTATTGATATTATAGCAAGTCAATAATATAGGCAATGTGAGGAGCTAATCTTCACTGTGTGGTAGTGACCAGGTTGGTGGCTGGCCACGGTTAACAGAATGAGCCTTAGGACACTGGAGTTGTGTGTAGGACCCAGGGCTCGAGTTTGGGGGACAAAATCACAAGACTCAGGCCTTCATTTTAAAGGAGCGCGATCGCGCTCGCGCTCCTCCGCGCTCCTTAAATTTTTTAAGGAGAGCAAAAAAAAGCGCTCCTTACAATTTCAACAAGAGCATTTTTTTCAAAACGCTAATTGTTGAAAAAAGTAAGCGGCTTGAGTCTGAGTTGGAGGTGGCAACATCTAAAGAACTCATGCTTTTCTTTTTTGTTTCCCCTCGATTGTTGAAAAGAAGCTAGCTGCTGCTTGATGTTGTTAATTGAAAGTGGTAAACGAGCCCTATTCAAGTACATGTATGTTTTGACTTTGTGTGCGTGCCCGCATGCCTGATGTTTACCGCAGCTGGTCACACAAACGGAACTGAGTGGGGCACGCGAGCGGGTCTTAGAATATCACACAGGCGGCAAGAGCCCGGATTTCGGATTCACATTTACCTAAGCTGTGGCGCGGTGGGTGTTTGAGGAATTGCCTTTTATTTAGCGTGACGTCCGACAACCTAAGACTAGAGCAAGGGAAACAATCATATCGCGCACGACGCCGCGCTGTGATCCACATTCCCCCACACATGATGGGTCGATAGAAGCAGTATCGGTAGGGTTCGAAATTAGCGGGCGCCAAATGCGAGTGAAAACAGCGGCGTGCGAGTCAAAACCCTTCCCTTAGTAGCCCGCCAGGCTAGTCAAAAAATTGTTCCTTTTCACAATAAATGAGGGGTACAGTTGTAAAATCCCAAAGAGAGATTATTTTTAAGTTCATAAAATGGTTTAGCAAGTCTTGATATTTGCTAGATTTAATGTGACCGCGATCGCGATCGTTCAATTCATAGTAAACACGCACGCACTTCCCTTAACCACATGGTAGTGAGTAGCCAACGTTCGCCCGCACGCACACAACACATGGTAGTATTATTGTTCAGTACAACAGCAGGTCCAAAGTCCATCCTAACCAACATTCCGCACGCTGTGATTGGCCCGTCAATAAATTCATATTCATAAGGAAGCTTGGCTAGCCTCCAACTCCATACACGTTCACGAGTCGAGTAAAGAATTGCTGCACAACGCGGCGCACGCCCGTGGATTCTGTACTATACACAGCGTTGGGTTCAGGCTATTCAAGCATCGACAACTTTTGCCGATAGAGGGCGTTGCAGGGCAAAGTTCATTGAATTTTTTCTCAATGTGCGTCGTCGATCGATCGTTAACACGAAGATTTCATTGCAAAAGTTCTATATAACCGATTCTCAAAATACAAATCCATGAAAATGGTTGTTGATGAAAACAAGTACTATTTAGGGCAGAAAATAGGGGATAAGATCGTAAAAAAAAAAAAAATTGTAATTTTTTTTTTTTTTTTTTTTTTGGACGCTACGAAAATTGTGTGCATTTAATAATACACGTAGGCTAGTGTAAAACTTGCGGGCAACCCAAAATTTAAGTTGTCTCTAGTGAAAAAAAAGTTAAGGGAATAGGCCTTTTTCATATTAAGTTTTGGAGCGTCTTATTCTTTAATTATAGACATTCTGAAAGTAGCCTTGGCCTGAAATTAAGTCTTAAAAAACACACAAATAAACCTGTGTCACAGGGTTAAATTTTCAACAATATTTAGGCATTTTAAAATTTGCTTTACAAAATTTATGGACTGCTATGCAATATTTTGAGATTGCTATGCAAAAAAAAAATCTGCATAGCAGTTTTGCTATGCAAAAATTTGGGACCAAATCGTTCCCTGTAATTGATATACGCGCTCGGGATTGGTGAAGTATTTTTGTAATAGATAAAAATGCCAAAGAGTTGGGCAAATCACTCTCCTTAATTCATTGTTTTGATTTAAGGAGAGCGATTTTAAAATCGCTCTCCTTAATTCACCTTTTGATTTAAGGAGAGCGATGCACAGCTCTCCTCAGATTTATTAAAATGAAGGCCTGAAGACTACAGGGCTTATAGCTCAAAACTTTTGCCGGACCAGAAAATTGTTCACAAGACCAGAAACAAAATGTGACACAGAGTCACCATTATTTGTATGGGTACAACTTTCATAAGTATTCAACAGAACTGACAGATACTTATCAGAAAAAGTCAATATTTGAACATAATTTTTAGAAATAAAACAATCACACAAGACCGCCTGACTTGTCCAGTCACAAGTTTACTGGCCCGATGCTAAAAACACTGGCCTTGTGCCTGCGGTCCAATGTTAATTTCCTGCAAGTCGATAGAGTTGCTATGCATTTCGTGCATCGATGTGCACACTTGCTCACATGCCAATCGGTACATGATGTTTAAAACTGAAATAATTTCTGGATTGTCATCCATGGATACGTTATTAATACTATATTATTTCTTATATTTTGTTTTTTGTTATATATCAAAAAAAGTGTAGCTATGGACATGAAGAATATAGGAACGGAATTTCTGCTTCTTAAATCAGGTAAAAATATAAAAAAAACATTGTTAAAATTTTGTTCGCATTGTATTAAAAAAGAACCTTTATTTAATAATATTAATAACAATATACCCAGGACAGGCACATGCCTGGAATTTCACGACGGCCACGACGCCCACGGCCACGACGCCCATTGCCGTCGTTGCCCTTCAAGTGGCCGCAATGCTCCTTGAAAATGACCAAATATTACGGCCAGGTTTGCCGTGCCCTTTTCCCCCATGGCCGTAGTGCCCTTTTTCACCTTTTGCATCCAAGATCCACCGCCGTCTACCAGCAGCCTGACCGCGCCGCCGATAGCATCTTGGACCTAACTAATCCCCACCATCCAGCCACCGCAGCGAACACAACACAACCAAACTTCACCTCGCGGCCTCATTTCCGCTGACATCTTTAATGTTGGCCCCTCCGAAAATTAAATAAAAAGCATTGAACTCATGGCTTTCCAGCGGGAGTAACATCATTAAATGAAGGCAGCTGCTATCCAGAACTAAATGTAGACTGGTCGTTACTCAGTTTCTCAAACTATTCTAAATAGTGACGTCTGGTCTTCGGGCTAGGAGAGCGAACGGGCTAGGAGAGCGAACGAGCAAGGGCGCAGCGAGATCGATCATCCCTGGAAACGAAGTTGCTGCTGTGTGCGATGTAAACAGAGACCAGAGTTTTTGACAACCAAGGTTGTGAGAACTTCTGTTGTTTATTGAACACGCTGACAGCACATGATTTGGTAAAAGTTTGACATCGCGTCGTTAACATCGCGTCGTTAGATACTAGATCGTCGTCGTGTGCACGGTGTAAACATAAATACACACTTGTTGTATCCCCTGTCACTTCATTTATGTTTTTGCAGTACACTATGACGATAGCACGAGATTGAATTGCTCTTCCGAAAAAGATTGTAAAAAACATCCGTTCATTCAAAATGCCACGAAGGGATCGTTTGAAACGTTCGAGACAAGTCGACCTACAGAAATCGGCAGTCAAATGCATGGAGCTCAACTCTTTTTTTGTTGGGTAAGTTTTTATTTTGTAATGTTTGGTCGTCATGGCCGTTCTTGACAGTCAAATGTCAATGTATCGTCTAAAGCCTCTTCTTCATACTTCAGCATTTAACAATGTTGCAATGCAAGATCACCTCAATTGATACGATTCATGATTTAAATATTTTTTTCTTCTCAACTTTATTTTAATTATTTAGACAACCCAGAGCACCTAAACAAGACCAACCTGAACAACCTAATTGTGATAATGCCAATGGTTCAGGTGCTACTGTTGGGCGCAATCTTTGAAAACGACCTTTTTTTTTAATTCGCGCGGTGTGCCATTTTTTACGGCACAATCTTTGTTTCCTTGCATGATTTTAAAATTTGCGCAGGGTAGCTCTGGCGCAAACACCGCGCGATCTTTGTCGTTCAAATGTAAATCTTCACCACTTGTCGTGAAATATAAGCTGTATGTATGAAGAAATTTTCCCTCAATAGTTTAAAAAGGTAAGTTCGTAGTAGCAAGATGCTGGATTTTTACATATGGCTAAAAGAGATTCTTTTGATCAAAAACTTGGGAGAATGTTGTAAAAACGGGAATGCTCACGAACTGTAAGTTCCTAATTTCTTGCGTGTAACTCCAGTAGTGGAAAGTTCAACACTTGGAAGGCTCTCCTTTTCACAAAATTTCTAAATGTCGCCGAAGGAGCTTCTTGCAGGGGAATTCCTTTAAGATAATTAATAATCCTCTCCCCTTTTTCTTGTCTTATGGTCAAGCTTGTTGTCGAATCTGATCGGTAATTTCCCTTGCAAAACTCCTCAAAAGCTTCCTCCATATTTGCAGTTATTCAACTTGTCACGAACAACCGTGATAGGACGCTATTGTTCGGAAGGAAATTGTTTATGCAAACTATGTAGTTCGTGTCAATTTCGTGTCCCAACTGCGCAATTTTTATTTGTGTGGACAAACTTCAGTTCAAAAATTGCGCGCACGCAAATTTTAAAATTGGCTTGCGCAAATTTTTAAAAAGGCCATCTTCAAAGATTGCGCCCAACACTACCACATCTACTGCATCTTCAAGTTCATGTGAAACTTCAAGTTGAATGATAAAGGTGTCTACAGTTGAGGGTTGGGGGTTTCAGTGGCTTGTTTATGAGCACAGAAACGGGTTTGCAACTAAAGTTTGGTGTGACCTCTGCAGAAAACATCATGAGAAAGGTCGGAACATTGAATCCGTCCTGGACGAGGTTTACCCAGAGGTAGAACTAGACTAAGAATCTATCACTATCATTGGTGGTGCAGCTTGACTTTTATACATACAGTATGTATCAAATTCCCTGCATATCGTGTTCAGGGATCATGGAACGGTCTACTCCTAGAACTATTCGGTTCGTTCCGCTATCGTCTCCCCGAGGAGAGACGATAGCGGAACGAACCGAATAGTTCTAGGAGTAGGAACGGTCAAGCTCGTGGCTGTACAAGTGGGACTGTAGTGGAAAGGTTAAAATAAATTAAGTTCAAGAAAATGCAAATAATAAATTTACACTTCTTTTAAACTTAAAACTGATCTGTGCTTCCATAATCGTTTGTGTTTTGCTTCCATTTTCTTGTTTTGTAAGGGTCATTCCATGCCAACTCACCTAATTTTTTTAAAATTTGACAGTGACCGACTCAGATTTTGTTCTTATTTTTTTTAAAGAACCCTCTATAGGTGTTATGAACACACACAAATTTTTTTTCTGCCAAATCTTTTTCGTTTTTGAGATACCACCCCTTGAACAATGTAGCCCCGCCCCCTTTTTTTACCCCATATGTTGCATCGGTGAGTTTTTGGCAATTTCAGAGGGCCACATCTCAAAATCAAGATAAGATATACCCCTGATCATTCATATTTATGATGACTGGTACTCAAATTATCAAAATCTACTGTTACAATTGGTATTCAAAATTTATTTTTTGTGTAATGGGTCCTCAAAAAGCTCAAATTCTACTGATGTGAGGGACTTTTTGTAATTTTTGAACCTCCCTTGTGCCAACATGAAATGTCAGTTTGCTTTTATATGACACATGGGTAATGTCTAGGTACATATGAGTGCCCCCAAGCAAGGAAAGACCAATCACAGATTCACTGGGTGTATGGCAGGGGTGGAAATATGGGTCCAGAGTTGAAAACGCCCAAAATACCCCTTCATTCTATTGGATTTTTGGAGATGTGGCACATTACTCAAGGACTTGACAATTTTTTATCTGAAAACAGAATATATGAGCTAGGTCTGTAAGAAAATTCAGATTGGTGTTTTGAATTCTTCATGGTAAAATAAATGTTTGTGTGAAACAGGTATTTTCCCTTTATTGTAGTACACGTTAATACTAAATACACACATGTAGTCTGTTTGGGGAAGTCATAAACTTAAATTCACCTTCCAAATCACATACCCCTGAGTGTCTCAAGGCTACTCAAGACTTCTTACAATAATGTTTAAGCCACCAGTGCCTTTTTACTGCCCTTAATCTAAGTTGATTGGGATGTTAATGGGCCTACATGTACTTGCATAATAGGTGTACACATGTACTTGTTCATATTGTATTCAATGAGGTGGTTGATGTAAACCCCTGGTACTGCATACCTACGGTCACTTAAAGAAAACATTCCTCAAGATCATGCGGTTGTTCTTCTTGACTTTGCTGAAAACTACAGTTTTGTTATTCAAGATGCCATCCAAGGTTTCTACTGGGAGAACAGCCAAGCAACTCTTCATCCTTTCACAGTATCTTATCTGGAACAAGGTGATCTAAAGAGTGTCCAAGTGCCTGCATAATATCAGACTGCTTAAAGCATTCTACAACCACTGTTCATGCCTTCATTTTAAAATTGGTCTCATATAAAGAAGACTTTGCCAAACACAAAGAAACTCATTTACTTCAGTGAGGGTGCAGCAAGCCAGTACAAAAACTTCAAAACCTTCAGTAACCTGTGCCACCACCTGGATGACCATGGTCTACATGCAGAGTGGCATTTCTTCGCCACTAGCCATGGGAAAAGCCCTTGTGATGGGATAGGGGGAATCACAAAAAGACTTGTTGCCAGGGCCAGCTTGCAGGCTACTACTGATGGTCAAATCCTAACAGCAAAGCAGATGTTTAATTGGGCCTCCATAAATATCCACGGAATAAAGTATTTTTTTGTAAGTGACGCAGAGGTGAAGAGCAATGTAGAGGCATTTTCTCTTGATTTGCGGTACTCTTCATCATCAACAATTTCAGGAACACGTTCACACCACAGTTTCATACCTGTAGCTAAAACAGAGCTAAAACTGCGACGGCTATCTGCAGATGAACACTTCAGTGCTGTTACTTTTGGTAACCTCAGTAGTATTAAGGCATCAACTTGTGATAATGTATCAAATGATTACCAGCCTGGTAAATACATTGCTTGTGTGTATGATCATGGAGGAAGGAAATAAGACTGGTTCATTGGCCACATTGATGAACGGTCAGATGAGAACAATGACGTACATGTAAAATTCATGACCAAATCTGCACAAACTGGTTTTCTTTCCTGGGGTGTAAATGGTCCTCATAACGAATGTTACGTGCCTTTTCAGGACATCATCTGACTGTATTAATGCTCCAGAAATGCTTGGACGTGGAGGTCGACAGTATAAGCTTTTGTCTACAGACTTTAATCGTATCAAATCATTGCTCCCAAATTATATCAAGTGAAGTACATGAAACCTAAGGTAAAAGTACTTAAAGGCGGATGATTTGTTTATTCCACATTTTAGTTCAGAAAATTATCAAAACTACCAGCAGCCTACATTTAGCCTGCATATTATTAGTAGGCAAAATACCTGTGTACTAATGTAGTAACAATAACCCAAGCCAGTCCAAATAATTGATAGTGGACATCAGACAATATTAAGAAATCTAAGAAATTTCCTTGCTGGTGGTCAAGATGTTAAAACGTCTTTTGCATTGTGCAAGTACTTGGTGCCAGGGGTTTACATCATCTACCTCATTGAATGTAAACAAGTACACCTATTATGCAATACATGTAGGCCCATTAACATCCCAATCAACTTAGATTAAGGGCAATAATAAGGCACTGGTGGCTTAAACATTATTGTAAGAAGTCTTGAGTAGCCTTGAGACACTCAGGGGTATGTGATTTGGAAGGTGAATTTAAGTTTATGACTTCCCCAAACAGACTATTAGTATTAGCGTGTACTACAATAAAGGGAAAATACCTGTTTCACACAAACATTTATTTTACCATGAAGAATTTAAAACACCAATCTGAATTTTCTTACAGACCTAGCCCATATACACTGTTTTCAGATAAAACATTGTCAAGTCCTTGAGTAATGTGCCACATCTCCAAAAATCCAATAGAATGAAGGGGTATTTTGGGCGTTTTCAACTCTTGACCCATATTTCCACCCCTGCCAAACACCCAGTGAATCTGTGATTGGTCTTTCCTTGCTTGGGGGCACTCATATGTACCTAGACATTACCCAAGTGTCATATAAAAGCAAACTGACATTTCATGTTGGCACAAGGGAGGTTAAAAAATTACAAAAAGTCCCTCACATCAGTAGAATTTGAGCTTTTTGAGGACCCATTACACAAAAAATAAATTTTGAATACCAATTGTAACAGTAGATTTTGATAATTTGAGTACCAGTCATCATAAATATGAATGATCAGGGGTATATCTTATCTTGATTTTGAGATGTGGCCCTCTGAAATTGCCAAAAACTCACCGATGCAACATATGGGGTAAAAAAAGGGGGCGGGGCTACATTGTTCAAGGGGTGGTATCTCAAAAACGAAAAGGATTTGGCAGAAAAAAATTTGTGTGTGTTCATAACAGCTAAAGAGGGTTCTTTAAAAAAAAATAAGAACAAAATCTGAGTCGGTCACGGTCAACTCCTAGGTGAGTTGGCATGGAATGACCCGTAAATATCACAAGTTTAACAATTCTTTGGCCTCCGTGCCCTTTAATTTTTTTCTTTTTGGCCTTGGTCATGTTGGTGCCCTTCCCTTTGGCCTTGCTGCCATTAAAATTTGCACCTATCGAAGGCCAAAGTGGCCTTGCCCTAAAAATGACGAAATTCCAGGCCTGCAGGCACAACAGTAACATCCTACACCACCCTGGCCAGGCCCAGGGCTAACCTAATTTGTACCCAATTATTTGACATGTTTGACGATTCACTTAAAATATTAATAAATATTGCCAAACGATTAAAGGGACACACCGGCTTACTGTTTTCCTAATATAGTGATGTGGAATGACAGACAACAATTTTTAGATGGTTCGTGTAAAAAAAAAATCATCAAAATATCACGTAATTAACGAAAAATGTGAAGAAAAAAAAAATGCGGTCAAAGGTCAGCTTATACGCTTTTCCAGCCGTTGCAACTGTCAAGTTTACGTACAATGTTGCGCAATGTTGTAAGTAGACTGGAGCTCTGTTTATGTATAAATTATAAAAATGGCGAGGCATGAGGATCCAGACTTCCTATCCATCAAGCACAAATTCACGTGTAAATAAAAAAACAGACATGAACGGACGTCAGTCCATAGAGCATGGGTTCCTTGCTCTATGGTCAGTCCTAGTCGAAATCCGCTCGCGGTCGTAACCAATAACTGTTTCGGTTGAACTTGCCATTGAAACAGTTATTGGTTACGACCGCGAAAACGCACCCCAACCTGTATTCTGTGTACGACGACGTACTATATTCTGTGTACTTGCAATGGAGAACGTTTCTTCGACATCCAAGGATCGGTACAAAAAACATCGCAAGGAAAAACACCCAGAAGGTGGTCCAACGAAAAGTAAAAAGTAAAAAAAACAAACACGATAAATCCAAAGGGAAAGCCAGCAAAAGCAGCAATTGTGTGTGTGTGTGTGTGGGGGGGGGGGGGGGGTTGGACACTGCAGCTATCATAGAAGTAGACCAGCTGTATGGGATATTATTCTCCGTCGTCGTCCCGCGTGTGTAGCGCAGGCAACACGTTGCAATAGCTAGGGGATAATAGCTAGGGTATCAGACTAAAAATCTCCTTAAAAAAACGTAATTGTTGGTCTGGCTCCCTACCCCTCCGACAAGCTCCCAAGCTCACGGCTAGACCGGCAAGCCCGGGCTTGTCTCTCTGGCCCCACGAGACACGGCACAGGCTGTACGGGATATGCCCCAAGGTTTACGTTCCGCTAGCTCCCACGCTGGTGCGCCGTAAAACACGCTTCGGTTGCACGGACTCTCTGAATGCGAATCTTACGTTCGATTTTTCATCATTATTTACAAATTGTATCAATAATCTGAAAACATAGTCTTTTTTGTCAAATACTCATGAACAATATTTAAAAAAACAGATTTCAATTTGGTTCAGTAATTTACTTTTATACGGCTGGAAGTAAAACTATCACCGAAGATCACGTGATTTATCCGAACCACTTTTTTGGTTCGGATAAATCACGTGACCTTCGTTTTTTGAAAAATGCTCAAAAACGGCAAAATTTGATGGTTTCTTTTAGGAACCGTTCTTCTCCATTCCTGGAAGACCTTTGAAGTCATATGTTAGCCTATTTTGTAGCCCAAATAGCCCAACGAAGCCGGTGTGCCCCTTTAACACTGGTCCGTCATACTCAGTCATATAGTTCAGCCGGGAGTGGGAAACGACTAAGCGCTAAGTATAATGATCGCAACTGTCTTTATGACATGATAGGAAAATACACAAAGTGCCGTCACTTGCCCTGTCGCCATGTTTAAATCCCATGCATGTATGTTTGTTATTGTTAATCCTTACGTTACGACAAAAACAAATTTAACTAAGGAAAGCGGATATGGATTGTTTATACTTACATTGTCATCAAAAAAATCCAGATACTCTCTTTGGTAATCCCTCAGTTGCTGGTCGATATCTGTGTCCATATTTTCTATTTTTCCAGAAACAAATTCTCAACGAAATCGATGGGTGGATTGTACTCAACTCGGCTTCAAAAGGCCTTCTCAATGTTTCGCGGCAAAATTCTTAAGGACACAGAGAGAGACCAGTCTTAAATTCGCGCGGAATTAGACACGTGAGTGAAGTGTGGCGTGCGCGCGGCGGTCCGTGCATTATATGCAGAGCCATAGAAATAGAACCCGGAGAACGCTGAGTGCGTCATTGTGCGTGCGATTTCGTTGTGAGACCATTTTTATGGACGCACGTACGCCATTTTAAGGACGCGCGTACGCCATTTTTTTTACGCGTGTATGGCAAAATTAGCATTAAGCCAGTGATAATATTTTGCCATACAGTTGACGTCATGAACATTGACCAATGAAAACACGTAGAAACGGTCTCTGTGCGTTGCCATTTTGCCATACACGCGTGTCACGTGATGATCATTTTGCGATACACGCGTGTCGCGGGGTATCGATACGCCGCGTCCATAGACGACACAGAGGGCGGTCCAGCTCAGCGTTCTCCGGGTTCTATTTCTATGTGCAGAGCGCATCAATTCTAGTCTTGGATCGGGACGCTCACGTTTTATTTATTAGTAACACATTGCCCAATAGAGGACGCTGTCTTACCCGCGCTCTCACAAACCCAGGATGCGAGAGACGTTGTTGTTCATTATGTTCATTATCCAACAACTATTGCGATTCTATGGTGGCCCTGAAGGGACATCAAACATATATATTTACGTGAATATTTATGTAAATATTTACGGCTTTTGCCCAAATTCGCAAATATTCACGTATATATTCTCGTAAAAATTTGCGATTGAGGCCAAAATCGTGAATATTTACGTAAATATTTACGTAAATATTTACGTAAATATTCACGATTTGTGCCCAAGTCGCAAACCCAGTCATCCGTGAATATTTAGTTTCTTTCCAGCTAGCCGCGCACTGGGCCGAAATTTCCAGCCACGTGTTTAGGACAATTATAATCCATGCAGTTCAAGGAGGTAATAATATCTGTATCCCCTTCTTTCTAATTATTTGAACGATTTAAAAAAGTAAGCTTTCTTTGTTGGTATAATTTGTTCACTAAGCATACTTGAAGGTAGAATTAGATTATTCGGCTGATCAATTAGTGAGTAATTAAACACCACAATTAAGACCTCATCATCCAGACCATTATACACAACTGTTTAAAAAAATGCGCTTACCCGAAATTAAGTACATGTAGGCCCTACCCTTCACGTTGTTTAAAAGATTTTTTTTTTTTAAAGTTCCATACTGATAGACCATACCACTGATGGGCACACATAATTTCGGAGTCGGTGAACTCGGATCATTAAGTAATAAATAATTAACTGCTAAAACACACGCAATGTTCTATCATACGTTATCGAATGCTTTGGTCAATTTCATGCCTAAACCGCTATTGGTGATCCAAATTAGTCAACTCCCAAATTAAGTGTAACCAGCGGTATGGTCTGTCAGATTATAGAATACAATTTTACTATTATGCTAGGTAAAGGGTACTTACATCGGCGTGAATGCTACGGTCAGTTTTTGACACTATTTTACCTTAACCGTTTGAATATTTGACAGAAAATGCCTTGTGTTCTCGTGGCTAATTAGGTAATAATTAGTGATTAGAAGAGCCACCTTCAAAATCAAGTGTGGCAAGTGATATGGTTTATCATGGAATACAAATTTCTTCTTTTTTGCAACATAAGGGTATACATTTACTTTCGGGTGAATGCACAAATTTTTCAACAGTTGTCGATTATGGTCTGGATGATCGGCTAAATACTCACCAAATGGTCAGCCAAATAATTTTATTCTACCTTTGAATATGTTCAGTGATTTTATAGAAAGAGGTTTTTTTTACTCGCTCAAACTAGAAAGAAGGGGAAACAGAATTGGTATCGCCTTGAACTGCATGGATTCTAATTGTCCTGAACACGCGGTTGGCCAGCCACGGAATCCACAGATAGAAATTTCGGCCCAATATGCGGCTAGCTGGAAAGAAACCAAATATTCACGGATGACTGGGTTTGCGATTGGGGCCCAAATCGCAAATATTCACGTGAATATTTATGTAAATATTTGCGATTGGGGGAACAAATATTTACGTAAATATTTGTGATTAGGGTACATATCGCAAATATTCACGGCAATATTTGAGATTGAGGGACAAATCGTTAATACTCACGTAAATGTTTATGTGAATATTAACGTTTTTTGCCCCGATTCGCAAATATTCACGTTAATATTTACGTAAATATTTGTGATTTGGGGCATAAATCGTCAATATTTACGTGAATATTCACGATATGACCCTCAGCCTCAAATTTTTACGTGAATATTTGCGAATCGGGGCAAAAAAACGCGAATATTTACGCAAATATTCACGTAAATATATATGTTTGATGTCCCTTCAGGGCCACCATACGATTCCCCGCTCCGAGCCGCGCACATTACTACTACCGATAGCGGTAGTCGCGACGTAAGTAGTGTTGAGTGTGTGAAGGCCCTATGGTTTTACCAACTCAACAAGAACGTCTTGCACAAAGACTACCAATTGTGTGGAAATAGTGTCTGATAGTGATAGCGCCCCCTTTTGGATCAACCTCCTTCAGCCTATGGACCTCTCCATTGTTGGTAAACAAACTGCGCTGGTTGGCATGGATGGCCAAATGTTGCCAAACATTCAATCATGTTAACATATGTTTTAATCAAAGTCAAAATTTTCTGCAAACCTTCAATTAAATGAAATACCTCCCATGATGGATTATTTTGTTTTCAACAAAATCAATACAAACAAAATCAACACTATTTTTAAATATTTGAACATTGCTACCGTAAACTGTTTTGATTTGCATTTGTGGCTTTCCATAGTTTTCCAACCTCGGTTGGCAAAAAAAATCGGGATGTGACTACGTTTCAATAGGAAGGTATATTTTATTTTCCATGTGGGGACACAAACCAGGGGACAAAACCCATAATACACCGGTCTTTACAGTACACCCCGCGTGACCAGTCTTCGACCAGTTCGAGTGCATAAACTTTCCCAGCTATTTATCATTAAGGCCGGTTTATAGTCGGTCGCGCGATGGTCGCGCGATGGAAATCTTGACGCGCAATCATAAAAAGACACAGTTTTTAGGCCTCAGTCTTAGGATCGCGCGCACGATAATCGCGCGACCGACTATAAACCGGCCTTAAGGAACATCCCACCCTACCCTCCTCTCGCCATGACCATGATTGGTCAGCTGTCGTTTGTTGTTATTGTTCTTGTCTTTATTCTACACGTCGAATGCTTTTTAGCATTCTTCCGTCTACGACACGGCGTCTTCAAAAGTGAACTTACTACTTGGCATAGAATTTGGCTGGGGTAGCCTAGTCCAAGCTAGTCTTTGTTTGTGTTATCACACTGACCAGCCAGTCCTTGTTAGCCTTTCATCAAGGCCTTGGTGGTTTAGACCAGTACGAAGCCGTAGCCACGAAGCGCTGGATGGAAGGGAGACTGTATGCAACGGAGTGGCGGCGAGATGATTTTGTTGTTTTGGGTTGTTCTGATGATGAATTTTTTATTCTTAGGAAAAACACAAAATTATTCATAAATTGTATGCAAACAAGTAAAGTGCTGGAAGATTAACTAGTTGCGATGCGTAATAGGTTGTTAATATAATATGCTGACTATCGATCGCTCTGCTGATACTAGTGATATTGGTTTGGAATTTTGCTACCCTGGGATGGAGTGGGAGGGTATAGCAACAAATATAAAAAATATAAAGAAAAACATTAGAAACTCACGCTGCGGGTGTGGCTTGTAATAATTTCATTGAGCTCTGGGTATAAACACACGATTTCTTTTGCTGTAAAACCGTGCTGTTTCCAACAGGCCTTAGCTGTTGTGACTGCTCGTGTCATAGGGACACCCTACACCTTCTTACCAAGCAGGAGACCTATGACCTTCCTGCAGTTCATCAAGCAGAAGACCTTCTTACCAAGAAGGTCTCCTTCTTCTTAGCAAGTGTGCTGAGCATAATCTAGTCATCACCAACACCATCTTCAGGCAGATCAATAAGTATAAGACAACCTGGAGACACACCCGCTCAAAACATTGGCACCTCCTGGACCATGTAATTGTTCGGCGCCGAGATCTAAATGATGTTCGCATCACACGTGTCATGAGAGGTGCGGATGACTGCTGGACTGATCATCGTCTAGTGAGATCTATAATTGTCAATTAGCTCTGCAAGGAAACAACGTTTGCAAGCCACAAGTCTTCGGAGGAAGTACAATACTCAGAGTCTTCAAGATCCTCAGCAGCGGATAATTCTCACGCAAAGTATCACTGACAAACTTGCTGACCTTCCAATCAACAGTGACTCCAGCGTTGTGGATGACTGGCAGTCCCTAAAAACTGCTATTCATGAAGCATGTGCCAACTCCATCGGTTACTCCACCGGCAAGAACCAAGATTGGTTTGATGACAACAATGCTGAGATTAAGTCTTTGCTAGATGCAAAAAGGAAATCCTTCTGCGCCTGGCAAAATGATCTGAGCTCCAGGCACAAGGAAACAACCTACAAAGAACTTAAGGTTCACGCCCAAAAGAAAATGAGGGAAATAAAGAACAACTGGTGGCATCTTAAAGCCATAGAGATCCAACACCTTGCCGATAATCATGATACTCGACGTTTCTTCAATGCAACAAAAGCTGTGTATGGACCTAGCTCTCGAGGACCTACACCCCTGCGTTCCCTTGATGGTACAACCCTGATTCAAAACACGGAAGGTAGTCAAGGCACGTTGGAAAGAGCACTTTCAGTCACTTCTAAATCGCAATTCAGCTGTGACAGACATCACCATTGAGTCTGTCCCTCAACACCAAACCAAAGAATCTCTTGCTGACCTTCCATCCATAAATGAGCTTCAGCGTGCTATTAAGTATATGAAGAACAATAAGGCAACTGGCCCTGATGGCATTCCAGCCGAAGTCTTAAAAGTTGGTGTAGTTGCCTTGACAAATCGACTCTACAACCTAATAGTCAAGATCTGGAGAAAGGAGATGATTCCCCCAGACCTGAGAAACGCAACAATAGTCACCACCTCTAAGAAATGGAACAAGTCCTGCTGCGGTAACTATCGTGGAATATCTCTTCTCTCCATTGCTGGGAAAATACTTGCCCGTATCCTCCTCAACCGAATTCTCCCTCTTGCTGAGGAAGTTCTACCCGAATCACAGTGTGGCTTCAGACCAGTCAGGGGTACCACTGACATGATTTTTGTGGCTCGTCTACTGCAGGAAAAGTGTCGCGAACAGCACCAACAGCTGTACTTTGCTTTTGTTGACCTCACAAAGGCTTTCGACTCTGTCGATCGAGAGGCCCTGTGGTGCCTTCTACGGCGTTTTGGCTGTCCACAGAAGTTCCTTAACATCGTCAGGATTCTGCATGAAGACATGACGGCCACCATCCTGTGTAATGGCTCAGAGTCGGCCCCTTTCACTATCAAAACTGGAGTCAAGCAGGGCTGCGTCATTGCTCCCTATTATTCATGTACTTAGCTGCCATACTGTTTCTCGTTGGAGACCGCCTTCAGCCCGGGGTAAACATCGAGTACCGCATGGATGGAAAACTCTTCAATCTTGCTCGTTTGCGTGCCAAAACCAAGACCACTGTGACTGCAGTAAATCTGCTTGAGTATGCAGATGATTGTGCAATAGTTGCACACTCCGAGGCTGGTTTACAATCCACTCTAAACCTCTTCGTTGATGCATACGAACGTCTGGGGCTGTCTCTCAACATTAACAAAACTAAGGTGCTTCATCAACATGCTCCTGGTCAACTCTCTCCTGCTCCTAAAATCTTCATTGGTGGACATGAACTTGAAAATGTGGAGCACTTTGCCTATCTCGGTAGTCACCTATCCCAGAAAGCCAACATCGATTACGAGATTCATCACAGAATGAAATGTGAGAGCTCTGCCTTCGGAAGGCTGATGCATCGTGTTTTCAATGATCATGATCTACGAACTCACAACAAACTTCTTGTTTAGTGCTGTTGTAATCCCCTCACTATTGTACGGTTGTGAAACTTGGGTTACATATCGCAGAAACCTGCTGACATTGGAACGCTACCACCAGCGCTGCCTCAGGAGGATTCTTAACATCAAATGGGAAGACCGCCGCACGAATGCAAGTGTCATCACTGAAGCAAAAACCACCAGCATTGAGGCTATGATCATCAAACACCAGCTGGGATGGTCTGGCCATTGCGTGCGGATGTCAAATGAGCACCTTCCTAAAAAAGTACTCTACTCCCAGCTAAGCCAAGGACATCGGACTCGCGGAGGGCAACGGAAACGCTATATAAAGACACCCTAAAGGCATCGCTACAAAAGTGTGGCATCAATACTGCATCATGGGAGGAGCTGACAAGAGATCGAGCCTCATGGAGGCAACTGTCTAGCTCAGGCAACCGCTAAGCGACAGCTGAGAAAGGAGAGAGAACGTGAAAGACATCTCCATGGTCCAACCCTCCCTATAATTACAACCTGTGACATCTGCCTGAGAGTATGTGGCTCACGGATCGGACTTTTGAGTCATCGACGGAGTCACCTTAGGCACCAACTACCTCAACCCTAATTACTTTGTTTATCTGTGGAGAACATCTTCCTCGACATCGAGGGATTGCTTAAATATACATAGGGACACCAGTCCCCGGAAATCTGTCCCAGGGGAACTGAGCAAATTCGGTTAGTCGATCTAGATGTCACTCGAACGCTGCATGGTTGAACTAGCTAGTCCAACTGGACCAACCTAGCTCCGGAGCACTGTTTCCCTATAGTCAACTAAACGAAGTACGTAACTTTGTCAAGATGGCGGTTTGTTTTCGTGGCGGATAATTGTAAACTTTTGCAATAACACAAAAAGTTGGGTTTAATGGTAGATTTTTGCCAAACAGATAAGTCAAATATTAAGATAATATTTATCATTGCTCTGTTTTTGTTGCAAGTAATTGTTTTACGAGCCAATATAGGGCCTTTGAGTTGCCATATTGACGAATCAATTGACAATGCGTTCGAGTGACGAACCACATACTACGCATGAATGGTTAGCGCCCGAACTTGCTCTGGGCTACAGGAGGTTGATTCAAAGGGAAGAGGGCTATCGGAAGAAGTTTTTACACAGTGACATAACTTTGCGAGTTGACTAAAGAAACGGCTCTATGCAGCGTTTCGAGTGATATTTAGATTGACCATGGTTACTTAACTCTGGTCGACTCCCAGTCATCCAAAATGGTGGAAATGGTCGGCGCACATTGTGCGGAGGTATGTGCGTTCCCTTGCTCTATGGTTTGACGTTTTGTGCTTGGGGGTACTGCAGTACAGTGACGCAATAACGTATGACACGTGACGGCACGTTCCACCAATGACAGTGGACTATGTGTGGAATATAAAGTAAGATATTGGATGTATCATGTGTGAAATCTCGACTATTTTTCCTTCCTCCATGGTATTACATTTCACGAGGCGAAACAAGGTCAATTGCGTAACGGCTGCTGGAGCTGTGTGCTCAGAACCTTTGCTCCCAAAATAAGATCGAATACAATGCACAAATATAAATACATACGATACATTGATTTTACCCCAAATTATATCTTTGCCTCCCCCCCCCGTTTAAATATATATATTTTTTAAATTAAAAAATAAAGGAAGATAACTATGTCCCCACAAAAAAAGTCTGGTTGGAAAAGCCAGTAACGTTTTTAAAAATGACCGGCGGAGCCAAAGCCAGAGCCGGCCTAAGCCTGAGCCCAAGTCGAACCCGGTTTCGAAAAGGGGCCTGTGTGGGAACTGTACGAGTGCGCCGTAACGTCCGTGCGCCCTCGTAAAATCATTGTCGTCATCGTGGCGACTGGCGACCCTCGTTGATTTTAGTGGGGAGCCGGATACCAGTGAGTTGGCGGGCTCCACACTTATCACACACACTACTCACGAGACGTAAGAGTTTTCTGTTTCTACTCTCTTGATGTTATGGAAAACACGCGATGAGAGCTACAGATGGATGTAATCATGCCATGCTGTACACACAACTAAACCATTCAATTTAGTAGTAATGCTTTTGTGGTTATGACACCTACCTATGACTATCGACTGTGAGTGATAATACGCTTTAAAACATCCGATTCCTTCTGGAGACGAATATGAATTTTCATGAACTAGGACTTGTAAATCAACGATTAATCTCACTTTTCTCAAGCTTTAGTGACATATAGCTGTACACAATCCGAAACAAATGGAGTGATAAGGATTTCTAGCTGTAGTGTTAGCTGTACTCCATAGGAAATAAGGTGAAACATGGCAAGTCCATCTATGATGTCGAAAGTAAAGGTTGCTGTCCGTGTACGTCCAACCAACAGGAGAGGTGAGTGTTGTTTGGAGGACCACGAATTAGGAATAACATGAGAAGTGATGGACGGTTTACGCCGGGTCAAGCTTGGCCGGTAAACATGGTTTATAATAAATAGCAAAAAAGTAACCTCGTCTCGTGTAGCCATTATGAAACTGTTGAAATAGTTATTATAATATTAATAAATATTGTGGTTTATTACTTGATATTTATTAATACATAATATTAATAATAATAATAATATTCTTGATATTTAGATTTTTGTTGAGTTGAGTTATATAAAAGTTGTTTCCGTAATCTTGTGCTGTAGAAAAAAGGTGTTGCATTTAATAATATATTTTACTTAAACTGTATAACTTCTCATGATTTTTCCTGATTTCAGGATTTCAAAAAAACTTGTTGAACTTTAACATTTACTTGAAACTTTGAAAGAAGTAAAGGACTAAAGAAATCACAATACTCCTATAACTTTGCGGTTCATTCTGCTATCGTCTCCGTTGAGACGAGACGATAGCAGAACGAACCGCATAGTTCTAGGACTAAGTAGGGGGAACCCAGACCCACTTGTCATTTTTTCAGGAATTTCCACACTCGTAAAATCTCATCCCACTTGCAGTATTAAGTCTAGTTTGCGAAAACCATAACCCTTCTGTTATTACTTGTCATTGACTTTTTAAATGGCCATCAACATGGTTTTAAATACATTTTAACAGTTAAAAATGAATTTTATTTTTTAAATCTAGAGATTGAATTGGGGTCAAAATCTTGCGTTGACATGGATGACAATCAGACAGTTCTTTTGCCAATATCAACAAAGTCTTCTGATAGGTAAATATACTAGTTTTCAAGTTATTGTAAATTTATTTTGTTGTTAATTGTTAAACCTTATTGTGGATATGTTTGTATTATTCTCTATTAAATAAGTCAAATTCTGAACTGATCCAAAATGGAATGCACAGGATCTCTACAGATTTGCACAATCTGCAGATTGGGTAAAATCGTGCTCAATCTGTAAATTGTGCAATCCGTAGGAGTCATGGGAGGTCCATTTTGGACATCAGTATCAGTTCAGATTAGTCACAACTAAAATGTGCACTAGTCACAACTTAAGTTTTTGTAATGTTTCACACATTAAAACATTATATCGTTAATGTTTGGGTTAAAATTTCATGAAAAAAGGCTTCCAGACATCTCTATCCCCCAAAGTGTGAATGTTTTGTTATAAGTCAATCTTGGGTTCTAGGCATCCAAATTGAAACTAGACTGGAGTTTAAATGTACATGTAAGTGTCTGTAAGCGTTTAAAATCGTTTTCACAATTGGACCAAAATGAAAACCATGAAGAAATTAGGCCAGACAGAAACAAAGATTCTGTGCTGGTTTACATCTTCCCAAATTACCCATGTTAGAGGATTTGTTTATTTTCCTCACCAACCATGACCCTAATAATTCCTGAGATTCGGACTGAAGGGTTACAAAACAATTAGTGTTTTGGCTCATTGCTGTTTGAATTAGCCATTTCTGTCCAGTTTTGCCTAGTTTTCCCCACGTATATTTTCCCCATGTAGATTCAATCCCCACGTATATATATTTTCCCCACGTACATATATTTTCTGTACACTGCACTGTGCAGTGTAATAGGAATTAAATAAAAAGCTCCCCCAAAAAACAAAAAACAAAACAACAACAACAACACAAAAACCCCATAAAAGACCAACAATTTACTGGAGAAAACTTCTGGTTGTACATGTATGAATTCTGGGTAGACAGTTTGAACAGGCTTTTAAACCAGATGTGTCACATGCAGAACTTGCAATTAAGCCTAAACTGATTATTGAGTCCAAGGCTGTTACCTGATTTCTTATTGATGAGTGGCCAGCTTGATTTTTGTCCTCTGTAGAGTTCCGAAAGCACCGAGTATACAGAGTGCGTATCCTACGTTGGTTCGGGTAAAGGGTAAAACCCAATTCATATTTTTTATTTGTTATCCCTGATGCAATAATAACTACTGTTCATCATTAATTTTTAGAAATATAATTCTGTTTTAAATGATTGGTAAATGTAGGCAGGCTTGAAATTTTAACTTTGAGAGGGCAAGGCCATTTTCATTTTTTCAAGGGCACTCCCATTGGGAAATCTTAAAGTCTATGGGAAACATTTGAAGGCCAAGACCCTGGGGCAACAGGGGCCATGGCCTCTGAGTAAATCCAGGCCTGATGTAGGGCTCCAGTTTGGGGAAATTATCCACTAAGACCAAAGGCCTTGTAGCCTGAAATTTGTAGGGCCTACTGGACCAGAATCAAAATGAGAAAAAGTCTACACAGTGTCACAATTAAACTTGTTTTATTTGAAAAAGCACTAAAGAGAACATTTATCTAGTCATTTTGGTAATACTTTCATACTGAACAGAATTGAAAGATATTAATGACTCAAAGTCAACATTTGAACATAATTTGTAAAATTTAAGATGAGGTGAGGTATTATTATTCAAAATACGAGACCGCTGGACTTGTCAGGTCTTGAGTTTACAGGCCCTATGATGCTAAAAACGCTGGTCTTGGGCCTGCAGTCTAGTGTAAATTTGGAGTCCTGTAAGAGATGCTAAGCAATTTTTTACAAACTTTATCCAAACATCAGTTACTGATAATGGTGTCTTCCTGTGATATTCTTTTAGTTTACATTCAGTAAAAACTGAGGCTAGGTTCAGCTCCCTTGACAGAAAAAGGCAAGATTTGGAAAAATATGAAAAAAAAAAATAATAATACAAACAAAATATAAAATATCAAATTATATGTTTGCGAATGCAAACATTAATAATTAGGCATTCAAGGTTTTGTGCTTTGTATTGATTACCAACTGATGAAATTTTCATAGAACGTTACTATCTTTTTCAAAATAGAGATGATCCCTTTATGAAACTGTCCTCGAAATTTGACAATAGAATTCAGTCGTTGATCTGCCCCTCCCCTTATCCATTTTTTGTTGTTGTATAGTGACACAATAGAATCGCTGATTGCAGTTGGTCAGGTAGAATGACTCTTTAATTACCTAGAAATAAAAAGAAAGGCTCCTTTATTGAATCAATAATCCTTCAGCAGGGGAAAAATACTATATGGCAGATGTGGACTTCATCCTGTTATCTTTCCAATGCACGGATGTGTGTTTTATCATCAATATATGTAACAACTGACAACAATGGTACATACAAACAATGACAATGCATGGGATCTCATATGAAAGCTTACAGCAGTATGCTCATTTGCATAATATGTCCTTACATGTTCATTGCATAGTCCTAATCAGTAATATTGAAAAGGGATTTAAAAAACAAACAAAGTATAACAGGGTTATTATTTTTATTATACAGTATAATAAATTTTCATGGATCCAAATAAAAATGTATACATGTTGACGGCATTATTGCATGATGTATTACGCCATGCATCCTTAGCTCAAATGTGTTTGCAACTGATCTTTCTTAATTTGACAATAGTGGTTTAAATTTACAGTACCATACATGTCATCTTGTAGGTATTGTAAAATAGTAGTACACATACAATTATTGTCAAAATACAAATTAAAAAAGAATTGTTACCAGCAAATTTGAGCTACATACTGGGCCCAATTTCATAGAGGTGCTTAAGCAGAAAATAATGCTTAACAATTTCCTGCTAAGCAGAAATGAGCAGGATACCAATCACAAATTGTACACGTGACATGGTAGTTTGGCTGGTAACCTTATTCTGGTAAGCAAAATTTTATTGTGCTTAGCAAATTTTTGTGCTTAAGCAGCTCTATGAAATTGGGCCCTGGTCTGTTGGCTTTAATGCTATTAATTTGTCTGGAATGCTTCATTGAGGTATGTGTGTGTACAAATACAACATATGTACGGACAATAAATAGTAGATTTATGTCAACTGAAAAGGGTACCTTCATTTCGATTTTAGTAAAAACATTCATTATGCAAGTTGTTTTGAACACACTGTAAATATCTGTTTATGGATATATTTTATTCATTTCAATTGAACTTAAAGCTTTACTTACTATGTATGTAGATTGTTTTGATGATTAATAAGATAGCCAATACACTTGAATAAAATAGTATTTGGTCAAAAGTCATAAAATAGGATTGTTTAAAGATAATAACAGTCATATCAGCACATACAGTATCAAACTAGGCACCCACAAACAAGTACGAAGTCTCCCCAACCCCTTCAGAACTTGGCCAACTGGGTGGTGAAAATCATCACTTTATTGAGCACCAAAGCGGTAAATGCAGTCATTTCTATAATTCAGATCAGATTAGAGTCTGGAAATAAAATGTCATGGCTCAAATATAAAAAATATCTAACTTCACAAACTGTGTAAGGATAAATTATTTCTGTATGCTTTGTAATTTTCTTCCACAAAACTATTACCTCAATGAAGAAGTTGGTCATAATACTTGGGTAGAAAGTGTTGATGATATTGAAAAACAGTTGCCTTGATAAAAATGCACATCAATGGTACAACGGTACAGCCACAAGAATTTTTTTCCCCGAAGTATGAAGAATTACAATTTTTGGAATGGTGGATAAAAGTAAACATTTTCAAAATATGACCGGTGACCGATATCTTTTCCTAGTTTCATGCATAGATTTGTGTAAATTATTTTACTCTGCTTGGTGAGCTGTTAGATTTTCATTGTGATCCAAAATAAGCCTTTTACTGAACCTACTGACCAACATGCTGGCCACACTTGATGGTAGTCATCATCAAGTCCTGAGCTCCTGACATAGATCTTTAACTAGTGCTAAGTTTAGTTGAGTATTGCCAGTGTTAGTTCGCATCGCTAGTTGCCAACTTTTTGCTACTATGTTTAAATTACAAGCTTAAATTATTTAAGTTAGAGAACTTTGCCATTTTAATTTTAGTCAAAATTTTAGTCAAGCTTACTTTACATGTTGGTGTATAAGCCACCTGGAATATAAGCCGCAGTGCACGTTGAAGGCCTGAAAATCAATTCATAAGCCGCGGCTTACAGTCCGAAGATTACGGTACCTTTCCTTCACGTCCTCCCAAAGTCTTTGCACACAGAATTCCTTGTGGAACATCCCCCTGTTTAATTACCCTATTGAGACCTTCATTGTCTTTTGTCTCCATATGGTACCAAATATTTAAATGTTTTAAATTAAAAAGAGAAAATTAGCTGTTGCAAACTGCTTACTGACCAAAAGGACCTATGGTTTAAATGCAATAAATAGTGGTTTGATGTTACGACCCTAGCAGAGTCTTCCTCAAAGGCTAAATGACAACACAACATGCAAACAAGTCATAGTTTTATTAACTTCACATGAGTTTCAGGCTGATCAAAGAATAGGCCTACAAGCATTGTGTGTTATTTTTCAAAAATGTACAGTAATTTAACCATTTCTTTTATTCTCTTTCACCAATGTCTAACCATAATACCTTTAGCACCAATACTTGTATTTATTTCATGAATAATTTGGGGTGCACTGGCAAGGTGAACTGCCAATGGTGTGTCTGGCTTGGTCTGGCCTAGCACTGTTTTTTGTTGTGTCTGATCTCATGGGTCAGTGACCTCATTATTAAGCAGTATCCATTTGTGTGGAACAGGTTGCTGAAGATGGTCAGGCTATTGAGAAGGAGACTGTGTGTGATACATACACAATGTATTTTCACAGTTGACACAGCATTATGGTGGTACAGGACAAAAGAGTTTGATTCTGTTTGCTGATTAACCCTAACCCCCATTAGGGTCTCTCTAGAAAGCCTGCCAAATACAACAGAATGCAACACAGTTGAAATGAGAACCATGCCAAATGCAACAAAATGCAACAAGGGATAGGCCTACTGTTGCAATGTGCAGGCATGCTGTTTGTGAAAGGACTTAGCAAGGGTGTTTGCCCTGCTAAATACAACAGTATGCACAATTAAGTGTAATGTTTAACTATTATTATACAGTCTTTTGAATATGATTTGAATTATGATTCTTACCTAATATTACATCATACTTCTCAATACTTTTCCCATAAAAAATATTTCGAAATACCCATTGTAAGTTGTTCAGATACTAATTTTTTAAATTTTTTTATATGTATATTTTTTTTGATCCTACACCGATGTGTGTTAGCACTGTATACTCAGTACTTTCCCGAGTTCTGTGAAAAAAAAATCCACAGGCATATTACTCGGGTGGGATTCGAACCCACGACCTTTGCAATTCTAGAGCAGTGTCTTACCAACTAGACCACCGAGATTGCCCGGTAGCTAGAGGCAGTTCAAATCCTATATTTTAGCAGCGGGTACCGCAACGATTTAATAGATGTTAATTTTGCATCGGGGATAAAGAATATATATATATATATTTTTTTTTTACCCTACACCGATGTGTGTTAGCACTGTATACTCAGTACTTTCCCGAGTTCTGTGAAAAAAACTAAATTAATATTCTTTATCCATGTAAGCACCCAAACCTATATGAAGTCACTTCACTGCTAAATGCAACAAATTCAGTCAAAGAATGACATCTGAGTTGACTGCCAAAAATGCAACAGATTACAACAACTATTACCATTTGGTGCATATTGTTGCATTTAGCATGGTTAGGGTTAAGAGATAACTGGGGTTAGAAAAACCACACATTACAATGTGTGAAGATTTGAGTTCACCTGCACTTTACTTGTATGTAAAATTGATCTTAATTGAATTGAAGTGTGCCCCCCTTTGCCATCCATGTCCACTGTAAAAGGGACTTGAATTTTAAGCCATACACACACTGTACATAATTTATATAGAATCTCTGGAGAATTGGAGGTAATTTTACTATGGAGTGCTTAGCCATATGGAGAGAATTTGGACAATCCCCAGCTGCTCAAATTGTTCTGGCAAAGCATTCCAGGCAGCACCCTAAAGTGAAAAAGTAGGATTTCAGAATGAGAAGAAAACAAGGAGTACATTGTAGCACAACCTCACTGCACACATTATTGGTTGTCTTGATAAGGGTGCAAACTCTAGCCTCAGGCAGTATCATTCCTACACATTTTTTATCATCATACAAAATACTGTTACATGTAAATCCTGCCAGTCATAGAATTTAAAGGCTGAATAAATACTGGCTAAGAGTCAGCTGAATTGGCTGAGAAAACAGTTACTCAATCCAAGCCTGCATGAATTGAAGGAATTGGTGGTTTTAGAGGTAATGTAGACAATAGTAGCGGAAATCATTGTCAGTGCAGGAAATTGTTCTGTTTATTGGATTTAACAATTTAATATCAAAGTCAATGTGTGCTCAATGGACAATACATGATGTTTGAAATACATTATTAGTTTTTTTTCATGTGCTCAGAATATGTTGTTTCTTTACATAGCTGAATTCAATTTGGAAGTACATTGTGTAACTGTCACATGTAATAATAATAAATAATAATAGTGGATACTTATATAGCGCACGTTCCGTCCCGTGAACTAAGCCAATATACCAAAATGGTTGTCTTTTTTCTTAGATTTTGTTTAATGTTCTGAGTAAATGTTTTTTACTTCTTGTCATCAACAACTTTAAGTACAATTTTAAGTACCCCTCCGATTTCTGCTTAAATTCACATGTAGCTGGCATATACCAAGGACTAGTAATTACATGAACCAACTGTTTACCCTACTTGGACTTTGTGATCCCACACCTCAATGTTCCAAGAGAAACCAAATCAATCTAGACACTACCTACATTTGAGTAATGGTCAAAATGACTTGGAGGGATCTTGTTGTACATGTAGACACATAATGTAGATCTTGCATGTATGACTTTTGATGAAAATCTTACTCAGTGTCACACAGTCATTATATCGGTGCCCGTACCTACGTGAGCAGACTTAAAAATGACTGTTTTTCTCCTCTTTCTTTTTTACACAAGATGAGTTGCCATGGTAACTGGCTTTATTGAATGCATTTGATATTATGAATTTATAATGTAGTCATGGTGTTCGCGATGAGTGATGCTGGGAGTGTGTGTCTTCAATATGTAGTACATATATACTGTACGTACAGTGTTGTAGGTATTCCTGACCTGTCTGATTAAAGAATGCATAAAAAGAGTGTACCATAAGTCTACCATTGTAATGTGATTCAACCACACTGTATTCATAAACAAAATATTTAGACCCTTGTCAATTTTTAAAATCATACTCACATAATAGATGTTAAGTTATCACTGGATTTGTTTCTTCAGGACCTCCTACATGTACCTGTTTATATCTACAGAACTTTTTGCATTTTACCTGGCTAGTTTCGGATCTGGAGCTTACTGTCTGCTTTATTACATTAGTCTTGACCTTATTGTCTCTTATTTTACAATGTATATTTCCTAAGACACTGACTTTCTTATTAGACGTCATTTGTTTTTTTCTATATAAATAATGGAACAGTTGCTTGAGTTTTTCCACCTTAATTTGGTCTTCTGACAAATTAAATGCCTATAAATGTTTAACATACACTCTACACCAGCACTTATAACACGCAGAAGTTTGCAAATTATATAAATCAAAATTGTAGAAGTGTTTTTGATGTGATGAATTTTTTAACTTGACGGGATAGAAACAAAGATTTGGCTATCTTTTAAGCCAGAAAATAACGATAAAGACTTGTCAGCCGAAACCACCCTTGTTTAAGTCAAGATTTTTATTGCAATATTTAAAAAAATTAATTACGGTATTCTTCTTTCTGCCAAAATTTAAGAAGTTTTGATGTAGACTACAATATGTTTTGTGCCAATGATCTTATATACTTTCTAGTCTTTTTAGCGCATTCAACCAAATTATATTTGTAAAGCAATTTTTAACAGATATGCAATGACAAGAATTCTGAACTATGAGGGCTATTTGTTATGAGATAATTAATATGACAAGTAAACCTTTAAGTAAATTCTCAAGTCCAGCTCCAGTAAATTTTTCTTTGTTCAACCCAAAATAATCAAATAATTTACCCAGTTTTCCTTGTGGTTTCTTACCTTATATTTCATTTGGGTTTGAAGTAGACTTTTCATGACAACAAAATTTTGATCATGTACAAATTATGCAACTCTAGGTTTTACAGGACATGTGCAGAATTCTGTTTTGTAATTAAAAACATTATTGTTTTTTGTGTTTTAAAAAGATTCAGAAGTATAAAAAAGCAGTATCATTAGTCTTGAAGGGGGAACAGGTAAAGCCTTACTTAGAGCACTGAAAATACAGCATTCCATTTTGAGAATACCAAAGGCACAACCATGACAACTACATGTACAAAACAATGAACTCCTGTGAATTAGTTCCAGGTCTGCCATGAGAAGTTTTTTAACTGATCAACAATAAAAGTCAATGCACATTGAACTCTTAGTTTCATCTGCTGTACTGCTGCACAGTTAAATATATAACAGGTGGATGCTATGCATTCCTGAGCATCTCCCTTTGTAGATCCTATTAAGGACAGCCAATTGTTATGCAAAACAATGAGTAGAATTGTGAGTATAATACTAACAGCCAAAGTGCCACAAATGCTGGATAGGTGAATGCTAAGATTTTGTGCATGACCTTGGCTTGCTTAAGTTTTCTCAGCCATGTTTGTCTTTTAAAAGTAATATTTATTATTTTTTACCTGTTTTAACTACATACATGTAATCAAGGTGAGAATGTTTTGATTTAGCATATTTTCACATAAGTTGAACACATAATTCTAGTTGTAAGTACATTTGCCCACTGATTTAGCACTGAGTTATTGAGCTATTAGTACTATAATAAATAGGCTGTTTAGTGTCAGGGTTTCTGAAAAAGTGAAGCGGGACTCGCGGGAGGGGCTTTATAATTTGTATTTGTTATTTTCAAGATGGCCGCCCTTCTTTTTAATATTTTGAACAACCATTGATGGTTCCAATATTCAATGCAGTATAATGAAAGAAACATGTTGGACAAGACATTGATAATGTCTACTGTGGGTTTATTTTGTGCAGTATTTAAAACCCCTGTTGCTCACTTTCACAAGAATTTAAAGTTCAAAAATTAAAATGCATTGAACTGAGGTTCCATCCTGTGTTCTGTGTAGCACTTTCTTTTCAAATTCAAAACATTGTTTTGAACTGAGGTTCCATCCTGTGTTCTGTGTAGCACTTTCTTTTCAAATTCAAAACATTGTTTTGAACTGAGGTTCCATCCTGTGTTCTGTGTAGCACTTTCTTTTCAAATTCAAAACATTGTTTTGAACTGAGGTTCCATCCTGTGTTCTGTGTAGCACTTTCTTTTCAAATTCAAAACATTGTTTTTCCAACTAAATATGAATTAGCCACAAGCCAACAAAGTTTTGCCTGCTAGTCATACAACTGAACAACGATAGCCAGCTTCAGAAGCAGTGTCAGCTTCAATCAGCGATGCACTTGTGTGTGCACCAGCGATGACAATGCTGTATACTACTTGTATGTAGTGAGCACGCCAGCGATGGTGCTGGTTACAATTTCGTGATAAATGTTTTTCCCAAGCATACATAAGGTCAGTCTTAGTTCAAGGCATTTTTGTATGCTATTGGTAATGCGCTGCTGGTACGTGTCACCAATAGAGGGTGTATGCTAGGGCCTTTAGCATTAAACATGTCTTGCCTTTATAGCACGCAAATTAGCGAGATAACAAAGACTATACATGTAGGCCTTTAAAGGAGCATTACAGGATTGGTAAGAAAAAAATCGTCTAAGATCACAGATTTACATAAAACTTACACGGTCTAATGATGATGATGGTAGAAAACATCCCTTTAAATATTTCTGTCTGAAATGTCATATTTGATGAGAAATAAATAAAACTAATTTCCCGTTTGGAGTTTATCGCTCAGTGAGCGTTTTATTCATTTTTTGAATCGATTTCGTAGATACTGCCCTCACACCACCAATAATAGTTATTTTTTCTCTCAATTCGGCACACGCAAATAATTCGCGAACGGTCGGTTTCTAGGTTCGCAGCAAACGTCGTTCTGAAATATGATCGATCTCGCCGCGCCAATCTGGTATGGTTGAACTCGCTTTAAGCCACCAAATTAACCCGCCGTGGAGATGAGCCAAGAATACGAGGTTGTGTACTTAAACGTAGTCTGGCTCCCAGACCCAAACATCTCCGACTTATATTTCCATTAAGAGATGTCATGGAATATTTGGTCAGGGAACTAGAGTAACTTAAACCTTAAACGCGGTCACACACACACGTCCCGGCCAGAAGTTCTGCACACACAACGCTCGGCCCACTGATCTCTACACAGTGCGCCCGTTACGGGTCTGGATCTGGACAACCGGACAGATCGACCATCAGCAAAAATGGAAGATCTATTTTTTTTTAAACAGGGCGTCCTAAACAGTCTGAAAGTGCCAAGAAAAAGATAAAAGTACAACAGAGAACACAGAAAGACGCTATCTCTGTTATCCACGTCGATGAAAATACCAGTATCCATTATGCAGAGATGGCGTCGTACTTCAAGTTCAACTGAATTGAAATGTCGCATGCAGAGTTGGCCACGTTTCTGCTAGACGCACACGTACCTACTGTACATGCACATACGTCGAGCACAACAACAAGAAGCAGCACATAATCCATGTACTTTTCACAGAGCAAAATATGTACTAGGCTATAGTTCCACGGACACTCGACTAATTTTAATTTCATTTGTATAAGTTGAGGAGCTCATGATTGAGAGGGCATGGAGGTAGAACTCCCTTTATGAAGAGGGTAACAAAATAAAGTCAAGGTTTTGGGCCAGTCACAGACTAAAGCAGCATTCACAATCAGTGTTTAATTCCTTTACTTCAGTCTATGGCCGGTTGATTCGAAAATGGTCAGGTTTATGTAAATGACCCTCTCGTTTTATCGTGAGTGAACGACACAAAATGTACAAGGAAATAAACTTGACAGTGATATTTGAATTTATTCATGTTATTAATTATCTAACAAAAAGCGCAACTCTTAAAAACGTAGAACCGCTTCAGTTCATTGACAGTACAATCACAAAGGATGAATTTCCTTCGTTTACAAGGAATAATTATTTTTATGAGACTGGCGTATTTTCCCACGGTTGAACCGCTGCACGTAGTGCGTGTTCGGCCGGATGTATTGTACAAAAATGTAAACTTATTTTTCCCACGTAAATAACTCATTCCATACAGCGTACACACATTTGTGATAGATACCATTGTGCGGACAGGGGTGTTTTAATTTCGTGTAACTTAAAACGCTCACGTTATCGATGCAAACAATTCGATGCAGAAAGGAAAATGCGACGTGTTACTGTTTTTTTATTGAAAACAAATCACTTGTGAAATTTAAATTAACTTTCCAAAACATTTAAACAACAAAAGAGCAACGCTGTGGCTAAATAATGGTACTCAGAAAATTCCACCCTGTACTATTGGTGGTACCGTCTATGTCATCGCCACACACAAAAAACATTCACGCAGCAAGTGACAAATTTTCAAGAGAAGCAAAATGTGTCTTGCTATTTTTTAAATGTGAGACACTATCTTAGAACAAAATGTTTACAAGAGACAAAATGTTTACAAGAAGAAAGGGTATACGTTATTGATTCTGTTCAAATAACTTTGTCCAGTTAAACCTTCCGATTAGTGCATGAATTTACCATTTTAGAAAAATGCGTTGGAGTTTTAGAGTTGACACCACGGAAGTTTTGACACGGACGTTTTAGCAACGGCTGTTTTGAAGCTGTGAAATAACTTTTCATTGGTCTGAATTTCAACTAAAAAATGACGTTGGAAAAACTTGTCAAATCACAACATTTGTTAGAGCAGTGTGTTGGTCAGGATGTACACTTCCCAAATCCGTTTTGGACTAAGCGATCGGCCGTCGGGTTGCAGAAATCAGGTAGACTTTAGGAATTTCTCAAATTTGACCAAGACTGGACGTAAAACCCTCAAAATGACGTGGCAAAATGTTTTCTGAATGTAAAATAAATATGACATGATAAAGGAGTAGATGTTCAGGATTATTTTACCGTTTTGGACTAGTTTGTACGATAAAGGGTTCCAGAGATATGATTGCATTTATCCACCAAACTTGTGTTTTCCAGGTAATTTGTACACGGGGACGTACGAAGGCGCGCGCGAACTAGCGAATGTATTCAACAAGTTTGCCACGACAAATTCATATGAACATCCTGATTGCACGCAGCTCGGAGGTAGCCAAATATACCTCCATGCTGTTTGCAACACACATGCCCACACACGTGCCGTACGCGTATGAAAGAGAGCCTCATTATTTATGTGGTGGCCTTTCAATAACAACCGCAAACAGCCACCTCCATCCAAAGCCCGATTAGGAACGAGGGTATCAACGGCTGTCCGTCCGTGCTGAAACGCATGAGGGCGATATTCAAAAATCTATCCAGGGAAATTTGCAAGCCCGGACCATGCCTGGATATTCACATGATTTCATGCAAAAGTGTAATCGGTTTTTCACTATTTTCTCGTGACCCAGATGGCCGATCGATCTCAAACTTCTACAGGTTTGTCAGTTTATGTATATGGTGGATTACATAAAGTGCTTACACTGCCAGCAACTGTTTTGTTAGCAAAAACCAATCCTGTAATGCACCTTTAAGTTATGGGGGAAACGATGTGACTAATTTTGTGTGTCGCACAGATGCGTGCTGTGCCTTGTGTGCATTGTGCTCACAATGTGGTTTGCGTTTCGCGACACTTTCGATCAAAGTTTTTCACAGTTATCCGAACCCTATAAATTTAAATATGTAACTGTATTTGGTTGGCACAGGCTAAGTTCTGACTTGTAAGTATTTTATTTGTTGATGGTTCAGTTGACATTTTATATTTTTAAAATCTTATTTTGAGTTGAAAAATAGAAATATAATCCACGCGCCCCCAAAAACGAAGCAGGCAGGTTGCTAAACATGTGTTTGTTTTACTTTGCCTTATGACATCATTATCATTTACGCATTGGTTTCTGCTAATTTGTATACGATTCAGCTATCACTGTTTATCTTTTCATAATGTTATGTATCCATCTCACTTTCTGCCACTCTAATCAATAAGTAACTATACCTAATTCTGGAATAATGGCAGCCATTGCTAGTATTAACAAAGAACACCTCATGACTAAAAAGGGTGTAGCCTAAAGGGTCATACATGTACTGCCTACATGCATCTGCCTAGCTACTATTTATTTTAATAAATTGTTGGTATAGTGTCAAACTAAACTGACAGTAAAAAAAAAATAAAACAAGTAATAGCCTAAATGTTCCCTTTTAACTTGTCATAGGAAGATTCCAACACAGTTTATTGTACATGTACAACTGTATAGGGTACGTGCTTGCCCCTTATTTGTGCAATAAATGAACATCAGTCTAGGTCCACCAAAGACTATCCCTCACTTTGCCTGAAGGTACAAATATCTACAGTCACATGACACCCTCGCCTGCAGGATGGTGTGCAAGTCATGATTGGTTGGGAGATAATGTGGCCGTGGATAATTCGGTCGTTGTGCCGGGAGACCGGGAGGGTTTGGGGGGGGGGGTTTAAGGGAGTCAGTTTCTTGTTCAATACAGCAAAAAAGAAAAATAAAGTATAAATATTGTCAAGTCCCATTGGATGAAATTTGACGTCAGTGTTTGTGAAGGCTTAATTGGAGTATTGAGTAGTGAATATTTTGTGAAGACATCGTACATGTAGGTTGCTTGCGTAGGCAGTCTTGTCTCGCACTAGATCAGTTACCGACATGTAATTAATAGTAAACCTGCGTCAGATATTCACCTGCCTCTTTTCTTGTAAAATATATAGTGTAAACATTTATATAAGCTTAGTCCTTCTTGTTTGGGATTTTTGCACTATTTGATTAGATTTTATCTCACTGTTTATAAAATAGAATTTGTGTTTGTATCCATTTATCATGCTGTAATGTGTTCTGCTGTGTTTATTAGCTGTGCATACTGAAGTACAAATGATAGTATAGCTACACTCTCTAGGGTCTTGGATTATCATGTTTTACAAATGATCAGTGCATGTCTGTTTTCCTTAAAAGACGTAATCGTTAGTATTTATGTTCGTAAATCCTATGTAGACTTATGGAAGCTTGCAAAAGTGTTGATATATAATTGTAAATGAAACAGTCCAGGCTTTTTTCCTTTAGCAGTGTCATTCCACTGGGCAAGAAATATCCTTTAGCAGTGTCATTCCACTGGGCAAGAAATATCCTTTAGCAGTGTCATTCCACTGGGCAAGAAATATCCTTTAGCAGTGTCATTCCACTGGGCAAGAAATATCCTTTAGCAGTGTCATTCCACTGGGCAAGAAATATCCTTTAGCAGTGTCATTCCACTGGGCAAGAAATATCCTTTAGCAGTGTCATTCCACTGGGCAAGAAATATCCTTTAGCAGTGTCATTCCACTGGGCAAGAAATATCCTTTAGCAGTGTCATTCCACTGGGCAAGAAATATCCTTTAGCAGTGTCATTCCACTGGGCAAGAAATATCCTTTAGCAGTGTCATTCCACTGGGCAAGAAACATTATCAAACACAGCCAGAGCCAATGTTTTCATGTCTTTTTCAAAATTGTCTCTGATATGTAGCTCAAACAAGTTGTGGCTTAGGCATGTCAGCATGGTCAGGGTGCCGAAAACCCACCCCTTGACCACACATGTAAGTAGCAAATTGCTTGAGCTTGTAATATGTTTCTATAATATTATTAATAGAACTAAGAACCTTTTTAGGACCAAAGACAGCGTGGCTGTTTATAACACTCTGTTTAGTTCGTATGTAAATGATGGTGTTTTAGCATTGGGTGGTATTATTTTGAAGATTTATACTTCTCTATTTGCAAGACTTGTTACATTACTAGAGAATACTCCCATTATGAATTACAGTCATACTACCCTCCCCCTTGTTAAAATTCTTTGTTGTGGGATCTTTACAATAGAGTAGGTTCATTTTCTTAAACAGTTAAAGTAATCCAATTTGTAGGGATTGAAAATAGCGTATTACATTTGTTGGGGATTAAGATAAGAAGGTTCCACCAACAAAAGAGATGTCAATCATTCTCCCTGGATGTGCTCAGGGCTAACATTTTGTAAAGAAAAGGAAGGTCTTTTTTTACTGTCCCCTTTGGCTTCCATTAACCTCCTTCAAGGAAACTTGGAAATGGATTTACAGTAATTGTTTACAGTTAAATGTCCCAACCCTACTTGTCAATGTTTAAATCACTTTTCATTATTAAATTTCCTCTTAATTTAACTTGCCAAACATTCTTTCCCTAAAATAAAAACTCCATTCTTACTCCACTCTAGAGACAATAAAATTCTATTGATTCAGCTGGTTCTTGTAGAGTGAATGCTGTATCTGCTAAATATTGACATGATTTACCAATTTGTTGTAGTTCTTTTCCTTACAATATTAGAAACGATGCACTGCTAATTCCTCTAGATCAGTTTGTGTGAAATGTCTCATGGAATTTTATTTGTCTAGAAGTTATGTATGAGAACTTTTTGTGTATTTATCAATGAGGCAGTAATTTGGCTTAACTTAGGCCAAACAAAGTAAATGTTCTGTTTCCGGTTACCCGACCGACCCTAACTTTATGCCGCGACCCTAAACTTTTTATTCGGCTTGAAAATAATTTTTTATTATTTAAAAAAATATAAAAAATCAACAAAAATGTGTTGTACCATTTACAAAATGTCTGATATTGATCAAACTTAACATGTTTGAAACAAAATTGAAATAAAAACCAGAACACGTCAAGACAAATTTACCGATATATCTGTGATTTGCGTCTCTTTTTTCCGATCCACGGCCATCGTCCAGTTTCCACGTTCTCCGGACCAAAAAATACGCGATAGTGTGTGTTGAGCGCATTCTACAGATTCGCCCGCCAAAATTCGTAAAAAACCCCCAACTTTACGACCTACCGACCCTATTTTAAAATGGTATGTAATCGGACACACATGCACAGTTGTAATGGAACGGTAAGAAAGGCAAGAACATCTATTGAAATCAGATGACGAGACAAACACATTCTTAGATGGTCAGGATTAAAATGAACCAAACCACTGTGATTCAAAAGCCTATTAATCTAATCTCAAGATGCAATGAATGAATTTTAAACAAATAAATATAAAATGATAAAAGGCAACCTTTGGAAATAAATTTGGAAAAGACTGACCTTAAAAAACTAAATATAGGGAGTAATTACATAGAAACAGAAAGATTTAAAAGGATCGAACTTGTATGGCATAAATCAACTGAGAATGAAGGCAGATTCGAGTTGCACTGAACCAGAAAATTGAACACAAGTTAATAAATAAGGAGATAAATAAAATAATAAATAGTAACAATTTGGAACAAATCTATAAGTCCAGGTAATTATTATAACATTGGAATATTCTAGAGTGCAGGAATTTGTGATATTTGCAGGCACACCACTCCAAACATGAGGAACAGATTGAACTGAAGTGTTGTTAAGATTGAGGGTTCTAGTGTATGCTTGAAAGCAAGTGTGTACTCACAAACAACTCCCTCCTTTTCCTCACAGCCTGACAGCAAGCAGTCACAGGTGCAATCATCGTCTACCCACAAGATCTCAAATGACACCCCACTCCACAACATAATTGGCAATACCATGGCCAAATCAACTAATCAACAATCCATGCAGTATTTCAACCCAAATACTGCACCCATCAGCCCTTCCTTCAGTCACAACACTGGCCACTTATACACCTCCAACCTAAACCATTTATCCCCACCCTCTCAATTTATCCAACACCACCGCTCCAAACCCGATCTTCAGATCCGGTAGCTATGATTGTACTAAATAACAGTGAGACAGAATGACTAATGTAGGACAGGATAAAGTACGACAACCACGGATTGCAACTTTAAGGAACAGGCTTGACATTAGAACTAAAATCAGCAGTGAGGCCCAGCCAAGATACATCATAATAACATGTACCACCCTGTAATGGTGTGGCTCTCCACACACTCAACACAAGCTGAATGCAAGCAAAAGTTTGTTTTCTTTACTGCCCAAAGCCTGATTCTAGGAAAAGTATAAGAAAACAATAAAACACCACAACAGGGACTGTCCATGTCAAGACAAGTGAGCATCCACACAGCATCATTTTAGAAGACAAATGCACACGTTGTTCATAATTCATACATTGGCTGTTGACATTGTGCCTCACTCTTTTCATTGGAAGAATATTTGAACCTTGCTTCATGTTTGAGCCAAGTTTTCCTGCCTCCAATACGTAAACTCCATTCTGCACTTTGGTAAAGTTCAGAGAGCCTACTTGTAGTTTGAGATTTGGCTTGGTTGTGATTTGGACTTTGGTCTTCAGGGCTAGAGATTATTTGTTGACAGTGACATTACCCGGCCTCATTCACATCATTGGTTAATTATTTTCAGTGGTTTTCAGACATAAGTTAAAAAACTGGCTGTTGAAATAAAACCCTTCCTTTTCTAGTTCTCTGGGTGAGTCAAAATGATGGTGCATGTACTTGTAAAAAAAAAAAAAAAATAAATACAAAAATACTAATAATAATACTAATAATAAATCAGGGGTATGGTAGTGAAATTTTATCGAGAGATTACTTTATTTTTATACTTCAAAATGTGTACATTAATTAATGTATGGTGTTAGTTACGTGACTGTAAACTTTACCAACTGTATGTGTCTGAATGACTACATGTACTTCTGATGTTGCTAGATTGGTTGCATCCATGATCATGGCAGTGCATTGTGGATGTGAGGTACACATTGTAGTGTTTACAATACATTTACGCGCAAACACAAAGTACAGGTACATACGGCCATCTGGCCATCTGTGCACATACAACAAATCGTGTGTACAGTACAAAACAGATCTAAAGTACAAGCTAACCAAAAGTCTGGACAGCAAGTTGTGATCGGCTGTTGATAAATATCAATATTCATAGCAGACTTTGCAAGTCTCACTCATATTCAAACTTCCCAGACCAAGTTGGTTCCAACCATATATCTAATTTTTATGTGTGTGCAGTTGTGTTTCTTTATATACTTTAGTTTTACGTACGAACACATATAGCTATAAAAATTGTATTATATTGTTAGGGAAGTAAAATTTGCCATGAAATACTATATGAAAGTAAAATAAATTTAAGAAATAATAAAAAAAACTCCTGAGACTTAAATTGACCTGTTTCCGGTTACTTGTTTCCGATTAAGAATTTTGTCTAAATGACGTTCATGTTATCATGAAACCTACATGTATTTAATGGTCAAACAAATTCAGGCGTGATTGGCAAATGGGTTTTCTAAAAAGTAAGCATCCTCTCCCAAGTGTTAATTTTGTTTCAATTTTAATTTTAACAACTTTTTCAGTTGCTGCCAGCAGATAAAAAAAGTTTGATTTAAGTTGGCTTTGTTTACTTGAGGGTTATTTTTAATACAATTCATAAACAGGGCAGTTTATCTATTGTGATTGGTTGAGAGGAGATCACATGGCCATGTTTAAACGTGCGATGTATGTCAATATGGTGAGGAGTGTTTAAACAAACGTGTGGTACACAAGCTTCTGCGGACGCTAATTTATGCTAAATGCAGTCAATACATCACCGCGTTTACACTAGATCCAGAAAGGTGGATTGAGATCCGGCATTTTTTTAACGACCGCAGATCAAGATCCTGTGTCGCGTTTACACCAGCGCTTGATCCGGCTCCGATCCCACTTTTGAACCGGATGTATATTGGTCACGACGTCACCGCTCCTCGCAAAGAGCTCAAAGGTCACGATTAAAGCGCGCCACTTCTAGAAATAATCATTATCAATGCGAAGGTAGAATGCAGAAAATACAGTACAGCAAATGATACGGATAACAACGACCATGCAGGTAGAAATTTTTTGTAGATGGGAATTAACAAAATACAGCAACAAGGCAAGCTCCGAACGTAACGATGTATGTATAAGGACGCTGAAAAAAACAAAACGTTTCACACATGCACAGTCCATGTGCACACAGCACACACAAATATAAACAGCGACGGATGTCCCACCAAAGCACAATAAAAAAGCGCGCCATTCGTAGCGAAACCGGAAATGACCACATCGAATTGCGGTGTCTGATCCACCTTTGCGTTTACACTTGTATTTGGAATCCACTTTGCCGGATCTGATCCACCAATTGCCGGATTCAACCCTCCTCGAAAGGTGGATTAAAATTGCCGGATCTTGAACCGGGTCTGATCCGGCTTTTTTGCGTTTACACTAGCCGTTAATCCACATTGCCGGATCAGACCCGGGTCTGATCAACCTTTCTGGATCTAGTGTAAACGGGGTCCATGTACTGGTACTCAATGTAAAATCTATCCAGCGCACAAGTGTTGACCCTTTGAAATGGAGCCTGCGGACGAGATAGAAAATTTACTGAAAAGTTTAAAGATTTGTCATCATTTTTTTAACCAAAAGGGCATTACTGAATGGGAATAAAGTGACTCAGTCTTAAATAGCTGTTTAAAACCGAGTCAAAGGGGACAACCCTGCTGGTTTTAAATGGCTATTTAAATGCTGGTTGAAATTCTTATATTCCTTTATTTGTTTATTCCCTTATTCTGACTGGTGCTCCTAGTTTTCTGGGTTTTTAAACGTCCATGACAACTTGTAACCATCCCCCTCCCCCAACGGCTCATGGTACATGTTTTATACCCATTTTATTAAGGTGCTACATGAAAATACTTTTTCCCGTTAAAGATCACTTCTTTTCACATTATGCAAGTATCAATAAAAATACTTTTCCACAAATAAGGACCAAGTTTTAGAAATATAGGTTATCATAACTAATCATTGCTTTTATGCATGGATACAAGTCTGTTAAATTTAACTTAAATGACAGTGTGATACATATTCATGTACACAGATGTTGTCATGTAACTGTACTTCATTTTGCATATTACCATTGTGCCACAACTGAGCAAACAGAGCCAAGGCTATTGCAAAGAGGTTATAATAATTAATATTTACAAAAAGAGAACCAAAACAATGTTTTGTTTATTTGTCCTTCACTTTCTAAAACAGTCTTAACAAATTTATTTCACCTTGACATTATAGGCCTAGACATTAGTACATGCACATGTATCTTCCCATGATCTACATGTACAGGTACATGTGTGTAATGTGCATGTATCTGTACATGTACATATACATATACATATACTTGCACAGTAGTTTCCACTGCATCAACACAAAAATCAAGGCAATTTTACCCATTAGACAAATGAGATTTCTTGGGATGTATCCTCATTCTATCCTGGACTCTTCATGGACCAACCGCTGTACAAATATTGTTGTTATTGGACCGTCTGGTCTCATGTGGCCATCGTGAGGGGTAGAGGCTATATAATGATCATCATCAAGGGAGGGGTGGATGGGTGGGAGAAAGGTGAATTAGGAGTTTTGCATCTTGGCATTAGGGCTGACAATGTAATAATTGCCATCAGGGTTGGGGAAGGGGGAGGAAACACATGTTATGCATTTTGTTACCAGCAGGATAGATGGGTAGGTTTTTAATAATAAGTGAAGGGGGTGGGGCGAGTGCATAACAACCTTCTATCTCCACTCTTTAATGTTAGACTACAATCCAGTAATGGAATAATTACACACACTACTCAGATACCAAGTTTCTTGAGCTCTCGCTCAGAAGTGTGTTTACATTGGTGTAAATGTATTGTGTTTAAAGGCAAAAAACTCAAATGAAATGGTTGAGTTGCCCTTAACAGACCAACCCAGAAATGCTGAAATCTTGGGTCATCTTTTTTTTTAAAGGTGTTCGTGCAATTTGTGCACAAACACCTGTTGTTTTTGTTCTGTTTTGTTTTCTCGTTTTTTTTCAGAATCTTCTTCTTCCACGGAACTCTTGTCTACAGTAAAACTCAAGATTATATTTGAATTGAACATTGAAATTTGGCATCTTGAACTTAACATGAAGACTGCTCTTGAGCAATGACGTCATGATGACGTTATCAAGTGAGGAATTACAAAGTTTTTAAGGTTAAGAAATGAGCAACTGCTAACCGCTGTATTTCAGTGAATTTCACAACTGTATGATGTTCATAATTTGGCATCTGATAGATCAAGACTGGGGTAACATTTGAAAAGTTTACGCCAAAATCGTTTGACCTTTACTTCCGGTCGCATCAGAAGGTCAAAGTTTTCCTTTGGTTTTCTTCTTTAAAAAAACACAAAATTTTTACGGGCTTATCTAGCAGCACAACTCAAGATTGAAACTGATTTGAACATTGAAACTCTTCCGACAATTGAGCCTCAATATCAAGACGACACAAACTTGATGATGTCATGATGATATTTTAAAGAAATTAAAGCTTAAAAGAAATCATTACTCTTGAACCACATGTTGGATTTTACAAACTACATGTATACATCATCAGAAAGGTTCTTAAAAGTTAAACAAAAGCTACATAAATACCCCATTTGATCTTGACTGCTGGTTCAGACCAGAAGTAACAAAGTTCAAAAATTCATATTTCAAGAACTACTAATCATTTCAGCATAATTTTTGCATCAGGTTGTAGACCTTTGAGCCTGCACAAACTTTTGCACAGAGATGACACCATTTTGACCTAAATCTTGTCAATACCTAACTTTAAAGTGCATGTACATGCATGTGTTGACCCTCATTGATAACGCTCAGTAATGTGATAACACACGTAGGCATGAGTTGACTGTATACATGTACATACAGCGTATGAAAATACGTTCAACATCGCTGGTATATTGTATATTGACCATTCAAAAATTATCAACAACCTCCTTAGCTATTCACAACTCATAACTGAAACTAAACTGAACTGAACCTTCAAACTCATCAGAAAATTGAACAACAACACTGCACCTGAACAATGACGCCATGATGACATAAACGGGTGTCAAATAATTTTAAATCAAAATTTAACATTAATTCCTGAACCACTGAATGGATTTTAATAATCTATACATTATCGGAAAGTCCATTTAAATCCAAACAGATGCTACACAGAGTGTGACCCGGTTGACCTGGTTCGAACCGGAAGTTGTGGTTGAATGTTTGAAAAAATATTGCTCCTGAACTACAAATTGAATTTATACAATCTATACATCGCTGGAAAAGTACTTATTAAACAACTTAACAAATGCTACACAGAGTGCGACTCATTTGACCTTGACTTTCAGTTCATTGTGTAAGTTGAAGTTTAATATTGGAAAAACTCCTGAACCACACATTGGATTGATTTTTAAGGTAAAATGTCATCAATTCATTCAATCATCATTTGATGACATTACTCACGAACAACTTGGTTTTGTAATTATCAAAAACTGAATTTCTAGGTTTTTTTTTCTGTCATTCATATTTGATGGAACTTACCAATTTTCTGTGTGTTATATCTCTGAAACCCAAATATTTCAATATTACTATTATACTTTAAAATGTGGAAAACATAGATTCTAAAGTATGCAGGATGTCAACTTTTTCGTGTATGTCTGTATGTGTGCCTCTCTGCTATAACATGCCCTATGAGCTGTATGTTTGCATACACAACGACTCCGTAGGATCGTGTCCATGCAAAATGCAAATGAACTGCAGAATGCTCTAGTGTTGAGTGCATCTGCAACCACATTTTAAACACATTTTAAAATCAAACGGCCCCATCATGTTAAAGTTGTAGTAAAAGATAGGAAGGTGAATGTGTATTTTCTTTTCATTCTTTAGGGACTTGTGCATACTGCTACATCATTTCTTTAAAAAACGCTACTGGGCGACTCAACAATTTTTTGGGGGCCTTAGTCACATGATGACCAGATGATGACCATTGTACATGTAATGTACACACATGGCATTTCTTATCTTTTCTTACATGTAGCTCTTGATGAATAAGTCTGACAGTTCCTGAAAAATGATTACAAAGATGCGATACAAATGGTGGTAAAAAAAAAAGAAATTAACCACTGGCAATGACAGGTGTGCTAAGGAACAATCTGTTAAATACATGTCCTGTACATTTATGCCATTCCTGGGATACAAATCATGTATGTTAAAGATGACACATATTGTATGTAGGTTCTCGTGAAAAAAAACCAAAAACCAAAAAACCTCCCTCAGACTTGTGTCTTGACCATGATTTTGGGGGAAAATATTATTAGCCTGTATTGACCTTGATGAATAAAGTATGATAAATTACACTTAACTACATGTACAATTACTAATTATGACAACTGACACCAACTTTTGTCAGTGGTTTCCATAACTTTTTTTCACTCGCCGGCCAGAAAAGTAAAAAAAAAATTAGTCAATTGGCAAGTGTTTTTACAAGCCTGTATGTATGCACATAATTTTCAAAGCGGGGGAAAAAAATTGCGTTTTTGAAGAATCTTATTGCCAAATTTCTGCCCTTAGTAATGTTTTTTTCTATAACAACCATTTCTGATACGAGGATTGGTTTTACAGCTTTTTTTGCAGTGACATCTTCGCGATTCAACGATTAGCAAATATCAAGACTTGTCAAAGCATTTTACAAACTTGAAAATAATAGCTCTCTTTGGGATTTTACCACCTTATACCCAGCTTATTAATTGAGACAAGGATCATTTTGACTCGCCCAGCGGACTAGTAAAGGAATGGTTTTGATGAACGGGTTGAACTGTTAATTTCAAACCCTGATTGACATTTCTAGACAATTGACAACATTATTGACTAACAAGTAGTATAACAATATTGCCACAGCAACAGCGACACTGATTTCCTTAACCAGTTCCCCTCTGTCTCTTGCCTCATTGCATTATACTCCCATAAGAAATGCTCTCCCACAGTGAACCATCTGCATTTCATTTGATCCCAGTGAAGGCAAAGTCTGCAGAAACCTCAACCATTTACCTCAGAAAAACTCTGAATCAATATGAGCTATCGACCAGCCTAACACTGCCTCTCGACTTGCCTGCAAATAGGTCAAGCCGTTCTGGAAAGGCTGGAGCCATGCTTTTTCCTTCCTCTTTTCTCCCTATGAGATGCTACATGGGTTTCCATATTAAGCTATTTTGTATGTTTTAAAAAGTGACCAAGTAAGGTTGGACTAAAAAGTAGTTTGGTGCTCTGTTAATACAGACATCATTTATTTAAAATCGTTGAAATCATCTACATGTACATTTCAGGGTTCTCCCCATTTAAATTGAAAAAAGAAAAGAAAGTTCACTGGTATCAATCAGCATTTTGTGTGTATTGGCCTGATAAGCTAGCTTGTGCATTGGGAGAACCCTACATATGTAAGAAGTTCAGTCAAGTTGGGTGCTTCATTGATCAGTAAGCCAGACAGACAGATGCATGGAAATATGTATCAGGCTTGATACTTCATTCTTGTAACCTGGGCAAGGCAGTTCTCTATGAGGGGCATTTACATTTCCCCTGTAACAGTTCAAGGGGCAACAAGTCAAAGACAAGGGGCAAGGAGGCGACTGCCTTCACTGCCTACATGAAGTATCAGGCTTGCTGTACTTGTTGGAGCTTTCCTAAGCCCACACACGCAACCCGCTACATCAGCCTTTGGCGTTTCTAACTCTTTGGGAAGGAGGTTGTCTGTGTCAGGTTGTTTACCTCCAATCCATACATGTAGATAGATCACCTGGTATTACTATGTAGACTTACTGCGTAGGTACATGTAATGCAAACTGGTCGACAACGAGACCATTTACACGCGGTATTTATTGCTTGCACACGCGGTATTTATTGCTTGCGCGTTTAGATTGTTTATGTTTATGATAGCTATGCCCCCCCCCCCCGCCCCGCTTGCAAAGTAAGAAGTTTGTGGTCTGGAGTATGTTAATGTCATGCATAATGCATTTAGTATTAAAACATTATGTTTTTCAAGTTTACAGCAATTTTGTGAAATCATTTACACCTTAAATCGTGGCTAGGCAGTTAGATTGCGCATCGCACGATTGTTGCTGTGTAATGAGATGTAAATGATTTCACAAAACGGTCGTAAACGTGATTGCACTCTGAGCGCTGGACAAATAATCATTAGCCAAATTACTAGGTAATACATGTACATGTAGATTGTTACTCTCTTTGCTACACAAACAACTTCAGATCAGACCTACCATGCCTGCATGTATGTATTATGGTGTAAATGATGCCAACCCAGTGCATGAAACACGATTGAAACACATGCAGTTTGAGCCCAAGTTGAACAACCCCTTTTAGTGTACATGTATGTCAGTGGTTCCTACAGTTACAGAATAAATTGAATTGTGACTGGAGAGTAAACATGTTTGTTCCTGGTACATGTACAGTACCTGAAACATAACCTATTGGCTGACCTGACGCAACCCCTGCAGTCTGTGATCTTTACTACATTTAGTTTGGAAGAATTTCTGATTTTAGTTTCGAGTTGTGACACACTATATTGCCAAAATGATTGCATGGAATGGCCGGCTGGTGTTTCAAAGTGACACCTGACACCTGCTTTGGTCTTGGATTCCTTAATTTTTCCATTGATTTTCTTAAAGGAATGTCCTTTTTCTCATGTAATTAATTTGCAAATTTAGAGCTGTCCTTACAAATTTCTACTTGGTAAACCTGAGCTTGTTTGGTGTAGGGCCTACTGGTTAAAGGTTGTTTTTTCAAGCTGGTCCTCATCCCTGTTTGCTTTTTTGAAACTGTCTATAAATAATTAGGAAAGTTAAAAAGAACTGTAATTTTTGGAATATTAGCAGCCTCGAGTATAAGCCACTAAAACTTTGCACGGTTAAAACTTTGAGCAATATCAGCCGTACAGAAAAGCGCACAAGACTATGGTTTTATTTGGATGTCCATGACCTCTCTTTGCTTGAAACTTTGCATTAATTATTGTTGTATAAGCTGGCCAGGAATGCAAGTATGCCGCGTTGTCGGCATGAAAGTCTATTCATAGCATTTTGTGTGTTGTCGTGTACTTAGCCAACAGATGTCATATTCTCATTGTTTTTTATATCATGTTTTTATGAATGTGCCCTCTAGTGTTCAGTTCTAGTGTTCAGATAATGAAGACTATCAGCCCTGAGGACCAGTCAAAATCCACTCCCAAGTGGCTGGCTAATTCAGTGTTGAAAAGCAACCCTTAGTGACAACCCTGACTGGACCAGTGAAAGATAACTGGTCCTGCTGGCTAGTCACTGAAAAAGTTACTTGGGCAAACCCTGTTGTGTGGTGAGTGCAATTGTGTACAGAGATAACAACTCACAGCCCATTTGATTGAAGATTTGTAATGATAATATCCAAATCAAATAAAGTTAATGGAAACATGTAACCGGCTGGACGATCGGTTTGAAGGGCATGCTGTCCGAGTTAGCCGTGACATGTGACATGTGCATGTACATGTACATGTACATGGGAGGGGCACCATGGCCAACTTGGCAGGGCAAGGGGCATCACGGCCAACTTGGCAGGGCAACATGGCCAATGGTCGCAATGGCTGGAGTTAAAATCGAGGCCTGGCATTATATACTGTTTCATAATGATGTGCTTGTGCTCTTTGCGACAAAATAAACAGCTGTTTGCCGTAACTATTGACCTAAGCATGTCATTTGTTTTGTGCTAGAACTATTCCAATTTACGTATTCACATGCATTTTACCACATGGCCACACCACACCTGGAATTCAAGTTTACAAATCTTTGTAAAAAACAAAATCAGAATTAGATTGCACAACTCCAGTGAGAAGAAATGTACTCCATACTGCTCCATGTTATGTCAGCCAACCAGCAACCAACCCCTCAGCTACCATGCATTTCAGAAGCTTTTTCAAACTTAATATCAACAGCTGCCCTCACAGATATAATCTAAAAATTCAAGTTAAGTGACTTGCCAGAGGACTCCAGCATGGTCTTGGCCCGGTTTGCTATTCACTTTCTGCTACCTTAGCCACCAGAATAAGTGCAATTTACCATAAACTAGGGCACCCCTAAAGCTCTCGTCATAACATATGTTGGTTTTTTTATTAGTGAACGGCAATTCAATTATGTAATGCCAATATTTGTTTTCTTGTATACTTGTATGTCAAATGTTAAAGAGTACTGTTTTTTAAGCTAACTTTTACTGTTTTATTTGAAGTATGGTGTTCGGCAATATTGATTTCTGAAATTATCTTTATAAAAACAATTTGCAAGCCTTGTGCGATGCTTGTTTGTGTAGACTCAGAAAGCCAGATTACAAAAACCTTTACCAAGGAGCACTCAAATAAACTAAATACATGCTGATAAATTTCATGGTTCTAATTGTTTCTGCTGTTACAGTATGAAGAAGAAAAGCTTGTTTGCGCTCAGCAGATTTTTGTGCCTAGAAGTCTGATGCAATTGTCTCCCATTTATGCACAAAAACCACCTGTACCAAAGTACATTGCAACGTTCAGTCTCGTTTAAAAGCTCATAGTTGGAAAATCAATATGTCAGCAGATAGTGCTGTTGTGAACTTCAGGAGGTAGTGCAGAACACTTGATTATTAATGCCCTTGAAAAAATTGCTGGAGCGATAAATATAATTTTGAACCATCTCCCCACACATCCCCTCAAAACAGGGAAATTCAGGCGTCAGTCTCAATCTATTCTAATTCATTTATTAAGAAAATTGTATTGGCGTAATGTACATGTGGCGTTCAAGGTATGTGTCACTAGAGTTTTGATGCCCAGGCTGGTGTACATTGTTTAGACCTTTATAGTTGTTCATGCTTTCAGTATGCTTGTCATGTTCCCTTTAGGCTATACATGTACATACATGTACCAACATAACCAAAGGTGAACAAGATTTCTCAACTACATGTACATGTAAGTGGCTGCATTAGTTACAAAGGTCTGTTTACATATACAAGGACTATACTTTCCATACTTAGTGCAAACAAATCTTCTGTAGAATTAATACCAGATTGATTGAAGTCGACAAGACAACATGAAATGCTTTGACTGGCATTGAGTATACATTTGAAATTAATGATGATTGTCAACAAAAGGTTTCCATGCACACCATTGTACAAGGAAGACATCACATTCTCCATACACCAGTACACAAACTGGGGCTATAGGGGCACGGCAATTTACATCCAAACTTCACCTCACAATTCTGATATTGATAATTAATTATTAAATTATATGTATTTATTCATTAATTGAATCCTACTCTATGATTGAATGATGGTCTGTCTTCACAGATACAGTAATTGCTATTGCATCAAGACACTTTCAGGGTTTCATTTATCATAATCGTCAGAAAAAGTGCAGTAACCTCAGAAGGTCATACACATCTTGCATCTCATGAACTGTACTTTATTCCCATGAGCTACAAATGAATAAACCATAGACCTGCTCTATGGTTAGCAGGCCTCAAACTTCATCATTTTTAGGGCAAGGCCACTTTGGCCTTGGAGCAAGCCAAATTTTGGAGGGCACCAAGGCCAGTAGATTGGGCACCAAGGCCAAAAATGAAATTTTTAAAAAGGCATGAAGGCCATTAATAAACTATGACTTGTAAATCAAAATAACACCATAGTGCATTAGTTACCCTGAAAGTTTAATACACAAAATTAAAAAAATATAAATTTGAAAATTGGCCAGAGGTTTCCCTATGGGTGGTTAACCCGATGAAACAATTTGCATGAACAAAATATTGATAAATCATATCTTATTCATAAACAAACCGTAAAACTGTAAGCCACATGATGTCAACACACTTTCCAGGTTTAAAAGAACACACCACCCACTCCTTTGAGTCACAAAACCAAGTCACAAAACCACAAAGACACCTCACGCGCGAGCGGTTTGTCTTTTGAGTGAATCAAGAATATTACAAAATAAAACAATTGTATAACAAACTGTAGAGGATTAACCACAAAGGCACAGCGCACGAGTATTGCAAACTAAAACAATTGTATTACTGTAGAGGATTAAGATAAGAGTAATTGGGCGTCAATAGGAGTGTCAATCATTCTCCCAGGTGAGGCCTGGATATTGTCTGGGCTACACTAAATAAAGAAAAGGATCTCCAACTGTCGGCTTCGTGTGTGTAGAAAAGTTTGTTTTTTCGTAATCATTGACTGGGTAAAAAGGTTTCCGTAAAATCCCGGCAGCTGGTGCTTCTGGACAACACTGAAAATATATTTAACTTCTATTAAAAAGGGCACGACGGCCAACGGGAATTTAGGGCACGGCAATTATGGCTTTGAAGAAGGTAATTTTTGGAGGGGCACCACGTCCAGTTACAAGGGCACCGGCGGCCATGGCTGTCGTGGTCGCCGGGAACTTTGAGGCCTGAGTTAGACGATGGTTAAACCATATATCTTCTCTATGGTTAAACCATGTATCTATGGTTAAACCATGGTTAGACATATATCTTTTCTATGGTTAAACCATGGATCTATGGTTAAACCATGGTTAGACATATATCTTTTCTATGGTTAAACCATGGTTAAACCATATATCTTCTCTGTGGTTAAACCATGGATCTATGGTTAAACCATGGTTATACATGTATCTTTTCTATGGTTAAACCAATGTATCTATGGTTAAACCATGGTTAAACCATATATCTTCTCTATGGTTAAACCATGGATCTATGGTTAAACCATGGTTAGACATATATCTTTTCTATGGTTAAACCATGGTTAAACCATATATCTTCTCTGTGGTTAAACCATGGATCTATGGTTAAACCATGGTTATACATGTATCTTTTCTATGGTTAAACCATCAGTTAAACCATCTTCTCTATGGTTAAACCATGGGTTAAACCATATCTCTATGGTTAAACCATAAACCGTGGTTAAACCACAGAGCTATACACTATTGTTAAACCATATTCAACCATAAAGTTACTACTTACTATACTTATATTAACCGCGATTCCATAGAGCTATTTAACTCTACGGTTAAACCATAGTTAAACCATAAAGTAAATAGCTCTATAACCATGGTTAAACCATAGAGCTAATTACCTTAGAATAAATACCTCTATGGTTTTTAAACCATAGAGCTAATATGTCTATGGTTAAACCATGGTTAAAACCACCACCTGCTTTTCCAGTTTGGTACTTCCTCTCAGGAAGTGGCCAGAAAGGATAGGATAAGAATAGTGGAGATGATCAGGGGTCGAAATTAACTACATTTTCGAGGTAGCCCACAGGGCTAGTAACCCTGAATTTTTACTAGCCCTGAATAAATTTCAGTAGTCCTGGCCGGATTATATGATTTAATTTCTTCTGCAGGGGTTTCCCTTAACTTTTTTTTCACTCGCCCGCCGGACGAGTCAACCAAAATTGTGGGTCGCCCGCAAGTTTTTTTCATTCGCCCGGGGCCGTACGTATGCATTGATGCACACAATTTTCGAAGCATAAAAAAAAAAAAAAAAAAAAAAACCACACACACACACACACACACGGAAATTTGCATCTTATCCCCTAATTTCTTCCCTTAATAATCCTTTTTTCATCAACAACCATTTTCATGGATTTGTGATTTGAGAATCGGTTTTATAGAACTTCTTTTGCGATGAAATCTTCGTGTTAACGATCGATCGACGACGCACAATGGAGAAAAAAATTAATGAACTTTGCCCTGCAACGCCCTCTATCGGCAAAAGTTGTCGATGCTTGAATAGCCTTAACCCAACACTGTGTATAGTACAGAATCTGCGGGCGTGCGCCACATTGTGCAGCAACTCTTTACTCGACTCGTGTACAGAGTTGGAGGCTAGCCAAGCGTTCTTATGAATATGGTATTTTTTTACGGGCCAATCACAGCGTGCGGAATGTTGGTTAGGATGGACTTTGGACCTGCTGTTGTACTGTACAATACACCATGTGCTGTGTGCGTGCGTGGACTACAGACGGGCGAGCGAATGTTGTGGGGCCTGTGGATACTCACTACCATTACCATGTGGTTATGTGCGTGCGTGTTTTACTTATGAACGATCGCGATCGCGGCCACATTAAATCTAGCAAATGTAAAGACTTGCCAAACCATTTTACGAACTTTAAAAAAAATCTTTCTTTAGGATTTTACCACTGTACCCCTCATTTATTGTGAAAAGGAACAATTTTTCCACTAGCCCGGGCTACTAAAACTGGGGGAAACGGTAGCCCGGCTGTCAATCTGGTAGTTCCAGGCTAGCGGGCTACCGGCAATTTCGACCCCTGATGGTATGTACAATGTAACTGGTTCCTGTAGACCAATAATCAGCCCAGTTTCATAGAACCTGTACCGGTGTTTCTTCGCTATTACTGGCATGCATTTACACAGGTTTTAAATCGTGTCTTGCTGGCATTTCTTGTAGGTGTGTCAATATCATTAGCCAGTGATAGATTAACAAAATTAATGCTAGGCCAAATAAATGGAATACTTTATACATGTAAGTACTGGATGCATGTAAGTGCATTGTTGGTGGATATAAATACAAGGTGAAATCTGAACTTATTCATTATTTTCTGTGACAATGCACAAGCGAAATGCATCTGTGGAAGTGTCGTGGCCGAGTGGTTAAGAGCACCGAATTCAAACTCTGGTGTTTCTGATCAGCAGAGTGTGGGTTCGAATCCCCAGCCGTGACACTTGTGTCCTTGAGCAAGACACTTTACCATTGCTTCGTCCTTCGGATGGGACGTAAAGCCGTTGGTCCCATGTGTTGTGTAACGCATGTAAAAGAACCCAGTGCACTTATCGAAAAGAGAAGGGGTTCGCCCTGGTGTTCCTGGTTGTGGCTGCTTAATGCGCCGTAGCACCTTGTAAACCCTTATACGGTGCTAAATAAATGGGTCTCAGAATCCACCACTGCAATAACCGATCTTTCTGAAAGTTTGTATATACTCAGCGCCTTGAGTACCTTGTTTGGTAGATACGTGCGCTATATAAGACTTCGATATTATTATTATTATTATTATCTAATATTTGTCTGATATTCCATATATTTGGCCCAGAATTCATTTTAAAAATCTACCACTGACCAATGATATTGATGCAACTATAAGAAACGCCAGAAAAACATGAGTTAAAATCTAAGTTGAATTTTGCAGCATTAATACACTGTATGTTGAAGTTAGCTTTCAGATTAAGTGTACATTTAGATCAATCCTCCTTAAAGCACTGTATATAAAGCATGCTTAAAGTTCCATCTCACACAAAGGAATTGCCTCTCTTTTGTCTCCTGAAAGATACACGTAGTTTCCAATGAAAATGCAGACTGACTTATCAAATACTAGAGCATTCATCCAACTACGATGTGTGGTGTTCTGTTAAAATCGTATGTCACTTTGAATTTGTCCTCTTGTTCTTTTCCCCGTTTTAAAAACCTTTGCTAAAAACCTATTGCAAGCTCAAAATAGTTTTAAAAACAGCACAATCTCGAAGCCTAGATGAGAGTTTAGCTGTGATGTCATGATAATGTCATCGGTTGTAATTTCAAATAAAATAAATAAGTGTCTATTTCAAAAATTCATTACTTGAAAATTACAGCTGTTATGAATTGAATGGTTATCGTTTGTGAAGGTTTGTTGTATCATTTATTTGATGATATAGTATGCATGCAGTCTTGACCTGACTTGACCATGCTTTGACCTGTCAAACCCGGAAGTTGGAATAACAGAAGCTGTGTTCAATTTGTTTTCTTGTTTGTACTGATACATTTTATTTGTTTAGCCTTTAATGTTTACTTGCTTTTCATAAAACCTGAGCACCAAATAGTTGCCATTCTACCAAGTGTTATTTTGTTTGCTTTTAATGTTTTGCTGTCTTGCTTTTAAATGAATAAGTTAAATGCTAAATTTAGACACTGACAGCTCTACTTCACCAATTGACTTCCATCATCCAGTTGAAGACTATCAGAAATATTTGTTTCTGTCAACTTCATCAGTACAGTGCTAGCCCTGTACACATAATTGCACAATTACCCATTTACCCAACGCTAGACTGTTAAGAAGAAAATTGTGTCTACTAATGGAAGGAAGAGGTGCATCTGTACTTTTTCTGTTGTAAAGCAAGCTACACATTTTATGTCAAACACTGTTAATACAGAAAATGCACGTTTTTGTTTTCATTTGGGAATATTGAACTGGTAGAGGACAAGCTGTTCAGTTGATGAGTGGAGGTGTTTTTGTTATTATACATGTAATAGAAACCAATACCATAGAAACATCTTGAGAGAGACCAGGTCAAGGGTGATGTAAATCTCTTCAAGTTACAAGTAGGTGGCACATTTGCAGAACACAATGAAATTGAAAACTGGTTTCTGTCATGTCTGTTGCATGAAGGGACATTTTTCATACATTGTTGTACATTGTGTTCAGAGTCAGACAGTAATAATTAACAGGGCCCAATTTCATAGAGCTGCTTAAGCAGAAAATAATGCTTAACAATTTCCTGCTAAGCAGAAATGAGCAGGATACCAGTCACAAAATGTACACGTGACATGGTAATTTGGCTGGTAACCTTATTCTGGTAAGCAAAATTTGATTGTGCTTAGAAAATTTTTGTGCTTAAGCAGCTCTATGAAATTGGGCCCTGGACAGGTGGTCAATGTTGTGTGTAATGTTAACCGTGGATGGTATGTTGTGTCAAATGTATGCAAAGTTAGTTTTCAGGTAAAAAATTGTTCGTTTATTTTGTGACTCATTACTAAACCTATAAAGCCTTTGATGGAGGTTTGCAGCATTTGCAGTACTTGAAAACTTACCTGGTAGCAAGTTAAATAAAGCACAAACATTCATTTTTTTAAAGCCAGCTTTCTTACATTTGCTCTTCCAACAAGCAAGAGAAACATTATAGGGACTTTGTTGTGCACACCTTTCTGCTTGAACAATAAAAGTGCATTCAATGTATGCATGCAGGAGATGTATAATTGCACTGTTGACTGTACAACGCCCTGCAAAGGCTAAAGTACATTCATCTGAACCCTGGACCAACATATAAAAAAAGAGTGAAAAAAGAACGGCTTCCCTTTATGCTTTTCCCTAATGATCGATCCGTTCTACATCTTCATCACTTCAGACAACCTAAGTTGATTACAGTCTCGGGTAATTCCTCTCCCAACCAGTGTACTTTAGATGTTCAGCGACAAGTTAAACAAATGAATTACCGCCGGACCCTGTCACATCTTGTTTAAACTCGGTTGGGAGGATCGCAGAACGAGGAATTAAGTCTTGTAATCGGGAAACTGCTCACTTTGAAATCTTCTTTTTCAACTGTCTCCTTCAATCTGATGAGATATGAGCTGGATTGGATGAATGTTGACAGGGTAGAACTGAAGTGTCTGTATTCGTTGCATGAAGGGGAAAAGACCAGAATTAGATCAAGGGATACTCTTGTTTGAGTATGCAGTTTGCTTCTCAAGGGACAGTCAATCTTATTATCACTTTTCTGTTGTTCATTCTTTAGCAAAAGTCGAGAGATGGCGCACTGAAAACAATTAAAAATTCAGTTAATTCATTTTTCGATAGACTGGAAGTTTGGCGCGTATTTCAGCTTCTGGGACCCTGGGGGTCCCAACCATTTGGAGTTTTATGTGGGCAAGACTTTGTTTTGTCAACTATTTTAGTTTTATGTAGTTTATGACCATGAAAATTACACGTTGTTGGGAATGTAATACTGAGCGATAAAAATTATGAAAGTAAAATCAATTCAACAATATTTATAACGAAGAAAACCAGAGAATTAAACTTGACCTCAGCTTTCAGTTACTTGCCAAAAATTAAGAATTAGTGCCAACCTCTGACCACGAAATCTATGTAAACCCTTGTTTTGGTCGTGTGCGATAAAAAGCCTTCTCATTTATCGTTAAGGTATCAGCATCTTCTTTAAACTGCGTCATGCGTTTATTTTACGCCTGTGTGACCATCCGTGCGTCCGCTTATAAACCAGCTTTTAGTAGTTGCACATATTCGGGCGTAGATTTGCAGAAGGGATTTCTAAAAAATTAAGATCAAATAAACATTCTAGAATTTCAATTTTGTTTCAATAATAATTAACAAATTATTTGTGTATTTAATATAAAAGCTCAACTTCAATTTATCAAAGTTGTAATGAGTATTTTTATTGTTCAGATTTTTTCATAGATATAATTTAAAACAAAGATTTGATTTCAGAAAAAAGTATGTTCTTCTTTTGGCGTGTTTTCTCGTTCTGATACGTGTGACACTTGCAAAGTTTTTTAAGAGAGTATGAAAAAAATAAAATAAAATAATAATGAAAATGGAAAAATTGATTAATGTCTTATCCTTATAAACCCCTTCATTCTTCACAAGTTCATATCCATTTGTACATGTACTGTACTTTAGACATACATGTAACATTGGGAAATCTTACCTGATGTACATGATTGCCAGCTGTTTGGTGACAGTGTGTACATGTATGCATTAATCATTTTAATTCCCAAGGAATCCCAGTGAGGCTAATGTGCCATTTTCTCCATACATGGTTCACTGGACACGCTATTTACACTGCATTTGTTTATACAAGAATACAACCTTGCATGTAGACTGCCAATTCCAAGCGGTACTATATGTTTAGTGTGCATGAAGTCATGCCTCGCTGCACAATACAATCTTGTGTAGTAATATGTTTGACTTGTCAAGTTTTGGTTAATAAAATGAACAAACTGCAAACTGTTACTTGTTTGGTATTAGCAGAGGATGAACCAACATAACTGGTGATGATGGATGGACATTTATGTCAGTTTCTGTAAAGATAAGGAATGATGCATGCATATGTATGGTTTTCATTTTGACTTCTTGTTGTTGTTTAATATTAAATTTATACATGTATGTGAATGCACAGCATTTTCATTTTGTCACTGAATTTTATCTGCAAAAGGAATTTTTCATTTGACTGGAAGAAAGAGTCTTACATGTATTTGATCTAATTTAATTTTCAAGAAAAAAATGTAATATTTCCAATGTTATAGGTAGAATGTTATTTTTTAGGAAATGTTTTTGTTCTTGTTATAATGTTTGAAATGTTACATGTTATGATGCTTTAAATAGTGCAGTATAATCCTTTTTTTTTATTCAGAATGATTGGTACATAAATGTAATACGCAAAGATTTAGCAGTAATCCTGGTAGGCATTCAGGTTGAAAATGTGTTTTTTTTCTTCTCATCAACCCCTCCCCCCCCTGCTGTCTGTAAAATTTCAGTTTAGTTTTCAATACATTTTTCTTTATCGAGTACATGTATAAAACAAGTCAGTTAGAATGTTATGGGGCTATTCTATCAAGATCATAGCACACGCAATAGAAATTAACATGGATAGATACATTGTAGTCTTTTGAGCTTCAGATAAACTACCTAATGACAGGAGGAAGATTGTTTGAAATCATTGACCCAACTACACTGGAGTAGAAGCTTTTTCTCCTAGAACTTTGTTTGCGTGGGGAACATTCAAGTTAGTGATGTCACGTAAGGACCCAAGAAAATTTGGAGTATTATACATGTATGACAGTAAATTCTAAAGAATAAGAGTTGTATTCAAGTATTCAGAAACAAAAAGAGAAATTTTGAAATGAATCTGTTTTCCAATTGGATAAATGAAATTCCCTAAATGATGGGTTAATGTGTCCTCTCAAAGGTGTGGAACATATCAAACTAGCTGTTACTATTTTGTAATCTTTGAACTCCGTTCAATTCATTGACGTAGTACATGTATCAAATAAATGCAGATTGCCATAGTCAATATGACAGAGGACTAAAGCTCTGGCAACATGATGAAGAGTATGCTTGTCAAGGTACTCTTTGATTGTCCTTAATGTTTCAGACTTGAAAATTGGTTGATTGGCAGAGGCCAGAAACTTGCTTGCTCATTGTCATAGTGAATCAAACATCCGTTGGAACAATGCCTGCATCACATATGCAAAGATACCTGTTGCACTTTTTAAAAGGTGTTGGGAGTACCAAGCACAATGAACTCAGTTTTGTTTTCGTTTAGCTAATTAACTTGTTGCAAGTCATCCGATTTTGAACACACACTTCTCCATGGCAACTTGCCATGCACCAGGTATTCTAGGGTCAAAGGAATATTGCCTGTGTATCATCAGCATAGTATTGCCAAGCGGGAGGGTTGAAATTCCAAACATCAAGGGACCTAAAATGGACCCTTGCGGTAGTCCATACTCCAAGACAACTAGATCAGAGTAGTGTAATGACTGGAAATTGACTATGTACATGTATTTTAACATCATTGTCACACCCTGCTCTGCTTCATGAAAATGTTACAGTCCAAGATGCTAGATTTATTGTGCTAGTAAGATGTAAAAAAAGAAGATGAAGAAAAAGATAGAAGAATGATCATGTCCCAAGTCAGCTGCAGTTGTTTAGGGATAGCTGTAGCTCTGCATGCATTCCAAATCACAAGTCGCGTAGTAAAGTCCTTTGTCAAATAAATCGTTGTGGAATTTGAGAGAAATTCAATGTTTTATTTTGAATGGACCTGTCTTCTAACAATAGTTGTAATGTTTATGATATCCTGTACCTGTACTGTACCTGTAAATTGATGCAAGGTGATCAGAGAAATGACTAAGACTTAAACAATACTGTACAGTACAATAGTGTATGTAACTTTCAAAAGATAATCTAAAGACAAACTTTGAAACATATTATGTTACATGTTTTACATATTAATTATAAAAATGTCATGTCTGCATACATTTTCTTTCATTTTTCAAGACCTCTCTGATAATGTACTGATTGTGAAAATCTTTGTGTAGTTCAGAAGTTACATCATGTTTTTGAAGTAATACAATTTGAACTAATGCAATTTGACATAGGATGATGTTATCATGATGGTGATATCACAGGAACTGTTTCATCTACACATAATACAGTACATGTTACATGTATGTGTGATGTGTGTTCTAACTATGTATACATTTTAAATACAAAGTGTAAAGGTATGTGAGCTTCAAAGTACATGCACACATGTTTTTGTTACCCGACAAACACCGTTTGGAAGAAGGCTTTTTTTTACTTACACCTGTAACTTTAATGCCTCAAAACATAAAACAATAAAACAACTTACAGGGGCGGTTCCAACTGATATTCTACATGACAGAAAACAAAGCAAACTAAATTTTGAAAAAGAAGAATAACAACAACAAAATGTGGGGGGGGGGGCCCTTCTCTTGAACATCATAAAAAAACACATCTATTTATAGGCGAAGATGAAAGCAAGGGACCATATTGATTTGATGCTATTGAGACTTAAGAATATTATAATGAAAGAAGATAATTATTGTCTTGTTGCTTCCTCAGCAAAATATATATTTTTCTGGGGTACCACATTGACTGTCAACAACATGAAATATTGACTATAGGAACGCAGGCATAATTGGATGTAACCGATCGGTGTCTCACACGTATTCATCCAAGGCACTCATGTGCAAAGAAAAAAACAAAACAAACCTTGGAACATTTGAACACCTCCAGCAATAGCAGCTGTGGTTTTCAATCTTTTATTTCCCATCCGCTTAGGTAAATCACCTCAAGTCTTTCCTTCATATAATTCCAAATCTTCTATGGGTTTTTCCCCCCACATATTTTGTTAACGATGGTTTGGCCTGTCTGGCCTAAGTTGATTGTTATGTTGGGTGTATGGTGTGGCACGAAGCGGTCAGGGGGGACTTCAAAAGGAGCACCGACTGCATTTGTTGACTCATTTTGTCGCTAGTAATGAAATTTAGGGGGATGGAGATGTGTTTTTGGAGTACTGTTGGACAGATGTGGAACTCAGTGTGTTTAATTTGATCAGGAGTTAGCATTTCAACAAGAAGAGGAATGGGTTAAAGAGGTTCTGTACTTCAGTTAAGGGGATTGTACAAGTTTATCAATGAGAAAGGTCTACACATCACCAGCCAAGAAACAAGTCACCACACATTATTAGCACATGTTTGTGTTACAGAAGACAAAGTGTGTACTTAGTGTAATGTTAATTTATTCAGGCACTTTTAAAGACACCCTGGGTATTCTCTACCTTAAATGGAGGGGTACACCCTTGGTAGTTACATGTACTCCAAAAATTAATGACCATTAAAATGTACTTGATAAAGAGCACTGGAGAACTGTTAAAACTATAAAACAATGTAAGAAATGTCACCCTGATGTAATGTAGTTTTAGAGAAAGGGGCAATTTTTCACCAACAAATTTGAATCTGTATGAGAAAGGCTTGAGGCATAAAGCCTTTTTCAGGCATCTGAAACCACACAATTCTATGCAACAAAAGTGTTTTTTCTTTCGTTATTTTCTTGCAACTTCGATGACCAATTGAGCCCAAATTTTCGCAGGTTTGTTATTTTATGCATGTTAAGATTCTGGTCTTTGACAATTATTGCCAAAAGTATACTCTGCCTTTAAGCTATGGATGAAACAACACACTTGATGCCGACATAAATGAGATGTACAGTCCTTCCTCTTTGGTAACATACATTATATTATTACATGTACTTCATTTCAGTTTTTCAACAATTGCATTAGGCTACCAGTTCTTTATTTTTCCCACCATGTTCATGTTCATTTGGGTATTGTAATTTATTAATAAGGGTGCAGTGTACATGTATATCGATAAATTACAATGTAGGGTGTTTATAAAGTTAGTAGCAAATTCAAAAACATGGTTTGCTCTGCTCACTTGCAACACCTTCAAATGAGAAGCAATACCTTGTTGTCCAAAAATTAGGCATTAAAAGATACCTGACATTGACACCCATGGGACTGGTCAGGTAGACCTCAGTAATCATGTTGATTGTTAGTGTTAGCCTCTGGACACCTAAACTGCACATAATACCATGCAAGGCCTGAAATATTGTGGACTTTACTCTCATTCCTAAAACAACGGTGAAGAAACAACAAAGCGAACATACATACAGTGTATAACAATGACCACAGAGCACAAAATGTGACTTTGCACAAATGTCAGGATGGATAATTTCATTGTGCAGAAGTAGTCCTACCCATCTGTAACACGAGGCTCACCTTACTGCACTAGGCTTCAAATTAAATTAAGGTGGGAAAACACTCACTATTCCCTTATGAACACCTTGAATATATGACAGTATAATAGCACTGCTCTCTGCCTCTAGATTACTGTTACCAAGTAACCTGACTCTCTGACTGTGTCTGCAAAGGTCTTCCATACCAGCAAACCATCAATTAGATTGTGCGCATTTTAATGGATTTTGAAACTCAAAACACTCTAGCACGTGCCTGTTCCAATGCTCTTAAATGTTGTGTACATCATGGTACAGCTAGATTGTTGGGAACTCACATTTATGCAACTACTCTTAGGATGGGTCTACTTGTAAACAGCAGGTTTATTAAACACTGTCGTTTGGTGAGTACAGGTCATAAAGTAACACCATGCTTAAAGTTGGAAAGAGAAACTTGAGGTTTACATGTACATCAGGTACATTGAGTTTGGGTATAAATATTGCATACATGTACATGTAGGAATCCAACCCCAAACCCTCATATTTACCTTATTAGAGGGTTTGGGGTTGGGTTCCTACATTATCTGAGTTGCCTGCATGTTTGTTCCCTATACATAAGGCATTGTTTGGCATGGGACATGTTACATGTGCATTACATGTATATTTTGTTAGGTACATGTATGTTTGTTTATTTATTTCAGTTTCAAAACATAAAACATGGTCAGCTCAGTAGGTTGTACTAAAGATGACAAGCTTACAAAATAAAACACTAAGTGTTACACAAAGACAATCAAAAACCAAACATCTGGACCAACCAGTTATACGAAATTACAAGAAGAAGAATTACAAGATACACCTATAGGCGTACATGTATGTTGGTGAAAGTCAAAACTCAAATTTATTGAATGTTTAGAATGACCGTTCTATACAGTGTTAAAGTATACAAATTACAAAATACTTGTCATATTTTTCATGTACACTGTACATGAAGTATGGTCAGTGTGGAAAATGGAGACAATTCATACACAATGTAATTAAATTGCCAATAGTTGACCTTGTGTCTATCATTATCCGTCCCTGTAACAAACAATAGAGATGTTAGGTCACGTCTACAAGATGCTTCTCCCAGTGCTCTGTGATGGAGGACAGAGAAAATTCTGCTTAGAACTGCAATTATCAGAGCGTAGTTTTAATGGAGTCTTCAACATGTTCAATGGCAGTAGTCATGAATGCATTTGAATTTTAGGAGTTTACTTGTATTTAATCTGGGAATTAAATAATACATGCACTTACAATAATAATAATAAAAACATTTAATCAATCAATCAATCAAAATTAATATTTTTTGTGGAAATGCTTTATTTTAAAGTGACATTACACTACACACAGTTTGGGTTTCTTTTAGACTTCTTGTCTAGCCTGGTGTCTCAATCTAACCTACATGTTAATGTACTAAATTATTTACATCAATGAAAATGATCTTCACAGCAGGAAGCAATCAGCCTATTGTCAAATTCACAGTGTAGAGACTACATTAATCAGTAAGACCAACGATATGTGCTGTGGATACATGTAATCCTGGAGAAGCCATTCTTGTTTTATGAAATCTATGTTTCTGCAGCATTTGACACCCTGGACCATGATATTTTGCTTGGTAGACTAAAATCACAAACAGTGTCACAGGAGTGGCTCTCAGTTGGTTTGTATCATACTTGAAGCAAGAAACACGACCACACTTCACCGATTATGTTGAGCTCCATTGGCTGCAATCCATCTGAGAATTTTGTACAAACTTCTGCTTCTGACTGTTAAGGCCTTGAACTATCAGGCACCTGCTTATATTTTATATCTTGTTTCCAATACATCTAACTCAGACTTTTGGATCAGCATCTCTTAACTCTTTGAAGAAGTACATGTAAAGTGGTAAGAAGTAAAAGTCACATTGGAAGAGGACTGATGGTGGCAGCACCTAAGTTATGGAACCACTTTCCTTTTTCTCCATGGACTCCTCAAACCACAACTCAGTTTAAGTCTTGTCTGAAGACAGATCTGTTCAACAAGGAGTACTTACTCAAGGAGTATTTCTCTTGTTGTTTTTCCATGTGTACAATATGTGCCACCATCTTGTATTTAATATCTCTGGCGGATGTTTTAAACTTGTTTACCTTTACTTTTTAAACTTTTGGGGCTTTTCTGTGGTTTTGCTGTTTTGCCCCCCCTTTTTTTTTTTTTTTTTTTGGGGGGGGGGTGATATTTATCCTGTCTTTTCTTGTGTGCTTTTTAGTATTTTCTATAGTTTTAGATATTGTTTTTGGCTTTGGTAAAGCGCATCGCTGCGCGGCTTTATGTTCCATATGGATCCTTTTTATTGTAACAATATTTTATGTATATTATTGTGATTTGTGTACACCTTTACATTATACAGTACATTTATGCCACAATAATTGCCTGACAAGGCAACACAAATGTATACATGCTTGTTTTTGATACATGTACATGATGCAGTAGTCTTGTTTTGTTTTAAGACCACTCACCCATTTAAGGGTACTTGGTCATCTAAACTGTTGTAGTTGGGATACTTTCTTAACCCACTCACCTAGTGAGGATACCACTCACCCATTTAAGGGTAATTGGTCAACTAAACTATTGTAATTGGGATACTTTCTTACCCCACTCACCCAATAAGGATACCAACAGTCATCCAAAGTGACTAGAGAACATTTGTATTCAAATGATGTACAATGCGCATTTCCCATGTGGCACAAATCTCAATCCTCACGGTGTTTAAAGTCCTAATGTACCTCAAACATCCTGAGGAAAATAACTGCAACAAAAGTTCCAGTTGATTGTTTTCTGACAAGCAATTCACAGACTTTGTGGAAATCAAACAAGAATTGAGACCCATGTTTGATATCACTTCAGAAATTAAACTATGGCTTACTGTGCTAATAGAGTAAGCTGAGCACAGACAAAGTGTTCTCAAAAATATGCACTAAGTGAAAATTCAATCCTGTTTGTCTTGTACACTGTAAGTGAGGCTGTAGCTTCATTTTAAATAAGAGTGTCCACTGGTGGTCCAGATGTCCCAAGGAAGGATAGGTTTGCACAGCAGTCCAGACAGGACCCAGATGCTCACTCAAGTCAGGCTTGGATGGGTTACATCATTTAAGTATTTGGACCAGACTTGGACTTGAAAATAAATTTACTTGTAACCTGGGCCCCATTTCAGAAAAGTACCTAATTATCATTACTTGTACAATTGCTCAATGAATTTACTTGAAATAATAATAATATAATAATAATTAATTCTTATATAGCGCATTACATACGAAATCTCAATGCGCTTTACAAAGAAATTACTACAATACATAAAAAGCTAAATATATATTACTAGTCCAATAAAATGTTTAATTTGAATGTTATAAAAATACATTAAAAAAACTCTTAAAACTACTAATACATCAAAAAGTTAATACAAATATACAGTAAAACTCATAAGAAATGCATTAAAAAACACAAACACCTGATATGTGAATGAATTTCAGAAATGATTTGTGTGTAAACTAGGCATTCAGTGTTTAACAAACACTGGTTGTTCAAGAACACATAAATGAAGAGCCAGCAAGCATCGATGTTAATGTACAAGAGTTTGGGTAAATGGATTCTCATTATGACTGGCAAAAACCATACATGTAAACAAAGCATATTATGTTTTTACCTTGAACTTCCACTTTTAAAACAATGTTAAACCAGGTCACCACTGTTAATAGAAAGATTCCATTAATGTACTGTACATCAAATCATGATATTCTTCCTACTTTAATTTGATATCCAAAATGTTTACCCTCAGAAAAATCAGCAAAACTGTAACTAAGTAATCTGAACAAAATTCTATAACCCTAACCCCCATTAGGGTCTCTCTAGAAAGCCTGCCAAATACAACAGAATGCAACACAGTTGAAATGAGAACCATGCCAAATGCAACAAAATGCAACAAGGGATATTGTTGCATTGTGCAGGCATGCTGTTTGGGAAAGGACTGAGCAATGGTGTTTGTCCTGCTAAATGCAACAGTATGCACATAAGTGTATTGTTTAACTGTTATTATACAGTCTTTTGAATATGATTTGAATTATGATTCTTACCTAATATTACATCATACTTCTCAATACTTTTCCCATAAAAACTATTTTGAAATACCCATTATAAGTTGTTCAGATACAATAGAAGCACCCAAACCTATATGAAGTCACTTCACTGCTGAATGCAACAAATTCAGTCCAAAAATGACATCTGAGTTGACTGCCAAATGCAACAGATTACAACAACTATTACCATTTGGTGCATATTGTTGCATTTAGCATGGTTAGGGTTAAAAGTCTACATGTAGGTCAGCTGTTGTATTGTACTAAAAAAAAATCCTACTTTTTTCCAAGAGCCAAGTATCATGCCTGGTAGGACTTCATAAATTGACAACAGGAAATCTGCTAAAATTAGTATGCAGCTTATTGATCAAACTGAACCAACAGAAGTAAGTTAGTGATGTTATATGGAATGTTGTTTGCTGTCTAACTAAAAACAAAGAAATACATACAAACAAGAAAGAAATGCTCTTAACTTGGAACCATCTGTTGCATCTGAAATCCTTGAATTCCCTTTATCCATTATTGAATGTGAACACAATATCAGATGTAGTATGCATTGCATCGTATGGTATTTAATTGATTGAAATTTATCCACACACCAAATGCTTTGATGGTTCAGGTAAAAATAACCTGCTGATATCCCCCTCCCACTCTTGTTGGAATTGTTGTTTGATATGTCATGTGCTGTTTTGGGAATAACTGAATGGATTTAGGTTGCTCATTGGAATAAGACAATCAATTGCTACATGTGAAGCGCCAATGCTACAAACCAATGAAATCTGTTGACTAGTACACTTGGAGCCAAAGCAAATCCTTCATTGAAGCAATATAGACAGGGGGCCAATTAAAAGACTTTCATTTCTTTCATCCCTGTTCAAAAAAGAAAGGTTGTTCTGAGAAGCTGGCTAGTTGTATTATGTGTATGTATCTACAGTGCAGTGGTAAACAATCTGATACCCTGAGGACAAGGTTGCTTCTCCATTGCCATGGTTGGCATCCTATTGATTTAAAGGGCTTGTCATGTGACTGATAGAAACATCGGTGCCAAACTTGTCTCCAGATGCAGATATTAAAGGGCAGAAAGGGATTATAACTTTCTATAGAACTGTTATAATAAGCCATTCATGTTGGACTTCCTCTACTGTATGTCTCACATAACAAATCTTTTCTACAAGGTTGATCATTTTACTGACTTTTTACTTGCAAATATAAAGTTTAAATGTGACCCCAAACCCTCTGATGCAAAAGAGCTCTCTGATTTATTTTACAGAATGGTAAATTCACAACAAAATAAAATAACTGGGGAATATTTATATAATTAATGTTGTTAATCGGTGAGCTCTGGAATTCCTGATTTTTTTTCTGAGCCTACATGTATCTACGGGATTAGTTTCTGATTACTGCGAGCAGAAATTGTTTTTCAAGTAAGATCCTAATAAAGTAAAAAAAAACATGACTAAACCAAGTAAAGACTACATGTACAAACATTTTCATAAAATGCTCTGGGAATTATTTGCCTCCTTTGACAAAATTTTGTTTTAATGAGCTTGACCCTCGGCCTGTATTTGGTCATGGCTTCCTGGAATCTTGGACCTACATACAATGTACATGTACCTCCCATGCTGAGAACAAAAGGAAAACAGTTCTGGCTGCCTATCAAACTCTCAAAATCCAGGTTGGTTAGATGCTAAGGATGCAAGCCTGGAATAGGGGAGTACACAATAATCTCTGGTAAAAGGGAGATTTTGAGCATAAACTTCAGTAACTTTTGTACCTCTTTGTACCGGGCACAGGATGTGTAAAACAGTGAGTGTATGCACACTGCACAATGGAATGTCTGGGCCTAATATCATGTCACCTGCTGTTGACCTCAAACAATTGTTCCAGGCGTCCAACCTGCCACACTCAAAGGACATTTTGAAAACAGCTTTCATGTGTTGTTTAACCCTATCAAGACCGGGCCTTTTTTTTTTACTGACAGGGACATACAAGTAGCCCCCCCCCCCCCCTCTGTAGTTTCCAAGGTTCATGTTTGTGAAAATTAGATTGAAAGTATCTAAGTTCTTTTAAAAACAAAGGAGGAAGGTTATCTTCATGCCATAGGATAAAAGTTCAAATTAGTGGGATTGAAAAAACCTTAAAAAAAAAAAAAAATTTTTTTAAATGCCCCAAACCTATGACATTTGTATATGAAAAATTACTGGGTTACTTTTGTTTGGCACCAAGGCAAACCCTTGTTATCCGGTTGCTTCAATTGCAATTCTTGTGGGTATCTTTGGGTCCGGTTAAAATTATGGGTTTTTTTTTTCCTCACAAAATAACCCTCCTGCTCTGTTCATGTGACATCTCTATGGTCTGACCAGTCTAGGGTTTGGACATTTAACTGTTTAACTGAAATAGAATGCTGAAATCCACTTCAAATTTCCTAAATGTTTGAACAAAACCAACAGTAAAAAGAAGTAGACCCTCCTTTTCGGCTTCCGTAAAGAAATGTTTCCCTGCTTTTAACAATTACATGTACATGTACATGTACATTAGTAACAATGATGATGAGAATTCAGTGAGCACACTCCCACACAAAAGCATAGGGCTACTGTCTGTGAGCCCCACACACCAGGCAGAATGATTGATGTCCCCTTTTGTTGGTTGGGAATGTGCTTTCTTAATGCCTGTTATAAACACACAATACAGTTATTACACTGTGGTTTTGAGAATATCAAGACTGGGGATAGAATTTTAATTGTAATCCTGGAAAGTGCGTTGACATCTGCTCCTCCTTTACAGGTTAGCTCCAAATATGCGCAGAAAATAGAGACTTGGAAGTGGTGATTACGGGTACATGTACCTTTCACCATAGTTCTGATTTTCAATTTGGGTTGGGATTGATAGAAATGATAAAAACGGAAGTAACAAGCTCTGTTTTCATTTAGGAAAATAAATGTAGATGCACAACCCTAGATTATGTTAAATGCCATCCACTGTGGTTTTGAATGATACAATGATTGAATGTATTGACACACTACACATGTACACAGTTTTGTTCTATGCGCAGTTGTTCCACCATGAACAACCGGTGCAGTAAAATGACTTCAAATGGTTTAATTAAGTAATTAAGGTCTGCTGTATTTCTTCATTGCTTGTTTATTTGTTTTGGTAGTTTTATTTTAATTATGTAACTTAAAAAAATGGAAAATGTAAGTATTGTTTTCATCAGCGTTTCTTATTTGTTTTTGTTTTATTTGTTGAGTTTCTAAATTGTTTCTTTTACCTAATTTATTGATAATTAATTAAGAAAAAGCCAAAGCTGTAATTTTTGGTGCTCTTTTGTTAAAATCTGATGTTACTGTTCATGTATTAATCTTCTTCTACGTGAAACTGTCACTTTGAAACTGCTGTAGACCCAGTCAACTCCAAAATGTATTTGTAAGCCAGACATACATACCAGCAAGTTGGTACTGTGGTTGTCTGAATGAAGCGATAACAGTAACATAAAATAAAATTGTTCATTTTGTTTATTTTGAATAAATTCCAAGCTTTTCAATACACTCTGATTTGGCCAACTCATCAACACTTTTTTAAATAATATAATGAATGTGTAACTATTTCATCACATTATGTTGTCATTTATTGCTAAATACTGTTTGTTGTCTTTTTTTCTCTTGCATGTGCCGTGATCCTCTTCTCTGGAAAGTAGGAAATCTCCAAAGGTGGGTTGAAAAACTTGTTAAATATTATCACACTATGTATACTGTCACAAGCCATAGGGCCTGTGTAGTACTTTGTTGGTAGTCAGTCCTGTGTTGGCCAGTGTTGTGGGTCTCGAGACCAGTCTCCAGACCACTTTTTACTGGTCTTGGTCTCCCTCCTTGGAGGTCTTGGTCTTGGTATTGGTCTTGGACCAATGAGGTCTTGGCCAGCCATTTATTGTGAAAATTACATGTAAAATGACTGCATTTATTTACTTGTAATACCACCACCCCCTATTTAATAACCAACCTTGTATCCACATTGAGCTACCCAGCCATACATTGGTGTATTTCCATGTGTGTATGTGAAGTGCATAAAGTCTATTATAGAGAGTTCGTGCCAGTCGCTGTTTCGAGCATGTTCCCCCCAAAACACCACATGTCGTACACCGCAAATTGTTATACACGTAACTGTGTTGTATTGCAGAGTGTTGTAGGCCTATTACAGTTACGGAGGATAATAAATTTTGGTGCTATCCAATCCAGTGACGCTGTATCTGTTTGCTTGTTGTAATTTGAAAGTTGTATTTGTGTCATACAAGTCCGAATATGGTAACTGTGCTGGACTTTTTCCACTTGTGTTATTTTAACGGAGATATGGGAAAATAGTTCAACAGAAAAGAAAAGACCTTTTTTGACTGTGTCAGTTGGTAGTGAGATAAAGGATATTTGTGGACGTTTATTTCACTGGATATATCTTATCGCTGCCGGTTTTTTGTGTGAAATGGCTCTAATACAAGGTAAGGTAACTTTTCTGAACACGTCACATAGCCATTAAAAGGGTGGTTACATCATTGGTAATAACTCCATTTAGAAGAACCATAGAATCTTACCTGAAAGGAAGCAATGGACAGCTGCTGATAGTATAAAACGTTGTGAGAAATGACTTCCTTTGCAGTTGTGTTGTTTTAGAGAAAGATTTAATTTTTAACCCCGAAATTTGAATCTTTGAAAATTTCTCAGGCATCAAAAATCACACGATTCATCAACAAGGCTGGTTTTTGGTTTTATTATTTTCTTGCACATCTGACAACCAATTTAACCAGAATTTTCACAGATTTGTTATTTCTTGCATATGTTGGAAAACAACAAGTTTTTGACAATTATCATTGATATGATTGGCCCTTTATTAAACCAATGTTTATGGGTCAAGTCGGCAAAAAGATTGGGCTGTGCACCTTCAAATGGTCATTTGGGGGATTTGCATGGTGAGATGGGATAGTGAAATCTGGATGTCACAACTAGGTCGAACAAAATATCCGTTTGAGGAGTTTAGGCTCTGTGCTCTAAGAAGAGCACTTCGTTTGTTATTGACATCCTGATGACTATCTCCTGAAGACAACTGCAGCAAGCTAGTTGGGACATTAATTAACAAAACAAAAACAGCTCTCGTGAGCCAACACTTTTCCAATAAGGGACCTTTTATTGACGTTGTAATTGCACAACTTAAATTATATGGAATTCCAAGGGTTTTGGAAGGAAACAATTGCGGCTGTTTTGAGAGCATTTTCCTACCTTAACAGCCAGTTTGGTTTCGTAGGTTTTATTTACCTTTCAATTTTCTTCAACATGATTATGCTTTCATTATTTGTCAAAGAGTCGAGATAACTTAATGTTATCTCCTTGAAAAGCCGTCCTTAAATAATGTGCAAGTAAATGTCTCTGCTGTCCGATTTGTTAATTCACATATTAGGATAATTAATGTGAAGGTCTCGCGGTCTCAGTCTCAAGACCCTCTTGGTCTTGGTCTTGGTCTCGAATAGCTGGATCTTGGTCTTGGTCTTGGTCTTGGGGGTCTTGGGGGTCTTGGGTGTACTGGTCTTGACTACAACACTGCTGTTGGCATGTGTATGCATGTTTGTGCTACTTCCAAAGCTCATACATGTTTGTGTGTAATTTTGCCAGAATTCACTCATATCGCCAATTAAAACTGATTTAACGTATGAAATAAATTCCTACCATTCATTAATTAAATACAAAAAATGTCTTCAAAATACTGTTAGTGTTATCCAGTTGTTTTTAAAACTCTATGGGACTACGGTCCAGTGTGAGTGAAACCATCTGTGCTTTATTCATTTAGCAAATACTTAATGAAGCCCAAAGTCCAAGCTGCAAATAAGCCGCCTCTGAAGTAACACCGCGTTTACACTAGATCCAGAAAGGTGGATTGAGATCCTGCATTTTTTTAACGACTGCAGATCAAGATCCTGTGTCGCGTTTACACTAGCGCTTGATCCGGCTCCGATCCCACTTTTGAACCGGATGTATATTGGTCACGACGTCACCGCTCCTCTCAAAGAGCTCAAAGGTCACGATTACAGCGCGCCACTTCTAGAAATGATTATTATCAATGCGAAGGTAGAATGCAGAAAATACAGTACAGCAAATGATACGGATAACAACGACCATGCAGGTAGAAATATTTTGTAGATGGGAATTAACAAAATACAGCAACAAGGCAAGCTCCGAACGTAACGATGTATGTATAAGGACGCTGAAAACAACAAAATGTTTCACACACGCACAGTCCATGTGCACACAGCACACACACAAAAATATAAACAGCAACGGATGTCCCACCAAAGCACAAGCAAAAAGCACGCCATTCGTTGCGAAACCGGAAATGACCACATCGAATTGCGGTGTCTGATCCACCTTTGTGTTTACACTTGTATTTGGAATCCACTTTGCCGGATCTGATCCACCAATTGCCGGATTCAACCCTCCTCGAAAGGTGGATTAAAATTGCCGGATCTTGAACCGGGTCTGATCCTGATTTTTTGCGTTTACACTAGCCGTTAATCCATATTGCCGGATCAGACCCGGGTCTGATCAACCTTTCTGGATCTATAGTGTAAAGGGGGTCTAAGACTCTGTGAAGTTTACCAAAGTGATGCAGGAAACTTAGCTAAAATAATCTTCCAATGAAAGAGCTACATTGTAGACGCATTTCTGACCAATGAATGCGATATAAGCTACATTGCATTTTTCTGTTGATTTACTTCTGATAACCTACATTCCAGTGGCCTGTCAGTGTTTTCTTATGTTTTTCTTTAAGTCTGCTGGTACCGGGTCCTTCTCGGAATCGGTTCCTTGTTTTTAAATCGGAACCGGTTCCCAAATTTATGGAATCGCCCAAGCCTAAGATGTACATACATGTACATGTACCTGTTTACATGTAATTTATGTATGCACATAGTATATAAATACCGTATGCATGTGAGTGCATTATCTCAGAATATAATCATGAGGTGAAATCTGGACTATTCCATTAAAAGCCAGATTTCACCTAGTGACTATATTCTGAGATAATTCCTTTTATCACCATCGTAAAAGGCCTTACACTCGGAAAATACTTACATGATCATTATTATTGCATTCTTCAGGCTAATCCCTCATTGATTAATGTTGTACAGCAATCAACTCAAAAATCATGCGTGCCCTCACTCGTGTGTTGCAGATAATGCAAATTTATTACTATCTTACGCTTCTGCTTGAAGCGTCAGAACAATTTAAGTTTGAGGCACACTCCAATTTTATCTTTCACTTCGTCACAGTCATTCTTTGATGAAAAAGCCAGCTTTCTCTTAAGGATTATATTCTGCGACAATGCACGACTAATATGTATTTAATGTTTGTTTTTTATAACACACACATAGATGCTTGTCTTTTGAAACTTTCTTTTAAAATAAACACAAAATAGACATTGAAACCCGTCCACCTCAAACTCTGAAAATTCTAAAAACCCCTTCTAAACAACAGAAATGACCCCATGTAGACACCAACCTTGTCCCCAATGACACAACCTTGTTTGGTTTGGACAAACAGTCGGGAATGATTATTTTGGAAACAACGCTGTGAAGCATCGCTGTGAAGAGTTCCAAGCATCCTATATTTATAAATATAGGACTCCTATATTAAATTTTTGAGCCTCACGCATTGCAGCAGGAAATACATGGCAAATTAAAGTATTTTACGTTATGCGTGTTCAACCAATCAAATGACATGGATCTAATTTTGTGGTATATGTTATTGACCAAACATGCCAGAGAGCTAAATGTAGACGGACTACTCTTCTTAAAGCATGATGTAAAATCTGTTGCAACCAAATTCAGAGTAGAATGCCGCTTAACCGAACACCGAAATAGCAAACATTTGGCTTTACCCAACACAACCTTTGGCTTTTGCTTTTTGTACACAAAACATACCAAACAGCTGGCTGACACCGATGTGCAATCACCGAAGTAGAAGCTTGTCTATTAAACTAACGTTCAAAATGAATGTTGAACACAATGCTTACATTGCTTTGAATGACAGACAGGCATTATTTCCCATTGAGTTGAAGGGAAAGCCAATTGTTATCTGAAGTAGCATTCTGTATACACACAGACATTTGAGAGAAAACACTTAAAGACCACCACTTTGCAGAACAGACAAGAAATCCACTATTTCAGCTTCCTCAAGGATTTTATAAATTTTGTATAAGTTTCTGTTTTTTAAAACCAGTTTTACTTATCTTGATGTTTTATTTTGTCCTGTGATGCTACGGACCATGTTATGTGTTTTAAACAGAAACTAAAAAAAAAAATAAATAAATTAATAAATAAATTAATAAATAATGAAGGTGCACTTCTCCCTCTCTTTATTTTTATTGAAATAAAAATATGCTGAAAGCCAATTTGGTAATTGCATCTTTACAATTATATTAAGCCAATCCAATTGAAGAGCAGAAGGCTGTACTCAAGGCATCCTTGTCCAGTGTTAACCTAATATATAGCCGTCCTTACCCACATTAACTTGCCCTTCCCTCAAGCAAATAATCTCCTTTCGGTGGCTCACTTTCTCCTAATTTCCATCTGAGTGAGATAAAAAACGTGTCATAGGGGTTGCAAATTGCCGTCTTGCAAATAGGAGGGTATATTATATTTTTATTAGTTCTCATTTTGGTATTGGTTAGGTTTGTGCTTGTATCATAGAGAATGTACCTTTTGATGACTTTTTACAAAGGAAGCAATTGCCAGTTGAAAGAAGTTAACTGCATGGAAGGATATTATTAGTTATCACACAAGTGTAAGTAAAATACAGGAAAACATAGCACTGCTGCGTCCAATGATATGGGACGCAGACGTGCTACACTTTTCTGTATTCCATGAGCACGCGCTGGCACATAGCGTAAAATAGCGCAACACGCAGAGTTTGAACAGTGCTATACGCAGGGTGTGATATGGACCATGCAGTATAGGTTTACATCACACCTCTTGTTGCATGTTTTGTGCACACTGAATGCTACTATTTGGTAATAAATGGTGATTTTTGAGGAACAACTGATATACATTTTATGTAGCATTGTCAGTGAACTGTGTGCAAACCATATTGGGATTACTTTGCAGTGTAAATGTATTTTATGAATTACATTTAACAGGGATTATTTGGTGTGTGTGGATGTGCTTCACATTATGTAACAGACCATCATATGACCGAATCACTGAACATGAACAAGCAGTCACAGTTTTTGATATTTGATTGGCTATCAAATTCTACTAAAATTTTAACGCTTTATGTTATAAACCTGATTGAAGTCAAAGACTGATCATTATTTGAACTTTACATTGTTGTAAAACATGCAACATTAACAAGTTGATACTAAAAGAACATTGACCCCGAGGAACCTCCCATAGAGTTTTGCTGTGACCCCAGAGATTAAGCTTGTCCTTCCCATGGTTTTGTCTTGCATTTGCCTTCTCCTGCATCAGCCATGGATAGTTTTCCACATCCAAGGTACCTCTTGGCCTTTACAACAAAATCCCTCATCTATCAAACTCGTTCACCATTATTTATTCAGTCATTTCCCTTCTTAAAAGGCAGCCCTAACCCCCAGCCTTTCTGTACCTACATGTAGTTTTCTATTAACTTATTTAGTCTTTTTTCCCTCCCTTCCTTGGTTGGTTTCCACTGCGGCTTTTTCTCTTTGTCCATTTTTGCTCTAGGCTGTTTCGGAATTGATAATTTGGCGAACGTGATCTGCAATGTGGGATGAGCGCATCTTGGGGGTCATTGCCAAACTGTGTACAAGACGGTGTATCCATGTAGGAAATAGCAGCGTGTGTGTGTGTGCGTGTGTGTGTTGGGGGTGGATTAAAGGGGGACAGTTTGGCAGAATGTACAAAGTAGTTCCATCTAAACCCCTACCCTAGAGTCACTGGTTGAAAACTCTATTGGGATTGACTTTATATCTGTCTTGTGTCATTCGATATGAGACAGATGATGTATTTCAGTAGATGCAGATTTTGTTTATTACCTGAGAGAATGGACATTACTATCAATTTCCTATACCATACATTTTGTTACGGTAAATTAAAAAAATTAAATGCATGTACCTGACTACATTTTGCAAACATGTGTGCACTTAGTGCTTGCCAATGTTTGACCCAGTTGGTTCTTTTAAAAATGTATTCTCTTAAATCATCTATCACACAAACGATGTAGTTTTGGATAATGTTGTGTCTCTTGAAAGGGAGTTGGGCTGCAGAATTCTTTTAATTCACTTAGTTGCCAATACTTGACTTGGTTTTCTAACTGGTCATCTGGATGCAAATTCTCCTCTCATCAGGTGGAAAACCCAGGAAAATGCAGAGACATCCTGCCCCTTTCTCCTTCCGTGAGATTATCTGCACGGTTGACTCAAAAATCCACTTGTTCCAATTCCTCATCTCTCATCAGTGGCAATCTCCCATTTATGTATTTTCTGTTGAAAAATGCAAAAAATAGTTAAAGGCCTGATGTGTTAACCTGAGTAGAATCTTTCCTGAAGTCTTACACAACACACATAAACAGGTATACTGGTGTGTAACAGAAGCAATCAAGTGGAAATAAGTGAAAAGAGAGACAGAAAGCATGCAGATAGAAGCAAGGGATGAACAATGAAGAAGGAGCCAGGGGGAGGGGGAGGGCTGGATAAACCACAAGAGGTTGAAAAGAGGAGGAAAACAGTAATTAATTAGTGAATGAGACAGATTAAAAAGCGGGGGTATCTGTGGGGAAAAGGAGAAGGCAAAAAACAACAAGTTGTAAGGCGTTTCCTTCTTGGATGTTCAGACCATGGGCTTGAATGGTCTGGAGACGCATTATTCACAATTTGGTCCAACTCAGACAAACAGTCTCGCTGTGTTACCTAGTGCCTTAATGCCCTGTTAAATCATGTAAAAAAATTAGTGATTTGGAAGATTTTCTGTTGACAAGGACATGAATTTAGGATTAAAAATTTGCTCAGAAATCTCAGTTTAAAACATGTGGATAAACGTTTTGTTTAAGAATAATCTTTGGAAGAAGCTTCTTGCACAAAAGTAAATTGTTTGTATTTTTAATTGTCTATTTACAACTGTACAGTTGGTGATTCAATTATTAAGCATTTAATATTGTACCAATATTTGCTGCATAAGGTGTGTTGTCGCAGAGTATAATCACAAGGAAAAGCCATATTTTACCAAATGATCACAGAACTGCCAAAATGCACATAATTGGTTGTAAAAATGCCAAAATGCACATAATTTATTATAAAAATGCCAAAATGCACATAAATTATTATAAAAATGCCAAAATGTATGACTGAAATGCCCTCAATATTTGTTTTCTATAACTGGAATATAGATAAATCCTTGTCATTTTTTGCACAATTTACACAAAATATTCACAGCATCTCATCCACCTGGCACTATAATAACACTAAAAGATCCTTCTTAACAATGTGGATGACTCCATGTGGACATCTGCAACCTTGTTCACTGTGATCACCACCTTGCTTCATTTGGACAACTGGGTGGGGAATGATCAGTTTGGAAACGACGCTGCAAAGCGCCCAATAGTTATTTATATTGGACTCCTGTCGTGGTAGTTACGTACGGCAAAATAAAGGATGACATGTGAAGCATGTTCCAATAATGGAATGACAAGGATCTGTGCATGTGGTATATAATACATTGTGTATCATTTAGATTCAGAGAGTTTCAGATATATCTACTCCTTTCTATTGTGTAATGTTTAGATTCAGAGAGTTTGATTTGTCAACAGGTACAGATATATCTACTCCTTTCTATTGTGTAATGTTTAGATTCAGAGAGTTTGATTTGTCAACAGGTACAGATATATCTACTCCTTTCTATTGTGTAATGTTTAGATTCAGAGAGTTTGATTTGTCAACAGGTACAGATATATATCTACTCCTTTCTATTGTGTAATGTTTAGATTCACAGAGTTTGATTTGTCAACAGGTACAGATATATCTACTCCTTTCTATTGTGTAATGTTTAGATTCAGAGAGTTTGATTTGTCAACAGGTACAGATATATATCTACTCCTTTCTATTGTGTAATGTTTAGATTCAGAGAGTTTGATTTGTCAACAGGTACAGATATATATCTACTCCTTTCTATTGTGTATCATTTAGATTCAGAGAGTTTGATTTGTCAACAGGTACAGATATATCTACTCCTTTCTATTGTGTATCATTTAGATTCAGAGAGTTTGATTTGTCAACAGGTACAGATATATATCTACTCCTTTCTATTGTGTATCATTTAGATTCAGAGAGTTTGATTTGTCAACAGGTACAGATATATATCTACTCCTTTCTATTGTGTATCATTTAGATTCAGAGAGTTTGATTTGTCAACAGGTACAGATATATATCTACTCCTTTCTATTGTGTATCATTTAGATTCAGAGAGTTTGATTTGTCAACAGGTACAGATATATCTACTCCTTTCTATTGTGTATCATTTAGATTCAGAGAGTTTGATTTGTCAACAGGTACAGATATATATCTACTCCTTTCTATTGTGTATCATTTAGATTCAGAGAGTTTGATTTGTCAACAGGTACAGATATATATCTACTGTTTACGTTAGGAATAGAGAAAACTCACAAAAAAGGGATCAGAATATTTTCTCTTCCAAATTTTTGGGGTGGCTACTTATATTTGAATGGGAATAAACCAACATTGCTTCATGGTTACAAAATATTTACCTCCTCTTTATATTAAGTACTAATTGAACAGTGTTGAGTTAATGTACATTAATACATAGTAATGTACATACATGTGTGCAGATGTACTTCACCCCCCCCCCCCAAAAAAAAAAACAAAAAAAACAAAACAAACAAAGACAAACAAACTCAGAAAACCTCAGAAAGGTGTTGGACTGAAGCCAGAATACCTAAACTTACTGATGGACAGCAGTGCTCAGCTCCTTTAGAAGCATCTTGTTTGATTCAACTACATACATGTATTCTAAATGTGTGCCTGATACACACTTGTGCACTGAGTGTGTAGTTGTCGTAACTGTTCTTGTGCTGCTCCACTGAACTTTGATAGAACTTTCTATCGCATCATTGGCAACATCAGTGAATCAAAATGAGCTGCATATTGTACCATTACAGTCAACAATAGATGTCTTCACAGAGGACGCTGAAGGTGTAAATTTCTTTATAAAAATCTTTTTTGTTACATTTTGAAATAATTTGTGACTATGGACAGTACAAATTATAAGGTTTATGGTCAAATGTTTTTTTTTTAATGAGCATTAAAAACTCTTGTATTTTTTAGACATTGATGAGATTAGTTAGTTTTCATTTTTCATTATGGAAATGTGATCAATATTAGCAGGTGCCAGCTTTGTAAGAGGGAGTTTGTTGTCATATCCCTCTAGGCTAGCCCTTGGAGGCAGCTTCTTCTTACGGTCCCTGATGTCCTACCATAGAATTTATGTGGCTTGATTTTGTGAAACATTTCCTGTCTCCATTGTTTATCTTCTCTCTTTTTTCTTTACCCAGACATTTGCCTTTGACCACTGTTTCCTGTCCACGGATGAAAGGAATCCCAAATTTGCAGGTAGGTTATTGACAGATGACGACCTTCCCGGGATGAATATTTTTCCAAGTTGTTTTTCTTTCTTATTCCTTTTTAAAACCTTCATTAAGGTAATTAAATTGATGGAATATTAAAGTGGTTTTCATGCAGGTACAGTATTCATGTATGTGCTTGCCAGTGTTGGAGGTCTTGACCGAGGTCTCGGTCTTGGTCTCGGTCTCGGTCTCGGTCTTGGTCTCGAGACCAGCATTTTCAGGTCTTAACATTTTTGAGGTCTCAGTGATGTCTCTGTCTCGAGCACAGGTCTCCAATAGTCTCGGTCCTAGACATTGCCAAGACCCATTAAAAACTCCTGAGTATTTGAAGTTGATTATTGGATGAACTGAGATGTCATTAAATTTGCTGTTAAGAAACATGAAGAGTTTGTGGGTGTGAGACAATCAGGGGTTTCCAATCGCATCACTACACCCGTTCAGCCTTCATCTTATTTTGTGAGTTGTGTTCACAAGGTAAAGAACATATGCATTTTTACTTACATGTACTTAGGACTAATAATACTACCCCAAAAATAATTCAACCAACAGAACAATCAGCGTGAAGTAACAAGGGAAAACTTTCCACATGTGGGCCAAAAACCAGATTGGCATAGCTTCAAAAAACCTAATTTTATCCCAGCTGATGTTATTTATCAGGAAGGATGTTGTGAATAAACAAGAAGATATATTTTGGCATTTAAATTTACAAAATAAAATGCTTTAGAAAATTTCACACCTGTTGGCCTGTTTTGGCTTGTTTCTCCACAATGAAATTTCCGACAATTGACTCATATAGCTTGATCGCATCACAAATATTTGACAGTTTCTAACTAATTTGTTGATGTGAACATTATGAGCTACAGGATCACAGTACAAGAGCTGTGGTCTATTGGAGTTTGTCTCCTAAAAGTTTGTCAAAACAAACTTATACCAGATTGAAAATAAAAACTAAGGGGGAAAAGTTTCTTGGTACATGTGTGAGTTGCTCCAGTTTTAATAGTAGGAACTTTCAAAGAAGCTTTTAGATTGTAACCATTCCAATTTTGTGTTTTCCTTCCAATTATCAATTTTGTATTTTGTCTTTATTTTTCTGAAATAATCTTGAATATTCCTGGTGAGGTATGATTTTAAATGTGCACATGGACACATTAAAACAAAATCCTTAATACTATCCTGATCTTATTTTCTCCTTTAAAATGCAATCAAGTGTTATCCAGTGCAGTCTTTGTCTGAACGCACCCTTGCTGTTTTCTCAGCCTTTTATCAACACTAGCTGAGCAATGAAACAGTTGTTCCTTACAGGAGCTCATGAAAACAATTTCCAATATTGCAAGCACCACCTGTGGATGTATTACTATAATCTGTAATCTTAGGACATGCTCCAGGTAAACTACTCCTAAACCTGGTTGACTTTCACACTACAAGTTATATTAACTGTAATAGCTGTGACTACAGTAGCAATATACATGCTAATGAGGCGTTTGAGGCATCATATACAATTCTTTTTGGAAATAGAAAGGAGAAAAGGGGAGGTAGGAAAAATGAACAAATGGTGAAGGGCAAAAAAAGAAAACAGGTATGCGTGTGTGTTGTGGGGGTTGGGGACGATAGAAAGGAGAGAGGGTGTGAGAAAAAAAAAGGAAACTGTGTGCTGCCTAGGCACTCAGTCTCTCACACCCCTCCTTTCCCTCCGCCCCACCCCCCTACGCACACCTGTTCTTCTGTTGTTGCCCTTAACCATGTTCATTTTTCCTACCTCCCCTTTCCCCTCTTTATTTCTATAAGAACTGTATATGACGCCTCAAACGTTTTTAAGCTTGCCTTTCAATACTTGATTCTCACTCGACATGTGAAGAAGAAGCTTCATAACTGACAAAACTTTAAGTTTTTGAACATTTTGAGTCCTTTTTTTTCGGTCCTCTTTTTCTCTCTACATGTTATAAAAAAAACCCTCACTATTTGATGCATATATTGAATACCATCAAAATGTATTTCGTGGTCACACATGGTCTCAACTCATGACTTGCTTGCACAAGGCAACATGTTTTTTTGTAAAGGCGAGATATCGCCTAATATCACAAAGCCGGATGGCCACTTCAAGGTGGGGGATTCGATCACTTAACTGATCGGGGCTGTAGACCCGAATCAACTGTCACCAAGGGCACGTTGCCACTTACTCCTAGGAGCCTGCCTGGTAGAACAGAATGTACTACTTTCCCAATATTTAACGAAACAGTAGTGCCTCTCTCAAGGGCAGTTGTGCCATGACGGGGATTCGAACCCACACTCTGCTGCTGATAAAACCAGAGCTTGGGTCTGGTGAAGTAGACCGCTTGGCCATGACAAGCCACAAGTATAGTTTCACTTTTCACTCTAAAAACATAAACAGCTGGCTCGTCATGTGCTTCTGCATGTGGAGTGTGCTGTGGGCATTGCTCTAATGGAGCAGATAGAATAGATACAGAAGAACTTGATAGCGATGAAGAGGAAACAGAATAATCAAGCCTTTTGTTTTTACATAGAAACTGTGTAATGAGCATGCCGATTCCTTTTTAACTAGTACCACGTCTTCAATCAAGTGTAACTTTTCACTGGATGGTAAAATGACAAAATAAACATCACTTCCTGAATTTAGAATTAAATTTCCTTTCATTTAATACCAAGCACGACATACTTTGAGCAAAATTTGGGTCAATGACCCCCTAGTTTCAAAGACCCCCCTAAAAAACAATTTCCCCGTCCCCCATCGGTCCTTACTTCTTTTTTTTTAAATAGTGACACCTATAACCATTATCAGTTGAAATTGGCTTCTTTCAAATTTTTTTCCCAGATTTGCTAAATAAATGGCTAATTTGGGGTTACTAATATCATGCATTGTCTGGAAGGACAAATCACTCTTTGTGGTTTGGGTTCCATTAGAGAGTACTTGAATTAATGTCCCAACCCTTCATGCCCTTCGATAAAAGAAAAACAAGTCTATTTGATTGAACAGCGATTTCTGGCAATTGTTCTTGTCATTAAACACATATTGATTTTGTGCTCATTGCAATCATTGATCTATGTAGCTCTCGGTAGGGATATTTCCACTGCCCTCCATGTCTGATTTGGGGATATATCCATCATGTAGATATTGAAGCAAGCTATCAAGAAGAGTAGAGTATGTTGTACAACACTCATTGTACCTTGCAGTCTTCATGTAAAGAACGCATCCTTTACATATTTTCATTAGGTGGCTTTAAGCAAAGGATCAGTCCCCAATCGAAGAGTTAACTCCAAAGCTCATCAGCTTAATCACTCCAGCAGGTGTAATAAGAACCGCTGTGTTATGCATTTTTGTTATTACTGTAGGACTTGCTTGTTGTCTCCGGAGATTGCCTTTTTTCCTTTGGTTGCTTGGAATAATCAAGGTTTGGTTACATTCGTGACACTTGACAGATATGTCTATCAAGTGGTCTGAGCTTTTAGTTTCAATTTTTTTTAAAGAATTCACAGACATTTTGTGAGATTCTGTGGTGTGTCATGGCCAAGTGGTCAAGAGCACTGGACTGGAGCTCTGGTGTTCCCATGTGTTGGGCAATGCATGTAAAAGAACCTAGTTACACTTATTGCTAAGAGAAGGAGTTTTCCCCCAGTGTGTCTGTCAGTGGCTGCTAAATGCGCCGCAGCACCTTGAAAACTTGTATACGAGCAAGGTGCTACAAAATTGTACATAAACTGGTCTCACAACTCAAAAACCTTAAAAATCTGTCTCAAAAAATATTAATAAGTGCTTTGAGATGCCCGTAGATAAAGAGCTACATAAAAAATATTAATTTTTACTAATAAAATTGAATAAAAAAGTGCCTTTGTATCAAGGAATGCAGAATGAAGTTACATTGTACACTAAGAAATTGGCACATCCCTTAAACATCATATTGTATTAGAGCACCAAGGCAAGGACCTTTGTGGTCTCTATAAGTGGTTGTGCATGCCACATCCACACAAACAATAGTTAGAAAATAGATTATAAAATAGAACATAAACACCCCCTGGAAACACCCCCTGGGACCACCCCCTGGGAACACCCCCTGGAAACACCCCTTAGGACCACCCCCTGGGAACACCCCCTGGAAACACCCCTTAGGACCACCCCTTAGGACCACCCCCTGGGAACATCCTTTGGGACCACCCCCTGGACACTCGCCCTGGGAACATCCCCTGGACACTCGCCCTGGGACCACCCCCTGGTGGATATTCTGGCATGCCCCTAGGAGTTCAATGTTGAGTTTGAGACCTCAAACTGGGGATGAAAATGTAGGGCCAAATATCTTGAGATACATGTACATAAAGTGCTCCTCATTGAAATGTCCAGAGTCGGCAACGATGTGATATTTCTCATATTCTCTGTTTTTTGGTCTTGTTTACAATTCTTTTCCTTTACCCCCCCCCCCACCCCCGTCCTGATCTATTTACTGAAAGGTCTCTGGTTCTGAGTATTGAGAACTCATACCATATGTGAATGTGACTTGCTCCAAGCTGTTCTTACTGTAAGCACATGCAGCTTAAATTGAGCTGAGAAATGGGTGTGGGCAGGTGTGGGTAGGTGTAGCAAAACTACGGTTTGGTAAAGCTCCCCAGTTGGAAAGTGTGTACAAAACCAATGGCAGCTGTTGCCAAAAAGTGAAAGTACAAACAAAGGAGGGACAATAGGAGGTCCCCGATTGCAGGTGACACACTTGTGTGCCCATACACATGCCAACTTGTGGGGTACTTTTAACAATGGAACAATGCTATCCCACAAGGTTGTAATAAAACAACATGGGAAGTACCCAAAACCAGATCTGTCAGGGTGTTTTAACCCCTACATATGAAGTGTGGACCTGAGAACAAAAGAGGTCCACATAATGTAGGGGCTTGAAACACTATGTGGACTTGGACACTTTCACACAGTGTTTTGACAGTGTTGAAGAATAGACTTTACCTTATTGTGTACAGAACAAAGGAATGGCCACAGAGTGACAGCAACACAGAGCTGGGTGGGGGGGGGGGGGGGGTGCTTGCATGCAATTGGGGTCTACTATGAGAAGTAGTGCATTTGTACAAATTTGGAGTCATTGTTTTACTTGAACCCTCAAACGTTTTATTTCATGGTGCTCTGCAAAGCATTCTGACAATTTCCTCATTTAATTTGCTACTGTGACTTAAACACCAAACAAAAGTTGACTGAACAAAAGCAAAAATTTAAAACATGGAGTGTCTGCATATATTTGTAACATAAGGTAAAATAAATTATCTGTTTTATCTTTAGCCACCATTGGGAAAAGGTGTGTTGAGTTACTTAGGAGCTCTGAATTTTGAACACTGATCTTTTAAAAGTGTTCTTTTGGATGGTAACACAACAGAAAAGAAAAGTTTCAGATATGCCTCAACGTTTTGCATTACTTTCTCAATCTCGCCATGTTCTTTGTCATCATTTCTCTAGTGTGAAGGTTAAGTTCACACACAGCTGCACTTGATTCAACAAACAACACAACCCTAAAAACTCCCTTTGCTAACTTCATCTTCAGATCCCAGATATTTGCAGCAGAAACCAGGCAAACTCGTCAAGTGTCAGCTAAAATAAATGTACATGTACATCTATAGGTGTGAGCACCTCCTTTTTGGAGCAAAGTCTTCCCATCCTTTATAACCTACACCATCACCCCTCGCCACGCTCAGATCATCACTCTTATTCAACCCCTTTCATTCCCTTCACTTTCACCATCTCAGTAAGATCATCTATCGTACAATTTACGCTGCATCAACCGCCCCATGAAAGACCAAAATCCTGAATACTACATTTACATGTACTCCAAATGTTAAGAGTACAGGGCCTTTGGACATTAGGTCAAGCTGAGACAATCACAACCTTTGATCGTTTACACAGAGCCTGGCACAGAGCAACCGCTCCATCCTGTTTCTGTCAGGCTGCTTCCTGTCCATGGAAGTTCAACTTCCTGTAAAGCCTGGGAGAGATTCCCTCATTGTGAGGTACATGTACATGTACATATACCTGTACTGTGTCTCTGTCAACTGTACTCTAGCCTTGAGTTGGGTGGTTGGGTCTTGCAGATGGTTGGAGGATTGTTGAGTTTTTTTTTAGTTTCATTGGGGAGGAGGTTGGTTGAGGAGATGTGTTTCAATTATGTGTAGCTGCAATTGCGGATGTTTCTTGGCTATTAGAATCTTTAATCCCAGTATTTGGCATCATTCAGTGCAGCATAAAGGTCTTACTGTTTACCTTTATTTGAAGAAATGGTTGTTAGTCGTGTACACTGTACATGTACATGCACATGCAGTGTATGTACATGTACGTGATACTCAGGTCTGTAATTTCATCCATACAGGAACAAGGACACCTTCTTTTAAAAATCATCAGTAACAGTTTCATCTTTTGCCATGTTTTTTTTTTCTGCAAGTTAATCTAAGCAAAAATGCTTAAACACACATGTGATTACCCTGTCTGACAATGCTGATGAGAGGATGTTCCAACAATCTGAAAGTACAATGAACTGTATTTCTCAAGATTGGTTACTTGATTTCAAATCAGGTTAGAAATTAATACTATATTTCCATTTAAATTACCAAATCTATATTAACAGGAATGTAAGTTTTCCGGAAGATTCTGGACTTCCTGGATTTAGAAAAGTGTAACGCATAGAAAAATAAAATAAATGGATAAAATAAAAAAATTATTGTGTCCTTAGGTCCCTGTAAATATATTGAACGCAAGACAAAAAGACAACAAACCCTGCTCATGTACATAGTACTGGAACACACACCAGTCCTCTACTGAATGTGTAATATTTAACCTTGAACATTCTCCTTGTTAGTACTGTTTAGCTGGGAGTTTTCTGGGATGAGGTGGAACAAATATATGTTCAGTAGATTTCAGAATTAAACTAATCAAATTTTGTTTTTACCCTCTTAAACCTCTTTACCCACTCAACAACGTTGGGTGTAAAATAATGGCAAAGTATAAGGTGTGAATGTTATCATTATGAGTTTGCCAGCTCAAATTGACATCATCAAACATGACTCTTAAAAAGTTTGTTCTCATGTCCACCATTTAGAATCACTTATGTGTGCAAACCATTTTACTAAATTCTACATTTGTCACTGATTCATTTTAATTGCCGCACTCTTGTTGTGCTAAAAATCATTTGAGTTTGACACAGCAAAAGAGTGACATTTTACGCAGGCCCAAGTTGCACCACAATAATCTGTCTGCCATGAGATTCTGTACCCGTTTTTATTTATCCATACAGAAGAACGTGTTGTATTTCATTTATTGCCAAGCAATACTAGATGGTAGCCACTCAGTGTGTTTAATGTTCCATTTTAGATTTGAACCATCCGTTTTAAACAGACAATAGATGTATTATGTGTATGATTGATTAATTACATATACACATGTCCAAGAGGAGAAACTAACCTTAAACTGCTGCTTGTGGTACAGCCAGTCCAAGAGGAGAAACTAACCTTAAACTGCTGCTGGTGGTACAGACAAGCCAAGAGGTGAAACTAACCTTAAACTGCTGCTGGTGGTACAGACAGTCCAAGAGGAGAAACTAACCTTAAACTGCTGCTGGCGGTACAGCCAGTCCAAGAGGTGAAACTAACCTTAAACTGCTGCTTGTGGTACAGCCAGTCCAAGAGGAGAAACTAACCTTAAACTGCTGCTGGTGGTACAGCCAGTCCAAGAGGAGAAACTAACCTTAAACTGCTGCTGGTGGTACAGCCAGTCCAAGAGGAGAAACTAACCTTAAACTGCTGCTTGTGGTACAGCCAGTCCAAGAGGAGAAACTAACTTTAAACTGCTGCTTGTGGTACAGCCAGTCCAAGAGGAGAAACTAACCTTAAACTGCTGCTGGTGGTACAGCCAGTCCAACAGGGGAAACTAACCTTAAACTGCTGCTGGTGGTACAGCCAGTCCAAGAGGAGAAACTAACCTTAAACTAATGCTGGTGGTACAGCCAGTCCAAGAGGTGAAACTAACCTTAAACTGCTGCTGGTGGTACAGCCAGTCCAAGAGGAGAAACTAACCTTAAACTGCTGCTTGTGGTACAGCCAGTCCAAGAGGTGAAACTAACCTTAAACTGCTGCTTGTGGTACAGCCAGTCCAAGAGGAGAAACTAACCTTAAACTGCTGCTGGTGGTACAGCCAGTCCAATAGGTGAAACTAACCTTAAACTGCTGCTTGTGGTACAGACAGTCCAAGATGAGAAACTAACCTTAAACTGCTGCTGGTGGTACAGACAGTCCAAGAGGGGAAACTAACCTTAAACTGCTGCTGGTGGTACAGCCAGTCCAAGAGGAGAAACTAACCTTAAACTGCTGCTGGTGGTACAGACAGTCCAAGAGGTGAAACTAACCTTAAACTGCTGCTGGTGGTACAGCCAGTCCAAGAGGAGAAACTAACCTTAAACTGCTGCTGGTGGTACAGACAGTCCAAGAGGGGAAACTAACCTTAAACTGCTGCTGGTGGTACAGACAGTCCAAGAGGAGAAACTAACCTTAAACTGCTGCTGGTGGTACAGACAGTCCAAGAGGAGAAACTAACCTTAAACTGCTGCTGGTGGTACAGCCAGTCCAAGAGGAGAAACTAACTTTAAACTGCTGCTGGCGGTACAGCCAGTCCAAGAGGGGAAACTAACCTTAAACTGCTGCTGGTGGTACAGCCAGTCCAAGAGGAGAAACAAACCTTAAACTGCTGCTTGTGGTACAGCCAGTTCAAGAGGTTAAACTAACCTTAAACTGCTGCTGGTGGTACAGCCAGTCCAAGAGGAGAAACTAACCTTAAACTGCTGCTGGTGGTACAGACAGTCCAAGAGGAGAAACTAACCTTAAACTGCTGCTGGTGGTACAGCCAGTCCAAGAGGGGAAACTAACCTTAAACTGCTGCTGGTGGTACAGCCAGTCCAAGAGGAGAAACTAACCTTAAACTGCTGCTTGTGGTACAGCCAGTCCAAGAGGAGAAACTAACCTTAAACTGCTGCTGGTGGTACAGCCAGTCCAAGAGGTGAAACTAACCTTAAACTGCTGCTGGTGGTACAGCCAGGCCAAGACTCTTTACTTTGGTATTGTATTGGTGGAACCACAAGCCAGGCAGGCATCACATACACTAGCCATCACAAAATAGTCTTGGACAAGGCCACTTGTTGGTATGGGTACTACCTGAATCAACTTTAACATGAATACAATAAATGTAAGTTTTTATAATTTAATCAATTGATAAACCAACATATTCTCGTTTTAATGGAGTGGCACTTTCATCTCCTGAACCAAACCCCCTCCCCATTTTTTAAAGGTGTAAATCTGGAAAAGATTACCGCTCTTGTCTTTTATTACATAAGCAACTGCAAGATGTAAAAGTACCTTGGTGTTGTGCAATGGCCCACATTGCATTTTTATTTCTACTTAACATCCATTTATCATTGAAAAAAATATAGCATCAAATTTTAAATTAAAAACTCTCTGGCTGAACAAGAGATGAGCTTCAGGTTTTTTTTTACACCAGTGTGCACAATCATGATACAACATTGTGCAAGCATTACACCCACAAGTGCTGAAAAACCTGCTATGATAAAGACATTTTGGTTAATAGAAAAACCGCTATTCACTAAGTACACATACCATGTAATACACCTCATCGGAAACTGACTCGTTAAATTTAGTTCAATTTGGGTTGGACAAAGAAAAAGTGCCTACAGAAAAATTGAATACAAAAAATTCCTGTGGTTTTACCAAAAAGGAAACAGTGAAAAACCCATTGAACGTTTCTGCCACTCTATTTGATATCTGAGCAAACTGTGAATTATGTATAGCTCTAGAAAAGAAACTAGGTCATAGGACATTATTATATGTTCAAATTCTGCTCAGGCACATTATGTAAGAGTAATGTACAAAGACCTGAACCGGTGCAATCTGGCAATCTTCCAATGTAAACTTTCACATTTTTAGCGGTTATTGGTATACATTACAGGTACACATTAGCATTAGATGAACAAAGCTTCACACTCTCTAAAGATTTGGTCCTAATAAAGATTCCTACATGTCATCATTCACTGCCTTTGATTTGACCACCCACACACAAACACGCACTGTATGCAGAGAGTTTAACCTCAATACCCAAATCATTCACAGTTTGTCAGGATATCTCAAGGCAAAAACCATCTTCGTTTATATTTCATTCTCTGTTGGCTGCAGTCTGCAATGACAAGTTTGAAACATCACCAAGAAAACACATTTAAAAAAAAGCCTGATAAGAAATCTGAATTTGATCTCCATCGTTGGATGGAGCCATCATTGATGACTACACTACGTGACTGCATCATCTTCCTTGGGATCAGCCATTCAGTAAGGTGTCGATTGACTGAACAATCACACCTGCTATAGGGTCAGCTCCTTAACTAGCAAGAAAAAATCTTTAAACGATGAAAGAGATCGAGAGATATCAGGGATAGAGAAAAATAATCCTACACTCATTGCAGATGGTTTATGCAAGTGGCTATTTAAAGAAGCAGTGGTGGGATGGGATACTATGTACAAGGCTATGCTGGATAGGGTTCAGTAATGAGATCAAAATGCATTGCAAGGTTTAAGTGGTTTGCTATGAGGCCATTATCCTAAGACTGTAAACCAAGGACAAAACCTTGTTCTATGATAAGACAGTGGTTTATGAAATGAATTCTTCAGGAGGATATGAATGGAAATCACCAGGGTCTTGAAAGACCTGCGCCGGACTGCATGCTTGAGTCTCATTAGTTTAACTCTGGCCTTGTTACCTGAACGCCAAATAAGTCTCAATGGTCTGCAATGAAGAAATGAAAGGTTTACACCTTGCAGTAAGACCATGGGAATATCTCTCTGATGAGATGGTGGTTGTTATAAGAACTGATGATATAAGAGTGGATGTTGCAGTCAGTATGCTCAGATAATGTAAAGCACCACCACAAGTCATTAAACAGAAATACTTACATTAGACAAAAATTCCTACACAGGCCTTAATTTCCATCATGCAAAGTTTCAAATCCTAAATGTGAAATCGTTCAATTACCAGTTTTTGAAAACTTGATTACCTGCAATGATATTTTTACTGGTAATGTACATTCTTAAAGGCTAGATGCTTTGAATAAGTGTGTTTTGCAAAAAACAAACAGTGTTGCACAACATGTGGAGCAGAGTCACTCTTTATAAATCTGATCGATGAATTTGCATGAAGATGACTTTACCCCCATTTGCACAAAGCCAACACTCCAACTTCCAACCTAAATGTACATGATTGTTTAAAACATACTTTACATGATTGTGGCCATTTGGAAATTCAGTTCACATTACAAATATGTAAAATAACCATTGAGTAAAGGCAAAGACTTCTTGCCAAGAGCAGGGCCTCCTACAATTAGGTTTGCACCTGTCTGGATCTACTCGGCTCCCACCGCCTACATAATTACACCTGTTTCACTCCTGGGCCTATAGTTTCATAGCTTGGATTAAAGTGGATATTGTACCTACAACATTCATATTCATAGAATGTTGTCAATAAGTGGTCTAGAGCACCCATTTCCAGTTTGACCGATGGCTAAATCATCAGAATGTAGGTTCAAATTCCAGTCATGGTGCTTATGACTTGATCAGGACACTTATTAAGTGTACATGTACATATCATATCTTTGCATCACAATTAGAAGTAAACTGGAAGAATGCACACATGTACATACATGTAGTATGGACAGAGCTTGTTTGAAATGGTGATATTTAGTTAATGCCTGTTCAACCTAACCAAGGGAAATTATTCTGCCTTATTTGCAAATGTACAATGTACAATGTACAATGTACAATATACAATGCACATGTATGCTTAGTATCAACTCAATGACAGTCAGTCCCTGTCCCAGACTGGATCAGTGTTCACATGTATGACCTCAACATTTAAACGCTTTTGTTGCAGGCATTGTGGGTTGGCTTGTTGCCATTTTGTCATTGTAGCTTTATGTCTTTAGAAAATGACAGGTGTTGTTTGGTAGTGTGCTTATGTACTCCACTGTCTGTCTAGACTATCAGTTAACCCTACAACCAGGTCCATGTATACATGTACCTGCTATATTTTGTTCAAGAATCTTCCATGTACCTAAATAACCATCAGAATTGTACAGCATATGCTTGCTTGCTTGGATGCTTTGGCTTTGATGGCAAACTGAGTCAATCACTATCAGGCAATACCAGAGTGTGTATTGTGGAGAAACTTGAGTTATCTTAGGGTTGTTAGTAGGCCCACATGTATTAGTGGTTCGTAGTTAAGGAATAAAAGAGATGTGACTCGGTCTTGAACGTTTGTTTAAGACCTTTTAAAAAAACGTTCAAGACCAAGTCACAACTCTTTTATTCCCATTCATAAATGCCCTGTTTATTAAAAAGCTTAATAGTGTTGGAAAATCTGTAAACTTTTCTGTAAATTTTCAAAACCTATCACATCCACAGGCTCAGTTTTAGCGGAAAGGGTCAAATTGCGAGCGACGCTCAAAGGCTGCATGTACGCATGCTAATAGATTATGCATTAAATACTGGTATGTATTGACTGCATGACGTGTAAATTAAGGCCAAGCCTAGGCTTGCGCACCACGCGTATGTTTAAACACTCCTTACCATGTTTAAATCACACGTTTAAACATGGCCACGTGATCTCCTCTCGACCAATCAGAATGGATAATGAATACTTAATCATTTCCATTGTAAAGATGCTATGAATGTATGGATAAAAGTGTTTTATTAAACTGAACTCATATGGATAATTACAATAATTGAACCAATTTGGCAACAATTCTTATTTTGTATGGAACTTTGTCAGTACTGACCTAAATATCTCTTGTGTACTAATTATAAGTAAACTGTAAAAAAGTCTTAAAGACATTGAATCGTCCAGCTACATACATTTATAAGTTAAGGATTTATTATGTCAACTATTGAAGGTTTCTTGGGGGTTCTAATTTTGAAATTTTGAACACTGGGCATTTATCACTGAAGTGCCTCGCTTTCACAAATTGACTGAGCCAGCAATGTGAAGGTGCCTGCACCAACTCCTGCTGCAAGAACACACGCCTGGAATGAGGTATTGCTGATATTCTCAGTATGTCTTCATTAGATGTCTGGATTCATGTCCTGAAGGACTATACTAAGGAATCCTGCTGCTTCAACCATTGCGGAATGAACCATTATAATCACTCATTAGTGCTGGATAGAGCAAGCCATAAGTGGCGTCGCGTGGAGGAGATATGTGATGGAGGTAGGGGGTTGTTGGAGCTTGTTAGAGGATCTGGTCTGGGTTTTGATTCAATTGGGACATGGTCATGACTTGTCAGACAGAGGGTTTATTATTGATGGGGATGTCATCCTTCAATATAAAAAGATTCTCAAGTTGTACAGGCTCTGTATTCATTATACGAGAGATTAAAATGCAAGTACAGTACATGTACAATGTAGAACAGGCCGTGTAGGTTTGTTTTGTTTTTATTCAAAGTTCTCAAATTCAACTTGAGTTGTTTAGTGGTAATCTGAAAAGTTTGCCATGCCCTTGTGCGGTATTATTTTTCAGAACTTTTGGAGCTTCTGGGGTTACCTTTTTCCTCTGAAAATATCAATGCCACAATGAAACCCTGACTTGACAGAGGAAAGACAACAAACATCAAAATAAGCACCAGAATTGGTGGTTCTTTTGTGAGAAAATATGACTATGCCCTCAACATAATTTGCAAAGCCTCGGCTGTATCTATGGCTGATAATCTTCCATGGTATGCTGGAATCTCAGAACCCTCAGACTTACCTACCATAGAGCCAAATACAATGATAAGCAATGGTACCATTCTGTTCATTCTTGTATGCCACATTTGTATATCAATGAGACAATGGTCTGGAATTGGGGATAGCACAATAACCCCAGAAAAAGGGACAGTACAAGCATGATTTCCAGTACCTTACTTTCCTCTTTGTATGGTTGAAACGAAGTGTAGGACAGTAGGTGCATGCCTGGGCATGTTACACAATGGAATGTCTGGGTGAATATACTGTACATGTCAGCTGTTAGACTGACTGTAAAAACAAGAAGAAGCTTGGAAGTTGTTCCGGGTGATGTCCATCGTAGGCTAGTCCAGAAAAAAAAATGGTGTGTATACATGCATCCGACTTGAGTGGTAAAGGTTTTTGTTCACAAATTACAAGCTCTGCTACTTTAGATAAATAGTTATTGGAGTACAATGAACATAAGAAAACTAGTTATTAGTATAAGGAATTGGCGTTAGCAATGGTCTTGGAAAGTGTACATTATTATTTAAGAAACATGAAAAAAATAAACTTTAAAAATCTAGTAGTTCTTCACACATATAGGTAAACATTTTGTAATTGTTAGTTGTTAAGTTTTTGTTCTTTGTAATCTTTGTAAACAAAGTACTATCCCATTAAAACACATTTTCCCCAAAGATTTTTTAGACAGAAATGTTTGCGTAGACCATTGCATATATTAAAAAAACATCTGAAAACAGTATTTGTCAGACAGTGTAGTCCACAAAGGAACTGTTCAATATCTACTCAAAGTGGAAATTGTCTCACATTTTCTTCTGTCAACAAGAAGATGACAATTAAGAAGTTAAGCTCTTCGTTTGAAAGGGAATGGATCCCACTTCAAAGGTAAAATGACAATGCATTGATTTTGTGCAGATTTTTTGAATTGACAATCGGGCCAACAGCATCTATTATCGTCATCGTCAGTCGTCATTATTGAGATGTTGAACTGTCGGACAGTGCCCTGGGCTTTTAGTACTGTACTGCAGTTTGTAAACAGGTACATCTTTCATCTTTTATGGAACCTGATTAAAGAGGCTGCAGTTTCAACATGTTCACCACATGCCTAAATCAATGTTGCTGTTGCAAAGCACAAAACTACAACAAGTGTTCAAAGCAATTTTCTTTTTCAACAATGGGAAAGTGTACAATTTTTGTATAATAAGATTTAAAACAAATACGTATAGCTTGTGTTGGTGTAAATGTAACAGAAACATCATAGGTAGGAGTAAATTAATATGATTCCAAAAGCAAGAATTACAATACATTATTGGGGAGTGAGTTTCTTAGCCAACTCCCAATGTGGAGAATAACTCATATATTGTAACCAAGCTCAATTTATGTTTAAGTTGAACAGTCGAAAGTTAAAATTGATTGCCCATGTATTATTTGTTTTAAACCACAGACAATCCAGCTTAAAGCTTGTTACACTTCAGTGGCTCCTTATTTGATTGTTAAAGTGAAAGTGGAAATTAGAAAGTAAACTTAAGAAATGTCGCAAAATAGTCTTAAACTCCTTAAACTTGTTAAACAGAAAAAGAATGACTAAAATGATCTTAAACAAAATAGCCAAATTTTGTACTATGAAAAACTAAATTTCATAGGCACTACAAACAAGAAATTCTAGTTTGATAAGAGTTTCAAAACTCTATGTAAATTTGGAAGCCTGAAGATAAAAATCAACAACTTTTTGCAGAAATTTGTTGGGAAAACCTGTTTACATGTAAGAGCAGTGGAGGCCAGGCAAAGTAAGACAAAGCAGGGCACTCAGGCCGATTAATACTGCATTAGATGCATGATCCAAACACATGCAGTCCATTGCACATGAATTTTGGGGAGAAAGTGGCAGTGAAGATGTGGATGTGTACATACTGAGTATAAAATGGACATGACTACCGTAGAGAATTTAGAGCACGGTCAAAGAGACTGTGCAAGTATCAACATGTTCAAACCTTTGGACCTGTTAAAGTGTGTGATTTACAATGTACTTTTGTTCACACATTAGCAATATACAGTTCATATATGCACGCGAATTGTCACAAATCGAGTACAAATCGTCACGCGTACCACGAAGTGACCTATCTCGTTCACAGCCCCCCCCCCCCCCAACGTGTTTGGAGAAAAACGTGTTTGGAGAAAATCGCGATTGAAGTTGCACTATTTTTCAAATTGCTGTTTTGGAGTGTGCTTACTATTTTTGTTTTTGTTTTTTAGATGAAAATAAAGCTGAATACTTCATTCCTGCAACTATTTCAATTAGTAATTAATTCCTAAACACATAGGTCACTTCGTGAAAATGAAAAACGAGTATTGCCCGCAGAGCGCTGTGTACAAAGACATTGCATATTGAGACCTATCGCGATAGCTCACTTTGTGAAAAATACTACGCTTCCAGATAGGTCACTCCGTGAAAATGCAAAATGTCACACACGCGCACCTGAACTGTGTCATAGCGCTTTGTATATCATTGGTGAAGTGGCGCATCGAGACAGGTCATTTCATAGAAATACAAAAGACAAATCAAGTGATAGGTCATTTTTACTAATTAGTGTAATTACGAAACTATTACGTATTATGTATTCAAACTTGCTAAAATTTTTAACAGTAATGAGTATATTAATAATCTGTAGAAATAAATATATTATTTTTGACAGATAGGTCACTTCGTGGTACGCGTGACGAAATACACAAACAAGCACATTTAATACATGCGCATGAGGTTCCTAAATATGTTTAAATACGAGGGAGACTTGCACAGTGTTCTATTGACCCTTTACACAACGCAGATCACATTTCCACCATTTTGGGAGTCAATTCGTTTGTGTACACTTTGACTCTCAACATGGTGGACATGACCAATGACTGGCGCGTGTAGGTGTGATGTGCATTGTGAAATGTGTCAGCATTGGCTGTGAATAGGGTTGTTTTGGCCAGGGGTACATCAACTATGTAGTAAGGGGGCAATGGATGTTGCACAAATCTTTGAAGCACATTTTCTTTGCACAATACTTGGCCTAAGTATATCTATATGTAGCTTTCCATTTCACGTGTACATCAGAGTGTGGTGGTCTTTTAAGAACGACATAGAAATTTATTATTTGATTGAAGAATAGTTTTACAACTTTGTGGATGTAAATCAGTCATTCAGAATAAAAGGTACCTTTGAAAAGTTTGTCAAATACATATGTACTATGAACCTTGAACCTCAAGGTCATCCAAGAGTAATTCTGTATTTGATGACGTGTTTTTAACTCTTTCAGTGGCCGCATTTTTTTTAAAGCATTTTGAACCTAAGGTGCTCAGCTTTTTAAGGCTTTTTCTAAATTCTGTATTAAAAAAAAATTTAAAAAGAAAGTAATTTTTGCTGCTTTGTGTTGCCTTGGTACATCCCATAGTTAATAGTAATTCTTGAGTGATAATGCCCTCTCGTAATAACATGTACAGTATATTATAGGTCGTACAATAAGATTGATGTCACTTTTTGAGTACATAAAAACGATGATACATGTATGATAATAGCACTTTGGAAATACATAAAATAGGTCGTACATGAAAGACCTTGGCTCTGAAAGAGTTAACAAACTGTGTACCAATCATGCCATCGATTTGAGCCATACACACTACGTAGGATTTTTGGAATCATGTTTATTTCCAACAGACCAAAACGTTAAGATCTCACTAGCTCAAGTACACTAGCCATCATTATAGGTCAACCTGGTTTTGATAGCTGAACACTGCACCTGATGTTTTAAGTACAAAGCTGCATGCTGGAAGCCAGGAGAAGTCATTGAAAACTCCTGAGCTGGGAGAGCATTGATCTAAAACATCTGCTTCATTTGAGGCATTACTTTGTTCTTCCAGTATATAGGTCAAATTAAACTAGTATTTCAGTATTAAAAAATAAAAACTTGGGGTGGGTGGGTCAAAACAGTTTGAAAAATGATCACAATTATATCCTTTAACATTGACTACTCTGATTGCCTAAGTATTACATACAATTTGTATAAATTGCTCTGGTTACCATTCAAAGCTTTTTTGACCCAATCTCTTTTTGTAACCTGGTCAAAATATTTGTGAAAATTGAATTGGTTTTAAAAAGGAATACATTCATTTCAATCCCATCACATTTTAAAAACATCACATCATTACCTGTTTTAATGAGCTTCATTAATAAAGGTGCACCCAGTTTTGTTTGAAATTGTTTACACTATTTTTTTTTCCATTTGGTTTCGTTCATACCAGTAAAAAACTTTATACAAAATATAATTTAAGATAACAGTTTTTAATTTCTTGTCTAATGATTATTATCAGTGCTATATATCAATGATAATGCACAAGATAAAGGGGAGGCTCAAAACTTTCAGTTCTGCCATCTCTAGGTGTAACCTGAGAGGACAGCCCACTACTACTGCTGGTGCTGCTACTGCTGCTGGTGCTGGTGCTGGTGCTGGTGCTGTTGCTGGTGCTGTTGCTGTTGCTGTTGCTGTTGCTGTTGCTGTTGCTGGTGCTGCTGCTGGTGCTGCTGCTGGTGCTGCTGCTGCTGCTGCTGCTGCTGCTGGTGCTGCTGCTGCTGCTGCTGCTGGTGCTGCTGCTGCTGCTGGTGTTGCTGCTGGTGCTGCTGGTGGTGGTGCTGCTGCTGCTGCTGCTGCTTGTGGTGCTGCTGCTGCTGGTGGTGCTGCTGCTGGTGCTGCTGCTGGTGCTGCTGCTGGTGCTGCTGCTGCTGCTGGTGCTGCTGCTGCTGCTGCTGCTGGTGGTGCTGTTGCTGCTGCTGCTGGTGCTGCTGGTGCTGGTGCTGCAGTGGCGGTGGCAGATACAGATATATTAACCATTCCTCAATTTTTCTTACAATCTCAATCTGCTTAAAGAGTACAAGGAGATTGATTGGTAAGCATTGTACATTGTTGAGTGTCTTGCTCAACAACACATGGCAGGCCACTCAGGAATTGGAACCCTTCTTCTTATTGAGTCAGGTGTATCATTCTTTACTAAATGTTCATGTAGCCTAACATTTTATTCTCTACCCCTTTGAATTTTTCTTCAGGTCAAGAGAAAGTGTTCAAGTGTCTTGGGTTGGACATTCTTGATAACGCCTTTGAGGGATACAATGCCTGTATCTTTGCCTATGGACAAACAGGTAGGAAATCACTGTACATTGTATATGTGCACATAATGTGCTCATAATGTGCTCATGGTGTACCATGGAACCAATTTGTAAAACCTACAGACCCTGTGTTTTTATTTTATGTTTAGACCTAATCTTCTCTCAAGAGAAAGTACTGTACAATACAGTGTTTCCCATGCCAAGTCAAATGTGAAGTGGCCAAGAGAAAGTACTGTACAATACAGTGTTTCCCATGCCAAGTCAAATGTCAAGTGGCCAATAGTCTTTACTTGCAGCGACATCTTGCTCTTTTATACTTCACTTATATCATTCATTCTTCACTGCATTCCGTATGAACTTCATTCAGACAGGCCATACAAAAATGAACTCCCAGCAGTCTTGCATGATAAGTTTGTCATACAAGCAAACACCATCAGCATTGCGTCTGTGCTGCCTAAAGCCATGTGGGTAGGATTGAGAACATGTGCACATCATGCGATACCAATTGTCATTGTTTCAAGTTGAACATTGGAAATTAAGTTTTCATTTCCCATCTCATAACCTCCAAATACGAGGGGAAACACTGCAGTACATACACTGTACGTGATACATCAAGCTATGTGTAATATTATACTGAATTAGGTTGGAGGCTCTCAATCCATGTAAATTTAGATCTCTCATTTGGTACTTTAAGTTAACTCAACTTGAACTGAAGCAAACTGTCTTCTCTTACTTGGTGTGAGGCCTACCTGCTGTCCATGTGCAGTGTACATTCTATACAGACGGCTTCCTGCAAACTAAGGCTTGGGCAATCAGACAATCAACCACCAAACTAATACCTGCTTCCCTTAGGCCCAAAATGTAATAATGACAAAAGCGGAATATAAAGTATTCTGCTTAAAGGGAGGGTATACCTTTGGTAACTACTCCAGAAATGAATGACTATAAAAACTTACTTGGTAAGAAGCACTGCAGCTGTTGGTAATGTATAACATTTGGAGAAACAATTCCCAAAGGAATGTGGTTTTAGAGAGGGAATAAAAAAACAAATTCAATCTGAGAAATGTTTCTGCATGAAATGTTTCTCATATTGTGTATTCCATTTGCAGATTATTCTTTTGCGTAGACATAATTAGTTTTATTGTTTGTATCTACATTTATATAGAATTAAAACAATCAAACGGTTCCAAAAACCAAAGTTATACTTTGCCTAAGTCAATCTACATGAATAGTCTCAACCACCAAGATGTTCATTTTCAATGAGAGGTTTGATCACTGATGACAATTTATGAAGTTACATGTGAGAGATTTTGTGTCTGTGACTCTGCGTGTATTGGTGAACCCTGTTGATTAATTTTGGTATCCCTGGCATCGATTCAACAACACTGAGTGTTGTAACTTTATCCAAGGGACTGTTTCACTCACTCCTTAACTTGGTAACTCTTATTGGTTGGGTATGGGGGGATCAAATCAGGAAGGCCATGGGCGTTGCACACCTGGTAGAGTGTTATTCCTTAACCTTTTTGTTTCAAATCTCATAGCTTTACCTCTTATTGGTCATGGCCCAAGCTGTAAACAAATGAAAACAATATATGCAAATCTGGCCAACACCAATATGCCATCACTAGAGAAGAGCAATGTCTAACATAACATTGAATGTTGAACACAATGCTGAATTGCTTCAAATGACATTGAATAGAAGGGAAAGCCAACTGATATCTGATGTTTTGAAACTCTTTAGTTAACTATCAACTTACTCAAAAGATGCACATTTTGAGTGGACCTCCTGATTTCCATATGGTAGAGCATGATGAACAGGTGCACTGCAGATACAAAAAACACAAAGAATCTTGCACAGGAGACCAGCCCTTGATATGAACAATTGAAAAGGACCACAAAAGCTTAGCTTTACTATCGAGTAATACACCACAAGGGAAACGTAACTTTTAATTCAATTTTGTGTTTAACAAAGAAAAATGTACTGATACGTAAATTGAACTTGCGACCTCCGAATTAACTTGCTGGCGCTTTGCAAACTGAGCTATCTAGCCCTAATTGTGGCATCTCCCTATTTTGTCCATAACTTTGTTAAGCGTTGCCAAAACAGGGAGACCGCCAATGTTAGTCAAATTTCACGAGCAATGTTATTGAACTCCTCTCCGTCAAATGAAATTGAATTAAAGTGAATTGAGCCTGGAAACTCAAGAAGGATTTGACACTCCACATGGACACACAACCTTAATAATGATGCCATGATGATGTCATCAGGTTTTGAGTGATAACAATTCAAAGCTTACTATTTCAAAACATCATAACCCCTGAACGCCACTCTGGATTTTTAACAATCTATAACATGTTGTTATCCAAATCTTAAACAATATTTAAACATTCAATTAATGATTTGATAGAAAATGAATTTTGTTTTGGTGTCATGATGACATCATCATCAGGTGTCAAATAACATTAGTTAAAAGCTAGGTATTTTAAGAAATCATATCTCTTGAACTGATAAAGCTATTTAAAAAAATAGATTTGTTATTTTCATCCTGTCTCATCCCTGGTATGAAAGGGCTTTAAGAGAGGTTTTTGCATTTCTCTCCCCTCTGTCTCAAGGTTCAGGAAAGTCATTTACCATGATGGGAACGGAAGATAACAAGGGGGTCATCCCAAGGTTATGTGACACACTGTTTGAGAGGATATCCCATCATGCATGCGACCAGTCCCTCTCATTCAAGGTGGAGGTTTCTTACATGGAGATATACAATGAAAAAGTGAGAGATCTGTTGGATCCCAAGGGGTAAGTTTCTAGTCTATTTTGGTTGGGGATGAATTTTGAGTTGTTTTTTTTTAAAGGAACTCCAAAACAGAAACAAACATGACACAATCTTCATGATAAACCAGGAAGATGCCTCTTATGAAAAAAATACATGTTTAGGATTAAGTAGTTCTTTCTTAAAAATTGTTGTTTTTGTTTTTAGGAAGCAAAACTTGCGAGTACGAGAACATAAAATCTATGGACCATATGTGGACGGTTTATCAACTTTAGCAGTTTCATCTTTTGAAGTAAGTAGTATATATTTGAGGCAAAAAAGGTTGTAGATTATTTACATTATTTCCAGCTGAGAGGTTTTTAAATTTTACTTTTAAATTGTTTGAAGATGCAAAGAAGTTTCTAAAAAATTAATTAGTCGCTAACTTTTTAAAATGTTATTTCTTTGTTAATAAAACATTGCCCAACACAAGATGAGGGCGACAGGGAAATAAAGAACATTTAAAGGGAGAGAAGATATTGGTTCAAGTTTTTCTTAATCTGGAACACATTGTAAGATGGTAGAAAGCAAGATAGAGAATATCTCATTATACTGGCCTTTGGAACAGACACAATGAAGGGATGGGAAGATGTGTCCACAAGAAGGACAATGAGTCGAAGACCTGCTGCGCTCATTCCATGAACGTACAAGGAGAACATGCTCAGAGGAAAGGCAGAACGTCTAATAGAAAATGCTTCTGTTGTGGATGTTAAAATCAACAAAGACCACTATATTGGCAAATGGATGCTTAGCAAGAGCTGCGTATCAATATTTTGGGGAATTGCATCAAATGCAGAAAATGTGAATGCTATGCCAACGACAAGTGTTTTTTCACAAACATTGAGAGTTTACATGTGTGTGTTGGATAATGCTGGTACCATAGCATAGCAACTTCAATATTTGTATTTTCTCTACAAATCCAATTGTACTGTGTTGCACCAATTTGATGGAAGAATAAAAATAAACTTATTATTTATCCACTGGAATAGCTAAATGTCAAATAATCATATCCATACTACTGATTTATTTGCAAGGGTAAGAGATTAGTTTGGTTGAAAGAAAGTAAATTCACCCCCAAATTACCATTTCTTTTCTTTAACCAACTTACCCTAAAGCCTTTGACGGGTAGTTGACAGTTATACAAAATATATGAGGCATGTGCAACTTGCCAGATTAGTGTAAAAGATCAGATGGACAAATCCTATGCAGATTCTATTACAATTTGCTTGCTTAGTTTAATCCTCTTCTCCCATCCGCTGTCAAATCAAATAAATGACTCCTAACTAATTGTACAGTAAAACAAGAATGAAGGAGGTGTAGCCATGGAGTTAGTCTAGCAGTAAATCCAGCCATAAATCCTAAACCTTAAGGCACTTGGTCTGGAATCTTCTCTCTGATCCAGTTTATAGTAGTAACTTGCAGCATCTGGTGCAACTCAACACCCACAACCTCTGAAAACTCTGCTAGATAGTGTTTTGACAGGGCAAATGGTTGGTTTGCTTACTTGGAATTTAATCCTTGTAGGGCAAGGGCAATTTTTGAGACAAGGCAAGGTTCATTCATAATATCAGAAAGTCCCATGAACATTTTTATACTAGCCACTAAGGCCAAGATTAGGGTGAAGGGGGCAATTGTTCATGTGTCTGCCATGAAACTCCAGGCCTTGGCTGTACTATGCAGTTTTAGTTTTAACAATTTCAGGCAAAGTGAAGTGTTTAAGAATAGTTACAATTTCATAATACCTATAGTGAGTTGTTTTTCTTCATTGGGTTCATTATGTAAAATGTACAAAATGAAGCTACATGTATTGGTTCATAATCAGCACTGTTAATACTCAAATTGGTGCTTTCAGACCATTCACAGCTCAGGATTCTTGCACGTACAAGTATTAGTATACATCTACATATTTTACTCTATGTTTCAATTTCAATTGACAAATTTCAATTTTTGACATGTTTAATTTTGTCATGAGCTTCCAGCAGTGTAATTCTGAATGATAGACAAGGTCATGATCAGTAAAAGACAATGTGAATTGGCCATAATCAACTCTAATCACGCACATGTCATATTATCATCAGAAATTACAGGAATTTACACACATCTTCCTGTTTCACTTTTCAAAGTTTCTGCAAGCCAAAAGGAGAAGAGTTAGAAAGAAGATAGACATTCGTTGTGTTAATCTTAAACCTTAAATACATGAATGTGTAAAGCTTACACAAGCATACATTGAGCAGAAAGACTCCAGCAATTTTGAGCTCCCAGGCTCCGGAATAGTGGACAAACCCAGCAAGTCTCTGCAAAGCTTGCAGGCTCTGGAATAGTCCAGGCATCTCTGCAAAGCTTGCAGGCTCTGGAATAGTCCAGGCATCTCTGCAAAGCTTGCAGGCTCTGGAATAGTCCAGGCATCTCTGCAAAGCTTGCAGGCTCTGGAATAGTCCAGGCATCTCTGCAAAGCTTGCAGGCTCTGGAATAGTCCAGGCATCTCTGCAAAGCTTGCAGGCTCTGGAATAGTCCAAGCATCTCTGCAAAGCTTGCAGGCTCTGGAATAGTCCAGGCATCTCTGCAAAGCTTGCAGGCTCTGGAATAGTCCAGGCATCTCTGCAAAGCTTGCAGGCTCTGGAATAGTCCAGGCATCTCTGCAAAGCTTGCAGGCTCTGGAATAGTCCAAGCATCTCTGCAAAGCTTGCAGGCTCTGGAATAGTCCAAGCATCTCTGCAAAGCTTGCAGGCTCTGGAATAGTCCAGGCATCTCTGCAAAGCTTGCAGGCTCTGGAATAGTCCAGGCATCTCTGCAAAGCTTGCAGGCTCTGGAATAGTCCAAGCATCTCTGCAAAGCTTGCAGGCTCTGGAATAGTCCAAGCATCTCTGCAAAGCTTGCAGGCTCTGGAATAGTCCAGGCATCTCTGCAAAGCTTGCAGGCTCTGGAATAGTCCAGGCATCTCTGCAAAGCTTGCAGGCTCTGGAATAGTCCAAGCATCTCTGCAAAGCTTGCAGGCTCTGGAATAGTCCAAGCATCTCTGCAAAGCTTGCAGGCTCTGGAATAGTCCAGGCATCTCTGCAAAGCTTGCAGGCTCTGGAATAGTCCAGGCATCTCTGCAAAGCTTGCAGGCTCTGGAATAGTCCAAGCATCTCTGCAAAGCTTGCAGGCTCTGGAATAGTCCAGGCATCTCTGCAAAGCTTGCAGGCTCTGGAATAGTCTAAGCATCTCTGCAAAGCTTGCAGGCTCTGGAATAGTCCAGGCATCTCTGCAAAGCTTGCAGGCTCTGGAATAGTCCAGGCATCTCTGCAAAGCTTGCAGGCTCTGGAATAGTCCAGGCATCTCTGCAAAGCTTGCAGGCTCTGGAATAGTCCAAGCATCTCTGCAAAGCTTGCAGGCTCTGGAATAGTCCAAGCATCTCTGCAAAGCTTGCAGGCTCTGGAATAGTCCAGGCATCTCTGCAAAGCTTGCAGGCTCTGGAATAGTCCAGGCATCTCTGCAAAGCTTGCAGGCTCTGGAATAGTCCAAGCATCTCTGCAAAGCTTGCAGGCTCTGGAATAGTCCAAGCATCTCTGCAAAGCTTGCAGGCTCTGGAATAGTCCAGGCATCTCTGCAAAGCTTGCAGGCTCTGGAATAGTCCAAGCATCTCTGCAAAGCTTGCAGGCTCTGGAATAGTCCAGGCATCTCTGCAAAGCTTGCAGGCTCTGGAATAGTCCAAGCATCTCTGCAAAGCTTGCAGGCTCTGGAATAGTCCAAGCATCTCTGCAAAGCTTGCAGGCTCTGGAATAGTCCAAGCATCTCTGCAAAGCTTGCAGGCTCTGGAATAGTCCAAGCATCTCTGCAAAGCTTGCAGGCTCTGGAATAGTCCAAGCATCTCTGCAAAGCTTGCAGGCTCTGGAATAGTCCAGGCATCTCTGCAAAGCTTGCAGGCTCTGGAATAGTCCAAGCATCTCTGCAAAGCTTGCAGGCTCTGGAATAGTCCAAGCATCTCTGCAAAGCTTGCAGGCTCTGGAATAGTCCAGGCATCTCTGCAAAGCTTGCAGGCTCTGGAATAGTCCAAGCATCTCTGCAAAGCTTGCAGGCTCTGGAATAGTCCAGGCATCTCTGCAAAGCTTGCAGGCTCTGGAATAGTCCAGGCATCTCTGCAAAGCTTGCAGGCTCTGGAATAGTCCAAGCATCTCTGCAAAGCTTGCAGGCTCTGGAATAGTCCAGGCATCTCTGCAAAGCTTGCAGGCTCTGGAATAGTCCAGGCATCTCTGCAAAGCTTGCAGGCTCTGGAATAGTCCAAGCATCTCTGCAAAGCTTGCAGGCTCTGGAATAGTCCAGGCATCTCTGCAAAGCTTGCAGGCTCTGGAATAGTCCAGGCATCTCTGCAAAGCTTGCAGGCTCTGGAATAGTCCAAGCATCTCTGCAAAGCTTGCAGGCTCTGGAATAGTCCAGGCATCTCTGCAAAGCTTGCAGGCTCTGGAATAGTCCAGGCATCTCTGCAAAGCTTGCAGGCTCTGGAATAGTCCAAGCATCTCTGCAAAGCTTGCAGGCTCTGGAATAGTCCAAGCATCTCTGCAAAGCTTGCAGGCTCTGGAATAGTCCAAGCATCTCTGCAAAGCTTGCAGGCTCTGGAATAGTCCAAGCATCTCTGCAAAGCTTGCAGGCTCTGGAATAGTCCAGGCATCTCTGCAAAGCTTGCAGGCTCTGGAATAGTCTAAGCATCTCTGCAAAGCTTGCAGGCTCTGGAATAGTCTAAGCATCTCTGCAAAGCTTGCAGGCTCTGGAATAGTCCAGGCATCTCTGCAAAGCTTGCAGGCTCTGGAATAGTCCAAGCATCTCTGCAAAGCTTGCAGGCTCTGGAATAGTCCAAGCATCTCTGCAAAGCTTGCAGGCTCTGGAATAGTCCAGGCATCTCTGCAAAGCTTGCAGGCTCTGGAATAGTCCAAGCATCTCTGCAAAGCTTGCAGGCTCTGGAATAGTCCAGGCATCTCTGCAAAGCTTGCAGGCTCTGGAACAGTCCAAGCATCTCTGCAAAGCTTGAGGGCTCTTACACACACACACACACACACACCCTTACATATGGCAGTTACGGGGTACTTCCATTGTTGTTCTATTATTCCCTTTTCTGAAGAAATCCTCTGTGGGGTACCACTTGAACAAAGAAAACCTTGTGGGGTAGCATTGTTCTATTGTTAAAAATACCCCATAAGTTGGCGTGTGTAAGGGCACACAAGTGTGTAAACACCTCCAATCGGGGACCTCCTATTGTCCCTCTTTTGTTTGGACTCTAACTTTTTGGCAACAGCTCCCATTGGTTTTGTACACAATTTCTAACTGGGGACCTTTACCCAACCGGGGACCCTATTGTCCTCTTTTGTTATAGGTCCCCGGTTTGAATGTGAAAACAAACTCACACACACAAGTGTGTAAACACCTCCAATCGGGGACCTCCTATTGTCCCTCTTTTGTTTGGACTTTTTGGCAACAGCTCCCATTTGTAAGATCTATTTTTCATGTTTATACTTTTGGGTGAAAGAAAAGCAAATTATGATAGCCAAAATGGTTGTCTTAAGACACAAGAAATCATGACTTGCATAACTAGGATTCAAACTTACATCCTGATAATTTAGCCAGCACAATTTGAGTCCGGTGGGCTCAATCACTCAGCTCAATCACTCAACATTCAACGTCCAACCTCTTTGTTTTCTATATAGAACATAGATGCCTTGATGTCAGAAGGAAACAAATCCAGAACAGTGGCTGCAACTAATATGAACTCAGAAAGCAGTCGATCTCATGCCGTCTTCAACATAACGGTCACACAGACACTGACAGATATAGAGTCAGATGTAAGTATACAACCCCCACTCCCCAACCCCCACTCCCTACCAGCACCACATGTATTAAATGAACATTTGACAATTTTATCATTCAAACACTACACCCCTTTTTAGCATAGCTTGTCACACATTATGAAATGTTGGGTTTATATGAAAAAGTCAGGTGTAGTTATGGTTTGACCATTGTTCAATGTTTCTTGTACCTTGTTGGTGGAGTCTACATATCTTCAGCTTTAGTTGATCTATTATAATGCCCATTAGAGATTTAATTGAAGCCCTACAAGCTTTCCTTTCTATTCAATGCTGAATGTTAGTTTTGACGTTTGAGATTGAGATTGATATCGGTCCACATCTACTTCTAGTAAATGAGTATAATATTCACTCTGATTCAAACAGCAATGTTCAGTTTGGTTTGTTTCCTGAAATCTTTAGCCAGATGTTCTTTTCGATGTAGCTAAATGTTGTTTTTAGTATTTGTTGAAGCAGTGTACTGTACATGTAGTTATGTAGTCCTTATTTCTTAAATACATTGACAATTGGAGACGATATCAAATAATAAATTAAGTTTTTTACAAACTGCACTCAAATATTTTAGAAGATTTAGCAACAATAGTTATTGTTTTCCCTGTTTTTATGTTTCACCTTTTAAGGGGAATACAGAAACCAGTCTGTATTAAACATGTTAAACAAGACATCAATTGTGTGTTAACGGTTAACGCCATCTCCTTACACAATTCTACATTGTCTGTATTAAACATGTTAAACAAGACATCAATTGTGTGTTAACACGGTTAACGCCATCTCCTTGCACAATTCTACATTGTCTGTATTAAACATGTTAAACAAGACATCAATTGTGTGTTAACACGGTTAACGCCATCTCCTTGCACAATTCTACATTGTCTGTATTAAACATGTTAAACAAGACATCAATTGTGTGTTAACGGTTAACGCCATCTCCTTGCACAATTCTACATTGTCTGTATTAAACATGTTAAACAAGACATCAATTGTGTGTTAACGGTTAACGCCATCTCCTTGCACAATTCTACATTGTCTGTATTAAACATGTTAAACAAGACATCAATTGTGTGTTAACACGGTTAACGCCATCTCCTTGCACAATTCTACATTGTCTGTATTAAACATGTTAAACAAGACATCAATTGTGTGTTAACGGTTAACACCATCTCTTGCACAATTCTACATTGTATTAAACATGTTAAACAAGACATCAATTGTGTGTTAACGGTTAACGCCATCTCCTTACACAATTCTACATTGTCTGTATTAAACATGTTAAACAAGACATCAATTGTGTGTTAACACGGTTAACGCCATCTCCTTGCACAATTCTACATTGTCTGTATTAAACATGTTAAACAAGACATCAATTGTGTGTTAACACGGTTAACGCCATCTCCTTGCACAATTCTACATTGTCTGTATTAAACATGTTAAACAAGACATCAATTGTGTGTTAACGGTTAACGCCATCTCCTTACACAATTCTACATTGTCTGTATTAAACATGTTAAACAAGACATCAATTGTGTGTTAACACGGTTAACGCCATCTCCTTGCACAATTCTACATTGTCCGTATTAAACATGTTAAACAAGACATCAATTGTGTGTTAACACGGTTAACGCCATCTCCTTGCACAATTCTACATTGTCTGTATTAAACATGTTAAACAAGACATCAATTGTGTGTTAACGGTTAACGCCATCTCCTTGCACAATTCTACATTGTCCGTATTAAACATGTTAAACAAGACATCAATTGTGTGTTAACACGGTTAACGCCATCTCCTTGCACAATTCTACATTGTCTGTATTAAACATGTTAAACAAGACATCAATTGTGTGTTAACACGGTTAACGCCATCTCCTTGCACAATTCTACATTGTCTGTATTAAACATGTTAAACAAGACATCAATTGTGTGCAGTCCTTCTGATTTGAGGCGTGCGATCGCACCCGCACGCCATCGCACGCCTAAAAGCTTCCTCAGGCGTGCGAAAAATCACACGCCTGATCCCTCCATAACGCACGCCTTGGCAAACATTTACAGCGTCATCATACTTCATAATTTGTAAATTAAAATAACGTTGTAAAATTAATTGTTTATTTTTTTCAAAATCCTTCAAAATTCTGGCGATAAAGTCCCTAGTCTTGATATTTACTAGCCGCGATTGTTCATTTCAGTCAACGAACGTTAAAACACGCATGCACATTGTTAGTCTGGCTCTCTCCTCCATGTTCCATACCACAATACGTAGGCGAGTAGGGAAACACACAACTCGATTTTCCAGGGGTTAGAAGACGCGCGGTGGAGTCTAATCGCGACCTCCTTCCGGTGATATATTATACAAAATGTTAACCTCGTACTCATAAACACATTGCTCTCGCCGCACAATTTTCCCTAATGTGGGCCGATCGTTCGACCGATCGTTCAATGGAAAATGTATTGCAAAAGAAGCTTTAAATAAGCGATCCTTTATTTACGAATCCATTAAAAATGATTGTTGATGAAAAAAGTATTATTTTGTAGGTAAAATAGACCCCCATGGTATTATTAAGGGCAGAAATTAGGGGATAAGATCGTTCAAAAACGCAAGTTTGTGAATTTCACTTCCATTTTTTATTTTTTTTAATTTTATTTATTTATTTTTTTTAGCTTTGACAATTGTATGCACTTTTGAGTGTTTAGATAAATAAGTGTATGGGAGATTTTGTTGATAAAGTGTCCAGTGTACAACCAATTCTACCTTCACAAGATCCCTTGCCATGTCGTTTTAAGTACATCACTACCCGCTGTTTAGTTTTAAGAAAACCGACTTTAAATTGACCAGCCAGTACCACAAAAATCACACGCCTAGAAGAATCCAGGTGTGCTTTTTTCACACACCTGGAATTTTCAAATCAGAAGGACTGGTGTGTTAACACGGTTAACGCCATCTCCTTGCACAATTCTACATTGTCTGTATTAAACATGTTAAACAAGACATCAATTGTGTGTTAACGGTTAACGCCATCTCCTTACACAATTCTACATTGTCCGTATTAAACATGTTAAACAAGACATCAATTGTGTGTTAACACGGTTAACACCATCTCCTTACACAATTCTACATTGTCTGTATTAAACATGTTAAACAAGACATCAATTGTGTGTTAACGGTTAACGCCATCTCCTTGCACAATTCTACATTGTCTGTATTAAACATGTTAAACAAGACATCAATTGTGTGTTAACACGGTTAACGCCATCTCCTTACACAATTCTACATTGTCCGTATTAAACATGTTAAACAAGACATCAATTGTGTGTTAACACGGTTAACGCCATCTCCTTGCACAATTCTACATTGTCTGTTTCTTCTTTATATTCTCCACCTCACCTCCCTATATTAGGAAAATGGAACTGTCTACTCATTTAGACATTCATCATCTTCAACCATTTGGAGGGTCACTACATTGGTTTGTCAGAGGGTAGATTATTGGTTTGATTGTGTCCCATGATCCCATGATCCCATGATGCATATTTGATGTCTTCATGTTGATAAACTTTTCTTCTGTTATTAGGTGTCTGGGCATGAGCCAAGCAGCACTTATTATCGTTGAGGTTTAAGGTTTTCTGGCTTCAGCTGAACACCTATTGAGGTTTTCCCATTTTTTTTCAGTGTTAAGACTGCTGTGTGAAAATATTGTTTTTCTTTCTTATCCTCAACTCTCCTCTAAAGCATAACTCTGAATTGAAACTGATTTGAACCTTCAACGTCCACAGACAATTGAACCTCAACATGGAGAGGGCCTTTGTGTTGAACAGTGATGTCACGATGATGTCATCAGATGTCAAATTTATATTAACAATTCTAACTTGTGAACTACACAATGGAATTTTACAATCTACACTTCCTCTTAGAAATCTTCAAAGCTGAATAAATGTTGCGTTGTTTTGATCCCAATTTGAGCTTGTCTTCTGTTGCAAACAGGAAGTTGAATTGAGAAAGTATTTAAAATTCTTCATTTTAGCTGTGTATAGCCAATATGAACGAGAATTTGGACATGGTATCTGTGTATGAAGTGCCAATTGACTCTTTGCCTGAGAACATGTGTAAGGCAACATCAAAATAATGCTCATCCTGAAAAGGAAGTTATGGTAAAGGCCTACGGTTTGGATATCACAAAAACTGAATTGTTAGTATTTTTTTTATAGATTGAATACATTTGGTTAAATCCGAGTCTGGAAGACACATTTGATTTCTTCTGTACATAAGCCATAGGTACATACCAGCAGTGTCTATTGATATGACCTGTGGTCACAGGTTGGAAGGCTCTGAAGCTACATGTACATTGAGCTTTGATATGACCTGTGGTCACAGGTTGGAAGGCTCTGAAGCTACATGTACATTGAGCTTTGATATGACCTGTGGTCACAGGTTGGAAGGCTCTGAAGCTACATGTACATTGAGCTGTGGAAGCCATTTGCATGAACTTGTCAAACAGAAAACTTCTGCATGTTTTGAGAGATGCTTTAACCAACTTATATCTTTAAAACAGTTAAAAATATACATGTGTTATAACCTTTTTATTTATTTTTTATTTCCTAGATATTCACAGTTATGCAGATAATAACTTGCCAGAAGCTGTAATTTCCATAGTTAAATCATTTACAAAAACATGTAGAATGCAAAACCCTTGTTCTTCCATTATGTGCTTCTTCATATTGGTTCAATTCCTTCTCATGATGCTGGTTGTTACCATAGCAACTTTGCAGAACTGATCAATTAGACTGACTGAGTGTTTAAATATCTTCAGTGAGGGTTAGGCTTGTCATACAGTCATTCAGTTGACAACTACAAGTTTGTTTTCATTAATTTGTGTATTTTTGTTTACCAATTTCTAATGGTTAATTGATGGACTACTGTGTTATTAAGATAAAACAGATATGTGAATATCAGAAGAGTCGGGACAGTAGAACAAAGGAATACAAAAGGTACAATGCTGTCCTCACTTCAGCCACTATGCAGAGATAAATTCCCACGCATACACATGGAAGATTTCTATGGTGCTACACTTGCTATATATTGAATCATGCTATGGGAAAAACCTCTTTTCATGTAGGTTAAGCATGTATTTTCACTTTGCAAAGTTTCAAATCCTGCTAAAAAATACTTGTTTATGGTGCTACCACAAACCTCTAGATCTATAGATCTTTTTTTAAATCAGACCTAACATTAATTTTGATTTTAACATCTTTGTACAAGTAGACACTGTGTACAAGTAGAAGGCAATATGTCTATTACAATCCATTTACTAATTGTTAAATGGTCTTTTTGACAGATGACTTTAGATCACTACACAGGCCTGGAATTTCATATTGTCTGTTGCCTCTCTTGCCATGTGCACACCCTCAAAATGTTCTCCTAGACTTTCCTAGATAGTTCACTTTGAAGTTTCTTTGTCTTTCTTTGCTAATTTTAAATCAATTTTTTGTGTTAATGGCGTTACTATTACAACCCTTTTGCTGTGCGGAAGTAGGGACAAATGTTTTTCCATACAAATTTGAAACATCAAATTTGTGAGGTATTTCCTTCTCAATAAATTGTCAGGTTGTTGGGAAAGCAATCTTCCATCATTCAATAGATTATTGCATCATTTCAAGAACTACAAGAGCAGCCAAATTCATATCAATGATTATTATTTAAGTCTTCAGCTTTGATAATTGTTATTCTGATTTAGAATTGATTCGTGAATATCTTTGTGTGTGAAACCTATAGACTGTTATCACATGTCCCGGACCATTTATCTGGTAGGGAATGCAAGTATCTGCTGTGAAAGTGTTTTGTTTGATCATGACTGCACAAAAGAGTGCAAATGCACAAGTTGAGTTTGTGCACACATTACAAGTACTGTACATGTACCATGAGTCAAAGTCAGCCTCCACATCGACACAGCAACACCAATGCTGTATAGGGCTAGTAGCAGGCAACCAGCGATGATGGTTGTTAATTTTAGTTTTTTCCTGAGCATCAATCTTTGGTCATGGTGTTTTTGTATGTTATCGTGTAATGCACTGGTATGTTTCACCAATAGAAGGCTTATGCGCTCTTTCTATCATCTTATTCTAAAACTACTATGTAGCCTTCAATGTTTCTTGACTTTTTTTATTTAGCATGTAAAGAAGCGAGATAACAAAAACTAGCAGCCTGTAAATTATTGGAAATGATGTGCATTGTGCACGTATGTATACATGTATAACTGCGCGCTGGTACATCATGATCACAATGTGGTCTGCGTTAAGCAGCACTTTAGAGTGAAGTTCTTGACAGTTATCCGAACCGTAAAAATGTAAATAGGTCACCGGACGATTGGTCGGGTAACTGTGTGATTGTGTAACTACAGTAACCGCACATGCTTACTTTCAATATTCATGATTATTTGACCGATTTGACAATTTGAATATTTGAATATTTAAAAAAATAACACTTTAAAAGAAAGTGGTAAAATGTCAAGATGCTTTAACAGTGATTTATAGTCTACCTGAGGATGGTGTTAAAATACCTTCCACTAGGCAACATAATGTGCAGTGTGTATATGGGAATCTGTCGGACACATAGATGTACTGACACTGCTGAGCTAGATCCATGCCAAGCTCCTACCAGGAGGCAACAACAAATCTCACATTCTGTCAGTGTCCACAAACAGCCAAGAGCGATGATCTAACTAGTACATGTAGTAGTTATGACAGCATAGTGCAATATAGGATTTTTTTTTAAATATGAGGTGCAAATCCTTCAATGTAAATTTATCATTAGGTATTAGTTATTGTTTACTGTTCCTATTCCTAACGAAGCAGTTAAGGGGCACCCAATATCTCTCTCGAAAGCTACTTCTAAATAATGCTAATTCAGTACAGTTCTTTAGACCATAAAGTACATATATTTATATTGTATGTAATGAGAATGTCACTAAACACAACCACCACTGTCCCTTGTCTATGGCTGACAGTCACTAAACACAACCACCACTGTCTCTTCACAACCACCACTGTCCCTTGTCTATGGCTGACAGTCACTAAACACAACCACCACTGTCTCTTGTCTATGGCTGACAGTCACTAAACACAACCACCACTGTCTGTTGTCTATGGCTGACAGTCACTAAACACAACCACCACTGTCCCTTGTCTATGGCTGACAGTCACTAAACACAACCACCACTGTCTCTTGTCTATGGCTGACAGTCACTAAACACAACCACCACTGTCTCTTGTCTATGGCTGACAGTCACTAAACACAACCACCACTGTCTCTTGTCTATGGCTGACAGTCACTAAACACAACCACCACTGTCTCTTGTCTATGGCTGACAGTCACTAAACACAACCACCACTGTCCCTTGTCTATGGCTGACAGTCACTAAACACAACCACCACTGTCCCTTGTCTATGGCTGACAGTCACTAAACACAACCACCACTGTCCCTTGTCTATGGCTGACAGTCACTTAACACAACCACCACTGTCTCTTGTCTATGGCTGACAGTCACTAAACACAACCACCACTGTCTCTTGTCTATGGCTGACAGTCACTAAACACAACCACCACTGTGTCTTGTCTATGGCTGACAGTCACTAAACACAACCACCACTGTCCCTTGTCTATGGCTGACAGTCACTAAACACAACCACCACTGTCCCTTGTCTATGGCTGACAGTCACTAAACACAACCACCACTGTCTCTTGTCTATGGCTGACAGTCACTAAACACAACCACCACTGTCTCTTGTCTATGGCTGACAGTCACTAAACACAACCACCACTGTGTCTTGTCTATGGCTGACAGTCACTAAACACAACCACCACTGTCCCTTGTCTATGGCTGACAGTCACTAAACACAACCACCACTGTCCCTTGTCTATGGCTGACAGTCACTAAACACAACCACCACTGTCTCTTGTCTATGGCTGACAGTCACTAAACACAACCACCACTGTCTCTTGTCTATGGCTGACAGTCACTAAACACAACCACCACTGTCCCTTGTCTATGGCTGACAGTCACTAAACACAACCACCACTGTCCCTTGTCTATGGCTGACAGTCACTAAACACAACCACCACTGTCTCTTGTCTATGGCTGACAGTCACTAAACACAACCACCACTGTCTCTTGTCTATGGCTGACAGTCACTAAACACAACCACCACTGTGTCTTGTCTATGGCTGACAGTCACTAAACACAACCACCACTGTCCCTTGTCTATGGCTGACAGTCACTAAACACAACCACCACTGTGTCTTGTCTATGGCTGACAGTCACTAAACACAACCACCACTGTCCCTTGTCTATGGCTGACAGTCACTTAACACAACCACCACTGTGTCTTGTCTATGGCTGACAGTCACTAAACACAACCACCACTGTGTCTTGTCTATGGCTGACAGTCACTAAACACAACCACCACTGTCTCTTGTCTATGGCTGACAGTCACTAAACACAACCACCACTGTCCCTTTCTATGGCTGACAGTCACTACATGGTCCCCTAATGATCCAAACATGATTCTACACCATAATGTGTTTCATGAAATTGCTAATAACAATAATCAGCAAAAACAAAAGGACTTCCCATCCAAATACCTCAACTCCCACCTCACTACAAAAATCAATTTCCCCATTTTCACCCCTGCCTGGATTCTAAGATAAGTGTCCGTACGCCTTTCTCTCGTTGAATCCCTAGAGAAATATGATGGAAACTTGACTGAGGTTTAGCTGGCTCCTGTGGTACACAATCGTGGAATTGCATATCTTAGCCTGCTCTAGCTATTGGTTTAATTGGTTAAAGATAAGGTACTGCTTCAATACTGATGGCAAAACTACTGCTCTGGATGTAGTTTATGCTTGTACAGCAGTAAACTTCCTGATTAAACAAATAATTCTGATGAAATTTTTCTCCCTCATGCACTAAAGCATTCCCTTCATTATTTGAAAGCTACCTTTGAATTTTATGTCTTTGTCAGAGTGTTGGTGAAGACTCCTCACCAGCACTGCTTCATCCTTTGGATGGGTCAGAAAGCCATTGGTCCTGTGTGTTGTGTAATGATTCTAATATAAGCCAGTACACTAATTGTTAAGAGAAGGGGGTTCCCCCTGATGTTCCTGGTATGGTTGACAGCAGATTGTGACGTGTAACCTTGTCAAATCATTACAAATGACATTATGATTGGATCTCATAATTCAAACATCATGTAGCTCTGCATCTATTATTGATACATGTGTATCTGGCGAGGCTATTTGTACGAGCAATATAACATTATTAAGCATGGTTAAAACACTCTACATGCTGGGGAAATATGCCCACGTACCTGTATGTACTTCAATGAGATTTGTTTACAGGTTTGGGTTTGGATATTATTATTTCAAAGCACATGATGGTATTGAAGCGCATTGATGTGTCATCTATTTGAATTTAAGCTGGACTGAAACTTTCACAATGTTTTTATAAACAACAAAGATACTATGAATACAACATCTGCCACACGTTTTTCTCTTCAAAAATGAACAAATTAAATTTCCTTTACATGCAACTGAAGCTGTACCTTTAAATGAAAAATGTAAAGAGAATGAAGATGAAAGTAAGGCACAGGGAATTACTTCATTCTTGGTGGTGAACTGGAGAGCTGTTATTAGTCACCCATACAATCATCCATTTCCTCGCTGTGTTGTGTTTCTGCCATCAAGGGGAAAGCAGTTCAATCAGATGGAGATGCACTGAAATATTTGAAAAGGGGAAAATCAAGAAGTCCAGACATGTAAAATGGAGGTTTGAATTCCAATTTTGATTTCAAATTGTTCAATTTGAGAAGATAATTTGCATTTCTCAATGAACAAACTTTGCCCGACACCCTGATATTAACAATGTCACTTTTATGTTGTGTGACATCGTGTACATTGCGTATGAACTTGTAGTTTCAAACAGTTGTGTACAGTTAATCATGTTTTTGAAAAGGTAATGGAATAATTATTCACGTATTGAGTTGATGCTACGGAGCTTGACATTCTCTTTTAGATGCCATTGTTTTGAATATCATTTATTAGCACACATAGAGTGTGCAAGTCAAATGGATGAGGTACATGTAATAACAATCAGTTACATATAAGGGCATCATCCCTAAAAACCAAAGATCAGATTTATTGCCTTGAAAATAGACATGCTTTAGATCAAATGTTTCCTGATCAAGATTTCATCAATGGAAGTGATTACCTTCACAAAGTGTCTTTATTGTCAAAGATGTTTGTCTTAGATATCCCTGTATCCCTGAACAATGCACAGTATTTCTTGATGTTCATGTACATGTAAATGTAGGTAAAACTCAAGACATCAAGTGTTTGTTTATAATTAATGGCCCAGAAGACATTGAGGATTGACAGATAAAACATAGAAACTGGGCGCTGGAAGATAATATTCTTTGTTGTACATGTAAGTAGATGAGAGAGAACCATATCACTTTGTTGATCTCAAGTCAGGGGGAATACTCCTTTATTGGCAAGTAACCACTGACAAATCTCTGGATACTTTTGACTCTTGTGAAATTATTCTACTCAATATCCTAGGGAGTAGATTGTGTAAACTAAGCCATTGTGCACAAGTCAAATGGGACTTGAATGGGATCAAAGTTTGTTGAGTAGAATGAATGGCCTTAAAAGAAGCTCACAGCAATGCTTCCTTCAATTCTTAATGAAGAAAAAACACTTTGGAGAAATATTGAGGCTATAGGGTTTTTTCCCATCATATCCAACTTGTATGCCATACATGTACCTTATTTACAAACAATATTACATGTTATCATTAAAAACATACCCAAACTCAACCAATAAAACATTACGCTCAAAATCCAATCATTTCCATTTTCAGATGGTTTTCATTGACACTGTAAACGTTGGCTTTATGTGCCATTCTTGTATTAAGATGAAGGTGTGTTAGATGTCCCCTAGGGAGGGCCCAGGTAATTGGGGCTAGTCATCATCCCTGAACAGGAGAGAAGTACAAGTATTTGTCAAGAAATCTAACTCAAACATCCCCGAGCTAATTTCAGGAAAGATCCCTGCTGCTATTCTGAAATGTTGACCCAGTTATTTCTCCCTCCTCCTCAGGACAGGTTTTCATTAAACATTTAAAGAAATGTTGCAGACCAATGGGAAAAGTTTCAGCTTAATTTGTTGTCTTGTTTTGGGTTTCTGAAAAAACAGAAAGAAATTAAAAACAGTAAAAAAACAAACCCACTTTCATTGTGAGCAGCTTGTTTAACAATTGTGTCAACTCTTGATACATCCTGCATTGTGTTTTTTTTATATAATTGTTTTTTACTAATGTTATTATTATTGTTATTTTTGTGGGGGGGGGGTTCCAATTTCAAATTGGGTGTGTTTATGTATGATCTTTAACAAAATGGCTACATATTGGGGCCACATTTCTTGATGATTTTGTTGCAGTTTTGAAGTATAACTTAAGATACATGTGCAATTTACATACGTATTCCATTACATTGTGTACAAATATAAAATGCATTGTAGACCCTAAGGGGCTGTTGATAATAAAGAACAGAATATCTCCATTATAGCGTTGTAACTTGAAGATTATTTACACTTACATTTTGTACTCTACTTCTTTCAAAATGATGATTTTTCTATATATAATGAAGAATGCCAGGAATTAGTATGCGTACATGTGCACTGTGGATACTTCTTACTCAGTAAATAGAAACTACCTATGAAGTAGTGCTAAGTAGTAATTGATGGCTGGTCACGATTGTAAGTTTGAATGCATTTTTCTTACCGATGACACACCCTCTCTTCGCACCATGATGTTTATCATCAGAAATGTTCAGAGGTTTCTTTGCCATGTTTTTGTTGAGGGGATCTATTTTGACAGAAATGGATCATGCTGTTATGAATTGATTAAACCAGAATACAAGCATGAGAGAGGAGTTGATTGTTGGGATACAGGTAGGCCTACAGCAAGAGTGTGATGTATTATTCTCATGTTATATTTTGACATCAAAAAGTCCAACACAATAGCTTTTGTCATTGTTCATTTTTTGTCTACCTGTCATTTGGAAATTTGTTATTAGTCTTTTGAGAAGAGGCACAATTACCAACAAGTCTTGAGGCAAAACCTTATTTTAATGAGGTTGATTTTCATGATGCAGTACTATACTTAATTGTGTTTTAAGACTTGGGACAATGTACATGTAGTTGTGGTGAATTTTGGAAAGCGAAACGGTTAATTTTAATCTAAAATCTTAGTAGAAACTACTACTGGTAAAATATATAGAAAAATATTTCCATCTGTTGATAGAACTAAAATCAAACTAGAAAAAGGAAACCTGAATCCCAGTTCCATAGTCAGAATCCACTGTCAATGTCAAGTGTAAGTCTTGAGTTTAAACCAGCAATTCCAGGTGGGTTCAGCATCCACCCAAATATCTGTCAGTTTAGCATATTTCCCATCCTTCACACTGACTCCCAACCCTCAGCAAGGCCCAAGATGAGCATATTTTCCATCCTTCACACTGACTCCCAACCCTCAGCAAGGCCCAAGATGAGCATATTTTCCATCCTTCACACTGACTCCCAACCCTCAGCAAGGCCCAAGATGAGCATATTTCCCATCCTTCACACTGACTCCCAACCCTCAGCAAGGCCCAAGATGAGCAGACACACATTGCAGAATAATATTTGTCTTGAGTTTTCCCCTCAAGCATTTCATTTATTTGTTTCGGACAGACCAAGCGCAACCCTAAGCCTTCCTTGAGGTGGCCTTTTTTCCTTGCTTTTTCAAGTCTTACCTTTTTCATCTTGGCTGTCTGGAATGTCAGCGTCAATGAATTGGATGGCCGAGGACGAGCCAGATAAAGAAATATGTCATCGGGTTTCAACGACTTCTCTGCCCCCTCAATTATGGGGGGATGTCAACCGCAATATGCAGGGATTTTCGGGAATTTTGATCTCAAATGGAGGGGAATGTATAGGATTTGCTCTGGCAGAGGAAATCGAGCTATTAGAAGAGATACTATAGGTGTGTTAAGTTGTCTCGCTACAGAAATTTTATTTATAGTTTAGTTGTTCACATTAGTGCAATTTTATTTAGGTGTGCATTAATAAACATTGTACATGACTCACATTGAAGTACTTTACATGTACAAACTCTACACCCAAGACATCTAATTGATAACATTATCACAAGGCAGAAAATGGGTTCAGAAAAAAGTACTAGAGCATGACAATGAACACAAACTTGTACTAAAATTGGTTTTAGGACTTGATACTTTTTATATATTTTAAAATTTTTTATTACAATAGTTGGTTTCTTTGTATAAAAGAAAAACTTCTCAATTAGCAGTCAGAAATTGCAGATAGTTGTTGTAGTAAAGTACTATGTTGTTAAGTTAAATGTACAGAAACAATAAATTAACAAACTATTTGATTCTTTGAACCAGTGTGAGTAAATGTAGGAGTACTACATAAATTGTAGTTGAGTACAAATTTAAAAAGAACAAACAGTACCAAACCTGAGTACATGTACATGTACATCAGCCCATATTTGTGGTTAGTACATGTATGTCCTGAAAAGTGTAAAGAAGGGTACTACAAATCTTAGGGTATGAGATGCATGGTATGCTCAGGGGTTTCAAACAGTTAAAGCATTACAGAGCTCTTCCTCAGGAAACAAAAACTTCAATTAAATTGTGGTATATGATACGTAATTGCACATCCTGCAATATCAGTGGAATTAATGTCATTAGACCATGTCAAAACAAGCTTTATTCCGTCGGGCCAGAGGGCTTGATGCAGATAATTTCTCATTTTGATTTAGGAATCATAATTTGTTCCCTTAAAGCATTGTGTTGTTTATTATTTAATGTAAAGTGATGTATCACATTTCTTTTGACCAAGAACAGCGCAAGTTGTAGTTTATTAACTGTATCTCAGGGCTGCCAACTCTCCCTGATTCAGCAGAATGTTCCCTGAAAAAACCCCACCAATCTTTTCATGTTTTGATGAACAAATATAAAGATCTCCCTGATTATGGAAACTGTTCCCTACTATGTTGAATGTAATTCTAAATATCTCCCTGATTGTTGTACAAAATCTGCCTGATTGTAAGATGCAAATGTTGGCAGCTCTGTTTTCTTAACAATGATGACCACAAGAGGGTTTCTGTTTGGGTGTAAACTTTGGTGGTACACGGCCTACCTCTAGGGTTTTGTGTAATATGCCATTTTATTGGTTCCTTCAAAACTTGTGAGGATTCAATGCTAAAGAGACTTCCCAACATGTTTGTGCAGTAGAGCATATGGCCTTAATGTACTCGTACATATAGTGCTAATAGCAAACACCAGATTTCATACATGTAGCTTGAGAGTAGAACATATTGCTAACAGTTGTTACTTTATTGGTGTTCTATGTTGCTACTGAACAAGCAAGCATGTATGTACCAACCCCAAGACTTGATGATTGCACTTCACCTCAAATGAAACATGTCTTTGAAAAACATGTAGGTTTAATTGAACCCCATTCATCATCATCATCATCATCATCATCATCATCATCATCATCCAGTTGTTGGATAAAGCCGTCCACTCGGAAAATCCATTTATCACCAATCTGTGTGTTCCCTTGTGTGTTATTGTGATGTCCCTTTTTAACATTTCCCCGTCTTCTAATTTGGAAACAAGTCTGAGATATGTAGGATGTATGTATGCCTTCTTGAAGTCATGTGTTTAAATGAAGTTTCACGATGGCCACATTTGTTGTCAGATCGTGGGCGTCATTTGAGATCTCTTTAGCATTGACTCCTCACTGAATACTCCTCAAGTAGCAATGAATCCCTCTTGTTAAGAATGTGACAATATCGATCTCAAGTAATAAGTCCTGCAATGATTGCAACATGTAAGAGGATAGTCCTGTGGAACCACATAGAGTGCAACTTGGCAATTTAAAAAAAATGTTTTTAATGTTTGATGATGAAATGTTTACATTGACCCAAAATTTAATTGCAAGGGAATTTATGGATGGCAAGATAATTACAATTTACAACTGATATTTTTTTGTTTTATTCTTTTTTTCTTTTTCTTCAGCAGCAAATCCACACTTAAATGTTGTGAAACCAGAATGTTTACAGTTGATATTAAATTGCAAATGTCATAGTGTCAGAAAGTCTGCTTATTTGTAAAGGATGTTTCATGGAATTACATGAAGAAGATCATCGTCCCATAAATTTCATGTATGGAGTCAATTGTCTACATTGATGAGATTTAATTCCACAGATTGTCATAGCAATGGAAGTTCAGAACCTGAGCATAACTGACTTCATTGTGTTGTATGATTGTATATAGTCATTACATGTAGTTAGTTTATCATAATGCATCAGACTATGGTACAGACATTTCTATTTCATTCTTTTGAATAAGCACTGCATTGATTGACCTCGTCCTAGGAGAGATTAATGTCACATAGTTGTTACATGTACACTTCTTATACTTAGTTGACCTTTTGAAATTGTAGTAAAGAGTCTGTTGGGTGACTTGGATGGCTTACACATAAACAAATTCAATTACTTGGTTAAGTTACCAGCAGAATGAAACTCATAAAAGATGGTGGTGTATATTTCTTAGTTATGTACAACTATCTCACAAATTTAATAAATTTGTTTTAGTTACTTAGGATATACATATTCAGTTTGAGAGGTATGCCACAAATAACTTTGGTTTACATTACAGTAGGTTAACATGAACTTGGTTTTATATGCCAGCATCAGCTCAACAAATGTACTCCTTTCCTCTATGGATTACATCACCATTCTACAAATTCAATAACAAGGATGTAAAAGTTGCCAGTGATATTTCATTTATGAGACATCACTCAAGTGACGATCGTGACTCATCCTAAACTTGGTCTTTTTCTGACTTGGCAAAGGTGCTCATCTAAAATCCTAGCTGTGTTGTTTTCTAATGACATTCTAATGTTACACTTAAGCAATGACTGCATAAGGCTTGGAGAATTGAAAGTTCTGTTTATTGTGCTTTCATAGACACCTAAATTCTCAACTTTTGAGTTAGATTTGAATAATATCGAGTACAATGACTTGCTTAGTCACAAGTTACCACCTAAATTTGAATTCTTCAGACTAAAGAGACAGTTAATGTGTCACATGATTTGGGGCAAGCTTTTGCGTAGTGACGCAAAAGATGGTGAATACCCATTCACAATTTCAAATGAATGTGTATGGCACAATGGTACCTGGGTTTGCTCATCTGGAGGTTGCTATACAAAAGCTTTCCCAAACCATGTGACATAGCAACTGTCTCTATAGTCTGAGGAATTCAAATTTAAGCGGTAACTTCTGACTATTAAGCAAGTATTTCAATTGCACCAGACATTATTACAATCTAACTCACAAATGGCTTATTAAGTGGTCCATAGTAGGTCAAGTTATCTGGCTACTGTGATGCATACAGGAAGTTCTATGAGTGGAAACATTTGTATTTTCAATCCAAATGATCCGCGGTTTATCAGACATTTATAGTGAATAATGATGAAACCGAAGTACTACAGGATAAACTACATTGTGCATGGCACCAAGTTAGCAATGTTGTGGGCTGGGGCACAACATAAGAACTTAACTTTGTTTGTAAACATGTGGCCCAGCTAAGAAACCCCTGTGTAATGACATCAAGCTCCACACACTTCTCACCAGCTACAACCAAAACTTTGGTTTTTTATCTGCCTACTCAATTGCCTGATTTTGATGTTCAGTTATTTGTCAGTGTATGCATGCAAATCACAAGATGAATTCCATGGTCATGTTCATCCTGTTGGTAAGTGTGCTGTAAATCCAGTACAAGTCATGCCCACCTAACACAAATTGACTCCAATATTGATCACAGTAATCAGACAATCTTTATGCAAGGTTCGTCTGTTCAGGATTTCTGCAAAGACTTAAGATCTCTTTTTAACAAATGTGAATGTAACTTTCTGCTCTTAAGAATAAAAGGGAATTCATGAAAATAACACCAATGTATGCCAGTTGTAGAGGTAGAAATACTGGTAGTGGGGGAAATGTGTGTCCAACAAATGTGCACTTAAATGATGCAGTGGAGGTGAGAAACCTCATCATGGTAACATCTAAATCTACCTGAAGAATTGTTTCATTTCGTGTTCATATAAGATCCGATGGTGTAACAACTCCACATTTTAATCAATATGCACTAATTTGCTCCTTTAATGAAATTTGATAAACAGAATTTCTCTATGAATTTGTTGCCAGGTCTCAGGTGAGAAAGTCAGTAAGATAAGTCTGGTGGATCTGGCTGGTAGTGAGCGTGTGCAGAAGACAGGTTCTACAGGGGACAGATTACGGGAAGGAAGCAATATCAATAAGTAAGAATATGTGCACTCATGTAGCACTCTTCGTTCATTCAAACTTACGCAAGAAGATAATGTAAACGGCAAAAGTTAAAATGGTAAAGGATTTGAACAAACTTTGGTCTTACATTGTGTTTCAATGAATAAACTTACACGTATAGCAACTGTACATGACATACAAAGATGAATTCATTGCAGTGCATGTATGTATCTTAGCACACTGAAAGCTTGGTATCTGGCATACATTATGACTTGAGGCCAGATTTCGGTGCTATTTTAAAGGTAGAGAAGACAAATTTTGTGTAACTTGTTAGAGCCAAATATTTTCAAATTGTAAACCCACAAGATATGATAATTTGTTGAGTCTTAATTAAAGATGTTCGTATCTGTCAAAAGTTTGATAGCTCCCTACTCCATCAAATGATTGGCTAACAATTTCCCCAAATATCCTAAGATTGATGCTGATTTATTTTTCCTGTTGTGGTTAATTACTAAATGAAATCCCTGTGGCTAGAGGTTTGTTTTGTAAGCGGTTTGTTTGGAAGCTTTCTCACTGTCTTCTGCCATGAATCCAACCTGCAATCCAAAATGTCACATTAGAATGTGTCATTGCATAATTGTATCTAACATTAGGGTCAAGCTGAAAACTTCAGGAACCCAGATTTAATGTCATTCAAAATAAAGTGAATTTGCGTAAGGAATCAGTCCAAACTTTCCATTACTGTTAGGAATGATAAATATTATAAATCAATAACCATTGATTGTGTTTTATATGACAGATCATTGACGACGTTAGGTCTAGTCATATCAGCTCTAGCTGACCAATCAGCACCCAGTAAAGGGAAGAAGAAGATAAACTTTGTGCCTTATAGAGACTCTGTGCTCACTTGGCTTCTCAAGGTTAGTTGTTCTTCAAGAATGGACTTGTACATATAGAATGCCCCTGATAGGCAGTCTGTGCAATCAGTCATTCTCAATGTGCACCAGACCACTAAAATCTTGTTTGCTTTTTGAAATACATGTTTAGTTTTTTCTTTTCTTTCAGATGAATGTACATGGAGTATAGCAGTGGACAATATGACATATTTAAAACATTGAAAATATCGAAAATATCGCAGCATAGCGATATCCACAAAGTATCAATGATTTTTTACGAAAAATGAGGCAAAGTATTCCTGAATCTTGAATGAATAGGCAGGCATGCAACTCTTCCGAGTTTCCGCGGATTTCCGCGTTTTTGTAAAATGATCAGCGCTAAAATAAAAAAAATCGAAAAAAAAAATTAAAAAAAATTGGGGGGCGATTTTTTTTAAAAAAAGCCTTATATATGCTTGGCAACAACAATGTACAACCACAATAATGTGAAATAAGCCTAGTACATGCTAAGAATGCACCTAAGAGCATAATAAACCTCAACATTTTCTAGGGTACCATTGTGGATCTCATGTCCCTTGGCGTTTTGGCTGCCTCGCTCCGCGCTTGCGTTGTGCCTTTGAAAATTTCCTCTTTTTTTTTCATCGGGCAGTTGCATGCCTGAATAGGGAGTTCCATAGATCATTTAATCTTCAGATGTTCAATTTTTCTCTTCTGAAAACCCTTGGTTCTGAAATACTAATGGCCAAGCAGGATAGCAATGTAATTGATACAATATTGAGTAATGGTTTGTGATGTTGGTGTGTTGTCTCGATCTAAATCATCAACAAGGGGCTTTAAACAAAATGAAGATTTCAGAGAGTCCCCTTTTAAGAATGTTTGAAATCAAACACATTGACATGAAAAGGGCATCAGAGAGAAGTTATGGAGATCTACACAAGTCACTTAAAAAGAATGGGAACTGTATGATTTAAAATCTCTGCAATTATTAGCATCATACAATACTTGGCATGCTGCCACAGCCTGGTATCGTGTTGAAATTAAGAATGACACAAAAATACTGTTTCCCATTATCTAAATAAAAAGCTTTCTCAATGTCTTCAGCAGTAAATTTTAAGCTTGCATATCAGAATTTTTTTAAGGGGTAGAGTGATAACAACGTTATTTGACATTTTGCGGACCAAAAAATTGCCATTACGGTAAATGACAAAAAGGAAAAACTCAATGCAGAATTGTAGGAATGAGAAGTCTTGAATTTATTTATCGTATTATGAAAACAACCACTTCTTTTGTATTGAGCCCCTATCAATGGTCACTGGATTTCTACCTATTTGTTTGGGATGGTTGAATTTTCAGTCAAAATAAAAAATACCATTGATGGCCAATGTAGTCTAAGTTAGCTAGTATTGGTCCAGACTTGTTTGAGAGCTGTGTAGGAAATTAATTCATTTAATTCATTCTAGACAGAAGTGTAGTGAACCTGTACTTTTAAAATCACATTTTGTAAACTATTGTTCACATAGGAGTGTCTAGGGGGTAATAGCAAGACAGTCATGGTGGCAACAATCAGCCCAGCTAGTGATAACTATGAAGAGACGTTGTCTACACTACGATACGCTGACAGGGCCAAGAGAATTGTTAATCATGCAGTTATTAATGAAGACCCCAATGCAAGAGTAAGTCAAGGGATGATCCAAGAAGTGGAAAATGGAGGTGTTGTAAAAGGGATTAACAATACAAAACAACAAGTAGAAACAAATGTTGGGAGTAGTGTAGGGGCCATTCAGGATACTCAATGTTTAAACACTGCTTTTCTTTTTTTCCTCTTTGATTTTCTTTTTTATTATCATCTTTTGAAACTGTGGTTGGGTGGGTTACTCAATTTTTCCATTTATATAAAAGAAAAAAACAGTTTGAGAGGAAGGGGGAGAAGTAAGAATGCCCCTTGGCCTATTCCAGATTGTCTGTCATGTCTATCATGTCTGTGCTGTTCCATTATTACTTTGTTTTGACAGTTAAATTGAAGCTAAGAACCATTGGACACATACCCAGCCCAAACCGCTGGCTGTATCCTACTTTTGTGTTAAAAAGGACATGAGGAGTGGGACACTTGAGTTGTCCACACTTCCACTTGACAAAAAGCTGACAAGAATAAGTGACTAAGGTTTAGCCAGATTGTACAAAAATGTTGCACGCTAGTAGGCCTAGCTATTTAGGGAACTCAGTAAGCTGTGCTGATAAAGCTTCTGTACAACTACGTGTAAACAACTTCTGGGGACTACACATTTTGCAAGTTTAGTCACTCAAATTTGTATTTAACATTCTTTTATTTTTAATAATACATGTATAGCATTGTTGAAAATTGAAAACATTGTACACAGTTTTGTGTTCCTCTTCTGTTTCAACTACAAAGTTGCTGGAAGCCAGGAGAAGCCATTGAAAACTCCTGAGCTGGCTGAGCAATGACCTCAAATATCTGCTTCATTTGAGGCATTACTTTGTTCTTCAGTGTATAGGATATATTGAATATTCATTCAATATTTTAGAATCACAATTTTGGGCAGGTGGTTGGGTCAAATCAATTAAAAAGAAAAATTGATTATTCTGGATTGCTCCGTAGTTATTTAAAAATGTATATAATACAAATATTGGATGCATATGAATACAATTATAGCAAAAATTTAATCAGAAGGTGAACTCTGGACTGTTGAAATTTAACAATCCAGATTTCAACTAGTGATTATATTCTGCTGTATTGTATGAATAAAATGCACACAAATATTTATTTTATATACCTCACAGATAGATCCTTGTCATCTGATATTTTTCATTGACTTCATAATTTATTTAATAAACAGTTTTTAACAATTTATATTTTAGTTGAACAATAAGTTGCTCCAACTGATAAAGACATAGATGGATCTGTTAAAGACTGGTTTGCTAAAGTGTTCATATCCATACGCGTGTTGGCATGCAAGCCGATACAGGAGCTAGTAACACAATCAATACATGCGATACTCAATGTAAAGTGTACTAGTACATGCAAAGCCTAGCTGGGAACTGTCCCAAGCATCCTATATTTATCAATGTACGACTCATAATAAAATTGTTGAGTGTCAGATCTGTATACATGGCAAAATAAAGTATGTCACGTTATGCGTGTTCCGTCAATTAAATGACAAAGATCTATGAATGCGCTACATAAATATAGTCACTTACATTTTGTTGTTTAGACAATTCAGTTCTGTACATATATGTCAAACATGTGTGCAATAAACACACTATACCAAATCAGTAAAAATGTTGCTATAAATAACTGTTAAACATAAAGGGGAACATATTTTCTTCAGATATAGATGTTACTAAAAACACATTGCAAAGCAGTTACAATTTGACACTTTTATATCCTTTGAACACAAGGTTTTAGGACAAACCAGTTGGCTGCAAATCCCACCTTCCCACCATACTCTGATACTATAGTCCTGGGCTAGCATGCATGTCTGCTGTCACCTAGCTGTCCCTTCAATTCCATCAACCCATCATTCCTTTACTACCCAGAACTCAAACATGTGTGTCAAACCGGCATCCCACCAAATTCTCTTACTTAACTTATTCAACCCTTCTAAAGATGAACGGCTTGAAACCATTTTCCCCTTTAAGTTCAAGGCTTCTGCTCAATCCCAATCAAGTTCAAATAAAAATCCTACTCCCGAGAAAATTGGATTTGACTGTGAAGCATAGAGTCGTAAATATAGACCTTGGGAAGGTTGATTAAATACAGATTGATCTTCCATTATTGTCAGACAGAATTGATGAATTAGAGAATGTCCTTGGTTCTTTAGTTTATTTTCTCTAGTTCTTTTTGTGGTGGTGTCTCTTTGTGAGCTAATCAATAGTCTGTCCCCAAATAAATCATTCCATTTTTAAATATTTTTTTGGTTAATGTTTGTTTCATTTCATACTTTGTTTGGAATAGAATGACATTTGTGTCATCGTGTCATTGTGTGAGTGTTAAGGAATATATTGTTATCTTTTTATATACTTCTGGATATGTCTCCTTTTTGAAATTGTAATTTCTTAATGGTATGATGTTATGAATAGTGATGATCTAGAAAAAAATGAAAACAGTTTTTTCCAGATACCTTTTTTAAAATAAGTTTGTTCTCACCTTTGTTTTGAGAAAAATGAGACTTACATAGTTAGTACTTAGTAGTTAGGTTAGTTAGAAACTTTACTATAACTGAGTATTAAAGTTTTTATTTGTCAGAGGTACTTTTTTTAAAACTTAATGTTTTTTTTTCTTTTCTTGCAGATAATCCGGGAACTGAGAGAGGAAGTTGATTCATTGAAAAAGCAATTGAAAGAAGCAGTGGTATGTTTGCCTTGTTTAGAATTGTCACTTACTCTTACAGTGGTATGTTTGCCTTGTTTAGAATTGTCACTTACTCTTACAGTGGTATGTTTGCCTTGTTTAGAATTGTCACTTACTCTTACAGTGGTATGTTTGCCTTGTTTAGAATTGTCACTTACTCTTACAAAAGGTTAAAAAGCCTTGCCAAAGTGACTGCCATAATTGTGATTTCTCACTAATGATAAACTTGAATTATATGTCAGTTTATTGACCTATGTTAAAATCAATAGAGTAGTATACACCGATCTATTACATTGATATTGGCCTGGCATGGGAAAAGACGTTTACCTGTTTATGGACTGCAACTTCAAATCCCTTCATTGACACCAGCAACCTTATCTTGGGCCCAATCCCATTAAGCTGCTTAGCATACAAACTGCACAGAACAAAATGCTGAGCAGAAATAGGTTACCAACCCAAATGCCAAGAACTAATAATTGCTTTTATTGATGGCCTGCTGTAATCTAATTTGCTTAGTACATGCACATTTGTTAAGCATGAGTTTTTGCTAACTTTAGTTTATCTGTGTTTATTACAGAGCATGAAAGCTGACACTTTGAAAGAGAGACTACAAGAGTCTGAGAAACTAATGCAAGAGATGACACTAAGCTGGGAGGACAAGCTGCTCAAGACAGAGGAAGTCCATAAGGTAAGGTATAGTTACTGAACTGAACCAGATCACTACACACATATTGTAAAGTCTCCTGCTTGATGTACATTCCTTCTTCTTCCACAGGAGAGACAACATACATTAGAGAAGATGGGTATCTCCGTCCAGACATCAGGGATCAAAGTAGAACGTAATAAGTGTTTCCTGGTTAATCTAAATGCAGATCCTTCTCTTAATGAGCTCCTTGTTTACTATCTTAAGGTGAGCAACTCTGCACTTTCTTTGCTTTGCATCTGAATAACATTTTGTCCTTTTATGTTCCCTTGTATAAAAAGTTGCATCCCCTTAAGGTGATCCCGTGGCTGCCACTTCCCAGGTTGAATCGTAAACTTGGGTGTGATCCCTGGCTACACGGCAGCTAATGGTTGTATGGCTTCTGACTGGCACCCCCGAACAAAGATATTGACTAATAGGGAGACCGCCAACATAGGGCTGGATAGCTCAGTTGGTAGAGTGCCGGTTTATTAATCCAGGGGTCGTTGGTTCAAGTCCCACTCCAGTCAATTTTTGTTTTTGTTCAAACCAAAACTTGTTTAAGATGAGTGACAATATAATCATTCTACCAATCTAAGGCATGACCTGGAAACAAACTACTGGCAATGCAACAATATTTATATTCTACCATGCTTTTTTACTTTTTTACTTTTACCCTTTGGCCTACACCTAGACCTTCACGAATAGGATGACTTTTGTGTAGCAATGTTTTATTATTTTTTAAATGGGATAATTAACAAGCATTAACTTCAATGTAATGTTTTGAGATGGGGTTGACCAAGAGGCGTGTTTGGATCATGTACACTACTCGTATGGCAATCACTCCTGCATACAGGCCTACTCAGTTTACTGTTTATCCATCCTGCTACTGTAATGTCAACAGTATTTTATAGTGGGCTGCATATATAATGAGCATTTCAAATACCGCATGCCAGTATATCGCTGTACTCAGTGTGTGCTGCGCTTAGATACCAGCTGCACATTAAGCTTTTAAAATACCGCACAACCTGTGCTACTTTTTAGACTGAGGTGACTCTGAGCTTTGTAAGAGCAGGGCAGGTTGGGCGGCCGAGTGTTGTTGTTGTTTGCTCAATTGACGAGCCTGCATCTTTATAAGATATTTTAGTGTTTTGGGGTGGGTTTTTTTCCAGTAAGTATGTAAACTTGCTAAGCATTATTTTCAGCTTATTGTCTCTCTTAGTTTGGTTATTTCTAATGTATAACTTATTATCTTCCAATCCTTTAGGACCACACCTTAATAGGAAGGTCAGATTCAGACAAGAAACAAGACATACAGCTGAATGGATTGGGTATTATGCTGCAACATTGTATCATTGATGTAGAGAATGAAATGGATGTCTACTTCACACCCATAGACGGAGCAAAGTAAGAAATAGTCACACAGTCTTTGAAACCTAGCTGTGGGGACTTGCCATTGTTAGTCTGTTATTTCCTTTTCTAAAGAATTACCTTGTGGGGACCCAATTGAACAAAGGAAAACATTGTGGGGACCCTTGTTCCACTGACACTGACTGAAACAGGGTAGTCATACATACTGACCAACTGACTGAAACAGGGTAGTCATACATACTGACCAACTGACTGAAACAGGGTAGTCATACATACTGACCAACTGACTGAAACAGGGTAGTCATACATACTGACCAACTGACTGAAACAGGGTAGTCATACATACTGACCAACTGACTGAAACAGGGTAGTCATACATACTGACTAACTGACTGAAACATGGTAGTCATACATACTGACCAACTGACTGAAACAGGGTAGTCATACATACTGACCAACTGACTGAAACAGGGTAGTCATACATACTGACCAACTGACTGAAACAGGGTAGTCATATATACTGACCAACTGACTGAAACAGGGTAGTCATACATACTGACCAACTGACTGAAACAGGGTAGTCATACATACTGACCAACTGACTGAAACAGGGTAGTCATACATACTGACTAACTGACTGAAACATGGTAGTCATACATACTGACCAACTGACTGAAACAGGGTAGTCATACATACTGACCAACTGACTGAAACAGGGTAGTCATACATACTGACCAACTGACTGAAACAGGGTAGTCATACATACTGACCAACTGACTGAAACAGGGTAGTCATACATACTGACCAACTGACTGAAACAGGGTAGTCATACATACTGACCAACTGACTGAAACAGGGTAGTCATACATACTGACCAACTGACTGAAACAGGGTAGTCATACATACTGACCAACTGACTGAAACAGGGTAGTCATACATACTGACCAACTGACTGAAACAGGGTAGTCATACATACTGACCAACTGACTGAAACAGGGTAGTCATACATACTGACCAACTGACTGAAACAGGGTAGTCATACATACTGACCAACTGACTGAAACAGGGTAGTCATACATACTGACCAACTGACTGAAACAGGGTAGTCATACATACTGACCAACTGACTGAAACAGGGTAGTCATACATACTGACCAACTGACTGAAACAGGGTAGTCATACATACTGACCAACTGACTGAAACAGGGTAGTCATACATACTGACCAACTGACTGAAACAGGGTAGTCATACATACTGACCAACTGACTGAAACAGGGTAGTCATACATACTGACCAACTGACTGAAACAGGGTAGTCATACATACTGACCAACTGACTGAAACAGGGTAGTCATACATACTGACCAACTGACTGAAACAGGGTAGTCATACATACTGACCAACTGACTGAAACAGGGTAGTCATACATACTGACTGACTGACTGAAACAGGGTAGTCATACATACTGACTGACTGACTGAAACAGGGTAGTCATACATACTGACTAACTGACTGAAACAGGGTAGTCATGCATACTGACCAACTGACTGAAACAGGGTAGTCATACATACTGACCAACTGACTGAAACAGGGTAGTCATACATACTGACCAACTGACTGAAACAGGGTAGTCATACATACTGACTAACTGACTGAAACAGGGTAGTCATACATACTGACCAACTGACTGAAACAGGGTAGTCATACATACTGACCAACTGACTGAAACAGGGTAGTCACACATACTGACCAACTGACTGAAACAGGGTAGTCATACATACTGACTAACTGACTGAAACAGGGTAGTCATACATACTGACTGACTGACTGAAACAGGGTAGTCATACATACTGACCAACTGACTGAAACAGGGTAGTCATACATACTGACTAACTGACTGAAACAGGGTAGTCATGCATACTGACCAACTGACTGAAACAGGGTAGTTATACATACTGACTGACTGACTGAAACAGGGTAGTCATACATACTGACCAACTGACTGAAACAGGGTAGTCATACATACTGACGATGTTGACGATGATGAAAACATGTTTTTTGTACGAACTTTGTTATAAGCTACAAGACGGCACAAAGTTTTTGACTTTATGACATGTGGTTAAGGAAATGTATTTTTGTATTGAATTTTTCTGTTTGGACCGGAGGAAAAGATCAAAGTTGGGTCATGTTTTTAATAAAAACAAATGTATCATTAGCTCCAAGACGTCACAAAGAGTTGACTTTATGACATGTGGTTCACGAGATATGGACTTTACATTTGAGAGCTTCCTGTTTGTATCGGAAGTAAAGGTCAAAGAGGGTGACATTTTAAAAATAAGATGTTTAATGTGCCGTCAGTTACAAGATGGTACAAAAATTATAACTCTTTTACGTATGGTTCAGATGATATAAAGTTTTAATAATAAATTGTAAATAATAAACTTCCATGCCAAGGCTAAATTTATTAATAAGCTATACCGCACAGACCTTGAAAAAATTGTGGTGGGAGAATTCAATGAAATTGCGTGAGAATAAACTGCTACTAATATCCCAAAACGCTTCCGTATTTAAAAGTTTGAGGACTCTCCACAAGCAAGAGGGCGCTATACAGGTTCACCATTAACTGTAGAAGCGAAGCAGTGAACCAAAATGAAAGGTACAAAGGTCGAACGATGCCATGCGCGTGGACAATGGGCTGTGTGTGGGTGTATGGCCGTATGCAGCGTGTTACGAAGCCTAGCCGAGGAATTAATGGCTGAGTGGTGTGCAGCCCGTATGCGATGTACAGCGTGAATTACGTGCAATGTACACACAGACGACGATCATGCTTTGTTGACGATACGTGTTTTTAAATCGTTAATATCGTCAACAAAGGATTAAAAACCCTCGGTCAAACTGCTGCTTGATCTAAGTTAGACTACAGGCTTTCATTTGATGTATTGTTTGTGTCTTTTAAGACTGTAGTTCCTGAGATCGAACGCTAACAAATTTCATGTGTAAATGCTATGAGACTTTTTCGGAAAGAAGAATAATAATAGAGAAAAAAATAATAACTAGAAACGAGTTTGTAACGAACAAACACTGGGGTTTCGGCTTTGTTGTCAATGTTGAATTAATGTTATAATTAATTTGACACCTGATGACATCACGATGATGAAAACACGTTTTTCATACGAACGTTGTGATAAGCTATAAGACGGTACAAAAATTATAACTCTTTTACGTTATGGTTCAGACGATATAAAGTTTTAAATAATAAATAATTGTAAACAATAAACTACCCTGCAATGCTAAAGTTATTAATAAGCTATACCGCACAGACCTTGAAATAAAATGTGGTGGGAGAATGCAATGAAATTGCGTGAGAACAAACCGCTACTAATGTCCCCAAACGCTTCCGTATTTAATAGTTGGAGGTCTCTCCACAAGCAAGAGGGCGCTATACAGGTTCACCATTAACTGTAGAAGCGAAGCAGTGAATCAAAATGAAAGGTACAAAGGTCGAACGATGCCACGCGTGTGGACAATGGGCTGTGTGTGGGATGGCCGTATGCGATGTACAGCGTGAATTACGTGCAATGTACACACAGACGACGATCGTGCTTTGTTGACGATACGTGTTTTTAAATCGTTAATATCGTCAACAAAGGATTAAAAACCCTCGGTCAAACTGCTGCTTGATCTAAGTTAGAGTACAGGCTTTCATTTGATGTATAGTTTGTGTCTTTTAAGACTGTAGTTCCTGAGATCGAACGGTAACAAATGTCATGTGTAAATGCTATGAGACTTTTTCGGAAAGAAGAATAATAATAGAGAAAAAAAAATAAAAATCTCGACGAAAACAAAGGTGGTTTCGGCTGATGGCCGAAACCCCCAAAAATCTTGACGAAAACAAAGGTGGTTTCGGCTGATGGCCGAAACCCCAATAAAAAATAATAAAAATCTCGACGAAATCAAAGGTGGTTTCGGCTACCAGGCCGAAACCCCCAAATATCGTGGCCACAATGAAAACCAGACTTGACAAAGGAAAATGTTCAAAGGTTCTCATAATAGGTTCTGGGATTTGATGTTGTCATTTGAGAAAATTGAGTAGTTACTCACTTTGAATCAGAGAACCTTGGCAGTGAGTCACAGCCAAATTGAGTAGTTACTCACTTTGAATCAGAGCACCTTGGCAGTGAGTCACAGCCAAATTGAGTAGTTACTCACTTTGAATCAGAGCACCTTGGCAGTGAGTCACAGCCAAACTGAGTAGTTACTCACTTTGAATCAGAGAACCTTGGCAGTGAGTCACAGCCAAAAATCTGCCATGGAATCTCGGGATGCTCGGACTTACCTCCCATTGAGCTGAATATAAAGACAAACAGTGGTGGCAACCTGTCCATTGTTGTATGCTACATTTATACAAAAACAGGACAAAGGTCTGGAATTTGGCATATTTTCCAGAAACTGTTGTCACTCTTTAAACGGGTGGAACGAAACATTTCATGGTAGGTGCCTGCCTCAGCACACTACGCACTGGAAAGTCTGGGTGGATATAAACGTCAGCCGTCCGGCTGTCAGCGAAAAAGTGAGGAATATTCAAAGTTGTTCCAGGCTTTACTAAGCATCTGTCGTAAGTCTATCCAATATAAATATAAAGACATCATCCTATGTGAAGTGATTAAATTGACCGACAGACAAACAGGACATGCAAGGGGAAAAAAGATGGACAAAAAGACAGAATGTAACAAAAGTAAGTTGACAGACGTATAAAGGCCCTAAACAGAATGAACGGCAAACAGAAGCTGTGAATGGAGAATTATTGGATGGAAATAGCTTGACAAATGGCAGGTTACCCTCACATACTAACTCAGGAATTTTGCTCATAAAGGAATATTTTTTGCTGGAAACCTTGAAAGTTATCCAGAAGAAAAGATTGCTTCATAAACTTATTTTGTCTGAAATTGGGGATAACACAAGATAACACAACGCATTTTACAGTACCTTTTGTTCCTGTTTGTTCTTGCCAAACAAAGCATAACCTCATGAGTGCATGAATGGTGCATGCTACACTGAAATGTCTGGCAGCGTTATCACATTATCCCCTGTTGACCTAATACCACACAGAATATTCCGGGCAAGTTAAAAGTCAACCGCTACCAAAGGGACATTTGGAATGTGGCTTTATCAGCCCCCTGCTGTCGTGTCCATCAATAATTGATGTGATACTCATCACCCCGGCATTAAGTGCTTAATAAGACTTTTTTTCCTTCCCTAGATGTTGTGTGAATGGATCAACAATAACAGAGCGTACAGGACTAAGACATGGTGACAGGATCTTACTTGGCAACTACCACTTTTTCCGAATCAATTGCCCAAGACCTCCTGGAGTTGGTTAGTGATGGCTAGGGGTCTAAAGCCAAGTTTATGCTGTTTACGATTTGTCAGAGAATGCAGAATGTCACAAATGGCATGCTAACTTAACCACTTGCGGTCGATATTCAGGAACAAATTTTCTTGCCCATTTGTATTTTTCAGAACACTTTTGGAGTTTCTGGAGTAATCAATTTCCTTTGAAAATATTGTTGCCACAATGAAACCCTGACTTGTTTCTCATACCACTTGGTTCTCATAATAAGCACCAGGATTTGTTGTTTTGTGAGACAGTACAGACCATTCGTTTGATCACTGTCTAGGGACTGTAATGATTTGTTCACTAAATCAATAAAGAAACATAACATGAGTAGAAAGAGCAATAAGAGAAACCTTCCCTGATATACATGTACATGTCTCCAATCAGCCCATGAGTTGAGTTATTAGTAACCACAGACAAAGGACTTGCATTTAAATGGGAGGCACACTGAATAATAACCTAATAACCCTGGGTCACCTCTTCTTGTTTGCAAAAAATTTGACTGTCAATTATAATATAGCTCTATTGAATAAATATTTTCAAATAACTATACTAAAAATAGAGCTAAAAATAGGGCTTAATCCTAACATTCTTTTTGCAAGTTTTGGTTTAAAAAGATCGTTTACATTATTCATGGAGCCTCCATGTACTGTCGTATCGTGTGTGTACATGTACACGTTGTGATAGCGCCTACTGTACTGATCAGCAGTACAATTGTTTCCATCATGCATCACTACATCCTAGACATGACTTTGTACAAGTACCAGCCAATCCCAGCTGTCGTGGATGAGACCGATGGGGGCCGAGCGAATATCAACCACAGACCCTATTTGTGTCAACGGCATATGTTAGGGTTATAGTCTTGTTCAATTCTGTGATTGTTGTGTTTTATCTGTGTGAAATAGTGCCCTTTTCTCGATTAGCATTTCAAGTAGCATTTTGCACGACCGATTATGCAGACAAAACTGAACGCATTCTAGACTTCTAATGGCAGGCTATAGCTAGCTCCATCATTGGTCATATACTTGACAGAAAGACACTCAAAAAGACACGTTGATGCATACGGATTTTGAACAAGCTTGGCATGTTTTAGTGTTGTAAACTGATTCATTACAAAATGAAGATCAATTACCTGTCCTTGTAAAAATCAGGCAAATCTGGTCACTACTGAGACAAAAATGGCTGGAAATGGTCCATACAATCAATGGTAGGATCAGCAGTTACAATTAGCTTAACTACCTTTACATGAGGGACTTTGACTTGGCTTGGTCAAAAGGAAACTTAGACTCAAAGGGGGGCCTCGGACTTGGACTTTACTTCACTTTTGCTTTTGTAAAGGGTGGACATGACAAAGATTGTGTAAACATGATAAAGGTCTAGATAAATCTGCTTGTAAGTTCAATTTCACTGTTGAAGTATGATGGAATATGTATGAAAGTTAATGAGTTGTGCAAATAATGTGTTCTTATCATTAACAGGATCCAGTGGAGCATCTACTCCTGACATTGAACCTCAGAATTCCAACTATGACTTTGTTTATGCTCAAAACGAGGTGATGATGAATGAGATGACTAATGGTAAGAATTATCAATTCCATCATTACTTTGTAATTCCTAGACTCCACATCTATGCTCGTTATTGTTCTTTTTTTCAGAGGCATAATTTAATATAGATAAATTATCAGTTTGCTTTCTCAGTTGACATCATACTGTATTATTAGCTGTCCGACATAGCAATACCAATTGTTTTCGTCAAGACTTCTTTTTATTTTTATTTCCATCCGACAAAATCCCCTAGGACTTTGTACACAAGTTTTGTTCACTCCAAAAGTCATTTGACCTTTATTCAAAACATGACCCAAGTTTCACCTTTCCTGTGGTCCAAATAGGATGCTCAAACTAAAAAAATATTATATTTAACCACGTGTCATAAAGCCATAATATTTGTACTGTCTTGTAGCTTACTTTACTTATGACCCCATTTAAACCTTTACTAAATCTTATTCAAATCTCAAGGGTGTGCAGCCAATTTTTAAAAATGGATGAAGTATCTAGGAATTCAAGTATCAACGAAACCCATGCTTTAAAAAAGGTCTAATGACATCAGTACTTGTTGCAGCACCCTCTAATGATATGTTTGATACCTGCGTTAAAAGTCATATCTCCAGAACCACATGACATCATTTCCCATTTTTTGTGGCACCGTCTGGTGCATAACCCAAGTAAAAAAAATTTTACCCACGCAAGGCTGCTTGAGCTGTCCTGGTCCAAACAGGAACTTCCGATAAAGAAAGATGTGTACACAATTTTTTAAATGGCTGGACACCAAAATGTGAAACACTTTGTTTAATTGCGTCTTCCTATAAAATTATTAATGCGATCCAAGCTTTAAAAAAACATGTATGATGGTGTCCTCTCTTAAGTGCCCTCTAGTGACAAGTTCAAAATATTTGGCTTAAACTGTGTACTTAACGTTATCACGTTTTTGTTATTGCTTTGTTCCCGTTCAGATCCCGTCCAGGCAGCCATGAAGCTCTTAGAGACCCAGCATCAGAAGGACAAGAAGGGTGCCCTGGAGAAACAAAGAGAGAAATATGAGAGGGAGTTAGAGACACTGAGGAAGCAGCTGATGCCTGCTAGACCTATGGAGAGAACGGACACAGCCTACTTCTCTGATCAGAGCCCCGGTAGTGAAGCCAGTGGTGATGGAGGACAGAACCTCAAGTACAAGGAATGGGCTGAAGAGAGGTACATACAACAACCTTCAATGTTTTTGTTAAATACCTACATGATTTGAAGAAGAAATTATTTAACAGACCTAAAACATGTGTCTGTGCTTTTTATGACAAATTTCCTTGAAGTAAGGGATAGTTGGCTGCTGTATAAGCAATGTTGCATACCTTGCCGTTAATATTTATCTCTTGTGCAGCAATTCTTTACACGACTCTTGAACGTGTACCAAGTCTAGCCAAGCTTTCTTATGAATATGATAATTATTAACACGCCAATCACAGCGTGCGGAATGTTGGTTAGGATAGACTTTGGACCTGCTGTTGTACTGTACAATACACCATGTGTTGTGTGCGTGCGTGGACTGCAGGCGGGCGAGCGAACGTTGGATACTCACTACCATTACCATGTGGTTAAGTGCGTGCGTGTTTTACTTATGAACGATCGCAATCGCGGCCACATTAAATCTAGCAAATATCAAGACTTGCTAAACCATTTTACTAACTTAAAAATAATGTCTCTTTGGGATTTTACCACTGTACCACTCATTTATTGTGAAAAGGAACAATTTTTTGACTCGCAGCTGTTTTCACTCGCATTTGGCGACCGCTAATTTCGAACCCTGCCGATGCTGCTTCCATTATGTGTGGGGGAATGTTGATCACAGCGCGGCGGCATGCGCGATATGATTGTTTCCCTTGCTCTTAGGTTGTTGGACGTCACGCTTAACAAAAGGCAAGTCCTCAAACCCACCGCCACAGCTTAGGTAAATGTGAATCCGAAACCTTGTGGGTGTAAACTTATTTTTATAACTCAACAATTTTGTAACACTTGCATCGCAAATTGTGCGATGCACTTTGTAAAATTGCATCGCAAATCACTCCAATTGCATCGCAAAATGCGATGCGATACAAGGGAAATCGCTCACTGAATCTTAATATTTATGGCAAACTTTGATGTTAATTACATTGTTAATCCGTTGCTGTTCATGATAACACTTTTTCTGTTATGGAAGCAACAACAAATCATTAAAAACAAAACAAAAATTTACATATTTTGTAAGTTAAGTGATTTTCAAATGGGCTAGGACCATCTCTAGTTCAAATATAAGTATCAGATGAAAAATGTATAGAGAACCTCAGTGTTAGGTGTTGTGCACACTTGAGGTGATTCGTATAGAGAACCTCAGTGTTAGGTGTTGTGCACACTTGAGATGATTCGTATAGAGAACCTCAGTGTTAGGTGTTGTGCACACTTGAGATGATTCGTATAGAGAACCTCAGTGTTAGGTGTTGTGCACACTTGAGATGATTCGTATAGAGAACCTCAGTGTTAGGTGTTGTGCACACTTGAGATGATTCGTATAGAGAACCTCAGTGTTAGGTGTTGTGCACACTTGAGATGATTCGTATAGAGAACCTCAGTGTTAGGTGTTGTGCACACTTGAGATGATTCGTATAGAGAACCTCAGTGTTAGGTGTTGTGCACACTTGAGATGATTCGTATAGAGAACCTCAGTGTTAGGTGTTGTGCACACTTGAGGTGATTCGTATAGAGAACCTCAGTGTTAGGTGTTGTGCACACTTGAGATGATTCGTATAGAGAACCTCAGTGTTAGGTGTTGTGCACACTTGAGATGATTCGTATAGAGAACCTCAGTGTTAGGTGTTGTGCACACTTGAGATGATTCGTATAGAGAACCTCAGTGTTAGGTGTTGTGCACACTTGAGGTGATTCGTATAGAGAACCTCAGTGTTAGGTGTTGTGCACACTTGAGATGATTCGTATAGAGAACCTCAGTGTTAGGTGTTGTGCACACTTGAGATGATTCGTATAGAGAACCTCAGTGTTAGGTGTTGTGCACACTTGAGGTGATTCGTATAGAGAACCTCAGTGTTAGGTGTTGTGCACACTTGAGATGATTCGTATAGAGAACCTCAGTGTTAGGTGTTGTGCACACTTGAGATGATTCGTATAGAGAACCTCAGTGTTAGGTGTTGTGCACACTTGAGATAATTCGTATAGAGAACCTCAGTGTTAGGTGTTGTGCACACTTGAGGTGATTCGTATAGAGAACCTCAGTGTTAGGTGTTGTGCACACTTGAGATGATTCGTATAGAGAACCTCAGTGTTAGGTGTTGTGCACACTTGAGATGATTCGTATAGAGAACCTCAGTGTTAGGTGTTGTGCACACTTGAGGTGATTCGTATAGAGAACCTCAGTGTTAGGTGTTGTGCACACTTGAGATGATTCGTATAGAGAACCTCAGTGTTAGGTGTTGTGCACACTTGAGATGATTCGTATAGAGAACCTCAGTGTTAGGTGTTGTGCACACTTGAGATAATTCGTATAGAGAACCTCAGTGTTAGGTGTTGTGCACACTTGAGATGATTCGTATAGAGAACCTCAGTATTAGGTGTTGTGCACACTTGAGATGATTCGTATAGAGAACCTCAGTGTTAGGTGTTGTGCACACTTGAGATGATTCGTATAGAGAACCTCAGTGTTAGGTGTTGTGCACACTTGAGATGATTCGTATAGAGAACCTCAGTGTTAGGTGTTGTGCACACTTGAGATGATTCGTATAGAGAACCTCAGTGTTAGGTGTTGTGCACACTTGAGATGATTCGTATAGAGAACCTCAGTGTTAGGTGTTGTGCACACTTGAGATGATTCGTATAGAGAACCTCAGTGTTAGGTGTTGTGCACACTTGAGATGATTCGTATAGAGAACCTCAGTGTTAGGTGTTGTGCACACTTGAGATAATTCGTATAGAGAACCTCAGTGTTAGGTGTTGTGCACACTTGAGATGATTCGTATAGAGAACCTCAGTGTTAGGTGTTGTGCACACTTGAGATGATTCGTATAGAGAACCTCAGTGTTAGGTGTTGTGCACACTTGAGATAATTCGTATAGAGAACCTCAGTGTTAGGTGTTGTGCACACTTGAGGTGATTCGTATAGAGAACCTCAGTGTTAGGTGTTGTGCACACTTGAGATGATTCGTATAGAGAACCTCAGTGTTAGGTGTTGTGCACACTTGAGATGATTCGTATAGAGAACCTCAGTGTTAGGTGTTGTGCACACTTGAGGTGATTCGTATAGAGAACCTCAGTGTTAGGTGTTGTGCACACTTGAGATGATTCGTATAGAGAACCTCAGTGTTAGGTGTTGTGCACACTTGAGATGATTCGTATAGAGAACCTCAGTGTTAGGTGTTGTGCACACTTGAGATAATTCGTATAGAGAACCTCAGTGTTAGGTGTTGTGCACACTTGAGATGATTCGTATAGAGAACCTCAGTATTAGGTGTTGTGCACACTTGAGATGATTCGTATAGAGAACCTCAGTGTTAGGTGTTGTGCACACTTGAGATGATTCGTATAGAGAACCTCAGTGTTAGGTGTTGTGCACACTTGAGATGATTCGTATAGAGAACCTCAGTGTTAGGTGTTGTGCACACTTGAGATGATTCGTATAGAGAACCTCAGTGTTAGGTGTTGTGCACACTTGAGATGATTCGTATAGAGAACCTCAGTGTTAGGTGTTGTGCACACTTGAGATGATTCGTATAGAGAACCTCAGTGTTAGGTGTTGTGCACACTTGAGATGATTCGTATAGAGAACCTCAGTGTTAGGTGTTGTGCACACTTGAGATAATTCGTATAGAGAACCTCAGTGTTAGGTGTTGTGCACACTTGAGATGATTCGTATAGAGAACCTCAGTGTTAGGTGTTGTGCACACTTGAGATGATTCGTATAGAGAACCTCAGTGTTAGGTGTTGTGCACACTTGAGATAATTGGTATAGAGAACCTCAGTGTTAGGTGTTGTGCACACTTGAGATGATTCTCCAGTTCTCTTCAGATACCAGGGGAATACCTTGTGTCTTATATACACACATACTGTTAGAATGCTATCTTAGCTTTGCCTCAATTGTATTTCAAAAGAGAGTTGTTGTTTTCTTTTGACCAGGGATGAGTTATTCAGACAGAGTCTTGCAAGGTTACGTGAGGAAGTGGTAAAGGCAAATGCCTTGGTCAGAGAAGCCAATTTTCTTGGAGAGGAGATGGGCAAACTGACAGAGTTCAGAGTCACACTGCAAATCCCAGCTTGTAATCTCACTCCTAACAGAAAAGTAAGTCAAGTTGATAATTGTACAAAGTATGTTGTTTTGATCAGACAGGATACCTTTTGGGAGGAGCATTCTGGTAAATATCATTAGATCACTACCTGCTGGGAGTGTGAATCTCATCTCCATTTTACTATTGTGTTGTGCTCCTCGGTTCTGTTCTTCTTGAGTCGTCAAATGACTCAGTACCAATCTAAGGATTCCTTCCAGATTTTGGAACACATTCTAACAGCGTAAATATAACAATGATGATATCAACATTTATTCCCATTCTCAGCGAGGGGCAATAGTGAGTGAGCCAGCCATCCAGGTCAAGAGGAAGGACCGAGGGACACAGATCTGGTCAGTGGAGAAACTGGAAAATAAAATAATTGACATGAGAGAGATGTACAACGAGCGGAAAGAGAAGGGCTTGCCACTTAAAGTAAGTTGAACATCCCATCTCCTCTACCAACCTGTACCGATGTGTTATCATGTATAGACTCTCTATCCAATCCTGTACTGGTGTCTTAACATTATTATATTCCTTTATTTTTGTATTTATCTATTTATCTATTTATCTATTTAGTTAGTTTCTATTTTGTAAGGATTTGTGGAAGGTTGGGAGCTTGTTGAGGCAATCAAATGGATTCTTTTCAACCCCACTTTTTTAGTATGATCAAAATAGTTGGGGTGTCAGTTGGTCCTTCACTTTGTTTTTGTATGAATTCCAAAGTTAATAGTTAATTTTAAATCATACAAGTGATTTGTGCTTACAAAAGCTGACAACATTTTGATATAAACAAATATTAATCACCATGTTCACAATGGATTTGCACCATTGCATCACCTTTCAGCGAGAGAGAACCTCTTGGAAGTGTACTTTTTACTTTGACTGATTTGGGGTTGCACAAAGAACCTTGTTTGCTTTGCTAACAGTAATTTGTTATTTATTTTTTTTTACAAAATTGATCTCTGCTAAGGAACACTCTTCTAGCAGAACAAGCTTACTCACAGGTTTAGCTAAGCACAAAATTCTGCTTTTACAATCACCATTCTAATTAGCATTTTATGCAGACAGGAAAAGCTGTTCATGTTGGCAAGAATCCTTTGTGATGTAGCCCATGGTAGTAAAGGCAAAAAAATAAATAAAATTATTTACAAATATTATTATTATTTTTTTTTACAACAGTACTTTGAAATACAGTTTTCACTAAAAAACTAAAAGACATTATAACATTATTATTGGGAAGAGCAAAATCAAAAACAAAAGTGATTGTAGTATACATGTAAACAAGCATTGTCAGCACATCGGCCATTTTACATGTGCTGACTATCCTTTTGTTGTTAAGTCAATCCATCACACACATTTGCAAAGTGCTTCATGTCAATTTCTTGCTATTTCCAGCTCCAAAGTTGACGTACTTTTGTGTGTAATTTTGTAAAATCACTGTTAAACTAATGCTTTACATCTTGACTCTGCTCCACAGAGTCAGCTTACAGTGACCCTGTTTGACCTCATTCGACTGACCCTGTTTGACCTCATTCGACTGACTCTGTTTGACTTCATTTGACTGACCCTGTTTGACTTCATTTGACTGACCCTGTTTGACCTCATTCGACTGACCCTGTTTGACCTCATTCGACTGACCCTGTTTGACTTCATTTGACTGACCCTGTTTGACTTCATTCGACTGACCCTGTTTGACTTCATTCGACTGACCCTGTTTGACTTCATTTGACTGACCCTGTTTGACTTCATTCGACTGACCCTGTTTGACCTCATTCGACTGACCCTGTTTCACTTCATTTGACTGACCCTGTTTGACTTCATTTGACTGACCCTGTTTGACTTCATTTGACTGACCCTGTTTGATCCTAGTGGACTGTTCCTCCTTTGTTTTCAGGATGTTGGACCAGCAAGGCTTCGCAAGCTCTCCTTTTTTGAGTCTCAGGTGATTTGTTGTAGGTTTCGTCAGTGTGTGTCCTGCCCTGTCTGTCTGTGTGTTTGTCACCATATCTGGTAGCTAGTCCCATTTCCTTGTCAATGATCTACATAACCAATGCTAATCAATGGTAGACTGTAACGTAACTACAGCACTGCTAACTCTACTAACTAATAGATTAATATGTACATGCTTTTGTGTCTGTTCAATAACTACACTGAATTGTAAATCTAAGCTACTTTACTCAAGTCTTGTACCTGTCCCCTATAACACTCTCATCACATATGACCCATAGACTCTTAACACACGTGGCTCATAAAGGCATTGGAATACTGTATCAAACAATTTATGCATTCTGTGTGCAAAAAGGTCAAAAACAGGTTGCAAAATGTATACAATTAATTTCAGTAGAACTTTTCTTTTACTTCTGACATAAACAGAATATCACCAGGACAAAACATTGGTCTTAATACTGTGATCACCGAGTATCAACTTACAATGATTCAAAGTTTAATATTTTAATAATCATAACTACTTAACAACAAAATGGATTTGAACTGAGCCTTGTTGTAAAGTGGTAGGGAGTTTAAACATGGATTCAGTGAATAAATTTTTGTTTAATCAACATGAAAAAACTGATCAACAACGTCATCACTATGGAAAATTACCACATGTTGAAATGAAAATTGTGTCTCCATCTCAGAAAGGATATGTCGGACCTTGGGCAAATAGTGTTAGATATCAAACACTAACAAACACTAGGTGTTCAGGCTTTGAGAATAGTAAACAAACACCAATATTTGTGCAAACAAAATTTGTTGTCAAATCTGCTGACACTATGCTCATATAAAAAATTTAAAGAAAGCTAAATAATGGTTTTCCGTCTTAGATATGAAGCAAGGTCAAATCCAGGTCAACACTGTATGTAACAATTTGGCATATATAAAAACTTCATAATGAACAGATGTAATTCATAACAGCTGTGGTTCTCAAGAAGTTCTACACTTTGATTTAGTGTAATTTGACACCAAATGGCATCACCATTGCATCATTGCTAGTTTCCTATCTGAGCATTGAGATTTAAGTATATGCTAAGTTTTAAATGAATTTCAACTTGCAAAAGATGTTCAGCAATATAGTACATGATGTTGTTTTGTCTGCTCCAGAAACCACATGTTTGGGGGGCAGTGGAAATGGTAAGACATAATCTCAACACTTTTTACCCCAAGACTGTCTTTAATGGGTTTGGCCCAATGCTATGGGAAAGGTCCGCACAATCAAAGGAAACAAGACAACAATAGTTTGTTTGAGTCGTCAGTTGGCAGCAGAAGTTTGTTTTGTCTTTTGTATAATGATGCTGTTCATTAATAAAGGTACAAATTGAAAACTCAATCTGATTGGAAACATCCTCAAAAGGGAGTCTGCATGTCTTGGGATTGTTGAATAGAAGTTTGACTTTGAAATAATCTTCACATGTTGGTGCGACACTCATAATACTCTAATTCCTTTCAAACGTTTTAATCACATTGAGTTTCATGGTCAGTCGTGTTAACCAAGTTTTGTTTCTGACTGCAAATTTTGTTTTACCAAATTTGAGATACAATAAGATAGCATCATTTAGAGCTTATTCCTGAAATTTGAAGAAAATCAATCATGTGAGACAGAAATAATGCTGCCCCTGTTTTATTCCATCCAACTCTTTTCTGCAAGTGTGATGTCATGATGATGTCATTGGATGTCAAACGCTTAAACCAACTCTAAATGAAAGTTATACTTTTTGAACTATTTTGGCAGGGTTCTGTGTATGAAAACATGTTTGAACCTTTACCTCTTCAATTCACTTATGATGACATCATATTTAAGAGCGCCCTCGGCAGGTTTTACAAAGACATTAAGTTACTTGTCAAATTACACTACTTCAAATTTTGTTATTTCAAAGTTTGTATAAGTAAACCTTTTTGTCATTTGTTTAGGTTTGATGTATGCAACAGTGATTACACAATTTGACTTTGCTTCCTGTTCAACCAGAAGTTAAATTGAAAATATATTATGAAGCTTTTGTTATGTTTTTGTCTGTCATAACTCATAATGAGAATCAATTTAATAGAAACTTTTAACATTGGTATGTTTACTGACTCTCAATTGATGTGTTTCTGAGCATCTGGTGTTTCACAGCTTCTGAACATGTTTGTTGAGATGTGTTTGTTGAGATGTGTTTCATATGCTGATTATGTAGCAAAGTTTACCAATGACATTTGGTTGGTATGGATTGGCATCTTGTCTTCCTTGTTGTTCTTATTTCCGTCTTATCATAACATTGCATTATCTCCCCCACAAAGCTGTCCTCCGCCCCCAAATTCTGTCCAATTGTTTCAACCTTCCTTGGGTTTTTCATTTGTAACATGGTTATAATTTCTAAACTCAAGTTATAACTGTTGTGTGCCCCTTTGCTTTGTGTGACACAATTATTTTACTTTAGAATGATATACTAATTTTTGTAACCAATTTGTAGGTAACGCTGAATATTTTACTATCAGATTCAAGAATACAATATTCCAAATGCTGAAGATATAAGACACTAATTTGACAGTAAAACTCACATTGTTGTGGGCACTCTTGAATTGTTTCTTATTACTCAATTCAAAGCCTAAATAAAAAAAGTTGCTTGAGGAAATGAAAGGAAAGTGGTCAACCTACTCTTGGAAATGATGCTATGTTATGTTAAAAGTATTAACAAAATGAACTAACTTTTCAAATTCTGACTTATGTTCTGCTACTGAGTTAATAGGTACATTTGTGTTTCTTTCCATCCACTAACCTCATCCTTATTGATCAGGATTTCTTGGCAGGGATTCTGTCTCTTCAGGTGACCTTTTAACTTATACATTTGTGCACTCAATTCTGTTATCTCTTATTTCAGTCATGCACTGCAAACTATTTGTTGTTTTTGTTTCGTAAGGTGTAATAGACTTGTTCATTTTTTTCAATTGTCTACACTATTGGGTAGATATACATAGTTAAGTTATTGAACCCTAAAATTGAAGTCAATTTTTTATGCATGGTTTTTTAATCCTATTTAGTTGAATATTGTATCCAAAAGTATTCTTTTTCCCCTAGGTAACTGTGATTCGACTTCTTTATTTAAATTTATTTATTTTCTTTACACTTTAATTTATGCAATTAGATTTAGATTTAACAAATTTATCTTTGGTTGACTTAATATTTATGTTTGTATTGTTAATTTATTTTTACCTTATACATATATACCTTATATATGTTTAATCTTTTGTTTTTTTCTCTCTCCCTTTTTTGTTTGTTGCATGGTAGGTTATTTAAGCTCCTGAAGTACCCAAGATAGTTTTAAAATTGTTTTTATTAGGTTGTTTTTAAGGACCCATTTGTATATTGTGGCGTGTTGTGGCTGAGCGGATAAGAGCACCAAAGTCAAGCTTTGGAATTTTGATCAGCAGAGTGTGGGTTCGAGTCCCGGTTGGACACTTAAGCAAGACACTTAATCATAATTGCTTCATCCTTCGGATGGGACGTTAAGCTGTTGGTCTCGTGTGTTGTGTAATGCATGTAAAAGAACCCAGTGCACTTATCAAACAGAGAAGGGGTTCGCCCGGTGTTCCTGGTTTGATCGGCTGCATATTGCGCCACAGCACCTTGTAAACCATTACAAGGTGCTATGTAAAGGAGTAGGTCTCTTACTTCAACACGTAGATCTACATACCTTGTAGGAAAACACTGACAGTGCAGAGGGACCTCACGGTGATATGCGCTATATGAGAATGGTTTATTTATTTTTATTAAATTGTTTATATTTGGGACAGGATTGTATGTCGGCCGCTCTTTCCGTCAGGTTTTGGCCTGTGATAATAGTAGAATGAAACCCTGATGGTATGCATGTACTGTGCCCTCTTGCACAGCCAAGCTCATTTGCTGCTGCAGTTATTTTTGTGTACAGGTTTTGTTTCTGTTTTGAGTTGTTTTGTTTTTTGTTTGGGTTTTTTTCCCCCTTCTTTTTCTCCACAAAAATGAGTAGAGTAGAAACCTGTGTATTTTATTGATTGAAAACACTGTGGACATGGTCTGTGGGCATGGCCTTTACTGCAGACTAAACAATTCATAGATATATATTTAGGCTTCAGGTAATAAATGAACTAGCATTAACCTTTGTTCTTTATTACCCATGGCCAATGTACCTCACATAGATAGCCAGTTCAAATGTGTTCCTTTATTTTGTCTACCACTAGACCACCCAGATTGCTTGGTAGCTTCAGGCAGCTTGAATCCTTTATTTTAGTAGTAGGTACCGCAACAATTTAATAGTTGTTAATCTTGAATCAAGGATAAAGTTTTTTTGTTTTTTTTACCCATACACCAATATGCGTAAAGTACTGTATATTCAGTGCCTTCCTGAGCTCTGTGGAAACAAAAAAAACCACAAAGGCATTTTACTTGGGTGGAATTGGAACCCACAATCTTTGCCATTCTAGAGCAGAATGTTTAACCACTAGACCACCGAGATCGCCCCGGAACTAGAGGCAGTTTGAAACCTATATTTTTAGCAGCGAGTTCCACGGCAACAATTTAATAGATGTTAAATTTGCATCAAGGATAAAGAATATTATTTGGTTTTACCCATGCACCGAGGTGTATATAACCCAGGTTCTTAATTGATACTCATGGTGATTATAATAATCATACAACTTACAATCTTGAATTTTTTTCTTGTAATTTTATCCTACCACAGGATTATTTCTTGCCCAAACCTCGCAACCCTTCTGGAATGCCATCGGCAAACAAATCCAAGGTGACACAAAATTGACAATAAAAAGGTGTTTGCATGGAGTTGACATTGGTCGAAGTGTGGTATGCTCTGTATCAAATGCATGAAAACAAGTTAAGGTGACAAGAGTAATAATTTAACGAGGGTACAAAAATGAAAATCCCAGTTAACAAAATTTATCTGAATCTAAAGTAGATTGCATGGGAGTAGAAAATGGTCACAGTGTTTTGTCGTCAACATAAAGTGCATGAAAACTTAATCTTTAAAGGTGAAAGAGAGAGAGTGGATAAGTTTTTTATAGCAAGTTAAAAGGTTATAAAAGAAAACTAGCTGAATGGGACTTCATTTGCATGTACTAGAAAGCGTTATCAAATGCATGAAAAGATTTTACTCTAAGGTACAAATAAAAACATAGCAATGGAAATTAAATGAACTTCCACTGTGACAAGAAAAAACAGATAAATTAATAATTTTCTTTTTTAATAATTGACACTTGAGTACCTAGGTTTTAATCCATTAAATCTATAGAAAGAGTAGCTTTAAACAGAAGTGTTTAACTTGGGGTTGAAAAAGAGAAATTGACTCGAGTGGAACTTAAACCTGCGACCTTTGGTTTAACGTGCCAGCACTCCACCAACTGAGCTATCTGGCCCTAATGTTGACGGTCTCCCTATTTTGAGAATAACTGTGTTCTTTGGTGCCAGTCAGAAGCCATTTAACTTGTAACTGCCATTTAGCCAGGAATTATACACCCAAAGTTTATTATACATCCCGGGAAGCTGCAGCCAAGGGATCACCTTAAGGGGATGCAACTTTTTATTTAAATGTCAAGTAATAAACCACAACGGAAACTGACTAGGTAAATTTTAGTTTGAAAAACGAAAGAGATAAACAAACACTCACTTGCAATGTAAAAAGAACTGCATTTTTTAAAGTGAAGAGTTGTTGACATGGATTGAATTTTAGTCTGATTGAAACCTTGCATATGTGTGCTCTCATGCCATCTGGAGACACTTGTAATTTTCTCAGGAGAAGTTCTGGTCTTTCCATTAACAGTTTTAGGTGAATAAAATTGTATGTGAAATGAGTGTAATTGTTAATTGTGAAATATTTGAATGATGCCTCCACTGCTTTTTCTCTATGTCACTGTTAACCGTGGTAGTTTTAGACTTGTCTTTCAATTGGCTTGTATCATGTCACTGTTAACCGTGGTAGTTTTAGACATGTCTTTCAATTGGCTTGTATCATGTCACTGTTGCTCATGGTCTTCTGTACTTTGATGAAGGTAGGTTCAGCCCTGAAGATATCCCATCTGTGTTCCCACAAACTGTCAACTCTGATGCTCTGTTTATTTATAGCAAGCAGCTCCTAAAAATGGTTTCGCAAATGTTATTCTTGACTTTGTTTCTATCCTTTAATTCCTTTTTTAATAAGTTTTAATACAATCTTCAAGTGTTTTGCAGCAGCCCTTTCAACACAAAGTTCACTCTGCCATGAATCTCATGTATCAATATAATGTAGGGCAACATACAAAAATATGTTAAACAAATAATAATGATAATACCAGCCCACTGGAAGGTACTTTTGAGTTTGACTGACAAATTATGTTCTTCCCAACAGGGCCCTTGGTTCTTGCAGCAGCAGATTTGTTTGTTGTTTTATTCCTACTGTTTTACTTCAAAAATTTATTTTGTTTGTCATGATTTTCGCCTCTTTTTTTTAAATGACATCTTGCACAACTGTCGGTCAACCCGGTGACCATTGTGTGGAGCAGCATGTTATGTAATAATGAAGGCCAATGAGAGAATGGATGAACATTAAACATGGCTGTAGTGTGATGATACACGTCTTTTTTAGACCTTTCTTTTGTTTACAAGCATTGACCTCCACTTTGTATGGGTGACCTTGAGTATCCTTGAGTGACCTTGAGTATGTTTTTATTTATTAATCATGTGAAACACTTTTTTTATAAAGAACATTTGTACCTTTGTTTTTTGGTGGCACAATTAAGTTATCATTGATATGGGTAATCTAGTACTAGTAGCATTGTTTCAGCTGAAACTTTGTATTTTTTTGCAGTGAGGCTGCTGGTTGGCCAATTGATATGGGTAATCTAGTACTAGTAGCATTGTTTCAGCTGAAACTTTGTATTTTTTTGCAGTGAGGCTGCTGGTTGGCCAATTGATATGGGTAAATAGTACTAGTAGCATTGTTTCAGCTGAAACTTTGTATTTTTTTGCAGTGAGGCTGCTGGTTGGCCAATTGATATAGGTAATCTAGTACTAGTAGCATTGTTTCAGCTGAAACTTTGTATTTTTTTGCAGTGAGGCTGCTGGTTGGCCAATTGATATGGGTAATCTAGTACTAGTAGCATTGTTTCAGCTGAAACTTTGTATTTTTTGCAGTGAGGCTGCTGGTTGGCCAATTGATATAGGTAATCTAGTACTAGTAGCATTGTTTCAGCTGAAACGTATTTTTTTGCAGTGAGGCTGCTGGTTGGCCAATTGATATAGGTAATCTAGTACTAGTAGCATTGTTTCAGCTGAAACTTTGTATTTTTTGCAGTGAGGCTGCTGGTTGGCCAATTTTTGGGCTGTGCATTGCAAAAGCAAGGTCCATAATGTACATGATCTTGTGTTATTTTTCGCTCTTCCACTTTGCAGGCATGATAAACTTTACGCTTAATTGGTCAATGCATATACATGTACACTGTACAACAATATTCTTCAGATTGCAGCCATCTTGTTGTTAGCCTTAGCATCACAATTAGTTTTGTCTCGTTTCTGTTGCCATCTTTACTTTTAGGAAAGGAAACTCCTGGTTCATACTTAATGCAAATTGTCACAGCGAAGCAAATTGTTTTGTGTCACAACTGGAAAACAGTGTGTACTGTTTGTAATTCATGCAAGCATAAAGTAGGAACTGGGCCTTGCACAAAGTTAAGCAACTTGGGCTATGGCTCAGCCATGGCCATTATTAGCATCAGCGGACTAACAAACATTGGCAGTGATCTAAAGAAGATACCATAACCACAGTAGTCAACACAGTCTAATAAGTATCCATTTTGTATCTCTCTTCATTGCCTGTAACCTCAATGTATCTCCATTGTCTGCCCAACAGGAATCTACAGAGTCACTCATTGGTGAGGATCCATTCTATGAGTCCCAAGAGAACCACAGCCTCATTGGGGTTGCTAACATCTTCCTTGAAGTGTTATTCCATGATGTCAGGTTGGACTATGCTGTTCCTATCATCAGTCAACAAGGAGAGGTCAGTCAATTTAACTAAAGGCTTATTTTTAGCTGCAGTGAGTCTTGGTTTAAAAGAACCTAATACACAATATTACCCACCTGTTATCAGGTAACTGACGTTCCTATCAGCGCTTAATTTTAATGGCTCAAGTCAGGAGAGGCAGTTCAACTGCAACCAGTTCCAGGCAATCTTTATGAAGACAAAAAAAACCCCATTAATTTCAACTGCCATGTATTCTTGGGGATGGTCAGACACTGTTAGAAAACTTTCTTGCACTACCAAGTTGTTACTTTTGCATGCTGTGTAGTTGGTTGCCCCCAAGTTGCCTTGGGCTATATGTATGAACTCCTTGACAGTCTGATATTTTGGTTATTATGACCACACACATTGTAAGTTTGTTGCTCTTTGAACCAGAACTAAGACTGACCAGCTATTTTATGCCCACTTACACAATTGCTAAAGTTGAATCTTTTTGTGTTCAGTGATATGTGCTTCTAAAAAGTATTTTTGTTTCAAACTAAGCCAAATAAAACCTTTGTGCACCAGTGCAACAAAAGAGATACTAGCTATTAAAATAGCCAAAACACTGGTCTTGTTGAAACTGTTTGCATTGTTGTTTTTTCCAATGCTGCTTTGCCCATTTGTTGTTGTTGACAGGTCTCAGGTAAGCTACACATTGAGATCCAACGAATCAGTGGCTGTATTCCGGCATCTGATCATTCCTTAGACAGTCAGTCGGAGAGTAGTAATGAGAGCTCTAGCGGCTATGAGGGCCTTGAGGACCATGAACCTGAAGGAGGGCTGGCTGTAGGAGCACCACTCACATGTAGGGTAGGTACCACTCATGTCATAACATTACTCTGCATATTGTACATATTTGCAATGAGAATTTGCAATCTTTTTTTGTGGGGGGTGGGGGGAGGGAGAGAGAGAGGGGATTTCATCTTATCAAAAATGTTGGTAAAACTTTGAAGTCAAACAAAAATGCTGTTTGTAATTTTAGTCAAAATTTCCAAAATATAATATACAGAGCTCCTTGTCGGCATGAAAATCAATTCTGAAAATTGCAGTAGGCAAAAAAAAGGAAATTACAGAATTAACAAAATGACAACATTTTACAAGATAAATCTAGGTACAACAAACAAATAAGTTTGGATATAGGAAATACTAGATGATGAACAATGAGCGCAACTTCCTATACAGCTGTAGTGAATCTTTAATCCAAATGCACCAAGTTATTGATTAGAAAGTGCACTTGTCTTCAAGTTGTAAAGCTAGTAAAGTTGGACCATCCTAATAGCATTTGTTTATGCAATGCATGGTTTTTATTTGAGTATACTTGGTTATCAGTTCTGTGGCCACTCACTTGAAAATATTTAAAAGTCCCCAAGCCTCTTGAAAACAAGTAAAATATACTTTCTGACAGCTAAAATTCATTAGTAGGTTGGCTGGTGAGATTTTTAGCCAGCCTCATTCAAAGTAAAACACCCCCTGAGTAAACAACTGGCTGAGTAAACAAACATTCCTACTACACTTTTCATCAAAGTAGGGCTATTTTAAAAGGGACACATTGTTCAACCACTTTTCAACAATCCATAAAAGCCTGTGGGTTTACATGTTATTCAAGAGGCTCGCTGCATGTTTTCTCTCTGGTTGGTGCACCTGTAGTCAGTGTATGTGTATGCTTTATTGAATTTTCATCATTAATTTTGAACAGTGATTGTTGAATGTGTTGCAGACACAGGTGCGACCAATGGTGAATGTGCATCTACATGTATTAGTACAAAGTCTTCAACCAAGGTGCACACTTTCTGATCTAGCATAAGGCTTGGTTAGTCGTTAATACAGCTGTCCATCTCAAATCTTGTTAACAGTCGAATGTGAACATTGTTGTATGCTAACAAAGACACACTTACCAAGCTCATAGCCTGTCAACTTCACATAGCTAGATCTGCACTAGTAGATGACACCAGTTTGACTTCATCAGTGTTGATTGAATTCAAAATAGCCTTTTGTAAGGTATTGGTGCTGGTTTCCTTTATCACTATACCAATACTTTCCCTCACTAGTATCTTATTTTACACTTTGATCCACTGCTCCTCATACATTGTAATTGATTGAACTATAAGCACCAATCAATTTTAATCTTTTAATATGAGGTTGAACTTAGTTCGTTTGCACGGAGTAGTTTAGTCTGTTGAATCAATTAATAACTCCATTCACAGGGTTTATGCTATCAAACATATGAATAACTTATTTGCATGGTTTACGTAATGTGTATTAATGGTTTAACAAGCTGTACGTACAGTTTAGTAATCCATTAAACAGATTCAGTATCTGTTTTCAGGGTTTAATTTTCCATTTGAAAAATCCGTCCCATGGTTGACATTATATCTAATGAATTACCAACAACATAAATCCCTCGCCATATTGAAGCATGTAATGCTCTTCTATTTTGATCAGATACAGTGCCCTCATTGACCTGGTTTAGTTGTGGGATTGGATTATTAGTAAAATATTTTTCTAACAAATTACTATACTGTGTGAACAGATTCAAGCTGAATTCATGCGATTCGAGTTCATAACTAGACCTCATAAACATTTATTAAACATCTGTTCAAGGAAAATAATAGATCGTTCAAACTAATTATTAATAAACCAAGCGCATGGGTTAGTATTAAACTAGGCGAACAAACCATGTGAACGGATTATAGTTTGTTCAAACTGAATACTTAACCTTGCAAATGGTTTATAAAACTGTTCGAACAGATTATTATTTCGTTTGAACACGACAGATTACTAAATTGTGCAAACTGATATAGCTCAAATGGATTACTTATATGTGTATATGGTTATTTTGTTCAGTTGGATAGCTATCACACCTAGTTGCATATTAAACTGTACAAACAGAGAATTGTTTCATTTGAGTGCCAACTATTACTAAACTGTTTGAATAGACTATTCATTCTTTTGAATGGCTTACTAAAATGTGCAGTTTGAATGGATGACTTTCACTCCTAACTGTGAATGATTCATAAACTAGCTGTTCAAGTGGATTATTTATTTGTTCAAGTAGATAACTAAACCATGCAAATTGATTGGTAACTTGCTTTATAATTGACTCATTAAAAACATTTTACTAAACTATGTGAACAGGTTATTATGCAAATTTTATAAGGACAGGCCAGTATAGTAAAACAAAACCAGAACAGCTTTGTGTTTCTTCAAAGGACAAGCACTTAATCTTAAGCTATTATTTCTGTACTTCTTTACAGCTCAGAGAGGGGTTTCCTTTATCATTTTTATTTCAACCACTGGTCGGACGAGTCAACAAAAAATTTGATTCATCGATGCACATAAATAAATAACTTTGCCTTGAATCGTATGCAATGTTAGAACATAGCCCTCTATCGGCAAAAGTGTTGGATGTTTAAATAGCCTTGAGCCAAGGCTGTGTTAGTACAGAATCCGCAGTCCTGCACCACATTGTTCAGCTATTTTTTACTTGACTTGTGAATGTGTTTTGAGTCGGAGTCTAGCTCAGCTTTCTGATGAACATGGATATTTGTGCACTGTTGGTTATCTTGGACTCTGGACCTGCTGTGTATTGTACAAATACCTGATGTGTTGTGTGACATGGACAACCTATGAACATCCGTACATTGTATACATAACTGTGTAATGGTACCACACAGTCACAGTATAAATGTGGCGCCTTGTGGTTTTGATAATGTGTGTTTGTATTTTAGTGATTGATCGGTCTGTGGGATTTTACTACTGTACCCAATATTTAATATTTAATTTCTCTTGTGGTTTATTACTCAATATTTAATGTGGCGAGGAAGGTTTTTGACTCATTTATCGATTTAGTAAAGGAAGAGTTTTGACTCGCCCGCCACTGTTTTCACTCGCATTTGGTGACCGAGTGACAGTGATGAATGAGACTGCCATCTCATTCTTTTAACACAAGAATCTTGTGCAGGGTTGATCTCAGGAACTACAAACACAAGCAATACATCAAATCATAGCCTATTCTCTTACTTAGATCTAAGCAAGAGATAGTGTTTGTAAACTTCATGGCAAGTTTGTGGCGTGGATTAACACACCTTTTGTAAGATAACATCATACTTAACATTGTCCGATCAGGATGTGATGTACCATATACTACCTTATTATGTAACTCATTTAATGAAACACATTATTGCATCAGGATGCCATCAACTATCAACTTACATCAATTTAAATGATTTTTTTTTATTTTATGGGATCTTTTACAAAAATTCAAAGATTTTGCGACTCTAGCTTATTTAAAGTTTCACATTTCATACTCACAGTCACATTCCTAATATGGTTCAATCAATTTTCCGATGTGAAAATGTCAAGTTCAGTTTTGGAAATTCTACCTGCCACTTGAGGGCACTGTAGTATATGACCCAAAAGTTCACCTTTCCTTCTTTTCTAAACCAGAAGTTCAAATAAACAATATTACAAAAGTAATTAAGGATGTTCATACAGTTTCTCTGTACAACATTTTTGGTGAAGTGAAAGCTTTCTGAAAATATGCTTGGGGACATCAACATGTTATAGTGCCCTTAAGCTACAGATAAAATTTGCAAAACTAAACTTGACATTTTCACCCTGGAAAAAAAACAACACCATATTGGGTTTGTGGCAAATTAACTAATTAGTCAACAAACTACATACGCCACTATGACATCATACATTTTTCATTTGTTCGTTTTGTTATACCCGCTACCCCTATGTTTGTTTTTTCATCTTCCTTTACCCAAGACTACTCCACTCCAATATGTCTAGTTTGTTTGTGTTGAATTTGCAGGTGAGGATCAAGGAAGCGACTGACCTGCCTCCTAGCCTAGCTCATTTTGTCTTCTGTCAGTATACATTTTGGGGTCTAGAAGGACCCACAGTGGTACCTCCTTACATCAACCCTGATGTAGAGGAGCTGCCAGGAAGACCTAAGGATAGCAGCAAAGGCAGCATGAGGTTCAATCATACAAAGGTAGGGACAGGAAACAGACTACCATCCATTCTTCCCATTAGTGGCGGTTCCACACTTTTGTCTAATTGGAGATTTTTGCAGATTGGTGGTTGAATGAGGGTCTACATTCACCTGAAGATGTTTGAAATCATAATTTGGTCTCTTTCTAAAGTTATTGAGACCTCTAAAGTGACAAATCCATTCAAACGCATCACACCTGAGGTTGTTTGTTTCTCTGATTCTGATGAATTGACAATAATGCTGGTAACTACTATGTGTAGTTGCGCGTACATTTTGCCGATGAGAAATATTTACCAGCCATTGTACCACACAATGTGTACTTTTATTTGTGTTAATCCATCAGTATTTTTGCTTAGTAGATAAATATCTTCTTCCTGGCAGCTTTCTGATACTGAGCCCATTTTGATGTGCATTTTAAATTTTATACCGTGTGCAATTTGACTCCTAAAATGGTAGGCATTGCAGACAGTAGCCTCGTGTGACATTTTTACCAGGGGTCAGTTTGCTGCCAGTTATCTTAGCAGCAGCAAGTTCCTTTTAAAAGAGCATACAGTATGCTACAAAATTTGCTTCTCTTGCTTTTCTGCTGAACCTAACTGGTGCAAAACAAATGTTAATGACCTCAAGTTTTGACCCTAGCAGAGTCTTTCTCAAAGGCTAAATGACCAACTTAAATGGTAAAATAATTGCATCGAGACTACAGACAACAGGTGAAGCAGATGTCTTGACTGCTAGACCATAAACCATTCCTGATAACCAGAGGCCAACACTACATAGAATCTAATTGATGTTATTATTTCATAGTCATAGTAGTGCTTATTAGTATGCAGTGTTCTGGTATTTGTAGGAACATGCAGACACTAATACCAAAAGGTTAATCAAGGTAAGATACAGACCCGCCAAGCGGTGAGACGCTTGATTTGCTTTTTTTCTTTATATTTCAAGGAGTTCACTGTCAACGTATCTGAGGACTTTATAGAGCACGCCTTAGAGGGTTCTTTGGCTATTGAGGTTTGGGGACATCGTAGTGGAGGCTTCAACACCTCATCTAAACCTGGCTGGGAAATAGATAATCTCAATGCCAAATCAAGATCACTTGCAGACAGGTAGGGCTCTGGCTATCTACTTATTTTTTAGCTATGTGTACTCGTGTATTTGGTTTTGGGGTTTGTTTGTTGGGGTGTTGTTTGATTGTTTGCTTTTTTCTTTTTAGGGAACCTTTTTGGGGGGGGTAGGCTTTAGTCAAGGTGCACACGGCGGCGGCACCCCCAGATGTCAAGCACAAAAAATGCTTGTACCAACTTGTTTAGCTAATCAGTTATTCATGATCATGAAATATTTATTAAACAAATGTATTTATAATTTTGTTTTAACCAATCACCATCAGCTAGATATTAGACTCTTCTATATTTAGATGGTAATACAGTCTGGCAAATATTTATTTTAATTTGACAATCAATAACATAAAATAGGACAATTTTACACTTTGGCCCCAGTATTAGGTTATAAAAGAGAATATTGAGAGAAACAAATCCTGACAATGGAAAATGACACATCGTGACAAAACACAACATAGGCCTGCCTGTCTATGCACGATCATGCATTTGGTGAGGTAGGAATCGCCGTGTCCGTGATTTTAAAAAACGAACGGCCGTGTCAAACCCACCTGTGGGGAGATGTACAAATAAATATCTACCGTCCAATACATTTCTAATAGCATGATACTGCTGTCAGCTGTGGCTTAAGTTGACCAGAAATGTTCATTTTTGAGCAGCAAAGCTAATGCTTTGCTGAAACGTTGATACTAGTGAGGTACTGGGCACTGGAGTGGTAGTCGCCATCTTGCTTATAATTGGCATTGAACCTTTATATGACGTCATACAAGTAATTGGGATTTCTTATTGGCCAACATCAAAGCAAGCTAATGCATTATGCATAACATTTCTCCTACCAAAAATAGCAAAAAGTAAAGAAAACTATATAGCCTCAAAACGAGTTGGTAAAGCGCTTCGCGGCTTTGCCACTCCCACTGGTCTTTTTTCATGCATAATATCTTGGGGTGTTGCTTGTGCCTTGACTTAAGGGCTTGGGGTGGATTGGGAAACTAATTGATCAATTGATTAATTGATAAATCGATCTATTGATTGATTGATTTAATTATTGATTTATTGATTGGTTTATTGATTTATTGATTGGTTTATTGATTGATTTATTTATTTATCTATTCATTTGTTTATTTATTTGCTGAATGATTTTGTAACTATAAATTAATTGCCTGATTTTTGGATTCATTTATGATTGATCAGGTGGGGAGAGCTGATCAGGAAGATTGAGATGTGGGTGGAAATCCATGAGCTTAATGAGCAAGGTGATTATGTCGCAGTTGAATGTCAACATAAATCAGAGATGCTGACAGGAGGGATCTTCCAACTCAGGCAGGTAGGATTGCCACAAAGTATTTACTCAGCCTATTAACCCATCCTATTAACCCATCCTATTAACCCATCCTATTAACCCATCCTATTAACCCATCCTATTAACCCATCCTATTAACCCATCCTATTAACCCATCTTTTTTTCGGACCACCAGTTACATTAATGAATCCTTATTTTGGAAGAAAAAACTTAAGCAGACTTATGGTAAATCAAGTTATGCATTGAATTGCTGTTAAAGTACCAGCACTTTTTCACACTGGATGGTTATGAGAGTAACGATTATACACCATTGACAACTCTAGGCAATAATTTCACCAACATGTGACCACTTTTATTCCTGACTCCTCAGGGTCACTCTAGGAGAATCTTGATCAGGGTTAAACCTGTCCTCAACTCGGGCACCCTTCCCATTATCTGTGAAGCCATTACCTCGGTGTCCGTTGGCAGTATCTGTGCACGCTCCAAACTCCAGAAGGGATTAGACAGCTACCAAGATGATGATCTAAGCCGGTTACGAGGGAGATGGTCCAATGCCTTGAAACGACGACATGAATACTTGGATGATCAGATCAAGAGAATTATGGACAAACAAGGTAGGGATCGAAAAGGGACTCAAGATTCAAGAATCTTTTTTATGCTTTGCATTGTTTAGACATAAATACATTTACTCTTTTTTTTCAAAGCTCTTGTTTGTAATCTTTTATGCAATTTCTGTTGTTGAGAATTTCAGAATGTATGTAAATTTAAATGGAATAAAATGGAAATATTCTGGAATACAATTTGCATTGTCAGGCAAAATCCCTAAAGACTATGAGCGAGAGGCAAGCCTTATAAACCAATGGGTGTCACTGACTGAGGAGAGGAACGCTGTGTTGGTGCCAGCACCAGGGAGCGGAATACCAGGTGCACCAGCTAACTGGAGGCCACCTGTTGGAATGGAAACACATATCCCAGTATTATTTCTGGATCTTCAAGGTAAGGTTGCGTGACCAGCATTGTGAAATGGACAAAGTCATGAGATGGAATTATTTAATACAATGATAAACAAACTGTCAACATATTGTGTGTTTTGTTGTGTTATTGACCGTTAGGATAAACTTTCTATGTAAAATTGTCAAATTGATTTTTAAAAATATCATAATTGTTTTGTTTGCAAAGAACAATTCAGACAACGTATAAATACTCATTTCCTCTAATTTATTTTGACCACTGTGACATCTTTCAGTGTGTGTTTAAACTGAGTTTTAAGCACATGAATTTGTATACTGGTAAGCAAGTTTACTGTAAGCATTTTAGTAGAATAAAAATGAAGCCTTTTAAGCGCATACAGTTTGGTAAGCTCTTAAAATTGTTGCTTAACAGCAAGAAGTCACCAACCCATATCCTGCTTGATCATTGATGTTCCTTGCTTGCTTTACAATCAAAATGTTCAGCTGTTTTTCTGCATAGCTTTTCTCTGCAATTAGGTCCTGGATGCTACATTTACAACACACTCACTGTTGGAGAACTGTGTGTAAGATTGTTAAGGATTTAGGTAGAAATAAGCTACAAAATAAGAAGTTACAAATGTAACAGAAAATATCTCACCTCTAACAACCTACAATTGCATTTCCAATGCTCATGCACACACAGGCCTCAAACTTCATCATTTTTAGGGCAAGGCCACTTTGGCCTTGGAGCAAGCCAAATTTTGGAGGGCACCAAGGCCAGTAGATTGGGCACCAAGGCCAAAAATGAAATTTAAAAAAAGGCACGAAGGCCATTAATAAACTATGAGTTGTAAATCAAAATAACACCATAGTACATTAGTTACCCTGAAAGTTTAATACACAAAATTAAAAAAATATAAATTTGAAAATTGGCCAGAGGTTTCCCTATGGGTGGTTAACCCGATGAAACAATTTGCATGAACAAAATATTGATAAATCATATCTTATTCATAAACAAACCGTAAAACTGTAAGCAACCAGATGTCAACACACTTTCCAGGTTTAAAAGAACACAACACCCACTCCTATGAGTCACAAAACCAAGTCACAAAACTACAAAGACACCATATGCACACGGCTTGTCTTTTGAGTGGAGCAAGAGTATTACAAACTAAAACAATTGTATAACAAACTTTAGAGGATTAAGATAAGAGTAATTGGGCGTCAATAGGAGTGTCAATCATTCTCCCAGGTGAGGCCTGGATAGTGTCTGGGCTACATTAAATAAAGAAAAGATCTCAAACTGTCGGCTTCGTGTGTGTAGAAAAGTTTGTTTTTTCGTAATCATTGACAACTGGGTAAAAAGGTTTCCGTAAAATCGCGGCAGCTGGTGCTTCTGGACAACACTGAAAATATATTTAACTTCTATTAAAAAGGGCACGACGGCCAACGGGAATTTAGGGCACGGCAATTATGGCTTTGAAGAAGGTAATTTTTGGAGGGGCACCACGGCCAGTTACAAGGGCATCGACGGCAATGGCCGCGTGGCCGCCGTGAAATTTGAGGCCTGCACACACAATTCACTGAAACAAAAACAGAGCCCTGTTTTGCAGTAGCGTGCTACGCCATACAAGTCCAAGAATTCTGCCCATTTTCCAGCGTGCTGATTCAGGAACCAGTGCACATATTCTTCATACTACTCTGTGAGTGTCTGTGAGTTATATGATTGTTGTCTGTTCTTCTAATGTCAAGAGACAAATTGTCAGAAAACCCTGCAAGTCTTATGTACAAAAAGTAGATCCTTCTGTGATTTTCATCCCTTTCAGTTTTTGACGACTACACTACTATTGAGTTACAATGAATATTAAGAATCCAACTGATACTTGTGTGTAGTGTTTGGCTGGGGTAAACAGCTCATTCCTCTACCAATTGACAACAATTTCATCAACACAGCCTTTACCAATATGAATCTGAAGGAAGATTCATTTATCTCCAAATGTACTCAATATTATCTGGCTTATTATTTGTGCTTAACCCGTACACTGGTGTGTGTAACTCGCAAATGCCAGTTAAAACACCTGGACTAATCAGAATTCACTTCAAGTGGTCCGACTGGCTAGTTCAGTTTGAAAAGCTTCCCTGTTTGATTTGAAATATTGACTAGTGGAAAAGCTGACAGACTAGTAAAATGACACTACAAAGGTTAAGGGCACCTAGCTGAGGGTACTGAGCAAAGTCAGAAACCATTTAGTTCTGGTACAGTCAGACAACTCCAGAGTTGTGTCATATGTACCTCAAGCGAAATGTCTACCCGAGACTGGTCACTTATCATCATTGTGAATGCCAAATGTCTACCCGAGACTGGTCACTTATCATCATTGTGAATGCCAAATGTCTACCCGAGACTGGTTACTTATCATCATTGTGAATGCCAAATGTCTACCCGAGACTGGTCACTTATCATCATTGTGAATGCCAAATGTCTACCCGAGACTGGTCACTTATCATCATTGTGAATGCCAAATGTCTACCCGAGACTGGTTACTTATCATCATTGTGAATGCCAAATGTCTACCCGAGACTGGTTACTTATCATCATTGTGAATGCCAAATGTCTACCCGAGACTGGTCACTTAGCATCATTGTGAATGCCAAATGTCTACCCGAGACTGGTCACTTAGCATCATTGTGAATGCCAAATGTCTACCCGAGACTGGTTACTTATCATCATTGTGAATGCCAAATGTCTACCCGAGACTGGTTACTTATCATCATTGTGAATGCCAATTGTGAATTGGGTCAAGCTATTTCTGCACTCAACCATTAACTACCTATGATTGCAGGCTTGAACTATGGATGCCCTCAGCTTCAATGAGACAGGAATTCCTTGGTACTATTTCCCTCTGATCTCTCTACTGACACATGTTCTCAGAATGTTTGAACAGGACAGGTGCATAATTAACCTGATCACTCCAGACAATTTCACAACTTCTCGATCCCTTTATCATGATTACAATCCAGTCATTGGTTGAATAAGCTACACCCTGATCAGAACAATCTCTATCTTACAGACTGGATGTTTTCAAGCTTGCCTTTCAAACACAGACAAGTTTACCACCTAAACAGCACCCTAGGGTGTAACAAAGCAGCCGTGAGAGATATTTATGTAACTTGGGTCTGCTCCAGTTGAAAGCTACCTTCATAATGTTCTGCAATCTGAGTGAACTTCTGACTGACACATTCTGCTAATGGAGGCACACCTTACAGCCCAGAAGACCCACATGAGTACTAAGACCACCTGTCTAAAAAAACTTCTGTCTTGGGGTGTGTTCTTAATTACTCTCTGGGCCCAACACTGCATGTCCTTCTCACCCTTGTAATGTCCTACCTGTGCTACTCTGCATTTGTAGGTTCGGAGATGAGATATTTTCTTTAGTAGAATAACTTAAAACCAGCAGGGATTTTCTATTCTACTAAGAAAATACTTGACCCTGATAACACCACACCATTATGAGCTTCAGTTGGAAACAAATGATATGCAATGTGGACTATTGTGTAGTAGGACTTTGTTTTTGTTCAGTGAATTGTGTGTGCATGCACATTGGAAGTGTATTTTAGGTTATCAGAGGTGAGATATTTTTTCAAAGTAGAATATGAAATGCCTGCTTTGGTATTCCTTCCTAACTTTGGATCATATTTGTATCTTACTCTAGCGGATGATATGGGAACATCAGGTGTGATTGAGGGTATACATGCTGCAGGATATAACTCCATCCTACCCAAGGAACATGGCAATAAGATGTTTAATCTCCCAATCGTCAAATACTGTGAGAAAGACGTGAGTGACATTCAGTTTGTTTTTTAAAAGAAATACATGGAACAGTGTGTGTCATTTGCAGAGGTAACACTAGTTCATCATTTTCTTTTTAGATTTGACATGGTTCAACACATTTACAACAAATAAATAGAGTGTAATATACTACCTTCTCAAGTTTCATCATTTTTGTTGGGCTAGTTGCAGTCAATAGCTTTGGATGTAGCAACAATTTAAAAATGAATTGTCAATATTGGCATAGTGATTTGTATTGTTTGTGTGACATCACACTTTGCTTAGCAATTCAGATTAATACACATCTTCAGATCAATCTGTGTGAAACTGAGCCCTGGTTACAAGTATGTAATCAAATAATGCACTTTTCAGCTAAACTGAAAGTTGTTCCTTCTTCAAATTTTCTACTTTTTCTTTGTTACCCTTCTCTATCAGGTTTGCGCTGTTGCATCATGGGACTCTTCCATCCACGACTCCCCACATCTAAATCGAGTGACAGGACCCAATGAACGCATCTACCTGATTGTGAAGTCCCTGGTTCAGCTGAGCCACCCTGCAACAATGGAGCTTGTCTTGAGGAAAAGAATCTGTGTGAATATCTACAAGAAGCAAGGCTTTACCTCTACACTCAAGAAGAAGATGGGCAGGATGGTAAATAAGACAATTTATTGAGAGGGCAAGGCCAATTTCATTTAACAATGGGCACTTCAATTGGACAATTTCAAAGTCTATGGGAAACCTTTGAAGGGGCACCAGGCCAAGACCAGATGCAATGGAGGTAGGCCTCGAATTACATGGCAGCCACAACAGCCAGTGCCGTCGATGCCCTTGTAACTGGCATCTCGGCCATAATTCTTCACGGCCATAATTGCGGTGCCCTTAATCCCTGTTGGCCATTGGGCCCTTTTTTAATAGAAGTTCAATATTTACGTACATTTTCAGTATTGTACAGAAGTGCCAGCTGCCGCGATTTCACCTGAAACTTTTTTCACCCAGTTGTCAATGATTAAGAAAAAAACAAACTTTTCTACCCAAACAAAGCCGACAGTAAAAAAAAATAATCTGGCGAACCTTTTCTTTATTTAATGTTAGCCCCATACTATGCAGGCCTGATCTGGGAGAGTGATTGACTCTCCTTTTGAGATCCAATTATGTCTTATCTTAATCCTCTGGAGTTTGTTAAACATTATTTTAGTTTGTAATACTCCTGCTTCACTCAAAAGACAAGCCCTGTGCCCAGTGTCTTTGTGGTTTTATGACCTGGTTTTGTGACCCTTGGGAGTGAGTATAGTGTTCTATTAAACCTGGATAGTGTGTTGACATCTGCTGGCTTATAGTTTTATGGTTTGTACATGAATAAAATATGATTTATCAATATCTTATTCATGTAAATTGTTTCATCTTACTACCCATAAGGGGGAACCTCTGACCATTTTTTATTTTTATTTGTTTTAAAGGGTATTGAAACTTGTTCAATAAAGATAGGTTGGTTTTTTTATGCTAAGATAATTATATTTGCTCTTAGGATTCAGTCCAGACATGTGGCGTTACATATGAAGTTGTCTCCAACATTCCAAAGGTGAGTCATCAGTAGACCAGTGACTATACTCTCAAATCTTCCTGTCAAATTTTCCTCACCTACAGTGTACTTCATGTACTTTTTTCCCCTGTGCGAGAGATAAAAGAGATCAGCATCAAAACATGAATCAAAATTGTAGCATTCAATTGGAAGTATGACTTATCTAAGAGTTCACAGAAAACTCACCAAACATAGTTATGTGTAAGTGCTTCAAATTTGTGAAGGCATGTTGCGCTAACATCAGGGAAGGATAGATAGTTTTGGAGGCTTCAGACAAATTGACCCAATTATCTATATACTGCATGACAATAACAAGATCTGAGGCAAATTTTCAACACAATAAATATGTCAAAAAGAAACTATTTTAACAAACATTTTAACAACGTGCATTTTACATTTGCAAATGTCTAGTAATACATTTTAAAATTATATGCATGAATCTAGAAGTCCAGATAGAAAAAGTCCAGCTATGTGCAAGTTGTACAGCTTGTTAATTTCTTTTGTTAGGCATCAGAGGACCCTGAGGACCGTGAATCTCTTGCCTTGATGGCAGCCTCAGGCACTGAAGAGAACACAACTTCCTCAGATGGGGAAACCTATATTGAGAAATACACCCGGGGTGTGTCTGCTGTGGAGAGCATCTTAGCATTGGATAGACTACGTCAGGAGGTGGTAATCAAGGAGAAGCTTGCATCCAGAGGACGGAATCTTAGAAAGACAGCCAGTGTTCCCAACATATCAGTAAGTAGCAATGTATTTGAATCAATCTCTCCTTCTCCTTGAGCTAATTAAGTATTGTACCAAACATAAAAATACAGTCCCTTTAAAATTTGACATTTGTATGACCGTATTTTCCTGTGTATAAGGCACAGACCCCCAAATCACCAAACTAGATTCAAGTGTCAATGTATCATGACCACACACACACAGAGGCCCACCAGTCTACACTCTCTGTTGTATCATGACCACACACACACAGAGGCCCACCAGTCTACACTCACTGTTGTATCATGACCACACACACACAGAGGCCCACCAGTCTACACTCACTGTTGTATCATGACCACACACACACAGAGGCCCACCAGTCTACACTCACTGTATCATGACCACACACACACAGAGGCCCACCAGTCTACACTCACTGTTGTATCATGACCACACACACACAGAGGCCCACCAGTCTACACTCACTGTTGGTACAATACATCATCAGCACACAGGGGTCCAGAGGCCAGCCTCGCTACCATGGGCAGCGCGCCGTATCGATACCTCTCGTCACTAACCCCTGGTAGGGATGTACCGAGAAACAACGCTGATTGGCTCCCATGGGTGACTACTTTGCGTGCACGCTTGTTAAAAACTTTCGAGCGCATGATGGCGCTTGTAGGACGCTTAGTACGCGCGTGTGAAAATGCAAGTATTTTGACGCGGTTCCATTTCAAATGAATCATGTTTTTACACGGTCACCCTAAACTGCATACAGTTAGACATATCACAAAATCAAGAAGAATGACAGAGGACCAGTTGCTTTTTGACTGGATGCCTCTTTTGCAGGTTACCATACTTGAGCGCGCGCGTAGAATGGATCGGCCAAGGCCTAATTAAAATGTGCTAGATTCTAGCACATTTTAATGGACCAATTCCAGGGGTTATGATCGAGCAAGGCATGCTGGGAAAAAATGGCGCGGCGAGATCAATCACGCCTGGGAACGAGGATGTCCAGAGGCCCACCAGTCTACACTCACTGTTGGTACAATACATCATAAGCACACAGGGGTCCTTGGTTGGTACGTGACACATAACGTAAAGATATCGTGAATTATGAGAATGAGTAACACATCGCTTCTAGGTTTTAAATTCATTTGTCCTCATTTTCGTGTTTAAATTTTTTTTCTAAAGGCGTGGCTTGAGTGCTTTTTTTTTTACACAAAACACACATATCCTAGCGCAAACACACATGAGTGAATCCCAATGTCTCAAAGAATTTTTTTTTTTTCTAAACGATCAAAAATAATCACAACATACATTTTGAAATAAAAATGAATGCCTCTGTTACCAACAGGGAACTTCTGTACCTAAAACTCTCTGTAAAATTCTTTTAAATTATGGTATTCCATGTGTAAAAATACCAGTAAGTTTATTGTGAAACAAGCAGGGTCGCCTTTACTGTGTGTACTCTTGCATGTAAAGTACACACACACACAGACAAAAACAAAACCTCATTGTGTTGCACATACATTTGTGATATCACTTCCAGCAGGGTTTGAGGAGTAACATGCAGGGCACTTGGGGGTGGTTTGAGGAGTAACATGCAGGGCACTTGGGGGTGGTTTCAGGAGTAACATGCAGGGCACTTGGGGGTGGTTTCAGGAGTAACATGCAGGGCACTTGGGGGTGGTTTCAGGAGTAATAGCGGGTGCGGGCGGTATGCATGCTAGAGGGTTCAAGAATTACATTTGAAAAGTGAAATATAGCTGAAAATACTTCCCATTTTTCAACAGTGGAGCACTATTTTCTGTCTTTCATTTTATGGGAAACAAAGTCTTACCCACTTCCATTGGTTATGAAAGACTGCCTGTTGATTGGTCAAACTTTTGATTGGTATTATTTTCTGTGTTTTGTCTTCCCAGGGTGCAATGTCTCGATCTATAGACACCAGCAGGTCCATGGATGGACTAGATGATGATTTCAGGGTAAGTATCACATCATGCCCATCGGGGATAAAGAATATTAATTTTGGTTTTACCCTTACACCGATGTGTTAGCACTGTATACTCAGTACTTTCCCGAGTTCTGTAAAAAAATCACACGCATATTACTCGGGTGGGATTCGAACCCACGACCTTTGCAATTCTAGAGCAGTGTCTTACCAACTAGACCACCGAGATTGCCCGGTAGCTAGAGGCAGTTCGAATCCTATATTTTAGCAGCGGGTTCCGCAACGATTTAATAGATGTTAACTTAGCAATCTCGATGGTCTAGTTGGTAAGACACTGCTCTAGAACTGCAAAGGTCGTGGGTTCAAATCCCACCGAGTAATATGCGTGTGATTTTTTTCACAGAACTCGGGAAAGTACTGAGTATACAGTGCTAACACACATCGTTGTAGGGTAAAAACCAAAATTAATAAGCTATGTGATTTATCTGCAATGATTCTAAAGACATTTATGCTAGGCACTTTACTATAATTGCTTTGCTCTTTGGATAGGCTGTAGTTCCTGTATGTTGTGTAAAACCCAGTACTCGTAACTAGAAGGGGGCTTGCCCATGAGTTTCTGACATGGTCTGTCTAGAAGGGGCTTGCCCATGAGTTTCTGACATGGTCTGTCAGAAATATGTTCCACCTCACCTTGTATTTTCAAGGGTTGCTTTGTCTCATAAAATCATTCTTAACAATCTCCACCTGATTTGATAATTTGGCACCAAGAGTGTCATTCATGATTTACATGGCTCATCTAAAATGCTATAAACACTAATAACTTTACATAAACATGTAAAAGTAACAGTCAAATGCTCTTCAATCTGAGAAAAGTAAAACAATCTTGAAGACAACCAACATCATACAGCTTCACTTAAGCTATCAAACAAAGAATGTACAGTGAAAAAAAGAAGAGAATTTAAAAACATTAAGATTTGAGTCTGAATTATTCCTGTACTTAGTTTTTGATTAACAGTTGTTGAATTTCAGAAAACGTAGCATTTCACGGATGTTGTACTTTCCCTTATCAAACCAAATGATTCAAGAAAATACAAATGTTAGCAATGTGTTTGTTGAAACCAATCAATTTCTGTCATTAGTTGAGAGGTAGCAGTTATTGCTTGTAGATTCTGTGGAGTTTTATTGCATGAGAAATGGTGTTGCAGTGGACCCTTAGCTTAGATGTATTAGATGTTAGCTTTTAGCACCCACAGTAACAAGCAACTGTACACTCATCCAAATTTTAAAAACACAAAAACAGACAAACCTTTAAATAGGAATCAAACCTCAACTGACCTGTTAAGATTTGTAATTAACCAATTTACTTAAATCAGTTCAAGGCCCAAAGCCATTGAAATGGGATTCAAGATAAATCTAGGCATGGAGGAAAACTTTACTTGTTTTAGTGAGTCAGATGTTTAAGAGTGAAACAAAAGAAATTCCAATCAGATTTGTAAGGGAAGGCACAACAAGTTTTGACTTATTTTTGTCAAGTGTATAAACAGATTTTATCTAGCTGTCCCAATCATTTGTTTAACTGCCAAGGGGTACAGCAGTGTCACATTAATTTGTATTGCTTATTGCAGAAGTTTTGTTTACTCATTTTTCCCAATATTTAATTAAGAAATGAAACTGGAACAACATTCAGTGATTGACCATGACCTTCCCTGTCTTTAGATGATTTCATTAACTTGATCCTATCTTCTTTCTTTCTATTCCCCCATCTTAACGTCAATCATTGCTTTACTGATAACATGGATTGGAAATTGTAACAGAGTTTGTTTATCTTCTCCTTCCCCTTCTCTCATCTTTTGCCATCCTCTTGTGCTCGGTTGCCTTCTGTTTGCCGACTGAGCAATAACCTCACTGAATAACCTTATCTCAAAGAAGTGTCTCATTATTTTGTTGTGGTCAAATAATTTAAATGAAATTACATCAACTAGAAAATATGTTCAGTATAGTATAGGTAAGACGAATTAATTGTTTTACTTCTTAAGTTCAAAGGTCACACCAAAAGAAGCAGTTGAAGTCAATTTCTTCTACTCTGTAATCGTTTGAATCATTTATTGATTTGGGGCAAAAAGCATGTATTTCAATTTTTTAAATTTCACATGGTACCATACTTTTTGCAAATTGTAGAGCATGCTCTTGTCACATATTTAAGTCTGGACACAAGACACTGTTGGAATGGGGAAAAAAGAGTTCTACAGGAATTATAAAGCGTTCATGACTAATATGAACAAATACCAATTCCATTGTATTTTCTAGTGTGACCTGATAACTGAAGTCTTTCAAAAATATCACTTGGGTAAAAGAAAAAGAAGAAAAATCCTACCCAACTAATTTCAGTCTCTCCGTCTCTTCTTTTCTTTCTTTCTCCTCCCTTGCAAACAATTCCAATCAATGGGGATAAACACTTCACCGTCACCATGGCAACACATTTGTATAATCACCTTTTTTGTGCTTTCCAATGTGCATTTTTGATTGCATTTGTACCCTATGTGAAACTGGTATTCTGCATTTTGTTTACATGCATTGTCATATAACTATTATTAATGTACATGTATTTATTTCTGTCGTTATTGATTTGTGATATTGTACTTTTGTAAATATTTATTTATTTATTTATTTATTTGGCTTGACAATATTTCATTTTATGGTGTGTTTTTTTAATTGATGTTGATTTGATTTGTGCAAATGCTACCTTTGCACCATATTGCATGACAACCTGTCGAATCATCCATATCCTCAGATTCCCTTGTATGGTTTCTTTTATTAATCTTCCCCTTCCCTTCCCCCTTCTCCCCCTTCTTCCCTTCGTTCATCCCAATTTACACAGCTAATCCGCTCAGAGAGTCTTCGTAACTTAAGCCCCAACACTTCACCAGGGTCTGGTGGGGCTTCAATGCAGTACATGGCCGCTAAGCCGGTACGTCCTCGCTCACTGCTCCTAGGTGAGAACAGCACCTACTTCCCCTACACCGCCTATCAGACAGACCTCTACAATGTCTACAACTATGGTAGTAGTCCTCAACAGCAGCTTCTGGGTCTCAGTCCAACACAGAGCTCAACAATATCCCCCCATGTCTATCTGAGCAGCCCAGTAGGGCTACGTCAGCCATCTTATGGCAAGGGGGTCAAGGCATTGCGTCCAGTCCGTGAGGAACAAGTTAGGGAGCTGGATGCTGCAAGCAGAAGAAGGGTAGGTTTCTTGCTTTTTCTTTTTTTTCTTCTTTTTATTGTCTCAAAATCTCTGAGAATTTGAAAGTTTTTATGTTTTGTGCCGTTGTTTTAGTTATTTGGTGAAGTGTTTTTGAAATGTATTGCAGTTGGGTTACTTTGTTGTTGTGTTGAGTGGAACATTTTATACTAATTGACAACTAATTAAAACATGGGTTTTGGGAAACCATCTAATTGCTGCTTATTAAGAGCTGGTTCATTCAGAGAAACTAAATTTAATTTCAAACAAACTCTTAGTGTTACAGTTTTAATTAGTTTCAGTTTAAAATTACAGACCAATTAAGTCTGTGCTTGTGAAATAAAAGGACTGCTTTTCCTTTTTCCTTTTATTTTCCTGATGCGAAAAAGTATATATATATATGAACATCGTTTTTGATGGATTTTGATGTTGATTTTTTAGTATGGAGATCACAAGGAATTTTGTATTAAAAAAGACATTCAAATTTATAAGCACACAGCAAATGTGGTTCTTGTTTGAAAGTAAATATACATGCATGCCACCCCAGCATGCCATCCCTTCATGATCCCCCTCTTCGTTTGCTAAATTTGAAAAATAAAGGCACCAGAGAGTACAGAGCATAGAGGTTAACAATTAATGCCTTCAGTTAAAATCTGTTTCAGGAATTATTTATTTAATTATGATAATGATTGTTGAATGTTTTGAAGCCTGAAAATGACATAGTAAACAAAATATCAGACTGGGCTTCTACAGGCATGGTACAGTATTGTTGACTAATGGGAATATTGATGAGACAATAAAGTAGATACTGTTATCAAGCATTCTGTAAAGTAATGTAGCAAGAGAATGCCTACGTTGGGCAGTAGAAATAAGCAATGAGACTGGGCTCAGAGATTTTGTTAACTTGTACTGTATTAATTTTATTCCAAAAAAACGGAACAAACCCCATACCCTGGGGGAAGGGTTACAAGAAAGTTATACAAAACTTGGTCCTACGAAGTAGGAGAGGTTAGCATGAACAAATATCCAAATATACTTGGTTTTCCTTTAACTTAAAAGCAGAGAATATGTACTCCGCAACACAATTCATACTGGTTTGATCATGAGAACTCATTTATACATTTTTCCTTCTTTAATAGATAAGATGCTAAAATCTGTGTATCAATGGTATCATACAATTTCTTTCTTTATACATTAAACATTGGACAGAAACAAATGAAGTGAATTTCCGTTTCAACATCCTCCAAGCAGTGAAGACAAATACGATCCTTAAATTCTACACCTGTATATCTCCCAAACTCAACTTGTAGTTTATGTGCTGAGCATCTAAACCTTGCTAAATACATGTCTGAAATAGTGACTATATTGAGGATTATGTAAACAACATAAATATGGCTCTATCTCAAAACTCCTTTTAAACGTGCTATATGTCCTAAGTTTATTTCTATGGATAGAAGAGCCCCGGGAGTCATTTTGTAATTTTTCAAACCAGTAAAAAATAAAGACATTACATAATTCTTTTCAAAATGCATCTCAAAGTACACGTTGGCACCAAATTCCTGACAATCTCAAAGGTGCTTTCCATTTGACCAAGCCAAAGGTATTCTGCAACTTGAGGAACAAAGACCGTTTCCTCGCAATTCCCTTGCTAAGGTCCTCATAGAAAGCATTATAAAGAATGGAGTCTGTTGGTTGACCAGTAATTTTAAGCCAGTAGTTGAAAGTATTACAACATTGTTCGATGCAAAGAGGAAATCTTCCCAGTTCACCCAGAACAGCATCATTAGAAGTTTGTCTATTTACATTCAATTTTTTTTTTAACCAATTCATTTCAAATACTTCTGCTTGATTGTCACTTTTCTTCCATGTAATTTCTGAGCCATAATTGATAATAGATTTCAGCATCATATCCAAAATCTCAAAAGTAAAATAGGAAAAAAATCATTGCTACTATGTTGTCTTATTAGGCACGCTGCCTTGTCAGCTTATTTTTTAAACTACATTTTTGTATTGGCTCACAAAATATTTTTCAAAAAATATGTTCTTTTAAGCGCCAGCTTAAAAGAACATAAATTAATACAAATAAGACTATAATTAACACAAATAAGACTTCACATATTCTATCAGTTCATACAATGTTGATATAATGGATTTTTAACAGGATGAGATTAGGATATTTCTGCCTGAAATTCTTGTATCTAAAGACTTCCCAACCTTTGATTGAGCCACACAACACACCTTGGTCAGTCTATCATGGTAGTCAGATTTCCCTGTGTGTAGGTGACACCCACATGGTGATATGCACATTGTATTTTGATATTGATTTTGACTGTCATGACCTTGGACTGACAGTAGCCCTTTGTGAGGTCAATGCAAGAGGGTCTGGTGAATGCTGTTCTCATAAAAGAACAACATGTTCACCTAAACTTTCATAGGTTTGCATTGTATGTGTTATTTGAAAGAGTTGGAATGATTAGTATATGGAAAGTGTGTACAGTCTGTTGAATGCTCAGTGATTACTTGTCTACTCTTCACCTGTAAAGCTTCTGTAATGCATTTTTGTTGCACAATATTTGTAGAGTTGTTGCATTACCAAACCACTGCTGTACCGTCAAACCTGAAGGGCTTCAAGCACACCAGTTTGCTCAGCACAAATATTAGAAATGCTTAGCTGATACAGTGGAAGTACAATGTCGTGTTAGTATATTGGTTTCCCTACTATTTTTTGCAAGGTAGAAACCTTATCAAGCTCTTAACCACTTTGGGTCGCTATTCTGAAAAATTGTTCGTACCCATCGCACTATTATTTTTCACAACTTTTTTGAGCTTCTGGAGTAATTGTCTTCCTGTGAAAATATATTTGCCAGAATAAGGGTACGTTCAAACGAGGAGTTAAACTAGCCCTTAATCCAAAAGTGCTAAAATAACCCTCCGTTGGAACGCAAAAATCCGGTCCGCGAGGGTCAATTTGACCCAGAGAACTGGGCTAAACTAAACCTCAAAAAATGTTGGATTAGCGTAACTTAGCCCAGGTTTTACGACCAACCCCCCGCTGCGAGGCCCAATAAACCATCGTTGGAACGCAACTGACCTGCTACATCCGGTCTATTTTATTCCATGTGACCTCTCCACAGAAGGTTACGTCATCAAAACAACAACGCACGTAGACTACCACAAGTAATTCCCAGCTGATACATGTACATGTATACGATGGACCGGAAGAGTGGTCGGTCGGGGTCAGCTATGCATGACCTGATAATCAACGTGTGGGTCAGTTTAACCCGTGCGGACAGGACTAACTTACTCGTGTGAACGCAAGCCCAATTTGGAATAAGTCATTTTTATCTTTTGGACACCTGCGGTGCTCGGAATAAGGGTTAGTTTAACTCCTCGTCTGAACGTACCCTTAAACCCTGACTAAACAAAGGAAAGACAACAAAAGTTCTCATAATTCGCTCCGGGGTTTGATGTTGTTGTGTGAGAAAATTGAGTAGTTACTCACCATGATTCGTAGAACCTCTGCTGTGGACCACGATCGATAATCTGCCATGGTGCTGGAATCTCGGTAACATTCAGACACCTCCCATATACAATGATAAACAATGGTGGCAGCCTGTCCATTCTTGTTTGCCACATTTGTACAACAACATGACAAAGTTCTGGAATCATGGGGTTGCACAATAACACCCAGGTAACCCCTAGAAAAGGGATATATTTACCAGGTATGTTTTCCAACACCTGGCATGGGTTAAAACAAAGCGTAGTAGCTCAGTAGGTGCAGCCTGTGCACTCTACACAATGGAACGTCCCCATGGATATTTCTAGCAACAGATTGAAGGCACTGTTGTTGCAGGTGAATAAATCGGCCCCCATATAAGCCAGTCCAGAACAGATATACATGTCATCAGATGTGAAGTGGTAAATGAAAGAAAGATGGTGCATTTCACCAGCGATGGTCAATGCGTTTTGGGGGAAACTTCATGGTGGAGGCTGACCTTTATTTCAGGTTTGACAGTACCATTAACCCCTTATGAGAGATATGGGAGACATGTTGAAATGGGTCTCACTCTTAAAGACATTATATTAAGTTCAGGAAAAAACAGTGTAAATGTAATAACTCACTTGCTATTCAACAAAGGAAGCTTTTTAAAAAGTACAGAACCACAAGACAAGTATCTCTGGAAGCATAAGCCCAAATGGTGATGACATTTTCTAGTCCAGTTTTGGGATGTGTTTCATGAAAATTGGATGATTGATATGAATAAATGTAAAAAACAGTTTGACTTCAGTACAGTCCTCATTATACAGTGGTCTCATGAAGAAAGGGTGGCTTTGGGGTTAAGTTGTTTAGAAGGACAATGAAATAGATTGTCTGATTCCACTAGGAAGATAGCAATAAAACTGTACAAATGTCTTTAAGGCTCAGCATGTCTTGGATGACCCCTAAAGGCTGATTGACACTAATCCTTTCATCCAACTAACACCTTGTTATTTTTATTTTGGCCACATAACCACCACCAGGCACGGCGAAGCTTGTACATGTAGTCTCTACCTCCCTTCTCTTTTGTCTCCATGGTATGTTGTGAAAATTGTTTGACAATTTTTCTCTCTATTTTTATCTATTTTACACTTTGCTTTTTTCTTCTTCTTTTTTCCATTGATATATTTAATTTTGAATGCAGTTGTTTTATGTTTGAAATGCTGTATACACTTGTCCTAATTATTTTTGAAAAAGTGTTTGAGGTATGCATGTGTATTTTCCATGTGAAATATTTGTGATTAACAGGAACAACTAATTTCTCTCCAGTATATTTTGTTTTTGAATATCCTAAACTTGTATACAAGATGCCTAACACCCAATTGCAAATCCATTTTGAAAAGAAACATGTTTGGTCAAATGTGCAATATTTCCTAAAACTACAGTCACATGGTTCTTCAGGGCAAGCTTTTTGACTGAAACCTGTAGATGTAGAAATCTTGGTCTCCAAGCCCTGGTAGGACTGCTCCTCTGTGCTGCTCACAGATACAGGGTGTTAGTCAGGAAGGGTCTGACACAGGGCGGACAATGTTCACCTTGCTGTATCTCACATCTTACCTTTAAGAAGCGACTAATTCAATCTCATAAACATTCAACGGCAAAGTACCTTTATATGATGTCTAATTTGTTTGCATGCGCGCTGAATAACATTACACACTTAAACTTGAATGTCGTAATTGCTCTGTAGGGTGACTTAAAGAGCAAAGCCAATTTTACCTGCAAAGGGCTCATTTGGAAACCTAGTGTTATAGGATGTCAGCTTTCTAGATGGTAAAATTGTTAGAAATAAATCGATTCTCCATGTAAGAGCAAATTTCTGGCCACACACTCTGGATTTAAGGTACTTCCAACTTCAAAGCTAGCATATCTTAAACACTGAATCCCCCTTTTGCACCATTCAGAAAGGCTATTCTTTTAATTGAAATTGACATAATTATTTAGTAACACCTGAAAAATATGGCTGAAAGGCAAGTAATACGTCATACTTTGTTTGGACAATTCTGATTATCTCTGAGGCCAAACTACATGGATAAGAAGTTTGTGTGGTTGCAGGCATGCAGTGTATACAGGCATGGTGGTTTCTTACTTTGCTAACAGGATAGCAATAGTACATGGCCATGTTCCAGGTGATCATCCAACATCTGGTAACCTTTCATTTATAATTGAGTTTGAATCAATAATTAAACTGGTTTTTACTCTAAGTTTGAAGCTATAAATTGAAGCTATAAATTGGTCAAATCTTCTTCTCACAGCTCTACCCTGTAGAAGAAGACACCCTTCATTACCCCGGAAATCTAAATCCTTCCAAGTCTTCCGCCAAGCATCGTCAGCGTCATTCCATGCCAATTCTCCTCCCAAGCAGTCAAGACCCTTCCGATGTTGCCGAAGGTATCTTCAAAATGTCCTTTGAAGAGCCCACCCAGATATTTAATCCAAAGAACTTTACCATCGGGGATGAGCCTCTTAGAATCAGCAGTGAGACTTCACTGAGTAGAAATGGCTCATCAGACAGCTTTCACGTTTTGGATGGATCACGTGGAGAGCAGAACCCATTCTATCAAACTTCCACTCCGACAAAAATCTTAAGGAAGACAGATATTTTTTCACCAAGAAGTCAAGAAGCGACTTTTCTAACGGACTTTGAAAGTTATAGAAATCGTGTTGATTCACTATCCAGTAAGAAATCATCTGAAAATTCAGATCTTGTCTCTTTTGTAACAATTGCTGAACAAAACTGTTCATCTAGATCCAATTCTGAAACTGTTGCTGTGTTTGATCCTCTTGGGGTTGTTCGTTTGGATTCTTTGGAGGATCATCCTACCCCATGCAGAAAAATCTCATCTTCATCCTCATCAGGAGACCCCTCATCTTCATCTTCTAAGACAGTTATTCAAGTTCAGTATCAGCATAAAGACACCCAGGATGGGTCCAAGAAAGACATAACAGACGACTCAGTGTTTCGAAATCTGGACCTTTATGGCACTGCACAGCTAAGAATTCAAGAGAAACATAAAGATGGCCACGCTACTGATTCTCCAAATGCCTCCACAAAGCATGCATCAGGAGCCTTTATCAGTAAAGAATCTGCTGTGGAATTAAATTTAGAAAGTTCTTTCTGTAAGCGAAGGACTGTGTCAGAGGACTTAGAGATGTCTTTACTCATCCCTGAGAAGTTGGAGCTGCATAAGTCTTTGCCTAACATGTTTGAGTACAGCACTGATTGTATTGATGGTGAAGATGTTTTTGAGGAACTTGGAGGATCCTTGCACAAACAGAATGATGTTCTTAAAAACAAAGGAAATACTTATAAGGTCTCTCAATCTACCAGGAACTCAAACAGATCTCTCCAATACAATGCAAACCATGATATGGATCGTGATCATGATAACATTTCAGGTCACCATAATACCAACAATAAAGCTACAGATCAATCCTCAGTACTTTCCAAATCTTCAGAAGAACTTTCCAGCATTAAGCCAGTCAGCAAATTCAGTGGTAACCATTCATTTCCAAATCAGAAGTCAAAACATCAATGCCATTTGACACCACCAAAGACTTGCATAATGCACCCATTGTTGTCCCCCATGGATCAGGACCCCCAGGCTGCTGCAGCTACAGACACTTGTGGCACCTCAACACAAGTTCAAAATCAGGATCAAACCTCAAACCTCATCAAAGACAACAATGTGGAAAATCCGCTGAGCGAGCTACTTCCAAAAATAGCTGCAAGCACCAAGCCTATTCTCATTGATGTGCCAAGTAAGTGTAAAACACTTGATTATTCAGACTCCGCTGCTTGCAGAAATTCCCTTTATAGCAGTACAGAAATGTCACTTGAAGACACTGACAACAATAATGGATCTCAGGCTTGGAAAACACCAAGGTCTCCCCAAGATTCATCTACGCTTCTGCTTGACATCAGCCATGATGAAGATGCTCTGTCTCAGTTGTCTCTGACAGACAGTGACTGTGGAGGCACAGCAACCTCTGTCAGTGATTTTGATGACAGTGTAAGCTTTGGTTCCTATGACAGTCGCCATGATGGATCTTACAAGAGCACTGGTACCGAGATGCCATCTTGGCTTACCCTTGGACAACAGGTTCAGGTTGGAAATGCAAGGCACGGAGTGGTGAAGTTTGTTGGAAACACAACATTCCGGCCAGGTGTTTGGGTTGGAGTTGCCTTAAACACTACCAGTGGTAAGTATTACAAACAAATATATACAAAACACTAACTAGATATATGTGGGCAATCATATATCCCACTGCTGTTGGCCATTCAGAAGTGAGGATTCAAACTAGCTGAAGTTTAATGATATCATCTACTTGTCATTTGATTGGTGGATCATGCATCGTTTGTCATTCTTTATTTTGCCATGTATACTGTCACGATGCACCAAAATTCAATATTCTCAGCATATATGAATGCTTTAGATGCTTGGCAATGTTGTTTTCAAAATAATTGTTCCCTGCCGTTTGTCCCAAAGAGGCAGGGTCACGTCATGGGGGACAAGGTTGGTAAACAGCGCAAAACATATTTCCATTTTTTTTAGAAAGGGTTTTTAGAATTTTCCGAGTGTTGGGTTGACGAGGCATCACCTTGTGAAATGGAATAGCCCAGTTTTCACCTCGGGATTTTTTTCTGCCACAATACACTCATATGCATCCAATATTTGTAAGTTAAATACCGCACACATAGATCTTGTCATTTGATTGGTGGACACGAGTCTCGTGTCATACTATATTCTGCCAATATATACTGCTCCAATACTCCAAAATTTATTATAGGAGTCCTATATTGATTAGTGTAGGACACTACAGCTTATTGATTAGTGTAAGACTTCGCAGCTGCACTTTGTGCAGACTAATATAATTTATATTGAGTACCATATGTATTGATTGTGGTACACTTTATTAATGCGCGCATGTAAGCCTGTGTGCCAACACGCGTATGGCTATGAACGCCAAATACACTTTAGCCAATTGTTCAAAACTTTGTTTTATTTATTGTTGAAAATAAGTATGAATTAAACATAAAATATCAAATGACAAGGATCTATGTGTGAGGTGTATAAAACAAATACTAGGTGTCTTTTATTTGTACAATGTAGCAGAATGTAATCATGCGTTGAAATCGGAACAGTCCAGATTTCACCTCAAGATTACATTATGCTATATTGTACTCGTATGCTTTCAACATTTGTATATTGCTTTTAACATTCTGAAACCACTCAAGAAAATTCAAACAACATCCTCCTTTGCTATTTTTTCATCCAGGCAAGCACAATGGCTGTGTTCAAGGTGTGCGCTATTTTACCTGTAAACCCAAGCATGGTATATTCGTAAGACCTGATCGCCTGTGTCCAACCACGGTAGATTCCTGTAGTGACGAGCAGCAGTATACCAAACGCAAGTCTAGTTTAAGACAGGAAGGTAAGAATGTTGTCAGCTCAGGTGATGCTAAGCGACACGGAGGCCGCAAGGCAACCAGCCAGAATAAAAGCACAAAAAGATGAAGATTAGAGAGACTACATGTAGAACTGTCTGTTTTGAAGTTGTTTGTTTTGGAGATCACTCCAAAGTATATTATTAAAGACACTTGATAACAAGAAATTATAATAAAGAAGGTTCCAAACTTGTTAATTTTACTTTGCAGTACTTGACTCTGCTTTACTCTGCTGTAATCTGCTGTACTCTGCAGTACTTGACTCTGCTTTACTCTGCTGTAATCTGCTGTACTCTGCAGTACTTGACTCTGCTTTACTCTGCTGTAATCTGCTGTACTCTGCAGTACTTGACTCTGCTTTACTCTGCTTGACTCCACTCTGCTTTACTCTACTGTAATCTGCTGTACTCTGCAGTACTTAACTCTGCTTTACTCTGCTGTACTCTGCTGTACTCTGCAGTACTTGACTCTGCTTTACTCTGCTTGTCTTTACCGGACTCTGCTTTACTTTGCAATACTTAGTCTGCTTTTTTCTGCAGTACTCTGTTTAACTCTGGAGTGTTTCACTCTGTTTTACTCTGCAATACATGTATCTTACTCTGCTTTACTTTGCATCATTTTGCTTTGCTTTACTCTGCTTTACTTTGCATTACTTGACTCTGCAGTACTTGACTCTGCAGTACTTGACTCTGCAGTACTTGACTCTGCAGTTCTTGACTCTGATTTACTCTGCAAGCAATAACTCTGCATTCTCACTGGAGATATCAGGATTGCTTTCAAACCCGGATTAAATAGATGTTATATTTGCATCGGGGATTAGTTACTTTGGTGCATTAAGGAGACTGCAAGAACACTGAACCCATTTAATATAACCCAAATGCTTAAAAGTCTAAGCTCTTGCCACTGTTTGAAGTGTAAAGAGAATTAGTTGTGTAACAATACAAAACAATAAGTACCAGGATTGTCCCGGTCCACCAGTCAGTAACCACTAATATCGTACAGTAACAAACTATGATATCAAAATGTGTCCAATGGGGAGGATGTAACAGAGCTTTTGAAAACCTGTGAAAATTGAAGGAAAATTTTGTGTACAAGAATTTTCTTTTCCAAACTTTTTTGATATCATTTGAGTAATTTAAAGTATTGATTAATTAATTTAGGCAAATGACACAGTTTCTATTTCTCATGGGCGGAAAGATAAAGTTAAATTCCTGTTTCATGTAAACTTGGGTTTTCTTGTCACTGGTAACTTCTCATTGTCTAAATAAGAATGGCTTGAAGTGTATCAGCAAAAAATCATAAAAAGAAATATTGTTAGATTATTGATATTCTAGTAATTTTGTTCAGGATCCATAACTTTTTGAGTTTGTTTGTTTGTTTTGTGTGGGTTGTTTTTTTTCTCAAAACTTGTCAAATTGTTCATTTAAAATTGGTTTGATCGTACTCAATTGATTTCTGCAAGATAAGTTGTGCAGACCATTGTAAACATAGTAGACCTAATTTGCATATTGATCATGTACCTGTTTTACAAAAATTTGTCTGCTGCCCTTTTTATTTTTGTTTGTATCTCCCCCCCCTTTTTTTCAAACTGGTTGATGTCAGTTCTCAAGCTAAATTGAGTGAATTCCAACCTGTAAGAACCATTTAGACCCAATGTAAGGTCTCATCTCTGTATACTTGTATAAGTTTCAATATATAGTGGGTGCAAGCTCAAGATCATGGGAGATGTATATGTGAGAAGCACACATCTACTTATTCAATGGAACAAGTTTCTGTGGTTTTCTGCGTACAGTCAGGAATTACAAAGCTAGAAACTTTCATTTGGGGAGTTTGTAACCCAGCAGGGGCAAAGACATAAGTGTTCTTTCCTTCTTTTTTTCTTTTTTCCCTTTTTTCCCCCCTCCTTCCCCCTTTTTTGGAGGGGGGCTTTTTATGTATCTTACCATGCATTTGAGGGTTTTGTGCAGGAGGCTGAAACTTGATCACAACTTTGTTGCAATAATAATGAGATCAATTAAAAGATCTTCAGTATTTGTTTTTGACAAGGTCTTTCATTGCCAAATGTTACATAAACCACCAAATAAATACAATGGCCATTTCTCAAGGGATTTTCATAAATTCTTAGTGTCAATAACTTCAGGACTTAAAAACATCCAATACTTTTGCTGATTACCTGAAAATTAAGCCTAATCTTCCTTGTCAGCATTCTTTGTTGTAATTCCATTTTAATCAATTGCTCTGCACTGTAAGAGATGTAAAAACATCAAATTGTTTATCAATTGAAAATGGCAAATGTTATGTGAATGAAATGTTCACTGGTTAGTTTCATCAAATCTAAACTGTTTGAATGAATGTGCTCTTCCATAATCTTGTGCCATCACCTTTTAAGGATTAAGGTGATCAAAATCACCTTCTTGTCTGACAAAAACAATGTTTGGTGTTTTTTAGTTGTGTCTGAACACTTATCTCAAATTAAGATAAATTATAGGACTTGTGGAAGGTAAAAGATTTACATTTTGAAACAAAAATGTTTTTATTGTTTATATAGTGTTACTGTTTCCATTGTACTATCACTCAGTGATACCAAGATTTCCTCTGTTGGCTCATTCTTTCTTTGGTGTTTAAAATTATGTGTGATTTATATGCCTATATGAAAATAATTATGATACAACCTGTACAAAGTGTTATGTAAATAAGAAAATGTATATATCTTCTACCTGTGATACATAATGGTTGCACCCATTTTGTACTGCCATTGAAATTTTATGAAGGCGATTGGTGCATTGCTTTATTTAGGGAGATGTGATTATGGTGAAGAGGGAATCATGTGGATTATAATGTGATATTTTATATATTTTATATTATATATCACACAGAGATTCTTGTCATTTGACCGATGGAACAGGTGTCACATGTCATCCATTATTTTGCCATGCGCTTACTGTCGCAGTGCTCCACACACTGGAGTCCAATATGGATAATGTGATGCTTTGCAGTGTTGTTCCCAAAATATTCAGTCCCTACATGTTTGTCCAGACATGGCAAGGTCATGCTACCCTGGGCACAAGGTTGATGTTGACATAGAGTCATCCAAGTTGCAAAAGGTCTTTCAGAATCAGAGTGTGAGGTGGATATTTCAAATGACAAGGATCTTTGTGTGAGTTATATAAAACAAATATGGAATGCATTTCATTTGGCATTGTTGCAAAATCTAATGACTCGGTGATATCTGGCTTTTCCATTTCACTTGGCTTTGCCTTATGAAATGGAATAGTCCAGATTTCACCCAATGACATTGTGCGACAATGCACTCATATGCATCCAATATTAGTGTGTTATTTTGTGCCAATAAGTACTTTTATGTATGACAATAATTTGGTTTAAGGGAGTCTTGAAGTATGTTCAATTAAACAACGCAGACAAATTTCATTAAAAAAAATAATTAGGTTGGAGTAGTACTTAAGTGAACTGTCTACTTGAAAGTATTTTTTTCAATTCTGTTTTCAAAGTTTAAGTGGAAACACTAGCTATGACTGTGGCTATATTGAAGCCACTAGACACTGCTGGATACCATATCAAGAAGCAGCTTACATGACAGGAGTCTCACTCAATCATTTAGTGGAAATGTGAATGGCCTCTCTCAAGTACTAGATATTTGCACAAATCCAAATGCAACAATGTCAAACTTTGACCAAGATTTCAGCACTTTTTACATTCCTCAATCCTCTTCTAACACCTTAAAAGAGGGCAATCTCTCCTCATCACTCCCTTTGTCAGTACATAATATTTTCTTGACAAGTTTTTTGTTTTGGTTTTAAAATTAACTTTCTGTTAGTCAAATTTGTAGGGGATTTTAACAGAACCTCAGTCAGTGTTGAAAGGTGAGCTTCAGCAAATTGGCCTGGAATAGCTTTATGAAACTAGGCACAGGTGTATAGACCTTTTCATATAGCAGCTATTGTCATTTTCCATTTAGCAAATAATAATGGTAATAACTATTATTTACTTTGCGAAGTGTTACTTTTCAGCCAGTTTGGATGTGTTGATATGAATAGGAGTCATTTGCTTGAGGTTATGATGGCATTGTACTTGTTAAGCCCACACACATTACACATTAGAGGAGTACAAAGATGGACGGGGTTAGGAAATTGACAATAAATGTTACTATTGGGCATGACAACAATGTAGGACTCTTTCAGGTCACTCACTCTTTTTTATATTACTCCAATCAAAATTTCACAGTACTTTATTCTGTTTTAAATCAATAATTTAATAGTATCACTGAAATTGTTTTTACAACAAAATTATAAACGGTACTTTGTCTTGGCCCTACAAAATTATAATATTGAAATAAAATCTTATAAAGAGTTTTCTATCATATGACAATAAAGGTAAATATTTATGTTATTATGCTCTAAACCACAACATGACATATGCTACTATCTAGTGATATAACTAGAAGATTTCCTCGAATTGCTCAGATTTTTAAAGACAGGGTCCATAGTTTTACTCCCAGGAATTTGATTGCTATTCCTGGTTTCCATTACAGAGAGAGAATAGTTTCAGCATTAACAGGGTGTTGCAGAAACCTTGGAGATACTTAGTGGCAGCAGACTATTGTTTAGATTTTGTATTTACATATTTCATAGAATAAAGGAATTGGACATAAAGTCTGCTGTCACCTTAATCATCATGGGATTAAAATAGTTCAAAGCAGGATCTTTACTTTCCAAGGAATCTGCAGCATTTTCCCCAAAAGAACTGTTACTCAGCATTTTCTAAGATGTCTTTAAAAGAGAGAATTTATTATGAAAATAATTGACAGCATCGGTTAAAGATCAACTTGAACAAAATTAACATTATTGGATTTTTTTTTTTTTTTTTAGAAAGGTAAATGAGTGCGTAATGATTACATAAAAATGAGTGCAACTCAGTCAAAATTGTGTCAAAATGTTTAAAAAACAAAACATTTTGATCAGTGTTACGCTGGGGAGAGTTTCCTGAAAAGCCCTTAAGCGCCTAGGAATCAAAAACAAATCTGTGACGTCACACTGCAAACTTTTTTTTTTTAACCCCACACAAACGTGTATTAGGTATGCAAAAAAGAAATCTCTGAAACGAAAGTAAGCAGATCAAAATGTTGCAAAGCAGCAGTTTGGTGTGGGAATATTGTGTTGATGAAGAAGAGTTTTTTCCGTCAAGCATTTTTGATGGGATTGATATCAGCTCAAGTGACATGGGGAGTTCTCGAGAAAAGGGGCAGGACGAAACTCGAAGGGGCATTTGCCAACGTTCACGGAGTTGAGCCAGACGGTTCAAACAACTGGCAGCACAAGCATATGCAAACCGTGTAGTTCATGTCAACTTCGTGCCTTAGTTTTATTTGTTTGGGCAGACTTTAGATCAAAAAGCGCGCGTGCGCAAATTTCAAAATTGGCTTGAGTGAATTTTAAGAAAAGCCATTTTCAATTATTGCGTCCAACATTATGATCAATTAATCTGATGCTTTTTTAGACCCTTGTGTTTATTTATTTCGAATTGTAGTTTTATGGATCAGGTTTGGTATTTCTTTATATGAGTAGATCATGATACGTTTTTGTGAACAGCAAACAATGCGTCAGCTAGGAAACCATGTTATAGTCAAATGCCAATAGGCTATAAGGAGCTCCTAAAGGGGTTTGTGATGAAAATCAGTATTGGAGTTCTTAGAGTGCTCCAAAAAATCACTTTGTTCACCCAAAATAAATTATTTGGAGCGTTCAAAATGGGTTCAAGAGAAATGATTTTTAGAGCACGAGAGGTTTTTTGAAATAATTTTTACCTTTTGCAATTCCGAGCGCAACATTTTTTTTATTTCAAGCATTCAAAATGATTGATTTAGCAAAAAATTAAGTTATTCCGAGCGCACAAAATAAATGATTTTTAGCGTTCAAAATAATTTTGAGAGAAATGATTTCGACAGCACAGATCAATTTCGCAATATTTTATTTTGAGCTCTGGCAATAATTTCTTTCGAACGCATAAAATAAATCATGTTGAGCATTCAAAATGATTTCTAGAGAATTGATTTGAGAGCAAGAAACGTACAGACAATGGAGCCGGTCATCACTGCGTGGTAATGACCTTGGTTGGTGACTGGCAACTGTTAATGGACCTCACCTTCGACTCAGTCCATTAACAGCGGCCAGCCACCAACCCGGTCATTACCACGCAGTGAAGACCGGCTCCCTACACTGTAATTTCCTAATTTAAGGACCATTTTGACAACTTGAAATCCTTTCGAGAGTTGTTAACAAACATTGCTGTATTCCTCAGAAAATGAAGAAAAAAAAATAACCTCGGGACTCCTTTTGCTGTTTCTTGAATCCACCTACAGCACATTTGCTTGGCATGATACAAACTTACACATGTTATTGGAAAAAAGAAATTGAAGAAATAGGAAACAATCCAAAGAAACCAACAGTAAACGAATAGAGCAAAGATAAACAATCTTCACCAGTCCGCAGTATGACGTATTGGTTCCGAACATACAAGGGCACCGTCAACGATGATAAAAAACACTAGTTCAGAAATTGAAAAAAAAAGGGCTAGTTTTTTTGATCAAATTTCAGCAAAGTTGCAGTGCAGAAAACCTCAAACTTGCGACCAAATAATAACTAAAAACATAATAAACAAATATGAAGGGTCAAATTTGTTTTATTGGTTTCGTTCAAGTTGATCTTTAAACCTATTGAAATATAATTGACAGCATTGGTTAAACCTACATGTATTGAAAATAATTGACAGCATTGGTTAAACCTACATGTATTGAAATATAATTGACAGCATTGGTTAAACCTATTGAAAATAATTGAAAGCATTGTTTAGTTGGGGAGCAATAAAGTTGATAGATTTCCTTTGTGGTAATTTCAATTCTGCATGAAAGTTTTGTATGCACAGTTAATTTTACAAGAAAGGCAAACTACTTCATTTAAAAAAAGAATGGCCTTTTGAAATATTTATGTTTCACCACTTGCAAGAAATACTTAATATAATTCTTCCTGTGAATGTTCTGAAATGATCGGCTGATATAAGGTGTAGAGCTTTCATACTAGCCAGCTAATGATGAAAACAATAGTCATGGAAATGTTTCATGTTGCATGAATACATGAACATTAACATTGCTTTATAAATGATTTGCTTAGATGCTTATCACACATGTGGCCATTTTGTCTGCATCCTTGTATGTACACAAATTTATAGGTGTGTTTTTTTTAGATACAGACCATTATTTGTTGCTTCCACATTCAATTTTGAGTTCACTTGTTTTGAAAACAACTAGACAATTAAGATCTAGACAAAAACTAACAGTGTTGCCCTTAACTGTCATGTCACTTTCAAGCTTCAACTGCATTGGTGACTAGGTTATTGCCAATTCTCACTTTTTTAAAGCACCCCCTTGTCTGCTGGCATACCCTCAGGCCCATAAGAACAGGGGGTGCTGTGGGTGCTGTAACACCCCAACTATTTGGATGAGGGTGCTGGAATATAACTAAAGCACCCCTATTTTACTACATGTTTCGTAATTCACCCTTACCTGAACAAAAAACTTGGAAAATATCAAAATCGTATAAATACGTGTGACCATTAATTAAACTTATCCAGCCATCTAGCCTGTCATTGTTAAACTCTGTGACATGCCCATTTGGCCAACTGGCTGGTGTCATAGGGTGTTTTGTCTCTGGGTGTGTGTCCCCATGAGGTTAATTGATATAGGCTGAAGGAAGTTGATTCAAAAGAAATGTCTACACAATTAGCTGTATGAGGGGACAGAATCTTGGTCTATACTTTTCATTCATTCAATCATTCATTCATTGCTGGTTTATTCTTTAAAATTCTCCCATGGCGACCAAAGGTCAAACACATATAAAAAGACATACAAAAATACAAAGGTAACAATCAACGACAGTGAGAATTGACAACTGAGAATAAAAATACCAAAATGCAAATCTATAGTATTGTTACTACTGTTAAACATTGCACAAACGTTATTGCTTAGATCCTGTTTTTTGTATAAAATGCACATGTACCAGTTACTGAGTCCTTCAAAATTAACATTCAAAACCAATCAAGTCTCTGCATATTGCAGTCACAATACAATCACAGTACTAGGATAGATCACACAAACAAACTTTTTAAACCTGTTTATTAGTCCCACATACTTACATTTCTTATTGCAAGAATCAAATTTGTGCTTTTTAATGAGTCCCAAAGTTCAAATAAGTGAGTGACTTGTGCAGATTATGTACAACTTGCTGACAATCTTGTAGATAAAAAAAAACATGTTTTAAGGTGTAGAAGTTAATTGGGTTTTACAATGTTGAGAGGGTTTAGTGCAGTGCTGCTTTTGATTTTGCCCCGTTATTCTGCTGGGATACAGATGATTGTATAACATTCACAGAATATTTATTAAAAAATTGTTTGAAATCATTATTTGTGTGAAAGTGTCACTTGTTTGTGTTCTTTGAGTTGCAGCTTATTACCTTAGGGAAACCCAAGTACAGTGACATGAAGGGCCTTTTAATAAACAGACCTGAATCAATTTGGAAACCAATCAATTACAATTCACATGGTTTAAACATGCAGAGATTCCACTTATGGTTGGGAAGGTTCAAAATTAGAATTGATCCTATACCGGAATGAGTCCGTTTTTACCAGAAAGGTCTTGTTAAAACTCACTTTGCTGGGCTAGATGTACTAATTTGATGTATTAAGCCCGTCTAACATTTTCTGTCCTTTTTTAAGGTTTGTAAGTTTTACCTAGTTCAATTTCTTTCTGTTTTTACAAGGCCTTGTTAATTAATGGAAATTGTTATCTTGTGATTGGCTTGTTTGTGCCGGCACCATGTTTGTGTAGTTTTTTACATCAATCTTGGCTTACTACTTTGGATCTTCAGGTTGCAAATTCTCCAACATCACAAAGACCAACTACATATGAACCACTGATATACGGTAGAATTCTTTTTTGTTTTTGTATTCATCTTGTATTTATCCATACTACATGTGCCATATTCTTCACTTGGCATGGACCAAGGGATAATCAATCAATGGTAGCTCAGCGGACATTATTTCATATTTCTGCGCTAGACCCTTACTTTTCAAACAACAGTGACAGTGTTTACCTGCACAACTCATTGGATGTCCTGTCGGACACCAGCATAGATGATACAGACGGAACACACATCTTTAAACCATCACAAGTTTCAAGCCCTCAGCCGGTGACGAACCCAAGACACAAAAACAGAAACAAACATTTAGGAAACAGCGCCAAGTTCCAACAAACCAACATAAGTACTGAACAGCTGTTATGTCTCGATTATCACTTCAGAAACCACAACCCCCTAAAGTTACTATTACATGTTTTCCGCAATGATCTGGTTGTGTTACTCTCCAATTTTGATATGACTTCCACCAATCTTGACTCTTGTGTGTAAAATTATGTAAAAAATTTGGTTGCAATTTTGGTAAAGTTGGTTACAATTTTAACTTTTAAGAACCTTTGGTGACTAGTCAATGGATAAAGAATCCAGGTAACAGCAAGTAATTAAAAATACTAAAAAATAACAAATTCAAAACAAAAAATGTATAAATTAATATAAATTAATAAATTATAAATTAATGTAAACATAATACCAGAAAAGATTTGGAAATACTTAAGGCTTTAATATCACTGCAGCGGGTTGACCGCTGATTGTTTTTATGAGGGGGTAAAATGCTGGATCTTAAAACCTTGGTTTCCTATCTTAAATCCAGCCACTTTGCAACCATGTGTGATAGCATCTAGTAAACTTCTACCCTGAGAAAGATAATGAATGACTCCAGCATTAAATGTGTCTCCTGCACCAAGTGTATCTTTGATTATAGATGGCGGGTAGGCAGGTGAGTGAATAGCTGTACCATTTGCTTCATCAATAGCCCAAGCTCCCAGCTCACCCCAAGCACAGACAACCTGTCCTCTATTTAATAAAAAAAAAGAACACAATGATGTAGGTGTCAAACACATTATGTCTCTACCCCTTCAATAAGGACACATCAATTTGGCATCAATATTGGTTGAATTCAAACATTGTTCAAAGTCTTCATTCATTTTCCAAGCCAACATTCCACACTGCTCATTGTGATTATTTTATTACAAGAAAGGCTAGAGTCAAATTGAACCTAAACTTGGTAGTCTTTTGTTCTGGCAAATGCTGTGCCCCTTCAAAAAAATGCACCGACTAAAGATTTTGGTTTATTTTAAGAAATGCAACATACCCTTGTTGTATTTTCTTAGAAAACATCTGAACACAGTCTTCTCCATTTTTGCAACCGTAGCTCATTGCAAAATCTTTACTAACAAATACCTGACAAGAAAATACACACACATTACAAATATATTGAACTTTTGAAAGGGAAATAGCAACGCTATATTCAGTTCTGATTGTGCTGTCATACTGTCCTTCAGACAAAGTAGGGCGATTGTTATTTCAAGGAAATTTCAAGAAATAAAAAAACAACAACAAGGATTTCTTGAAATACCTATCCTAATCAATACCTAGCTTTCTCCTGAGGACAATCACAGCAAACCACCAGTTCTTTTCAAAACCACCACAACACGTACAAGATATTTATGTTCATATTATTACCACCAGTTTTTATACTAGATTGCATCATTAAGGCAAAGTTTAAAATCCTACTGAATCACTGTTGTTTGGTTGCATGTTGAATCTTTTAAGTTGAAGTGCTGGCAAATTTCATCAATTGAACTGTTGAGCTGGTAAGTATACACACAATTTTCTGCTGAACAAGACAGCTAACCAAAGAACACTGTATGGTTTACCCCTTGCAAACTGATACTTGGAAACTGAATCTGTTTAGATCAATATTTCAAAATTCAGCTCTATGATCTAATCTTGCCTTAGCTATTCCGGAGTCAATGTCCCTGTGTGTTACACAGTATATTGCGCATTTAGGCAACACAGTGTTTACATATTACATCATTTGGATGTGCAACTTGACCTCCAAAATGGAAAGCCAGGAAGACAGTAGCCACTGGTGTAAATGTACAAACACTGGACAGTTTTCAAAGCCTGGAAAACAAGTGAAATTTAGTAATCAATTAATTAAGATACTTCTGAATAAAAGACAATGCAAACAGTTGACCCAGTTTGTATTTTTTTATTTTTTTTTTAAGTCCACCTTGTTGATGGAATAAAAGACAATGCAATTAACAAGTTCACACTTCCTTAGCTCACATAACCTTCAAACTTTAGCAGGTGTCAAGTTAATGTATATTTAATTTGCGGTAAAACCATATCTACTTTGCTGTGTAGATTTGTTCTACTGTCGGGGAGTAGATTACGGAATTCGTGAGACTACTTACATGTAGCTCTGAAAAGACTGTACTAACTACTACCTGGGCGGGGGTAGGAAATTGGCCGAGACTACTACTTTCACTAAGTGAACCAAGGGGAAGGACTTCTTTATGATTAAACTTCATTGCCGCAGAATGTGTTCTTAATTGGTCTCTATGTTTCGACATCATCAGGAGATTGAAGAGTGTTTTGTTTGACATGCTGGTCTCTTTATAGGGTTTCAGAGGTTTCGGTGTAGAGTCAGCACTGCTCTGATTGGTTCTTCTGAAAGTAGAACTGTGGTTGGAGGGATCAGAATTGTTGTGTGGTCTGCCCATTGCGTTGGAGTGCCCTGTGTATTGGCCCCGTCAGGAGACTTTGGGATATCAAATTACATATTTTCAAAATTTAATATAAACTAGACATGAATTTTTGTTGAAACAAAAACAAGGTGTTCGGTGTAGACAATTACGAGTTAGCAGAACTGGTGTTTTGAAAGAGAAAATCGTGTAAACATGTCTTAATACGACAAATTGATACGTAAAGTGAATGGTGAAAGATTTCGAATTTGAAATAAGAAACTTTTATAATTTTTTTTTTTAAGAGGACGTCATTCTGTTTTCATAGCTCAATTTTTTGTGTCAGGACATTGAGATTGATGAATATCTGCTAAGTTTTTGAAATTGTTACAGGCTTTCAGTAATTTTTTTGTTGCAATTGAAAGGCATATGAGTAAAACTTTATTCCAGTTAGAAAGACCATCTGATTTCAAAATCATATTGTTTGCAGGCCTCCAAACGAGGACAGGGAATGATTATTTTCACTTAAGCTTTTAGTTTTTACCTGTAGTAAAGGTCACAGTGGGTCACACTTTGTGTAAGATAAAAAAACAAAAACAGGGTCATTCAAATGGTCCAAAGATCTTGTATGTAGTAATTAGGGCTTTCTAGATGTTTTTTATAAATATTAAACATTGATTTAATTTTATGACGTCATCATGCCGAAAACCTTTGCGGTTTTATTGACACACTAGTTAAGTCTAAGTGCATGGTTAGTTTAAAGTCAAAACCCTTAGTGGTTCATGAGACATGATGTTTGCATACACAGTACATGTACATATACCTGATTGGAGGTTAGCATCAATTCAATCCGACAGTTGAAAAACATACCATGATCAAATAATCTTTTTTGAAAAAAAAAACACTTGGCAAGTTCACGGATGAAAAATATTTTAACCTGATTGTAGATGAAAAAAGGAATGCACCCTCTTTTTAACGATGATTTTGAAATAAAACTTGCCATTTTAATCACCGTGTCTGAAGGGCAAACTCAGCGGGCCAAGAGCGCCTTTGGCAGGCATGGTCATATCGATCAACGTGACTTGGGTCTCAGTGTTTGATGAGAAGCGAACCAATGTCGGTCTTTTTCGGTTTAAGTTTTTGCACTTAGTAAAAGTCATACAAATCACTTTAAGCAGGTGTACATCTCAGTAAAACCTCCTCTTTTATTAAAACCTCCACTTCTATTCCTTGTTTTCCATTAAGCCATCAGACGGGCAAAACGGAAGAAAATTCACACTGAACTTTCAATGAGTTTGAGTTTTCATGTGCGGGACAACGTGTTGTTACAACGTACGAGAATAAGCAACGCAATGATGTAGGTTCCGAGGCGGCTTCTGTCACAGAGCGAGCAATCAATATTATTCCAGCAGAGCGCGGGATAAAAGCATGAACAGTTATTTGATACAGCATCACTGTACTACTTACATTTCCGTTATGTGGGACTATACACACAGGCTTCTTGGACTTTGAACCTTATGAATAATGGAGCGGAACAGTCAGCTAACAGCGCTTTTCTCTTTACACAAATTAAATGCGGTTAATACTAGCATTGGCTGTAACGCCCGTTTACGACCAGAAGTTAAGATGATATTGGTTTCATTTGTGTGCAAAAGTTTGAGCAGGTTAACAGACCTACAATCTGATATAAAAATTGTGATGATATAATAAGTAGTTCTTGAGATATGAGTTTTTGAAATGTTTAACTTCCGGTTTTAACCGGAAATCAGGGTCAAATGAGGTCACATTGTGTGGAGCGTTTTTAGAGTCATGACAGGCCTATCCGATGATGTACAGATTGTGAAAATCCATAGTGTAGTTTTGGAGTTACGATTTTTCCAAATATTAACATTTGAATTAATGTAACCTGACACCTGATGACGTCATCATGACGAAACCAAAAACGGTTTCATCTAATGAATATCTAACTATGTGTAAAGTTTCAAGTTTATGTGAGCTTAGGAAGTGTCTTTGTTAGCGGACAATCGACGGCGAGAAGAAGCTGAAGAAGTAAAAAGAATAAATAAAAAAAACAATAAGAAGAGGTCTTCGGACTTTTGTCCGAACACCTAAAAAAGTTGTTTGTAAAGTTCTCCTGAACCACACTAAGCTATTTGCGCAATCCAAAGGCCATATGAAAGGCTTAAAATGGTTTTCAAATTTTTTACTGACATGACCCAAATTTGACCATGTATTCTGGTCCAAACCGAGCCTCATTTTGAGGTCTGCGGAAAAATAAACAAGAATTTGGACATGGGTTCTGTGTATAAAATAATGATTGACCTGGGGTTTCTAATTATATAAGTAATGACATCAACATCAATAATGCCCTTTCATGACAAATGTTTTAAATTATTATTTTTCCTACTGTTGCAAGCTCAAAGTAGTTTTGAGCATCATCTGTGAAGTTTGGATGTATGCAATTTTCTAATAGTTTGTAGAGATCTGATTTGTCTTAGCTTTCTGTCCTCACTGTAACGGGTTGATGTAGACACCTGTTACAGTTCTTGGTCAATGTAGCCTTCCTGCATGTCCTGTTACAGGACACTAGTCAGGAAGGCTACCACTCTTGTGGTTCAATAAACACTACAATACTGACCAGCACAAGCAACAGTATCCATGAGTCTCTCCATGCAGCTGAGCTTGGTGGTAGTGGTTAATAAATATGTTCTTGAATCCCAGGTGCCGAGTGAGTATACAGTAATGTATCATAGTATGTACAATACCCAATCACACAGTGACAATCAAACTCATGAATATAAACAAACTCACCATATTAATCCTTGCAAGAAGTTCTTCCAAACAGATCTGAAGTTTTGGCTTCTCAAGTTCAAGGGAAATCTTAATTCTTTGACTTCCCAACAGTTCTTTGTTGTACACATCGACTCTGTTGATCATTTGAAACACTTCTGTGAGGTTTCGACCCTATCAGATTGAAAACATAACTTGAGTTTCTGGCATTTTAAACACCAACAAATTGACCGGAGGAAACAGAATACTGTTACACCATTGGGGTAGAATACCAACCTGAACCTTTCAGTAAAACTCTGTACAGCAGACTTTTAATTGTATTTATTCATGCACAGGCTATCCACATTTTTAGGACCTTAGCCATAAGTAACTTGAACCACTAAGACCTATACATCAGTATTACCAAAAATTTACCAAGTCTCTGCAACATAATTATTTGTGTATTTATTTGTTTATTTCTTGTATTTTTTTAAAACACCATTTTCACAAATGAAACTCTTAATAAACAACATAAAGACAATAAACGTTCTCATAAAATGCACCGGGATTTGTTGTTCACATTCAATAAGTTATGGAATGTCTTTTTTAGGCCTTAAATAGGCCCGAAACATGGCCATATAAGCCCTGGCTGATCAGTGTTAACCAGTTCACTTGGGAGGACTCAATAACATGCAGAATTCTTATGCAACACACAGCATGGACTTGGACTGGGACACTGGTGATGGGACACTGTAGAGGATTGCGTGTACTCAGGCAAATGTTTCACAGAGTCCATGGGGGTCATGGTTCAGTTGCCCTGAGCAAAAGGCACTGCACAATCAACACATTAACGCTTTGCATGGATTTGCGCCTAATGCCTTTAAAGGAAGACTTCTTTTCACCTACCAGCCAAGATTTTGTACAGACAGATTATACTGTATTGTTATGAGGACTCTCTCCAGGATGCCATCTGATTGACCAGGCATGGGCCAATGATTGGTTGTTACATAACAAGTTTACAGAAATCTGATTGTGTTTCAGAAACACGACCATAAAAAAAGATTTTTAAAATAAAAAGCCAATAAAATCTGTACATGTCCATGAGAAAACGTCTTGAATTGGATGTCCAAACCAAGTTCCATCGACGAAACAAATTATTAATGGATAGAAAAACAGTGTCTTTTAACTGAAAATAATCCCACACGGGTAAAAGGAAAAGGATGTTTAATCCCAAACTGAACTGGTTAAAGCAATCCCATATTTGCAGACCTACTTATGAACGAAATTCACTTCACGTGAGCCCTCATTTACATAACTTTTCAAATATCAAATATGTACCATCCCTTTAAGCATTTCTATTCAAAGGAACATAGTATTAAAAATGCCTCAAGAACCTACCTCAAAATGGATCCATGTGTAGTTTTTCAGGTCAAGTAATAAGAAGTCTTTATACATTACTTCAGGAAGAGATCTGTACGTAGTCAAAGGTTAAAAGTGATTGGTCTTAGTCAAATTTCAAGAATAACATCCTATTACCTGCTGCTAATTAGACCAAGCAAAACATTACAAACTTAGGTTTCAGCATGTAAGAGGAGCGAAGAAAATTGTGTGCTTAATAACATTCAATCTGCAAAGTTGCACAAACTTTTCAGGAAATCTACTAAGAAATCTAGAAAATATACTGAGCTCAAGGCATTAAAGGAACGTGAAAGAAATAAAATTAAAGGAAACAACACAAATAAGTTGCTGTTTAAAACCTGTTGCCATGTAGTATTGTTCTTGTTCCTGTAGAAGAGTTGTTAATGACACAGGAAACGGGCGCTTCACAGTCGTCATGGTACAAACAGTGATCCACATTCACTCCATACTTGTTAAAGTCATTAACTATTAACCTGAAGAAAAAAAAAATTGATTTTATTACATCAAGCCAGTAAAAATATTTTTGCAATGCCGTATCTCAGACCAAAAAGGTTCTGTGTACCATTAAAGTTTGTTTGTATATTTATTGCCTGATACAGCATGGTTGAAGCTTGAATTACTTATGTATTGTGTAGTATATGACCAAATGGTTAACTCACCAGGGCTCAAATTTGACACTGGACCGCAGGCCAGAGGCCCATGATTTTAGCCTCGGGCCAGTAAACTCTTGACCTGACAAGTCCAGCAGTCTTGTGTTTTTCAATTGAATAATAACACCTTACTGTGAAATAACTTTAACAGAGAGAACTGATGTTCAAATGTTGAGTTTGAGCAAGGGTAAATACAATTCTGTTGAGTATCAAAATATACTAGCCCATGAGACAAATGAAAAAAATCTTCTCTGAGTTCTTGTTAAAATAAAAACAATTTACATGTGATACTGTGTAGAAAGCTCTTTCTCGTGAAGATTCTGGTCTTGTCAAATAAATTCTGGTCCAGTAAACATTTTGAGGAATTTAAAAAAAAATTTGAGCCCTGCTCACCATTTTTTGCTTTTTTCCTTCTTTCTTAATACTTCTTCTTCTCCCCTGAGATTGTCCGCTAACAAAGACAGGGTTCCCAAAGGTCACATACATGTAACCTTCAAACTTCACACATACTAAGATCTTTACTAGTAGATGAAACCGCTGTAGTGGCTTCGTGACGGTATCAGGTCTATTATTACATTAAATAAAAGTTTATTATTTCAAACAATCGTAACGCCTTAACTACACAATGGATTTGTACAATGTATACATCATTGAAAAGGTCTTCAAACTCTTAACAAATGCTACACAGAATATGACCCCATTTTAGTTTGACTTCAGGTCTGACAATATGACAATATGAACTTGAATTTGGTTGGTCTTCGTGTATGAAAAAGCGTTTGACCCCTAGGCCTACCATAAGAGTAACGACATCATCATTCTTAAGTGCCGGCCCTCTTGTGACATGTTTAAAAATGTACTATTTTGCTGAAAACCTGTTACAAATTAAAAAGAAGTTTGAAACTTAGCACATACTTATAAATCTTAATGTCTGGATAAGAAATTAGCTACGACGTCATGATGATGTCATCGGTTTTCAAAAAAGGCTTAATCAAAGTTTTGTATTTCAAAAACTAAAATTAACTTCTCATAAATAAATTTTCCTAAAAAGACATGTTTACAGAATTTTCTCATTACATTTCACTAACTCTTTTAATTTGTACATTTCCTAACTAAACACCTTATTTTTTAATATAAAAACAACTTTTATCTAGTTTTATGTGCCATTCATATGGTAAACTAAGTCACTTTGTGAAACACTGCCTTGGTAGAAATCATGTCAACAATGGACAACCATGCCTCATCAATAAAGCCAAAGTAAATTTTGTTGAAGAAGAAGTTGATTCTAGCTCTAGAGATGAGTAAATGTTTGGTGACGTCAAACAATCCGATGGTAACATCATGATAAATAAGATGCCGGCAAAACCCTCATCAATATTGGTGCCTCAGTTTGTACCATGAAGGCTGATGTTTCTGATAGACTATCTTCTGCTCCAGCACCATTTGATGTACTGTTGTAAAAATGATTGTCAATTGTGGGTTGAAGTCTGTTCTTGGCTGCCTTGGTAGCAACATCCTCCAAAAGCCAGCTGCTTACATGTATGTTTCTGTTTGTTCAAGTGCCTTGAGTATCTTATTGGTAGTTACGTGCCCTATATATTATGCAAGATTTTACAGCATCCAGGCACAAAGACGGAGAGTTAGAGACTGTTTTGGTCAGAATGTAGAATGTTGGAGATTGGTTGAGTCAGCAGGTCTAGTTATGAGAGTACATTCGCAGTGACGTTCTCTTTCCCATAAAGGTGGCTCACTTACAGTGAGATCTGAAGTGAGATCTGGTGGGGAATGCACCAGTTGAGAGAAGTTTCCAAGTTTGCATCAGAGGGAAGTTGATTTGCTAGGTGACTGAGGTAAGAAACTACTGTGGAACTGTCTGTTTTTATCAAGATTTCACGCTTGTCATAAAGTGAAGGTCTTCTAGGAATTCTAGTAGGTTAATGTGATGGAGCTCTGCTGATTGGGGACCAAGTTGTGGCTCTGGAAAGATCATCCAGGTGCACACCCCAATCTGATTGTAAGACATCTATTTTCAGAGTCACTGTATAACATATTGTGGGAATGCTGTGTTGTTAAAAAAGTTCTGATCACAGAAGCACCATTTGAGACAGGATGCAACCAGGGAGGTGACAGGAACTGGTTTCATAATAACATCCCTTCAGGGTCAGTTATAAAAGTGTAGAACAGTCCTTGAAACATGTTGGCAGGTACTCTTGTAAAAGGGACCTGTTGAATCTTCGGTTTATTCGTATCTAAACTCCAAATCACAATGGCGTCGGTCTACATGCACATGACCTTCTGACCAATGGCAGTTAGACTAGCGCTGTTAGTCTCTTGTAAACACAACAGGACCCAAGATGAGTCAATTGTCCAGATGTGTATCTGCTGTCAACTTAATTAGCTGCAGTTGCTACTGATGATTCTGGTAAAAACCTGTGATGTTATTGAGAGGCCAAAGGGGAGGGGGACATGTAAAAACTGGTAAGTGGTGTGCTGGTAAGTGAAATGCAGAAAACTCTGATGATCTACATGAGTGGTGTGCTGGTAAGTGAAATGCAGAAAACTCTGATGATCTACATGAGTGGTGTGCTGGTAAGTGAAATGCAGAAAACTCTGATGATCTACATGAGTGGTGTGCTGGTAAGTGAAATGCAGAAAACTCTGATGATCTACATGAGTGGTGTGCTGGTAAGTGAAATGCAGAAAACTCTGATGATCTACATGAGTGGTGTGCTGGTAAGTGAAATGCAGAAAACTCTGATGATCTACACGAGTGGTGTGCTGGTAAGTGAAATGCAGAAAACTCTGATGATCTACTGTACATGAGTGGAAACAAGGAGGTGGGCTCCTCTCAAGTCTTTAGATGTGGCCCATCAACCCCGAGGGAGAAATTGTGCAGCAAAGTTTTCGTCCGGAAATGTTTCGATTGAATGAAGTATTGTGGGGCTGAAGATTGAAGATTGGTTACTACTTGTTGAACTTCTTTGGAGCTAGGAAAAAAGTTGAAATGAACCCTGGTCGAGTTTGTGAGGAAGAGGGATTATGGCTTTCTTTTCTATCAAAGTAGTAATCTGTTTCTCCAGAACAAAATAATTCCTTTTATCGTTCATTTATTAATTATTTGCTCAATCTTTGGAAAATTCATTTGGTGTTTTATTAGACATTACATTCCTTAGTAGTGGGCTTCCAAGTTACTTTTCCGTGTTGATTGTGAGCTGTTGTCCGGGTCGACATGCCCAGAGTTCGTCGCCGCCCGGCGAGATTTTGTGAGGGTGAAGGCGGAGGGGCCGTGGCGTCAAGTCAGCCGCCCCCGAAGAAATCGCGGGGTCGGGCGAAGCCACCGGCGGCCGCAACTCATCCAAATCCTGAGGCCGCCGCTGTAGTATTGCAGCAGCCGCAGCCTTCCTCATCGAGCAGCCAGGTGCCAGTGGTTGATGCCGGTGCTCTTTTTAATCACCGTCCGGCTACTTCGCCGTTGCCGGCGCCGCCAGTGGCGGCTACTTCGGCGACTGATGTTTACGGGCCTACCGCTGATGCACAGGATGATGGGACAACGGGAGCCTCACGAGGGTATGGCTTCATGGGTACTACTAGTACGCCGCAGGTACCGGTGGCGACATGGCCGTACTTTGCAGCAGGAAGTGCTCCGGCTTGGACCGCCCCACCTTCTCTTACTCCTCAGCATGCTCAGCAGAGCCAGAGTCAGGCATCGGCTGGGGCCGGGGGTGAGTGCTCGGCCTCCGGGCTTAGTTTTAATGGGATAGGCTCCATGGCTAGTATAGGTCAACCTCAGGCAATTTTTCAGGTGGGGGTTGGCTCGCCTCTTGGGTTGCATGTTTCGCAACAAACCAAAGAAAAAATTTGGCAGGGTGCATTTGTAGATTTTTCGCTTTTATGTCATGACACAAGTATTTCTGCAAATATTATTGATAAGTATGATTCGGCCTCTTCGGATTTGTCTCTGGTTGTTGAGCAGGGAAAACTTGTTTTGCGGAAACCTGGGGTTTCAAGGAAGAAAATTGAGTCCGTGGATGTCTGGCAATCTGCTTTCCATACATTCATGGCTATCTTCCTCCAAAAGCACCCATTCCGATCTGCGGAGCTGCTCAAATACGCCGAAATTATCCGGCTTGCTGCCAATCAATTTCCCGGTCACGGGTGGCGGCTTTATGACGAGCAGTTCCGCTTAAAGCAAGAGATGATCCCCACTCGCCCTTGGGGTAATCTCGATATGGAACTTTGGCTCACCGTTGCAGCTGCCGGTGTCGCTTCCCCTGCGGCGCCGGGCAGCACTTGGTCATCTTCCTTTGCCGTGCAACAAGTGAATAAGTCGAAACCAGCTAATTTTAAAAGCCGGGTGTGTTTCGCATTTAATAATGGGCAAGGTTGCTTTGGGCGTGTCTGCAAGTTTGCGCACCAATGCAGTAAATGTTCTTCGACTGGCCACGGTGCATACCAGTGTCGCATGGGTCAAGTTGGTGGGCAGGCACGGGGCGTTAATTCAGCCCCATACTCTTGGGTGGCACATCAAAAGCCACGGGCTCATGCCACCAAGGCATCTACTAGCTTTGTAGCTAACCCTAAACCAAGCAGTAGTGTTAGGTCCACAGTTGGGCCGGTCACTAAAGGGGATAACGCTCACTCTTTTGGCGGGGGAGCTAGTTCTTTTCGTGCTTCCAACGCCAATTAATTTGTCATTTCTTAATTTGTGGTTGGCCAGTTATGGCAATACCGTTGATGGTCCGGTTCTGTTTAAGGGTTTTTCTAAAGGGTTTTCATTAGAATACACAGGCCCCAGGGTAGCCCGTGACTCCGATTGCTTAGCCTCTGCCGCCGCTCAGCCGCAATTAGTGCAGGACAAGTTAGCCGCTGAAATTGCGACTGGTAGGGTAGCTGGCCCATTTGTCAAGCGGCCGTTTAAACATTTGCAATGTTCTCCGATAGGTCTGGTGCCTAAACATGGGCCTAACAAATTCCGGCTTATTCATCATCTTTCTTTTCCCAGTGGCCAGTCGGTTAACGATTTTATTAACAAGGATCATTGTTCCGTGCACTATGCTTCATTTGATAGGGCGGTTGAGTTGGTGGTTGAGGCAGGGCCGGGTGCGTGGTTAGCTAAGGCAGATATAAAGTCAGCATTTAGGTTGCTTCCAGTTGCTCCGTCTGATTATGAATTACTGGGTTTTACCTTTAATGGGCTGTTTTACTATGATAAATGCCTTCCCATGGGATGCAGCATTTCTTGCTCATTGTTTGAGAAGTTTAGTTCATTTTTAGAGTTTCGTGTTAAATATGTTTCTGGGTCAAAGTTTGTGACCCATTATCTGGATGATTTTTTGTTTGTGGGCGTAACAAGGGACGAGTGCGCTAATTTGCTACATGCATTCCAAGTTATGTGTGATACTCTAGGTGTGCCTCTTGCGTGTGAAAAAACAGTTGGACCAGTTCAAGTTATCACCTTTCTGGGGTTGGAAATTAACTCAGTGTCATGCCAGGTCCGTGTTCCCCATGAGAAGGTTTCCGCTATTGTTGGGCAGATCAGACAGGCTTTGAGCAAGCGTAGGATTTCACTCGTGGGGGTTCAGTCCATTGTGGGATCCCTTAATTTTGTGTGCAAGGCGATTGCTCCAGGTCGAGCCTTTTTGCGCCGATTAATTGGGCTAACTCAAGGACTTTCGCGGCCACATCATTTGGTGCGGGTTACAAAAGGAGCTAGACTTGATCTGCTCGCGTGGCTGGAATTCCTTGCTCATTTCAATGGCGTTTCCGTTTTCGCCAGCCGTGCCTGGCAGTCCAACGAGGCGCTTGACCTTTTCACCGATGCTTCTGCTTCCATTGGTTTTGGCGCCTTTTTTCAGGGCAAGTGGTTGCAGGGTCGTTGGCCTCAGGCTTGGCTGCTGGATCCCCCATCCATTGCTTTGTTGGAATTTTTTCCACTAGTAGTTGCTCTCAAGTGTTGGGCTCCGCAGCTTGCCGGTAGGAGGGTTAAATTTCATTCTGACAATGTTGCAGTTGTGCATATCATTAATCAGAAATCTTCTCATTGCGCTCGTATCATGCGTCTTGTCCGTATATTCGTATTGCAATGCTTGAAGTTTAACATCTCCATCAGGGCAGTGCATGTACCTGGCAAACTAAATGTTATTGCAGACGCTCTATCACGCTTTCAGATGCACAGGTTCCGTTTGGCAGCTCCCGGTGCAGACATGGTGATGAGCCCGCTTCCAGACCTCCATCAGCTTTGGTAGTTGCTGAAGTTGGTCGCTTGTTGAATGCTGCAGTTGCACAGAACACGCATAAGACATATCAAGTCGCTTGGAAATCATTTTGTGGATTCAAACAGCAGCCCATGGCGGGATCGCCATTGGCATCAGTTGCTGACGTTCGCCATTATATAGCTTGGCTTTCATTACGTGGTTTTGCACCATCTACAATTGCCACATATGTTGCTGGGGTCGGATTTTTTCATAAGATGTCGGGTGGTATGGATCCGACAAGAGATTTTCTTGTTTCAAAACTTATTGAGGGTGCGAAGCGGGGATCCCCTGTTCAAGATAGTCGGGTGCCCATTTCCGTGCCAATACTCTTAGAACTTGTTAGTGCTTTGCCACACGTTTGTTCGTCGCGTTTTGAGGCTGTTTTGTTCCGTGCTGTTTTTTCTTGTGCCTTTTTTGGTTTCATGCGTGTTGGGGAATTTGCAGTCTCTGGGACGCAGTCTTTTTCAGGCGGTGTTTTGGCCATGTCGGATGTGCAATTTTGTGATATGGGAACTCCCAACGCATGTGTACAGCTTGCTTTTCGGCTTGCCAAAAATAATCAGTGTGGCCCACCACAATTTATCCGCTTAGCGTCGTATAAAGATAGGTCAATCTGCCCCGTGCAAGCGTTACTAGATTTCATGGCAGTCCGCCCACACATTGATGGCCCGGTATTTTGCCACTTTGATTGCCGCCCTCTTACTCGCTACCAATTCAATACAGTGTTGCGCAAGGCAGTGGACTTTGCGGGTTTTTCACGGTTGCATATTCGCGGCCACTCATTTCGGATAGGTGCAGCTTCTACCGCGGCCAGTTTGGGTAGCTCTGAGAGCGAAATACGCCAAATGGGTCGGTGGCGTTCTGATGCTTTTCTAAGCTACATCAGACCGATTCCGGTGTGTGCACTTGATAAATAGGCTAAAGTCGCTGCCCAATTCGTCTACATTTTGTTTTTTATTTGTTTATATCCCGTTCCGTAGGTTCCATATGGATCATTGGCGATTCACTCATTCGTCGGGGGGAACGTCCATTAGGCTTGTCAGCAAGGATTTTCTGGAAAGGGAAAGGCGGGGCTGGTCTTGGGCATTTTGGTGATTTGTGGTTCGACATGGGTACACGGGGGCATTTGCCGGCTTTACTTATTATTCATCTTGGCACTAATGACCTCATTTCAGTCAACGAATATGCACTGTGCCAGCAAATTGCGGTGCTCATTGGTGATTTCACTGCTGCCTTTCCGCAGATTGCCTTGGTGTGGTCGGAAATTTTGCCGCGTGTTTTTTATTTTGGTGCACGGTCTCAACCTGCTTTGGAGCGCAAGCGCCGCACCATAAATCGCTGGGCAAAAGCACAGTGCGCAGCAGCTCGCGCTCACTACTTGCAGCACCCGCAATTTGTGTGGTCAGATACTTCCCTATACAATTATGATGGTGTACACCTTTCTAACAGCGGGAACAAGCTTTTTGTTTACAATTTGCGCCAGTGCATTAGTTCCTTTGTGGGCCAGTAATCTGGTTGGTAGGGATTTTCAGGGTGTGTTGTTTTGCTGTCTTTCCTTTGTGGGCGCGCTTGGCGCGTTTGGCAATTTGTTTTCGGTCAGACAGTAAATACACATACTTTTCTGGCGCTTTTTGGGATCATTAAGCCAGTTGTTGTAATGAGGGCTTTATGAGCCATTACTTGTTATTGTATAATTGTTATTAGGTCGTACAGTTGCAATAGCGCTCACTAGTATCAGGAGGCTATAATTCCGACCGAATGTTTCATCGGTGGAAACGCAACTGTACTTCGTATAATTATAATGAACAGTGTATTACACATGTTGCTTGTACTGATAATCATTCAGTTATTTTAAATGTAAACATTTATTTGTGCTGCCGGTTTGGCTACACTGTTGTCTTGGCTATGGTCGGTTTGCTAAAGGGTAGCCGGCAGTTAAATAAAAAACAGCGTTTAGACTGTGACAGCAATTCAGAAACCTTGTCGTGTTGTACTTCATAAAGTCTGAGCATAATTCCTTTTATCGTTCATTTATTAACGATAAAATGCCTTATGCTCAGCGAGGTACATGCATTGCGGCTGCGTCGGGTTGTGTTGCCGAACTGGCCTCATGACCTACTTTTGTCCGGTATGTAAGTCATGAACACACCACGTACGTACGCGTGCAAGCTGGGGACCTGGGGAAAGTTAATTCAAGGTTATCCGTGGTTGACATTGGTTTCAAGGTCAGCATTATTGCTATGAATTGATTGGTTTATATTGGCGGGCTGTGCAAAATTGTTACATTTAGCCAATCACGTCTGTTGCTTATTGCGGCAGTTTTTAATAGGCGGGATATCTGTCACTTTCGTTACAGTCATCTAACGCATAAGTCAAACATTTTCCCACCCCCACCCCTGAAGTACCACCTGTTATTAATAGCTCAAGTTGTTACAGGACACATGGATAGTGTTGTGGATCTGATGTCAGTAATTCTTAACTAAGTTTAGTTTGATGTTCTATTCAAATTGTAATATGGCCAATTGCTTTGGGGCTCGGGGTTACTTCCTTCTGGGGGAGTCCTCACTCATTTAGCGGGTTCGAGGATAGTTCCTCCAGTGTGAGTCACAATTAAGTTAGTTATTAGTGGGCTCGAGAATAATTTCTCCACTGGGAGCCATCTAGTTTTGTTTCTGGGCTCGAGGTTACTTCCTCCACTGTGAGTCCTTTTAATTTATTATTTAGTGGGCTCGAGAATAATTTCTCCACTGGGAGCCATCTAGTTTTGTTTATGGGCTCGAGGTTACTTCCTCCACTGTGAGTCCTTATAATTTATTATTTAGTGGGCTCGAGAATATTTTCTCCACTGGGAGCCATCTAGTTTTGTTTCTGGGCTCGAGGATACTTCCTCCACTGTGAGTCCTCTTAATTTATATTTAGTGGGCTCGAGAATATTTTCTCCACTGGGAGCCTTCAGGCTTTGTTTTATGGGCTCGAGGTTCCTTCCTCCACTGTGAGTCCTTTTTAATGTATTATTTAGTTGGCTCGAGAAAATTTGTTCTCCAATGTGAGCTTTCAAGTTTTGTTTTATTGGCTCGAGGTTCTTTTCTCCACTGTGAGTCCTTTTTTATTGAGTGGGCTCGAGAATTTTTTCTCCAGTGAGCTTTGGGCTCGAGGTTCTCTCCTCCGGTGTGAGTCCCCCTTTTTATGTAGTTGGAGAATTGGGTATTCTTATCTCCAGTGCGAGTCATTAGTTCAACTTTTGGGCTCGAGGTTCCCTCTCTTGCAGGCTGGGCAGTGTGTGATTTAGTTCCCTACAGTCGATACCAAAGATCGTATAGCGCCGTAGGCGCAAGATAGGGAACTCACGCAAAAACGTGAAGTACGCACTGGGCGCGTTTGGCCGCCATTTTAGTTAGCAGCTAGAGAGAGAGTTGATCGGTGATGATACAAACCGCGCGCGGGAAAAAAGTTTTTTAATTGCACATAAGCGTACACTCGGGCATGTCGTGTTTCCATGGTCGCTACTACCCCCTGACAGCCTGATCGTGGAGTACATCATACATGTAAGTTGATGATTTTATGGGGTGTAATAACACCAATTTTTGTTTCGTCAATCATTTTTTACAAAGAACACAAGGAAGGTAGCGGACAACTTTAAAATTTGAGACAATATTCATGATATTCGTTTAAAAATTTAAGGACTTTAAAAAGGGTTTCCGGCCTTCCCCTTGCTTGTTGGGTACTTTTTTGTAAATTGTAGTTTGTAGGAGTAGGGGAGTACTAGTACTAGGACACAAAACAGTGACAATGTCCATAGATTAACATTAATCTTACCACGGTTTGAAGATAATGATGATCAAAGCTTCCCTTAAAATATTATTTGCTGAGGTGCTTTAGTAGTTTTTGAGAAATGAGTAAAACAATGCCACGAAAATATTTTTCGTCTCACTGAGACGAACATTATTTTAGCATGTATTAAAATCGTAATTTACCAGTTATGTAATTAATACCAAAACTGGTAATTCGTTTTACATGCTAACACTGAGACGAAAATTATTTTCGTGACATTGTTTTAAGGGCAAAGTGCACTCGTCATAATGTTCAATAAAAGTGGTAAGATCGTCATTCACACAAAAACAACGAACAAGTAACACTTTGGTCTGGGCATCTGGGCCTCTTCTCGATTCGTGTGTCAAATCATTCTGGATCTCTGTTAGTGTAACTATGTTACTGTTGACGACTGTAACGTTTATGTTCCTCTGTCTGTTTTATCTTATTTTTATTTATTTGTATAATAACCAATGGAGCTTCTATGGAGTATTTTGAGCAATTTGCCATGATTGCTGTCAATCTTGTCAAAGTGTTGTGGTTTTTATTATAGAACATTTATTCATTGTTTTGTTCAAAGATCCTGATCTGTCAACAAAAAGAAGGCAACATGGCATCGACCTCATCATCATCAGCCCACTGTTCTGCAATAAATTGCTTTAATCGTCAGAGCAAGCGACCGCATCTGTCATTCTTCAAGTTTCCTAAGAACAAGGAGAGGTACATGTTTGTTATTAAATATTAGGCAATTTTTTGTTTTGAATTATTTCCATTAAATGTGTAAAAAAAAATACTAGCCTATAGGGCCTATATTGCATCAATAATATAAATTTATAAAAAATATACTCGAATCATATCACCTAACTAAAGGCAACATTTAAATGTGGTGGTGTCCATCTGAATTTTGCCTTAAGCAATGAAAATCTCCACCTTGTAGAACTGATTCTGGAAAGCACACTGGCTGAAGTTGGTGGTTGGCTAGACCAATTGAGATAATGGCTAGAATGCGATTTGGTACCAAGCGGTTGGGGGGGGGTCATTACAATTAAAACTACACACTAAACATGGATGGATTGAACAGTCTTGATGAAAATACTGTGCCAGTTTATTGCTGTTTCTTCAACAAGTACACTGTATTCATCTGCAACTTTCACAGGTGACTTGTATTGTACCTTTCTTAATAATTTTGATACCTTAAGGTTGACAAAAACCAAATCATTACCCTGGGTTAAACATGGTGACTGATGACTGGTGATGATGTTTGGAAATTAGCGGTGCTCTTGTTGAACATTACGTTTATTGACTCTGACTTTATGTGACGAAAGCAAGCAGGAAGGAATTGGCAGCAAAATGAGCTTGTGTTAAACTGAGTTGTTGGTAGATTTAAGAGGCTTCTCCGATGTAATGTCAGCTTATTTGTTCAATTTTAACATACAGTATATTGCCTATATTTTTGTTCTTTGCAGATGTCAGAAGTGGGTCCAAAACACGCGTCGCTCTGATCTGCTTCAGAGAACTCCCCTGTATGTTTCATCAAACTGCCGCTTGTGTTCAGAGCACTTCGAGATTCAGCAATTTTCAAACAAACGGACGAAAAACAGACTGAACTGGAATGCAATTCCAACAATTTTCCAAGTTCCCAATCCTCCCAAACCTCTGTCCACCCCTCGCAGGCTACTTAAGAGAAAGAGTAAAGTAGTCCCAACACCAAAAGCTCCACAGCAGCAAGAAGGTATGAACAATATACAAACATCACATCACTCAAGTCTTTTCCCACACAAATATTGAAATGCTATAAGTGGTGCAGTTAGAATCCAGTAGTGAAGATTATGAGGTCTGAGCCCTTTGACTGTCAGAAGGATTAGCTGTGTAAGTGTTTGGAAATTATTAGATGAGTTGCACCATAGATTAATCAACTTGTAACAGTGGCATAACCAGAGGGGGTTGGGGGGCCTGATGAGCCCCCCCCCCCCGCTCAGAACCTTTGCCCCCCCCAAATGAGATCGAACAAATGAATGGTTTGATCGGCAGCCCTCCCCCAAATTATGACTTTGCCCCTGCCCCCCCCCCCCCCCCCCCCCCCAAATGAACATGCCACTGACTAGTATCTTATACAGTTTAACAAAGTTTGTTTTTCCCTGAAAAAGTTAAAAGCTTCATATATTTTCTGAAGTAAACAAACAAAAACTATGGTGACTCGGGCAAAGTCAATCCCACAAGCATTTAGAGTAGAGGTTTTAACCACGTGACTATGAGCTTAGTGATGAAGGTCAGTCCAGTTGGAGTTGATATGTACATGCCGTGGTGGGTCCTGCTGTAATTTATATATTTTGTAACATTGAGACATTTTCTCTTTCTGTTTGCCTTTGCAGTGCCTGGTAGTGTGACTGACCATACATATTGTGAAGTTCCCGGAAACAAGCATAAGGATAGTTCCAGGAGAATGTTAACGTATGAATCATCTGATGTCATCAATGGTCCTACATTCGAAGGAAAGAACGGCAAACTGCTCAAGAAAGAACGCCTTCGAACATTTAGGCTTCAGAAAAGAGTGCAACAACTGCAAAGGTCATTGGATTTGGCGACTAGCAAGTCACTATCAATCAGGAATGTAGTCAAAGCAGTAAGTACTTATATAGAAGAGCCAGCACTGACGTTTTTTGCATCTCAATTGCGAAATTCATCACAGCGTTGCAAGGCCAAAGGCAGGAGATGGACTTATAAAGACAAAGTAATTGCACTTTCCCTATATCATCAGAGTCCTCGTGCATACCAATTCTGCTCACGCATTTTCACACTTCCATCTGTGTCATCCCTCCGCAAATGGTTAAGTAATGTGGAAGTGAGGCCAGGCTTTCCTCCCAAGGTGTTTGAACTATTGAGAGACAAAGTAGCTGTCATGACAGAGAAGAATAAGCTGTGTGTTATCACATTTGATGAAATGAGTCTTCGAGCAGGCCTGTCATATAACATCACAGAAGATGCGGTGGAGGGGTTTGAAGACTTTGGCTCATTGGGTAAAACATCTAAGCCTGCAAATCATGCTCTTGTATTCATGGTAAGGGGTTTGATTGGCAAGTGGAAACAACCCATTGGCTATTTCTTGTCAAGAGCTGCAACAAGTGCTGAAAATCTGAAGAAACTGCTCAATGAATGCATTCAGGTCGTTAAAAACACTGGACTGCAACCTAAGGCTGTCGTATGTGACCAAGGGTCTAACAACGTTCGACTCTATAAACTCCTTGCAGTAACAGAGAAGCGACCTTTCTTCATCCACGAAGAAGACAAGATCTTCTGTTTGCATGACCCGCCACACTTACTAAAGAACACAAGATCTAACCTGGAGAAATATGTCTTCCAGATCAATGGAACTGATGGTTGCAAGCACATTAGGTGGACACATATTCATAATTTCTATGAACTTGATTCACAATTTGCAATCAGAAAAGCACACAAACTCACAAAAGGGCACTTTGAACTCACAAGCTTCTCCAAAATGAGAGTGAATAAAGCAGCACAGGTGCTTAGTCATTCCGTAGCTGCAGGTCTGTACTCATATGTAGCATTTGGTAAGTTACCTGCAGAAGCTGCATACACAGCAGAGTTTGTTGATATGATCAACGATTTGTTTGACTCATTCAACAGTAGATGTTTGAAGGATCCACAGAAATTGAGAAGGCCTATGTCGGAAAACTCTGAACACAAATCATTCTTTGAGTCATGCAAGCCAGTACTCAAGAGCCTTAAGGTAGTTGGATCTCGGAACGTTCATTTTATCAGGGGTTGGTGTCTCGCAATATCCTGTGTTTCACAGCTGTGGCAACACTTGAAGACAACCACTGATATTCGATATCTGCTAACATCACGTCTAAATCAGGACATTGTGGAAAACCTTTTTTCTACAATTCGGAGAAAAGGAGGGTTCAGAGACAATCCGTCACCTAAGGAATTTCGTTGCGCCTTGAGGATGGTAATGGTAGCAGAGCTTATCAAACCAGTCGCTGGTTCGAATTGCTCACCAGACGAGGATAAGTTTATCCTTACGCTTCAGTCTCTCACAAGTAGTAGGCCCATAGGAAGAACAACAAAACAATCACAGAATGTCACAAGTATCAACAATAATCGACGAAAAGCCATCACAGTCAATAATATCCCAATTGACCTCCCTGAACAGAACACACTTGCATACATCGCTGGTTATCTCTGTCGCAAGGTAATAACTGGACATGAAGTACTCTCTTCATGCCAGATCTGCAGAAAAGCTCTGCTGAAAGAGAATGCAGATTTAGACAACCCTGCGCTACTCTTCACACATCACAAAGCCTACGACACTTCCACATCTGACTTTGGATCGTTAATGGTCCCTTCAGAGCTTTTCCTAGCTTTCTGTACTGAATGTGAGAAGTTGTTTCGCACTGAATTTGATGACATCAAGATGACAAGGAGCAACATCTCCCACCTGCTCAATCGAGCCATGTGTGATCTACCTTTGTACAAGGAGATGCAGTTATGCAGTGAGAGAATAAAATCCAAAGTTGTAGCTGTGTTTGTGAACGTCAGAATGCATTATGCACTTAAGTTTAAAAACAGAGAAGTACATAATGTCACCCTCAAAAGGAAATGTAGAAAAGCTGACAAAGTTGCACATAAATGAAGCAAACAAGTTGTACATTAATTAAGTCAGTCCCTGTGATTAAACAACATTTAATTGTGATTTAAAATAATAGTAAAGTGGCCCTGAGTAATTATGTCACCAAAATGACATTTTTGAAGTGGCGTACAACTTGATGGGTAGTTTATATGCAAATTAAGTCATAGTGACATAAATGGTATAACACTAAACAGCGAGGGTGTGTTTGCCTTCATATTCACTACCTTATGGAGACCGAGAACAAAACAGAAAAGGGAAAACAAAGGGTCTCCATAGGGGAATTCTAAAGACTGGGTTGCTCCACAAGGAATTTTGTGTACAAAGTCTATGGGAGGTTCTTAACTACAGGAACAAAGGAAAGAACAAAAGATGTCTCCACAGGGATGCAAAAAATAGAATGTGTGTGTGTGTGTAAGTTTGTATTCACATTCAAATCGGGGACCTATAACAAAAGAGGACAATAGGGTCTCTGGTTGGGTAAAGATCCCCAGTTAGAAATTGTGTACAAAACCAATGGGAGCTGTTGCCAAAAAGTACAAACAAAAGAAGGACAATAGGAGGTCCCCGATTGGAGGTGTCTACACACTTGTGTGTGTGTGTGAGCGTGTCTATGCATTCAAACCGAGGACTTTAACAAAAGGGATCCGGGTGTTTGACAGAGCGAGGACGTCCTCGCTTCGGTTTCATGTACAAACCCAATGGGGACGTCGCTAAAAAAACTATGTCCAAACAATGGGAGAACAAAGAGAAGTCCTCGGTAAGCGGGATTTACAAACATGCGTGTGTGTGTGTGGGGGGGGGTTGTCGCAGTTTCATGTGTTTTATTTTTAATTTGAATTTTTTATTGGCGTTTAAAAGAATAGTTTATTTATTTTTAATGTTTAGTCTTTGTGTACACCTTGAAAGAAAAGCTCATCATTTCTTTTAATTGCATGACTTAAAGAACAAATTGACTTGGAATCATTGAATCTGATAAGAGCGGGAAGTTTAATTTCAAAATTGCCGTCTGTTTTGGCTCAGTGAAGAGAAACAAGAATTAAAAATTAAATTAATTTAAGGCTACAAAATTTGGCAAATGTCTTTTCCTTTTTTGGGGGGGAGGGGGTTATAGGAAACAAAAACCTACACTGCAGGCGTTATTTTTATAATAATGAGGAATGGTCCCACAAATGGAATATTTTATAGAATATACTGATCTTTACATGTATTTTATTCTTTTTTAATAAACAGGCATTGCAGAATTTTAAGTGTATTAAGATGAACTGACAACTCACATTAAAGACCTTTATCATGGTGCGGCTATCTTGATTTTCTCCCATTCAAATCAATGTAACCAAACCGAGGCTGGAACAGCAAATAGTCTGGTTCCTTTTTTGTACATTAACTATTTGCAATTGTTACTGCTATTGGATACAGGACCAACATAGCAGTGCAGCATGATAAAGGTCTATTATCATTGACAGCCCCAAGCAATCATAAAATTCAATTTATGTTTTACATGTATATATTTTGAACTGCTGTATATACTTCTGTGAAATTACAGATATTTTTAATTATTGTATTGTCATTTTAGCCCTGAGATGCATACAATTCAATGCATGTTTTACACGTACATGTAAGTATGTATATACTTGTAAATTTCTAACCAATTTTAAACTTCTGTATAATAAAATTTGAGATATTTTCAGTAATTTTATTGTCATTTTAGCCCTGCTGCAATTTGTGCTATGGTGCTGTCCACGAGTTTAATTGAATAAATTACACAGCTGTTCTATTCACTGTATTCATTGTCTGTTTGGTTAGTAAGACAAAGTATTTTACCACCCACCCCGTAGGCCCCCAACAAATAATACAAAAACAACTACAAATGTTCGAATTCTGTTCAGATAAGCGTTTTATTTGTTGGTTTTATACAAGAAATTCCGATTTGGGGCAATAATATTGTCCTGTTGACCCCTGTTATTTATTATGCAAACAACTCAAAGATCTAAAGCAATGCTATTTTGCTTTTAAGCCCCCCCCCCCGAAAAAATACCAGTTGATCGTCCCCTCTCTCATCATCCTTTGTTGAGGCCGCAACTTTTTTATTTTATTTTTAATTTTACTTTTTTTTTTCTTAAAAAAAGACAAATTTTCTGGGTATTTCTATTTAACTTACCAATCTTTTAGAATTTGTAACTACATAAAGTGTGGACTGAAGAATTGGTGGCCAGTTTGAATTATGCTTGGCGGCCACCTTCAAAAGAATAAAAAAATAAAAAGACCCTATATGCACATCATGAACATTGGGGGCGCTACGGATGTTCTGCCGAGATGGGATTAGAGATTATCACTCTAGCTCTGTGCATGAACATTGGGGGCGCGTGATTGATCATGCTCCCTAAAATGGCGGCCGCGCCCCTCCAGTGCGTACTTCACTCATTTGCGCGCGTTTGTGCGTGAGTTCCCTATCTTGCGCCTACGGCGCTATACGATCTTTGGTCGATACTCATACTGGTCCTTGCTCTATGATCAGGGTGAGTCGTTCGTTCACTTTTCGATGAGCTCAATAATAATTCCTACTACTACAACCATTGAGCCTTCCTCCATGTTCTAGTACTATTATTAATACACCTTGTGTTTGAGGGAGCAGTTTATTGCATAGGGCAATTTGTTTTCGGTCAGACAGTAAATACACATACTTTTCTGGCGCTTTTTGGGATCATTAAGCCAGTTGTTGTAATGAGGGCTTTATGAGCCATTACTTGTTATTGTATAATTGTTATTAGGTCGTACAGTTGCAATAGCGCTCACTAGTATCAGGAGGCTATAATTCCGACCGAATGTTTCATCGGTGGAAACGCAACTGTACTTCGTATAATTATAATGAACAGTGTATTACACATGTTGCTTGTACTGATAATCATTCAGTTATTTTAAATGTAAACATTTATTTGTGCTGCCGGTTTGGCTACACTGTTGTCTTGGCTATGGTCGGTTTGCTAAAGGGTAGCCGGCAGTTAAATAAAAAACAGCGTTTAGACTGTGACAGCAATTCAGAAACCTTGTCGTGTTGTACTTCATAAAGTCTGAGCATAACGGGCAAATAAACAGGTGCATGAAAAATTACATCTGGAGTGGCTGTAAATCTTGTAGTGATCCCAGTGGTCCGGGGTAAAACCAGCGTGTCATAGCAAGGGAACACAAGTCCTGCAAACACTAGAGCAATGAGGGATGCTCCAAAGAAAGAGAACAATTACCTACGTCTAGTACCCATTCCTGAGGATGATCAAATCTCTGGTGGAAGGTAAATAACTGCAGTAAGGATGTGCCCACTCAGATTTTTTGAGGATCGCCTGGCAAAAAGACCAAGGAGGTGCCTGGAAGCCAGTTGGTCACTAACATTGTAAGTCCGAAACTGCCTCTATATCCTTTGTCCGATTAGATGATCATTTGTGTAGCTGGTAGTTTGTATATTTATGACATGTAGAATGAATGTCAATGTCTAGAGCTTTAGGTAATTCTGACAACATTTTGCAGAGTTGTCTACTGTATCACTTCAGGAAGAATATGAAAAGCAACTTGACAATATGGTGTGCTGTAAAATAGAAGGATGTATTTTGTTTTTACACTCAAGACCTGCAGTTCCTACAATATGTTTTTTTGTTCAGAGGAGTTGCTTGTGCATGTGCATTGGAAATGCATATAGTGTCAGAGGTGAAGTATTTTCTGTAATAGAGTCTACATTAAGGCCAATTAATAAATACCTGGGAGAAATTATGCATTCTGATTGGTTGAAGACTGGTCACATGGGAGTGTGTTTATTAACATGTGGTAGCATGATATAAAGACCGGCTCAGTGAATAACCAATAAATGGCCCCTAAACCAAACGAGCATATTGTTGTGTAAAAGTGCTGTATGCATTGTGCTTGTTGTGCGCAGGAACTATCAAATCAACTGATTTCTTTGAGCGTATTGTTTAAAATTGTGTTTTGTGGCAAGGAGTTATTGTGCAGTGTGCACTATGCATACCACATGTATGCATAACATGCAGCAGGTATGCACATGAAACCAACATAGTATAACACCAACCAAAATATTTCTGTTTATGGTGCTGTTAATTTTCAAAGCTCACAGTCTGGTTCTTGTTAAATAAATCGAAAGAGATTACGTCCCTTGCAAAAATTGAACAGCCTAAAGAATGGCCCTTTGACGAACAATTATAAAATATATCGGCAAAAGAAAACATAACAAATTATGATGATTTTTACCCTTTTTCTGTTAAAATCATTATTAATGCTAATAACACTTTAAGGAGCTGGTCTTCACTGCATGGCAATGGCCTTGGTTGGCCACACTGTTATTCCCCAACTATTGTTATTGCTTCTTACTGTGTCAATACGTTCTTCGCCAAAGTGCCCATATACTCTGTACATACTCCAAGCTGGGATAGCACCACAGATGTGTTAGCAGCATTACCTCCACGCTCCCATAACTGATCTTTGACCCTGAAGTAAAACAGAATCAAACAAATCTAGGGTCAATACAGTATAGAGTTGATGCCATTAAAGGTATTAGGCTATAGGGGCCTATACTCAGACAAAAAAGAAACGCGCCAAAATAAACCAACTGACTTTTCTGCCACAGCTTGAAACTGCATTTATTTTAATTATGTAACACCAAATTGTTAAATGCAATTAAAGAAAATAACCAAGGCAAGGAGCCGGATACCAAACATGGGGCAAACCGGCTAAACACAAGACATTACGGTGCATAATTCATAGACTTCCTCGCCCATTTCACATCAATTTATGGACTTCCACACCCATTTACACGTCAAACATTAGTTATTGACAACCAAAAGTGGCTGCACCAAGTCACACCTCCTGCTTACCAAAAAAAAACACACAATGGACAACCCCATCCATAACCATGTCTCACAACACACATGAATACAGTGGGTCACATGACCCAGTTACAGGTCCCCTAACTGACCTCCACAGATGCACAACATGTAACACACCTTGCCTTAAAATTTACAATTGTAAATCCTGCAACATCACAATTTGAGAAATTATTATTCCCCAGGTTGGAGCGTAGAAGGAGTCAGTTAAAATATCCCCAACGATACCGAAGGGCACTAGACCTAATAACTTTAAATTCATGAAGCTGTAACAAAAATATCAAAGGCACTAGAGTTTACAATATTGGAATTTTCCCCAAGTTGAAAAGAATGAGCGGACAGGTAAACTAGCCCCAGTGATACCGAAGGGCACTAATAATAAATAAGTTTCCAAATCGATTGCTCTTAAAGTTACAACTACGTTGTACATGTACCTGCAAAAACTCAACCTGCTGCTAATAAAACCACACCTACATGTTTTTGTGTTAGAAATTTACCAATTCACTGTCATTTTTCTGCAAAACAGGGGCAGAGACCTGGGGAGGCAGAGGGCTAGAAAAAGTGTCTAAAACAAAAGCTATGACAAAAGTGACACTAACTAACTTAGCTTTCCGCCTTACATTCCCGCTAAAAAGAAATAACCCAACCTGAAATCCTAATCACTCGTATTTCTTTTGGACCTAGCACACTTGAGATTGGTTGCCCGCTATTGAATATGCATGATGACCTCCAAACAATTATTACTACATGGTAGCAGTGGTGGTTTTCTAATCTACCTGCCAAGATTTTGGACACAATATTTATACGGCCTTTGGGGACACATAAAGCCGTCTTCTTCCTTGTTCACTTTCGTTTCACATTGCGAAACCTGCCGCTCAAGTGGGGGCGCACTTCCACACACCGCTGATCGGTCGCCTCAACAGTTATGATGAGGTAGAGGAAATTTGCAATTACATCGAACGATTGAATCTGTATTTTCAAGCCAATGATATTGTTCCAGGTAAACAAACAGCCAGTTCTGTTAAGTGCTGTAGGCCCCAATGTTTACAAAACCGCTAAAAGTTTGTCAGAGCCTACACCACTCACTGAAAAATCCTACTCGGAACTGTGTGAGATATTGATGGCACATTATGGCCCCAAACACCTGATTGTATCAGAGAGGTTCAGATTCTACAAGAAGGACCAACAGAGTTCAGAGACTATTGCACAATATGCCATGGCTCTACAAAATTTGGCCAGTACCTGCAAATATGGTCAGTTTCTGGATGAAGCTTTGCGCGACAGATTAGTGTGTGGTATCCATAGTGAGAAAATCCAGAAGTATCTTCTCACCAAAGATGGTCTCAGCTTCCAAGCAGCCGTCATCTTGGCTAAAACCCTTGAAACTGATGTGAAAGACTTACGTGAATTTAAGGGCAGCGCGGACACAGCTTCAGTTCATGCACTACACAGGAAAGCCAAGCAGTTTACAAAATCGCACACACAGTCATCAAACGCCAAACATCAGCAGAATGGGAAATCATGTTTCTGCTGTGGTCGAGATACCAGTCACAAGACATGCCCGGCTAGTGGACAGAAATGTAATTACTGCCACAAGATTGGCCATTTTGCATCAGTATGCCATGGCAAAGCCAAACAGTTGCGATCAATTCAACAAGATCCAACTGAGGATGACAGCGAAGGAGACACATGCATGTAGTGATTTCTTCATCGGTTCTGTCCATCAAACATGCAAAGACAATGCAGCGCATAATGTGTGGCAACAGTCCATCAAAGTACAAGGTCAGATGATACACTTTTTGTTGGACACCGGCTCTGACGTAAATATTTTGCCCACTGATTTGTATGATTCACTCAAGCTCCGTGACACAACTCTGCAACCAACGACAACACGTTTGCAAGGCTACTTTGGTGGCAAAGTTATGCCCAAAGGCCAGAAAAAGTTGTTGTGTGAAGTGAAGAACAAAACATATTCACTGATTTTCCAGATTCTCGATAAGGGACAGCCAGTCCTCAGCAAAGAAGCCTGTGAGACCCTTGGTTTACTGCAGTGAGTATATACCATGATAAAGCCAGACAGCGTATTCGAAGGTACAGGATGTCTGCAGGGCTCACCTGTTCATATTAAGCTGACAGACACAGCTACACCCTACTGTGGGACAGCTCCACGTCGTATTCCATTGCCAATGCTCCCACAGCTGAAAGAAGAATTGGGGAAAATGGAACAACAGGGCATCATCAACCGAGTCACAGAGCTGACAGATTGGTGTGCACCAATTGTGATAGTGCCCAAGAAGAACAATAAGATCAGAGTCTGTGTTGATCTTAGTCAGTTGGACAAAGCTGTGGAGAGAGAGCACTTCACAATCCCTACACTTGAGGAGATTTGGGGGAAAATCGAAGGAGCGCAAGTTTTTGATCCTAGATGCCAAACATGGATTTTGGCAAGTTCCACTGGATAGTGAAAGTCAGAAATTCACCACATTCATCAATCCATTCGGGCGTTTCTGTTTTACACGTCTACCCTTTGGCATCACATCGGCACCAGAAATGTATCAGCGTATTATGAGTGACCTGCTTGTTAAAACCTAGATGGAGTGATTGTATATTGGATGACATCCTCATCACTGGTGGTAATTCATGACATTCACAGTGTTTATTAATTAAGATTGTAATGCATTTAAAGGCCTACATGTATATTTGGTAAATTCGGCAAGATGCTGATTCTTTGATTTTCCCTGTAATTTAATTACCGTTGAACCAACACCTTTATTTGACCCCCCGTCTCTGGAATAGTCTTTTATATGATTAATGTTAATGCTATTGATTATCTTCAGTTTTTATAATAATGCTTAGAATCGTTCCATGAGTGTGTAATTTCTTGTTGCATCACACATATTTATTATTGGTTTATATGTCTATACAGCACCCCAGAATGCCCCAGAATGCCGCAGTAAACCGCAGTAACCATCGTTACCTACATTTGATTGATTCCCATGTGTACTGGTGTATGGCCGGAATTATGAGTTGCCCCGGAAACGATTGTAAGATTACATGTATATTATTTTGTAATCATTGTTGACTGGTTTATTTCTAAAAGTGCAAGTTTAGGTCTTGCCTCTTTTCATATTTTTCAGTAAATTGCTTGAGAGAAATTGAGTATTCTTGCTTGATATTTGGTGCTGTTTCATTAAATTGCTTTAACTCATTTGTTTCTTTTTTTCTCCAAATGTATTAATAATGTGGACTTATTATTAGAAAATGAACGTTTTTTGGTCAAGATATTTTCTTATGGAGCTGATTTAGTGAAGTGCGAATGAGGCCATCTTACAGATAAGATTAACATGAGCACACATTGTAAAGTTTTTGTCAAAGTTGACACCAAGCAGATTCGTAGCAAATGATTCTTCTTCTTTCAGGGGGGGAGGTCATTGAAACTGAGGGTCATTGACCCAAATTTTGCTCAAAGTATGTCGTGTTTGATATCAAATGAAAGGAAATTGAATTTTAGATGCTGAAAGTGATGTTTATTTTGTCATTTTATCATCCTGTAAAAAGTGACACTTGATTGAAGACGTGGTGCTAGTTAAAACAAGGAATCGGTAATAATGTGTTGTAGAGTCTTTGTAGAGATGGGAATCAGTGGGACTAAAACTGAATTAGTCCCAGTGGACATCATTCTAGATGCACATGATCCAAACATACATGTCTTAACACGTTGACTGCCAGTCATACATGTAGATTCGTAAGGCGTTCCCATTTGCCAAGTGTGGTGCGCATGCGCGCATACCAAATAGGTACTTTTTTGGTGTCTACATGTTGTAATACGTTCATTTCTAACCCTAACCCTCACCACTGCCAGAAGCGTATTTGTTGCATTCTCAGTGATGCCAGTGTATTCAGTGGGACTAAAACTGAATTAGTCCCAGTGGACATCATTCTATGCACATGATACAAACATACATGTCTTAACACGTTGACTGCCAGTCATAGATTCGTAGGGCGTTCCCATTTGCCAAGTGTGGTGCGCATGCGCGCATACCAAATAGGTACTTTTTTGGTACTTCAGCCCTGCCAGAAGCGTATTTGTTGCGTTCTCAGTGATGCCAGTGTATTCAATTAACAATACAAAAACCTTTCATTCTCTACGAGTATACTCATAGTGGCAGAATCTGTAACACCTGTTACTACGAATATACTCGTAGGCAGCAGTCAATGTGTTAAAGACTTGAGTGGTCCACACAGGACAGAAAACTGGGGGGTTAATTACCCAGTAATCTGATCCCACTGTCTTATATTACAGAAGTTTTTGTCATTTATTTGTTTATAATAAGAATAAGAATAATAATAATACTGGGTTCTTATATAGCGCTTTATCACACCCCTACGGCCATATCAAGGCGCTCAGTATTTTTTTCCTGCAAGGTATGTGGAGGTACATTTTAAAGTACAAGACCTATTCCTTTATAGCACCATGTAATGGTTTACAAGGTGCTGAGGCGCAACATATGTTGCCGATCAGACCAGGAACACCGGGGCAAACCCTTTCTCTTTATGATAAGTGCACTGGGTTCTTTTACATGTATTAGACAACACACAGGAACTACAACTTCACGTCCCATCTAAGGGACGCAACAATAATGGTGAAGTGTCTTGCTTAAGGACACAGGAGTGTCACGACTGGAACTCAAACCCACACTCTGCTGATCAGAAACACCAGAGCTTGTGATAGGTGTTCTTATCCGCTCGGCCCCGACATGCCAGGGAAGAGTGAAATCATACATGTGGCCCTGTGCAAGCAAGTCATGAGATGAGACCATGTATGATCACTAAAACCATTTTGATGGTATTCTATAAATGCATCAAATAGTTATAGGGTTTTTTTAAAGAACAAGCAAAGACAAAAATAGAACCAAAATGTTCAAAAGCTTTCTCAAGAAGTTTTGTCAGTTACAAAACTTTTCCCCATGTTGAGGGAGAATCAAGTGTTGAAAGGCAAGCTTAAAAAACATTTGAGGCGTCATATACAGTTCTTTATAGAAACAGAAAGGAGAAAAGGGGGAGGTAGGATTAATGAACAAATGGTGAAGGGCAAAAAAGGAATCAGGTATGCGTGTGTGGGGTGGGGGTGGGGGAGGACAGAAAGGAGAGATGGTGTGAGAAAAAATAAGACTGCGTGCCTAGGCACTCGGTCTCTCTTTTTCCTCACACCCCCTCCTTTCCCTCCACCACCACCAACCCCCCCCCCCTACACACACCTGTTCTTCTGTTGTTGCCCTTAACCATATGTTTATTTTTCCTACCTCCCCTTCCCCCCTTTCTATTTCTATAAAGAACTGTATCATATGATGCCTCAAAGATTTTTAAGCTTGCCTTTCAATACTTGATTCTCACTCGACATGGGAAGCTTCTGACAGAACTTCAAGCTTTTGAAAATTTGTAGTGTACGTGTTTTGGTCCTATTTTTCTCTTTGCATGTTACTTTTTTAAAAATCTCAGTTGATGCATACATTGAATACCATCAAAATGTATTTCGTGGTCACACATGGTCTCATCTAATGACTTGCTTGCACAAGGCAAAATTTTTTTTTTCTTGGCGAGATATCGTTTTAATATCACAAGGCCGGACGGCCACTTCAAGGTGGGGGGGGGGAGGCTTCGATCACTTAACTGATTTAGGCTGTCGACCCACATCAACTGTTGCCATCCAGGAGCACATTGCCACCTACTCCTGGGGCTGAAACTGGGTTACCCCCCTTCAGAGTCCGTAAGGACATGAAGGATGTGGGCATGGATATCATCAACTAGGAGCCTGGCTGTTAGAGCAGAATGTACTACCTTCCCAACATTTTACGAGACAATAGTGTCTTGCTCAAGGGCACAAGTGTCATGACTGGGATTCGAACCCACACTCTGCTGCTGCTAATACCAGAGCTACTAGACCACTCGGCCATGACACACCACATGTATGATTTCACTTTTCCATCTATAAACATAAACAGCTGGCATGTTATGTGTTTCTGCATGTGGAGTGTGCTGTGGGCATTGCTTTAATGGAGTAGATAGAATAGATAAAGAAGAACTTGGTAGCGATGAAGCGGAAATAGAATAATCAAGCCTTTTGTTTTGGCGAAACTTGTAGGGCTATAATAAGCTTACTGTCCTTTTAGCCTTCTAAATAGTCTTCTTAATCAACAAGTTGTTTTAATGTAATTAACATGCCTTGAACATGTTGATATCAGCCTCCAAACAATGTGATACACTTTGATAGACACGTAGTAATGTATTATGGTAGTTTCAATATCTTACTAAGTTTGTGGTGAAACAAGAACTACACTCAAGAAATGTTTCTATGACCAACGATTCACAGTCAACACCCAAAGGCTGGATACACCTATAGGACATCACTTCAATCTTCCTAATCATTCCATTTCTGACATGATTTTACAGGGCACTGAAGCACTAGGAAACCAAAGCTATAGAGACTGTTCATCTGAGTGTGGAGAAACTGTGGATAAGGCACCTCCAGACCATTCAACCCCCATGGTCTGAACATCCAAGAAGGAAATTACTAAATACCTAGTTTTCTTTGCCTTATCCTTTTCCCCACAGATATCCTCTTCCTAATCTGCCTCAGTCACTAATTAAATACTTTTTTCCCTCTTCCCACCTTTGATTTTGTCTTTTGTGTTTCCAATCTCTTGTTGTCAAACCTCCCCTCTACCCCGCCCCTCTTTGTCAACCTTTTGTGGTCAAACTAGGGTAGAACCCTCCCCTTCTTCATTGTTTGTCCCAGTTGCTTTTTCTGTGTGCTTGCCTCTCTCTCTCTCTGTCTTTTTACTTTGTTCCACTTGACTGCTTCTGTTACACCAGTATACCTGTTTATGTGTGTGTTGTGTCATCATTTAGAGTCGAAACCTCAGGCCATCAAGTATTTTTTATAAAACAAAAAATATAAAACATGCAAGTGAATTTCGCAAAATTACATGTTTTTCTGCCTAATTTCTGCCCTTAATAATGGTATTTTTATCAGCAACCATTTCCGTTGAATCATGATTTGAGGATCGGTTTTACAGAGTTTTTCTGCGCTGACATCTTCGCAAGTAACAACCCGTGTTCGACAATGATTTTTGGGAAAAACTCAATGAACTTTGCCCTGCATTGCACGCAAAGCCTACTACAGGCTACAGGCTACTGTACGAATACCTGATGAATTGTGTGTACATGGAGAACAGGTGGGTGACTGAATGTTATTCGTTGGTAATTGTGTATGGTTTGACAGCCTGAGCTGATGGCTGGCTGTGGCCATGTCGCGTGCTGAGAGAAAGTGTGGCATATTACAAAATTTATAGACTCAACCATCATGTACAACAACATGTACTCTGATACCACACAGTATTCTGACTACTCAAACCTTTGGACTCAACTCCAACACTGAACACAGCGAGGAAATGTGTTTTTTTCCTAGTTAGATCTTGCAGTCGATTTGTTTACATATTTTCACACATAGGGTTTACACACATAGGGTTTACGCAGAAACAAGCAGATCCAATGAATACTAAAAAATCACCAAAAACATCAGGCAAGTTTGGCCACAAAATAAAGGTAATAAAAAATAGTAAAATCTTGGGAAAGATAAAATATGTTCGAACTACTAGGCTGAAAAAGCTAATAACATTGTTAAAACCATTTGTAACCCTAGGGACATACATGTAATCTATTTGACAATTGGAATCTTTAAGAAAAGTAATTACTTTGCTTGCACAAAGATATATTTCAACTGTACAATTCAGACAAATGAAACTTACCTGCTGTCTGTGTCTTCTAATGGGAAGTGGTCTAATACACTGATGATATCTAGACATACAAGTCCAACAACTAACACTCTCTTCTTAGCTCTATCATCAACCAGCTCCGAGAATTTCTCATTACTCTCATTGGCCATTTCAACTTCTCCAGTTCCAGGTGAGATCTTTCATGAGGAAACAAATAAATGAGAAATTTCAATGAGCATAAATAAATAAATACAACATTTGTATTTACAGCATGATTGGTACTGCAGAAATAACACAATTGAATAAAAATCCCTCTTATATTAAAATTCCAATAGGTTTGCCCTTTTACTACACAGGGCATCCAACACAATGCATGCACCAACACAAATTTGTACGCTTCACATCAAATGAATGGAAATGTACTGCCCTATACACAGTACATTTTCGTCCAAACAGGTCTGCAATCCCAGCTGCTGGATAATTGATCCACAGGGAGGTAAGGAACATTGGCCAAGTCCAGCCACAAATGGCTTGGAAAAGTGAGGGACAGTAACAGGACCCCTCGAATAGATCCAAGACAGTGAAGATAGTGCAAGTGGCGAGTAGAATATCCCGGTTAGAGGAACGCTTGAGGCGCAAATCTCAGAGACTTTGCTATATTCTGGTTTGGATACCGGACTTGCCTTCAATACCAATATGCAGGGCACAGAACAGAAGGCCATAGGAAGAGACTGGACACCTCTAAGAAGTACCATGAAAAAAGTCTTGGATGCCACAGGCACAATCTACTGCCAATAGGGGAGACACATAACCCTGTGGAGGAGCCAGTGAAACAAAATTATTGAACAAGAAGAAAGTAAGGAATTGGGCTGTGATGAGATTGGAGGCACAGAAGCCTCGAAGGAAACACCATGGCCTCTCAAATGAGATCAACAAATACATGTAGTAGGACATAAGCAATTGCATGACAGGGGTCCGGTCATCCCAGGATTGATTTGGACTGTTTTTGGTGATAAGCAGCCTTGGATAGACTATAAGGAACATTTCAAGTCATGAATGGGATGATGAGGAGGCAGCAGTATCTCTAGTGGCAAGCTCAGAAGGCACGAAGGAGGAGAAAAGAAGAGACTTTTATACAGTGAACTTCTCAATCCTCTGGATGGACATTTTTGACTTGGGGAGTGACAGGAAAATTTCCTTCTGGAGCCGAGGAATAAAGGGCCGAAGGAACCTTTCCAGGCAATGGCAAGATTTTTGTGCCTGACAATCATGGACACGGTCGTTCAAGCAATTTCACCCTCTGTCGTTGAAAGGTAGCCAGTGCATTGTGAACGTCATGAACAGACCTTGTGTCGACCTCTGTTGACCTTGTATAAAGAATATTGAATTCATGGACTTTCTTCCCTTTTTTTGATTGACTCATTTACCAAAACAAGAATAGTGTGTTGACAAACACAAATGCCCCACTGAGATTAGTCTCAATCATCTTGAGTTATCACTCAGTCAACATTTCTATTGTTTTACTCATAATGACTTTGACATTCCAAAAAGAATAGGCTTCTGGGGTATCCCAAGACCATTAATCCACATACCAAGTTTGGAGTTGATATGCCAAGTCTTTCTTGAGTTATTACTCGGACAATGATTGTACACAGGCACAAACACAAGGCAAACAATATGCACTGTCGGTTTCACAGGTGGGGCATAAAAACTTTTGACCTGTGACTTTAAATTATTTAAAGCTGTAATAGACATACAAATAATGGCATAAGAATAATGCATTTGAAAATTAGTGCGAGATCATTCATGTCAAAAACTCACAGGCTGCCCAGTAACCATGAAAAAGACTGTATTTTGTGGTAATTTTTCTTTATAACTGAAGTCTTCCCGAAATACATTAAACTGACAATTTTGTCCATTGACTGAAGCAGTTTGAAACTAAGCCTAGTAGTAGGTTTCAATATGTTAAGGCAAGTTTTCATACTGTGTGTGTGTTTTCATACATGTATTACAGATACCAGCAGGAAACCTGCACCTACGTGATGGTTCCACTAGTTGAGTTGATTTTAAATAGGGCAATTATTGCACAAAAATATATAGAATTGCAAAATATCATGAAGTCCTAATATCATTTCATCCCTGGTCTCTTCATTATGCACTATCGACAACCTGATGATGATTTACACAATAGCCATGTGACAACAAAGTTGTGATCAGACCACTGTAGGTTAAATATGATGTTTTGTTTTATGATGTTAACATTGAAAAAAAAGTGACAAATAAATTAAATCCTCAGTTTCCAAATGATAGATCCCATAAAAGCATACATATGCAACACACTGCACGCAACAGAGAAAAAGGCCTGTAAAACTATGGAATTTTCTTTTCTTTGCTCATATCTAAGTCTATGCTAAATGGATTTTGTTCATTCATAACATGACCCGGTCCATAATCTGTGCTCCATAAAACTTTTGAGACCTTTAGGCATAAAAATAATGGAAAACCTATATATTTATACCTGTCTACGGTTTGTCTATACGTGTAGTTTTTCGAATCTGTCATCAGGCCATTTTGTCGTTTGAAGATTAAGGTCTTAGATTTTTAATTTGTATTCTTCTTAGAACCAGATGAAGAGGAGAGACTCTAGACAGATTTTTTTATTTTTTTATTTTTTAAATTTTTTATCTATTCCTCTTTGTAATCCTGTCTCTTTTTTTTCTTTCTTCCTTTTTTCTTCTGTTTATTTGATGTATTTATTGTTTGCAGGATGGCTCTGAGAAGAGCAGGTTTGTTAGTCGATGGCTGTGTTGATGCTTCATATCATCAGGTCGGTCAGGTGTTTGCAGGCGGACAGCAAGCTTCAAGACTTTAGCTCTCCTTCCTACAGCTTAAAGTTCTTCCCAGTCTGTTTTTCTGTTTGATATGTAGGCCTATATAATTTTTTGTATTTCAAATTATTTGTTAAAATCACAAAAATGCATATTGCAGCCACAGGCTAAAATAAAACATTAGAACAATATTAAAGTAAAACTTTTATGCAAAAAAATAGTTAATGGCCTGACGCTTCAACCATAGTAGAAGCAGAGTCTTACTCAGCGGCTCAATGACAACAACACACATCAAACTTTGATGGAAATAACAACTTTTGCGGACCCTTTAAGCAGAAAAATTACTAAAGAAACAAAGACATCAATAAATATTAAGGAAACACAGACATCAGTAAATCAATAAATGCTAAGGTAGAAATTTGTAAAAACAATTACTAAAAATGCACGATTGGTCACATCTTGAAAAAAAATAGCGTGTTAACCCTATGAGAAATCTTCAGATTGGGATTTTTTTTTTTTTTTTTTTTTTTTTGAGAAAGGTTTTTGAAAGGTGTTATTTAAAGGGAGAAGCTTTACACATAAAAACAGTATTCTTTTACTATAAAGTCTTTGAAGTTTGCGTGCCATCATAAATAAGTGTGCTTGCATTAGTTGACGTAGGGTTCAATTGAATTGAATGGAATTGACTTGGGTATCAACTGTTGTGATGAAGTCCATTGATTAAACATCTTGTGACACTACAGAGTAAGCCTTAGTCTGATGATCTTCCAACGCCGCATTTCAAACCACCGTTGCCCAACTCCAGGTGACTTTGGGGGGGATGACTGTGTGGGGGGGGGGGATTAACTTTGTCAGGGGGCGAGTTTGTATATGTGACGGGCATGTTTGCTAGGGCAACTTTGCTTGGGGCAAGTTGGCTGGCATTCTTTCCTTCCCTAGCCCACTTTGTTGGGCTGTTATGGCTCTCTTTTAATAGTTGTCATTACAGCCAAACATCCATACATGTCTAAAGTGCTAAGTTTTCCAAGTAACAGCAAGTCGTACCACTTCGATTGCAAATATCGCCCTCTAATAACTAACGCATATTGCTCCTACATACTTCACCTTATTCCTTACGTTTGTGATACATGTTCAAGCTTACCAAAGAAATGATTTGTCCAGATATGGTGTTTTGAAAATTAAGAATAAAAAAACCCATGTAAAAATTGTATTCACATCTGTCGAGACTGGGCACCACCATCTTTGTATCGTGAAAGTTGGTAGAAAGTTATGGCGCCTGGCCCAGCCCGCCAATAGACCTTATGCATTGATGTCATCAAGCCGCAATCTTAGAGGTAAACCATCGATGACACAAGGGGGTTGGGGCAGCGGAAGGGGTATTGCGCAATCACTATCGATCGCGGTTTGGGTAGACGACGACCATTAAAAATATTTTTTTTAAACATGTTTACCGATTAAATACTCTCTTTAACAGCACTGAAAACATGGCAGGATAGATCGTAAGAGCATTTTCAGTTGTTAAGGTGGTTAGTTTTATATAAAATGAGTTAAAATATTACCGGCTAACACGTAAGAATGGGTCCAGGTGGGAATTTCATTACAAAACGTCTCCCCTAAAATGGCTACAAATATCAACATAATGTGAACAATTTTATCGTTCATCTGCTGATTTTTTTCAATGAACGTAATATTTAAGGATAGATCTTTCATTCCTGAAAGTTAAGAAATCCCTCCATACTTCCTCTGGATATTTGACGATTTTTAGAAGTTTGTTTTTTAGAAAATGGTTTCTGCCTAGACGTGGTTTGCATGCAAACGATCGTCTGTTGACGGACGGGAACATTTGCCGCAGGTAGTGTTAATTCTGAGGAAACGCACACATCTTAAACATATGTAATACATGTTGTTTACATTGTTAAATACATGTTGTTTATTAAATTATTAAATTACTGAAGCAGTTGGCAACCCAAAAAAACATTTAAGATGTCTAGTTATCTAGTTTAAAGATTTTGTGAGTTTACAACTTATTGAGATAATTATCACCCTCTAACAAAATGGACCCGTTTTTTGCATAACGTCATGCGCCTCGATCAGCCCCAAGTGACCTGCTCCACAAACAGTGCCCAATTTCATAGGGCTGCTAAGCACACGTTTTGTGCTTACGGTGCGGTCCTTGGCAACATTTCCATTTCATACAGACCGTAAGCAGCCGTTTTTTGCTTACAAAGCACGCAAAAACATATGCTAACCGGCCATATTTTGTGCTAACTTTCCGTCGGCTATTTTGCTTTAAATGCAAAATGGTGCTCGGAATGGTTAGACGTCGCGAACAGGGGCAAAATTATCCCGCCTATCGCCAGGGCAGGGTTTTCAGAGACCAAGAAAATCCCCTAGAGTTGTTCTCGCCATCGCAAGTTTGGTCTAGATATCGGTTGAGACCGCACACCATTGTCTTCTAAACGACAATACAAGCGTTTGAGCTCGAACATACAACAGTGAATAACAAGGCTCTTCCCCCACTGCTGCAAGTTTGTCTGGTTTTGAGGTATTTGGCATCAGGAACGTTTGCAATCGTGGTCAGTGACACCGCTCCCCGGTGGAGCCATTGACAGGGGTATGAAAGCGCTAATCAAAGTCCTTGGTGATGACCGCAAATCCATCAAATTCCTGATCCCCAGGATGAAGAAAGCATCCAAACCCTGAGTTGCCGGTAATTAAATAGGACACATGCCCTAAAATACTATAGATTAATGATTTAAATAAACTTAAACATGTTAAAAGCAAATTTACACCCCAGTTGTTGTCAAAACAGTTACTTGCCTGCATGAAATGGCACCACCACTGCCAACGATAAAGTTGACTTTCAGTATCCGTATCAACAGGGTCACAGGGATAAATAACAAGGGGTTACTACTCTTGCTGAGTTCAGGAACACCCAAAAATCCAAACAGGGAGAACGATTCAAGTTTACGAACTTACGAAGTGCTTCCTGAGCACTGCTGTATACAGCGGTGATCATGAACTAAACTGGCAGGGGAGAGATCATCAGAGAGATTTTATTACTCTGTGTGTGTTTAATAATGCTCTGAGCTCTGTGCAAGCGCTCAAGGGAAACAAATGTATTACAAAATAATGTGCAAAACGTTAAGGCAAGCGCACTGGGGGGGGGGGGGACACAGAGAAATGAAACAAAACAACAAATCATTTACTGGTACCACACAAGTTCAGTTACCTGTGAACAGGTACTGAATAAAAGCAATCCGACAAAAATGGTTCTCATTAAAAGACACTTAATTTATTTTTAAACTATTAAATTGTTACATTCAATATAAATACAATGTATTAGGATAATTTCAATTAATAATATATAATTATATTTATAAATACATTTACAAAATAAAAACACAAATAGCTTAGAGATGTTTTTAGTATTTCAGTCTTGCCTATTTTGTGGTAATAACCCTAAAGTGTAGGCTTAGCTCTCTTTAAAGGTAGATACTACAATGGTATTTGTTTTAACACTTTTAATAGCAGGATTCCCCAATGTGATAGGAGCCGTCGATGGAACCCATGTTAGGGTGGAGCCATCATCAGAGAGACGAGGAACACCTACATATATAGAAAAGGATTTGCATCCCTGAACTGTCAAGTAAATGAATTAAATATCCCATTTTTAAAACAGCACAAAGAGATAGTAAAGTATTAGTTGGGGCAAGATGACACATTTTCAGTCCTCTAATTTCACAGATACATATCATTAAACCAGTCAACTTTCTGCTCCACAGCTGGTGGTCTTGTTTAAGAGAAATATTATGGTTCTGGCCTACATGTTTTGTTATTGTTTTTATGCAAATGGTTTTGACCAGTGGCTTTTGAATGGCTACTTTAATAAATCAATGCTGGGTCACATTTTGTCAAAAGATGACAGTATTTCAGATGCTTATATTTTTCAGGCTTGTTGATACTGTAGTTGATACTGTAGTTGATACTACATGTATTAACAACTTTATACAAAGATTGTAGAATAGAATTCAATTTTTACTATTTGCGAATTCTCTACCATATCTTTTACAAGTTTCACAAGTATTTCTATTTTTATCTGCTAAATTGCAGTTTAGAAATCAAATTAAAATTAAACCAAATTGTGCAAGTATGTTTTATTGTTATTTCCAATGAAAAATCCCACCTCAACCGCCTCTAACATAATTGCAGATGGTGTGTGACTACCAAAAGCGGTTTCTTGATATGGTGATCAAGTTCCATGGCTCTGCCCACGACAGCAGATTTTGGAGGGAGAGCTCTCTCGGTAGAGCTATGGAAGAAAGTAAGTAATTTTCCCAAATACAGGTTTTGTTTTTGCTTTGGGGTTTGCTACAAACAAAACTGAACAATCTTTAACTTTCACATGTTGGTTGAAATGCATTCATTTCAATATATTTTTGTTTGCTTTTGTTATCTTAATTCCTCATTGCAGCCAGATGGCCAAACTGCATCATATTGGGCGACAGCGCCTATTACCAGCGTGTATTCCTCATGACCCCCTACCCTGACCCTGAAAATGAGATACAAGCTGAGTATAACACAGTACATGCAGTAACAAGGTAGGTGTGCGTGCTTAGATTAAGCAAAGTTTTGAAACTTTTCCATTAGGAGTAGTTAGGAGTAATTCTCTGGTAATATCCGAGGTAAAGCTCTTATTATTAGTTATCACACAAGCGCCTTGTAGTTTTAACCAAAGCACTCAAAGCAGTCAATATTTGTATATCATACACCTTGTTGCTATGGATCTACCAATCTGAATCAAGGATTCAAGTTTGCTTGAATATAAGGTGTTGTATACCTTTTCATCAATTTTGGAAGCAATTAATCTACAGATTCAATAAATAGTTCTATGCAGATCACTCATCGAGCAGACGTTTGGTATTGCCAGAAGGCGATTTGCTCTGATGACAACTGGAACAAGAGTAAGAGAGATGAGCAGCAAGAGAAATAATGGCATGCTGCCTCCTCCACTACTTTGGCATCGATGAAGGTAATCTTTCAACAATAATTAAAACAAATTGTGTTTTTTTCAATTGTGAGATTAAAGACACAAAATAATTTTCAACATTCAATTAATTTTTCCCCAGGGGACCAAATGCCAGAAGAGCCTGAACAAGAAAGAATTCAAGAATCCAGTCAATATTTTGAAAGAGACGTCATTGGCAATGAAACCGCCATTGGAAAAGGAATGAGGAATGAAACCGCAGCTGCAATACAAAAATGAAGGACAGAGAGTTTACATGCTGAAAAATGTGCAAGGTTTTAGCTTTTATCTCCCGACTCAGACAATGGATTTGCGACACATTTTCACAGGTTATTATAGGTTTTCCCAGCCAATTTCAACAAAAATCCATTCATTTTAACTGCTGGCTTATTCAATTTCGTTTGAAAACGAATGCTCTGTTAAATCAGCATTGAACAGTCGAAAGGAGTAATTCAATTTCACCAGTTAAGCATTCACTGGTAAAATAAGATCATTCAATTTCATTAGGCTGCAAGACTCATTCAATTTCGTAAAAGCCAGCAGCAAGAGCTGGTCAACCATTCAATTTCATTAATGAGCAAACATTTTCCAAATGTTTGCATTCAAATTCAAATCCTATGTTATGAGCTTTCTGATTCATAGCTGCCTATATAAAGGCATATATTTTGAGGAAAAGGTCTTTTTTTTCACTAGCTTGGCGTTATCTCCAAGTGTGGGCCTAAGCGATTTTGAATGAAAAGATGGCTGCCCGTGGTTGATACAAAGCAGTGAATAATGTAGATAAGGAGAGACAGATTGAAGCATTCAAGAATAACCAGGCTGACTACCTACAATTAACAGACACTCTTGGCATCAAGAGATCTACTGCAAGGTCAATAGTGGCATCATATTTGCGTACCGATCGTCACGAAAATTTGCTGACTGGGGAGCACACAAAACCAAAGTAGATCAGGAAATGTGAGATGAGCTTGAGTGATTACTGGATGAAAACCCTCTTTTAATACTAAAACAGATGAAACATTAGCTCCAACATTCGCTACCAGACAAACCACAGGATAACAACAAGATTAATTTGTTTTAAATTTTATAATGACACCTCATAATTTTAAGTTGTTTGTTTCCTTTAAAACATTTGTTAACTTCTAATTTGTCATGGTCCGGACATTAGCAGAAACAGAGACAACAACATAAAAACAGGGAAAAAACTTTCAAGGCTATAGCAAAAGATTTAGTTTTCATTTCAAAGTTATCGGGTACATAGGCTTTAACTTTACGGGTAACGAAGCAAAATGACCAACTATTTCAATTAGGAAAAACACATGATGTAAATGAAAAGTAAAATACACGGAAACACCTCTTACAAAGGACAACTTATGTGCCAGGAAAGGAGCTATAATTTCCAGCTTACTCGTAAAGCCATAACTCATGCTTAATTTGAACGCACTGAAGTTTAAATTCGTTGCCCATAAACGAAAAAGAAAACGCAAACTAGCAACAAAATCATGTTCGCTTCAGTGAGTCTTAATTTGAAGCATCAATTGTAAATAGGTTATACCGTAGTAGAAATTCAACTTAAGAATGGTCAAAGTGTAGTCTTGAATGTCTATAAATGAAATAGAATGACTGAAACGAATCTAAATGAGAAAAACGAAATCATGAGTGCACAAAAACGAAACTGAATGCATTAATAGCTAAAAAGAAACCCTAGTTTGAGAGGATTAGGGGAAAATGCGCAATTTGAATGCGTGTTAATGAAATTGAATGAACTTTTGCTGAAATTGGCTGGGAAAACCAATATTACTTTGTTCATGTATACATAGACCCCTGTACTGATGACATATCACTTTGTTCACATATGGGCAATTCCACAGAAAATGTTACATCAAGGTGAAAAAATGAAATTTATACACAAGCTTAGTTTTCAACTAAAACTCAATGAAGAAGGTCTATATTTTGGTGATCAAACGAAGAAATTTTTTCAGCCATTGAAAGAAACCACACTTTACAATCATTGTAAAGCTCCAAATGGTAAAAATTTCAATGATATTGAATAAAATTGAATAAATTAATCAAAAGGCCCTACCACATGTATTTCTGCCTCAGAAGGAAAGTAAAGGCTTCATATATACACCATCAGAATGGAAATTAGCAGAAAGTCAAATATAAAGCTAACACAGTCCTTGAAAGTGAGCCTATTGTCACCATATAGCCGCGTAATGTCCGTAACATTTTAGATATAAAAGATTTTATAACAGCTTAAGTGTTGCTTAATTTTTGTTCCTAATTCATTTGCAAAGCTAAAATGTGATATCAACTAACATATGAAAAACATTTTTTCATATCTTTTGTACTTCTTCCAAAAACAGCGTTACGGACATTACATATCAAAACGTTACGGACATTACATGTACATGCACATTGACATATAACACAAAAATTACCCATTTTGTTGAATTTCTTTTGAAATATCTGTATCTCAGATCAGAATATACTTTTATTTAATCACACTGACTGGCTGTTCATAAAAATAAGGACACAATAAAATTCCTTTTACATTATTTATGTTGTGCATACATGAAGGTTTATTTCCAAAACAGTTAAACGAAAGTTGTGATTCAAAAGGGTATGATTTTCCAAAGAGTCGTGGAGATCTTGTTGAGAACTGTGTGTGTGTGATTCTTCAAACTTTGAATGCATGTCAGGAAAATGTGCTGCATGTGGAAATATGCAAGTAACAAAGAGCAAAGTCACAGATCATCTTATTGCAAACTCTGCTGCTGGAGAGATGATAACCTGGTATCGATGGGAAACCAAAGACAACAGAATGGTGAAGGTTGAACAGAAAGGGACAGTTACGGAGATGGTAAATGAATTTATATTGAATGACCTCCCTAAATTCCTGCTGCATGTTGTACATAAAACGGAAGCAAAGCAAGAGCTTTGAAAGCATCAAAAACTCTCTGAAGAAGGATGACACCTGTGCATTAATCCAAGTAGACTTTTCTGAGAATTATACTGCAGAGTATCAGGATGAAGTACAATCTGCCCATTGGCATCAAAGGCAAGTAACTTTGTTCACAGTAGCAGTTTGGACACAGAACAATTGTGATTCATACGCCATTGTTAGTGACAGCCTGGACTATGACAAGAATGCAGTCGCTAAGTTCATGAGCCACATCTTATATGAAGTTGTGCAGAAATTTCCCCAAATCCACAACATAGATATCTTCAGCGATGGTGCAGCTTCTCAATTTAAGAATAAAGTATTTGTGCCACCTGTATGAATTAACTGGTCTGCAGCTCCAGTGGCATTTTTTTGCGACCTCACATGGTAAAGGAGCAGTCGATGGTATCGGGGGATCTATCAAGAGACTTGTATCATGTGCCGTTAGTAGCAGGAGCCACTTAGTCCAGGACGCAGCTAGTTTTGCAACTGCAGCAATAGATAACAACACAAAAGTATGTTCTGTTGATCACAAAGGAAGACATATCAACATTCATAGCAGAAAAACACCTAGGTGAACTGTGGACAGGTGTTTCTCCAATAAAGGGTACTCAAGGAATCCACTGGTTGAAGCCTGTAAGCAGGATATCCATTCAACACAAACCATACTCATTAGCAGATTCAAACAACTCTACAAGATTGCATTTCTTCGAGGAAAACAGTGGAGAAGATGAGATAGATAGATGAGCAACAGAGTCACACAAGAGAATCCCTACTACTGTAGTTGGATCCTTTGCTCATGTCAAGTTCCTCACAAAGAAGTCAAGGAAGTACTTTGTTGCTCAAATAACTGGAGTTCACAGTGATGGATACACTATGAAGTTTCTAAGGAGACAGGGCGCTACCAGTCTCTTTATCTATTGTGATGAGGAAGCTCTCCCTTACCCAACACTGGACAACCGTTGTTCCTTCCAGAATGATATTATTGCAGAATAATTACTTACTTACGATATGCGACTCCTACCAAGGCCTTAATGTTTTGAGGAAAACCATAATGACTAGACATGTACAGTGTATGTATGATAGTTTACACGTAATATCCATAACATTTGTAACGTTTCATAATACGATTTGTTTGGTGTGTAATTAATATGCAAGAGTTGAATTTGTCCCCTGAACAACATTGTACTTAGTTATCTAATCATTTAGCATCAAGATTGTATTGTCATAATGTGTTTTTATTAATTCAGTCATTTTTGAATTTTTTCATTTGTTTATACATGTATTTTTAATGTTCATATTGGTGAATCAGGAGAAAATTTGCCAGCAAATGTATGCTCTCCTTAATGACTACTATGTTGTGGTAATGAAAGATTTTAGATTATCATTTGGCAGATGTATTTACTGAGCTCATTAAGTAGTAAAAATTGTATGAAATGTAATGTCCGTAACGCTGGAATTGCCCATATGTGTTTTAGTATCCTATGGGAGCTTCCATTCACCCCCCCCCATACCATGGTCCTCACCATAAGAAACAAGAATGGTGTGTTGACAAACACAAATGCCCTGCTGAGATTAATCTAATTTTTGAGTTATCGCTTAGACAACATTTCTTTTGTTTTACCCATACTGACCTTGATATTTGACAAACAAAAGGCTTCTGAGGGATCACAAGACCAACCCATACACTAAATTTGGAGTAAGCTCACACACACACATAAAAGGACAAGGCAGACATTATATGCCACATTGGCTTCGCTGGCGGGGCATAACAAAGAGTGGCCTCATCAGTACATGGGTCTGTTGAATCACACAAAGTTACAACACTTACCTTTGACCTCTCTACTAGCCCAATACAATTTCACACGCGCTTTCAATTTTTATAGTGTTGCTGATGTTGAAAAGGAGCATTACTGAAGAAGAACATATGCCACTCATTTGAAACCAAGCTTTATGTCATTGATGTAATAATAAACAGTGAAATCATAACAAGGATTACTAGACATAATAGCTTTTGTTACATGACAAAATCAAGGTGTTGGGCAGGACATTCAACTGTTGGGCGTAACACATCCCAGCTTGAACACATGTAAGCTTGGTTTCAAGCATTTATTGCTCTGTATTTTATAGAGTTCATGCAAAAGCTCAGCTAAATGAAAAATGTACATTTAAGGTGACATCATGCAAAACTTGATGATGGCGTGACCTAGTTTTTTGGATGTAACACATCCCAGCTTGAATATATGCAAATATTCAGCTTGATCGTAAAAGTTGTTCTGTGCATACAGATCTTGTAAACACCACCTTTGTGGTAATGTAACGTGGCAATTGATGAGCTGAACTTTTGCATATACTCAAACAGGTATGTTAAATTTTGTGCTTGTTTTCCTGGTAAAATGACATCATCAATTGTAACATGTCGCCACCTTATAAGTGATGTTTTAACAGAACTACATACAAAGTAATAAATGCTTGGTCAAGCTAAAACCAAGCATACATGTATGTATTTAAGTTGAGATGTGTTACATCTAAGATTATTTTCAATAATAACTCCGTTATAACCTCAAAAAATCTCTCTTAATGGTTGTTCCTTCTCCAACACAGCAAGCTTCCTTAGCATATACTCCTCTTCAGTATTGTGCCTTTTCTTTGATGATTTGGCACTTGGCATGGTCTCTGATGTTTTGTTGCATGTTGGCATGGTTGGCATGGTGCCTGGTGCAGATTTAGAGCTCGTTGCCATAGCGGCTGATGGTTTGGATGTCGTTGCCATTAGCCGATGATTCTGAACTTGATGATGCAGATGATGATGGTGGTACTGATACTGAAGATGGTGTAAGATAACAAAAAAGATCAAGTGCTAACTGTAACTAGACATATTGCATTCGTGCACAAATGCCGAGCTGTTTCGCCATAACTTTTTAAAAAAATCATTAAAAATCATGTGATAATGTCATCATGACGTCATTTCAGAATTTACAAGAACTTGCCAATATCCAACAACCTACCAAGTTTCAACATGATCGCACTAACACTTAGGGAGATATACGACTTTAAAAAAGGCACCTTTAATGCCGCGTCACGTGACCCCCGATGACGTCATCGATTTGAAACTTCACACATGTGATGGCTGCTCGACGATCAACATGTGTGTAAATTTTGAAGTGAATACACAAAATTTCACCACACACATCTTCAAAAAGTCCATTTTGATCAGTTTTCAACCTTTGTGTGTTGTGACGTCATTGGTATTTTTTTTTAATTACCCACCCTTGCCAGACAATAACATCGTTGAAAGCAACTTCATAACTATTTCCACTTTTGAATAACGAGGCACTTCCGGTTTCGACCGGAAGTAGAGGTCATGTGAGGTCACGCACACTGAATAAAATGAAGACCTAATTTATCCCTATACAATCAAAAACCTACGGTCTCTTGTGGCTGATTTGTTACTGATTTTCAAATATTTAAAATAGAAACCTTTAAGATGACGTCACGTGACAGGTGGTGACGTCATCATGACCTCATTGTTTTGAGATCATTATAGCACCAATGCCTTTCATTACTGAAAGTTTCATTGCAATTGCTCTTTAGGAACTATGCAAATAGCCGCTTTGACCGAACGTGCGTTATGTCAATAGCCTTTTTTACTGAAACAGACAAATAAAAATTTTTTTTAAAATAATTTAAAAAACTTTAACGAAAACAAGAGCTAATAAGTTGTCTCTTCGATTGATACTTATTGGAGACTCATTTAAGATGGCTGCTTGTATACACATGGTTTCTACTAGGCTTCAATAGAAGGCGCTATACATATTGTTACACCTTTCCTTTCATAAAGAGAACTTTTATCTTTATCCTTTTTTTAGAAGAACATAAAGGGGTTTTTTTTATTCAAAAAAACAACTAACACTATTAGCAAAACTTTGCTATCAGCTATAATACTGTTGCTTTAAAACAAGGTCAAGTGTCTTTGAGTTCAGGTGTTTTTGAGTTCTTATTCCTTCACAATAATTTGTTGCAATCTCACTGTTTCCCCTTTCTGTCAATGGTTTGAGTTGTCTAGCTCCTCTGTTGTAATAGCGAGCTTGCTTGGCGTTTCTCTTTTCTTTGTTGGTGAGAACATCCTGGATTATCTTTGGTTTGAGAAGTTCGCGGGAGAGGGGGATGTTTTTAAGACCTTCGGTTGGTGTATTACGCCAGATAAGGAGGTTCATGTACATGTAGAAGTCACCTTGGTCATTTCTGGTTTTCTTGATTAAGCGCTTTGCTAGCTTTACTGCATTTTCAACCTTTCCATTACTCTGCGAATATTCCGGTGAACTTGTTGTGTGATCGTATCCATATTCTGCGGCAAAGTTTGCGAACTGTTGCGAGTTGAAAGGAGGTCCATTGTCAGTCTGAATTGTGTCTGGTATACCATGGTTGGAGAAATGTTACTGGAGGTGTTTGATGATGACTGTTGCATCCTTTTTAGCAAGCAGAAATAGTCGGAGTAGTAGTCTACTGTGCATAGTAGTCATGACTATCGAGTGTGAAAATGTCACAACCGACCTTTTCCCAAGGCCTGTGAGGGGGGTCATGACTTATCAATGGCTGTTTCGGTTGGCGTGGTTGGTATGTGTTGCATGTTTCAAACTGTGCAACATAGTGTTTAATGTCGTTGTTTAGTCCGGCCAGTATACCGATTCTCTGGCACGCCGAAGAGTGCTTGCAATACCCGTGTGCGCTGCATGTAGTCGTTGTGGAATGTCCTGTCAAAGTGATTTGGGGATGACACAGCGCTGGCGTTTTAGAACTATGCCACTGTATGCCATGCTGTGTTGTCAGTTCATCTCGTACTTTAAAGTATGGATGTGTCTCTGGTGGGCATTCATGTAAAGTGGACGGCCAACCTAATGTAATTTGTTGGATCACCAGTTGGAGAGTAGAGTCTTCAGAAGTGGCTCTTTGTAAGTCTTTCCGCCCTTGCTGTCATGTTGATGTGTTCTACTGCAATCTCAGTCTCTGATCTTTCAACATTGTTCAGATATGCCCTTGACTTGAGAGTGTGTCCGCCGAAATATCTGTCTGACCACTTGACATCTTCAGAGTCTGCTTTAGTAAGCTTCATGGCTTTCATTTGTGAATTTGTAGCTGCTGTAGCTTTACAGAGCATCACGCATTTGTCAAGTGTCAAATTGGCTTCTTGCAGAAGTCTTTTACACAAAGTATTATCTGATATTCCGCACACTAAGCGATCTCAAATGAAATCATCACTCAAATTGCCAAAAAGGCACAAAGATGCCAGCTCACAAACTTTCACAAGGTAGACATCAAAACTGTCTTCACCTTGAGTACAGTTATTAAACACATAACGTTCATAGATGACGTTAGTTTTTCCTTTACAATGTTCTTTCCACAGTTGAAGGGTGACATCCATTTTTTGTTTGTCCTCCTCATTTTTGTAGGGAAGGTTGTTATGTATATAATCCAGTGCATCACTACCAATGGCAGTTACAAATGTAGCTACTCGAATTCTGTCTGGTTTTTCGGACAAATTAGTTATTATCTCATAGCTGTCTGAATTTTTTCCAGTTCAATTTTAAGTCTCCAGTCACCTGCAATGGAGGTGGTAGTGGAATATGTGCGGGAGATGGCATAGCCTTAACGGTCATGATAGCTCACTTACTTCCTATGCAGATGACAATTTTGTATTAGTTACAAATATAATACACTAAATCAAAATTTCAACACATTCAAGGCTTTTCACAAAATAGTAAACCTTACAAAATACCTTGGAGTATTTAACTAGATGTATAAATGTTCAGTGTTCATTTTCAGTCCGTTGAAAAATTGTTCACAGTGCAACTGTTGGGCACAATCTTTGAAGATGGCCTTTTTTTAAATTCGCGCAAGCCAATTTAAAAATTTGCGTGCGCGCAATTTTTGAACTGAAGTTTGTCCACACAAATAAAAATTGCGCGGCTGGGACACGAAATGACACAAACTACATAGTTTGCATAAACAATTTCCTTCCGAACTACAAGCGTCCTATCGCGGTTGTTCGTGACAAGCTGAATAACTGCAAATAATGGAGGAAGCCTTTGAGGAGTTTCGCAAGGGAAATTACCGATCAGATTTGACAACAAGCTTGACCATAAGACAAGAAAAAGGGGAGAGGATTATTAATTATCTGAAAGGAATTCCCCTGCAAGAAGCTCCTTCGGCGACATTTAGAAATTTCGTGAAAAGGAGAGCCTTCCATGTGTTGAACTTTCCACTACTGGAGTTACACACAAGAAATTAGGAACTTACAGTTCGTGAGCATTCCTGTTTTTACAACATTCTCCAAGTTTTTGAACAAAAGAATCGCTTCAGCCATACGTAAAAATCCAGCATCTTGCTACTACGAACTTACATTTTTAAACTATTGAGGTAAAATTTCTTCATACAGCTTATATTTCACGACAAGTGGTGAAGAATACGTTTGAACGACAAAGATCGCGCGGTGTTCAAAGTTTGCGCCAGAGCTACCCTGCACAAATTTTAAAATCATGCAAGGAAACAAAGACCGCGCGAATGTTTTAAAAGGCCATCTTCAAAGATTGCGCCCAACACAACCATTCCTATCCATCCTATCCATATAGGTACATACAGTTTACAGTTTCAGTTCCCGGCTCCACACGCGATGTGTAAATACAGTGCACAATCTCGACGGTACGGTGCTCTACTTGGCAGCCATTTATTGTGCAGTCTTTTCACTTCTGACACCATGAAATAAGTTGTCTCTTGGACACAGTTCATATCATGTTCAGTTGATGTTTATTGGAGACTCATGTGGTTTAGATACACTTTAAGATGGCTGCTTGTATACACATGGTTTCTACTAGGCTTCAATAGAGGGCGCTATACATATTGTTACACTAATCTCACACAAAGGGATGTTTACGGGATATTGAACTTGAATGCTTAATTTCGCTTGGTCGATCCATTGCAACAAGGAGTGTGACATCACCTATTATGCATGGCTATATCAAACCCTATTCTATCACGCTGTTCGAACTCCATGTTTTGGCTGGCTGAAAACGTCTCGTCTGAGATTAATTTTGAAGTTTAATTTTGAATACTTACCATTGTCTGACTCTATATTTTGCACTGCTCGGCAAGCTTCTTCAAGCATTGTAAAAACTGTAATATAATGATAAATATTAAATAATCAACTCATCTTTCACAATCAGATCGCAAAGAGAATATTTATTTATAGTTTTAATATGAACCATTTACAAAGAATGAAATTTGTACATAGATTTGATTGTTATTATTCTATACTTCTGGTATTATAACAAAACCATGGATGCCACAAAAATTAACTTAACCCTTGAAGCTCAGTATCCGGCTGTTGAACTGCAATGATGATTTTTATGTGAACTGAAAAGACTGGGGCAAACCCCGACTCTTACACAGAATTAAATATTCTTTATGGGTTCTTTATTCACTAAATATTTTCAAAAGCTCGAGCTACATAAATTCCATCTTAAGGACCTAAACAATTAAAGATGCAGGCTCGTCGATGCGTGATGGACAAAATTCATGCAACGAGAAGTCACCTTTGCCCTTTCCGATCTAATAGCCAAGCTCTTACAAACCCAAAGGACCCAAGAAACAGTCAGGCAGCTGTTTTATACAGTCATGTCATGTAGGCAAGTTGGTGTGTGCACCATTGCTATTTGTAGACAAGCTCACATAAATAATGAGCTCCTGCCCTGAGATGAGCCTGGCTGTTGCACTGACAAGCCTGCCTCTTTAAGAAATTTAGTCTTCTAGAACAGGTAATTCCTAAAAACTAGTTTCATGAATGTACCTGCATCTCCAACCATATACTGGTAGACAGCTTCATCCTTTTTGCCATTTGCCGCATCTGCCTCTTCACTAATGAGAGCTCCTAAATGAATGATAGTGTAGTCAAATTAAAAATTAAGGTCAACAAAGAAACACAGGGTTTTACACCAACTTTAATATTTGATCAGATAACTCCTTTTGTTTTCACCGTTCATTTTTCATGTGCTTTAAGTTATAATAAATAATGGTTAATTGTAAACAATCTACAATCCTTTTTGTCATGGCATTTCATGTTTTACACAGCCAGGTGTGTTTGTTTTGATTGAAGCAATGATACAGTATCATTTTTGGACAAGTACACTTCCACCAGTCTTCTAATTTCCAAAGGCCATCACAAACCTGTAAATTGCATCACAAATGGTGTTCATGTTTTGGTGCGGGAAATTAGCCAACACCTGCACCAGCAAGTGATAACTTTTAGTTTTTTACAATGTATAGATGATCACCTGTGCTGTAAAATATGCAATTAAATTAAAATTTGTTGTAGTCCCTGGCCACCCTCCCCCCCCCAATTTTATTTTATTTGTATTTATTTATTTATTTTTTCTTAAAAAAACACCTGAATAGCCACTTACCACGAAGTGTCCAGCGAGCGGTGAATTAATGCCCTCTAGTTTTTCTTTCGATAAACTTGTTTCAATTATCTGCTAGGCAGAGGTAAGGGCTGTGTACCCCCACCAATTGCTACCATACACACTTGACCTTTTCGTCTTGTAACTAGAAAATAATCATAAAACAAATATTTCTGTTTCAATAGAAATAAAGTCTCAATAGACTCCTTGCATATTATATACATGTATATGTCACTGCGGCAAGAGGAGACAGATTATTGGCCGACAGCTGCTCGTGACGTCTGAACAAGGGTGTGTCTGTTGGGCACATTCTACCAAATACCGTAATCTTCGGCATATAAGCCGCGGCTTATACGTTGATTTTGGCCCCAAGAAAAACTTCTGCGGCATGTACGCCGGGCGGCTTATACGCCGGGCGGCTTTTACACCAGGCGGCTTATACGTCAACGTGTTAATATTGAAGAACAAAAACCAACGTACACTTTTTTAAGAAAGATCGTTTGTAAAATATTCTAGATGAAAAAAACATTCTTGTTCTTAAACGAAACAACAAAAAACACATCTATCGAGCCGAGGGAGGGTCATGAAACTTGGGGCCCATACCATGCTCGTTTTGATTATGACTTTCGCTGGTGACCGCTTGTACCATTCTAATGCCGTAAAGAAGCAGGTAGCCAGTTGTTTGATCACAATGTGACGTGAACAAAATTCAATAAAAAAGAAATGAAATCGTCAATGAAAAATGTGTTATTTAACTTTCAGAAATCCCCGGCAGAAACAACTTACACATTAATTCATGGCTTAAATGTTCATCTGGTTCTTGAAAAGTGATAATAATCTTGACACTTTGCGAAACAGTCTGAATTTCTTAGCTTAGCCTTTCGAAGAATTCAAGAACGTTATAATCTGCACGTTTTTATTAGAGCGGGCACCTCATTGGTCATTGTTTGTTAGCAAATACGCTGGCCAATCACCTTTCACGTACAGTAAAGCTCAGACCAACGAAATGCGTATGGTACCTCTTATACTTGCATGTAAATCGACAACACTCGAAGCGGTATCCTTGTTGCCAGACTATTTGTTGGACCGCACGACCGGCCCCAACCGGCCATGCGGTTCCGTTCGTGTCGTCTCCAATCAACACACAGCAGGCAATGAGTATCATGAATAACACATAACCTTTCGCAGAAGCGGACCAATCAGGTGCCGATTTAGGCTCCATTGATGCATGCCACACATGTACTGTGTACCGCGGCTGTCAACTGGCTGTGTGTCACAGCCGGCCGATTGGTTTAAGGTGATCGCAATGCAGCGGTTTGGCTGTCCGCGAGCTTCCCAACATGGCTACTCGTTTGAGTGAGGCCTGGCGGAAGAAAGTCCGTGTCGAAGGAAACTTGTATCAATGTTCCGAGCTGGGATTGAAGTTGCCTTCGTCCAGGATTGTTCAATTTTTGACAGGGCGGTTGCCTGAAATTTAAGGAGGGCAGCCCGCCCTCCCAAAACCCGTCGGGTGGTCTAGGAAGTGGCCCACGTGTTTCCACACGGGCCATCAGTTCATGGAGTGATGCACCGGCCAATCACTTAAAAAAAGAAAATAGGTCTACTTAACTGCAGATCATTCTAATTAACGATTTCAATTACAATCGATGGTGTTAACTTCAATACATTTTGACTTCAATGCAACGCAACTCGCACTTTGTGGCGATGTACAATGACTGATGTGCAGCCCGCCAGTCACTGTACATCACCACAATGGACTGCAAACACACACGGCCCCTCTGTGTATGCGGTTGCCGCTGCGGCTTATACGCTGGGCGGCTTATACACTGACAACTGAATGTTGTTTTGACAATTTCTGGGCATTGAGGCTTATACACGGGGCGGCTAATATGCCGAAGATTACGGTAGCACGATGGTTCCGAATGCGCTGCATTATAGGGTGATCTATCGAGTCGATTGTGCAGCAACGGTTTGTTGGTCAATTGTGCAGGAATGGTTTTGGGCGATCGCTTGATCGTTTGATCATGCTCAACCATTCCGGCACGATCAAGCGATTGCACAAAACACAATCTGTATAATCGATCGATAACGTCCTTCAATAACAATAATATTAATAGACCGGTCATAGATTTAAATGCAAACCGGCTGCTGCACAATCGCTCAATAACACTAATGTTAGTCATGCATTGCACAATCTATTAGTCTGTCATTGTGCATTCGACCGATTGTGCAACCTCGGAGTGCACAACTGCTTGGTCACGAGTTGCACAATTGATCTTCAGATGACACAGATTGTTTTGTTGCATGATTTTTTATTGCCTGATGGCTATGGCATCGACCGATGGCTGTGTGATCAATAAATCATAGCTCAACATGTTTTGGGCTAATTGGGGTTGCACAAATCGACAAGCACTTTATTTGTAAACCTTTTTATTTTAGTACTCCCTGCACTATTGAAGGTGCACTCTTTCTTTTTTCTTGGCAACCATCATGTCCACGCATATTCCAAGTTTTAAATGGTTAGGTTTGTGTTTTGAGGAGGACAGTTATATTTTACCCCTCTCTCATTAAATCTGGCACTGATGGCACGTGGCAGTTTACATTTCTGTGATTGTTCTCCTGCTGTGCTGTGATGACCAAACAGCTGCAAATTTTACAAACAACTACAGTAGCTTAACGAATCGTACTTACTGGCATGCACCATGTTTCTGTGGCGATTTTTGCACTGGGGGATCAACTTCCCGTTTTCTCCTGCAACTCTAAAAAACAAAAAACAAAAAACAAAATTTTAAAAATGGAAACATTGAATTGATTAAGACACTTACATTACCACCAGCCTAGTAATTCTGTAATCTTTTGTCCCAATTTGGATGAAAGATCACAGAATTAGGCAAATAACTAGGACAAGTGAAACTAGATAGATGTGTTTTCAACTTAAGCTCGTCGTTGTGTTGTGTATGATGATTGCAACATGTGTAGGCTATGAAGTAAACTTTAACGTTAAAAAATATATTTAAAAAAGGACAGCAGGGACAGCGCCCTCCATCATGTCTCTTTTTTTTCTTTTCTTTTTTCTTCACGAAACGTCTATAAAAATGCGAAAAAAGGATATAATTAACAGGAATCTACATCTAAGTTTATACTGGACAGGACTATACGGATTGTTATGATAATTATAATATTAATAGTAATAATAATAACAATAATAATAATAATAATAATAAATGTAAATCTTGGTATGATGATAATAGCTACTCACGAATTCACGCACTGCTGGAATGTGGCCCAGGCGGCCAATTTATGTTTGTTTGTAAGCTTTGTTCCCCGCAAAGACCCCTCGATTACTGATTTATCCTCAATGTACGAGGATGCCAGAGCTATCCATTGCAGGTGAAAAAGGAAAAGACTTTCATCTGTCTTTCTCTGACTCTGCTGCCGACAATTCCATTATTTACCGCTAATAAGTGCTTTGTTAATTCCAGCAGACGACAATTTCTTTTTCTTTCCCTTTTTTGCTAGCAAAAGACTGAAAAATGGTGCGCGCTCAAGTATTTCGTGTGCTAAGCATAGCAACCTTGAAAAAGGGGCGGTGAAATACGCTTGCACTTAAGCAAATTTTTCTGCTACAGTTAGCACAGAAATTTGCTAACCGTTAAGCAGCGCTATGAAGTTGGGCCCAGTAACGTCCGACGATGTCAGTTTTTTTCCAATAACCGACATATCGGAAATTCAAGATCGAGTATACTCGATATATTGATTATTTCCCGTGCGCAAGATGAAGCCTAAAAACAGCGCTTAATATACTGAAGATGGACAGTTTAACAGGGTTTCATATATACTGGTTTTCGGCTTGATCCGCCGCACATGTTGTTAGACCAAACAGTAATTGCGCCAGCCCACATGTTTTTGGTTTTACAACGAAGATAAGACATGAAAATTTTTGCCGCCTCCGCTTGCTAGGCGAATAGCATCATGCAGAGAACGCTCCCCGCAATTACTGTCTCGTGATTGGCCACACAAAATAAAGACGCAAAGTCTTTATGAGTCGCCGACGTAAGAAGTATAAAAAAAGTGTTCAACAATGGACGATCATGATTCAATGCGTTCTGGCGCAGAAGTGTCAATCAAGTTGTAGGGCCACTTTAAGTCTTTGAAATTTGTGTTTTGGTGTAGTCGACTCTCGTTAATACCAGCTCAGAAGATATGAGACGCCGGTTTATATGAGGTATTTCACCGATCCCGAACTGTCCCACGCATGTTTCTACATCTTAAAAAACGAAAGATACGAGCACGGTCGTAACGAGAACACAGATAATACGAGGTAATTTTGCGGCCCCATGATGACAAAATGTATTGTTCTTCATACTTTTGTAGCGAGATCTGAAAAATATTGTTGCGTAAAAGCTTACCATTCAGTCAAGATTCGGAAATAATTCTTGTTGCCAAACTATTTTCGGATCGGACCGGCCATGCGGTTCTGTCCGATCCGAAAACTAGAAACATTTCCCTGGTGACCTACATTTGATATGCTACTTCGCTTACACGCTGACGGCTACCAGCGAAAACAACATTCAGCATAGGCGCTACGCAGTATCGAGTCTGTCACATCATGGTCACATGAACGGCAAGTTTGACACCACTTTGCTTTGATTTTTATCTTGAGTTATTTTTATCTGGAGTTACAAAATATTAATGTTCTATGATCATAGTAAAAAAAAAATGCATTTATCAGAGAACTAAGAATGAGGTAGAGTGCAGCGCAACTTTTGCAAATTCAAATATTCACTCACACGGTTTGTTCACAAGCCATCACCCAACCTTAAGTTATAAACAATCAAAACACCGGGAGATAACCAGGAGACTACTTGACAAGAAGAGAGAACGGAAATTAAACAACCATCGCTCAACATTTAATTTTAGCCAATCAGATCAATGGAGGGTTACGTCCTAAACAACTGTTAGGCTGGGGCGGCAAGGCCGGTTTCTTTTGAGATTATACCACGCAAGCGGACGTAAACTATAGCGGCGGGCCGCGGGTGAACACAAAGAACAACTCCACAAGCGCAGTTGGTCGTCAAACGTATTTTATTTAATAGACCTACTCAATGTTGTAAACTACAAATAAAGACGGTAGCTTTTCTAAAACTAAAACCCTGAGATTGTCTGGATAATCTGACACTCTCAAAATTTTCGATATAATATCGAAATTTTTGATATTTCGATATGATTAAAAATGTGACATCGGCATATCGATGTCAAAATAGTATCGAGTATTTGAGTAATATCGATATATCAACGGACGTTAGGGCCCCAGTGGGTGTACTTTTTAAAGGTATAGTTAGCTGTATACATAGTAAACACTACACTAAAGGTTCTCCAACAAATGTCTAGTCATACAAAGTTTACTAAAAGCGTTGTTGGGCACAATGTTTGAAAATGCATAAACATTTCACCACTGAGACGGGAAATTGACCTAAACTACCATTATGTAGATCGTATTCTCAAAAACTAGACTACCGAGTCTTTTCAAAATCACTGAATGGTTAGCCAACAAAGTTTTGTGCGAAGTATAAAACAGCTTAGCCCTAAACAATGTTACGTATACTATAGTCACTGAACAACAAGGATGATTTGCTCCACTACAAGTATATCAACTACATTACGGCACTAACCATTGTCTTTCATGTATATCAACTACATTACGGCACTAACCAATTTTTTGGTGGGGGGGGGGTTACCTTGGATTTTTAATTAAAGCGATACAGTCTCCCTAAAACACCAGTACAAATTTATGTCACTGTTTTGTTGCTCATTCTTCTTTCATTAGCTAATAAAGGTAGGAACAAAAAAATTATAATTTGTTTTATTTAAAAGTTCAAACAATCCCCATTTAGCCCCCCCCCCCTTCTAACCCATTTTTCTGTGAGGATGCAGGCAAACATAAAAGAAAAAGTCTGTTTTAACTTTTCTGAAAAGGGAGACCATTTTTTATTGTCTCCAACTGAAAACAACATCCAAACAATCATGTACTGCAGGATGGTTTACAACGCTTCTCTGCCCATTTTTAGGACATACACTAAATACAGGCTAATCTTCTCATCCCGTTGTCATGCCAAAAAGTGTCCGCTGCCAAATAGTGTCCACTGAGCATGTGCAGTGGACGCAGGACACTATTTGGCATATGTTTTATTTGCCAAATAGGCAGGAATGGGCAGCATTTGCCTAGAACTTACGGACAGTAATCTACAAAAATGGTCGACATCAGAATGGACAGAAGTTAACGAAAGTATTTAGCTGTAGGAATGCTGCACAGCATTTGGCAAGACTAGAGTATTTGGTATGAAGTTAACGGGCAGGTGGTGAATGGGGTTCCTTGCTCTATGCTTGGATCAACACTTTCTGCCATGATAACCTTAAAATCACAAGTTATTTAAAGTAAGTGTAACACAAAGTTTTATGTGAAAAGTGAAACTGTAAAATGTCACACGCAAAAATAGACAAGAATATTTTGGTCAATTTCAAACGAGAGAGGTGAGGTGCAAGTTATCTGCAGGTTTAAAAACTACAAACGTCTCGCCATGATGTAAAAGTGCTCAATGTAAAGATGATGAAGTGTTAAGAATCCTTATATAATTACAAATAATAAAGAAACTTTTCACACACAAAATTTTAAACAAAAAACTAAGATAAAAAGATATTAGAACTCTATGACATGTAATCAATTGGTAGAAGACTCGGTAAACAATAAGAAATGATGGACGCATGACCAATCGACCAATCATATCACAGTATGCTAATGAGCAAACACTTTTTGGCAGGACACTAGACTGGTCCACTGTCTTTATCCGCAAGGATAAAGACAGGTACTGGTCTTAAGTACACATAGCGTTGTTTTGTTCTGCGAGTGTCCATGTGAAATGAATGCTAGGTCGAAGGTACGTTTGGCAACATCCAGTCTGGCTGGTATCTAGCGTTATTCACCAGCCTCGAAGTGTGACGTCAGATGCTCGGGCTAGCATGACACTGTTCCGACCACCGTCTTGGAACTAACAGAACTCTGCAGTTTTTAAGTTTTAACTGAGTACTAATTGCTGGAAATAACGGTTCCGAAAAGTTCTCCAGGAAAATGCCAGTCAAATTTGAGTAATTATCATCCAAACTTTGCACTACAGGATAATCCACAGCGATCGAGCACTGTTTACAGTTGCAATACGTTGGCCAATCCACTTTGTATCCTTGGATAATTATAGCCCTATTTATGGGGGCTTTTGCTAACTAAGAAGGGACAGGGGTAAAACGACAGAACGAAATATATACAATAAATATACTCATAAATATAAAATGTAACATATTGCTTGTATTGTAGTGTCTCCATGCCATACACAGACGACTGACAAATTTGCTGCACAGATTCCAGAGATTCAAGAGTAAAACAGTATTTGAAAATGATCCTTAGTACTTACCAGTGCATTTGATTGCTTGATGAACCTGCCCTTTCAAGATAATTTATATGCTTTTATAATTAGGCCTAATTGTTTTAAATGGGCAACGTCTAATGAAAGGTTCCAGCATGACACTGAGCTCTGCTGAATGAGTGCTGTATTGGCCTACACGTATTCAATGTGGACCACGTACATGTATGTGTGTACTCTATAACGGATGTATGCTGAACGGCATGTCACGTGATGTGTGGGGGGAAAATTAAGGTGGTGTATGGACCAGCAAAACACTACCAAAGGACAGTTTCCTTCACCTATTCAATACACCAAATTGTGCCTCATTGATTCCTCTTTTTGAAATTGTGGAGCAAGCCCTCATGGAGTCGAGGAAAAAAAGTTTTTTGCCGAGTGTCTTTATCTACATGTACTAAGCATAATGCATTGCACGAGTGTCTTTATCTAACATGTACTAAGCATAATGCATTGCACGAGTGTCTTTATCTACATGTAGGCCTACTAAGCATAATGCATTGCACGAGTGTCTTTATCTACATGTACTAAGCATAATGCATTGCACGAGTGTCTTTATCTACATGTAGGCCTACTAAGCATAATGCATTGCACGAGTGTCTTTATCTACATGTACTAAGCATAATGCATTGCACGAGTGTCTTCATCTACATGTACTAAGCATAATGCATTGCACGAGTGTCTTTATCTACATGTACTTAGCATAATGCATTGCACGAGTGTCTTTATCTACATGTACTACATGTACATTGTAAGCATAATGCATTGCACGAGTGTCTTTATCTACATGTACTAAGCATAATGCATTGCACGAGTGTCTTTATCTACATGTACTAAGCATAATGCATTGCACGAGTGTCTTTATCTACATGTACTAAGCATAATGCATTGCACGAGTGTCTTTATCTACATGTACTACATGTACATTGTAAGCATAATGCATTGCACGAGTGTCTTTATCTACATGTACTAAGCATAATGCATTGCACGAGTGTCTTTATCTACATGTACTAAGCATAATGCATTGCACGAGTGTCTTTATCTACATGTACTAAGCATAATGCATTGCACGAGTGTCTTTATCTACATGTACTAAGCATAATGCATTGCACGAGTGTCTTTATCTACATGTACTAAGCATAATGCATTGCACGAGTGTCTTTATCTACATGTACATGTACATGTAGGCCTACTAAGCATAATGCATTGCACGAGTGTCTTTATCTACATGTACTAAGCATAATGCATTGCACGAGTGTCTTTATCTAACATGTACTAAGCATAATGCATTGCACAAAATTAAAACAAAATTGAGGGGGTACAATGTACAAGCAGAAAAACTACCAAGGAGGGTCGCTCCACCAATTCCAACAAACCAAATTGTTACTTTAAGGACTACTCTTTGGAAGGATGACCTGTTAGGGAGCACATATCAATTTTACCGCCCAGAGCTGCAAAGAACCAGATGGTTCTTGATGGTTTTATAATGAGCATTATTATCAACAGGTCAATGCACACAGCTTGGTTTCATCACCTGGGATATTGATGATCCCCAGATGCCTGCTACCTACATGTAGCTTTTGGAACACACAGGCATAGATACATGTAGGTGACTGTTAATTCCTGATGACTTGGATTTGTGCCCAGTATAGTTTGGATGGTCCAGCTTAAAAACTTCCAACTTCCTGTAATCTGTATTGAGTACTGTACAGCTACATGTGGGAATACATTTGGTGTCGCTGGCTACTTCATTGTATATTGCACACCCAAATAAGGGCAATTCCACAGTTACTCACGTTACGTTTTTGTGCTGTAATTGCTTTACTGAAAAGGTTTAATAACTGTTATCCCTATGGTAGTTAGAGTATACCTACATGTAGACCTACTTTTAAAAGCACCAAAGATGACTTCCAGAAAAAGACGGGGGGATATATGATATAAAAGAAACACAAAATCGGTTACTCACGCTACATTTTCTGACATGCATACAAAAAAATGCTTTAATCAAAAAGTCTCCTCATACAAACAACCTTTGGAAATTTCTTTTAAATTGATAAAAGACCATGCCATGAGGCACAAGTAATAAGAGTAAAACAAATCTTCTAGAATCTTTAACTTTTTACGAATCCATAAAAAACGTGGTTACTCACGTTACGGTTACTCACATTACAAAGCATGAAAACACAGTAAGGGCATGAACCAACAAAGTAACCTTACTGATATTTGACCGACTTGTGTTTACCATAGAAGAGATAATTAATTATGCTAACAATAACAAGATCCCTACTTTTTAATTTATTCTCTTTCACTTTTCTCACGAAATGAAACTTTCAAGTTATAGTGAACTTTCTTCTATAGTGCCGGTATCCACATGGCGCTTGCTCCAATAGCAAAGTTCCTCTGTGGATGTCTTCCAGTGGTGCACAAGCAAGAAAGGGTGAAAATGGGATGCTGCATAATATAAAAATAGCAGCAGAATAAGCAGTAGTCCCAATCTCCACGGAATTAGGAGAAAGAAAAAAAAGGGTTTTCAAAACTGTTTTGAAATTGTCCGTTGTCTGGATAGCTCTGATGGAATTTGGTAGACCATTCCAGACCTTCCCTGCAGCTACCTGAAAAGAACGGGATCCCCATGAATTGTTCACAGCATATTCCACAAGGAGGAGTTTGTCGCCAGTTTCTTTCAGTTTAGCTTTAAAGCGTCGTTGTTTCTCTGCATTTGAGAGTGGCATTTCTCTAAAATCAGTATTAAAAAAATGTGTCATATAATTTATTTAATTACGCAGTAATAAAATTTCAATTCAGCTCTTAACACATGGAACAGCCAATACGTCCGGGCATGTTCATAAAGGTTTAAAGCCCAGATGTACTGTATACAAGTGTGAAATACCCACTCCAAACATGTGTACATGTATGTACAATGAAAATCAATAGGTAGGTCCTATAAACATCTTTAAAAAAATATAATACTCACAACTTCAAATACATTTGAGATGACGTAATCATGACGCTACTAAATTTGTCAGCAGTCAGTGTCGTTGTCCAACAGTACACCAAATTTCAACTCGGTTGGTCTTTTGGTTTGGCAGATACATGGCTTTAAAAAAGTGCACATTTAAAGCGATACACGTAGTACGTGATGACGCCATCAATCTACGTTTCAACACATTATGTTGTCTGCATGAAGGCCGTTATTGTAAACCAATATTGAAAATTTATAAAAACTCTGCCAAAGGCTTCTAGTAAAACTGTATTTTGAACTGTTTTTAACCTGCCGCAAGATGGCGCTCTTACTTTGTTATGACGTTGTCAATCTTATTTTTTTAACCAGACCCTTGTCAGACTACAATATCGTTAAAAACAACTCCCAAAAAGTTGAAACTTTTAAATTACAAGGCACTTTCGGTTTCAACCGGATGTAGAGGTCACGTAATTTCACGCAAACAATTAAAATCGAAGACCTACATAAAATTACCTTTGTATAATCCCGCAAAAAGCAACCCAGAGTCTCTTATCCTCGAATAGATACGAATTTCCAAAGACTTAACTATTAAATGACGTAGATTTCCGAAGCGGCATCTGTCACACAGAGAGCATTTGAAACAGTAATATCCTAGAGCGGGATCAAAGCATGAACAGTTATTTGATATAGCGCCATCGTGCTTGTGGAATGTACATGTACATGGTGCGAACAGTCAGCTACATGTACAGTGCTTTTCTCTATACAAAGTTTAAATGCGCGTTAATAATAACGTTGGCTGTAACGCCCGTTTAGGACCAGAAGTTAAGGTCCTGTTGGTATCACTAAAGCGGTGTCTTCTCCTAATAAATATCTAGCTCTATGTGAAGTTTCAAGTTCATATGAGATTGGAAAGGGTGGTTTTGTTAGCGGACATGGGACGCTGAGAAGAAGAAGTTCAAGTATTAAGAAACTAGACATAATTTTTGTTACACAACAAAAACAAGGCATGACGTTCAAATGTTAGATGTATCACTTTGCAACTTGAATGCATAAAATGTTACACAATATTTTTTACAATTTTTTTTAATTTTGACCTCTTATTGATAACAAAGCAATCTGCAAGGCCCAGGGGTAAAACTTTATTCCATATAGAGACACCATTTAAATTCAAGATCATATTGTTTGCAGACCTCAAAACGACACCAAGAATGTTTGTTTTCATTTAAGCTTCCATGCCAGTTTTGACCAGAATTGAAGGTCATGCGGAGACACACTTTGTGTAATAGTTATACAAAATGCCAAGAGCTGTCATATGGTGCAAAGATAATGTATGAATCATTTTTGGTTCTCCGGATAAGAATGATGACTTTGTCCAGATGTGATGATTTGAAAATGCCAACAAAAAAACGTGTACAAAAATTACATTCAAGTTCGTCGTGCCTGGGGGCCGTCATCTTAATTACGATTCTCTGCCTGCTGATCGTTAGAAGTCAGGGCGTCCAGCTGATCTGGCCTTGCGCGTGTATGGCAATCATGAATATGCATGAGGTGACGTCACGCGGCTCTATAATTATGGATGCACTGATCTATCTAGTATCTGTGCGCGTGTACGGTAAGTCTAGCCCCACTCTATCCGAATTAGATTTTCGCGACGGCCGGCCGGGTTGGGCGGAGCGAAGATGCGCACATTGCAATGGTTGCTTTATGCATCCGCTCCGCCCACAGCCCGGCCGGCCGGTGACGTCATGAATTGATTGGCACGATTAGAATCAATCCAAAATGGCCGCGCTCAGTATAGGGATGTTACAAAATTTTGAGATGTTACAAATCAAGCTTGTAATTTATCTCATCAGATTGAGCAGAAAAAGACCTTTAATTTGATATATAGTTCACTTTCATATCATCAGTATTAATGAAGTTATGGTCATTTTTGTTGTCGGAAATTAGCGATCTTCTTCCCTATTGTTTTCCATTGACTTAAAACAAAAGCTGTGATCGAGAACGGTAAATTCAATGACAAAAAAGCCCATAACTTTCTTAAAAATTAAGAGAACTGAATGAAATTGTTAGTGATTACAGATTATGCGCATTCTGAAAAAGATGTAATACATCTTTTAATTTGGATGACCTGAAGTTAAATTATAATTAGTTTATTACCTAATTAGGTAGCTAATTACATTTAACCGATGTGACAGGAAATGTAATAAATACCCAGTCTGCCTTGAAAATTAAAAAATAAGATGTTCTTTAAGGCCAGAACTTTAACACTGTTGTAATTGTGCTGTAGCAGGTAAAGAATCAAAATTAATTAATTAATTAATTAATTAATTAATTAATTAATCAATTAATTAATTAATAAGTTAATAAATTGACAATATGAATCATTGCATTTTCAGTTGATAGTTAATGAGTTCTTTCTTATTTTTTCTTCCCACTATTTTTCTATCTTACCTAGATACAGTGTGAATTTCTTGCAAAAGAAGTGAATTTCTAGCAAAAGACCAAGTCTCCATAGAGAATATCAGCTGCTAGCTGGTACATTGGCATATCGTAATCAGTAGAGTCATCAAAATCTTCAGACTGCGACCAATAAGCAACTCTGTACACCTTGTTTTTCTTCAATTTCTTGATTTTGGCATTGTACACCACAAGTTTTTGCTCTTCAAACCACGCATGACATGCTTTTCTGCCCACTACTGTCCCATCAAGAATGTCCTGTAGATCATCACATTTGGAATAGTCTAAATTTGGATAATCTTTGCGAATACTGTCTAAATCAGTCTCTTTCAATTTTTTTTCAAGTTTTTTCCTTTCTTTCGTGTCCCGAGCATGCTCCTTGTCTTTCTGTCGCTTGATGATTTCTGCTCTCAATTCCTTTCGATTTTTCTTCCGTCTGTTCCTCTGTACTCTCCCCAATTTCACTGCTTTACGGAGCACCTCCTCCCTACGTTTCTCCTCCAGATTATCAAGGAAGTTGACAGTTTTATTCTTGCAGGCCCGCATCCTACATGACAAATAACACATGGTGGCATTTGGAGATTTCTGTTTCGATGCACTAAACATTCCCATGATTTCCTCGGCGTCAATGTTGTGACTTCTTGCAGAGGCAGTCTCCTCCTTCAGTTTCTCAGTTACATCAAGATCAAAGTATTTACTATACTGCCTTTCCAACACAGTGATGACAGCTTGAAGACAGCTCTTCATCATTGAACTGAACAATGGATCTACTGGTACCTCCCGAAGTTTTTTCAACGTGGCATCAAGATTCACCTCCTCATGAAAGAAATCTTCCCTTGCCAATATCAAGTTCTCTGGATTTTCTGTGGCTTCCTTTAGAGCAGCAATCACCCCTTTCACCACTTCGATACCATCAACATGGTTGATCTGCTTCTGGCTTGAAGTGTAGAAGCGCTTCATCCAAGGCCCAGTCAGATATTTGCCAAGTAAGCCCAATATCTGAAGTTCTACTTTGGCTGCAGCCTGGGTAAAGTCATGGAGGATGGCACTTCTCAACCCCCCACAGGATGTTCCGCTATTAAGTAGGGTCACAAAGTCATCATAATGTTCTATGAGTTTGCCGCTAATGTGAAAAAGTATATGTAGCCTATTGCCGCGGTACCGTGGGAGGACACCTCGGGGGATGTTTCTGTCGTCCAAAAATGCTACAAATCCTCTGGGATCCCCTTTCCCATTCTTGTATCTAAGCTTGTTCATCTGTAGGATTATATTTGCTGCCTGACAGTCCTTCCCAAAGACTTTGCCTCTTGCATCCTCATGCTGTTTTAGGGCTGACCTAACTGATGTTGCTATGGAGTCAAGAGGATGCAAATGGCAGTAAAGTTCATTTAAGGTTTTACCCCATTCACTGTTAACAATCCTTATAGCTGCATGATTTGATGCGCATCTGTCACTCATTGTGTTTGATATGTTCCCTATCATCTTTTGCCTGATGTCTTGAAAGTTAGCGTCCTTATTAAAATAAATGTAAGTTTCACACAAATTATCTAAAGTATCACAAATATGTTGTGCATAGTCATCAGCAAACCCACCTGCCAGTTCATCAACTGCTGCTGCTAGGCATTCATTCTTTGTGGTAAAATGTATACTATTAATATGGATCTCTTCTTGGGTGGTTGCATCGAAACCAACAGTCACATCCTTTGTTCCTAGGATCATCTCTGCTGTCTGCAACTCGGCAACAGCTCCCAATTCTCGAGCCATTAGTTTAACGGCACTACGCTGAGGCACACTATCAAGATCCAGTCCACTCCGCTTATGCAACTGCTCCATCAGGATCGGAATGTTTGCTGTGGGAGTTTTATTAACAATACAGTCAAACACACGCATCCTTGTTGTTGATGAGTAAGTCTTGTTGTCCACCTTTGACTTTACGATACTGGCAGCCTCCAGAGTTTCCACTGATTCTTTTAGAACAAGGTTGTTAAACTCCAGGCATCTTACATCCTCTTCCCTGTCCTTTAGTTTTTCTTTAACTTTTCTGTACTGCCGAATAGAAACTGTGTTCTTCATCTTAGTGCCACGTAACTTGAGCAATTGTCTGTGTGCTTTTTTCAGTTTCAAAAGCTCGGCCTTGGTCTCATCAAGCTCTCGTGTCAAAGTATTCTTACGTAATTTTGTTTTGAGTTCATGAATCTTTTTGTCCTTCAAATCTATTTGGTGTTGCTTTCTCTTTATGGCTTGATTAGCTACACGCTTAGGAGTTTTCAACTGTGTCCTTAATTCACCGATCTGTGTGCGATACTTTTGTGCAAGAGTGGCCTTAGATGTAGACAGAAAGTTAAGCCTTTTCTTCAGTTTCTGTTTCCTTGGTGTAACAAGTTCTGTGCTACCTCTTGTTGAAATACTTGATGTAGATGGCATTGGTTCAGGAGAGGCAGCAACTGTCTTTGGCATTGCTAGATTCAAGGATTCAGGATCACGAGCACCAGGTGGTGGAATGTCATCTGACAAAATGTCTTGACTGCCTTCTGGAGTTTTAAAAGTTTCATCACAAATCTTCATAAATGTTTCAAGTTCCTTGGGATTGCTGAGTCTTTTAAACTTACGAAAAGTGCGGTTAACGAGAATCTTCACACTTGAGTTAACAGCAGCAGATGAATATCCTTCTGAACCCGACAAGGAAAAATATGAACTCAGCTGTCTCTCAGTTTCAGTCCGACTTTTTCCAACTGAAGTATACAAGTGCAAGATGTGTCCATTTTTTAAATCGCTCTTAGACTCAGGCATAACAGAGAAATTTACTTCAAGGTAAGCTCTAGCTATGCCAGGTTTAGCATTTGGATTGACCGTTTTACATTTCTTCTTCGGAGGCATCTGAACAATGAATTAAAAAAATGAAAAACTATAGTATATGATATAATGTTTAATGTATCTTGTACAGGGTTGTGCATCAAAGAAATATTTGGGTGGGCCATGAAAATAAAATTTGCCATGTGATGACTTTGTAAGAAAAGGGTCCAGATTGTCGTGTTGAAACCTGGCTGGATGAATATGGTGTCTCCCATCCCAACATTTTTAGAATTTCGGTAAACTTGAATATCGACTGTAATCGTGAACCGAGGTATAGATCACGGTGCTTATCCTTCTTCAAGCTTGGTACCGTATTGCCCATGAAGTATTTTGAATCAATAAAATTCTTCTTGTTTGTGACATAACAAAACATGTAGGTATTACAAGACATAACAAAATGCCAATATTGTTTCCATGTAGTGAGTGGTATCAAATAGAAACAATTTTAAATCTATTGGGGCTTGCACATTAACTTTTGGGAGCAATTTTAGTGCATTTTATATTTATATTTGCAATTTTAGAAGAAGAAAAAAATAGATTTTATATACATTTTTTTCAACAAAGAACCTAAAACAAAAGCCCAACAAAAAAATAACATTCATGTGTCATCAAATCAAGATTTGTGTAAAAAAGAAAAAAGAAAAGAAAAAAAGAATAGACATGATAGATTATAAACTGATCCCATTCCCCACAAGAGCTCACAATAATATGTAGACCTAGATATGTAAATGAATTTCTATGCCAAAACAAAGGAATTTCATGTTTTTCCTTCTACCTATTATTTTATTTATTGCTAAAAGTTAGAAAGGGACGCTAAAGCTTAGACATTAACATGCACATAATTAGTGCACAACTAGCCAATCAAAATTACCCAAACAAGGTCACATGACCTACATTGTGACGTCAACGGTATTACTAACCAATTAAATAGCAATACATAGGTCATGTGACCTAACCAGTAATTTAGGCCTTAATATGAGCCAAACAATCAGTCAAAACCATCCATAAACATCCACTACATTAAACCATCATTTCATCTAAAAAATAATTCATAGTATGCAAAAGTGTCTAGAACAAATTTTAAATGGTTTATATTTAAGAACCAATGTCAAAAAAATGGTTTTCGAAGGCCGAGAAAAATTACAAGTTTCGATGAACGGGGCCATTTTGTCAGGGTCTCCATCTTGTAGCGTGGCCCATCGGCAGGACCACGGCCGATTTCGGCTTATAAAAATCACACTTCGAAACATCAGATTCCAATGAAATTCCACTAGGAACTAGATAAAGGGTTGAATTAACTTCCTACATACCTTTTATTGTGTCCTGAAGTTGCGATCCGTGGTTTAAAAACCTTCAAAAACAGGCCCAACTTATAAAACAGCGTAAGATTAGAACGGAACAAAGTCACGTAAAAATTCGAAAACGATATGGAAGAGTGAGACTTCCTCTACATTATTTCAATGACGTATGTGGAAATACCCCCCAATAGCCAATGAAAAGCCAGCAATTTGGGGGACTCCCCCCTGCCTCTCTTATAGTCGCGCGCACAGTCACAGGCACATCTTGGCCGCCGCTGATCGCGCAGATCTAATTCGGATAGAGTTGAAAATTTTTAATTGAAATATCTTTTGAAATTGTTACTTATGTACTCACCCAAAACACCCAGGTCAAGCTAAGAGGTAGGTGAACACATTGAGGTGGTTTAAACCGCCGACCCGCTCTTAGGGAATGCGCCTCTATTTTTTATTCGGTGGGCTGACGAAAATATGGGTGACGACGTGTGGCCAAGGATTCAGGTTTCCTGTCCCTTGGCCACACAAGTGGGGCTACGGTAAGTCATGAATATGTATGAGGTTTTGCTGAGCGCTACTCTTTATCCAACATTTAAATTAACACAGCACAGTGCTTGCTTTGCTCAAAAGGAAACAAAATTAAAGGGGTACATCATACATGGTCATGGACTACTAGAACTATTCGGTTCGTTCCGCTATCGTCTCCCCGACCCTCATAGGTCATCATGTACAAAATCCTATTCGAAACTTTTTCCCCTTCACGTTTATGCACCTGGACTTCTCTTTTGAAAATGGAGCTCGCCAAAATTAGGCTCTATCTATTCATTGTTTTCAAAGTGAGCTCGGGGTGGGTCCAGAAAATCCACTCCGCAAAAAAAAAAGGTGCAAAAAATGATAAATTCTCATCGTTATTCGGAATCGTCACCGTCCGATAACAAAAATGGCCGCCGTCGCTTGTATCAATGGTATGCTGCGCGCAACACTGGTTCACAATAACCAACGGTTTACGGTTAAAAGATAAGCCATTGATTATTGTGGACCAGTGTTGCACACAGAATACTATGCGAAGGCATGTCGTGGACCAGCGTTGCACGCAGTATACCAGTGATACAAGCGACGGCGGCCATTTTGTTATCGGAAGGTGACGATTCTGAATAAACGATGGGAATTTATCATTTTTTGCACCTTTTTTTTGCGGAGTGGATTTTCTGGACCCACCCCGAGCTCACTTTGAAAACAATGAATAGATAGAGCCTAATTTTGGCGAGCTCCGTTTTCAAAAGAGAAGTCCAGGTGCATAAACGTGAAGGGGAAAAAGTTTCGAATAGGATTTTGTACATGATGACCTATGAGGGTCGGGGAGACGATAGCGGAACGAACCGAATAGTTCTAGGAGTAGTCATGGACAAGCAGAAAAACTACGAGTTGCATGCTATTGCTATTTCCTTACAAAGATCCACAAACCAAGCTGAAGCACCAACAAAAGTGATATTCACTTCAGTGGTATTCCATCCATCATGTCCATGGTTGGTGGTACGGTTAGCCCCACTTGTGTGGCCAAGGGACAGGATTCAGGTTTCCTGTCCCTTGGCCACACAAGTGGGGCTGGGCTAGTGGTACGGTGTCAAGTTCAGTTGCGAAAAAAGGTCGTTTGGAATGATGTCGTTTTTAACGAACATTTACGTACTTATTTGAAATACTTTAACTCAACTACACCATAGTTTATTTTAACGAGTTTGCTTGAACATAACAAAAGCCAAACTTTCTTACCGCAATAAGTTACTCTTAATTCTTAATCTCATCCTCTTCAAAACTCAAACAGCGCGTGAAACCTCCAAACATACCATACAGGTATGGGCGCCGCCATGATTAATTTTAACTATTCATCCCTCAACGTTTGAGGGCGCCACACAATTACCTTATGGGCGCACCACACTAAATAAACTCCTATAGGAACCAATGCTAAATGATAAATATTAAAAAATACTCAAAAAATCGTGTAAGTCTCTCAGCCTCTTGAAAACCAATCAGACATATTTTCGGACAACTAAACTTCAGAATTCTTTTCAATTTTTGGCAGGTCAGCCGTTTGGAATTTTTGCTAGCAACCCCAGAAAAAAACACCCCCGAAAATGAACTTTTTCCCAAACCGACTTGCTGCCAGTTTTCGTGAAGCACTTCTCCACTTGCCTAGTAAAGTAGGGCCAACTTAAACGCCTAAATTTATCAAGTCTCCCCAAAAGTTGAAACACAGAACCCCCAGGTTGTGCTAGATTCTTATAATTACACATTCTATTAATTGCACGACCCCCAAAACGTTATAATTAAAAAAATTCTGTGGGTATACAAATTATGATAATGAGCTTGGCGCATGAATATTTGTCCATTTAGTGTGGTGCACCCTTATTACACAGAACCCCAGGGCGCACCACACTACCAAGGTAGTTTAATATTTGTGATAAATATTCAAAAATACTCAAAAAAACGTGTAAGTCTCTCAGCCTCTTGAAAACCAATCAGACATATATTCTTTTCAATTTTTGGCAAGTCAGCCGTTTGGAATTTTTGCTAGCGACCCCAGAAAAAAACACCCCCGGAAATGAACTTTTTCCCAAACCGACTTGCTGCCAGTTTTCGTGAAGCACTTCTCCACTTGCCAAGTAAAATAGGGCCAACTTAAACGCCTAAATTTATCAAGTGTCCCCGAAAGTTGAAACACAGAACCCCCAGGTTGTGATAGATTCTTATAGTTACACATTCTATTAATTGCACGACTTAAAAAACGTTATATTTGTAAAAGTTCTGTGGGTATACAAATTATGATAATGAGCTTGGCGCATGAATGTTTTTCCATTTAGTGTGGTGCACCCTTATTACACAGAACCCCAGGGCGCACCACACTACCAAGGTAGTTTAATATTTGTGATAAATATTCAAAAATACTCAAAAAAACGTGTAAGTCTCTCAGCCTCTTGAAAACCAATCAGACATATATTCTTTTCAATTTTTGGCAAGTCAGCCGTTTGGAATTTTTGCTAGCGACCCCAGAAAAAAACACCCCCGGAAATGAACTTTTTCCCAAACCGACTTGCTGCCAGTTTTCGTGAAGCACTTCTCCACTTGCCAAGTAAAATAGGGCCAACTTAAACGCCTAAATTTATCAAGTGTCCCCGAAAGTTGAAACACAGAACCCCCAGGTTGTGATAGATTCTTATAGTTACACATTCTATTAATTGCACGACTTAAAAAACGTTATATTTGTAAAAGTTCTGTGGGTATACAAATTATGATAATGAGCTTGGCGCATGAATGTTTTTCCATTTAGTGTGGTGCACCCCCAGCCTCATCGATACTAGCGCCAGACCAGATGTTGCCAAACATACCTTTGACCTAGGCATTCATTTCACACGGACACTCAACAAAACAACTTTACGTGATGTATTCAATGAAATCATTGGGCCTTAAGACCAGTACCTGTCTTTAGGGAACCAGTCTACATTGATACCTCTCGTCAATAACCACAGGGGGTAGGGATGTACTGAGAAACAACGCTGATTAGCTCCAAAGGGTGACTACTTTGCGTGCACGCTTTTTTTAAACTTTCAAGCGCTTGTAAGACACTGAGTACGCGCGTGTGAAAATGTAAGTATTTTGACGCGATTCCATTTCAAATGAATCATGTTTTTGCATGGTCACCCTGAACTGCATACAGTCAGACAGTTAGACATAATCACAAAATCAAAGAAGAATGACAGAGGACCAGTTGCTTTTTGACTTTATGCCTATTTTACGGGTTACCATACTCGAGCGGGCGCGAAGAATGGATCGGCCTCAGGCCTAGATAATTTGTGCACATTTTAATGAACCAATAGACCTTATGCACATGACGTCATTTCAGTAGGGCGCCCTCGCCTAGAGGTCAAAAGGCAACCTCGTCCCCATGGTTTACTTTATTTTCAACCATGTTTGTAAATAGTAAACCCTGGGATGGAAACTCCTCACTTGGACCCTGATTGGACAACAACGATATGCAGCCAGACTATTCTAATTTGCATACGTATCCAAAGTTTTTGGAGATGCAAATGTTCCAATACCAGGGTGAGAGAGCAGTCAACCTCGTACTGCTCGACACAACCTGGGGAAGAGGTTGGTCAAAAGGAGTTTGTTCATTGGCCAATCATGTGCACTGCGCGCACAAATCTGTGCGTTTCGATTGTTTCGTCACCGTTTTACCTCTAAGATGGCGGTTGAATGACGTCAACGCATAAGGTATATTCCCAGCCTCGCTACCATGGACAGCGCGCCGTATCAATACCTCTCGTCGCTAAACCCCTGGGAGGGAAACACTGGAAATCAATGCTGATTGGCTAACCAAAAAGTACTGCTTTGCGTGCACGCTTGTTAAAAACATTCGAACGCTTGTAGGGTGCATTACCAAACTTTAGCGGGCAAGTAGAGTGAATCGACCACATGCCTAATTAAAATGTGCTAGATTCTAGCACATTTTAATGAACCAATTCGGTTATGATCGAGCAAGGAAAGTTCGGAAAAATAGCGCGGCAAGATCGATCACCCCTAGGAACGAGGTTCCACAGAATCCATCCTCGTTCCCAGGTTTGAAAAGTTGTCATCACCGATCAAGCTGAGATTGAACCAGTTACTTCAGAACACCCATGTTTCTTAGTACAGAATTCACCACAAAGCATTTGAAGAAGTTTGAAAAGTTTTCGTCTCCGATTAGCCTAAGACTTGAACCAGTTGCTTCAGAACAACCATGTTTCTTAGTACAAAATTCATCACAGAGCAATCTGAGCAGTTTAAAAAGTTTCGTCTGCAATCAGGTTAAGATTGAACCAGTAGCTTCAAAACACCCATATTTCTTAGTACAGATTTCATCATAGACCAATCTGAACAGTTTGACAACATGTTGGCTGCGATCAGGTTAAGATTGAGTCAGTAGCTTCAGAACACCCATGTTTCTTGTTACAAAATTAAACATAGAGCAATCTGAGTAGTTTGAAAAGTTTTTGTCTCCGATTAGCCTAAGATTGAACCAGTTGCTTCAGAACACCCATGATTCCTATTACAGAATTAAACATAGAGCAATTTGAGCAGTTTGAAAAGTTTTTGTCTCCGATCAGCCTAAGATTGAACCAGTTGCTTCAGAACACCCATGATTCCTATTACAAAAATCATCACAGAGCAATTTGAGCAGTTAAAAAAGATCTTTGTCTCCGATCAGCCTAAGATTGAACCAGTTGCTTCAGAACACCCATGATTCCTATTACAGAAATCATCACAGAGCAATTTCAGCAGTTAAAAAAGTTTTTGTCTCCGATCAGCCTAAGATTGAACCAGTTGCTTCAGAACACCCATGATTCCTATTACAGAATTAAACATAGAGCAATTTGAGCAGTTAAAAAAGTTTTTGTCTCCGATCAGCCTGAGATTGAACCAGTTGCTTCAAAACACCCATAATTCTTAGTACAAATTTTATCACAGGGCAATATGAACAGTTTAAAAAGGTTAACATTGAACCAGTAGCTTCAGAACATCTGTTTCTCAGTACAGATTTAATCACAGGGCATAATGAGCAGTTTAAAAAGTTTTCGTCTGCGATCAGGTTAAGATTGAACCAGTAGCTTCAGAACATCTGTTTCTTAGTACAGATTTCATCACAGGGCAATTTGAGCAGTTTAAAAAGTTTTCGTCTCCGATTAGCCTAAGTCTGAACCAGTTGCTTCAGAACACCCATGTTTCTTAGTACAGATTTCATCACAGGGCAATTTGAGCAGTTTAAAAAGTTTTCGTCTCCGATTAGCCTAAGACTGAACCAGTAGCTTCAAAATACCCATGTTTCCTAGTACGGATTTCATCATAGACAAATCTGAACAGTTTGACAAAGATTGAGTCAGATGCTTCAGAACACCCATGTTTCTTGTTTTAAAATTCATCATAGAGCAATCTGAGTAGTTTATAAAGTTTTCGTCTCCGATGACCCTAAGATTGAACCAGATGCTTCAAAACACCGATGTTTCTTGGTACCAAATTCATCATAGACCAATCTGAACAGTTTGAAAAGTTGTTGTCACCGATCAGCCTTAGATTGAACCAGATCCTTCAGAACACCCATGTTTGTTGGTACCAAATTCATCATAGACCAATCTGAACAGTTTGAAAAGTTTTCGTTTCCGATGACCCTAAGATTGAACCAGATGCTTCAGAACACCCATGTTTCTTTTTACCAAATTCATCTTAGACCAATCTGAACGGTTTGAAAAGTTTTCGTCTCCGATCAGCCTAAGATTGAACCAGTTGCTTCAGAACACCCATGATTCCTATTACAGAAATCATCACAGAGCAATTTGAGCAGTTAAAAAAGGTTTTTGTCTCCGATCAGCCTGAGATTGAACCAGTTGCTTCAAAACACCCATGATTCCTTATTACAGAATTTAACTATATAGCAATTTGAGCAGTTAAAAAAGGTTTTTGTCACCAATCAGCCTAAGATTGAACCAGATGCTTCAGAACACCCATGTTTCTTGGTACCAGATTCATCATAGACCAATCTGAACAGTTTGAAAAGTTGTTGCCACCGATCAGTCTAAGATTGAAACAGATGCTTCAGAACACCCATGTTTCTTGGTACCAAATTCATCATAGACCAATCTGAACAGTTTGAAAAGTTTTCGTCTCCGATGACCCTAAGATTGAACCAGATGCTTCAGAACACCCATGTTTCTTGGTACCAAATTCATCATAGACCAATCTGAACAGTTTGAAAAGTTTTTGTCACCGATTAGCCTAAGATTGAACCAGATGCTTCAGAACACCCATGTTTCTTGTTTTAGAATTCATCATAGAGCAATCTGAGTAGTTTATAAAGTTTTCGTCTCCGATGACCCTAGGATTGAACCAGATGCTTAAGAACACCCATGTTTGTTGGTACCAAATACATCATAGACCAATCTGAACAGTTTGAAAAGTTTTCGTTTCCGATTACCCTAAGATTGAACCAGATGCTTCAGAACACCCATGTTTATTGGTACCAAATTCATCATAGACCAATCTGAACAGTTTGAAAAGTTGTTGTCACCGATCAGCCTAAGATTGAACCAGTTGCTTCAGAACACCCATGTTTCTTGGTACAAAATTCATCTTAGACCAATCTGAACAGTTTGAAAAGTTTTCGTCTCCGATCAGCCTTAGATTGAACCAGATGCTTCAGAACATCCATGTTTCTTGGTAACAAATTTATCATAGACCAATCTGAACAGTTTGAAAAGTTTTTGTCTCCGATCAGCCTAAGATTGAACCAGTTGCTTCAGAACACCCATGAAATCCTATTACAGAATTTAACATATAGCAATCTGAGTAGTTTGAAAAGTTTTCGTCTCCGATGACCCTAAGATTGAACCAGATGCTTCAGAACACCCATGTTTCTTAGTACCAAATTCATCTTAGACCAATCTGAACAGTTTGAAAAGTTTTTGTCTCCGATCAGCCTAAGATTGAACCAGTTGCTTCAGAACACCCATGATTCCTATTACAAAAATCATCACAGAGCAATTTGAGCAGTTAAAAAAGGTCTTTGTCTCCGATCAGCCTGAGATTGAACCAGTTGCTTCAAAACACCCATGATTCCTATTACAGAATTTAACATATAGCAATTTGAGCAGTTAAAAAAGGTTTTTGTCACCGATCAGCCTAAGATTGAACCAGATGCTTCAGAACACCCATGTTTCTTGGTACCAAATTCATCTTAGACCTATCTGAACAGTTTGAAAAGTTGTTGTCACCGATCAGTCTAAGATTGAACCAGATGCTTCAGAACACCCATGTTTCTTGGTACCAAATTCATCTTAGACCAATTTGAACAGTTTGAAAAGTTTTCGTCTCCGATCAGCCTTAGATTGAACCAGATGCTTCAGAACACCCATGTTTGTTGGTACCAAATTCATCATAGACCAATCTGAACAGTTTGAAAAGTTTTCGTCTCCGATGACCCTAAGATTGAACCAGATGCTTCAGAACACCCATGTTTCTTGGTACCAAATTCATCATAGACCAATCTGAACAGTTTGAAAAGTTTTTGTCACCGATTAGCCTAAGATTGAACCAGATGCTTCAGAACACCCATGTTTCTTTTTACCAAATTCATCTTAGACCAATCTGATCTTTTTTAAAAGTTTTCGTCTCCAATCAGCCTAAGATTGAACCAGTTGCTTCAGAACACCCATGATTCCTATTACATAATTTAACATATAGCAATCTGAGTAGTTTGAAAAGTTGTTGTCTCCGATGACCCTAAGATTGAACCAGATGCTTCAGAACACCCATGTTTCTTGGTACCAAATTCATCTTAGACCAATCTGAACAGTTTGACAAGTTTTTGTCACCGATCAGCCTAAGATTGAACCAGATGCTTCAGAACACCCATGTTTCTTGTTTTAGAATTCATCATAGAGCAATCTGAGTAGTTTGAAAAGTTTTCGTCTCCGATGACCCTAGGATTGAACCAGATGCTTCAGAACACCCATGTTTCTTGGTACCAAATTCATCTTAGACCAATTTGAAAAGTTTGAAAAGTTTTCGTCTCCGATCAGCCTTAGATTGAACCAGATGCTTCAGAACACCCATGTTTGTTGGTACCAAATTCATCATAGACCAATCTGAACAGTTTGAAAAGTTTTCGTTTCCGATGACCCTAAGATTGAACCAGATGCTTCAGAACACCCATGTTTATTGGTACCAAATTCATCCAATAGACCAATCTATACAGTTTGAAAAGTTTTCGTCTCCGATGACCCTAAGATTGAACCAGATGCTTCAGAACACCCATGTTTCTTGGTACCAAATTCATCATAGACCAATCTGAACAGTTTGAAAAGTTTTTGTCACCGATCAGCCTAAGATTGAACCAGATGCTTCAGAACACCCATGTTTCTTTTTACCAAATTCATCTTAGACCAATCTGAACGGTTTGAAAAGTTTTCGTCTCCGATCAGCCTAAGATTGAACCAGTTGCTTCAGAACACCCATGATTCCTATTACAGAATTTAACATATAGCAATCTGAGTAGTTTGAAAAGTTTTTGTCTCCGATGACCCTAAGATTGAACCAGATGCTTCAGAACACCCATGTTTCTTGGTACCAAATTCATCTTAGACCAATCTGAACAGTTTGAAAAGTTTTTGTCACCGATCAGCCTAAGATTGAACCAGATGCTTCAGAACACCCATGTTTCTTGTTTTAGAATTCATCATAGAGCAATCTGAGTAGTTTATAAAGTTTTCGTCTCCGATGACCCTAGGATAGAACCAGATGCTTAAGAACACCCATGTTTATTGGTACCAAATTCATCATAGACCAATCTGAACAGTTTGAAAAGTTTTCGTTTCCGATGACCCTAAGATTGAACCAGATGCTTCAGAACACCCATGTTTATTGGTACCAAATTCATCATAGACCAATCTGAACAGTTTGAAAAGTTTTTGTCACCGATCAGCCTAAGATTGAACCAGATGCTTCAGAACACCCATGTTTCTTGGTACCAAATTCATCATAGACCAATCTGAACAGTTTGAAAAGTTGTTGTCACCGATCAGCCTAAGATTGAACCAGTTGCTTCAGAACACCCATGTTTCTTGGTACCAAATTCATCTTAGACCAATCTGAACAGTTTGAAAAGTTTTCGTCTCCGATCAGCCTTAGATTGAACCAGATGCTTCAGAACATCCATGTTTCTTGGTAACAAATTTATCATAGACCAATCTGAACAGTTTGAAAAGTTTTTGTCTCCGATCAGCCTAAGATTGAACCAGTTGCTTCAACACCAATGAAATCCTATTACAGAATTTAACATATAGCAATCTGAGTAGTTTGAAAATTTTTCGTCTCCGATGACCCTAAGATTGAACCAGATGCTTCAGAACACCCATGTTTCTTAGTACCAAATTCATCTTAGACCAATCTGAACAGTTTGAAAAGTTTTTGTCTCCGATCAGCCTAAGATTGAACCAGTTGCTTCAGAACACCCATGATTCCTATTACAAAAATCATCACAGAGCAATAGGAGCAGTTAAAAAAGGTCTTTGTCTCCGATCAGCCTGAGATTGAACCAGTTGCTTCAAAACACCTATGTTTTTTAGTACAGATTTTATGACAGGGCAATCTGAACAGTTAAAAAAGTTTTCGTCTCCGATCAACCTAAGACTGAACCAGTTGCTTCAGAACACCCATGATTCCTATTACAGAATTTAACATATAGCAATCTGAGTAGTTTGAAAAGTTTTTGTCTCCGATGACCCTAAGATTGAACCAGATGCTTCAGAACACCCATGTTTCTTGGTACCAAATTCATCATAGACCAATCTGAACAGTTTGAAAAGTTTTCGTCTCCGATCAGCCTTAGATTGAACCAGATGCTTCAGAACACCCATGTTTGTTGGTACCAAATTCATCATAGACCAATCTGAACAGTTTGAAAAGTTTTCGTTTCCGATGACCCTAAGATTGAACCAGATGCTTCAGAACACCCATGTTTCTTGGTACCAAATTCATCACAGAGCAATTTGAGCAGTTAAAAAAGGTTTTTGTCACCGATCAGCCTAAGATTGAACCAGATGCTTCAGAACACCCATGTTTCTTGGTACCAAATTCATCTTAGACCAATCTGAACAGTTTGAAAAGTTTTTGTCACCGATCAGCCTGAGATTGAACCAGATGCTTCAGAACACCAATGTTTCTTGGTACCAAATTCATCATAGACCAATTTGAACAGTTCGAAAAGTTGTTGTCACCGATCAGTCTAAGATTGAACCAGATGCTTCAGAACACCCATGTTTCTTGGTACCAAATTCATCATAGACCAATCTGAACAGTTTGAAAAGTTTTCGTCTCCGATCAGCCTTAGATTGAACCAGATGCTTTAGAACATCCATGTTTCTTGGTAACAAATTTATCATAGACCAATCTGAACAGTTTGAAAAGTTTTTGTCACCGATCAGCCTAAGATTGAACCAGATGTTTCAGAACACCCATGTTTCTTGGTACCAAATTCATCTTAGACCAATCTGAACGGTTTGAAAAGTTTTCGTCTCCGATCAGCCTACGATTAAACCAGATGCTTCAGAACACCCATGTTTCTTGGTACCAAATTCATCTTAGAGCAATCTGAACGGTTTGAAAAGTTTTCGTCTCCGATCAGCCTAAGATTGAACCAGTTGCTTCAGAACACCCATGATTCCTATTACAGAAATCATCACAGAGCAATTTGAGCAGTTAAAAAAGGTTTTTGTCTCCGATCAGCCTGAGATTGAACCAGTTGCTTCAAAACACCCATGATTCCTATTACAGAATTTAACATATAGCAATTTGAGCAGTTAAAAAAGGTTTTTGTCACCGATCAGCCTAAGATTGAACCAGATGCTTCAGAACACCCATGTTTCTTGGTACCAAATTCATCTTAGACCTATCTGAACAGTTTGAAAAGTTGTTGTCACCGATCAGTCTAAGATTGAACCAGATGCTTCAGAACACCCATGTTTCTTGGTACCAAATTCATCTTAGACCAATTTTAACAGTTTGAAAAGTTTTCGTCTCCGATCAGCCTTAGATTGAACCAGATGCTTCAGAACACCCATGTTTGTTGGTACCAAATTCATCATAGACCAATCTGAACAGTTTGAAAAGTTTTCGTCTCCGATGACCCTAAGATTGAACCAGATGCTTCAGAACACCCATGTTTCTTGGTACCAAATTCATCATAGACCAATCTGAACAGTTTGAAAAGTTTTTGTCACCGATTAGCCTAAGATTGAACCAGATGCTTCAGAACACCCATGTTTCTTTTTACCAAATTCATCTTAGACCAATCTGATCTTTTTTAAAAGTTTTCGTCTCCAATCAGCCTAAGATTGAACCAGTTGCTTCAGAACACCCATGATTCCTATTACATAATTTAACATATAGCAATCTGAGTAGTTTGAAAAGTTGTTGTCTCCGATGACCCTAAGATTGAACCAGATGCTTCAGAACACCCATGTTTCTTGGTACCAAATTCATCTTAGACCAATCTGAACAGTTTGACAAGTTTTTGTCACCGATCAGCCTAAGATTGAACCAGATGCTTCAGAACACCCATGTTTCTTGTTTTAGAATTCATCATAGAGCAATCTGAGTAGTTTGAAAAGTTTTCGTCTCCGATGACCCTAGGATTGAACCAGATGCTTCAGAACACCCATGTTTCTTGGTACCAAATTCATCTTAGACCAATTTGAAAAGTTTGAAAAGTTTTCGTCTCCGATCAGCCTTAGATTGAACCAGATGCTTCAGAACACCCATGTTTGTTGGTACCAAATTCATCATAGACCAATCTGAACAGTTTGAAAAGTTTTCGTTTCCGATGACCCTAAGATTGAACCAGATGCTTCAGAACACCCATGTTTATTGGTACCAAATTCATCCAATAGACCAATCTATACAGTTTGAAAAGTTTTCGTCTCCGATGACCCTAAGATTGAACCAGATGCTTCAGAACACCCATGTTTCTTGGTACCAAATTCATCATAGACCAATCTGAACAGTTTGAAAAGTTTTTGTCACCGATTAGCCTAAGATTGAACCAGATGCTTCAGAACACCCATGTTTCTTTTTACCAAATTCATCTTAGACCAATCTGAACGGTTTGAAAAGTTTTCGTCTCCGATCAGCCTAAAATTGAACCAGTTGCTTCAGAACACCCATGATTCCTATTACAGAATTTAACATATAGCAATCTGAGTAGTTTGAAATGTTTTTATCTCCGATGACCCTAAGATTGAACCAGATGCTTCAGAACACCCATGTTTCTTGGTACCAAATTCATCTTAGACCAATCTGAACAGTTTGAAAAGTTTTTGTCACCGATCAGCCTAAGATTGAACCAGATGCTTCAGAACACCCATGTTTCTTGTTTTAGAATTCATCATAGAGCAATCTGAGTAGTTTATAAAGTTTTCGTCTCCGATGACCCTAGGATAGAACCAGATGCTTAAGAACACCCATGTTTATTGGTACCAAATTCATCATAGACCAATCTGAACAGTTTGAAAAGTTTTCGTTTCCGATGACCCTAAGATTGAACCAGATGCTTCAGAACACCCATGTTTATTGGTACCAAATTCATCATAGACCAATCTGAACAGTTTGAAAAGTTTTTGTCACCGATCAGCCTAAGATTGAACCAGATGCTTCAGAACACCCATGTTTCTTGGTACCAAATTCATCATAGACCAATCTGAACAGTTTGAAAAGTTGTTGTCACCGATCAGCCTAAGATTGAACCAGTTGCTTCAGAACACCCATGTTTCTTGGTACCAAATTCATCTTAGACCAATCTGAACAGTTTGAAAAGTTTTCGTCTCCGATCAGCCTTAGATTGAACCAGATGCTTCAGAACATCCATGTTTCTTGGTAACAAATTTATCATAGACCAATCTGAACAGTTTGAAAAGTTTTTGTCTCCGATCAGCCTAAGATTGAACCAGTTGCTTCAACACCCATGAAATCCTATTACAGAATTTAACATATAGCAATCTGAGTAGTTTGAAAATTTTTCGTCTCCGATGACCCTAAGATTGAACCAGATGCTTCAGAACACCCATGTTTCTTAGTACCAAATTCATCTTGGACCAATCTGAACAGTTTGAAAAGTTTTTGTCACCGATCAGCCTAAGATTGAACCAGATGCTTCAGAACACCCATGATTCCTATTACAGAATTTAACAAATAGCAATCTGAGTAGTTTGAAAAGTTTTCGTCTCCGATCAGCCTAAGATTGAACCAGATGCTTCAGAACACCCATGTTTCTTGGTACCAAATTCATCTTAGAGCAATCTGAACGGTTTGAAAAGTTTTCGTCTCCGATCAGCCTAAGATTGAACCAGTTGCTTCAGAACACCCATGAATCCTATTACAGAATTTAACATATAGCAATCTGAGTAGTTTGAACAGTTTTCGTTTCCGATGACCCTAAGATTGAACCAAATGCTTCAGAACACCCATGTTTCTTGGTACCAAATTCATCTTAGACCAATTTGAACAGTTTGAAAAAATTTCGTCACCGATCAGCCTAAGATTGAACCAGTTGCTTCAGAACACCCATGATTCCTATTACAGAAATCATCACAGAGCAATTTGAGCAGTTAAAAAAGGTTTTTGTCTCCGATCAGCCTGAGATTGAACCAGATGCTTCAGAACATCCATGTTTCTTTTTACCAAATTCATCTTAGACGAATCTGAACGGTTTGAAAAGTTTTCGTCTCCGATCAGCCTAAGATTGAACCAGTTGCTTCAGAACACCCATGAATCCTATTACAGAAATTAACATATAGCAATCTGAGTAGTTTGAAAAGTTTTCGTCTCCGATGACCCTAAGATTGAACCAGATGCTTCAGAACACACATGTTTCTTGGTACCAAATTCATCTTAGACCAATTTGAAAAGTTTGAAAAGTTTTCGTCTCCGATCAGCCTTAGATTGAACCAGATGCTTAAGAACACCCATGTTTGTTGGTACCAAATTCATCATAGACCAATCTGAACAGTTTGAAAAGTTTTCGTTTCCGATGACCCTAAGATTGAACCAGATGTTTCAGAACACCCATGTTTCTTGGTACCAAATTCATCATAGACCAATCTGAACAGTTTGAAAAGTTTTTGTCACCGATCAGCCTAAGATTGAACCAGATGCTTCAGAACACCCATGATTCCTATTACAGAATTTAACAAATAGCAATCTGAGTAGTTTGAAAAGTTTTCGTCTCCGATCAGCCTAAGATTGAACCAGATGCTTAAGAACACCCATGTTTCTTGGTACCAAATTCATCTTAGAGCAATCTGAACGGTTTGAAAAGTTTTCGTCTCCGATCAGCCTAAGATTGAACCAGTTGCTTCAGAACACCCATGAATCCTATTACAGAATTTAACATATAGCAATCTGAGTAGTTTGAACAGTTTTCGTTTCCGATGACCCTAAGATTGAACCAAATGCTTCAGAACACCCATGTTTCTTGGTACCAAATTCATCTTAGACCAATTTGAACAGTTTGAAAAAATTTCGTCACCGATCAGCCTAAGATTGAACCAGTTGCTTCAGAACACCCATGATTCCTATTACAGAAATCATCACAGAGCAATTTGAGCAGTTAAAAAAGGTTTTTGTCTCCGATCAGCCTGAGATTGAACCAGATGCTTCAGAACATCCATGTTTCTTGGTACTAAATTCATCATAGACCAATCTGAACAGTTTGAAAAGTTTTCGTCTCCGATGACCCTAAGATTGAACAAGATGCTTCAAAACACCCATGTTTCTTGGTAACAATTCATGATAGACCAATCTGAACAGTTTGAAAAGTTTGTGTCTCCGATCAGCCTTAGATTGAACCAGTTGCTTCAGAACACCCATGAATCCTATTACAGAATTTAACATATAGCAATCTGAGTAGTTTGAAAAGTTTTCGTCTCCGATGACCCTAAGAATGAACCAGATGCTTCAAAACACACATGATTCCTATTACAGAATTAACATATAGCAATCTGAGTAGTTTGAAAAGTTTTCGTCTCCGATGACCCTAAGATTGAACCAGATGCTTCAGAACACCCTTTTTTCTTGGTACCAATTTCATCTTAGACCAATTTGAACAGTTTGAAAAGTTTTCGTCTCCGATGACCCTAAGATTGAACCAGATGCTTCAGAACACCCATGTTTCTTGGTACCCAATTTCATCTTAGACCAATTTGAACAGTTTGAAAAGTTTTCGTCTCCGATGACCCTAAGATTGAACCAGATGCTTCAGAACACCCATGTTTCTTGGTACCAAATTCATCATAGACCAATCTGAACAGTTTGAAAAGTTTTTGTCACCGATTAGCCTAAGATTGAACCAGATGCTTCAGAACACCCATGTTTCTTTTTACCAAATTCATCTTAGACCAATCTGAACGGTTTGAAAAGTTTTCGTCTCCGATCAGCCTAAGATTGAACCAGTTGCTTCAGAACACCCATGATTCCTATTACAGAATTTAACATATAGCAATCTGAGTAGTTTGAAAAGTTTTTGTCTCCGATGACCCTAAGATTGAACCAGATGCTTCAGAACACCCATGTTTCTTGGTACCAAATTCATCTTAGACCAATCTGAACAGTTTGAAAAGTTTTCGTCTCCGATCAGCCTTAGATTGAACCAGATGCTTAAGAACACCCAATGTTTGTTGGTACCAAATTCATCATAGACCAATCTGAACAGTTTGAAAAGTTTTCGTTTCCGATGACCCTAAGATTGAACCAGATGTTTCAGAACACCCATGTTTCTTGGTACCAAATACATCATAGACCAATCTGAACAGTTTGAAAAGTTTTTGTCACCGATCAGCCTAAGATTGAACCAGATGCTTCAGAACACCCATGTTTCTTGGTACCAAATTCATCATAGACCAATCTGAACAGTTTGAAAAGTTTTTGTCACCGATCAGCCTAAGATTGAACCAGATGCTTCAGAACACCCATGTTTCTTGTTTTAAAATTCATCATAGAGCAATCTGAGTAGTTTATAAAGTTTTCGTCTCCGATCAGCCTTAGATTGAACCAGATGCTTCAAAACACCCATGTTTCTTGGTACCAAATTCATCATAGACCAATCTGAGCAGTTTAAAAAGTTTCGTCTGCAATCAGGTTAAGATTGAACCAGTAGCTTCAAAACACCCATGTTTCTTGGTACCAAATTCATAATAGACCCAATCTGAAAAGTTTAAAAAGGTTAACATTGAACCAGTACCTTCAGAACATCAGTTTCTTAGTACAGATTTAATCACAGGGCAATCTTAACAGTTTGAAAAGTTGTTGTCACCGATCAGCCTAAGATTGAACTAGATGCTTCAGAACACCCATGTTTCTTGGTACTAAATTCATCATAGACCAATCTGAAAAGTTGTTGTCACCGATCAGCCTAAGATTGAACCAGATGCTTCAGAACGCCCATGTTTCTTGGTACTAAATTCATCATAGACCAATCCGAACAGTTTGAAAAGTTGTTGTCACCGATCAGCCTAAGATTGAACCAGTTGCTGAAGCAACCATGTTTTGGGGTACCAAATTCATCTTAGACCAATCTGAGCAGTTTAAAAAGTTTCGTCTGCAATCAGGTTAAGATTGAACCAGTAGCTTCAAAACACCCATGTTTCTTGGTACCAAATTCATCATAGACCCAATCTGAAAAGTTTAAAAAGGTAAACATTGAACCAGTACCTTCAGAACATCAGTTTCTTAGTACAGATTTAATCACAGGGCAATCTGAACAGTTTGAAAAGTTGTTGTCACCGATCAGCCTAAGATTGAACCAGATGCTTCAGAATACCCTTGTTTCTTGGTACTAAATTCATCATAGACCAATCTGAACAGTTTGAAAAGTTGTTGTCACCGATCAGCCTAAGATTGAACCAGATGCTTCAGAACACCCATGTTTCTTGGTACTAAATTCATCATAGTCCAATCCGAAAAGTTTGAAAAGTTGTTGTCACCGATCAGCCTAAGATTGAACCAGTTGCTTCAGAACACCCATGATTCCTATTACAGAAATCATCACAGAGCAATTTGAGCAGTTAAAAAAGGTTTTTGTCTCCGATCAGCCTGAGATTGAACCAGTTGCTTCAAAACACCCATGTTTCTTAGTACAGATTTTCGTTTCTTAGTACAGATTTAATCACAGGGCAATCTGAGCAGTTTAAAAACTTTTCGCCTGCGATCAGGTTAAGATTGAACCAGTAGCTTCAGAACATCTGTTTCTTAGTACAGATTTCATCACAGGGCAATTTGAGCAGTTTAAAAAGTTTTCGTCTCCGATTAGCCTAAGACTGAACCAGTTGCTTCAGAACACCCATGTTTCTTAGTACAGATTTCATCACAGGGCAACTTGAGCAGTGAAAAAAGTTTTCGTCTCCGATCAACCTAAGACTGAACCAGTTGCTTCAGAACACCCATGTTTCTTAATACAAAATTCATCACAGAGCAATCTGAGCAGTTTAAAAAGTTTCGTCTGCAATCAGGTTAAGATTGAAACCAGTAGCTTCAAAACACCCATGTTTCTTGGTACCAAATTCATCATAGACCAATCTGAACAGTTTGAAAAGTTGTTGTCACCGATCAGCCTAAGATTGAACCAGTTGCTTCAGAACACCCATTATTCCTATTACAGAATTTAACATATAGCAATCTGAGTAGTTTGAAAAGTTTTCTGCTTCAGAAACACCCATGTTTCTTGGTACCAAATTCATCATAGACCAATCTGAACAGTTTAAAAAGTTTCGTCTGCAATCAGGTTAAGATTGAACCAGTAGCTTCAAAACACCCATGTTTCCTAGTACAGAATTCATCATAGACCAATCTGAACAGTTTGACAACATGTTGGCTGCGATCAGGTTAAGATTTAGTCAGTAGCTTCAGAACACCCATGTTTCTTGTTTTAAAATTCATCATAGAGCAATCTGAGTAGCTTGAAAAGTTTTCGTCTCCTATGACCCTTAGATTGAACCAGATGCTTCAGAACACCCATGTTTCTTGGTACCAAATTCATCATAGACCAATCTGAACAGTTTGACGACATGTTGGCTGCGATCAGGTTAAGATTGAGTCAGTAGCTTCAAAACACCCATGATTTCTATTAAAGAATTAAACATAGAGCAATCTGAGTAGTTTGAAAAGTTTTCGTCTCCGATGACCCTAAGATTTAACCAGATGCTTCAGAACACCCATGTTTCTTGGTACCAAATTCATCATAGAACAATCTGAACAGTTTGAAAAGTTTTTGGTATCAAATTCATCATAGACCAATCTGAACAGTTTGAAAAGTTTTTGTCACCGATCAGCCTAAGATTGAACCAGATGCTTCAGAACACCCATGTTTCTTGGTACCAAATTCATCTTAGAGCAATCTGAACGGTTTGAAAAGTTTTCGTCTCCGATCAGCCTAAGATTGAACCAGTTGCTTCAGAACACCCATGAATCCTAATGGAATTTAACATATAGCAATCTGAGTAGTTTGAAAAGTTTTCGTTTCCGATGACCCTAAGATTTAACCAGATGCTTCAGAACACCCATGTTTCTTGGTACCAAATTCATCTTAGACCAATTTGAACAGTTTGAAAAGTTTTCGTCACCGATCAGCCTAAGATTGAACCAGTTGCTTCAGAACACCCATGATTCCTATTACAGAAATCATCACAGAGCAATTTGAGCAGTTAAAAAAGGTTTTGTCTCCGATCAGCCTGAGATTGAACCAGATGCTTCAGAACACCCATGTTTCTTTTTACCAAATTCATCTTAGACCAATCTGAACGGTTTGAAAAGTTTTCGTCTCCGATCAGCCTAAGATTGAACCAGTTGCTTCAGAACACCCATGAATCCTATTACAGAAATTAACATATAGCAATCTGAGTAGTTTGAAAAGTTTTCGTCTCCGATGACCCTAAGATTGAACCAGATGCTTCAGAACACCCTTGTTTCTTGGTACCAAATTCATCTTAGACCAATTTGAACAGTTTGAAAAGTTTTCGTCTCCGATGACCCTAAGATTGAACCAGATGCTTCAGAACACCCATGTTTCTTGGTACCAAATTCATCTTAGACCAATTTGAACAGTTTGAAAAGTTTTCGTCTCCGATCAGCCTTAGATTGAACCAGATGCTTCAAAACACCCATGTTTGTTGGTACTAAATTCATCATAGACCAATCTGAACAGTTTGAAAAGTTTTCGTCTCCGATGACCCTAAGATTGAACAAGATGCTTCAAAACACCCATGTTTCTTGGTACCAATTCATGATAGACCAATCTGAACAGTTTGAAAAGTTGTTGTCACCGATCAGCCTAAGATTGAACCAGTTGCTTCAGAACACCCATTATTCCTATTACAGAATTTAACATATAGCAATCTGAGTAGTTTGAAAAGTTTTCTGCTTCAGAAACACCCATGTTTCTTGGTACCAAATTCATCATAGACCAATCTGAACAGTTTAAAAAGTTTCGTCTGCAATCAGGTTAAGATTGAACCAGTAGCTTCAAAACACCCATGTTTCCTAGTACAGAATTCATCATAGACCAATCTGAACAGTTTGACAACATGTTGGCTGCGATCAGGTTAAGATTTAGTCAGTAGCTTCAGAACACCCATGTTTCTTGTTTTAAAATTCATCATAGAGAAATCTGAGTAGCTTGAAAAGTTTTCGTCTCCTATGACCCTTAGATTGAACCAGATGCTTCAGAACACCCATGTTTCTTGGTACCAAATTCATCTTAGACCAATTTGAACAGTTTGAAAAGTTTTCGTCTCCGATGACCCTAAGATTGAACAAGATGCTTCAAAACACCCATGTTTCTTGGTACCAATTCATGATAGACCAATCTGAACAGTTTGAAAAGTTGTTGTCTCCGATCAGCCTGAGATTGAACCAGTTGCTTCAAAACACCCATGTTTCTTAGTACAGATTTTCGTTTCTTAGTACAGATTTAATCACAGGGCAATCTGAGCAGTTTAAAAAGTTTTCGCCTGCGATCAGGTTAAGATTGAACCAGTAGCTTCAGAACATCTGTTTCTTAGTACAGATTTCATCACAGGGCAATTTGAGCAGTGAAAAAAGTTTTCGTCTCCGATCAACCTAAAACTGAACCAGTTGCTTCAGAACACCCATGTTTCTTAATACAAAATTCATCACAGAGCAATCTGAGCAGTTTAAAAAGTTTCGTCTGCAATCAGGTTAAGATTGAAACCAGTAGCTTCAAAACACCCATGTTTCTTGGTACCAAATTCATCATAGACCAATCTGAACAGTTTGAAAAGTTGTTGTCACCGATCAGCCTAAGATTGAACCAGTTGCTTCAGAACACCCATTATTCCTATTACAGAATTTAACATATAGCAATCTGAGTAGTTTAAAAAGTTTTCTGCTTCAGAAACACCCATGTTTCTTGGTACCAAATTCATCATAGACCAATCTGAACAGTTTAAAAAGTTTCGTCTGCAATCAGGTTAAGATTGAACCAGTAGCTTCAAAACACCCATGTTTCCTAGTACAGAATTCATCATAGACCAATCTGAACAGTTTGTCAACATGTTGGCTGCGATCAGGTTAAGATTAAGTCAGTAGCTTCAGAACACCCATGTTTCTTGTTTTAAAATTCATCATAGAGCAATCTGAGTAGCTTGAAAAGTTTTCGTCTCCTATGACCCTTAGATTGAACCAGATGCTTCAGAACACCCATGTTTCTTGGTACCAAATTCATCATAGACCAATCTGAACAGTTTGACGACATGTTGGCTGCGATCAGGTTAAGATTGAGTCAGTAGCTTCAAAACACCCATGTTTCCTAGTACAGAATTCATCATAGACCAATCTGAACAGTTTGACATCATGTTGGCTGCGATCAGGTTAAGATTTAGTCAGTAGCTTCAGAACACCCATGTTTCTTGTTTTAAAATTCATCATAGACCAATCTGAGTAGTTTGAAAAAATTTCGTCTCCGATGACCCTAAGATTTAACCAGATGCTTCAGAACACCCATGTTTCTTGGTACCAAATTCATCATAGACCAATCTGAACAGTTTGACAAGTTTTTGGTACTAAATTCATCTTGGACCAATCTGAACAGTTTGAAAAGTTTTCGTCTCCGATCAGCCTAAGATTGAACCAGTTGCTTCAAAACACCCATGTTTCTTATTCCAGAAATCATCACAGAGCAATTTGAGCAGTTAAAAAAGGTTTTTGTCTCCGATCAGCCTGAGATTGAACCAGTTGCTTCAGAACACCCATGATTCCTATTACAGAATTTAACATATAGCAATCTGAGTAGTTTGAAAAGTTTTTGTCTCCGATGACCCTAAGATTGAACCAGATGCTTCAGAACACCCATGTTTCTTGGTACCAAATTCATCTTAGACCAATCTGAACAGTTTGAAAAGTTTTCGTCTCCGATCATCCTTAGATTGAACCAGATGCTTCAGAACACCCATGTTTGTTGGTACCAAATTCATCATAGACCAATCTGAACAGTTTGAAAAGTTTTCGTTTCCGATGACCCTAAGATTGAACCAGATGCTTCAGAACACCCATGTTTCTTGGTACCAAATTCATCACAGAGCAATTTGAGCAGTTAAAAAAGGTTTTTGTCACCGATCAGCCTAAGATTGAACCAGATGCTTCAGAACACCCATGTTTCTTGGTACCAAATTCATCTTAGACCAATCTGAACAGTTTGAAAAGTTTTTGTCACCGATCAGCCTGAGATTGAACCAGATGCTTCAGAACACCCATTATTCCTATTACAGATTTTAACATATAGCAATCTGAGTAGTTTGAAAAGTTTTTGTCTCCGATGACCCTAAGATTGAACCAGATGCTTCAGAACACCCATTTTTCTTGGTACCAAATTCATCATAGACCAATCTGAACAGTTTGAAAAGTTTTTGTCACCGATCAGCCTAAGATTGAACCAGATGCTTCAGAACACCCATGTTTCTAGGTACCAAATTCATCTTAGACCAATTTGAACAGTTTGAAAAGTTTTCGTCTCCGATCAGCCTTAGATTGAACCAGATGCTTCAGAACACCCATGTTTGTTGGTACCAAATTCATCATAGACCAATCTGAACGGTTTGAAAAGTATTCGTCTCCGATGACCCTAAGATTGAACCAGATGCTTCAAAACACCCATGTTTCTTGGTACCAAATTCATTATAGACCAATCTGAACGGTTTGAAAAGTTTTCGTCTCCGATCCGCCTAAGATTGAACCAGTTGCTTCAGAACATCCATGATTCCTATTACAGAAATCATCACAGAGCAATTTGAGCAGTTAAAAAAGGTTTTTGTCTCCGATCAGCCTGAGATTGAACCAGTTGCTTCAAAACACCCATGATTCCTATTACAGAATTTAACATATAGCAATCTGAGTAGTTTGAAAAGTTTTTGTCTCCGATGCACTAAGATTGAACCAGATGCTTCAGAACACCCATTTTTCTTGGTACCAAATTCATCTTAGACCAATTTGAACAGTTTGAAAAGTTTTCGTCACCGATCAGCCTAAGATTGAACAAGATGCTTCAGAACACCCATGTTTCTTGGTACCAAATTCATCATAGACCAATCTGAACAGTTTGAAAAGTTTTTGTCTCCGATCAGCCTAAGATTGAACCAGTTGCTTCAGAACACCCATGAATCCTATTAAAGAATTTAACCTATAGCAATCTGAGTAGTTTGAAAAGTTTTCGTCTCCGATGACCCTAAGATTTAACCAGATGCTTCAGAACACCCATGTTTCTTGGTACCAAATTCATCATAGACCAATCTGAACAGTTTGAAAAGTTTTTGGTACTAAATTCATCTTGGATCAATCTGAACAGTTTGAAAAGTTTTCGTCTCCGATCAGCCTAAGATTGAACCAGTTGCTTCAAAACACCCATGTTTCTTATTCCAGAAATCATCACAGAGCAATTTGAGCAGTTAAAAAAGGTTTTTGTCTCCGATCAGCCTGAGATTGAACCAGTTGCTTCAGAACACCCATGTTTCTTGGTACCAAATTCATCTGAGACCAATCTGAACAGTTTGAAAAGTTTTTGTCACCGATCAGCCTGAGATTGAACCAGATGCTTCAGAACACCCATTATTCCTATTACAGTTTAACATATAGCAATCTGAGTAGTTTGAAAAGTTTTTGTCTCCGATGACCCTAAGATTGAACCAGATGCTTCAGAACACCCATGTTTCTTGGTACCAAATTCATCATAGACCAATCTGAACAGTTTGAAAAGTTTTTGTCACCGATCAGCCTAAGATTGAACCAGATGCTTCAGAACACCCATGTTTCTAGGTACCAAATTCATCTTAGACCAATTTGAACAGTTTGAAAAGTTTTCGTCTCCGATCAGCCTTAGATTGAACCAGATGCTTCAGAACACCCATGTTTGTTGGTACCAAATTCATCATAGACCAATCTGAACGGTTTGAAAAGTATTCGTCTCCGATGACCCTAAGATTGAACCAGATGCTTCAAAACACCCATGTTTCTTGGTACCAAATTCATTATAGACCAATCTGAACGGTTTGAAAAGTTTTCGTCTCCGATCCGCCTAAGATTGAACCAGTTGCTTCAGAACATCCATGATTCCTATTACAGAAATCATCACAGAGCAATTTGAGCAGTTAAAAAAGGTTTTTGTCTCCGATCAGCCTGAGATTGAACCAGTTGCTTCAAAACACCCATGATTCATATTACAGAATTTAACATATAGCAATCTGAGTAGTTTGAAAAGTTTTTGTCTCCGATGACACTAAGATTGAACCAGATGCTTCAGAACACCCATTTTTCTTGGTACCAAATTCATCTTAGACCAATTTGAACAGTTTGAAAAGTTTTCGTCACCGATCAGCCTAAGATTGAACCAGATGCTTCAGAACACCCATGTTTCTTGGTACCAAATTCATCATAGACCAATCTGAACAGTTTGAAAAGTTTTTGTCTCCGATCAGCCTAAGATTGAACCAGTTGCTTCAGAACACCCATGAATCCTATTAAAGAATTTAACATATAGCAATCTGAGTAGTTTGAAAAGTTTTCGTCTCCGATGACCCTAAGATTTAACCAGATGCTTCAGAACACCCATGTTTCTTGGTACCAAATTTAACATAGACCAATTTGAACAGTTTGAAAAGTTTCGTCTGCAATCAGGTTAAGATTGAACCAGTAGCTTCAAAACACCCATGTTTCCTAGTACAGAATTCATCATAGACCAATCTGAACAGTTTGACAACATGTTGGCTGCGATCAGGTTAAGATTTAGTCAGTAGCTTCAGAACACCCATGTTTCTTGTTTTAAAATTCATCATAGAGCAATCTGAGTAGCTTGAAAAGTTTTCGTCTCCTATGACCCTTAGATTGAACCAGATGCTTCAGAACACCCATGTTTCTTGGTACCAAATTCATCATAGACCAATCTGAACAGTTTGACGACATGTTGGCTGCGATCAGGTTAATTAAGATTGAGTCAGTAGCTTCAAAACACCCATGTTTCTTGGTACCAAATTCATCATAGACCAATCTGAACAGTTTGACGACATGTTGGCTGCGATCAGGTTAAGATTGAGTCAGTAGCTTCAAAACACCCATGTTTGTTGGTACCAAATTCATCATAGACCAATCTGAACAGTTTGAAAAGTTTTCGTTTCCGATGACCCTAAGATTAGAACCAGATGCTTCAGAACACCCATGTTTCTTGGTACCAATTCATCACAGAGCAATTTGAGCAGTTAAAAAAGGTTTTTGTCACCGATCAGCCTAAGATTGAACCAGATGCTTCAGAACACCCATGTTTCTTGGTACCAAATTCATCTTAGACCAATCTGAACAGTTTGAAAAGTTTTTGTCACCGATTAGCCTGAGATTGAACCAGATGCTTCAGAACACCCATGATTCCTATTACAGATTTTAACATATAGCAATCTGAGTAGTTTGAAAAGTTTTTGTCTCCGATGACCCTAAGATTGAACCAGATGCTTCAGAACACCCATGTTTCTTGGTACCAAATTCATCATAGACCAATCTGAACAGTTTGAAAAGTTTTTGTCACCGATCAGCCTAAGATTGAACCAGATGCTTCAGAACACCCATGTTTCTAGGTACCAAATTCATCTTAGACCAATTTGAACAGTTTGAAAAGTTTTCGTCTCCGATCAGCCTTAGATTGAACCAGATGCTTCAGAACACCCATGTTTGTTGGTACCAAATTCATCATAGACCAATCTGAACAGTTTGAAAAGTATTCGTCTCCGATGACCCTAAGATTGAACCAGATGCTTCAAAACACCCATGTTTCTTGGTACCAAATTCATCATAGACCAATCTGAACGGTTTCAAAAGTTTTCGTCTCCGATCAGCCTAAGATTGAACCAGTTGCTTCAGAACATCCATGATTCCTATTACAGAAATCATCACAGAGCATTTTGAGCAGTTAAAAAAGGTTTTTGTCTCCGATCAGCCTGAGATTGAACCAGTTGCTTCAAAACACCCATGATTCCTATTACAGAATTTAACATATAGCAATCTGAGTAGTTTGAAAAGTTTTTGTCTCCGATGACCCTAAGATTGAACCAGATGCTTCAGAACACCCATTTTTCTTGGTACCAAATTCATCTTAGACCAATTTGAACAGTTTGAAAAGTTTTCGTCACCGATCAGCCTAAGATTGAACCAGATGCTTCAGAACACCCATATTTCTTGGTACCAAATTCATCATAGACCAATCTGAACAGTTTGAAAAGTTTTTGTCTCCGATGACCCTAAGATTGAACCAGATGCTTCAAAACACCCATGATTCCTATTACAGAATTAACATATAGCAATCTTAGTAGTTTGAAAAGTTTTTGTCTCCGATGACCCTAAGATTGAACCAGATGCTTCAGAACACCAATGTTTCTTGGTACCAAATTCATCTTAGACCAATTTGAACAGTTTGAAAAGTTTTCGTCTCCGATCAGCCTTAGATTGAACCAGATGCTTAAGAACACCCATGTTTGTTGGTACCAAATTCATCATAGACCAATCTGAACAGTTTGAAAAGTTTTTGTCTCCGATGACCCTAAGATTGAACCAGATGTTTCAGAACACCCATGTTTCTTGGTACCAAATTCATCATAGACCAATCTGAACAGTTTGAAAAGTTTTTGTCACCGATTAGCCTGAGATTGAACCAGATGCTTCAGAACACCCATGATTCCTATTACAGATTTTAACATATAGCAATCTGAGTAGTTTGAAAAGTTTTTGTCTCCGATGACCCTAAGATTGAACCAGATGCTTCAGAACACCCATGTTTCTTGGTACCAAATTCATCATAGACCAATTTGAACAGTTTGAAAAGTTTTTGTCACCGATCAGCCTAAGATTGAACCAGATGCTTCAGAACACCCATGTTTCTAGGTACCAAATTCATCTTAGACCAATTTGAACAGTTTGAAAAGTTTTCGTCTCCGATCAGCCTTAGATTGAACCAGATGCTTCAGAACACCCATGTTTGTTGGTACCAAATTCATCATAGACCAATCTGAACAGTTTGAAAAGTATTCGTCTCCGATGACCCTAAGATTGAACCAGATGCTTCAAAACACCCATGTTTCTTGGTACCAAATTCATCATAGACCAATCTGAACGGTTTCAAAAGTTTTCGTCTCCGATCAGCCTAAGATTGAACCAGTTGCTTCAGAACATCCATGATTCCTATTACAGAAATCATCACAGAGCATTTTGAGCAGTTAAAAAAGGTTTTTGTCTCCGATCAGCCTGAGATTGAACCAGTTGCTTCAAAACACCCATGATTCCTATTACAGAATTTAACATATAGCAATCTGAGTAGTTTGAAAAGTTTTTGTCTCCGATGACCCTAAGATTGAACCAGATGCTTCAGAACACCCATTTTTCTTGGTACCAAATTCATCTTAGACCAATTTGAACAGTTTGAAAAGTTTTCGTCACCGATCAGCCTAAGATTGAACCAGATGCTTCAGAACACCCATATTTCTTGGTACCAAATTCATCATAGACCAATCTGAACAGTTTGAAAAGTTTTTGTCTCCGATGACCCTAAGATTGAACCAGATGCTTCAAAACACCCATGATTCCTATTACAGAATTAACATATAGCAATCTTAGTAGTTTGAAAAGTTTTTGTCTCCGATGACCCTAAGATTGAACCAGATGCTTCAGAACACCAATGTTTCTTGGTACCAAATTCATCTTAGACCAATTTGAACAGTTTGAAAAGTTTTCGTCTCCGATCAGCCTTAGATTGAACCAGATGCTTAAGAACACCCATGTTTGTTGGTACCAAATTCATCATAGACCAATCTGAACAGTTTGAAAAGTTTTTGTCTCCGATGACCCTAAGATTGAACCAGATGTTTCAGAACACCCATGTTTCTTGGTACCAAATTCATCATAGACCAATCTGAACAGTTTGAAAAGTTTTTGTCACCGATCAGCCTAAGATTGAACCAGATGCTTCAGAACACCCATGATTCCTATTACAGAATTTAACAAGTAGCAATCTGAGTAGTTTGAAAAGTTTTCGTCTCCGATGACCCTAAGTTTGAACCAGATGCTTCAGAACACCCATGTTTCTTGGTACCAAATTCATCATAGACCAATCTGAACAGTTTGAAAAGTTTTTGTCACCGATCAGCCTAAGATTGAACCAGATGCTTCAGAACACCCATGTTTCTTGTTTTAAAATTCATCATAGAGCAATCTGAGTAGTTTATAAAGTTTTCGTCTCCGATCAGCCTAAGATTGAACCAGTTGCTTCAGAACACCCATGAATCCTATTACAGAATTTAACATATAGCAATCTGAGTAGTTTGAAAAGTTTTCGTCTCCGATGAGCATTAGATTGAACAAGGTGCTTCAGAACACCCATGTTTCTTGGTACCAAATTTAACATAGACCAATTTGAACAGTTTGAAAAGTTTTTGTCTCCGATCAGCCTGAGATTGAACCAGTTGCTTCAAAAGACCCATGTTTCTTAGTACAGATTTTATCACAGGGCAATCTGAACAGTTAAAAAAGTTTTCGTCTCCGATCAACCTAAGACTGAACCAGTTGCTTCAGAACACCCATGATTCCTATTACAGAATTTAACATATAGCAATCTGAGTAGTTTGAAAAGTTTTCGTCTCCGATGACCCTAAGTTTGAACCAGATGCTTCAGAACACCCATGTTTCTTGGTACCAAATTCATCATAGACCAATCTGAACAGTTTGACGACATGTTGGCTGCGATCAGGTTAAGATTGAGTCAGTAGCTTCAAAACACCCATGTTTGTTGGTACCAAATTCATCATAGACCAATCTGAACAGTTTGAAAAGTTTTCGTTTCCGATGACCCTAAGATTAGAACCAGATGCTTCAGAACACCCATGTTTCTTGGTACCAATTCATCACAGAGCAATTTGAGCAGTTAAAAAAGGTTTTTGTCACCGATCAGCCTAAGATTGAACCATATGCTTCAGAACACCCATGTTTCTTGGTACCAAATTCATCTTAGACCAATCTGAACAGTTTGAAAAGTTTTTGTCACCGATTAGCCTGAGATTGAACCAGATGCTTCAGAACACCCATGATTCCTATTACAGATTTTAACATATAGCAATCTGAGTAGTTTGAAAAGTTTTTGTCTCCGATGACCCTAAGATTGAACCAGATGCTTCAGAACACCCATGTTTCTTGGTACCAAATTCATCATAGACCAATCTGAACAGTTTGAAAAGTTTTTGTCACCGATCAGCCTAAGATTGAACCAGATGCTTCAGAACACCCATGTTTCTAGGTACCAAATTCATCTTAGACCAATTTGAACAGTTTGAAAAGTTTTCGTCTCCGATCAGCCTTAGATTGAACCAGATGCTTCAGAACACCCATGTTTGTTGGTACCAAATTCATCATAGACCAATCTGAACAGTTTGAAAAGTATTCGTCTCCGATGACCCTAAGATTGAACCAGATGCTTCAAAACACCCATGTTTCTTGGTACCAAATTCATCATAGACCAATCTGAACGGTTTCAAAAGTTTTCGTCTCCGATCAGCCTAAGATTGAACCAGTTGCTTCAGAACATCCATGATTCCTATTACAGAAATCATCACAGAGCATTTTGAGCAGTTAAAAAAGGTTTTTGTCTCCGATCAGCCTGAGATTGAACCAGTTGCTTCAAAACACCCATGATTCCTATTACAGAATTTAACATATAGCAATCTGAGTAGTTTGAAAAGTTTTTGTCTCCGATGACCCTAAGATTGAACCAGATGCTTCAGAACACCCATTTTTCTTGGTACCAAATTCATCTTAGACCAATTTGAACAGTTTGAAAAGTTTTCGTCACCGATCAGCCTAAGATTGAACCAGATGCTTCAGAACACCCATATTTCTTGGTACCAAATTCATCATAGACCAATCTGAACAGTTTGAAAAGTTTTTGTCTCCGATGACCCTAAGATTGAACCAGATGCTTCAAAACACCCATGATTCCTATTACAGAATTAACATATAGCAATCTTAGTAGTTTGAAAAGTTTTTGTCTCCGATGACCCTAAGATTGAACCAGATGCTTCAGAACACCCATGTTTCTTGGTACCAAATTCATCTTAGACCAATTTGAACAGTTTGAAAAGTTTTCGTCTCCGATCAGCCTTAGATTGAACCAGATGCTTAAGAACACCCATGTTTGTTGGTACCAAATTCATCATAGACCAATCTGAACAGTTTGAAAAGTTTTTGTCTCCGATGACCCTAAGATTGAACCAGATGTTTCAGAACACCCATGTTTCTTGGTACCAAATTTAACATAGACCAATTTGAACAGTTTGAAAAGTTTTTGTCTCCGATCAGCCTGAGATTGAACCAGTTGCTTCAAAAGACCCATGTTTCTTAGTACAGATTTTATCACAGGGCAATCTGAACAGTTAAAAAAGTTTTCGTCTCCGATCAACCTAAGACTGAACCAGTTGCTTCAGAACACCCATGATTCCTATTACAGAATTTAACATATAGCAATCTGAGTAGTTTGAAAAGTTTTCGTCTCCGATGACCCTAAGTTTGAACCAGATGCTTCAGAACACCCATGTTTCTTGGTACCAAATTCATCATAGACCAATCTGAACAGTTTGACGACATGTTGGCTGCGATCAGGTTAAGATTGAGTCAGTAGCTTCAAAACACCCATGTTTGTTGGTACCAAATTCATCATAGACCAATCTGAACAGTTTGAAAAGTTTTCGTTTCCGATGACCCTAAGATTAGAACCAGATGCTTCAGAACACCCATGTTTCTTGGTACCAATTCATCACAGAGCAATTTGAGCAGTTAAAAAAGGTTTTTGTCACCGATCAGCCTAAGATTGAACCATATGCTTCAGAACACCCATGTTTCTTGGTACCAAATTCATCTTAGACCAATCTGAACAGTTTGAAAAGTTTTTGTCACCGATTAGCCTGAGATTGAACCAGATGCTTCAGAACACCCATGATTCCTATTACAGATTTTAACATATAGCAATCTGAGTAGTTTGAAAAGTTTTTGTCTCCGATGACCCTAAGATTGAACCAGATGCTTCAGAACACCCATGTTTCTTGGTACCAAATTCATCATAGACCAATCTGAACAGTTTGAAAAGTTTTTGTCACCGATCAGCCTAAGATTGAACCAGATGCTTCAGAACACCCATGTTTCTAGGTACCAAATTCATCTTAGACCAATTTGAACAGTTTGAAAAGTTTTCGTCTCCGATCAGCCTTAGATTGAACCAGATGCTTCAGAACACCCATGTTTGTTGGTACCAAATTCATCATAGACCAATCTGAACAGTTTGAAAAGTATTCGTCTCCGATGACCCTAAGATTGAACCAGATGCTTCAAAACACCCATGTTTCTTGGTACCAAATTCATCATAGACCAATCTGAACGGTTTCAAAAGTTTTCGTCTCCGATCAGCCTAAGATTGAACCAGTTGCTTCAGAACATCCATGATTCCTATTACAGAAATCATCACAGAGCATTTTGAGCAGTTAAAAAAGGTTTTTGTCTCCGATCAGCCTGAGATTGAACCAGTTGCTTCAAAACACCCATGATTCCTATTACAGAATTTAACATATAGCAATCTGAGTAGTTTGAAAAGTTTTTGTCTCCGATGACCCTAAGATTGAACCAGATGCTTCAGAACACCCATTTTTCTTGGTACCAAATTCATCTTAGACCAATTTGAACAGTTTGAAAAGTTTTCGTCACCGATCAGCCTAAGATTGAACCAGATGCTTCAGAACACCCATATTTCTTGGTACCAAATTCATCATAGACCAATCTGAACAGTTTGAAAAGTTTTTGTCTCCGATGACCCTAAGATTGAACCAGATGCTTCAAAACACCCATGATTCCTATTACAGAATTAACATATAGCAATCTTAGTAGTTTGAAAAGTTTTTGTCTCCGATGACCCTAAGATTGAACCAGATGCTTCAGAACACCCATGTTTCTTGGTACCAAATTCATCTTAGACCAATTTGAACAGTTTGAAAAGTTTTCGTCTCCGATCAGCCTTAGATTGAACCAGATGCTTAAGAACACCCATGTTTGTTGGTACCAAATTCATCATAGACCAATCTGAACAGTTTGAAAAGTTTTTGTCTCCGATGACCCTAAGATTGAACCAGATGTTTCAGAACACCCATGTTTCTTGGTACCAAATTCATCATAGACCAATCTGAACAGTTTGAAAAGTTTTTGTCACCGATCAGCCTAAGATTGAACCAGATGCTTCAGAACACCCATGATTCCTATTACAGAATTTAACAAGTAGCAATCTGAGTAGTTTGAAAAGTTTTCGTCTCCGATGACCCTAAGTTTGAACCAGATGCTTCAGAACACCCATGTTTCTTGGTACCAAATTCATCATAGACCAATCTGAACAGTTTGAAAAGTTTTTGTCACCGATCAGCCTAAGATTGAACCAGATGCTTCAGAACACCCATGTTTCTTGTTTTAAAATTCATCATAGAGCAATCTGAGTAGTTTATAAAGTTTTCGTCTCCGATCAGCCTAAGATTGAACCAGTTGCTTCAGAACACCCATGAATCCTATTACAGAATTTAACATATAGCAATCTGAGTAGTTTGAAAAGTTTTCGTCTCCGATGAGCATTAGATTGAACAAGGTGCTTCAGAACACCCATGTTTCTTGGTACCAAATTTAACATAGACCAATTTGAACAGTTTGAAAAGTTTTTGTCTCCGATCAGCCTGAGATTGAACCAGTTGCTTCAAAAGACCCATGTTTCTTAGTACAGATTTTATCACAGGGCAATCTGAACAGTTAAAAAAGTTTTCGTCTCCGATCAACCTAAGACTGAACCAGTTGCTTCAGAACACCCATGATTCCTATTACAGAATTTAACATATAGCAATCTGAGTAGTTTGAAAAGTTTTCGTCTCCGATGACCCTAAGTTTGAACCAGATGCTTCAGAACACCCATGTTTTTTGGTACCAAATTCATCATAGACCAATCTGAACAGTTTGAAAAGTTTTTGTCACCGATCAGCCTAAGATTGAACCAGATGCTTCAGAACACCCATGTTTCTAGGTACCAAATTCTTCTTAGACCAATTTTAACAGTTTGAAAAGTTTTTGGTACTAAATTCATCTTGGATCAATCTGAACAGTTTGAAAAGTTTTCGTCTCCGATCAGCCTAAGATTGAACCAGTTGCTTCAAAACACCCATGTTTCTTATTCCAGAAATCATCACAGAGCAATTTGAGCAGTTAAAAAAGGTTTTTGTCTCCGATCAGCCTGAGATTGAACCAGTTGCTTCAGAACACCCATGATTCCTATTACAGAATTTAACATATAGCAATCTGAGTAGTTTGAAAAGTTTTTGTCTCCGATGACCCTAAGATTGAACCAGATGCTTCAGAACACCCATGTTTCTTGGTACCAAATTTAACATAGACCAATTTGAACAGTTTGAAAAGTTTCGTCTGCAATCAGGTTAAGATTAAACCAGTAGCTTCAAAACACCCATGTTTCCTAGTACAGAATTCATCATAGACCAATCTGAACAGTTTGACAACATGTTGGCTGCGATCAGGTTAAGATTTAGTCAGTAGCTTCAGAACACCCATGTTTCTTGTTTTAAAATTCATCATAGAGCAATCTGAGTAGCTTGAAAAGTTTTCGTCTCCTATGACCCTTAGATTGAACCAGATGCTTCAGAACACCCATGTTTCTTGGTACCAAATTCATCATAGACCAATCTGAACAGTTTGACGACATGTTGGCTGCGATCAGGTTAATTAAGATTGAGTCAGTAGCTTCAAAACACCCATGTTTCTTGGTACCAAATTCATCATAGACCAATCTGAACAGTTTGACGACATGTTGGCTGCGATCAGGTTAAGATTGAGTCAGTAGCTTCAAAACACCCATGTTTGTTGGTACCAAATTCATCATAGACCAATCTGAACAGTTTAAAGTTTTCGTTTCCGATGACCCTAAGATTGAACCAGATGCTTCAGAACACCCATGTTGCTTGGTACCAAATTCATCACAGAGCAATTTGAGCAGTTAAAAAAGGTTTTTGTCACCGATCAGCCTAAGATTGAACCAGATGCTTCAGAACACCCATGTTTCTTGGTACCAAATTCATCTTAGACCAATCTGAACAGTTTGAAAAGTTTTTGTCACCGATTAGCCTGAGATTGAACCAGATGCTTCAGAACACCCATGATTCCTATTACAGATTTTAACATATAGCAATCTGAGTAGTTTGAAAAGTTTTTGTCTCCGATGACCCTAAGATTGAACCAGATGCTTCAGAACACCCATGTTTCTTGGTACCAAATTCATCATAGACCAATCTGAACAGTTTGAAAAGTTTTTGTCTCCGATGACCCTAAGATTGAACCAGATGTTTCAGAACACCCATGTTTCTTGGTACCAAATTTAACATAGACCAATTTGAACAGTTTGAAAAGTTTTTGTCTCCGATCAGCCTAAGATTGAACCAGATGCTTCAGAACACCCATGTTTCTAGGTACCAAATTCATCTTAGACCAATTTGAACAGTTTGAAAAGTTTTCGTCTCCGATCAGCCTTAGATTGAACCAGATGCTTCAGAACACCAATGTTTGTTGGTACCAAATTCATCATAGACCAATCTGAACAGTTTGAAAAGTATTCGTCTCCGATGACCCTAAGATTGAACCAGATGCTTCAAAACACCCATGTTTCTTGGTACCAAATTCATCATAGACCAATCTGAACGGTTTCAAAAGTTTTCGTCTCCGATCAGCCTAAGATTGAACCAGTTGCTTCAGAACATCCATGATTCCTATTACAGAAATTATCACAGAGCATTTTGAGCAGTTAAAAAAGGTTTTTGTCTCCGATCAGCCTGAGATTGAACCAGTTGCTTCAAAACACCCATGATTCCTATTACAGAATTTAACATATAGCAATCTGAGTAGTTTGAAAAGTTTTTGTCTCCGATGACCCTAAGATTGAACCAGATGCTTCAGAACACCCATTTTTCTTGGTACCAAATTCATCTTAGACCAATTTGAACAGTTTGAAAAGTTTTCGTCACCGATCAGCCTAAGATTGAACCAGATGCTTCAGAACACCCATATTTCTTGGTACCAAATTCATCATAGACCAATCTGAACAGTTTGAAAAGTTTTTGTCTCCGATGACCCTAAGATTGAACCAGATGCTTCAAAACACCCATGATTCCTATTACAGAATTAACATATAGCAATCTTAGTAGTTTGAAAAGTTTTTGTCTCCGATGACCATAAGATTGAACCAGATGCTTCAGAACACCCATGTTTCTTGGTACCAAATTCATCTTAGACCAATTTGAACAGTTTGAAAAGTTTTCGTCTCCGATCAGCCTTAGATTGAACCAGATGCTTAAGAACACCCATGTTTGTTGGTACCAAATTCATCATAGACCAATCTGAACAGTTTGAAAAGTTTTTGTCTCCGATGACCCTAAGATTGAACCAGATGTTTCAGAACACCCATGTTTCTTGGTACCAAATTCATCATAGACCAATCTGAACAGTTTGAAAAGTTGTTGTCACCGATCAGCCTAAGATTGAACCAGATGCTTCAGAACACCCATGATTCCTATTACAGAATTTAACAAATAGCAATCTGAGTAGTTTGAAAAGTTTTCGTCTCCGATGACCCTAAGTTTGAACCAGATGCTTCAGAACACCCATGTTTCTTGGTACCAAATTCATCATAGACCAATCTGAACAGTTTGAAAAGTTTTTGTCACCGATCAGCCTAAGATTGAACCAGATGCTTCAGAACACCCATGTTTCTTGTTTTAAAATTCATCATAGAGCAATCTGAGTAGTTTATAAAGTTTTCGTCTCCGATCAGCCTAAGATTGAACCAGTTGCTTCAGAACACCCATGAATCCTATTACAGAATTTAACATATAGCAATCTGAGTAGTTTGAAAAGTTTTCGTCTCCGATGAGCATTAGATTGAACAAGGTGCTTCAGAACACCCATGTTTCTTGGTACCAAATTTAACATAGACCAATTTGAACAGTTTGAAAAGTTTTTGTCTCCGATCAGCCTGAGATTGAACCAGTTGCTTCAAAAGACCCATGTTTCTTAGTACAGATTTTATCACAGGGCAATCTGAACAGTTAAAAAAGTTTTCGTCTCCGATCAACCTAAGACTGAACCAGTTGCTTCAGAACACCCATGATTCCTATTACAGAATTTAACATATAGCAATCTGAGTAGTTTGAAAAGTTTTCGTCTCCGATGACCCTAAGTTTGAACCAGATGCTTCAGAACACCCATGTTTCTTGGTACCAAATTCATCATAGACCAATCTGAACAGTTTGAAAAGTTTTTGTCACCGATCAGCCTAAGATTGAACCAGATGCTTCAGAACACCCATGTTTCTAGGTACCAAATTCTTCTTAGACCAATCTGAACAGTTTGAAAAGTTTCGTCTCCGATGACCCTAAGATTGAACCAGATGCTTCAAAACACCCATGTTTCTTGGTACCAAATTCATCATAGACCAATCTGAACGGTTTGAAAAGTTTTCGTCTCCGATCAGCCTAAGATTGAACCAGTTGCTTCAGAACATCCATGATTCCTATTACAGAAATCATCACAGAACAATTTGAGCAGTTAAAAAAGGTTTTTGTCTCCGATCAGCCTGAGATTGAACCAGTTGCTTCAAAACACCCATGATTCCTATTACAGAATTTAACATATAGCAATCTGAGTAGTTTGAAAAGTTTTTGTCTCCGATGACCCTAAGATTGAACCAGATGCTTCAGAACACCCATGTTTCTTGGTACCAAATTCATCTTAGACCAATCTGAACAGTTTGAAAAGTTTTCGTCTCCGATGACCCTAAGATTGAACCAGATGCTTCAGAACACCCATGTTTCTTGGTACCAAATTCATCATAGACCAATCTGAACAGTTTGAAAAGTTTTCGTTTCCGATGACCCTAAGATTGAACCAGATGCTTCAGAACACCCATGTTTCTTGGTACCAAATTCATCACAGAGCAATTTGAGCAGTTAAAAAAGGTTTTTGTCACCGATCAGCCTAAGATTGAACCAGTTGCTTCAGAACACCCATGTTTCTTGGTACCAAATTCGTCTTAGACCAATCTGAACAGTTTGAAAAGTTTTCGTCTCCGATGACCCTAAAATTGAACCAGATGCTTCAGAACACCCATGATTCCTATTACAGAATTTAACATATAGCAATCTGAGTAGTTTGAACAGTTTTTGTCTCCGATGACCCTAAGATTGAACCAGATGCTTCAGAACACCCATGTTTCTTGGTACCAAATTCATCATAGACCAATCTGAACAGTTTGAAAAGTTTTTGTCACCGATCAGCCTAGGATTGAACCAGATGCTTCAGAACACCCATGATTCCTATTACAGAATTTAACAAATAGCAATCTGAGTAGTTTGAAAAGTTTTTGTCTCCGATGACCCTAAGATTGAACCAGATGCTTCAGAACACCAATGTTTCTTGGTACCAAATTCATCATAGACCAATCTGAACAGTTTGAAAAGTTTTCGTCTCCGATCAGCCTTAGATTGAACCAGATGCTTCAGAACACCCATGTTTCTTGGTACCAAATTCATCATAGACCAATCTGAACAGTTTGAAAAGTTTTCGTTTCCGATGACCCTAAGATTGAACCAGATGCTTCAGAACACCCATGTTTCTTGGTACCAAATTCATCACAGAGCAATTTGAGCAGTTAAAAAAGGTTTTTGTCACCGATCAGCCTAAGATTGAACCAGTTGCTTCAGAACACCCATGTTTCTTGGTACCAAATTCATCTTAGACCAATCTGAACAGTTTGAAAAGTTTTCGTCTCCGATCAGCCTTAGATTGAACCAGATGCTTCAGAACACCCATGTTTGTTGGTACCAAATTCATTATAGACCAATCTGAACAGTTTGAAAAGTTTTCGTTTCCGATGACCCTAAGATTGAACCAGATGCTTCAGAACACCCATGTTTCTTGGTACCAAATTCATCACAAAGCAATTTGAGCAGTTAAAAAAGGTTTTTGTCACCGATCAGCCTAAGATTGAACAAGATGCTTCAGAACACCCATGTTTCTTGGTACCAAATTCATCTTAGACCAATCTGAACAGTTTGAAAAGTTTTTGTCACCGATCAGCCTGAGATTGAACCAGATGCTTCAGAACACCCATGTTTCTTGGTACCAAATTCATCATAGACCAATCTCAACAGTTTGAAAAGTTTTTGTCACCGATTAGCCTAAGATTGAACCAGATGCTTCAGAACACCCATGTTTCTTGTTTTAAAATTCATCTTAGACCAATCTGAGTAGTTTATAAAGTTTTCTTCTCCGATCAGCCTAAGATTGAACCAGTTGCTTCAGAACACCCATGAATCCTATTACAGAATTTAACATATAGCAATCTGAGTAGTTTGAAAAGTTTTCGTCTCCGATCAGCATTAGAATGAACTAGATGCTTCAGAACACCCTTGTTTCTTGGTACTAAATTCATCATAGACCAATCTGAAAAGTTGTTGTCACCGATCAGCCTAAGATTGAACCAGATGCTTCAGAACACCCATGTTTCTTGGTACTATTCATCATAGACCAATCCGAACAGTTTGAAAAGTTGTTGTCACCGATCAGCCTAAGATTGAACCAGTTGCTGAAGCAACCATGTTTTGGGGTGCCAAATTCATCTTAGACCAATCTGAGCAGTTTAAAAAGTTTCGTCTGCAATCAGGTTAAGATTGAACCAGTAGCTTTAAAACACCCATGTTTCTTGGTACCAAATTCATCATAGACCCAATCTGAAAAGTTTAAAGAGGTAAACATTGAACCAGTACCTTCAGAACATCAGTTTCTTAGAACAGATTTAATCACAGGGCAATCTGAACAGTTTGAAAAGTTGTTGTCACTGATCAGGCTAAGATTGAACCAGATGCTTCAGAATACCCTTGTTTCTTGGTACTAAATTCATCATAGACCAATCTGAACAGTTTGAAAAGTTGTTGTCACCGATCAGCCTAAGATTGAACCAGATGCTTCAGAACACCCATGTTTCTTGGTACTAAATTCATCATAGACCAATCCGAAAAGTTTGAAAAGTTGTTGTCACCGATCAGCCTAAGATTGAACCAGTTGCTTCAGAACACCCATGATTCCTATTACAGAAATCATCACAGAGGAATTTGAGCAGTTAAAAAAGGTTTTTGTCTCCGATCAGCCTGAGATTGAACCAGTTGCTTCAAAACACCCATGTTTCTTAGTACAGATTTTCGTTTCTTAGTACAGATTTAATCACAGGGCAATCTGAGCAGTTTAAAAAGTTTTCGCCTGCGATCAGGTTAAGATTGAACCAGTAGCTTCAGAACATCTGTTTCTTAGTACAGATTTCATCACAGTGCAATTTGAGCAGTTTAAAAAGTTTTCGTCTCCGATTAGCCTAAGACTGAACAAGTTGCTTCAGAACACCCATATTTCTTAGTACAGATTTCATCACAGGGCAATTTGAGCAGTTAAAAAAGTTTTCGTCTCCGATCAACCTAAGACTGAACCAGTTGCTTCAGAACACCCATGTTTCTTAATACAAAATTCATCACAGAGCAATCTGAGCAGTTTAAAAAGTTTCGTCTGCAATCAGGTTAAGATTGAAACCAGTAGCTTCAAAACACCCATGTTTCTTGGTACCAAATTCATCATAGACCAATCTGAACAGTTTGAAAAGTTGTTGTCACCGATCAGCCTAAGATTGAACCAGTTGCTTCAGAACACCCATTATTCCTATTACAGAATTTAACATATAGCAATCTGAGTAGTTTGAAAAGTTTTCTGCTTCAGAAACACCCATGTTTCTTGGTATCAAATTCATCATAGACCAATCTGAACAGTTTAAAAAGTTTCGTCTGCAATCAGGTTAAGATTGAACCAGTAGCTTCAAAACACCCATGTTTCCTAGTACAGAATTCATCATAGACCAATCTGAACAGTTTGACAACATGTTGGCTGCGATCAGGTTAAGATTTAGTCAGTAGCTTCAGAACACCCATGTTTCTTGTTTTAAAATTCATCATAGAGCAATCTGAGTAGGTTGAAAAGTTTTCGTCTCCTATGACCCTTAGATTGAACCAGATGCTTCAGAACACCCATGTTTCTTGGTACCAAATTCATCATAGACCAATCTGAACAGTTTGACGACATGTTGGCTGCGATCAGGTTAAGATTGAGTCAGTAGCTTCAAAACACCCATGATTTCTATTACAGAATTAAACATAGAGCAATCTGAGTAGTTTGAAAAGTTTTCGTCTCCGATGACCCTAAGATTGAACCAGATGCTTCAAAACACCCATGTTTCTTGGTACCAAATTCATCATAGACCAATCTGAACGGTTTGAAAAGTTTTCGTCTCCGATCAGCCTAAGATTGAACCAGTTGCTTCAGAACATCCATGATTCCTATTACAGAAATCATCACAGAGCAATTTGAGCAGTTAAAAAAGGTTTTTGTCTCCGATCAGCCTGAGATTAAACCAGTTGCTTCAAAACACCCATGTTTCTTAGTACAGATTTAATCACAGGGCAATCTGAGCAGTTTAAAAAGTTTTTCGCCTGCGATCAGGTTAAGATTGAACCAGTAGCTTCAGAACACCCATGTTTCTTAGTACAGATTTCATCACAGGGCAATCTGAACAGTTTGAAAAGTTTTTGTCACCGATCAGCCTAAGATTGAACCAGATGCTTCAGAACACCCATGTTTCTTGTTTTAAAATTCATCTTAGACCAATCTGAGTAGTTTATAAAGTTTTCGTCTCCGATCAGCCTAAGATTGAACCAGATGCTTCAGAACACCCATGATTCCAATTACAGAATTTAACATATAGCAATCTGAGTAGTTTGGAAAGTTTTTGTCTCCGATGACCCTAAGATTGAACCAGATGTTTCAGAACACCCATGTTTCTTGGTACCAAATTCATCATAGACCAATCTGAAGAGTTTGAAAAGTTTTTGTCTCCGATCAGCCTAAGATTGAACCAGTTGCTTCAGAACACCCATGAATCCTATTAAAGAATTTAACATATAGCAATCTGAGTAGTTTGAAAAGTTTTCGTCTCCGATGACCCTAAGATTGAACCAGATGCTTCAAAACACCCATGATTCCTATTACATAATTAACATATAGCAATCTGAGTAGTTTGAAAAGTTTTTGTCTCCGATGACCCTAAGATTGAACCAGATGCTTCAGAACACCCATGTTTCTTGGTACCAAATTCATCTTAGACCAATTTGAACAGTTTGAAAAGTTTTCGTCACCGATCAGCCTAAGATTGAACCAGTGCATGCTTCAGAACACCCATGTTTCTTTTTACCAAATTCATCTTAGACCAATCTGAACAGTTTGAAAAGTTTTCGTCTCCGATGACCCTAAGATTGAACCAGATGCTTCAGAACACCCATGTTTCTTGGTACCAAATTCATCATAGACCAATCTCAACAGTTTGAAAAGTTTTTGTCACCGATTAGCCTAAGATTGAACCAGATGCTTCAGAACACCCATGTTTCTTGTTTTACAATTCATCTTAGACCAATCTGAACGGTTTGAAAAGTTTTCGTCTCCGATCAGCCTAAGATTGAACCAGTTGCTTCAGAACACCCATGATTCCTATTACAGAATTTAACATATAGCAGTCTGGTAGTTTGAAAAGTTTTTGTCTCCGATGACCCTAAGATTGAACCAGATGCTTCAGAACACCCATGTTTCTTGGTACCAAATTCATCTTAGACCAATTTGAACAGTTTGAAAAGTTTTCGTCTCCGATCAGCCTTAGATTGAACCAGATGCTTAAGAACACCCATGTTTGTTGGTACCAAATTCATCATAGACCAATCTGAACAGTTTGAAAAGTTTTCGTTTCCGATGACCCTAAGATTGAACCAGATGTTTCAGAACACCCATGTTTCTTGGTACCAAATTCATCATAGACCAATCTGAACAGTTTGAAAAGTTTTTGTCACCGATCAGCCTAAGATTGAACCAGATGCTTCAGAACACCCATGATTCCTATTACAGAATTTAACAAATAGCAATCTGAGTAGTTTGAAAAGTTTTCGTCTCCGATGACCCTAAGTTTGAACCAGATGCTTCAGAACACCCATGTTTCTTGGTATCAAATTCATCATAGACCAATCTGAACAGTTTGAAAAGTTTTTGTCACCGATCAGCCTAAGATTGAACCAGATGCTTCGGAACACCCATGTTTCTTGTTTTAAAATTCATCATAGAGCAATCTGAGTAGTTTATAAAGTTTTCGTCTCCGATCAGCCTAAGATTGAACCAGTTGCTTCAGAACACCCATGAATCCTATTACAGAATTTAACATATAGCAATCTGAGTAGTTTGAAAAGTTTTCGTCTCCGATCAGCATTAAATTTAACAAGGTGCTTCAGAACACCGATGTTTCTTGGTACCAAATTTAACATAGACCAATTTGAACAGTTTGAAAAGTTTTTGTCTCCGATCAGCCTGAGATTGAACCAGTTGCTTCAAAAGACCCATGTTTCTTAGTACAGATTTTATCACAGGGCAATCTGAACAGTTAAAAAAGTTTTCGTCTCCGATCAACCTTAGACTGAACCAGTTGCTTCAGAACACCCATGATTCCTATTACAGAATTTAACATATAGCAATCTGAGTAGTTTGAAAAGTTTTCGTCTCCGATGACCCTAAGTTTGAACCAGATGCTTCAGAACACCCATGTTTCTTGGTACCAAATTCATCATAGACCAATCTGAACAGTTTGAAAAGTTTTTGTCACCGATCAGCCTAAGATTGAACCAGATGCTTCAGAACACCCATGTTTCTAGGTACCAAATTCATCTTAGACCAATTTGAACAGTTTGAAAAGTTTTCGTCTCCGATCAGCCTTAGATTGAACCAGATGCTTCAGAACACCCATGTTTGTCGGTACCAAATTCATCATAGACCAATCTGAACAGTTTGAAAAGTTTCGTCTCCGATGACCCTAAGATTGAACCAGATGCTTCAAAACACCCATGTTTCTTGGTACCAAATTCATCATAGACCAATCTGAACGGTTTGAAAAGTTTTCGTCTCCGATCAGCCTAAGATTGAACCAGTTGCTTCAGAACATCCATGATTCCTATTACAGAAATCATCACAGAGCAATTTGAGCAGTTAAAAAAGGTTTTTGTCTCCGATCAGCCTGAGATTGAACCAGTTGCTTCAAAACACCCATGATTCCTATTACAGAATTTAACAAATAGCAATCTGAACAGTTTGAAAAGTTTTCGTCTCCGATCAGCCTAAGATTGAACCAGATGCTTCAGAACACCCATGATTCCTATTACAAAATTTAACATATAGCAATCTGAGTAGTTTGAAAAGTTTTTGTCTCCGATGACCCTAAGATTGAACCAGATGTTTCAGAACACCCATTGTTTCTTGGTACCAAATTCATCATAGACCAATCTGAACAGTTTGAAAAGTTTTCGTCTCCGATCAGCCTAAGATTGAACCAGATGCTTCAGAACACCCATGATTCCTATTACAGAATTTAACCTATAGCAATCTGAGTAGTTTGAAAAGTTTTTTTCTCCGATGACCCTAAGATTGAACCAGATGTTTCAGAACATCCATGTTTCTTGGTACCAAATTCATCATAGACCAATCTAAACAGTTTGAAAAGTTTTTGTCACCGATCAGCCTAAGATTGAACCAGATGCTTCAGAACACCCATGATTCCTATTACAGAATTTAACAAATAGCAATCTGAGTAGTTTGAAAAGTTTTTGTCTCCGATGACCCTAAGATTGAACCAGATGCTTCAGAACACCCATGTTTCTTGGTACCAAATTCATCATAGACCAATCTGAACAGTTTGAAAAGTTTTCGTCTCCGATCAGCCTTAGATTGAACCAGATGCTTCAGAACACCCATGTTTCTTGGTACCAAATTCATCATAGACCAATCTGAACAGTTTGAAAAGTTTTCAATTCTGATGACCCTAAGATTTAACCAGATGCTTCAGAACACCCATGTTTCTTGGTACCAAATTCATCACAGAGCAATTTGAGCAGTTAAAAAAGGTTTTTGTCACCGATCAGCCTAAGATTGAACAAGATGCTTCAGAACACCCATGTTTCTTGGTACCAAATTCATCATAGACCAATCTGAACAGTTTGAAAAGTTTTCGTCTCCGATCAGCCTTAGATTGAACCAGATGCTTCAGAACACCCATGTTTCTTGGTACCAAATTCATCATAGACCAATCTGAACAGTTTGAAAAGTTTTCGTTTCCGATGACCCTAAGATTGAACCAGATGCTTCAGAACACCCATGTTTCTTGGTACCAAATTCATCATAGACCAATCTGAACAGTTTGAAAAGTTTTTGTCTCCGATCAGCCTAAGATTGAACCAGTTGCTTCAGAACACCCATGAATCCTATTAAAGAATTTAACATAAAGCAATCTGAGTAGTTTGAAAAGTTTTCGTCTCCGATGACCCTAAGATTGAACCAGATGCTTCAAAACAACCATGATTCCTATTACAGAATTAACATATAGCAATCTTAGTAGTTTGAAAAGTTTTTGTCTCCGATGACCCTAAGATTGAACCAGATGCTTCAGAACACCCATGTTTCTTGGTACCAAATTCATCTTAGACCAATTTGAACAGTTTGAAAAGTTTTCGTCACCGATCAGCCTAAGATTGAACCAGATGCTTCAGAACACCCATGTTTCTTTTTACCAAATTCATCTTAGACCAATCTGAACAGTTTGAAAAGTTTTCGTCTCCGATGACCCTAAGATTGAACCAGATGCTTCAGAACACCCATGTTTCTTGGTACCAAATTCATCATAGACCAATCTGAACAGTTTGAAAAGTTTTTGTCACCGATCAGCCTAAGATTGAACCAGATGCTTCAGAACACCCATGATTCCTATTACAGAATTTAACATATAGCAATCTGAGTAGTTTGAAAAGTTTTCGTCTCCGATGACCCTAAGATTGAACCAGATGTTTCAGAACACCCATTTTTCTTGGTACCAAATTCATCATAGACCAATCTGAACAGTTTGAAAAGTTTTTGTCACCGATCAGCCTAAGATTGAACCAGATGCTTCAGAACACCCATGTTTCTTGTTTTAAAATTCATCTTAGACCAATCTGAGTAGTTTATAAAGTTTTCGTCTCCGATCAGCCTAAGATTGAACCAGTTGCTTCAGAACACCCATGAATCCTATTACAGAATTTAACATATAGCAATCTGAGTAGTTTGAAAAGTTTTCGTCTCCGATCAGCATTAGATTGAACCAGATGCTTCAGAACACCCATGTTTCTTGGTACCAAATTCATCATAGACCAATTTGAACAGTTTGAAAAGTTTTTGTCTCCGATCAGCCTGAGATTGAACCAGTTGCTTCAAAAGACCCATGTTTTTAAGTACAGATTTTATCACAGGGCAATCTTGAACAGTTAAAAAAGTTTTCGTCTCCGATCAACCTAAGACCGAACCAGTTGCTTCAGAACACCCATGATTCCTTTTAAAGAATTTAACATATAGCAATCTGAGTAGTTTGAAAAGTTTTCGTCTCCGATGACTCTAAGTTTGAACCAGATGCTTCAGAACACCCATGTTTCTTGGTACCAAATTCATCATAGACCAATCTGAACAGTTTGAAAAGTTTTTTTTACCGATCAGCCTAAGAATGAACCAGATGCTTCAGAACACCCATGTTTCTAGGTACCAAATTCATCATAGACCAATTTGAACAGTTTGAAAAGTTTTCGTCTACGATCAGCCTTAGATTGAACCAGATGCTTCAGAACACCCATGTTTGTTGGTACCAAATTCATCATAGACCAATCTGAACAGTTTGAAAAGTTTTCGTCTCCGATGACCCTAAGATTGAACCAGATGCTTCAAAACACCCATGTTTCTTGGTACCAAATTCATCATAGACCAATCTGAACGGTTTGAAAAGTTTTCGTCTCCGATCAGCCTAAGATTGAACCAGTTGCTTCAGAACATCCATGATTCCTATTACAGAAATCATCACAGAGCAATTTGAGCAGTTAAAAAAGGTTTTTGTCTCCGATCAGCCTGAGATTAAACCAGTTGCTTCAAAACACCCATGATTTCTATTACAGAATTTAACATATAGCAATCTGAGTTGTTTGAAAAGTTTTTGTCTCCGATGACCCTAAAATTGAACCAGATGCTTCAGAACACCCATGTTTCTTGGTACCAAATTCATCTTAGACCAATCTGAACAGTTTGAAAAGTTTTCGTCTCCGATGACCCTAAGATTGAACCAGATGCTTCAAAACACCCATGTTTCTTGGTACCAAATTCATCTTAGACCAATTTGAACAGTTTGAAAAGTTTTCGTCTCCGATCAGCCTTAGATTGAACCAATGCTTCAGAACACCCATGTTTGTTGGTACTAAATTCATCATAGACCAATCTGAACAGTTTGAAAAGTATTCGTCTCCGATGACCCTAAGATTGAACAAGATGCTTCAAAACACCCATGTTTCTTGGTACCAATTCATGATAGACCAATCTGAACAGTTTGAAAAGTTTTTGTCTCCGATCAGCCTAAGATTGAACCAGTTGCTTCAGAATACCCATGAATCCTATTACAGAATTTAACATATAGCAATCTCAGTAGTTTGAAAAGTTTTCGTCTCCGATGACCCTAAGATTGAACCAGATGCTTCAAAACACCCATGATTCCTATTACAGAATTAACATATAGCAATCTGAGTAGTTTGAAAAGTTTTTGTCTCCGATGACCCTAAGATTGAACCAGATGCTTCAGAACACCCATGTTTCTTGGTACCAAATTCATCATAGAACAATCTGAACAGTTTGACGACATGTTGGCTGCGATCAGGTTAAGATTGAGTCAGTAGCTTCAAAACACCCATGATTTCTATTACAGAATTAAACATAGAGCAATCTGAGTAGTTTGAAAAGTTTTCGTCTCCGATGACCCTAAGATTGAACCAGATGCTTCAAAACACCCATGTTTCTTGGTACCAAATTCATCATAGACCAATCTCAACGGTTTGAAAAGTTTTCGTCTCCGATCAGCCTAAGATTGAACCAGTTGCTTCAGAACATCCATGATTCCTATTACAGAAATCATCACAGAGCAATTTGAGCAGTTAAAAAAGGTTTTTGTCTCCGATCAGCCTGAGATTGAACCAGTTGCTTCAAAACACCCATGTTTCTTAGTACAGATTTAATCACAGGGCAATCTGAGCAGTTTAAAAAGTTTTCGCCTGCGATCAGGTTAAGATTGAACCAGTAGCTTCAGAACACCCATGTTTCTTAGTACAGATTTCATCACAGGGCAATCTGAACAGTTTGAAAAGTTTTTGTCACCGATCAGCCTAAGATTGAACCAGATGCTTCAGAACACCCATGTTTCTTGTTTTAAAATTCATCTTAGACCAATCTGAGTAGTTTATAAAGTTTTCGTCTGCGATGACCCTAAGATTGAACCAGATGCTTCAAAACAACCATGATTCCTATTACAGAATTAACATATAGCAATCTTAGTAGTTTGAAAAGTTTTTGTCTCCGATGACCCTAAGATTGAACCAGATGCTTCAGAACACCCATGTTTCTTGGTACCAAATTCATCTTAGACCAATTTGAACAGTTTGAAAAGTTTTCGTCACCGATCAGCCTAAGATTGAACCAGATGCTTCAGAACACCCATGTTTCTTTTTACCAAATTCATCTTAGACCAATCTGAACAGTTTGAAAAGTTTTCGTCTCCGATGACCCTAAGATTGAACCAGATGCTTCAGAACACCCATGTTTCTTGGTACCAAATTCATCATAGACCAATCTGAACAGTTTGAAAAGTTTTTGTCACCGATCAGCCTAAGATTGAACCAGATGCTTCAGAACACCCATGATTCCTATTACAGAATTTAACATATAGCAATCTGAGTAGTTTGAAAAGTTTTTGTCTCCGATGACCCTAAGATTGAACCAGATGTTTCAGAACACCCATTTTTCTTGGTACCAAATTCATCATAGACCAATCTGAACAGTTTGAAAAGTTTTTGTCACCGATCAGCCTAAGATTGAACCAGATGCTTCAGAACACCCATGTTTCTTGTTTTAAAATTCATCTTAGACCAATCTGAGTAGTTTATAAAGTTTTCGTCTCCGATCAGCCTAAGATTGAACCAGTTGCTTCAGAACACCCATGAATCCTATTACAGAATTTAACATATAGCAATCTGAGTAGTTTGAAAAGTTTTCGTCTCCGATCAGCATTAGATTGAACCAGATACTTCAGAACACCCATGTTTCTTGGTACCAAATTCATCATAGACCAATTTGAACAGTTTGAAAAGTTTTTGTCTCCGATCAGCCTGAGATTGAACCAGTTGCTTCAAAAGACCCATGTTTTTAAGTACAGATTTTATCACAGGGCAATCTTGAACAGTTAAAAAAGTTTTCGTCTCCGATCAACCTAAGACCGAACCAGTTGCTTCAGAACACCCATGATTCCTATTACAGAATTTAACATATAGCAATCTGAGTAGTTTGAAAAGTTTTCGTCTCCGATGACTCTAAGTTTGAACCAGATGCTTCAGAACACCCATGTTTCTTGGTACCAAATTCATCATAGACCAATCTGAACAGTTTGAAAAGTTTTTTTTACCGATCAGCCTAAGAATGAACCAGATGCTTCAGAACACCCATGTTTCTAGGTACCAAATTCATCATAGACCAATTTGAACAGTTTGAAAAGTTTTCGTCTACGATCAGCCTTAGATTGAACCAGATGCTTCAGAACACCCATGTTTGTTGGTACCAAATTCATCATAGACCAATCTGAACAGTTTGAAAAGTTTTCGTCTCCGATGACCCTAAGATTGAACCAGATGCTTCAAAACACCCATGTTTCTTGGTACCAAATTCATCATAGACCAATCTGAACGGTTTGAAAAGTTTTCGTCTCCGATCAGCCTAAGATTGAACCAGTTGCTTCAGAACATCCATGATTCCTATTACAGAAATCATCACAGAGCAATTTGAGCAGTTAAAAAAGGTTTTTGTCTCCGATCAGCCTGAGATTAAACCAGTTGCTTCAAAACACCCATGATTTCTATTACAGAATTTAACATATAGCAATCTGAGTTGTTTGAAAAGTTTTTGTCTCCGATGACCCTAAAATTGAACCAGATGCTTCAGAACACCCATGTTTCTTGGTACCAAATTCATCTTAGACCAATCTGAACAGTTTGAAAAGTTTTCGTCTCCGATGACCCTAAGATTGAACCAGATGCTTCAAAACACCCATGTTTCTTGGTACCAAATTCATCTTAGACCAATTTGAACAGTTTGAAAAGTTTTCGTCTCCGATCAGCCTTAGATTGAACCAATGCTTCAGAACACCCATGTTTGTTGGTACTAAATTCATCATAGACCAATTTGAACAGTTTGAAAAGTTTTCGTCTACGATCAGCCTTAGATTGAACCAGATGCTTCAGAACACCCATGTTTGTTGGTACCAAATTCATCATAGACCAATCTGAACAGTTTGAAAAGTTTTCGTCTCCGATGACCCTAAGATTGAACCAGATGCTTCAAAACACCCATGTTTCTTGGTACCAAATTCATCATAGACCAATCTGAACGGTTTGAAAAGTTTTCGTCTCCGATCAGCCTAAGATTGAACCAGTTGCTTCAGAACATCCATGATTCCTATTACAGAAATCATCACAGAGCAATTTGAGCAGTTAAAAAAGGTTTTTGTCTCCGATCAGCCTGAGATTAAACCAGTTGCTTCAAAACACCCATGATTTCTATTACAGAATTTAACATATAGCAATCTGAGTTGTTTGAAAAGTTTTTGTCTCCGATGACCCTAAAATTGAACCAGATGCTTCAGAACACCCATGTTTCTTGGTACCAAATTCATCTTAGACCAATCTGAACAGTTTGAAAAGTTTTCGTCTCCGATGACCCTAAGATTGAACCAGATGCTTCAAAACACCCATGTTTCTTGGTACCAAATTCATCTTAGACCAATTTGAACAGTTTGAAAAGTTTTCGTCTCCGATCAGCCTTAGATTGAACCAATGCTTCAGAACACCCATGTTTGTTGGTACTAAATTCATCATAGACCAATCTGAACAGTTTGAAAAGTATTCGTCTCCGATGACCCTAAGATTGAACAAGATGCTTCAAAACACCCATGTTTCTTGGTACCAATTCATCATAGACCAATCTGAACAGTTTGAAAAGTTTTTGTCACCGATCAGCCTAAGATTGAACCAGATGCTTCAGAACACCCATGATTCCTATTACAGAATTTAACAAATAGCAATCTGAGTAGTTTGAAAAGTTTTCGTCTCCGATGACCCTAAGTTTGAACCAGATGCTTCAGAACACCCATGTTTCTTGGTATCAAATTCATCATAGACCAATCTGAACAGTTTGAAAAGTTTTTGTCACCGATCAGCCTAAGATTGAACCAGATGCTTCGGAACACCCATGTTTCTTGTTTTAAAATTCATCATAGAGCAATCTGAGTAGTTTATAAAGTTTTCGTCTCCGATCAGCCTAAGATTGAACCAGTTGCTTCAGAACACCCATGAATCCTATTACAGAATTTAACATATAGCAATCTGAGTAGTTTGAAAAGTTTTCGTCTCCGATCAGCATTAAATTTAACAAGGTGCTTCAGAACACCGATGTTTCTTGGTACCAAATTTAACATAGACCAATTTGAACAGTTTGAAAAGTTTTTGTCTCCGATCAGCCTGAGATTGAACCAGTTGCTTCAAAAGACCCATGTTTCTTAGTACAGATTTTATCACAGGGCAATCTGAACAGTTAAAAAAGTTTTCGTCTCCGATCAACCTTAGACTGAACCAGTTGCTTCAGAACACCCATGATTCCTATTACAGAATTTAACATATAGCAATCTGAGTAGTTTGAAAAGTTTTCGTCTCCGATGACCCTAAGTTTGAACCAGATGCTTCAGAACACCCATGTTTCTTGGTACCAAATTCATCATAGACCAATCTGAACAGTTTGAAAAGTTTTTGTCACCGATCAGCCTAAGATTGAACCAGATGCTTCAGAACACCCATGTTTCTAGGTACCAAATTCATCTTAGACCAATTTGAACAGTTTGAAAAGTTTTCGTCTCCGATCAGCCTTAGATTGAACCAGATGCTTCAGAACACCCATGTTTGTCGGTACCAAATTCATCATAGACCAATCTGAACAGTTTGAAAAGTTTCGTCTCCGATGACCCTAAGATTGAACCAGATGCTTCAAAACACCCATGTTTCTTGGTACCAAATTCATCATAGACCAATCTGAACGGTTTGAAAAGTTTTCGTCTCCGATCAGCCTAAGATTGAACCAGTTGCTTCAGAACATCCATGATTCCTATTACAGAAATCATCACAGAGCAATTTGAGCAGTTAAAAAAGGTTTTTGTCTCCGATCAGCCTGAGATTGAACCAGTTGCTTCAAAACACCCATGATTCCTATTACAGAATTTAACAAATAGCAATCTGAACAGTTTGAAAAGTTTTCGTCTCCGATCAGCCTAAGATTGAACCAGATGCTTCAGAACACCCATGATTCCTATTACAGAATTTAACATATAGCAATCTGAGTAGTTTGAAAAGTTTTTTTCTCCGATGACCCTAAGATTGAACCAGATGTTTCAGAACACCCATGTTTCTTGGTACCAAATTCATCATAGACCAATCTAAACAGTTTGAAAAGTTTTTGTCACCGATCAGCCTAAGATTGAACCAGATGCTTCAGAACACCCATGATTCCTATTACAGAAATCATCACAGAACAATTTGAGCAGTTAAAAAAGGTTTTTGTCTCCGATCAGCCTGAGATTGAACCAGTTGCTTCAAAACACCCATGATTCTTATTACAGAATTTAACATATAGCAATCTGAGTAGTTTGAAAAGTTTTTGTCTCCGATGACCCTAAGATTGAACCAGATGCTTCAGAACACCCATGTTTCTTGGTACCAAATTCATCTTAGACCAATCTGAACAGTTTGAAAAGTTTTCGTCTCCGATGACCCTAAGATTGAACCAGATGCTTCAGAACACCCATGTTTCTTGGTACCAAATTCATCATAGACCAATCTGAACAGTTTGAAAAGTTTTCGTTTCCGATGACCCTAAGATTGAACCAGATGCTTCAGAACACCCATGTTTCTTGGTACCAAATTCATCACAGAGCAATTTGAGCAGTTAAAAAAGTTTTTGTCACCGATCAGCCTAAGATTGAACCAGATGCTTCAGAACACCCATGTTTCTTGGTACCAAATTCATCTTAGACCAATCTGAACAGTTTGAAAAGTTTTCGTCTCCGATCAGCCTTAGATTGAACCAGATGCTTCAGAACACCCATGTTTGTTGGTACCAAACTCATCATAGACCAATCTGAACAGTTTGAAAAGTTTTCGTTTCCGATGACCCTAAGATTGAACCAGATGCTTCAGAACACCCATGTTTCTTGGTACCAAATTCATCACAACGCAATTTGAGCAGTTAAAAAAGGTTTTTGTCACCGATCAGCCTAAGATTGAACCAGATGCTTCAGAACACCCATGTTTCTAGGTACCAAATTCATCTTAGACCAATTTGAACAGTTTGAAAAGTTTTCGTTTCCGATGACCCTAAGATTGAACCAGATGCTTCAAAACACCCATGTTTCTTGGTACCAAATTCATCTTAGACCAATTTGAACAGTTTGAAAAGTTTTTGTCACCGATCAGCCTGAGATTGAACCAGATGCTTCAGAACACCCATGTTTCTAGGTACCAAATTCATCTTAGACCAATTTGAACAGTTTGAAAAGTTTTCGTCTCCGATCAGCCTTAGATTGAACCAGATGCTTCAGAACACCCATGTTTCTTGGTACCAAATTCATCACAAAGCAATTTAAGCAGTTAAAAAAGGTTTTTGTCACCGATCAGCCTAAGATTGAACCAGATGCTTCAGAACACCCATGTTTCTTGGTACCAAATTCATCTTAGACCAATCTGAACAGTTTGAAAAGTTTTTGTCACCGATCAGCCTTAGATTGAACCAGATGCTTCAGAACACCCATGTTTCTTGGTACCAAATTCATCATAGACCAATCTGAACAGTTTGAAAAGTTTTCGTCTCCGATCAGCCTTAGATTGACCAGATGCTTCAGAACACCCATGTTTCTTGGTACCAAATTCATCTTAGACCAATCTGAACAGTTTGAAAAGTTTTCGTCTCCGATCAGCCTTAGATTGAACCAGATGCTTCAGAACACCCATGTTTGTTGGTACCAAATTCATCATAGACCAATCTGAACAGTTTGAAAAGTTTTTGTCACCGATCAGCCTAAGATTGAACCAGATGCTTCAGAACACCCATGATTACTATTACAGAATTCAACAAATAGCAATCTGAGTAGTTTGAAAAGTTTTTGTCTCCGATGACCCTAAGATTGAACCAGATGCTTCAGAACACCCATGTTTCTTGGTACCAAATTCATCATAGACCAATCTGAACAGTTTGAAAAGTTTTCGTCTCCGATCAGCCTTAGATTGAACCAGATGCTTCAGAACACCCATGTTTCTTGGTACCAAATTCATCATAGACCAATCTGAACAGTTTGAAAAGTTTTCGTTTCCGATGACCCTAAGATTGAACCAGATGCTTCAGAACACCCATGTTTCTTGGTACCAAATTTATCACAGAGCAATTTGAGCAGTTAAAAAAGGTTTTTGTCACCGATCAGCCTAAGATTGAACCAGATGCTTCAGAACACCCATGTTTCTTGGTACCAAATTCATCTTAGACCAATCTGAACAGTTTGAAAAGTTTTCGTCTCCGATCAGCCTTAGATTGAACCAGATGCTTCAGAACACCCATGTTTGTTGGAACCAAATTCATCATAGACCAATCTGAACAGTTTGAAAAGTTTTTGTCACCGATCAGCCTGAGATTGAACCAGATGCTTCAGAACACCCATGTTTGTTGGTACCAAATTCATCATAGACCAATCTGAACAGTTTGAAAAGTTTTTGTCACCGATCAGCCTTAGATTGAACCAGATGCTTCAGAACACCCATGTTTCTTGGTACCAAATTCATCATAGACCAATCTGAACAGTTTGAAAAGTTTTCGTCTCCGATCAGCCTTAGATTGAACCAGATGCTTCAGAACACCCATGTTTCTTGGTACCAAATTCATCTTAGACCAATCTGAACAGTTTGAAAAGTTTTCGTCTCCGATCAGCCTTAGATTGAACCAGATGCTTCAGAACACCCGTGTTTGTTGGTACCAAATTCATCATAGACCAATCTGAACAGTTTGAAAAGTTTTTGTCACCGATCAGCCTAAGATTGAACCAGATGCTTCAGAACACCCATGATTACTATTACAGAATTCAACAAATAGCAATCTGAGTAGTTTGAAAAGTTTTTGTCTCCGATGACCCTAAGATTGAACCAGATGCTTCAGAACACCCATGTTTCTTGGTACCAAATTCATCATAGACCAATCTGAACAGTTTGAAAAGTTTTCGTCTCCGATCAGCCTTAGATTGAACCAGATGCTTCAGAACACCCATGTTTCTTGGTACCAAATTCATCATAGACCAATCTGAACAGTTTGAAAAGTTTTCGTTTCCGATGACCCTAAGATTGAACCAGATGCTTCAGAACACCCATGTTTCTTGGTACCAAATTTATCACAGAGCAATTTGAGCAGTTAAAAAAGGTTTTTGTCACCGATCAGCCTAAGATTGAACCAGATGCTTCAGAACACCCATGTTTCTTGGTACCAAATTCATCATAGACCAATCTGAACAGTTTGAAAAGTTTTTGTCACCGATTAGCCTAAGATTGAACCAGATGCTTCAGAACACCCATGTTTCTTTTTACCAAATTCATCTTAGACCAATCTGAACGGTTTGAAAAGTTTTCGTCTCCGATCAGCCAAAGATTGAACAAGATGCTTCAGAACACCCATGATTCCTATTACAGAATTTAACATATAGCAATCTGAGTAGTTTGAAAAGTTTTTGTCTCCGATGACCCTAAGATTGAACCAGATGTTTCAGAACACCCATGTTTCTTTGTACCAAATTCATCTTAGACCAATCTGAACAGTTTGAAAAGTTTTTGTCACCGATCAGCCTAAGATTGAACCAGATGATTCAGAACACCCATGATTCCTATTACAGAATTTAACAAATAGCAATCTGAGTAGTTTGAAAAGTTTTTGTCTCCGATGACCCTAAGATTGAACCAGATGCTTCAGAACACCCATGTTTCTTGGTACCAAATTCATCATAGACCAATCTGAACAGTTTGAAAAGTTTTCGTCTCCGATCAGCCTTAGATTGAACCAGATGCTTCAGAACACCCATGTTTCTTGGTACCAAATTCATCATACACCAATCTGAACAGTTTGAAAAGTTTTCGTTTCCGATGACCCTAAGATTGAACCAGATGCTTCAGAACACCCATGTTTCTTGGTACCAAATTTATCACAGAGCAATTTGAGCAGTTAAAAAAGGTTTTTGTCACCGATCAGCCTAAGATTGAACCAGATGCTTCAGAAAACCCATGTTTCTTGGTACCAAATTCATCTTAGACCAATCTGAACAGTTTGAAAAGTTTTCGTCTCCGATCAGCCTTAGATTGAACCAGATGCTTCAGAACACCCATGTTTGTTGGAAACAAATTCATCATAGACCAATCTGAACAGTTTGAAAAGTTTTCGTTTCCGATGACCCTAAGATTGAACCAGATGCTTCAAATCACCCATGTTTCTTGGTACCAAATTCATCACAAAGCAATTTGAGCAGTTAAAAAAGGTTTTTGTCACCGATCAGCCTAAGATTGAACCAGATGCTTCAGAACACCCATGTTTCTTGGTACCAAATTCATCATAGACCAATCTGAACAGTTTGAAAAGTTTTCGTCTCCGATCAGCCTTAGATTGAACCAGATGCTTCAGAACACCCATGTTTCTTGGTACCAAATTCATCATAGACCAATCTGAACAGTTTGAAAAGTTTTCGTCTCCGATCAGCCTTAGATTGAACCAGATGCTTCAGAACACCCATGTTTCTTGGTACCAAATTCATCACAGAGCAATTTGAGCAGTTAAAAAAGGTTTTTTTCACCGATCAGCCTAAGATTGAACCAGATGCTTCAGAACACCCATGTTTCTTGGTACCAAATTCATCTTAGTCCAATCTGAACAGTTTGAAAAGTTTTCGTCTCCGATCAGCCTTAGATTGAACCAGATGCTTCAGAACACCCATGTTTGTTGGTACCAAATTCATCATAGACCAATCTGAACAGTTTGAAAAGTTTTCGTTTCCGATGACCCTAAGATTGAACCAGATGCTTCAAACACCCATGTTTCTTGGTACCAAATTCATCACAAAGCAATTTGAGCAGTTAAAAAAGGTTTTTGTCACCGATCAGCCTAAGATTGAACCAGATGCTTCAGAACACCCATGTTTCTTTTTACCAAATTCATCTTAGACCAATCTGAACAGTTTGAAAAGTTTTTGTCACCGATCAGCCTTAGATTGAACCAGATGTTTTAGAACACCCATGTTTCTTGGTACCAAATTCATCATAGACCAATCTGAACAGTTTGAAAAGTTTTTGTCACCGATTAGCCTAAGATTGAACCAGATGCTTCAGAACACCCATGTTTGTTGGTACCAAATTCATCATAGACCAATCTGAACAGTTTGAAAAGGTTTTCGTTTCCGATGACCCTAAGATTGAACCAGATGCTTCAAAACACCCATGTTTCTTGGTACCAAATTCATCACAAAGCAATTTGAGCAGTTAAAAAAGGTTTTTGTCACCGATCAGCCTAAGATTGAACAAGATGCTTCAGAACACCCATGATTCCTATTACAGAATTTAACATATAGCAATCTGAGTAGTTTGAAAAGTTTTTGTCTCCGATGACCCTAAGATTGAACCAGATGCTTCAGAACACCCATGTTTCTTGGTACCAAATTCATCATAGACCAATCTGAACAGTTTGAAAAGTTTTCGTCTCCGATCAGCCTTAGATTGAGCCAGATGCTTCAGAACACCCATGTTTGTTGGTACCAAATTCATCATAGACCAATCTGAACAGTTTGAAAAGTTTTCGTTTCCGATGACCCTAAGATTGAACCAGATGCTTCAAAACACCCATGTTTCTTGGTACCAAATTCATCACAAAGCAATTTGAGCAGTTAAAAAAGGTTTTTGTCACCGATCAGCCTAAGATTGAACCAGATGCTTCAGAACACCCAATGTTTGTCGGTACCAAATTCATCTTAGACCAATCTGAACGGTTTGAAAAGTTTTCGTCTCCGATCAGCCTAAGATTGAACAAGATGCTTCAGAACACCCATGATTCCTATTACAGAATTTAACATATAGCAATCTGAGTAGTTTGAAAAGTTTTCGCCTCCGATCAGCCTTAGATTGAACCAGATGTTTCAGAACACCCATGTTTCTTGGTACAAAATTCATCATAGACCAATCTGAACAGTTTGAAAAGTTTTTGTCACCGATTAGCCTAAGATTGAACCAGATGCTTCAGAACACCCATGTTTCTTTTTACCAAATTCATCTTAGACCAATCTGAACGGTTTGAAAAGTTTTCGTCTCCGATCAGCCTAAGATTGAACCAGATGCTTCAGAACACCCATGTTTCTTGGTACCAAATTCATCTTAGACCAATCTGAACAGTTTGAAAAGTTTTCGTCTCCGATCAGCCTTAGATTGAACCAGATGCTTCAGAACACCCATGTTTGTTGGTACCAAATTCATCATAGACCAATCTGAACAGTTTGAAAAGTTTTCGTTTCCGATGACCCTAAGATTGAACCAGATGCTTCAAAACACCCATGTTTCTTGGTACCAAATTCATCACAAAGCAATTTGAGCAGTTAAAAAAGGTTTTTGTCACCGATCAGCCTAAGATTGAACCAGATGCTTCAGAACACCCATGTTTCTTGGTACCAAATTCATCTTAGACCAATCTGAACAGTTTGAAAAGTTTTTGTCACCGATCAGCCTGAGAATGAACCAGATGCTTCAGAACACCCATGTTTGTAGGTACCAAATTCATCATAGACCAATCTGAACAGTTTGAAAAGTTTTTGTCACCGATTAGCCTAAGATTGAACCAGATGCTTCAGAACACCCATGTTTCTTGGTACCAAATTCATCATAGACCAATCTGAACAGTTTGAAAAGTTTTCGTCTCCGATCAGCCTTAGATTGAACCAGATGCTTCAGAACACCCATGTTTCTTGGTACCAAATTCATCACAGAGCAATTTGAGCAGTTAAAAAAGGTTTTTGTCACCGATCAGCCTGAGATTGAACCAGATGCTTCAGAACACCCATGTTTCTTGGTACCAAATTCATCTTAGACCAATCTGAACAGTTTGAAAAGTTTTCGTCTCCGATCAGCCTTAGATTGAACCAGATGCTTCAGAACACCCATGTTTGTTGGTACCAAATTCATCATAGACCAATCTGAACAGTTTGAAAAGTTTTCGTTTCCGATGACCCTAAGATTGAACCAGATGCTTCAAAACACCCATGTTTCTTGGTACCAAATTCATCACAAAGCAATTTGAGCAGTTAAAAAAGGTTTTTGTCACCGATCAGCCTAAGATTGAACCAGATGCTTCAGAACACCCATGTTTCTTGGTACCAAATTCATCTTAGACCAATCTGAACAGTTTGAAAAGTTTTTGTCACCGATCAGCCTGAGATTGAACCAGATGCTTCAGAACACCCATGTTTCTTGGTACCAAATTCATCATAGACCAATCTGAACAGTTTGAAAAGTTTTTGTCACCGATCAGCCTTAGATTGAACCAGATGCTTCAGAACACCCATGTTTCTTGTTTTAAAATTCATCTTAGACCAATCTGAGTAGTTTATAAAGTTTTCGTCTCCGATCAGCCTAAGACTGAACCAGTTGCTTCAGAACACCCATGATTCCTATTACAGAATTTAACATATAGCAATCTGAGTAGTTTGAAAAGTTTTCGTCTCCGATGACTCTAAGTTTGAACCAGATGCTTCAGAACACCCATGTTTCTTGGTACCAAATTCATCATAGACCAATCTGTACAGTTTGAAAAGTTTTTGTCACCGATCAGCCTAAGATTGAACCAGATGCTTCAGAACACCTATGTTTCTAGGTACCAAATTCATCTTAGACCAATTTGAACAGTTTGAAAAGTTTTCGTCTCCGATCAGCCTTAGATTGAACCAGTTGCTTCAGAACACCCATGTTTGTTGGTACCAATTTCATCATAGACCAATCTGAACAGTTTGAAAAGTTTTCGTCTCCGATGACCCTAAGATTGAACCAGATGCTTCAAAACACCCATGTTTCTTCGTACCAAATTCATCATAGACCAATCTGAACAGTTTGAAAAGTTTTCGTTTCCGATGACCCTAAGATTGAACCAGATGCTTCAGAACACCCATGTTTCTTGGTACCAAATTCATCACAAAGCAATTTGAGCAGTTAAAAAAGGTTTTTGTCACCGATCAGCCTGAGATTGAACCAGATGCTTCAGAACACCCATGTTTCTTGGTACCAAATTCATCATAGACCAATCTGAACAGTTTGAAAAGTTTTTGTCACCGATCAGCCTAAGATTGAACCAGATGCTTCAGAACACCCATGATTCCTATTACAGAATTTAACATATAGCAATCTGAGTAGTTTGAAAAGTTTTTGTCTCCGATGACCCTAAGATTGAACCAGATGTTTCAGAACACCCATTTTTCTTGGTACCAAATTCATCATAGACCAATCTGAACAGTTTGAAAAGTTTTTGTCACCGATCAGCCTAAGATTGAACCAGATGCTTCAGAACACCCATGTTTCTTGTTTTAAAATTCATCTTAGACCAATCTGAGTAGTTTATAAAGTTTTCGTCTCCGATCAGCCTAAGATTGAACCAGTTGCTTCAGAACACCCATGAATCCTATTACAGAATTTAACATATAGCAATCTGAGTAGTTTGAAAAGTTTTCGTCTCCGATCAGCATTAGATTGAACCAGATGCTTCAGAACACCCATGTTTCTTGGTACCAAATTCATCATAGACCAATTTGAACAGTTTGAAAAGTTTTTGTCTCCGATCAGCCTGAGATTGAACCAGTTGCTTCAAAAGACCCATGTTTTTAAGTACAGATTTTATCACAGGGCAATCTTGAACAGTTAAAAAAGTTTTCGTCTCCGATCAACCTAAGACTGAACCAGTTGCTTCAGAACACCCATGATTCCTATTACAGAATTTAACATATAGCAATCTGAGTAGTTTGAAAAGTTTTCGTCTCCGATGACTCTAAGTTTGAACCAGATGCTTCAGAACACCCATGTTTCTTGGTACCAAATTCATCATAGACCAATCTGAACAGTTTGAAAGGTTTTTTTTACCGATCAGCCTAAGAATGAACCAGATGCTTCAGAACACCCATGTTTCTAGGTACCAAATTCATCATAGACCAATTTGAACAGTTTGAAAAGTTTTCGTCTACGATCAGCCTTAGATTGAACCAGATGCTTCAGAACACCCATGTTTGTTGGTACCAAATTCATCATAGACCAATCTGAACAGTTTGAAAAGTTTTCGTCTCCGATGACCCTAAGATTGAACCAGATGCTTCAAAACACCCATGTTTCTTGGTACCAAATTCATCATAGATCAATCTGAACGGTTTGAAAAGTTTTCGTCTCCGATCAGCCTAAGATTGAACCAGTTGCTTCAGAACATCCATGATTCCTATAACAGAAATCATCACAGAGCAATTTGAGCAGTTAAAAAAGGTTTTTGTCTCCGATCAGCCTGAGATTAAACCAGTTGCTTCAAAACACCCATGATTCCTATTACAGAATTTAACATATAGCAATCTGAGTAGTTTGAAAAGTTTTTGTCTCCGATGACCCTAAGATTGAACCAGATGCTTCAGAACACCCATGTTTCTTGGTACCAAATTCATCTTAGACCAATCTGAACAGTTTGAAAAGTTTTCGTCTCCGATGACCCTAAGATTGAACCAGATGCTTCAGAACACCCATGTTTGTTGGTACCAAATTCATCATATACCAATCTGAACGGTTTGAAAAGTTTTCGTCTCCGATCAGCCTAAGATTGAACCAGTTGCTTCAGAACATCCATGATTCCTATTACAGAAATCATCACAGAGCAATTTGAGCAGTTAAAAAAGGTTTTTGTCTCCGATCAGCCTGAGATTAAACCAGTTGCTTCAAAACACCCATGATTTCTATTACAGAATTTAACATATAGCAATCTGAGTAGTTTGAAAAGTTTTTGTCTCCGATGACCCTAAAATTGAACCAGATGCTTCAGAACACCCATGTTTCTTGGTACCAAATTCATCTTAGACCAATCTGAACAGTTTGAAAAGTTTTCGTCTCCGATGACCCTAAGATTGAACCAGATGCTTCAAAACACCCATGTTTCTTGGTACCAAATTCATCTTAGACCAATTTGAACAGTTTGAAAAGTTTTCGTCTCCGATCAGCCTTAGATTGAACCAATGCTTCAGAACACCCATGTTTGTTGGTACTAAATTCATCATAGACCAATCTGAACAGTTTGAAAAGTATTCGTCTCCGATGACCCTAAGATTGAACAAGATGCTTCAAAACACCCATGTTTCTTGGTACCAATTCATGATAGACCAATCTGAACAGTTTGAAAAGTTTTTGTCTCCGATCAGCCTAAGATTGAACCAGTTGCTTCAGAATACCCATGAATCCTATTACAGAATTTAACATATAGCAATCTGAGTAGTTTGAAAAGTTTTCGTCTCCGATGACCCTAAGATTGAACCAGATGCTTCAAAACACCCATGATTCCTATTACAGAATTAACATATAGCAATCTGAGTAGTTTGAAAAGTTTTTGTCTCCGATGACCCTAAGATTGAACCAGATGCTTCAGAACACCCATGTTTCTAGGTACCAAATTCATCTTAGACCAATTTGAACAGTTTGAAAAGTTTTCGTCTCCGATCAGCCTTAGATTGAACCAGTTGCTTCAGAACACCCATGTTTGTTGGTACCAATTTCATCATAGACCAATCTGAACAGTTTGAAAAGTTTTCGTCTCCGATGACCCTAAGATTGAACCAGATGCTTCAAAACACCCATGTTTCTTCGTACCAAATTCATCATAGACCAATCTGAACAGTTTGAAAAGTTTTCGTTTCCGATGACCCTAAGATTGAACCAGATGCTTCAGAACACCCATGTTTCTTGGTACCAAATTCATCACAAAGCAATTTGAGCAGTTAAAAAAGGTTTTTGTCACCGATCAGCCTGAGATTGAACCAGATGCTTCAGAACACCCATGTTTCTTGGTACCAAATTCATCATAGACCAATCTGAACAGTTTGAAAAGTTTTTGTCACCGATCAGCCTAAGATTGAACCAGATGCTTCAGAACACCCATGATTCCTATTACAGAATTTAACATATAGCAATCTGAGTAGTTTGAAAAGTTTTTGTCTCCGATGACCCTAAGATTGAACCAGATGTTTCAGAACACCCATTTTTCTTGGTACCAAATTCATCATAGACCAATCTGAACAGTTTGAAAAGTTTTTGTCACCGATCAGCCTAAGATTGAACCAGATGCTTCAGAACACCCATGTTTCTTGTTTTAAAATTCATCTTAGACCAATCTGAGTAGTTTATAAAGTTTTCGTCTCCGATCAGCCTAAGATTGAACCAGTTGCTTCAGAACACCCATGAATCCTATTACAGAATTTAACATATAGCAATCTGAGTAGTTTGAAAAGTTTTCGTCTCCGATCAGCATTAGATTGAACCAGATGCTTCAGAACACCCATGTTTCTTGGTACCAAATTCATCATAGACCAATTTGAACAGTTTGAAAAGTTTTTGTCTCCGATCAGCCTGAGATTGAACCAGTTGCTTCAAAAGACCCATGTTTTTAAGTACAGATTTTATCACAGGGCAATCTTGAACAGTTAAAAAAGTTTTCGTCTCCGATCAACCTAAGACTGAACCAGTTGCTTCAGAACACCCATGATTCCTATTACAGAATTTAACATATAGCAATCTGAGTAGTTTGAAAAGTTTTCGTCTCCGATGACTCTAAGTTTGAACCAGATGCTTCAGAACACCCATGTTTCTTGGTACCAAATTCATCATAGACCAATCTGAACAGTTTGAAAGGTTTTTTTTACCGATCAGCCTAAGAATGAACCAGATGCTTCAGAACACCCATGTTTCTAGGTACCAAATTCATCATAGACCAATTTGAACAGTTTGAAAAGTTTTCGTCTACGATCAGCCTTAGATTGAACCAGATGCTTCAGAACACCCATGTTTGTTGGTACCAAATTCATCATAGACCAATCTGAACAGTTTGAAAAGTTTTCGTCTCCGATGACCCTAAGATTGAACCAGATGCTTCAAAACACCCATGTTTCTTGGTACCAAATTCATCATAGATCAATCTGAACGGTTTGAAAAGTTTTCGTCTCCGATCAGCCTAAGATTGAACCAGTTGCTTCAGAACATCCATGATTCCTATAACAGAAATCATCACAGAGCAATTTGAGCAGTTAAAAAAGGTTTTTGTCTCCGATCAGCCTGAGATTAAACCAGTTGCTTCAAAACACCCATGATTCCTATTACAGAATTTAACATATAGCAATCTGAGTAGTTTGAAAAGTTTTTGTCTCCGATGACCCTAAGATTGAACCAGATGCTTCAGAACACCCATGTTTCTTGGTACCAAATTCATCTTAGACCAATCTGAACAGTTTGAAAAGTTTTCGTCTCCGATGACCCTAAGATTGAACCAGATGCTTCAGAACACCCATGTTTGTTGGTACCAAATTCATCATATACCAATCTGAACGGTTTGAAAAGTTTTCGTCTCCGATCAGCCTAAGATTGAACCAGTTGCTTCAGAACATCCATGATTCCTATTACAGAAATCATCACAGAGCAATTTGAGCAGTTAAAAAAGGTTTTTGTCTCCGATCAGCCTGAGATTAAACCAGTTGCTTCAAAACACCCATGATTTCTATTACAGAATTTAACATATAGCAATCTGAGTAGTTTGAAAAGTTTTTGTCTCCGATGACCCTAAAATTGAACCAGATGCTTCAGAACACCCATGTTTCTTGGTACCAAATTCATCTTAGACCAATCTGAACAGTTTGAAAAGTTTTCGTCTCCGATGACCCTAAGATTGAACCAGATGCTTCAAAACACCCATGTTTCTTGGTACCAAATTCATCTTAGACCAATTTGAACAGTTTGAAAAGTTTTCGTCTCCGATCAGCCTTAGATTGAACCAATGCTTCAGAACACCCATGTTTGTTGGTACTAAATTCATCATAGACCAATCTGAACAGTTTGAAAAGTATTCGTCTCCGATGACCCTAAGATTGAACAAGATGCTTCAAAACACCCATGTTTCTTGGTACCAATTCATGATAGACCAATCTGAACAGTTTGAAAAGTTTTTGTCTCCGATCAGCCTAAGATTGAACCAGTTGCTTCAGAATACCCATGAATCCTATTACAGAATTTAACATATAGCAATCTGAGTAGTTTGAAAAGTTTTCGTCTCCGATGACCCTAAGATTGAACCAGATGCTTCAAAACACCCATGATTCCTATTACAGAATTAACATATAGCAATCTGAGTAGTTTGAAAAGTTTTTGTCTCCGATGACCCTAAGATTGAACCAGATGCTTCAGAACACCCATGTTTCTTGGTACCAAATTCATCTTAGACCAATTTGAACAGTTTGAAAAGTTTTCGTCACCGATCAGCCTAAGATTGAACCAGATGCTTCAGAACACCCATGTTTCTTTTTACCAAATTCATCTTAGACCAATCTGAACAGTTTGAAAAGTTTTCGTCTCCGATGACCCTAAGATTGAACCAGATGCTTCAGAACACCCATGTTTCTTGGTACCAATTTTATCATAGACCAATCTGAACAGTTTGAAAAGTTTTTGTCACCGATTAGCCTAAGATTGAACCAGATGCTTCAGAACACCCATGATTCCTATTACAGAATTTAACATATAGCAATCTGAGTAGTTTGAAAAGTTTTTGTCTCCGATGACCCTAAGATTGAACCAGATGCTTCAGAACACCCATGTTTCTTGGTACCAAATTCATCTTAGACCAATTTGAACAGTTTGAAAAGTTTTCGTCTCCGATCAGCCTTAGATTGAACCAGATGCTTAAGAACACCCATGTTTCTTGGTACCAAATTCATCATAGACCAATCTGAACAGTTTGAAAAGTTTTTGTCACCGATCAGCCTAAGATTGAACCAGATGCTTCAGAACACCCATGATTCCTATTACAGAATTTAACAAATAGCAATCTGAGTAGTTTGAAAAGTTTTCGTCTCCGATGACCCTAAGTTTGAACCAGATGCTTCAGAACACCCATGTTTCTTGGTACCAAATTCATCATAGACCAATCTGAACAGTTTGAAAAGTTGTTGTCACCGATCAGCCTAAGATTGAACCAGATGCTTCAGAACACCCATGTTTCTTGTTTTAAAATTCATCATAGAGCAATCTGAGTAGTTTATAAAGTTTTCGTCTCCGATCAGCCTAAGATTGAACCAGTTGCTTCAGAACACCCATGAATCCTATTACAGAATCTAACATATAGCAATCTGAGTAGTTTGAAAAGTTTTTGTCTCCGATCAGCCTGAGATTGAACCAGTTGCTTCAAAAGACCCATGTTTCTTGGTACCAAATTCATCATAGACCAATCTGAACAGTTTGAAAAGTTTTTGTCACCGATCAGCCTAAGATTGAACCAGATGCTTCAGAACACCCATGTTTGTCGGTACCAAATTCATCATAGACCAATCTGAACAGTTTGAAAAGTTTTCGTCTCCGATGACCCTAAGATTGAACCAGATGCTTCAGAACACCCATGTTTGTTGGTACCAAATTTATCATAGACCAATCTGAACAGTTTGAAAAGTTTTCGTCTCCGATCAGCCTTAGATTGAACCAGATGTTTCAGAACACCCATGTTTCTTGGTACAAAATTCATCATAGACCAATCTGAACAGTTTGAAAAGTTTTTGTCACCGATTAGCCTAAGATTGAACCAGATGCTTCAGAACACCCATGTTTCTTTTTACCAAATTCATCTTAGACCAATCTGAACGGTTTGAAAAGTTTTCGTCTCCGATCAGCCTAAGATTGAACAAGATGCTTCAGAACACCCATGATTCCTATTACAGAATTTAACAAATAGCAATCTGAGTAGTTTGAAAAGTTTTTGTCTCCGATGACCCTAAGATTGAACCAGATGCTTCAGAACACCCATGTTTCTTGGTACCAAATTCATCATAGACCAATCTGAACAGTTTGAAAAGTTTTCGTCTCCGATCAGCCTTAGATTGAACCAGATGCTTCAGAACACCCATGTTTCTTCGTACCAAATTCATCATAGACCAATCTGAACAGTTTGAAAAGTTTTCGTTTCCGATGACCCTAAGATTGAACCAGTTGCTTCAGAACATCCATGATTCCTATTACAGAAATCATCACAGAGCAATTTGAGCAGTTAAAAAAGGTTTTTGTCTCCGATCAGCCTGAGATTGAACCAGTTGCTTCAAAACACCCATGATTCCTATTACAGAATTTAACATATAGCAATCTGAGTAGTTTGAAAAGTTTTTGTCTCCGATGACCCTAAGATCAAACCAGATGCTTCAGAACACCCATGTTTGTTGGTACCAAATTCATCATAGACCAATCTGAACAGTTTGAAAAGTTTTCGTTTCCGATGACCCTAAGATTGAACCAGATGCTTCAAAACACCCATGTTTCTTGGTACCAAATTCATCACAAAGCAATTTGAGCAGTTAAAAAAGGTTTTTGTCACCGATCAGCCTAAGATTGAACCAGATGCTTCAGAACACCCATGTTTCTTGGTACCAAATTCATCTTAGACCAATCTGAACAGTTTGAAAAGTTTTTGTCACCGATCAGCCTGAGATTGAACCAGATGCTTCAGAACACCCATGTTTCTTGGTACCAAATTCATCATAGACCAATCTGAACAGTTTGAAAAGTTTTTGTCACCGATCAGCCTTAGATTGAACCAGATGCTTCAGAACACCCATGTTTCTTGTTTTAAAATTCATCTTAGACCAATCTGAGTAGTTTATAAAGTTTTCGTCTCCGATCAGCCTAAGACTGAACCAGTTGCTTCAGAACACCCATGATTCCTATTACAGAATTTAACATATAGCAATCTGAGTAGTTTGAAAAGTTTTCGTCTCCGATGACTCTAAGTTTGAACCAGATGCTTCAGAACACCCATGTTTCTTGGTACCAAATTCATCATAGACCAATCTGTACAGTTTGAAAAGTTTTTGTCACCGATCAGCCTAAGATTGAACCAGATGCTTCAGAACACCTATGTTTCTAGGTACCAAATTCATCTTAGACCAATTTGAACAGTTTGAAAAGTTTTCGTCTCCGATCAGCCTTAGATTGAACCAGTTGCTTCAGAACACCCATGTTTGTTGGTACCAATTTCATCATAGACCAATCTGAACAGTTTGAAAAGTTTTCGTCTCCGATGACCCTAAGATTGAACCAGATGCTTCAAAACACCCATGTTTCTTCGTACCAAATTCATCATAGACCAATCTGAACAGTTTGAAAAGTTTTCGTTTCCGATGACCCTAAGATTGAACCAGATGCTTCAGAACACCCATGTTTCTTGGTACCAAATTCATCACAAAGCAATTTGAACAGTTAAAAAAGGTTTTTGTCACCGATCAGCCTGAGATTGAACCAGATGCTTCAGAACACCCATGTTTCTTGGTACCAAATTCATCATAGACCAATCTGAACAGTTTGAAAAGTTTTTGTCACCGATCAGCCTAAGATTGAACCAGATGCTTCAGAACACCCATGATTCCTATTACAGAATTTAACATATAGCAATCTGAGTAGTTTGAAAAGTTTTTGTCTCCGATGACCCTAAGATTGAACCAGATGTTTCAGAACACCCATTTTTCTTGGTACCAAATTCATCATAGACCAATCTGAACAGTTTGAAAAGTTTTTGTCACCGATCAGCCTAAGATTGAACCAGATGCTTCAGAACACCCATGTTTCTTGTTTTAAAATTCATCTTAGACCAATCTGAGTAGTTTATAAAGTTTTCGTCTCCGATCAGCCTAAGATTGAACCAGTTGCTTCAGAACACCCATGAATCCTATTACAGAATTTAACATATAGCAATCTGAGTAGTTTGAAAAGTTTTCGTCTCCGATCAGCATTAGATTGAACCAGATGCTTCAGAACACCCATGTTTCTTGGTACCAAATTCATCATAGACCAATTTGAACAGTTTGAAAAGTTTTTGTCTCCGATCAGCCTGAGATTGAACCAGTTGCTTCAAAAGACCCATGTTTTTAAGTACAGATTTTATCACAGGGCAATCTTGAACAGTTAAAAAAGTTTTCGTCTCCGATCAACCTAAGACTGAACCAGTTGCTTCAGAACACCCATGATTCCTATTACAGAATTTAACATATAGCAATCTGAGTAGTTTGAAAAGTTTTCGTCTCCGATGACTCTAAGTTTGAACCAGATGCTTCAGAACACCCATGTTTCTTGGTACCAAATTCATCATAGACCAATCTGAACAGTTTGAAAGGTTTTTTTTACCGATCAGCCTAAGAATGAACCAGATGCTTCAGAACACCCATGTTTCTAGGTACCAAATTCATCATAGACCAATTTGAACAGTTTGAAAAGTTTTCGTCTACGATCAGCCTTAGATTGAACCAGATGCTTCAGAACACCCATGTTTGTTGGTACCAAATTCATCATAGACCAATCTGAACAGTTTGAAAAGTTTTCGTCTCCGATGACCCTAAGATTGAACCAGATGCTTCAAAACACCCATGTTTCTTGGTACCAAATTCATCATAGATCAATCTGAACGGTTTGAAAAGTTTTCGTCTCCGATCAGCCTAAGATTGAACCAGTTGCTTCAGAACATCCATGATTCCTATAACAGAAATCATCACAGAGCAATTTGAGCAGTTAAAAAAGGTTTTTGTCTCCGATCAGCCTGAGATTAAACCAGTTGCTTCAAAACACCCATGATTCCTATTACAGAATTTAACATATAGCAATCTGAGTAGTTTGAAAAGTTTTTGTCTCCGATGACCCTAAGATTGAACCAGATGCTTCAGAACACCCATGTTTCTTGGTACCAAATTCATCTTAGACCAATCTGAACAGTTTGAAAAGTTTTCGTCTCCGATGACCCTAAGATTGAACCAGATGCTTCAGAACACCCATGTTTGTTGGTACCAAATTCATCATATACCAATCTGAACGGTTTGAAAAGTTTTCGTCTCCGATCAGCCTAAGATTGAACCAGTTGCTTCAGAACATCCATGATTCCTATTACAGAAATCATCACAGAGCAATTTGAGCAGTTAAAAAAGGTTTTTGTCTCCGATCAGCCTGAGATTAAACCAGTTGCTTCAAAACACCCATGATTTCTATTACAGAATTTAACATATAGCAATCTGAGTAGTTTGAAAAGTTTTTGTCTCCGATGACCCTAAAATTGAACCAGATGCTTCAGAACACCCATGTTTCTTGGTACCAAATTCATCTTAGACCAATCTGAACAGTTTGAAAAGTTTTCGTCTCCGATGACCCTAAGATTGAACCAGATGCTTCAAAACACCCATGTTTCTTGGTACCAAATTCATCTTAGACCAATTTGAACAGTTTGAAAAGTTTTCGTCTCCGATCAGCCTTAGATTGAACCAATGCTTCAGAACACCCATGTTTGTTGGTACTAAATTCATCATAGACCAATCTGAACAGTTTGAAAAGTATTCGTCTCCGATGACCCTAAGATTGAACAAGATGCTTCAAAACACCCATGTTTCTTGGTACCAATTCATGATAGACCAATCTGAACAGTTTGAAAAGTTTTTGTCTCCGATCAGCCTAAGATTGAACCAGTTGCTTCAGAATACCCATGAATCCTATTACAGAATTTAACATATAGCAATCTGAGTAGTTTGAAAAGTTTTCGTCTCCGATGACCCTAAGATTGAACCAGATGCTTCAGAACACCCATGTTTCTTGGTACCAAATTCATCTTAGACCAATTTGAACAGTTTGAAAAGTTTTCGTCACCGATCAGCCTAAGATTGAACCAGATGCTTCAGAACACCCATGTTTCTTTTTACCAAATTCATCTTAGACCAATCTGAACAGTTTGAAAAGTTTTCGTCTCCGATGACCCTAAGATTGAACCAGATGCTTCAGAACACCCATGTTTCTTGGTACCAATTTTATCATAGACCAATCTGAACAGTTTGAAAAGTTTTTGTCACCGATTAGCCTAAGATTGAACCAGATGCTTCAGAACACCCATGATTCCTATTACAGAATTTAACATATAGCAATCTGAGTAGTTTGAAAAGTTTTTGTCTCCGATGACCCTAAGATTGAACCAGATGCTTCAGAACACCCATGTTTCTTGGTACCAAATTCATCTTAGACCAATTTGAACAGTTTGAAAAGTTTTCGTCTCCGATCAGCCTTAGATTGAACCAGATGCTTAAGAACACCCATGTTTCTTGGTACCAAATTCATCATAGACCAATCTGAACAGTTTGAAAAGTTTTTGTCACCGATCAGCCTAAGATTGAACCAGATGCTTCAGAACACCCATGATTCCTATTACAGAATTTAACAAATAGCAATCTGAGTAGTTTGAAAAGTTTTCGTCTCCGATGACCCTAAGTTTGAACCAGATGCTTCAGAACACCCATGTTTCTTGGTACCAAATTCATCATAGACCAATCTGAACAGTTTGAAAAGTTGTTGTCACCGATCAGCCTAAGATTGAACCAGATGCTTCAGAACACCCATGTTTCTTGTTTTAAAATTCATCATAGAGCAATCTGAGTAGTTTATAAAGTTTTCGTCTCCGATCAGCCTAAGATTGAACCAGTTGCTTCAGAACACCCATGAATCCTATTACAGAATCTAACATATAGCAATCTGAGTAGTTTGAAAAGTTTTTGTCTCCGATCAGCCTGAGATTGAACCAGTTGCTTCAAAAGACCCATGTTTCTTGGTACCAAATTCATCATAGACCAATCTGAACAGTTTGAAAAGTTTTTGTCACCGATCAGCCTAAGATTGAACCAGATGCTTCAGAACACCCATGTTTGTCGGTACCAAATTCATCATAGACCAATCTGAACAGTTTGAAAAGTTTTCGTCTCCGATGACCCTAAGATTGAACCAGATGCTTCAGAACACCCATGTTTGTTGGTACCAAATTTATCATAGACCAATCTGAACAGTTTGAAAAGTTTTCGTCTCCGATCAGCCTTAGATTGAACCAGATGTTTCAGAACACCCATGTTTCTTGGTACAAAATTCATCATAGACCAATCTGAACAGTTTGAAAAGTTTTTGTCACCGATTAGCCTAAGATTGAACCAGATGCTTCAGAACACCCATGTTTCTTTTTACCAAATTCATCTTAGACCAATCTGAACGGTTTGAAAAGTTTTCGTCTCCGATCAGCCTAAGATTGAACAAGATGCTTCAGAACACCCATGATTCCTATTACAGAATTTAACAAATAGCAATCTGAGTAGTTTGAAAAGTTTTTGTCTCCGATGACCCTAAGATTGAACCAGATGCTTCAGAACACCCATGTTTCTTGGTACCAAATTCATCATAGACCAATCTGAACAGTTTGAAAAGTTTTCGTCTCCGATCAGCCTTAGATTGAACCAGATGCTTCAGAACACCCATGTTTCTTCGTACCAAATTCATCATAGACCAATCTGAACAGTTTGAAAAGTTTTCGTTTCCGATGACCCTAAGATTGAACCAGTTGCTTCAGAACATCCATGATTCCTATTACAGAAATCATCACAGAGCAATTTGAGCAGTTAAAAAAGGTTTTTGTCTCCGATCAGCCTGAGATTGAACCAGTTGCTTCAAAACACCCATGATTCCTATTACAGAATTTAACATATAGCAATCTGAGTAGTTTGAAAAGTTTTTGTCTCCGATGACCCTAAGATCAAACCAGATGCTTCAGAACACCCATGTTTCTTGGTACCAAATTCATCTTAGACCAATCTGAACAGTTTGAAAAGTTTTCGTCTCCGATGACACTAAGATTGAACAAGATGCTTCAAAACACCCATGTTTCTTGGTACCAATTCATGATAGACCAATCTGAACAGTTTGAAAAGTTTTTGTCTCCGATCAGCCTTAGATTGAACCAGTTGCTTCAGAACACCCATGAATCCTATTACAGAATTTAACATATAGCAATCTGAGTAGTTTGAAAAGTTTTCGTCTCCGATGACCCTAAGATTGAACCAGATGCTTCAAAACACCCATGATTCCTATTACAGAATTAACATATAGCAATCTGAGTAGTTTGAAAAGTTTTTGTCTCCGATGACCCTAAGATTGAACCAGATGCTTCAGAACACCCATGTTTCTTGGTACTAAATTCATCTTAGACCAATTTGAACAGTTTGAAAAGTTTTCGTCACCGATCAGCCTAAGATTGAACCAGATGCTTCAGAACACCCATGTTTCTTTTTACCAAATTCATCTTAGACCAATCTGAACAGTTTGAAAAGTTTTCGTCTCCGATGACCCTAAGATTGAACCAGATGCTTCAGAACACACATGTTTCTTGGTACCAAATTCATCATAGACCAATCTGAACAGTTTGAAAAGTTTTCGTTTCCGATGACCCTAAGATTGAACCAGATGCTTCAGAACACCCATGTTTCTCGGTACCAAATTCATCACAGAGCAATTTGAGCAGTTTAAAAAGGTTTTTGTCACCGATCAGCCTAAGATTGAACCAGATGCTTCAGAACACCTATGTTTCTTGGTACCAAATTCATCATAGACCAATCTGAACAGTTTGAAAAGTTTTCGTCTCCGATCAGCCTAAGATTGAACCAGTTGCTTCAGAACATCCATGATTCCTATTACAGAAATCATCACAGAGCAATTTGAGCAGTTTGAAAAGTTTTCGTCTCCGATCAGCCTTAGATTGAACCAGTTGCTTCAGAACACCCATGTTTGTTGGTACCAATTTCATCTTAGACCAATCTGAACAGTTTGAAAAGTTTTCGTCTCCGATGACCCTAAGATTGAACAAGATGCTTCAAAACACCCATGTTTCTTGGTACCAATTCATGATAGACCAATCTGAACAGTTTGAAAAGTTTTTGTCTCCGATGACACTAAGATTGAACAAGATGCTTCAAAACACCCATGATTCCTATTACAGAATTAACATATAGCAATCTGAGTAGTTTGAAAAGTTTTTGTCTCCGATGACCCTAAGATTGAACCAGTTGCTTCAGAACACCCATGAATCCTATTACAGAATTTAACATATAGCAATCTGAGTAGTTTGAAAAGTTTTCGTCTCCGATGACCCTAAGATTGAACCAGATGCTTCAAAACACCCATGATTCCTATTACAGAATTAACATATAGCAATCTGAGTAGTTTGAAAAGTTTTTGTCTCCGATGACCCTAAGATTGAACCAGATGCTTCAGAACACCCATGTTTCTTGGTACTAAATTCATCTTAGACCAATTTGAACAGTTTGAAAAGTTTTCGTCACCGATCAGCCTAAGATTGAACCAGATGCTTCAGAACACCCATGTTTCTTTTTACCAAATTCATCTTAGACCAATCTGAACAGTTTGAAAAGTTTTCGTCTCCGATGACCCTAAGATTGAACCAGATGCTTCAGAACACCCATGTTTCTTGGTACCAAATTCATCATAGACCAATCTGAACAGTTTGAAAAGTTTTTGTCACCGATCAGCCTAAGATTGAACCAGATGCTTCAGAACACCCATGATTCCTATTACAGAATTTAACATATAGTAATCTTAGTAGTTTGAAAAGTTTTTGTCTCTGATGACCCTAAGATTGAACCAGATGTTTCAGAACACCCATGTTTCTTGGTACCAAATTCATCATAGAGCAATTTGAACAGTTTGAAAAGTTTTTGTCTCCGATCAGCCTTAGATTGAACCAGTTGCTTCAGAACACCCATGTTTGTTGGTACCAATTTCATCTTAGACCAATCTGAACAGTTTGAAAAGTTTTCGTCTCCGATGACCCTAAGATTGAACAAGATGCTTCAAAACACCCATGTTTCTTGGTACCAATTCATGATAGACCAATCTGAACAGTTTGAAAAGTTTTTGTCTCCGATGACACTAAGATTGAACAAGATGCTTCAAAACACCCATGATTCCTATTACAGAATTAACATATAGCAATCTGAGTAGTTTGAAAAGTTTTTGTCTCCGATGACCCTAAGATTGAACCAGTTGCTTCAGAACACCCATGAATCCTATTACAGAATTTAACATATAGCAATCTGAGTAGTTTGAAAAGTTTTCGTCTCCGATGACCCTAAGATTGAACCAGATGCTTCAAAACACCCATGATTCCTATTACAGAATTAACATATAGCAATCTGAGTAGTTTGAAAAGTTTTTGTCTCCGATGACCCTAAGATTGAACCAGATGCTTCAGAACACCCATGTTTCTTGGTACTAAATTCATCTTAGACCAATTTGAACAGTTTGAAAAGTTTTCGTCACCGATCAGCCTAAGATTGAACCAGATGCTTCAGAACACCCATGTTTCTTTTTACCAAATTCATCTTAGACCAATCTGAACAGTTTGAAAAGTTTTCGTCTCCGATGACCCTAAGATTGAACCAGATGCTTCAGAACACCCATGTTTCTTGGTACCAAATTCATCATAGACCAATCTGAACAGTTTGAAAAGTTTTTGTCACCGATCAGCCTAAGATTGAACCAGATGCTTCAGAACACCCATGATTCCTATTACAGAATTTAACATATAGTAATCTTAGTAGTTTGAAAAGTTTTTGTCTCTGATGACCCTAAGATTGAACCAGATGTTTCAGAACACCCATGTTTCTTGGTACCAAATTCATCATAGAGCAATTTGAACAGTTTGAAAAGTTTTTGTCTCCGATCAGCCTTAGATTGAACCAGTTGCTTCAGAACACCCATGTTTGTTGGTACCAATTTCATCTTAGACCAATCTGAACAGTTTGAAAAGTTTTCGTCTCCGATGACCCTAAGATTGAACAAGATGCTTCAAAACACCCATGTTTCTTGGTACCAATTCATGATAGACCAATCTGAACAGTTTGAAAAGTTTTTGTCTCCGATGACACTAAGATTGAACAAGATGCTTCAAAACACCCATGATTCCTATTACAGAATTAACATATAGCAATCTGAGTAGTTTGAAAAGTTTTTGTCTCCGATGACCCTAAGATTGAACCAGTTGCTTCAGAACACCCATGAATCCTATTACAGAATTTAACATATAGCAATCTGAGTAGTTTGAAAAGTTTTTGTCTCCGATGACCATAAGATTGAACCAGATGCTTCAGAACACCCATGTTTCTTGGTACTAAATTCATCTTAGACCAATTTGAACAGTTTGAAAAGTTTTCGTCACCGATCAGCCTAAGATTGAACCAGATGCTTCAGAACACCCATGTTTCTTTTTACCAAATTCATCTTAGACCAATCTGAACAGTTTGAAAAGTTTTCGTCTCCGATGACCCTAAGATTGAACCAGATGCTTCAGAACATCCATGTTTCTTGGTACCAAATTCATCATTGACCAATCTGAACAGTTTGAAAAGTTTTTGTCACCGATCAGCCTAAGATTGAACCAGATGCTTCAGAACACCCATGATTCCTATTACAGAATTTAACATATAGTAATCTGAGTAGTTTGAAAAGTTTTTGTCTCCGATGACCCTAAGATTGAACCAGATGTTTCAGAACACCCATGTTTCTTGGTACCAAATTCATCATAGAGCAATTTGAACAGTTTGAAAAGTTTTTGTCACCGATCAGCCTAAGATTGAACCAGATGCTTCAGAACACCCATGTTTCTTGGTACCAAATTCATCATAGACCAATCTGAACAGTTTGAAAAGTTTTTGTCACCGATCAGCCTAAGATTGAACCAGATGCTTCAGAACACCCATGATTCCTATTACAGAATTTAACATATAGCAATCTGAGTAGTTTGAAAAGTTTTTGTCTCCGATGACCCTAAGATTGAACCAGATGTTTCAGAACACCCATGTTTCTTGGTACCAAATTCATCATAGACCAATCTGAACAGTTTGAAAAGTTTTTGTCACCGATCAGCCTAAGATTGAACCAGATGCTTCAGAACACCCATGATTCCTATTACAGAATTTAACAAATAGCAATCTGAGTAGTTTGAAAAGTTTTTGTCTCCGATGACCCAAAGATTGAACCAGATGCTTCAGAACACCCATGTGTCTTGGTACCAAATTCATCATAGACCAATCTGAACAGTTTGAAAAGTTTTCGTCTCCGATCAGCCTTAGATTGAACCAGATGCTTCAGAACACCCATGTTTCTTGGTACCAAATTCATCATAGACCAATCTGAACAGTTTGAAAAGTTTTCGTTTCCGATGACCCTAAGATTGAACCAGATGCTTCAGAACACCCATGTTTCTTGGTACCAAATTCATCACAGAGCAATTTGAGCAGTTAAAAAAGGTTTTTGTCACCGATCAGCCTAAGATTGAACCAGATGCTTCAGAACACCCATGTTTCTTGGTACCAAATTCATCTTAGACCAATCTGAACAGTTTGAAAAGTTTTCGTCTCCGATCAGCCTTAGATTGAACCAGATGCTTCAGAACACCCATGTTTGTTGGTACCAAATTCATCATAGACCAATCTGAACAGTTTGAAAAGTTTTCGTTTCCGATGACCCTAAGATTGAACCAGATGCTTCAGAACACCCATGTTTCTTGGTACCAAATTCATCACAACGCAATTTGAGCAGTTAAAAAAGGTTTTTGTCACCGATCAGCCTAAGATTGAACCAGATGCTTCAGAACACCCATGTTTCTAGGTACCAAATTCATCTTAGACCAATTTGAACAGTTTGAAAAGTTTTCGTTTCCGATGACCCTAAGATTGAACCAGATGCTTCAAAACACCCATGTTTCTTGGTACCAAATTCATCTTAGACCAATTTGAACAGTTTGAAAAGTTTTTGTCACCGATCAGCCTGAGATTGAACCAGATGCTTCAGAACACCCATGTTTCTAGGTACCAAATTCATCTTAGACCAATTTGAACAGTTTGAAAAGTTTTCGTCTCCGATCAGCCTTAGATTGAACCAGATGCTTCAGAACACCCATGTTTCTTGGTACCAAATTCATCACAAAGCAATTTGAGCAGTTAAAAAAGGTTTTTGTCACCGATCAGCCTAAGATTGAACCAGATGCTTCAGAACACCCATGTGTCTTGGTACCAAATTCATCTTAGACCAATCTGAACAGTTTGAAAAGTTTTTGTCACCGATCAGCCTTAGATTGAACCAGATGCTTCAGAACACCCATGTTTCTTGGTACCAAATTCATCATAGACCAATCTGAACAGTTTGAAAAGTTTTCGTCTCCGATCAGCCTTAGATTGAACCAGATGCTTCAGAACACCCATGTTTCTTGGTACCAAATTCATCTTAGACCAATCTGAACAGTTTGAAAAGTTTTCGTCTCCGATCAGCCTTAGATTGAACCAGATGCTTCAGATCACCCATGTTTGTTGGAACCAAATTCATCATAGACCAATCTGAACAGTTTGAAAAGTTTTTGTCACCGATCAGCCTGAGATTGAACCAGATGCTTCAGAACACCCATGTTTCTTGGTACCAAATTCATCATAGACCAATCTGAACAGTTTGAAAAGTTTTTGTCACCGATCAGCCTAAGATTGAACCAGATGCTTCAGAACACCCATGTTTCTAGGTACCAAATTCATCTTAGACCAATTTGAACAGTTTGAAAAGTTTTTGTCACCGATCAGCCTGAGATTGAACCAGATGCTTCAGAACACCCATGTTTCTAGGTACCAAATTCATCTTAGACCAATTTGAACAGTTTGAAAAGTTTTCGTCTCCGATCAGCCTTAGATTGAACCAGATGCTTCAGAACACCCATGTTTCTTGGTACCAAATTCATCACAAAGCAATTTGAGCAGTTAAAAAAGGTTTTTGTCACCGATCAGCCTAAGATTGAACCAGATGCTTCAGAACACCCATGTTTCTTGGTACCAAATTCATCTTAGACCAATCTGAACAGTTTGAAAAGTTTTTGTCACCGATCAGCCTTAGATTGAACCAGATGCTTCAGAACACCCATGTTTCTTGGTACCAAATTCATCATAGACCAATCTGAACAGTTTGAAAAGTTTTCGTCTCCGATCAGCCTTAGATTGAACCAGATGCTTCAGAACACCCATGTTTCTAGGTACCAAATTCATCTTAGACCAATTTGAACAGTTTGAAAAGTTTTTGTCACCGATCAGCCTGAGATTGAACCAGATGCTTCAGAACACCCATGTTTCTAGGTACCAAATTCATCTTAGACCAATTTGAACAGTTTGAAAAGTTTTCGTCTCCGATCAGCCTTAGATTGAACCAGATGCTTCAGAACACCCATGTTTCTTGGTACCAAATTCATCACAAAGCAATTTGAGCAGTTAAAAAAGGTTTTTGTCACCGATCAGCCTAAGATTGAACCAGATGCTTCAGAACACCCATGTTTCTTGGTACCAAATTCATCTTAGACCAATCTGAACAGTTTGAAAAGTTTTTGTCACCGATCAGCCTTAGATTGAACCAGATGCTTCAGAACACCCATGTTTCTTGGTACCAAATTCATCATAGACCAATCTGAACAGTTTGAAAAGTTTTCGTCTCCGATCAGCCTTAGATTGAACCAGATGCTTCAGAACACCCATGTTTCTTGGTACCAAATTCATCTTAGACCAATCTGAACAGTTTGAAAAGTTTTCGTCTCCGATCAGCCTTAGATTGAACCAGATGCTTCAGAACACCCATGTTTGTTGGTACCAAATTCATCATAGACCAATCTGAACAGTTTGAAAAGTTTTTGTCACCGATCAGCCTAAGATTGAACCAGATGCTTCAGAACACCCATGATTACTATTACAGAATTCAACAAATAGCAATCTGAGTAGTTTGAAAAGTTTTTGTCTCCGATGACCCTAAGATTGAACCAGATGCTTCAGAACACCCATGTTTCTTGGTACCAAATTCATCATAGACCAATCTGAACAGTTTGAAAAGTTTTCGTCTCCGATCAGCCTTAGATTGAACCAGATGCTTCAGAACACCCATGTTTCTTGGTACCAAATTCATCATAGGCCAATCTGAACAGTTTGAAAAGTTTTCGTTTCCGATGACCCTAAGATTGAACCAGATGCTTCAGAACACCCATGTTTCTTGGTACCAAATTTATCACAGAGCAATTTGAGCAGTTAAAAAAGGTTTTTGTCACCGATCAGCCTAAGATTGAACCAGATGCTTCAGAACACCCATGTTTCTTGGTACCAAATTCATCATAGACCAATCTGAACAGTTTGAAAAGTTTTTGTCACCGATTAGCCTAAGATTGAACCAGATGCTTCAGAACACCCATGTTTCTTTTTACCAAATTCATCTTAGACCAATCTGAACGGTTTGAAAAGTTTTCGTCTCCGATCAGCCTAAGATTGAACAAGATGCTTCAGAACACCCATGATTCCTATTACAGAATTTAACATATAGCAATCTTAGTAGTTTGAAAAGTTTTTGTCTCCGATGACCCTAAGATTGAACCAGATGTTTCAGAACACCCATGTTTCTTGGTACCAAATTCATCATAGACCAATCTGAACAGTTTGAAAAGTTTTTGTCACCGATCAGGCTAAGATTGAACCAGATGCTTCAGAACACCCATGATTCCTATTACAGAATTTAACAAATAGCAATCTGAGTAGTTTGAGAAGTTTTTGTCTCCGATGACCCTAAGATTGAACCAGATGCTTCAGAACACCCATGTTTCTTGGTACCAAATTCATCATAGACCAATCTGAACAGTTTGAAAAGTTTTCGTCTCCGATCAGCCTTAGATTGAAGCAGATGCTTCAGAACACCCATGTTTGTCGGAACCAAATTCATCATAGACCAATCTGAACAGTTTGAAAAGTTTTCGTTTCCGATGACCCTAAGATTGAACCAGATGCTTCAAAACACCCATGTTTCTTGGTACCAAATTCATCACAAAGCAATTTGAGCAGTTAAAAAAGGTTTTTGTCACCGATCAGCCTAAGATTGAACCAGATGCTTCAGAACACCCATGTTTCTTGGTACCAAATTCATCATAGACCAATCTGAACAGTTTGAAAAGATTTCGTCTCCGATCAGCCTTAGATTGAACCAGATGCTTCAGAACACCCATGTTTCTTGGTACCAAATTCATCATAGACCAATCTGAACAGTTTGAAAAGTTTTCGTCTCCGATCAGCCTTAGATTGAACCAGATGCTTCAGAACACCCATGTTTCTTGGTACCAAATTCATCACAGAGCAATTTGAGCAGTTAAAAAAGGTTTTTTTCACCGATCAGCCTAAGATTGAACCAGATGCTTCAGAACACCCATGTTTCTTGGTACCAAATTCATCTTAGACCAATCTGAACAGTTTGAAAAGTTTTCGTCTCCGATCAGCCTTAGATTGAACCAGATGCTTCAGAACACCCATGTTTGTTGGTACCAAATTCATCATAGACCAATCTGAACAGTTTGAAAAGTTTTCGTTTCCGATGACCCTAAGATTGAACCAGATGCTTCAAAACACCCATGTTTCTTGGTACCAAATTCATCACAAAGCAATTTGAGCAGTTAAAAAAGGTTTTTGTCACCGATCAGCCTAAGATTGAACCAGATGCTTCAGAACACCCATGTTTCTTTTTACCAAATTCATCTTAGACCAATCTGAACAGTTTGAAAAGTTTTTGTCACCGATCAGCCTTAGATTGAACCAGATGTTTCAGAACACCCATGTTTCTTGGTACCAAATTCATCATAGACCAATCTGAACAGTTTGAAAAGTTTTTGTCACCGATTAGCCTAAGATTGAACCAGATGCTTCAGAACACCCATGTTTCTTTTTACCAAATTCATCTTAGACCAATCTGAACGGTTTGAAAAGTTTTCGTCTCCGATCAGCCTAAGATTGAACAAGATGCTTCAGAACACCCATGATTCCTATTACAGAATTTAACATATAGCAATCTGAGTAGTTTGAAAACTTTTTGTCTCCGATGACCCAAGATTGAACCAGATGCTTCAGAACACCCATGTTTCTTGGTACCAAATTCATCATAGACCAATCTGAACAGTTTGAAAAGTTTTTGTCACCGATCAGCCTAAGATTGAACCAGATGCTTCAGAACACCCATGTTTCTAGCTACCAAATTCATCTTAGACCAATTTGAACAGTTTGAAAAGTTTTCGTCTCCGATGACCCTAAGATTGAACCAGATGCTTCAAAACACCCAAGTTTCTTCGTACCAAATTCATCATAGACCAATCTGAACAGTTTGAAAAGTTTTCGTTTCCGATGACCCTAAGATTGAACCAGATGCTTCAGAACACCCATGTTTCTTGGTACCAAATTCATCACAAAGCAATTTGAGCAGTTAAAAAAGGTTTTTGTCACCGATCAGCCTGAGATTGAACCAGATGCTTCAGAACACCCATGTTTCTTGGTACCAAATTCATCATAGACCAATCTGAACAGTTTGAAAAGTTTTTGTCTCCGATCAGCCTAAGATTGAACCAGATGCTTCAGAACACCCATGATTCCTATTACAGAATTTAACATATAGCAATCTGAGTAGTTTGAAAAGTTTTTGTCTCCGATGACCCTAAGATTGAACCAGATGTTTCAGAACACCCATTTTTCTTGGTACCAAATTCATCATAGACCAATCTGAACAGTTTGAAAAGTTTTTGTCACCGATCAGCCTAAGATTGAACCAGATGCTTCAGAACACCCATGTTTTTTGTTTTAAAATTCATCTTAGACCAATCTGAGTAGTTTATAAAGTTTTCGTCTCCGATCAGCCTAAGATTGAACCAGTTGCTTCAGAACACCCATGAATCCTATTACAGAATTTAACATATAGCAATCTGAGTAGTTTGAAAAGTTTTCGTCTCCGGTCAGCATTAGATTGAACCAGATGCTTCAGAACACCCATGTTTCTTGGTACCAAATTCATCATAGACCAATTTGAACAGTTTGAAAAGTTTTTATCTCCGATCAGCCTGAGATTGAACCAGTTGCTTCAAAAGACCCATGTTTTTAAGTACAGATTTTATCACAGGGCAATCTTGAACAGTTAAAAAAGTTTTCGTCTCCGATCAACCTAAGACTGAACCAGTTGCTTCAGAACACCCATGATTCCTATTACAGAATTTAACATATAGCAATCTGAGTAGTTTGAAAAGTTTTCGTCTCCGATGACTCTAAGTTTGAACCAGATGCTTCAGAACACCCATGTTTCTTGGTACCAATTTCATCATAGACCAATCTGAACAGTTTGAAAAGTTTTTGTCACCGATTAGCCTAAGATTGAACCAGATGCTTCAGAACACCCATGTTTCTTGGTACCAAATTCATCATAGACCAATCTGAACAGTTTGAAAAGTTTTTGTCACCGATCAGTTTAAGATTGAACCAGATGCTTCAGAACACCCATGTTTCTTGGTACCAAATTCATCATAGACCAATCTGAACAGTTTGAAAAGTTTTTGTCACCGATTAGCCTAAGATTGAACCAGATGCTTCAGAACACCCATGTTTCTTTTTACCAAATTCATCTTAGACCAATCTGAACGGTTTGAAAAGTTTTCGTCTCCGATCAGCCTAAGATTGAACAAGATGCTTCAGAACACCCATGATTCCTATTACAGAATTTAACATATAGCAATCTGAGTAGTTTGAAAAGTTTTTGTCTCCGATGACCCTAAGATTGAACCAGATGTTTCAGAACACCCATGTTTCTTGGTACCAAATTCATCATAGACCAATCTGAACAGTTTGAAAAGTTTTTGTCACCGATCAGGCTAAGATTGAACCAGATGCTTCAGAACACCCATGATTCCTATTACAGAATTTAACAAATAGCAATCTGAGTAGTTTGAGAAGTTTTTGTCTCCGATGACCCTAAGATTGAACCAGATGCTTCAGAACACCCATGTTTCTTGGTACCAAATTCATCATAGACCAATCTGAACAGTTTGAAAAGTTTTCGTCTCCGATCAGCCTTAGATTGAACCAGATGCTTCAGAACACCCATGTTTCTTGGTACCAAATTCATCATAGACCAATCTGAACAGTTTGAAAAGTTTTCGTTTCCGATGACCCTAAGATTGAACCAGATGCTTCAGAACACCCATGTTTCTTGGTACCAAATTTATCACAGAGCAATTTGAGCAGTTAAAAAAGGTTTTTGTCACCGATCAGCCTAAGATTGAACCAGATGCTTCAGAACACCCATGTTTCTTGGTACCAAATTCATCTTAGACCAATCTGAACAGTTTGAAAAGTTTTCGTCTCCGATCAGCCTTAGATTGAAGCAGATGCTTCAGAACACCCATGTTTGTTGGAACCAAATTCATCATAGACCAATCTGAACAGTTTGAAAAGTTTTCGTTTCCGATGACCCTAAGATTGAACCAGATGCTTCAAAACACCCAAGTTTCTTGGTACCAAATTCATCACAAAGCAATTTGAGCAGTTAAAAAAGGTTTTTGTCACCGATCAGCCTAAGATTGAACCAGATGCTTCAGAACACCCATGTTTCTTGGTACCAAATTCATCATAGACCAATCTGAACAGTTTGAAAAGTTTTCGTCTCCGATCAGCCTTAGATTGAACCAGATGCTTCAGAACACCCATGTTTCTTGGTACCAAATTCATCACAGAGCAATTTGAGCAGTTAAAAAAGGTTTTTTTCACCGATCAGCCTAAGATTGAACCAGATGCTTCAGAACACCCATGTTTCTTGGTACCAAATTCATCTTAGACCAATCTGAACAGTTTGAAAGGTTTTTGTCACCGATCAGCCTTAGATTGAACCAGATGTTTCAGAACACCCATGTTTCTTGGTACCAAATTCATCATAGACCAATCTGAACAGTTTGAAAAGTTTTTGTCACCGATTAGCCTAAGATTGAACCAGATGCTTCAGAACACCCATGTTTCTTTTTACCAAATTCATCTTAGACCAATCTGAACAGTTTGAAAAGTTTTCGTCTCCGATGACCCTAAGATTGAACCAGATGCTTCAGAACACCCATGTTTCTTGGTACCAATTTCATCATAGACCAATCTGAACAGTTTGAAAAGTTTTTGTCACCGATTAGCCTAAGATTGAACCAGATGCTTCAGAACACCCATGATTCCTATTACAGAATTTAACATATAGCAATCTGAATAGTTTGAAAAGTTTTTGTCTCCGATGACCCTAAGATTGAACCAGATGCTTCAGAACACCCATGTTTCTTGGTACCAAATTCATCTTAGACCAATTTGAACAGTTTCAAAAGTTTTCGTCTCCGATCAGCCTTAGATTGAACCAGATGCTTCAGAACACCCATGTTTCTTGGTACCAAATTCATCATAGACCAATCTGAACAGTTTGAAAAGTTTTCGTCTCCGATCAGCCTTAGATTGAACCAGATGCTTCAGAACACCCATGTTTCTTGGTACCAAATTCATCACAGAGCAATTTGAGCAGTTAAAAAAGGTTTTTTTCACCGATCAGCCTAAGATTGAACCAGATGCTTCAGAACACCCATGTTTCTTGGTACCAAATTCATCTTAGACCAATCTGAACAGTTTGAAAAGTTTTTGTCACCGATCAGCCTTAGATTGAACCAGATGTTTCAGAACACCCATGTTTCTTGGTACCAAATTCATCATAGACCATTCTGAACAGTTTGAAAAGTTTTTGTCACCGATTAGCCTAAGATTGAACCAGATGCTTCAGAACACCCATGTTTCTTTTTACCAAATTCATCTTAGACCAATCTGAACGGTTTGAAAAGTTTTCGTCTCCGATCAGCCTAAGATTGAACAAGATGCTTCAGAACACCCATGATTCCTATTACAGAATTTAACATATAGCAATCTGAGTAGTTTGAAAACTTTTTGTCTCCGATGACCCTAAGATTGAACCAGATGCTTCAGAACACCCATGTTTCTTGGTACCAAATTCATCATAGACCAATCTGAACAGTTTGAAAAGTTTTCGTCTCCGATCAGCCTTAGATTGAGCCAGATGCTTCAGAACACCCATGTTTGTTGGTACCAAATTCATCATAGACCAATCTGAACAGTTTGAAAAGTTTTCGTTTCCGATGACCCTAAGATTGAACCAGATGCTTCAAAACACCCATGTTTCTTGGTACCAAATTCATCACAAAGCAATTTGAGCAGTTAAAAAAGGTTTTTGTCACCGATCAGCCTAAGATTGAACCAGATGCTTCAGAACACCCAATGTTTGTCGGTACCAAATTCATCATAGACCAATCTGAACAGTTTGAAAAGTTTTTGTCACCGATTAGCCTAAGATTGAACCAGAATCTTCAGAACACCCATGTTTCTTTCTACCAAATTCATCTTAGACCAATCTGAACGGTTTGAAAAGTTTTCGTCTCCGATCAGCCTAAGATTGAACAAGATGCTTCAGAACACCCATGATTCCTAATACAGAATTTAACATATAGCAATCTGAACGGTTTGAAAAGTTTTCGTCTCCGATCAGCCTAAGATTGAACAAGATGCTTCAGAACACCCATGATTCCTATTACAGAATTTAACATATAGCAATCTGAGTAGTTTGAAAAGTTTTCGTCTCCGATCAGCCTAAGACTGAACCAGTTGCTTCAGAACACCCATGATTCCTATTACAGAATTTAACATATAGCAATCTGAGTATTTTGAAAAGTTTTCGTCTCCGATGACTCTAAGTTTGAACCAGATGCTTCAGAACACCCATGTTTCTTGGTACCAAATTCATCTTAGACCAATCTGAACAGTTTGAAAAGTTTTTGTCACCGATCAGCCTTAGATTGAACCAGATGCTTCAGAACACCCATGTTTCTTGGTACCAAATTCATCATAGACCAATCTGAACAGTTTGAAAAGTTTCGTCTCCGATCAGCCTTAGATTGAACCAGATGCTTCAGAACACCCATGTTTCTTGGTACCAAATTCATCTTAGACCAATCTGAACAGTTTGAAAAGTTTTCGTCTCCGATCAGCCTTAGATTGAACCAGATGCTTCAGAACACCCATGTTTGTTGGTACCAAATTCATCATAGACCAATCTGAACAGTTTGAAAAGTTTTTGTCACCGATCAGCCTAAGATTGAACCAGATGCTTCAGAACACCCATGATTACTATTACAGAATTCAACAAATAGCAATCTGAGTAGTTTGAAAAGTTTTTGTCTCCGATGACCCTAAGATTGAACCAGATGCTTCAGAACACCCATGTTTCTTGGTACCAAATTCATCATAGACCAATCTGAACAGTTTGAAAAGTTTTCGTCTCCGATCAGCCTTAGATTGAACCAGATGCTTCAGAACACCCATGTTTCTTGGTACCAAATTCATCATAGACCAATCTGAACAGTTTGAAAAGTTTTCGTTTCCGATGACCCTAAGATTGAACCAGATGCTTCAGAACACCCATGTTTCTTGGTACCAAATTTATCACAGAGCAATTTGAGCAGTTAAAAAAGGTTTTTGTCACCGATCAGCCTAAGATTGAACCAGATGCTTCAGAACACCCATGTTTCTTGGTACCAAATTCATCATAGACCAATCTGAACAGTTTGAAAAGTTTTTGTCACCGATTAGCCTAAGATTGAACCAGATGCTTCAGAACACCCATGTTTCTTTTTACCAAATTCATCTTAGACCAATCTGAACGGTTTGAAAAGTTTTCGTCTCCGATCAGCCTAAGATTGAACAAGATGCTTCAGAACACCCATGATTCCTATTACAGAATTTAACATATAGCAATCTGAGTAGTTTGAAAAGTTTTTGTCTCCGATGACCCTAAGATTGAACCAGATGTTTCAGAACACCCATGTTTCTTGGTACCAAATTCATCATAGACCAATCTGAACAGTTTGAAAAGTTTTTGTCACCGATCAGGCTAAGATTGAACCAGATGCTTCAGAACACCCATGATTCCTATTACAGAATTTAACAAATAGCAATCTGAGTAGTTTGAGAAGTTTTTGTCTCCGATGACCCTAAGATTGAACCAGATGCTTCAGAACACCCATGTTTCTTGGTACCAAATTCATCATAGACCAATCTGAACAGTTTGAAAAGTTTTCGTCTCCGATGACCCTAAGATTGAACCAGATGCTTCAGAACACCCATGTTTCTTGGTACCAAATTTATCACAGAGCAATTTGAGCAGTTAAAAAAGGTTTTTGTCACCGATCAGCCTAAGATTGAACCAGATGCTTCAGAACACCCATGTTTCTTGGTACCAAATTCATCTTAGACCAATCTGAACAGTTTGAAAAGTTTTCGTCTCCGATCAGCCTTAGATTGAAGCAGATGCTTCAGAACACCCATGTTTGTTGGAACCAAAATTCATCATAGACCAATCTGAACAGTTTGAAAAGTTTTCGTTTCCGATGACCCTAAGATTGAACCAGATGCTTCAAAACACCCATGTTTCTTGGTACCAAATTCATCACAAAGCAATTTGAGCAGTTAAAAAAGGTTTTTGTCACCGATCAGCCTAAGATTGAACCAGATGCTTCAGAACACCCATGTTTCTTGGTACCAAATTCATCATAGACCAATCTGAACAGTTTGAAAAGTTTTCGTCTCCGATCAGCCTTAGATTGAACCAGATGCTTCAGAACACCCATGTTTCTTGGTACCAAATTCATCATAGACCAATCTGAACAGTTTGAAAAGTTTTCGTCTCCGATCAGCCTTAGATTGAACCAGTTGCTTCAGAACACCCATGTTTCTTGGTACCAAATTCATCACAGAGCAATTTGAGCAGTTAAAAAAGGTTTTTTTTCACCGATTAGCCTAAGATTGAACCAGATGCTTCAGAACACCCATGTTTCTTGGTACCAAATTCATCTTAGACCAATCTGAACAGTTTGAAAAGTTTTTGTCACCGATCAGCCTTAGATTGAACCAGATGTTTCAGAACACCCATGTTTCTTGGTACCAAATTCATCATAGACCAATCTGAACAGTTTGAAAAGTTTTCGTCTCCGATCAGCCTAAGATTGAACAAGATGCTTCAGAACACCCATGATTCCTATTACAGAATTTAACATATAGCAATCTGAGTAGTTTGAAAACTTTTTGTCTCCGATGACCCTAAGATTGAACCAGATGCTTCAGAACACCCATGTTTCTTGGTACCAAATTCATCATAGACCAATCTGAACAGTTTGAAAAGTTTTTGTCACCGATTAGCCTAAGATTGAAGCAGATGCTTCAGAACACCCATGTTTGTTGGAACCAAATTCATCATAGACCAATCTGAACAGTTTGAAAAGTTTTCGTTTCCGATGACCCTAAGATTGAACCAGATGCTTCAAAACACCCATGTTTCTTGGTACCAAATTCATCACAAAGCAATTTGAGCAGTTAAAAAAGGTTTTTGTCACCGATCAGCCTAAGATTGAACCAGATGCTTCAGAACACCCATGTTTCTTGGTACCAAATTCATCATAGACCAATCTGAACAGTTTGAAAAGTTTTCGTCTCCGATCAGCCTTAGATTGAACCAGATGCTTCAGAACACCCATGTTTCTTGGTACCAAATTCATCATAGACCAATCTGAACAGTTTGAAAAGTTTTCGTCTCCGATCAGCCTTAGATTGAACCAGTTGCTTCAGAACACCCATGTTTCTTGGTACCAAATTCATCACAGAGCAATTTGAGCAGTTAAAAAAGGTTTTTTTCACCGATCAGCCTAAGATTGAACCAGATGCTTCAGAACACCCATGTTTCTTGGTACCAAATTCATCTTAGACCAATCTGAACAGTTTGAAAAGTTTTTGTCACCGATCAGCCTTAGATTGAACCAGATGTTTCAGAACACCCATGTTTCTTGGTACCAAATTCATCATAGACCAATCTGAACAGTTTGAAAAGTTTTCGTCTCCGATCAGCCTAAGATTGAACAAGATGCTTCAGAACACCCATGATTCCTATTACAGAATTTAACATATAGCAATCTGAGTAGTTTGAAAACTTTTTGTCTCCGATGACCCTAAGATTGAACCAGATGCTTCAGAACACCCATGTTTCTTGGTACCAAATTCATCATAGACCAATCTGAACAGTTTGAAAAGTTTTCGTCTCCGATCAGCCTTAGATTGAGCCAGATGCTTCAGAACACCCATGTTTGTTGGTACCAAATTCATCATAGACCAATCTGAACAGTTTGAAAAGTTTTCGTTTCCGATGACCCTAAGATTGAACCAGATGCTTCAAAACACCCATGTTTCTTGGTACCAAATTCATCACAAAGCAATTTGAGCAGTTAAAAAAGGTTTTTGTCACCGATCAGCCTAAGATTGAACCAGATGCTTAATAACACCCAATGTTTGTCGGTACCAAATTCATCATAGACCAATCTGAACAGTTTGAAAAGTTTTTGTCACCGATTAGCCTAAGATTGAACCAGAAGCTTCAGAACACCCATGTTTCTTTCTACCAAATTCATCTTAGACCAATCTGAACGGTTTGAAAAGTTTTTGTCACCGATTAGCCTAAGATTGAACCAGATGCTTCAGAACACCCATGATTCCTATTACAGAATTTAACATATAGCAATCTGAATAGTTTGAAAAGTTTTTGTCTCCGATGACCCTAAGATTGAACCAGATGCTTCAGAACACCCATGTTTCTTGGTACCAAATTCATCTTAGACCAATTTGAACAGTTTCAAAAGTTTTCGTCTCCGATCAGCCTTAGATTGAACCAGATGCTTCAGAACACCCATGTTTCTTTTTACCAAATTCATCTTAGACCAATCTGAACGGTTTGAAAAGTTTTCGTCTCCGATCAGCCTAAGATTGAACAAGATGCTACAGAACACCCATGATTCCTATTACAGAATTTAACATATAGCAATCTGAGTAGTTTGAAAACTTTTTGTCTCCGATGACCCTAAGATATAACCAGATGCTTCAGAACACCCATGTTTCTTGGTACCAAATTCATCATAGACCAATCTGAATAGTTTGAAAAGTTTTCGTCTCCGATCAGCCTTAGATTGAGCCAGATGCTTCAGAACACCCATGTTTGTTGGTACCAAATTCATCATAGACCAATCTGAACAGTTTGAAAAGTTTTCGTTTCCGATGACCCTAAGATTGAACCAGATGCTTCAAAACACCCATGTTTCTTGGTACCAAATTCATCACAAAGCAATTTGAGCAGTTAAAAAAGGTTTTTGTCACCGATCAGCCTAAGATTGAACCAGATGCTTCAGAACACCCAATGTTTGTCGGTACCAAATTCATCATAGACCAATCTGAACAGTTTGAAAAGTTTTTGTCACCGATTAGCCTAAGATTGAACCAGAATCTTCAGAACACCCATGTTTCTTTCTACCAAATTCATCTTAGACCAATCTGAACGGTTTGAAAAGTTTTCGTCTCCGATCAGCCTAAGATTGAACAAGATGCTTCAGAACACCCATGATTCCTAATACAGAATTTAACATATAGCAATCTGAGTAGTTTGAAAAGTTTTCGTCTCCGATCAGCCTAAGATTGAACAAGATGCTTCAGAACACCCATGATTCCTATTACAGAATTTAACATATAGCAATCTGAGTAGTTTGAAAAGTTTTCGTCTCCGATCAGCCTAAGACTGAACCAGTTGCTTCAGAACACCCATGATTCCTATTACAGAATTTAACATATAGCAATCTGAGTAGTTTGAAAAGTTTTCGTCTCCGATGACTCTAAGATTGAACCAGATGCTTCAGAACACCCATGTTTCTTGGTACCAAATTCATCTTAGACCAATCTGAACAGTTTGAAAAGTTTTTGTCACCGATCAGCCTTAGATTGAACCAGATGCTTCAGAACACCCATGTTTCTTGGTACCAAATTCATCATAGACCAATCTGAACAGTTTGAAAAGTTTTCGTCTCCGATCAGCCTTAGATTGAACCAGATGCTTCAGAACACCCATGTTTCTTGGTACCAAATTCATCTTAGACCAATCTAAACAGTTTGAAAAGTTTTCGTCTCCGATCAGCCTTAGATTGAACCAGATGCTTCAGAACACCCATGTTTGTTGGTACCAAATTCATCATAGACCAATCTGAACAGTTTGAAAAGTTTTTGTCACCGATCAGCCTAAGATTGAACCAGATGCTTCAGAACACCCATGTTTCTTGGTACCAAATTCAACAAATAGCAATCTGAGTAGTTTGAAAAGTTTTTGTCTCCGATGACCCTAAGATTGAACCAGATGCTTCAGAACACCCATGTTTCTTGGTACCAAATTCATCATAGACCAATCTGAACAGTTTGAAAAGTTTTCGTCTCCGATCAGCCTTAGATTGAACCAGATGCTTCAGAACACCCATGTTTCTTGGTACCAAATTCATCATAGACCAATCTGAACAGTTTGAAAAGTTTTCGTTTCCGATGACCCTAAGATTGAACCAGATGCTTCAGAACACCCATGTTTCTTGGTACCAAATTTATCACAGAGCAATTTGAGCAGTTAAAAAAGGTTTTTGTCACCGATCAGCCTAAGATTGAACCAGATGCTTCAGAACACCCATGTTTCTTGGTACCAAATTCATCATAGACCAATCTGAACAGTTTGAAAAGTTTTTGTCACCGATTAGCCTAAGATTGAACCAGATGCTTCAGAACACCCATGTTTCTTTTTACCAAATTCATCTTAGACCAATCTGAACGGTTTGAAAAGTTTTCGTCTCCGATCAGCCTAAGATTGAACAAGATGCTTCAGAACACCCATGATTCCTATTACAGAATTTAACATATAGCAATCTGAGTAGTTTGAAAAGTTTTTGTCTCCGATGACCCTAAGATTGAACCAGATGTTTCAGAACACCCATGTTTCTTGGTACCAAATTCATCATAGACCAATCTGAACAGTTTGAAAAGTTTTTGTCACCGATCAGGCTAAGATTGAACCAGATGCTTCAGAACACCCATGATTCCTATTACAGAATTTAACAAATAGCAATCTGAGTAGTTTGAGAAGTTTTTGTCTCCGATGACCCTAAGATTGAACCAGATGCTTCAGAACACCCATGTTTCTTGGTACCAAATTCATCATAGACCAATCTGAACAGTTTGAAAAGTTTTCGTCTCCGATCAGCCTTAGATTGAACCAGATGCTTCAGAACACCCATGTTTCTTGGTACCAAATTCATCATAGACCAATCTGAACAGTTTGAAAAGTTTTCGTTTCCGATGACCCTAAGATTGAACCAGATGCTTCAGAACACCCATGTTTCTTGGTACCAAATTTATCACAGAGCAATTTGAGCAGTTAAAAAAGGTTTTTGTCACCGATCAGTCTAAGATTGAACCAGATGCTTCAGAACACCCATGTTTCTTGGTACCAAATTCATCTTAGACCAATCTGAACAGTTTGAAAAGTTTTCGTCTCCGATCAGCCTTAGATTGAAGCAGATGCTTCAGAACACCCATGTTTGTTGGAACCAAATTCATCATAGACCAATCTGAACAGTTTGAAAAGTTTTCGTTTCCGATGACCCTAAGATTGAACCAGATGCTTCAAAACACCCATGTTTCTTGGTACCAAATTCATCACAAAGCAATTTGAGCAGTTAAAAAAGGTTTTTGTCACCGATCAGCCTAAGATTGAACCAGATGCTTCAGAACACCCATGTTTCTTGGTACCAAATTCATCATAGACCAATCTGAACAGTTTGAAAAGTTTTCGTCTCCGATCAGCCTTAGATTGAACCAGATGCTTCAGAACACCCATAATTCTTGGTACCAAATTCATCATAGACCAATCTGAACAGTTTGAAAAGTTTTCGTCTCCGATCAGCCTTAGATTGAACCAGTTGCTTCAGAACACCCATGTTTCTTGGTACCAAATTCATCACAGAGCAATTTGAGCAGTTAAAAAAGGTTTTTTTCACCGATCAGCCTAAGATTGAACCAGATGCTTCAGAACACCCATGTTTCTTGGTACCAAATTCATCATAGACCAATCTGAACGGTTTGAAAAGTTTTCGTCTCCGATCAGCCTAAGATTGAACAAGATGCTTCAGAACACTCATGATTCCTATTACAGAATTTAACATATAGCAATCTGAGTAGTTTGAAAACTTTTTGTCTCCGATGACCCTAAGATTGAATCAGATGCTTCAGAACACCCATGTTTCTTGGTACCAAATTCATCATAGACCAATCTGAACAGTTTGAAAAGTTTTCGTCTCCGATCAGCCTTAGATTGAGCCAGATGCTTCAGAACACCCATGTTTGTTGGTACCAAATTCATCATAGACCAATCTGAACAGTTTGAAAAGTTTTCGTTTCCGATGACCCTAAGATTGAACCAGATGCTTCAAAACACCCATGTTTCTTGGTACCAAATTCATCACAAAGCAATTTGAGCAGTTAGAAAAGGTTTTTGTCACCGATCAGCCTAAGATTGAACCAGATGCTTAATAACACCCAATGTTTGTCGGTACCAAATTCATCATAGACCAATCTGAACAGTTTGAAAAGTTTTTGTCACCGATTAGCCTAAGATTGAACCAGAAGCTTCAGAACACCCATGTTTCTTTCTACCAAATTCATCTTAGACCAATCTGAACGGTTTGAAAAGTTTTCGTCTCCGATCAGCCTAAGATTGAACAAGATGCTTCAGAACACCCATGATTCCTATTACAGAATTTAACATATAGCAATCTGAGTAGTTTGAAAAGTTTTCGTCTCCGATCAGCCTTAGATTGAACCAGATGTTTCAGAACACCCATGTTTCTTGGTACAAAATTCATCATAGACCAATCTGAACAGTTTGAAAAGTTTTTGTCACCGATTAGCCTTAGATTGAACCAGATGCTTCAGAACACCCATGTTTCTTGGTACCAAATTCATCATAGACCAATCTGAACAGTTTGAAAAGTTTTCGTCTCCGATCAGCCTTAGATTGAACCAGATGCTTCAGAACACCCATAATTCTTGGTACCAAATTCATCATAGACCAATCTGAACAGTTTGAAAAGTTTTCGTCTCCGATCAGCCTTAGATTGAACCAGTTGCTTCAGAACACCCATGTTTCTTGGTACCAAATTCATCACAGAGCAATTTGAGCAGTTAAAAAAGGTTTTTTTCACCGATCAGCCTAAGATTGAACCAGATGCTTCAGAACACCCATGTTTCTTGGTACCAAATTCATCATAGACCAATCTGAACAGTTTGAAAAGTTTTCGTCTCCGATCAGCCTAAGATTGAACAAGATGCTTCAGAACACTCATGATTCCTATTACAGAATTTAACATATAGCAATCTGAGTAGTTTGAAAACTTTTTGTCTCCGATGACCCTAAGATTGAATCAGATGCTTCAGAACACCCATGTTTCTTGGTACCAAATTCATCATAGACCAATCTGAACAGTTTGAAAAGTTTTCGTCTCCGATCAGCCTTAGATTGAGCCAGATGCTTCAGAACACCCATGTTTGTTGGTACCAAATTCATCATAGACCAATCTGAACAGTTTGAAAAGTTTTCGTTTCCGATGACCCTAAGATTGAACCAGATGCTTCAAAACACCCATGTTTCTTGGTACCAAATTCATCACAAAGCAATTTGAGCAGTTAGAAAAGGTTTTTGTCACCGATCAGCCTAAGATTGAACCAGATGCTTAATAACACCCAATGTTTGTCGGTACCAAATTCATCATAGACCAATCTGAACAGTTTGAAAAGTTTTTGTCACCGATTAGCCTAAGATTGAACCAGAAGCTTCAGAACACCCATGTTTCTTTCTACCAAATTCATCTTAGACCAATCTGAACGGTTTGAAAAGTTTTCGTCTCCGATCAGCCTAAGATTGAACAAGATGCTTCAGAACACCCATGATTCCTATTACAGAATTTAACATATAGCAATCTGAGTAGTTTGAAAAGTTTTCGTCTCCGATCAGCCTTAGATTGAACCAGATGTTTCAGAACACCCATGTTTCTTGGTACAAAATTCATCATAGACCAATCTGAACAGTTTGAAAAGTTTTTGTCACCGATTAGCCTAAGATTGAACCAGATGCTTCAGAACACCCATGTTTCTTGGTACCAAATTCATCTTAGACCAATCTGAACAGTTTGAAAAGTTTTTGTCACCGATCAGCCTTAGATTGAACCAGATGTTTCAGAACACCCATGTTTCTTGGTACCAAATTCATCATAGACCAATCTGAACAGTTTGAAAAGTTTTTGTCACCGATTAGCCTAAGATTGAACCAGATGCTTCAGAACACCCATGTTTCTTTTTACCAAATTCATCTTAGACCAATCTGAACGGTTTGAAAAGTTTTCGTCTCCGATCAGCCTAAGATTGAACAAGATGCTTCAGAACACCCATGATTCCTATTACAGAATTTAACATATAGCAATCTGAGTAGTTTGAAAACTTTTTGTCTCCGATGACCCTAAGATTGAACCAGATGCTTCAGAACACCCATGTTTCTTGGTACCAAATTCATCATAGACCAATCTGAACAGTTTGAAAAGTTTTTGTCACCGATCAGGCTAAGATTGAACCAGATGCTTCAGAACACCCATGATTCCTATTACAGAATTTAACAAATAGCAATCTGAGTAGTTTGAGAAGTTTTTGTCTCCGATGACCCTAAGATTGAACCAGATGCTTCAGAACACCCATGTTTCTTGGTACCAAATTCATCATAGACCAATCTGAACAGTTTGAAAAGTTTTCGTCTCCGATCAGCCTTAGATTGAACCAGATGCTTCAGAACACCCATGTTTCTTGGTACCAAATTCATCATAGACCAATCTGAACAGTTTGAAAAGTTTTCGTTTCCGATGACCCTAAGATTGAACCAGATGCTTCAGAACACCCATGTTTCTTGGTACCAAATTTATCACAGAGCAATTTGAGCAGTTAAAAAAGGTTTTTGTCACCGATCAGTCTAAGATTGAACCAGATGCTTCAGAACACCCATGTTTCTTGGTACCAAATTCATCTTAGACCAATCTGAACAGTTTGAAAAGTTTTCGTCTCCGATCAGCCTTAGATTGAAGCAGATGCTTCAGAACACCCATGTTTGTTGGAACCAAATTCATCATAGACCAATCTGAACAGTTTGAAAAGTTTTCGTTTCCGATGACCCTAAGATTGAACCAGATGCTTCAAAACACCCATGTTTCTTGGTACCAAATTCATCACAAAGCAATTTGAGCAGTTAAAAAAGGTTTTTGTCACCGATCAGCCTAAGATTGAACCAGATGCTTCAGAACACCCATGTTTCTTGGTACCAAATTCATCATAGACCAATCTGAACAGTTTGAAAAGTTTTCGTCTCCGATCAGCCTTAGATTGAACCAGATGCTTCAGAACACCCATAATTCTTGGTACCAAATTCATCATAGACCAATCTGAACAGTTTGAAAAGTTTTCGTCTCCGATCAGCCTTAGATTGAACCAGTTGCTTCAGAACACCCATGTTTCTTGGTACCAAATTCATCACAGAGCAATTTGAGCAGTTAAAAAAGGTTTTTTTCACCGATCAGCCTAAGATTGAACCAGATGCTTCAGAACACCCATGTTTCTTGGTACCAAATTCATCATAGACCAATCTGAACAGTTTGAAAAGTTTTCGTCTCCGATCAGCCTAAGATTGAACAAGATGCTTCAGAACACTCATGATTCCTATTACAGAATTTAACATATAGCAATCTGAGTAGTTTGAAAACTTTTTGTCTCCGATGACCCTAAGATTGAATCAGATGCTTCAGAACACCCATGTTTCTTGGTACCAAATTCATCATAGACCAATCTGAACAGTTTGAAAAGTTTTCGTCTCCGATCAGCCTTAGATTGAGCCAGTTGCTTCAGAACACCCATGTTTGTTGGTACCAAATTCATCATAGACCAATCTGAACAGTTTGAAAAGTTTTCGTTTCCGATGACCCTAAGATTGAACCAGATGCTTCAAAACACCCATGTTTCTTGGTACCAAATTCATCACAAAGCAATTTGAGCAGTTAGAAAAGGTTTTTGTCACCGATCAGCCTAAGATTGAACCAGATGCTTAATAACACCCAATGTTTGTCGGTACCAAATTCATCATAGACCAATCTGAACAGTTTGAAAAGTTTTTGTCACCGATTAGCCTAAGATTGAACCAGAAGCTTCAGAACACCCATGTTTCTTTCTACCAAATTCATCTTAGACCAATCTGAACGGTTTGAAAAGTTTTCGTCTCCGATCAGCCTAAGATTGAACAAGATGCTTCAGAACACCCATGATTCCTATTACAGAATTTAACATATAGCAATCTGAGTAGTTTGAAAAGTTTTCGTCTCCGATCAGCCTTAGATTGAACCAGATGTTTCAGAACACCCATGTTTCTTGGTACAAAATTCATCATAGACCAATCTGAACAGTTTGAAAAGTTTTTGTCACCGATTAGCCTTAGATTGAACCAGATGCTTCAGAACACCCATGTTTCTTGGTACCAAATTCATCATAGACCAATCTGAACAGTTTGAAAAGTTTTCGTCTCCGATCAGCCTTAGATTGAACCAGATGCTTCAGAACACCCATAATTCTTGGTACCAAATTCATCATAGACCAATCTGAACAGTTTGAAAAGTTTTCGTCTCCGATCAGCCTTAGATTGAACCAGTTGCTTCAGAACACCCATGTTTCTTGGTACCAAATTCATCACAGAGCAATTTGAGCAGTTAAAAAAGGTTTTTTTCACCGATCAGCCTAAGATTGAACCAGATGCTTCAGAACACCCATGTTTCTTGGTACCAAATTCATCATAGACCAATCTGAACAGTTTGAAAAGTTTTCGTCTCCGATCAGCCTAAGATTGAACAAGATGCTTCAGAACACTCATGATTCCTATTACAGAATTTAACATATAGCAATCTGAGTAGTTTGAAAACTTTTTGTCTCCGATGACCCTAAGATTGAATCAGATGCTTCAGAACACCCATGTTTCTTGGTACCAAATTCATCATAGACCAATCTGAACAGTTTGAAAAGTTTTCGTCTCCGATCAGCCTTAGATTGAGCCAGATGCTTCAGAACACCCATGTTTGTTGGTACCAAATTCATCATAGACCAATCTGAACAGTTTGAAAAGTTTTCGTTTCCGATGACCCTAAGATTGAACCAGATGCTTCAAAACACCCATGTTTCTTGGTACCAAATTCATCACAAAGCAATTTGAGCAGTTAGAAAAGGTTTTTGTCACCGATCAGCCTAAGATTGAACCAGATGCTTAATAACACCCAATGTTTGTCGGTACCAAATTCATCATAGACCAATCTGAACAGTTTGAAAAGTTTTTGTCACCGATTAGCCTAAGATTGAACCAGAAGCTTCAGAACACCCATGTTTCTTTCTACCAAATTCATCTTAGACCAATCTGAACGGTTTGAAAAGTTTTCGTCTCCGATCAGCCTAAGATTGAACAAGATGCTTCAGAACACCCATGATTCCTATTACAGAATTTAACATATAGCAATCTGAGTAGTTTGAAAAGTTTTCGTCTCCGATCAGCCTTAGATTGAACCAGATGTTTCAGAACACCCATGTTTCTTGGTACAAAATTCATCATAGACCAATCTGAACAGTTTGAAAAGTTTTTGTCACCGATTAGCCTAAGATTGAACCAGATGCTTCAGAACACCCATGTTTCTTGGTACCAAATTCATCTTAGACCAATCTGAACAGTTTGAAAAGTTTTTGTCACCGATCAGCCTTAGATTGAACCAGATGTTTCAGAACACCCATGTTTCTTGGTACCAAATTCATCATAGACCAATCTGAACAGTTTGAAAAGTTTTTGTCACCGATTAGCCTAAGATTGAACCAGATGCTTCAGAACACCCATGTTTCTTTTTACCAAATTCATCTTAGACCAATCTGAACGGTTTGAAAAGTTTTCGTCTCCGATCAGCCTAAGATTGAACAAGATGCTTCAGAACACCCATGATTCCTATTACAGAATTTAACATATAGCAATCTGAGTAGTTTGAAAACTTTTTGTCTCCGATGACCCTAAGATTGAACCAGATGCTTCAGAACACCCATGTTTCTTGGTACCAAATTCATCATAGACCAATCTGAACAGTTTGAAAAGTTTTTGTCACCGATCAGGCTAAGATTGAACCAGATGCTTCAGAACACCCATGATTCCTATTACAGAATTTAACAAATAGCAATCTGAGTAGTTTGAGAAGTTTTTGTCTCCGATGACCCTAAGATTGAACCAGATGCTTCAGAACACCCATGTTTCTTGGTACCAAATTCATCATAGACCAATCTGAACAGTTTGAAAAGTTTTCGTCTCCGATCAGCCTTAGATTGAACCAGATGCTTCAGAACACCCATGTTTCTTGGTACCAAATTCATCATAGACCAATCTGAACAGTTTGAAAAGTTTTCGTTTCCGATGACCCTAAGATTGAACCAGATGCTTCAGAACACCCATGTTTCTTGGTACCAAATTTATCAAAGAGCAATTTGAGCAGTTAAAAAAGGTTTTTGTCACCGATCAGTCTAAGATTGAACCAGATGCTTCAGAACACCCATGTTTCTTGGTACCAAATTCATCTTAGACCAATCTGAACAGTTTGAAAAGTTTTCGTCTCCGATCAGCCTTAGATTGAAGCAGATGCTTCAGAACACCCATGTTTGTTGGAACCAAATTCATCATAGACCAATCTGAACAGTTTGAAAAGTTTTCGTTTCCGATGACCCTAAGATTGAACCAGATGCTTCAAAACACCCATGTTTCTTGGTACCAAATTCATCACAAAGCAATTTGAGCAGTTAAAAAAGGTTTTTGTCACCGATCAGCCTAAGATTGAACCAGATGCTTCAGAACACCCATGTTTCTTGGTACCAAATTCATCATAGACCAATCTGAACAGTTTGAAAAGTTTTCGTCTCCGATCAGCCTTAGATTGAACCAGATGCTTCAGAACACCCATAATTCTTGGTACCAAATTCATCATAGACCAATCTGAACAGTTTGAAAAGTTTTCGTCTCCGATCAGCCTTAGATTGAACCAGTTGCTTCAGAACACCCATGTTTCTTGGTACCAAATTCATCACAGAGCAATTTGAGCAGTTAAAAAAGGTTTTTTTCACCGATCAGCCTAAGATTGAACCAGATGCTTCAGAACACCCATGTTTCTTGGTACCAAATTCATCATAGACCAATCTGAACAGTTTGAAAAGTTTTCGTCTCCGATCAGCCTAAGATTGAACAAGATGCTTCAGAACAAACATGATTCCTATTACAGAATTTAACATATAGCAATCTGAGTAGTTTGAAAACTTTTTGTCTCCGATGACCCTAAGATTGAATCAGATGCTTCAGAACACCCATGTTTCTTGGTACCAAATTCATCATAGACCAATCTGAACAGTTTGAAAAGTTTTCGTCTCCGATCAGCCTTAGATTGAGCCAGTTGCTTCAGAACACCCATGTTTGTTGGTACCAAATTCATCATAGACCAATCTGAACAGTTTGAAAAGTTTTCGTTTCCGATGACCCTAAGATTGAACCAGATGCTTCAAAACACCCATGTTTCTTGGTACCAAATTCATCACAAAGCAATTTGAGCAGTTAGAAAAGGTTTTTGTCACCGATCAGCCTAAGATTGAACCAGATGCTTAATAACACCCAATGTTTGTCGGTACCAAATTCATCATAGACCAATCTGAACAGTTTGAAAAGTTTTTGTCACCGATTAGCCTAAGATTGAACCAGAAGCTTCAGAACACCCATGTTTCTTTCTACCAAATTCATCTTAGACCAATCTGAACGGTTTGAAAAGTTTTCGTCTCCGATCAGCCTAAGATTGAACAAGATGCTTCAGAACACCCATGATTCCTATTACAGAATTTAACATATAGCAATCTGAGTAGTTTGAAAAGTTTTCGTCTCCGATCAGCCTTAGATTGAACCAGATGTTTCAGAACACCCATGTTTCTTGGTACAAAATTCATCATAGACCAATCTGAACAGTTTGAAAAGTTTTTGTCACCGATTAGCCTTAGATTGAACCAGATGCTTCAGAACACCCATGTTTCTTGGTACCAAATTCATCATAGACCAATCTGAACAGTTTGAAAAGTTTTCGTCTCCGATCAGCCTTAGATTGAACCAGATGCTTCAGAACACCCATAATTCTTGGTACCAAATTCATCATAGACCAATCTGAACAGTTTGAAAAGTTTTCGTCTCCGATCAGCCTTAGATTGAACCAGTTGCTTCAGAACACCCATGTTTCTTGGTACCAAATTCATCACAGAGCAATTTGAGCAGTTAAAAAAGGTTTTTTTCACCGATCAGCCTAAGATTGAACCAGATGCTTCAGAACACCCATGTTTCTTGGTACCAAATTCATCATAGACCAATCTGAACAGTTTGAAAAGTTTTCGTCTCCGATCAGCCTAAGATTGAACAAGATGCTTCAGAACACTCATGATTCCTATTACAGAATTTAACATATAGCAATCTGAGTAGTTTGAAAACTTTTTGTCTCCGATGACCCTAAGATTGAATCAGATGCTTCAGAACACCCATGTTTCTTGGTACCAAATTCATCATAGACCAATCTGAACAGTTTGAAAAGTTTTCGTCTCCGATCAGCCTTAGATTGAGCCAGATGCTTCAGAACACCCATGTTTGTTGGTACCAAATTCATCATAGACCAATCTGAACAGTTTGAAAAGTTTTCGTTTCCGATGACCCTAAGATTGAACCAGATGCTTCAAAACACCCATGTTTCTTGGTACCAAATTCATCACAAAGCAATTTGAGCAGTTAGAAAAGGTTTTTGTCACCGATCAGCCTAAGATTGAACCAGATGCTTAATAACACCCAATGTTTGTCGGTACCAAATTCATCATAGACCAATCTGAACAGTTTGAAAAGTTTTTGTCACCGATTAGCCTAAGATTGAACCAGAAGCTTCAGAACACCCATGTTTCTTTCTACCAAATTCATCTTAGACCAATCTGAACGGTTTGAAAAGTTTTCGTCTCCGATCAGCCTAAGATTGAACAAGATGCTTCAGAACACCCATGATTCCTATTACAGAATTTAACATATAGCAATCTGAGTAGTTTGAAAAGTTTTCGTCTCCGATCAGCCTTAGATTGAACCAGATGTTTCAGAACACCCATGTTTCTTGGTACAAAATTCATCATAGACCAATCTGAACAGTTTGAAAAGTTTTTGTCACCGATTAGCCTAAGATTGAACCAGATGCTTCAGAACACCCATGTTTCTTGGTACCAAATTCATCTTAGACCAATCTGAACAGTTTGAAAAGTTTTTGTCACCGATCAGCCTTAGATTGAACCAGATGTTTCAGAACACCCATGTTTCTTGGTACCAAATTCATCATAGACCAATCTGAACAGTTTGAAAAGTTTTTGTCACCGATTAGCCTAAGATTGAACCAGATGCTTCAGAACACCCATGTTTCTTTTTACCAAATTCATCTTAGACCAATCTGAACGGTTTGAAAAGTTTTCGTCTCCGATCAGCCTAAGATTGAACAAGATGCTTCAGAACACCCATGATTCCTATTACAGAATTTAACATATAGCAATCTGAGTAGTTTGAAAACTTTTTGTCTCCGATGACCCTAAGATTGAACCAGATGCTTCAGAACACCCATGTTTCTTGGTACCAAATTCATCATAGACCAATCTGAACAGTTTGAAAAGTTTTCGTCTCCGATCAGCCTTAGATTGAGCCAGATGCTTCAGAACACCCATGTTTGTTGGTACCAAATTCATCATAGACCAATCTGAACAGTTTGAAAAGTTTTCGTTTCCGATGACCCTAAGATTGAACCAGATGCTTCAAAACACCCATGTTTCTTGGTACCAAATTCATCACAAAGCAATTTGAGCAGTTAAAAAAGGTTTTTGTCACCGATCAGCCTAAGATTGAACCAGATGCTTCAGAACACCCAATGTTTGTCGGTACCAAATTCATCATAGACCAATCTGAACAGTTTGAAAAGTTTTTGTCACCGATTAGCCTAAGATTGAACCAGAAGCTTCAGAACACCCATGTTTCTTTCTACCAAATTCATCTTAGACCAATCTGAACGGTTTGAAAAGTTTTCGTCTCCGATCAGCCTAAGATTGAACAAGATGCTTCAGAACACCCATGATTCCTATTACAGAATTTAACATATAGCAATCTGAGTAGTTTGAAAAGTTTTCGTCTCCGATCAGCCTTAGATTGAACCAGATGTTTCAGAACACCCATGTTTCTTGGTACAAAATTCATCATAGACCAATCTGAACAGTTTGAAAAGTTTTTGTCACCGATTAGCCTAAGATTGACCCAGATGCTTCAGAACACCCATGTTTCTTTTTACCAAATTCATCTTAGACCAATCTGAACGGTTTGAAAAGTTTTCGTCTCCGATCAGCCTAAGATTGAACCAGATGCTTCAGAACACCCATGTTTCTTGGTACCAAATTCATCTTAGACCAATCTGAACGGTTTGAAAAGTTTTCGTCTCCGATCAGCCTAAGATTGAACCAGATGCTTCAGAACACCCATGTTTCTTGGTACCAAATTCATCTTAGACCAATCTGAACAGTTTGAAAAGTTTTCGTCTCCGATGACCCTAAGATTGAACCAGATGCTTCAAAACACCCATGTTTCTTGGTACCAAATTCATCACAAAGCAATTTGAGCAGTTAAAAAAGGTTTTTGTCACCGATCAGCCTAAGATTGAACCAGATGCTTCAGAAAACCCATGTTTCTTGGTACCAAATTCATCTTAGACCAATCTGAACAGTTTGAAAAGTTTTTGTCACCGATCAGCCTGAGATTGAACCAGATGCTTCAGAACACCCATGTTTCTTGGTACCAAATTCATCATAGACCAATCTGAACAGTTTGAAAAGTTTTTGTCACCGATCAGCCTAAGATTGAACCAGATGCTTCAGAACACCCATGTTTCTTGTTTTAAAATTCATCTTAGACCAATCTGAGTAGTTTATAAAGTTTTCGTCTCCGATCAGCCTAAGACTGAACCAGTTGCTTCAGAACACCCATGATTCCTATTACAGAATTTAACATATAGCAATCTGAGTAGTTTGAAAAGTTTTCGTCTCCGATGACTCTAAGTTTGAACCAGATGCTTCAGAACACCCATGTTTCTTGGTACCAAATTCATCTTAGACCAATCTGAACAGTTTGAAAAGTTTTTGTCACCGATCAGCCTTAGATTGAACCAGATGCTTCAGAACACCCATGTTTCTTGGTACCAAATTCATCATAGACCAATCTGAACAGTTTGAAAAGTTTTCGTCTCCGATCAGCCTTAGATTGAACCAGATGCTTCAGAACACCCATGTTTCTTGGTACCAAATTCATCTTAGACCAATCTGAACAGTTTGAAAAGTTTTCGTCTCCGATCAGCCTTAGATTGAACCAGATGCTTCAGAACACCCATATTTGTTGGTACCAAATTCATCATAGACCAATCTGAACAGTTTGAAAAGTTTTTGTCACCGATCAGCCTAAGATTGAACCAGATGCTTCAGAACACCCATGATTACTATTACAGAATTCAACAAATAGCAATCTGAGTAGTTTGAAAAGTTTTTGTCTCCGATGACCCTAAGATTGAACCAGATGCTTCAGAACACCCATGTTTCTTGGTACCAAATTCATCATAGACCAATCTGAACAGTTTGAAAAGTTTTCGTCTTCGATCAGCCTTAGATTGAACCAGATGCTTCAGAACACCCATGTTTCTTGGTACCAAATTCATCATAGACCAATCTGAACTGTTTGAAAAGTTTTCGTTTCCGATGACCCTAAGATTGAACGAGATGCTTCAGAACACCCATGTTTCTTGGTACCAAATTTATCACAGAGCAATTTGAGCAGTTAAAAAAGGTTTTTGTCACCGATCAGCCTAAGATTGAACCAGATGCTTCAGAACACCCATGTTTCTTGGTACCAAATTCATCATACACCAATCTGAACAGTTTGAAAAGTTTTTGTCACCGATTAGCCTAAGATTGAACCAGATGCTTCAGAACACCCATGTTTCTTTTTACCAAATTCATCTTAGACCAATCTGAACGGTTTGAAAAGTTTTCGTCTCCGATGACCCTAAGATTGAACAAGATGCTTCAGAACACCCATGATTCCTATTACAGAATTTAACATATAGCAATCTGAGTAGTTTGAAAAGTTTTTGTCTCCGATGACCCTAAGATTGAACCAGATGTTTCAGAACACCCATGTTTGTTGGTACCAAATTCATCATAGACCAATCTGAACAGTTTGAAAAGTTTTTGTCACCGATCAGGCTAAGATTGAACCAGATGCTTCAGAACACCCATGATTCCTATTACAGAATTTAACAAATAGCAATCTGAGTAGTTTGAGAAGTTTTTGTCTCCGATGACCCTAAGATTGAACCAGATGCTTCAGAACACCCATGTTTCTTGGTACCAAATTCATCTTAGACCAATCTGAACAGTTTGAAAAGTTTTCGTCTCCGATCAGCCTTAGATTGAAGCAGATGCTTCAGAACAACCATGTTTGTTGGAACCAAATTCATCATAGACCAATCTGAACAGTTTGAAAAGTTTTCGTTTCCGATGACCCTAAGATTGAACCAGATGCTTCAAAACACCCATGTTTCTTGGTACCAAATTCATCTTAGACCAATCTGAACAGTTTGAAAAGTTGTTGTCACCGATCAGCCTGAGATTGAACCAGATGCTTCAGAACACCCATGTTTCTTGGTACCAAATTCATCATAGACCAATCTGAACAGTTTGAAAAGTTTTTGTCACCGATCAGCCTAAGATTGAACCAGATGCTTCAGAACACCCATGTTTCTTGTTTTAAAATTCATCATAGACCAATCTGAACAGTTTGAGAAGTTTTCGTCTCCGATCAGCCTTAGATTGAACCAGATGCTTCAGAACACCCATGTTTCTTGGTACCAAATTCATCATAGACCAATCTGAACAGTTTGAAAAGTTTTCGTCTCCGATCAGCCTTAGATTGAAGCAGATGCTTCAGAACAACCATGTTTGTTGGAACCAAATTCATCATAGACCAATCTGAACAGTTTGAAAAGTTTTCGTTTCCGATGACCCTAAGATTGAACCAGATGCTTCAAAACACCCATGTTTCTTGGTACCAAATTCATCACAAAGCAATTTGAGCAGTTAAAAAAGGTTTTTGTCACCGATCAGCCTAAGATTGAACCAGATGCTTCAGAACACCCATGTTTCTTGGTACCAAATTCATCATAGACCAATCTGAACAGTTTGAAAAGTTTTCGTCTCCGATCAGCCTTAGATTGAACCAGATGCTTCAGAACACCCATGTTTCTTGGTACCAAATTCATCTTAGACCAATCTGAACAGTTTGAAAAGTTTTTGTCACCGATTAGCCTAAGATTGAACCAGATGCTTCAGAACACCCATGTTTCTTTTTACCAAATTCATCTTAGACCAATCTGAACGGTTTGAAAAGTTTTCGTCTCCGATCAGCCTAAGATTGAACAAGATGCTTCAGAACACCCATGATTCCTATTACAGAATTTAAAATATAGCAATCTGAGTAGTTTGAAAACTTTTTGTCTCCGATGACCCTAAGATTGAACCAGATGCTTCAGAACACCCATGTTTCTTGGTACCAAATTCATCATAGACCAATCTGAACAGTTTGAAAAGTTTTCGTCTCCGATCAGCCTTAGATTGAGCAAGATGCTTCAGAACACCCATGTTTGTTGGTACCAAATTCATCATAGACCAATCTGAACAGTTTGAAAAGTTTTCGTTTCCGATGACCCTAAGATTGAACCAGATGCTTCAAAACACCCATGTTTCTTGGTACCAAATTCATCACAAAGCAATTTGAGCAGTTAAAAAAGGTTTTTGTCACCGATCAGCCTAAGATTGAACCAGATGCTTCAGAACACCCAATGTTTGTCGGTACCAAATTCATCATAGACCAATCTGAACAGTTTGAAAAGTTTTTGTCACCGATTAGCCTAAGATTGAACCAGAAGCTTCAGAACACCCATGTTTCTTTCTACCAAATTCATCTTAGACCAATCTGAACGGTTTGAAAAGTTTTCGTCTCCGATCAGCCTAAGATTGAACCAGATGTTTCAGAACACCCATGTTTCTTGGTACAAAATTCATCATAGACCAATCTGAACAGTTTGAAAAGTTTTTGTCACCGATTAGCCTAAGATTGAACCAGATGCTTCAGAACACCCATGTTTCTTTTTACCAAATTCATCTTAGACCAATCTGAACGGTTTGAAAAGTTTTCGTCTCCGATCAGCCTAAGATTGAACCAGATGCTTCAGAACACCCATGTTTCTTGGTACCAAATTCATCATAGACCAATCTGAACAGTTTGAAAAGTTTTCGTTTCCGATGACCCTAAGATTGAACCAGATGCTTCAAAACACCCATGTATCTTGGTACCAAATTCATCACAAAGCAATTTGAGCAGTTAAAAAAGGTTTTTGTCACCGATCAGCCTAAGATTGAACCAGATGCTTCAGAACACCCATGTGTCTTGGTACCAAATTCATCTTAGACCAATCTGAACAGTTTGAAAAGTTTTTGTCACCGATCAGCCTGAGATTGAGCCAGATGCTTCAGAACACCCATGTTTCTTGGTACCAAATTCATCATAGACCAATCTGAACAGTTTGAAAAGTTTTTGTCACCGATCAGCCTAAGATTGAACCAGATGCTCAGAACACCCATGTTTCTTGTTTTAAAATTCATCTTAGACCAATCTGAGTAGTTTATAAAGTTTTCGTCTCCGATCAGCCTAAGACTGAACCAGTTGCTTCAGAACACCCATGATTCCTATTACAGAATTTAACATATAGCAATCTGAGTAGTTTGAAAAGTTTTCGTCTCCGATGACTCTAAGTTTGAACCAGATGCTTCAGAACACCCATGTTTCTTGGTACCAAATTCATCTTAGACCAATCTGAACAGTTTGAAAAGTTTTTGTCACCGATCAGCCTTAGATTGAACCAGATGCTTCAGAACACCCATGTTTCTTGGTACCAAATTCATCATAGACCAATCTGAACAGTTTGAAAAGTTTTCGTCTCCGATCAGCCTTAGATTTAACCAGATGCTTCAGAACACCCATGTTTCTTGGGACCAAATTCATCATAGACCAATCTGAACAGTTTGAAAAGTTTTTGTCACCGATCAGCCTAAGATTGAACCAGATGCTTCAGAACACCCATGATTACTATTACAGAATTCAACAAATAGCAAACTGAGTAGTTTGAAAAGTTTTTGTCTCCGATGACCCTAAGATTGAACCAGATGCTTCAGAACACCCATGTTTCTTGGTACCAAATTCATCATAGACCAATCTGAACAGTTTGAAAAGTTTTCGTCTCCGATCAGCCTTAGATTGAACCAGATGCTTCAGAACACCCATGTTTCTTGGTATCAAATTCATCATAGACCAATCTGAACAGTTTGAAAAGTTTTCGTTTCCGATGACCCTAAGATTGAACCAGATGCTTCAGAACACCCATGTTTCTTGGTACCAAATTTATCACAGAGCAATTTGAGCAGTTAAAAAAGGTTTTTGTCACCGATCAGCCTAAGATTGAACCAGATGCTTCAGAACACCCATGTTTCTTGGTACCAAATTCATCATAGACCAATCTGAACAGTTTGAAAAGTTTTTGTCACCGATTAGCCTAAGATTGAACCAGATGCTTCAGAACACCCATGTTTCTTTTTACCAAATTCTTCTTAGACCAATCTGAACGGTTTGAAAAGTTTTCGTCTCCGATCAGCCTAAGATTGAACAAGATGCTTCAGAACACCCATGATTCCTATTACAGAATTTAACATATAGCAATCTGAGTAGTTTGAAAAGTTTTTGTCTCCGATGACCCTAAGATTGAACCAGATGTTTCAGAACACCCATGTTTCTTGGTACCAAATTCATCATAGACCAATCTGAACAGTTTGAAAAGTTTTTGTCACCGATCAGGCTAAGATTGAACCAGATGCTTCAGAACACCCATGATTCCTATTACAGAATTTAACAAATAGCAATCAGAGTAGTTTGAGAAGTTTTTGTCTCCGATGACCCTAAGATTGAACCAGATGCTTCAGAACACCCATGTTTCTTGGTACCAAATTCATCATAGACCAATCTGAACAGTTTGAAAAGTTTTCGTCTCCGATCAGCCTTAGATTGAACCAGATGCTTCAGAACACCCATGTTTCTTGGTACCAAATTCATCATAGACCAATCTGAACAGTTTGAAAAGTCTTCGTTTCCGATGACCCTAAGATTGAACCAGATGCTTCAGAACACCCATGTTTCTTGGTACCAAATTTATCACAGAGCAATTTGAGCAGTTAAAAAAGGTTTTTGTCACCGATCAGCCTAAGATTGAACCAGATGCTTCAGAACACCCATGTTTCTTGGTACCAAATTCATCTTAGACCAATCTGAACAGTTTGAAAAGTTTTCGTCTCCGATCAGCCTTAGATTGAAGCAGATGCTTCAGAACACCCATGTTTGTTGGAACCAAATTCATCATAGACCAATCTGAATAGTTTGAAAAGTTTTCGTTTCCGATGACCCTAAGATTGAACCAGATGCTTCAGAACACCCATGTTTCTTGGTACCAAATTCATCACAAAGCAATTTGAGCAGTTAAAAAAGGTTTTTGTCACCGATCAGCCTAAGATTGAACCAGATGCTTCAGAACACCCATGTTTCTTGGTACCAAATTCATCATAGACCAATCTGAACAGTTTGAAAAGTTTTCGTTTCCGATGACCCTAAGATTGAACCAGATGCTTCAAAACACCCATGTTTCTTGGTACCAAATTCATCACAAAGCAATTTGAGCAGTTAAAAAAGGTTTTTGTCACCGATCAGCCTAAGATTGAACCAGATGCTTCAGAACACCCATGTTTCTTTTTACCAAATTCATCTTAGACCAATCTGAACAGTTTGAAAAGTTTTTGTCACCGATCAGCCTTAGATTGAACCAGATGTTTCAGAACACCCATGTTTCTTGGTACCAAATTCATCATAGACCAATCTGAACAGTTTGAAAAGTTTTTGTCACCGATTAGCCTAAGATTGAACCAGATGCTTCAGAACACCCATGTTTCTTTTTACCAAATTCATCTTAGACCAATCTGAACAGTTTGAAAAGTTTTCGTCTCCGATCAGCCTAAGATTGAACCAGATGTTTCAGAACACCCATGTTTCTTGGTACCAAATTCATCATAGACCAATCTGAACAGTTTGAAAAGTTTTTGTCACCGATTAGCCTAAGATTGAACCAGATGCTTCAGAACACCCATGTTTCTTTTTACCAAATTCATCTTAGACCAATCTGAACAGTTTGAAAAGTTTTCGTCTCCGATCAGCCTAAGATTGAACAAGATGCTTCAGAACACCCATGATTCCTATTACAGAATTTAACATATAGCAATCTGAGTAGTTTGAAAACTTTTTGTCTCCGATGACCCTAAGATTGAACCAGATGCTTCAGAACACCCATGTTTCTTGGTACCAAATTCATTATAGACCAATATGAACAGTTTGAAAAGTTTTCGTCTCCGATCAGCCTTAGATTGAGCCAGATGCTTCAGAACACCCATGTTTGTTGGTACCAAATTCATCATAGACCAATCTGAACAGTTTGAAAAGTTTTCGTTTCCGATTAGCCTAAGATTGAACCAGAAGCTTCAGAACACCCATGTTTCTTTCTACCAAATTCATCTTAGACCAATCTGAACGGTTTGAAAAGTTTTCGTCTCCGATCAGCCTAAGATTGAACAAGATGCTTCAGAACACCCATGATTCCTATTACAGAATTTAACATATAGCAATCTGAGTAGTTTGAAAAGTTTTCGTCTCCGATCAGCCTTAGATTGAACCAGATGTTTCAGAACACCCATGTTTCTTGGTACAAAATTCATCATAGACCAATCTGAACAGTTTGAAAAGTTTTTGTCACCGATTAGCCTAAGATTGAACCAGATGCTTCAGAACACCCATGTTTCTTTTTACCAAATTCATCTTAGACCAATCTGAACGGTTTGAAAAGTTTTCGTCTCCGATCAGCCTAAGATTGAACAAGATGCTTCAGAACACCCATGATTCCTATTACAGAATTTAACATATAGCAATCTGAGTAGTTTGAAAAGTTTTCGTCTCCGATCAGCCTTAGATTGAACCAGATGTTTCAGAACACCCATGTTTCTTGGTACAAAATTCATCATAGACCAATCTGAACAGTTTGAAAAGTTTTTGTCACCGATTAGCCTAAGATTGAACCAGATGCTTCAGAACACCCATGTTTCTTTTTACCAAATTCATCTTAGACCAATCTGAACGGTTTGAAAAGTTTTCGTCTCCGATCAGCCTAAGATTGAACCAGATGCTTCAGAACACCCATGTTTCTTGGTACCAAATTCATCTTAGACCAATCTGAACAGTTTGAAAAGTTTTCGTCTCCGATCAGCCTTAGATTGAACCAGATGCTTCAGAACACCCATGTTTCTTGGTACCAAATTCATCTTAGACCAATCTGAATGGTTTGAAAAGTTTTCGTCTCCGATCAGCCTAAGATTGAACAAGATGCTTCAGAACACCCATGATTCCTATTACAGAAATTAACAAATAGCAATCTGAGTAGTTTGAAAAGTTTTTGTCTCCGATGACCCTAAGATTGAACCAGATGCTTCAGAACACCCATGTTTCTTGGTACCAAATTCATCACAGAGCAATTTGAGCAGTTAAAAAAGGTTTTTGTCACCGATCAGCCTAAGATTGAACCAGATGCTTCAGAACACCCATGTTTCTTGGTACCAAATTCATCATAGACCAATCTGAACAGTTTGAAAAGTTTTCGTTTCCGATGACCCTAAGATTGAACCAGATGCTTCAAAACACCCATGTTTCTTGGTACCAAATTCATCACAAAGCAATTTGAGCAGTTAAAAAAGGTTTTTGTCACCGATCAGCCTAAGATTGAACCAGATGCTTCAGAACACCCATGTTTCTTTTTACCAAATTCATCTTAGACCAATCTGAACAGTTTGAAAAGTTTTTGTCACCGATCAGCCTTAGATTGAACCAGATGTTTCAGAACACCCATGTTTCTTGGTACCAAATTCATCATAGACCAATCTGAACAGTTTGAAAAGTTTTTGTCACCGATTAGCCTAAGATTGAACCAGATGCTTCAGAACACCCATGTTTCTTTTTACCAAATTCATCTTAGACCAATCTGAACAGTTTGAAAAGTTTATGTCTCCGATCAGCCTAAGATTGAACCAGATGTTTCAGAACACCCATGTTTCTTGGTACCAAATTCATCATAGACCAATCTGAACAGTTTGAAAAGTTTTTGTCACCGATTAGCCTAAGATTGAACCAGATGCTTCAGAACACCCATGTTTCTTTTTACCAAATTCATCTTAGACCAATCTGAACAGTTTGAAAAGTTTTCGTCTCCGATCAGCCTTAGATTGAACCAGATGCTTCAGAACACCCATGTTTCTTGGTACCAAATTCATCTTAGACCAATCTGAACAGTTTGAAAAGTTTTTGTCACCGATTAGCCTAAGATTGAACCAGATGCTTCAGAACACCCATGTTTCTTTTTACCAAATTCATCTTAGACCAATCTGAACGGTTTGAAAAGTTTTCGTCTCCGATCAGCCTAAGATTGAACAAGATGCTTCAGAACACCCATGATTCCTATTACAGAATTTAAAATATAGCAATCTGAGTAGTTTGAAAACTTTTTGTCTCCGATGACCCTAAGATTGAACCAGATGCTTCAGAACACCCATGTTTCTTGGTACCAAATTCATCATAGACCAATCTGAACAGTTTGAAAAGTTTTCGTCTCCGATCAGCCTTAGATTGAGCAAGATGCTTCAGAACACCCATGTTTGTTGGTACCAAATTCATCATAGACCAATCTAAACAGTTTGAAAAGTTTTCGTTTCCGATGACCCTAAGATTGAACCAGATGCTTCAAAACACCCATGTTTCTTGGTACCAAATTCATCACAAAGCAATTTGAGCAGTTAAAAAAGGTTTTTGTCACCGATCAGCCTAAGATTGAACCAGATGCTTCAGAACACCCAATGTTTGTCGGTACCAAATTCATCATAGACCAATCTGAACAGTTTGAAAAGTTTTTGTCACCGATTAGCCTAAGATTGAACCAGAAGCTTCAGAACACCCATGTTTCTTTCTACCAAATTCATCTTAGACCAATCTGAACGGTTTGAAAAGTTTTCGTCTCCGATCAGCCTAAGATTGAACCAGATGTTTCAGAACACCCATGTTTCTTGGTACAAAATTCATCATAGACCAATCTGAACAGTTTGAAAAGTTTTTGTCACCGATTAGCCTAAGATTGAACCAGATGCTTCAGAACACCCATGTTTCTTTTTACCAAATTCATCTTAGACCAATCTGAACGGTTTGAAAAGTTTTCGTCTCCGATCAGCCTAAGATTGAACCAGATGCTTCAGAACACCCATGTTTCTTGGTACCAAATTCATCATAGACCAATCTGAACAGTTTGAAAAGTTTTCGTTTCCGATGACCCTAAGATTGAACCAGATGCTTCAAAACACCCATGTATCTTGGTACCAAATTCATCACAAAGCAATTTGAGCAGTTAAAAAAGGTTTTTGTCACCGATCAGCCTAAGATTGAACCAGATGCTTCAGAACACCCATGTGTCTTGGTACCAAATTCATCTTAGACCAATCTGAACAGTTTGAAAAGTTTTTGTCACCGATCAGCCTGAGATTGAACCAGATGCTTCAGAACACCCATGTTTCTTGGTACCAAATTCATCATAGACCAATCTGAACAGTTTGAAAAGTTTTTGTCACCGATCAGCCTAAGATTGAACCAGATGCTCAGAACACCCATGTTTCTTGTTTTAAAATTCATCTTAGACCAATCTGAGTAGTTTATAAAGTTTTCGTCTCCGATCAGCCTAAGACTGAACCAGTTGCTTCAGAACACCCATGATTCCTATTACAGAATTTAACATATAGCAATCTGAGTAGTTTGAAAAGTTTTCGTCTCCGATGACTCTAAGTTTGAACCAGATGCTTCAGAACACCCATGTTTCTTGGTACCAAATTCATCTTAGACCAATCTGAACAGTTTGAAAAGTTTTTGTCACCGATCAGCCTTAGATTGAACCAGATGCTTCAGAACACCCATGTTTCTTGGTACCAAATTCATCATAGACCAATCTGAACAGTTTGAAAAGTTTTCGTCTCCGATCAGCCTTAGATTGAACCAGATGCTTCAGAACACCCATGTTTCTTGGGACCAAATTCATCATAGACCAATCTGAACAGTTTGAAAAGTTTTTGTCACCGATCAGCCTAAGATTGAACCAGATGCTTCAGAACACCCATGATTACTATTACAGAATTCAACAAATAGCAAACTGAGTAGTTTGAAAAGTTTTTGTCTCCGATGACCCTAAGATTGAACCAGATGCTTCAGAACACCCATGTTTCTTGGTACCAAATTCATCATAGACCAATCTGAACAGTTTGAAAAGTTTTCGTCTCCGATCAGCCTTAGATTGAACCAGATGCTTCAGAACACCCATGTTTCTTGGTATCAAATTCATCATAGACCAATCTGAACAGTTTGAAAAGTTTTCGTTTCCGATGACCCTAAGATTGAACCAGATGCTTCAGAACACCCATGTTTCTTGGTACCAAATTTATCACAGAGCAATTTGAGCAGTTAAAAAAGGTTTTTGTCACCGATCAGCCTAAGATTGAACCAGATGCTTCAGAACACCCATGTTTCTTGGTACCAAATTCATCATAGACCAATCTGAACAGTTTGAAAAGTTTTTGTCACCGATTAGCCTAAGATTGAACCAGATGCTTCAGAACACCCATGTTTCTTTTTACCAAATTCTTCTTAGACCAATCTGAACGGTTTGAAAAGTTTTCGTCTCCGATCAGCCTAAGATTGAACAAGATGCTTCAGAACACCCATGATTCCTATTACAGAATTTAACATATAGCAATCTGAGTAGTTTGAAAAGTTTTTGTCTCCGATGACCCTAAGATTGAACCAGATGTTTCAGAACACCCATGTTTCTTGGTACCAAATTCATCATAGACCAATCTGAACAGTTTGAAAAGTTTTTGTCACCGATCAGGCTAAGATTGAACCAGATGCTTCAGAACACCCATGATTCCTATTACAGAATTTAACAAATAGCAATCAGAGTAGTTTGAGAAGTTTTTGTCTCCGATGACCCTAAGATTGAACCAGATGCTTCAGAACACCCATGTTTCTTGGTACCAAATTCATCATAGACCAATCTGAACAGTTTGAAAAGTTTTTGTCACCGATCAGCCTTAGATTGAACCAGATGTTTCAGAACACCCATGTTTCTTGGTACCAAATTCATCATAGACCAATCTGAACAGTTTGAAAAGTTTTTGTCACCGATTAGCCTAAGATTGAACCAGATGCTTCAGAACACCCATGTTTCTTTTTACCAAATTCATCTTAGACCAATCTGAACAGTTTGAAAAGTTTATGTCTCCGATCAGCCTAAGATTGAACCAGATGTTTCAGAACACCCATGTTTCTTGGTACCAAATTCATCATAGACCAATCTGAACAGTTTGAAAAGTTTTTGTCACCGATTAGCCTAAGATTGAACCAGATGCTTCAGAACACCCATGTTTCTTTTTACCAAATTCATCTTAGACCAATCTGAACAGTTTGAAAAGTTTTCGTCTCCGATCAGCCTTAGATTGAACCAGATGCTTCAGAACACCCATGTTTCTTGGTACCAAATTCATCTTAGACCAATCTGAACAGTTTGAAAAGTTTTTGTCACCGATTAGCCTAAGATTGAACCAGATGCTTCAGAACACCCATGTTTCTTTTTACCAAATTCATCTTAGACCAATCTGAACGGTTTGAAAAGTTTTCGTCTCCGATCAGCCTAAGATTGAACAAGATGCTTCAGAACACCCATGATTCCTATTACAGAATTTAAAATATAGCAATCTGAGTAGTTTGAAAACTTTTTGTCTCCGATGACCCTAAGATTGAACCAGATGCTTCAGAACACCCATGTTTCTTGGTACCAAATTCATCATAGACCAATCTGAACAGTTTGAAAAGTTTTCGTCTCCGATCAGCCTTAGATTGAGCAAGATGCTTCAGAACACCCATGTTTGTTGGTACCAAATTCATCATAGACCAATCTAAACAGTTTGAAAAGTTTTCGTTTCCGATGACCCTAAGATTGAACCAGATGCTTCAAAACACCCATGTTTCTTGGTACCAAATTCATCACAAAGCAATTTGAGCAGTTAAAAAAGGTTTTTGTCACCGATCAGCCTAAGATTGAACCAGATGCTTCAGAACACCCAATGTTTGTCGGTACCAAATTCATCATAGACCAATCTGAACAGTTTGAAAAGTTTTTGTCACCGATTAGCCTAAGATTGAACCAGAAGCTTCAGAACACCCATGTTTCTTTCTACCAAATTCATCTTAGACCAATCTGAACGGTTTGAAAAGTTTTCGTCTCCGATCAGCCTAAGATTGAACCAGATGTTTCAGAACACCCATGTTTCTTGGTACAAAATTCATCATAGACCAATCTGAACAGTTTGAAAAGTTTTTGTCACCGATTAGCCTAAGATTGAACCAGATGCTTCAGAACACCCATGTTTCTTTTTACCAAATTCATCTTAGACCAATCTGAACGGTTTGAAAAGTTTTCGTCTCCGATCAGCCTAAGATTGAACCAGATGCTTCAGAACACCCATGTTTCTTGGTACCAAATTCATCATAGACCAATCTGAACAGTTTGAAAAGTTTTCGTTTCCGATGACCCTAAGATTGAACCAGATGCTTCAAAACACCCATGTATCTTGGTACCAAATTCATCACAAAGCAATTTGAGCAGTTAAAAAAGGTTTTTGTCACCGATCAGCCTAAGATTGAACCAGATGCTTCAGAACACCCATGTGTCTTGGTACCAAATTCATCTTAGACCAATCTGAACAGTTTGAAAAGTTTTTGTCACCGATCAGCCTGAGATTGAACCAGATGCTTCAGAACACCCATGTTTCTTGGTACCAAATTCATCATAGACCAATCTGAACAGTTTGAAAAGTTTTTGTCACCGATCAGCCTAAGATTGAACCAGATGCTCAGAACACCCATGTTTCTTGTTTTAAAATTCATCTTAGACCAATCTGAGTAGTTTATAAAGTTTTCGTCTCCGATCAGCCTAAGACTGAACCAGTTGCTTCAGAACACCCATGATTCCTATTACAGAATTTAACATATAGCAATCTGAGTAGTTTGAAAAGTTTTCGTCTCCGATGACTCTAAGTTTGAACCAGATGCTTCAGAACACCCATGTTTCTTGGTACCAAATTCATCTTAGACCAATCTGAACAGTTTGAAAAGTTTTTGTCACCGATCAGCCTTAGATTGAACCAGATGCTTCAGAACACCCATGTTTCTTGGTACCAAATTCATCATAGACCAATCTGAACAGTTTGAAAAGTTTTCGTCTCCGATCAGCCTTAGATTGAACCAGATGCTTCAGAACACCCATGTTTCTTGGGACCAAATTCATCATAGACCAATCTGAACAGTTTGAAAAGTTTTTGTCACCGATCAGCCTAAGATTGAACCAGATGCTTCAGAACACCCATGATTACTATTACAGAATTCAACAAATAGCAAACTGAGTAGTTTGAAAAGTTTTTGTCTCCGATGACCCTAAGATTGAACCAGATGCTTCAGAACACCCATGTTTCTTGGTACCAAATTCATCATAGACCAATCTGAACAGTTTGAAAAGTTTTCGTCTCCGATCAGCCTTAGATTGAACCAGATGCTTCAGAACACCCATGTTTCTTGGTATCAAATTCATCATAGACCAATCTGAACAGTTTGAAAAGTTTTCGTTTCCGATGACCCTAAGATTGAACCAGATGCTTCAGAACACCCATGTTTCTTGGTACCAAATTTATCACAGAGCAATTTGAGCAGTTAAAAAAGGTTTTTGTCACCGATCAGCCTAAGATTGAACCAGATGCTTCAGAACACCCATGTTTCTTGGTACCAAATTCATCATAGACCAATCTGAACAGTTTGAAAAGTTTTTGTCACCGATTAGCCTAAGATTGAACCAGATGCTTCAGAACACCCATGTTTCTTTTTACCAAATTCTTCTTAGACCAATCTGAACGGTTTGAAAAGTTTTCGTCTCCGATCAGCCTAAGATTGAACAAGATGCTTCAGAACACCCATGATTCCTATTACAGAATTTAACATATAGCAATCTGAGTAGTTTGAAAAGTTTTTGTCTCCGATGACCCTAAGATTGAACCAGATGTTTCAGAACACCCATGTTTCTTGGTACCAAATTCATCATAGACCAATCTGAACAGTTTGAAAAGTTTTTGTCACCGATCAGGCTAAGATTGAACCAGATGCTTCAGAACACCCATGATTCCTATTACAGAATTTAACAAATAGCAATCAGAGTAGTTTGAGAAGTTTTTGTCTCCGATGACCCTAAGATTGAACCAGATGCTTCAGAACACCCATGTTTCTTGGTACCAAATTCATCATAGACCAATCTGAACAGTTTGAAAAGTTTTCGTCTCCGATCAGCCTTAGATTGAACCAGATGCTTCAGAACACCCATGTTTCTTGGTACCAAATTCATCATAGACCAATCTGAACAGTTTGAAAAGTTTTCGTTTCCGATGACCCTAAGATTGAACCAGATGCTTCAGAACACCCATGTTTCTTGGTACCAAATTTATCACAGAGCAATTTGAGCAGTTAAAAAAGGTTTTTGTCACCGATCAGCCTAAGATTGAACCAGATGCTTCAGAACACCCATGTTTCTTGGTACCAAATTCATCTTAGACCAATCTGAACAGTTTGAAAAGTTTTCGTCTCCGATCAGCCTTAGATTGAGCAAGATGCTTCAGAACACCCATGTTTGTTGGTACCAAATTCATCATAGACCAATCTGAACAGTTTGAAAAGTTTTCGTTTCCGATGACCCTAAGATTGAACCAGATGCTTCAAAACACCCATGTTTCTTGGTACCAAATTCATCACAAAGCAATTTGAGCAGTTAAAAAAGGTTTTTGTCACCGATCAGCCTAAGATTGAACCAGATGCTTCAGAACACCCAATGTTTGTCGGTACCAAATTCATCATAGACCAATCTGAACAGTTTGAAAAGTTTTTGTCACCGATTAGCCTAAGATTGAACCAGAAGCTTCAGAACACCCATGTTTCTTTCTACCAAATTCATCTTAGACCAATCTGAACGGTTTGAAAAGTTTTCGTCTCCGATCAGCCTAAGATTGAACCAGATGTTTCAGAACACCCATGTTTCTTGGTACAAAATTCATCATAGACCAATCTGAACAGTTTGAAAAGTTTTTGTCACCGATTAGCCTAAGATTGAACCAGATGCTTCAGAACACCCATGTTTCTTTTTACCAAATTCATCTTAGACCAATCTGAACGGTTTGAAAAGTTTTCGTCTCCGATCAGCCTAAGATTGAACCAGATGCTTCAGAACACCCATGTTTCTTGGTACCAAATTCATCATAGACCAATCTGAACAGTTTGAAAAGTTTTCGTTTCCGATGACCCTAAGATTGAACCAGATGCTTCAAAACACCCATGTATCTTGGTACCAAATTCATCACAAAGCAATTTGAGCAGTTAAAAAAGGTTTTTGTCACCGATCAGCCTAAGATTGAACCAGATGCTTCAGAACACCCATGTGTCTTGGTACCAAATTCATCTTAGACCAATCTGAACAGTTTGAAAAGTTTTTGTCACCGATCAGCCTGAGATTGAACCAGATGCTTCAGAACACCCATGTTTCTTGGTACCAAATTCATCATAGACCAATCTGAACAGTTTGAAAAGTTTTTGTCACCGATCAGCCTAAGATTGAACCAGATGCTCAGAACACCCATGTTTCTTGTTTTAAAATTCATCTTAGACCAATCTGAGTAGTTTATAAAGTTTTCGTCTCCGATCAGCCTAAGACTGAACCAGTTGCTTCAGAACACCCATGATTCCTATTACAGAATTTAACATATAGCAATCTGAGTAGTTTGAAAAGTTTTCGTCTCCGATGACTCTAAGTTTGAACCAGATGCTTCAGAACACCCATGTTTCTTGGTACCAAATTCATCTTAGACCAATCTGAACAGTTTGAAAAGTTTTTGTCACCGATCAGCCTTAGATTGAACCAGATGCTTCAGAACACCCATGTTTCTTGGTACCAAATTCATCATAGACCAATCTGAACAGTTTGAAAAGTTTTCGTCTCCGATCAGCCTTAGATTGAACCAGATGCTTCAGAACACCCATGTTTCTTGGGACCAAATTCATCATAGACCAATCTGAACAGTTTGAAAAGTTTTTGTCACCGATCAGCCTAAGATTGAACCAGATGCTTCAGAACACCCATGATTACTATTACAGAATTCAACAAATAGCAAACTGAGTAGTTTGAAAAGTTTTTGTCTCCGATGACCCTAAGATTGAACCAGATGCTTCAGAACACCCATGTTTCTTGGTACCAAATTCATCATAGACCAATCTGAACAGTTTGAAAAGTTTTCGTCTCCGATCAGCCTTAGATTGAACCAGATGCTTCAGAACACCCATGTTTCTTGGTATCAAATTCATCATAGACCAATCTGAACAGTTTGAAAAGTTTTCGTTTCCGATGACCCTAAGATTGAACCAGATGCTTCAGAACACCCATGTTTCTTGGTACCAAATTTATCACAGAGCAATTTGAGCAGTTAAAAAAGGTTTTTGTCACCGATCAGCCTAAGATTGAACCAGATGCTTCAGAACACCCATGTTTCTTGGTACCAAATTCATCATAGACCAATCTGAACAGTTTGAAAAGTTTTTGTCACCGATTAGCCTAAGATTGAACCAGATGCTTCAGAACACCCATGTTTCTTTTTACCAAATTCTTCTTAGACCAATCTGAACGGTTTGAAAAGTTTTCGTCTCCGATCAGCCTAAGATTGAACAAGATGCTTCAGAACACCCATGATTCCTATTACAGAATTTAACATATAGCAATCTGAGTAGTTTGAAAAGTTTTTGTCTCCGATGACCCTAAGATTGAACCAGATGTTTCAGAACACCCATGTTTCTTGGTACCAAATTCATCATAGACCAATCTGAACAGTTTGAAAAGTTTTTGTCACCGATCAGGCTAAGATTGAACCAGATGCTTCAGAACACCCATGATTCCTATTACAGAATTTAACAAATAGCAATCAGAGTAGTTTGAGAAGTTTTTGTCTCCGATGACCCTAAGATTGAACCAGATGCTTCAGAACACCCATGTTTCTTGGTACCAAATTCATCATAGACCAATCTGAACAGTTTGAAAAGTTTTCGTCTCCGATCAGCCTTAGATTGAACCAGATGCTTCAGAACACCCATGTTTCTTGGTACCAAATTCATCATAGACCAATCTGAACAGTTTGAAAAGTTTTCGTTTCCGATGACCCTAAGATTGAACCAGATGCTTCAGAACACCCATGTTTCTTGGTACCAAATTTATCACAGAGCAATTTGAGCAGTTAAAAAAGGTTTTTGTCACCGATCAGCCTAAGATTGAACCAGATGCTTCAGAACACCCATGTTTCTTGGTACCAAATTCATCTTAGACCAATCTGAACAGTTTGAAAAGTTTTCGTCTCCGATCAGCCTTAGATTGAAGCAGATGCTTCAGAACACCCATGTTTGTTGGAACCAAATTCATCATAGACCAATCTGAATAGTTTGAAAAGTTTTCGTTTCCGATGACCCTAAGATTGAACCAGATGCTTCAGAACACCCATGTTTCTTGGTACCAAATTCATCACAAAGCAATTTGAGCAGTTAAAAAAGGTTTTTGTCACCGATCAGCCTAAGATTGAACCAGATGCTTCAGAACACCCATGTTTCTTGGTACCAAATTCATCATAGACCAATCTGAACAGTTTGAAAAGTTTTCGTTTCCGATGACCCTAAGATTGAACCAGATGCTTCAAAACACCCATGTTTCTTGGTACCAAATTCATCACAAAGCAATTTGAGCAGTTAAAAAAGGTTTTTGTCACCGATCAGCCTAAGATTGAACCAGATGCTTCAGAACACCCATGTTTCTTTTTACCAAATTCATCTTAGACCAATCTGAACAGTTTGAAAAGTTTTTGTCACCGATCAGCCTTAGATTGAACCAGATGTTTCAGAACACCCATGTTTCTTGGTACCAAATTCATCATAGACCAATCTGAACAGTTTGAAAAGTTTTTGTCACCGATTAGCCTAAGATTGAACCAGATGCTTCAGAACACCCATGTTTCTTTTTACCAAATTCATCTTAGACCAATCTGAACAGTTTGAAAAGTTTTCGTCTCCCATCAGCCTAAGATTGAACCAGATGTTTCAGAACACCCATGTTTCTTGGTACCAAATTCATCATAGACCAATCTGAACAGTTTGAAAAGTTTTTGTCACCGATTAGCCTAAGATTGAACCAGATGCTTCAGAACACCCATGTTTCTTTTTACCAAATTCATCTTAGACCAATCTGAACAGTTTGAAAAGTTTTCGTCTCCGATCAGCCTAAGATTGAACAAGATGCTTCAGAACACCCATGATTCCTATTACAGAATTTAACATATAGCAATCTGAGTAGTTTGAAAACTTTTTGTCTCCGATGACCCTAAGATTGAACCAGATGCTTCAGAACACCCATGTTTCTTGGTACCAAATTCATTATAGACCAATATGAACAGTTTGAAAAGTTTTCGTCTCCGATCAGCCTTAGATTGAGCCAGATGCTTCAGAACACCCATGTTTGTTGGTACCAAATTCATCATAGACCAATCTGAACAGTTTGAAAAGTTTTCGTTTCCGATTAGCCTAAGATTGAACCAGAAGCTTCAGAACACCCATGTTTCTTTCTACCAAATTCATCTTAGACCAATCTGAACGGTTTGAAAAGTTTTCGTCTCCGATCAGCCTAAGATTGAACAAGATGCTTCAGAACACCCATGATTCCTATTACAGAATTTAACATATAGCAATCTGAGTAGTTTGAAAAGTTTTCGTCTCCGATCAGCCTTAGATTGAACCAGATGTTTCAGAACACCCATGTTTCTTGGTACAAAATTCATCATAGACCAATCTGAACAGTTTGAAAAGTTTTTGTCACCGATTAGCCTAAGATTGAACCAGATGCTTCAGAACACCCATGTTTCTTTTTACCAAATTTATCACAGAGCAATTTGAGCAGTTAAAAAAGGTTTTTGTCACCGATCAGCCTAAGATTGAACCAGATGCTTCAGAACACCCATGTTTCTTGGTACCAAATTCATCTTAGACCAATCTGAACAGTTTGAAAAGTTTTCGTCTCCGATCAGCCTTAGATTGAAGCAGATGCTTCAGAACACCCATGTTTGTTGGAACCAAATTCATCATAGACCAATCTGAATAGTTTGAAAAGTTTTCGTTTCCGATGACCCTAAGATTGAACCAGATGCTTCAGAACACCCATGTTTCTTGGTACCAAATTCATCACAAAGCAATTTGAGCAGTTAAAAAAGGTTTTTGTCACCGATCAGCCTAAGATTGAACCAGATGCTTCAGAACACCCATGTTTCTTGGTACCAAATTCATCATAGACCAATCTGAACAGTTTGAAAAGTTTTCGTTTCCGATGACCCTAAGATTGAACCAGATGCTTCAAAACACCCATGTTTCTTGGTACCAAATTCATCACAAAGCAATTTGAGCAGTTAAAAAAGGTTTTTGTCACCGATCAGCCTAAGATTGAACCAGATGCTTCAGAACACCCATGTTTCTTTTTACCAAATTCATCTTAGACCAATCTGAACAGTTTGAAAAGTTTTTGTCACCGATCAGCCTTAGATTGAACCAGATGTTTCAGAACACCCATGTTTCTTGGTACCAAATTCATCATAGACCAATCTGAACAGTTTGAAAAGTTTTCGTTTCCGATGACCCTAAGATTGAACCAGATGCTTCAGAACACCCATGTTTCTTGGTACCAAATTTATCACAGAGCAATTTGAGCAGTTAAAAAAGGTTTTTGTCACCGATCAGCCTAAGATTGAACCAGATGTTTCAGAACACCCATGTTTCTTGGTACCAAATTCATCATAGACCAATCTGAACAGTTTGAAAAGTTTTTGTCACCGATTAGCCTAAGATTGAACCAGATGCTTCAGAACACCCATGTTTCTTTTTACCAAATTCATCTTAGACCAATCTGAACAGTTTGAAAAGTTTTCGTCTCCGATCAGCCTAAGATTGAACAAGATGCTTCAGAACACCCATGATTCCTATTACAGAATTTAACATATAGCAATCTGAGTAGTTTGAAAACTTTTTGTCTCCGATGACCCTAAGATTGAACCAGATGCTTCAGAACACCCATGTTTCTTGGTACCAAATTCATTATAGACCAATATGAACAGTTTGAAAAGTTTTCGTCTCCGATCAGCCTTAGATTGAGCCAGATGCTTCAGAACACCCATGTTTGTTGGTACCAAATTCATCATAGACCAATCTGAACAGTTTGAAAAGTTTTCGTTTCCGATTAGCCTAAGATTGAACCAGAAGCTTCAGAACACCCATGTTTCTTTCTACCAAATTCATCTTAGACCAATCTGAACGGTTTGAAAAGTTTTCGTCTCCGATCAGCCTAAGATTGAACAAGATGCTTCAGAACACCCATGATTCCTATTACAGAATTTAACATATAGCAATCTGAGTAGTTTGAAAAGTTTTCGTCTCCGATCAGCCTTAGATTGAACCAGATGTTTCAGAACACCCATGTTTCTTGGTACAAAATTCATCATAGACCAATCTGAACAGTTTGAAAAGTTTTTGTCACCGATTAGCCTAAGATTGAACCAGATGCTTCAGAACACCCATGTTTCTTTTTACCAAATTCATCTTAGACCAATCTGAACGGTTTGAAAAGTTTTCGTCTCCGATCAGCCTAAGATTGAACCAGATGCTTCAGAACACCCATGTTTCTTGGTACCAAATTCATCTTAGACCAATCTGAACAGTTTGAAAAGTTTTCGTCTCCGATCAGCCTTAGATTGAACCAGATGCTTCAGAACACCCATGTTTGTTGGTACCAAATTCATCATAGACCAATCTGAACAGTTTGAAAAGTTTTCGTTTCCGATGACCCTAAGATTGAACCAGATGCTTCAAAACACCCATGTTTCTTGGTACCAAATTCATCACAAAGCAATTTGAGCAGTTAAAAAAGGTTTTTGTCACCGATCAGCCTAAGATTGAACCAGATGCTTCAGAACACCCATGTTTCTTGGTACCAAATTCATCTTAGACCAATCTGAACAGTTTGAAAAGTTTTTGTCACCGATCAGCCTGAGATTGAACCAGATGCTTCAGAACACCCATGTTTCTTGGTACCAAATTCATCATAGACCAATCTGAACAGTTTGAAAAGTTTTTGTCACCGATCAGCCTAAGATTGAACCAGATGCTTCAGAACACCCATGTTTCTTGTTTTAAAATTCATCTTAGACCAATCTGAGTAGTTTATAAAGTTTTCGTCTCCGATCAGCCTAAGACTGAACCAGTTGCTTCAGAACACCCATGTTTCTTGGTACCAAATTCATCATAGACCAATCTGAACAGTTTGAAAAGTTTTTGTCACCGATCATCCTAAGATTGAACCAGATGCTTCAGAACACCCATGTTTCTAGGTACCAAATTCATCTTAGACCAATTTGAACAGTTTGAAAAGTTTTCGTCTCCGATCAGCCTTAGATTGAACCAGATGCTTCAGAACACGAATGATTCCTATTACAGAATTTAACATATAGCAATCTGAGTAGTTTGAAAAGTTTTCGTCTCCGATGACTCTAAGTTTGAACCAGATGCTTCAGAACACCCATGTTTCTTGGTACCAAATTCATCTTAGACCAATCTGAACAGTTTGAAAAGTTTTTGTCACCGATCAGCCTTAGATTGAACCAGATGCTTCAAAACACCCATGTTTCTTGGTACCAAATTCATCATAGACCAATCTGAACAGTTTGAAAAGTTTTCGTCTCCGATCAGCCTTAGATTGAACCAGATGCTTCAGAACACCCATGTTTCTTGGGACCAAATTCATCATAGACCAATCTGAACAGTTTGAAAAGTTTTTGTCACCGATCAGCCTAAGATTGAACCAGATGCTTCAGAACACCCATGATTACTATTACAGAATTCAACAAATAGCAAACTGAGTAGTTTGAAAAGTTTTTGTCTCCGATGACCCTAAGATTGAACCAGATGCTTCAGAACACCCATGTTTCTTGGTACCAAATTCATCATAGACCAATCTGAACAGTTTGAAAAGTTTTCGTCTCCGATCAGCCTTAGATTGAACCAGATGCTTCAGAACACCCATGTTTCTTGGTATCAAATTCATCATAGACCAATCTGAACAGTTTGAAAAGTTTTCGTTTCCGATGACCCTAAGATTGAACCAGATGCTTCAGAACACCCATGTTTCTTGGTACCAAATTTATCACAGAGCAATTTGAGCAGTTAAAAAAGGTTTTTGTCACCGATCAGCCTAAGATTGAACCAGATGCTTCAGAACACCCATGTTTCTTGGTACCAAATTCATCATAGACCAATCTGAACAGTTTGAAAAGTTTTTGTCACCGATTAGCCTAAGATTGAACCAGATGCTTCAGAACACCCATGTTTCTTTTTACCAAATTCTTCTTAGACCAATCTGAACGGTTTGAAAAGTTTTCGTCTCCGATCAGCCTAAGATTGAACAAGATGCTTCAGAACACCCATGATTCCTATTACAGAATTTAACATATAGCAATCTGAGTAGTTTGAAAAGTTTTTGTCTCCGATGACCCTAAGATTGAACCAGATGTTTCAGAACACCCATGTTTCTTGGTACCAAATTCATCATAGACCAATCTGAACAGTTTGAAAAGTTTTTGTCACCGATCAGGCTAAGATTGAACCAGATGCTTCAGAACACCCATGATTCCTATTACAGAATTTAACAAATAGCAATCAGAGTAGTTTGAGAAGTTTTTGTCTCCGATGACCCTAAGATTGAACCAGATGCTTCAGAACACCCATGTTTCTTGGTACCAAATTCATCATAGACCAATCTGAACAGTTTGAAAAGTTTTCGTCTCCGATCAGCCTTAGATTGAACCAGATGCTTCAGAACACCCATGTTTCTTGGTACCAAATTCATCATAGACCAATCTGAACAGTTTGAAAAGTTTTCGTTTCCGATGACCCTAAGATTGAACCAGATGCTTCAGAACACCCATGTTTCTTGGTACCAAATTTATCACAGAGCAATTTGAGCAGTTAAAAAAGGTTTTTGTCACCGATCAGCCTAAGATTGAACCAGATGCTTCAGAACACCCATGTTTCTTGGTACCAAATTCATCTTAGACCAATCTGAACAGTTTGAAAAGTTTTCGTCTCCGATCAGCCTTAGATTGAGCATGATGCTTCAGAACACCCATGTTTGTTGGTACCAAATTCATCATAGACCAATCTGAACAGTTTGAAAAGTTTTCGTTTCCGATGACCCTAAGATTGAACCAGATGCTTCAAAACACCCATGTTTCTTGGTACCAAATTCATCACAAAGCAATTTGAGCAGTTAAAAAAGGTTTTTGTCACCGATCAGCCTAAGATTGAACCAGATGCTTCAGAACACCCAATGTTTGTCGGTACCAAATTCATCATAGACCAATCTGAACAGTTTGAAAAGTTTTTGTCACCGATTAGCCTAAGATTGAACCAGAAGCTTCAGAACACCCATGTTTCTTTCTACCAAATTCATCTTAGACCAATCTGAACGGTTTGAAAAGTTTTCGTCTCCGATCAGCCTAAGATTGAACCAGATGTTTCAGAACACCCATGTTTCTTGGTACAAAATTCATCATAGACCAATCTGAACAGTTTGAAAAGTTTTTGTCACCGATTAGCCTAAGATTGAACCAGATGCTTCAGAACACCCATGTTTCTTTTTACCAAATTCATCTTAGACCAATCTGAACGGTTTGAAAAGTTTTCGTCTCCGATCAGCCTAAGATTGAACCAGATGCTTCAGAACACCCATGTTTCTTGGTACCAAATTCATCATAGACCAATCTGAACAGTTTGAAAAGTTTTCGTTTCCGATGACCCTAAGATTGAACCAGATGCTTCAAAACACCCATGTATCTTGGTACCAAATTCATCACAAAGCAATTTGAGCAGTTAAAAAAGGTTTTTGTCACCGATCAGCCTAAGATTGAACCAGATGCTTCAGAACACCCATGTGTCTTGGTACCAAATTCATCTTAGACCAATCTGAACAGTTTGAAAAGTTTTTGTCACCGATCAGCCTGAGATTGAACCAGATGCTTCAGAACACCCATGTTTCTTGGTACCAAATTCATCATAGACCAATCTGAACAGTTTGAAAAGTTTTTGTCACCGATCAGCCTAAGATTGAACCAGATGCTCAGAACACCCATGTTTCTTGTTTTAAAATTCATCTTAGACCAATCTGAGTAGTTTATAAAGTTTTCGTCTCCGATCAGCCTAAGACTGAACCAGTTGCTTCAGAACACCCATGATTCCTATTACAGAATTTAACATATAGCAATCTGAGTAGTTTGAAAAGTTTTCGTCTCCGATGACTCTAAGTTTGAACCAGATGCTTCAGAACACCCATGTTTCTTGGTACCAAATTCATCTTAGACCAATCTGAACAGTTTGAAAAGTTTTTGTCACCGATCAGCCTTAGATTGAACCAGATGCTTCAGAACACCCATGTTTCTTGGTACCAAATTCATCATAGACCAATCTGAACAGTTTGAAAAGTTTTCGTCTCCGATCAGCCTTAGATTGAACCAGATGCTTCAGAACACCCATGTTTCTTGGGACCAAATTCATCATAGACCAATCTGAACAGTTTGAAAAGTTTTTGTCACCGATCAGCCTAAGATTGAACCAGATGCTTCAGAACACCCATGATTACTATTACAGAATTCAACAAATAGCAAACTGAGTAGTTTGAAAAGTTTTTGTCTCCGATGACCCTAAGATTGAACCAGATGCTTCAGAACACCCATGTTTCTTGGTACCAAATTCATCATAGACCAATCTGAACAGTTTGAAAAGTTTTCGTCTCCGATCAGCCTTAGATTGAACCAGATGCTTCAGAACACCCATGTTTCTTGGTATCAAATTCATCATAGACCAATCTGAACAGTTTGAAAAGTTTTCGTTTCCGATGACCCTAAGATTGAACCAGATGCTTCAGAACACCCATGTTTCTTGGTACCAAATTTATCACAGAGCAATTTGAGCAGTTAAAAAAGGTTTTTGTCACCGATCAGCCTAAGATTGAACCAGATGCTTCAGAACACCCATGTTTCTTGGTACCAAATTCATCATAGACCAATCTGAACAGTTTGAAAAGTTTTTGTCACCGATTAGCCTAAGATTGAACCAGATGCTTCAGAACACCCATGTTTCTTTTTACCAAATTCTTCTTAGACCAATCTGAACGGTTTGAAAAGTTTTCGTCTCCGATCAGCCTAAGATTGAACAAGATGCTTCAGAACACCCATGATTCCTATTACAGAATTTAACATATAGCAATCTGAGTAGTTTGAAAAGTTTTTGTCTCCGATGACCCTAAGATTGAACCAGATGTTTCAGAACACCCATGTTTCTTGGTACCAAATTCATCATAGACCAATCTGAACAGTTTGAAAAGTTTTCGTCTCCGATCAGCCTTAGATTGAACCAGATGCTTCAGAACACCCATGTTTCTTGGTACCAAATTCATCATAGACCAATCTGAACAGTTTGAAAAGTTTTCGTTTCCGATGACCCTAAGATTGAACCAGATGCTTCAGAACACCCATGTTTCTTGGTACCAAATTTATCACAGAGCAATTTGAGCAGTTAAAAAAGGTTTTTGTCACCGATCAGCCTAAGATTGAACCAGATGCTTCAGAACACCCATGTTTCTTGGTACCAAATTCATCTTAGACCAATCTGAACAGTTTGAAAAGTTTTCGTCTCCGATCAGCCTTAGATTGAAGCAGATGCTTCAGAACACCCATGTTTGTTGGAACCAAATTCATCATAGACCAATCTGAATAGTTTGAAAAGTTTTCGTTTCCGATGACCCTAAGATTGAACCAGATGCTTCAGAACACCCATGTTTCTTGGTACCAAATTCATCACAAAGCAATTTGAGCAGTTAAAAAAGGTTTTTGTCACCGATCAGCCTAAGATTGAACCAGATGCTTCAGAACACCCATGTTTCTTGGTACCAAATTCATCATAGACCAATCTGAACAGTTTGAAAAGTTTTCGTTTCCGATGACCCTAAGATTGAACCAGATGCTTCAAAACACCCATGTTTCTTGGTACCAAATTCATCACAAAGCAATTTGAGCAGTTAAAAAAGGTTTTTGTCACCGATCAGCCTAAGATTGAACCAGATGCTTCAGAACACCCATGTTTCTTTTTACCAAATTCATCTTAGACCAATCTGAACAGTTTGAAAAGTTTTTGTCACCGATCAGCCTTAGATTGAACCAGATGTTTCAGAACACCCATGTTTCTTGGTACCAAATTCATCATAGACCAATCTGAACAGTTTGAAAAGTTTTTGTCACCGATTAGCCTTAGATTGAACCAGATGTTTCAGAACACCCATGTTTCTTGGTACCAAATTCATCATAGACCAATCTGAACAGTTTGAAAAGTTTTTGTCACCGATTAGCCTAAGATTGAACCAGATGCTTCAGAACACCCATGTTTCTTTTTACCAAATTCATCTTAGACCAATCTGAACAGTTTGAAAAGTTTTCGTCTCCGATCAGCCTAAGATTGAACAAGATGCTTCAGAACACCCATGATTCCTATTACAGAATTTAACATATAGCAATCTGAGTAGTTTGAAAACTTTTTGTCTCCGATGACCCTAAGATTGAACCAGATGCTTCAGAACACCCATGTTTCTTGGTACCAAATTCATTATAGACCAATATGAACAGTTTGAAAAGTTTTCGTCTCCGATCAGCCTTAGATTGAGCCAGATGCTTCAGAACACCCATGTTTGTTGGTACCAAATTCATCATAGACCAATCTGAACAGTTTGAAAAGTTTTCGTTTCCGATTAGCCTAAGATTGAACCAGAAGCTTCAGAACACCCATGTTTCTTTCTACCAAATTCATCTTAGACCAATCTGAACAGTTTGAAAAGTTTTCGTCTCCCATCAGCCTAAGATTGAACCAGATGTTTCAGAACACCCATGTTTCTTGGTACCAAATTCATCATAGACCAATCTGAACAGTTTGAAAAGTTTTTGTCACCGATTAGCCTAAGATTGAACCAGATGCTTCAGAACACCCATGTTTCTTTTTACCAAATTCATCTTAGACCAATCTGAACAGTTTGAAAAGTTTTCGTCTCCGATCAGCCTAAGATTGAACAAGATGCTTCAGAACACCCATGATTCCTATTACAGAATTTAACATATAGCAATCTGAGTAGTTTGAAAACTTTTTGTCTCCGATGACCCTAAGATTGAACCAGATGCTTCAGAACACCCATGTTTCTTGGTACCAAATTCATTATAGACCAATATGAACAGTTTGAAAAGTTTTCGTCTCCGATCAGCCTTAGATTGAGCCAGATGCTTCAGAACACCCATGTTTGTTGGTACCAAATTCATCATAGACCAATCTGAACAGTTTGAAAAGTTTTCGTTTCCGATTAGCCTAAGATTGAACCAGAAGCTTCAGAACACCCATGTTTCTTTCTACCAAATTCATCTTAGACCAATCTGAACGGTTTGAAAAGTTTTCGTCTCCGATCAGCCTAAGATTGAACAAGATGCTTCAGAACACCCATGATTCCTATTACAGAATTTAACATATAGCAATCTGAGTAGTTTGAAAAGTTTTCGTCTCCGATCAGCCTTAGATTGAACCAGATGTTTCAGAACACCCATGTTTCTTGGTACAAAATTCATCATAGACCAATCTGAACAGTTTGAAAAGTTTTTGTCACCGATTAGCCTAAGATTGAACCAGATGCTTCAGAACACCCATGTTTCTTTTTACCAAATTCATCTTAGACCAATCTGAACGGTTTGAAAAGTTTTCGTCTCCGATCAGCCTAAGATTGAACCAGATGCTTCAGAACACCCATGTTTCTTGGTACCAAATTCATCTTAGACCAATCTGAACAGTTTGAAAAGTTTTCGTCTCCGATCAGCCTTAGATTGAACCAGATGCTTCAGAACACCCATGTTTGTTGGTACCAAATTCATCATAGACCAATCTGAACAGTTTGAAAAGTTTTCGTTTCCGATGACCCTAAGATTGAACCAGATGCTTCAAAACACCCATGTTTCTTGGTACCAAATTCATCACAAAGCAATTTGAGCAGTTAAAAAAGGTTTTTGTCACCGATCAGCCTAAGATTGAACCAGATGCTTCAGAACACCCATGTTTCTTGGTACCAAATTCATCTTAGACCAATCTGAACAGTTTGAAAAGTTTTTGTCACCGATCAGCCTGAGATTGAACCAGATGCTTCAGAACACCCATGTTTCTTGGTACCAAATTCATCATAGACCAATCTGAACAGTTTGAAAAGTTTTTGTCACCGATCAGCCTAAGATTGAACCAGATGCTTCAGAACACCCATGTTTCTTGTTTTAAAATTCATCTTAGACCAATCTGAGTAGTTTATAAAGTTTTCGTCTCCGATCAGCCTAAGACTGAACCAGTTGCTTCAGAACACCCATGTTTCTTGGTACCAAATTCATCATAGACCAATCTGAACAGTTTGAAAAGTTTTTGTCACCGATCATCCTAAGATTGAACCAGATGCTTCAGAACACCCATGTTTCTAGGTACCAAATTCATCTTAGACCAATTTGAACAGTTTGAAAAGTTTTCGTCTCCGATCAGCCTTAGATTGAACCAGATGCTTCAGAACACGAATGATTCCTATTACAGAATTTAACATATAGCAATTTGAGTAGTTTGAAAAGTTTTTGTCTCCGATGACCCTAAGATTGAACCAGATGTTTCAGAACACCCATGTTTCTTGGTACCAAATTCATCATAGACCAATCTGAACAGTTTGAAAAGTTTTTGTCACCGATCAGCCTAAGATTGAACCAGATGCTTCAGAACACCCATGATTCCTATTACAGAATTTAACAAATAGCAATCTGAGTAGTTTGAAAAGTTTTTGTCACCGATCAGCCTAAGATTGAACCAGATGCTTCAGAACACCCATGTTTCTAGGTACCAAATTCATCTTAGACCAATTTGAACAGTTTGAAAAGTTTTCGTCTCCGATCAGCCTTAGATTGAACCAGTTGCTTCAGAACACCCATGTTTCTTGGTACCAAATTCATCACAAAGCAATTTGAGCAGTTAAAAAAGGTTTTCGTCTCCGATCAGCCTTAGATTGAACCAGATGCTTCAGAACACCCATGTTTGTTGGTACCAAATTCATCATAGACCAATCTGAACAGTTTGAAAAGTTTTTGTCACCGATTAGCCTAAGATTGAACCAGATGCTTCAGAACACCCATGTTTCTTGGTACCAAATTCATCTTAGACCAATCTGAACGGTTTGAAAAGTTTTCGTCTCCGATCAGCCTAAGATTGAACAAGATGCTTCAGAACACCCATGATTCCTATTACAGAAATTAACAAATAGCAATCTGAGTAGTTTGAAAAGTTTTTGTCTCCGATGACCCTAAGATTGAACCAGATGCTTCAGAACACCCATGTTTGTTGGTACCAAATTCATCATAGACCAATCTGAACAGTTTGAAAAGTTTTCGTTTCCGATTAGCCTAAGATTGAACCAGAAGCTTCAGAACACCCATGTTTCTTTCTACCAAATTCATCTTAGACCAATCTGAACGGTTTGAAAAGTTTTCGTCTCCGATCAGCCTAAGATTGAACAAGATGCTTCAGAACACCCATGATTCCTATTACAGAATTTAACATATAGCAATCTGAGTAGTTTGAAAAGTTTTCGTCTCCGATCAGCCTTAGATTGAACCAGATGTTTCAGAACACCCATGTTTCTTGGTACAAAATTCATCATAGACCAATCTGAACAGTTTGAAAAGTTTTTGTCACCGATTAGCCTAAGATTGAACCAGATGCTTCAGAACACCCATGTTTCTTTTTACCAAATTCATCTTAGACCAATCTGAACGGTTTGAAAAGTTTTCGTCTCCGATCAGCCTAAGATTGAACCAGATGCTTCAGAACACCCATGTTTCTTGGTACCAAATTCATCTTAGACCAATCTGAACAGTTTGAAAAGTTTTCGTCTCCGATCAGCCTTAGATTGAACCAGATGCTTCAGAACACCCATGTTTCTTGGTACCAAATTCATCTTAGACCAATCTGAATGGTTTGAAAAGTTTTCGTCTCCGATCAGCCTAAGATTGAACAAGATGCTTCAGAACACCCATGATTCCTATTACAGAAATTAACAAATAGCAATCTGAGTAGTTTGAAAAGTTTTTGTCTCCGATGACCCTAAGATTGAACCAGATGCTTCAGAACACCCATGTTTCTTTTTACCAAATTCATCTTAGACCAATCTGAACAGTTTGAAAAGTTTTTGTCACCGATCAGCCTTAGATTGAACCAGATGTTTCAGAACACCCATGTTTCTTGGTACCAAATTCATCATAGACCAATCTGAACAGTTTGAAAAGTTTTTGTCACCGATCAGCCTTAGATTGAACCAGATGTTTCAGAACACCCATGTTTCTTGGTACCAAATTCATCATAGACCAATCTGAACAGTTTGAAAAGTTTTTGTCACCGATTAGCCTAAGATTGAACCAGATGCTTCAGAACACCCATGTTTCTTTTTACCAAATTCATCTTAGACCAATCTGAACAGTTTGAAAAGTTTATGTCTCCGATCAGCCTAAGATTGAACCAGATGTTTCAGAACACCCATGTTTCTTGGTACCAAATTCATCATAGACCAATCTGAACAGTTTGAAAAGTTTTTGTCACCGATTAGCCTAAGATTGAACCAGATGCTTCAGAACACCCATGTTTCTTTTTACCAAATTCATCTTAGACCAATCTGAACAGTTTGAAAAGTTTTCGTCTCCGATCAGCCTAAGATTGACCAAGATGCTTCAGAACACCCATGATTCCTATTACAGAATTTAACATATAGCAATCTGAGTAGTTTGAAAACTTTTTGTCTCCGATGACCCTAAGATTGAACCAGATGCTTCAGAACACCCATGTTTCTTGTTTTAAAATTCATCTTAGACCAATCTGAGTAGTTTATAAAGTTTTCGTCTCCGATCAGCCTAAGACTGAACCAGTTGCTTCAGAACACCCATGTTTCTTGGTACCAAATTCATCATAGACCAATCTGAACAGTTTGAAAAGTTTTTGTCACCGATCATCCTAAGATTGAACCAGATGCTTCAGAACACCCATGTTTCTAGGTACCAAATTCATCTTAGACCAATTTGAACAGTTTGAAAAGTTTTCGTCTCCGATCAGCCTTAGATTGAACCAGATGCTTCAGAACACGAATGATTCCTATTACAGAATTTAACATATAGCAATTTGAGTAGTTTGAAAAGTTTTTGTCTCCGATGACCCTAAGATTGAACCAGATGTTTCAGAACACCCATGTTTCTTGGTACCAAATTCATCATAGACCAATCTGAACAGTTTGAAAAGTTTTTGTCACCGATCAGCCTAAGATTGAACCAGATGCTTCAGAACACCCATGATTCCTATTACAGAATTTAACAAATAGCAATCTGAGTAGTTTGAAAAGTTTTTGTCACCGATCAGCCTAAGATTGAACCAGATGCTTCAGAACACCCATGTTTCTAGGTACCAAATTCATCTTAGACCAATTTGAACAGTTTGAAAAGTTTTCGTCTCCGATCAGCCTTAGATTGAACCAGTTGCTTCAGAACACCCATGTTTCTTGGTACCAAATTCATCACAAAGCAATTTGAGCAGTTAAAAAAGGTTTTCGTCTCCGATCAGCCTTAGATTGAACCAGATGCTTCAGAACACCCATGTTTGTTGGTACCAAATTCATCATAGACCAATCTGAACAGTTTGAAAAGTTTTTGTCACCGATTAGCCTAAGATTGAACCAGATGCTGCAGAACACCCATGTTTCTTGGTACCAAATTCATCTTAGACCAATCTGAACGGTTTGAAAAGTTTTCGTCTCCGATCAGCCTGAGATTGAACAAGATGCTTCAGAACACCCATGATTCCTATTACAGAAATTAACAAATAGCAATCTGAGTAGTTTGAAAAGTTTTTGTCTCCGATGACCCTAAGATTGAACCAGATGCTTCAGAACACCCATGTTTCTTGGTACCAAATTCATCACAGAGCAATTTGAGCAGTTAAAAAAGGTTTTTGTCACCGATCAGCCTAAGATTGAACCAGATGCTTCAGAACACCCATGTTTCTTGGTACCAAATTCATCATAGACCAATCTGAACAGTTTGAAAAGTTTTCGTTTCCGATGACCCTAAGATTGAACCAGATGCTTCAAAACACCCATGTTTCTTGGTACCAAATTCATCACAAAGCAATTTGAGCAGTTAAAAAAGGTTTTTGTCACCGATCAGCCTAAGATTGAACCAGATGCTTCAGAACACCCATGTTTCTTTTTACCAAATTCATCTTAGACCAATCTGAACAGTTTGAAAAGTTTTTGTCACCGATCAGCCTTAGATTGAACCAGATGTTTCAGAACACCCATGTTTCTTGGTACCAAATTCATCATAGACCAATCTGAACAGTTTGAAAAGTTTTTGTCACCGATCAGCCTAAGATTGAACCAGATGCTTCAGAACACCCATGTTTCTTTTTACCAAATTCATCTTAGACCAATCTGAACAGTTTGAAAAGTTTATGTCTCCGATCAGCCTAAGATTGAACCAGATGTTTCAGAACACCCATGTTTCTTGGTACCAAATTCATCATAGACTAATCTGAACAGTTTGAAAAGTTTTTGTCACCGATTAGCCTAAGATTGAACCAGATGCTTCAGAACACCCATGTTTCTTTTTACCAAATTCATCTTAGACCAATCTGAACAGTTTGAAAAGTTTTCGTCTCCGATCAGCCTAAGATTGAACAAGATGCTTCAGAACACCCATGATTCCTATTACAGAATTTAACATATAGCAATCTGAGTAGTTTGAAAACTTTTTGTCTCCGATGACCCTAAGATTGAACCAGATGTTTCAGAACACCCATGTTTCTTGGTACAAAATTCATCATAGACCAATCTGAACAGTTTGAAAAGTTTTTGTCACCGATTAGCCTAAGATTGAACCAGATGCTTCAGAACACCCATGTTTCTTTTTACCAAATTCATCTTAGACCAATCTGAACGGTTTGAAAAGTTTTCGTCTCCGATCAGCCTAAGATTGAACCAGATGCTTCAGAACACCCATGTTTCTTGGTACCAAATTCATCTTAGACCAATCTGAACAGTTTGAAAAGTTTTCGTCTCCGATCAGCCTTAGATTGAACCAGATGCTTCAGAACACCCATGTTTGTTGGTACCAAATTCATCATAGACCAATCTGAACAGTTTGAAAAGTTTTCGTTTCCGATGACCCTAAGATTGAACCAGATGCTTCAAAACACCCATGTTTCTTGGTACCAAATTCATCACAAAGCAATTTGAGCAGTTAAAAAAGGTTTTTGTCACCGATCAGCCTAAGATTGAACCAGATGCTTCAGAACACCCATGTTTCTTGGTACCAAATTCATCTTAGACCAATCTGAACGGTTTGAAAAGTTTTCGTCTCCGATCAGCCTAAGATTGAACAAGATGCTTCAGAACACCCATGATTCCTATTACAGAATTTAACATATAGCAATCTGAGTAGTTTGAAAAGTTTTCGTCTCCGATCAGCCTTAGATTGAACCAGATGTTTCAGAACACCCATGTTTCTTGGTACAAAATTCATCATAGACCAATCTGAACAGTTTGAAAAGTTTTTGTCACCGATTAGCCTAAGATTGAACCAGATGCTTCAGAACACCCATGTTTCTTTTTACCAAATTCATCTTAGACCAATCTGAACGGTTTGAAAAGTTTTCGTCTCCGATCAGCCTAAGATTGAACCAGATGCTTCAGAACACCCATGTTTCTTGGTACCAAATTCATCTTAGACCAATCTGAACAGTTTGAAAAGTTTTCGTCTCCGATCAGCCTTAGATTGAACCAGATGCTTCAGAACACCCATGTTTGTTGGTACCAAATTCATCATAGACCAATCTGAACAGTTTGAAAAGTTTTCGTTTCCGATGACCCTAAGATTGAACCAGATGCTTCAAAACACCCATGTTTCTTGGTACCAAATTCATCACAAAGCAATTTGAGCAGTTAAAAAAGGTTTTTGTCACCGATCAGCCTAAGATTGAACCAGATGCTTCAGAACACCCATGTTTCTTGGTACCAAATTCATCTTAGACCAATCTGAACAGTTTGAAAAGTTTTTGTCACCGATCAGCCTGAGATTGAACCAGATGCTTCAGAACACCCATGTTTCTTGGTACCAAATTCATCATAGATCAATCTGAACAGTTTGAAAAGTTTTTGTCACCGATCAGCCTAAGATTGAACCAGATGCTTCAGAACACCCATGTTTCTTGTTTTAAAATTCATCTTAGACCAATCTGAGTAGTTTATAAAGTTTTCGTCTCCGATCAGCCTAAGACTGAACCAGTTGCTTCAGAACACCCATGTTTCTTGGTACCAAATTCATCATAGACCAATCTGAACAGTTTGAAAAGTTTTTGTCACCGATCATCCTAAGATTGAACCAGATGCTTCAGAACACCCATGTTTCTAGGTACCAAATTCATCTTAGACCAATTTGAACAGTTTGAAAAGTTTTCGTCTCCGATCAGCCTTAGATTGAACCAGATGCTTCAGAACACGAATGATTCCTATTACAGAATTTAACATATAGCAATTTGAGTAGTTTGAAAAGTTTTTGTCTCCGATGACCCTAAGATTGAACCAGATGTTTCAGAACACCCATGTTTCTTGGTACCAAATTCATCATAGACCAATCTGAACAGTTTGAAAAGTTTTTGTCACCGATCAGCCTAAGATTGAACCAGATGCTTCAGAACACCCATGATTCCTATTACAGAATTTAACAAATAGCAATCTGAGTAGTTTGAAAAGTTTTTGTCACCGATCAGCCTAAGATTGAACCAGATGCTTCAGAACACCCATGTTTCTAGGTACCAAATTCATCTTAGACCAATTTGAACAGTTTGAAAAGTTTTCGTCTCCGATCAGCCTTAGATTGAACCAGTTGCTTCAGAACACCCATGTTTCTTGGTACCAAATTCATCACAAAGCAATTTGAGCAGTTAAAAAAGGTTTTCGTCTCCGATCAGCCTTAGATTGAACCAGATGCTTCAGAACACCCATGTTTGTTGGTACCAAATTCATCATAGACCAATCTGAACATGTTTGAAAAGTTTTTGTCACCGATTAGCCTAAGATTGAACCAGATGCTTCAGAACACCCATGTTTCTTTTTACCAAATTCATCTTAGACCAATCTGAACGGTTTGAAAAGTTTTCGTCTCCGATCAGCCTAAGATTGAACAAGATGCTTCAGAACACCCATGATTCCTATTACAGAAATTAACAAATAGCAATCTGAGTAGTTTGAAAAGTTTTTGTCTCCGATGACCCTAAGATTGAACCAGATGCTTCAGAACACCCATGTTTCTTGGTACCAAATTCATCACAGAGCAATTTGAGCAGTTAAAAAAGGTTTTTGTCACCGATCAGCCTAAGATTGAACCAGATGCTTCAGAACACCCATGTTTCTTGGTACCAAATTCATCATAGACCAATCTGAACAGTTTGAAAAGTTTTCGTCTCCGATCAGCCTTAGATTGAACCAGATGCTTCAGAACACCCATGTTTCTTGGTACCAAATTCATCATAGACCAATCTGAACAGTTTGAAAAGTTTTCGTTTTCGATGACCCTAAGATTGAACCAGATGCTTCAGAACACCCATGTTTCTTGGTACCAAATTCATCACAGAGCAATTTGAGCAGTTAAAAAAGGTTTTTGTCACCGATCAGCCTAAGATTGAACCAGATGCTTCAGAACACCCATGTTTCTTGGTACCAAATTCATCTTAGACCAATCTGAACAGTTTGAAAAGTTTTCGTCTCCGATCAGCCTTAGATTGAACCAGATGCTTCAGAACACCCATGTTTGTTGGTACCAAATTCATCATAGACCAATCTGAACAGTTTGAAAAGTTTTCGTTTCCGATGACCCTAAGATTGAACCAGATGCTTCAAAACACCCATGTTTCTTGGTACCAAATTCATCACAAAGCAATTTGAGCAGTTGAAAAAGGTTTTTGTCACCGATCAGCCTAAGATTGAACCAGATGCTTCAGAACACCCATGTTTCTTGGTACCAAATTCATCTTAGACCAATCTGAACAGTTTGAAAAGTTTTTGTCACCGATCAGCCTGAGATTGAACAAGATGCTTCAGAACACCCATGTTTCTTGGTACCAAATTCATCATAGACCAATCTGAACAGTTTGAAAAGTTTTTGTCACCGATCAGCCTTAGATTGAACCAGTTGCTTCAGAACACCCATCTTTGTTGGTACCAATTTCATCATAGACCAATCTGAACAGTTTGAAAAGTTTTCGTCTCCGATGACCCTAAGATTGAACCAGATGCTTCAAAACACACATGTTCCTTCGTACCAAATTCATCATAGACCAATCTGAACAGTTTGAAAAGTTTTCGTTTCCGATGACCCTAAGATTGAACCAGATGCTTCAGAACACCCATGTTTCTTGGTACCAAATTCATCATAGACCAATCTGAACAGTTTGAAAAGTTTTCGTCTCCGATCAGCCTTAGATTGAACCAGATGCTTCAGAACACCCATGTTTCTTGGTACCAAATTCATCATAGACCAATCTGAACAGTTTGAAAAGTTTTCGTTTCCGATGACCCTAAGATTGAACCAGATGCTTCAGAACACCCATGTTTCTTGGTACCAAATTCATCACAGAGCAATTTGAGCAGTTAAAAAAGGTTTTTGTCACCGATCAGCCTAAGATTGAACCAGATGCTTCAGAACACCCATGTTTCTTTTTACCAAATTCATCTTAGACCAATCTGAACAGTTTGAAAAGTTTTCGTCTCCGATGACCCTAAGATTGAACCAGATGTTTCAGAACACCCATGTTTCTTGGTACCAAATTCATCATAGACCAATCTGAACAGTTTGAAAAGTTTTTGTCACCGATCAGCCTAAGATTGAACCAGATGCTTCAGAACACCCATGATTCCTATTACAGAATTTAACAAATAGCAATCTGAGTAGTTTGAAAAGTTTTCGTCTCCGATGACCCTAAGTTTGAACCAGTTGCTTCAGAACACCCATGAATCCTATTACAGAATTTAACATATAGCAATCTGAGTAGTTTGAAAAGTTTTCGTCTCCGATCAGCATTAGATTGAACCAGGTGCTTCAGAACACCCATGTTTGTTGGTACCAAATTCATCATAGACCAATCTGAACAGTTTGAAAAGTTTTTGTCACCAATCAGCCTAAGATTGAACCAGATGCTTCAGAACACCCATGATTCCTATTACAGAATTTAACAAATAGCAAACTGAGTAGTTTGAAAAGTTTTCGTCTCCGATGACCCTAAGTTTGAACCAGATGCTTCAGAACACCCATGTTTGTTGGTACCAAATTCATCATAGACCAATCTGAACAGTTTGAAAAGTTTTCGTCTCCGATCAGCCTTAGATTGAACCAGATGCTTCAGAACACCCATGTTTCTTTTTACCAAATTCATCTTAGACCAATCTGAACGGTTTTAAAAGTTTTCGTCTCCGATCAGCCTAAGATTGAAACCAGTTGCTTCAGAACATCCATGATTCCTATTACAGAAATCATCACAGAGCAATTTGAGCAGTTAAAAAAGGTTTTGTCTCCGATCAGCCTAAGATTGAACCAGATGCTTCAGAACACCCATGATTCCTATTACAGAATTTAACAAATAGCAATCTGAGTAGTTTGAAAAGTTTTCGTCTCCGATGACCCTAAGTTTGAACCAGTTGCTTCAGAACACCCATGAATCCTATTACAGAATTTAACATATAGCAATCTGAGTAGTTTGAAAAGTTTTCGTCTCCGATCAGCATTAGATTGAACCAGGTGCTTCAGAACACCCATGTTTGTTGGTACCAAATTCATCATAGACCAATCTGAACAGTTTGAAAAGTTTTCGTCTCCGATGACCCTAAGATTGAACCAGATGCTTCAAAACACCCATGTTTCTTGGTACCAAATTCATCATAGACCAATCTGAACGGTTTGAAAAGTTTTCGTCTCCGATCAGCCTAAGATTGAAACCAGTTGCTTCAGAACATCCATGATTCCTATTACAGAAATCATCACAGAGCAATTTGAGCAGTTAAAAAAGGTTTTGTCTCCGATCAGCCTGAAATTGAACCAGTTGCTTCAAAACACCCATGATTCCTATTACAGAATTTAACATATAGCAATCTGAGTAGTTTGAAAAGTTTTTGTCTCCGATCAGCCTTAGATTGAACCAGATGCTTAAGAACACCCATGTCTCTTTTTACCAAATTCATCTTAGACCAATCTGAACAGTTTGAAAAGTTTTCGTTTCCGATGACCCTAAGATTGAACCAGATGTTTCAGAACACCCATGTTTCTCGGTACCAAATTCATCATAGACCAATCTGAACAGTTTGAAAAGTTTTTGTCACCGATCAGCCTAAGATTGAACCAGATGCTTCAGAACACCCATGATTCCTATTACAGAATTTAACAAATAGCAATCTGAGTAGTTTGAAAAGTTTTCGTCTCCGATGACCCTAAGTTTGAACCAGATGCTTCAGAACACCCATGTTTCTTGGTACCAAATTCATCATAGACCAATCTGAACAGTTTGAAAAGTTTTCGTCTCCGATCAGCCTTAGATTGAACCAGATGCTTAAGAACACCCATGTTTCTTTTTACCAAATTCATCTTAGACCAATCTGAACGGTTTGAAAAGTTTTCGTCTCCGATCAGCCTAAGATTGAACCAGTTGCTTCAGAACACCCATGATTCCTATTACAGAATTTAACATATAGCAATCTGAGTAGTTTGAAAAGTTTTTGTCTCCGATGACCCTAAGATTGAACCAGATGCTTCAGAACACACATGTTTCTTGGTACCAAATTCATCTTAGACCAATTTGAACAGTTTGAAAAGTTTTCGTCTCCGATCAGCCTTAGATTGAACCAGATGCTTAAGAACACCCATGTTTGTTGGTACCAAATTCATCATAGACCAATCTGAACAGTTTGAAAAGTTTTCGTTTCCGATGACCCTAAGATTGAACCAGATGTTTCAGAACACCCATGTTTCTCGGTACCAAATTCATGATAGACCAATCTGAACAGTTTGAAAAGTTTTTGTCACCGATCAGCCTAAGATTGAACCAGATGCTTCAGAACACCCATGATTCCCTATTACAGAATTTAACAAATAGCAATCTGAGTAGTTTGAAAAGTTTTCGTCCCCGATGACCCTAAGTTTGAACCAGATGCTTCAGAACACCCATGTTTCTTGGTACCAAATTCATCATAGACCAATCTGAACAGTTTGAAAAGTTTTTGTCACCGATCAGCCTAAGATTGAACCAGATGCTTCAGAACACCCATGTTTCTTGTTTTAAAATTCATCATAGAGCAATCTGAGTAGTTTGAAAAGTTTTCGTCTCCGATCAGCCTTAGATTGAACCAGGTGCTTCAGAACACCCATGTTTCTTGGTACCAAATTCATCATAGACCAATTTGAACAGTTTGAAAAGTTTTTGTCTCCGATCAGCCTGAGATTGAACCAGTTGCTTCAAAAGACCCATGTTTTTTAGTACAGATTTTATCACAGGGCAATCTGAACAGTTAAAAAAGTTTTCGTCTCCGATCAACCTAAGACTGAACCAGTTGCTTCAGAACACCCATGATTCCTATTACAGAATTTAACATATAGCAATCTGAGTAGTTTGAAAAGTTTTCGTCTCCGATGACTCTAAGTTTGAACCAGATGCTTCAGAACACCCATGTTTCTTGGTACCAAATTCATCATAGACCAATCTGAACAGTTTGAAAAGTTTTTGTCACCGATCAGCCTAAGATTGAACCAGATGCTTCAGAACACCCATGTTTCTAGGTACCAAATTCATCTTAGACCAATTTGAACAGTATGAAAAGTTTTCGTCTCTGATCAGCCTTAGATTGAACCAGATGCTTCAGAACACCCATGTTTGTTGGTACCAAATTCATCATAGACCAATCTGAACAGTTTGAAAAATTTTCGTCACCGATGACCCTAAGATTGAACCAGATGCTTCAAAACACCCATGTTTCTTGGTACCAAATTCATCATAGACCAATCTGAACGGTTTGAAAAGTTTTCGTCTCCGATCAGCCTAAGATTGAACCAGTTGCTTCAGAACATCCATGATTCCTATTACAGAAATCATCACAGAGCAATTTGAGCATATAATGTTTACCTTGTTGCTTGAACTTTCTGTTTTTAGTGAGTGTTCTCACAATTGATTGCTTTGGTATCCGTCACATTTACTGAATTTACTTTCGTTTAGTTCTAAAGTTATAGATCATAGCTATAGCCGATATGCTTTTAGATGTTCATTATCATATTGTAACATGCTATATTCAGATTGATCATACAAAGTGATTATTTAATTTGTGAGAATAACGGTGTTAAGTATTCAGAGACAAGGTGACTTTTCTTATGGAATTTTGTAGAAATTATCATATTTTATTCAGTGGATATTGCTTGGAAGATAATTTAATGAGGAACAGTTTGAAAAAATGTTGACCCTTTATAGTTGTTTACTATTTGTTTAGTTATTATTTAAAGTTTAGTTATTATATCAAACGTAAGTTTGAAGTTTACTGAAATTTGATCGGGAAAACTAGCCCCCTGTTTCAATTTTTTAAATCATGGTTTTACCGCCGTTGACGGCGCCCTTGTAAATTCGGAACCAATACGTCGTACTCACAGACAAGTAATACCTATAGACCGACAACACCTATTGAAATCAATGTCTGGATACTGTAATTTTGACAGCACCCGACCATACCCAAACCATGGGCAAAATCCGCGAAAATGCAAGCGAAAACATGTGTAAAGCAATGGGAGAGCGGGTATATGATGATAGAAAAGTTGTGTTTTAAGGGTGAAAAATTCAACCAACAGACTTACTTGGAATCAATGTTAAATCAATAACTAGATACCTCTTCTCACGTTAGTTGCTTACTGTTTCTCCTCTTTTTACTAAACTTTCTTCAAAACAATAAAAGTACGAGGAATTATTTGTTCGTATCAAAAAAATTATCAATTCACACACTTCCCGGCCAAATTGCGCGTCGGTGCGTGTTTTGCACGGGCACTGATGACGTGTACCGCCTATAGATTAACGTGCTACTAGTACTAGTATACGCAATTGTTTGAGAGCGTACGCAAAAGATGTCAAAGGCGTGCATGCAAGGCGGGCTGTACATGTAGGTGTGGACAACTTTGTGTTACAGAGCATGTCCACCAAATGTTTACAATTTCCTCTCCCAAAATCAGCAAAAGTCAATCAAACAACTTTTTGATAACTCCTGTTATTATAGAAATTTCCTAAAACTCATCACTTAATTTACAATCCATCATCGGGTCAATATCTCTAAAAATTCAGAAAAGGTCAATGATAACGGGACCACTGCCTCGCGGCTATGTCTTAAACGTGTACAAAAAGTGTTGACGCGTCTTCACTTCCGCCAATAGTTTGAGAAAATCAAACATTTCTGTTTAGCGCCCCTGCTTTCCGTCTATAGGTATTATATGTCTGTGGTCATACTGCGGACTGGTGAAAATGGTTTCTTCAACTCTATGCGTTTACTGTTGGTTTCTTTGGATTGTTTCCTATTTCTTCTTTTTTTTCCTTCAATAACGTGTGTAAGTTTGTATCATGCAAGTGTGCTGTAGGTGGATTCGTGAAACAGCAAAAAGAGTCAATACATAATTTATTTGTGCACTCTGAATAAATTGAAATAAATTATTGCAAAAGGTACAAACAAATTATTACTAAAACCTTTCAAGCTCTAAAAATAAATTCTCTTTAAATCATTTCCAAATAATTTATTTAGAAAGAACAAACATATTTGGTGCGGACTCAAAGAACTAAGATTATTAATGTAGTTATCTTTTGAATCACATGTCCCTTAAGGGGCTCATAGCCTATTGTCATTTGACTATTAAATGGTTTCCTAAAAGAATCACTGTTTGCTGTTCACAAAAACGTAAAATTATCAACTTATATAAAGAAATACCAACCCTATTCCCTAAAACTAGTATTCAAAATAAATAATTCACTGGTGACACAAATTCAGTCTAAAATACAGGGATCTCAAAAAGGCATCAGATTAATTGATCACTGAAAGATGGGTGCAATATTTGAAAATGGCAATTCTTAAAATTTACGCAAGCTAACAAAGTCTAGTAATGTTCTTGATTTAAGTTAATTTTGTCGAGAGTTACTTTATTATTGGCTTGGTAACAGGGTCGCAGTGTGGAGTTTCATTCATGGTCACTTGTTCCTAGTAGTGCATGTACATACACTGTGTGTATGTTCCTAAATGCAACAACTGAGCACTGCAGTAGTGAAGATTTCATGCAATACTAGTGACATCCTGCGGTCAGTGGTAGAATCTGTCCCTAGTGCATGTAGTTTTAGTGTCTTCCAGGTTGTTTTTATTAGAGGTGTAGTGGACATTTATAATGAGCTCTTTCAGTGCATTGAACTTTATTGTTCTTTTGGTTTTCCTTATTTTGCATTTTCTAAGTTTTTTCCTTTAGTTTGGTAGAGTTATGATTTATAGTTGTATTGTAGGCACAGTTAGGTTTTTCAGTTTGCTTGTATTTTTATAGTTCATAATAAACATTTAATGTTTGAGGCTAATTTATTACAGAATTGCATTCTGAATCGAGCTGTACTACTACTGCTAAGACATACAGTACGAATCGCCACTGTTGATGTGCTGAGACCAAACAACTCTTTTATTTCAACCACATGATGTTTTGCTGAACTGTTAACTACAATTAAGAGGAGCTAATGACCTTTGATGTGAGGAGTTGGTGGATGCATTGATGCATTGAGAATGCCAAAAAGGTTTATTGAAAAACTACAAAACAAGTTAGAAAAAAAGAAAACAAATATGCACAATGCATTTTAAAACAAAATAAATGATTAAGACTAATTTCCAACCTTTTAGCATTAAAGCCGATGTTACTGAAGTTCTGGTGGTGGCTACAGGTTCAGGTTTGAATTGCTGTTGGGACACATGGTTTCTCTGAGCAAGAACACCAAGTACAATTTGACATTGTTCACCAAGAAGTAAATGGTTAGAAGTGGTTCTTACAACTTGTAGCACAGGATACTAAAACAAATGATATAGTTGAGTACCGGTGGTTTATTTATTAGTTCTATTAAATGTGATAAAGAAAAAGGCATAGCCATTTCAAATTTATGGCACCTTAATTGCAAAGCTAGATTTGACAACAAATTACAGCTATCTTTATTTTAACACTTTTATTTAACAACTCAAGTCTTTTTTATTTAAAAAAATTCTTATTAAAATCAATTCCTTCAATCAATTTGAAAAGAGTTGCAGAGAGCATATTTTCTTAGGCAGCAGGTTTTCCTCAAGTCTATTCGACCATCTTTCAGAAAGATAGTTCTTCTAATGATTGATACCTTTTTGTCACGCTGTTGCTTCACACATAAAATATAACTCTTCATGTAACCAGGACTGAAGTTACTTTCTCATATACTACAAAAGTGATGCAGCAAGCTGGTACCACTCGCAGTAGATTTGGAAGCAAGCCTTTATAAAATCCAAGGAATCTTTCACGCCTTCAGAAAAAAAGATAAATAAAAATGGATTAAACACCACTTGGTTGTCTATAAAAATCAAGGTAACTAACATTTTACAACTTAATTCCACAACTTTCTGAGATAATGTTTATGACTTCTTGCCAAATGAAACCATAGGGTGTACAACAAAGTGTTTCCAAGTGTGCCAAATAAACTATAAAAAAAAAGCTACACTCAATTATGTCTTCGACAATGATATATTTTGTATGTTGCATATAATGGCCATTCATAAATATCCCGGACAGTTTTGCTATTCCTATTGGTGGAGAGCATGTCACGTGGGGGTGTTTAAACGGCTGATAAAGACATAGCTAGAGCTGTTTAAAACCGGCTGGCTTCGCGTGTTGGACGCACAAGCTCATGTACGCCAATTTAATTACGCGGAACAGAACATAGCTATTAGTACCAGCGCGTAGTCTATTTTTACACGCGCGCACACACAACCCAACGCGCACCAAACACAATTTTTAAAACGTTTTTGAAAATGTACAAAATGCGAAAATTCGCAAAATTCGCTACGAAGCAGATTGGGCACGCAAGCTCATGTACGCCAATTTAATTACGCAGAACGCAATATATAGCTATTAGTACCAGCGCGTAGTCTATTTTTACACGCGCGCACACACAACTCAACGCGCACCAAACAGAATGTTTGAAACATTTTTTGAAAATGTACAAACTGGGAAAATTCACTGCGAAGCAGATTGTCACAGATTGTCTATAACATTTTTTCGCTTTTTAACAAAAGGGCATTTATGAATGGGAATAAAAGAGTAGTGACTCATTCTTAAACGGCCGTGCGATAAAAGCCCGAGCCGAAGGCTCGGGCCTTTATTGCACGGCCACGACCCTGCCGGTTTTAAACGGCCGTTTAAGAACTCGTCGCCACTCTTTTATTCCCTTATTAATTTGCAACATTACAAAAAAGTACAAAAACAAACTGAAAACTAGTATTTAGCATTTATTGAAATAAACACTAGGTGTTCGGGTATCATTGGTGTCAGTGTTGTGTTAATGTGTGAACGTTTTCATTGAATAGATGAAAATATTGTTGAGAGTTTTTGAAATTTCAAAGAAAGTGAAGAGTAAATCTTTTATGTTTATACCTTAGTTTAAACTGGAAATAAATGCTAACCTTACTACTTAAGACTGTATTGAGCACTAGAACGAATTATACTCGATCATCTTTGACTTTTTCATGTAAACAGTCAAAAGCTGAACTGATAGTATACAAGACGTTTACTTACAATTTAAAAAAAGAGCTTTTTATTATAAACTTTTTTGATTTCCGGTTGGACTGGAAGCCTGATCAAATCATGTCATTGACAGTTATAAAGAACTTTCATTCATCAAACATCCACAGCAAATCCAAAGCTTCAAATCATAATAGATGCAGTTGTCAAGAACTTAGTTTTCGAAATAATAAACATTGGTTAAGCCAGATTTGAATCCCATTATCTTTTTAATTTTGAAGGCCTAAAAGGCAAAAAATTTGACTTTGACAGGATATTCCTGTCTGCAGTGTTTCGCAATTGATGAGGTTGCGTTGTAAGTACTATGAACCAGCCGAATAAACGTGCACAGAAATCATGCCACTACTTCTGGCCTTCAGTGAAGGCGCACGTTGGTCTGGATTTCGCGCTGATTAATATTGGGCAACAAGCGTCTTGGCTAAAGACTAGTTACCACTCTGTTGCGATAGAATCAGTCGCCACTGGTATGCCACATGCTAAATTAGGTACATGACCGAGTGTTTTAATAGCCAATTTCACTTAAAAACTGTCTCAAAGTTGGTTTGTTCCCATGTATGAAATGATAAGTAATCGATAACCTTTGTTGTCAAGAAAAAAAACAAGAACTTATCTCTTGTAGTTTGTGAGCTATGGTTGTGAAACCCTGTTTAAAAAAGAGATGATTTCTGTAATGTGAGGCTAAGGCATTTAGTGGTGCTATTACTGTTGTGTGCTAGCAAACTACACGCGTAATTACCAAAAGTCTTAAAATGCACACGAACAAGCCTAACATTGATTATTAAAGAGGTTTGCATGGACGGCTGTTTTAGAGAATAACAGCTTCGTCTATTTGAACACTATGGGCTCAACAGTCGGCGGTGTGGTTCTCACAGAACTGCAGGTTATGGACAGCTATTTTTCACGGAGAGCCAATAGTTGTCATAGAGCGTTTTAATGTATGTGATATGCACTGTTAAGGCTTTGTGGACTTTGAATTCATTATGATCAATAGAGCGAACAGCCAGCAACAGTGAATTGACAGTATATGCAAAATTAGATGCGGGTCATTAAAAACCTGGGCTTTTAACGTCCGTTTTCGACCAGAAGTTCAGGTAAAATTGGTAACATTTCTATGCAAAAGTTTGAGAGGGCTCAAAGACCTAAAACCTGATGTAAAAAATTTGCCCAAAGTATGAGCAGTTCTTGAGATATGAATTTTTGAATTTTTTAACTTCCGATTTGAACGGGGAGTCAAGGTCAAATGACAAGGGAAACATGTCCAGCTTGACACAGGTTGTACTTCTGAGAGGTTCTGCCTTTGTTCATGGACTCTACTTACAACGATTGTTAAGAACAATACTTGTAACTTTGTAGGGCAACTGGCAGCGCTGTTACAGTTTAATGGTGTACAAAAGAAGTCCACATGTGCTTGACAAGCACTGTCAGGTTGCGTAAACCTTGACCAGAGATTAGACTATGCTGGATCGATGGCCTTTGAACCTTGAGGTCAAGGGCGCGCAACAGCCAGCTACCGTGCCACTGGAAATGGTTAATGTGTTTTCAGAGCAGTTCTTTTCAAGCAGTTTAAATGCAGGTCAATTTATACGTGGGATTTCACGTCCGATTTCGACCAGAAGTTAAGGTCAAATTTATAACAACTCTGTAGAAAAGTGTGAGAAGGCCTAATGACCTACCTTCTGACTAAATTTTGACTAAAGTGTGAGTAATTCTTCAGATATGAATTCTAGAAATTTAGGAAACTTTCAACTTCCAGTTTGAACAGGAAATAGGAGTCAAATGAGGTCACGCTGTGTAGGTTTTTAAAAGTTTGTGGAGCTCTTTCTGATAACGTATTAATGACAAAGATCCAATGTGTGGTTCAGGAGTTATGATTTTTTCAAATATTATCATCTTCGGCGATTTGAACCGGAAGTCAAGGTCAAACGGGGTCACATTCTATGTATCGTTTCTTAAGTTGTTACATACATGACCAATGATGTATAGATTGTAAAAATCCAATCTGTGGTTCAAAAGTTATGTTTTTTGCAATACTAAATTTCAACTTCCGGTTTGAACCGAAAGTCAAGGTTAAATGGGATCACATTTTGCATAGAGCGGGTTTAGTTTAATAAGACCTTTCAGATGATGTATGGATTGTAATAATCCAAGGTTAATCTTTAGGTGAGCAATAACAATGAAACAGCCGCACACAATATACGTAAACTAAACTATACTACAAGTGCAATGTGCATGCATATATATACAGGTTCAGCTAAGGTGTTGTCCCCATTGACTTTGCACATGTTGCCCCTGTTTTGATCTATCATATACCCAAATATGAACATAGCTTTATTATTTACTGAGATACAGCGGTTAGCATATTGTCCTATTTAAAATTTAAATGGCTTGTAATTTAATACTCGATGACATCATCATGACCTTTAAACTTTTAGGATCATCTACAAGTTATAGTCTACCTACATGTAAAGTTTCAAGCTGATATAAGTTTCGCAACTATGCATTTGCTTGCGGAAAAGGTTCGACAAGAAAAAGAAAAACTTACAAAAAAACAATAACTTTTTTTTTTTTTAAATCAATGAGTTGTTCTGGCTGTATGCCCGAACACCTAACAAACAAAATCAATGAGTTGTTCTGGCTGTATGCCCGAACACCCAACAAACAAAAAACAATGAGTTGTTCTGGCTGTATGCCCGAACACCTAACAAACAAAAAACAATGAGTTGTTCTGGCTGTATGCCCGAACACCTAACAAACAAAAAACAATGAGTTGTTCTGGCTGTATGCCCGAACACCCAACAAACAAAAAACAATGAGTTGTTCTGGCTGTATGCCCGAACACCTAACAAACAAAAAACAATGAGTTGTTCTGGCTGTATGCCCGAACACCCAACAAACAAAAAACAATGAGTTGTTCTGGCTGTATGCCCGAACACCTAACAAACAAAAACAATGAGTTGTTCTGGCTGTATGCCCGAACACCTAACAAACAAAAACAATGAGTTGTTCTGGCTGTATGCCCGAACACCTAACAAACAAAAACAATGAGTTGTTCTGGCTGTATGCCCGAACACCTAACAAACAAAAACAATGAGTTGTTCTGGCTGTATGCCCGAACACCTAACAAACAAAAACAATGAGTTGTTCTGGCTGTATGCCCGAACACCTAAAAAAAGAAGGGAAAAAAATAAATAAATAAGTGTTCCGGGCGTTGATCCGACCACCTAAAAATAAAAAGGTTCTGATAACATTTCTTGAATGAAGTCTTACCGATATGTCTGTAGGATTGTGTCAGTCACGCCATCATAAGATTGATGCTGATCTTGTAACCTTGATCGTACAACTTGATACGGATATGTTGTTATTACAGCAAACATCTTAGAGAGAGCAGCACATACAATGTACTCCAAAGAACCCTGTGGTGAGGTCAAGTCATAAATAATTTGGGTTTGAACAAAGACAAAATTACTGGGGGGACTTGGACTAATGACCTCCGGATTAACGTACCAGTGAGCTATCCAGTCATAAAGTTAAGTCCAGTCCAACAAATATCGTTATTGTAACAAATCAATGTAAACGATTAAAGATTAAAAGACTTGAACAGTTTCTTTCAAATACTATACACAGTTTGGATGAGGGTTTACCATTTAAGTAGCATAAAAAAATGGAACAGTAGGATGAAATACTAAGTATCTTTTAACATGTTAACAAGGAAAACTGGGACCAAAACATCATGGGGCAAGATCAATTTACTGTGAATAATTTATCGGATCACATTAAACATTTTCCATCGCTGGCTTTGGTTATAAAAACTTCCCTCAAGACTCACCTATTGAGGGCATAAACAATCCCCTCCATTAATATGTCACTGTATCATGAGCATCTTGAGATGGACCAGTGCATTATAAATGCTCATTATTATTACTATTTCACGCTACCACAGCATGCAAAAGAAAGATCTTATTTTCAGTTATAAACCTCTGGCTCGGGCTACGTCCCGTAACCTTACATCTCAAAAGTTGTTTGCAGGATTCTTGCTGTTCCCAGAAGTGCCATCTTCTGGAGCAGATCTACATGTACCCACACACATGGTCATGCCTATCTGATCTACATACTTATCCAGTACATTCGGAATGGTGCCAAGTGCTCTTTACAACAATAAGAACTATACTACTATTATTTTGACAGTTATTACTACTTAAGCAATAACAGTGTAAGGACCTGGTTTTCACTGCGTGGTAATGACCAGGTTGGTTGCCGGCCACTGTTCATTAATAGTGGCTGGCAACCAGCCAAGGGCATAATCATGGCTCTTCACACTCTTATTGCCATTGAAAATTCCTTCAACAAAAAGTCAGTAAAAATTTCAGGCTTTGAGTTTTCTGTTGTTTCTTTGTTTCTTATTTCTTTATATCTTTGTTACTCTATTTCTTTATTGCTTTGTAATTGTTGTTTGTACTTAGGCCTAACACCACTAATGCTGGTCATGACTACTGTTATGTTGCTTGTCTTGTATTTAGTTTATGTCGATGGCAATAATCAATTAGCAATAGTCAATTTATTACAGGATGCCATTTCAATCAAAACATTAACCTGGAAGAAGATATCATTAGTAGACAATCATGACAATATGCTGTAAAAATGTGGATTATTTTGTCCCTCCCTTGAGCTGCATTTCAACTGTATTAAAAAAGAGAGGTCCAATGTCATCACATTGGCGACCAATCAGAAGGTTGTGTGAAACAGCCAATCAGACATTTTATAACACCTTGGGTTCCGTAGCGGTAATAGTATCTGGTACCCTCCTAAAACACCCCATAATTACCAACAATAACCGTGGAGTTACCTGACTGAAAAGGCAGGTGAGAAATTGCAAGCAGAATTACCTTATTCATCCAACACCAAACCCCATGGTTCACACAAAACACTCATGTGTCAAAGCAACTAAGCGGGTTTTTGGGAACATACAATGCATTAAATATTTATCCATTGATTTTTTTTAACCACTTCTTTACCCGTAAGACGTGAAAAATATGAAATAAAAATGACGTTACCGAGAGCATGGGAAAATGCAGTGGACAGCGAACACTGAGGAAACACTTGGAACAATCATATGTGAGAAAAAACATTGCCAGTGTGAGAACCTGTCTCTGGAAGGCAAGCCGTCGGGACACCAGTGAAGAAAGATGGCTACCCAAGATGGTGCGGATAAAAATCAAAGACAGCGCCAAACCCGGTCCAACCTCGTCCCCGCTTAGCAAAAGGTAGAGGTTGGCCCAAGCTCTAATAATAGAGATGACTTTATTTTTAACCAGTTAACACTGAATGACGTGTACAACTTCTATGGACACACAAACAAAAATCAGATAAATCTTCTTTTGAATACACCCAGAAACTTGTTTTCAAAAACTTTTAGAACATTAAACCTTCTAACCCAAGTCAAAATTAGAGCATTGCAAAATTTGCCTTTTTCTTTACATTTACAGTTTGAAACCGATTCAAAAGGTGAACTCAAATATACTTACAAGTTTTCGGTTGCTCGATGGATCTGATGAGAATGTACTTTGCAATTTTTTAAGCTCTTCATAAGCCATAAACTGTAATGCACCATGTGACACACCAAACAGGCCAGGTACTAATCCCTTAGAACAAACAATAAATAATTAATTTTTTTAAAATGTGTCTAAAATATTTCACACATTACAACAAAATTTGTGAGAAGCCATAGAACATACATGTACATGGCAAATACAAAATAACTAATGAATGCGACCCATGAAGGCTCAATTCTACAAAGAGTTAAGATTGATTTGAAGATGTGTATCAATCTTAATTGCCAAGTGTAATATCACAATAGACTGTGCAAGTCTTTTGCACATCGAAACAACTTAAACAAAGGCTATATTTTCTATGAAATTAGATCTTCCTTAAAAGGTAAAAGAATCATAGTCACTGAAATAGTTTGAAAACATGCATTTCTCAGTGTTTGAATTTTACTTTACTGTTTGAATGCATCTTGAGGCTAAATTTGTCATTTAATTGTAATACATTCAATTGATGATGGCATTACCATCAGGTGATATCAACTATCAATGACGACTCTCATATCTTGAGCTACATGTATGAATCATGAATCATGACGACTCTTATATCTTGAGCTATGAATCATGAATCATGACGACTCTTATATCTTGAGCTATGAATCATGAATCATGACGACTCTTATATCTTGAGATATTAATAATTTCTACCTAACTTTCTCTGCAAAATAACTTTGAATTAAACTGAATAAAACCTTTGCACTCAACAGACACATGAACCTTAACATAAAGACTTTACGGTAACAATGAGGTTATAATTTATCAGGTATCAAATTACATCACATGTGAATCATCAATTGGAAAAAAAACACAACTCTTGAACTACATAATGTCTTTTTACAATCTATATATTATCTGGAGGGTCCTGAAAGTCAACCTCAGTCCAGTGTTTACACCAGAAGTAGAATGATTTACAGCATTTCTAAGGCGAAAAGTTGAAACTTTATTATTTTTCAAGCTAAAAATAAGTTTCACCGAAGTTAACCCAAATCAATACAATCCCTATTAAAGAATCATTTCAATATTCGATTTTGAAACTTGAAGAAAACTAAATTACTGTGTTAATAGAAGTTCTGGTATAAAGAAGGTGCCATGTGCCATTCAATTGGGACACATGCACATGTGTGGACATCATCCAAACAGCCACATACATTTAGGAGAAGTTACTCAACTACTGCATTACTAAATCTCAACTCGCTTTGAATCAAGAATACTGTTGAATCTTTGTTTCTAATTCCGTTTTTGTTTCCCTACTATCCAAATTCCTTGATGGAGGTGTAAATTTTTCAAGCATTATGTATATAGTATATGTCAATATGTATAGTGTGCAAGGAAAGAGTTGAGCTAATTTGCATACAATTTGAGGAATATACAATACTTTAGGGAGTGGCGGTAGACTCACATAGGTTCTTGAGAGAGGAACATGTATTTTTGAAAGAGAGAAAGAATTTGAGTCGAGTGAAGTGCCCATATCTCCCCAATGTCGCGATAAATTAAAAACCTTTCAGGTTGCTGTGCTGCAATTTGCCAAACCAGAGACAGATTATTCAGGCTTTTCTAAGCAATTGGGTGGAAGCCTACTTTAGGTAGGTCTCTTATGTTAGTTTTGTAAAAATTACAATTTCCTTATTTTTACTGAAAGACAATGGAAACTAACCTATAAGCTGACAACATTATTGAATTAATCTTAGTTAAAACTCTGCATGATAAGCAATCATTTTTCTTTTTACTAAAAACCTAAGTAGTTTGGACTTCTAAGAGTAAATTCCTAAGAAAATAGAAATACCTTGTAAAGTCCACGTACACCTTCATATCTGTATATCTTGGCCAGTGCATCCAACATGCCATTGTATTTGCTACTTGTTGTATTTTTGCTAATCCCTTCATACTGCAGGCAAAGACGAGTCTTGGTTACCCATATTGGGTTTGTAATAAGTAAAGTCATCACACCTACATACAAGAATAATAACAAGAGAGTGTTGAACAAAATAATACGAATGTTCCCATAGACAATCTGATACAAAAATGGAAGTGCCCTTTTCTCAACAAAAGTGGCCATGTTGCCAAAGGAATAAATTTCTCACCTAATAATTACCAGAAACGATGCTTGAAGTGGAGGAGAAAGCTCAAATTATGCAAAAAATCAGTGTTTGACAAGCTAGGGAAAGGGTTTGTATAAATTGATGGTTCCGGTTGAATCACTGCAATGGAATGTTAAACGTTGTGGAAGCTGCAAAGGAAGAGAGAAATGAATGGGGGGGGGGGGGGGAGACTCAAATTCCAAACCTGGTAAGCATCAGAATTGATTGCAAATCCGTGGCAAATAAGAACATGATTTGGCACTTTTGGAGTGATGACAGTAGTGTTGTCCCATTTGATGGTGGGGTTAATCTATCCATGAGTATCTGGAGCTTCGAGTGGAGCCTATGAGGATGTGTACTTAGTCAAGGAGTCACTGGAGCTTGTGTGATGTCTGGTTGGTGTATGTAAGAATGGCCATGATGTTGTACGATGCTTGCTTGTGTTTCTTTAGGGAGTATATTATGGTAATGTATCTGTTGAACTTCTGGACTAGCTTGATGTGGTCTTATGGCTGTTTTCATTGTATATCAGGCGCGAATTCAGAGGGGCCCAGGGTAAATTTTTAAAACTATTTCTTTCTTTTTTCACTTCTGCCTGTTTAAAAATTAGCCACAAGTGTGTGTGGTGTAGTTTTTCCCCCCAGCAGCTGCATGGATTTCTTTTTCATCATATGGCAATCTTATTTTTTCTTTCTGCCAAAATGAATCTTTCATGATATGTCACTTGTAATTGTTTAGATTTGCAACAATAACATAATCATTTGAAACCTGACGCGCCAATTTGTCCGGTATAAAATATATATTTCATGTTGTTCCGGCATTCAAGTATAAAGACTACACTAAGCTTGAATTTGAGAAACCCCCGATTTTATCCACTATGCTTTTTAATGAATATGCATAAAACCAGAGAATGCAGCGACCAGATCCAAATGCGAAATTTGTGGGATGAAGTTTTTCTTTGAGTAAATTAAAAGATTGATATGGTTCATAAGTGTTTAAAAAGTCTGTCTATTTCTCTGTTTTTAGGCACACGGAGGCTTGATTGTTCACCCCTCAAAATGTCAAAAGCTCAGAGCTTCCGGGGGATATGCCCCATAGACCCTAACCGGGGCTTCACCCCTGGACCCCACCCGTTGTTGTTGTTTTGGTTTTTTTTGAGCCCCCCAATACAAAATCCTGGGTGCGCCATTGTGCCCCCCCCCCCCCCCCGGTTTAAAAGTCCTGGATCCGCCCCTGTGTATGTATTCCATTTGATATAGCTCATCTTTTATTCATTAATGTAAGTGGAGAAGAACCTGGGCAGGTAGAGATGGCAGGGGAAAGAAAAAGTGGAAGTAAAAGCTCTTGCATGGTGATGTGCTAGGAGTTTGAGTTTTCTACATGCCTGGAGTGGCTTTGTTTAATACTTTTCTTACACCAAAACAATATTTCCTGACGTTCTTCAGATGTTATTTTGGACAAGGACCAAATGACCATAAAAAGTCAACAAATGGTGAAAAGTTCAAAAGCTGAAACACTATATATAATGTATCATTCTTAAAAAGTACTGTACATGTGTGCATAAATTTACTAATGACATGCTAGGATGTGACAGTATTTATTGTACATGTACACTATACATTGTACATGGTGTATGACTAAAATAGTTCAACAGTGAATGCTTTATCATACATGATGTGCATACGTGTACATAATGGCAAATTCAGTCTGCGGCACATCTATTAGGAATGACGTGCACAACTGGTACAAATGATGTTGCAAATATAACTGGCAACACCGTGAATTACCATACATGTGTACTGTATGTAGTTCCCGAGTGGACAGGGACAAGAAATATATGTAGCAACAGACCGTACTACAAGTGCATCAATGTAGGACAGTAGAACAGTAGCAAACATTTGGCATTACCGAACACGGTTATCTGAGGTTTTAAAACTCTTTGATCAACTCAGTCCAAAGATGTTTCTACATGCGATGTCCATACTGAATGTGAAAACCACATAAAGGATCTTAGGATCGCGCACAGGGGGCCAGTTGTTGTTATGAGCAATCAGAATGGAACACTGAAACTATACTTACAGATTCTTTGTATTTAGAAACTTAATCTTTAAAACATCAAATCAATCTTTTATTTACAAAGATAAAATTGTAGTTGATTATATTAAATTTTTGCGAACATTATCAAAATTTAAAAAAAGATTAGGGGAAAAATAATAATGTGACGACACCTAGAGTGGTTAAAGAGGGCGAAAAGTGAAATCAGGCAGTCAACAAAGAGTGAATTTCAGGTCTTGCTGTTCACAAATGCATCTTGGAATTAGTCTTCGTTTGGGGCGCCACGTTATACCGGCGTTTCACTTATGACAAAAACCGGATGATCTATTGAAGAAAAGCACCAGTCCACCAGTAAATATGCCAAAGAAATGCCAATAGATTTAAACTTGAAACATACAAGGAAAAATTTAAGTTACAAAAGAAAAAAACAGAATGCAATTAAATCTTCCAAGGTAAAATACCCTGGTCAAAAGATCTGGCCAAAATACTTGCCAAATTAGACACTTTTAAAACAAAAACTGTTTGCTTCCTGTACACTGTGAGTTACAATGTTACAGGATGCCCACTCACCTTGCTCCCTACAAAGTCACTCCCTACAAAGTCACTCTTCACCCCCTGCAAAGTAGCCCCCTGCAGTGTGACCCCCTACAAAGTTGCCCCCTGTAAAGTCGCCCCCTAGCAAAGTTGCCACATAGGCCTCCACACACAATGTACATGTGTACAATGTCACCCCATGCAAAGACACCCCCTGCATTGTCGCCCACTCCAAATACTTAATTAGGTGTTCGTGCAAAGTGTGCAGGAACACCTCTTGTTTTAGGTGTTCGGCCAACAGCCGAAAGCCTACTGTTATTGTTCTATTTGTTTTTCTTTTTCTGTGTCTTCTTCTTCCTACACAATGTAGTGTACCTTCTCGGCAAGAATTTGCAAAAACTTAATGTTGTAGAGACTTGAAACTTAACATGTATTTAAGACCTAGTGTATACATGAAACCGCAACTTTTTCAGGATGATGACATCATAAAACTAAAGTTTAAAAATAACATGAAATATTTTAAAACGTCATATATATCTAGAGTTCCATTAGGCCCTATTGATACAAAATCTTTGCACCATATGAAAGCCCTGGATTCATTTTACAAATCTTGCACAGAGTGTGCCCCTATGTGACCTTTACTTCCGATCGAAACCAGACGTTGAATTTTCTTTCATAGAAAACCCATCATATCTCATGAACTAATAACATTAAACTTACCAGGTACTGTAAATATAAGTAAATGAAATTCAGTTTGATGACGTCATTCATGGCGTCATAACAATAACTCAACATTTAGTACTTTTTAAAAACAAATAAGATATTTGCCATATTATACAATCACAAACAAAGTGTGACCCAATATGACCTTTACTTCAGGTTGAAACCGGAAGTTGCAATTTCAGAATTCAAAAGTTCATATCCAATTAACAGAAAAGGGTTTAGTCTTGAAAGGTACCATGTACTTAGATCTTAGTCTGTAGATGGCAACCACATTTTTTCGGGACGTCATCGATTACATCACAACATTAAATCAACTTTTACTTTTTACTTTTTGCGTGTAAACTTTACTTCCAGTCAAAACTGGAAGTTGAAGTGAAAACAAATATTCACAGGCCTCTTTTGGAGAGCTGCAAACAATATGGTCTAGAAAATGGACACGGTCTCTTTGTATGAAAAAAAGTTTGACCCCTGGGCCTGACATAATTATTTCCAACAAGTTAAAACAAAACAAAATTGTTATTGCTGAAAACCTGTTGCATACGTAGTTAACAAAAGATTAACACTTTGCACAAAGTTACAAATCTCAATGTCTGGATAAAAAATAAGGTATGAAGACGTCACGGTGACGTCAAGATAACGTCATTGGTTTTCAAATTGGGCTCGATCAAAGTTTCTTGAATAGCAGAACCACAATTAACTTAATGTATATTTCCTATAAAGACATGATTACCACATTTTCTCTTTACTTTTCACCAGCTCTACTAATTTGGACATATCTACATTAAATGTCGTAAGGACTTGAAACTTTACATGTACTTAGACCTTGGGGAGTAGATGAAACCGCAACTTTTTTCGGAATGATGACGTCATTAACGACGTCATTATAATTTTTTTTGAAAACCTTTTTTTAATGGTTCAAAAATTCATATCTTGAGAACCATGATAGCTACAGACAAGATCTTTGAGTGATATGAAAGCTCTTAAGGATCTCTTTAAATCTTACACAGAGTGTGACCCCCTTTAATATTTACTTTCGGTCGAAACAAGAAGTGCTTTGTAGTTTATAATTGGCATGACGGGTTTGCTCCATTAGAAAATTTTAGCAGTTGCAAACTGCACTTTTGCTTCCCAAGTCTTCCCCAGGGCATTATTAAGCACTTAAACAAACTCTCACTAAGTTAATGCTGATAAGACATTTAGTAATTAAGCTTCACACTACCAAAAAGTGATCATGTCCATTGCAATTGATCTTATAAGTTATAGCATGTATAAACAGCAAAAAGGTAAATCAGGGAAAAGAGGGGTTGGTGTGCAAAACAATATTTCTAGGCCGTTTTGTCTTTATCAATTTTTTTTCAGTTCACGTGGTATCAACTTAACATTAATGTATTAATCTTCTTCAGTCTTTAATGACTCATTTAAATGTTGTCCATTACTACTTATAACCATGGTTCATTCAGGTAGCCAAAAAGTGCCACAGTGGGTACGTTTAGACATGGGGTTAAATTGACCCTTAAACCAAGCACCATGGGTGTCCACAAGATAAACATGACTTAATCCAAATTGGGCTTGCATTCACACATAAGTTTATTCTAAACTGAGCCTCGAGGATGATTACTGGGTCATGCATCATCGACCCTTACCGACTGCTGGTTCCGGTCCATCACATTGCGCATGCGTACTTTGCTGTGTTTTTTTATGATGCTAGGCTGCTATGCCGACAACAACAACGTACAAAAATGGCGCCTGTAAATGAGAACTTGCTCGAATGCCTTTGGATTTTTAATTTTTTTACTGGCGTCTGCTCTGAGCTTTTCCGACGAAGGAGAATACCCGCATGTGAAGGGAAGGCAGTAGAAAGACGCAAGAATAGTAGAATTGTTCGTGTCCGTGCAGAAGATTGCTGTCCTCAATGGCAATTTTGGCGATACGTGAAGCGGAGGCAACGATTGACAGCCAGCTTTATCAGCGTTCTTGCATCGCGGTATTCCTCGCCGTCCCAAATATTATAAAAGCTGATATCTCACGGCCCTGCCAGTTTGACCCTCACTGATTTTCTTGCTGAGACTGGCAGGCCATCAAACAAAAAAACTGGGGAAATGGCGACGAGCGAAAAAAAATAAAATAAACCATGACGATTACTGAAAAAAAAAGGCAACCAGCGAGCAATGCACATCAAAATGTAGGTGAACTCACACACACACATACGCACATGCATGCGATTGATAAACATTAGGATGACGTCAGCTTTTCTGCCGCGGTCGGGGTCACGCAGAGTAAAATAGACAGGAAGCGGCTAAGCCTGTGACTCGTATCCGGGTACCCGGGTACCCGATCCCAATTTTTCGGGTCAATTACCCCCAAAAACCTTTTGCCGCACGTTAGGAGGAAAAAAACACCCCCCAAAAAACAAAAAAACAATGTTTCCGACATCGCAATTAACCGACAGACATTTCAGAATTTCATCTGCCTTTTGAGTTTCCGAAGTCCTGCAAGGATCTTTGCGTTAACTTTGACTAGGTCTATTTATTGTAAAGTCACTAATCCAATTTGCTAAGCAAGCAGTGCATTGTGCCTTCTAGATGCTGTTTCTTTCTCCTTGGAATGTTTCCAAACATTGGTAAAACCTGTCTGTGTGATAAGCAAGGTTTATCGGCTCCCCTAAATCACAATAAATCTTTTTAACCACTCTTAATCTTTCAGTTTATCACTTTATAAAGGAGTTGTTGCTTTAAAGTTACACAATAGTTTTCTTAGATTTTTCCTTGAAAATCAACTAAATATCTGTCCATTAATCTTTTCAATAGTCTATTTTTAAAATCAATTACTGCCAGATGCACGTACCACAGTTTGAAGTCTCATTATGCAGAGAGCATTGGCAGCCTACATTGTAACTTGCCGGCTACGAGCCAATGAAACAGTACGTCCAACTGATCACCAAAAATAAGGACAGCCAGTGCACTGGACTGTGAGCACGAGTGGCTCACACGTGGATTCATCGTGTATGTACATGTACGTACAGGTATATGTACACGAACAACTGTGTTGTGTATGGTGGTTGCATGCTTCACACACACTGCTTCGTGCAGGTCTAGAATAGCCCACTTCTGTGGGTCAAATTGACCCTCACGGACTGGTTTTTTGCATTCTAACAGAGGGTTATTCTAACTCTTTTGGATTAAGGATTAGTTTAACTCCACATCTGAATGTACCCATTAATATGATTAAGGCCACAGGTCGTATTATCTGATTACAGCTGATAAGGATCTGTAAGGCTTAGGTCACTCAGATTGAAACAGTAGTTTGGAATTGACGTTCATAGTTGGCATCTGATAGATCAAGACTTGGGCAACATTTGAAAAGTTAACGCCAAAACCGTATGACCTTGACTTTGTCTTTACCTTTACCATGTACAGTACATTGCACGTGAAGTTTAATTGTTATGCATACTGTATACAGTAGCTGCATAGTTTTGTAAATCTGTGGTTTGACCTAGACAAAATTGCAATGTTCAGAAATGATTTCTGTTGCAAAAGTCTCTTGAAATCCTCCCAACCAACATATCAAAACAGAAGAAAAAAGGAAGCAGGGGAAGCGCATGCATAAACTATTAATGGCCGCTTTTGCCTCTATTTTCACTATGTACATGCACATGCCCTGATAGTAGAAATGATACCATTGTCACATCATATTTGCATGCAAGTGTCTCTTCAAACCCTCTCAAACAACATATCAAAAAAGTAGACAAAAGCAAGTAGGTGGAATAATGCATAAATTGCATAAAGAATTTGTCGTTTTTGCCTCTATTTTCACTAACATTTGTACGCATACCCCCTAATAGTAGTAGAAATGATATCATTATAACATCATGTTTGCATGGATATGATCACTGCATATTTTCAAAATACATTCAACCAGGAAAAATTCCAGGATGGACGTCATTTTTCAAGATGGCTGCCATTTTCCTACAGAAATCAAATTATCGCATGTTAAAGATGAGAATAGGGTAACAATTGCACAGAAGCCTACTTTTGGTACAAATAGAATCTTTCCAATATAACATTTTGCATGAATATTCACTGAATATGCCTGCAAATAAAGCAGCCAAGTTCCAATTCCAAGATTGGCGCCTGTTTTCTGCTAACATGTACCTTAGATCATTTAAAAGATAACATTTGTGTTATGTGTAGTATTGTACAAAAAATAACGGGTAACTTGTTGCCCTCTTTGCTGTCCATCATATTTACACTCTGTTTTGGTGACTTCTATATTTTTGTGTGGGTTTGTTTTGCTGTCCATAGCTGACTAACCTGTGGACCTTAAGTCAGACCTTTTTTTTAGTGCAACATTGGTTAGTATGCAAGAATGTAGTATGCCACACCCCAGAGAGGGGGTCATGCTCTGTTAAACCCTTTTTTGTTGTAAGCTACTTTCACTCCCCATTCACATTGTGTTTATCTGGGTCTAAGACTAAAGTTTAAAAAGTCTTTTTTACTTCCCATGCTTTTGTGACTTAACTAAGTGCTTTTGAATCCACTATAATTTTGGTATAAAATCATTGTGCTCAATTTTACATTGACACATGATTGAGGACTTGTGACTTGGGCACCGGAGAGTGAGCATCTTGTCTGAATTCTAAATCTGTACTTTTTATTGCTGGGTTTTCATGTGGTGACAGATGCTTGCCACTACTTGGTGAACGATGTGTAGTGTAGCCACGTCTTAGTTCTGTATGAATGTTTGCATTTGTAATCCTTTATGCCCTCGGTCCGTTTCAGCCATTCCATTTTATTTTTAGTGCTTTCCTACCTATACATATATTTTCTAGTGCTATGACGGCCCTTGGTTTTGACAGTGTTTTTCTGTGTGCATGCAGCAGGGTTATGTAAACTGGGGGTTAATTTGGGGGAAAGTTGTCTATGTTTGTTAAGGGCTTCATAGCCCTCCAAATTTGTTGGCCTATTCGGCCTAGTTAACCCGAATTATTGCTTAAGCTATTGCTGCATGTGGAGGAGACACATTGCTTGCTTTAGACAATTTATTTAGAAGTGAATTTACAGCATGCATTGTTTTGAATCTACATGGAGGATCCTGTTTATTCTGGTGAATTAAGTGTAAAGGTTCGATGGTTTGGTCAAATTTGCGGCAATCATTAATTTGAGTCGAAACTGCCCCGGTTTTTTTTATGTGGAATTAGATTTGGAAGTAATTTTTGTTGGTAGAATAAAGTTGCTAAGAAATTAAATTGACGACAACTAAAAATTATTGGCTTGTTAATTTTACTTTTGGTAAATTATCTGGCCATTTCTTTAATAACTCCCACAACTGGCAGAAATTTTAGGGGCGGGGGGGTTACACTAATTTGTATAATTGTTGACTGAATATGTTTTGCAAATAAATCAACCAATTAGAAATTCCAAGGTAACTGACGCTTCCCACCCAAAATCTAATTTGGGCTCTGTTAATGGTAACCATCAACACATCATACATAAAGTGTTATAAAGCAAGACTTTAAACTTTGCATGGTGGGAGTACAATCAGGGGAGGTTTGCGGTGACACCATTAGCGTAAAAACTAGTAGTGGCGGTTCTGATGAGAACCGATGGTTAGATAACTTGACGTTTCGATCAAAATGCTCTGACCGTCTTCAGGAGAATGCTGGACTCTGTTGCTGGATGCTGCTTATTGTACTGCTGAAGAGATTAACTGGTACTTGGGCTTAGCTCAATGGTGCGCGACAGCGAGAAAGACAGAATAAGCTGGACTTTAGGTCGATGCATGATGTGTGTAGGCTGGAACTGAAACTAAACTGAAACTCACTGGGAGTGGGGTAATGGTGTGTGCTCACTGAACTGAATCAGTTGCAACCATGCACAGGGAAGGAGTGTAGATGACCCAAGTCTAAAGCCGTGTTCCCATTGGACTTTTTCTTCCGCGGCCACGCGGAAAGTTACCGTGACTGGATTAGGTGTAGTTCTACCGTGCGTTCCCACCTGGACTTAAATTCCGCGACGGAACAGTTAACTCGCTCTCCAAAACTGGCAGATCGTCACACATCGGGGGCACTGTGCACAGTCACCTTTGACCTAAGCAGGATACGACATGTCTGTGACGTAGTTTTCGCGCGCATTTTCACATTCGTCTAGCCCAATTAAACTCCTCACAAAGTCGATCAAATCTGCCATATTTCTTACCAAAGTAGTAGTGAAACTGCAGCAACTGGACGAGATTTAAAATAGCCTGGATAGAAGCGATGAGTTCTGAAGCACTTGGTCTACTTGGTAATCAGTGATGTTTGAGTGTTTGATGATAGCAGACTTCTCAAAATCTCTCCTTCTGTATGCTCGATGTTCCTTGAGCCTAGTAGGAAGGTTACGTTTGGTTTCCCAGACATAAAACTTGCAACATTGTCTTGCTTAACCTTGTGAGATAGAAGAGAGCTGTGTAGTTTCTTGGGAGCAGAGTTGGAGACCTTGATCCCTGCTTGCCGAAAAATATGCTGCCGAAAAATATGGAAATGGTTGGAGGGAGACCTAAGGTAGGGTATACGAGACCTTTTGGTCAGGGTTGGAGGCAGGCCTGCTTGTCTTGATCTGCTTAGAGTTGCACCGGTTCCGCTGCAAGATTGGTCTGACAAGAAACATCTTCTCATGCCAAAAAGCACTGCCTACACAGAACAGCCAGGAATGATCGCAAAGAAAACAGCCTTCACCACTGTCTACAGAAGCCAAGCTATCAAAGATGCAGGACATCTGCCTCAGTTTAAAAGGCAATGAAATCCAGGGCTGTGCCTAAAGAAAAGACTCACCTGCGATACTTACAAAGGGCATGCGCAAGCAATTTGCTGACACAACAAAGGCTACTACATGTACCTCACCCACACAATGCAGTTAAGACAAACCGGTTAGCTGTACTCAAGAGCTCTTAGAAGAATGAGTTGGCAGCCCTGCTGTGTTTCTGGGCTGATGAACGAGCTGCCGCTTGCAAGACTTGTATACACATGTGCCCCTCAGATGGAAGAATGTCCAGCAGGTAGAATTATGTGAATGTTCAAGAGATTTTCCAACAAGCTGCCTGCTTAAAATCTGTAATCTACATACTCATACTTCAAAGAACACCCTGGAAGCCCACGAAGTTGTCATGCTCCTTGTTTGGTGAGCTTGGACTAAAGCAGCAATTGGTTAAGGGGTGTTTTCTGTGCCAGAGTAGGTGCAAACAGCACCTGTGTTATGGCCGAGTGTGAACCTTGGGTGCTAACGACGATGTTAAGTGGTTCGCTTGGTAACTTAGGTGCTGGCTTAGTCACAAAAGCCCTTTTCACACGAAACCCCCCCCCCCAACATTCCTTGCGACGAATTTAACGAGCGCTGAAGTCATCCCATGCCTGACCGCTTTCGCAAGCTTTCACACGACACAAGTAAAAATGTGACCACGTTCCATGAGACGAGAGTACAGACTTAGCTGGTTACCACTGAACAATAGAGTTTTTGTTCTTAAACAGCGCTAGTACCAGTTGAATGATGACGTATGTCGCGTGTGCAGTGTGTTGCGGTAAAAAATAAACCATGTAAACATTTTTCAAAATGGCTGACACTCGCGAAGACGTTGGGGAGTCCATTCATAATACTATGCCCGTAATATCCTCAAAAAAACGACCGGCGAAGACATATCAACCAAAGATAAAAGTAAGAAGGCCAAGAAATCTTGGTCCCACGAGGAAATGATTGCCTTGATAAACATTATGGAGAAGGAAACCACCCAATCTAAAATGGGTGGTTTGACCCAAAATGGCCATGTTTGGCGGGAAATCGCGGACGAGGTGGCAAATGGTCGCAACGGTGACCAGTGCCCAGTAACGGTGTGTAAACACACAAAGGTCGGCTCCCGAAGGTTCTTCACGCATGCGTGTTAATACCGCTTTCGCGAGGATTGTCGATCAATAAACAACGGATCGTTTCACACGAAAGTTTGACTAGATTCCTTGCGAAAAATTACGCTAGCGTAAGATTTTGTCGGAGGTCGGGACCTACTACAAAATTTTGCAAGGTTTGCGAAAATTTCGCAAGGAATGTAGGTGATGTAAAATATTACTGTCCTTTCACACGAAGCCCAATTTGTAATTTTTTACAAAAAATTGTAAAAATTCGCAAAGAATGTTTGTTTTTTCCGTCGTGTGAAAAGGGCTAAAGGGTTGAACTGCAGGACCAGGCAAAGACCCTTGAGGCTAGGCAGTAGAGGGTGGTAAGGTTGCAGCTGAAACAGCTTACTAGTGGAGGCTGGGCTGATGAAAAGTTGCGTAGTGTTCCCATGCAGCTTCTTGGTACGTGATAATAGGATCCGAACAAGGCACCAAAGTTTATCTTCTGGGACACTTGAAAATGAAGTTAGGCTCGGGACGTAAATCTGATTGGTTCTTGGTTAGGAAGTTGATACATGTTCCCAACGCAAGTGGCCAGGTTCTAATGAAAGAGCATGGAGTTTACTTCTGTGGCGAGTTGTGGAGGCGGCTAAAAAGTATTGACCGTCAGGTTGTGTGCTGAAGAGGACCCAGCAAGTTCAAAGGGAGGTTTTGTCAACCTGTGAAGGACACTGCCAAGGTCCCAAGAAGGAGCAAGCTTTTCAATAGGTGGTCTCTATGGAAATATGCCTTTGATCAGTTGAGATACATTGTATAGCAGTATTATTGGACAGAGTAGAGCCATCGTCGAACCCGTGATGTACTACTGCGATGGCTGATCTGTAGCCTCGAAAGGTGCTAATTTGGAGGCCGGAATTAAAAAATGAAGTAGAAAATCTCCTATGACAATTTCAGATGCAGAATTGGGATTGAAACCTCTCTTGGTACACCATCCGATGTAGTGTTGTAGACGATTGTCATATGTTTTTCTAGTGGACGATCGTCTACGTTTTGCTGCAAGGGAAGCAGTGTCTTTAGAAAGGCCAGCTGTTCAGAAGGAAGACTTGACAGCATCCAAGCACAAAGATGGAGACTGTCTGGATCTGGGTGTAGCATCTTGGACACCGGTGAGAAGGACTGGTCGCTTTGGTAAAATAATGGGAGATCGAATGAGGAGGTCCAGATGTTGAGCAAAGCAAGGTTGTCTCGCAGCTCTCTTGGTTGATCTTTGATAAGACTCTGGGTAGGAGGGAGATGGGGGGGGGGGGAAAGCATACCCCAGGTAGCCCGACCAGTTGATGCTCAGAGCGTCTGTAGCCAAGCCTGGGGGTGAGCATGCCGAGAGCAAAAGACCGGTAGTTGATTGTTGAGGTGAAAAGCAAAGAGATCAATGTGTGGAGTGTCTAGGACGTTGAAGATCTGTTTGACCACCAGGTGATGAAGAGACCATTCCGTGGGGATTGCTTTCCCTTGTGAAAGGGCACTATGATGTTCTCCTTCCCGGAGAGGTGGCTCGTTTATAGTGCAATTTGGCATGGAATGCACCAAGTGAGTTAGCTCCAAGTTTGCATGCACAGGTAAGGGAAGTCAGTCCCTCCCTGATCTTCAACGTCCTAGACAATATGGTGGAGTTGTCCGTCTTCACGAGGATTAATTGAGTAATAAAATCCAAGCACTTGCATGACGCCTCAAACACTGAAAGCTCCCTACATGGCCCACAGCCCTTCAATTCCTCTCCCCTCCTCTGTGCGGATGGCTCATTGCAGATGGACTGAACACTTTGATGCAGTCTTGAACCATCCGCCCTCCATCAATAAAGAGGCCATTGAATGCCTCTGACAGGTTCCAGTCAACCAGGAACTCGCTTTGCTGCCAAGTCCTAAGGAGACTCAGAAGGCCATCAGTCAGCTGTCCAGCGGAAATGCGCCAGGTATTGGCGGTATACAAGCGTGAAAGTCAAGATGCCCAGTCACCATCCAGAAGCTGGTGAACATCTTCCAATCCATGTAGGAGCCATGCCAGTGTCATACTTTGGGACTTCAAAGATGCGCCAGGAGCAGAACAGGAACCTTTGTTGATCCTACAAAAGGCCTTTGACACTGTCAGCAGAGAGAGTCTATGGAAGATCCTGGCCAAGTTCGTTGTCCAGACCGGTCCATCACACAGGCCAGTTTCATGACAGCATAGTGGCTTGCTCGTGCAGGACGATTGAGAAACATCAGATTCCTGAGGCACTGATAAATAATCTTTAGCATTATGTTTTCGGCCATACTGCAGTCTGATGCCTTCAGTGACAGCGAGGAAGGAATACCTACATGTATGAGATGCAGGGCCGATAGGAAGCTCTTCAACCAGAGTCGACTGCAAGCAGTAACAAATGTGAAAGAGACAGGTCATTGAAGACTTCCTCTTCGCAAATGACTGCGCACTCAATGCCATCAGGCTCTCAGTGGCATGTGACAACTTTAGCCTCATCAGTGATCAGCAACAAGGTAATCATTGTCATGCACCTCATCAGCCCTGTACTGCCACCAAAAATCCAGCGTCAGAGAGAACCACGAAGTGCTAAAATGATGTGGATAAGTCCACACCTTCCATCCTAGAGGAAACCTGGAAAACCTCCACTTAGACCTCCACTTTCATGTTGCAGTCTGACAAGAAGAGGGCCAAATCAGCTAAACAGTGTCAAAGAGCTGTGCAAATTTCTCAACTATATGCTTTTTCTTAAACTGGTATAAAATAACTGATTACTTATATTTAGGGGCTGTTTACTTATACATTGGTACTGCAGCCTTCCACTTGATGAGAAATACAGATCGTCTAGTTTTATTCCTGAAATATTAATACAATTTTATTTTGGGCATACGGTTTTGTGTACTTCTCTTTGTATAATGTTTTTTTGTGTGTTTAATTCAGGTTGTTGGCAATTCTTTGCATACAATTTTAATGTTAGTCAATTTTTGTTTGAGTTTTGTACACTTAAAAATGATAATATTTCATATTTTGTTTTTGACTTGATCATTGATGTATTTTAATTTAGGGTTTAGTTGATTGTTTTTTTAATTAAATTACGTATTGTTATTGGCCTGTGTATGTTTTCGCTTTATTAGTTTTTCAATACATTTGTTTGTTCCCTTTTAGTATTTAGATTTCATATTTGTTGACAAAATTGAATCAAGTAATTAGATTTTTTCTGAAGGAAAGTACATTGGCATACATGTACGTTTAGCAAACATGATTCTGATTTTTTGGGGGTTGAACACAAAATTTTACTAGGGCAGGATTTGAACCAGTGTCCTCTGGACTAACATGCCTACGGTACTCTACCAACTGAGCTATCCACATGTAGCCCTAATGTTATACATGTAGGTCTCTCTGTTTTGTCAATACATTTGACCAGGGGTACCAGTCAGAAAACATTCAACTTGGAACTGCTGTATAGCCAGGGATCACACCAAAGTTTACGATACAACCCGGAAAGTGGCAGGAGAGGACCTTAAGGGGATGCAACTTTTTATTTCAAATATCACGTATTAATAAATACCTTGGAGAGTTTACACACTCTGATTGGTTGAAGACCGGTCACGTGGGGGTGTAATAACATGTGATAGAAAGACCGGCTCTGTAAACTAGCACATAAATGGCCCCCAAACAAGCACATTGTCAAAGATATGTTTGCACAGTACTTGTTGTGCGGAAACTAGTTGGCTTACCTGACTCGGCAGCTGCTGTCATGTGATTGACCGGTCCAAGACTTCCTGTATGTCCATCCTCCATATAGGCTTTTATAGCATTGTAACTGTGAAGAAAACATAATAACATGAATACCAGAAACAAATCTCACTTTTAAAAGCCACTAATAAATACCTCTGATATTGTATGCATTCTGATTGGTCGAATACTGGTCATGTGGGGGTGTATTAACATGTGATACAAAGACCAGCTCTGTAAACTAGCAAATAAATGGCCCCTAAACAAGCACACTGGGGGTTGTGTACAAGTTATGTTTGCATGGTATTTGATGTGCGGAAACTATTAAAACTGGGGTTTTTTGCACATATCGTTTTTTTTTATTTTGGCAAGGACAGATGGTGCCGCGTGCATGCACTTACCACGCGTATGCGTGAACAGGCAAATGTATCAATATAGCTGGTACGCGCATAGTGCAAAGCATAAAGCCAAACACCAACCAAAGTTTTTCTATTTATAGTGCTGTTACTTTTAAAGCGCTTAGTCTGGTTCTTCAAAATACGCAAAAATAGTTAATTATGTGCAGAAGACTAGGTGCCACGCACAAGTCGAACAGCCTAAGTACATGTAATGGCCCTTGAACAATCTCTAAATAGACAGAATACCCCCAGTGGATCTGACTACCAGTCAATCACTATACACAGGATACCCCCAGTGGATCCAACTACCAGTCAATCACTATACACAGGATACCCCCAGTGGATCCGACTACCAGTCAATCACTATACACAGGATACCCCCAGTGGATCCGACTACCAGTCAATCACTATACACAGGATACCCCCAGTGGATCCGACTACCAGTCAATCACTATACACAGGATACCCCCAGTGGATCTGACTACCAGTCAATCACTATACAAAGAAGACCCCCAGTGGGTCTGACTACCAGTCAATCACTATACACAGGATACCCCCAGTGGATCTGACTACCAGTCAATCACTATACACAGGATACCCCCAGTGGATCTGACTACCAGTCAATCACTATACACAGGATACCCCCAGTGGATCTGACTACCAGTCAATCACTATACACAGGATACCCCAGTGGGTATGACTACCAGTCAATCACTATACACAGAAGACCCCAAGTGGATCTGACTACCAGTCAATCACTTTACACAGGATACCCCCAGTGGATCTGACTACCAGTCAATCACTATACACAGGATACCCCCAGTGGATCTGACTACCAGTCAATCACTATACACAGGATACCCCCAGTGGATCTGACTACCAGTCAATCACTATACACAGAAGACCCCAAGTGGATCTGACTACCAGTCAATCACTTTACACAGGAGACCCCCAGTGGATCCGACTACCAGTCAATCACTATTCACAGAAGACCCCAAGTGGATCTGACTATCAAAGACATTGACAAAATAGGGAGACTGTCTCGATAGCTCAGGTGGTAGAGCGCTGGCACATTTATCTGAAGGTTGCAGTTTCAAATCCTGTTCTATACAACTTGTCTTTGTTTAATCCCCAAAAGGTTTTGCTTTAGCGGCATCTTGTCACAGATCTTTGTTTGAGCAAATTTTTATAATCCATCTTGGCGTTGTCCAGGACTATCATGATGATGTCACCTTGGCTAGGAGCTTCCTGGTTGAATTTTTCTTCATTTTAGCAATTTTATGTAGACATTCTTCTCCATTTGCAGGACTTTGATTCTGGAATTCCCAGAATGGGCCTATCCTACCATTCTTAAAGTATTGCCGTCAATTCCTTCAGTTTTTTACAACAATATCTATGGAAAATAGCCACAATTTAGAAATTGACACAGGTCTACATGTAAGTGCCTTCAAAAGAAGTTCATAGCTGTGTCAGAAAATTCATGGCATTTTATGTCAAAGATTTCTTCAGTGCAAATTACGTCACTTGATGGTTCTTTTGAATCATGTATTGCAAGACCATTTCCTCTATTCGGGCTCTCTGAGGCAGTTATTTACACAAAACTCCATCATAGACAAGAGTGCATATTTTTACTTGGGTCAGATTAGATTTACTTCTGTGGCTAGAGTTCATTGTACATTTTAACCACTTCAAGTCATAACATTTATACATGCCAAATTTTTCCAAAACTGTCTTACACTAATGTTTTTTAACATCCAGACTAACTTTGGAGCGCCCTCTATTTGTTGCAGTCTGCTAGATGGCTGTGTGTATTCACCTGAACATTCCATTGTGTAGCGTGCACAGGCATGCACCTTCATGTATACCATACTATACTTCTTTTCCTGTACAAGCTAGAACATTGTACAATCTCCCTTTTTCTGGGGTCAATCCCCGATTCCAGACCTTTGTCCTTTGGTATACAATTGTAGCTTTTTATAAGGTTGGACAGGCTGCCACCACTCAGCTCAATGGGAGGTAAGTCCGAGTGTTCAGAGAGTCCAACATACTATGGCAGATTATCGGCTACAGCTTACAACTTTAGAAGGTTTTGTGATTAACGGTGAAGGCATATTCCTATTTTTTCAAAAGAGAACAACAAATTGGGGTGCTTATTATGAAAATATGTGTTGTCTTTCCTTTGTCAAATCAGCATTTCATTTTGATAATGATATTTTCAAAGGAAAATGATTACTCAGGAAGCTCCAAAAAGAACCAGTACCATTAGGCAGAGCATCACACTTTTTATTGGCAGAGCATTAAGGCTTCTCTTCCCCAAGCTGTTTTAGATTGGTTCGATAATCTCTTTCAGGTTTTTGGGCACTGTCACAGAAAAGTGTGGAGCAGCAGTGCAAATCAGTTAATGGGTGGGAAAGAACCTACACGTATGTATAGCTACAGGGTTGGGGTCAGGTTTTGCACCACCTGCAGTTTTTAGAGTCAGTCTTTTTTGAGAAGCTTGCAGCAGTAAATTTACGCAGCTCAGTCTCACACAGCATTAATAGTCTGTACAGTTGGCAACCTGTTTTTGCCAGGAATAGGTTGTTGGTTTTTGTTGAGCTTTAGGTTGCTCCTTTTTTTTCTTGGACGTGCCTTGTGCATGCAACAGTTTTGGGGATAAGAAAATCAAAAAAATATAAAGACCCATGGAAAGATTTCAAGGGTTGAATTTTCTCACAGGCTATTATAATAGTCCAAGGCTGACATATTCCCCATGTATGTACATGTAGATTTAGAAGTTATAGAATAACAGTGTGGGGAGCCAATCTTCACTGCAAGGTAGTGACTGTGTTTATGGTTAGCCCGCTATTGATGGACCGAGCCAAAAGCGAGGTCCATTACCAGCAGCCAGCCACCAACCAAGGTCATTACACTGCAGTGAAGACCGGCTCCCCACATTGTTATTCCCATTAAAACTTTTAAAATCATGGGATTTTTGTTGTTGTGATTTTTCTGTCGCTGTTTGTTTTAGAAATAATAATAATAATAATAATAAGAACACTTATAGTGCGCCGGTATCCACCACAAGTGATGCTCATGGCGCAAGGAAGAAACACAAAAATTAATTAAAAGCAGCTGTGAAAAGGTGGGTTTTGAGGGCCTCTTTGAACTGATGAATAGAAGACATGTTACGGATACTAAGAGGCAGATTATTCTAAAGAAGAAGACCAGCATGAGAAAAAGCCCTGTCACCCCAATTGTTATGGGTTTGGGGAACAACCAGTAACGAAGAAGTGGATGATCTAAGACATCTGGAAGGATTGTAACGGGTAATTAATTGACAATTATACTGAGGAGCAGATCCATGTAAAGAATGAAAAACAAGCAGAAGTAATTTATATTGAATGCGATATTGAACAGGGAGCCAGTGAAGAGCATTCAAAACCGGAGTGATATAGGTTCTCCTGGGGGACAAAGTGACCAGCAGAGCTGCAGTGTTTTGCAGTCGTTGCAGACGAGAGATTTGATTCTGTTGTAGAAGACAGAAGAGAGAATTACAATAATCAAACCGAGAAGAAATCAGAGCGTGAACAACTTTTTCTGTGGTTGAACGAGTTAAATCATTACGGATGAAACCCAGATTTCTAAATTGATACCAAACTGATTTGCATATGTTAGAAACCTGGTTAGACATGGACATAGCAGAGTCAAATGTAACACCTAGATTTTTACAGACTACAGACGGCTTAATTTTACAATTACCAATGTTGATATGAGAGACTATGACCTTAGCCAGATGAGCTGCAGAACCAAGTAATATCATTTCAGATTTGTCGTTGTTTAACTTGAGTGAATGGGAGACCATCCATTGTATGACATCAACTAAGCAAGATTCTAGTTTGTGGATGGCACTAGATGCATTCTGTTGATTTGGAACAAAAGAAATGTAGATTTGAACATCATCGGCATAGCAATGATAACTAATGTGATGGCGATCAAAAACATCCCTGAGTTCACTCAAATATATAGAAAATAGCATTGGCCCACCAACTGAGTTCAAGGAGACGGGATCAGATTGAGTCCCATTTATGTATGACTTGCTGGCGATCAGTCGGGTAGGATTTAAACCAATCTAGCGCAACATCTTGAATACCAAGAGATGCGAGAATATTCAAGAGAATGTCATGATGAACAGTATCGAAAGCAGATGAAAGAAACTAAAACAGTTATCCGCCCAAGGTCCATCTCCATGAGAATGTCATTTGATAAATTCACGAGGAGTGTCTCAACACTGTGGTGTGCCCGATACGCAGACTGTCGACAATCAAGGAGATTATTTTCACGGAGGTAGCCTGACAGTCTTGAGAAGACCACTCGTTCAAGGACCTTGGATATGTATGGAAGATTCGAGATAGGACGGTAGTTTTTAAGCAATCATGTGGCAATTCTGGATTTAAAGAAGATTTTTTGAGTGTAGGATGAACGTGAGCTAGCTTAAGAGCTGCAGGAACAACACCGTTGTTCATACTCAAATTAACAATCTCCGCAACAATGGGCGCAAATATATGAGTGCAATCTATCAACAACCTAGTGGGAATGGGATCTAAGTCACAAGATTTTGCAGAAGTGTGGCGAATGAGAGACTCAGGTTCAAATGAATCTAAAACTGTAATTGTTCTTGAAGGTCGTTGCGAGACGTCAGGAGATAGACTGGTACATATTGAGTCAATCTTGTTTGTGAAGAACTCACCAAAGAGCCGAGCAAGAGATATACTGCAACTGTGAGTAGGAAGTGGAGATGCTAGCTTGCGATTAAGAAGTTGATTTGCCACACGAAACAGACGTTTTGTGTCATTTCCACAGTCATCAACAACTTCATTATAATAAGCACGTTTATACTTGCAGTTGAGGGAACTGACGTGCTGACGCTGCTTGCGGTAAAGGTCATGATCTATCTCCAATCCAGAGGATCGCCACCTTTTTTCCAGTTGTCTCCGTTTACGCTTCTCGATGGTAACAGTGGGGTTGTACCATGGGGCTTGAGGACGCAACTTTACGGGGCGAGATTTAGCAGGAGCATGGACATCCAGTAAAGTTTTAAGGGTGGAATTATAGCGATGGATCACTTTGACAATCCCATCAGAACAGCTCACTGTAATATTACTCTGTTGAACATCCGCAGCAAAGGAAAGTCTATCTATGGCTTTGATATTTCTAAGGATTTTTTTTTGACAGACAGAGCGTGGTTTTTCCAAGTGTAAATGGCCTACGATGGCAGAGTGTTCAGAAATGCCAGGAACAACATCAAGGTCAGAGAAGAAATTGCCGTCAGCAATGCGTCAGCAATGCGTACAATCAAGAATGTGACTGCGGTCATGGGTCGGCAACAAGATACTCTGCCTGAGTCCATAACCGACAAGCAAGTCATTGAAACGTTTGGTGTCAGGGGCCGAGACATCATCAAAATGAATGTTGAGGTCACCAGTTATGACAAGCGGAGTACGCTTCAAGGTAGATTCTTCCAGAAGGGGTGTAAACTCGTCCACAAAGTTAGCGAAAGGATATTGGTGCCCGGGGGTCTGTAGACAACAATAAGGTCCATACTAATACCAATTGAAGTTATGGTAGCAGCAATTGTTTTGAAAGATTGATAATCCGGTGAAGATTTGAAAATGACATTCAGTACATCACGAAATAAAATGCCAACTCCACCTCCTCGTCGGCCAGCTCTAAGCTGGTGTTTAAAGATGTAGCCAGTGGGGGTCAGATCAGCAATTACTGCGTCATCCAGTGGGATCCATGTTTCGCAAATGCACACTATATCAAATCCATTGTCATTAACATAGTCCTGAAATTCAGTCGATTTGTTCCGGAGTTAACGTGCATTTATCGTGCAGAGCAATAACTGGTTATTATTCAGATCTGGCGTAGAATAAATATTGGTTCGATGGAAGAGATTCTTTTTCATAGCAATTTCCTCCTGTTTTCTCGGGGATCTTCGCCCGCGATGTGTCTTTCTCTTCTTAGAAATACCAAGAGATAACATTCTCTCCCATACATCCTTCTCAAAATTTCTGTGAGTACTGTATGGAAATTGGACGGATTTAGGCTATGGAGAAAGCTTTGCCCATAAGTAACCTTATCATTCAGTTTCATTGAAATGTTTCCAGGACTGTCAGGTTTATGAGATGCAGGACCAGGGTTGGGACAAATATCTCCCGATCTTAAAAGCAAAAGGTTAAAGGTAGCAGTTGAGTTGGCGTAATAACACACAGGGCTGCCATAGCAATACTTCACTGTTGCTAGTGTAGGCTTATTGTTCCGTGCAAGGGGGGTGGAACACTGGAGACACTTTCCACTGCACGGAAGGACAAAGAAGACAATGGTCGTTCAACTTATGTTCAAGAACAATTCCTTGGCAATTCCACAGTTACTCACGTTACGTTTTTGATGTACTTTTGAGTTTCCTTGTGCTGTAATTGCTAGAGTATACCTAGACCTACTTAAGCACCAAAGAAAATTGTGTTATGTATGATATAAAATACACACATAATTGGTTACTCAAGCTACATTTTCTGACATGCATAAAAAAACAAAATGCTTTAATCAAAAAGTCTCCTTACAAACAAGGTTTGGAAATTTCTTTTAAATTGATAAAAGACCATACCTTAAGGCACAAATAATAAGAGTAAAACAAATCTTCTAGAATCTTTATCTTTTTAGGAATCCATAAAAAGACATGGTTACTCACGTTACTATTACTCACGTTACATCATGAAAACACAGTAAGGGCATGAACCAACAAAGTAACCTTACCGATATTTGACTGCCTTGTGTTTACCATAGAAGAGATAATGAATTATGCTAACAATACAAACATCCCTACTTTTTAATTTATTCTTTCTTTCACTTTTCTCACAAAATGGAACTTCCAAGCATGCTATGCCATTGCAATTTTTTAATTTTTTTTATTCTAAAACAATCTAAAATCAAAAGTTCTCCTTTTTTCTTCTAAGTATTGGGTGCACACATCAATGAAAATGTTGCAGTAAATAATAAATTGAAGGTCCTGTACATGGGCAACTTTACTGTACATTTTACTTTACTGAAAATTTGAAGTGGCCTCTGTTGTTCGCAACTGCAGGCGCATCCAGTTTCGCAAACAGCTTTTGCTGAAGATAGAAGATCTTAACTCTTGGGGTTGGCCACTTGTAATTACAATTTCCAGCTGGTTGCATCACTGATACTTGGAAGTCATTCTGATCACTACAGGCAACTACTTCTCCTGGATACAACACCCCTTCATATTCCACAGCATACCAGTCACCAACTGCAACTGCAACTTTATATTCCACAGCATACCAGTCACCAACTGCAACTTCATATTCCACAGCATACCAGTCACCAACTGCAACTTCATATTCCACAGCATACCAGTCACCAACTGCAACTTCATATTCCACAGCATACCAGTCACCAACTGCAACTTCATATTCCACAGCATACCAGTCACCAACTGCAACCTCATATTCCACAGCATACCAGTTACCAACTGCAACTTCATATTCCACAGCATACCAGTCACCAACTGCAACTTCATATTCCACAGCATACCAGTCACCAACTGCAACTTCATACTCCACAGCATACCAGTCACCAACTGCAACCTCATATTCCACAGCATATCAGTTACCAACTGCAACCTCATATTCCACAGCATACCATTCACAAACTGCAACTTCATATTCCACAGCATACCAGTCACCAACTGCAACTTCATATTCCACAGCATACCAGTCACCAACTGCAACTTCATACTCCACAGCATACCAGTCACCAACTGCAACCTCATATTCCACAGCATATCAGTTACCAACTGCAACCTCATTTTCCACAGCATACCAGTCACAAACTGCAACTTCATATTCCACAGCATATCAGTCACCAACTGCAACTTCATATTCCACAGCATACCAGTCACCAACTGCAATTTCATATTCCACAGCATACCAGTCACCAACTGCAACAGTTTCATATTCCACAGCATACCAGTCACCAACTGCAACCTCATATTCCACAGCATATCAGCCACCAACTGCAACTTCATATTTCACAGCGTACCAGTCACCAACTGCAACCTCATATTCCACAAAATACCAGTCACCAACTGCAACTTCATATTCCACAGCATACCAGTTACCAACTGCAACTTCATACTCCACAGCATACCAGTCACCAACTGCAACTTCATATTCCACAGCACATCAGTCACCAACTGCAACCTCATATTCCACAGCATATCAGTCACCAACTGCAACTTCATATTCCACAGCATACCAGTCACCAACTGCAACTTCATATTCCACAGCATACCAGTCACCAACTGCAACTTCATATTCCACAGCATACCAGTCACCAACTGCAACTTCATATTCCACAGCATATCAGTCACCAACTGCAACCTCATATTCCACAGCATATCAGTCACCAACTGCAACTTCATATTCCACAGCATACCAGTCACCAACTGCAACTTCATATTCCACAGCATATCAGTCACCAACTGCAACTTCATATTCCACAGCATACCAGTCACCAACTGCAACTTCATATTCCACAGCATACCAGTCACCAACTGCAACCTCATATTCCACAGCATACCAGTCACCAACTGCAACTTCATACTCCACAGCATGGTATGCTGCAACTGCAACTTCATATTCCACAGCATACCAGTCACCAACTGCAACTTCATATTCCACAGCATACCAGTCACCAACTGCAACTTCATACTCCACAGCATACCAGTCACCAACTGCAACCTCATATTCCACAGCATATCAGCCACCAACTGCAACTTCATATTTCACAGCGTACCAGTCACCAACTGCAACTTCATATTCCACAAAATACCAGTCACCAACTGCAACTTCATATTCCACAGCATACCAGTTACCAACTGCAACTTCATACTCCACAGCATTCCAGTCACCAACTGCAACTTCATATTCCACAGCAAATCAGTCACCAACTGCAACCTCATATTCCACAGCATATCAGTCACCAACTGCAACTTCATATTCCACAGCATACCAGTCACCAACTGCAACTCCATATTCCACAGCATACCAGTCACCAACTGCAACTTCATATTCCACAGCATACCAGTCACCAACTGCAACTTCATATTCCACAGCATATCAGTCACCAACTGCAACCTCATATTCCACAGCATATCAGTCACCAACTGCAACTTCATATTCCACAGCATACCAGTCACCAACTGCAACTTCATATTCCACAGCATATCAGTCACCAACTGCAACTTCATATTCCACAGCATACCAGTCACCAACTGCAACTTCATATTCCACAGCATACCAGTCACCAACTGCAACCTTATATTCCACAGCATACCAGTCACCAACTGCAACTTCATACTCCACAGCATACCAGTCACCAACTGCAACTTCATATTCCACAGCATACCAGTCACCAACTGCAACTTCATATTCCACAGCATACCAGTCACCAACTGCAACTTCATACTCCACAGCATACCAGTCACCAACTGCAACCTCATATTCCACAGCATACCAGTCACCAACTGCAACTTTATATTCCACAGCATACCAGTCACCAACTGCAACTTCATATTCCACAGCATATCAGTCACCAACTGCAACCTCATATTCCACAGCATATCAGTCACCAACTGCAACTTCAAATTCCACAGCATACCAGTCACCAACTGCAACAGTTTCATATTCCACAGCATACCTGTCACCAACTGCAACTTCATACTCCACAGCATACCAGTCACCAACTGCAACTTCATATTCCACAGCATACCAGTCACCAACTGCAACCTCATATTCCACAGCATACCAGTCACCAACTGCAACTTCATATTCCACAGCATACCAGTCACCAACTGCAACTTCATATTCCACAGCATACCAGTCACCAACTGCAACTGCAACTTTATATTCCACAGCATACCAGTCACCAACTGCAACTTCATATTCCGCAGCATATCAGTCACTAACTGCAACTTCATATTCCACAGCATACCAGTCACCAACTGCAACTGCAACTTTATATTCCACAGCATACCAGTCACCAACTGCAACTTCATATTCCACAGCATACCAGTCACCAACTGCAACTTCATATTCCACAGCATACCAGTCACCAACTGAAACTTCATATTCCACAGCATACCAGTCACCAACTGCAACTTCATACTCCACAGCATACCAGTCACCAACTGCAACCTCATATTCCACAGCATACCAGTTACCAACTGCAACTTCATATTCCACAGCATACCAGTCACCAACTGCAACTTCATATTCCACAGCATACCAGTCACCAACTGCAACTTCATACTCCACAGCATACCAGTCACCAACTGCAACCTCATATTCCACAGCATATCAGTTACCAACTGCAACCTCATATTCCACAGCATACCAGTCACCAACTGCAACTTCATATTCCACAGCATATCAGTCACCAACTGCAACTTCATATTCCACAGCATACCAGTCACCAATTGCAATTTCATATTCCACAGCATACCAGTCACCAACTGCAACAGTTTCATATTCCACAGCATACCAGTCACCAACTGCAACTTCATACTCCACAGCATACCAGTCACCAACTGCAATTTCATATTCCACAGCATACCAGTCAACAACTGCCATTTCATATTCCACAGCATACCAGTCACCAACTGCAACTTCATATTCCACAGCATACCAGTCACCAACTGCAACTTCATATTCCACAGCATATCAGTCACCAACTGCAACCTCATATTCCACAGCATATCAGCCACCAACTGCAACTTCATATTTCACAGCGTACCAGTCACCAACTGCAACCTCATATTCCACAAAATACCAGTCACCAACTGCAACTTCATATTCCACAGCATACCAGTTACCAACTGCAACTTCATACTCCACAGCATACCAGTCACCAACTGCAACTTCATATTCCACAGCACATCAGTCACCAACTGCAACCTCATATTCCACAGCATATCAGTCACCAACTGCAACTTCATATTCCACAGCATTCCAGTCACCAACTGCAACTTCATATTCCACAGCATACCAGTCACCAACTGCAACTTCATATTCCACAGCATACCAGTCACCAACTGCAACTTCATATTCCACAGCATATCAGTCACCAACTGCAACCTCATATTCCACAGCATATCAGTCACCAACTGCAACTTCATATTCCACAGCATACCAGTCACCAACTGCAACTTCATATTCCACAGCATATCAGTCACCAACTGCAACTTCATATTCCACAGCATACCAGTCACCAACTGCAACTTCATATTCCACAGCATACCAGTCACCAACTGCAACCTCATATTCCACAGCATACCAGTCACCAACTGCAACTTCATACTCCACAGCATACCAGTCACCAACTGCAACTTCATATTCCACAGCATACCAGTCACCAACTGCAACTTCATATTCCACAGCATACCAGTCACCAACTGCAACTTCATACTCCACAGCATACCAGTCACCAACTGCAACCTCATATTCCACAGCATATCAGCCACCAACTGCAACTTCATATTTCACAGCGTACCAGTCACCAACTGCAACTTCATATTCCACAAAATACCAGTCACCAACTGCAACTTCATATTCCACAGCATACCAGTTACCAACTGCAACTTCATACTCCACAGCATACCAGTCACCAACTGCAACTTCATATTCCACAGCACATCAGTCACCAACTGCAACCTCATATTCCACAGCATATCAGTCACCAACTGCAACTTCATATTCCACAGCATACCAGTCACCAACTGCAACTCCATATTCCACAGCATACCAGTCACCAACTGCAACTTCATATTCCACAGCATACCAGTCACCAACTGCAACTTCATATTCCACAGCATATCAGTCACCAACTGCAACCTCATATTCCACAGCATATCAGTCATCAACTGCAACTTCATATTCCACAGCATACCAGTCACCAACTGCAACTTCATATTCCACAGCATATCAGTCACCAACTGCAACTTCATATTCCACAGCATACCAGTCACCAACTGCAACTTCATATTCCACAGCATACCAGTCACCAACTGCAACTTCATACTCCACAGCATACCAGTCACCAACTGCAACAGTTTCATATTCTACAGCACATCAGTCACCAACTGCAACCTCATATTCCACAGCATATCAGTCACCAACTGCAACTTCATATTCCACAGCATTCCAGTCACCAACTGCAACTTCATATTCCACAGCATACCAGTCACCAACTGCAACAGTTTCATATTCCACAGCATACCAGTCACCAACTGCAACTTCATACTCCACAGCATACCAGTCACCAACTGCAACTTCATATTCCACAGCATACCAGTCACCAACTGCAATTTCATATTCCACAGCATACCAGTCACCAACTGCAACTTCATATTCCACAGCATACCAGTCACCAACTGCAACAGTTTCATATTCCACAGCATACCAGTCACCAACTGCAACTTCATACTCCACAGCATACCAGTCACCAACTGCAACTTTATACTCCACAGCATACCAGTCACCAACTGCACCAACTGTTATTTCCATCATCTGCTGCGAGGTTTTGTGCATCTCTTGACAGTAGGAATGACACAATGTCATCATTAATCACTTTGAGAAGATGAACACTTGTAATTCCACTGATTAGCTTAGCATTCTCATACACTCAGATCAAGTTTAGTGGCTCTTTTGTTGATCTCAGGTGTAGCCATCTCTGCGACAGAAACATTCAACATTCCAGTAGCAGCTGATACAAAGGATGCCGCATTGTTGACAAGGGCCTTCCTGTTCCTCACTTGGCATCAGACATGTCGCATTACCGCCCCACCAATTCCATCGACAGGACCTTTTCCATGCGATGTGCTAAAGAAGTTCCAGTGAATTTCCATGTTGTGTTTCTTCTGTTAAGGGAAACACGATTGGAGCAGAAACGTATCTGTTTTTTAACTGAGATGCTGGACCATCTGACAAGATAGAGACAACCTTCACTCTCTTAGGAATGCTATCAAGGACTTTATCAATGTAGGGTACCAATGTATCTTTAGAATATGTGAGATTATCGGAAGCAATGACGCTGGAGTGAAGAGACCCCGAGTGCCACAAAGCTACTGTTAACCTGTCTCTGATTCCAGTCAACACTTTGAATCTCATCTTGTAAAACACAGGTGTAGTTCTCCAAAAAAATCAATTTGGATGAGTGCCTGCGTTGGGTCATGTGTCTCAGAAGTTGCTTTTTCCCGATCTCGATTGTAAGATATGGCCTGTTGTCATTTGACAAAGCAATGCTGCAGAAATTGAGGAAACAAGCTGCAGATGTAGTCAGCCAATTCATCTGCTGTTCCCTCCTCTTCAGCTTTGATCAACGTGTCATCCTGATCAGAAAATTTCCACACATACCACTTGACGTCAGCAGATTCATCAAAGGTAAAATGCTCTCTGAAACCTTCTCCATTTTTGCATGTCGGACACCCATTGAACCAACACCCTCTTGCAGGGTCATTACACAGGCAACGCTCAGGAAGATCATGGGAGAAAGCAGGGAAGTCAGGAGATGCACTGTGCAAGGCATTGATTGACAGCATTGATGAAGTTCTCATGGTACTTACAGAGACAAACATTATGGGGGAGTTGACTGCTGAGGAGCACATGTTTTGGACCTAGCTCTGCAAATTTGCTTTTTCCAACTTTGACACCTGGATATTCCTTTGAGAAGAGGGCAAAGGTTTCCATCAGTGATGAAGTTAAGTTTCTCTTGTGCAACTTTGTTTTGGCCCCTTGTTTCGGTCGTACTGTCACCACATCTTTTCGTCCAGGTGCTTGGCGACTGATGTCATGTCTCTCATGAAACTTCCGGACAAGAGCGACTGTTTCCTGTTTGAGACTTGTTTTGCATGTATTTTCCTCAGCTTGCAAGGATGTTGGTATGGTTGATGACAAGGATGCACCAACTTCTGACTTGTAAAGGTTGCGACACACAGCTTTTCTACAGGTTGTTATTTGTGGTAGCACTCGTAGTACACGAGATGTGGCTTTTGCATATGCTTGGGCACTATGGAATTGGGAGGGAACTTCATGACTTTGAGAGCAGCTGCTTTCTTTTTCTTTAATTTACGACAACAAGCTACGTACCCTTTTCTTTGTGGAGTGACACCTCTCTTCTTGCAGATCCTTTTGCTGTCTTAAAGGAAGCAAAGCTTCATTTGCCCTTTTTCTCTCTCAATATTTCTTCACATCTTCCCTGTGTCTTTCCTTGTAGCCCACATATCTCCCAGTTTCTTTTAGTTTAGCTTTAAAACGTCATTGTTTCTCTGCATTTGAGAGTGGCATTTCTCTGAAAACAATTTTTTTAATTTTTTTATTATAATTTATTATGGAATTTCAGTTCAGCTATTAACATATGGAACAGCCAATACTGGCTGTCCTCATAAAGGTTTAATGCCTAGATGTATACAAGTGTGAAATACCGACTAAATAACCCGTACAATGAAAATCAATACATGTAGGTAAGCCATAAATGACTTAAAAATTGCTTTATTTTGGTATGAATTTTATTGAGAGATGAATAAAACAATCTTACTAAAAAAACCTACAGGATTTGTAAATAAACAAATTTAATACTCACAACTTCTGCCAGGTCGAATAGATTACAGTATTTGCATGCGCGTTTTCTTCCTTGTGCTCATCAAACAGTGTACAATGCATCATGGGTAATTATATGCTGCCCTCATTGTTTAAAAAGGGCAATTTGCATACTCTTTTGTAAATAAGGCATATTTGTGCACTCGAACATAATACCAGCTCCAATAGTCTCCTCCTTTACTGGTTTATCATGGTTACTCACGTTGTGTACATGTATGGTTACTCACATTACATGGTTACTCATGTTACAATTTTCATCACCTCACTCAATAGTACTGTTAATGGATACATCATAAAGAACCCTATTTTAACATTTGAAATCATCAGTAGAATGATAATAATAAGTGGCAAATGTTAAAACTAAGAAAAACATTCACTGGGAAAAAAATACCATATTTTGGTTAATCACGTTACACTACCCACAAGCGACAAGTGCTTTGAATGTTCATTTAACTACTTCATGAAGTTTGTCAAACTATTTTTTTTCAAGTCTGAATATTAGTGCCAGGATGAATCATAGGAAATAAATAATTACCAAGATTATCACTTAAAAGTCTATAAAATAGACAAAAACAAAAGTACAATCTTAACAGTACATGTACTTTTTGGCCCAAAACTTTGGAATGACCTCCCAATTGAAATTCGTCAATCACCTTCTTTGGATACATTCAAAACCCTGTTGAAAACCTATTTATTTGAGCAATAGGTTTACTTTAATTTGTTTTGTATGTTTGCCTGTTTGTTTGTTATTTCGTTTTTCTTTTTTCCTAATGCGCCGCGAGCGTCGAAAGACGGAACGTGCGCTATATAAGTATCCACTATTATTATTATTATTAATCATTGATCCACTTCAGAGGACCTTTTCTTCAAGTGTTTCAAAGACAACGTAATAATGTGAAGCTCCATAAACTTTGAACTATGCAACAATATTTTATGGGTGATGGCTTATAATTATGGATTTGAAATTTGTGGGCCATGTCCACTCTATCATGGAGGATGTTCAACTTGTGTGTGGCACCTAAAATCTTTTGAACAGAATTAATATTTTTGTATTTTCAAATACTGGCAATTCCACGGTAACGGAATTACAAATCAGAGATTTTTGGCTCATAATTGTTCATCCTGTACACTAGCCTTATGACCTAACTAGTTCGTAACACTTTTATAAGCTGCAGAGGTGCCCATGCTATCATTAGGAAAGGACAAGTTTTAAACTCTCTCACTTGTGGAAAGAAGCAAGACCTAAATATGTTAGTATTGGAATTACGGCAGAAAATTGGGTAATTTTTACATCTGAAAGTTTGAAAGGAATTCCTCTGAAATCTACTACACATTTATCATGGATTGATGTTTAGTTTCATTATCTGTGATGTCAACTTTTATTTTGTATAATTTGTTTCAAACATGAGTTTACATGTACTTCATAATTGAACTTTTTTCCCATCAAGTCGGCAGTAACGGAATTACAAAAATGGTAACGGAATTACTTCTTCTGAAATTCACCAATAAAAATTCACCAATAAAAATGCAACTTCTTGCCACATTAGTCCTCTTAAATGCCTATCAAGTTTAATATCACCAACAAAACAAGTCCTTTGAAGGTCTAAATTAGAACTAGTACAAGAGCATTGGTAGTAAATTGTAAAACAAGGTGAAATTTTCAAGAAATGACCAGCGATCAGTCACATTATTTATGTTAATCTATATTGTCAATATATTTATCGCCATGAAAAACCTCAGTGTTGGCCCACTTCATGGGTTAACAAATCCTGCACTGCACCAAGAACTGTGTATATTAAAAATGGTTACGGAATTACAGTGTTGTAGTAAAATGCACTATTCTACAAATTGACAAACAGCTCAAATCCTCAAAGTCAGGTTCCTTATTTGTGTCAATCTCGCATAACTTGCATCCTAAAACACAGCAATAGATTCAATGTATTTGGGTTTTTTTCACACAAATTATGGGTTAGCCTCAAACTGTGATCAATATGCAAACAAAAAGCTGAAAATTATAAAATATTCTGACTTTTTGCAACTGAATTAAAATTTGAATGTGCTAGTTAACTCTTCAACATTTATAACTCAGATTATAATCTTAAGTCATGGATCATAACAAGGTTAAAAAGTACAAATTACAAAAAATCTAAGTTAGTAATAGAGTTATAGTGTTTGTATAAACTGTTCTGCAACACTGCTACATAACCTTTACTTTGAGCTTGTCGAAATCATTGTAACCAATCAAGTACCAAACAAGATGGGAGATGCGACCTACATGTAGCACACATGGTTTGTAAAGCATGTGCTATGCTTACACTATGTATGTGACATTTATGTACTACAGTATGCAATGTACTTTGCATGTGCTATGCGTGTGCTATGCGTGTGCTATGCATGTGCTATGCATGCTATGCATGGGCTATGCTATGCATGTGATGGGTCTTTTCTTTCAACTTTCACTGTAACCCTGCCCTCTATTGGCAGTACATATAGCTAAGGGTTTACAGCCTGAGGGTATTTTGTAACAAACAAACATAATATGAACACAGTTTTGGCAGAATAGGTGGGGATATTTCAGAATATGATGTATGAGGTTTTAAGGAGTCAGATGAAGGAAGAGAATTTACAATTATAGAATAATTGAGCTACACCACACATGTATAGTTCAGTTCAGGAGATAAACTTCTTCTATTTTATGGTAATGGAATTACATACAAATGTGAGTAGATTTGACCAATTTCCCAGAAAATACTGGATCCAATTATAGCAAGCGCTTTACAAGTTATGATTGTTAACACCTAATCTGCAAAACTGGAAAGTTTGCAGACAAATAAGTCATATATTCAGTAGCTTATTACATTAGCATGAAATTGAGCCAAATTATGAGTGCAAAAGCCAAAATTTCCTAAAATTTCAATTATGAATAATATGATAGTCAATAAAAGTATTGAAATATGGTTTTCAGTTTCTTGAAATATAATACACTGTCTGTTAGAAACATTTGGATTTATTTTGGATTTGTTATGTTATAAATTTGCTGTTTTTGCCTGTTCTCATGTGGAATTGCCCATACCAGACTATGAGCTTTGAAAATTAACAATACCATAAATAGAATATAATATGTTTTTGCCCTTACACCGATGTGTATTAAGCACTGTATACTCAGTACATAGAGTTATATATAGGAACTAGAGGGCGCACTAGCCTAGTTACGCGGCCCGACAAGGGCAGCGCGGCAGCCATTTCGTAAGTAGTCAAAAACAATGTCTAAACTATTTGCGCGTGAGATGCAACAGAGCAATGGTTAACAATGAAAGGGTTTACTGTGAAATTTATGAACGCCAGTGAAGACCGTTTATGCTACTAAATAATCCCCAAATAAATTTAACATTTTAGAATTGTATTCCTGCACTTTGGACAATAAGTCATGACATAGTGTGTTCATCCTCTATTGAAACGAATAACCTAAACCCCACGAAACAACTTTAATACAGTCGCTCGTTTTTTGTTTTTTTTAGACCGCATAATGTGTATTTAGCAAGCACACCGCGTATTTCGTATTCAATGTTGCCATCGTACAAAATGGCGCGCGTGCCTCCTTGCGGTCCTGTCGCGTTTGTGCAGGTAGCATTACCAGTGCGCCCTCTAGTTCCTATATATAACTCTATGACTCAGTACTTTCCCCCGAGTTCTGTGAAAAAAAAATCCACAACAGATGTCTTACAACTATTTGATTAATTTTATTCCCATTTTTAATCCTGATGCAAAATTAAAATCTATTAAAATTGTTGTGGTACCCGACTGCTAAAAAAAAACCCACTAACTGCACGTTCACACCTACACTGTACACGGAGTGTGAGCGGGCACGCAGCACCATCTATCTGTCCTTGCAAAAATAGCAAAAAAACAATACGAACACAGAGCAAATCCGAGTATAATGTGGTCATGAACATGACCTCAAAATAAGGCCCATTCAAAATGTATAAAGTTTACTTACAAGAAGAAGTAGAATCCCCAAGACGCTCCAGCACCCCATATATTAGGTGTGACTCCCTGATAAAGCCCTCTCCATCCACTTTGTCTGATGATATTTTGGAATGCATCATATATGCCTTGATACCTTGGACGCCCTACATTCCCATCATTCACTTTAAAATAAATTTCAAATAACATTTAATGTATTATTATTTTTATTTATTTGTTAGAAATTGTGAAACATACATCTACAATGTTCATTTAAAATAGCTATAAACAGGAGCTCACTCATACCTTGTATTGTATGTAATTTCCTGATCACACTTTTAATTTTCAAACCCCCCCAACAAATCACAGCAAAACAATCCACTGTTCATATGGTAGACAGTAAATGGTCATCTGTTTTCAATACATGTGGTTGTAGATTATAATCAAATTGCCCAGATTTAAAGCCATCGCATTGTGGCATAATGAGTACATGATGTACATGTACACAACGATTTTAAAAGCACTTTACCTATTTTATCTGTAACCCTAGGTTCACCTTTCAAAGTATCAGGAGCCAATCAATTCAACCAATTCCCTTTTGAAATAAAATAGCATGGATAATTGGAATTTTACATGCAATATAGACAACTTTTGTTTATTTCTATAGTAATTGAGAACAAATTCAGTAGGCCTAAAAAGCAACTAATTATTTACACAAAAACAGGATTCCAAAATAGACCTAGCTAACATAATAATGAGGTCAAACTAAAAATTAAGTTTATGTTAAATAACAAAAACAAGGTGTTTGTAATTGAAGTCATCAACTGATGATTGAATGAATTGATGACAACATTTTACTTTTCTACATGTATTTGAATAATGGCTTTTTCAAAGTTCTTCCTTTTACATGAACTGAAGATAAGGTATTTAACTTGTAAACATACGTGACATACATGTGAAACATAAAATTCAATAGCCAATATGTAAAGTCAAATAACTTGCAGAAAATTGCAGGGCCACTTGGAGTTGCAGAAAAACATTGAAAAGATAGCTGCAGACAGCAGATTTGATGCATGGTCAGCACTGTCATGACTGTGGCAAAAGCTGGAATGCCAGCCAAACTCTGCCCTAATAATGCAATCAAACTTGATCCTTTATTAGTCCGGCAGCCAGGAAGTGAACCATGTTTTGTTGGATATATAATGTTTTTTTGCAGATTTCCCACAAGAAGGTCACACTGTTCAAGAATCTGAGTGATGACCCCTCCTCAGGGTTGGGCAATTTGTAATATCGATTATTTAATATTTGTATTGATATTTATCAATACCTATGTTAAAAGTGAAAAACGGACGAAACAGGGTGTAGGGTGCTGATGGGGGCGTGGCTATTAGGATGAAGGTGGTACAGTAATTGTATCCTAACACACATGATATCAAAAAAATTGATTTTGGAAAGAGTTTTTGGTAATAAATCTTTGAAAGAGATTAATACATCAATGTTTTTAAGGATGATGGATGAGGGGTGGGGTAGGATCCATCAAGGGGCGTGGCCATGGTATAGTGTTGTACAAATCCAGCCCGCGTACGCGTATGTGCATTGACAAATTAAGGTACATGTAAGTTTACAAGTTTTCAAAGACACCCTGAAACATAAATATGCACATGTTGCCTCTCAACATTGATTTTTGTGAAAAAAAAGCGTTGCGTTTTGAGAGACCCATGCAGGAAGTGGGGGAGGGGGATATTTTTTTTTCAGATCCATTGGGTAGCAATAGCTAGCTTTTGGATGTCATGTTTGCTTCCTCATCAGTTGCATGTGGGTCGATTAAAAAAATACATGTAAGGCAAATCTCTTTGGTTGTAACAAGTGTATATAGATACACAGCCATGGGCATGTTTGTGTTTGAGTAACAGGCGTTTATTCGTTGTTGGATTGCTCAAAGTAAGACAATAAATCCTCAAGTATTCAATATATGAAAACCTTGGGGGAGAATGATGATCGAGGTTGTTTTAGGTCCAATAAGATCTGGTGATAATTTTGCTCTGACGATCATTTCCCGTATAATTTTTTCTTTTTTGAAAGCAATGAACACGCAGATCGTAAAAGTATGACAGCGTGAAAAGACAAATATGAACCATAAGAAACCAGAAGCAAAACAAAACTCCAAAACACCTCTCGTGTTTACGACAACCTACAACCCGGCGCTATTCCACACAGATATTATCACAGGCAATCAACAAATTCTGGCCTCTAATTCAGAGTGATCAGGCTTTCAGAAATATTTCCAGATCTCACTTTTATTGCTTTAAAGACAAAAACAGATAAATGCCTAAACACAAACATACCCACATACATGTACCCACTGCTATGCTTTTATTTCCAATACACATCTTACAACCCAACTTCTTTTAAAAATGTAGAAAGAATTGCCTGACTCTTTGAATCGACCAACATGCAACTGATGAGGAAGCGAACATGACTTCTGAAAGCTAACCATTGCTACAAAGGATCCGAATAAACATCCTTTATCTTGAAATCCCCCCCTCCCCCTTTCACTACCGACCCACACGGTCCAAAAAGGTCAAGACATTTCAGATGAACTATTTCCCCACCACTTCCCCGTTATAAAATAACACAAGTGGAAATAGTCCAGGACAGTTACCATTATACAAATGATTTGGATTTGTATTGTCACAAATGCAACTTTCAAATTACAAGTCAACAGATACAGTGTCACTGGATGGGATAGCGTCAACATCATCTCCATTTCCTCTTTGGCTGACTGGGTCCCTGGTGCTCCATTTGTTTTGCTTGGTGTTTAAGTAGTTGTGATAATCGTAACCCTCCTCAAGCAGGGTATAGTGTACAGTCAACTAAAGTCACCATTGGGTCTCAAGCAGGGTATAGTGCACAGTCTACTAAAGTCACCATTGGGTCTCAAGCAGGGTGTAGTGCACAGTCAACTAAAGTCACCATTGGGTCTCAAGCAGGGTGTAGTGCACAGCCAACTAAAGTCACCATTGGGTCTCAAGCAGGGTGTAGTGCACAGCCAACTTAAGTCACCATTGGGTCTCAAGCAGGGTGTAGTGCACAGTCAACTAAAGTCACCATTGGGTCTTAAGCAGGGTGTAGTGCACAGCCAACTAAAGTCACCATTGGGTCTCAAGCAGGGTGTAGTGCACAGTCTACTAAAGTCACCATTGGGTCTCAAGCAGGGTGTAGTGCACAGTCAACTAAAGTCACCATTGGGTCTCAAGCAGGGTGTAGTGCACAGTCAACTAAAGTCACCATTGGGGCTCAAGCAGGGTGTAGTGCACAGCCAACTAAAGTCACCATTGGGTCTCAAGCAGGGTATAGTGCACAGTCAACTAAAGTCACCATTGGGTCTCAAGCAGGGTGTAGTGCACAGTCTACTAAAGTCACCATTGGGTCTCAAGCAGGGTATAGTGCACAGTCTACTAAAGTCACCATTGGGTCTCAAGCAGGGTGTAGTGCACAGTCAACTAAAGTCACCATTGGGTCTCAAGCAGGGTGTAGTGCACAGCCAACTAAAGTCACCATTGGGTCTCAAGCAGGGTGTAGTGCACAGCCAACTTAAGTCACCATTGGGTCTCAAGCAGGGTGTAGTGCACAGTCAACTAAAGTCACCATTGGGTCTCAAGCAGGGTGTAGTGCACAGCCAACTAAAGTCACCATTGGGTCTCAAGCAGGGTGTAGTGCACAGTCTACTAAAGTCACCATTGGGTCTCAAGCAGGGTGTAGTGCACAGTCAACTAAAGTCACCATTGGGTCTCAAGCAGGGTGTAGTGCACAGTCAACTAAAGTCACCATTGGGTCTCAAGCAGGGTATAGTGCACAGTCTACTAAAGTCACCATTGGGTCTCAAGCAGGGTGTAGTGCACAGTCAACTAAAGTCACCATTGGGTCTCAAGCAGGGTGTAGTGCACAGCCAACTAAAGTCACCATTGGGTCTCAAGCAGGGTGTAGTGCACAGCCAACTTAAGTCACCATTGGGTCTCAAGCAGGGTGTAGTGCACAGTCAACTAAAGTCACCATTGGGTCTCAAGCAGGGTGTAGTGCACAGCCAACTAAAGTCACCATTGGGTCTCAAGCAGGGTGTAGTGCACAGTCTACTAAAGTCACCATTGGGTCTCAAGCAGGGTGTAGTGCACAGTCAACTAAAGTCACCATTGGGTCTCAAGCAGGGTGTAGTGCACAGTCAACTAAAGTCACCATTGGGGCTCAAGCAGGGTGTAGTGCACAGCCAACTAAAGTCACCATTGGGTCTCAAGCAGGGTATAGTGCACAGTCAACTAAAGTCACCATTGGGTCTCAAGCAGGGTGTAGTGCACAGTCTACTAAAGTCACCATTGGGTCTCAAGCAGGGTATAGTGCACAGTCTACTAAAGTCACCATTGGGTCTCAAGCAGGGTGTAGTGCACAGCCAACCTAAGTCACCATTGGGTCTCAAGCAGGGTGTAGTGCACAGCCAACTAAAGTCACCATTGGGTATCAAGCAGGATGTAGTGCGCAGCCAACTAAAGTCACCATTGGGTCTCAAGCAGGGTATAGTGCACAGTCAACTAAAGTCACCATTGGGTCTCAAGCAGGGTGTAGTGCACAGTCAACTAAAGTCACCATTGGGTCTCAAGCAGGGTGTAGTGCAAAGTCTACTAAAGTCACCATTGGGTCTCAGGCAGGGTATAGTGCACAGTCTACTAAAGTCACCATTGGGTCTCAAGCAGGGTGTAGTGCACAGCCAACCTAAGTCACCATTGGGTCTCAAGCAGGGTGTAGTGCACAGCCAACTAAAGTCACCATTGGGTCTCAAGCAGGGTGTAGTGCACAGTCAACTAAAGTCACCATTGGGGCTCAAGCAAGGTGTAGTGCACAGCCAACTAAAGTCACCATTGGGTCTCAAGCAGGGTGTAGTGCACAGCCAACTAAAGTCACCATTGGGTCTCAAGCAGGGTGTAGTGCACAGCCAACTAAAGTCACCATTGGGTCTCAAGCAGGGTGTAGTGCACAGTCTACTAAAGTCACCATTGGGTCTCAAGCAGGGTGTAGTGCACAGTCAACTAAAGTCACCATTGGGCCTCAAGCAGGGTATACATGTAGTGCACAGCCAACTTAAGTCACCATTGGGTCTCAAGCAGGGTGTAGTGCACAGCCAACTAAAGTCACCATTGGGGCTCAAGCAGGGTATAGTGCACAGTCTACTAAAGTCAACATTGGGTCTCAAGCAGGGTGTAGTGCTAGGTGTACTAAAGTCACCATTGGGTCTCAAGCAGGGTGTAGTGCACAGTCAACTAAAGTCACCATTGGGTCTCAAGCAGGGTGTAGTGCACAGTCAACTAAAGTCACCATTGGGGCTCAAGCAGGGTGTAGTGCACAGCCAACTAAAGTCACCATTGGGTCTCAAGCAGGGTGTAGTGCACAGTCAACTAAAGTCACCATTGGGTCTCAAGCAGGGTGTAGTGCACAGCCAACTAAAGTCACCATTGGGTCTCAAGCAGGGTGTAGTGCACAGTCAACTAAAGTCACCATTGGGTCTCAAGCAGGGTGTAGTGCACAGACAACTAAAGTCACCATTGGATTTCAAGCAGGGTATAGTGCACAGTCTACTAAAGTCACCATTGGGTCTCAAGCAGGGTGTAGTGCACAGTCTACTAAAGTCACCATTGGGTCTCAAGCAGGGTGTAGTGCACAGTCTACTAAAGTCACCATTGGGTCTCAAGCAGGGTGTAGTGCACAGTCAACTAAAGTCACCATTGGGTCTCAAGCAGGGTGTAGTGCACAGCCAACTAAAGTCACCATTGGGTCTCAAGCAGGGTGTAGTGCACAGTCTACTAAAGTCACCATTGGGTCTCAAGCAGGGTGTAGTGCACAGTCAACTAAAGTCACCATTGGGTCTCAAGCAGGGTATAGTGCACAGCCAACTAAAGTCACCATTGGGGCTCAAGCAGGGTGTAGTGCACAGTCTACTAAAGTCACCATTGGGTCTCAAGCAGGGTGTAGTGCACAGCCAACTTAAGTCACCATTGGGTCTCAAGCAGGGTGTAGTGCACAGCCAACTAAAGTCACCATTGGGGCTCAAGCAGGCTATAGTGCACAGTCTACTAAAGTCACCATTGGGTCTCAAACAGGGTGTAGCGCTAGGTCTACTAAAGTCACCATTGGGTCTCAAGCAGGGTATAGTGCACAGTCTACTAAAGTCACCATTGGGTCTCAAACAGGGTGTAGCGCTAGGTCTACTAAAGTCACCATTGGGTCTCAAGCAGGGTATAGTGCACAGTCTACTGAAGTCACCATTGGGTCTCAAGCAGGGTGTAGTGCACAGCCAACCTAAGTCACCATTGGGTCTCAAGCAGGGTGTAGTGCACAGCCAACTAAAGTCACCATTGGGTATCAAGCAGGATGTAGTGCGCAGCCAACTAAAGTCACCATTGGGTCTCAAGCAGGGTGTAGTGCTAGGTCTACTAAAGTCACCATTGGGTCTCAAGCAGGGTGTAGTGCACAGTCTACTAAAGTCACCATTGGGTCTCAAGCAGGGTGTAGTGCACAGCCAACTAAAGTCACCATTGGGTCTCAAGCAGGGTATAGTGCACAGTCAACTAAAGTCACCATTGGGTCTCAAGCAGGGTGTAGTGCACAGTCAACTAAAGTCACCATTGGGTCTCAAGCAGGGTGTAGTGCAAAGTCTACTAAAGTCACCATTGGGTCTCAAGCAGGGTATAGTGCACAGTCTACTAAAGTCACCATTGGGTCTCAAGCAGGGTGTAGTGCACAGCCAACCTAAGTCACCATTGGGTCTCAAGCAGGGTGTAGTGCACAGCCAACTAAAGTCACCATTGGGTCTCAAGCAGGGTGTAGTGCACAGTCAACTAAAGTCACCATTGGGGCTCAAGCAAGGTGTAGTGCACAGCCAACTAAAGTCACCATTGGGTCTCAAGCAGGGTGTAGTGCACAGCCAACTAAAGTCACCATTGGGTCTCAAGCAGGGTGTAGTGCACAGCCAACTAAAGTCACCATTGGGTCTCAAGCAGGGTGTAGTGCACAGTCTACTAAAGTCACCATTGGGTCTCAAGCAGGGTGTAGTGCACAGTCAACTAAAGTCACCATTGGGCCTCAAGCAGGGTATACATGTAGTGCACAGCCAACTTAAGTCACCATTGGGTCTCAAGCAGGGTGTAGTGCACAGCCAACTAAAGTCACCATTGGGGCTCAAGCAGGGTATAGTGCACAGTCTACTAAAGTCAACATTGGGTCTCAAGCAGGGTGTAGTGCTAGGTGTACTAAAGTCACCATTGGGTCTCAAGCAGGGTGTAGTGCACAGTCAACTAAAGTCACCATTGGGTCTCAAGCAGGGTGTAGTGCACAGTCAACTAAAGTCACCATTGGGGCTCAAGCAGGGTGTAGTGCACAGCCAACTAAAGTCACCATTGGGTCTCAAGCAGGGTGTAGTGCACAGTCAACTAAAGTCACCATTGGGTCTCAAGCAGGGTGTAGTGCACAGCCAACTAAAGTCACCATTGGGTCTCAAGCAGGGTGTAGTGCACAGTCAACTAAAGTCACCATTGGGTCTCAAGCAGGGTGTAGTGCACAGACAACTAAAGTCACCATTGGATTTCAAGCAGGGTATAGTGCACAGTCTACTAAAGTCACCATTGGGTCTCAAGCAGGGTGTAGTGCACAGTCTACTAAAGTCACCATTGGGTCTCAAGCAGGGTGTAGTGCACAGTCTACTAAAGTCACCATTGGGTCTCAAGCAGGGTGTAGTGCACAGTCAACTAAAGTCACCATTGGGTCTCAAGCAGGGTGTAGTGCACAGCCAACTAAAGTCACCATTGGGTCTCAAGCAGGGTGTAGTGCACAGTCTACTAAAGTCACCATTGGGTCTCAAGCAGGGTGTAGTGCACAGTCAACTAAAGTCACCATTGGGTCTCAAGCAGGGTATAGTGCACAGCCAACTAAAGTCACCATTGGGGCTCAAGCAGGGTGTAGTGCACAGTCTACTAAAGTCACCATTGGGTATCAAGCAGGGTGTAGTGCACAGCCAACTTAAGTCACCATTGGGTCTCAAGCAGGGTGTAGTGCACAGCCAACTAAAGTCACCATTGGGGCTCAAGCAGGCTATAGTGCACAGTCTACTAAAGTCACCATTGGGTCTCAAACAGGGTGTAGCGCTAGGTCTACTAAAGTCACCATTGGGTCTCAAGCAGGGTGTAGTGCACAGTCAACTAAAGTCACCATTGGGTCTCAAGCAGGGTGTAGTGCACAGTCAACTAAAGTCACCATTGGGGCTCAAGCAGGGTGTAGTGCACAGCCAACTAAAGTCACCATTGGGTCTCAAGCAGGGTGTAGTTCACAGCCAACTAAAGTCACCATTGGGTCTCAAGCAGGGTGTAGTGCACAGTCTACTAAAGTCACCATTGGGTCTCAAGCAGGGTGTAGTGCACAGTCTACTAAAGTCACCATTGGGTTTCAAGCAGGGTGTAGTGCACAGCCAACTAAAGTCACCATTGGGTCTCAAGCAGGGTGTAGTGCACAGTCTACTAAAGTCACCATTGGGTCTCAAGCAGGGTGTAGTTCACAGCCAACTAAAGTCACCATTGGGTCTCAAGCAGGGTGTAGTGCACAGTCTACTAAAGTCACCATTGGGTCTCAAGCAGGGTGTAGTGCACAGTCTACTAAAGTCACCATTGGGTTTCAAGCAGGGTGTAGTGCACAGCCAACTAAAGTCACCATTGGGTCTCAAGCAGGGTGTAGTGCACAGTCTACTAAAGTCACCATTGGGTCTCAAGCAGGGTGTAGTGCACAGTCAACTAAAGTCACCATTGGGCCTCAAGCAGGGTATACATGTAGTGCACAGCCAACTTAAGTCACCATTGGGTCTCAAGCAGGGTGTAGTGCACAGCCAACTAAAGTCACCATTGGGGCTCAAGCAGGGTATAGTGCACAGTCTACTAAAGTCAACATTGGGTCTCAAGCAGGGTGTAGTGCTAGGTGTACTAAAGTCACCATTGGGTCTCAAGCAGGGTGTAGTGCACAGTCAACTAAAGTCACCATTGGGTCTCAAGCAGGGTGTAGTGCACAGTCAACTAAAGTCACCATTGGGGCTCAAGCAGGGTGTAGTGCACAGCCAACTAAAGTCACCATTGGGTCTCAAGCAGGGTGTAGTGCACAGTCAACTAAAGTCACCATTGGGTCTCAAGCAGGGTGTAGTGCACAGCCAACTAAAGTCACCATTGGGTCTCAAGCAGGGTGTAGTGCACAGTCAACTAAAGTCACCATTGGGTCTCAAGCAGGGTGTAGTGCACAGACAACTAAAGTCACCATTGGATTTCAAGCAGGGTATAGTGCACAGTCTACTAAAGTCACCATTGGGTCTCAAGCAGGGTGTAGTGCACAGTCTACTAAAGTCACCATTGGGTCTCAAGCAGGGTGTAGTGCACAGTCTACTAAAGTCACCATTGGGTCTCAAGCAGGGTGTAGTGCACAGTCAACTAAAGTCACCATTGGGTCTCAAGCAGGGTGTAGTGCACAGCCAACTAAAGTCACCATTGGGTCTCAAGCAGGGTGTAGTGCACAGTCTACTAAAGTCACCATTGGGTCTCAAGCAGGGTGTAGTGCACAGTCAACTAAAGTCACCATTGGGTCTCAAGCAGGGTATAGTGCACAGCCAACTAAAGTCACCATTGGGGCTCAAGCAGGGTGTAGTGCACAGTCTACTAAAGTCACCATTGGGTCTCAAGCAGGGTGTAGTGCACAGCCAACTTAAGTCACCATTGGGTCTCAAGCAGGGTGTAGTGCACAGCCAACTAAAGTCACCATTGGGGCTCAAGCAGGCTATAGTGCACAGTCTACTAAAGTCACCATTGGGTCTCAAACAGGGTGTAGCGCTAGGTCTACTAAAGTCACCATTGGGTCTCAAGCAGGGTGTAGTGCACAGTCAACTAAAGTCACCATTGGGTCTCAAGCAGGGTGTAGTGCACAGTCAACTAAAGTCACCATTGGGGCTCAAGCAGGGTGTAGTGCACAGCCAACTAAAGTCACCATTGGGTCTCAAGCAGGGTGTAGTGCACAGCCAACTAAAGTCACCATTGGGTCTCAAGCAGGGTGTAGTGCACAGTCTACTAAAGTCACCATTGGGTCTCAAGCAGGGTGTAGTGCACAGTCTACTAAAGTCACCATTGGGTTTCAAGCAGGGTGTAGTGCACAGCCAACTAAAGTCACCATTGGGTCTCAAGCAGGGTGTAGCGCACAGTCTACTAAAGTCACCATTGGGTCTCAAGCAGGGTGTAGTGCACAGTCAACTAAAGTCACCATTGGGGCTCAAGCAGGGTATAGTGCACAGCCAACTAAAGTCACCAATTCACCAAAGTCACTAAAGGGCTCAATTATAAAACCTCTGTCACAGACATCAGTAAAAGTGTATTTTGAACTATTTTTGACCTGCAGCCAGATTGTGCTCTTGATTTTTTTATGTCGTCGTCAGTCTTATTTTTTTAACCAGACCCTTGTCAGACAACATCGTTAAAAATAACTCCAAAAAAGTTGCCACTTTTAAATTACAAGGCACTTCTAGTTTCAACCGAAAGTAGAGGTCATATCATGCACACAATAAAAAATATAGCCCTCTATTACGTTTGCATAATCTCGCAAAAAGCAACCCAGGGCCTCTTATCCTTGATTTGATACGAATTTTCAAAGATTTAAATATTAGATGACGTAGATTTCCGAGGCAGCATGTCACAGAGCGAGCTAATAATAATGTCCCAGAGCGGGATAAAAGCATAAAAAGTTATCTGATATAACGCAACCATGCCTGTGAACTGTACTCCTTATGTTTCCATTATGTGGGACTATACACAAAGGCTTCGTGGACCTTTAACCTTAAAATTAATGGAGGGAGCGTCAGCTACAGCGCTTTACTGCTTTTCTCTATATACAAAGATTAAATGCAGGTTAATACTAACGTTGGCTTTAATGTCCGTTAGGACCAGAAGTTAAGGTTATTTTGGTATCATCTCTGTACAAAAGTTTGCGCAGGCTCAAGGAACTACAACCTGATGCAAAAAGTTTGACCAAATTATGAGTGGTTCTTGAGATACAAGTTTTTAAAATTTTCAACTTCCGGTTTGAACCGGAAATGAAGGTCAAATGAGGTCACACTCTGTGTAGCGTTTGTAAAGTCCTAAAAGGCCTATTCGATGATGTATAGATTGTGAAAATCCATTGTGTAGTTTTTGGGTTATGGTTTTTTAAAGTATTAAACTTTAACTTAATGTAATTCAACACCTGATGATGCATCATGACATCGCTACAGTGGGGTCTTCTAGTAATAAAGATCTAACTATATAAAGATCTAACTATACAGGATTTTTTGTATTCATGTGGCAGCACTACGCTTCTGCAGTGTACAAACCATGCCTGCAGAAGTCCAGGCTCTGTGGCTCTTCTGTAAACAAGTGCTATCACTAAATAGCATACACAGCAAATACCTTAATCTAGGCATATTCACTATTTTTTTTTAACGTGAAGGAGTTGAAAAACCATTTTTTTTCTTTCTCACACAAGTAGACTGGATACAAAGTGTTATTGGGAAAAATTTGTAAATATGTCAGTAATGTCCCACGTTGTGAAATAACCAGTTGAAAAGGGAATTTTTTGGCATTTTTACAGGTGGACCCATATTCAGACCCCTGCCAAGTACCCATCAAAGGCGTGATTGGTCTATTCTCATATCAGATCACACATATGCACCTAGTTTATAACCAAATGTAATATAAAAGCAATCGGACATTTCACTTGGGCTCTAGGGGGTTTCAAAAATGACGAAAAGTCATCACGCAGGCTAAAATGTCCGTTTTTAAAGACCTACACCGTGATATACAAATGACCTGTGCTACTTTTGACAGTATAATTTAGCTGATGGGATACCAGATACCCTTCAAATTAATTTGTAGCTATACATCTTATCTCCATTTGTAGATACAGACCTCTAAAAATGCAGAAAACACAAAAAGTCAATTTGAAGGGGCGGGGCTTAATTTTTTAGGGGGTCAAATCTAAAAAATTATGAGGAGTAGGATTCTAAAATTTTGCGTGTGTTCATGGCACCCATAGGGGATCGTTTAAAAAAATACTAGCAAAATCTGAGACGTAGGTGAGTTGGCACGGAATGACCCAAACTGCATCCGAGGCAGTGTGTACTGGCAAGATCAGGTGGGATACATTCCGTCCAAAAACTACTCATTCAGTTTCTCACAGACACACAGGGACAGCACCTTGTAGGATTTGCTATTTCTCTGAATGCTACACTGCCAAGTATAAGAACAGGAAAAACCTCATCAATTTGTGCCGCTTGAAGATGAACTCAGTGCACAAACTCTTCACCACAGCACACGGGAAAGAACTATCTGATGGGTAATAAAATGGTTAGCAGCCACAGCCAGTTTACGATGACTGCATAATCAACAGATCATCACTCCTTGTCCACTTTTTGAATTTGCAGATTCAGAAATCAAGAATGTAAACTGTCAATTTGCTAACAACAGAACAGTAAAAACAAGAAAAAGAAAATTCTACTTAAGAGAAATTTGAAGAAGCAGGCACAAATCCAGGGACACTATAATAATAATAATAATAATAATAAAGACATTTGTAAAGCGCCTAATGCAAAAGCCTCTAAGCGCATAAAGATAACATTAAAATATACAAAGAGTGAAAGAAACAATTACAAATAAGCAGATTACAAATAAGCAGCTATACAGGGTTAATTGCCTCTAGTTAGCATGTTGTTCCTCTAGGCTGGCAGCTTTTTCACAAGTCCAAATATATATTAAATAGAGATGCTTTTAAACACTGAATTCACCAGCCGACCACTTGGAGTGAACTTTGACTGGTCCTTGGGTGTCTTAACTAGTATTTGGCCAGCGGACCACTCTTAAGGAAGAATGCGGCTATAATTCTTTTATTCCAGGTTCTAACGAAGTGGTCACAGTTCTTTTCTTGTTTTCATCCTAGCTGAGAAATGACAGGAATGTGAAAATCTTACTGAAGAGACAAGAGACCTCAGTGGTTGAGCCTTTGACATGGTAACACGTTCGTGACCAATGTTTATGATAACCATTGGTGGGTAGCATGCATCAAGGAATACATGTATACAAAAAAGAGGCATGAAGTTAACGTTACCCTCCTCCACCCACATGGACCGTCCCCATCATAGATATTTCCAGACCCACCAGACTCTCTCCCCATTGACCACCACTTATGAAGTGCTAACAACTATTCAATCAACCACAGTGACAGGAATAAATATTTCGCACATTGAAGCAGTTAAAGAAGGAAATGATTGTCTTTTCCGCAGTAACACACAAGAGGCAAGAGGGATTAGACAGGTGTGTTTTGTAATGAAGAATGTAGAAAAGGGGTTTAAAAGCTTTGTAATTGTGGTCAAGTCAGTTCTAATGTCAGCACCACTACTGGCACGTACATGTACACCAACGTTTCTTTAAACATAAATTGGGATTTACACACAAGGATATAAACAGTTTAAATTTCAGATATGTGAAGTCCAGCACTACACTGAGAGGAGAAATAAAGGCTATTGGACACAGATTTTTAAAGCAAATTCTGTTTTTTCCTAGGTGTCTTGTTTCCTTAATGAGATGGTCAGTGTCATTAAATTTCCAATGACTAAACTTGAACTAAAAGATAGATAAATGACAATGCTTTATGGCAGATTTACTCACAAGAATATAACTAAACCCAACAAAATGTTTGGTAACTGATTGAAATTAGTGGAATGCTGAAGATTAATTGTGTACAGTTTTAAAAAGAATAGAACAACTTGTTTCAAACTAAATGTAGTTCGATGGAAAATAAACTAACGTTGAGAAGAAAAGACAAATGAAAGAGAAAATAAAAGGTGAAAAAAATTAGATTGTAGGTCTGTCAGCCTGTTGAAACTTTTGCACAGAGAAACCTTAATTTCTGGTCGAAATCTGGCTGTTTCGCTCCATTGATTAGAAGGTTCATTGATCAGAAAATCCACAAAGCCTGACTTGGCACTAGGCTGTGTTAGTCTAATCCAAGAAAAACACTAAATGTGAGCGCTTTTGTCAACATACAAAGACACATTACTTCGGTGGTCTTGTGGTAAGACATCTGCTCTAGCAGTGCAAATGTCATGGGTTTGAATCCCACCCATGTGATTTGCTTGAGTTAGATGTTTGCAAGTTGTTTTTGTTTTTTATCGACCGGGTTTGACCTGACTTGCAGTCCAAACCCGAATTTCAAATAGGAAATATATAGTAAAGTTTAGTAAATATATATAATTTAGCTTTATTTTAATTAGTTTTATGTCCTAATTTGTAAATCTTTTCTGTTTTAACTTTAAGTACTTACCTGTTAATCACACAACCCAAACACCTAGTGTTTGTAATTCTACAAACACTACAAGTCTTGTTTACACCTGTGTTTTGTAAAGTAAGTTAAGGGGACCGAACATACTCAAAGAAAAAACAACAGCTGTACATTCTGAATTGAAAAAGAAAATCAAGGCTTAAAGGCCTTGGTGCGTGCATGGTGGGTACATTTCGAACACTTGAAAATTTGTTTTTATAAATAATCTAAAATTCTGATTGTGCATGACATCATTCCATTGGAATTTATTTGTAACAGTTTTATATGTAACAAATAACTGTGTGGGATTATAAAAGGAAAGCTACATGACAAATGTACTTATTAATGTCTAGTTTCACTGTAAAGCATGTGCTGAGTGTAGTAGTATCATGTGCATTTTCAACTGGACATGTCACATGCTCAATGCTCTGAAACTGACAGAGAGCCCATCACCAAATTTACAGGGAAGCTTGTTTACATGTACGTCTGAGGTACCTCTGACATGAATTAGTGGACAAAATAAAGTACACATAATTTGTTTAAATCATTGTTGTAATCTGTGGTAACTTTTTTTTCTGGTTTGGAGATCTACATGTAAGAGGTCAAAGAAAATTCTTGGTTGATTTGACATGGAAGGACCCAAGGGCAGTAATGCATCATACGCAAGCAACCCGTCCAACTGAACCACCATCTGTCTGCCATGAACACTAAGACCCCTTGTTTCCATATTACCATTCCAATTCCCGTCGCTACCTGGGAGAACAACCTGGGAGAACAACCTGGGGGAGGTGAAAAGCCTGAATGGAAGCTCTTATATCGAACTGTTGAACCGGAAACATAGGAATCCGCAGTACTCTGGACAGATAAGAATGTGTTCAACAAAGCATGATCATGCCCATGATCATGATGATTGTGCCAAGACGATGGATAATTTTTAGTTCCATCTGGAAATTACATGTACATAGTCAGATGGACTTGTTTAGGGCTTCAAGTTCAGTATTGAATGCCAGGTGTCAGGCGTCTTCTTGGGAACCAGGAAGAAAATTGACATGGATCACTGTTTGAGTTTCCCCAGCCAGGACCACCCAAACTGTTTGTTAGAAGAGAAGGTATTTTATCTCTTCTTTAAGAAAGTAGTGGGATTTGTATCTGATGAACAAACATGTCCCATGGGGATGGGAGGAGGGAGAGTTTAGAAGTCCATTTCACAAAGGTCACTTGAGCCCGAGACACTCACAAAGAATTTGAGGCAACATCCTAGAGGTTCAATGGTGAGATACCACCTCGAGGCTGTTCCCATTATTTGACCAGCCCCTGGGATACAGGGTCTGCAGTTTGGAGGTGACTGATGATGGCTGATGAAGGATTGGGTTTGCATAGTGCCATCCCTGTTAACAGCACAGCTGTAAGTCTTTAATGGCTCATATCAGGAACTCTTTTAAAAGTGTCGGTTTAGCCATATTGCAGAGTGACTGATGATGGCTGATGAAGGATTGGGTTTGCATAGTGCCATCCCTGTTAACAGCACAGCTGTAAGTCTTTAATGGCTCATATCAGGAACTCTTTTAAAAGTGTCGGTTTAGCCATATTGCAGAGTCAGTTTGGCATGGACACTGAAGGCCTCTTTATGTAGATAACACTTGTCAGTTACCTCCACTCTTTATGCTTTGACTACCATTGATTCCTGAATTTACCAGCAAAAATGTCTGCACCCATCAGCGGTAGTCACCTTTGTCAGTTTGTTTATCATTGTATCCAGCTCAATGTAAGGGACATGAGTAGTTAAGTCAGAGTCTTCCGAAGATCCAGCATACCATGTTGGATAATCGGCCATGGCTTCTGGCCAAAGTTTTGTGATTGATGGTGAACACATACTCATATTTTCAAAAAATAAAATAAAAATAAATCGTGGTGCTTATCATGAGAACCTTTGTTGCCTTTCCTTTGTCAAGGTTTCATTATGACAACAATATTTTCAAAGAAAAATTATTATTCCAGATTCTTGGGAAAAGTTCCGAAAAATAGTACTGCACAGAGGCATGGAAATGTTTTTGAATACCAACGTGAAGTAGTTAAATAACTTCTGTTTTGTAAAACAGATGCTAAATTTGCATCAGGAATAAAGAATATCATTTGGTTTTACCAAATAATATTTGGTTTAACTTGGTATTATGCTGTTATTTAAATTTTACAAAACAACAAATAAAGTGGCCAAAACAATATCTTTCTCAAAATTTATAATAAGATTTAAATTAATTATTTAAATTGACCAACTTAATTTAAAACGAAATGTTATGCGAGTCAGGGGGCTATAAAAAAGAAAGTACTAAATACCAATGGGTTTGACGGCCCCTTCCAGCTTTCTTGTCTTTATTTTGTAACTCTTTGGGTTTTACTGCTGGTTCTTGCTTGTATACTTTATACTGCAATATATTGCTCATTTACCTTGAAATCGGACTTTGATGAGATCCAATGGATGAAGCACAAGTGTTGATATGATACCTCCACTGATTCCTGCTAGAAGATGCTCATACTTGAGTTGAGTCCACACAGTAACCACACTTTTTCCAATATCAGCTGCCATACTTTTTCAGACTTTCAGGACTTCACTGTACAAGTTTTAAAGACAATTTGTAACTTGTAAGCATGAAGTTTTAACCTGAACGTTCAAACATCTACAAAGTTAGAAAAGTGTAGAAAAGGATACAATCAGGTGCTAAATAGTTTCAATACTTTATTTCCACTCAATCAATCAGTAATACATGTATAAACTGATACAAATTAAGAATAGAGGGTGATTAATTGATGCGGCTCTCCAAAAAGCAGGGCTTGTCAAGTACAGACCCCCATATGACTTGATGGCTTAATCATCCGAGTGACTAATGAAACTGCTAAAGTGGTAAACAAATCACTGGATCATTCCAACACTTTACTAAATCCTACAATACTTAGAGTACTCTAAACATCTGAATGATTATGATCGCTTAAACAATTTAGACAAATCTTGAGATCAATTATGTAACTTGTTGAATGATTTAGTATGATACCCGAATTTACCTAAATTGATTGAACAAACTCAGTACTAACTTGTCCAACTTCACTAACACTTCATGAGCGCTTAGAGACTTTCTTTTGGAGGTGTTAGGCGCTATAGAAATGCGGTTGTTATTATTATTATTATTATTAACACATGCGCAGGCTCATGTCAGAGTTTTATGTTTACTTGCGTATACTGACTTTACTATTAGTGCAGTTTGGCGCATTGAAGATGCGGTGATGGTTAAGTGGTGGAATGTTTATCAGACAGGTGGGTATTTTGAGCAAAAGTGACTTCATTAGTGTGATTCAAGTGGTGTTTGGCTAAATCTTTTCAACGAGTTAGCCAAGAGACAGCACCGCACACATGCCTTTTTTCACACGACTCTGGAAAGTACTCCCCCCCCAAAAAAAAAAAAAAAACCTTGAATAAAAGGAACCGATGAAGGAATGACCACTGACAACATTGTAAAGGACCATTGTAAATGCACTGTGCATTCATGGAATGTACAGGAGTAACCTGTAAACAGTTCTGGCATGTCATAATACACATCTGTCAGCAGCGTCCCATGTACATCTTTAAAACAGGTCAGGCATGCTTTTTCTGATTCATAAAAATTGTGAGTGATCAGGTGATAGATAAACGTCTTCCAGGGTTCACTGGTTCAAGCATGTGAGAAGTTATCCTTAGCTGAGAATTACCATTCATCTTGTTTCTGCATTTTTTGCCAGTTTTTTACCTTACTTTAAAACCCAATGGTAATGGACCACAAACAAAATTGTTAGTCCAGAATTTAGGCACCAGAGAATTCTATGGAGTTCCTGTCAGTACCAGTGAACCCAATCCATTTGAAGTAGATTCAAAAGCTGTCAATTTACTAACTCAAAAACACTGAAAAAGATGACCATCCAACTCGTCTAAGTGTCAGTCACGGCGATGGTCAAACAAACGGTAGAGCCAATTTACCGCAACAACACAAATTGCAGCTAGGAATTGTTCAGTCTGTTTTCCACAGATAAATGAGACTTAAAAGCATCCAGAATACTTGAAGCGGAGTCTGGTGTATACAGTTATAATGAACAGTCAATAAGGGTTTTCCTGATTACCCCAAATGAAACTTAAATAAAGTTATAAAGTCGAAAATAGGAGCAGAGATCTGTTGCATCATAAAAACTATCCTCAAGCAGTGAAATCACAAAACAAGATGGAGTTGCCCATAAAAAACTAAAGCACATGTAAAAAGTCAACTTTTGTTGTATATGCCGCAATATATACAAATGTACAAAATCAACTGCTGTTGCATGACTTGCATTTAACAATAAGTCACTACACATTCACCTGTCATGTTCAACTCCCGCATATTACAGCTGTCGGTCATCCAAACTCTGGCCCTTCAAGCTAAACCATGTTAAACATCAATGATTAAACATGGATTTTTTTAATGTGGTCTCCTGCTGCTACATTAGCTTTGCTAGCCAAAACCACCAGTTACCACCAGACCTTACAGGCTTTTATGATCACAAGTTGAAAGTTGATTTTCAAGTCTCGCCAAACCTCATCCGTCTCACCTCAATAAGAAAAACTGTCTTTCTGTATCTCATCAACACCTTATTAAAAACTCAATCACCTGATACTAAAGTAAACCATAGACCTGACCACATAACAAAATAGAAAGGTGTGTCATGGTCTCACACCAGAAAAGCAGTAACTTGTGATGATCATCATCTCACAGATGGTATGGGAATGTCGATTATCAGTCATAATCACAAGCTAAACCATTCTTCATCCCTCCTTGATTCCTACATAAATAAATGTAGCTAAAATCAAGAACAAGCTTGATCCTTTGTCCAACATGAATGCCAGCGCTGATCATCCCAAAACCGCCATCTATCCCAACACTAGACATGGCTTTTCAGAAAATGCATACTGTCACTTCAGATATTGGTCGTAAACTCAACTAATCGTCTCTTATCACAAGAACTAATGAAGATTTAGAGGCAACTTAAGACCCTTAAAAATGTTTTCTGTCAGCATACAAAGCTTAAACGCCAAAAAGGAAGCTTTATGTGAAGCAGTCTCAACCAGTTACCAAGACATCATTATAGCTATTGAAACATGCTAAAACCAGACATGACCAGCGCCCAGATGACACCTTCTGGTTTCAATACTCCCTATAGGAATGATCGTGCTGATGACTATGACGTTGTTTTACTAGCCATCAGTAGTGACCTGATTGATACTGAGCTCAAGATCACACACTGTGTATTCCAGCATCTAAGGTTGAGCTTACAAGTACCTGGCAAAAACCTCTCATCATGACGTGGGTCTACAGACCACCGAAGAAAAATTTGCCTTTTGCACAAAGTCTCTGCCAAGCCATCCACAGTCTTATTACAAATTATCCATCTGCCACTATTTGGCTCAGTGGCGACTTAAATTTGTCAGATATAAACTGGATGACAGAGTCGATCATAGGCCTGCTCTTTAGCATCAACTGCTTCCTGTCAACCTTTCATGACCTTGGCTTAACCCAGAGGGTTGATTTCCCTACCTGAACACCCTGAACTTAATCCTGACCAATCGCCATCTTTTGTAAATAAGTGCATTCCTCTACCTGGAACTAGCGGCAACAAGAAGATGTTGCTTACCATGTTCGTGCCAAGCATCAAAATCCAGCGAGCAGGAAAATGCTGGTGGATGAAAACAGACATGGACATGATCAAAGCTGGCCTACGAGATTTCTCCTCTAGCTACCTAAATGACAACAACGCCAATACTCCATTAGATACACTGTGGAACAAACCTCAGTGGAAAGCCACAACCCTTCTAAAATGTCCACAGCTACATTAGATTTAACTAGCCTTGGATGAATTGATACCAGAAGAGTATGTCAAAGAAAAAGAAGAGAGCCTTCAGGAAAGCAAGGGCCACAAAGAAGGAACATGACATGACTGGCCATAAAAAGCAGAAGTCTGCCACACAATCAGGCTATTAAGCACACAGCCACTTTATCAACAACAACATATGTGGTGACATGGCAAAAAAACTCCCAAATTCTGTTCATTTATAACTTAGAGTAAAAGCTGTGATAGTGCTGGAGTGGCTTCCCTCATGAAGAATGGCCTCAAGCAACAGTGTATCCAAAGCCGACATAAATGACCAATTTGTTTCAGTCTTCTCTTACGAGAACCCAGCCAATCTTCCTGATCTCCGCCCTAGTTCTCACCCAACAGTACCGACATTCAGGATTGGACACGAGGGAGTCCAAAAGCTTCCTTCCAACATCAAGAGATTTACTGCATTAGGCATGTCAGGCAGTGTTGTAGTCAAGACAAGGCAGTATGAGACCGAGACCAGACAGTCAGAGACCAAGACCAAGACCAAGACCAAGACCGAGCTTGCAAACAAAGTCTACAAAATCTTGTAATAATCATCTAAAACTTGGGAGTGTAAATGTCGTTGTGACGTTGCATCCAAGTAGCACTTGACAAACATTGATATCACATGTATAATTGGAGGCCATCTGAAGAGACCTGTAATAGGCCTAAGGGATACAATTACCAATCTGTATTTCCTCCACAATGCATTTTACTTTTCTAAAAGTCTGAAACAGGGATCTAGATCTTTAAAGGTGAATTAAAATGGCATTTCAACCTTTTCATTACCATTGAATATAGATTCCAATAAGTGTTTGGAACAGTATCCTCAGTGCTAGAGAAGTAGATCAAACATGTCAAAGAACCCAAAGTACTTATTTTGGAGGAAAATACAGCATTTTTGTTTACAGAAGCAGACTTAAATACAAGTCTGAATTCAGTTGAAGGTCTCAAATTGCTCATCCCTGATTATATGCACAAGACATATCCCTCTGTCTCACAGAATGTGGAACCAAAAGTCAGTGCTTATCGTGAGAATTCTTATTCTTTTCTAAAGTGTACTTGAAGAACATTCATTAAATATGTAGGCCTACTTGGAAAAAAAATGGTGGAGCAATCTACAGGCCTTCTTTTGTCAATGCGCAATATAATGTGCACAAAATTAAGTGTTGAGCAATGGAACAGCCAGAATATTAATCAAGGACGGATTGTTTTACTATCTAGATCTAGGCAGGGTGGGATAATAAAGAGGGGAGTTTGACACATGTAGCAATAAGTGGCGTATCCGTACCTTTTAAAAATAATTTTGTAAATGCTATGCCTATAAATTGGAGTTTCACAGTTTCATCACCACCATATTCTTGAAGTATGGTCATGGCAGGTTACGACTAATGAAATGGGTGCATTCAAGCCTATTTTGTCTACCGCTGTGGTACATGCTGTTAAAATTAAATTGACATCTCCAAAGCAACTCAAAATACATGTAAAAAAAGGTACCCGGTATGAAAATTGTTCATTTTGATGAAATCATATAAACCTTAAATTAGTAATCTTCGGTCCACCTTTAATGTAGTCATTTAAAAGGGCACGCTTACGTCATGGACAAGCTAATGAATAGTAGGCCTACGTATGTGCATGATCATTTTTGCATATTGGCTATCACATGCTTTACATATCTAGATGCAAGCTCACAACGACAACAAATTCACAAACAGGATGTTCACAATCTAGACATTAGACATTAGAAGACATTAGACACTAAATGTGAGCAAGTAATTTGTTCAAATCAAGATGGCTGCTCACTTGTGCAGGACGGCTGTTGCGATAATTGTAACCTTCACTGGAAGTTCTGTCTTCCATCCTTCAAGTTCATCCTGATTTTAGTGTGGTGACTAGAAAGGCGAAATATGACCCTACCACTGGACTCGCTATCCTGGGATGGTGGAGTCTTAAATAGCGCACATCCATCCAACAAACTTTAGGTGCTCAGTCACTCATAGCCCCATAAAATTTAATAGTGCCATGGCACTCATGAGGGCTAGTAGTAGTAAGGTACGTAAGCATGCCAAGGGCGCTTGAACAAAAAGGAACACTTTTTAACTTTTAAGTCAGGTTTTGAAGTTTTTTTTTTTTTAAATAATGAGACCCATTTATTTACTCCTAGAATAATGCGGTTCGTTCCGCTATCGAACTATGCCGATGCGGTTCGTTCCGCTATCAGACGATAGCAGAACGAACCGCATGATAGTTCTAGGAGTAGGCTAGCCCCACTTGTGTGGCCAAGGGACAGGAAACCTGAATCTTTGGCCACACGTCGTCACCCATATTTTCGTCAGCCCACCGATTAAAAAATAGAGGCGCATTCCCTAAGAGCGGGTCGGCGATTTAAACCACCTCAATGTGTTCACCTACCTCTTAGCTTGACCTGGGTGTTTTGGGTGATTACATAAATAACAATTTCAAAAGATATTTCAATTCAAAATTTTCAACTTCATCCGAATTAGATTTTCGCGACATGTACTGAGCGCGGCCATTTTGGATTGATTCTAATCGTGCCAATCAATTCATGACGTCACCGGCCGACCGGGCTGTGGGCGGAGCGGATACATAAAGCAACCATTGCAATGTGTGCATCTACCTTCCGCCCACAACCCGGCCGGCCGGTGACGTCATGAATTGACTGACACGATTAGAAATAATCCAAAATGGCCACGCTCGGTACATGTCGCGAAAATCTAATTCGGATGAAGTTGAAAATTTTGAATTGAAATATCTTTTGAAATTGTTATTTATGTAATCACCCAAAACACCCAGGTCAAGCTAAGAGGTAGGTGAACACATTGAGGTGGTTTAAATCGCCGACCCGCTCTTAGGGAATGCGCCTCTATTTTTTAATCGGTGGGCTGACGAAAATATGGGTGACGACGTGTGGCCAAGGATTCAGGTTTCCTGTCCCTTGGCCACACAAGTGGGGCTAGGACTCTAGGACTAGGCTACCAATACCCATTTATGTACATGTAGCCCCTTGTTTACAACTTGATGCTTGTAACATACATAAACATGAAGGAATTTCCACAGCTTGTTCATTGTTAATGTTAGTTTTACTGTTGTGCTAGCCCCACTTGTGTGGCCAAGGAAATCTGAATCCTTGGCCACACAACAAGTGGGGATACTGTTGTGCATGAACTTCATTTCAAACAATTTTATGATGGTTTTTTATCTCCAAAAGACATAAAAAATAAGAATAAGAAAAGAAACACGTTTTTGTTTGGGGTTTTTTACTAATAAAGTACAGTCATTTGACTAGTTCGGGATCACTTTTTGAATTCACATTGTTTTTGGTTGCAATCTCTTTGACATTTTAAACAAAAAAGTTTATCAGTTTACCTAAACATGTTATAAAACTCACCAAGTATCCACTGACAAAAAAAGATTAGTACTTTTGAAGAGGCTTTGAGAAAAGTATTGTCACCTGTTTGACCAGTTCAGGATCAGTTGATTCTATTCTGAATCAGTAGCTTGCCCTCTATTGCAAACCAATACTCCCATTCATAAAACTGTCTCTCAAGGACACAAACTTCACAAGTGTGTTGGCATGGACATGGACTTCCTTTCTCCAGAGAATTTCATGCAAGTGTATTCAACAGCAGCGCAAAAATCCAGCAACAAAAACACAAAACAACAGCAAAGGCAAATGAAAAGGTGAAGCACGCCTAAAAGCAACATTGACCCAAATATCTAATCTTACATTCGCAATTTCCTCCTCCAAGTTTCATTTTCTCACAAAAAAACAATATTCCTACAAGAATTTGTTGAAGAAATGTATCTTAAAAGCAACAAATAAACTTTCGACTGCAGCAGTAAGATTTTACCTCACTGAGTGCGGCACCATTTGACGCAATAAGAGATGCTGAGTAGTGAGTGATCCCGAACTGGTCAAGGGTACTATGCCCCCCAAAAGACGATTTCGGTAATTTCGTCTCCTCAAAAAAACAAGACGACTGCTCAGTATTTACCTGAAATATTTTTTACATATTCTAAGCATTTAACATAAATGTTATTCGCCCTGGCGTTCAAATTTTAAAGGTGAGAAGTTTTAACAGCGTTTTTCAACCAACATTTTTTTTTTAAATAATGATCAAAATCGCAGACAAACTTCAAGAAAATGGCCATAATTTATTTGTTGATGAAGTTTGGAACCTTATTTTGGGTTTGTTGGTTTATTGCATGTTATTCTTCACATGTATCAACAGAAATTGGTAATGTGAGAAGTAACTTAATTCAGTGAATTATGGGGTTGTTGCAAAGTTGAAGTGATCCCGAACTGGTCAATGATCCCGAACTGGTCAAATGACTGTATATTATTAATAGAAAGATCATTCTAGATATCTCCAGACTTTAGATCAGAGGCCTTGCATGTAGCTGGCATTAACAAGCAGAAAAAAAGTTACTGAAACAAGCTATTTATAACAAAATCAGTAGTGTTAATGTTAGTGTTAGTGGTAGTTGCAGGCGTCGGGTTTTCATGGGGACGCTCTGTGGATTATGCGCGCAATCTAGAAATAATTGTGCACATTCCAAAAATGCGCCCCAAACGCAGTCTTTTTGTTTTTATGCCGACGATCTCATGATTTGCATGTGTGGCCCTGTATATTTATACATTGCACTATTTATGATGCTGATGTATTTGCAACGGTGCCAGAAATGGTTAGTTAGTTATAAATGCCAAGGGCCTTTAAGGTGTTTTGATTTACCACGCACGAATAACTCTCACACGCCTCCGCATTAGCCCTACAGCAACAGTACTTCACACGCTTGATGGCGCGGGCGCCGCCATGATAAAAATCTACTATTGAGTTCTTAACTTTTGAGGGCGCTACACAATTTGTATTTTTTATATTTTTGCGCGTCAGACAAGGCCACCCACAGCCTCGCTACCGTATCTTACCTCTCGTCACTGAGGCTGTGTCCGAAACGGCGACTTTGGCTACAGCTAGAGCTAGATCAGCGCGTCTGCCAGTGTTGAAGAATAGGCAGACGCACGCGATCTAGCCGTAGCTGTAGCCGAAGTCGCCGTTTCGGACACGGCCTAACCCTAGTCTTGGTTCAAGACTCTCCTGAATTCGCCACAAGAGGGCGCACTCTCACCATAGACCGCTATCACCCCGACGCGCTATCAACCACGAACCGCTATCACCCCGAGAACCGCTACCACAGGAGAGGGGTCGTACTAATTAGCGTCAACAGGCCCATTTCACGACAACTCAAGACAACTCAAGACAACTCAAGACAACTCAAGACAACAAGTTTAAAATACCATCAAATACAATGGTTGTAATCAGAGTGTATCTGGAAACACGTTTAAAACTGACTGGGACCATCATGCATACATATTTTTCTCGGGAAAAAATGTTTTTTTCGTAAAAAATAGTCAACTTTCTCCGTCCGTAAAATTGGCCGACGTAATGCTATTGCGCTAGTGCAATGACTTTGGACAGCACCATTATGATATGGGTGGGTAAGGACAAAAAGAAATTGAGACAGAAAAAAGAGTTAAAGAACAAAAGAAATAAAGAAAGAAAAAGAAAGAAACAAAGAAACAAAGAAATACATGTAAATAAAACTATGAATTTCACCCTGCGAATAGTTTATTTGAACTGATGAGAACAGGTAAGCGGTACAGAGCGATCAGAGCTGACTCCAACCGTACTCGCAACAGTTTTTATCCGAGTGCAATAAGGTTACTTAATGATTAATACTTTTTATTTTGTTTTCGGGGGTTCGCAATTTTTTACTGTTGTCTCTTTGCATAATGTGCGCATGCCTTTGTGGTTTAAGTGGTTGCTGTCTTTGTTGTTGTTGTAATTTTAATATTTTTAGACTCGCAAACCAAAGTGAATTTCACTGTATATGTATATATGTGTGTGACAATAAAACAATTGAATTGAATTGAATTGAATTGATAATATGAAAAGTTTCTTACATTGACATGAGTGTGTGGGCACCATTCTCGACCTAAAAATTGCACTTACCTGTAGTGTAATGGTGCTGTCCAATGTTATTGCGCAAGCGCAATTTATAGCATCACGTCAGCCAATTCTACGGACGGCGAAAGTTGACTATTTTTACGAAAAAACTTTTTTTTCCGTGAAAAACATGTATGCACGATGGTTCCAGCCAGTTTTAAACGTGTTTCCAGATAGACTCTGATTACAACCATTGTATTTGATGTTATTTTAAACTTGTTGTCTTGAGTTGTCTTGAGTTGTCTTGAGTTGTCGTCGTGAAATGGGCCTGTTGACGCTAATTAGTATGACCGCAGGAGAGTCTTGGCACTTTTGGCACTTTCGTAAAATTCCCCCCCCCAAATCGGGGGGGGAAAAACATAATGCGCATATTGAACAATTTTGCATATTCAATAGCAACTCGTGACGTGTGCATAAATTATGCAAAACATATCTTACGAGAGTGCCAAGACTCTCCTGTGATAGCGAACTCCCATGATAGCAGTCTATGGTGAGAGTGCGCCCTCTTGTGGCGATGGATCGTGGGAGGATATTAATAACAGGAGAGTCTTGAACCAAGAATACACTAACCCCTGGGGTGCGTTTTCGCGGCTGTAACCAATAACTGTTTCGGTCTTTGGCCTGTGATTGACCAATGGCCAATTCAACCGAAACAGTTATTGGTTACGACCGCGAAAATGCACCCCTGGTAGGATGTACTGAAAAACAACGCTGATTGGCTCCCACAGGTGACTACTTTGCGTGCAAGTTCGGGTAGGCGACTAGTCTTGGTCCAAGACGTCACTATCTCATACTCAAAACGTAACGTGATAACCCTACAGAGGCGCGCTTTTCTTCTTGAATTAATTTCGGTTGACGACTGTCTCAAGCTGGAAATCGAACCGAGGATAGTGACGCCCTCTGTTGTTTGAATTGATCCATTTCGGTGCGAACTATCAACGATGGATAGTGGACTCATTCTGTTGTTCAAATTGATCCATGCGAAGGTCTTGGAACCAAGACTAGTAGGCGACTAGAGCATGTAGAGTGACAAGACTGTGTGACCGGGGGGGGGGGGCGGACACGATATTGCGCAATTCTTTCCCGATACTGTGTGAACGTACCATTACAAAAATAGGGGTGTTTAATTTTTACACTAACACGAATGGAATAAATTAGATAAAAGTAAGGCAGTATTTTACCAATTATATATGTATAGTTTATTTTTCAGGTTTTTGGAGTGGAATAAAATGCTAATATTTAACAAATATCTAGACAAGACTATTTTAAGAATGCATTAGTCCCTCCAACATTAGGCGCATGGCCAGGCAACAGCACCATACCGTTAATCAATGTATAATATTGCTTTGAACGAAAATTTCGACACCCCTAAAACAGTGTCACAAAACGCGACGAAAGTGAAAAATTGAACCATTCTACCCCTGAGATTTTTCAAGTTCTTGTTTAAACATATAGTTTTCTAACATTGTGAAGTTTTAAAAAAAAATCACCCATTTCAATTTTTATGATTTTCAAAATGTAACGTTCGAATTAAATAGTAACTTCCGTTAACGGTTTCAGTCGGCGTCCGGAGTTTATGTGTGTTGGTATGGTATACCGAGCAGTCAGGGTGACACACAAAGGCTGCGTTTCCTGTTATGAAGCCTGGGACTAATCAGAGCGCTTTATTGCTGCGACCTTACTGCATGAACAGAGTTTCGACCACTGATCTCTATTATACTAGAGATCAGTGGTTTAAGTTCGACTGCATTGCATGTAAGGCATGCTCATGAATGAGACGAGTATCAACGTTGATGGCGCCTTTTTCTTTTTCCGTGTCCGCCCCGCGATATTTTTTTCCATACCACACGCTAGCTACGGGGCCACAAAAAAGCGTTCTGATTGGTCCGTTTCTGCAGAGGTCGTGCATTTTAAATAAGGTAAACTAAGGAAAGCGTTGTACTGGTGGTACAGGGCCCTGGCCTTGGAGAACAGCGTGCGATGTGTGTGGTGTTAATACAGCGGCACTTGGTATGACCCATTTCTCTATGGTAAGACATGGTGTCCGAGTGTGAACATTTTGTTGACGGGTGTCACCATGGTGTCACGCAGGGTTATGGCCGAATAAACCAAAATTATAATAAGTGGCTAAACCTAGGTCGTAGGTGTGTGAGAGATTCACAGTGAAAAAATGACATCACTTCCTGCAGCAAGGGTGGTCCCCCTGTTCTGGTCAGTACTGGGGGATTTGAAGAATGTTTGGTGTGTTTATGTTATGGGGCAATACCTATTGACACGTAGGCCTATATAATTATTGGGGAAGTCTCTATGACTTGTGATTTGTAAAATTGTCCTTTCGACAGTGTTTTGCATTAAATTTTGTTCGTTTACACGACTCAGAAATGACAAATAGTTGATACATTAAAGGAAAGTAGATCAGTGGAGTAAGACAAATGGGCAGGAGATAACATTTCAGTTTGTTCAGTTTTCTTGTAGCGCCTACCTCTTGTGTCTATTTTTATTATCACCGAGTAACATTAGCGACACCGTTTCCGTTAGGGTAGTACCAAGTGCCGCTGTATTAACACCACACACACCGCATGCTGTGCTGTAAGGCCAGGGCCCTGTCCCACCAGTACGTGTAATAACGCTTTCCTTAATAGTTTACCTTATTTAAAATGCACGACCTCTACAGAAACGGACCAATCAGAACGCTTCTTTGTGGCCCCATAGCTAGCGTGTGGTACGGGAAAAAAATCGCGTCCGCCCCCCCCCCCCCCGTGTGTGACATAGCTCTCGAATTGACTAGATCGACCATGCTCCAGTGCATGGTCGATCTAATCGATCTCCCTGTGCTCTATGGTTTCTGGTAAGTCTCGTCATTCTAGTCGCCCACCCGAACTTGCTCTAGAGCAATGTTGCTCCCAGAGCAATGTTGCTCCCAGAGCAATGTTGCTCCCAGGGCAATGTTGCTCCCAGGGCAATGTTGCTCCCAGGGCAATGTTGCTCCCAGGGCAATGTTGCTCCCAGGGCAATGTTGCTCCCAGGGCAATGTTGCTCCCAGGGCAATGTTGCTCCCAGGGCAATGTTGCTCCCATAGCAATGTTGCTCCCAGAGCAATGTTGCTCCCAGAGCAATGTTGCTCCCAGAGCAATGTTGCTCCCAGAGCAATGTTGCTCCCAGAGCAATGTTGCTCCCAGAGCAATGTTGCTCCCAGAGCAATGTTGCTCCCATAGCAATGTTGCTCCCAGAGCAATGTTGCTCCCAGAGCAATGTTGCTCCCAGAGCAATGTTGCTCCCAGAGCAATGTTGCTCCCAGAGCAATGTTGCTCCCAGAGCAATGTTGCTCCCAGAGCAATGTTGCTCCCAGAGCAATGTTGGGATCCGTTTGTTGCAAAAATTTCGAGCGCATGTATGGGCGCTTGTAGGACGTTTAGTACGCGCGTGTGAAAATACAGGTATTTTGACGCGAATCAAATGAATCATGTTTTCACACAGTCACCCTTAATTGCATACAGTTAGACTATCACAAAATCAAAGTAGAATGACAGAGGACCAGTTGCTTTTTGAATTGATGCCTCTTTTACGGGTTACCGTACTTTAGCGCGCGCGTAGAACGGATCGGCCCAGTCCTAATTAAAATGTGCTAGATTCTAGCACATTTTAATGAACCAATAGACTGTGCAAGTCTCGCGCGTATTCGAACATTGGGATCCGTTAAAGCGCGTGAGTTTGTTTCTTTAACGCGTTAAAGCAATGTACGTGGGACCACAGTGGTCCCGAAAATGTTCGAATACGCGCGAGACTTGCACGGTCGATTCCATGGGTTATGATCATAGAGTTATATATAGGAACTAGACGGCGCAGTAGCCTATTTACGCAGCCCGACAGGGCAGCGCGGCGGCCATTTCGTAAGTACTGAAGTAGTCCAAAACAACGTCTAAACCATTTGTGCGTGTTGCAAAAGAGCAATGGTTAACAATGAAAGGGTTTACTGTGAAATTTATGAACGCCAGTGAAGACCGTTTATGCTACTAAATAATCCCCGAATAAATATAATAATTTAGAATTATATTCCTTCACTTTGGACAATATATCATGACATAGTGTGTTCATCCTCTTTTGAAACGAATAACCTAAACCCCACGAAACAACTTTAATACAGCCGCTCGTTTTTTTTTAGTTTTTTTTTAGACCGCATATAACGTGTATTTAATAAGCACACCGCGTATTTCGTATTCAATGTTGCCCTCGTACAAAATGGCGCGCGTGCCTCCTTGCGGTTCCGTCGCGTTTGTGCACGTAGCTTCCAGTGCGTCCTGATCATAGAAATGGTCCTGATCGAGCAAGGCATGCTGGGGAAAAATGGCGCAGCGAGATCGATCACCCCTGGGAACGAGGATGGGCCACCCAGGTTTTATGTTTTAACTCCTGTTATTAATTTCAGATGGGTTTTCTTTCTAAACGGTCTTTCCTCCGTGGTTAAAATACCATAATTATACAAAAAACTGTCGGGAACATCAGTCACCGATTGATTGCATCAGTTGCTGCCGTCAGACAAAACATTTATGATAATCGGCAACGCTGAATTGAAGGGCGCGAACTACTGTATGAACTTTTTTTAGCCGCTAAAAAAAAATAATTATTATTTCAGAAAGAAAGTTCTACGTCTGCAGACGTAGAACTTTCTTTCTGAAATAATTATTATTTTTTTTTAAAATTATATCTATGAATAATCTGAACAAAAACTATCATTAGAATTAATATAGAAACTGAGTTTTAGCTTTTAACTTATACACAAATAACGTGTTAATTTTTATTCAAACAAACTATGAAGTACAAAAAGGATAGAACGAAAATGTGCGCTAAATAAAGCAAAACGCTACAGGTACCTGAGGTCATGGGTATACGTTTTTACGCACGAAGAACAGCTTCCCGTACCGAGGTTCCAGATCTAGTGCCACATTGCAGCAAGATTGTTTTCGACCAGAATGTCATGGTTATGACATTCATGACCACTGGACTAACGCAACTTACCATGTCATTCTGGTCGAGAACTAGCGCGCCCGTGGCAGCCTTTCACTCTCATATTATACTACAGTGACGTCCTGGATATGACGGTCCATTTCTGGGGCGGAAATTTTCAAAGCTTCAAATGAAGCCCCTAATTTCACCGGATTCACATTCAATCATTTCTCTGCGGTGGGTTTGGACGCCATATTATATTCCTCATAAATCCGTCATTTTCGTGAAATAATGCAGCTCCCAACGTAACAAAATACCCGTTTTGTTCGTATTGTCACGGTTGTCGGTCGATTGCGTAAGCGTACATTCTCGTGTAAGACGCAGGACATGGCGCGCGTATCGTGCGTTGCATTTTGCAAGCTAACGATGTGCAGTCAAGATACGGTGACCAGGAAGTGCAATAATGTTGTACAGAAATTTGTTTATTATTATTTTTTGTTTGAAACTTGTCGTCTTTAATGTCCTTCTAGAAACATTTTACGGAACTCATTTTTATTCAAAATGGAATTGACTTCCTTGTAAAAACTTCCCCACAGTTTACACACTCTGGTGAACAATCTTTAGGGTGATCGATCTCGCCGCCCCATTTCCCCCAGCATGCCTTGCTCGCTCATATAACCCACGGGGCCAGTGGCGTACGGGTAACTAAGGGGGGGGGGGCACGTGCCCCCAATTGATGTATGTTGCCCCGGGTGCCTCTCAAATTGAATTTTGGACTCTTTGGATTGGAAACTCCAGAGTTTTAATGTGATAAATTCGATATTTTAAAGCTAGTTTTCCATTTACACGCAGACAATGTCTTTGTTTTACACTAACGCCAGATTATCTTATAAAAAAAGTATATTACAACAAAAAATGCTATGAATTTTTTTTTTAAGAAAAAGGCGAAGTAAACATGGCCAGAAGTGCCCCTAGAAAAAAAATGCAACCCTTGTGCCCCTGAATCTTTAACCCAGTTGACGGTGCTGCCTGGGCGTGTTTTGGCGACCATGACGGGGACAAGTTTCTGACGTAAAATTCACTGACCGGAACAACTTCCGAAAGCTACGCGAAAACGGTCGGTAACCAGGAAGTTCATTTCTCTTGAAAAGTCATGTTCTTAAAATATACAGCCTCCATTTTATTTTCAAGTTATGAAACTTATGTCTTCGTAATTTTATTAACACTATTTAGTCGTAATGCTTCAAGATATTTCATTACAAAAAAATAAATTTGAATTTTTTCGATAGTTTAAAAAGTCCGCCATCTTGAAACCAAACCTAACCAAGCCAACAATTGGTAGGAACAGCCGCGTCACTGAGGTTCAACCGAACACGCGAAAACATGTTCCTGGCTGGCTCGCATTGACGGTAGGCATATCCGCTGATTCCACTGAAACCCGTAAACAATAAATGAAGCTGACAACATTTCTCACTAAATTAATCTCGTATTGGAAGTGTAAAAGACATTTGATGCAAATTTCAAAATCAGTAAAAGAATTGGGTTTCGCCTTTTTGTCCAGGCTGTATGAAGTCATCTATTCTCGAATGCAATCCCATTACTGCTCCACACGGGGACTTTTGCCTGCTGCGTCTCCGCCCTGAGCCGGTACGTCCCTCCTCAGTCAACCTGGTCAGCCCAACCTCCGCTGAGCTAACCATGTCGGTGCCGAGCTTAACGTGGACACCCGTTCGTCATAGACGAAGGTCACGCAGAGCTCCCGAACTCAAGCGATCCAACCAACCCCGGCTTCCAAGGTAACTGGATTACAGGCGCACGCCACAACGCCCAGCCGAGAGATACTGTACTTTTTAACTTTATCAGCTCATTATCTACAGACGCGATGAATAAAAAAGACTACCGTCGTGGACAGGATTCGAACCTGCGCGGGTAACCCCATTGGATTTCAAGTCCAACGCCTTAACCACTCGGCCACCACGACACATGGTAAATATCTATTGACGTTTTTGAAAGACCGAAAAGTACAAACTTTTCAATAAATAGCGAGGAGGATGAGGATAAAATCTGCAACTAAAAACATGTTCAATGCACTGGTATGTAGAGGCACTTAAGATAATCGTATGCATTATTTAACGAAAATGTAAAAAAGAAACAATATGCTGCCATGCTGCTAATATCTTTCTACAGAGATACAAGGTTAGAGTAAATACAATACACAAGTTGACAAAAAATATGTTGAAAGGAAAACTACCCTGTGATTTACCTTGTGTATAGTCACGGTAGCCGAGTGCTGAAGGCGTTGGACGCTAATTTTAAAACAAGGTCCAAAACTGCATCAAAACTTTGTCCATTTCGGGGGGGGGGTGGGAAACCCACAACGTTTGGTTTTCGAGTGCATCACCTAAATTAACCATTCCATGACTTTATTTTATATATATTTTTTTTTATGAGATATCGCCCAACCCACAAGGCCGGACGGCCACTTCAAGGTGAGGGCTACACTTAACTGATTTGGGCTGTCAAACCAGATCAACTGTCACCAGAGGCACGTTGCCGCCTACTCCTTGGACTGAAACAGGGTTACCCCCTTCACAGTCCGTACGGATAAAAGGCATGGGTATCATCCACTAGGAGCCTGGCTGGTAGAGCAGAATGCACTATCTTCCCAACTTTTTACGAAGCAATTATGGTTAAGTGCCTTGCTCAAGGGCACAAGTGTCATGACCGGGATTCGAACCCACACTCTGCTGCTAACAACACCGGAGTTTGGGTCCGGTGAACTAGACCGCTCGGCCACGACACGCCACATTTTGTGCATCTAGGACTTGCTCGAACCCCCAATGTTCTTATGTACAGAGGTACCCGAGCCCGAAATCATCCAAAGAATTCTCGAGGTACCCAGAAAAAATGAAGACTCAATGAGAGGGAAAGGGTTGGCTACACCATAAAGACACATATCGAACATTAGACTGCAGAAGTGAGCGGAGATTCTGGGCCTTAATGAATAAACTCCCTGTGCGGTTTCCACCACTCGGGAAATTTCCTTTGGACGATCTTACTTTAGGTGAAGTTATTAAGTAATACAACAAATCTTCTATACAAGATCACGTTGATAATTTATCTAGCTGGTGTAGAAGTAATCATGTGCTCCCAAAACCTGACAAATGTCGCACAATGACTAATATCTGTTTTGAGACGAACCTCAAAATTCGGTTTCTTTCAATTCGATAGATCTCAAGTGTGCTACATCAATTAATTTACTTGGTGTGACTGTTCAAGACAACTTAAAATGGGACATAACCTACGGGATGCCTTGGAAATAATTTCCGCAATGTGTATTTCCGCAATGTGTATTTCCGCAATGTGTATTTCCGCAATGTGTGTTTCCGCAATGTGTATTTCCGCAATGTGTATTTCCGCAATGTGTATACACATTGCGGAAATTATTTCTAAGGCATCCCGTAGGTTGTACACTTTGTGCGTACTACGTTAATCTAAAGTACCTACAAAAGACATGGTACAGTCTATACTTGTTATCTTAGGCTTATGCTGGAATATGCTAGTCAAGTTTGGCACAGTTCAATTACTGAGCGACAGGTCATTGCAGGGGCAGATCCAGGATTTTCCAGGGGGGGGGGGGGCGTGAACATTTACCAAGCAGCAAACGGTGATGCAATTTGTGGCGCCTGCTGCGAGCGCGTAATGCGAAGCCCAACGGCATGAGTTCTGGGGCCCGCTTAAATGCTCCGGAACAGTTATGATTCTAGATGCTCTGTGGTGTGATCTCATGCAATATCTGAGCACTTTAACCAGTTTTGTTTTAACAAGATAATTATTTAAACATCATTTTCGAGTTGGGAGTCATTGAATCAGCCATCCTGAGTTATAAAATCAAATGCAGGCTACAATTAATATTTATTCAGGGGCAACAAATGTGTTGGGTGAGACAAACGATACGCAGTTTTCAATATAATTAACCAAATAGGGTCTCTTTGTCTATTAGTTTTCATATACTTGTGGATTAGAATCTAACACAAAACATGCTTCATACTGATAAGAACAATTATTCGCTTAATTGGCCATTAAATGAGTGCTCATTGGATTGATCAAGCACAATTATAAATTTCATTAGTAAAACAAAATAAAATACAAAATGGCCATACAGGGGTTACCCTATGGGTGGAGAGCCTTTCAATAAAACAGGATAACATATTTATGAACTGATTAAGCAACTAAATCAATTCATAAATATTTTATACAAATTCAATTTTATCAATCATAAAATTAGGCCGCGGGAATACTTAGTTCTCGGTCTAACCGTAGGTCCCTATGATAAAATTTAGTACTTATTTATTTGCGAAGATTTTAATGACAAGTAGGCCTATACGTCAATGCTTTGTTTTGAAAATCAACCAAAGTTATGGGAAATAACACCCAAATCCTCAAAATTCGTGCGAGAATTATTACTTTTGTTAAAACTGACGTAATACAATTTTCATGGATTTTTGGGGTCAAAATAATTGTGCATGTGGAAGGGAGTGAGTTTTTCTTTTTGAACATGTTGATTGATGATGTGGCCGACCGGAGCCAAATCCAAACCACAAAGCAAAACATTTGAAGACTGAAACAATTCTTTTCCCGCCACGTTTTCATTTTCAACAGAACTACTGGTTTGCAGTTTTGTAACAAGCCCGCACACAAAGTAATCACCCTTGGGAGCCAATCAGCCAATCACTGTTTTTCAGTACATCCCTATCAGGGGTTAGTGACGAGATGTGTCGATACGGCGCGCAGCTCATGGTAGCCTGTCTCTAGTCGCCCACCCGAACTTACTCATAAAAATGCACGCATTTCGACGCAATACACATCAAATGAATCATGTTTTTACATGGTCTCCCTAACTAAACTGCATACAGTTAGACGAATCACAAGATCGACAGAATGAGAGGGGCCAGTTGCTCCATGACTTGATGCGTCCTTTGACAGCGCGCTCTGCGTAGTCTCTAACACAGGAATAATTAAAATATCCAATATTGGATATTTTAAAGTCACACTTCCAGGGGTGAGCAAGGCGTTCTGGGAAAGAAAACAAAATGGCGCGTCGAGATCCTACACCACTGGGAACGAGGTTGGTCTAAAGGGGACCAGTCTAATGTTCAGTCTGGTCCCCAACCCCGGGCGACGGTGTGCCACCACCACTGATCTCTATTATACTGACGCCACCACTCCTGTGTAGAGAGAGATCAGTGTGCCACTCTGAGATAAGTGAGTGCGGTGTGCGCTGGTAAGTTTCAAACTTGCGCGGGTTTCTACTTTGCGCTGAGCAGAATTAGTTGAGTGCACACATCATTTCAGGATTTGGCTGTTTGCGTTTGCTGAAATCTGTTTTTTTTGTCACTGTAGCGTTATTAGTGGCACTCACTGTGCATCTGAAGCTCGAGCAAGTAAAGTGACTTTTAAAGCAAGTTCTGTGTTTTGCTACCTGTTTTGACCTGAGACCGACGTTCTGAAAATTGTGCATGCAGATCATGGCTGGAAAAGACAAGGTAACATTCCCCAGTCATCATGCCAAGTAGAACTTGAAGTACATTTAATATTGACTGCTTGACTTTGCTACAAAAAAGGTCTCCGCCGTATTTCTTTTGTCATCTATGATCTATGCTGTTCGTTCCGCTATCGTCCCCCCAGGTATTGGCAATGTAAAAACATAAATATTAATAAATTACCAAAAAGGAACACGAGTAATGGGTGAACATTGTGAGCTATATGGTGACGGCTGTCACTCAATAAAATAGCAAAAATCAAAAGCCTAACTCACTGTCACGACTGTAGTGTAGACCTTTCTCAAGACTCAAGTATTACTATTATTGCTTTCCCTAAATAGTTTTTGTATTCTTTATTTGGTATAATTTATTATTAATTGGAAGTTTACTTGAAAGCAGTTATTTTCAACCAAACATTTTCCTTAATATTTGTCCAACATTAATTTTAAAATTATTTAAATAATTTGATAGGCCTAATAATTTATTTTATATGATTTTCATATTTTCGGTATACAAAATAAGTCTTACTTTACACAACAAACTGCAAAGGAAAAAAATATGTCTGACACAAACTGCAAAGGAAAACTTGTTCTACCATTTAGTGTTTCACTTTACTTTAATACCCATACAGTATTTCTCTATGGGTTACCTAAATCATTCTTTTGAAACGGTGGTTTATAAATTTCTGAGATTACATGTACATTGCATTGAAGCGCACAATGATACATCGGTGCAATACAGCTAATTTCTTCTTGCCACTTCCCCGTCAACCACACTTAATTTAAATTTTGGGACAGTTGACTTGGGACCGAGATGACTTGGGACCGAGTTGACGTGGGACCAGGTTGACTTGGGACTGAGTTGACTTTGGACCAAGTTGACTTTGGACCGAGTTGACTTTGGACCGAGTTGACTTTGGACCGAGTTGACTTCTGACCGAGTTGGCTTCGGACAGAGTTGACCATAATCCATTTTTACTAACAACACAACAAGACCTTGCTCGAAAACCATACTTTGAGTGCCCTCAACAACCTGACAACAATGATATGATCAACTGCTACAATCTATTCGAGAACAGACTGATTTACTCAGTGCGCTCATTTATTACATCTCTTTGCGCAGACAGGTGTGAGATGTGCACCGCATTACAGTCAAGTAAATTACTTCACAATCAGCCTCGCTACCATGGGCAGCGCACAGTATCGATGCCTCTCGTTACTAACCCCTTTTAGGGAAACACTGAAAATCAGTTCACCATGGAAACAGAGACATCCGGTTCTTTACCTTTCCTTGATGTACTCATTTCCAAGAGGGCTGATGGTTCTCTTGCACACTCCGTGTACAGGAAACCAACTCACACAGACTGCTATCTTAATACTCGGTCATTTCGCCCTCCTTCTGTGAAAGCCTCAGTGAACCTCACCCTACTTCGAAGGGCACACATTATTTGTGACAACGAACATTTACCAAATGAACTGGAGCACCTTAACACAGTGCTAAAAGAGAATGGGTATAGGCCGAACAAACGAGAGTTCCAAAACACAACTCTCAGTCTGCTAACTCTGAAGATATGCCCATTGCAGTACTCCCGTACATTAGTCATACCTCACATAAAATCCAGCGTATCCTCCGGAAAGTGGACATCAAGGTCTACTACCGAACTCGCAATAAGTTAGAAACGAAGCTGCACACCCATGAAGACAAGCATGACTCTAAGCAGTCATGTAGGTCTGTAAAGGTTTGACCGCAAAATCCAAAATTTGAAATTTCTCATCAGAACCACCATTACTCAAAAGAGTTTTGAGGCTACATTGTGTCACCGCAAACCTTAAGTCTTGCTTAATAACATTCAAAAGCATGTAATATGTGTTCACATATTTGCTTCTAATCTACATTAGACCTCAAGCGTACACATTTTATGCAAGTTATGTAGGTTACCATTAACAGAGCCAAAATTAGATTTTGGCTGGAAAGCGTCAGTCACCTTGGAATTTCTAATTGGTTGATTTATTTGCAAAACATATTCAGTCAACAACCATGCAAAATTCTACACATTTAACACAAATTTAAGCAATCTTGGAATTGGAACTTGACTGCTTTATTTGCAGGCATATTCAGTGAATATCCATGCAAAATGTATGTTCGAAAGATTCTATTTGTACCAAAAGTAGGCTTCTATGCAAACATCTCTTAAAAATATATTGTTATCTGTATTATAACAAGCAATGATTTGATTTTGGCGGGAAAAAGGCAGCCATCTTGAAGTGATCATATTCGGGCAAACATGATGTGATAATGATATCATTTCCACTTCTATCAGGGCGTGTGCACAGGTATAGGGTCAGATCCAAAACCTGTCAACCAAAACTGGAAAAAATCAACTTTCTGTTGTACATTGAATTGATAATTTTTTTCTGTGTGTGAGCCATATAGATATTGGAGTTTGTAGGGGGAATTTTTTTTTTGCTGAATCTCGTCACGTTTCCAAGATATACGCAGTGAAAGACAAAATGTCGCAATCTGAGTGCGACGGGACGGAATTTTAACCTAATTGATTCTTATATAAACAAAGCTAGTCAAATCAAACTTTTTGTGATCAGTCTGTTTGGCTTGTTCCTAGTAAGTGATAAAAGTTTTTTTGTTTTCAAGTCCTCGGTGCATTGCCTGGGGTTCATTTTAAACAAGTCCGCATTCCGTCCCGTCGCGTTTTGACATACATTTTTTAAATTTTTACTATAATAAAGCAAATGGATATGAATGAAACCTTGCAAAGTATCATTTTTATAAGTGTTGAAGATCATCAACTTATGTGTTGTCATATTTTTGGTCCCCAAGTTTATACAGAACAATTCAAAATTTTCATGACGGGACGGAATTTTAGTGCGACGGGACGGAAAATGGTGAAACGGGACAACAATTAATTGTAATTTCCCATCTTCTTGAGTATATATTCTGACTCTTATATGAAATTATTCTTGTAATGGGTCCTTTGAGCAGTTTTAACTGAATTATACCCCCATCCATCATTTTTGGTTCCTCAGGTATTTTCCGACATGCATTGTCAATGGCAAAACAAAAAGTCTCCTAAAATTTTGTACCTCTCTATGGCAAACACCATTGAAGTAGAAACAAATATTTTGAGTGCTAGTATTTTGCAAATATAACATACATTGATCAAACATTTTAAAGATTTCAGATCAAAACCCAACATTTACACATACTGACAAATTTCCGTCAAAAAAACAAAATCAAAAACAAAATGGTGGTGCGACGGGGCGGAAAAGTGACGGCACTTTTCCGCCCCGTCGCACCACCATTTTGTTTTTAATTAAGTATTTTTTATCTACAGAAAGGATCAAGCTGTGATGTCTAAGTGAAGTAAGAAGGGCAATAGTTTTACTTTGTATTGGCATGAAAATTGTTGTTTACCTCTTATTAAATTTGATGAAAATTAATATTGTACACAGAGTACTAAAATTTCATAATTTCTTCATTCCGTCCCGTCGCTTTTTAATATTTTGTCGCTACCATGGCAACGTCTTTATGTTGGGGGTAAAACATTTTTCCAATAATAGAGCACAACTGACATGTGAATATAAGCAGCTAATTTTTTTTTTTAACACTCCTTAAAAAATATATGCAACCAAATGTACTTCATTTTCCGTCCCGTCACGTAGGGGTAGTTTTGGATCTGACCCTATATTAGTGAGAATAGAGGCAAAAGCTGCCATTTTTAATTTATGCAAATTGTGCATATTTTCCTTACTTCCTTTCTCTACTTTTTTAGTGATACGTTGTTTGGGAGGGTTTCAAGAAACACTTGCATGCAATGTGACAATTATGTCATTTCTACTATTTCAGGGCGTGTGCATATGTAGTGGAACTAAAGGCAAAAGCGGACATTTTTAATGTATGCAAATTATGCATATTTCCCGTACTTCCTTTTTTCTACTGTTTTGATATGTTGTTTGGAGGGCTTCAGGAGAATTGCATGCAAATTAATATGATATGACAGTGATGTCATTTCTTCTATTTACAGGGCATCAGTGGGCGTGTGCGTAGATATTAGTGAAAATAGAGGCTAAAGCGGCCATTTTTAATGCATGCAAATTATACATATTTCCCCAACTTCCTTTTTTCTACTTTTTTTGATATGTTGTTTGGGAGGGTTTCAAGAGACTTTTGCCACTGAAATAATTCCTTTTGCAATTTTGTCTCTAGATGTTAAACCACAGATTGACTAGACTACTGGGCCTTCTCAAAATAAGATAGTTTGTCCACAGTTTTATGAAGGAATGTTGGCTGGGGGACTTAGTTTGGTCTCCCTTCCAATGCCTGTGGTTCTTGCTGTGTGGTGATTGGGCCCCATAGGCCTACTCTTCCAACAAATTGTGAAAACATCATTCCATAAAAAGCATCACCTGGAATTTTGCTGCCACTGTTTTCTCCTTTGAAGATTCACACAATACAGCTAAAGGAAAACATACACTTTTCTCTTCTCTGGGCATTTGGAGAGAGCCTTATTAACACTTCTGATAATCGCAACTTCCAAACAAGGACCAATAGGAGATCTACATCTCTGGTGACCGGGTTCCCCAATTTTCCCAGCAGGGGCAATAATAGAGGCTCTACCACAGAGCCTTGCAGGCACCCTTTGATGGCAGATTGGCACTGCCTGTTGACAATTTTTGTGCTATGCAATAATTTTCAAATAAAATAAAATAGTTAAGTTTGTGCAAATGTTTCTTTGCCTACTGTCTTTTTATGTTTCTTATTCAATATAACATAAAAACAGAGTATTAATTGAACACATTTTTATTGCAATACAAGTTTTACAGTTGTTTATTAAAAAAACCCATTTAAATATTGGAGCAGTATCAGTGAAACCATGATGAAACACAGCACTTGTCAATGTCATCAATTTCAAGATAAGATATGGGATAACAATTATAGATTTTAAAGATGGGTGTTGTGATGTCCCAAAAAATTGTTAATTGTCAATAATAATATAATAAAAATATTTTGTATTAATTATTTTTTTTTTTATGAACTTTAATAAATAGGTCTATCCTGTCTATCCATGTTGATTAAAAACAAAATTTGTTGTTATAAAAATGAAATGTTTTTTAATCTGGATGAAAACAAAAGTTGTTTCGGTATAGGGCTGAAGCGTCAATTGTTCTAGTCCAGATTTTATTATTATTATTATTATTTTTTTGGAGGGGGGTTTCGGCACTCTTATTGTTTTTGTCAAAGGTTTGATTTTGTTAGGGGTTTTGACACTATAGGTGAAACCCCAAGTTGGTTTCATCCAGATTGTAATTGTTTTAAGGTGTTCGAGCAATCCACCCAGAACACCTCTTGTTTTTGTTCGTTTAAAAAAAAAAAAAAAAAAAACTTCCCCTGCTTCTTCCCGGTTGATTGTCTGCTCACAAATGCACACTTTCCAAGCTCTTATCAACTTGAAAGTTTACATTAGATACATGTGTATTTATTAGGAGATGAAACCGCTTCAGTGCTGTCATGATGACGTCATCAGGTATTGAATTACATTAAATCAAAGTTTAATATTTGAAAAAATCATAACTCCTAAATGCATCAATGGATTTTTACAATCTATATACATGTAACATGTACCATCAGAAAGGGCTCTGAATAAGGAACAAATGCTACACAGTGTGACCCCATTTGACTTTGACTTCTGGTTCAAAACAGAAAATGAAAATTTCAAAAATTCTTATCCCAATAACTACTCATGGTTTCGTCTCAATTTTTATATCAGCTTGTACAATGTAGTATGTGATCCTGCTCAGTAGTAAGTGTACAATTGAGAAAGAATGAATCGACATGAATCTTGTCGTATAAAATGTTGCCACAGCACCTAGTTGTATACATTGTACGTGTTCCGCCCCAACTTGATGATCGTCCCAACTATAGTTGGGACTGGTCCCAACTTGAGTGTTAAAGTTGGGGCGTCCCAACTATAGTTGGGATCGCAGTGCACACAAAGCACCCCACGAATTAAACTAAAAACATAATAGTAGTAAGTATCATACTCATAGTATGAAGTTTTTAAGACCACTTTCCCTTGAGAATATTTGAGCTTAATTAGAATTTTGTTTTTCCGAGAGGAGGGAAACTAAAATGCGTAGGCCTACTGAGACTGAGAAAGCGTCACCCGGCGGCACTGAGCATGAGGCAGCTAGCTGTCAGCACCCTCTAAAAACACTATTTACACTGACTTAGCGGTCGATTGTGAGCGATATACATGTACTATTATTCTAAACCAGTTTTGACATGAGTTTGTACAGAATCGAGACCCGGGTTTGAAATAAAGAATCTTCAGGACCCCTGATCTATTACGGTGTCCTGTTGAAGTCTATGGGCGATCCCAACTATAGTTGGGACGTCCCAACTTTAACACTCAAGTTGGGACCAGTCCCAACTATAGTTGGGACAATTGTCAAGTTGGGACGGAACATACGTACAGGCACTAGTGCAGATAGCGCAGTTTATGCTGGCACATAATACATTTTTACAAGGGACCACTGACTTGGTTTTCTCGAAAAAAAAGTAATAGGTTTATTCCTTTTTTAGACTACTTCAAAGAATTTTTAACAATAAACTTTGAATTATTTTAATAACTTGACACCTGATGACATCGTGATGATGAAAACATGTTTTTCGTACAAAATTTGTTATAAGCTACAAGATGGCTCAAAGATCATGACTTTATGACATGTGGTTAAGGAATTTATTTGGGGGTTTCTGCCCTTTGCAAAACCCACCTTGTTTTCGTCCAGATTTATTTATTTTACTTCTTTCCGAACAAATCTGGCCGGTAGATCTCAGGATTCACAAACAATACATCAAATGAAAGCCTGTGCTCTAACTTAGAAAAATAAGGTGAAGTACATGTAGTTGTTTTTTAAAATACTAACAGAGCTGGTCTGTTGTTACACTAAAACATCTTTATTGTGTTTTATGACAAATGAGTGGTTTGGAGAGGTGTGGGTGGAGAAGGGGACATGCCTCTGGGGTTGGGGTTAATACCAAACACAACACTTGAGTGTAATCTCATGTTTTATTCATTTAGCTAAAATGTATGTTAAGTTTGTTAATTAGTATATCAAATTATTTGTTGATTTTTCATTTTTGTTATTGTCAATTAGCAGATCTGTTGACGTATTTAAGTTTATTGCGTTTTCACAAAGCGAAATATGCATTGGTTTGTACATGGGGCTCTGCGTGCACATTTTTATTCCTTTCATTTTCACGAAGTGATTTATGTGTTTAGGAATTAAAAGCTCATCAAACATGTCAAAATGGTTCCAAGATTGAAAACACATCGACTGAACTAATGAAGATTTCTGCTTTATTTTGGTATTAACATTGTTAAGAAGAAAAATAGTAAGCAGTCACTGAAACAGCAGTTTAAAAAATAGTTCAACTTCAACCACAATTTTTTCCAAATACAGAGTTGTTGCTGTGGTATACAACAGTTCACGGTGTGACCGATGATATGTACCCTATTTTGAATTAGCATAATTCGAAAGAAGACCTTGATTTTGGCCTTGTTAAATATCTCTGGTTGATTGTAATTGGCTTTATTTGTTTTCAGGAAGCAATAGTGATGTGTTTAGATGTTGGTCCATCCATGAATCAAGCACCACATGGCAACACTACAAGTTTGGAGACAGCTATTGAAATAATGACATTGGCACTGCAAAGAAAGGCAAGTTGTTCTTGATTTACTCTCTGTTTATTTTAGTTTAATTTGATAACCATTTAAAAAAAAATCAAGTTAAAACTGTAAATGTTATAAGAGCATTTTATGAAGGTGCCCATGCTGTCACTGTGATTGCTCTTTTAAAAAGGGTGTTTCACTAAAATGCTTTCATCATGCAATTTTTTCCTGTGATGATTTGTGCAAATTATGTCTTATCCAGCATTCAATCAGTACATGTATGTCTTTGATTTTGGGTACAACAGCACTAATGCCCCATAGATAACCAGCATGGATAAAATCTGTCTGGATTTCTGGTTAAACATTTAACCCAACTTATCGTTTCTTCAATATTTGTGTATCCGTTTAATAAAGAAGGTTCCCAAATGATTTAATATTTGGGTAATAAACTTCTTAGACCAGTCGTTACATTGCACCTTCCTTAAAGCACATTTTCTGGATACTGTTACTCTCTTATATTTGGAGATAAGTTTATGCATTGACCTCCAACCTGTGAGAAACCTTGAGACCATGGTGTGTTTCTAATGCATATGTGTGGAAAATTGATTTTGTGTTATCATTGACGTTTGCATACATAAATCACATGCTAAAGCCCAGTTCATACAACACTTTAGCCAGCTAAAGCGTGTGCACCAGCGACGAAAATGCTGTAAATGGCTTTAGCAGGGACACCAGCAATGATTTCCCCAAGCATGCACATGTATACTTAGCAGTGTTGTAGGTCTCGAGACCGGTCTCGGTCTCGAGACCGGTTTTGCCGGTCTCGGTCTCGGTCTCGGTCTCGGTAACCTGAGGTCTCGGTCTCGGTCTCGGTCTCGGTCTCGGTCTCGGTCTCGGTCTCGGTCTCGGTCTCGGTCTCGGTAACCTGAGGTCTCGGTCTCGGTCTCGGTCTCGGTCTCGGTCTCGGTCTCGGTCTCGGTCTCGGTCTCGGTCTCGGTCTCGGTCTCGGTCTCGGTCTCGGTCTCGGTCTCGGTCTCGGTCTCGGTCTCAGACCCTTCTGGTCTAGAATATTTGGCTGGTCTCGCTTCGAGACCAGCCTTTTTTACCATTATGCAACTCATTAGAGAACATCCCAATCTCCCTCCCCTGCCTGCGCAATACGATTTTGCATCCAACCAGTAACATGTACAGAACACACACTGCGTAGCATGCACATAAAATAATCCTGCACTTTGTACCATACATATACTGTATACGTGAACAGTATGCATCACGGTGGAGGGGTTGCTCCCAAAAAGGATACAAGATGACAGCTTGTGAAACATCTACAGGAGTCAAAATGAATCTGCCCCTAGGTTAAGTGCACTACAGTTCCGGCAACAAATAGCTAGGAAACTACCAACCTTGAGTACAAAATTCTGTCAGTTCCAGCATACTCTGCAGAGTCTTTAGCAGGGGGTGACATTATCATGCACCCCCATCAGGCAAGACTGTCAGTGGAAATGTTGGGCATGCTTATGTTTTAAAAATGCAATGAGAATGTTCTTTAAAAAGTGCCACAAATAAACAAACCAATTTTGTTAGATGTATAGTTATCATGTCACCTGACCAATGGTTTGGTAGAAGTGTTAAATTTTGGTTGAGTCCTGTGTTTTGTCATGATGATGTTTTCCCGATTCTGTGATTTTCTTTTTTCATATATCGTCCCTTTCTAGGATACAATCTTCCCATCAAATATATTACAGATTTTTTCCCCAGGTCTTTTCTACAGATGAGTAATACTAAACCAAAAACAAATCATAGAAGTTCACATGATTGATGTCTAGACCTGGTACATGTAGACAAGATGAGACTGCTTTTATTTTAGCACTTTTCTTTTTGATATGACGAGGAGTCGGGACTACATCCTTGTGTTTTTTGTTAGTAGCTTGGTTTTTACCATTCTTTTCACATGTTGTTTACTTGTTTTCAATTCATGAGAATACAATTGTGTGCACAATCACTCATACAATTTCACAAATTTACTTGACTCTTTTATTAATTAATTTATTCATTAAGGTCTCGGTCTCGGTCTCGGTCTCGGACCTTTATGGTCTCAGTCTTGGTCTCGACCGTCTGGTCTCGGTCTCGGTCTCGGTCTCGGACCTTCAGGTCTCGGTCTCGGTCTCGGTCTTGGTCTCGGACTATTGGGTCTCGACTACAACACTGATACTTAGTGGAAGAGGTTTGTAAATATGCTAGTATACTTCACCAATAGACACAATGATAGAGGGTGTGTGAACCTCTACTTCTATCACATTGTTCTGAAGTGTTTCTTGCCTTTGTTGTAGCATGCAAAGTAGTGAGATAACGGAATGACTAATGTACAAGCATGTAAATTTTGGAAACTGCTTAGATGTTTGGATGTGACTGCTTTGTGTGTCACACCATATTATTGCGCAGATGTGTCTTGTGCGTTGTGTAGTGTGTACATCTTGACTGCCATACAGTTAAAAATAATTGTCTTCCTCAAAATACCACTGAATCCTTCCGTTTAGTTTAGCAGAATTGAAGGTAAGCCTGTGCTAGTTACACAATATACATGTAAGACCGATTGTCCAGCTGGTTATACATTCGTTGACATTTTGATGGTTTGGATTTACCAAAAAAACTTCACTCGAAAGTGCATAGAAACGCATACCACATTGGTACAAAACCTTTGTAGGCCTTCATACATTGTACTACTGCCGTACATGTGCTTACTGCTAGGTTTTTGCTGTATTGGTGAATACAGCACCACAGATTTACGTACCAATGATTGCCAACAAGAAACCCAGTGACAGCCGACAAAGCAATGTGATGCAGATCTTGTGGCCCATCTACTTGGTCCTCCCAAGTCTTCTTACCCATCATGGTATTTTTCTTATGGTGTATGGATATCAGTAGGCTTGGGCGACTATGACTAGTAAAATTTACTAACCAACTAGTTGCGCTTTAAATAGTCGTGACTTCGATACTATTTGCGACTATTTTTTGTTTCCCAAGATGCAGTGCGGTATATATTTTTTGCTGGAGGCGCAAGATAGTAAAATTAGTTTGGGTTTGAACAAAGAAAAATTGACTGGAGCGGGACTTGAACCAACAACCTGCGGATTAACGTACTGGCGCTTTACCAACTGAGCTATAATTTCTATCAAATCTAAAACAAAAGATTTGCTTCAAGCGAAATGGCACCCACCATTACCCACCATGGCACCCACCTCTACCTTATGCCTTACGGCTCTTTTTTTCAATGGTCCACTGACAGGCCTGCAATCAATAGTCGCGACTTTGACACTAGTCGCACTAGTCCCCCATGATCAGTGATGATACCAGTATGCTTGCAGCACGTACTGGGAGCGCCTGCAGGTTGTTACTCAGGGTTGTGAAATTAATTGCGGTCATTAATACATTGGTAGAGTCTGTATCAAGACTGGTCCCTTCAACCAAACGCTACGCTTCTTAGCTGGACTAAAAATCCTTGTTATGATATAGATTGCATAAATGCTGAGGAAGTTGGCGTCAGAAAGATTGTGATGGCAAAAAAAGAAAAGAAAAAAAAAGTAGAAGTTTATTTTTATTTTTTTAACTAGCCATGAAACTCACCTTTGAAGTGAATTTTTGTTAAAACATAATTTGTTAAAAAAGTTCTTACACAAGTTAAAGGGAAATGACCAACTAAACTTTGTGGTGTGCTCATTTTCCAATAAATAGATAGAGTCCTCATGGAAGCGGGGTTAGAGACTTGTAATTTTTTCCTCAAAATTGAATTGGTCATTCCCCTTCCTCCTCAAGTAAATGTTTAGCAAACTCTATTCAATTTTGACACCTTATTACCAAAATCTGGCTAAAACCCTCTACTCTGTCATGTCTTTTGTTAGTTTGACTATAGTAACAAATTCATACGTACATTATGTATTGCATGGATTTATTTATGAGGCATCTAGAAGAAGTTCCTTTTCAACTATTGCTTGACTTGCATATTTACATGTAGCCATGGTAGCTTGTTTGTTAGCTGGTTAGACTTTCTTTCTTTCTTATTTCAACCTGTAAGTTTGGTGTTATTTTCCTTCAGTTATTTGCCGAGTCCAAAGATGAAGTCGGACTTGTTCTGTTTGGTACAGAAGAAACTGCTAATCATTTGTCTGATGATGGATATGAAAACATCACTGAAGCACGACCTGTAGCACCTGTAGATTTAGACTTAGTTAAGTATATCAAGAATGACATAAAACCTGGACCACAGTCTGCTGATTGTATCCTTTGTACATTTATGGGCAAATCCTTAAAAATTGAACTTTAGATATTTACAACAAACATCTTTTCCAAGTAGCGATCTCAATCGTCCATACATGTACATGTATGTATGTGCTATAGTAGCCAGAGAACACACCTACGTATGATGTGAGACACAGCATTCACCTTATCAAGATGCTGTAATTGCTACAATGTGTTGAATTTTAAGTCATTTTTAGTCTGGTCTGTTACCAGTTGAAAGTTTGAATAATGCTTACATTGTATAATGCATTTAAGGTCATATACACAAAGTGTAGAATTGTGCATTTTAGACAATCATGACAATTGTTTTTGAAGGTCACTCACCTGACGTTTAGTCACTTGTATACACAATGTATCATGTGTGACCCTTTATTTTTATACAATTTCCTGATTTTAAATTTTTTTATGCACCATTGGCGAAGCTGAAGGGGAAAACATACTGTAGCTTTTGTCTTAGTCCTTCCTTGTGTGTGTGCGTGAATGTGTGTACCCGTTGATATTGAGGACTTTAACAAAAGGGTTTTTGGCATTTGACATAGCGAGGATGTGCTTTGCTTTTGTGTACGAAACCAATGGGGACGTCGCTAATAAAATATAAGTCCAAACAATGGGAGAACAAAGAAAAGTCCTTGATTACGGGATTCACAAACAGGTGTGCGTGTGTGTGTGTGCAATCATTGTCGAAGCAGTGACTCAAGAAGGATTTGGTATATCAACTCCAAACTTGGTGTGTGGATTGTGGTCTTAAGATTGTCCAGAAGCCAAATTTCAAGGTCATTATTGCTAAAACAATAGAAATGTTGCTCCAGCAGCCCCTTGCTCAGAACCCTTGCCCCCCCTTGACCATTCAATGAGATAGAAAAATGCCCAAATGAATGATTCAATAAAATAAATAGCCACCATGTTATGTTTTTGCCACCACTTGCTCCCTTGGGTCTGATCTAGGTGAATGATGTCACAACAATAAATTTCCTCAATGGCTGCCATATTTTAAAAACAGTTTCAAAATTTTCCTTTTTCATAGTAAACAGGCATGATACTTGGCCCTTGGAAAAAGAAGGACACTTTAACCAAGTACACAAGGGCTGACCTATGTGATATAGGCTTTTAGCCTTTTATAGACTTTCAGGCCATTTAATAGCAATTTTGCTGTTTGCTAAAAAATCAGATTAAATTAGGAAGAATACCATGCCTGGGTAAAGCAGATAAATTTTTTATGATAAGAGTTTTGATTAAAGGTAAACAAATCTTTGCACAATATTCTCAACTAGAAGAACATTGAAGGGTAAATTTATATTGAAATAGCATAATGTATACATTACATGTAACTCCCAAACCAATGTACCAAAAACACCAAACAGTTTTATCAAATTTAAAGAAAAAACTTAATAATAACAATACAGGAGTCTTATATAGTGCACATATCTACCAATGGGTTACTCAACGCTCTTGAACAAAGAGAAACATTTTTAAGACAGGCTTTTAAAGTATTAGAATTATGAGTCCCATGTATGTAGCACTTTATAAAGGTTTAGAAGGTGCTGCGGCTCATTAATTAGCCTCTAACAGAGACGTCGGGGCAAGTCCCCTTCTCTTATCAATAAGTGGAACTTGGTTCTTTTATGTGCACTTCACAATGCAACGTCCTACAGTGTATCAGAAGGATGAAGCAATAGGCCCTAACGGTTTGGTGTCTTGCTTGAGGACACAAATTTTTCAAACCAAGGATTCATACCTGCACTCTGTTGATCAGAAACACCAGAGCTTGAGTCCGGTGCACTTGACTGCTCATTCATGACATGTCAGATTGACACTGAGACTGAGAGGCGTTTCAATTTGACAATGAATTTAAAACGACCTATTATAGGTCTTTTCTCATGCAACCCTTAGGTTGTTGAAAGTACACAGGCAATATGATGTAGAATTCAGTTGTTTGGTACGGTTTAAATCATCAGCAAGGTTCATGATAGCTGAAATGATGTGATCATTTGTAATTTGGACAGTTAAGGGTAGGTTTAAAAAATATTTTTTTTTAATGTCAAACAATTGAAAGCCAAATCCTCTATACTTGTTTTTCAAATGAATAACTTCAAGTTATTATTGTTTGCTTTTCCTTAATACAAATTTTTAGATGTTGATGCACTTATTGTTGCTACGGATCTTTTGAAGATGTTAACACCTGACAAGAAATATACAAGTTTGCGCTTGATATTATTCTCTGATCTAGCAGGACCGTTCAGTGACGATAAACTAAATATAGTCATTGCTGGCATCAAAAACATGGAAGTACAGGTGACTTTCATGTGAGTTACATATTTTTAATTATATATTGACATACAGTTGTTGAATTTCAGACCATAGATGTACAATGTATGGGCCATGTACTGTACCTTTCACTGTGTTGTAATCTTACAGTGGACCCAAATTTGAAGATGAGGATGAGGATGAGGATGAGGATGAGGATGAGGGAGGGGATGATAATGGGCCATCAACAAGTGATGGAAGGACCACCAGCGGCCACAGGAAGACAGCTGACAAAACCAAGACACCCCAACAAAGAGCTGGAGAAGCCTTACTCAAACACATATTGATTGAAGTTGAGGGAGAACACTTCTCATTCAAGTATGTCAAATGTGTATCATTTAATCAGTGTTGTAGCTAGAGACATTGAAGTGCTAGCTGCACCATCCCAGTGTCTACAACGCATGTCACACATGCACATATTTATCATCCAGTTAGATGAACAAACAAACAAGTTATTGTTGTTATAACACTTCAAATAATTCAGTGATGCAACTCATCTGATTAAATCCACAATGTAGCACTGTAATCCACATTGTAGCCCTGGACATGGAAAAGTACCACATAATGCATGACTTCATTTCAAGTCGGAAATAAAAAAATAAAATAAGCTGTTGCAAACTGCTTAACTAACAAGAAAGTTCCTTTGGTACAGATGCAAAAAATAGTTGAAGGCTTTACATTTCGACCCAAGCAGAGTCTTTCTCAAAGATTACACAAACAGGTATACAAACAAGTATACAAACAGGTATACAGGTGTAAAATAGTAGTACATGTGATAAGTGCTGATGATTGCATCACTCTGCTTATGGCTACAGAAAGAGATGACCAAATGCTTAGCCATGGATGATATGGGACAAATACATTAAAATTAAACTGATTGTCTTTTTGCAGTGAGACGTTGCCTCTTCGAAGCTTATTTGAAAAGCGTGCAGTAAAGCAAACAGCTTGGAAGTGTATGCTTGAGATTGGCTCAGATTTCAAAGTACCAGTTTGTGGATATGTGAAGGTATGCATGATCACATCATTACTGTTTTACTGTAAGTTATATCAGTTAAAGGGAAAACACACCCATCTTACATGCAATGATCTTTGGGCTTTGTTCAATCAGCAAAACACCTCATTGTTCTTTTTTTAAAAGGTGTTCTTGGAATATGACTATGAGCATGAACACCTCTTTTTTGTTCTGGTTTTAGGTGGTATGCAACATGTGCACGAACGCCTCTTGTTATTGTTCTGTTTTTTTTCTCCTCTCCATCTTCTTCCCTGGAACTCTTCTCTACAGCATAACTCAAGATTGAAACTGAATTGAACCTTGAAACTCATCATATAGTTGAACCTCAGTATGAAGACAACATCGTTTTTCATGTTGTCATAATGACATCATCAGGTGTCAAATTACAAGGTTTTTAAAGTTAAAAACTGACCGCTTGCTATTTGCTGTATTTCATTGAATTTAAATGCTATGATGCTCATAGTTGGGCATCTGACCTTTACTTCCGGTCAGAATGGAAGGTAAAACTTTGCCTTGGTTTAACAAAAAAAATAAAAATAAATTTCAGGGCTTATCTACAGCATAACTCAAGATTGCTTTTGAATTGAACATTAAAACTTGTCAGACAATTGAACTTAGTATAATCAAGGCGACACAAACTTGATAATAGCATGATGACGTCATAAGGTGTCAAAATACAATCACTCAAAGTTTAAAATTTGTAAAAAATCATAACTCATGAACCACATGTTGGATTTTTTACAATCTACTCATCACTGACAATGCAGGATAGTCCATAACACACATAGGCCCTACACTTATGCTGAATCTGTACATGTACATTGCATGTGTAGTTCAGTTCACATTTTGTACATGTAGTTTAGTTTACATGAGTCTTATGTACTGTGTAGCTCTACATGTAGGAATACTTTTGGCATCTCGCAGTGTTTCATTGTACATTGCACACCCAAACATACTCCATACTCCTGAACCACACCTGAACTCCTGAACCACACGCTCAGATTTCTACAATCTATACATCATCAGAAAGGTCTTCAAACATTGAACAAACTCTACAATGAGTGCGATCCCATTTAAACTTGATACCGGCAGTTGAAAATTAAAAAGATTCATACATAAAGAACTAGTTGTTACTTCATCACAATTTTTGCATCACATTGTAGGTTTTTTACAAATGTGTGCACAGAGATGATGTTTTACTTCCAGTTGAAATTTGATTCTAAAGCCCAAGTATGATTAACCATAACCCACATTTAAACGTCATAAATTTCAATTGCATATGAACTCTATTTGTACTCCAATGAATAAGTCATTGCAAAACCTGCGCGTGTCTATGAGAAGCACCACATTTGAACTTCAACATGAAGACGGCACAGTCATGATGTCACGATGACGTCTTCAGGTGTCGAATTACATTAAATCAAAGTTTTTTATTAACAAAAATTATAAATCCAGAACTACAATCTGTAAATTATTGGAAAGGTCTTCAAAAACTAAACAATAACTATACAGAGTTTGACCCCATTTGACCTGGACTTCCGGTTCAATCCGGAATTACAAAAATAAAAAAATGTATATCTCAAGAACTACTTATCATTTGTCACATTTTCCACATCAAATTGTAGGTCTTTGAATCTGGTGAAACTTTTGTACTGAGATAATACCTATTTGACTTTTACTTCTGGTTAAAATGCGACGTAAAACCCCCCTGTATACTACAGTGTATAAACCCACATTTAAACAACAAACATTTCAATCACCTACTTTAATGTACTCCAATGAATAGATTAGTGCAAAAGTCTCTGAAGACTGACTAATATTTAGGCTACAGTATGTTGGTCTAGTTGTCTGAAATGTCAGCAATGTTTTCCACTAACAAAGACAAACTAAAAACTCACACAAGTGTGTATAAACACCTGCAACTGTTTACCTCCTATTATCCCTCTTTTGTTTGTAACAGCTCCTATTGGTTTTGCACACAATTTCCAACTGGGGACCTTTACAGGGTTCGAAATTAACGGTCGCCCGGTCGCCAAATGGGAGTGAAAACAGCGGCGGGCGAGTCAAAACCCTTCATTTACTAGCCCGCCGGGCGAGTCAAATAATTTGTCCTTTTCACAATAAATGAGGGGTACACTACAGTGTTAAAATCCCACAGAGAGATTATTTATAAGTTCGTAAAATGGTTTGGCAAGTCTTGACATTGCTAGATTTAATGATCGCGATCGCGATCATATCGTTCATAAGTAAAACACGCATGCACGCACACCCCACGCACATGACCGCATGGCAGAGTATCCACAGGCCCACAACGTACCCACAACTTTTGCTCGCCCGCCGGTAGTCCACACACGCACACAGCACATGGTGTATTGTACAGTACAACAGCAGGTCCAAAGTCCATCCTAACCAACTTTTCGCACGCTGTGATTGGCCCGTTAAAAAATATAATATTCATAAGAAAGCTTGGCTAGCCTCCTGTACATGTTCGCGAGTCGAGTAAACAAATGCTGCACAATGTGGCGCACGCCCGCGGATTCTGTACTATACACAGCGTTGGGTTAAGGCTATTCAAGCATCGACAACTTTTGCCGATTGAGGGCGTTGCAGGGCAAAGTTCATTGATTTTTTCTCAATCGTGCGTCGTTGATCGATCGTTAACATGAAGATTTCATTGCAAAAGAAGTTCTATAAAACCGATTCTCAAATCACAAATCCATGAAAATGGTTGTTGATTAAAAAAGGATTATTGAGGGCAGAAATTAGGGTGTGTGTGTGGTTTTGTTTTGTTTTGATGCTACGAAAATTGTGTGCATCAATACGTACGGGCGAGTGAAAAAACTTGCGGGCGACCCAAGATCTTGGTTGACTCGCTCGGCGGGCGAGTGAAAAAAAAAGTTAAGGGTAACCCCTGGTAAACTTTACCCAATCGAGGACCCTATTGTCCTCGTTTGTTTCTAGGCCCCAGTTTAAATGTGTAAATCTACCTACATAACCTTCAAACTTTCAGCTCTAAGTCAATATATTTATATTTATACTTATAAGCTGTTTCGCAGCAAAGCGCAGCGAAACAGCTCTTGTTTTCGTTAAAGTTTTTAGCTGTTTCGTAGCGCAGCGCAGCGAAACAGCTCTTGTTTTCGTTAAAGTTTTTTTTATTATTTTTTTTATTTGTCTGTTTCAGTAAAAAAGGCTATTGACATAACGCACGTTCGGTCAAAGCGGCTTTTTGCATAGTTCCTAAAGAGCAATTACAATGAAACTTTCAGTGATGAAAGGCATTGGTGCAATAAAGATCTCAAAACAATGAGGTCATGATGACGTCATCACCTGTCACGTGACGTCATCTTAAAGGTTTCTATTTTAAATATTTGAAAATCAGTAACAAATCAGCCACAAGAGACCGTAGGTTTTTGATTGCGGGATTGTATAGGGATAAATTAGGTCTTCATTTTATTCAGTGTGCGTGACCTCACATGACCTCTACTTCCGGTCGAAACCGGAACTGCCTCGTTATTCAAAAGTGGAAATAGTTATGAAGTTGCTTTTAACTATGTTATTGTCTGGCAAGGGTGGGTAATTAAAAAAAAATACCGATGACGTCACAACACACAAGAGCGCCCTCTAGCGGCAGGTTGAAAACTGATCAAAATGGACTTTTTGAAGATGTGTGTGGTAAAGTTTTGTGTATTCACTTCAAAATTTACACACATGTTGATCGTCGAGCAGCCATCATATGTGTGAAATTTCAGATCGATGACGTCATCGGGGGTCACGTGACGCGGCATTAAAGGTGCCTTTTTTAAAGTCGTATATCTCCCTAAGTGTTAGTGCGATCATGTTGAAACTTGGTAGGTTGTTGGATATTGGCAAGTTCTTGTAAATTCTGAAATGACGTCATAATGACGTCATCACATGATTTTTTATGATTTTTTCTATTTTTTGCACCTTTTAGTCATAAATTGCTTACAAAACGTGGTATAATCCAAATTCTTTTTTAAACAGGCTTGAACGTCATAACTACTTTGAATACAAAAAAAACTTTCAAATTCAGTTGAGTAATTTGAAAAAGTTATGACGAAACAGCTCGGCATTTGTGCACAAATGCAACATGTCTAGTTTTTATTATTTTTTTATTTTTTATTTGTCTGTTTCAGTAAAAAAGGCTATTGACATAACGCACGTTCGGTCAAAGCGGCCTTTTGCATAGTTCCTAAAGAGCAATTGCAATGAAACTTTCAGTGATGAAAGGCATTGATGCAACAATGATCCCAAAACAATGAGGTCATGATGACGTCATCACCTGTCACGTGACGTCATCTTAAAGGTTTCTAACTTAAATATTTGAAAATCAGTAACAAATCAGCCACAAGAGACCGTAGGTTTTTGATTGCGGGATTGTATAGGGATAAATTAGGTCTTCATTTTATTCAGTGTGCGTGACCTCACATGACCTATACTTCTGGTCGAAACCGGAAGTGCCTCGTAATTCTAAAGTGCTAAATGTTATGAAAACGCTTTCAACGATGTTAGTGTCTGGCAAGGGTGTGCATTTAAAAAAAAATACCGATGACGTCACAATACACACGAGCGCCCTCTAGCGGCAGGTTGAAAACTGTTCAAAATGGACTTTTTGAAGATGTGTGTGGAGAAGTTTTGTGTAATCACTTCAAAATTTACACACATGTTGACCGTCAGGCAGCCATCATATGTGTGAAGTTTCAGATCGATGACGTCATCGGGGGTCACGTGACGCGGCATTAAAGGTGCCTTTTTTGAAGTCGTATAAGTCCCGAAGTATTAGTGCGATCATGTTGAAACTTGGTAGGCTGTTAGATATTGGCAAGTTCTTGTAAATTTTGAAATGACGTCATGATGACGTCATCACATGATTTTTTATGATTTTTTCTATTGTTTGCACCTTTTAGTCATAAATTGCTTACAAAACGTGGTATAATCCAAATTCATTTTTAAACAGGCTTGATACGTCATAACTGCTTTGAATACAAAAAAAACTTTCAAATTCAGTTGAGTAATTTGAAAAAGTTATGACGAAACAGCTCGGCATTTGTGCACAAATGCAATATGTCTAGTTTATTTATGTTTTACTGTATTTTTTACTGTTTTAACCTCTGCCATTTTTGGCAGTCTATTGTTAATAACTTTTCTAGATTGTTTACATTTTGTGTGTGTGTGTGTATGTGTGTAGCCAGAGGTATTGGAACTGAAGGCCTTTGTGCTACAGTTTTTAACCCTTTCAATACCGCATTGTTTATAGGGGTCACACTGCTGTGTACCGCATTTTTTCACACAAAAAGCAAAGTACAGTGTTCACTTTTTCAATCTTGATTTTCTGTGTGAAGACATATTTTTTTGGAAAAACTTTGTGCATACAATTTGTAGCTAATGAAATGACCTTTCATATGATGTCAAATTTGTATATATTATCTTCATGTCCTTTGCCACCTCGATCGCTGTAAGAAGCGGTCCAGAGGTACGAAGGATCAACTTATCATCGATAAGGCTGTACTGAAGGACTGCAGGAGCAGAAAGACGAACTTGGCAATGGTCTGGATCGGTTACAAGAAGGCATATGACATGGTATCGCACACGTGGATAATGGAATGCCTGGATATGGTTGGAGTGGCTGATGCAGTAAAGCGTCTTCTAAGTGAGAGCATGAAGACATGGCGAACTAATCTGACGGCCAAAAATTGCTAGTCTGGGCAAGGTATGCATAAGAAGAGGGATTTTCCAAGGTGACTCTCTGTCTCTGCTCCTGTTTGTTCTGGCACTGATGCCCCTGTCGATGATTCTGAGGAAGGTGAGTGCAGGTTATGTAATGAAGAAGGATGGATGTAAGATAAACCATCTGTTTTTTATGGACGATTTGAAGTTGTTTGCAAAGAATGAGGCGGAGATCGATTCTTTGGTGCAGACCGTCAGGATTTTCAGCGATGACATCGGGATGCAGTTCGGTCTGGAGAAATGTGCTTCAATGACCGTGAAGAGGGGAAAGAGGGTACATTCCGACGGTATCGTTCTGCCAGATGGTGCACAGATGAGGGCTTTGGGTGAGAAAGAGAGTTATCGGTATCTTTGTGTACTTGAATCGGACCATGTCCTTCACGAAGAATCAAAGGTGAGGTTGAGGACAGAGTACATCAGATGGGTAATGTTTGAAGTCGGAACTGAACGGGGGAAACGTAGTGTATTGTCGAGTGGACTAAGGAAGATCTAGATGTCATGGACAGGAGAACGAGAAAAATGATGACCATGAATGGTATGCTTCATCCGCGGGCAAATGTGAGCAGACTTTATCTTCCGAGGTCAGAGGGCGGTAGGTGCTAAGTGTAGCAGACAGCGTCAACATCGAGCGCAGGAGCTTAAGCCCTTTTCACACGACGGAAAAAACGAACATTCTTTGCGAAATTTTACAATTTTTTGTAAAAAATTACTATTTGGGCTTCGTGTGAAAGGACAGTCATATTTTACATCGCCTACATTCCTTGCGAAATTTTCGCAAACCTTGCGAAATTTTGTAGTAGGTCCCGACCTCCGACAAAATCTTACGCTAGCGTAATTTTTCGCAAGGAATCTAGTCAAACCTTCGTGTGAAACGATCCGTTGTTTATTGACCGACAATCCTCGCGAAAGCGGTATTAACACGCATGCGTGAAGAACATTCGGGAGCCGACCTTTGTGTGTTAACACACCGTCACCGGGCACTGGTCACCGTTGCGACCATTTGCCACCTCGTCCGCGATTTCCCGCCAAACATGGCCGTTTTGGGTCAAACCATCCATTTTAGATTGGGTGGTTTCCTTCTCCATAATGTTTATCAAGGCAATCGTTTCCTCGAAGTACCAAGATTTCTTGACCTTCTTACTCTTATCTTTGGTTGATGTCGTCGCCGGTCGTTTTTTGGTGGACTCCCCAACGTCTTCGTGAGTGTCAGCAGCCATTTTGAAGAATGTTTACATGGTTTATTTGTTACCGCAACACACTGTGCACACGCGACATACGTCATCATTTAACTGGTACTAGCGCTGTTTAAGAACAAAAACTCTATAGTTTAGTGGTAACCAGCTAAGTCTGTACTCTCGTCTCATGGAACGTGGTCACGTTTTTACTTGGTGTCGTGTGAAAGCTTGCGAAAGCGGTCAGGCGTGGGATGACTTCAGCGCTCGTTAAATTCGTCGCAAGGAATGTTGGGTTTTTTTTTCTCGTGTGAAAAGGGCTTTACATTGTCATATTAGGAGGACTGAGGAGAGCTTGTTGAAAGTTGCGCAGAAGTACACAAAGGCGGGCGAAGTTGGGCTGAAGGAGTACAAGAGGGAAAGGAAAGAGGAAAGACATCAAGATTGGCGGAACAAACCACTTCATGGCCGGTTCTTGAGATGCACTGAAGAAGTTGCCAGCAGCAAGTCCTGGAATTGGTTACGGAGCGGAGAACTGAAGCAGGAAACCGAAGGCATGATTACTGCGGCGCAAGACCAGTCTCTAAGGACAAATGTAATGAAGGCAAGGATAGAGAAAGCAAACGTCTCTCCTATGTGTAGAATGTGTAATAAGGCGGAGGAGACTGTATTTCATATTGTCAGTGAATGTAGTATGATGGCCCAGACGGAGTACAAAGGAAGACATGACAAGTTGGCCAAAGTGATTCACTGGGATCTGTGTAAAAAGAATGGTGTCCAAGTGACTGCAAAATGGTACGATCATGTTCCGGATAAAGTTGTAGAGACTGACCAGGTCAAGATCCTCTGGGACTTTAACATTCAGACTGATCATGTTATAGAACATAGACGTCCTGATGTTTTAGTCTTAGATAAGACGAAGAAGATGTGTCTTCTCATTGACATAGTAGTGCCGGGTGATATAAGGGTCCCTAAGAAGGAGACAGAAAAGATCCCAAAGTACCAAGACCTGGCCAGGGAACTTCGTAAGATTTGGCAGGTGAAGGTGAAAGTAGTCCCTGTGGTGGTTGGAGCACTTGGTACCATTCCGAAAGCACTGGGGAAACATTTAGAGGAAATAGGGACAAATGTGAGGGTAGATCTATTACAGAAGGCGGCACTTTTGGGAAAAGCGAGGATTCTAAGAAAGACCCTTGAGATCTAAGGCTACGGGACGTAGCCCGACTCGAGGAGTTACCGGCACAAAGGAAAATGTGATCTTTCTGTTGCATGCTGTAAGAGAATGAAATAATAACAATAATAATAGTATGGGATGGAATTTAGACACAGTTCTATTGCATAAAATGACATTTTGTTTGGTTAACTTTTCAAATATAACAGTGGTGATGTCACCAACTTCACAGCCAGGACACCTTTAAAATTGTCATAATTGTAAATTTCAACATTTGTAGAACCCAATTTCTTTATCAGTGTGTACAGATGGATAATTTAACATTGTCATGCAGTTCTAACTGCAAGTTAAAAGGAAAAACTATAATGCAAAAACCACAATTTCAAATTAAAGGGTTAAATGTGGTTATCAATTGATGCAATAATTTTTTGACGACAACAATTACACACGCCTTGTTTTGGTAATTAAACAAAAAGGTAATTTCTGTTTTAATTTTTGGGAAGGTTAAAAAGAGTTCTCAAAAGACTTGGAAAACCCTGTATATGAAAGGAAAAGAAAAGGAGTTCACCCCAAAGACAACGCGTTCCCAACATCTCAACAATGATGAAGAAACCGAGATAGACATACAGGATATAGTGGAAGGTAAGTATAGTAAAACTAGACCATGTAATTGGACATGCTACTAAAGACATTCAGGTGTGACTCTCAAAACAAATTAATATGCCCTAAAATGAAAAATACAGTACATTTATAGATGGGGATACTGATGGGATACTTTTGCTGATACAATGGATGATGTTCATTTTTATCAAGCCCTGCCTATGTAAACCATTGACAGGGCACTTGGTTGTAATGTGTTTGTATGGAATTGTACCCGCACTGATTGTGGCTTTCTAATTTGAAAATACTTTTGCTGTCTTTTGTATCGCTTTTGCAGGGCATCGCTATGGTAATGACATTATACCAATTTCAGAAGAAGACAAAGTTAACATGGGGTACAAACCTCCTGGTAAACTGATGCAAGTGCTTGGCTTCACCGAACAAAAAAACGTCAGTATAACCACTTGCTGTATGGTATAAATTTGTGAAATGTTATTTATACCTCATTTTTTGAAACCATAACTAATATGCTTTCAATACTTCATTCAGCTGTTTAATTGTGGCAAATGCTGTATGACAACTTTCTAGAGGGAGTGTTATACATGCCAGATAATATTTATTCTTGATTGGCGATGCTAGTTATTGTATTGGTCTTCAGTAGAGGGTGCATGACTGCACGTCAACTTGCTCGGAGGGACTGGCCAAGTCTACAAATTTTGTTCAAAACTAGTGTCTTGACGTATTTGACACAGGCACCCAGCAAGATTCAGGCAGATCAAATCATGGCTCATTTGCATAATTTATGTTAAGGCAATTAGCAACAGAGTATGTGTATAGTGCCTAGAGGTATGTGATGCTTACAAAAACTAATTTTCAACCTCGTGTTTGTAAGTATGCCAGCAGGAAGTGGCTGTTACAGGACCAGTGTCAGAATCTACAAGAAGCAAGTTGGGCCTCAAACCATGCCAATAAGTAATTGTGTTGATGGTCATGATCTAGTTGTAAATTTATCACTTACATACATTCATACATACATGTACATACATGTACATACATAAAAAAGTGTTTTATATACTGCCATTTCATCAAGATCACAGCGGAATTTACAAGAAGTCCATGTAAGTTGGGCCTCAAACCATGCCAATAAGTAATTGTGTTGATGGTCATGATCTAGTTGTAAATTTATCAGTTACATACATACATACATTGTTGTACATACATACATACATGTACATACATAAAAAAGTGTTTTATATACTGCCATTTTATCAAGATCACAGCGGTTTCTGATGATACACAGCAAAATACATGGCATAACGATGGTCTGAAATTGAAAAACAACAAACAATTATTGTGGGAATAAGTGTGACTTTAGATGCTTCTTGAAATTGTGAAGTGAATCGGCAGAGCGCGGAGATGTATAGGAGTGACAAAAGAGAATGACTTTTCAGCAGATGATGCAAAATTACTGTGATGAATTTTTTATTCGACGAGCCGGCTACTAGTGTCTTTTTATGACCCCAAGACAACTCTTCCTGGGTATACAAAACCAAGCACCATTTTAAATATGCTGGGCTCAGATCATTTAGGCATTTGTAGACAAAGCACAAAATTGTACGATGGATTCGTTTCTTGACGGGCAGCCAGTGGAGTTGCTATAGAAGTGGTGTTGCATGATCATATTTGTTGGTGCAGTGAATGAGTTTGGATGCCCAGTTTTGAAGACATTGAAGTTTTTGTATGTCAGATGCATTAGATCCCAGAAGCAGTGTGTTCAATGTGCCAGTGCTGCTGCTTTGAGTTCGGTGGTATCGCAACCTGACCATTCTCGGATGTTGTCTACCCAGCGCATCTTTTGTCGGCCCACGGAACGATGACATCCCTCTGGCATCCCATCCACAACGGCTGCTGCCATACCGCCTTGGCGAACCACATGGCCCAACCAAGCTGCCTTTCTTTCAATCACAGCACTGCTGCTGAAGTACCATCGGTTGCCGATCATCTCCATCAGTCTTTCATTTGTCACATGGTCTCGGCCGAAGCTGTCTAGGCGTTTGATGTCAGCTGCCTTCAGCGACAGGGTGGTGGCACCATACAGTACCCTTGACATGATTAGTGCCTGAGTGAGCTGTATCTTTACCTCAAGGCTGACGCGGGGGGGAGTGTAGGTAGTTGCACTGCTGGAGAGTGGATTTGCCCGTGCCTAGCCGCATTCGAACCTCCTTACTGTCATCAAGCATGTGGTTGATCGACATGCCCAAGTACTTGAAAGATGTGACACAAGGTATTTGTGCTGAGCGGTATGTGATGGTGGTATCATCAGTTGTTGGCTGGATGATCATGTACTCAGTCTTATCAGGGTGGCTAGCTAGCCCAGGGTAGTGAGCATCTCTTCAGCATCAGCTCTGCACAGCGCCATCAGTACCAGATCATCAGCATATCTGATCTCCTTATAGGGGAAACCACTGACATCTGGCGCTGTGCAGTTGTACCACTCTCGCACGATGCACTCGGTGTAGAGGCTGAAGAGTGTTGGTGACAGTGGACAGCCTTGTCGAACTCCGACTGGTGTTTCAAACTCGTCTGTCATCTGGCCTTTCCACAGGAGCTGGCCGTTTGAGTTGATGTAGAGATCTTTGAGTAATCGCATCACATCCTCTTCCACACCCAAATACCGCAGTTTCTTATAGTCAACGAAGACCAGATGGAGAAGGCGTTTTCCTGCATAGTGCGACTCCGCCACACGTTTAAGGAGGTAGATTCCATCCGTTGTGCCCTTGCCGCTTACAAAGCCACATTGGGTGTCGCTCACTACGATGTTGGCGGTTCTTTCCAGTCTGCGTTGTATCATATTCAGAATGATTTTGCTGGCATGACTGATTAGAGCAAGTTTTCTGTAGTTGTTGCACAAACCTCTGTCACTCTTTTTGTGCAACGGGATATACACCGACTTGGTCATCGACTGTGTCCACTTTCCAGAGTTCCAGATGTTACACACTGTCTCATGAAGGACTTTGAAAACCTGCGGATCCTGTGTTGCAGCTTTAAGATCTTCAGATGTGATGCAGTCAACTCCAGGAGCCTTGTGGTTTTTCTGTGCCTATATGGCTTTCCTGGTTTCTTCCTGTGTAGGTGGATTTCGTTCAACTTCGGTCATGTGCTGGGGAGGACGTGGCCGGTTGGACTCAAATAGATCTATAGCATACTGATGCCAACGCTGTGTTTCTTCTTCAACTGTCTCCAATACCCGACTGATTGTGTCTTTGATGTTCACCGTAGGCATGCGTGTTTTCTGAAGAAGAACATCAGCAGTTTTGAACATAGTTCTGCAGTCATGGTTCTGGTATGCTTGGTTCATTGTGTTGATATTAGTTGCTAGCCATTCATTGAGTCTTTCTGGCATGCGTGTTTGACCTCTTTTCTCAGAGCTGTGAATTCTGGGGTGCCTACAGCCCTCTTCTTATGCTGAATTAGATGGAGAGTCGATTCAGACAGATACGGCTGTTTCTTCTGAGAAGTTTGTGTACCACAGGTCTCAAGCGATGCTTCATGTATGACATGTGCGACAGCTTCAAGAGAGTCGCCTTGAGTAACACGGAATCAAACCAGCTGACGAAAGGCTTCAGGCATTTGTTTCGACTTCAGGGCTTCAATGTTTGGACATTTAGGTCGCAGTCCATGTGCTGTGGCATGACAACCAAGTTTCCACTTCAGGTTGCAGATAACTAACCGATGGTCAGTGTCAAAGCAAGCGCTGTAGGAACGGCAGTCAGTCAGATGATTTCTTGCTTCTGTGCTAATTAAGATGTAATCAACAGCATTTCTTGCATTTCTTGCCCTGCTGGTCCAAGTGACCTTGTGAGCAGATCATTTGGGAAACTAGGAGTGTGCAGCAGTGAGGTTGTTATCCATGCAAAAATCAACCAGTCTGTCTCCTCTTGAATTGCTGTCTCCATAGCCATGGGGTCCCATGACGAGAGGATAGGTTGATTTCCAAGTTTTGCATTGAAGTCACCCGCCACAACAAGTGTGTCGCAGTTCTTTTCTTGTAGCTGCTCATAAAAGTTGTTGATAATATCATCTGTTGCAGTGGATGTAGGTGCATAGATGGAGAAAAACAGAAGGGTGCCTTTCCTCAACTGAAAGCAGGCAGCCATGATCCGTTCAGTGATGTAGAAGGTGGCATGGCAGCTGTTTTTTGCCCGTGGTGACATCAATGTTCCAGTTTTTCAAAGTGGCCATCAGAGGTTCAGGTGTTTGGCTATAGTTCAGTGTGGTCATGTTCCAGCAACCTAAACTAAAGGTGCCCGTGCTTCGCTCACGCATACTCAACCGCGCACCGTCCAATGAAGGCTTTGGGTGCGAAGCCTCATTACAGCGTGGATAAGAGCATGGTTACCTTCATCCCCAGTAGCTTCAGACCCAGTGGGTGTGCTCGGGGGCCCTACACTCAAAAAGTTACCGCTGTGATTTTCAGTGTTGTAGTTCATTTGGGAGGTTTCGGTGAGTGGATTCCGCTGGCGTGTCACCACTCCTCCACCAGTGTAGTGCATGGCCACATGTTGCTTGCATCCTCTGGTTTGCACGACCATTTACTGCATGCACGCCTTCACTGCCGTTGGCAAGTTGCAAAATCACTTGCTCATCCGCCAGATCCACCAGCCTACCGGTGCCTGCTGAGGTTAGATGTCCCTCAGAGTCGACTTCTCTTAGATGGACTGCCTTCCATGGCTAACGAGCCCCACCTGCCCAGAGCAGTTTTTAGGCGCCAGATACTCGCCTTCCACACCTCTGCCCAATGCTCTAAAAACAGGGGTCGGCACGAGAAGCCGGGCAGTAGGAGTTTGATAAGGATAGGCTGTTGAAGACGCTGGCCTTTTGGGACTTTTCGTGGATGAGGAGTGGCTCAATTCTCTTCACCATCCCGACCGTCCTAACCCTTAGACCCCCCATTGTCAGATGCATTAGATCCTAAAAGCAGTGCGTTCTCGTAGTGTAGTCATGGTAACTTACATGTAGCATGTTGTTTGTCATCCACTGTTTAGTTTCAGTGTTCCAAGTCTTGATAATGCAGATTGGATAGAAGCATGATCAGAAGGGTCAAAACTGAGATAGAGTTGGATGTCATCTGATGTTTTGGGATGATGTAGATCTTAAAGGAACCAGGACCAACAATGGAGCCTTGTGGAAGTCCGTAGTCCATCCTTTACACTCTAGAGGTTCTTCTCATACCACTTAAGTGCAGTTCCTGTCTCTTTGGCAGTCCTCTTAGTCAGAATGTTGTGATCTGCCATGCAGCTGAGTAGACGACGAACACTGCTTGCTGACTGTGGAGACACTTCATGATATCATCCTTCACAATAAGCAGGGTGGTCTCGGTGCTGCGTGCAGTTCGATATGCAGATTGCAGTTCTTCACCAAGGTTGTGTTTTGCTATATGTTAATTTATACAAGTATGAGCATGTTTCTCAATCAACTTTGAAAGGAAAGGAATATTAGCCACAGGATGATCCAATGGTTGCTTCTTGATGATAGGGTTAATCACAGCCTGTTTGAGAGAATCAGGGAAAACTCCTGGGCATTCCACACCAAAGTGGACATGACATCAGAAAATTGAAATGCATGTCACAACAACAAATTAGGTGTCAAATGAAAGCTAACAGTCTATATTTTCAAGATTTATACTAAGAATAATGATTTTGATACATTTTGGTACCCAAAAAAGACGTTAAATCAATAATCCAGTTATGAGCCAAAAATAAGATAAATACTGACCTAAAACTATTAAAGAATTAATGCAAAAAATATGGGTACAAAATTCCATAAGTCCATGTCATATGTGACCGGCTCTGCAAAAATGGCCCTTATGTCGCAAAAAATCATTTTGGAGTTAGATACAAGGATGGAAAGGTCTTTCTCTCAGCTTTAATTTGGTGTATTTTAGAAGTCTGTAGCATTTTGCAATCCAGAGTTATACTCTAATTTGCATACAAATAATTGCCAATTTTGTCAAAATAGGTTATGGAGAAACAGCCTTTTAAACTTTACAGTGTATTTTAAAGTATTTTAATACAAAGTTCTTGTGAAAGTCCCTAGCAACGAGTACGTTCCCGTTAGACTATTCGTCTGAAAATTTCACCAAGTGTTTGTTATGACTTTTTAAGTACAAAAAATTTTGCGTTTCATTTAATGCACTAAATCGCTATTTTTAAAAATTTATTTGCATATACTGTGCTATTTCTTATCATTTTTTGCAAATTTTAAAATAACAAACGCACACTTGAGAATTATTTTGAAGAGTTAAGACCTTTTTTGGTGAATTTAGCTTTTTCTTAAAGTTAAACAGATGAACACTGGCTATTTAAACCCTATGAATTAAAATTATGTATTTTTTTGTGAAAACAAGAGCTTTTTGGGGAAATTTTTTTAAATATTTTATTTATTTATTTATTTTTTTAACTGTCCGCTTGAGTTGTTTAATAAAACTCTTAAATCAGCCCGTTTTTCAGGATTAAAACTATTTTTGGGCTAAAAAATTAAAGTTTTTGTAAAAAAAAAAAAAAAATTACAAATGTAATTATTTCCTTCTATTAAATCTAACACAGTCAACATGGTTTGCCTTCTACTAAGATCGAACCAGAGTTAATTAATAAATTTTGAAATCATCTTTGGGTTAACATTTTGCTGTCAGGGTCGATCTTCATCGTTATCTCCTGCTGAAAATGGCGCTGTGGAATCAGATTCCGAATCGTTTTCTGATTCAACATCGTCATTTTCACATCGGAAGTTAACAAAGTAATCTTCCTTCCACGAAACCAATCGTGTTTCTCTCCTCACGGAGATCATTCAAAGCTTCGCAAGACACTTATTCTTCAAACCCATAGTTAAGCAAATAATTAACGAAACAGTATAGAAAACCTGTTGCTTAAAACAAGATATGTTGGCTAAAATAGTAAATAATTATGAAAATATTTACGCTCGGAGCAAGAGAAGTCAGTTGAGTTTAACAGAATTGACAGGTATTGCGCCGTGTTTTCGCGAGGCACGCACTCTGTAAGCAGTCACATGGCAGTCACCTGACAATGAATAAACAACCAATCCCATTCACAGCGCATGTGCGCGCTCGACCGTGAGCCCATTGTCCAATCGTTACACTACACTGTATACACGTGACCGAAAAGATCCACGCTCCTAGTAACAAGCGCCCTTTGTATACGTGTCAGAAATTAACCTGCCTTGGTTTTGCATTTGACCTTTAACCTTTTCTATGTCCACATACAGAAAGGCAACGTCCTCAGCTTTCAGATGATACCAAATTTATAATAGGGGGGTTCCAAATAATGTGCTGCCAGATGTGTAAAATGACGCAACTTTCGACCGAAACCGCGGACACCGATCGCGCAAACCACCAACAACACGTACACAAAACACGGTTTTTTCCATCTTTATTGGTCAAAATAAACATTCAATCTTACAAATTATGAAAGTGTGGATATCAACGATGTCAAAAAAGGGATAATAAAAAAATCACACCAACTAAAAATTTATCACCCTTTCAACATTGACGAGCCCATTACGTGAAAAGGCATAGCGCGACTTACGGGCCTTTTTTGCAGAGCGGGTCACATATGAAAGTATAGGTCTTGAAAAAATGAGTGACAAATTTTTTTAAGAGATTGCGTACTTAATTACGCTTTAGTGACTTGACATATTTTGGTTAAGTAGAATGTCCTTCAGTTACCCCAAAAAATTGATATTTTAATTTTTTAAAAACTAGTTGTAGGATAAATGCAATGAATCTTATTTTTTAAAGCAAGTTTTAGTAGGCCTTTAAACATGGAGTTATGACTGACATCTAAATTATTTTTGTTTATTAGTTATAAGTGATTCATAGTAAAACATATTGGTAACGGAAGCACGGTAACGGAAGGACTAATTCTACTTTCATCAAATTTTATATGCCATTTTTAGCATTTGACAAACAAACACCCTTGTAAGCAATGTTTCTGTGTTGATACTGTAGTTATGTGAGGTGTATACCCTGTGACAGCGTCCTTATGTTTTTAGGGCAATTCCACGGTAATGGAAGGATGTTTTGATTTATTAAACAACATTTAAATCATGAGTATCATTAACAGTTTATAATTAGTTACATCAAGCTTTTTTGCCCTGCCTTAGTAACTAAAATGCATGTTGTGTATTTATGTGACCCATCTTCATAAAAGTGATAAACAAGGGCCAAAATGTTCTTTGCAAAGGACGCACCGAAATGACCGACAGTATGCCTATGTAATTATCACAAGAAATCAAATCATAAAGAACTGCTTCCATCATCATTCATGGACAATGACTTGAGCTTTTTTAAGCTATTCCAGAGGCAACGTTTTTAACACATGTATAAGCTGAACAATTTAGCATAATTTGTGAAGTATCTATGTGTTTATAATCTACCTGAAAGATTAAAAAGCTATAGTTTAACTTAAGTAGCCTTGATGGGACCATTCATTTTCCAGAAAAATGGAGTGTTTCGTTTATCAATAATAATCAGGTAATTATTCTTACAACCAACATTTTCTTAATTGATACAGGGTCTGATATTGGATGGATGTAACTTACACTGCATGCACATTTAATTAATTTTCTATTTGAAAAAGTAATGTTAAATCACTTTTTATGCGAGGTATAATTGAGTAAACTTTTTGCCCTTCCATTACCAAAAGTTATCCCACAATAGGCATTGTATTTATAATATCAAAAGGAAAAATTTCTAATAAAAACTGGTATATTATATCTAAATCTAAATCTAAGTATTGCTTATCTCACCTTTAAAACAAAATACTCAAAACAAATTCACAGAAATTTAGCAAAACACATGATAGGTGGAAAATCCATGTCTGTTTTGCTGTCCTTCCGTTACCAACCTCATTAATATTCATATTATATAAACTAAATGTAATTCTGTCCAAAAAGGTAGGCAATTTTGAAGGCAGTCCTTAAGTAATAAAACTGTGACATTTGCTTGATGTAACTATTTAAACTACATGTATTAATGATACTCATGATTTAAAAGTTGTTTAATGAGTCAAAACGTCCTTCCGTTACCGTGGAATTGCCCTCCTGTGGACAGAGATGTGTTAATTAAGCGAGTAATAACAGGAACAACATTTTTGTTTGTTTGAGATACCATGTGGGAATAGGGTCAAGGAGACAGCTTTTGGATGTAGCCTTATTAATAGCATTAACAGCCTGGTCTTCACTTACAGGACTGAATTCAGAAAGGTTACTTAATACAGAGTTTTTTCAATTGATTCAATAATACACGTACCAATTTGGCATTCTTCAGTTTGCAATTTACTGTGAGTATTTGAAACTATAGAAAAGTCATCGCAAAGATTCTTTGTGGACTCAAGATCAGGCAAGATCTTTCTGTTATTAATTATAAGCTCGTTTACTATCTTCAAGACTCTTTTTGAGTCTGCAGATAAGAGCTGATTTTATTTGAAATTACATTCCTTTGATTCATCAATCATTGAATTGACCAGTTTGTTTTGTTTGTTGTACATTTGATGGGAAAGATCATCATGTAAAGGTGCTTGATCAAATGCTTGATCAAAGTCATGTAAATTGCGGGTTGATCTGACTTCTTTTTCAATGGCCAGTTTGTTAATGTCAAGTGTACAAAAGATCATGTGATCATCCAAAAGACGAGTGCCATTGACCAATCTCTCCTCTGGACATGAGAAAATCAAATCTAAGGTATGTCCAGCCTTATGTGTGGGGCTGCTTATATGATGAGAAAACCCTGCTCCAGAAACTGATGCCAAAAAGCGCTTAATGTCGGATTTGTCAGGAGTGTCAGCATGAGCGTTGGAATCACCAAGCATTAGGCAATTTTTCAAGAACTGGACCACAAGCTTTGAATGTTAAAAGCTCCATAGATAGAAATACTTTGATTGGTGTTCAGCTTTATGCTTTGCATTATGTTTCTTTTTGTGTGCGTACCTGCTACCTTAAATTGATACATTTTCTGCGCGTACACCTACACACGGTATGAGCATGCACGCAGTACCATCTGTCCTTGCCAAAAAACACAAAAACATTATGGAAAAAGAAAACAGTTGATTTGAGAGTTCTATGCAAAACAAGCACATTGTGCATAACAGCATGAACAGAGCCGGTCTTTATACCACATGTTAATACACCTCCACGCGACCAGTATTGGACCAATCAGAGTGCATAAACTCTCCAAGGTATTTATTAAAATGATTTAGAAGTTGGATTTGGGAAAAGTGTATTTTTGTAAACAGGGCTTGCAGTACAATTGTCATACTTTTTAAATGGTCTATGCAAAAAACCTGATGGAGGTCTTTGATTTTGATACATTTTGTTACTTTCGTCGTGCATGTCCTGCACAAATATTTATGAGCGTGAGATTCATAAAAACAATTTCTTCCCCAACAATATCACCTTATCTATCCTGGAACTACTAATATCTATGGACAGCATTGTTTGCAGGTTATTGATTGTCAGTTACAAATAATAAACCATCAGTATTCTTGCCATTGCATGCATTGTGATAAATGGCACTATGGCTTGCAGCACACATAATGTCTTGAACAATTTTTGCCTTTTACTTGGCGTTGGCAAAAACATTCAAGAATGTTTTCTCCATTTCTCTAGGGGAGACAGGGGAACATTCCATGTCAAAGTCTGCTCATGATTGTGCGTGTGCTTTTCTTTTCATGAATATTCAAAATCAAAAGCATTCATGATGTTAGTTTTTATACAAATGTTTGTTTGATACAGATATCTCTTCTCCATTAATTCGAGTCGTGTCCACCAGTCAACTTTAACAAAAGTAATGTTGCCAATAAAGACTAGATAATGTGCCACTTCATTCATGTTAACAAATATCTGTCGATGTTCATAAATCTACATAATTATTTTTTTCGGAGTAACTTTCTGGTAGACCTAAACACTGTCTGTACTTGTGAAACAAACTTACATTGAACTGTCATTGATATTAATTTGCTGTACACAGATCAAGTGGCATCAACAACTTGGTAACAGTGTATACTGTTTCATAGCTGACCCTGGTGATCAGCATAGTAGTGTAGCAGTCTCAGCTATCATTCGCGCATTGGATGAGACCGAATCTGTAGCCATCGTCCGGAGAACCTACTCAGCGAGAAGTAATCCTCGCCTTGCTTGCCTCATACCTCACATTAAGGCTAAATATAAGGTTTGTATTTTTTAATAACCCAATTTGTTTCCAAACAGATTGAATCTTGTTGCTTTGAATGATTTGATACATAAAATTCCATCAGCCTCATCTAAAAGGAAATTTAGTTTAGATGTATTTGATATTATCAAAACTTAAGAATAAAGAAAACTCGTATTTTCAGGCATTCGTATTAACAACCTTTCTAATTTGAAAATCACAGGCGAATGAAGATAACAAACATCTGGATTTTCTAGGCGTGTTATTTTGCTAAGTGACAAATAGCCTGAAATGAAGGCTTAGTTTAAAGTAAGGCCATCTCAAGAGCAAACAGAAAGTGGTGGTTTATTGTCAAGTTTCTACTAATTTTCAACATAGATGTACAAACATTTTTATCTCCGTAAATATGCCTCATATCAGCGGTGTTGCAGTAAAGTACATTTAGCTGAACACCAAGTGATGCAGAGTCAGGCTGTGCAGACTGCAGAGTACAAAGGTGGCTGAGAAGTATTTGAGTATAAACACTGGTTTATATTCTATGATATTGATGACATCTGAATCTAAGTTTGTAGTGTTGGTACTTGAAAAACAGCCTGAACACAAGTTAAAAAATTAACCTTGGCACTGAACTCCAACAGTCCAACATCCACACAATAGTCTGGTTCCAGAGGTTCAGCATGTTCAGTTTTATACAGATGGTACCAGTGGTTGGTCTGTGCATAGACCATACCAAACATTAATGCGTGAATAGGAATGAGGTATTTTGACCACAAATGAGTGAAATCAAGTCAGTGTACATTTTTGAGGTAAGTATCGACTATGGACTTTGCTTATATGAGTACTTTTCTAGCTGAGTATGAATATGAGTCTGTTTGCCTTCAAAACAGTAGTCAGATTAGTACAAGCTCTACAACACTGCACATCAGCCATGACGACCCAGTTCATGGAAACTATGAAATGTTTTTACAAAAATAATTCTCCTACAAGTTCTCACCTCCCTGAGCTGGTGTACATTTGATTGGAGTATGTTCTCCTTTGGTTTGCTGTGTGTAACATATGGCCAATGTTTTCAGTAACCTCACACCGCTTAATTGTACTGGTGTGCAGTTACACATGAGAATAGCCCATGATGACACCTCTCAAGCTACTCAGTGCAGTGAACAAAAATTCAATTCACCATTGTAAATTTGAGCTAAATCTACGCTCAACTATCATGTGGAGACTGTTAGTTGAATGATTCTGTCATTGTAGCTGGTTTAATTTTCATCTGGTTACTAAGAGTCCACATTTTGAACTTGTTAAATGCAGATTTGGATTAATCAATTGCAAATATCTTAAAAGGACAATTTATACCACCTGAAATTTTAATTTTATCCTATCCTATTCAGAGTTTGCTGTATGTAGAGCTGCCATTTATGGAAGACATTCGACAGTATACATTCTCATCTCTGAATGTAAGTAAGAAGAATCAGTTAACAGGTGAGTTCACCGTGTCTTTATGATCTTACAATTTCAGTTTTACATGAACTTGTACATATAGTTTTAAATTCTTGATTTGATAATTTGTTTGTGTAAATGGTGCTGAGTATTCCTACCATATCTGCTCTAAGCTGATAATCTAGTGGGCTCTTCAGTTCCATTGGCAAAAACCCTCGATATTAATTTTGAGATTTTCTAAATCTTTAACTGAAACCAAAATAGCGAGATACTCGGACAAAACTTATAGTTTATATTCTGGTTTCTTAGACCAAAGTAAAATGGTTTTGTGTAGCTTCACTTTCACAAATTTTAGTTGTACTAAACTGATATAACCGCATTCCAGACAGATAAGCCTTTGTTTGCCAGCCAGGGGAATTCTGATTATTCTATCCTAAGCATAGATTAATCAGAATTTATGTGCATCTAATAAGCAGTCTGCCAATAGGCATTTATTATGGCACATTTTCTTGACAGTGGTGTGAAATGATGGTGAGCTGATTTCTATTTTTTGTAAACCAATATTAAATTTTTATTGGGTCATCCTTTTAAAAATTGGCTTGGAAAAAATGTTATTATTTGTAATTAAATATTTTGTATTGCAAATTGTTGTCGTACTTTAAAGTATCAAGATTTTGAATTACTATTTTTCCCCCGGAACCAAAACCAAGTTTTCAGTTATCTATTAATTATGGTATTGTATCACCACTGTCACACCATGGGACTGGATTTCCCCTGGCTGACCTTGCACTTACGCAGCAAGACTTAGACGGCGACACATTAGAAATGATTTTCAAAGAAAAGTGTTCTAATATTCAACAATATTTGTAATTTTATAACAAAGAAACAATAATGGCCTTTGAAATCATTGAAAACCATAACACTACTATGTACAAATTAATGAGGGATTTTAAGCATAGGACTAGATCGACTGGTCTCCACAAGATTTTTTCTAGATTATTTTGGAATGAGGCACACTTTTGTCCTCAAAATTAATTACAATTTTAATTAATCAAGCACATCTAATTCAAGACAATGAAAATCGCAAATTCTATTTGATTATCTGATTATTCTGATCATGATTGTTCATTGCAGGCAAATGTTCAATCTTATTCAGCTCTCTCTGATTATGATTGGGGGGGGGGGAGGTGTTAGGTTACTTGCCCTGTCTCCTTTTGCCAAGCTTTGGGTGACGATTCTGCTGTTGCTTCACTCTGCTAGAGCTCTTTTCAGCTTCTATGCAGCAGTTTTATGCCAGCCTCATGAGTTGGGTGGCCTTTGTGTTCTGGTACATTTACATGTAGTTGCAGCATGCCCCACTGGTTTGAGTTTTTGATGGTTGTCCGGCTTGCGTCTTATTAGCCTAAATCCACCAAGGATTTGGTGTTTGACGCGGGTCTACAAAGATCAAAGTTTACACAGATCAGGTCATGCTCTGGGAAGCAATCCACTCAGGATATTACAGTACTAACATGTCTAAAATATTTAAGCCTACAAAGGACTTTAATTTTTGTGAGCCTGGACTCGGAATAATATTAAGAAGAACTGCTCTAATCCAACACCAGATACCGGCCTTGAGCAACTGGCAGGATCCTCCCAGTTGCTTCGCATCCATTCACACTTCGGAGATTCGTAGTCTACAGACAGTACGTTTACACATATTACATTGTGAATAAAACGACATTACATACAAACATTATGTACAAGTGCGCAGCAGCAGACGATCAAAAAGTTCCTGCTGATGGTGTAGCTGACAAAACACGCCACTTCGGTGCAGACCAATCATAACATAGATGTGGAAAGCTTATGTCACTGCACATTTATCCAATGAAATTATTGTATCCAATGAAATCATTTGGTCTTTAAGACCAGTGCCTGTCTTTATCCGTGCGGATAAGCAAGGATAAAGACAGGGGACCAGTCTAGACTGTCACAAAACTTCTAACTAACTTAAAGGAGCTAAACTTAAGGAGGAAACTTGCACATATGTAAAATACAGCAAAATTAATATTTGAAATAATTAACTAGGGTTTGCATAAAATACTCAAGGCACTTATAAACCTCATCACTCTTTGATTTTGATTGCTACTTACTTTGTTTCATTCTTCCCGAAATTTTTTAAATATTGTATTTAAGCTATGTATAATGCCTTGGATTTGTAGCTTCTTATCAAATAGAACCCAGGCTGTTTGATTTCACAGGGAAATTTCCTAATGGTAAACTGTTTTAAAGCTTGGGGCCCACAGGACACAAAGGTAGCTTCGATCACTTTTCTGTTTATGATAAATGACTTTATTTCTGGTACACCAAAAGTTTCTCACTATAGACCAATCCATACGCGCAAGTGATACACGTTGCGCCACCATTGCTGAGGCGCTGGCAGCGATCAATATTAATGATTCATGGGCCAACCAGCTACCTAAAATTGATCGATGCGTTCATGTGTACGCAAGAAATATTGGGTGAATGCGACACAATCTCTCCTTGCCAAAAACCATAAAAACAATACGCACAAAGAAAACAGATGATTGTGCCCACATAACCAGCACAGTGCATACTTACACAACAAATGCTTGTTTAAGGGCCAATTATTTTCACTAGTTTACAGAGCAGGTCTTTATATCGCATGTTAATACACCCCAATGTGATCAGTGTTCATCCAATCAGTGTGCACAAACTCTCCGAGGTGTCTATTAGTGAAGATTGATACTGACAGCTTTAAGATCAAACATGTGTTTTATGTACTGCTTATTTAATATTTCATTTTCAGATGAGCATGTTAGTGCTGTTGATGATCTTATTACGAGCATGGATCTGATGAAAGCAGATAAGTAAGTCACTTTTTTCATAGATCTAGTTTTTTCGTCTTCTAGTTCAGTTAAATGCAACTACACTCGCAGTTGTACCAATGATGTTTTGTTAGGGGTTTTGGCCCTGCAGCCAAAATGCATTTTTATATTTAAAACAGAATTATCAAGTAATAAACCACAAGGGAAACTGACTGGGTAAAGTTTTTAAATATTTGGGTTTGAACAAAGAAAAATTTACTAGAGCGGGACTTGAACCAACGACCTCCGGATTAATGTACCGGCGCTCTACCAACTGAGCTATCCAGCCCTATGTTGGCGGTCTCCCTATTAGTCAATATCTTTGTTTGGGGTGCCAGTCAGAAGCCATTCAAACGTTAGCTGCCGTGTAGCCAGGGATCACACCCAAGTTTATGATACAACCTGGGAAGCGTTTTTTAAAAAACATCATTGTAAGTTTCATAAATCAATTTATATTTTATAGAATGTATTTCCAGAGTTTGAATGATCAGTCAATTGTAAACTTTTTGTTGCCAAAAACTGCAGTAAGATAAACTAGTTGAAGAAACAAAATTACATAAAGGTTAAAACAGGTTAACAACCCACATTCATGGTTCAAACTGAAATAACCGTTGAAAATAACATTTATCCAAAATTCAGTTTCAGCTGTTTAGTCAACATACAAGGGAATTTGGACATGGTTTAAGTGTATGAAATGACAATTGACTCTGCTTCTTCAAGTATAACAATGGTGACATCGTCACAACTATAAGCAGCGTTCTTTGCTAACACTTGTAAACAAATGTTACTGAAAACAATGATGCAAGCCGATTTTTTTTGTTTTAACTCTTTGATGTTTAATAATAATAACAACATTTATAAAGCGTCTTTTACGAAGGTTTCGAGGCGCTGTACAAAGCATAACAAATAGACACAAATTTTAGTAACTTGGGATTAAAGCAAATGAGTTTTTAACATGGCTTTGAAGGATTCAGGAGATGATGCCAGACGGATGTGAAGTGGGAGATTGTTCCATAATGTTGGTGCACTGACTGTGAATGCTTGTTGGCCATACCGCGTACATGTATAAGTGCGGGGTGTAGGGGTTAAGCACAAATAAGAAGTAGAAGAAGAACATAGGTTGCAAAAACTGTGGGCTTTAGTAGAAATAAGGTTCTGAAGATTAGTACATGTAGGAGCTAATAAATAATAATAATAACCCGTTTTTATATAGCGCCTTTCACACCCGAAGGGCGTCTCAAAGTGCTTCCAACATTATTACCCCTGGTCACTGGGCCTTAATTCATTCCTTAAACCATCTCAGCTCCCTGGGGAGTATACAGCTAAACCATTTCTGACTTCAAAAACAAGAAGGAGGACTTTGAATTGGATTCGTTTGTTAATGGGAAGCCAGTGAAGGGATTGAAGGACCGATGTGATGTGCTCTCGGAATTTTGCTCGGACAATTAAGCGTGCTGCACTGTTTTGGATGCGTTGGAGGGGAATGGAGGATGTTGCTGGTAATCCATATACATGTAGGAGGCTGTTACAATAATCCAACTGTGAAGACACAAAAGCATGGACAAGGCGTTCAGTGGAGTTCTGGTCAAGATAACGGCGCAATCTGCCAATTTTGTAGATCCCATAAGATGCAATACGACATATATTACGAATGTGCTGATCCATTTGTAATTTTTTGTCAAGCATTACCCCAAGATCTCTGACAGGCTTAGATATGCTCACACCATTTCCATTGATCTGTACGTTCAAAAGTTGTTGAGTATTCTGAAAGCGCGAGGTGAAGTGGATGACCTCAGTTTTTGGCATGTTGAACATGAGCTTGTTCGCAGTAGCCCATGATTGTATGTCAGCTATGCATTTATCAATTTCATTTAATGACAAGTGCTATTCTGTGCGGCTCAACAGAACATACAATTGAACATCATCAGCATATATCATGTGATGAATGCCATGATGAGATTTGATGGTATCACTCAGAGGACCCGTGTAAAGAATAAACTCCAATCGTCCCATAACTGAGCCTTGCGGCACACCCAATGGAAGTGGAAAAGACTTTGAAACAGTATATTTAACCACTATACGTTGTTCCCGATTTTCCAAGTATGATGCTAACCAAGCAAGAGCTGTACCACCAATACCATATCTGAATTTAAGACGTTGATTGAGAATGTTATGGTCAATGATGTCAAATGCAGCGAAGAAATCAAGGAGTACTAGCATGGCTTCAAAACCTTTGTCTATGGCGAGAAGAAGATCATTCTGAACCCATGTACCGACGATAATCTGATTGTGTCTCGGAGAAAAATGTATTATTATTTAGGTATGTGCGAAGTTGAGTAGTACCAATCTTTTCGAGAATCCTAGTAACAAACATCAAGTTAGCGTTGGGACGATAGTTTTTAAGGTTGTCAGGATCAAGGTTAGATTTCTTGAGATGAGGAATGACAAGCATTTTATTTACTTGTTCCTGAACACCTAGTGTTTATTGGCTAACAAACACTATAGCTCTAGTTTCTTCTTCTTCTTTTTCCCCTCAACTATTCTCTGAGGCATAACTCTCAAGGCGGGAAATTAAAATTAAATGACAATCACAACTAATTAACCACACAGCGCTGTCTGGTGACATCAACCATTCTTGAATCTTGTACCATGGGACATGAACCATGATTTCATACAGAATAAAACTCTATTCATGGATCAGCAATATACACACCTTGTCTGAATTTCTAGTTATTCATTTGATTAATTCACTGTGAGACCCATTTAACCAAAGGGTTGTTTTTATGGGCTATGAGTGCATACTAAACACTAAAACGGAATGTAAAAATTAAAATAAATGAAACAGTTATATAATTCAAAGGAAATATTAAAATCAACTAACATCACCGAATCAAATAAGCCATCATTAAATGACAAAAAGTGTGACAAAATACACAATATTTGTCCAAAGACTTTGCTTTTAAAGTGAGAATGAAAGTTTTCTGATATTTGTTTAACAGAGATGAAGATGGACGCTGCCAAGAAGCTTTCAAACCTAAACTGAGCTTCAATCCTTACTATCAGAGGTTATGTCAGGTATGTGAACCCTACATTGAGATTACATTGTTACTGTCAGAAGCTACATGTACATCAGTTATGCTAAATTTGTATATCACTATAAGAGGAAACAAAATGTACTAAAACAACAATGCACAATGTGTGCCGACATCAGAAGCCAGTTAAAAGCCTGTCTTGGCATTACATTTTGATAAAACCCCATTGGTTTTAATAAAAATCACAAAGTGAGAGTTTATGCATTATGACTGCTGAATGTCATCAAGCACTAAGATCCATAATAAAATGCCATAGTATACAAATATTGACTGCTTCGAGTGATATGGTTAAAACTACAACTCCCGAGGTGATCCCCGGATCGTTCTATTTTCCCGAGGCGCAGCCGAGGGAAAATGCAACGGTCCGGGGATCACCGAGGGAGTCAGAGTTTTAACCATAGCACGAGTAAAAGCAGTCAATATTTGTTTTATAACACCCCAACAGACTATTTATCATCCTCGTACACGTAACGTTCGTATGCGCATTTCAGATACACAGATGCACAACTGATTGAGTTCGAGGTTGGTAAAAAAGACGTCTGGGTACTGCGCGCGCCATGGAATAGTCGATCGACTATTCCATGGCAAACGACTATCACACGGCCGCCGGGTTTCTAGTAAAACTAAGACATATCATGTGACGCGCTCTAAACCAATGAAAAGGCAGAAATTTTGTAAGGGGTGTTATAATGATTTATATTCTGACATGACACTTTGCCTAGTAAACAAGATTGGTACACATCTTTAGAGCAACCTTAGCTCTTTGTGCAATCAAGCCCCGACTCGAGTCTATTTTCAGCATAGGATTGATCCAAGGATTTTAGAAGATTCTAAGCTGTAGGATCAATTCTTCATAGGATTGATGCAATGACCAAATTCACAAAATTTATCTTCAGCAGGATTGATATTGGAAGAAAGATATTGGATGAGGCTGAATTCCCTGTCGCAACAGCTATTTTATACTTGGGGACCTTGTCAAAATTAATCCCGGACAGCCATTGGACGGCGCTGGTCCAGGACCAGGTTTCTCGTCCCATGTTGAATTCCCTTGTAGTGATTACTTCATCGGATGGGCCATGGGATGAGTTCACAGTGAATGGCCTTCACCAGAGATGGTTTGTTTACAAACCACAGAGTCTTTAATAGATCGCTATCTACTGGAAAACCAGCAGGGGGTCTCCCAAGGGCAGGTTTTCGGTTTCATGGTTAGGCCTCAATGACCCTGAGTATGTACTAAAGACAAAATGGTCGTATCATAGAGGATCATTTGATGCTTACATTCCATTTATTTAATTATTAAATGTTAACCTAAAAATTTAAGAATGGAGGAAGGGAACACAAGCAACAGTTTACAGGAACTTGGCTAGTAATTTTGTCTATTGCAAAAAACAATGGGTTAAAAACTCCACCACACTACAGTGACCTCCAAACGGTCAGACCAGATTCACTCCAAACCGCTACCCTGCAAGTTTGTTTATACTTAGTATTTAATCAGCCAGTGAAACCGTAGAGCGCTCGGTGGGGTGCCTTGGGTGCTGTGCATCGGACGGAAGGATACTGTTCAGCGTGTGAAACATCATCTCATTGGAACTCCCATCCGATGGCCCGTCCAACAAATATTTGACATGGTATGAACCTTGTCCGACGGTCTGTCCGGGATTAATTTTGACAAGACCCCTTAAGACAGTAGGTTGAACAATGCAGGACCCCACAAACCAGATCTGTAGCGATGCCTATGTTGCTCCATCTGTAGCCTATTGGGTCTCATGGCCAGCATGGTGCATGTCCTCCCACGGTGCAGATCGTGGATGTGCCCTTTGCAAGATCTGCAACTTCATCTGGGGGCACACTACTAACTGTGCCTTCACCACATGTTGCTACCTGGTGCCCATTTCTGACCTGGCTTGTTTCCACCCTTTGTGCCAGACTAGTTGTCCTCTTCCCATGGTACCAACAGTAGGGTGCAGTTAGAAGCACAATCCACATCTGAAACATGGTCCCATATGGGGAAACATTTCCACATCAATGTTTTAGAACTTCTCTGGGTCTAAAATCTTTGTCATTGGTCCTGGTGGATAGGCTTGCTAAGGGGTACCATTGCATAACTCTTTATTTCCTCCACACTCCCACATGGTGCAGTATCTGAAGATACAATTTCTAAATGAATAATCACTGGTGTGGTATTTTGTTCCACCATGGAAACCTAGGCCTTGAGAAATATGCATATAATGGAATATTATCAGGTAACCTTCATCCTTTTGCAGACTCCCAAATCACCCTTGATTTGAGGGAATCGTTCAAATAATGTTTTCATTCAAAACAATGAAAAGGTTAGAAACAAAAAGACATACTTTTTGACAGGCAATATGTGACACCTTGCCACCTTGCAGGGTCCAATTATGGCCCTACTTACTGCAGAATTCTGCACTTCTGGTGCCATGTAAAGCCCATAATTCTATGGGTTGTAAGCACAAAATTGGTCCGGAAATAGGGGCCTGGTCAGTCAATGTGTCTGTAGGTAATTGGTAATCATTAACAAAAGATTAAAGGCAAACAGTGGTTTTGTTGCTTTCTCTCTGTTATTGTAAATTTTTGATGGCAATAATGAGTTACTTATGGAAAAGCTTTAAAACTGAACATACACTGTATTATGTCAGTATTTATTTGTGTTTTCCTTTTTGAAGTTTTGTACAAAGTGATTATTATACATATGCTAATGCAGCATTATATTATTGCTTTTTGACAGTGTTTAATGCACAGAGCTCTGTATCCTGACAGCCCTTTGCCTCCTCTACCACCTGTTATTACTGAGTGTCTGCAACCTCCCAATGCATTAGCTGCTCAATGTCATTCAAAAGTCAACAAGATTAAAAACTTATTTAAGCTGGAACGAGTCAAGGAACAGGACAAAACAACTGCAGATGGCATTTGGAAAGACAGGTAAAAAAAAGAAAGAAAAGAAGTTACATGTTTAAATACAAAATAATTTGGGTTTGAAATTGACTGGAGGGGGACTTGAACCAACGACCTCCGGATTATTGTACCGGCGCTCTAACAACTGAGCTATCCAGCCCTATGTTGGCGGTCTCCCTATTAGTCAATATCTTTGTTCAGGGGTGCCAGTCAGAAGCCATTCAACCGTTAGCTGCCGTGTTGCCAGGGATCACACCCAAGTTTACGATACAACCTGGGAAGCGGCAGCCAAGGGATCACCTTAAGGGGATGCGACTTTTTAATATTAAATATCAAGTAATAAACCACTAAGGAAACTGACATTGACTGACTGGGTAAATTTTAAATAATGTTTAAATAATAAATATAATGGAAAAGGGTTTTAAAACCATCAAGTATTAAGTCAAATGCTTGTGATATCACTTAAGTTTCCCACTTGAGCAGCAAATATCAAAGACTAAATTCTTCATAAGCTTGTAATTTTGATTTGATTAATGCATTTGTTTGCTCTCCACTTTGGGTATCCTAGAAGCTGGAACAGGTACATTTATGCCATCAGACCATGACTTCCCACTGTCTGGACTACAGAATGTTTTAATAAAATGTTCCACCAATCCCTAGCAGCAATCGCACTCCGCACTAATGCTAATAATAGAAGCTAAGTACCCGCATCTCAGGCAAGTGTGTCTCACAGACAAATGAGTCAACTTTCATGTGCATGTACTGACTGTACTACTTTTTGCAGTTTGGTGCGATGATGATGTGTTGATCGCGTAAGTGCAGGAATGTTTGTCTGACAGCTGGGTATTTTGAGCAAAAGTGATGTCATGATTGCGGAGTGCTATTGAGTTAGAACTTATAAAGAAGTTATTGACTGAATTTGATGAAAGCTCCAAAATCAGGGTGTATACATGTATGTACGCTGTATCCATTTCACAAAGTGACTTTAGTTGGTTGGTTGGTTGGTTGGTTGGTTTAGTTTGGTTGGTTGGTTCATTTTATTCTCCACTTTCAAAACATCACAATTATAGTTACATAGCAGTTGATGGAAGAACAATACCTGGGAGGGGGGGGGGGCCATCTAGAAACCTGTAGGGTTTGTAGATGATCTCTTGTAGATGCCAATAGACTGTGCAAGTCTTGCACATATTCAAACTTGCGGGACCAAGTTGGTATTTGTATTTAGAATTTACCCAGTCAGTTTCCCTTGTGGCTTATTACTTGGTACTTTTATTTGTACAAATTGTATGTAAATACAATTGTAAAAGAAGGTTTGATTTCAGAGAAAAAATGTCTTCTTTTGATTTGTTTTTTCTTTTTTCGATTCACATGTCTGTGGTAAATAGTATGGAGGAAATACTGTTGGAATACATGTAGGAATACATGTAGGACTGCAACTAGAATGAACCTTTGGCTAGGAATCCAAAACTAAAAGAGGAAAGATTAAACAGGGGAGTCAATAAGGGCCCTATCAACTCTACCAAAAGTTGTCTTACATTATGTGCATTCAATGTTGTAAGTGTGGTTTTAGCGTTTTCCATGTTAGTTTTGTCCCATTTATTGTCCCATTGATTATAAACGTGTGTACATAAACTTATATGTGTGTTGGAGTCTAATAAAGCATACATCTCAATAGACATCTCAATAGACTGCAAGTCTCGTGCTTATCCCAACAATTAAACATGTAAAATTAAGAACTTTTTTTTCTGAAAAGAAATTTATGTTTTAAATTATTTCTAATGACAAAATCTGAACAACAAAAATACTCTTTACAATTTTTATAAAATTAGCTTTAGCTTTGATAATAAATACACAAATAATGTGTTAAATAATAATTATGGAAACAAAATTAAAACTCTGGGACAAGGATACTTATTTGATCTTACCTTGTTAGAGCTCTTTACACGGATTCGCGATGGTCAGATCCTATGGGCGTAAAATTTGAGTGTGACGCAGTTTATAGAGGATGCTGACGTTTCAACAACCAAAGACTGCAATGAATAGGCTTCTCGTTGCAATTATAGCATCTGCCGATTATCATCGGGCATCCAAAACAAGCGTTTACTTAAGTTTTGTGATCGGAGGTGAGCACAAAATTCTTAATTTTTGAAGTAACCGGAAGTTGAGGTCATGTTTAATTCTTGGGTTTGTTTGGTTATATTGCTGAATTGAATTCACTTTCATATTTGTTATCACTTAGCATTCCGCGCGAGACTTGCACAGTCTATGGAAGGAAAAAATTAGAATAATAAAAATGCACATATTCAGGGTATTTTAGGAGCTGTTCATAATATATATATGATTTCTCGAACCACAAAGATTGTCCTGCTTTGAGAAACCATGAATTGAGTTCTGGATTGATCAGTGTATGAGTGACTAGATAATAACAACCTTGAAATCAATTCTGGATTGATTAGTGTATGAGTGACTAGATAAACTAACAACCTTGAAATCAACTCTGGATTGATCAGTGTATGAGTGACTAGATAAACTAACAACCTTGAAATCAATTCTGGATTGATCAGTGTATGAGTGACTAGATAAACTAACAACCTTGAAATCAATTCTGGATTGATCAGTGTATGAGTGACTAGATAAACTAACAACCTTGAAATCAATTCTGGATTGATCAGTGTATGAGTGACTAGATAAACTAACAACCTTGATTTTCTGACCATAGTGACGTTGATACAGAAGGTCCTTCAAGCAAAAAACCACGTCTTGATGATGGAGGAGACTTCAGTATGGCAGGCATGGCTAAAGGGACAATCACTAAGGTACAAATAACAGGGACCATACATTGCTCCCTTCGAATTGTTATGTACAATGTATAGTAATATCGCAACCAATACAATAGTCCCAACAGAACTCTATGAAATTCCAGCGTGTATACACATCTGCTGATTTGTAAAAACGTATTTATCAGGCTTAGATTTGCATGTCCATGAAATGTTTGCGTGTATAAGTATCTTCCGGCATTCACAGGTTAAAATGCTACCTGGTCCATGAAAGATGTTCAAAGAGTTTGTTATCTAACACTGCCAAAACTTTGGCTAAAAATAATAAACCAATTAACCCTAACCCCCCATTAGGGTCTCTCTACATACCCTGCCAAATACAACAGAATGCAACACAGTTGAAATGAGAACCATGCCAAATGCAACAAAATGCAACAAGGGATATTGTTGCAATGTGCAGGCATGCTGTTTGTGAAAGGACTGAGCAAGGGTGTTTGCCCTGCTAAATGCAACAGTATGCACATAAGTGTAATGTTTAACTGTTATTATACAGTCTTTTGAATATGATTTGAATTATGATTCTTACCTAATATTACATCATACTTCTCAATACTTTTCCCATAAAAAATATTTTGAAATACCCATTATAAGTTGTTCAGATACAATAGAAGCACCCAAACCTATACATGCTATATGAAGTCACTTCACTGCTAAATGCAACAAATTTAGTCAAAGAATGACATCTGCGTTGACTGCTAAATGCAACAGATTACAACAACTATTACAATTTGGTGCATATTGTTGCATTTAGCATGGTTAGGGTTAAAGAAGATATGCCACAATCTGCAAGGAACCATCTTAAAAGGTGGCAATCCAATATAATGTTGAAGGGTAAATTCTTACATGGCAAAATGTGCAATGCTGGCCTTAACTGACCCTTATGGATTACAGCATTGTATAATCAGCTTATTATTGTTTCTTTACGCAAATTCAAGGTGGTTGGCAATTGACACTTGTGTCCTTGAGCAAGACTTATAACCATAACTACTTTGTGCTTAGGATGGGAAGTTAAGCCGTAGGTTCCATTTGTTGTGTAATGCATGAAAAATAGCCCAGTACGCCCAGTATCATCAAGAGAAAGGGTTTGCCTCAGTTTTTGGCATGGTAGGCTGCAGAATGCACAACATCACCTTGAAACTCTTACAAGGTGCTACATAAATGGGTCTCAAGTCAAACATATCGTAACCATTTTCATGAAAGGGCAATTCTTCAAAAAAATAATACATTTTGGCAAATCAGTGTTTTAAACATTTTGGATGTTTTCCTGTTTCAAGTGATAAACGGTATATTTTTTTAATGACACTAATTAGCACAAGGACCATTTTACTAAATTTATTCTTTGTATTTTCACAAACAGCCACATGTAGATTTGCCATTTTTTACAGTTAAGTACATAGCCCTGGCGCGGTGCCAAAGAAATGAATACTTTGCGTTTTGAGTTTTCACGTAGAGGGAATTTGTGTGACCTACATGTATACGCATTGGTTTGTGCAAGGCTCGCTGCACACAGACCTTGTTCACACAGTTTTCAGGAAGAGATACTTGTGTTAAGCAGTTAATTACTCATTAATTAAACTTACTTGCAACGGATTTAAATGATATTGGAGCTCCACTTTAATGCTTGGTAAAATGTCAACGTTTAAATGGCAAACAGTGTCCGAAACAATGATTTCAAAAATAGTTTAACTTCAAACGCGGTTTTCTCCAAACATGAAAGTTTGGCTGCAGGGGCTAAATTATCTCTTTGTGAAAATGGTGATGATATGTCTGCATACCTAAGTGCTTTAAAAAGCCCATTCTAAAGCTCTATTTAATAAGAACTTCTTGATTATTGTTATTAAGTGATGCAACTGATCATGTTACTTATGTGCTGTATCTGGGTACAGTTATGGGTATCCATCTAAAGCAAAGTTTTGTTCATGTAACAAATAATAGTTTGTTGATCTTGAAGAAACTCTCATAAATAAAGATTTCAGCAAACAATAAGATGTTCTTTCTTCTAAAAAGAGTTAAAACTAACCAACTAATGCAGCTTATTTCATTATTGCTGATACTGAGCTGTATATTCTAACAGTGTAATGTATTCACTGTTTTGTTGTATTGTTTTTTAGATTGGTACTGTTGATCCTATTGGTGATTTTAAGGCTATGATCAGTCAGAAGGATGAAAATTGTGTCAAAGAAGGTAAGAATGTATTTTAAGACCCAATATGGCTGGAAAAGTCTACTTGATTACATGTATAAAAAAAATTGTTTTGTTTTTAAATTTAAGAGTAACTATATGAACAGGTTGATTCCTCAGTAAAATAGCCTATTCACTTTAGAACCTTTACTGGGAATAAAGTTGGCTTATTCTCAGACGACACCCCAAAATAATATAATAACAAAAACATTACTTGACTTTTGGCGCAGCTTCAACTGCTTTTATTACCAACAATATCTGGTCAATTACCAGTTTGGTAAACATGTACGAGAATACAATAAAATGCAATACTTCTTAAACTCATGACATAATCATGACTTAATGAAGGGCAAATGCCCAAGGGCAGCTTGCCCATCAAAATGTACCGGGCCCGGATTACTTGGCAGCTTGCCATAGATAAAATGAGGGGGCAGCTTGCCCAGCCTCTATATATAACACTAACTAAACAGCAGTGTACTTGGCAGCTTGCCATAGATACAATGAGGGGGCAGCTTGCCCAGCCTCTATATATAACACTAATTAAACAACAGTGTTTTAAAATAATGAGATAAAAGCCTACCAGACTTATTGTCGATAACAGAGGTGGCAGCTTGCCCGCCCCTCTAAAACACTAACAGCAGTGTTTCTAAAATCAATGCTATAAAAACATAATCATACAATGTTTAAAGTGATTCCACCGCTGGCACATGCGGTTGGATTACATGAACTAGCCCCACCTGAACAAGAGGGTGCTAGTGTTACCAAATAAACATTACAACGTTAACATTTCAGACAAACCCCCATTAATTTGTTTGACCCAAAGCAGTGGCAGTCCACTTCCTTAGAAAATATTGCCTTCGAAAATTGAATATAAAAATAACCACCCCCTTTCACCCCAAGTATTTGTCCCCACACTTGGCAGAGGACCCCCCCCCCCCCGAAATGGGAGGCCGAAATGGGGATGGTGGCGGGTGTCGAAGTAAATGTTACTCTCAGTGAAAGCTGAGCCGAAGTCATTAGCTTTCCCGCTACTCAGAAGTACCATGCTTTTGTTACGCAATCTAAAATAAAGGTCCATTTGACCACACCCACTTTGCATAAAGGTCAGCCTTGCTACCCCGGGAAAGTTAGGTTACCTTTATGGCTTACGTCCAAACCACTACAAGGAACGTCACCAAGGCAAGCCTAACAAAATTATTACCCAACAACCATGCAGCAGAGGACGCCAATATCCAAACTGTCAGCACCGTGTATTGCAGCACGGCCTGGTACACTGCGGGGGTCTTCTGCGGCGAATAATGTATTTTATCGTTTATGCGATAAAATGAATTGTTCTCAGACGACACCCCAAAATAATATAATAACAAAAACATTACTTGACTTTTGGCGCAGCTTCAACTGCTTTTATTACCAACAATATCTGGTCAATTACCAGTTTGGTAAACATGTACGAGAATACAATAAAATGCAATACTTCTTAAACTCATGACATAATCATGACTTAATGAAGGGCAAATGCCCAAGGGCAGCTTGCCCATCAAAATGTACCGGGCCCGGATTACTTGGCAGCTTGCCATAGATACAATGAGGGGGCAGCTTGCCCAGCCTCTATATATAACACTAATTAAACAACAGTGTTTTAAAATAATGAGATAAAAGCCTACCAGACTTATTGTCGATAACAGAGGTGGCAGCTTGCCCGCCCCTCTAAAACACTAACAGCAGTGTTTCTAAAATCAATGCTATAAAAACATAATCATACAATGTTTAAAGTGATTCCACCGCTGGCACATGCAGTTGGATTACATGAACTAGCCCCACCTGAACAAGAGGGTGCTAGTGTTACCAAATAAACATTACAACGTTAACATTTCAGACAAACCCCCATTAATTTGTTTGACCCAAAGCAGTGGCAGTCCGCTTCCTTAGAAAATATTGCCAAACGCGTGAAGCGCGCCCCATAAGGAAGAGCAGCCACAGCGGGGGGACAAATCAACATACTTTGCTAAATGTGAACTACTGGGAGGCGGAATGCCCTAGGCATGTAAACACCTCCTCTATGCAAGAGCGGAGGTTGTCTAGAAAAAACCTGTTCCCAACATGGGATAAATGAACACCATCAAACCTGAATAAGGAGAAATCTGACCACTTAAATTGCGGATGGTGGAGGACAGCAGCCCCAATGCGTCCGCTAAAGGATCGCGCCCACCGATTGATTGCCCGTCGCTTCATTTCCAAATTGCGCTGAGAGAATGCGCCAAAATAACAAGCTCGGGGTAGTATATCTGACCAGACTAATACGGCGGCCGAAAACCGATCACGGCAATCTTGCATAAAAATGGAAATTCCCTGCCGCATGCAGAAAGAATCTGTTACAACTAAATCATTGGTGCCCAAATGCACTATTATTAACCGGGGAGACGGCCACCGAGAATTGAGAGTGTCCAACAGCTTATGGACATCAGGATAACGGGCGCCTCCAAAACCATTCCAATGAACCTCCGGCCGGCAACCGAGCCCCTGGGACGCTCTGCGCACGATAGAGTCGCCCACAATCCAAACACCACCTGTCGAAACACATGGGAAACGGTATTTATAAAAACAAGCAAGCCAGACTATTTGTCTATCGTCGATTACACAACCGGAAAATGGCATATTGCCGCAGGGCGAATATAACTATTCACGGCATCCGACCGCCAACGACCCATGGATTGAATGTCCGCCCGGGGGATACCAGCTGCCGCAGCAGTGGTAGCCGCCCCAATACGAAAAGAATGCGCTGTAAACTTTACCCCACCCAAACCGGAAAAATGCAATAGCTTTCGAAGCATGACATTAAATTGAAATTGTGTAAGGGGGTCGCCATTAAAATGGCAGAAAAAACCACCATGTGACAACGGTCGAATTGTTGCAAATTCTGATAATGCCTTTACAGGGCAAAGCGGCTTCTCATCGTAACACGCCAGACGAATCTGCTGAGGAATACCTGACTTGTTGGTCTTAGTGTAACGGAAAGAGATAAGCACTGAAGCGGACGCCTTTATGGCTTACGTCCAAACCACTACAAGGAACGTCACCAAGGCAAGCCTAACAAAATTATTACCCAACAACCATGCAGCAGAGGACGCCAATATCCAAACTGTCAGCACCGTGTATTGCAGCACGGCCTGGTACACTGCGGGTGTCTTCTGCGGCGAATAATGTATTTTATCGTTTATGTGATAAAATGAATTATGTAAGGAAATGCTGACAAATTTCTCTTAAACAAATGTAAGAAAAAAACTTAAATATTCTGAAAACCAAAAATGTATATGGTATGGTAAAATGTTTCTGTCAACTAGCTGTAGGAATTTACCAGTTCAATATGGCTTTTCCAAAATGTTTACAGTACCACCCTTGGTATTATTTTGATGACCAATCCAAACTATGTATATATTTCTTTTACACTGTTGTCAAAATGAAACGATGAGTAAAGGATAAAAGGCCATGACATGCCGATATCTTATGCTTACTTTGGTGCTGAGAATAATTGAAACAATCATAGCAGATATTGACACCCTAAGTGCAGTGTTGTAGTCAAGACCAGGCAGTCCGAGACCAAGACCGACAGCCTGAGACCTATACCAAATGGTTCGTGAACCAGACCAAGACCGTAAGAGACCACGACCAAGACCAAGACCAAGACCAAGAGTCTGAGACCAAGACTGGGCTTGCAAATAAATATATCATCTTTGAATAATCATCTACAACCTCGGGTACCCTTTTTCCTGATTCTTCATTATGTTGTGTTGTGGTGTAAATATCACTTGACAGTAACGATGCATCCAAGTAGCACTTGACAAACATTGATGTACAATATGTGTATTACTGGAGGTCATCTGTAACTTTAATAAAGGTTACTTTTACAACACAATTCTGTATTTCCTCCACAATGCATTTAATATTCTCAACATTTTATTTTCTGAAACAGGGATCCAGGTCTTTCAAATGTGTACTAAAATGGCATTTCAACCTTTTCAAACCATAGGATTTTAGATTCCAAGAAGTGTTTTGAACAGTATCCTCTGCTAGAGAAGTTGATCAAAGAACCCAACTGATCAGTCTGAATGTATGCATGCCATTTTGTGACTACGCAAACTATGTTTCCCTGCATGATTTAAAAATTTGCACAGAATAGCTCGGGCGCAAACTTTGAACACAGCACGATCTTTGTTGTTCAGCCATATCTCACTGCTGTATACAGGTATAAAGGGAATTTACATCCAGAGGTTAAAGGCGTAATTTGGAAGAAGTGTTCTGCTGGATCTTAACTTTGGTCTGAAGTGGTACTTTTGTTCAAAATCTTGGAAAGAATGTTGAGAAATAGGTCTGCTCACGAACTGTATGGTTTCAAAGCACGTGACATTTGCGCTGGCAGATTCCCGTGTGATAAATAAACCGTGCTGTAACTTGTTCATAAACTTTCTGTTAACATAAAAAAACAGATTTGACAATTCGTTTAAAAGACAAATACATCCCATTTTTGTTTCTACTCTGCCAATGACAACAACCACACCAACAATGTTTATAAACTGCCTCTGTTTCTCAAAGGGAATTATTCATGCAAACCATGTACTTTGTGTCAATTTCGTGCCTCAACTGCGCAATTTTTATTTGTGTGGGCACACTTAGTTCAAAATTTTTGTAATTGGCTTGCTTGAATTTAAAAAAGGCCATCTTCAAAGATGGCGTCCAATATGCAAAAGACATTACTCTCAGACTCGCACAATGTGAACCAAAAGTCAGTGCTCGTCATGAGAATTAACCCACCTACATATGCCCACCTTTTTCTTCTGAAGTGTACTTGGAGAACATTCATAAATATGTAGGCCTACTTGGAATTTTGATATGTGTGTTGGCCTTTTACCGAAAAATAATATCTTTCCTTTTCTGGTTTTCAAAAGATGAAGTTCTCAAATGTCAGTAGTTAAGCAAAATTCTGCCTAGTCCAACAGGCGGAACATACTATGCACTTCAGGAACATCAGCATCTTTGTTGTCTTTTTATGCAAAACTGTATAATTGCAGAATTGGCAGACGGACTTAATTTTATTTACTTCAAAAGTTTTCACGAGGTCCGCATGTAATTAGTGCCTGCTGCTTGAAAATGAGTTATACTTAAGATGGTGCCCTATAACCAACAATGCAAACAGCACAGAGCAACGTTGGGTTCTAACCTTTTAGTCAACATTGCCATTAAATCATGCATGCGTGGTCTGTGGATCACTCGAACGCATTTAGTCGATTGATTTGTCAAATATGGCAACTCATTATTAGCTCGTAAAACAATTACTTGCAAAATATTGTGCAATGATAATTGTTATCTTAATATTTGACATACATGTACCTTTTTGGCAAAAACCTACCATTTATCGTTAAACCAACTGTTTGTGTTAATGCAAAAGTTTACGAAACTTTCTCTGCCACGAAACCAAAACTGCTATCTTGACAAAGTGACCTAATCGTTAGTTGACTAGAGAAACAGTGCTCTGGAGCTAGATTGATCCAGTTGGACTAGCTAGTTCAACCATGCAGCGTTCGAGTGACATCTAGATCAACTATGGTTAAGTCTAGTCGACTCCAGTCAGCTGCCCGAACTTGCTCACGTACACACGTCTAGTTACAGTTGGTCTCAGGAGCCCCAGTGTGTGTGCATGCATCGTACGCATGCGTGTATGCAGCGAAATGGTCAGATCTATTTATTTTCCATTTCAAGTTGTAATCATTGGTGTATTGTTGCGGATCATGTTTCCTGTACAAGTTTGTATTGCAGCACTGATGTTAAATGGTTAATGTTATGTTGTAGCAAATGTTTCAAGGAATGGGTGGTCAAGTTCTTATATACTGTTGGTTTAGTGAGAAATACCTAGAGTTGAAAATATTTAATAAACACAAATTAATAAGAAACACTTGTTTGAATGAGATCATGTTATGTTTTGTCTTTATTGCAGCTTCAGACCAAATGCAGGATGGCATTAGCAAGTTGATTAATGATTCATTTGGTTCACAATTCTACAGTAAAGCAATGGATTGCCTCAAGGTGTTTAGGCAAGAGTTAATCAAGGTATACACTTTGTTGTGCTTTTCCAATTACTAGTTTATGTACACACATAATGCACTGGAAGAAAGGGTGTCAGTTTGTTTGTCTGATTTTTACTGATTTTTCTTGGCAGACGAATAACAATAGACTTAAGGTGGGGGGCATTGAACTATAACTGTCTTTGTGTACAGCATGTGTTTGTTTATTTTTTTAATAATTTCAGACTTTGATCAGACCGGCTCTTACTAAAAACTGATAAATATTTGTTACCTTTCAGCTCCAAAAACCTAGTGTTTTTAATGATTATATGAGAAGACTCAAAGATGATTTGAATGGAATCAGCAAAATGGATTTTTTTGACTTAATTCAGTCAGGTAAGATCTTAAAGAAACTAAATCTTTTGTCAAAAGTAACTGCTTAAGTTTGAATCTGGCAAAAAATTAAATAAATGTGTATGGCACAATGGTACCAGGGTTTGCTCATCTAGAGGTTGCTATACAAAAGCTTGCCCCGAACCATTTGACAAAGCAACTGTCTCTATAGTCTGAGGAATTCAAGCAGTAATTTGTGACTAAGCAAGTCATTGTACAAGTCATTATTCAAATCTAACTCGCAAATGGCTTCTAGATATAGTTTATGCGAAGACAAAAAGGGAACGAACAGTGAAAACAAAAATTATCTTCCCACAGAACAAGTGAAAAAGGAATGGTTTTGATATTCTACTCTATGTACTTTGGTTCAGTTACAAATATAAACATTCTGCACATTGAAAGTTATGGATAGACTAAAACCGATGCACTGAATTTTGCGGACCTATTCTTGTGAAGTAGTATGGTAGCAGTCTCTTTTTGTCCTGGTGATTCAAGCTTTAAAAAGTTTAATCCAAAGTTTAATGTCTCATTGATAATAGTTGAAAGCAACTTTATCAAATCTACCATGAACCTATCAGAAGAATTAAAACATCACAATAAAAGGCATTACAAATATTGATGATTTAACTTGTGTGCATCAGAGATATTTGATGCTTTTAATGTTAACTAGTTTATACTCTTTTCTTCCTTTGGTAATATTTTGGGGTTTTCCATCAAATGCATTACTACATGATAGCAATAAAGCAAGTCATTGCAAAATTTATTATTCAAGTTCAACTGGCAAATGGCTTGTCATTTAGTTTCCATTTAGTGATTGTGGTAGTCTGTGCAGTTCCTCTTAAGTTCTTATGCTAATTTGTTTGTATTGTATGTACAGAAAGGATCAAATTGATTGATGATTCTGAAAGCAGTGAGAGTAAAGTGTCTATTGAAGAAGCTGCCAAGGTCAGTATGTGTACAGGGAATGACATTTGGACTTCTTAAAATGAATTCCTAGTACTACCAAGAGAGCTGTCTTAATATTTGTCAGTAGTTTCCTACAATTTCCTAAACACTGAGTGTATGGCAAACAATATCACATAAAACACCCCCCCCTCCCCCAAAAAGAAAAAAAAGAAAAAGAAAAAGAAAAAAGAAACCCCATAAAAAGCTCCCAGTCACATTGTATTGATTCACCAACATCCATCAGCAGGACATAGAGTGCCATCAAGCTCAGCATTTTCCAGCTACTATTGCTATGGGTTGTATCCAGAGTAAAAATGGAGAGGTTAACTGACCTGAAATATTGTGTAAATGGGTCACACACAAAAAAGGCCTGTTGGACTCAAACTCACAATCTCTCACTCTCAAATACTATGCCAATGCTCTACCATCTGAGTCAACCAGCACTTATAGTGATAGACAGATTCTGTGAAAGCAAGTCCATAAACAGTCTGGTTTAGATTCAGTTAAATAAGAGATAGGTTTAGGAAAAAGACAGATTAATCAGGAAGTACTTCATAAAATTGAGTTAAAGATAAATCAAGAAAGGTGAGGTTAAGAGTTTGTCCAATAAGTGAGATTTAGATATAGTGAGGAAAGACCAGATGAAGAGTCAGTCCACACTAAAATGCCATGCAGATAAAACAAGAGAGAATAGGTCTAGGAGCAGTCAATAAAAGCCAGCTTCGGAAAGGTTAGTCCCATATCGAATTGATCAAAAATGGTAAAGGCAAGACTTGTGACTAGGAAAAGTCAAGAGTCAATCAGAAAACAAAATGTCTGGTCAAATATTCTGGTAGCTAACAGTCTCATCTATTTGATTTCGTAACATTCAAGGTGTGTTTCTCACTGATTTGTAATAGTTCCTTGAAGTTGATTTCAAAGATGAGGTTGCTTCTACAGAGCAGCAGGACGAAGATGCAGATGATCTGGTAAGACCTTTTGCAACCATTTAATGCTGTCAATTTATGCATTATTTCTATGCATTCCTTGTACATGTATGTAACTCTTTAGGTTTGCAGCTACAATTTTGTGAGCATTTTTAACTTCCAGGAGGAAAGTCACCTAAAATAAACATGTTTTTTCCTCCCCTTTGCCGGATGGAATAGGGTCAGGTAGTATGGCATAATCCCATACAAAGTTAATACTATCAACATCTCTTCTGATTGTAGCCTGACTTGATTGGAACCATTGCTCTAGAAGTTGTTAATAAAGCACACAATATTTTGAACTTGGCTAAGAATGTGTGAGTACACACAAAGGATCCAAATATAAAACTTGTTACTATACAGTCATGTTGGAAGTGCTGTTTAGAGCTCTGCATTGTAGTGTTATGTACTATGTTTGGTTGCTCTGATGGGCAACACAGGTTATATGGTATGTTTCCTCTTAACTTACCTCTGTACACTTTCTGTGAAGTCATTATAGCTTTGATGTACTAGAGCAAGACTATTGCAATAACGTCTTTTTGTTTTGCACAGTTGGGAATGATGTAGCCAAACAGTCTTCATTGATGTCCACTTACATTGTTGGCTGCAAGGGAATCTCAGACTCTGTACTGAAGCAATGTATGCTATCACTGCTGCAACTAGGGTTTGTAAAATGATGTTTTGAATATGTAAGGTTAGCTATATGTGCATTCCACTCACAAAAATTGTTACCATGACTCAACCAAGTTTTTAGTTGAATTGATTTCATATTGAGGCTCTGTAGACAACTAATGACATCGCTTATTTACAAAAGAGCCTACTAAGTTTAGCATGTACATGTATAAAGGATAAAGTATGGAATCATGGAAGAAAATTTGTCTGCAGTTTTTGGTGGTAAATACATTTGTATTGACTTATACTTTTTTAGCCCTTGATGTTACATTCAAAGTGGACATTTTCCTTTATAAATTACACAGGAGTTCTTTTCTGGGATTGTTCTTTTCATCTAATGTGGTACATTATGTAGGATGAAAAGTATGAGAAAATGTTTAAAATATGTTAGGTTTTGTTTTCATTTAACCCTGTAGCACTGACGCGCAAGTAAATACCACTCGAGTCATGTACTCCTTAAATGCATCACATAAAGTGACAAGATTTGGTACTGTACCTAGAAATCCTTAGATAACTTTTGTTGTGATTATTTTTGTGTATTACAGGTTTTATTTATTTTGTAGAGGATGAAATTACCTTTCAAATGGTTTGCACAGTTGTTGTGTTTACTTTACCATATTGAAGCTTTGAGGTTGAAAACATAAGACAGATCAACTAAAATTAGGAATCATTGTGTATGACTTCAACTTAAGTTGTGCACACAAGTTTGCTCAAATGTACTGTCGCCTCAAAGAAACAACCTGTTTAAAAAAGTAATTGAAAATATTCACAACATTCCTTTGAAAATAAAAACAAATGGCTGTATTACCTAGAGATAACTTCTTTACCTCAAACTCTCTGAAATATCCTTTCAGATCATGTTATTCCGTGTGTAAAAACACCCACAAGTTTATCATGAAAGCAAGTACGGTCGCTGTTACTGTACACATTGAAATCAATGTACAGAGCATAGGGTCTGGACACACACATAACTACTCGTTGTGTGGTTGTGTTATGTGGGATGAGACTAGCAACCTTTGAACCAAGAAAAAAGTGTTTTTCTTTTGATGACATGAGATTGCGATCTGTCTGGTGCATTGTAATCGCATGTGTAAACTCAAGGTACAACTTGCCAAACTTCACCTGCGGTTTGAGGAGTAATAACAAGCAGGGTGGTTGAGAGCGAATTGAGAACTAGAGGGTTAAAACGAATCTACCTAAAATAAATACTTTGTTATTCATACTACATCCATGTATAGAGTTCTAAACGTTAATGTATGGACTTTTTGCTTTTGTGTGTAGTTTCTAGCTTGTCTTTAAGCTTTACAACCTCTTGGTACCCAAAGTATAGTCATGAGGGGAACAAAATAATTTTTTCTTCTTCTTTCCTCCACAATCTTATCGTTACAACTCTTAATTTTCATTTGTGCTGATGATTCTTGATGGAAATACATGTATTTTATGGATTTTCAAATCTAAATTTATAAGTGAAGTAAAGACCTGAATAAGGCAACACAATTATGTTGGACCTTAATTAGCACTTTGTAGACAGAATATGAGACTTTTACTTGCACTATATTGCAAGGTTGGCATGTCACCACCTACATGTGCAATTCAACAACAAAACAAATTCACATATGCTGGATACTCTGAAACTTTACCACACATTTTAAGCCAAACCTAATTGGAAGAGGTAAAAATCATATCTATTTCATGCATAATATGCAACACATGTCTGGAAAGCAGCAAACATTTGTTACATTGGTGCAGTGCTATGAAGGATTTCCCCCTTCCTGCATTTCCATGCACCCATCATAATAACCAGAAGGGCCTGCTTTTTGAAATGTTTGTAAATCAGGAAAAGAACATAAACCAGTATTGATGTCTTTATCTTTTTAAAGACTTTTGGAAAGCCATACTAACAGTGATTTAATTTGTGGAAATCTTACAAAATGATCTTATACTATGGCTATGGTAATGTATATTCAATTCAAATAGCATTTGTAGTGAAACATTTAGAACATCAATTATGGAAATGCCTCAAACTGTTTAACACATGTGAATGTATTTGAAATATGATTACAATTTGTGTAACAATAGTTTATGTGTGTCTTAAGATATAAAAGTGTTTTATATTTTTCAAAACAAGTTGCATGCCTTACTGTTATTGTTTTCATACCTTAATTTACTACACAAGTACCAATGACAATGTCAGTAAAGATTTACAAATAACAATGTTAGTAAAGATTTAGCTGGTTCAAATAGTTTAGAACTTTTAGAAATTGTGTTGATATTTACATGATTGTTCATATTTGACATATTGTCTCGAGATAATAATAGCTCAACATGGATTTTTGGGAAATTTGAAGTGTGGTATTACACTTTTTCTCAGTAGTTGATTTAGAGAAATGATTCGTTGATAGATTGTATATATTTGTCAGCTCATTCAGAGGCTTTGCAATTGACCATATGCTTTAACGCTTGAGAGTGATTCAATAAGCATTTTCTTTGCAACACAGTTACAGCTTTATCTTATTATGGGAAGCAGACGAATAGGGAATATTTAGTAGATTCAGAACGCTTACCAGCACCCTTAAAGATCGGGACAACGAATGCCACTTTCCATGTTGATAGAAACACAGAGACTGCCAAGCTCATATTGAATAGTTTGGCAAGAATAGGTGAGAGTTCTGGAACACATTTTCCAAACGATTACAGGATTCGTCAGGGCCCGTAGCCTTGGAGACATCCAAGGAATGAACAGTCCAGCCATTTTACTTTGGAGTGATAAAAGGATCAGATATTACAGTGGTTGTATGGGATGGAAAGGCAGGAAGTGGATGCCCTTCATCATTGAGTGTGGAATTAGATGCAAAGTTGTCAGCAAAAAGGTTTGACTTATCTTGAGAAGTAAGAACTTGGAGTCCATAAAAGAGAGGAGGAATGGAGGACTTGTTGCTGTTAAGTACACTATTGGCAATCTTCCAAAGGTGCCTGGCACCAAGCCACTGCCATAAAACGGAACCAGCAACAGAGTTTGCATATTACTGCTCAGCATCCTATAAAACTTTTTTACATTGATTTTGAGTCTCAAAGTTCTTGAAAGTTGATACTTCTTTTAAAAACACATACGATGGGCAATTACTGCAGCACAGGCTGGAGTGTACCAAGATTGAGAATGGGCCTTGATCTGGTAGGGATAAGAAGCACGATGCAGAATATGAGTAGGGGATGAAACGATCTGAAAAAGCTCTTTGGCGATTTACAAACAATTTTCCCCCATCAGTTCTTGATTGTCTTTGATTTAATATCAAGTAATAAACCACAAGGGAAACTGACTGGGTAAATTGTTAAATAATTTGGGTTTTGAACAAAGAAAAATTGACTGGAGCGGGACTTGAACCAACGACCTCTGGATTAACGTACCGGCGCTCTACCAACTGAGCTATCCAGCCCTATGTTGGCAGTCTTTGATTTAAACATTTAATTTTTTTTCTTCTCTTTTTCCCCCAAATAAATGTAACATTTAATTGAGGTGAATTGTGTTGAATACCAGAAATGTCAATACTATGAGAATGGGTCAGCCACTCCTTGTGATGAACATTGAAGTCACCAAATACCATGGCTTGAGCAGAAGGGTGCTGTGAAATAGCAGAGTCAATGCTATCAGAGATAGCATCACGCACAGAGCAGGATGATGATGAAGGTGAACGATACAGAAAAACAGGTAGGTTGTGGAATGGAGAAGCGAAAGGTGAAGGCGAAAGCACATGTATTCATGGTTGTCACATTTCAAAGTACTTTCACAGGCTAAGGGGAGAGTTTCTTTGACATTATAGACACCCAGACCATGTGATGGAGGATGGTCCAGGCAATGAAAGAGATATTTAGGTAATTCAAAGAATCGGAGGAAATGTCACAATTTAGTCTGCTCTCAGAGCTAGCAAATCAGGTGATTTGTTTAAACACAAAAACACTGAACAGAAGTGAAGTTGTAATGAAAAACATTGATAATAGTAAAGGCAAAATACCAAGAGGTTTTGAATGCTGTGTACAGGAATGTGGGTTTGGGCTAACAGGTAAGGTTTCTTTGTTAATTGTGATGTGGTCGTGTTTGGATTAGTATAAGGAACGAGTCTCAGTTTAGAAATTAAAACTGGCCCAAAACGATCAGATGAATTAAAGGAACACCTACTGACATATTGCCGTAACAATTTCAGATGGCCTTGTCAGGAATGCAAATGAAGGGGCTGCATGGACCACCAAATCCATGCATGTCCTGTACAACCACCTCAGACATACACCTGTTGATAGATCAGGATCCTGTACTACCAGGTGACCATGACCTGCAACATGTTTACTTCTGAGAGGTGGAGTTCAAAGGATCCAGGGAGGGCCCCGGGCAAGTGCCAAGGATTGGTAGGGTCTGGACTAACTGAAAAAAGATGGAAAGAAAGACAGGAAAAAGAGGAAAAGGAAAAGGGGGAAAACTGGCACACCTTCATCTAGTACTGGACCACTGCTGCAAAAGATAGGATAACGACATCATGCAGAAAAGGCACCTCGGGGCACTGGAAATTTGGGGAGGGGCGTGGGCATGAGCAAAGGCCCCCATAGCTATGCCGCTGCACCAGGCAGTAAACGTCTTGAAACCAAAAAGGCAAGGGAGGAATGGTTTGGTGGTGGTCTCGGTTTGAGATAACAGCACTCGATTGCACTCAAATCTGTCACGCAGTACTTTTGCTTGGTGTTACCTACATCAAATAGAGCCTGATATAACTCACAGACTGGAGGCCCATTCATTGACAGGTCTATCCTTTAAGATAGGTCTTTTTTATTGCATTTTAAAAATAAGGGTATAACCTACAAGGAATCGAAACTGACTGAGATATAAATCCATTTCTGGGTGAACAAAGATATTGTGACTAAGAGCCCCCCCCCACAAAAATATTGACAAAGAGAGATCGCCAACCATACGGCTAAGATAGCTCAGTTGGTAGAGCACCAGCATAATATTACCATGAGGTTGGTTGCATGTTCAAATCCTGTTCTGGTCATTTCTTTTCATCCCACAATTAAAAAGTGACAAATTACTTATTTCTGTGGGAGGGGGCACAGATGGGATTTTTTCCTCTCAGCTTGCCCCAAACAATTTTATTTATTTATTAAGTCCCCCTTGCAGGTTGTTAGGTAGAGTACATTACTAATTGGAGTTGGACCTCGGCAATGTACTACACCTCAACACTTGGGAGACTCTCCATAAATAAATAAAAATGCAATTCTGCCTCGCGGATTGTGTCTGCGCCCTAGATGTGCGTGATATAACACTACTGCGAATGTTCGCTCGTCCCCAGCGCCTTGCCTTAAAACCAAAGGCGCTGGGATGGGCAAACGTATTAAGCACGCTCATTGGTTAATGCTCAGTACCATCATGCATCACACTCACACTGCAAGCACTGCACGCATGACGTACTTCCTGAACAAGAATCTGTGCAAGCTGATTAGCCCATCCCAGCGGTCCTGGATAGGCCGCTGGGGCCGAGCGAAGTGCGAATGGTGCATCAGTGCGATAAAATATTAGCCCACAGAGGGCGCTATCATTCTGGGAACCGCGCAGCTTGCATGCGCATTGTTGGGATGCAACATCCTGCATGCACGCACGTGGATGGCCAACTAGACTACATGTATTATTCTGAACATGGATGTGATCAATGAAGAAGCGCATTAACAGGAGCTTTTTTCAACAAATTGTAAGTAATTTCACTCACCGAATATAGCTTAGAAGTCAGTGAACACATGGTATATCGATCGTACTTTTGTTCACTAATAAAATAATACCGTCAACACGCCATCATCGCACCGTCATGACCGTCAACACGAACAGTAGACCGTCAACACACCGTCAATACCTCCAAAATACATTTTAAATCGACAAAAAAGGCACAGAACTTTAAAGTATGGGCTAAAGGAGAATTTCCAGTGGTTTGAAATTACATTTTGGTTTTTTTTCACGCGAAAGAATTATTCTTAAAGCAGCATTGCGCCGCCATATTGCCGCAGCAAGGCGTCCTCTGTTGTCCATATTGTACAAGCTCCATATGTCCATGAGAAGGCAAGATGGCGTCCAACAGCTACGCGATAATTTCACAAAAAGAAATGTAACCTCAAACCAATGGTCATTCTCCCTTAGCCCGCACATACTTAATTGTTAACACAGTTCTAGTAGTAGTACTACTACTAGTAGTAGTAGTACAGGTAGTAATAGTATACGCCTCTTTCGTCGATTTAAAATGTATATTGGAGGTGTTGACGGTGTGTTGATGGTACCGTTTGTGTTGACGGTGTGTTGACAGTATTTAGTAGGACCGTATGAAAGTGCGCCGCAGGGTTTGTTGAATTGAATTATGCACGGCGGTGATCATATTCATATGATGATCGAAATGGCCCCCTGCTTTGGGACGTCAGTTTCCGTTGCGAACTTCAATAAAAAAACCTCTGGTGACGTGCCATCGGAGACTGATGTATGTAGTAAATGTAGCACTCCAGTTTGAGACTTTATCTCCCTTGAATTTGGGTCAAAAATAATCTTTACCTGTCTTTGTCTGAGTTTGACCCACTGGGCCTGTAACTGAAAAGTGCCTTAAAATAAAATAAAAAGAGTCTGGCACCCAAAATAAAACAAATGGTGCTCACATCACAAACAAAATAAGCACAAAAATGGACTAAAAGTAAAATACTATAGTTTGAAGTGGGCCTTAATTTTAACAAAGTTTCCAACTTCCCCACCTGCGCCTCTCTGCGGGCAACGTGATGTACGTTATCTTTTATATTCACCCCCCCCCAAAAAAAAAAACCCCCCCAAAAACCCCAAAACACAATTGTCCTACATGTAGTTACGGGCCAGGTTTGATTATGGTTTGACTTTGATTCAACAACGCTTTGGAAACTTTTTTGTTTACATTATTTAATAGACCCGGGGCCGAAGTAACTGGGGCGCTGTACTCTTTAAAAAAAAAAGTTGATATCTTTGCTCGTACAGTACTAGCGCCCGAGATTATTTCTAAATCTAACCACGCGATCCTCAATTTACCACAAAAAAATGACAAAAACCCCAACCCAAAATAGCTTGAAAATCGTCTACTGAGTACTGGATTCTCAATTTATCACGAATGCAACATCAGGCATTTTATTGTACTCATGATTATTTTTTGTGCTCCAAAATCGATGACTTTTAATCCACATTGGAGAAGCGGTGTCAAGTCTGCTCTCAATATTTGGATCTTAGTACCAACATGGCATCGTGGTGTGTAGATCATGTGGTCACATCCACCGTCCGGTTTGCCGCTGATGCATTATGGATGTAAATCAATGCTATTTACAGCACTAGTAGAAAAATTACGTTGCTCATGATTGAATGTGCACACTCGCTGCAGTGCCTGTAACCATGCTGTAACCAGTGTTCAATGAATCAATCAATTTGGCAGAAAAAAACGACAATACCCACAAGCACAATGTTGGCGTGGAACCAGAGTAACATTTCTCTGGGTAAAATTTCCATGTCCCCCAAATGTTCACTTGCTTGTCCAGTGCCATTCCAGCTTTATATTGTTGATTAAGAAAGCCATAGCTGGCTAAAAAATACATCACCTTAATAATCAGATATGGAGCCTACTCAAAACATTTTTGTATGTGTTCATAACACAACCACTTGTGACTTCACATCAGTCATCAGGGTTTCCTAAGCTTCCAAGGCAGGATTAATACCCAGAATTTTTCAGCAAATTACATCACAAAGAAACCATGAGTTTTGAAACCGTGAATACTTTTCTCTTTCAAGAACATGTGGCTTTTGTACACTTTGAACTGGCTAAACCTTAGCTGTGCATGGCCAATGCATAATCCGTCATGGCATGCTGGAATCTGGGGCCTGCCTCTCATGCCAAATACAATGAGGCAGCTTAATGACCTCTCATAATCCTGGATTGTCTAACAAAAGGACATTGAGGATCTGAAATTGAGGATTACACAATAATCCCCACAATAAGGGAGAATTCTGATTATGAATTCCAGTACCCTTTGTTATGGGCAAAGGAATTCTACATGTACCAGGGGTTAGTGCATGCACTGTGCACCAGGCTTTTAGATAGGATTTGAAAATAGGGTGCAACTCATCTCAGCTGTTGGTTCTTCTGAGTCTACTTTCTTCAAACAGTCTCCAATAGTCTGACCCATTGACGTTACCGCAACACAAATTTAAACCACAAATGTGTTACAGTACAGGTACCCCAAACATATAACAACTTTGTTAGTTTTTAACAATTTTGTCTTGACTTACTTGAAAAATAATCAGAGAAAATTGACTTAATATGTAGACTAGGCGATTTTCTTTAAAAGCTAAAAAGTGATTGAAACTCTACATGCAAGAAGAAAAGCAAGCAGTCAGATACAACTGAAATTGCAAATAAAATATAGAAAATCAACACATGTTTTACCCAAAACTTACCGGCTGTTCAAATTTGCCAAATATCTACATGTATGAGCGAATAAAGAACCATCCCCTGAAACTTAGTAGAACTGTATGACGCCTCAAACTTGTTTAAAAGATTGCCTTCCAATGCATGAATCTCACTCAACATGGGGTGAAGCTTCATAACTACCAAAACTTCTTGAGAAAGCGTTAGACCATTTTGAGAGCATTCCGATCCTATTTTTGTCTTAGCAGGTTATTTAAAAAAACTCTCACGTGTATGATTTCACTCTTCCCTGGCATGTCTTGGTCGAGCGGGTAAGAACACCTAACACAAGCTCTGGTGTTTCTGATTAGCAGAGTGTGGGTTCAAGTCCCAGTCATGATATTCTTGTGTCCTTGAGCAAGACACAAACCATTATTGCTGTGTCCCTCGGATGTTACGTAAAGCTGTACATGTAGGTCTCATGTGTTGTCAAATGTTGTCTATTAATGTAGAAAAAACCAAGGCATTTATTGTAAAGAGAAGGGGTTTGCCCCGGTGTTCCTGGTCTGATCAGCAGCATATTGGGCCTCAGCACCTTGTAAACAACTACATGGTGGCTGGTGCTATAGTAAAGGAATAGGTCTCTTACTTCAAAATGTAGCTCCACATACCTTGCAGGAAAAAATACTGAGCGCTTTGAATGATACACCCCAAGGAGTGTGATAAAGCGCTATTTATAAGAACCCATTATTATGTTTTGTAGCGAAGCGCAGCGAAACAGCTCTTACTTTTGTTAAAGTTTTATTTTTATTAAATTTTGTTTGTTTGTCTGTTTCTGACTACCGCAAGTCATTCACATAACGCATGTGCGTTCTTAGCGCTGTTTTGCATAGTGACCTCACGTGACCTTTAATTTTGGTCGAAACCGCAAGTGCCCTCGTAATTCAAAAGTGGCAAAAGTTATGAAGTTGCTTTAAACAATGTTAATGTGCGGCCAGGGTCTACTTTAAAAAAAAAATACCAATGACGTCATAATATACAAGAGCGCCCTCTAGTGGCAGGTTGAAAACTATTCAAAATGCACTTTGAGAAGATGTGTGTGGCAAGGTTTTTTGTCATCGCTTCAAAATTTATACACGTAATGACCGTCAGTCAGCCAATGTATGAAGTTTTAGATTGATTACGTCATCAGGGGTCATGTGACGTGACATTAAAGGTGCACTTTTTGAAGTTGTTTATCTCCAAAAGTATAAGTTTGATCATGTTGAAACTTGGCATGTTGTTAGATAGTGGCAAGTTCTTGTTAATTATGCAATGACGTAATGATTTTTTAATGATATTTTAATTTTTTGCTCCTTTAAGTCATAAATTGCTAACGGAACATGCTATTTTATAATCAAAATTCTATTTTAAATAGGCTTGATACGTCATAACTGCTTTGAAAACAAATTGACGTCAGGTTTACCTTAAAGGTACAGTGTTACAACACATAGACAATGAATTTGATCTCACAAGTAAGCCTGTGACGGTTAAACGTTTAAATGTTTACAAAATCACTATCCGTTTAGTAAATTTACAAAATCACTATCCGTTTAGTAAATTACTAACTGTTTAAACACTCGAAAAATGAAAAAATAAGCCTTTTGTTTTCGCTGCCTTATCGCTGTATTTTTCTGCTTGAAACAATTTAGTTTAATTGAAATTGAAACAACTGCTGTTGAATGGCCCGATACTTTTTATCTCTGGCAAGTACAGTCTGTCAGAAGGCTGAAAATAACTTGTTGTTTGTGGTTCAATAATGTGCCGACAAGCTTTTGGTCGGCTCGACTGTGGGCGCATGTGATTGACACTGCTCAGCAAACCTAAGCTGCAAACAGGAAATGGGATCGCAGTGAGTTGTAAACAATACCGCTCTTTCAGAGATGCCGCACAGTGTGGGGTTTTATTATTTTTAGAAAGCTGGCTATGCGTTATTAAGATACGTTAGAAAAAATTGCATTTTTGGACGATCTTATCCCCTAATTTCTGCCCTAAGTAATACTTTTTCCATCAACAACCATTTTCATGGATTCGTGATTTAAGGATTGGTTGTTTAGAACTTCGTTTGCAATAAAATCATCGAGGTTCAACAACCGGTCGACAACGCAAATTGAGAAAATTCCATGAACTTTGCCACGAATTGCCCTCTATCGGCAAGTTGTTGTTGTTTGAATAGCCTTAATTCAAGGCTGTATACAGTATTGTACCAATCTGCAGGCGTGCGGCACACTGTGTGGCAATTCTTTACTCGGCCCGTGAACGTGTACTGCGTTGGAGACTAGCCAAGCTGTCTTATGAATATGGTAATTACAACGGCAGAATGCTGGTTAGCTTGGACTTTGGACCCTGCCGTTGTGGACCGTGCATTGTGGGGCCCGGGCCGATGCACCATGCGGTCTGCGGTGGAAACTCGGCAGTCAGAACCATGTGGTTATGTGCATCGTGTTTTAAAGGGGCACACCAGCTTCGTTGGGCTATTTGGGCTACAAAATAGGCTAACATATGACGTTTTCGAGCATTTTTCAAAAAACGAAGGTCACGTGATTTATCCCAACCAAAAAAGTGGTTCGGATAAATCACGTGATCTTCGGAGTTAGTTTTACTTACAGCCGTATAAAAGTAAATTACTGAACCAAATTAAAATCTGGTTTTTTAAAATTTATTCATGAGTATTTGACAAAAAAGACTAAAGACTATGTATTCAGATTATTGATACACTTTGTAAATAATGATGAAAAATTGAACGTAAATTTGCATTCAGAGAGTCCGTGCAACCGAAGAGTGTTTTACGGCGCACCAGCGTGGGAGCTAGCGGAACGTAAACCTTGGGGCATATCCCGTACAGCCGGTGCAGTGTCTCGTGGGGTCAGAAAGACAAGCCCTGGGGCATGAACTCCCCAGCTTGCCGGTCTAGCCGTGAGCTTGGGAGCTTGTCGGAGGGGTAGGGAGCCAGACCAACAACTACGTTTTTTTTAGGAGGGTTTTAGTCTGATACCCTAGCTATTATCCCCTAACTATTGCAACGTGTTGCCTGCGCTACACACGCGGGATGTCGACGGGAATATTTATCCCATACATGTACAGCTGGTCTACTTCTATGATAGTTGCACAATGTCCACCCCCCCCCCCAAATCGCTGCTTTTGCTGGCTTTCCCTTTGGATTTATCGTGTTTTTTTATACTTTTTACTTTTCGTTGGACCACCTTCTGGGTGTTTTTCCTTGCAATGTTTTTGTACTGATGCTTGGATGTCAAAAATGTTCCCCATTGCAAGTACACAGAATATAGTACGTCGTCGTCACAGAATACAGGTTGGGGTGCATTTTCGCGGTCGTAACTAATAACTGTTTCAATGGCAAGTTCAACCGAAACAGTTATTGGTTACGACCGCAATCGGACTTCGACTAGGACTGACCATAGAGCAAGGAACCTTGCTCTATGGACTGACGTCTGTTCATGTCTGTTTTTTTATTTACACGTGAATTTGTGCTTGATGGATATGAAGTCTGTATCCTCATGCCTCGCCATTGTTATAATTGATACATAAACAGAGTACCAGTCTACTTACAACATTGCTCAACATTGTCAAGTAAACTTGACAGTTGCAACGGCTGGAAAAGCATATAAGCTGACCTTTGACCGCGTTTTTTTTCACATTTTTTGTTAATTACGTGATATTTTGATGATTTTTTTTTACAACAACCATTTAAAAATTGTTGTCTGTCATTCCACATCACTATGTTAGGTAAACAGTAAGCCGGTGTGTCCTTTTAACGTTTGTAATGTACAGAACATGTACATGTACATGTATACTGAAATGAACGATCGCAATTCCAATGCTGGGGTTTGGAAGTCGGGCTTGCCTCGTCGGCTGCTCGTTTGATCGTATAAAGTGCAGGCGAACAAATTTTTGTGTGTAAAGGAACCTTATATCAGTGTTCGGCGCTGCCGTCGAAGTTGCTTTCGTTTCGTGATTTGTAATTTTTTTGGCAGGGCGGCCAATTATTTTAGCAGGGCGGCCTTAAACTTCTGGAGGGCGGCTGTTTAATGTTATTGGCGAAACAGCTTGGCATTTGTGCACAAATGCAATGTGTCTATTTATTATTACTATTATAATTATTATTGTTATTATTTTAACAAATTAACGGCAACAACTTCTGTAACGTAAGACAGTGGGATCAGATTACAGGGTAATTACCCCCCTTTCCTGTCCTGTTTGGATCACTCATGTCCTTAAGGCATGTACATTGTGCATAGAATGGTGTCCACTGGGACTAATTCATTTTTTAGTCCCACTGATTCCCATCTCTATAGACTCTACAACACAATATACATTGAACAAAATTAAAGTGCTTGCCGATTCCGTGTTAACCAGCACCACATCTTCAATCAAGTGTAACTTTTTACAGGATGATAAAATGACAAAATAAACATCACTTCCAGCATCTAAAATTAAATTTCCTTTCATTTGATATCAAACACGACATACTTTGAGCAAAATTTGGGTCAATGACCCCCCCAGTTGCAATGATCCCCCTGAAAAAAATTTCCCCACCCCCTATTGGTCCTTACTTTTTTTTTTTCAATGTTGACACCCATACCTACAGTTATCAGTTGAAATTGGCTTCTTTTCAATTTTTTCCCAGATGAAACCTAATTTACTAACAATGGCCATCCTGTCCAAGCATACTGCAGCGCCTAGTAATAGGGCATACATTGTATGAGATTAGGAGGACATCAGTAATTGTTGATTTTATTTAAATACCAAACATTTTTGAAATTAGTATTCAAAAGCTTTACCAGGATTCACATGATGAAGTTCAGGGCTGTAGGTAGGCTGCTGTGCTGTGCTGTTTTTTAGTGTCATCCATTCCATAAGAAAATCCTGGCCTGATGGTTTTTTGGTGTTTCAGATTGATTGACAGTGGCGTTCATGTTGTACAGTGTACCTAGTGAGTGTCAGCTATTTTTTTCTAGACCTTTTAAAATCAGGCCTCAAAATAAAATTACAGATTGCATCGATAGCAATTGCCGTCGAAATCACCTATCGTCCAGTTACACACATTTACATTTTAACGGTTCAGATATCCATCGGCGTCAAAAAATTCACCTTAAAGTTCTACGAAATGCAGACCAAATTGCGATGTACACAATTCACAATCCGCGTGACAAACAAGAAGCCACTTCATTTCCAATTTACAGACGCGTAGGCTGTGTTATTAATCTTGTTACTTTGCTGGAAACATTAAACGCTAGGAGCGTTTCAGAACAATGCGATAGCGTGAGAATAAACACCTATTTGGTGAAATTTAGCGCACGCATAACCTGACAGCATACAAAACTAGTTACACCTTGACCAAATGCCCTGACCATAGACTTTACATGTCTGGGCATGCTTAAAAAAGTCCCCCCCCCCCAGTTGCAATAGGCCCATCATCGCCTGCTGAAACTGTGAACAGCACTGTTGTCGCTGGTGCACACCCGAAAGCCAAGTACTACAGCATGGACTGCAGAGCATAGTTTCTTAGGAAATTTCAGCTTGTTTACGAAAAACCACAGATCTATAGTCTATATTTTTACAAAAATGACACAATTTAGTAAACCGTGGATGAAAAGTAAGGATTATTTTACTGTTGAACGCAAGATTTTAAAAAAATATTTTGTTTTGTGAAGGCGCGATGTCAAAATGCATGCTATTGTCCGGGTGTGTTTACACACTGCCAAAAGCACTAGACATTTAAAAAAGTTAATCCAACTTCTGTCTGTCTGTTCTTGTGTCTGTAAATGTTTTGCTTGTATGTTCCAGTGTAAATGATTAGTTAACTTTTCTTGTATGAATTTATGCTTAGGGTGTTCCTAAACTTGAACCTTTTTAAATGAAATTAACAAGTATATTGTATGAGATCTAAATAACATCTGTGTCTGATTTTTCTTGCTAATTATAGAAGCAGAAGAAGCTGTGCCCAACATACTGGACCTTGTTATGTTATTGCAATCCTCAAAGCAGATGGCAGCAATAACATCAGAAGCACCGCCTTCACAGGTTCAGACATTTGCATCAAGCCATGAAAATCAACTGATTATCACCCCTAAAACCAAGAAGAGAAGTCAAGAAACACAACCTGGGATAGTTTATCTTAGCAGGATACCAGCCTTTATGAAGCCTAGACGTATCCAGCAGATATTTGGTCAACATGGAGAGATAGGGAGAACATTTATGCAGCCAGAAGGTATCTATTTACATTCAGGGCATTAGTCCCTAAATTGATCTCTTGTGACATGTGTGATCTCTTCCCATTATTCTGATGTATTATTTTACCAGTAGAAATGCTTGCATTGTGATGTTGTACTTACAAATGCTATCATTGCATTGGACAACCTGAAAAGATATTCATTGGAGATTAAGCTTGTAAAGCAAGGTGGTTTGGTATTAGGCAATAAATGTGTGAGGAGCTGGTCAATACTGCGTGTACTGGTAATGAACGGGTTGGTGGCTGTTCACCCATTAGCACACATACCGCCCGCAGGCGCCCTGCATATCACTCCGCATACCGCCCGCAAACGCCTTTGAAGTTTGACAAGTTGTATTTTTAGTTCTAAACATGCGATTAAAAAGTAGCAAACGGCCGTAGATACATGTACAGTGCTATCTCAACATGACAATAGTCTAAAAATAGCACATGGTGCCAATAAGAAAAAATGACAATATCCACCTCCAAAGGTTCAAACGTCGGAAGTCCTATCACCAATGCACGTGAAGCACAAGAAGTAGCTGTTTTTTCTCTACGTGGTGCGGACCGTATCATACGTACAGCGTATCACACGTGCATTACACAGTAATTGCGACCTTCCTCTTCTTACGCGATAAACTTATTGGTGTTTTTACACACGGAATACCGTACAGAAGTTATACAGGGTACAGAAGGGTACAGAAGAGTACAGAAGTTATCTGTAGGTAACAGAGGCACTCGTATTCATTTTCAAAGGTATGTTGTGATTAGGTTCAATCACTTTTGTATCTTTTTTCCCCTTTGAGATGACAGAACAGTTGAGAGAACTTGTGCGCACAACTTTCAATGTAAGAAACCTTTTTCTTCATGCGCAAACAATGTTTTCAAATTTTCATTGATTTCTCTTATGTTTCCAACCTCAAAGCTTTAATTTGGTAACACAAACAAAACTCAACTTGTAATACAAGAAAATAATCACAACGAAAGTTATCTGAGGATTGCTAGGTACTGCCGAAAATCGTGTGGATTTCCGAGGCGCAGTGAGGAGTAAATGGCACTGCGTTTAATATTGTGTGAGTGCTAATGGGTTAATGGACCAAAAAGGTAAAGAAATCATCAGAATTTGCGTTTTTTGGTTTTTCGCCAATATTTTTAGAATATTTATGCTCGGGGACCTTTCTTTAGGCTGTTCACAGCCCTTCGTAGAAAATCATATCGACACTAGAATGTTTTATGACATTTCAAGTTAAAACAAAATAAATTCAGACCCACTCCTACATGCAAAAAAACCCATAGGATTTAAGATTTTATGTTATGTTTTTGTTTTTTGTTTTTGGCCAGGAGTGAAGTGGAAGTTCTAACAAATACAGCTAGGGATTTATGCAATCACAAGATTGAAATTGCACTCTGCAGATGTGTCGACTAGGTGTGTCTGGAGTGATGACAATAGATTGCCTGTTCAAAGATGAAATTCCAGCTCTTTTTTCAACACCAAGGAATCGTTCTTGCTGAAAACCTTTGCAAATTCAAAACATTTTAAAACTTAGCACAAACTTACAATTTCAATGTCTGGGTAAGAAATAAACTACCTGATGACAACTTGAGATTTCAAATAAGGCTTGATTAAAGTTTCTTGCTTCAAAAATGCAAATCTTTAGAACCTGAACCACAATACTTAATGTATATAAATATTTCATGCAAAGACATTTAATACCAAATTTTCTCTCTACTTTTCACCAGCTCTGCTCTGACCACCTTGTTTTTGTTTCAACAAAAACTTATGACTATTTTTGATGTGCTTTCTTTTCAGATAAATATAGTCGTCAAGCTCGAAAGAAGAAAGGTGGAAGCAAGACGGTTTCATTTTCTGAGGGATGGGTGGAGTACAAGGATAAGAGGATCGCAAAGAGAGTTGCTTTGACACTCAATAACACTAGAGTCAGTGGAAAAAAGAGAAGTCCCTATTATGATGATCTATGGAGTATCAAATATTTACATCGATTTCAGTGGGCACATTTAGCAGGACAGCTAGAATATGAAAAACAGGTTCAGAAACAAAGAGTGCGAGCTGAAGTTATGCAGGTTAAAAAGGAAACTAATTTATACTTGAAAAATGTTGAGAAAAGCACTTGGCTAGACAGAATGGAAAAGAAGAAAAAGAAACAAGGACAAGAGTGGACTCATAGATTGCATCAGTACAAACAACGGATTAGTCGTGATCATCAACCCAAAGCAAACTTACATGTACAACGATCAGGGAAAGTCTCTTCAAGTCTTCTTGGTAAGATTTTCGCCACGAAGGAATAAGAAAGTATTGATGGTTAAAGTGGTTAAATGTGATGACGCATCACAAGCGGTCCACATTTACAAACTTATAGCAGCTTTGGAGTAGGCCATGTCTGGGTAGCACCATTCAACAGATTGCTGGTGGTTTCCCAGCATTCCTGCAATGATGAGTTTGTTGCATTGTAAACTGCACTAAACAATGGAGTAGTTTTCTGGGATGCACCTTATCCCATAAACACTCTTACATGTCTTACAGTTATGTCACACAGGGCAATCTTTTTAAGCAATTTGAAGGGAACTATTTGCACTGCGTGCAAAAGGAACACTTAAGCAGCACCAGGGACAATCTTCTACTGTAAATGGAAATTGCCTAGAGCTGGCTGCTTGTATATTGCCTTGTGTAACATGACCTTATTGACAGGGAACAATTATATAATCAGATTTGCTGGCTGGTATCCCTTCTTGAATGTAGTCTGTAACACCACCATCACATTTATGGTCATGGCATTTTGATATAAATGGTGTAACCACGCTGGTGATAACCTTGCAGGGTCCTGGCTGTGACCTTACGGTTATAGTAAATGGTCTCTAAAGACTTTGTTGTCTCTGTTATAATGAAGTTGCCTCACTCATTCTGAAGGCATGCTGTGAACATGCTACAATGTGTATTGCACAGACTCCCATTGTGGCCAATTCAAATGTACATCATTGTTAAAGTCTGTCAGAAATCCATTCCAATGCTTATCACCTCCAACAGTCAACTTTAACAAAAGATCAACTTGATATCCACAAGCAAATCAAAACACCACATCAAATTTAAAACATGATAGAGATAGATTACATATTAAAAAACAATGGATTAAGTGAAGTTAGTGAAAGTTCATGTGCCCATTTAAAAATAACTAGAGAGCTGTTTTGCATAGGGAAATATTGTTGATGCGGGGACTTGTGTGACACACAAATTTGTTATATTCTTGACACATTTGTTGAAAAATAACAATTTGAAGAAGCTGAGTGCACCACCAATGAGTGTGCTAGATCATACCAGCAAATGTAATCACACAAAATGCTCCTGATTTATTGCTTCCAATGGACATGTTTTTTATTCTGAGATCATTCAATACTACTACTTTGATTGGAAAACCAAAGGATCGGTGGCATTTCAAATGTAACTCATGGTCATTAAATATGACTTGCTTAATGACTTTATTATAATAATTTGGTTTTGCTACGCATTGGTGTGCTCCCCCCCCACCCCTGCAGGGAAGGTTATACTGGTTACACTACTTAAGTGGAATTTAACCGGTGGCAAGAGGAATCCTGCTCTAAAACGAGGGGTTGTGGGATCAAATCCAACCTGAGTATTATGCCCGATTGGGAAAGCACCCAGTACACTGTACTTATAACACATCGGTGTATGGTATAACCAAATTATTATTCTGAATTATTACATCTGTTAGACTTTATTATACTCTATTTGTTTACATTCTGGATATCCCCCCAACTCATTAAATAGCCCATGTAAAGTATTGCAGTAATTTGTAATTTCTCAATACTTCAGTTGTATTTTCACTTTGTCACTCTGCTCATGCTTATTGTAGTCCTACATGTAAGTTGCTTGTTTCTGGCCATCTATACCACAGGACAGCTGGCCACCACTATTTGAAGAACACATTACATAGAAATACTCATAAAGTTTTGTTTAAAGCATCATGTCATTGTTCAAAGTACACAACTGTATACTATGTCATTATGGTTGGTAGGAGTATACATTTAGCTATCTGATAATTTTTTCTTGACTACCACTGTATAATTTGTTGCATGTACATGGAGTTCCTTGCATTAAAAAAGCAGCCAGTATTATTTTGTGGTGTCAATTTTTCTATTAAGTTAAACAGAAATATCTAAAAGCTTACTTTCCATAAACTTGATACTATCTATTAAGAACAATTATTTGGAAATACTTCCATGTACAAGAAATTCGCTCCTCAAAAATAGGTTATTTTTATAGAAAATTAGAATGAGCACAAATCTGAACATGACACCCCCCTCAAATAAAGTGACCTGTGGATAAACAACAGGAATAAATTGAACCCAAGACTTTTTGGACCATTCAAGCAAACATTCTCATAAAATGCACTAGGATTTCTCATTCTCTTTTGAGAAATTATGGAATGTCTCACCACTAATAGACCTGAACCAATCGGACAAGATATACTGGAATTTCAAACTTGCCTTGGTCACATATGCCAAATGATAAACAACATGAACAATGGTGGCAGATCTCTCGTAGTTCTCATTTGTCAGTTTGTACAACAAAAGAACACGGGTCTGAATTGGGAATTTACACAACCCCTGGGAAAAAGGATGATTTCCAGCATGAAAGCAACCAAAAGAGGACGCTCTGGAGTTCCACCGTTAATCATTTTGCACAAATTTGACTGAGAAGTTTGGTCATCAGACGTGGTTAATTCTACCGGGACAAATATACTAGTTTTTAAAGATTTATTTATGATCTCTTTATTGTATTTTGTAGAAACATCTGCAGGAATGATGAATGTACATAGGATGTAACTGATGACATTACAAGATTCGGTTGGGTTGACACATTGTAGAGTGTAGTAACTGATCAATAGTTGATACTGATGCTGGTACTGTCATATAGGATTGAGTTGAACACAATGCTGCCAGTAGACCAGATTTAATACATTCATCAGGTGTAGATTGTTTTAACATTCTAGCAATCATTGCTCCAGCCAAACTGAAAGAACAAACAATGTTAACATGTCAATCTTATTCTTCAAATCCAAAGTAAAAGGCTAATTGAAATAAAAGTTTTGACTTAAACACAATCTGATCAGTGGTTTAGATAACAATATCTTCAGACCAAGAGTATTTTCCCGTTGACATGATTGACATGATGGTCATGTCAAAGACATCAATCTTAAAAATCAACTCAACAGGCCGTACATATATCAGTAGCAATTAAATAGTGTGGGAAACCTGGGTAGTAAGAAAATAGTTCAATACACAGGTCATACTATTTGAGAGGTAATGCATTTTTCATTTGCAATTAGCACTCTGCACTACCTAATGCTAAATATAGAAGCTAAATATAGAGAGCAAAGTACATCATTAATGCGGAACGCTTTTCCAAGGTACATGTAGTGTACCATTAATAACCACTTAATATATATCTGGTGGGCTGTATACTGGGTGATAATGGGTAAACCGGGGGTTTGAAGCTAAATACTCATTGTGTTCAGGAACAGTTTTACAAGGTCTTCCTCTCTTTTGACACCAAGAAAGTAAAAGAAAAGTCGGACATGAGAGGTTAGGAACAGTCTGAAGCAACCCTTCCAGTCTGATAGAGTTCTTTAGGTGTTGTTTTACATATCATTTTCTGCAATTTTGTTGGACTTATGACTTCATTAGCTGAACTTATACCCAATTTATATCCCAATTTTATTATAAATAAACAAAATGACAAGACAATATGAATACAACCAATAAGAAACGCACCAATCTCCAGCTCCAGACACACTGGTTATGTGATCAGCATTGCATGCTGGGTAATGTACAACAGACATCTTGGATGCAGTTCTTTCCTTTTTAAAACAATGATCAATAAAAGCAGTGAATTTGAAATGTTGAAAGAGAAGTTGTATTTATAATGTCACTACAAGTACACAAGAATTCTGGTTTGACTTGCCGCCGTTGTTTTGATGTAACAAGTATTGAAAATGTTATAAGATGCTGAGGACCTGGTCTTCACTGTGTGGTAATGTCGCATTGGTGGCTGGCCATTGTTAATGGACCAAGCAGAACAACAGCCAGTTACCAACCAAGGTCATTACAATGCAGTGAAGGCCGGCTCATTATCACACTGAGGATGCTGAGGACCTGGTCTTCACTGTGTGGTAATGTCACATTGGTGGCTGGCCATTGTTAATGGACCAAGCAGAACAACAGCCAGTTACCAACCAAGGTCATTACAATGCAGTGAAGGCCGGCTCATTATCACACCCATCATATATAATACCTTTAACCCTTTCCTTACCATAGGCGACTTTAGTCGACTGCACTCATACCCCCTCTTCCTTACCATTGGCGATTTTAGTCGACCAAGCTTGCACACAAAAAAGCACTCAAGCCTGAGCACAAAGGCCATTTGTAATAAAGTTGTAGTTTTGTCCATGTTCACCCTCCATACCCAAGCTTACCATCATTGGAAAGAGAGAGATCGGATCTTTCCAATGGTGGTACAATAAAATAAGGTTGCTATTATGCAATCTCTTCAAATTGGAGTTGGAAGATCCGAAATGCCAAACACCTACGGAGCAGGAAGAACTTTTTCTATTACTTATTTTTATTACTTATTTTTATTACTTATTTTTATTACTTATTTTGCTGTAAAACAATATCTTCAAGGAGATAAATGGAGTTTGTAAAAATGGCCTTTGAACGAAAGCTTTCTGTTGTGTAAGAATGTGTGCTTCACGCTTGAGTGGTCAAAAAATGCAGTCACCAGCCGTTGTTTATGTCCAAACAATTTGGTAACGAAAGGGTTAACAAAATAAATAAATAAAAAGCTAAAAATCATCAGAATTTGATATTTTTCTTTGGCTGGAAATGTTCTACTCATGATCAACGGCTACTCCTTACATTAGGCTGTTACAACTTTTGCATGGTGCCTTATCTCATAATTAACTACATGTATTTATGCATATCTTCAAGAACCAGAATATGAGTTCTGAAAACTAACAATTCTTTGAAAATTAACAATATGGAAATACTTTGGTTGGTGTTTGGCTATGCTTGGCATTATGTTGGTTTCTCATGTGTACTAGCTACCATTAATTGATACATTGCTTGCATATGCATGTGCTTCAATGCACAAAAATCTGTTGCTAAAAAACAAACATACTCAGTAACTCACAAAGAAAACAGTGGATTCGATAGTCCCCCGCACAACATGCATGAAAGTGCACACAAGCTTTTATACAACAATATGCTTGTGTAGGGGCCATTTATTCACTAGTTCACAGAGCTGGTCTTTAACCCATTAATACACCCCCACATGACCAGTCTTCGACCAATCAGCCAGTGCATAAATTCTCAAGGTATGTATTAACTGATAATCATCATCATCCTTTGGTTCACATTTTGATTTCTCCTTAATTGGTTTATGTTGATAGTCACTAACCTGTGGTGTGGATGTAGCAATGAGGAATGGTTCTTCAGGCTGGGCATTTCTACAAACTAATACTCCATGTTGACCAAGAGTAACAACTACACAGTACATATGCTGCAGTAATAGCCCACAAAGCTCAATACATATCTCCACTTGTTTATGTACTGTCAAGTTATTATAACCTGCAATGAAGTAAATGAATGTTACATGCACATACCTGGTTAATCAAACATCTCTTCAAAAACTTCCAATGTAAAAGAAACAAGTTGACCTGAAAAAGTACACACAGAATTGTTCAATGTATCCTATGTTTCTTGTCTATTTTGTCTTGCTTTGCAAACAATACAAAATGTTGTATTGAAGTCAAAAGTATAGTTTTTTTTTTTTCCTGTGTAAATAAACACAACTGATTAACAGCTTGTACCTGTCATGATTTTTCTTCTTAAAAAATAAGAGTTATTGTAAACGTTGCTAACCACAACATATTTATATGCCTTGACAAATTATTTGTGCCCCTACCCTTATATAAATCAAGGAAATAGTACGTGATTTTGAGAGAACTATAGTTAACAATTCCAGTGAATGAAATGTTATTTATAAATTACCAGGAGAAGAAAAATAAAGATCGGCTGTGTACATGAGTGCAGTGCAGTACTAGTGCTAATTAGCACCCACACTGTTAATAAAGATCGGCTGTGTACATGAGTGCAGTGCAGTACTAGTGCTAAGTAGCACCCAAACTGTTAATAAAGATCGGCTGTGATGAGTGCAGTGCAGTACTAGTGCTAAGTAGCACCCACACTGTTAATAAAGATCGGCTGTGTACATGAGTGCAGTGCAGTACTAGTGCTAAGTAGCACCCACACTGTTAATAAAGATCGGCTGTGTACATGAGTGCAGTGCAGTACTAGTGCTAAGTAGCACCCAAACTGTTAATAAAGATCGGCTGTGTACATGAGTGCAGTGCAGTACTAGTGCTAAGTAGCACCCACACTGTTAATAAAGATCGGCTGTGTACATGAGTGCAGTGCAGTACTAGTGCTAAGTAGCACCCAAACTGTTAATAAAGATCGGCTGTGTACATGAGTGCAGTGCAGTACTAGTGCTAAGTAGCACCCAAACTGTTAATAAAGATCGGCTGTGTACATGAGTGCAGTGCAGTACTAGTGCTAAGTAGCACCCACACTGTTAATAAAGATCGGCTGTGTACATGAGTGCAGTGCAGTACTAGTGCTAAGTAGCACCCAAACTGTTAATAAAGATCGGCTGTGTACATGAGTGCAGTGCAGTACTAGCGCTAAGTAGCACCCAAACTGTTAATAAAGATCGGCTGTGTACATGAGTGCAGTGCAGTACAAGTGCTAAGTAGCACCCACACTGTTAATAAAGATCGGCTGTGTACATGAGTGCAGTGCAGTACTAGTGCTAAGTAGCACCCACACTGTTAATAAAGATCGGCTGTGTACATGAGTGCAGTGCAGTACTAGTGCTAAGTAGCACCCACACTGTTAATAAAGATCTGCTGTGTACATGAGTGCAGTGCAGTACTAGTGCTAAGTAGCGCCCACACTGTTAATAAAGATCTGCTGTGTACATGAGTGCAGTGCAGTACTAGTGCTACGTAGCACCCAAACTGTTAATAAAGATCGGCTGTGTACATGAGTGCAGTGCAGTACTAGTGCTAAGTAGCACCCAAACTGTTAATAAAGATCGGCTGTGTACATGAGTGCAGTGCAGTACTAGTGCTACATAGCACCCAAACTGTTAATAAAGATCGGCTGTGTACATGAGTGCAGTGCAGTACTAGTGCTAAGTAGCACCCAAACTGTTAATAAAGATCGGCTGTGTACATGAGTGCAGTGCAGTACTAGTGCTAAGTAGCACACAAACTGTTAATAAAGATCGGCTGTGATGAGTGCAGTGCAGTACTAGTGCTAAGTAGCGCCCACACTGTTAATAAAGATCTGCTGTGTACATGAGTGCAGTGCAGTACTAGTGCTAAGTAGCGCCCAAACTGTTAATAAAGATCGGCTGTGTACATGAGTGCAGTGCAGTACTAGTGCTAAGTAGCACCCAAACTGTTAATAAAGATCGGCTGTGTACATGAGTGCAGTGCAGTACTAGTGCTAAGTAGCACCCAAACTGTTAATAAAGATCGGCTGTGTACATGAGTGCAGTGCAGTACTAGTGCTAAGTAGCACCCAAACTGTTAATAAAGATCGGCTGTGTACATGAGTGCAGTGCAGTACTAGTGCTAAGTAGCGCCCAAACTGTTAATAAAGATCGGCTGTGTACATGAGTGCAGTGCAGTACTAGTGCTAAGTAGCACCCAAACTGTTAATAAAGATCGGCTGTGTACATGAGTGCAGTGCAGTACTAGTGCTAAGTAGCGCCCAAACTGTTAATAAAGATCTGCTGTGTACATGATTGCAGTGCAGTACTAGTGCTACGTAGCACCCAAACTGTTAATAAAGATCGGCTGTGTACATGAGTGCAGTGCAGTACTAGTGCTAAGTAGCACCCAAACTGTTAATAAAGATCTGCTGTGTACATGAGTGCAGTGCAGTACTAGTGCTACGTAGCACCCAAACTGTTAATAAAGATCGGCTGTGTACATGAGTGCAGTGCAGTACTAGTGCTAAGTAGCACCCAAACTGTTAATAAAGATCGGCTGTGTACATGAGTGCAGTGCAGTACTAGTGCTAAGTAGCACCCAAACTGTTAATAAAGATCGGCTGTGTACATGAGTGCAGTGCAGTACTAGTGCTAAGTAGCGCCCACACTGTTAATAAAGATCTGCTGTGTACATGAGTGCAGTGCAGTACTAGTGCTACGTAGCACCCAAACTGTTAATAAAGATCGGCTGTGTACATGAGTGCAGTGCAGTACTAGTGCTAAGTAGAACCCAAACTGTTAATAAAGATCGGCTGTGTACATGAGTGCAGTGCAGTACTAGTGCTAAGTAGCACCCAAACTGTTAATAAAGATCGGCTGTGTACATGAGTGCAGTGCAGTACTAGTGCTAAGTAGCGCCCAAACTGTTAATAAAGATCGGCTGTGTACATGAGTGCAGTGCAGTACTAGTGCTAAGTAGCACCCAAACTGTTAATAAAGATCGGCTAGTACTATGCCAAGAGTAATGTTTTCATTATTGACTGATAATTCTCTAATGAAGGATTAACGTAAGAGGATAGATTGAAGTTTTTTTTACCAAACTCCTCAATTAAACCTGTGGTGCAAAAGTAGACCGGGGAAAACTTTGCAACAATGGTGTTTCAAACATGATAATAGTTAAGCAAAATGAAAAGAAGAAGGGACAGGGAATGTTTCAATACCTTGGTAAGCGTCATCCTTTTTCTTTTGTAGACAGTTTGCTATCATACAGAGTTCCTTGAAGTTAGGTGAGATATAGGAAATTGTCTTCCAACAGTCAGACTGGAATGGTTTAGTTGATTTCACAAGACATGTTGGTTCATACCAAACTGTGTATAGATGGTAAGGAACAAGCTACAACCGAATGCTTGTATATGTCATTTAAAAAACCAAAAACAAAACGTATATTCCCAGCATCCTCTTCTAGTTTCAGTTATACATGTAGTTAGAACATAACAATTAATGTAGAAATGACAGAGTTTGGCAACAGGCAGGCAAGTATATTTGATGCTACATCACTTGTGGTTTCCTGCAGAGTGTTTACCTGTCAGTCTCATGACAGTCTCAGGTCTTGGCACATCATTGTTCCATACTAGCACAGTAAACATTAGTGTAGGAGAGTTTTAATTTCTCTCAAATGGGGGAATGGAACTTCTCTTACACTATCCCATGATTTTATTTGTTTTAAATGAACTTTTAATATTTAGAAATGACTTAAAGCACTGTGTGTATAATCTCTTATGTGAGAGTAGGTGTAGTTGTGAAATGAGGCGGTGGTTTACTTGACGTTTTGATCAGTATGCGTTGCAGCATTCAGGGACTCTTCAGCAACTCTGCAGTGTGAAAGATATCCTTAAATTATGCAACTCAAATAGTCTGGTGCCATACCAGAATGTAGGAAATATATACTTGTGATCAAAGTTAAAAGATTAATTGTTGGTGAATAAAAATGGACACTACTTACCTGGAATGTTATGTAGAGCACAATAATTGCATACATACTCAACTGTATCCACTGGTATATTACCATCCATGCAAACCAATGGAGTGGAACTTAAATACTTCTCATACCCAGATACCTACAGAGGACAAACAGATCTCTTCTTATACATTTATTGACTGTTGAATGTCTAAAGTTGTTAACATTTTAAAGGTCCTCCAGAGAGAGAGCACTATATCATGTATATGTTTTAAGACCCACATCACCTCAAAGTAGTGAGCATCAAGATTTTGTTTGCGTGCATGGTTATTATACATGCACCCCCCCCCCAACCAACGTACTCGCATAACCAACCTGTATGCCCATAGTTTCAAAAATCTTTGTTGATTCTACACAAAATTTGTCAAACATTCTACCTTATTACCCCCCCCCCCTCTCCCCGGATACATTACCGTGACAATGTCAACAAAATTAGCCAGCCCCTTTCCCATTTTAAGAATTTTTGAGATTTCCCTCTAATTTTTGTAACATATTAGGATAGTAGTGAACGATGTTAAGCAAGTTGAACATAAATCTCAATTATTTCTTTTCATTGAGATTCTACCATACAAATACATGCAGTTTTACGGTTAATGGATGACTTTATTTTTCCCACATTATTTGAAAACAACACACTTTTAGCTTTTGAGGCCAAACTAGGGGAACTACGGCTAGTTTCCATTAATTTTGAACTCTTGATGAGAACTCTTACATATGCAGGTGTTATTTGCATACTGATGTCCATATCACCAACTCCGAGTACCATTGCTCCATCTCTGTTAAGTACACATGAGTAGGTTGCTGTGCTATGATCATCAATAATGGATACAGCTGATGTATTCTGTAATCAATCAAAGTCAAAAGGTGTCATGCACTAAGCAAAACATTTAAACACGGATAGGCCATTCATGATTTGTTTTTTATCCTATCAATGGCAGCTACAAGATCTGAAAAGGTCGAATAATGAGTTAGAAAGTTGTCAATTATCAAAATTATTTTCTTTTTCATGGTACACACTGCACTCCTCCCTCCAGCAGTGTGGGTCAAGTCTACAAGTGAAAATTTTCTTTAACCCAATTAGTGGTACATGTATATACACAAGTTTCCCGGCAAGCCAAACTCACTTAGTGCTTTCATAACACAAGGAGACACCCTGTGGTACCCACCCACAATGTCTGTCTGTCTTTCTTTTCTTTTTTCCCTCTTCTTTTCTTTTCTTTTAACAGTTAGGCAATAATACTTACCATGTGTGAAGATAGACCCAATAATGTATCACCCTGACTGTCACATCCTATTGCTGACAAGAACATGGGCAAGATACCAAGCCGAGATAAGCAATCAGCTATATTACGTCCTACACCACCCAGTGTTATGTGTACACTACCAGGATTGGTCTCATCGCCATACTATAATCATAAGAAGACAATGTAGTATTTTAAAAGCTGTAAACAGAGGCAGTAGTACAGCAATATATGAAGGACATGAAGGATAAGCCATCCAAAATTTGTTGGAACTCTCTTTTTTAACTGTTAGTGAAAAACCATGTCAAGGAAACAGAACAGTGTGGACATCACAGAGTGGTTATATTCTGATACATTCTACACAAATACACTAAGGCATAATATTGGTTTTGTATGTTGCTCATTATTACAAACATTCCACTTGTCCAACACTATGTCCTCACAACTTTGTTCATGCAAAGAGTGTCTTCTTTTGGATCAATAAACAGAATACGAGTCCAATGAACTGGAAAACATGTTACATGGGCAAGAAAATTAATGTTTCGTTTTCATCTGACGTCAGAGGGCAGTCCTATTCCTCTATAGGCCTCCAATATCAACATTTAGATCATCAACACATGGTTTTCAATAGTTCCGTGACAAGTTTACTGGTCAGAGCTACACATAAGTATATCAGCTATACATCTGTATTCAGGTATTGAATGATTGAAACTGGTTTACAACACTAAACAGAGCATAAGTAAAGAAATTCACCTAATCCAAGATAATACTTAGTTGAACAAATTAAAATTGACATCTGCAAGGGTCTGATTGTACAATGACAACAAAATCCTTAAAAATATGTCAGGATTGTCTTGGCAGTGGAGATTAAGTCCCCTGAACGTAAACAAGATGTTACATTTTAGAGGGTTGCAGATTCTCTACACTGTATGTCACCCAGAATAGAAATCTAGAAGTTTGGGCCTACAAAAAAATGGCAACCTCAAATCTTTCAAGAAGATCTCACGGTTAAAGAGATCAAAAACAAGCCTGACAAATCACAGTACTGCACCTGTCTGGACATGCTCTTAAGGGTGCCAAAATGAGTGGAACCAACCTGTATTCAAACGCTCACCTGCTTGTTGAAAGTGCACTTCCATAACATGCATAATGTACACCACATAAGAAACTTGGCGGCATGTACAAAACATAATACCGGATTTGAATGCATGACAACGTGTTGTAAATGTAAGTGGTTAGAAAAGTCCAATATGTGTGATGACACAGGGAAGAATTATAACATGTTCTTAGGCTTTTGTGGCATTGCGGTACCTGCCTGCATAGTACATGTCTCCTACACAGTACAAACATGGCACCTATGCACTCAATACATGCATTCAGTAGCTGCTTTGTGCATGTTTGTGCGTTGACGAATTGTGTTTTAATATGGCAGTGTCCACGCCATGTGAGCAGTGTTGCTACATGTATGGTGGGTTGGGTCAAATCAATTGCTCATTGTTAACCAGCATAATATAATTATCTTATGGAATAGTACCAAAAAGACTAGAATAATTACCACAATACGCTGACTTCTAATGGAAGAAACCAAGTCAACATTGCTTCCACCAATCACAACTGGTTGTCCATATTTGGCAGTAAGTTCTGATGTTTTTGTTCCATGTCTTCTCTTGGATCCATCTCTTCTGATATAAGCAAGTTCTTGGGCAATCTTACTTCCCACTCTTGCATTGTTTTGGATGAGAGCAATGTCTGGTATTCATACCAAGTTAAGGCTTGACACATACATGTACCATGTTACTCTACAAGTGCTACTTGCATCAAATATACACAAAATATGGGTTAAATTGCATTTAGATCAATTCGATGACTAGATTCCCCAAGAGGGGCTTTGCCAACATGACACTAAACAAAAGCAAACAAGCATTCCCTGAGCTGTCAAGTCTCTCTCTCTGATTCTGCAGAAAGTTTCCTAAAAAATCAACCAATCTTTCCATGTTCAGATGAACAAATTTGAAAATCTCCCTGATTGTGGAAACTTTTCCCGTATTATGTTGAATGTAATCCTAAATCTGTCCCTGATTGTGGTACTAATCTTCCTGATTGCAAGATGCATATGTTGGCAGCCCTGCATTTCTCCAAGACATCCCATGAAAATAGCTTAATTTATTTTGTACAGAGATTATGTTTTAATGTTCTTTATCAAGTTTTTAATTGTAAAATATGCCATCTGGCTTTCTAGGTTATGAGATAAGTGAAATAAAATTTAATTCATTGTAATACACATAGCATTATCTCAATAAACCATGAACCTATCCTGCACTATCCTCTCCGGTGTCAACGACAGATTAATGTCAAGTTTCTTCATTTCAGAAGGATACTTGCTTTCAATGATTCACCTCCAGTTAGTTCATTGACTCGCTGAAGAATGAAAGGAGTTACTTCTTTACCATGAATGCCTTCAACACTGTAATCAGAGTAGCCAGACAATAATACACATGGACATTGACTGCAATAAAACTACAAGTTAACTGGTCATCAGTATACAATATTGACTGCTAAAAAGTGACAAATTTGAATTAGCCTCCCATGGTGATCACTGCAGCTTTCTATTATCCTGAGGTGAAGCAGAGGGAAAAAGATCTCTGATGGATCACCAAGGTAGGCCAGTTTAACTCATTTACTTGTATATATCTATATTGTAATGCACAGTTTACATGTATGTGACCAAATTTAACCATTAAATCAATGCACAGACCGGTCATGTGACAGCTGTTTATAGGGTTGGCGGATGTGGTATCACACAGTGCATACATGTGTGAGTTAATAAAATGAATTATCTTGCAGAAAAATTCTCAACAAATTATATCGCCAGAAACCTTAAAATGAAGTTGAAAAGATGGAAATTTAGGCTGGTTGTGTTTTTGCCTTTATCACAACCCAAATTCCTTGTGCATTGAAAATACACAGACACTAAAGTGTAGAAGCATTGGGAAACCTATTGGCTCCCTGAATCAGGCAATACTCAATACTTTCACAGGTAACTGTCTAGAATGAAAAGAAAACTGCTTGCAATCAAGTGCACTTATCTTTCAAGTACACTTTTATTTGGGGTTTTTGCTTCTAAAATGAGTTTAAATTAGAGAAAAACCATAATCAAGATTCGCTGACATGTGAAAGTTTTGTTCATGTTGCATCAACACCATGAATGGCATTGCTAATTCTTAAGAACGCGTTATGTAAAAGAAAACAAAAATCTCAATTTCCATGTACCGATTCACTTACGCATATCTCATTAAATGTGGGGAACAAAACATTAAAAAGCCCCAAAGTTGGCCATACATCTTAGTGCACATTTTGGAAACAGGTTAGAAGGATATAATTTTATGCATCAAAGAGAAACCTATGATGAATTTGACAAACAAAATACTTGAAACAGTGCTCATGGCAGTGTTAGTAGGTTCTTTCTGGTCCTCACATAAGGAAACTGTATATTTCTAGTTTTTAAGAATTGGTCCATTTTGAGCTTGGTACCTTGCTTGCTGAAGTGCAGCTTGTATAGCATCTTCAATCTGTTGTCCTTGTGCAGCCACACTAGATGGTATTGGTACACCTATCAATAGTCCACTACCTAAATTTAATGATAAGGAATAATCTGGAGAGGGGGGAAGAAGTCATTAGTGTGGTTTTATAGTTTGGTAGACCTTTGGTTGTTAATCAAATACCAAGCTTCACAACCGCTCATTCCCATTCCCAGTAATGTTCAGCTATTTAACATCTTCATCATCAATGATCAAGTACAACTTGTGCTTGCTTCTGCATAATCAAGGGACTTGGCCATGGACTTATTCAGTGTCAAAGTTTCAAACCAATAAAGGAAGATTGTCTTGAATGCTGCTATGATGATTCTAGAGTCCTCCAGAGAGACTGTAGGACCAAGCAAGACCTCTATTCACCTTGATGTCACTTTTCGAGCTCACCATGAATGATCTGAGATACTTGAAGTGAGCTGCTTACATGGCTTATGGTCAGCAATATTGTAATGCCATATATTCTGTCTCCTTGGCATTGAGGTGCTGCACGATTTTTTTTTTTTGCACTTGGCTTCTACTTTTGACAGAAGGCCTTAGCATCTGTGTTTTCATTCCCTTAGCAGAGAGCTGTCATCAGCAAAGTCTAGATCAGATAGTGTCATTGAACCAAACTTCCTTATTTCACAAAAATGACAGATTTATGAGGGAATATTCGACGTCCAAAACCGACTGCCCAAAAAATATGGAATGTCAACCTGGTGAGATTAGAAGCTCCTTACAGGTAAGACTTAAACTTGTTCCGCCCCATTCCACCCCGGAAACAGATTCACGTATCCAGGAAGTCACTGTAAAGGCCTCCAGGGCTGGGGTATTTACCTATTAATTCAGCAGCTTCTCTAGCTGAGGTCACATTTATTGGTGCTTGATAACCACTGCTCGGAATAAAAAAAGCTGGGAAATCCCGACTTGGACCAAATGTTGCTACAGTAACTCCCTCCGTCTCCTATAGAAAATAACAACTGAAATAATCACTAATTGGACAAACTAATTGAACCAGCTTACAGCTCTGAAGAGTAATGTCCCTTCCCAACAAACCCCAAAATCTAATGCAGTATTCTGTGTGTTTCCATTTAATAGCTTTCAATGTGTTTTTTTTTTTATTTCAGTGAAATTTAACCATGTAAAGATATAGCAGATACAGTTTTTAAGACCAGTTAATGGCATTGCTCAAACTTTTACTGTACCCCCCCCCAATGGTATTATTTTGGGTGAAAAATCATTTAAAATTTAGTGGTAAATTGTTGTTGTAGAAATGAATGTTGCTATTGAAATTGCAGTGACTAGGCTGTTTTCCAGGCTGTCAGCCACCGTTAATAACTGCCCATGACACACTAGAATCCAGCACAAACTTTGTTGCCAAGAACAATGAAGAAACTCAAGGCAGCCATTTGATCTATCAAAATTCCTGGTTTGTCATACAAAACAGGAACAAGGGTCTAGAATAAGGGATTACACACTTCTTTAATTTATTCCAGTGCCTTTTGTACCTGACTAACGAAGTGTTGAGACCCTGAGTGCTTCATGCTACACAATGAGCATTTAGAGCGAGTCAACATCTCATCCCCTGGCAAACTCTAAACAATGAGCATTTAGAGCGAGTCAACATCTCATCCCCTGGCAAACTCTACACAATGAGTATTTAGAGCGAGTCAACATCTCATCCCCTGGCAAACTCTAAACAATGAGCATTTAGAGCGAGTCAACATCTCATCCCCTGGCAAACTCTACACAATGAGTATTTAGAGCGAGTCAACATCTCATCCCCTGGCAAACTCTACACAATGAGCATTTAGAGCGAGTCAACATCTCATCCCCTGGCAAACTCTACACAATGAGTATTTAGAGCGAGTCAACATCTCATCCCCTGGCAAACTCTACACAATGAGCATTTAGAGCGAGTCAACATCTCATCCCCTGGCAAACTCTACACAATGAGCATTTAGAGCGAGTCAACATCTCATCCCCTGGCAAACTCTACACAATGAGTATTTAGAGCGAGTCAACATCTCATCCCCTGGCAAACTCTACACAATGAGCATTTAGAGCGAGTCAACATCTCATCCCCTGGCAAACTCTACACAATGAGTATTTAGAGCGAGTCAACATCTCATCCCCTGGCAAACTCTACACAATGAGTATTTAGAGCGAGTCAACATCTCATCCCCTGGCAAACTCTACACAATGAGCATTTAGAGCGAGTCAACATCTCATCCCCTGGCAAACTCTACACAATGAGTATTTAGAGCGAGTCAACATCTCATCCCCTGGCAAACTCTACACAATGAGTATTTAGAGCGAGTCAACATCTCATCCCCTGGCAAACTCTACACAATGAGCATTTAGAGCGAGTCAACATCTCATCCCCTGGCAAACTCTATACAATGAGCATTTAGAGCGAGTCAACATCTCATCCCCTGGCAAACTCTACACAATGAGCATTTAGAGCGAGTCAACATCTCATCCCCTGGCAAACTCTACACAATGAGTATTTAGAGCGAGTCAACATCTCATCCCCTGGCAAACTCTACACAATGAGCATTTAGAGTGAGTCAACATCTCATCCCCTGGCAAACTCTACACAATGAGTATTTAGAGCGAGTCAACATCTCATCCCCTGGCAAACTCTACACAATGAGCATTTAGAGCGAGTCAACATCTCATCCCCTGGCAAACTCTACACAATGAGCATTTAGAGCGAGTCAACATCTCATCCCCTGGCAAACTCTACACAATGAGCATTTAGAGTGAGTCAACATCTCATCCCCTGGCAAACTCTACACAATGAGCATTTAGAGCGAGTCAACATCTCATCCCCTGGCAAACTCCCCTAAAGTCACATTGAAATAATTTCTAGAGGAGTTTTAGTCTCATTCTAGTCACATGCACAAACCTGACTCATTTTCACAATATACAATTCAGAAACCAGAGTTCCCCAATGATAAGAATTCCCTGTAAAAACACTGTTGGTAGAGCGAGCAAAACAAAATGTTTTTAGTGACAATGTCAACACAGAAGCCCTAAAACACTCCCAGTTGGACTTCATGTGACATCATACCCTCTGACATGGTGAAAGCGGAATGGGTTGAAGCGGTAAGACAAGGTCGAGAATCACTTTACATCCTGAAAAAAACTTACCAGATATTCCAAAGTTCTTGGAATGTCCAATATAGATTTAACACCAGCAGAAATCACTGCCACTGGGGTACGCCCTAATTCAGTTAAATCTGCACTCACATCCATACCTGTTGAAACAGTTAAAATTTCAAGTAGCGATTAAGACTCAATCAAAATAAAACGTCACCACACTCCACTATTCATGCCCTTTAAAGCATATGTACAACACTGGTGTCTGCACTTTATATGACCCAAAATAACAAACCTGTAAACGTTTAAGCTCAATTGGCCATTGGAGTCACACAAAAAAAGTTGAAAATAATTAACACCTCATTTGGAACTAAATTCAACATGATTTCTGACATCATGTCAATCTGAGGAATTGTACTTCATTAAGACCAAACCTCTCGTCTCTGAAACATTATTCATGCAACCAGCGACGATTATTGCTATGTCATGAACATGTGGGAGGGGTAGGGAGCCAGACCACCGAGTAACTTATTTTCATTGCAGTTTTGTCAGGCGGTACACCTAGCTGCTCAAATCCGCTGTTTCAGAATCACAACGTTGCAATGTTTCATGTACGGACTTACACCCTCATAAGTAATTTGTTTGATGGTTGAATAAGATTTATATTGACAATACATGAAGACCACTTTTATGATAGTGATGGTGCAATCTTGTTTATTGATAGTATTGAAAAGGTTTTCTGACAAAAATTGCAAAATCGGAGCTTGGATAGTTGGAACAGGCGGAAAAAAAATTGGAAAAAGGTGAACAATTTAAATAAAATTATTTCCCCCTCCGAATGATATTTTGTTCCCTCGTAAAAAATTGTTGTTTCTGAAAAAAACAATTCAGTCCCTGAAACATGATTTCGTTCCCTCGAATTTGGATTTACAGGGAATGAATTCGTTATTTGAATTGAATCTTGAATTAATCTTTCTTGTTCAGGCGAACGAAATCATATTTCGGGGAAATTAAAGCATGTCTCAAGGGAACGAAAGCGAATCTTGTGTGAATGATAGCATATCTTGAGAACCACTCTTTAATACACACGTCAGCTTTTATGTTTATTTTGGCTACTTGACAAAAGAAAATCCCTTCAACCCCTAAACAAATGCTCGCAGAATAGAACCGTGTCTTAAATCCGAACCTCATTTCAGCCCAAGTTTGAATATGGCCCCTATTTAGAAAGCAGTATGCCACACATTTGTCATTTGTTTGTAGACAGAGCTGCTGTATGCACTGTGATCAACTGCTGAACAAGGATATTCCAAATTGGAGGATCAAGGAATTGTATCCTGACAATTTCTGTTGCATGTTTCTTACATTACTGATTACTGTCACAAAAATAGAAGACAAAAATGCATTGTTGGTACTGTTGACAGAGACATTTGGTTCTATACTTGACACCTAGTGATATCATTTGCCATTCAGGATGCCAGACAGGCCGAGCAAGCCTTCTTTCCAAAGACAGGCCGAGCAAGCCTTCTTTCCAAAGACAGGCCGAGCAAGCCTTCTTTCCAAAGACAGGCCGAGCAAGCCTTCTTTCCAAAGACAGGCCGAGCAAGCCTTCTTTCCAAAGACAGGCCGAGCAAGCCTTCTTTCCAAAGACAGGCCGAGCAAGCCTTCTTTCCAAAGACAGGCCGAGCAAGCCTTCTTTCCAAAGACAGGCCGAGCAAGCCTTCTTTCCAAAGACAGGCCGAGCAAGCCTTCTTTCCAAAGACAGGCCATGCAAGCCTTCTTTCCAAAGACAGGCCGAGCAAGCCTTCTTTCCAAAGACAGGCCGAGCAAGCCTTCTTTCCAAAGACAGGCCGAGCAAGCCTTCTTTCCAAAGACAGGCCGAGCAAGCCTTCTTTCCAAAGACAGGCCGAGCAAGCCTTCTTTCCAAAGACAGGCCGAGCAAGCCTTCTTTCCAAAGACAGGCCGAGCAAGCCTTCTTTCCAAAGACAGGCCGAGCAAGCCTTCTTTCCAAAGACAGGCCATGCAAGCCTTCTTTCCAAAGACAGGCCATGCAAGCCTTCTTTCCAAAGACAGGCCGAACAAGCCTTCTTTCCAAAGACAGGCCGAGCATGCCTTCTTTCCAAAGACAGGCCGAGCAAGCCTTCTTTCCAAAGACAGGCCGAGCATGCCTTCTTTCCAAAGACAGGCCGAGCAAGCCTTCTTTCCAAAGACAGGCCGAGCAAGCCTTCTTTCCAAAGACAGGCCGAGCAAGCCTTCTTTCCAAAGACAGGCCGAGCAAGCCTTCTTTCCAAAGACAGGCCGAGCAAGCCTTCTTTCCAAAGACAGGCCGAGCAAGCCTTCTTTCCAAAGACAGGCCGAGCATGCCTTCTTTCCAAAGACAGGCCGAGCAAGCCTTCTTTCCAAAGACAGGCCGAGCAAGCCTTCTTTCCAAAGACAGGCCGAGCAAGCCTTCTTTCCAAAGACAGGCCGAGCATGCCTTCTTTCCAAAGACAGGCCGAGCATGCCTTCTTTCCAAAGACAGGCCGAGCAAGCCTTCTTTCCAAAGACAGGCCGAGCAAGCCTTCTTTCCAAAGACAGGCCGAACAAGCCTTCTTTCCAAAGACAGGCCGAGCAAGCCTTCTTTCCAAAGACAGGCCGAGCAAGCCTTCTTTCCAAAGACAGGCCGAGCAAGCCTTCTTTCCAAAGACAGGCCGAGCATGCCTTCTTTCCAAAGACAGGCCGAGCATGCCTTCTTTCCAAAGACAGGCCGAGCAAGCCTTCTTTCCAAAGACAGGCCGAGCAAGCCTTCTTTCCAAAGACAGGCCGAACAAGCCTTCTTTCCAAAGACAGGCCGAGCAAGCCTTCTTTCCAAAGACAGGCCGAGCAAGCCTTCTTTCCAAAGACAGGCCGAGCAAGCCTTCTTTCCAAAGACAGGCCGAGCATGCCTTCTTTCCAAAGACAGGCCGAGCAAGCCTTCTTTCCAAAGACAGGCCGAGCAAGCCTTCTTTCCAAAGACAGGCCGAGCAAGCCTTCTTTCCAAAGACAGGCCGAGCATGCCTTCTTTCCAAAGACAGGCCGAGCAAGCCTTCTTTCCAAAGACAGGCCGAGCATGCCTTCTTTCCAAAGACAGGCCGAGCATGCCTTCTTTCCAAAGACAGGCCGAGCAAGCCTTCTTTCCAAAGACAGGCCGAGCATGCCTTCTTTCCAAAGACAGGCCGAGCAAGCCTTCTTTCCAAAGACAGGCCGAGCAAGCCTTCTTTCCAAAGACAGGCCGAGCAAGCCTTCTTTCCAAAGACAGGCCGAGCAAGCCTTCTTTCCAAAGACAGGCCGAGCATGCCTTCTTTCCAAAGACAGGCCGAGCAAGCCTTCTTTCCAAAGACAGGCCGAGCAAGCCTTCTTTCCAAAGACAGGCCGAGCAAGCCTTCTTTCCAAAGACAGGCCGAGCAAGCCTTCTTTCCAAAGACAGGCCGAGCATGCCTTCTTTCCAAAGACAGGCCGAGCAAGCCTTCTTTCCAAAGACAGGCCGAGCATGCCTTCTTTCCAAAGACAGGCCGAGCAAGCCTTCTTTCCAAAGACAGGCCGAGCAAGCCTTCTTTCCAAAGACAGGCCGAGCAAGCCTTCTTTCCAAAGACAGGCCGAGCAAGCCTTCTTTCCAAAGACAGGCCGAGCATGCCTTCTTTCCAAAGACAGGCCGAGCAAGCCTTCTTTCCAAAGACAGGCCGAGCAAGCCTTCTTTCCAAAGACAGGCCGAGCAAGCCTTCTTTCCAAAGACAGGCCGAGCAAGCCTTCTTTCCAAAGACAGGCCGAGCAAGCCTTCTTTCCAAAGACAGGCCGAGCAAGCCTTCTTTCCAAAGACAAGCCATGCATGCCATGCACATACAAACACGCATGGGACAGTTCGGGACAGGTGAAAAACCTTGTATAAACCGGCGTCTTGTATCTTATGAGCTTGTATTAATGAGAGTCGACTGTAGTAGCATAAGCCAAGGGCGGGTTCGAGGGGGGGGTCATGGGTTAGGGGGTCATGGGTTATGGGGTCAAGGGGGCGACCTTCTCCAAATAGAACTTAGGATGCTAAAAGGAAGCTGAAAACAAAGTTTGACTATTGATGTTCATCAATCTGAATTTGAAAGAGGATATATTTTACATGAGAAAGAATGGAATACTTTTGGGATGCTAGGTGGCAGCAGACTCACCAGGTAAATTCATTGTTCTTGGAACCGTGTGTGCATGCTCAGAGTTATTGCAACATTGGAAAATTACCTGGTATGTGTGCTGACACCAAGCCACTCAAAGTATCCTATTAGATACTGACTTGTTTGCCCTCCTTTATGCACACCACCAATACCACCAGTAACAAAGACATGGATGCCTGCATGATGAGCTCCAATCATGGTACCTGACACAGTAGTACCTCCAGTCAAACCCTGTACAATGAACGCACACACAAAATACTCACACACTCAACTTAATCATAAATCAAACACTTAGCAGAAAAAATGGTTGGCAGTACTGAGTATCTCTTGGTCAGAGTGTTCAGACACTGGCGACTGGAGTGACAGACTATTTCCATAGATCAGAGTTAGATACAAGCTTCATGGAATGTAACACTCTGCAGAATGAACAGTCATTATTGAATACATGTACTTTACAGAATGGGTGCATTCTAATTGGTCACAACCCAATCCCATGGGGGTTGTATCAAGTGTAATGAGTGCATTCTAATTGGTCACAACCCAATCCCATGGGGGTTGTATCAAGTGTAATGAGTGCATTCTAATTGGTCACAACCCAATCCCATGGGGGTTGTATCAAGTGTAATGTATACATGTACATGTTAAGACCTACATGTAGTAAATTACTGGCCCCTGAACCAGCACATACTATGTACAGTTAAATGCAACGTAAGTTCATGTACTATCAAATCATTTATTCTGTTTGTACATACAGTACATTGGTGCTACGTGCTAGCATGTATTCACTAATTTGCCCAAGTTCACACCTAATGCATAAATTTCTGGTAGCAAATTAAGCACATACAGTACGTACATTGTACAACCCACATAATACCAAGCAATAAAGCTGATCAAGATTTTTCATTTTCAAACCTCATCATCTGGTTCTAAAAAACATGCATCAATATTGAATCGTGTGAAAGAGACACGTACATGTACAACACGATTATTGATTGAACTAAAGATATAGCCCTTGAACAAAAGTTGGTTATGAACTAAAACATTCCCATACAAATGTCATCAGATCTTTTGGATGATAACAAATTTTGCGCTGGAAGGGTATTGGCAATTGACACCATTTCAACGTGAGGTTATGAGAATTGTCATTTTCCCCCACTCACATGAGGACTCTATCCATTGGAAAATGAGTACATCACATTGAATTGGTCATTTCCCTTGCTCTTTAAGGAGTTCTTTGAAGAGATGACATTTCCTTCTGCTCCAAACCAGTGCATTTGGAAATGAAACTTTTATTGACATCTGATCTTTTTGATGATTTCATCACTCAATTACAGTAAAAAAGGATTTAGTACAACTAAACTTTACTGCCGCTTTAATTTGAAACTGAGCCAGGTCCTTTCCCTTTAGATTTGGTTCTTTCAGAAAATACAAAAAGTACCCTCTATAGGCCTACTGCAATGAATATTCTGTTTGTCATGGTCAGTTTGTCAGGTTTTCTAAAAATGGGTTATTATACTGTTCCATTCATTTCAGCGCCCACATTCTGGCCATCAGTTTTTCAATCTGACCGGATAAATTTCTACTGTACTTCAGTGTGAATGTCACATGCTTGATGCATTGCCCGCCTGGCATGCAAGCCCAGGAGTACCTCAGGTGTGGCACAATTGCATGGAAGACGTGGAAGTATGCATTGTTTATGTTGTCGAGCGTGACAAAGTTTGGGTTTCAAAAAGGAATACAAAGAAATGAGCATTCTGAAGTTGTTTTAACCTGTTTGTGCAAATTTCCTTTTGTTTAAAATTGTAGAGTTCTGGATAAAATGGTGCTGCATGGCTCTGAGTGGGTTAGATGCATAGTTCCAACAAGCAAGAACTGCGAAATTGCTCCGTGCAAACCATTCGAGGATACAGTTCATAAAGCGACGTCACAATTTTACTGATACTTTTTTGCTGCCCTCTTTCATGGACTTTTCATCAATTTAGATGGCGAGGTAATTCAGGGAGTAAAAACAACCAGCAATGTCACTTTTTTTATTAATTTAATGTCATAAAAAGAGAAGTTGGTCTGATTTAAAATATATCAGAAAGCAGAAAACTTTGACAACAACTTCAATCACCATAAATCTTGGTTGCACCATTCTGGAATTCATTTTCCCTATGTGTTATTTGTTATTGTGCATTTTAGGTGACTTGTGCTCAGTTAGACTTGAACTTGACCTCAAGATTGCAGACCATGTATGGATAGACTGCATGTGACGTCAGTACAGGGGGTAATATCACCATATGGGATTATAACAATGTAACAGTGCCTCATGTCAAGTACTAATTGGTAACACTGCATGTACCATTCAAATCAGAAATACAGATTCAAATGGTGTTGAAGGTCAATATTCATAAAGAATGTTATCGAAAAAAAAAAGTTTAAATAATGTATTCATACCCAAAACATGGCCGCAAAATTACCTTGTATCATGATATCTTGATCTCTCTGACCATGATATTGACATTGTGTTTACAACATGAATATGAGAACCATTTCATGTAGCACTTTTTGACAGTTTACTATTAGTGCTTTGCGCAATCTGCAGCCAAGGTTAACATATTCCCTATCAAAGAAACAGGCAAAGGGAAGTTTGGGACAATAAAAGAATCAAGCAGAATCACACAACTATAGATCTTGTTTGAACGGAGTAAATGTAAGTTAGGTTATTTAACTGTCAGTTCAACTAAATACAAAGCTCCGTATGCTTGCTTGACTAACCTTACTTAAAACCCATGCAAGATCTCTTCTAGATGCTTTGACAGGACTGGTACATTTGGCTAGATATTGTAGATCAGATTGAGTCATTCCAATGTGTAAATGGCCATTCATCAGGGCAATAGTGGCTGGTGTTACATAATTTTGCTCTATGATACTCTCTACTTCTTGTGCTGTCCTAAAAACAATGAACAACAAATAAACTTTTTTTAAAGAGTTATGTACATTGAGTGTCATATTTCAGCTGAATTTAAAAATACATTACTTTTAAATACATTTAAAAAGTAGTGTCATACTTCAGCTGAATTTAAAAATACATTACTTAAAAAAAACATACAGTAAATGTAATAAGCAATTTTGCAATTCTTATAGTTTGAAAATAACTACTTAATTCATAAACTTGTATTTTGTTTATCAATTTCTTTCATAAAATGGTCCATTAGTTCATATGTACGGATACCACAGAAAGGAGTCTTACATTCATGCGGAAAAACATGATGATGTACATGATCTTGGAATTGAAGTCATGTGTATTGGTTTAATAATAGTTTTACCTGTTAAGCTTGAAATCTGTCTCCTACCGGTTTGAAAATTGACAAAAATTGCATAAAAGTAGTTTCTATCCATTTGTTATACAAAGCTCATGATTAACATGTAAATTAGGTCTCAGTTTTTTACCAAACACCATGATGATCTGTATTAATGTGATATAAAAGTAGGAGACCGCCAACATAAAATAGGGCTGGATAGCTCAGTTGGTAGAGCGCCGGTACGTCAATCTGGAGGTCGTTGGTTCAAGTCCCGCTCCAGTCAATTTTTCTTTGTTCAAACCCCCCAAAAATAAAATTTACCCCGTCAGTTTCCTTTGTGGTTTATTACTTGATATAAAAGTAGAAGCAAATTTTACTGACTGTAAATTGTATTTCAACCTTGTGAACTTTGCATCTCAAAGTAACTCTCTCCTGTAGACATAAAGCTACAAGTGTTTACTAAAATACTACTTGTACCTCAATGCCTATATTGACCAGGTGTATGGGCTGAAACAACAATAGGTCACCAACTGTAACAACCAGATACTACCCTGGTCTATTTGCCATGCGACTAAACATAACAAGTTTGAAAAAAACAATTGGACAACAATTTCTTTCAATCATTCCAACATTGAGCAACATATTCCTTTCGATAACCCAAGCTGTACCTGCTGGCTGATGTTTTTGATCATTGCCAACTGGCACAAATAAGACTTGAGACAAAGGGCTCAATGAAAGCTACTAGATTTCTCATTTTCAAATGACTAAAAGCCGATGTTGAAACTTGCCAAAGACAAAGTGTAAATTGAAGGTTTGTTTACCTGAGATTGTATGGGTATGGCATTCCATGTGTGATGATAGTACTCTCTAATGCCACCACAGGACCACCTTGACGTAATACTGAAGCTACCTTTGCCTGAACCTGGATCAAATCTAACAAAAACAATCCCACAAAATGATATGTTAATATTCTACAATACAAAAATAACCGGTTACTGCCAGAAAGAGACTGATACTGGAACATCAACAATAAGGCGAGAGATCTAAATTCCCACGGTTCACCAACCGTCCCCCGGTATCCCACCCAGTTTACTCAAACCAGCCCAGCTTCAAGCTGTTCCCTTTAGGGCCATTGTTGCTGAGTTTACAGCCCTGGCTCTGCTCCTGGAACCAAACGATAGACATGACTTAAAGCTGGGAATAATTCGCCAGAGGCAGACGATGGTTCAAACCCAGCGGCAATATCAAAGGCATGCTGCCGGCAGGCAACTTTGGCTAGCTGCTTTCAAAACCACAAAAGTAAATCTGTGAAGGATTAATTTGGACAGTGGAAAAGCCTACTGGAAATCATAAAAAGCAGTCAATGTTTTTTTTTACCTAATTTAAAAGATGAAATTTCGTTCATATATTATCGATGTCCATAACTATACTTTTGATGGGTCCACAATTACCAAACATATCCACAGAAACATTATTCCAGAAAATAAAAAGAAGATCCACGCCTACGTTGAAAACGCTGTTCTGATTGACGTGTGAGCTTGTGTGCGCACAGGCTTGGCAACTCCGATCGACTTTCTCATCAACTGAAGCAAACTATTTGATTAGTGTTCGTTTGGTATCGATACTGTATTATTTTGTTATATGAAGTGAATGAGTCGATAATGTACTTGGTAATTTTTCAAATTATTGTAAAAAATTGATACCAATGCATACCAAGCTTGAAGCATGAAGGAACATGTCGAACTTGCTATGGATATTATGAGTGCGTGGGCAGTACAGAAAGTTGTAACTTGGTCGTAAATGTTCATTTTTTAAATGTAACTCTCCTGTTTATTCCCAACAGTTTACACTAAATAATCCTTTAACAATAGAAACTAATCTGATTACATAGCCCCATAATTCTCCTGTGGAAGGCTGGTGAGGGAGTTCGGTAAGCTACTTATTCTATCCGCTCCAATGACTTTATGGTCACAGCCCCAGAGGGGACAAATACCGGGTCGGGAAGAACGTGTACCGGGCAAAATAGATAAAAAAGGGGACAGTGAATACTGGGCAAGCTAACCGGGGGGCGGTTTGTGAACCGGGGGAGAAAAGAGCTATTGCCTAAAGGGAGTGCAGAGATCACAGTAAAAACCTTCTTGTCAGTACAAACTGTAACTTCCTGGGTATAAGATGTGCAGTGCCCCAAAATTGTCAATGTTTATGGGGAACCGCCGTATAAGACGCAACATGACGTACGTAAAGAGGCCTACTAGGTCCCATTCACGGCTCGTTCATCACCACAAACAGGGGTCATCGTGTTGGTATACAGCACTTACCATAACATGAATGGATCGCAATTTTGTTCATCAGAAACACGAGTAAAACATCACTTGAGGTAGCTTTCTCGAACTGAAGCTGTCAACCCGGTCACCATCCACCACAAAAGCTTAACCGCTAAAACTAGCCTTTGAACGGTTGCCACAAGCGTCCTTTTCAGGACGAGCATTACGGCTACTACTGACATGTGCATTCTGCAACTGAACAAAAAAGGCCTAACTAGAGCTAAAAGAGATGTCATCCAACATCTTGCTGCCCATCACCACATTTACATCATCCTACTCCAGGAGACCCATTGTGAGTCTGAGGAAAAGCTGCACTTGGAAGGTTTGGACCGGATCAGTTTCAATGCTCACAAGAGGCCTGGCATTGTCACCTACATCAAGCAATGGCATCAATGCAATAGCCATTGACAGTTCTCCAGAAAACTCAAGTATCCAGTGGCTGACTGCACCACCTTCTGCAAACCATCCCCTGCTGAGTTAGATGTTTCCTCACTTCCATGCATCCCTGCAAGCTCTTTTGTTTGCGGTGATTTTAACTGCAGAAACACCAAGGCCCAAAATCTACATCTGTTATTTGATAACCAGGATCCACACACATTCTTCTCCTGCAGACTTGAGCAGCCATTGCTCAAAACTGGTGGTCCTCATGAAGTTCCTAGATCAGGCTACTGCCATGTCATTATCTGGAGCACCATCAAACTCGCAACCTCCAGCCTCTTCAAAAGACAATGGAACTTAAGGAAGGCCGACTGGCTTAATTTGACCAAACTCACAGAAAGCTGTCATTTATGCTGCCTGACCCTTCATCCAATGTGAATGAAGCCTACTCTGACTTCTGCTGCATGCTCAACCAGTCAACAAATTATTACTCCATCCCCAGAGACTGTCAAAACCCCTCACGTCCCCTGTTGGGACAAAGACCATGATCAGCTATTCAAAGCCTGTGAGAGTAGTGAGGATCATGAGCTTCGCTCCTCCATCGGCGATCAGCTCCTGGATCTTCTAGGCCAAAAGAGACAATTAAAATGGAAATATGCAATTCATGACATCAATTTCACGCACTCCAGCTGTAAGGCATGGGACACCATCAACTGCCTCACAGGCGGCAGTAGTCCTGCAAAGCCCTTTCCTGTCTCAGCTAACTCTATTGCATCAGTTTTGTCAACAGTGGCAGGTGGAAAGATCAAACTCCAGAGGCTACAATGTAAGTCCTTTACACGCAAAGTCAACACCGACATCAAAGAGCTGACCAGCACGCTGCCACAGTCTAGCCCCCTCTCACAGCCCCTTTCTTTTGCAGAGATAGCGGTGGCCATCAAGTCTCCCAAGAAAGGTAAAGCCCCTGGAACCGACAACATCCATACAGAGTTCTTGAAGCTCAAGAGCACAAAATCCACGAGTTGGCCCAAACTGTTCTTCACCAACTGCATCCAAACCAGCACTATTCATCCACTTTGGAAGACAGCCAATATCACTGCATTCTTCAAGCCAAAGAAGGCACACAATGACCCCAAGAATTACAGAGTCCTCCTTGTTACCAGAATCAATGACACTGTTGAGGAAAAGCTCCCCCACACCAAAGCTGGTTTACAGAAATGCCACTCCATGACTGATCAGGTTACAAACCTGGTCAACGACATCGAAGCTGTTTTTCAGAAGGAGAAGTATTGTACAGTGTTTGTAGACCTTACTGCAGCCTTACGACACTGTTTGGCAAAGAGGCATATTCATGACCCTTCATGATGTCCAGCTTGTGAAAGTTCTCATGGTTCTAATACAAGATCACTCATTCATCCTTCAGACATCTAATGGTCAAAGAAGACAGAACAGGAGACTCAGAATTGGCCTCCCACAAGGGCCTGTTCTTGCCCCTGTGTTTTTTAACATACACAGCTGATATGCCTTCCGGTGACTGTTCACAGTTCATTTATGCTGATGACTCTGCTTTGGGTTTTGAAAACAAATCATTTGAAGCTATCAAAGTGGCACTTGAGAAAGACCTCAACTGCCTGATGAGCCACTTCTTCCACCAGTGGCACCTGAAACTCAGCCTCCCAAAGACAGTCAGCTCAGTATTCAACCTGGCCAACCACTGTGCTAAGAGGACATTGGGAATCAGCCTGAACGTGCCAGAGTACATTGGTACGACACTGGACAGAAGCCTCATGTTTTCCCAGCACCTCAGTGCTGTCGCACGTTTTCCCAACACCTCAGTGAAGTTGCATCCAAAACCAAAGCCAGAGTCAACCTCCTAAAGAAACTTGTTGACACTGAATGCAGTGCCTCCTTCACCAGCCTATACACCTCTGCACTGGCCTTGGCATACTTCACCGCTGAATACACTGCTCTAGCCTGGTCCCACAGCATCTTTACCAAGTCGATCATTGCGGCTCTCAACTCGGCAATGAGACTAGTCAGTGGCACCCTCACGACAACACCTGTGGAATACATACCTGTTCTCTCTGGCATCACACCTGCTGAGCTTCGCCAAAACTTCCTGACAATGAAACTTACCTGCAAATGTAGCGACCCAAACAACCTTGTCCCTGAACCTGTAGAGCCAGCCTGCCAGAGACTACCTAATGAGCACTTCTCTACAGAAGCCTACAAACTTGCCTCTCCTCAGCCTTGCCATCCAGACTGGATCAACATGACCTGGGCAGAGTTGTGGCCCACCACAAGTACACTGCTGAAGTCCTACATCAACACCCCGTCAAGCAGGCCGCTGGGATGTGAATTCCTCTTAAGTCATGGACCAACCTGAACCGTCTGAGATCAGGTACTGGTCGTACCCAGCAGTATATTTGTAAAATTGGTGCTGCTACTTCTGATCTCTGTGTGTGCGGATCCACCCAGACTACAAATCATATAATCCAGAAATGCAAAATCTTTGGACACCCAGACGGTGCTGCTGGCCTGACGACCCTTGATGATGACACTATTAACTGGCTCTCCTCAGACCTCCCAGTCTACATGTAGATGATTTGATGGTGACCAACGAATGAACGGATGGACGAACGGACGGACGAACGGACGGACGAAAGAGTGTGCACAAGCACACACACACACACACACAAGTGTGTAAACACCTCCAATCGGGGACCTCCTATTGTCCCTCTTTTGTTTGGACTCTAACTTTTTGGCAACAGCTCCCATTGGTTTTGTACACAATTTCTAACTGGGGACCTTTACCCAACCGGGGCCCCTATTGTCCTCTTTTGTTATAGGTTCCCGGTTTGAATGTGAAAACAAATTCACACACACACATCCAAACATTTCCCAATGAATGGGTTGCTAGTCTCTGTTATCTTGGTTTTTGCATGCTTCAACACATGCAAGAACCACCGAATGTTAGAGGGCGATTTCACAACAACTCTTTAACAATAAGAATGTACGTCCTCTGTTGGTGAAATTTAACAGTGCATTACATGATAAGATTCAAAACCACATGATAACTAAAGACTAGTATGCCACTGGTATGCGCGCTACATAGCAATGTACAGCATGGGTCGTTGCTGGTAGGCCCTGGGTATTATTATTATTGTGGGCAGCTGCATTGCCAGTGACAATGTACTCAATTGATATCAGATAAGGCGCATTGTTAGATAAGACGCAGGGATTTTCTTGGACCTTTGAAAGTCAGATAAGCTGCGCCTTGTATGCAGGAAAATATGGTATATGTTTATTGACCATGGTCATCACTTTAGGGCAGCATGGACAGAAGCAATAGCATGTCCAACCATTTGTACTCAATATGTTGTCATTAACATGGCTGGCTATGTCACTAAACCAACTAAATGTGCTTGGTACAAGTCTCTAAAGTAGGGTCTGCTCTAAAGTAGCGCAAACTATGGGTTTCATCAAGAGACCATGCAGTCAATCTGAGGTGTCCTGTCAGCTTTGTCTGTCACTCTGTAGAGCCTCAGTCCAGCATGGATCCCAAAGAGATTTGACAAAATATGCTACTAAACAAAGTTCAATTAACAATCCCCCTTGCAGGCTGATTACTTTTAAAAAAATTACATGAACTTTCAAAGACTGGCATTTACTAACACTCCTCACATGAATGGAAAGGAAGGCTGACGAGTCTCTGTTTCTGTTATGAACTACTGTAGAGATTTCCTTTTCAGCGATGCAACACTTTAAGTCATTCTTTTTTCCATACATGTACATGTAGTTCGCATTGTGAAATATCAAACAGCTCTTCTTTGTTTAAGGTAATTTTTTTTTTTTCTTCACCTTTAAGACTTTTTAAAGGTGTTTTTACATTTGTCGCCTTTATATTTTGTAAGCAAACTGCTTACCAACCAAAAGGACCCTATGCAAAAAATAGTCTTTTTCGAAGGCTAAATGACAACACTGAAACATAAACAGGTAAAATGGTGAAAAAAGCAGTCAAATGGAAATAGATGATAGAGATAAAAAGCACACAGAGAAAGCAGGAGGGTAACAAAAAGGGGGTGGGGTTGGGAGAAGGGGTTGTTTTGACCACAAGAGGTAGGGAACACACAAGACAAAATCAACTAGAAATGAGTTTGTAACGAACAAACACTGGGGTTTCGGCTTCGTTGTCAATATTGAATTAATGTAATAATTAATTTGACACCTGATGACATCACGATGATGAAAACACGTTTTTCGTACAAACTTTGTTATAAGCTACATGAAGGTAAAAAAATTATAACTCTTTTACGTTATGGTTCAGACGATATAAAGTTTTAAATAATAAATTGTAAATAATAAACTACCATGCCAATGCTAAAGTTATTAATAAGCTATACCGCACAGACCTTGAAATAAATTGTGGTGGGAGAATGCAATGAAATTGCGCGAGAACAAACCGCTACTAATATCCTAAAACGCTTCCGTATTTAAAAGTTTGAGGACTCTCCACAAGCAAGAGGGTGCTATACAGGTTCACCATTAACGGTAGAAGCAAAGGAACCAAAATGAAAGGTACAAAGGTCGAACGATGCCATGCAAGTGGACAATGGGCTGTGTGTGGGTGTATGGCCGTATGCAGCGTGTTACGATGCCTAGCCTAGTAATGGCTGTGTGGAGTGCAGACCGTATGCGATGTACAGCGTGAATTACGTGCAATGTACACACACGGCGATCTTGCTGGGTTGACGATACGTGTTTTTAAATCGTTAATATCGTCAACAGATGATTAAAAACCCTCGATCGAACTGCTGCTTGATCTAAGTTAGATCACAGGCTTTCATTTGATGTATTGTTTGTGTCTTTTACGACTGTAGTTCCTGAGATCAAATGCTAACAAATTTCACGTGTAAATGCTATGAGACTTTTTCGGAAAGAAGTATAATAATAATAGTGAAATAAAATAAAAATCTCGACGAAAACAAAGGTGGTTTCAGCAGATGGCCGAAACCCCCAATGATGGGAAGGAGAGAAAAGTAATTGATTGGTGAATGAGGCAGACTAGAGGAGGCATATCAGTGGTAAAAAGGAGAAGGCAAAGACAAAAAGTTATTCGTTATTTCCTTCTTGGATGTTCAGACCTTGGGGTTGAATGGTCTGGAGACGCCTTATCCACAGTTTCTCCCTACTCAGACGAACAATCTCCCTGTGGTTTCCTAGTGCCTCCATTCCCTGTAACATACTTTATTACATATTTTCTTTATTCCTAGTTCTCCCACACCTCATTTACTGAGCCTTTTGGTTACAAGGTGATTATTGTTTTCCTCCTCAGTCTAGCCTTCTCCACATTAGCATTTTATTTGTTGTTCCCAGTGCATTGTTTGTGAATTGCAGAGAGAAACAAGGAAGGAAGCCAAATGCAGTGTTATTCTTCCGCACCACAGATTTCTTTCGGAGTTGACTGACATCAGTCAATTTTAAATTGACTGACATCAGGTACATGTAAAACTAGCAGAAGACAACTCCTTTTTAAGTCAAATTTTGTTTGCTTTGTACAGTAAGCTTTACACCCACCACATCAGTAACTTGTTGTAACACTGTCCTACCAAGGCTACTGCGAGACCATCAAGCTTGTCTGCTGACAAGAGCTATTTTTAACTAGACATATTGCATTTGTGCACAAATGTCGAGCTGTTTCGTCATAACTTTTTCAAATTACTCAACTGAATTTGAATTTTTTTTTTGTACTCAAAGCAGTTACGACGTATCAAGCCTGTTTAAAAAAGAATTTAGATTATACCACGTTTTATAAGCAATTTATGATTAAAAGGTGCAAAAAATTGAAAAAATCATAAAAAATCACGTGATGACGTCATCATGACGTCATTTCAGAATTTACAAGAACTTTCCCATATCTAACATCCTACCAAGTTTCAACATGATCGCACTAATACTTCGGGAGTTATACGACTTCAAAAAAGGCACCTTTAATGCCGCGTCACGTGACCCCCGATGACGTCATCGATTTGAAATTTCACACATATGATGGCTGCCTGACGATCAACATATGTGTAAATTTTGAAGTGATTACACAACACTTCTCCACACACATCTTCAAAAAGTCCATTTTGAACAGTTTTTAACCTGCCGCTAGAGGGCGCTCTTGTGTATTGTGACGTCATCGGTATTTTTTTTTAAATGCACACTCTTGCCAGACACTAACATCGTTGAAAGTATTTTCATAACTTTTAGCACTTTTGAATTACGAGGCACTTCCGGTTTCGACCGGAAGTAGAGGTCATGTGAGGTCACGCACACTGAATAAAATGAAGACCTAATTTATCCCTATACAATCCCGCAAACAGAAACCTACGGTCTCTTGTGGCTGATTTGTTACAGATTTTCAAATATTTAAAATAGAAACCTTTAAGATGACGTCACGTGACAGGTGATGACGTCATTATTACGTCATTGTAATATGCAGTGTATTGCACTAATGTCTTTCATCACTGAAAGTTTCATTGCAATTGCTCTTTAGGAACTAGGCAAAAGGCCGCATAGACCGAACGTGCGTTATCTTAATGGCTTTTATTACTGAAACAGACAAATAAAAAAATTAAAAAAATAAAAAAAAATAATAAAAAAACCTTTAACGAAAACAAGAGCTGTTTCGCAGCGCTGCGCTACGAAACAGCTAATTACAAACATTTTATCAGTAATAAAAGACAATGATTATACATAGCTCTTAGCCTTATGGCGGTGTGTGACACACTGTTTTATCAAACCTGGGGTTGAACAAAATAAATTAAAACAATTATTTGTTATTATCTCCAATTCAAGATTAAAATCAACCTAGTAGTTACCATTGGTTATGCTGCATGTGGAATGCTTTCGTGTAGCATGCATGTACATGTATTTAAGCAGTGCTGTCAGGGGTCTGTTCACTGTGAGGTGCATTATTACTTTCCAATAACCTGCATCAACAAGAGAAAAAATATGCATCAACAAACAAACAGTTTTGATCCAATACACATTCTACATTACAACGTAACTCAGTATTCACATAAGTACCCACCACCAAGCGAGATCATTGTGCCTTAAACAACAGCTCTAGTGCTCTTAAAGTCTACTGTTGTCATCATGGTAGAGTCTCTATTGTTAGAGTTGGACAACTTCTCTGCGCTATCTGTCTTCTCTCAGTATGCTGTACCTTTGAGACTGATGCTGTCAATGAAGGTGGTAAAGGCATAGTTGCGATGATCGTAACCCTCCATCCTCTAACCCTCCATCCTCCCGTCAGGAGGATGGAGGGTTACGATTATCACAACTAGTAAAGGCAGACTTTGGTGGAAGTAAATTTACATGTTAAGGTAAATAAACCCCTGCTGAGAAAAGACAGCAGACTAGAGCCATTGTTCCTATAAACCGAAAGGGGCGATAATTGCACCCACAAACTAACAGGTTTAGAAGCGTAAGTAATGCTTTGTTATCAAATACATCGATGCAAAAGGGCTTTGAAAAAGTGGCAGGAGCCCTCATCGCTGTCAAGATAATAATAATAATAATAATAACAAAAAACTTGTAAAGTGCTGGTATCTAGAAGACTATTCACTGCACTATAGGACCAAGGGAAAAATGTTGGCAACAGGTGAGAAATATAAAGAAAATAACACCGGACCCAGCACTGATCCCTGAGGAAGGCCAAAACGTAATATAGTGTTGGATGAGCAGGACCTGTTGATTTTTACAGTTTGGGAACGGTCTTCCAGATATGATGTAAACCATTTCAAAGCAGTTCCAGTGATACCGAAATTGTTATGAAGGCGTTGAAGGAGGATGTTATGGTCGATCGAGTGTTGAACGCAGCGGAAAGGTCAAGCAACACTAAAATAGCAGAGAGTTTCTTGTCAATGGCTCTTAAGACATCGTTTTGAACACAGAGGAGTGTAGATTCAGTGCTGTGGTGTTTACGATATGCTGACTGTGTCGGCTCCAGCAGGTTGTTTGATGTTAGGTAGTTATTAAGTTGACCAGCTATCACTTTCTCCACAATTTTTGAGATAAATGGCAAATTCGACACTGGTCTGTAGTTATTGAGTGCTCATGTTCTTGTCTAGCTTTAGGTTCTTTATAATGGGGGTGACGTGAGCCTTTTTGAGTTGCTGAGGCAGGGTTACTGTTGCTATGGATGAGTTGACAATATTTGTAATTACAGGTAGGACCGAGGACAGACATGTTTTCAACAAGGAGGTGGGTATTGGATCGAGGTCACAAGATTTCGAAGGTGAGGGACAGATGAGCTTGCCAACAGTTTCTCCTGATTCAGGTTCGAATCGTTGGAGTCTTGATGTAGTATGAGTTTCAAACTGAAACAGGTGAGATTTGACTATCAAGCGATGACCTGATGCCCGAAACTTTGGTTTCAAAGATAGAGATGGGCCAAGTTAAGGCTACTGCAAAGACGCAACAAAAATTGCTTGTCCTTGCTCAAAAAGTAGGAAAACTGTCAGACAATATCAGTGCAAGTGACAATTCTGGTGCACAAAATGAGGAATAAACAAAAATTTCAAATTTTAAAGAGTGGGTGTTGACATGCCCTTAGTTAAGAATAAATATCAGACAATAATTAAAATATTAATTATGTATTAATTTTAATTTTCAATCACAAAAAAAACAAAAAACAGCAAGCACATCTGCTGTTTTTGTTTTGGGTTTCTTTTGGGGGCGGGTGATTATTATTTAATTTTTAAAAATGAAAAAATTAAATGAAAAAAACCTCACACAAACACAAAAGGTTAAAATACCTCGCATAAACACATAATTTATTTATTTGTACAATTACATATATTTGATTTCTCACAGCCATAGGCATACTGTTTATAAACTTCATCGCTGTATGTTTATTCATCCCTCCAAACTGAGGGTTACACTAATTTTTCCAAAATGTGAGAAAATGAAGGCACTTGGCATCTTTTAGGCCTCTGTAATTTTTTTCCCAGAGTCACGTGATTTGATCACCGTGAATTGTACTTTGTAGTGTTTGTTGAAACTTATGAAGCGGCCACAAAAAAATATTTATGGCCCAGACAGTATGACATATTTTTGTACCTTGTAGTTGTATTGTACTTGTTACTACAAAAACAATTTGTATTTACAACACATGATGTAGGCCGTTTCTACAATTTGTAGAAACGGCCTAAATACATTTGTTTTTTGTAGTTACAACATGGAGGAAGAAAGTCCATGGTTACAAGTACAACTGAACGGTGGACACTGGTGGAGCCTTACCTGTCTCAAAGTTTTGGTCAATGGAGAGAGAGGAGACTCGATGTTTGGCAAGCGAAGTAGAAAATGTAACTTCGTATCTCTATCTGGGGGTTGTTTACATCGCGCCCAGTGTGACGTAAATTTAAAAGATGTGCCGCGATTTCAGGTACGAACAATGTTATAATTAAAGCCTAATTCATGGAGCAATGCTGTAATCGAGGACAATTTTCCAAAATTTCCTATGCAAATTCATTCAGATCAACCATAGACAAGGACAGACCTATATGGAGTATGGATCAACCCAATGACCCACATAACGTGCCGCCATTTCTAAAAGTTAACTTAAAAGTTTACAACTGGACCACACATGCGCTGATGTACGGAATAATAATGTTCTGAATCTAGGCCCAATTTCATAGAGCTGCTAAGCACAAAAATTTGCTTAGCATGAAATTTCTTCCTTGATAAAAACAGGATTACCAACCAAATTTCCACGTGATTTTCAGGATAAGAAAACAACAGCTGACTACCTGTAACAAGCAATATGCAAATCTTGTTTTTATCAAGGAAGAAATTTCATGCTAAGCAAATGTTTGTACTTAGCAGCTCTATGAATTGGGCCTAGTATTAGGCAGTAGCTATAGCACGCCAAAGCGGAATAGACGCAACCCCTCACGTGACTTCACCATTATACAAAGTACAGTACACTACAGCATTTTTAAGGTAGAGTAAGACGTTTGGTAATCACTCCTAAAATTAATGGCAATAAAAACTTACTTTGTTAGAAGTACAGCAGCTTTTGATAGTATAAAGCATTTTGAGAATCATTTCACTTCGAAGTAATGTGGCTATGGAAAAAGATATCAGTTTTTATCCCCCAAAATTAGATTTTTGAGTTCTAAGATTGTGTATTCCAGCATGAGTCCAGTGGATTATTCTTCCTGCGGAGAAATAACTATATTGGAAATAACCCCTCCAGACTTTCGGCGATCCCTCAAAAACGCTACAACCTTTTGATTTTTTTTTCACAGGTTAGTTTTATTGTCTAAATCTACATTGACATAGGATTAAAACAATCAAACATTTCCAAAAACCAAAGTTATACATTTCCTTTACAAACATTAAGCACATAATAAAAATTACCGTTCAACATTAAAACAAATATTATGGCACCATTTAAAAAATCAAACATCAACATTATTAACCACTCAAAATTTTCAAAAAACAAGCGTCTATTCTTATTAAAAAATTATACGGCAACATCCCTCAACTTTTTTTGTTCACTAACTGTATAACATGTGTTTATTTTGTTACATAACACATGTCTATAAATATTTGTCAAGATTCATATAGTAAAAAAGCATATGTCAACGCTGTCATGACAAATATATTTCAAATTTGTAATAAAAACTACTTGCAAACTCCTTGAAAAAAGTCATAGTGAGGGGCCGTACATACCGTACTTTTGTCTTGGTTCCTTGGACCATGGTGTTATGAATAAACCATATAGAGGGCAATGTGACTTCTCTATGTTTATTCATGTACGCAAAAACACCATGGTCTTGGAACCAAGACTACCAGTGTTCTTCTAAGATGATAATTGATATGCTTCTCCTGCTGCAATCTTTTTAACTTTAATGTTATTCCTATGACTACGGGTGTGAGCACTTTTGAACGTAGAAGTGATATGAATCGCAAATGAAATTCTGTAGTACGTATTACTATTATTATTTTTGTTGTATTTTGTGTACTCCATAAACACGTTTTGGTTTTGGTGCGCATGCGTGAATGGGCACTCGCCTCCAGAGAGCTAGAGAGCGCCATGTTGCATACTATTTTATGCATGCGCTGCATGCACAGCCACGCTGCATGCTCGTTCGGTCTTTCGTCAATTGATCTCAACACAGGTAAGAGGGAAATTGGGAAGGCCAAAGAACTTTCAACCTTTTTTCATCATTTTATGCGTAAATAAGCAGCTTTTTCTTACATGTTACAATCGTTCCTTATACATTTTTGGTCTCGCTGTGCAACATTGTTTACTTATTTAATAAATGAAACTTTAACTGTTTAATTGCGTACCCGCAGTGACCGTTGTCCGTAGTGCTGATGGTAGATAGAGCGTGCCGTCATCAATTCGCATTGCAGCAGTTGTGTGTACGGCGGGTTGATCCCAAGAATGTGCAACTGCATGTCAAACATCCAATAAATAAACAAATAAATCCCTTGAAAAGCAGTGGCCAGATTCGAAAAAAATTTCCAAAACGTCTACTCTAAAAAAACACAAATTTTTTAACTAATTTTTTAAAATTAAAACTTTGTTTTAAATCTGTAAATTATATTGGGATTATTGTTAAGTAACTAATGTATGATTGAATGAAGTATTTACTATATTAATAAATTAAGTGTCGTTATCCGAGAAGTTTCGGGGGAGGATGTCTACCAATAGTAATTATTAATAATAATGGGATTTGGTCATACAATCAGACGTAATGAAAAATAATAGACTCAGTCAGTCGGAGGTTCCAATTTCTATGTATAATACTTAATTCGTCAATCATCAATGTACACAGCGCCTCTCTTGATTTTACAGATTAACTCTGTATGGTCATCTCGATAAATTACTGTAATTCAATCACACCACTAACGCTAATGCTGGTTTGCATGTACACTCCAGTTTATTATGCACCTGTCAATTCAACTATTGTAAGATGGAATTTGTGACCCCCGGGAATGGTGTGTCATTTACATTAAGTCAGTCATCTTTCAGTGTACAAATGACCCTCGTTGAGTCGTAAATTTGACGTACCATCGTTACACATTTGACACACTGGTGGCCAATTTAGTGACTCGCCATTTCTTTAAAAGGACGCACATCGTCGGAATAATGACCCAGTAATCAGTATCAAGCTATTGAATGCCCTAGCCCCACTTGTGTGGCCAAGGGACAGGAAACCTGAATCCTTGGCCACACATCGTCACCCATATTTTCGTCAGCCCACCGATTAAAAAATAGAGGCGCATTCCCTACGGGCGGGTCGGCGGTTTAAACCACCTCAATGTGTTCACCTACCTCTTAGGTGTTTTGGGTGAGTACATAAATAACAATTTCAAAAGATATTTCAATTCAAAATTTTCAACTTCATCCGAATTAGATTTTCGCGACATGTACTGAGCGTGGCCATTTTGGATTGATTCTAATCGTGCCAATCAATTCATGACGTCACCGGCCGGCCGGGTTGTGGGCGGAGCCAAGTTGCGCACATTACAATGGTTGCTTTATGTATCCGCTCCGCCCACAGCCCGGCCGGCCGGTGACGTCATGAATTGATTGGCACAATTGGAATCAATCCAAAATGGCCGCGCTCAGTACATGTCGCGAAAATCTAATTCGGATGAAGTTGAACATTTTGAATTGAAATATCTTTTGAAATTGTTATTTATGTACTCACCCAAAACACCCAGGTCAAGCTAAGAGGTAGGTGAACTAAGCCTGTGATGGTTACACGGTTACACGGTTAACCGACCGATTATTCAGTTACACGTTTACGTTTTTTCGGTTCGGGTAACCGTAAAACCAGTTCCAAAAATGGTGCTTTGTTGAAATTAGTAAATCCGTAAATGTTTTAGTCTGCAAGTCGCAATCTTCTATTCTCCTGTCAGTTCTTATTTGGGTTTTTTCGTCGAACGTGAGCGTAAACAGGTCAGATCTTCGAGGTGCGCCGCGAATAATAGTCGTCGTCTTCATGTTTTGTCTACAAAAATAACCACAGAGGGGACCCTGGTAAGTGGCAGACAATAGAGGTAAGATAAGTCTTAGAAAAATCTTGGACAGGTTTGACCCATTGAGAGTGCGCGCGTTCAATAGCAGGTTCACTATCAAAAGAAACTAGCTGACACTGAACTTTCTTTGAGTAGATAAATGACAGCGTCCAACTCTCTTAGCTAGATAAAGGCGGCTTCCACAAAGGAAGCGGATTTAGAAATATTATACATAACATAACAGGGTGAAACGGTGGGAGAGTGCACGCTGGCTGCTTCTTGACCTATCACCGCTGGCTGCTTCTGGACCTATCACTGCTCATGTACTGTATCCACTCTTATCAATCAGCACTGTCGAGTAATCAGGTTTGGTGTCGGTCACCTGTCAGGTCACGTGTTGCGTCATGTCAGCTTTCTTGTTGCGGTTGCGCCGAGCCTGTGCTGTATGCCAGTGCGGCGGCTTAAAAATGCACTTTATTGATAAAGAAACACCGACACTTGAATGACAAAGATTGTTTATTTCACTGGATACAATTTGGATTACAAGTAAGTTTCCATTATGTGATTCATCCCCGACGAAAATCCGTTCGATGGCAGTGAACATCGTGCTCGGTCGTCTGAACCAATTTTTTTGAACTCCATTTTTTTTCTGAAACGGTCGGTTACACGTGTAACCGACCGTTTCGGAAACGGTTACACGGTTACAAAAAAAAACCGTTGACGCACAAGCTTAAGGTGAACACATTGAGGTGGTTTAAACCGCCGACCCGCTCTTAGGGAATGCGCCTCTATTTTTTAATCGGTGGGCTGACGAAAATATGGGTGACGATGTGTGGCCAAGGATTCAGGTTTCCTGTCCCTTGGCCACACAAGTGGGGCTATTGAATGCCCATGCGCATAAAAAGCAGAGCGATCAAATCAACCTCGTTGGAGTTCACTAAAAGACCCCTGGAATGTCAATTCGCATTTTTCCCCAACTCACTTAACCTGGTTATGTTAAACAAGGAGGAAAGGGCCAGACTAGATATTCGTTTATAATACGGCCATGTATAAAAGTTGCACAACGAGGGTGGGGGACGAGGACTCTTTGAGCTTGCTTTTCTGGGGTTCAGGCCGTATCCGAATTGGCGACATAAAATTATGAGACAAGGATGCTTATTTGATCTTAATCTTTTAGAGACCTTTTTGTAAATCCGCGCCAAATTAATGTGCAACCACCAACAAAATTAATGTGTGACACAGCTTACAGAGGACGCTGATGCCTCAATGACCATAGGCTGCAATGAAAAGGCTTACCGTCTGGAAATTGCAGCGTCTGGCATTTATCATCATTGGGCCAAAACAAGCGTTTACATAAATTTGGTGATTAAAGGCGGCACAATTTCTTAATTTTTTTTCAAGTAATCGGAAGCTGATATCAAGTTTTCTCTGGTTTTGAATTGTTTTTACTTATACTTATTTTCAATTAATATTACATTCTCAAGAACATTTGTAATTTTTATGGTCATAAACTACATTAAACTAAAATAATTTATGAAAAAAATTGCGCACGAGTAAAACTCCATATTTTTGGCCCACAATGGTCCTGGAATACATGCAAGACTTGCACAGTCTATCGGGGCTCACACTAGACCCAGTAAATGGGCGCTGTACTCTGTTTTTTTGTTTGTTTGACATTTCGGTCATACTAGCGGCCCAGAAGAGTTCTCATTCTAATAACGCAAAGATATGCAAAGATTCAACATAAGGCATTTAATTGTACTCAAGACCGCAATCGGTAAGTTGTATGACCAGAAACGGTTCAGGTTAAAAACCACAGCAGGCATACAAATTGGATTGCATTGGTTGTAGGGCTAAGGATGCGAAGTGGATTGGCACTATTTTGGGGGCGTGTCAATAAGCACTTTCACAGTTAAAATGTGCCACCTTGTTTAAGGGGTATATTTGTTTATTTCAAACACTCCTAGCTGTACTGATGTCTTTTGTCTGAGGAATATTTAAATAATCTCGATAATTTCCACACTGTTTAATTTTTTCATTCAAACACAGTATTGTGTTTCATCGTTGCTTGCCCTAGATGAGATTATTTGTGGTTTGATTTTATTACAACATTTCTATGTAACAATTTTTGTTCTTCTTTTTTTTCTTTAAAGGTCTGTCTTTAAACCAAGAGGCAATCCCTGAGACACATCAAGATGCCCAGGGAAGACAGATCAACATGGAAGGCAAACTACTTCCTCAAGCTTGTGGTATGTTATTTCATCTTTTTATTTTTATTATTATTATTATTATTTTATTTGCCTTAACAGTACATAACAAAATACAAGACAATATACCCCGAGATGGGCGAGGGACAGCAAAAGCAAATACACACTATGATCCATAGATCTGTTGCCCCACATCTGTGTGTATGTGTATGGGTGTGGGCTCATTTTCGGTACCTTAAATATTGTAGTTGCAATAGTCATGTAACCAGAGGGCTATGAGGCACAATGTTGCACTATGCCTGCGTAGTTACAATTTCAACTGTTTTTGTTGGCCTAGCGTCTAGATTGCCTGATACTCGCCACTCAAACAAACTAAAATGCCAATGAAAGTTACTGAAATGTACTCTGTTTGGGTAGGAGTCACTAAAAACAACTGAAAACATTGTAACTTTCCAGTCAGGGGCTACTGGGTTACAATTATCGCAACTACCAATATTGCTAATCAGAGCTCAACAATTTACATTTTGCCTGCCACAGTTCAAAACATGAAAGTACGGAAGTGTTTATGTTTTTTATGGCGTGCCTTTAAAAATACAGAATTTATTACTTTTCAGCAACTATTTGATGAATATCCCAAGTGTTTCATTGTTGGAGTGGACAATGTGGGCTCCAAGCAGATGCAGCAGATCCGCAGCTCACTGCGTGGAACTGGAGGTAACTAGATGTTATTATTGTAACTTGTTAACATACCAGATTCTCACGTTGACAAGAAACAAATCCATGTCTCATACAATGAATAAAGTTTGAAGCTTATCTGAATTATTGTACTCTGCATACTGCCTCAAGTTGGGACATATATTCAAATGGTTTTATTAGCACTTTGTAAAATATATTTTAAAAGTATTTTTTAAGGTTTTTTGTTTTCAATGTGCCCATATATCTGGCAAGGAAAATCTTGTTTTTTTTAATATTGGCTGCTGCAAGCAATAGGTGTAGAAACCTTTAAAGCAGTGGAAAGATTAACACTCTCATTGGTTCTCATCAAGTTAATAATGCAGCTTTTGAAATTGTTTTTAAACAAATGACGTTAAAGTTGGTAATCTTTGAATTAGAATGGCATGATTAACATCTAATGTGTTGATATGACTCTTTTTCTTGTTACAAGTGGTACTGATGGGTAAGAATACCATGATGCGTAAAGCTATCCGTGGACATCTAGACTCCAACCCAGACCTGGAAAAGTAAGCTCTGCCTCATCTCAATTATCTTATTAGGGATGCCAGTTACCAGTGATTGCCAGAATTCCCCCTTTTCAATTGTCCCTCTCTTCCTCTTGCATCAGGCCTGACAAACATGTTTACAGAGTGCTGGGTATTTCTGGTTTATCAAGGCATTCATATATTTGTTTAATGCAATCTTGAATTGGCTTGGGTATTTCATTGACAGATGGCTTAAAATGCTCATACTCCTTGACATTGTTGCAAAAGTGCCTGCTTACATTTGTTAGGTTTTGTAAGTACCTGTAGTGCATGCAAAGTAGGGAGATGACAAAGACTAGACTATTGGAAACAGTGTGATGTGTGTGTTGTGGGGGTGCCTACCTATTGAAACTGTGGACCTTAACAGGGCTCGAATTTGACACTGGACTGCCGGCTCGAGGCCAGTGATTTCAGCCTCGGGCCAGTAAACTCATGACCTGACAAGTCCGGCGTGATATCTTTAGCAGAAAGAAATGATGTTCAAATGTTGACTTTGAGTCTTGTATTTATACAATTCCGTTGAGTATCAAAATATACTAACCCATAAGACAAATGAGATACATTTGTAAATCTTCTCTTAGTGCTTGCTCAAATAAAAACACTTGACATGTTAAACTGTGTATAAAGCTCTTTCTCATGAAGATTGTTGTCTTGTAAAATAAATTCTGGTCAGGTCAACATTTTGAGCTACAAGCCCTGCGGTCTTGTGGAATTTTACCCCAAATTCTAGCCCTACTTAACAAAAAAGATTCAGGTGTTTTGACAGCAAATATGTTCAAGACAGTAGTCTAATTAATGGGAGAACATTGAGAAGTTGGTGATTGACAAATTGTGTGTGTCTATTTGTTTACACGGTGGTGCATTGTTTAGGCCTACATGTGAATTGCAACGTGGCCTCATTGATGGCCACAACACCATGCTCACAAAGGTGTTGAGTCTCATTGGACAGTGGCTTTTTGATTGGTTCCTTTTCTGATGTAATTAAGTCAGATCCAATAAAAGCCTGGGATACAATTGTGAGTTGAAACCTATGATCCTGAATAAAGAAAACAGTCGTGTATGAAATACACTTACCAGATTGTAGTCTTAGTATCAAACAGAGACAGATTATGTTGGAACTCCTTGTACGAAATGGTTGTTTATGCATTTTGGAACCATGGACCTGCTGTCAATAAATGTATAAACAATCGTGAAAGTTTTGTTTAAACTGATTACAAATGTGTTTAAATCACAGGCTAAATCATATAAACACAAATCTGCAAACTTTTCAAAAAGATATAAAATCAAAACTGCTGATTCGCCAATTTGAGAACAATGCAATGATTTGTCTAAACTCTGTAACAACAGGAGACTTTGGAACACTAGGTGGCAGCAGAATCATCAGGAACATATCCATAGTTGATGTAGTTTGAGCTTGCTCAAGTCTGCTATTACCAAGTGTACCACAAGTCTCCCATTATTCAAGTTTGTCCAAAAAGCAAACTTTTTGAGCTTTTCAGTATTTTTATCCAGTCAAGGTTAGTTATTTTGTCAACAAGTGTTCTGTAGAAAATAATTAAATCAAACAAAATAAATCTGTGTTGGGTAAATAATCAACTTCTAAATAGTCAGATTTGGTACATTATCATGTTACATTATCAATTTGTTATTCATATCAAACTATTGTAGATTGCTGCCCCATATCAAAGGGAACGTTGGCTTTGTGTTCACCAAGGCAGATTTGACGGATGTCCGCCAGACTATCGTTGACAACAAGGTAAAGATTTAAACGATTTTGTTATGTTTATGTAGAAGTGATGAGTGATGATTGGTAGGTAAGGATATTTGTAAGGTAATGACTGATTGGAGTATTGATTAAGTGATAAGCATAAGTAAAGCAAGTAAAGCTTGAGTGTACCATCAACCCTGAAAGAGTTCCCTGAGCTTATATAGTTTGTTTTTGAATGGAACAGGTTGCTGCGCCTGCTAAGGCTGGTGCTATTGCTCCTGTTGATGTGTTCATCGATGCACACAACACGGGACTTGGTCCAGAGAAAACGTCTTTCTTCCAGGCTTTGTCCATCCAGACCAAGATCTCCAGAGGAACCATTGAAATCCTGGTAAGAGCAGTTTATCTCCCATTATGTGCCCGCAAGACATGGACGAGCTTCATTACTGCTTGTTAATGTGGGGCATGTACATGCTTTTGTCACAGAGACAATTTATGGTTGTTATTTTTTATGAGTGGAATGGCCAGAATCACATTGCAAAAAACATTTGACTGACTTGTTTATGTAGGCAAAAAGTTTATTGTCATGATGTGGAAGTTGAAAGCCATAATAATAATAATAACTAGAGATTGAGAGTTTGTGTACAAACTCACGGTGTTCGGAATTAAGTGACTGCGTAATTGAAAATAAGGTCAATATTGTTTGCATGTACCTTTTGTTGATCTTTATGCAAGATCAAAGCATGAAGGTTTGTCATATGAAACTTCAACTTCCGGTTTTGAAAGGAACTAAAGGTCAACTAGGGTCACACTTTGTACAAGATGTCTAGAATTGCCCAAAAGTTTTGAATTTGTGTAATGATTATTAATGTACCACGTTTCATTAATAAGATACACATTTTTGTATGTGCAAACTTATACTTCCGGTTTGGACCAGAAGTGAAGGTCAAATGGGGTCGCACATTGTACAAATTTGTAGAGTCGTGTAAGGGTTTTAAAATCACGTAATTATATTAACATACACATATAAGTAAATGAGATACAAATTTTTATTTACAAAATTTCAACTTCCGGTTTCAACCGGAAGTAAAGGTCAAATGGGTCACACTGTGTGTAAGAAGTGTTTAATACCTCAAGAGCTTGTATATGGTGCAGATATCATGTATGTAGCATATATGGTTCTTGAGATATGATTATTTTAATATAAAACTTCAAGTTATTGTGGTGACGTCATCGATGACGCCATCATTCCGAAATTTTTATTTTGTCCGGTACACACTGGTTTAGATATATAGCAAGTTTCAATTCCGTACAAGCTTTAACTTTGGAGATAGCAAAATAAAATTCGACCTCGTTTACGATCTTCGTTGTGACGTAGCTATGATGTCATATATCATATTTTTAGAATGCTCGTGAGCTAATCAAAATATTATCCATTGAAATTTTTTCATATTTTGCTTCACTTAGGCTCCAGAGCCCCAAATAACATAATTTGTACCTTTAACTTCCGGTTTCGACCGGAAGTAAAGGTTAAATGAGGTCACGATTTGCATACAATTTGTACAACTTTACAAGACCAATCATATGCATCAAAGATATTGTTTGTAGCATCAATTGTTCTCAAGATATGAATTTTTCAAATTATTTGACGTTTATTTAACATAATGACGTCGTCATTCCAAAAAAGTTGCAGTTTCATCTACTCACTAAGATCTTTGTACATGGTAAGTTTCAAGTTTCAATTCATTTTCATTATTGAGTTAATCGACCGACAATTTTCAAAGGAAGAAGACGACGAAAAAAAGAAGAAAAAAGAAACAGAACAATAACAATAGTTGTTCGGCTGCTGGCCGAACACCTAATAATAAGAGCACTTATAACACATCGGTATCAGTCAAGTCTTGACGCTCATGGCGTGGAACTTAGCACATACAAAAATATATTGATAGAGCTACATTCTAAAACAGCAAATATGTAACAACTATCGATACAAAAAACAATATCTGAAACTAAGCCAAACTACCAGCATGAGAGAAGTATTTTTAATGGCAATAAATGTATTCTGGAAGATATTGGTTTTGAGTGCAAGTTTGAAATCACGATAGGCAAATAGTCTACCTATTCTGAGTGGGAGCTGATTCCAAAGGTAAGGGCCAGCATGGGAAAAGGATCTATCCTCTGAAAGAAGACATCTAGTGGGCTTATATTCAACAATTAGGCTCCTATTGTAGTAAGGGGCAGAACCGGGCAAAAAATAATACGGTCACATACTGGGAGCCAGTGGAGAGTTTTCAGTATGGGAGTGATGTGATTTCTTCGGGATGAAAAGGTAGCAATATGAGCAGCAGTATTTTGAAGTTTCTGGAGACGGGCGAGTTGTGTGTTAGGTAGCTAATATAGCAAAGAATTACACAAATCTAAGCGAGAGGAAATAAGAACATCTCTGTAGCTGAACAAGTTAAATGTTTACAAATAAAGCTAAAGCATCAGTCTTGAAAATATAGCCTGTGACTACTGAGACCATGACTACTACATTGTGCTGAAATGTCCGGCTACGATAAATGAGCACGCCGGATAGCTGAGATTGGACACCAGGTACGCGGCTGGTGCGATCACAATGGGTTTCCGTCGACTCAACATCAAGTTTCACTTACACACCCTGTTCTTCTTTTTTGTTACACACCCTGTTTCACTGATCCTGCCTAAAAGCTTGCTCAAAGGAGTATCCAGTCGGATTTAATTTCCTTGATTTGTTTCTCTTAAATGATTGTATAGTACACAAATGACAAATCAAACTTTGGCTGTCTGTAGTAATTTGATGCTGTAATTGAATATAGTGTATAGTAAAGTTTTTCTATGAACATGTGGTTTTTTTTAATGTTCATTAATTCAGTCAAAGGTTCACTTGATCAAAAAAGAGGAAAAAGTTGGAGCCTCTGAAGCAACTCTGCTCAACATGTTGAAGGTTTCTCCATTCTCCTATGGTTTGAAGATCTTACAAGGTATTTTAAACCTGACTTAATAATCCAACACTTTGCAGATAATGTCTCACCAAGTAAACAAAACTTTGGTATTTATCTGATAATGTACATTGGCTTTTATTTCATTTTAAACATTTATTTTTGTTATCACACTTCTCGCTTTGTCATTAATTGTTTTATTTTGGAAATGTGTATGTTGCTTTTACTTTTTTGTTGTATAGTTAGTGTTTATAGAATGCTTTTATCAAAATAATAATTGATAGGTCAGTGAGTTTGATTTTAAAATTGTGAGGTTGCATAAGCTAATCAATAAAACGTATTACTCATTGATATGAATCAACAAATACTATTATGACTTATATACAACAAGTTGCTGTTCATAGTTTCAAATTTGTTAAACAAAACTTTCATCAACTTCAAACATCCTTTCACTTCCTTTCTTTTTGCATCAAAAATCAAAAGTTTCAGTTTTGCTTTGTGTTTAGCACTTAGCAATCAAAATACAGTTCAGTCACAATCTCCTGGTTTGAGGAGAATTAGCTGCATGCACCACTATGTGTTGGTATGTAGTGTTGATATCTACCTGAAGGCGCTTATAAGTGATGCTTGAAGTTAGAGTTAACTTGTTAGAATTAATGACAGTAAATTATTTAATGGTTGCGTTGTATGGTTACTTACTAACTTGAATGCTTTGTTGGCAGTGTGCGAGGGAGGCACTGTGTTCCATCCCAGTATCTTGGATATTACTAATGAAGACATCCTGATCAAGTTTTCTGAGGTAAGTGTCATACTTCTCATGCACACAACGTTTCAACTTGCAGACAGCAATACGATGACCGTATGATTGGTAGTGAAAAACTAAAAAGCAATTTGTCATATCGATAGTGTTGAGAAATATTGCCTTGTATGAGAACTTGTACACAATGCACTTTATTGAGGATAGTGTTCTCAAAAGCTCCTTGGAATCAAAAAGTTGAAATGTGATCAATTCAGCTAACCTCCTAACATTTGGATGCTAATCTCAGAATGTTTGTCAGCAGTGAAGGTAGAGGAACTAGCTGATGTTATTGTGTTTTGACATATGTAGGGAGTACGTCGGGTAGCCAGTGTGTGTCTACAGATTGGTTATCCAACCCAAGCTAGCGTACCACACTCTATCATCAATGGCTTTAAGAGACTTCTTGCTATTGCTTGTGCGACTGACATTGAGTTCAAGGAAGCTGAGCAGGTTTGTGCTTTATTTTGTCTTTTTATTCCCTCCCCCAAGACTTGTGTATAATGTTGTAAAGAAACATATTTACTTTACTAAAGCTTTATACCTTTCATTGTGAATGCAAAAAGGATTGCATTTTCCTTGCTGTCCAAGGTTTGTTAACAATTGGTTAGCGCATGTCACTAAAAAAGTAACAAAGTATTCCAAATGGATAAAATTCATAATGGATTACCATCTTCACAATCCATTTTTTCATGTTGGTTTTTGTATTGTTGTTTTTCTCATACAAAGTAGCAACTAGACATAAGTTGAGTGGATGAATCTCTGATGGTGATGACAATGAATGATTTGAGTCTGTTACCAGATGGTATTAGTGCCAGCAATGGCAGAACCCACTAATATCGGTACCAGATCAAGAGTAATATCTGCAGTTACTTGCTGTCTGAATCAGTGCATGCAGTCCACCACTAGCTTATGGGGTTTTCAACAATGCTGTAATTTGAGGAAAATTAGCTGCATCTGCAGCTTATGATTTTTTTTAGGCTTCCAACGAGCTTAGCCCCCCCCCCCCCCCCCCCCAGACAAAAAGTTCTGTGTCCGGCTAACTTTACATCTTAAACTTTGTATTCGGCTTGAAAAGAAAAACATTGGGGAAAACATTAATTAAAAATTTATTTTACCAAATAGTTGTACCATGGACAAAATCTGCAAATTTGTCTGACTTCAATGTATTTACCAACCAACACTATAAGTAAAAGAGAGGGAAAAAACAACCAAAACAATTACAGATTTTATTTCAAGTTTTTGCTTGGCAAATTGTAAATATTGACACTACTTCTGCTAACTGCAGGAGTGCTAGTGTGATTGGGTGGTCAACTTAGTGTCTTGGTCCATACTCATTAACGTAGCAAGTGCGTTTTACATAACAGGCACCACACTATGAATCACTAGTTGAATCTCGCCAAAATGTGCAAATTTGGCTGTGTACAGCACATAATGCCAGTAATAGCACAAACGTGTAAACCATGAGAGAAAACCGTATGAAAAACACTGGTGTAAGGAAAGACTATTGAGCTTCTACTACACACATTGACATCATTTTGGAAAGTTTATGGCAACTCAAATTATAATATTTGAAGATGGTTTTACAGTCTCCATATGGTCAAAATTCGGGTTAAGTTTTAATGCACTAATCAGAACGCAGGAATTCCATGTGCTTCTAGGCGGCTTTTATCGTAATGGACGAGGTACCATGACTAGTCCACAAAAATATATTAAATACTCTCTCCTGTAATGAAAAGTATTGGTCAGTTAAAGATTGTATTGACCCAATAATCTTGGCTGCGTTATCTCGGGAGTCCTTGTCCCTGTGCATCCTCTCAATTGTGCACTGCAAACAAGCTGTGGTATATGGTGCAGCTTATATTCAAAATATGGTGGTAGTAAATATGTAATATTGTTTCTTGTAGATCAAGGCGTTTTTGGCAGATCCGTCAGCATTTGCTTCTCTAGCACCAGCTGCATCTACCTCGGAAGCAACGGAGGAAAAGCAAGAGAAGGCACCTGAACCTGAAGAGGAGGAGTCTGATGATGATATGGGATTTGGGCTCTTTGATTAGTCACTCATAGTTACATCAAGCATGGTATCAATAGGATCATCATCAAATATCAAAACAATAATCTTTAAGGAGTTAGCTGACACAGTCCAGTTTTATGTGTCACTCCAAACCCAGTTTTCATGGTTTCATGCTTTGGTTTGACATGTAAACCAAAGTCATGCTATAAAAAGGATACTTGGCTGAAGAACAAAGTGAATAGATTGCTATTTGAGGTTAAGAACTAGTGTAAAAAAGTTTTGTTCACGTATCACACACACATAACAGATGACAGTGAGATCATTTTAATGAATCAATATTTTGCTAACATTCATATTACTGAGGAATAATTTTGGGATGGAACTATTGAACCATGTCTCTTACCGATTGTAACCATTCACTCTGTAATAAAACATGCCTGAATGAAGGACATTAACTCAAAGTTTCATACTTTGTTTCATTTAAAAATGTTATATTTTTTGACAGAATGTTTTGGATTTCACTTGACAGAATGTAGAGGATAATTATGTGAGTTCAGTTAAATGCTATTCATTTCTTCCTTGCACTTGTACCCTAATCTCCAGAACAAACTGTTATGATGTATATGAGTGTTGCTTTCTATTAGCATTCCTCATATATTCAAAATTTGAGGTCAAGCAATGGAATTGTGTAAGCGCGATGCACATGTCTCGCCAATGATGGGTCTCCATTGAGCTTGTGACATCACATGCAAAGGGTCTATTTCAAACCAGATCTGGAGGAAATGTGACAAATACCTTTGTTGAGTCTCTTGCCTCGTAATGCTTTCACAAGTAAGAACTGTCTTTGCTGGCCTATAGAGTGAATGCTGTGTATGGTTGTGAAGCAACTACCAACTACCAAACCAAACTACATCATAAAACAAGGGAATATCATATTTTTGTTTGCTAGGTTTAACACTCCCTCAAAGCGACATGCCCTAACTGACTTGCTTGGCAAGATAACGAACTATTGGAGTGGTACCCTGTATCTGGGAACCCGTATGCCAATGCAGATACAGGGTTTCATTTTATTGGTTCCCTTGCCCACTCGCCAAATAACAGTTACAGCAACAGTGGTGTCACTACGCAGTTGGTTGTATGTCAGATTTGGACAGTTAGCATAATGAAGGAGTGTGTCATAGCATGGCTTGTTACCAAGGCCCAATACCTAGGTAGTAGGTTGTGACTTGGTCATCAATGTTCCCATAGCAAGGGTCAAAGCAGGCAGCTTGATATACTGGCGAAAAGGTGTTGCTGTTTCTGATTTGGCCCGGGGCCTTGGTGGTTATCATTGGTGGCCACCTACAGTTTGATCAACACATACACAGTAAGTAAGGATGTTGGGGTATCACCATGGGGCTAAATCTCTCTTGAGTATGTGTGGCTCTGATGGACCCAGTGGACTCAATCCGAACCACACTTGCTCAAAAGAGAGATTCAACCACATGGTGATACTGCAAACATACTTATTATATTTCCACCATGCAAATCTTCAAGTCTTACTTGAATATACACAATATTTGCTGTACAGCAACTTTTGGTATTTATAAAAGTTTTGAACTTCAAAATTCATGAAAGCTCCACAAAACCCGATGTGCACACCTTCATCACATTCCATCTTTGACTTTTGCCATCTGCACTCTTAACACCAGCTCCTGTTATCAAACGGATTAAGTTCAAAATTCTTCTTCATACAAAGCAAGAAATATATGGTACATGTACTTGCCCCCACATATTTCGACAGTCTAATCTCTCAGAAGTTACCAACGTCATCTATCGACCTATGATGAACATTCAATACCAATCATCAACTTTCTCTAGTCCTAAGCACAAATTCCCGCTATGGTCAATGATCGTTCGCAGTGGCTGCACCAGCACTCGGGAACAAGCTCCCACTTTTCATCCTAGACTTGCCCTCCATCCACTCATTCTGAGGCTTTTTCTAAACTGGGGCTTGGGCTCCGTCATCAAGTTTAGAGCAGTGAACACTTTGCACAGCGCTCCCAACATCACATGGAGCGCCACCGTCAACTAGACGCATGTAAAGACATCGCACGCATAACTTGCGGGAAAGAGTACCTAAAGCGTGCAATACTGTATACTTTTGTTACTAGTTACAGCGCCCTCTTATGATGTGAACGGTGAACAGCAACTAAAAAACTGAATCTGGAGAAACAAAAAGCGTTCTTTTAATTGTCAAATTGCTTATGATGTGTTGATTGTTGAATTAAAACAGCGAGGTTATAAAACCTTTAAATTGTTTAGACCGAGGTGTTACAAAACACACCATGGACTGGCATAATTTGGTCTCTAGTACACGCCTATCCCCCCTCGGGCCTGTGAGTGACAAGAAGGAACTATGTCTCTTTTGGTCACTCAAAGTCCCTCGGGGGGGGGGGGGGGAGGAGGGGGGATAGACATGCTCTAGTGACCTCGTTGCCAGTCCATATGTGTATATTGTATCCCTGAGTGAGCTTCTCCATATGGGGAATTACAATAAAGACATTTCTGTAACTGGTTTGTAACCATCAGATCTCAATTATATTAAGGATCACTATGAGACAGAAACAATGCTATCTCTACAACCAACACTCACTACATATTGTATGGTCATTCACTAAACAGTTAAGCATGATTTGAGGCACAGGTAGACAGAGACACAGTGGGTTTTTATTATAAATGGAACGAGGCGAACCACCTCACAGAAAAAAGCAACAAACATAAAAGTAGGAAAGCTACAGATGACTCCCTCAGATTTCTCGTTATAAATTGCCAGGGTCTCAGGGCCAAGAGGAATCGCTTGCTACTTGTATCGACACTCACCGACCACATGTTGTTATTGGAACAGAGTCATGGCTGGACGACAGCGTTTCCAGCAGTGAAGTCTTTCCATGTAGCTTCCATGGCTTTCCATAAGGATAGAGTTACCAAGAAAAAATCAGTCGAGGGTGTGTTAATCGCGTTGCGCAATGATCTGATTGGTTCTCACCAAGTAGACCTCGACACGGAAAATGAGATAATCTGGGTCAAACTTCAACTTGTAGGATGCAAATCTATTCTCATAGGGTCCGTTTACAGAAGGCCCAACAATAAAGACAAGCAATATCTAGAGAAGCTTAGAGAATCCCTCTCCAAAACCAAGGTTGATGGTACCATCGTTTGCCTAGGTGGAGACTTCAACTTGGGTGTCATTTCATGGGAATCCAACTCGATCAAGCAAGGATGTAAAAGTCCTTTCATCTTTAGACAAATTCTGGACATTGCTGATGAATTTTGCCTCCAACAACTTGTAAAGGAACCCATGAGGAAGGACAGGGTTCTTGATCTCTTCTTCACATCTAACAACACCCTTGTGGATCAAGTGACAGTGACGCCAGGCATCAGCGGCCACGACGGAATTCCGCTAATTGATATGTCTACCAAACCAAAACTCAACAAACAAAAGCCAAGAAAAATATTCCTCTACAACAAGGCAAATAAAAACAAACTCAACAGTGACCTGAAAGACATGAGTGACAGAATTACATCTGAGGATAACTCATCGAAATCGGTCAAGGAATTATGGCTCCAATTAAAAAAATGGCATTACAGATGCAATGGAGAAGAATATCCCATTAAAGATGAGCACCAACAAGAATCATACGCCTTGGATTACTCACTCCGTCAAGCATAGGTTGAGACAAATACAGCGTGCCTACAACAAAGCTAAAACATCCGGCAATCCTAATGACTGGGATAAATTCAGGAGCTTCAGAAAACTAGCACAGCAGGAAACAAGAGCATTCTAGTGGAAGTATGTGAGATCCACCTGCCTTTCCTCAGCTAAACAGTTCTGGAGCTTCATCAAGAGGATGAAGACTGATTTTTCAGGTATACCAGCCTTGAGGTCAAATGGTCAACTCTTCTCAGAGAATAACAAGAAAGCTGCAATTCTGAACCATCAATTTCAATCGGTCTTCACTGATGAATATCCTTTGAACATCCCAACTGGACACAAGTTTCCTTCAATGCCTTAAACTACTTAAACTACTTAAACTACTCAGGGATTTGAATGAAAATAAATCATCAGGACCAGATGGGGATCTCTTCCAAAATATTGAAACTGGCTGCAGAGGAATTGACTCCGGCATTGACCGTGATTTTCAACACATCTTTGCGCACAGGAATTGTTCCGGCAGACTGGCTTACAGCCAACATCTCCCCCTCTTCAAAAAGGGAGACAAGGCTACAGCGAGCAACTACCACCCTGTATCTCTTACTTTAGTGTTCTGTAAGCTGCTAGAGCACATCCTCCATGGTAACATCATGAGGCATCTGGATCAACAGAAGTTCTAAATAACTGATAAACAACATGGATTTCGTGCTCAGCACTCAAGAGAGAGACACAGCTCATCCAGACGATTCACGACGTGGGGAAGTCATTGGACACCAGAAGCCAAACTGACATGGTGATCATGATTTCTCCAAGGCGTTTGATACCGTACTGCACAAGCGCTTCTTCATAAAATCAACAGCTATGGAATCACCGGTAACACCTTCAATTGGATCTCCAACTTCCTCACTCAAAGAAAACAACGGGATGTTATCAATGGCCAGTGCTCTGAATGGGCTCATGTCAAATCCGGGGTGCCACAAGGGACGGTTGGGCCCTCTACTCTTTTTACTTTACATCAACGACTTGCCAGGTAACATCAACTGCACCGTGTGACTGTTTGTGGATGATTGTGTCATGTATACTAACCATCAAAGACCAGTCAGACTCTTCAAAGCTCCAGCTGGACCTTGACACTCTCTCCAAGTGGCAGGTCATGTGGCAGATGAGATTTAATGCTTCCAAATGCTTTGTCCTCCACCTCTAACATGCCAGATCAACCAAACAGGTCAATTACACTCTAGGTGGCACAATACTACAAGAGACAACATCACATTCATACTTAGGTGTTGAGATAACCAATGACCTTAAATGGGGGAACCATATCCAATCCATCTCTGCCAAGGCAAACAGAGCCCTGGGTTTTATTAGACGCAACCTACACTGCTACCCTCAGGATCTCAAGTCCATCGCTTACCAGACCCTGGTTCGTCCGCTTCTGGGGTACTCATCAATCATTTGGGATCCCTACACACAGGAGCAAAAAGACAAACTTGAGAAAATACAGAGAGAGCAGCCTGCTTCGTCTGCAGAGACTACAACCGTACAAGCAGTGTTACATATATGCTAAAATCTCTCCAGTGGGACACCTTGGAAAGCAGACGGAAAGTGGCACAACTCTCAATGCTCCACAAAATCCAACATGGTCAGGCTGCTGTCCCGTCAGGAAAGTTCTTACAGCCGGTCACACGTCAATCCAGACACAATCACAGCAAGGCCTACCAACTGTTCTCCGCAAACAAAGACTGCTTCAAATACTTGTATTTCCCCCCAACAGTTAAAGACTGGAACACATTACACCAGACATCATATCCATCATTTAAAGGAGCCGTTGTAACTCACCTAAGAAGCAACTAAAAACTACACCACACGTGTGTGGCTCTCGTTTGGCTCTAGTAAGAGCGTCGAGTATATTGATCCATATCCCAGATCCCAGACCCAGATTGAGGGGATGTCTGGATGGACATATTGCCATACTTCAGTGTACATAATGTACATGTATATGATATCAAAATCATCAAGAGTTCCCCTCTGAAATCCTGCCTTCTTGACCCCCCCTCCCTACATTCATGGCCAGCTTGGATGCACTCAAAAATATGTCACTCGGCACTGGTCGTTCCCCAGAGCTGGTTATGGCCAGTAAAAAAAACAAAGCCTTGACTGTAGTGACATGAAAACTATTGCCCTTTTCCCAACCTGTCCTTTGTTACAAAATATCACTTGGCAAAATATCAGTAGCGTGAGAGCTAGCCTTTACATCTGACGTCACACTTCGAGGCTCATAAATAACGCCAGGCGGGATCCTGCCAGATGTACCTTTGACCTCGCATCCCAGTCTCACGTGAACACACAAACAAGACAATGCCCGTCTTTATCCGGGAGGATAAAGACGGGACCAGTCTACGTGAGAGCCAGCAATCTGCTTACAGAGATTTCAGTGTTGAAACGGCTCTTCTTAAACAACAACATATAGTGTGAGCAGTAGAAAGCAAAAAGGCTATTCTGGTAGTCTTAATTTACCTCTCGCAGCCTTTAAAACAATGGACCATAAACTACTTCTCTGTGGATTGAATAACTCTGCTCTTAGCTGGCTCAAGTCTTACCTCATTGATTGCCTTCAGGTAGTACTGATACAAGAGGAGTCTTCAATTCCAGCCAAGGTCTGCATGGAGTACCTCAGGTTTCTGTCCTTTTACCCTGTACACTTTACCCCTTGGGTGATTTAGTGTGCCAGCATGGCTTACAGTTTCTGAAGTCAATCAGGCAGTTGGCAAGTGACTCGTGCATCTTGGAGTTTTCACCTGTGATTGTGGGGTTAACCCACTACATGGTATATGTAGAACATAATTGAGTGCCATTTGTTTCCCGGACTCACCTTGCCATTTATGGGGATAAGGCCTTTTACAACATTGCCCCCCTGCCTATGAAAATCTTTACATAAATGTCTTAGATAAACACATTTCAGTCCCCAAAATCTCTTAATACACATCTTTTCAGGTTGGCCTGTGACCACATGTGAGAATTTTTTGAGTGACCTCGATTGGTGCCTTTGACTGTTTTACAGATAAAGTGCGCCTTGCAAATGCTGCAATGCCGATATTATTATTAATGGCCATTATCCACCATTAGATAAGTGAACCAAGTATCACCATAAAGCTAATACAAAAAAGCAAATGCAAAGTCAATGAGTATGAGAACTCGTCTCTTCACAGAACGATCGTGATGTACACATCCAGATCGTCCCAAAGGACATTAGCCTAAATGCCATTATTCTTAGGAAGATATCTAGGTTTTATATAGAAATCCTAGAAGTGATTATAAAATTATTAGCCAAGTATGGGGTTTTTACCAATGAGAAACTGCCATGGGGTAGAGGCGTGTACAACAGGTTGTTCTACCAAGTAAAGCCCGGTTCATACTTCCTGCGAATGCGAATGCAAAGCGAATATGACGTGAATTTGACGTCACAACTCTGTTTTCGCTGCCAATATTCGCAAGAGTTGAGCACAGCTCAATAATCGTTGCGAATTTGTGACGTCAACATTCGCTTCGCATTCGCATTCGCAGGAAGTATGAACCGGGCTTAAGGAGTGGTTGGAAGCAAAGAAAACACTCAAGTCTCCAGATCAATCTAAGTGAAACAAGTTGCAATTTAACAGAACACAAATAAACATATGCGCCGATACTCAAGTGCATTTAGTTATGAAAGTACCTTTGCTTGTCCTCATTGTTTCCATGATGACCAAATATTAAATACGAGTTGTAGGGTTCCCAAAGGAACAGACAGACGAAGATGTTCTCTACAGGAAAATACATAGTTTTAGTAGTTACAGTTAAGAGAGAAGTAGTTCAAGGTGACTCCATCCATGACTCAAGGAGGGTTGGATGAAGTTGTCTTTTTAATTCCCTCTCCTTTCTCCTCTGTTGTTTAGGGGCTGCCTGAGCTAAACGATAGCTGTCAGTGCCCCTTTGCAGCAGTTTTCTCCATATCGATCAGACCCCTGCCTGGTCCTACAATTTCTTGCATTTAACAAACTTAGCCCTAATCCCCCAAAACTGTTTTAAGTCAGCACTTCAGCCTGACACTATTCATGAACCCAATTTGTGGGTGTTTAGATACCAAGAATTTGAATGACCCAGGACTGCTTGGTTAGAAATCAAGATTCGGGATGAAGTCTTTTCTGTAGCTCCTGTAATGTTTATTTACAATCACAACAAACCCATTGATATGCAAAGTATGGATTCAGTGATATACATGAGTATATGACTGAATCCATAGTTTGCATGATTCAGATAGTGCCAAAATGGTGAACATCATTCCCCGTTGATAAAGGGTTTGTTATTATATTTCCTACTGCCATTTCATTGATCCAAGGGGGGAAAACATAGAGGAAAGTGTTTTGTGACTTACAGTTATGAAAAAAAAAAAAAAAAAAAAAAGCATGGGAGCACCCTCCCAGACATTATTTTGATGACTGGAGAAACACATGCAAAGTTGAATGCACCAACTTAATAGAAAAAGAAAAGGTACAACGTTAACTATTATTTCTGAGCTAATTTGAAGTTCGTTTTGGATGACAGTTTTGGGGTATTGAACCAAATCTGATTGAGGCACAGAGCCATTGCTGCTGAAAGACAAAAATCTCAAACATTGACTGCAACAACGCAAAGATTATTTCGGTTTAACAGATGCAGTTCTTTTCATCGGTGAGTTCAATCTTGCTCAAAATTGTCATTAAGTTATTAATTTCACAACAAACCAATAAATAAAATTGATATGTGGCAACTTCTAAAGCAAAACATTTGCCGGTAAGACATGACCTCACTACATACTTGCTGCTGCAAACTGTCACCATGTCAACAAATCTACTGTGTATTTGTAATATTGACAAAATAATTGTTTACAAAATGATTCCCCCTTTTTACAGTGCTTGAGCAAATCAAATGGAGTAATAGATCAATTCTATTACAAATAAAAAGTGGTGAATAGTTCATGTATGAGAAATAGAACTACTTAATAGTTACAAAAGTTAACTTCAAATATTTAGAATAAACACTGTTATTAGAGATTGATGGCTACTTTTTATTCCATCTTTTAGCTCAGCTTTCATGTGAATAACAGCAAGTTCATTTCAGAACTACACACTATCTGTGATACACTGTTATAGGACCTTTTGTGTGATAATTAGCATATATGTACTATTAAAAGACTTCCCAGTTTTGAAGCTTAACAATAGTGTCTTACTTGTCCTTAACCCTACTGTAACTTCATATTGTGCAATGATACGGTCATGTTGCTTTATCCATATTAATTACAGTTACAGGTACTGCTTTATAACAAACTCTGATATTCCTCTAATTGAATTCATTATGGACAACTCCAAGCAGAACACTTAATTACTCAGTCCACTTCCTGGACTTCCACATGGCCTAAACCACATTATATCTTACGTCTCAGACTTCTTGTAATAATTAAAAACTGTTAACTGCATGACTTTTTAAAAATTGACTTATTTCTGGGGAATTTTACCAGATAGATAAGGGAGGAGCTGTAACAAATTCAAACAATTCAAAATCAATAAAGCTTGTATCGATGGCCAACAATTAATCCCACTACATGTATATGTACCGTACACATAGATCCTTGTCATTTGATTGGTGGAACAAACATCACGTGTCATACTTTATTTTGCCATGTATTTACTGCTGCACTGCCCGAGGCTCCAAAATTGACCATAGGAGTTCTATATTGATAAACCTGCCCGCCCGTTTGTCCCAACAAAATTGACCATAGGAGTTCTATATTGATAAACCTGCCCGCCCGTTTGTCCCAACAAAACAAGGATGTGTCACAGTGCAGTGTTTACATGGAGTGGTCCACATTATTTAGAAGGGGTTTTTCCAAATTATCACAGTGTGGGGTGGATGAGTTTCCAAAACAATTCAAATGACATTGATCTATGAGTGTGCAAATATTGAATGCATTTCTTTCACGTATTGTCCCAGAATATAATCACTCAGTGCAATCTGAAATCTCAGTGAAATCTGAAATCTTCGCCATTTGAAATAGAATATTCCAGATTTCACCTTGTGATTGTATCCTGCCTTAATGCACTGCATGCAACCAATACTTGTATAATATAGGACACTTGTTATGTGAAGTGTCCATGGAACACAGAAATATGATGCATGGCTTTTGTAACTGTTACAACTGACGTTAAATTCCTAGAATCTTTTGCAAAAAGTATGTTACATTATTTGAAACCCTGTGAATCTGGGCGTCCATTCTAAGCCGATGCTAATGTTGCTGTTAGTTTAAGTAGTGTCCATCAAGGAATCACTGCTACTCAGTGTGGTGTCTTTCTGAATGCTGTCAAACATTGTACACATCTCAGGATTACAACGAATCTGGGATATGAACTCATTCAACAAAGGATTCTTATCTGTAGATGAGATAAATAGAAAAACATTGCAGAAACTCAAATCAAAAAATGAATCAAAAAGACAAATTGAATAAGTTTTGCTGAAATACGTGTATCTGTTTTTGAATACGACACCACATTAAAGGATAATTGGAGGAGTGAATTCATTCCCATACTCCAGTAGGTTTTGTGAGGGTTTCTGTACTTGTTTATCATGTGCTATCAAAACAAAAGAAAATGGGCCTTTAGGTTTGTATCTATTTATTCGGTGGTAGATGGGACATGGGAGGGTCTTCCTATACTTTTCTAAATTTTTTCTGGTACCAGTGTAAATGCTATAATGAGTAAGCTCTCAGATTGAAACTGAACAATTTGTTGTTGATAATTATTAGTCATGTACTTGATAGAGCTGTGGCTTATAAAAGACTAGACTACTCACCACTATCAGGGATATTAAGGAGAGAGGCTACAGCCCTCATAGCTGAGCGTTTCAACTCATCTTGCTTCTCAAACTCCTGCTTGACAGAGTTAGCCTTTACCTTGGTTGTACATGTGTTCCTCAAAGGTTCAATTAGTCTGTCAAGTCCTATGCATCATCAAGAATACCATAGTCAATATACCACCCAAGTAGATCCTGGTCATCTGATTGGGCCATTAACCCCTGCATTCTGCTTCCATCCCATTTGTTCTATTGCACGCTAGATCACTTCATGTGTTACACACAGCAGTACAAAATGCCCTCTTTTGACAAGACACAATCAAGGAAAATCAAGCAGATCATGCCAGAATACCATTTTGTACCATTTTCATTATTCTTATAGTTTTATACTCCGATTAAATGGGGAAAAAATGCCCATACAATGGTCTGAAAGTTGTATGAATCGTACAATTGTTTGAAGATGTAGAATGGATTGATGAACACCAATGAGGTGATCCTATTCTTTTGATTTGGGATCAACACTAGGCTTCAATCCATAAGACACCACTTACTGACTCAGTGAATGTATCACTAGCAATCCAGCACCACCATTGATTGTCTATCAAACCATACAACTCAAGATTCTCAGGCTGCTCACTGGCCTTCAGGTAAGCATTTGCTGAGGACTTTATTATTCTCACCACAAAAAGATTATAAATAGTGTCTTGCTCATAATGGAGCTGCAAATAAATCTTGGATAGTATGTGCTTATCACATCTTAGCAAGGGTTGACTGTATGCCTCAGTAATCGCTACAATTAACAAATGTTAACTTACGTTGTAGTACTGCTGGTGGGCACAATGTAGCTAGTCTGACTAGCATCAAGTAGGTCAGCATCTGAAAGTGAGCATCAGTTGAGATTGATTGACAATTCATTGAGCACAGCAAAATAAAAAAAACAGACATCCCTTTGGTCTTACCAATGCAGTGCTATGAGCCATAGTGTTAGGAGCCATCAGTGGCTTACTAATATTGAATTGTTTAACTAACCTTGACATCATAATGATCCTTCAGTCCATCTTCTAGATGATTGAGAAACTCAAAGATGTCTAATCTGTCCAGGCAAGAGTCTAGTAATGTGTACATACACTCAAAGGCAGCCTGTAATAAGTCAATATCAACTATATCAAAATCATTCCATCACATTAGTTTACTTTGCAGCAAAATACATAAGTCCCTTTCACATGAGAGCAATTTAGCAAGGGTCCTTTGCTAAATTGTAGCATGGTTGAAAGGACAACAATTTTTGAAATGTCAAAGGTCCCTTGTAAAATCTTGTCAAACATTGCTACGTTTTGTCCAATGTCCAGACTTACGACAAAGTCTTCTGCTCACGGAAGTTTTTACCAAGGACGTGCGTGAAATCATCGTGTGAACGGAACCTTTCACATAGCAACGTGGTTCAAACCTACTGTATCCATGCAGCGTTGGGTTACTAGAGATGTGTGCACTCTCATGGAGCACAATGGTGGTTAGTTTTTTAACTTTATCCATGTGAAAGCTAAAAAATCAGTCATGCATGATGACAACAAATAAACAATCCACGCTTTTAATTTTTGTAGCAAGGGACCCTGGCTATATTTCTGTCGTGTGAAGAGGGCTTAATTCATTACTGGGGAATAATACATCATTGGTTTATAAAAGAGCAAATTTATTCAAATCTTGGCATAATTGTCATCAAACTTGATGTCATCAAAGCAGAATGTCACAAAACAGAATGGCTTGCAGGGGCATGTTTACTTAACACAACTTTTCTTGGTAATAATAGTTTACATGTAATAAAACTATACAACAGATCTGTGAACATTTCTCTCAATTTTGAGTTCACATTTTATCACAGATTTTGTGCCTAATTACATAAATATTTGTTGTTGTTGTTTTTCTTGCATGCTGCTATTGAAATAAGCATTTGTTCTTGTCTTTGACAGTATTGCAGACAGGAGTACTTCTCTGAAGGACTAGTAATGATCTTAACAATGTCCTTTGAGAGCTTTCAGCTTTGTTCACTGCTACCAATCCTGAACTTGGTATTTCAAAATGTGTACAACTGTGTTGATATCAAACAAAATCGAGTTATACTTGGTGTACATGGGTAATGGTTAAAAGCATCTGCAAAAATACATTCTTTCAGGTTTTGTTTTACCTGAGGATAAAAAAGTAACAATAAATAAGTGACTATAAAAGGATAAAAAAATGACAAATTTTACCTTTCTGATGTCCAATCCGTCATCAACTGTGTGTTTAAATGGACCCATCTCAACCTCTCGAATCAACTCTTTCTGCAACAAAATAATACTCATTGGGTCATTCTGTGCCAAATCAAAACAACACCTTCAAGGGTCAATCTCCAGATTTCCTTTAAATTTGCTACAACAGTTTCAACCAATTGTTGGGCGTACTCCAAAACCAAGACTTGATTGGTTTAGGTCATGTGGTTTTAGAGTTTTGTTCTTAACTCTGTACCTCCAGACAAAGATGTTTTTGAGATTACAAACTCTTAATATAACAAATAATCTACTGTGTACATAAAATGTAAAATGTGAAATTTCAAAAATAAATTATGCAAAATGAACAGCCTGATGATTACCAAACCTGAAATTGTTCTCATAAGTTTAACATTTTACTTTAAGTAGCAGCAAACTGCTTCCTTTCTACACTTTCTTGCAAAGAAAGCAAAGATGTGAGCGAGTCAATGATCAGACCAACAAAGCACAAGTCATTGATTGTTTACACTAAACTCAAACACATTAACACAACAAACAGAGACTTACCCTGACTTTAGTCTCAGTATATAGATTGGGCAATATCTGATCCAACAAATCTCTGATGAGAGAGGGTTTATTGTGAGCAGCAGAGTTAAATGTAACTAGAGACACACGACGAACATTCAAATCTGGATCCTCCATTGTTTTCAAGAAATCTTGGATGCAACTTTTCAGGAGAGGATCAATGGGCTGACACTATAAGAAAAAAGCATGAGATAAGTTACCCTGGATTTCATTAAATTGTGCAATGCTTTCATATTTTATATGTGTATGATGCCATGTGCCTCGAATGTCATGTGCCAATGTGGTACTTAAACTGTCACAGATGCGTTACTGTACAAGTTGTATCCAACATGACCTACCTGGTCTGATATGGTGAACTTCACAGCAGTGACTACTGTGCTTCTTGTATATGCTGAATCAGATGATAGGCACTCCTGCATTTAAACAAGTTGAATATTATATATAAGTTTTGTCAAAATATAAGCCATTAAAATCTGTAAATGTCAACTAGAAAACATTTTTATGTGGGTGTCATGAGTTTCATTGACAAATTAAATTATTAATGTAACAGGAGAAGGTTGTTTAATCCTGAAGGAGGCTGGTTAAGTGTACTGAGGTTGTACACAAAGCATTCATTCCGAGACAGATCTGTTTGAACACTGTTTTTTTTTACCATGCTCACCATCCAAATAGTACTGAAGTACTTTTTAAAATTTATTTATCACATGATCTCACTGATTTTGTACTATGATAAGTTTTAAAAACAGGTTACTGACTATTTATTGTTTTGCTCTTAAAACAGAGTTCTGGTAGGTAATTGAGGTTATATAATGGGCCTTTGAACACATTTGGTAGAAGCAATTCAGTAAGGACAGGGTCAACAACAAAATATGTAATTAATTGAAAAGTTACAATCTGATGTTTTTCTTTATTCCACCTAAATAAATAAAGTGATTAGGTGGCCAAAGTAACCCACTGCCTTTATTCCATTTTAAACCGTGTATAAAGAACTGTGACCATTGCACAAATGAACTGATTTGATTCAATTAAGCATTGTGAAGTATCTTGACTTACCTTGAGTTTAGGGAGTAATGCTTGTGGATCAATGAGTGTAAGTTTCCCAAGGCACTCAGCAACTACATTCCTAGTTCCTTCTTCAGAGCATTCACAATGGTTAAACAACATGGTCCTAAACAATAAACACAACAATCAGTAAGTAAGGGTCCCTCCATAGTTAGGGAGTCAGTTGCAAAATAACACAACATTCCCTGGCAGCCTAATAATGCCAAAGAGAAAACTACGCACAATGAAGACACAATTTGCCACTCAAGTTTTGAGACTTTCCAAGTTTTATCGACAATTCTCAAAAATGAAATTCTCAAAACTTTCAAAGCACAGTTCCATGGTTGTAGAAAATTTGGATCTTCAAATATTATCTCATTTTTTTAACATGTGGCAATAATCCCAGACATGCTTTAACGACTGAAACATTTTCTGTAGCCTTGATTCTAAGATTGTCTTAATTTTGTCTGTGCACTAAGCCTGTGGCGTAAACGTTTGTTTTTGTAACCGTGTAACCGTTTCCGAAACGGTCGGTTACACGTGTAACCGACCGTTTTGGAAAAAAAATGGAGTTCAAAAAAATTGAAAAAAGAGCACGATGTTCACTGCCATCGAACGGATTTTCGTCGGGGATGAATCACATAATGGAAACTTACTTGTAGGTGAAATTGTATCCAGTGAAATAAACAATCTTTGTCATTCAAGTGTCGGTGTTTATTTATCAATAAAGTGCATTTTTAAGCCGCCGCACTGGCATACTGCACAGGCTTGGCGCAACCGCAACAAGAAAGCTGACATGACGCAACACGTGATCTGACAGGTGACCGACACCAAACCTGATTACTCGACAGTGCTGATTGGATAAAAGTGGTTACAGTACATGAGCAGTGATAGGTCCAGAAGCAGCCAGCGGTGATAGGTCAAGAAGCAGCCAGCGTGCACTCTCCCACGTTTCACCCCGTATAATATTTCTAAATCCGCTTCCTTTGTGGAAGCCGCCTTTATCTAGCTAAGAGAGTTGGACGCTGTCATTTATCTACTCAAAGAAAGTTCAGTGTCAGCTAGTTTCTTTTGATAGTGAACCCGCTATTGAACGCGCGCACTCTCAATGGGCAAACCTGTCCAAGATTTTCTTAAGACTTATCTTGCCTCTATTGTCTGCCACTTACCAGGGTCCCCTCTGTGGTTATTTTCGTAGACAAAACATGAAGACGAAGACTATTATTTGCGGCGCACCTCGAAGATCTGACATGTTTACACTCACGCTCGACGAAAAAAATAAATAAGAACTGACAGGAGAATAGAAGATCGCAACTTGCGGTCTAAAACATTTACGGATTTACTAATTTCAACAAAGCACCATTTTTAGAACTGGTTTTACGGTTACCCGAACCGAAAAAACGTAAACGTGTAACCGAATAATCGGTTGGTTAACCGTGTAACCGTGTAACCGTCACAGGCTTACTGTGCACACAGAGTCCATCCCAGCATCATCCACAGACATGCAGTTCACTGATTCCACCCATGGAGTCCGTCAGGAAAATTGCCTTGATGCAACTGTTTATTTCTGGGTTTTGCGTTTATGTTAATAACTTAATGAAACGTGTCTTGATTGGCTATTAACATATAAATATGCAGTAGGCAAACCAACAATCACAGAATTTGCTTGAAAAGTAGCTTTGAAACCAACTTGTCTGCAGCTGAAGTTAGACCATCAATTTTTTCATGTTGAAGTGGCAAGAAAAGTTTACCACAGTTGTAATCACAACAAAAAAAGACAAAAACAAATATTGGAAGTAGTAAAACTATTGCTTTTTAGTAAAACTACTGCTCTAGTCTTTACCAGCACTGCTGGCTGCAGGATCTTACAAACAATAATAATCCCATACCACAACCCAAAATACAACCAGCAATGGCCTAATAATACAACTAGCCATGGCCTAATAATACAACTAGCCATGGCCTAATAATACAACTAGCCATGGCCTAATAATACAACTAGCCATGGCCTAATAATACAACTAGCCATGGCCTAATAATACAACTAGCCATGGCCTAATAAAACAACTAGCCATGGCCTAATAATGTGTGACAAAGGTCAAATCTGTGGCACATTGTGTAAATATATAATTTGTCATTCCGCTTTAAGCAATTGCCAGTAAGCAATCTGTGATTGGCCGCTGAGGATTTGTATTATAAATCATTGTGGGACAATTTACATATCCAATAGCCCCCCTTTTACATATCCACTAGCCCCCACCCCTTTTACATATCCACTAGCCCCCACCCCCTTTACATATCCACTAGCCCCCGCCCCCCTTTGGACAGATTTCAATCAAATAGTAATAAAAAACACAAGACAGGGGCAGTACAGTTGCGTTAAGGCTGTCATTTTGACATTCTCTATGCGTAGACTCAGTGCATGTGTATCATCCTTCAGACTGCAAAATAACAGACTCTGTGGGTGGACTATCAAGCAAGGGATGGCAAAGACAGCCCTGCAACTTGCAATCAAGGCTACATTGTATGCAGAGTCTATTCCAGCAAATCATCCATTTCTTCACAGAGGTAGATATCTTGCTTATTCTTACACTAGTGAAGTTTGGCATTTTAATCTTGAATGATATGGATAAAATAAATATTTTAAATTCAGCGATTAAGAACTAGGAAGATTCTGAACAAGGAAAATTTCTGCAGTTATTTTAGTTGAGTCCAACTTACCAAATACTTGCAACAAATGGCTTGAGATGATCGACAGCTGATGGGCTGCTGCTCTGACATGCAATGATCTATGACAGTACATAGTAGAATACATTCAACTTAGGCTTACTATAATTCACTATATGTAGTGTTTCCAATTTCTGATGGAATATTTCATCTACACTTTGCAGATTCCTTAGCCTAGGTCTAATCTAGTACTGTACTTTCCTGCATATATGACACCGCTTATCTGACTTTCAAATTCTGGTGAAAATGAAAACAAGAATTTTTTAAAAGTAGAAACAATGTTTTTTTGTTTTTAATCTTAAAAATCAAAACAGAAGCGATGTTTAACTCATGTTTATGACTAAAGAATTCAAGAATACTTCACAAATTGTCATTCCAACAAAACGACCTGTGTGGTGATGTACAGACAGTGAATGGCGCCTGGGGTGCATTCCATTGGTGATGTACAGACAGTGAATGGCGCCTGGGGTGCATTCCATTGGCAAAAGTTTACAAACAAGCGTTTGCTTACTTATGCCCACATGTTCAAAGTAGAGCTTGAATACGGCATTTGCAATATTTGCAAAATTTGGCAAACAGTGCCAAGGAAGTGTTAGTGTATGTTTGCTAACTTCAGAAAAATTGACAAAGATAGTGATAACTCCATGAAAGTTAGACAAATCTGGGCTAAACCTTACCTTAAACTTATCAGATTGTTTTTAGAAAAGTGCTTAATTCATTACATTGTACTTGAACAAATGTGTTTAACATAAGAACATAAGTAGCATGGAAAATATGTTTGTTTTTATAATTATTGGACAAAACGATGCTCAACGCACAGAATACTCATTTATGGATACTGCAAAATGATTGGTGGGATAGATTAAAGGGAACATGAGCACAGCTTTTGACTACAGCGTGTAAGACAGCAGCATGATGACATCAATGTATCAGGTCTATTGGGTGCCAGACATAGTGCATTCATTGTTAATTATGTCTTCATACTGAAACTATGCAAGGCATGTACATATCAAAATGACATGTTGTCTTCAGAGCTTCAGCAGATACTGTAGCTCCTAGTACAAAGTACTTGGATAGAATAAATACTGCTAGCCATGAGCGCTAACCATGAGCGCTAACCATGAGCAGGGCAAGGAGTCTTACCTCTTTGAGTGAGTGAAGAAGGAGATATTGTCTCTTGGGTTGATTCACAATCTCTTCCAATACAAATGGCAAATACTGAGGCAAGTTACCAACACTTACATTACCTATGTTCAAAACAACCAAATCAATCACATTAAAGAGTCAGTGTGGTTAATCAGTTTTATGATGGTCAGTTTAGCTAACCCAATAAGGTCCTGACAGAGCTTGGGTGGTTCCGGGGGTCCACTCTGTGGAGCCGGTCCCAGGATTGAACCGACTCTATGAGTTGAGGCCTGATGTTGTAAGCATTGACTACAGATGCCACGATGGCTTTAGAGCCGATATCAAATATCGCATAGGGCTGCGTTTATACTGTGAGTGTAATACCACAGTCCCATGCACATCACACAACACATCCAGTACACAGTATATACTGCATGTATACAGCCGATCCAAAGTCTAAGCTAACCAACAGTCATTGCGCTGTGATTGGCTGTTGATGAATATCCATATTCATAAGAAAGCATGAGCCATACAGCAGGCCTGGAGTTACATGGAGGCCACAGAGGCCATGGCCTCCTGGCTCCTGGTCTTGGCCTTGGTGCCCCTTCAAAAGTTTCCCATAGACTTTAAGATTATCCAATGGAAGCGCTATTTTAAAATGAAGATGGCCTTGCCCTCTCAAAGATGAAATTCCAGGCCTGATGCTGTCGCTGGGTTTAGTGTGGCAGTGTATGGTATTTTACTGTATACGTCATGTACACTATACCAAACCACAGACTTGTTTGTGTCCACCAACAAAGGGAGAATCAGGGCTCGGTGCAATCAGCTTGACTTGTTGGGCATTTCCAGTCAAAATAGATCGGCTCAATTGTGTGTGTGGGCTTTGAACCGGGACTGCTTAGGTTTTTTACTGAATTTAATGGAACCAGGTCTGATTCAGAACAGTGTCTTTTTTCAGAAACGGAACCAAGTCTGAAATTTCTGGAACCGCCCAAGCTCAGTCCTGACATAATTGGGTGGGGCAGCACCAAAATGCCAGCGTGCATTTCAAATTGTATTTCAGGTGGCACTTTGTGCTTTACTGGGATGTGTTATGGAATACAATGAGTCTGAAAGCTGGTATATTCTTCTAAGGATTTAGGCATTTTACTGAAAGCCTCTTCAGATTGAATGAGATGAACCATATTATCTTTGTGTACCATAGAGAGAACATGACGTAGCATCTGAAGGAAGTATTGAATGTTAGTCAGTCATACCCAGAGCAAATGAAGCTGCAGTTTTGACCTCTTCACTTGAAGCAGAAAAAGAATCCACAATGACTTTCTGTAGTTCAGGATGTCCACTAAGATCACTGCGTAATCACAATACAACACAAACACACTACAATTACATGTCAGAATACACAGGGGTGAGATCGTAGGAAAAAGAAGAGGTCTGCAACTGTGCAAGGGATGCAAGCTTGTTTGTCATACTTTGTCTACTTGTGAACATGCTTGATTCATACCAGTAAATATCAAATTTAGAAAAACTAGAGCTATTGTTCAGATTGTAGAGAAGCTTTATCAGAGACTGGCGTCATACCAGGGCTTAACTTCAATCATCTTAGAACTATTGTTCAGATTGTAGAGAAGCTTTATCAGAGACTGGCGTCATACCAGGGCTTAACTTCAATCATCTTATTCTGCATTTTTAAAAACACACCTCAAGTATTCTTTCCCATTCATAAATAACTCTGTATTAAAAAAAAATTAAACAAAACAGAATTCAATGGCTTAACTTACCATTGAAACATGTTCTTGTCTAATTAGAACATGTTTGTTACTGTCAGAAGTATTTTGTACGACAAACATCAGCAGAACCTTTGCTGAATCCAACATTTGATATTAAGAGATGAAGCTTTGTGGCAACCAGCCTTTTCTTGGATTAACTATACATACAATGCAATGCAACTTGGCAATGCCATTATTTAAAACTACAGTGATAATTTCCTTATTTACAATATCTAATTATAAATATTAATTATCATGTTTACTTAAAACCCTTTATGAGAAAAACAGTAAGCAAAAAAGCACCCATATAGAAACTTACACATGTCTGCCAATTTCACCCAACGACAAGAGGGCAAATAGCTGCACAGAATCTGAGGACTTGGTATTCTACACAAAAGAGATCCACAATAGACAGAGACAATGTGAATCATTCCACTCCACCTTGCATTCTCATTACGCTTACATCAACACCATATCCTTCTTGCTGTCAATCTTATTGTGCATAGTTCCATGCAAACACTATTACCAATATTGAAGACTTTTCTTATGAAGGCAAATTCCAAAGCAATTTTACTGAATTGTAGAATGTGCACAGGGGTCTTTCCTTTTTGGTTGAGTGGAAGAAAGTCAAATCGTGGAGACATTTGCAGCAACTAATGAACTATGTGCATTTTGGTTGTTACTTGAGGCTGTCATGGTCTGCAATGGTCATTACTTCATGTTCAGGATTGGTATGTACTTCATAATAGTACATATACATAGCCTCAAGATAAATGTTGACATCTCAAATAAAGTCATCGCTGAGAAAATAGTATTTTAGAAGACCTCCAAGTCACCGTTGCTTATTATGATTGCCACAATTGAAATAAGCCAGCATATGAATGAAAAAATCCCTGACAAAACATAACTGGGTTGTTTCCAGCTATAGGGAAAATCTAAATCGATAACATTTTCAATTGGTCGGCTGTGGTTATTGTGTCCCAAATCTGTCACACAAGAACTAAAACTGAATTGTATCCACCCATGGGTACAAGATTTATCATTATCACAATAAGTATAGTTGTTCATATTACAAGCCATAATAAAATGAAACATAATGAAGATGAAAACAGTCTGCCTTACCTTTACATCATTAACAAACTGATTCACAACAGCTGAACCTTCTGCTGCACATGAGATAGTCAATGCTGCTACACACTTTGCTATAGAGTGAAAAGCCTGAAACAAAGAGCAACAATAAACAAACAGTGGTTTGTTTTCAATGTATACCATTGTGTATACATTTGAGCAAAGCTACCAGTATTAGACATACAAGGAGTTAGTGTAAAGCTTCTTGATATCTCAACAACTACAGACTAGTGTAATGTGAGACATGGTTTATATTTCATATGCAATTCACATCAACGTTAGAGTTTTGCTAGTTATATTTTGGACAACAGAAGCAGAACATCAACTGAGAGATTTTCTTAGCACACAATTTTGTTTTGCTTTTATATTTGCTGGGGTTTAGAGATTCCTTTTGGAAAGTATGAATTTCTAATAAGTCTCTGGTGTGAGTTTGCATCTGTCACCGAAACATTTCCACCTGCACTTCAATGTCATTTTGCTAAAGACAGACTCCAGCCCTTCTCTACCTGGTTGATGAATTAAAAGCAAGTTTAAAAAAAGATAATTTTTGTAAAGAGTAAGATCTCATTTCATCATGATGATATACTTTTAATGGAAGACTTAAGCTGTACTGTGGCCTTGTACATCACGATACACATACTCACATTCCCAAACTGCACCATACATTAGATAACTGCACTAGTTACAACCATGCTGGAACTAAGAGAATAATATTGGCTGTAAGCACTGATTAATTTGCACTCAGTAATCAGATGACATACCTGTTTGTGCACTGCATAAGTGGAGGTTTGTGATTCCTTTGGGCTATATATAGGCAGAGACAGCATCTGAAGCAAATCTTGAAATCCCAACCTGGGTGTCTTAGTTGCTACAAGAGCCTGGAAGAACTCTAACATAGCATACAGTGCACCACCTACAGATTCAACACAAAGGCACCCACACTAAGTTACTCACAGTCATCTAGGAATGTGCTATTTTTATTGTTTAACCCTTTCAGTCCTGCACCCGGGATATCCCGGTTTACGTAGCGCGCACTCAGATCCCGCTCCCGGGATATCCCGGGTTGCGCGGTCGCTGCATAATAACTGCTGTCACGCTCGCACCAAATGCACTATGAAAACAAAAATACAGCACCAACTACAAGATCAAATTCGCCCTCTGTTGGTATAATTCTAGAGAGGTATAGCAGACTGGCATCCAGAACTTTATACACCTTCTGTTCCATGGTTGAGTCTGCGCGAAGTCCGAATTGAAAAAAAAATTGGCGTAAAGATTTTCTTTAAAATGTAGCTCGTTTTCCCTCTGTGACTTCCTTTCCTGACTACTGGTGACTTAGCAAATACTATACTATTAACTCAGGTGTGTATATTTAATAACCAATTCAAAAAAATGTATTGTTTTTTTAAAGTACGATGCACGACATAGCCGTGTGGCCCTCTGATTTTTTGCTATTTTTGTTTCCACATTTTCAGATTCTTTGGCCTTAAAAATTTCCATAGTATTGCAGATGTCTTTAGAAATGTCCATGGATTTTCTGGCAGTTGATCAGAACTAAAAACCATTTAATAATGAATGTAAACAAAGTGTCAAGATGGCGGCCGCCATGAGCATATGCGTACGTGGCCAGAGATTATGAACAACAATGCAAAGGAAAACCGTTCTAGCTACGAAATTTATCGACACACCAAGCTACAATGATGTCATAAAACTTTTATTGCATGTAAACTATTATTTTTTGTATTATATCGAAACTTATAAGTGAAAAACAGCAGCCAAAAATCCAAAATGACAAAAATTAAAAAGCATTTATATTTTGTTTACAACTTCTGCTTTTACAGGAAGTTAAAGGTCAATGAGGTCACAGAGGTCAACAAAACCCATTCAGAAATAAAGACAATTACCCGATGAACATTATCCCAAAATATTGTAACAAAATACTTTATGGTAATTTTGTAATGATCTTTTTAATGAAAACACTCAATAAATTTATGTGTTTGAAAAGTATGCGGGATAGGGATTAGCTGTGTACAAAGAATATTGGACTGAAAGGGTAAACAAACAACATAACTATGTATCATAATGGCAATGCAACAATGTCGTAACTCAATATTAATATGTTAATGGCAAGTTTGCCAGTGTCAAAAGGTTGTAACTCAATCTAGATAGTTATGTTGTATTTCAATTGAGATACAACACAATGATATGACACAAGAATGTTTCAGTGGTGTGAACAAAAACATTAACAACTAGGGAATAACAGTGTGTGGAGCCAGTCTTCACTGCGTGGTAATGACCGGGTTGGTGGCTGGCCGCTGTTAATGACCGCTGTTAATGGACCGATGTTAAAACGTTAAAATAGCACGTTTGCCTGTGATTGCCCGTGGATTTTCTTCACAGAGCTGGGGAGAGCACTGAGTATACAGTGCTTAATACACATCGGTGTAAGGGTAAAACCAAATTAAATTCTTTATCCCCGATGCAAATATTAACATCTATTAAATCGTTGCAGTACCCGCTGCTAAGTAATCAAACCCGCCTCTAGCCATCGGGCTAGCTCGGTGGTCTAGTGGTTACACATCTGTTCTAGCAATGCAAAGGTCGTGGGTTCGAATCCCTCCAGAGTGATTGCCTGTGGATTTTTTGTCACAGAGCTCGGGAGAGCACTTAGTATACATTGCTTAATACACATCGGTGTAAAAGAAAAACCAAATCAAAATATGCTTATTTAGGTGCCACTTATTCGCTAGTTCACAGAGCCGATCTTTATATCACATGTTAATACACCCCCACGTGACCAGTCTTCGACCAATCAGAGTGCGTAAACTCTCAGAGGTATTTATTAATACTGAGTATTTTTTATATTTGCTGATATTTGTTAATTCATATGATGCTGATGGCCAATGTTTATTATTAACCAAGTCACCAGGCCTTCATTCCTGAAACCCATCTCAGCTCCCTGGGGAGTATACAGACTGTGCTACTTAGTATGTAATGTATCAAGCTAAATCAATCACAGCAACCACCTCTGCCCTCACATTTACTTCTGGGTGAAGAATAAGGAAAGTGTCTAGCTTAAAGACCAAGTGTCATTACAGGAATTCAAACCCACACTCAGCCAACTTGAGTGGGATGCACTAAACGCTTATTATTGGAGAAGAGCATACTGTACAGTAACCAATGACCATGGGTTTGAGTCGGTGGTTGTTTACTCTCTTGGGATAGCAGTGTGTTAGGTTTAGGGTTATTTTAATGACTTATTTCTCATTATCTTACCTTGCAACAAAGGAGATTTGATCAAAGTAAGAATAGCAGTCACAATGGGCTCTCTGTTCTTATTGAAGCTTGTAGGATGAACATGACACATAGACGTCAAGAGATGAAGTGTGAGCTGTGAGATGTGTAGATCACTATCACTGATCAATGGAGGTAATTCTGCCATGACTCCATCAATCATTGGCATAGTCAATGAGCTTCCTACAAATCAATGCAAAGACAGTCAGCATCAATACAAATCAATCAAAATCACACATCAATCAAAATCACACATCAATAGAAAACAACAAACTTATCAGTAAGATGAATTACAACATTACAAGTTTGGGTCAACGATTGAGAGAAATTACAAAAGGTCTACTTTTATTGGATATGTTCACATGAGTAGCCAGCTTCACTACTATCTTCGCTGATAAATAATCACAGCGAGGGTTTGCTTGACAAAACGACTAAGCTAAAATGTACCTTGCGTTCACACGGGGCATGGTCTCTGTTAGCATGGTTAGCCAGCACAGAATTTTCTTTACCCCGGATTGTGAGTTGGTTGAAGAAATTTACAAGTTGACTGGAAGAATAGCTTAATAATACACTTGTGAAGTTTAATATTTTTGTCGAACTTCACAGCGGTTTGATCATATAAAGTGATGACCACTTTTTCAATCCAGGATGAGACACAGCTTGTATGTAAGACATTACTGCTCTTTAATCAATAACTTACCATAATTTTTGAGTAAAATATCTAGAGCTGTGAGTGTTGACAGCTTCAGTGCCCTGTGGTTCTTGCGTAGGAAAGAGGCTAAAATGGGCACTCCCTTCAACTGAAAAAACAACAACAATTGAATAATTAACAGCCCTACAGATTCTTATTTAAATAATATTGATACATAATATACTTGGCAGAAGAAAAACAACTTGGTGAACTGAAGTCCAATATCTCATTAGTCAATTTCAAACCGTGTTGTAAAAATCCCATGGCATCCAATGTTAGTGACAAGGTCTCAATATTCATAGTAGGAGTCATCTGTGACATGAAAAGAAACGCCTATTGAGCCTGTACCATGGGTACTTCCACAGTGCAAGATTGATTGTCAATCCTACATTCAGTTCATTAGTTGCCTAGTTTGGCCAATTGAGACATTTTACTGTCAACTGTAACATCATCTTTGACTACAAATGATTTAAGGCTTACTACTCCTTGCACTGTACTGGGTTACTGTTTGGAATCAATCTAGCCATATAGTTTGCCTGTAATATGCTTCTAATAAACAAACTTTCCAAACAAGAGGAACTTTGGTGAATTTCGGAGTCCTCAAAATGTCAACAAATTTAATTAATTCGTTCCGAAAAAGTTTTTTATGTATGAAACTTTGGGGCAAAAACCCCCCCAAACAAACACCCCCCAAAACGGATCTAATAACCACTTAAGTAGTCTCTATCTTTCTGTTGAAATATGAATTTGGTTCATCTGCATTTGGCTGCACATTACAGGAATGTCAAGCCAATGAATCATGTACAGTGATAAGATTCACCATTGGAGAACATCTTGAGGAAAACAAACCTGTGAAAAAACATCATCTTTGATATGAAAGGTTGTAAAGCAATGTGCATCCATGGGATAAAGTAGGAGTAGGCTTGATATACATTCATGCAGCTGAATGGCCCACACCCAGCATTGCTTGGTTGTGATAATGGATAACAATCAAATTGATGTAAGATCTTGCCAAAACATTTTCAAAGCAGTGTATACATTGTACTTAATAGAGGATGATTTGGTGCCCCACCCATGGAAACCAAATTATGTTAAAGGAGAATTCCCAGGCTGAACAAAAGTCCCATTGTGCCCATGCAGGCACGAAGTTTCAGTTATCAACAGGTGGACAAATCATTATTGATGATCACAACAATTCAACAGAACGTAACCGGCGAGAAATACAAGATATTAAATACAGAATTTCTGAATTTGTATGTTCCCTGGTATTTTCATTCAATCTTGATGTTGTGAATCTCATCCAGAATTACAGTGTCATTATACAACTTGCAACTACTGAGTATTTGCATCAAGGACCTCATGTAGACAGACAGGCAAGAATCAATACACATGTAGCTACAAGACAACTCATTGTGCACATACATACCAAGATTGGTGTAATATCAATCTTCAATGGAGATCCAGCAATCATAGTCAATGCTTTCACTGTCGTCAGACGAGTTATTTCATTCTTAAGACGCTCCAAGAAGATGGGAAGACAAGTACTCAGCTCAGACTGAAGATGATCCCCAAGATTACACAGAACTTGTCCCCTAAATCGCATGTATAGAGTAATAGCAATACAAAGTAGGAATCAAAAAACTTGTTTTTGTCTCAAACTTCAATACTTTTCTGTTAACAACATGGAGTAGGCTTTACCATAACACTATTCAAGTTTCGTTTTTGGAAACTGGTTTAAGTTACCTGGGAATCAGGTCAGCTCAATAGTTTTCTTTCCCTGCTTTTCTTCACCTCTGTGGACCCTGGTTCAAATTCCGCCATAGACCAGGGCCTTGCATTTAGTTTGGCTTTTAACCCTTTGGCACACACACTGCCTGTAACCACCCTGCATGATACTCCTCAAACTACCCAAAACTGCCCTCAAAGTTTGACAAGTTGTATTTTGAATTCTACATATGCGATTAAAACGCAGCAATGTCCATAGATAGAGCACGGTCTCAAGATGATGATAGTCTAAAAGTGGCACATGGTCCCCATAAGAAAAATGTATGTTGTCCATTCCCAATGGTTCCAAGCACCTGCAACACAGGGGGTAGTTTTGTGTGTGTGTGTGTGTGTGTGCCCTTACACATGCCAACTTATGGGGTACTTTTAACAATGGAACAATGGACCCCACAAGGCAATTTCAATAGGAACAATAGGGCCCCACAAGGGAATTCTTTAGAAAAGGGAACAATAGAACAACAATGGCAGTATCCCACAAACCGGATCCGTAAGGTTGTGTGTGTGTGTGTGTGTGTGTGGAGTGTACAGAACGTATTTTATACACAATGCATTTGACTTGCAATGTACACACAGTATACGCAACCCTGCTTGTTTCATGATACACTTGCAGGTTTTTACACACCAAATACCATCATTTGAAAGGATTTTACAAAGAGTTTTAGGTAAAGAAGTAATCTGTTGGTAACGAACGTATTCATTTTGGTTTCCAAAGGTATGTTGTGATTATTTTCACTTTTTGTAATAAAATTTTTCTCTTTGAGACGACAGTACAGCTGAGAAAACTTTTGTGCACAACTTTCCACATAGCAAACATTTACTGCAAACACAAACAATGTTTTCTACTTTGTATTGATCTGTCTTATGTGTCTAATCTCAAAGCTTCAATTTGGTAAAAAGCAAGCAAAACAACTGTGCAAATCACTCAAGATAATTTCATCTTCTCACATCTAATCCTGACCATGTCTTCATTATCTCCTACTCATCCTATCATTTGCCTATTATTGGCACTCATGTTGTTGAATGTGTAATCAAACAAGATAAAAGGCCCCAATTTGATTGGTTTGGAACATCACAAGTACTTACATGCATGAGATAGCACGTTCCTTAACTTCCTGATCAATGTCTGCAGCCTTCAGTCTCATTAATGTACAGGTATAGAGATCCAATACATAAGGACTGTAGTCAAAACCACTCTCAGTGTCTATGAAACAAATAGCAATATACCCACAATCACCAAACAATATCCATTCATTTATCACATCTACAATTAATTCAAATTTACATAGACCACATGACCTGTGACATCATATATTTATAGAAGAGCCAGAGCCTGGACTTCCTGCAGAAACAATTTGTACACAGTTCAAAGGAGGAACATATAAAATCTTACAATTCATGGAGATTGCACTGTCTGATTTTATCAACTTTTGGTGTGAAGAAAGTGGGTACATCTTAAAACTTGTTCAGCTGTTATTTTTTAAAACTCTTGAATTTATGTGAAATTATGACATAAAATGTCAAACTTCCCATATGACCAGTGTAGTATCTTGCCTGCCAGGAAAGCCCTGGAATGTACAAGGTCACTCTTTTTTATAAACCAAGGTTACACGGTCCATACAATGGTGGTCAGCTTGCTGTACACGTTATATTTGCTGGCCAGATATGAAACCAATCTGTATTGAATGTTGTAGTAACTTTGATGAAAGAAAATTAGCAAACTTACCAAGTGGCTTGATGACTTTGACTATGGTTTGTGTGACTAACAGAGCTTCAGATGTAATTTTATAGAAAGAATCCCCTACTGCTGTTACAACTGGCTGTAAATCAACAACAAATTGTGGCCTGATTATTATTTCATACAATATGAGTGGGATTGTAAGACACCATACTTACAGTAACGCACAACTACAACCCACATCAATAGATTCTACTTGCTGAGAGTTCAACACGGCATTCCCACAATGTGGTCCTGCTTCCTGTACCTACATCTACATCTAGTTTGTAGGAAGGAGGTATGGATGTACTTAAGGTAAGTTGTTTTATTACAGACTCCCACCTGCGCAGTATGCTCTTGTTGTTCCTTATATCGTGAGCCTATTAAATTCATTGACTGTTTTTTTATTAAATTATTTTTTCCCCCATCGATTTTTCTTTTGAATTTATTTATCGTTCATATTTACAAACCTGAAAATGAAAAACTACCTGCGTTAATAAAAGGACAGGGTAAAGATCTGATTTTTCAAAAAGCAAAAAAGTCAGAAATCGGATGAAAGTCTGAAGAATATCATGCCTGGTGTGAGTACTACAGCCCTTCCAAGAACCTGCAAGTTCCCTTGACATGAATTCATCCAATCGATGGCTCTTTATGAAAACCACACAACAGTTGAATACAGAGTAGACAAGAAGAGACAGTACATGGATATACTTACAGGCACAATGACACCTATGTGAGGATGGAAGGCTTGTGGACTATGGTTTACCATCAAACAATTCAGGAAAGACAAGGTGTCAATCTTCATATTGGAACTGCTATTCTTGTCTCTATATAATCAAACAATTCAGGAAAGACAAGGTGTCAATCTTCATATTGGAACTGCTATTCTTGTCTCTATATAATCAAACAATTCAGGAAAGACAAGGTGTCAATCTTCATATTGGAACTGCTATTCTTGTCTCTATATAATCAAACAATTCAGGAAAGACAAGGTGTCAATCTTCATATTGGAACTGCTATTCTTGTCTCTATATAATCAAACAATTCAGGAAAGACAAGGTGTCAATCTTCATATTGCAACTGCTATTCTTGTCTCTATATAATCAAACAATTCAGGAAAGACAAGGTATACAATCTTCAGATTGGAACTGCTATTCTATAATGTCTCTAAAGTTCTCTCTGTAAATGAAACTTCAAAGCTTCTCAACAATTTTGTTTAGCTTCTTCTTTTAAAACAGACGAGTGTCGATGTGACATGTTATTGATATAACATTTAATTTCACTCTACATGTGCAACTTGTTGAAATGGGTTTCTTCATGCAATTTGACAAAGGGAAAATCTCATTGACCGTCCACTCTTATTTATTCAAAAGGAAAATATTCAACTTATAACTTTCTCAAAAACAAGGATTGTTAATGAGCCAAAAGACCTTTGAGTAAGTTTGATATTTTATGAAAGTTATTATGTGACACATCAAGAATGACTACCAATAATGGTTCCGTTATAACATGTCTTATTGATTCTCTGGCCTCATTGGCTAGTACAAAAAAGTGTACATTTATAATGTCCCATGTTTGCCATAAATGACACTACTAGCACCAAATTATCTAATTTGGTGGAGCTTATTATATTGTTGTTATAATTATAGGCAAATACATAGGTCAAAATGCACAAACAGTGGACTAGATGTATGTTAAGCTGCATGTATGGTATTTGGCATAGCTGGCACTATGCTCAATTTTAGCAGTATCAGGAGAACAGTGCCTAGTTGTGTAGCTAGTTAATGTGGGCCTAAGCTGAATGTCAATGTGTCATGAGGGTCTGTGAGTGACCGCAAGACAATACTCCCTTGAGAAATAGTGTCCTTTTGTCTCACTCACAGACCTCCTAAGGGAACATAGGTCTGCACTAGTGCCCAGCTTACCAATTCATTGAAGACGTTTTTGTACCTCAATGGTCGTGCCTTGGGCAAATCAATGCCCAAATTACAATGAACTGCAATGAACAGCTGTTATTTAAACTAGTCAGATACATTTTGCACTTGCCCTTTGCATTTACACTGATAAAATCACGATGGTAAGACACTACACAAAGTTTACCCTAAAGAGAACTGAATGCCAGGTATAACTGCTGGGATATGTTCTGCTAATGCTCCTGGTGAGACACTAATCAGCTCAGTCAGTAGAGTAAAGCAGCCTTGACGTGTCTTGATGCTCTTCTCTCTCATCTGCTTGTGTAAAGCACGCACTATGTCTGGTACCTGAAGCCTCAGCATTGATATGGGGCTGCTTGGGAGGTGAAGCAAAAACAAACACAAGATGAACTTTGACGGTATTCCTTACTGCTACATGTACAATAAGAATTGTTTTTGTTTCGTTTACAATTAGTAAACAATATTAGTAAACAATAACCTCAATGTGCTTGCTGTCATAATAAAGCTAATTATGGGCAGTGTACCATCAGGGGTGGACAAGTTAGTCAAATACTGTACAGTATTCTGTAGCAGGACCATGCCAACTGTAAACAATTCTGATTAAATGCGGGTGGCTCTTAATATGAACAAAGGAAAATAACAATAAATTCGTCACTGCTTTCAGGAAGAGCCACATATCTTAAAATGTCAAATTATTGATTATTACAGGAAGGGACCTTATCTCAATAACTCCATTTTGCGTTTTCACGAAGAGCCACAGGCCCCCAGAATGCATTGTAATACATTGCAACAGAACAGCGTAAAATGTTCAGGTTTCTCGAAGAGCCACTTATGTCAGTATGAGCATGATCATGTGACTTGGGCACCCCTTTCCCTATGTAAAAACATGTAATCCAGTTGGGTGTTTAAGAAGGACATCTCACTTTTTCCCAAAGGCCCCATCATGGATGACTAGCTGTATACATGTGAACTTATCCACACTTCTTTGTTCATTGCATTTGCAATACAGTACAGTAGTAGCTTTACTGTAGACCATACACTGAATGCAAAAGTTAATACAGTAGCTGATCACAGCAGGGCATTTTGTTTCCTTTCTCATTTGATGAAGGTGTGTATGTTCAGGTTTTAATTAAAGGGTAGCAGTTTACAGGTATTATACATTATCTTGGCAGCAGTTAGCAATGAATTCCCCAAAACATTCCCCAAAAGAAAGTAAAAACCATGTTACTAGTGCAGTATTTCAACATTGACACTCAATGTTGTTGGATATTATCAGGGATCCATCCCATAAGAATGGGAAAATGTGCAAATTGAAATCAACTAGCAACAAAATTGCTGTAGATTCAAGGTGTATGAATACATTGGATAGAGTGGGTAGATACATCACACATATTGAATGATTCATGTTGAAACCCAATAATGTACAGGCACTTGCTTTTCTCTTACTATTATCATTGTTTTTTCGTTAACTTGACTGCATTTGGATGGTCATAAACTGAATGAATTGCACATGACTACATAGATACCAAGACTGGCTTTAGAAAGATGTAACTCATCATTAGTGAGACTCACCCATCTTCATGCTCCATGGAGTCAGGATCATAACAGCCTGTTACTATAGGCTTAGTCTGTTTAAGCAGTGTAATGAAGGCATGAAAGATATCTGACTTGACATTCTCTTCACGCTCTGCAATCAAATCATACCCAAATTACAATAAACATTGTCCTATCTTTAACATGGCTAGAAAGAAGCACTTGAACCTTTGCAATGAAGGGAATGTGATCTAGTTAACTTTGTGGTAACACCATGTAAATAATCCCACTGTAATGAGTTGTGGTTCTAAAAGCAACCCCTGTACATTCTGATGATCTGATGGAGAAAGCTGTACTCAGATGCTCCATACTCCATAAACATTGTCAACATGCTCTTGATTCAGCAGACATACAACAACACTATGTAAAGACAATCTGAAGACAGCCTTCCCATGTCCACATAATAGAGAGGAAATAGTATAAACATAGCTGATATGTAGGTTTTCATTTCAATCCATTTAAATGTATGAAGTTGTGACTATTCCTTTGATGTACATGTAAATGCGCTGTATGGGACTTGGCACTCAATGACTCCATGATTTACCTTTAAATCTTGCAACAAGAGCCGGTGATACAGAGCGATAGAACTCATTCAACATCTCATGTCGAGAACCTACAATGGCTTCCAGACATTTAGCTGCAGCACGTCGAACCTTCCAGCTCATATCATCATCATCACTGTACTCATCATCAGATTCACTAGAATGTAATCAGATCATCCTCATTACCTTCTTTTCATAACTAGTCCTTATTCATGTGTGTCACTTTGTTATGTCTTCAAGAAAAAAAACTTTGAAATTCTTGTAATGCTTTTAATGCTTGTTTTTGCGTTTTGAACCTAAAATGCCCAGCTTGTTGAGGTTTTTTGAAATTCTGTACAAAAAAAATACAATAAGTATTTTTCACCAAACAAATTGTATTTTGCTGATTTGTGTTGCCTTGGTACATCCCAAAGTCCTCTTGTGATAACATGTATATTATAGGTCGTACATATAAGATTGATGACACTTTTTAAGTACATAAAAACGATGATACATGTATGACAATAGCACTTTTGGAATACATAAAATAGGTCGTACATGAACGACCTTGGCTCTGAAAGAGTTAACAGTCAATTATTTTCAGGCACTTAAGCCAACCTTATACTGGATCTCATCAAAGACCTCACCACACATTGTCTTTAATGTAATACCGTTGACTTTCTATATCACAAAACATGACTGCGCCTTATCTACAGGTGCGCCTTATCTGGTGTCGCTTGAGTTCAAAGTGACGGTCTTTGTGTGAAGAATTCTTTCAATGCCGCAATCTTACTCAATAATGTGGTCAACCAAGGCTAAACTCTCCAGACATTGTGACCGTATAATCAATCCAACAATGCCGCAATGCGTTGATCCCCTTAGTGATCGTGCTTTCGTTCCAACAATGCCGTCATACAAACGTTTTTCTTTGTGGCCGTTTTTTCATTCCGAAAATGCTGCAATCAGAATTACTTAAATGTTTGGAAATCGCATTCACCCAACCTCTACATGTATTGTGTGAACGTTGAGTCTATTGCGTGAACGTTGAGGGTGTTTATTGTACAGGATATCTTCGAAGTCTGCTTTAGACTAAAATAAAACATTTTTGTTACGTCTCCCCCGGTTTGACGGGATTGTTTGCGTATGGTATATATAGGCGACGCTAGTTTTTGTATTAGTCACCGGTAGAGGGCCCAATATCTACTGGCTCAGAGGGACTAGGCAAGTCTACGAATCTGATCCAGCGATGTTCGAGTTGCAATATCTTCAGACAGCGCGTGGACCATCGTTTCTGCTCGCTGATTGGGCCGGACTGCATTAACAAAAGGAAGGCCAGGATCGGAAACCGCAAGCAAGCATGCACAGCGTTGGCTGAATGGATGAAGGTTGTATCAATTTACATTGGTCTTTTCTTCATGGCTATACATGTGACCAGCCCATGTGGTTACGGTTTAATTCATGCTTCGAATAGTGTGATCGCTCGGCAACAAAATGACCCCTTTGTGTCGATGTACCGACACCGGTCGGTGCCTGGTGTTCTTCTGTGTGGGGTCAAACATGCGTCTTATGCGGCGGTGCGCCTTACCTGTTGGCGTTTGAATTTTGGGGGGTGATTTTTGGGACCTGCGCCTTATCCGCCGAGCGCCTTATCCGCAGGAAATGACGGTAATAATAATAAATCTACAAAAACTGATGTATACTTTCCTTTTTTACCATCTACATTACTTATTGATTGAGTCGGACATGTTTGGAGTGAGGCTGGAATATTTATATGTAGGGCATTATTGTGGAGAATCATATGTGGATGGACAGGCTTTATTGACCCCTTGCACCAACCACGCAGCTACTGTCTGCCACACTCACAATCTTGAGACTCAAAATTGCCGCCTTGCCTAAAACACGCACTACACTGAATAATACACATGAACAATGACTCCCAAAATGGTGCAGCCCGGATTATTGGCTTAATAGACAGATATATAAACCTCAACCCACTGACTAAACACCACAAGATACCACTGAGATACTCAATAGACAGATATATAAACCTCAACCCACTGACTAAACACCACAAGATACCACTGAGATACTCAATAGACAGATATATAAACCTCAACCCACTGACTAAACACCACAAGATACCACTGAGATACTCAATAGACAGATATATAAACCTCAACCCACTGACTAAACACCACAAGATACCACTGAGATACTCAATAGACAGATATATAAACCTCAACCCACTGACTAAACACCACAAGATACCACTGAGATACTCAATAGACAGATATATAAACCTCAACCCACTGACTAAACACCACAAGATACCACTGAGATACTCAATAGACAGATATATAAACCTCAACCCACTGACTAAACACCACAAGATACCACTGAGATACTCAATAGACAGATATATAAACCTCAACCCACTGGCTAAACACCACAAGATACCACTGAGTGGGTTGCTATTGAGCGATGCAGGGCATGCTGTACATAGTTGCTGCAGTCATATTGAGCAGGGTTATGATATAGGAGTCAAGTAGTCTTACCCTTCTTCATCTTCCTCAGCATCAGCATCCATAGCATCATCTTCCTCATCACTCTCATAGTTATAGTTAGGATCATAGCAGATATACTGCAGACATAGCTCAATTATCTGATATATAATATACAATATATACTATTATAGTCTGGCTATTCCATTGCTTATCTTTATGAATAGTTGATATGTTGTACAATTATTGGATGCATTTGAGTGCAGTGTCGCAGAATAAAATCACAAAGTGAAATCTGGACTATTCCATATCCCATGGCGAAGCCGAGTGAAATGGAAAACCTAGATTTCACTGAGTGATTATATTCTGCAACAATGAATGAACACAATGCATTCAATGTTTGCTTTATACAATTTACACATAGGTCCTTGTCATTTGAAATTTTGTTCACAATAAACACTCGTTGTAAACAACATGGATGACTCCACGTACATGTAGACACCAACCCCGTCCACCAGGATACGACCTTGCCTCATTTGGACAAATGGGCAGGAAATGACACAACAAAAGCGTCTGAAGCATCCTATAATTATCCGCATGGGACTCTTATCTTCAACTCAAAATAGTAGAGACTTGTGACGCATGTTCCACCAGTCAAATGACAACAATCTGTGTGTGCTGTATAGAATTATATATCATCAACTCAAAATGGTCGTGTTGAGGGTTTAAATAACAACTAGAGCCCGACTCGTACTTAGGAATTGAGAAATCAATATGTCCACATGAAATACTAACCAGGCTGTATAATTATTACAACCGTACTCAGTTCATCAAGGAAAGCATTCAAGTCTTTGATGTGGATTAGCTGACAGCAAGGTAGTACACATAATGTGAGTTACAATGTGATGTGTGACGAGTACAGGTCAAGGGTCAACCTCATTTGTATGAAATAATGAATTGTGAAAACCTGTAATGAAGCTCTTCAGAGCAAGATACCTGGAACCATAAGCCATCTTATGTTTGAATAGAAAATATCCATCACATGCAAAAAGGTGCAAACATCACTGCATAAATAACTGCCAAAACACTGCATTTTTTTCTTCTTCCCACCTTTTTTCTTCTTAACTATAAAATTTGAGATATTTGTATCTTATTTTGTGTTAACACTTAAAGCTTAACTTACTGTTGATACATGTGGAGATACTTCCTTTGGGCACCGTCTAACAAATGATTCAAAAGCCTGAAAATAATAAACATCAATCTTCATATCAATATCATAGCAAAACAAACATCTATACTGCTTTTTACATATACATTGGTTGACTCAGCAGAATCCATAAATTTGGACCTTACGCCAAGAGTGATTGATTGGCGCTCATGCAGAGGAAATACAAGTGCTCCTAAGAAATATAAAACCTAGACAATTTAACTGGAACGAAACCCAGGTATGTCTGAACAGCTAAAACACCAATCCAATGCACATTTAGACATCCCCATCTTTTACCAAATTGATAACCAGTTTGTCATTCATACTACAGGACCAATGAGTGTACATGTAACTGTAGTATTTACACTGTAATGTATGTTGCTTACCTGAATGCAGTATTCTCTTAACTCATCATCATCATCAATTCTACAGAACTTGACTATTAATGGCATGATCTTCTCCAAATGCTCTCCAACTCGATGACCTGCATGCCGACTGGTACAAATTAAGTACAATTAAGAAATTAGAATAAATAAACTTGAATCAATCAGTTAATTTTGAGAGGTGCACACCAGTATCATGATGACCCAATTGTTCATAACGTTACACCTACATGCATTATAGGAAAATAGCAATGGCGGGTATGAGAATCTCTTCAAGTAGGTGGCTCTTAATGATACTACTCTGACTGTAACCTGGGACAATGTATGGAGCTACAATTTATAACCAAACATAACAAATGGTACAAAGAATATGGTACATTTAAATGAAACAATTTTGTTTTAGAAATATACGTGATGTAATTTCCAAAACACTGTTAGCAGACCTTTAATGCATAACACAAATAAAACTAACCTGATAGCACCAATACACTGTATATAGGTCCTTGTTGTAGATGGATTGCTATTTTCCCTCAGCTCTGTCATCAGGAACTCCATAAGGTCTCCAAATAGTTTGTTACTACTGCTCATAACCAGATGCCCTGAGGTTAACAAACAATGCACAAAATAGTCACAGTATAAACCTCAGTCCATCTTCAACCATAAAACTCTTTTCATTTATGATTACCTTCATTCAAATATTCTACAATAGTCAGAAATAATTGAACGTACCAAGTGCTAAGATTGCTCTCTTGCGTACTGCCATCCTTGCACTGTTGAGCTGTGGTAGCAATGCACTTTGTATTGCAGAATGAAAACTCATCAGTAAACCTGAAATTCAGAAAATGTTAAGGACAATTAACTTTGGCAAACCACTGTTTTTGTCAGTGATTATAACTGTTACATGTGCTTATCACTAAAGAGTTTATGTCAACCATTAAGAACACTCTACACAGTAATTACTATGAATGTCCACATCTCCTCCTTTCTGTCACAGTAACTACATGTAATATACCTGTGGATTTGTTGACAGGACTTGGAAAAGTACCGAGTATACAGTGCTTTACACACATTGATGTATGGGTAAACCAAATAATGCAGTAATTACTTTAGATAAAAAAAGATTGAGGTCATGGCTATGGGTTAAATTTGACCAGGTCTAAGGTACCATCAGGTATCCACTAGAGGTTGAGTCAAACCAAGCCTTCCCATATGACTAATGGTCTAGTGCCCAACTTACTTGTTCTATGCATAGTAAGCTATGGTACGTACAGGCCTTACTACGTATTTAGTTGAACATGATGACAACCAATAAAACAAGTGAACATAACACAATGTTATCAAAATCTCACTCGAGAATACAACTCTGATTTCACATATAAGATTTGTCAAAAGACCACGCAGCACTAAACAGAACAAATTATTAATAACAAAGCAGCTATTCTATAAATAACTCAACCAAAATTTATCTTTCTAACAAAACAGTACACCATTCAATGAACATCATATTTGCCAAGAGTAACCTGTCAAAACACTATAGTGCACTACGGGTTGCTTATTAAAACATACATCATGAACATACCTCCAAACCTGCTGAGAAGATCTCCAAGTATATCCAACGCTTCCAACTTGACTGATACATCCTCTTGCTGTAAATACAAATGTGACTGTGATTACCTTGGAAATTGCATTGGTCAGTCTATTGGCTATTGCATTGGTCAGTCTATTGGCTATTGCATTGGTCAGTCTATTGGCTATTGCATTGGTCAGTCTATTGGCTATGGCATTGGTCAGTCTATTGGCTATTGCATTGGTCAGTCTATTGGCTATTGCATTGGTCAGTCTATTGGCTATTGCATTGGTCAGTCTATTGGCTATTGCATTGGTCAGTCTATTGGCTATTGCATTGGTCAGTCTATTGGCTATTGCATTGGTCAGTCTATTGGCTATGGCATTGGTCAGTCTATTGGCTATTGCATTGGTCAGTCTATTGGCTATGGCATTGGTCAGTCTATTGGCTATTGCATTGGTCAGTCTATTGGCTATTGCATTGGTCAGTCTATTGGCTATTGCATTGGTCAGTCTATTGGCTATTGCATTGGTCAGTCTATTGGCTATTGCATTGGTCAGTCTATTGGCTATTGCATTGGTCAGTCTATTGGCTTTTGCATTGGTCAGTCTATTGGCTATTGCATTGGTCAGTCTATTGGCTATTGCATTGGTCAGTCTATTTGCTATTGCATTGGTCAGTCTATTGGCTATTGCATTGGTCAGTCTATTGGCTATTGCATTGGTCAGTCTATTGGCTATTGCATTGGTCAGTCTATTGGCTATTGCATTGGTCAGTCTATTGGCTATTGCATTGGTCAGTCTATTGGCTATTGCATTGGTCAGTCTATTGGCTATTGCATTGGTCAGTCTATTGGCTATGGCATTGGTCAGTCTATTGGCTATGGCATTGGTCAGTCTATGGGTCGTTGTGTGATTACCTTGGCTATTGCATTGGTCAGTCTTCCAGTGATACTCTTACAGATATTTGCAGCAAGAGGACTTGATGCTGGTGGAAGTTCGTTGATGACCGTCTTAAGACCTGACACAAAACACAAAACTAGTAAATGGATTTGGATGAAAAACCTATTAAAATTCTTAAATTCTTGGTTTTGGTTCTGGCAAATTTTAGGGTAACTTTGGTAAGTACAATCAGAAAGGGATCATATCATGCAATCTACTTCAATCTTTGAATGTTTTTTAATATCTTCAATATGAATATGTCTCTCATTGTTAGACATGCTCAGAATAACATGTTCTTTACTGAACCTGAATTGTTGCAAAGTTGCAAAGCTAATGATGTCTCAAATGATTAAAGCTCCATTGCCTGAAAGAGTGCAGTACAAACATCCATTTGTTACATAACAACAGTCATGAGACTCTTGTTTTATCTTTCTAAATGTAACCGGTCAACCAGACACTTGATACCAGGTATTCAGTGGGCAGTGATAAGAGTCCTCATTACCCAACATGACGTGGTATTTGCACTTTCCACTAGAAGAATAATAAAGAGCTTTAAATGTCTTGGGTTACACTTCAAAAATATAAGTTTTATTTATTTATTTGAAGCAAGTAATATAGTACTTACCAATACTGGAGATATCTCGCAATTGCTCCTTCTCTGACAGCATGTTGTTACACAAATTATCAACAATCGTTTCAACTTGATATTCTTTCACTTTTGAAACAAGTGGACCAAGACTGTTGTAAAGAAGATATAGGGTTTCAAAGTAAATGTCAAATTCATTTTTGTCATGCACTCATTTTCCAATTCATACAGTCCTTATGTGAGTGAGATTGTTTAGGGAAAATTATTCTGATTCTGATTGTGCGTCTTTAAAGTAGGATTTAGGTAAATTACACTTCTGGTGTGCAACCGGCAATGTTTGAACTTTACTTTTTTTAAAAGAAATGTTCTGTAATGAGTGTGACACTACAAAAGAAGCCCTTTGTGTTTAGTTACATGATTTCTGATTGTGTTTTAAACCATATTTCAACCAAGAAAGATCTTGGTATTTGTATGGATAGCAGACTGAATATTGTTAGCCATATTACTCAAGTAGTGAAGAAAGTTAATCACATGATTGGTTTAGTGTGGCGGAACTTCAGATGCTGCAAAAAAAAACATGTACTTTAAACTTTGTATTGCTTTCTTATTAGACCTCGACCGGAGTATTGTACTGTGGTTTTTAACTCAATTTCTCAATCACAATCTGACCGATTTGAAAAACTACAAAGGCATTACTTGTTGTTTATGTACAAAGTCCTTTACAACAATGAAGGTGATGTCACTTATTTGGAAATGTGTGACTTTTTAGCTTACCAACTCTTGCCAAGGAGAACAGTTAGGGATTGTTTATTCCTCAGCCAGTACAATTGTTTATTCCTCTTCCAACATATGCACAGCCAGTACAATTTAACCATTGCTAGTCCTTTCAGTTCACATATTCCAGAACATAATGCATGTTCCCATGAGCTGAGTTGATGTTACCAAATAAGGGTTTGTTTCCAGGATTTCATCTTCATACAACCGGCTTCATGGATCATGTGATGTGTTTGGGGCTAAAACATTTAACTGTTTTCAAAGACAGATATTTAGATGTGCAACCAAAGCCGTGTTCCCATTGGACTTTTTCTTCCGCGGCCACGCGGAAAGTTACTGTGACTGGATTAGGTGTAGTTCTACCGTGCGTTCCCACCTGGACTTAAATTCCTCGATGGAACAGTTAACTCGCTCTCCGAAACTGGCAGATCGTCACACATCGGGGGCGCTGTGCACAGTCACCTTGACCTTAGCAGGATACGACGTGTCTGTGACGTAGTTTTCGCGCGCATTTTCACATTCGTCTAGCCCAATTAAACTCCTCACAAAATCGATCAAATCTGCCATATTTCTTACCAAAGTAGTAGTGAAACTGCAGCAACTGGACGAGATTGAAAATAGCGTTGCTTTTGTATTGCATAGTACATGTACACACGTTGCATACGGTATGATGGTCAGTGCAAACGAGACAGGGAACCATACTTCCATTTTCGCACGCCCTCTGTGTGTATTCAGGAAGTGGCGTTATTTGCATAGCGTTTTACACCGTGGTCGCGGTAGGTTTACAGCGCGGAGCGTTCCCATTGGACTTTTTATTGGCCCTGATAACTTACCGTGGCTGCGCGGAAGTCTTCCGCGACCTCATTCGGCCTGTTAGTTTTACATCACGGTCGTGGTAAGTTGACAGGGAGGTCAGTTTAACATGCGCTCCCATTGGATTTAATTTTGTCATTCTACAGAAAAGTCGCGGTACTTTAGCAAAAATAAGTCCAATGGGAACACGGCTCAATACTTAGCTCCTAATATCTACTCTGTAGCTGCTGGTCAGTTACATCATCAAACTGCTTTGATAATCTAGGTGTTTTTTATTTATGGGTTCGTTTCAATCTTAAAAGTTTGGTCAGAATTGTCTTTTTAAAGACAATTTCAATTGGTCTGTTTAGGCTGTTTGTTTAAAAACCTTTAAAAGCTAGAACAAATCTGCGTTGAGTTTTTATCCATGTTGAGCACTAAAAAGATCCTCACACAAGTTTAAAATGTCCACGCTGAAGTTTCAAACTATTGCATACAAGTTCCAAACTTGTGCGAGCTAAATATGCAACCTACCAGCTTAAATTAGACCATGAAATTTGCGCACTCCATGCAATCAGCTGATAGCACCCTCTTTGGACTCAATTTCCTCAGGCCATGTTTAAACACTCCTTATTATGTTAAATATGGCCACATGATCTCCTCTCGACCATCAGAATAGATGAACTGTCTGAGGTATTTATGAATATAGACTAATACATCCCCTTCTGAACTTACTTAAAGTCTAGTTCATTCAAGCTGTAGAATGCTATCGTTTATCATGTATGATTGCACAAGAAATCAGACAAGTTAAGTACAAACTCCCAAACTTTATTACAACAGCACCATGTGCTTACCATTTGATTGCTAGCTTACATACTTACCATTTGACTGCTAGGTTCTGAACCTCACCATTTTTATCCTCCAATAATTTTAGCAACATTCTGACTACCTGTCAATAGTAAATGGAAAATTAATTGCAAGATATTTGACAACAGACTGGATAAAACGAAGTAATACAAATACTTACATGCATCATGAACATAAGATTGTTGAAATGCTGACCTACATCTAACTGATGTTTGTCATTTTTTTCATAACTACAAAATGTAGACAAGTTCAGTCCAACACATGGTGGCTCATGGCATTGGAAGCTAGTCTAGCTGGCACAAAATATTGTTTACATGTAAATGTACATTGAGTAGGATTTAAAATTACAGCATTATAGTTTAGGACTACTAGTTTAAACTGACAGAATCAAGTTGCGCCAGTTTAAAACACAATTTCAAATCCATCTTATGGTTTTGTATAAATTTGATGAATTTGATATGAACCTTTACCACCTACTCCAAGCTGAAGGCCAAGGCATGCACATTTGAACACTGTCCAAACATTGGGTGTTGAATGGTAGGAAATCATATGCACATCTGGGTGTCTTTTTGGATAATCTACTTTTAACAGCAAATTTGGATCCTATTGACACTAGCCTACAGATTTGTGTACTTGCATGTGCATTTTGATCAAATTGGGACACATGCTGTACAGGTCAGCTGATGACTTAGGGACGAGATGCACCTTTCAGCAAACCAATAACTGTATATTGCGGTTGTTTTTTACAACAAAAGCCTTAAAATGTAATGCAGCTTTGTATTTGACTTTTTACATGGTATCTCAAACAATAAATATTGTCCTAAATATGATGTACATTGCACATTGACTGATTACAAGATGTAAACAAACCTTCCTCTCACTGTCATCATCAAGCTTAATTGAATCTTTCTGTAGCTCAGACATCAGATCATTAGTAGCCATGAAACGAAAATCTTTATCACTTGATGTCATCTGTCAAATTATAAAGAAGGAAAACACAATTGTTTCATGGTGCGTGAAGACACTCCATTTTTTTACCATAAGTATCCGATAACGTTACATCTTTTTTCAGGGTTAAGTCATTGCTGACAAGTGAAGTCTGAGACTAGGATCCACATTTTGGGAGGTATGTTGAAATGATGGCATGTCAGCAAGTCCATAACATTCTTACTTAGTCTAAGCACATATACGTCAATTTTACAATAGCAGCCAGTGAAACAGGAACTAGACAAACTTTCCAAGGAGTGAACAACATTGAACAATAAAGAGGTCCTACTTGACAGGCCAGGGTTTGAAATTAGTGGTCGCCCGGTTGCCAAATGCGAGTGAAAACAGCGGTGGGCGAGTCAAAACCCTTCCTTTACTAGTCCGCCGGGCAAGTCATTGCCCTAAGTGACGCTCAATCACTGTGAAACAGCCATTGAATTCTGAGATATTGTGGGTCCATTCCAAAATGGCCACGATCCATCACAGAAGTAATTTTGCGCAAAATTGAAAACGATAATTTGCAATGTCATGTCAAATGTAATGGACTACTACATGACACCCAAAATGGTGCATCAACATCAGTAAGTCAGTCACATTTCAGTGTTTAATGACACTCACCGAGTCTTAATTTTTTTTAAAACTAAACCCCCAAAAATTGGATTCCCGGAAAAAACAGAGAAATCACATCCCTGTTTCTTGAAAAGGATGTTCAACGGCACATACAGACGCTGCAGCGATTGCGTGCGTTCAACTTCAAAAGCCCATTCTTTCACACGCCCCGCAGAAGTTACTTTGCTCATGATTGAACGTGCGCACTTGCTGCAGCGCCTGTAACCCGTGTGTCATTTAACAGCTGTTGATTTACATCCATATAGCATCCAAACCGGACACCTGATGTGATCACGTGATCTACAACTTAACAAGCCGTGACGCCATGTTGTGACGAATAAAAATAAGTTAGCAGACTTGACATTGGTCTCCGGTGTGGAGGAGTTAAAAATCATCAATTTGGAGTACAAAAATGATCCTGAGTACAATTATTAAAGAATTAAATGCCTTATGAAGTTATGCTTTGCATCTTATTCTTAGACATATCATGGAAGAAGGAAGAGTCCTCCATGTTTACCCACAGATGTTTTACGACCACGGCAAGAAAGCCTGTATCTTTGATATGAAGCTTGTTTGAACTCCTTCTCTTCCTTTCTCCATGGACGTATACAGTCAGGCGATTTTTTAGCTAATTCGTTTGGTCTTTTTGTAATTTTGAGTCATTTTTCGTGGCTGGTTGTCTTAAAAATCATAGCAAATTACCGAATGTGGCGGAGCTTACAATGGATTCCTGGGGCACTAGTACTACGTAGTAGAGTACTACCTACTACAACAGTTACTATGTAGTAGTACGACCATAGAGAAAGGACCATGACAGACCTTTCTCTATGGTACGACCAAAGTCAAGATGTCAGAATCTTTTTAAAAGGAGTACAGCGCCCCAGTTTCTGGGTCTAGGTCTAGTCCCAACTGTAACTTGGGGCAATTGTCAAGTTGGGGCGGATTAGTATTAGTTTATTACAACTGAAGTACTACAGGAGGACAGTTGCAGTTGATTTACACACATCATGACATGACATACATGTAGTCAAAAAGTCGACCAATTTGCTTGTTAAGTTGTAAATGTATTGTATTTGTAAGTTGCATTGGATGCGCGCAAATTGGTCAAAAATAAGGCTGAGGACAGGTCAGAAATTATGAGTTCATCGAGACATACCTTCTCCAAGAGATTGGAGATGTGATAAGAAACGCTCGCCATAATTCTAGAGCTGTCCTTCCTCTCAGCCCGCTGGAATAATCTTCAGCGAAAACTGTTGATGAAGAACAAGATTGTTGCACAAAGTTCCGATGTCCGATGTTTCGTCGCTCTTTCTTGCTGTACATTCGCATGAATCGTACATGAGCATGCAACCGGACGAGCAGACGCGCATGTACAAATTTCGATAGACGTCCGTACAGACGGTGCGCATGCGTTTAAAAATTTTACAGTTTTCAACCCAAGAGGGCGGCAACCAGGGTAGGTCCATTGAACTCACAAAATACTACACAGACATGAGCAAGTTCGGGTGGCTGACTAGAGTCGACTAGACTTAACCATAGTCAATCTAGATGTCACTCGAACGCTGCATGGTTGAACTAGCTAGTCCAACTGTTTCTCTAGTCAACTAACGAAGTTACGTCACTTTGTCAAGATGGTGGTTTGGTTTCGTGGCGGAGACTTTTGCAATAACACAAACAGTTGGTTTAACGATAAATGGTAGGTTTTTGCCAAAAAGATATGTCCAATATTACGATAATAATTATCATTCCCTTATGAACTGATGAATGTTAATGAGTGTTTACAAAACTAATAATGTACATCAACTACGTATCCTACTGTGCCGTTCAGTTATTCAAACTCCCTTGAGGGTTTTAATCTACGCGCGCCCTTTAATGTTTTAATCACTTTGGCTAGTCGCGTCTTTTATGTTTAGTTTTTGTGGGGTTTTTTTTAAACCTAGACCTAGATTGTTGAATGAAAATCTGATCAATATGTCCTATTTATATAAGCCCGGCCCAAAATTTGGAAGAAAAACTTATGTCTGACGCTTAACAAATTATTGAGACTTTTGTAGGTCACATCTTGGGTGTATTTAACTACGTCTTTTAAGGTTTTTTTAGCAGGCGCGGATATTTGACCAAATCTATACGTGCCGAGCACGTCATTGCTCTAATACGTAGGCCGACATGAGTCACTAAGTAGTAAGTTAACAGTAAGCAGTATCGGTTTTATAGATCAGTCTTTTTACGAACGGAAAGGGTGTAGGCTCAAGTACCCGCGTAGTAGCTTCTAGGCCCTATACCCTGCGAAGTTTGCCGACTTCTTTTTGTTGGAGGGCGATGTAGATGGAGAGAAGACAAGGAAAGAAGTGTTTCAGTTTTAGATGTGGGAGGAAAACCCCGCAGAATTATTCCAGGGAAAACCCAGGAAGTCAGGTACGGACTGAAAACCCAATCCAACTGCAGTGCCCCCGGTGTGGTTCGAACCGGGGTGTCTGTAGAGGTGGAAGGTGCGAAACCACCCAGTTTAGATCACCCAGTTTAGATGTTGGAGGAAAAATCCAGTTATTAGAGAAAGGACCCCGGCACGCAATCAAGTAGGGACCGAAAACCCAATCCACATACAAGGCTCCGGTCTGGGACTCGAACAGGAGTCCAAACAGGTGAAAGGTACGGAAGAAACTACCAAGCCATCCTCGAAGCCATACTAAACTAATAGCATAATACGATCGCATATTAAACAAAACAATAACATTGCGTGTTCGTTTTTATATACCTCACTTGGAATAGTAAATTTTCAGACAGTAGAAAAGTTTTCGCTAAATTTCTCAATATGATTTGATACTGAAATAACAACATTGCCTTAGATAGTGAATCGTAAATAAATTGTCAAAATTGTGTTGAAATTCTTTCTCCTGCAATGAGATAAACATCGCTTAATTTAGGGTTTAAAATCTGTTTATAATTCGGTGTATGTAAAATCTGTTTGGCAACAACCACAATGATTTCACATAATAAAACAAATTTTACTCTTACTGTATAGGCCTACGTCACTGCCAATCACTACTGTTAGCCTACACCACCTGTTGCACATAACACTTCAAAGATGTGTTTATTTGCGTGGACAATATATACACACACACACACACACATGTACATTGCAAAATAGTTTTATAGCAATTAGTGTTACGATGAGTAGTTTGTATCTTTTATGAAATCATGCTTGTACCACTCATGCATAAAGAGACAAGGGCGTGGAACTGTAACAGCTGCAGCCGGGTGACGACATAATACAATATTATAACAGATCTTCCTATCTTGATGAGCGCATGCCCGCATGCAGCTCAGTATTAATTATAAATTCTGGAATAAAGTTGAGGATTATGCTGGTCCCAATGGTATATTCCGACGGCTGTTTAGTGTGTTCTCACAATAGGGCCTATACATACAAGCACGTGGAATGTTAGGCCTACCAACATTATAGCTCCTCTAAACTTATTTAAGGAGGTAAATGCAGTTTCTCTTTTACCTGCATTAAAATAACGCACAATAATCAGATAGATCATGAAAATATGCAAACTCCACAAACTCAATTACTACGAAATTCAGCCATTTTAATAATTCAATTGAGTCGATGATGTAAATTTATCAAAATGAAATTACTGTAGAAAAACAGCCGTTGGATACACCTGTTGAGGACGCGTGTCTTGTGGTCAGAGAACGTATAATAAACAGGCCTATTCGCAAATACTGTTATTGATTGTTTTACGGAGTGAGAGACTATAGTGAACAATACGGTGTGAACCGAATCATATCATACTCATAGCAGTGGAATTCATCTACCAAACCAAGTCCTCAAACTGCGATTAAGGGTTTTCTCTTATTCAAAATGAAGAGTTTTCAGGTAGTTTGTAGATTGATTGTATTTCTTTCCTCCATTTGGCTGCCATCAGTGGGTAAGTTTGATCCACATTTTGTCATTATTATAAAAGATTCAGCATTATTGGGTATATTGGTTTTTTTTTTGCAAAATTGCTGAGCCATATTGTTTTTGAGAACTCCTATTTAATTCCTTTTTTATGTTTTGTTTTAACACCAACGTGCAAACAATTCAGATTTCATGTTGTGTTATGGTTTGTTCTTCTTTCTGGTAGATGATAGACCTATTTTGACATCTTCCAAACATCTGTATATTTCAACTTGATGTTTTTTTGTTTTTGTTTTTTATTAAGATTTTGTGCCACATATCCAGTAATACGATTGATAATAATAGAAAAACGCGTTTTAATCTCACAGCTCACTTCCAAAAGAAAACTAGAGTAGGCCTGCCAGTTGTTCTGAAAAATAGTTCCATCTGAAATTACAACAATGGCTTATGGATGACTGGTTTTCAAACAACCAATCCACAAAAACTGACATTCAGTACTTAAATTGTTGGTGAATTAGCAAATTAAAAAGAAAGTACGCTCGTCATAGACAGGATTCGAACCTGTGCGGGGAGACCCCATTGGATTTCGAGTCCAACGCCTTAACCACTCGGCCACCATGACTTCTATATTACAGTTTAAAAGATTATAAGATTTCAACCGTTTTGATAATTATGATTCAAAGTTCCCTTTGCAAGTGTGTCATGATCATTGAGAAGTCATTCTTGTAAAACGAGTAAAATATTCTATAATATGTCATTGACTCTTTTCTAGAACACATTTTCCATACGACCTTCAAACGGAACATTTCTCATACTTTGTAACAAAAGTCTAGGCCTATTTCAAGCCGACACTCATTAATTCATTTGCCCTAAAATGACGCAAATCGAATATATAATATAAATATATATTCGATTTGCGTCATTTTATATATATATTGTTTTACAATTTCAGCATGCGGTATAAAACCGAAGGTTACATGTTTTATGGGTTTTATGAAAGAACATTTATTAGGACCATGTCACACGCAGCAATTTATAGGCAACCCGTTCAGGTAATCTCCAAGAGAAAGACATTTGCATTTCAATTTACACTAATTTCATGGGAAAAGTGGTGTCTTTTGCCTCTAATGAGTCTAGATTGCCTGCGATGGCACTAACGGGCTTTCGTAACAACATACTTTTGAAAACAATTATTATCAGGTATAGGGTAAACGCTGTTGAGCCGTTGGTTAGAAAGTAGTTCGAAATTATCTTGAGTTTAGACTACCACAAGTCCTTCCAAATCATGACAAAAGGGAATTGACATCCTTATCTATAATCAGCATCAATGATTAGCCAAATATTAGTTACAAGAATATCTACTCGGATATTTCAGTCTTGAAACTGTTACCAACCAATTGACAATAATACAACAGACAATGCCATATTACGCATTGTATTGGGTTCAATAGCACTCGTTCTAAAGACGACATAAAGTTGGACCAAGAAGTAATCTAAACAAAAAAAAATATATATATAAACATTTTTAAAAAGAAGGGGAAAAAAAGTAAGTTAATAATAAGTTAAGACAAGATAAATAATTTTTAAATTCAATTTAAATACATTTTGTTATGTGTAGCGTTGCTTTCCATTATGGAGGCCTAGGCTATAAAGTAAATGGTCTTGATACTTTTCTGGAAAACTAGAAATCGAAATGTCTGTTCCTCCCTATTACCTCTGCAGCAAATCGTCAGGAAACTGTGTTATCAACACTCATGTCGTAACAATTACGCCATTATTATACAACTTCACATGTCATCATATATTTGCAGGAAATTTGTCCTAATGTTGAGATTTTTCTGCATTTGATTAAAAGCAGTCAATGCGAATGACACCACAAGCACTGCATCAGTGTCCTAAGACGTGACAAATTGCTTCAAAGTATGTTAATTTTATTCGCACATTTAAGTACTATCTTTCATTGAAATGAATAGCGCAAAGCACGGGACGTAGATTTGCTTTCTGTTTTACAAAATTAGTAATTAATCATCGGATATCATGTGAATATAAAATGATATAGACAAAATTATGAATAATGTTGATGTCATTCGTCTCTTTAGTATTACAACTGGTGCACAGCCGAACAACCCAAATGACAATAGTAATTTCCTTTAAAATGGCTCATCTGCTGGTAAGGGATGACGTGCGATGTTTAGAGGAACACGTTGCTTTCGGATTTGACGCTTGGGGCTAGTATACAAGCGTCTGTTAGGAAAGGAATATGGTTGGAAAGATGTTTTTAAAGTAGAACATTTACCCAAATATCCTTCGCAGTCGTGTGGTTTTCCTCTACTTTGCATAAAACATCCAGCCATTTTGTGGAGTCAAAAATTTGGACCGTGTTTGTTCACGATTTTAAGGTGTATTTGTGTGGATCATTATATAAAAAATATATAACAAATTCAAACATCTTTCCAACCATATTCTTTTCATTAAAAAACACCCGATTCTTTAGCCCAAAGCGCACAATCCGTAGACAACGTGACCCCTGAATGGAAAACATTAAACAAACAAACATTTTATTATAAACATCAGCCACCCTCGCTGGATCATGCAATGTACAAGTATTTAAAATGTTAGTGGCTTATATTTGTTCCGTCGAATGAATAAGCCTACTTTGTTTCTCTCAAGTTCTCTTTCCCTCATATTTTGGAGCACACCAGCTCTAGTCTTACTGTAACTGCAGTAGTTTTTTTATATCCCAGTAAATCAAACGACATCGAGTGCTTCAGTCATTCAGAACCCAGCATTGTTTACATTATGATTTTCTTAAAAACACACATTTCTGTAAACAATAAAACTACCGTAATAAACCCAGGTTAAGACTCACTAAATATTTCAACTGTCACTGTAGTTCTCTTTAAATTACACAGATGCAGCACACGTTTTGCCATAGCAACACTCCGTACGCTCAACGAACAGATGGTCACTGGAAACGTTTCTTTTATTGAATTAGTCTGGACTTGACCTTCGAAAATCCTCAACTTGATAAATATTCGTGCGGTATTTTCTTTTTATAATACAAGCACCGTCATTGTTGAATGAAACTTTTAAAGATGTGATTAGCTGATTGAATAGTGATTGCTTTACCGTGAAAAAGTACAAATTTCATCTTCTGCCTGTTTATAAAGGCGTCCCTTTAAATCTATGATTCCTATTTCAAACTGACTTCGGCTACAAACCACAAAAATGATAAAAACCTAGAAACAACATTAAACAAGCCAATCGGGACAGACTTCCCATAAACCGCTGAAAATAAATTGTAAGAGTTAAAATATAAAGCTCAGTAACTCAAATCGTCCGCAGTGCCAACCAACAAAAACAATTTCTGTTTTGAGTACTTTTTTCGATTGATGAGTTCGCACAAGTAACCTTTGCCAGCCTGAAACAGTCTCCACGAAAGCAAATAAATCAAATATTTGTCCGCTGTTGAAATACAAGTGGAGTGGATTCTGCTATAAAAGTGCGAATTACCATGAACGAAAAAAGAAAGAAATATAAATACAAAACAAAACAATTTGTCAAACAATCAATAACTCAAACGACTACAACATCATGTATATGTTTCTGTTTGACAAAGAAAACTATGGTAGCTTTAAAGGAACATCGAAGGTATTTATTTACGTAAATGTTTATACGCCAATATTAACGATTTGTGCCCCAAATCGCAAATTCACTTAAATGTTTACGTAAATATTGACAATTTCTGCCGTGTCGTGAATATTTACGTCAATATTTACGTATATAACATTACGTAAACATTCACGATTTGTGCCTCAAGTGAATATTCAAGTAAACATGTACGTTTACGTGAGGCGGCCGACATCTTCAATATTTACTTTAATATTTTTTGTGATTTGCGATCTGGGGCACAATTCACATAGGCCTAAATATTTAACATATTCGTGGCACGGCCGATGACCGTGAATATTGGTGATTTGGGGCACAAATCGTAAATAGGCCCCAGTTGTGCCTATGTTTGTTGTCCCTTTAAAAGCCAGCACATGAAACGCCATACCCTGTGTGCCTTACCGTAGTTGTTTCTGTTTCTGGCCAGAAATCACGAGTTTAATAGGCCTATAGATACACCTTTTTTATATAGAAGATTATTTGTTCGTTATTTTTCCCCGACTGACCAACCCTACCTCAAATGCAAAATAAAAGAATGCTAAATGTGGGTCATATTGTTTTCAATATTATACATTGTTTCATATCATCCCTTTCAGCTTTCCGATATTCAAACTGTCCGGGACCAATCACAGCAAACACAACATCAGAGAGCGACACTGCTAAGGTATCGTGGAGCCACCCTTACTTACTGGATGTTGGACAAGATGGCACTGTATCACAAACCGTTAGCCACAATCCTGGTGAAGCATTTCCAATCGGCTTAACCCGAGTTAACTACCTAGCGATTAACACAACAGATTACAGAGATCTCAAAGTGTGTTCATTTGTTATTACTGTTAAAGGTAAGAATATTGTACTGCATGCTTCGGTACATACTTTTGCCCAACCCACCCAGATACAAAAACAAGACTAAAGTAACGAAGTAAGAACAACTTCACAGCTTTGAACACTCTTTGTGAAGCAGAAGCCTCGTTAGAACTGTCCGTGCGGAAACCGGGATAAAACTTTGAGCATCCAATAAATGGTTTCAAAAGTAACATTTTCCCAAAATGCTTATATACAAATAACCATTTCCCCTTATGGGTGCTCAAAGGTCTATCCCAGTTTCCGCATGGACAGCCTAACAAGGGTTTCGAAGATTCCTCCCATCACTTGAATTAAAGTTCGTAAATTTTGACCCAACTTAGGCGTCGGAATGTTGGGTTATACCAAAATGGTAAGCCCTATTTGTAAACATGTTAAAGGTCTTTTTTTCGCTCTGCTAATGTAGCCAATAAAACTGAAGTGTTCGTAAGTCCTAAATTTCACTTGCAAGGTGGGCAGCCATTTTACCAGACGAGTTTTAGAACCCCTCAATAAAGTTGAGACACTGTTTTTTCCGCAGATCCTTTTCCTCCGATCTTCCAAACATGTCCGACTAACGTCACATCGCAGTTAGAGAGCAATCAGACTCACATGGAAGTCACGTGGGAAGCTCCCGTAGCTAGTGACAACTCCAAGTATGTTCAAATCCTAGCCACTCACCAACCAGGAGATGACTACACAGCGGGTTCAGTCACTGTCACCTACACCGCTAGGGACGTGACAGGAAACGTTGCGCATTGTGCATTCCCTGTCATCGTGCTTCCGGTGACCACGACCGCTGTACCAACGACAGCGACAACGACCGAGGAAGTTACGACTGCAAAATCAAGTAAAAATCATAATGCTTACGTGAAATCATAATAATTAATACTTTACCGATCAATTTCATTCGACTCATCAAAACTCGAAATGTAGGCAATCGAATGCCACATTATCGGTGTAATCACTCTAATTTAATTAATTTAATATTCTGAATTCGTTGCATAGTCCACCTAAATTGACTTTTGAAGCAACATGCTTGCTCTTGTCTCGATGTTATTGTCTGGTGGCCAAGTGTATATCAACACAATGTGCTTTATTACTGCCGGTTATATAGATTAGTTAAAGTTTTGCAGCACTCGAGTATAACTTGTATCATACTGCAACCAAAACCACCACACAATAACATAAAAGCCCCAACTGTTAATGTTTTGTTTTTATTTTAGGCACATCAAAGTCCCAAGGAGCTACTCTGTTTCCAATGTCTCATGCAAACTGGAAGGTATGGACTACACGGGGTCTGATATGGGTATCTGCACTGTGCCTTATGACTTTAGTCATCATTGCAGTCTTTGCCTGTCGTAAGTATCACGTCATACGACGCCTCAAGAAGAACCGCAGCGTAGAAGATGACTCCGCCGAGATATATCCATCTTCAGCCGGGGAGGAGTATGACATGTGGGAGGATCCGCCTGACAGCCCAGCGTTCCAAGTCAGTCCAAGAGGGGGAAGGGTGGACGGTAGGAAGCCAAACAAAGCTGAGGTTTTGCCGCTGCTGTTTGCTGCTAGTGACGCCTCGAATCGTGATCAAATGTAAAATAAAACACCAGTAATAATCTATGGGCGTTTAAAGGGACAAGTAGTCTTGAATTGGGCGGTTTGGGCTATAAAAGCGTTTGTTTTTAAATAAATAATGGTTGGAAAGAAGTTTTATAAGTAGAATTTAATGATCCATTCTTCGAAATAGTGTGCTTTTCTTTTTACTTCGTGAACTAACACGGTCCGCCATTTTGTGGTGTCAAACATTAATTGGGTCTACAAGTTGGCGGTTGCTGGGCGGAAGAGTTAAAAATTACAAATTATTTAGTGCAGAGCAATTAACAGTAACACACTAAGTTCCTATTGCAGTGTAGCACAGTACACAACCAAATTGCGTTGTACAGACCATTCTTTTGAGTACGACAAACACAAAATGCAGTTTGTGCTATAGCCCCATTTTAAAAAACGATGTAGGCCTAATGCGTAAAGTTTCTAGCAAACAATTTAAGTAAAAGATATATAACTTTATAATAATACACATAGGCCAATAGTAATAATAAAAAGGCAAAACACCAGCATTATTTAAATAATAATATTATTTTGTTGACAACCGAGACACTACAGTTATAAGCCTCGTGGAACAGGTCCCTGACGCATTCATTAAAAACATTATTATTATTTTTTTTTTTACTAAAAGACGATATTTTAAATGTGTGTTTTTATAAAAAATAAAATTAAGTGTTAGTTATCACGCCACTTCTTATAATGGCCATTTTTAAAAAATAAGTGTGTATTGGTAAATCTTTTTTATTAGGGTGATATAATTTATTACAAAAAAGATCCGCGGGTTATTATATGAGTCATTTTAACACATACCTGGACGAAAATTAACCAATGATGAGCACGGAAATTGTATCGCACGATAAAGGCCTTCTCGGTGAAAATGAGGACGAATGCCAAATGCATCAACCAGAATCTTCCACAATTCGCACAAGCAATAAATTAATACCACAAGTGCAATTAGTACAGAAAAACGTACGATGGTAAGTAAATAAGTGATGTTATATAACACAGATATCAAATAAGCAGATTGCCATTTGATTGGAGGATTGTCCGTCACGTGATAGCAAATAAACGTACCATTGCACGCTACGTCATTCATCGTGCATTTTTCGTTCCATTCACCGTGCATTTTTCGTTCCATCCGATTTGTTCTATTGCACGGTGCGTACCACATCGTCGCGTGTGCGTGTCTTTGATAATGCAGCAGTACAGTTACTGCAAAGCACATACTACATTACGGCGCCCGCGTGTCTCAAAATAGCAGTACATACGCACTTAGTCACTGTTGAATATCCAAACAAGCCGAACCAAAAGGAATGGGTGTAATGTCACAATTAAATATTGTAGGCCTACGCTTTGTTTTGAAAGTTGTATCCTCCAATCAAAATGACAAAGATCTGCTTGGATGTTATATAAAACAAATAATGGATGTTTTTCATTCGTGCAATAGTGAGAATATTTTCATTTGTTGAAAGATGGAATGTTCCATTAAACTCGGCTCCGCCTCGTTGAAAAGAACATTCCATCTTTCAACTCATGAAAATTTTCGCACCATTGCACTCATAAACATTAATTATTTGTATATTAACACTGCCAATTATCTAGAGTTTTGAACAAATAAAATAGTGCACAATTTCTTCTACTTAAGAAGAAAGAGATGTAGAAAAATAGGAAAATGTAAATATCTTGATCTGAATACTAATAAATTTACAACATTCAAGGGTCACTTATCAATTCAAAATAATAAACTTTCACATGTGTGACGGGAGAAGCTTGTTTCATTTTTCTTCTTTTAGTATGATTGTTTTATTCTTTGGAATGTTTTTGATCGGACTCTAAATCGATCTCATAAAATAATAAATTTGACGCCCTCTTGTGGTCAAGTATGACATCTATTCCTCACGTACTAATTATAAAAGAACAAGTTAATTTTGAACTGCATTTTTTTGTTATTTTTCAAATTTACAGCTTAAAATTATCATAATGTAGTCTGAAAATTACAATCCAGATTGGATTTTAACCTGGCAACGAGGCACCTGTTTGGTCCTAACATTGCTACAGTTTACTGTCACAGATGTTTGGCCGGCGTAATTGATAGGTTAAGAGGGTTTGTTATGCCTTTTCTCAATGATTTCTTTAGCTAATTGTGTTGCTTACATGTCAAGGAATACCTTCAAGCCCATTGAACCGGTAAACCATAGAGCAAGGATCAGAAACAACAACCATGCCTTGTCACCAAGCGGTGACTCACTCACACCACGCCCACACAGAGATAGGATTTTGTGCATGCAATGGGAAATATTTTTTTCCACCACCCCTCCTGACCAAATTGACGACCCCTGTTGATTGACACCCCTTCTAAAACGTGTGTAATGGTACACTGTAGGATATCATGGAGTATCACGGGGTTGGGATCTACCATTTTGTAATGGTTATGTTTTTCTTTATATGTGCCACAGCTCTGTGATAACGTGCCTCATTGCAAGGTTTTAAAGCGACAATTCTTGTATTTATCATTTCTCCATCCAATTTTTCAAGGCTATCAATTTAAATATGAATGAGTTCCAGATATTTGTCAGCAATTTAAAGCACATTTTGTCGTGTTTACGTAAACACCGTCAACATTTTGAAAGAAGACGATTAAGTTTAGGAACAAAGGATAAAATATTATCTTTCCTCTTTTTGGCTTGGTTTAAGGAACACAAGGTTAAAAAAATCCCCTTACTTATTCGGTCCACAAATAGACTCTTTTTGGGGGTCAGCTTTCCTAATCTGAAGCATGCATTGTCATCAAACGGTTTGCGCATTTCTTTTCAATATTATGAAGCAACAATATTTTGGAGTATAAAATGTGGCAAAATGTTTTGCTTACATAAGGGTATAGGCCTATATTTAAAGACTGTTAAATTATTATAAGTGCACATAGTTCTCACTTTTATCCTACAACAATATTTTACGGAGAAAAACAGGTTAATTTTGAAAAAAGGTAAAAGACAAACTGTTGTAAAAAATAAATAAATAAATAAATATCAAATGAAAATAAAAATAGTAGTTAAAAGTTAACCTGAAATGAAATAAGAAAATCTACAATTTGATAATATTCCATAGATATCAGTGAAAAACCTGAAGGTGTTTAATGACTGAACGTGTTTGATGCAGTTCATATCCCCAAACGATGCCCAACGTATCCATCGTGTTTTGATCATTGAATAACATCCTTTCCGTCACGTCACTTTCAGAGAGATCTGTATCCATGCAAAAAGACCGGGAAAAATCCATGCAACCAGTACTGTTTTTGCGTCGTATAGGACTACTCATTACACTGCACTGCAGGCAGTAGCCTCAGAATCAGCCTTGCAATCAATGAAGACCATTTGTATCAATTCTCTCCATAGTCTAGAATGGTATAATGCCACAAATATCGCCGTCTACATTGTCATGTACTTGATGACATGCTGTGTCTCCCCATGAAAGACTCATCAGCAAGTTCTTACAACTCAGTTTGTACGGCAGGTTGTTTCTGGTTTTTGAGCCCAGTGTCCATTGCGTACTCATCCTTAGTACTGTAATGGCCCGGCCGTCGGATGCTTCGGCATATCTTCATGAAGAAGGGAAACATTTTCCACTAGTCTCTATTGTCCAAGTAACTAATCCGATTGTGAAATGAAACTATTCGTTCATGTTTGCGAAAGAGGGAAAATGACCCCTCTGTTATAAGATATGGTAATTCCCGTGTCCGCCGATCATGCGCAGTTGACGCTGGACACTATTCCTGAGTCAATGATGTGTGCCGAGTTTTGAATGAACAGAAGAATTAAACGAACAGTATTTGGAAGGAATGGCCGGTATTTGGCAAGAAGTCCCCCCCCCCCTCCAAAATACTCCATGAAAGAGTTTTGACTGGAGGTGGCGGAGGGTGGACTAAGGAAAAACTTCAGACTTTTCATTAAGAACAGCAGCTCTAAAAGCTGTTGAGCAAGATTGGTTGGTGGCTGGAGGCTGTTCCAAGACTTAATGGTTCGGGGAAAAAAAAGAGTTGGTATAAACTTGCGAGTTGGTAGCCAGAATTTCAAATTGGTTTGAGTGTCCTCGTCTGCATCTGTCAGGTTTGGGGCTGGTATAGGTCCGGTCAAGATGCCCGTTAATCATTTTAGAAGCTCTGCGCCACTGGAATCCTTCCCATAGGTGTTGGTAACAAGTAAACAGCCAGTACAGTATAGGAAGGGACAGTATTGCCTCTTGCCAAATACTTTCCAAATTTAGACAAATTCAGATGAAAAATTGTCTCATCTGTACGATGTTAATAGCAAGGCAGCAATAGGATGCACACTTAATTAGGACTCTTTTTTGGCAAGGCTCCATCAACAATAGGACGTCATAAACAAGTGACCAATCAGATCATAGTATGCTAATAACTGGCTACTACTTGGCAGGGGACACTTAATTGTTGGCTTGACAACCACAACGACGCCAGTATTGGTAGAGTTGCTGTACCCCAGACTTCGCATTGATCATTAGCCAGCGCTGCCTTTGGCGGGAAAGTTTTTTTTACTAATTCCAAGAGTCTTTCAATGGTTAATTTTACAAGTGGCTTTATAACATTCATTTGGTGATTAACTCTCGCTAAAAATGACACAAATAAAACCGATTCATATCCCGAGATAGTTGGCCAAATTGATAAAAAAATTACACTTTATTCAAAGCTGTATCAAACCAAACAAGATAATTACAAACAGTACAGTAATAATCAGAGAAGCTAACAAAACAGTCATAGTTATCAAGTTTAAGGTAGATTGTAAATAAGCGACTGAAATGTAATTACTTTGGTAGAGAGATTATTTACTTGCTGATTGATTAAGCACTGGCTGAAGTAGCTGAAAACAGAAAACTTGCTGTATTTTTACTTGCATTTTTGTAAATGACTGATATTTTTCATTCTAACAAAATAAAAAATGTCAACTAAATATAAAAAGATGACAATTATTGCTGTTATTATTATCGCCAGTGTATATTAATGTTTGCCAAAAAGTTACATTCCAACAATGTTATGATTAAAAATAGACAAAATACCAACATGAAACTAAAGAAACTAATTCGTTCTTACATACAACATGGAGTTAAAAAAAACTCTAGCAATTACAACATTTTACTAGGATTCTACACTCCTTCTTGACACAGGATTGTACAACTGTTATTAAAATATTTTCTCAAAACCAAATGATAAGCAAAGACACAAAAACTGGCAGATAATTTCATTGTGTTGTCACAGTTTAAACAAAAGCATTGTACAGGTGTATTCTGGTAAATCTACACAAATGATTATCAATCCATTTTAACAATGTTTCCAAATTGACAAGATGTCAAACAAACGGTAGTCAACTTAACTTTAAAAAGAAAATTAAAACAGTTTTTACCAAAATGTTAGTTTATTACCAATATCATACAACTGTGTTTATTCAAAAAAAGAACCCCAAACCCAATGTGCTACTTCTGCAGAAGTTGCCAAAAGATTTCAAAATCTCTATGAATTTGATATTTTCCTGAAATAAATCAGACTTCTGCCCTTAACTCTGTTACCCTGTATGTAATCGGGCAGCAAAATATTTCCCTTCACTGATGGACAGATTGAATTTCTTTACATCATAGTCTTGAAAACCTGAATCTGTATTGAAGTACTACAATGACTTATAGGTCCTTTGAATAGGGCCACACCAGGCAATATTGAACTGGATAACACACGTTTTGAGGGATAAATTAAAAGGCAATAACAATCTGCTATGTTTGATTAATAACAAACCATATATTAAGCCCCCAAAATGTAATATGAAAAAATAGCACTTGATTGGAGCTTTAAATGTTTGAATCTAAACATCAGTGTTATCAAGATTATATTTTTGTTATCAGTTTATTTTGGCTTGTGTGCAGTCATATTTTACTTGCAAATCAAAGTATTTGTATAAATGCTTTGTTTTTCTGCTACGTGTTTGTAGGTGTAAACCAACTCTGCCAGTTCCAATAGCTCAACGCTTTGGGAAGAGAGATCATGGACACACATTCTAAGCATATCAAAACCAAGGTCATTTGTGTATGGCATCTACACTTAAGCATGAACATCATTCCATTAACACATCCTTGACAGAGGGCCATGGTAAAACCGACTGGTTAGTATCCAAGACACGCATAGTGCACAGTCATACAGCAATTGCGACACCCAGTCCCATGACGTTTCCTCTTGCTGATTACAACATTACTATTCAAGACCACAATAATGACAACTCAAATATTTGCTCAGGAAAACTGTACAGTCAGTTCCCTCCACCAGTGTCCAAATGTTACTTGTAGGTTACAGCTGTATGTGCGCCCTCTAGCAATTCATATGTAAGGGATGTGAACATCTTTGAATCCAGCATACTATGCTCTATGCTCTATGCATTTGCCATGGTTTGATTTGGGAACATGAATTTGTATAAAGGAAACATAAAATTAATTACACATTAAAAATTTAAAATATACATAGAACAACAACAAAATAAATAAATAAAAACAAGACCATGAACAACAAGAATCACAGTGAAACTTAAGGGGATCTTTATGACTGCATTACCAATCATTGAGGGGATGTAATGCTTACCCACTTGTGGATTATGTTACAGTGTTCATAAAGATCTACAACTAACAAACAGTACAAAATGAATGAATACAATTTTCTGTGCAAGTACAAAACAAAATAAAAAGTTTAAGACATTCTAGGAACACTAAGGAACAGTTAATAAGATACTTGAGACCTCTCTTTTGGCAACGGATGACAATCTTATGTTTGATTTTTAGAGTTTTCCCTCTCCCACAAAACAACAAAGTCTTGCATGTGTTCAAATTTTGGAACCCATTTAAGCCCACTACTTTGTTTCACACTCTGAGAAGCCAAGGTTCCAAACAATGTTTGAATATGTGTGACAAACATACAGTCTATAGTCATCAAACATCATCATCAGATCCTAGTAGAGTTTTGTAAAAACCCAGTACAGGGCTTTAAAGTTCTGGTAAGAAAAAGATCCCAGGTTGTGTGCATGTATACTACAATGTACCCTTGCCATGGAGGTCCCTTGACTATGATGCAGTACTTACACATCTCATATTCCTCAATGACATGAGTGTCACATGGTAATGTTTGAATATACATGTTGATTCATCTGCGTCTCTTAGCAGGAGAGCCAGAGTGATTTGCAACAGGAGTACGACGTGTCCTTGTGGAAGAGGAGTCCTCCACTTGCATTGCTGGTGATCTGGACATGGAACGGCCTCTCTTACCATGGAGAGCAAGCTGACTAGCGTTTTCTTGGGTCTCAACCATCTGACCAGACTGAGTCACACCTTAGGACAACAGCAAAGATACAGACAAGTCAAAAACAATCCTCTTCTGGACTATCTGCAAGTTTAATACACACTAAAGCCTTTAAGTAAATTAGCAATTTTGCAATAATTATTTGTTTAAATACATTTTAAAAGCTTGACATAGATCTATAACTGAAAGTGTTTGAGGCTATTACTAGAGAAACATAGAAAGTTTGTCTGTGTTTCTGTGATGGAACTGGAACCTCACTTGACTACCTTGACAACATAAATAACAATTATGCTCATGTTTAGTACAAAGTTTGTAAATCACATTTTTAACAAGATTTGTCAGCATTGAATCTGTAAAAGAAAGCCAACTGAGTCCTGAATTGTTATCCTACCAAGTTTCTTCTCAATGAGAGCTAGGTGCTCTTTAGCTTCTTGACACTCTCTTCGTTTATTCCTCATTGACACAGAGTTCTGCTCTTCTTTTTGTCCTTGTAGGTCTTGCACAGCTTCTATTCTCTTCTGCATTGCCTGCACTAGACTCTCAGCTAACTCTGAATAATAATCATAGAATGAATCATAAATGGTATTTATATGGCTCTAGTAGGCTCTCTCAGATGTCTTTTCATCTGTGATGCCAATTTCACCTCTTTCAAGAAAATGTGAAGGCAAAGGGAGATAAGTGCAAAGTCCTGACAAATCACATGTCTGTCTGTGTAAAACACATCTGAGTGTCATCCGGTTTGTGTGTACATCTGGAATAATTTGATTAAGATGCACATTTGAACACTTTCAATCAGGCATTGATGTAACTGTATGGTAGTCTCTAAAATAAATAGAAAAAGTTTAAGTTTACATCCTGGACTCTGGAGACTCATTCAAACTTTAATGACATAAAACTAAACGAGCACAAGATATAATTGAATGACATCACTCTCTATCAATAGATTGTACCTTTTCAAGGGTGGGCAAATTAACCTACACCACACTGTTTGTGCATCTTCAGGTTGACAGAAAAACCTAAATTTTGATGTAGGTTGTTTTCTTAGGATATCTATTTTAATGCCAAATACCGGTATGTTTGAAGTATGTAATAAATTTAAGGCAGCTGGGTTTAGGGACAAATGAGATATGGAATTTAAGAATAAAGTAACACACCTATCTGTTCAGGAATATTCCATCAAAGTTTAGTCTGTGACTCTCAGAAGTGATGAATAGTGAAGTGTTAAACAAAGCCAGTGATGGAGAAAGTTTAGTCTGTGACTCTCAGAAGTGATGAATAGTGAAGTGTTAAACAAAGCCAGTGATGGAGAAAGTTTAGTCTGTGACTCTCAGAAGTGATGAATAGTGAAGTGTTAAACAAAGCCAGTGATGGAGAAAGTTTAGTCTGTGACTCTCAGAAGTGATGAATAGTGAAGTGTTAAACAAAGCCAGTGATGGAGAAAGTTTAGTCTGTGACTCTCAGAAGTGATGAATAGTGAAGTGTTAAACAAAGCCAGTGATGGAGAAAGTTTAGTCTGTGACTCTCAGAAGTGATGAATAGTGAAGTGTTAAACAAAGCCAGTGATGGAGAAAGTTTAGTCTGTGACTCTCAGAAGTGATGAATAGTGAAGTGTTAAACAAAGCCAGTGATGGAGAAAGTTTAGTCTGTGACTCTCAGAAGTGATGAATAGTGAAGTGTTAAACAAAGCCAGTGATGGAGAAAGTTTATTACAATCAATTTGTCCACAGTGAAGGGGTAGCAGAAGTAAACGATGTTCATACATAATTTGGGGATCAATAACAGTTACTTTTACAAAATTAATGACTGGATTAATTTATTGCTGTTGAATATGTAACACTACAAGATAACATTGTTTTGTAATTTACAAAATGTGATTACTCTTGTGGCCTCTTGTTGTTCAGCATATGGAGTTACAATTCCCAGGAAGTGTTTTTTAAGTTACCTTTGAGTTTTGTAAGCCGACTGCATGCTTCTGGAATTGGAGCTCCAAATACAGCACCTTTCAGTTTCTCCAAGGATAGGAACTGATTTTGAGAGCCTCCAAATTTACCATTGCTTCGAATACGGTTACCATCTCGTGTAAGAAGAGGAGGGCAGTATGTGACTTTAACAAGCTCTTGTCTGTATGCTGTGGCATCTCCCAAGGTATCAAAGATGATTGTATCGGCTAGAAGCATACCAAAGACTGAGAGAAACAAAAACAAAGAAGACATGAAATAACCTTTACCAGTCTACTCATGGAATTGTTTGACAAACAACTGCTGGTGACCCAGTCATTTGTCTCGTTATGCATGAAAGCATTACTTACATGACACTACACAGCTGCTTAGAGGACTGCTTTGTAGAGTCCTATGTCATCAAGAAGACTCAATTTCCAAGTAAACTATGACAAATATCTTACTTATTTAGTTCTGTGCTATGTGATGCAAAATGTAACTGTGTATACCTAGTTGTAACTGTGTATACCTAGTTGTAACTGTGTATACCTAGTTGTAACTGTGTATACCTAGTTGTAACTGTTTATACCTAGTTGTAACTGTGTATACCTAGTTGTAACTGTGTATACCTAGTTGTAACTGTGTATACCTAGTTGTAACTGTGTATACCTAGTTGTAACTGTGTATACCTAGTTGTAACTGTGTATACCTAGTTGTAACTGTGTATACCTAGTTGTAACTGTGTATACCTAGTTGTAACTGTGTATACCTAGTTGTAACTGTGTATACCTAGTTGGGCAGGAAACAATCATTCATTTTACTTTACCTCAAAATCTTTCTTTTTTTCCATCCGTAAGATTGTCTACTAGATGTCCAACAAAGGTCAACAAATTTGTGTCCAAAAAGCCTTTTTTAATGAATGAATGAATGGATTGTTTGTCTTTTAGACATTGATTGACTAAAGAAAGAAAGAAGATATTAAATGATGGAAAGGATTAATGTAACATCTTCTGCTTAAGAGCTCTCTGTTTGACATTTGCTCATTTGGCCATCACAATCTAAGTTAACACTAACCTAGTTTGCATTCCTCTTCATGGGTAGGAAACTTGAGCAGGAGTCTTGCAAATACTGGGTTCCCTGTAGGTCTGTAGTTCTTCAGATAGCGCAAGTGAGGCAGCTGCCTGGACAAAAGATTCATGGATTCTTTTTTCATTTGAAAGTCTTAAAAAATTTGTATAAATCTAGTAACTGGCCAAGATTTATAAACACACTTCAAACATCAACGGCACAACATCTAACTCCATTACAAATTACAAACATACTTCCAGTTTGGTGATTTTGGTGATGGTCTCATCATAAGCACACAAGGGTAATGAATGATGCACGTATTTAACAGAAGAAACTAAAATATAAATGCCTGCATTAGATTTACTTTCTACACTTACATTAATCAGATTATGGCTTATTTTATTGACATGCGAGTCTTGGAGATGTGAAACACTAAATAAGAGCATCAATTACAGTAGCACAAACAAACTGTAATTGAAAGAGTGTAAATGCTTGCATCACATGTTTGCATTACTAAAACATAAATCACCATTTTTATAGCTTTATTGAACTCATAACAAAAACCCAGTTGATGGGCAAGCCTGGGCTCGATTTCACAGCGCACTAAGATTCATCTTGAGTTATTAATATTGCCATAGTGATTAAGATTGATCACAGTTAAGATCAATCTTACCTCTTTGTGAAATCGGCCACTGGGTCACTTTGTTAGAATTCAATCTATTTTACTGAATGACCATATCACATTGAGTTTACATGTATTCATTACATATGATTTGTAAAGATAAAAAAACTCAAAGATTACAATTGTAAACCTAAGGTATATTACAGCATTGGGTTTTGGAAAAGTGAAATCATTTCCATCCTCTAGTTTTTAACCAACACTTCATCCAACAAATCCAAACAAATACAACCAAATTAGGTACTGCTGTTTAATTGATTTGGCTGATTTGGTAAAGTGAATAGAAATAAGCCGTGGTGACATTGGGGCATTCTAATACATTTTTTTTCTTGACTTTGTCAGTATTTGGAACAAAATAATTTCTTTGTAGGATTTGTGCCATAATGAACTGTAAAACCATTGAGCAGTATAGCGATTGACTATCAATCAAATTTATTTAGTTTCCTTGATATTAAATACCAACCCTGTACTTTGTCTAAGATACCAGTACCAATTGTCCTGGAATGTTTCCCTTCAAAAATGACCGACACTGTCTTATTTTGAATGATGAATCTCATTAAGGTCACTATGAACAATCTTAACTCAACATGTTTTTGAAACTTGGCCACCTAGTTTGCCCAAAATGTTCTCAAGTTGAATGAATGTTGTGTGTTTGTGTTTTTTTGTCTGGAGAACAGATATTAATAGTCTTAAAAAACCCTCCAAAACAATGCTGATCACACTATCATACATTACATTGGAGACTTTTGAAGTGCTTTGTGTCAATAGATACCTGTTCCATTCTAGATTCTTCTTATAGATAGAATCAATCGGTAGAAGTTGCTGTCTGCCATTGGTTGCTTCGTGTACCCTCATAGCTGCTGCACTAGTCTTTGTTATCAGACAATCCATATCAGACACCATATGCCATGATAACACATGAGCTATTGTATCATCTTCTACCTTGGCTAACTGACCAACCTAATAACAACAATCATCAAATAAATACATAATTACATATCACTCATCTATTCAAGCAGTTTGAACACACCTCGTCTTCTCAGGTTTAGACCTATAGAATTAGTCATCAATACATAACAGAAATGAATGATGTTTTATCTGACAGCTTGCTCAGCATGATGTATATGCAACTGACAATTATCTTTCCAATTACTTCTGTCTGAATAAAATTGCCTGACCATTGCCTGATTTCAATATGCATGATTAATTACTTTTTACTTCTTCCATAAAATTTCCATAGGTCTCTTTTGCTGATATTTGTGCTTAAAATTCACACAATTAAATTGAATGTGGATATCTTCTGCAGGTCTTGGAAAGCACAGAGCATTTAGCCAGGACTACATTGGTATGTACATCTATGTAACACTGCAATGCAAGCCAGCTTGGGTGCTATGGCTGCATTCTCCTAAGCAACTAAAGCTAGATTTAGGAATGTCATTGACCAAACAGGCTAGTTATAGTGTAGGATGTGAAACAGATTCTGGACAGAAAACACAGGATTGACATTTGAAACTCACCCGTCCAAGTACATCTGGGTCATTTAATCCTAGGTAGGGGTTTAAACCACATTGTCTTCTTGGTTTCTGCAGCAATGCTTCATTATCTCTCTCTAACTGATCAATATAGCTCCGGATGTTGCTCACCTGCAAAATTAAAACAAAGGAAACTCATTATGCTAAACGTAACAAAGTGGGAAAACTGTATAAATACTTTACTTACGAGGAAACTCTATTAAATAGCTTATGTTCTGTTAGGGATTTTGTCTGTATGTTCATACTTGCTTGTTCCCACTTGCCAAGTTAAAATAGGAAAGTGAGTGTAGAGGGACAGTTTTCTTTCACATCAGTGGTACTGGTGTCAAGAATAGAAAAAGTTAACATGAACCTAACATCAAAGACCAAGTAGAGGATTGGTCATTATTGATAACTGTGGATTAGTTTCAATCTGAAAGCTGACTGTTGTCAAGTTCATACCAGTACCAATCCTACAGATGAGATAAAGGAAAGAGCAATTGAAGAACCTGTGAATCTCCACCCAATGTAATGACATGGTTGCAATGGTTGTATGGTGGTGTGTGATGTGGTTGTATGGTGGTGTGTGACGGGATTGACTTTACCACATCCAATAATCTATTTATCTTTAGAAATGTTTTTGATCAATACAATTCAAATGTCATACCTTTACAATTTAAATTCTGGTTGTGAAGTCAAGGATTCTCAGAACAGTTAACTTAATCACTATACTAGCCAAAAACCCCAAGGAGAAAAGACAAGGAAAGAAGTTTCAGTTTTAGATGTGGGAGGAAAACCCCAGAGAATAATATTCCAGGGGAAAACCCATGCAATCAGGTAGGGACTGAAAACCCATGCAATCAGGTAGGGACTGAAACCCCAATCCACATAGGAAAGATACCACTACGCCAACCCGACTGCCCAAAACATGATTTTACTATAATGAGAAGTTGATTGCACATATATTTTTTACTAATATGATTAATCTTTGCCTTACCAACTATTCAAAACGCAAGTTATAACCCAGCTGCAGAGTGCAACCTTTTATGGCTCCCAGGAGCAACCCAGGGAAGGTACTTACTGTGTTAATTTGATTCACATGGGCCCCCATCTTCCTGAGCTCAGTTTTGATTTGGTTCTCATTTTGCATCACTTCTTCCACAGAATCTGAAGACAAGAGAAATTTAAAAGTGAAGTTGTTGTTGTGTTATTGTTGTTGTACATTGTAATTTGTCATGAAAAGATATCTTTCTGTTCTTCATAGTTTATTTCTCTGTGTTTAACCAGCATGAGTCCAGGGTTCAGTAAGAAGGCATGTCAGGTGCATCTAAGAAGCCAAGGTAACCTTGCCTAGTGCACTGATAAAGAACTGCTCAAGTCTTGGTCTTGACATAGATTTACATTCTGTGTATACAAATCATGCAGACAGCCTGTAATCAGTCCTGCAGTGTAGCTTGAGTTGAAGCCTGTTGCACATTGGAATGAGTATTATCTGCTAACTTGAATGAAGGTAGGCAGTGGGTGTGAAGATGAATCATGACAATACACCAGGACAAAGCTACCGGTAAGTCTTCAAAGCAGAAGTCCATAGAAATACAGATCTTACAAGCTTGACTGCCTCAATACATAGTGTGAGTACCCCAACACAAAGGCAGAGCTTACAAAGCTGACAGTAACCTTACCAAAAAAAGAAACAAAATGTTCATAACCCAAGAACATATCAGGGCGCATGAGACTTATTTTTGAGTACAGTCACAAGTAAACTTACATTTCATTTCTTCAACAAGTTTATCCGTGGTCTGGAAGAATCCTTGAAACGCATTAATGGTTTGTAACAATGTGTCTCTCTCTTTGGTTAACTGTGCCATTCGATATTGCTTCTTTGCATCTGAGAAGAAAATAAAACCAGAATAATTTATGACTTAAATAGAACAGTGTTTTGTTAATGCAGGATGTGAGGATGTTTTGTCCTGTTCAGTACACTAAGATCTCACAACTAGATATGGCCTTCTGAAAATCTCACCTTATATGATACTCAACAAATGTTGCTTTACATATTTTACTTCATTGTGTACATACTGTCACTAAAATGTATTGTATTACAACCTGAGATTAAATATTGTGTAAAGTTAAGTTTAAATGAGGTAAGTAAATAGTAACAGCCTTATGTTTGGAAAACTGGACAGAATACAAACATCAACCTATACAAAACCAATACAAAACATCAAGTGAAACCTAACTCTGTAACCCTCCATAAATGCCAAGTGTACACAGGCACAAAATGGCTTCACTTACAACCAAACCCATTGACTAATTGTACTTATAGCTGAAATGCACAAACAACATGACATGGGATTTACCATTATAGAAGAGGAATGGTTGAGCATATGGCTCCACTTCATGTTGCTTCAACTGTGGACTGTGAACTTCAACCTTCATGGAATACTCTGCGCCATCTTTACCCGGGGTACTCTCCTGTAAGGCTAAATTCTGTAGCCCAAATAAACAAGTACCTCATTATGCCATCAAGGCAAGATATCTGCAGACAAAGGCAGCCTATAGCATGAGATGCTAAAAATGTGTCCAAAGTAGTGTAAATGATGCTTATCAGAATTCTGTATTAAAGAGTTTAGTTTAACCTGTCATCACGATAGCCCTTGAAACAACAATCCAATATCCATCAAAGCCATACAGTCTTTATTAAATGCTTTTCATAGCTGAGAGAATGACCTACAAACTCATTCCAGTATGTTATCCCCAAATTATGTCATAAAAAATGACAAAACAAGGTTTATTTTATTATTTGTGGTTTTCCTGATACCAATGCAGGATTAAGCAGTGTATAATTAGTACATCCAAAATCCTGTGGGAAATAACTCCACAGGCTGATACTACTTGGTTGGGATTCAAACCCAAGAACCAATGCATCTATGAAAATCAAATATTATATATTTCTAATCCAATATGTTGTATGTAAAAATCATCCATTCCAAAGTTTCAATGATGAACAACAACCTTGACACAATAATCCCACTGATTAGTTATTTGTTCCCAGTTGAAGGCACACACCAAATAGCCTACACATGTTAGATTGGTTGCATTTTGTTAGATGAAGCCAGAGTTTACCTGAACTGTGACCACTCCTTTGTTCATGTAGAAATCAGCTGTTGACTTGTTACCAACCAGCATTGGTATTTCACTGTCATTCTCTCCACATAGTGTCACAGTCACCTTGCCTGAGATATCTGTTCCTGTTGCATTGCCATATTTGTCCTGTGCGCACCAGAAATCAATAATGGTTAATCCTAGTTGGTTTGTGCACAAAGTAAAGTAAAGACTGATGAAACAATGGAGACTCAAGGCACCATTCTTAAAAAGTGTTTATTTCTGTCAAGTATAAAACCTTCAGAGCACATTCATTTTGTAAGGACCACATGACCAAATCTTTAATGTAATAGAACAGTCATTTTCATCAATTGAAATTAACACATGTGTGTATGGTTTGGTTGGTATCTTTATTGAAAACAAGTTAAAAAAACATAGTAAATAAATCGTTAATGATACTAAAACATGACTTCCTGCTGAAATATCACATAAAGCGTACCCTCATTTGGCAAGCACTCACAATGTCAACTGCCACGTGTCTAGAACACTTGGATGATTTGCTAAAAAGTTCCATTACATAAAACATTGTTTGACTGGTTATTTATAAGTTACCTTGAGTTGAAGCTTGAGTGTTTTGATAAGTGATCTACTGTGTGACTTCTGTGTGTTGGAAACTGTTAACATTGCTTGCCTGGTATCAGGGGCAAGTTGGACAGGAGACTCAGGATGAATGGTGTAGGAAATCTACAAATGAAAATGAGAAATCACTGACAAATTCAGACCATGTGCAGTAGTTACCATCTCTAGCTACCTGGTATCCTATAACATCCCTTAGTTCTTTGTTCCGTCCTGGGTGGAGAAAAGCAGCATATGGTTTAGAGTGTTAAGTGTAACACTTGAATGAGAGTCCACAACACTACACTGTGGCGCTTCAGCAGGCAAACCTGTATTCATTATTCATATTCACTATCGTAATGTGAAGAATAATTTAATGCATTATTTTAAAACCAGAAAGGCAGCTACCAATCAAGCCACCAAACCAGCAAGCTAGCCCATTAGCCACTCAATCACCAGCAAACCAGCAACCCAGCAGACACTAACCACTCAACCAGTAAGCCATCTAGCCACAAAAACAGCGTGGTCGCTAGCCAGCTATCAAGCAGCCACTCAACCAGCAAGCCAGCTAACCACTCAACCAGTAAGCCATCTAGCCACAAAAACAGCATGGTAGGTAGCCACTCGACCAGCAAGCCACTCAACCAGCAAAGCAGCCACTCAACCAGCAAGCCAGCTAACCACCCAACCAGCAAGCCACTCGACCAGCAAGCCAGCTATCAAGCAGCCACTCAATAAGGAAGCCACTCAACCAGCAAGCCACTCAACCAGCAGGACAGTAAATCATAACAACTACTTTGGCCATAGAAAGGAATTTAGTTTAAGCTATAAATACGCAATTATAAATCAAGCTTTGGAGCTGGAAGTGGCAAAAGGCTTGAGCTAGTGACTAGTGGGCGTACATTCAACAGGGCAGAGCAACCTGAAAAGCCATTCCATTATCTATAACTTACCACTTTGCTAACAATAGTATTGGCTTCAGTGGTCCCAATTTGGAAGATCAAATTATGCTGGCCAGCCACTTCTGGAACCCTTCTATTCCTGTACAATACAAATATCAACAACAAATACTTATTAATGCAGGTTTGAATCCCGATATGGCTAATATACACTGTGCATAGAGTGATGCGTTGTACATGTCATCTACTTCAGCTCCATTGGGGCAAGTCAGCTCCGCTTGGACTTTTTGCAAACATTCAGGGCACCAAGACACATTCACATCATGCATAAAGACTCATCAGTGCTTGTTCCTAAAGCCCCCAAATCTCACACCAGTAATGGCAGTATCATTGTCAAGCATGCTGGTGTACATCTACATGATGACAATGCACACAAAATTGATGAGATTTGGGAATTCCTGTTTATAGGCCATGACTGAATTCGTCCCAATGCTAAAAGCCCCATTCCTCAACATTGTTCAACACTGTTCCCAAAGAAGCCATGATTTAAACATGGCAAGATGTGCTGAGCTGATCGATTAGATGTTAATTTGGCATCGGGGATAAAGAATTTAATTTGGTTTTACCCTAACACCGATGTGTATTAAGCACTGTATACTCAGTGCTTTCTCAAGTTCCGTGAAAAAAAATCAGTCAAATCGCTTGGATGCTAAGCTGGTTTGGATTTCTCAGTCTCATGCCATAGCACTAATTTTCCACACAAGAATTGTACATAATCGACATGTGCGAATGCGATACAATGAATTTACGGGTGAAAAGCAGACTTTTTTGCAATTGGAGTTCAGTAGTTGCTATTTGTCGGAGTCATAGTGCAAGAAGGAAGTCAATTTGGGAATACTATTATTAATAGTATCAGAAAGGCACGACAGCGACGAGAGGAAAAGGTTACAGCAACAATTACCGTTCAAAGTGCCATTTTTCAAGGGCATTGCAGCATTGGTTAGGGGCATTGAAGGCAATTGTTGTTGCTGCTGTAATGAAGTAGCAGGGCTGTACTTCATCAAGTGTAGTTCGTAACCCATGAAGTTTGCATGGGAAAGATCAGCACTGTCTTATTTGAAGGCAACAGCTATAATCTTGGATTCACAAACAGTTGGTTTAAAACTTGATATTATTACAGTCTTAAATACTTCTCACAGTAATTGTGTCAGTTACAAGTTACAAATAATAAGTAACGTTTGTGATCAAGTTATCTTTTTCTGGTCATCTCTTAAAAAATAATTCATCAAATTTTGAAGTGAAACAATTGATTCAAACTGACCAACTCTAACCTGAAATAGAAATGTCCAGATTGATCATCTTCCAATCTGGTATCTGGAACATAGGACACTGCTTGTACGGATGGTTTACTGCTATCAGCAGAAGAGCTAACTTTCCATATTCTCATCAGGACATTTTTAGGAGAGAGTTTCATGAATATGCTGCCATCTTCAGCTTGCGCGCTGACATCAAAATCTAAAACCGATTATAACAAAGACAAGATTATAATTATAGAATCAGAATTATCAGTATTAAATCTACACAAGAACAAACACACATGTTACTAATAGCTTGGATTTTGTTTGCTTTTATGATTCTTTGTCAAAATGCAAGATGGTAAATGAGATAAACAATTTATAATAAATACTGGACTTGATTTAGTTCTACCCTACACTGACCCATGATAATCCCTGTACACTCAGTGCTTCTTGAGTCCTGAGCGAAAAACCCACATGCAACTTGGAGTGGATTCTAACCCATGACCTTCTGCATTTTAGAGCAGATGTTTTTACTGATAGACCATTGAGCTTTCCCAGCTTGAGCTTTGTGACAAGATGCCAAACTGCATCCTATAGTTACAGGTGGGTACTGCAAACAATCGATACCAGTCATATACTAAATTTACTTAGTACTTACTCTTTATCTGAATCTGAGATAAAATACATGAGATCTGATTATACAAAACATAGGCAAGCTGCCATTAACTAAAACTGAACTCATTTTTAGCATTACAGATAAATAATGTAAGATGACCTTGGAAGTTTGGAGGTCCCCAATAATACATGTTTTTTTTGCTGGTCCCGAATGGCCCTATGCATGATTCTATGAATTTAAATATATATGCAACAAGATACAATATGATCTTATCATGATACAAGGTATTTTTGTATTTTTATTGCCCTGTTTTGAGCAAAACAATGTTTTAAATTTCATTTTTAGGAAAACTAATAAAATCCAGAACAAATGTTTACTGCCAGGAAAAACACTAGCAGGCCTGGAATTACAAATATTTGAGGGCAAGTTCACTTTGATCTGGGAGCAAGCTAAATTTTGGAAAAATAAAAAAGGCATGAAGGCCATAAAAACGAGTTGTAAAACAAAATAAAACACAATTAAGGATACCCTGGATGAACAAAAAGAGCATTTACTATAAATGCCTAATTCAATTGTTTTCTTCGTCTTGATTTTGTTTTGTTTTGTTGGGGGGTTATGTTGAGAGGTGATTGCATAGTCAAAATGCTGTGATGAAGATCCAATATTTTTTATCTCATACGCGGTTGTGTAAATATTTGTTTTTAACACATTTTGTTTCTAAAACAGACAATTTCACAAGTACATGTATTTGGTCTCAGTCCCAGCCTGTACCACAAATTTAACATAGCCGATCCACCCCCGTTGCCACCAACCTTATAAACTTTACTGAATTTGTTAAACCTGATTGTGTTACTCCAGTGTGCCCTCTCCCATGACCTCAGATAGCCAAGAGAAATCCAAGATGGCGTCATTAAACTTTGTCATGGAAAAGTCAGCAAAAAAAACCCAAACCAATAAAAAATAGTTTTATTAAAATACAGTTGTGTGAAAAGTGTTTTTAATGAAAACCGAGTGTATCTTATTGTTGTTCACAACTTTCTAGGTAATTAACTTGATACAAGAGCAAGAGAATTTGCAGAAATGGGATTGTTTTTAGCATTTTGTGTGACAAAATGTTGTCGTCGTTTATTTTCACGACTCTAAAATTTAAGTTTTCTGAAATTGTTCTCTTAAGTTTCTTGAAGAAAATATTCAGCCCAACCTAAATCTGAAATATAAACAAAAGGCCGGCAACAATATTTGTAAAAACGGGGGTTGAATTGGTAGAATTTTTGTAGAATGTATTAGCTGTGTGTGTGGGATTAGTACATACATGTGTGTATGTATACACACAGTTTACAGACATACCCTGTTGCGCATGCATCCGTGTGACACGCAATAATCGAACTATACAAAGTTAGGTTTACCCTACTGAAGAACCTTGTCGAAGTGCCTGGTAATTTTATTTTGGGGAATGAAAGTTTAATTATTGACGGCAGAATTGAGCATCTCAAGATGAAATCAATACAAACCAGGAGGGTATTAGACTGGTCCCTTGTAAAAGCAGGACGTCAGATGTTCGGGCTATGGTTTGTGTACATGCAGTGTTTGCGGCGCAAACCGTTGCGCCATACGTTAATATACCACAACTTTTGAATAGATTTCACTGGATAATAATTAAATACATCAACGGCCGAAAAAAGCAAAACAAATGTAAATATTGAACTTCTATTAAAACAGGGCACAGAAGGCAAATATGGCCATAAAGAAGGTATTTTTTTCGATGGGGAACCACGGCCAGTAACCAGGGCATCCAAGGCACTGGCAGTTGCGGCTGCCATGTAATTCCATGCCTGCATAAAAAATCTTCATTTTCATTTTGTGGGGCATCTGTTGAAATGTCAGTGTGCTAGAGACTATCTATGCAGTCACATGGGTGGTTGAATCTACTATGTATACTATATATCTAAGTATTACAACAATTGTACCTGGAAAGGTTCTACCAGCAGGCAACAAGAAATTATTTGGGTTGTGAAAATCTACTTCCACGCTGGTTATCTTGTTAGGATCAGGCTGAACATAAATATCAGCAGATAAAACCAGCGTAATGCGGCCCATCGTTGCCTTTATAGTCAGTTTGTGATGTCCAGTTTGGGCTACTACAAGAGGCTTCCCAAATGTTGCACGTCCATCTTTGTCTGCTTTAGACTGGAGATGAACATGGCTCAGCTGCAAGTTAGTGGATGGGATGAGAGTCAGGCGCACATTGGAGTCTGATGTTGGGTTGCCAGACTCATCACATAGTTGTACCGTCAAGTTCTTGTCTATCTTGACATTACTGTAGACTGATATAGGCTATGAGTATAAAGAACAATAACAAACATCAAATTGATAGTAAACATATTGAATTTTCAGTATGGAATACAAGGGAATATCAGAAGAACTAGTGCAAAAGACTGTCCAAGTCTGACAGGCTTTCCAAATATTGACACCTGTTTTTGTTTCCTTAACTCATTAACTCATTTACAAGATTCCCCTGAAAATTATAAGTCAAAATCTGCCCTAGACTTGTATAGTCCACATTCATAATGTATTCATATTTGTTTATAATAGATAGGAAAACAAACTTGCATAAAGGTTTTAATAAAGATTGCCATGTGACCTATAACTCATTCCACACTACTTTCAAACGGCTCTAAAATATCAGGAACAGTAACTGACTACAAACCTGATTTAATGCTGGATCAACGAATATGAGTTTAGTTGGAAGTCCTGCCATCATGTGTAGTTTGACATAATCAGTGAAGTCATGGTACTTGACGCAGAGTTCCCTTTGACCAAGGTTACCCCCTTCAAAGCGCACCTGCCTGAGAGCAAAGCCAGTGTTTGGTAGGATGACCTTCTGAAGCTGTTTGCTCTTTAAACCTTCCCCAGTTACCTCAAGATGGCTCAGGGCACCATGAGGTACCTGCAATACAAACAGTTCAAGCAGCTATCCAAAAAGTCTCAAGGTAATTCAACCATAAATAAATACCCAACATGCTTATTAGGGAATGTTTTGTCAAGGTTTGTATTTGAAATCTTTCAAACAGAACTATCATTCACTTCATTTGCATTCACATTGTTTTGCAAAGGTTCACAATCTCTGCAGAATTGCCATTTCTGTCTTAATAACCAGTTCTGATCGAATAATATGGAGTATTTATTTGTGAATAATATGTTGCAAGTTTCCATCTTGTAACAAGTCATTTTTGTAATGTATCCTGCTGGCAACCAAACCCCTTTATCAAACAAAAGGCAGGAGGGGCAGAAAAAGTGGTGCTTGCTAATTTCTTAGCCTTCTTCTTGTTAATGCTATCTATCGTTTCTAGTCATATACTTACCTTTTTAATTTTATTTCCATTGATGTCAGTAACATTGACAATGATATCTGCCTCTAGCACCTCTCCAAGTCTAGTCTTCTTGGATCCTTGGCAAACACACTTGATCTGAGCAACCTCTCCTGGCTCAGGCCTGGATAAATAGACATCAAACCCATGTAATAACACAATCAAAATCAAGTTAAAGTGCTTTTTGTCAAGGCATTTCAAAGCGTCCATTATTCTGCCAAAAGTAAGAGCTATTTGAATGATGAGACTCATTTCTAAGGGTTATTGTGAGGGTTACAAGGGACCCAAACACTGATATAAAACCCATTTATATATCACCTTGTGTAGGTTTACAAGGTAATGTGGTGCCAGAAACACCGGTGCAAATCCCTTCTCTTACCAATAGTGCACCAGGTTCTTCTTTCACGTCCCATCCAAAGGATGAAGCTATTATGGTTAAGTGTCTTGCTCAAGGACACAAATGATATGACTGGGACCCAAATCCACACACTGACAACAACAGAACTTGAGTCCAGTGCACTAGACTGCAACACTCCATTTAAAGTTCACATCAGTACAAATTCTCCAGAAATTTTTTTTTATCTGAAATACTGTAAAAGTCAAAAAACAGCAGTTGGCAATCTCCCAAATTACCATTGCTGTGATTGAAGTAAGTCTGAACTAAGCACAATATGAACATGCACTTAAACACCATTCCTTGTTGTCATTGCTTTCACTGAAATTGCAAAGGTCTCACATGGCTGTAGTAACTCAACTACTTGGGGGCATCCTAGCTTTTACAAATTCTGGAAAGTTTAGCAAATTAGAGTCATTTCATCTATTGCTTTTTACCTTGCCACAAATTGAATTTTCCTTTGCAAGTATCAGCAATGATTAGCCTTTTTGCTAGTGCATGCTGTGAATCAGTTGGATAGATAGATTTTGGACAGTCTTTACATACTGCATGTACCTCATTTTACAGCTAACATGCATACAACGTATTTGTGAATGAGCTCATATGGCCTTAGGTGTGCTGTAATTCTTACCTAATAGTGAAGCCAAACTCCAACCCTGATCCATCTGATAGACTGACTTGTACATATTTGGAGTCTGCAGCAGAGCTAGGTACTTTGATGTCAGGTAGAATACCTTGAAGAAGCTTCTCTTGACTGACACGAGGCATCCAGCTCACCTTCACCTTACTAGCAATCTCTGACGTAATTTGTATCTGTCTGCCGCCCTCATCAAACAACACAAACACTGCAATCAATATATGCGAGAGGGTTACCAGTGTAATACAGAAATGATACACATTGGATACCTTACTTGGTTCTTTTCTTTGTTTGTAACTCTGTATCTCATGTGTTTGTGGAATATAGACATCTGTAGTGAATCTATCCCACATTAAGACCCCTTGCATTGCCCACCATCTTTGATGACAAACAATGGAAACTTGCATGCATGTACGCGCTGCGCATGACTCTCAGCCAATGACAAGTGCACGTTTCATCAGCTATGGTGGCCAATGCAAGGGGTCTATATGCAGAGGCATAAATGTATCAACATTCCACTCATGTTTGAAGCAAGCCATTGGGTTTATGTGTATACTCACATATGCCTTTAATGTGTTGACCAGCTTGCCATTTGATTTCTTCTAGGTGTCTTATTTTCTTGCGAGTATTGTCTTCAGTATACCACATGTCCATAAAGCATGGGTTGGAGTTTGGGAAGACCTGAATAACTTTCTCTACTGGTGCAATGTCACTGAAGTTCTGCAGAAGTAAACACTTTGATTTTAGTTTACCAGTTGGAATTGAATGAATTACTGAATGTATTCATATCCAACAGCTGTCAATAAATCAAACAACTATTACAAATCCTCCTTATAAAAAGTAATCAAGCCTATTCACACTATTATAAACATTGATGAAGGTAATCTAGACATAGACGGTAACTGAATCAATTTTTTTCCAAAAGTAGAACCTTCTGTTTTTCAAGTCTTATTTATTTGGTATTATATAACACCTAAGCAGATCCTTGCCATTTGATTGGAGGATTGTACGTCACGTGATAGCAAATAAACATACCATTGCACGCTACGTCATTCACCGTGCATTTTTCGTTCCATTCACCGTGCATTTTTCGTTCCATCCGATTTGTTCTATTGCACGGTGCGTACCACATCGTTGCGTGCGCATGTCTTTGATAATGCAGCAGTACAGTTACTGCAATGCACATACTACATTACGGCGCCCGCGTGTCTCAAAATAGCAGTACAGAATGCACCTAGTCACTGTTGAATCCAAACAAGCCGAACCAAAAGAAATGGGTGTAATGTCTCAATTAAATATTGTAGGCCTACGCTTTGTTTGTTTTGAAAGTTGTATCCTCCAATCAAAATGACAAAGATCTACTTGGATGTTATATAAAACAAATAATGTTTTTCATTCGTGCAATAGTGAGAATATTTTCATTTGTTGAAAGATGGAATAATCCATTCAACTCGGCTCCGCCTCGTTGAATAGAACATTCCATCTTTCAACTCATGAAAATATTCGCACCATTGCACTCATAAACATTCATTATTTGTATAATATACAACAATTTGGGCAGCTCGATGGTATGCGTTGCATGTCCTGGCTGAGCAGTCCTGTGAATCTGACTCAAGTTATGGTTTTTCTGACCACCATAGTACAGGTTCCAGTCCTGGCTTGACACTTGGGATGGCATACCTTTGGTAATTACTCTAAAAATTAATGACCATAAAATCTTACTGCAGCTGTTCATAATGTATAACATTTTGAGAAACAATTCCCTTCTAAGGAATGTGGTGTTAGAAAAAGGGATTACAAAAATATTCAATCTGAGAATGTTTCATGCAGAAACACTTCTCAGATTGTGTATTAAAATAATGGAATATTCTTCCTGCATGGACATAACCGCTCCAGATTTTTGGCGATATCTCAAAAACATTACCACCTTTTAAAACGAAATTTTCACAGGTTAGTTTTACTGTGTACATCTACATTCATATAGGATGAAAAAAATCAAACGGTTCCACAAATTAAAGATATACTTTGCCTTTAAGCAAGTCACTTAACCATTATTGCTTCATCCTTCAGATGGTACGTACAGCTGTATACACTGTATGTTGTGTAGTCAATAAAAGAACCCAGTACACTTATTGTTAAGAGAGGGGCTTGCTCCAATGTTTTCTAGCATGGTAGGCTGCCACATCACCTAGTTAGCTGTATAATGGTGCTATATAAATGGGTCTCATTATTCAGAAACTTATCTTGTCCTAAAAACATATTAATAAGTGCTTTGAGATGCCAGTGGATAAAGTGCTATATATGAACTGATTATTGTTGTTATTATGTAACTGCAGACAAACCAAGTGCTCTACAAATGTCCTATTATAACGTATCAAGAAAGGTGTTAAATGGGCAAACTGGTGACAAGCCTGTAACTCAGTATTGTAATAATTGCACTCGGTACTGGTGTACTCGGTTACTCCTATTGGATAAATGTACTCAAGAACTGTTTTTAGATAGATACAAAAATTACTTGTACTCGTTTTTATACTCAGCAAAATGTTCAGATTCATAAGCCTGTCCTTCTTATTCAACTTAACATGTAAACACCACCAAGTTATGCGTACTCTGCCCTTGTAGAAATGAGCCCCCGGAACCAGATGGTTGCAGGGTCATTTGTTAATTTATTATCCAACAAATGCACAGATTGTAGAGTGTTGTTGACTACAACACTACAGGTACCTTTGATTCAGACATAATTAATCTTGCACCATTCAGGTGGCAAAGTTCATGGTGTTCCAAAATCATGTAAGATTCCGTCCACCAGATGACAATGTGGCACCCAATATTTAGGTCACACATATGCCTTCATGTCATTTAACTTTCAATAGTGAATGGAGAGTGTGATAGAAGTAACAACTGGACATCCCATTATGTTTTCTATAAGGAAGTTTGGGTTATTGTTGATGTATGTCACTTGATGTGTGTTCCACAAATGAAAGAACAAGAATCTGTGCAGGAGTTGTAAATTAAAGAAGAGAAACAAAAATAAAAAATAAAATGTTGCAACTTCCAATTATTATTAAGCACCTTGCACCATGGGTTATAAATAACAATACAGAGTTCTTATATAGCGCTTCATCACACCCGATGGGCGTCTCAAAGTGCTCAGTATTTTTTCCTGCAAGGTACACTGAGGCTACGTGTTGAAGTATGAGACCTATTCCTTTATAGCACCATGTAATGGTTTACAAGGTGCTGTGGCGCAATATGCAGCCAATCAAACCAGGAACACCGGGGCAAACCCCTTCTCTTTACGATAACTGCACTGGTTTTTTTTACATGCATTACACAACACATGGGACCTACAGCTTTACATCCCATCTGAAGGAAGCAGCAATAAAGGTCAAGTGTCCAGCTTAAGAACACAAGTATCACGACCAGGACTCGAACCAACACGCTGCTGCTCAGAAACACCAGAGCGAGCTTGAGTCCGATGCTCTTTACTGCTTGTCCACGTCACGCCACAGTTATTAGTTGCCAAATAAAGTAGTATGATTTCAGATGTGATATTACAATTTAGACAGCAAGTTCTGGATTTTGATTCATGTAGATTTGTCCAGCAGTGTCTAATGCAATATTCCTATTCACTTCCTAAATAATGTGGTCTGCTATTCCTCTCCTTACCAGTAGTGAAACTTTGGCAGTAATTTTTTGTCCTTTCTTCATATTCTTTAGGAAGATAACATTTCCAGTCAGGCTTGTCTTCCCTGAGTAGCTGCAGTCTCCAGAGTATGTTGGTAATCCTGGTGTACCAAGGAACTACACACAAAGACATAACATACATCATTTTCACAATGTGTAGATAATGCTATCTGATAATATACACTAAGCTCCAAGCTTCAAGTTTATGTGCTGTACCCTAATCCTACGTGGTGCTCTGAAAACAAGCACATCAAAAAAGCAACTCTCAATTCTTGGTAAATGCATTCAAACCCTTATAGCCAGGGAAAACCCAAGGATTTATCCCAATGCTTGAAGGCTCTTGTTTTTACCGGCACACCATCCAAGATATATAAAAACTTTTTTTTTTTGGCATTTCCCAATCATTGTTTACATCTAAATGACTTCTTACATGCCTTGCTATTGCCTAAGATTATTTGAGCCCTTTTCCCCCTTTAATTAGAGGGGAGCGGGTGTGTTGAGAACTGCAGAAACTAGCCCTAGCTGTCAGCAAGACATCAGAAGCCTGCTACATACAAACTAGCCCTAGCTGTCAGCAAGACATCAGAAGCCTGCTACATACAAACTAGCCCTAGCTGTCAGCAAGACATCAGAAGCCTGCTACATACAAACTAGCCCTAGCTGTCAGCAAGACATCAGAAGCCTGCTACATACAAACTAGCCCTAGCTGTCAGCAAGACATCAGAAGCCTGCTACATACAAACTAGCCCTAGCTGTCAGCAAGACATCAGAAGCCTGCTACATACAAACTAGCCCTAGCTGTCAGCAAGACATCAGAAGCCTGCTACATACAAACTAGCCCTAGCTGTCAGCAAGACATCAAAAGCCTGCTACATACAAAGAACAAACTGCTCCACTTATCAGAGATTTAGATCTTGGTAGGTCTGTATTTCACATGGAATATTTGTGTGCAAATATTCCCCCCCCCAAATGCAATAACAAAATACTTTTAAAATGGAACCTGACCCCCCTCTTAGATATGTGGAATGGTCTGGTCTAGGATATCAAAGACTTTGACTTTCCAGGTCATTGTGAAACAGCGGAAATAAACAACGGTCGTGGTTAAATGGTAACTTGACTTCATTACAGGTTAAATGAGCAGTGTGATGTTTTCTGCACTCTTACCTTGCAGTTGACATTAAGCTTTGGATGTATAGTAACATTGCCTGCTTTATCTCGAACCTCAATGTCTACAGTCAATGCTTGACCATTCTCAATTGTGATGTCCTTATCAAATGTAGGTACATGTAGAGAGTACGGCTGGCCTGTTATAATAAACAAATAAAACCTTGGTATTCGAAAGCACGCCAGATAAAGGGAGCACAAAATCTGATCAGTGTTTTGAATGGTGTATGTCTTACCAGGAGCTAATCTGATCTTCATCGTCTGTGTGCACAATCCCAGGCCAGGTAGAGTGACTTTGAGGGTGAAGTTCTTGCCTTGGAAGGACCCTACATCACCTATGGCTGTCACATTCTTCACAAGAAGGGTTGTTCCTTTTGCCTGGACACCATCATAGCTTAGGTCTAGTCCACTGCATAAAGTATCAAGTCATATCAAGTCATGGTTTTCAGTCCTTGGATTAGTATCAACTCTTAAAAGTCCAACACCATGAACATGTTTATCTGTACTTAATGTTTGTGCCATGAGGTATGGAATTACATACTGTATACATGGTATAGGACAAGGTCACTTGGATTTTGATCAGGCAACATTTTGAAGGGCACAAAGGCCAATTAAGACAGGTGTAGAGGTTTGCAAATAGGTGTCAAATCTTACCTTGCCTCCAGCACTGGCTTCATATCTGGGATAGGTTTAGTAGAATGATTGAACTCATCTTGGAGGTCTAGGGGGATGGTAAAAGGCAAGCCTACCCGGAAGGGAGGGTCCAGGAGACCCACGCTGAACTTGTAAGGAGCGGCCTCTGAAAAAAGGAAAGTTATACAGAATCTATTGAAAATGGTATTCCACTGAATTCAATTCGTTATATCTCTTACAATATTTGTTACTCGAAAAGAACATTTATTTCAATACTTTTTGTTTTCAATTAGGTAAAAAATAAAAAATTAAAAAATTAGGTCATCCTATTTGAATGAAAACAACAAAAGCTGTTCTATGTTTTGTCAGGGTTGTCATGTTCATACACATGTTTAATGGCTTTTCCGGTACTCTTGCTGGAAAAGACTTTGTTTTTTCCCCTTATTTTAATTCTATCCCAAGTCCCATAGCTTTTGTACACAGATTTTCTGGACGGCACTTTCCCCATCAAATGACCTCAGATATTGATCAAACTTGGCATACACATAGACCTTGTATAGATGTGGTATCTCAAAGACTGCTGTCATCATGATGTCATTATGTGTCACGTGACATCACAATAAATATAACCACGGAAGTACAAGTCTGATTGAGCTGAATCTTGGTACATCCATAGACAGGCACAAATTCACATGACATCATCTTATGATTTGTAATGATTTGTTAAAGTTTTAACAGCTTAACTTATATCTTGTGAACGAAACATACAACAATCAAAATTCTGTTTGCAACAGGTTTAAGAAGGTCATAGATGCATCAATGCAAGAGTGCTATCATCATGAAACCCTCATGTGTCACATGACATCACACTAAACGTGCATTTAAAAAAAATGTATATCTACGGAAGTACAAGTCTGATTGACACACAATGGAACAATAGCAGGACCCCACAAACTGGATCTGTAAGGTTGTGTGCGTGCATAGAAATGATAACTCAAGAAGGACTTGACATATCAACTCAAAACTTGGTGTGGCCCTGGGATCCCCCCAGAAGACTGTCATTGTTGAACCCCTTTGGTCAGATGTCAAGGTCATTATGGCTAAAACAAAAGAACTGTTGTCTGAGTAATACCTCGAGAAGGACTTATCATATCAACTCCTAACTTGGTTTGTGGATTGGTCTTGTCATCCCCCAGAAGCCTATTGCTTTTGGACCCTAGGCCAAATTTCAAGGTTATTATGGATTTTTTTTTAAAAAGTAAAAAAGTTTTCAGAGCGATAACTCTTAAAGGACTTGTCATATCAACTCCAAACTGTGTGGATGAGTCTTGGGATTCCCCAGAAGCCTACTGTTTTCAGACTCCTAGATAAATTATCAAGGTCATTATGGCTAAAACAAAGCGCAATAACTCTAGAAGGACTTGGCATATAAACTCAAAACCAGTGTGTAGATTGGTCTCAGGATCTAAAAGCCTTTTTTTTTGGACCACCTAGATTAAATGTCAAGAAACGGACTGGTTTGCGGGATATTGTGTTTACCAAACACAACTTTTCTTAATTGCAACAATCCAAATAAACAGTGGTAATATTGGGGATCTTTATATAATATTTCCTTGCTTTTCAATCCGTAGCCTGTTTCTTTCTGGCATGCTATTCCTAGAGTGCATACAAACAACCTATATTGAATACTCATTGAGTTGGGTGTTACCTGTAATGCTGAACTTGATCTTATGGCTTGGTAGTGGTTTACCTCCAAACTCCGTCACTCCACTCTCATTCAGTACAACCTGTACCTTAATAGTATGGTTCCCAAGGTTCTTCATGTTTTCTACAAATACAAATGGTCAGACCATCAAACTAGTTAATTGGAAATGTTATAATTTCAAACAACAGCGTGGTTCCCAACATTCTTCATGTTCTTTACAAATGAAAACAGACAGACCACCAGTAAACTCAAAAGTCTGTGCTGTTAGAACAAGAAGCAATGCTATGGTTGGTTCAAGGAATACTTAATGTTTCTTAAGGTACAATTATTCTGATTGCCAACAAACCCTTTCATCCTAACTTCTAGATTACACATAGAAATGTAGAAGCAATAGAAAATCTGGGTTCAAGCTAGTGTTGAAATGTAGAAGCAATAGAAAATCTGGGTTCAAGCTAGTGTTGAAATGTAGAAGCAATAGAAAATCTGGGTTCAAGCTAGTGTTGAAATGTAGAAGCAATAGAAAATCTGGGTTCAAGCTAGTGTTGAAATGTAGAAGCAATAGAAAATCTGGGTTCAAGCTAGTGTTGAAATGTAGAAGCAATAGAAAATCTGGGTTCAAGCTAGTGTTGAAATGTAGAAGCAATAGAAAATCTGGGTTCAAGCTAGTGTTGAAATGTAGAAGCAATAGAAAATCTGGGTTCAAGCTAGTGTTGAAATGTAGAAGCAATAGAAAATCTGGGTTCAAGCTAGTGTTGAAATGTAGAAGCAATAGAAAATCTGGGTTCAAGCTAGTGTTGAAATGTAGAAGCAATAGAAAATCTGGGTTCAAGCTAGTGTTGAAATGTAGAAGCAATAGAAAATCTGGGTTCAAGCTAGTGTTGAAATGTAGAAGCAATAGAAAATCTGGGTTCAAGCTAGTGAAGTGCATCTACGTACCAAAATTCATGCAGGTTTTTTTTTAACGAAATAAGTTAGTAAGTGCTACCACTATCTTCCTTGCTTAAGTTGGTGCATTATTTACAACAAAACCAACAAAATTAGTAAAATTGAGAAATGAAAAAAGAATCTACACTGGGTGGTTTAGAATGAGCAGCTCCAAATCCCTGCATTCTTGGTTTACATTGATTAACCCTAATCCCTTATTGTCTTTAGATAAAGACATTCTTGGTTTACATTGATTAACCCTAATCCCTTATTGTCTTTAGATAAAGACATTCTTGGTTTACATTGATTAACTCTAGTCCTTTTTGTCTTTAGATAAAGACCCCATAAATCCTCCAAAATACTCCACAAATGTTTGGACTTAGGTAAGATTGGTACATGTATGCCTAGTCCAATAACGAAGCAATTGTTACTTGGGCCTTCAGTACAGTGTTCCACAAAAACCAGACAATGACTTCAATAGGCATGATAGGATTGTGGAGTGTGCAAGCAGCATGATGGAGTTACATGACTTACCCATCTTCTTGAACCAGAACCCCCAAGCCTTGACATGTTGACTTAGATGGGAAACCAACTCCTCATCACCATTAGGTGCTGGAAGGAGAATAAAGCAGTCACACTTCTCAGTAATCATTCATTCATAGAATCATACAAAAGGCAGAGGGAGAGTAGATTGATGCACTTGCGAGGATAAATTTATAACAGTAGGTGGTTTTCCTGGCTCAGTTAGGGTCAAAATCCTAGAGATAAGCCCTTAGAAAATCTGAGATTGCACACTACTTTTGAAATAAGAATGACAAAATGCAAAAAATCCTACAAAAACGAGGTCATTATAGATGCTGGTTTTTTTTTTAATGAGAGCACAAAATTGAAAAAAAAAAATCCAGTTTCAGTTTAAACAGTTCAGTGTTTCCAGTAAATACAGAATTTGAATGAAAGCACATTTCTTTTTCCAAATCACAACGATGTACAATTCCCTTAAAGAGAAATCTCAGTGCACTTTCTCTGAATAATTAAATGCGTTGAATTTTTACCTTTGACCTGCTATTGGCTCAAAATATCACTTATAAAGCTGCCTTTACATTTAGTATGATATCATAGTGCAGCACAATTACTAACGCAATCCACAAAACTAAACCAAGAAGCACCTTCAAAGCATAAGGTTATTGAGTTCCTTCAAACTATAGGGATACATCCATGCTCCACACTAGGTACTTCAATTCTTACCGTGCCAGATGACTTTGAGCTCTACTAGAAGCTTCTTAGGAGTAAGATGTGAGCCAGGAAGACGTGAGATAGACTCCCCTTTACGGTTCCTGATGTCTATTTGGATGGCTCCTGGAGTTTGATTAGAGAAATCAAGATCCATCCTTGTTATTTAGGAACAACACTAAAACTGGAGACTTCTTGATACAACACAAGCTCAGTGGTCAAGAATCAGGAAAGTTTTGAATTCCATTCCAGCCCAAGGTACCTGTGTGTTTTCTATGGTGGACTTGGAAAGCAGTAGGTATATATATAGCCTAGAGCATCGGACTCAAGTTCTAATGGCCAAGTCATTGGAGTGTTGGTTCTAACTCCAGTCACGATACTTGGCTGTAATGTCTTCTTATCCCCAATGAGTATGAGGTATTTGTGAGGGTAGAGATTGTTGCCTATTGGGTTGTATAGTCAGATAGTCCTAAGGAGTTGAGACAGTTCTGGAATGTTCAAGGCCTGATGAACATGGGTAGTAATAGCATACAGCACATTGACCATTGGTTAAAAGGTGACTAAACTGCCTATTGTTATTATCAATTGTATAATATTAGTATAATGACAAAAAAAATGAGGTTCATTTCTGTATTCCATAATTTCCATTTGTTTGAAATGGTGCCAATCATAAGATCTGTTAAAAAATTCCAGCATTAGATTTATTTTTAAACTTTTGAACTCTGTGTCGTCAGTTTAAATACAGAAGTTATTTTAGACAATAATATAAACATATGAGCCAGCATATGTTGACCAAACATGCACACACAAGTACATTAGTTAAAATACAGTGTTGTATTAAGCACTGGATAACTGTTACAATTGGCACATAATGCACATAATGCAGCCAATGACATCATATCTACAAGGGTTATAATCTCACCCACAGTGCTGCCAGCAGGTTTTCTTTCACCTTGTTTTATCTCATGCCCATCAGGCCAAGTCACTACCAGTTTCTCAGGAAGTCTGCAATAAAATAAGTAGGACAAATCATACCGAGTTAAGGACACTACCTTGTTGAATACAGATAGGTTTTGCTTAATTTCAAGGATAATAAGTCAGAACAACAACTAATTGATCAATAAGTTGGAGAGAAATAAAACATAATATAGACAAGAAACTCCTGCTAACATGAGCCCATTATTAGCAAGCCATTATTATTCATTCATAAGTACCCCAGACGGTTTAGCTATTCCTATTGGTGGAGAGCATGTCACGTGGGGGTGTTTAAACGGCTGATAAAGACCAGCTGGAGCTGTTTATAACCGGCTGGCTTCGCGTGTTGGGCGCGCAAGCTCATGTACACCAATTTAATTACGCAGAATGCAATATATAGCTGTTAATACCAGCGCGTAATCTATTTTTACATGCGTGTACACACAACCCGATGCGCACCAAACATAACTTTTAAAAAGATTTTGAAATGTACAAACTTCAAAAATTCGCTGCGAGGCAGATTGTCTATACATTTTTTTCGCTTTCTAACAAAAGGGCATTTATGAATGGGAATAAAAGAGTAGTGACTCGTTCTTAAACGGCCGTTTAAAACCTTGCAGGGTCGTGGCCGTGCGATAAAGGCCCTCGCCTTCGGCTCGGGCCTTTATCGCACGGCCACGACCGTGTCAGTTTTAAATGGCCGTTTAAGAACTCGTCGCCACTCTTTTAATCCCTTATTTACAGTTTACTACATACCATGTTGGGGATACTTAAAATCCAGTATGGAATCAAATTAATTGAATAAACTGTCATATCATACCACATGATTCAAAATGAACTTGATTTTTTACGATAGTCTAATAGGACTAGTTACTAGTCCTGAATAAGAAAAACTGACTTAAATGGGACTAAGTATTGCCCAACCCATTCCATGCTGTTCTGTGGGACTTTCCATTTTGCAAATAGTGTGGGTAATTTGCCCTGAAATAGAAATCTGTATAAAGTTTATATTTGGTCGTCTATTGCTCATAACACAACACAGTCGAGCAGTCATTTGAACTGCAGTAAGTTACAATCTGATACTGTCATAAAAACAACATATTGCACTTTTTTGACATGACTTTTGATGCAAAGATCCCACAGCATCAACATAAGGTGGAGCTTGACCATGCAAAAAGCACATGAATATGATAAATGAATGCTAGTGACTTGGAGCCAAGCTAGCTCACTATAGCATACACAAACACATACCAAGGGTTCTTTTGTTGTGTACTGTTACATTTTGTTTGTAAGTGCATTGTAGATAGTCATTAATACACTGCTGGCTGTGTGTGGGTTAGCAACATGCCTGCATGCATTATGTTTACAGTATGTGTATAGAGTGTGGCTACAGCTAGGGATCTCCTTGGGAGGGATCAGCTGATCATACTCAGATCAAATTAAACATAGTTTGTTTATTTGTTTCTCAATAGCCTATCAAACTACCCAAACCCCTGAAAGCCAGTAGTCTGATACCATATTAACTAACCTCCATATAGCAAACTACTGTTAATTTTGAAACTTGGTACCATACTGACCATTTTAAATTTGTTTAAATATCACTAAAATTCACTTCTCTTAGCTGTTGGTTTTAAAAATGTTTTCACTAAATTTTGTTGGTATGTTTTTTTCAACAGATGAATTTGATTGAATTCCACATTTCCTTTATTTATTCTTTGTCTATTTTGGAGAATCACAGTCATGACTGAGCCAATACTATGTACTCACAGAACCAGCCCATGAGTTCAAGTTTGCACTTACTTTCCCTCCTCTTCCTCTATGTATTTCTTTAACACCCTGTCATTTGCGGTTCGATCCAACTTGGACAGCGGAACACTCCTCACCTCATTGTACAACAAAGCAGGCTCCTGTTGGTTTCAAGAAAACATGAATGACTCAAAGATCAAACCCTTCTCTTGATCACAGTTGTTACTGGATATAAATATGTAGTTCGCAAAACAAACAAAAACCATAACAAATTAACAAACATCAAAGAGTACTTGTACATTTTCCATCATGCGCTTAAATCCCAACATCCCTTTGCAGAACAATGTATCTATTTCCTGTTGTAATTTAAGCAGATTACACGATTCCACCACTGATTGTCAAGCAATGAATGCACCTAAGCCAAATATCACAACACTACTTACTGCAGCACACAATTGGTGCATGACTGATATAAATAAAGCATGTACAAGTTAAAGGAGTCACACTTAGTATAGATATTTGGATTTGAATCAGGTTGAATCTCAAACAGAATAAAAGGTCTTTGACTATTGTCCCAGTCAAGTCTCACTATAAACATAGGATATATTTGAAGATGGCTGGAGTAGGACCCATTTAGTAACCTGTGTTATTTCCATTTCTCCTCCTGTGGCAAACACATCTCCCTCATGATGACCAAACAGTAAAAATCTCTTGATGGTTGCATTCATGATAGGCACTGTACGTATCGTCCGCACCTGGGAATCAATGTCATATTAAAATTGTTAACAAGCAATTGTACCTGCTTACTATGAACTACTAATAACTGCTTCTTATTGCTACACACAACAACTGATCTTCTTTATTTCCTAACCAAGTGTTATTCTGACCAATTCTTCAGAGTGACAATGAATGGGAACAAATCTCAAACAGCTTCCATGTACGAGGACCTGTTTAGAATCAAACGGATTAAATAAAGATGCAAGGTTTCAATAACTACTCTGACCTTTTCTAAAATTAACCAAACTTGGTCTTTCAGTAAAACAACTTCACAATATGAGTGGACATTTTTTTGTTTGGATTTAATTATTATGAAAGCGTTTCAAGTCTAAATTTAAAAATAACAGTGTCCAATTCCAACAGACCAATCATCAGACTTCTTTTGATACTACTTATTTTAATAATGATTTGATGATTTACCAGCTGTCCTCTTTCGAACACCTTTCCATCCCACTCAATAGCCTTGAAGACTGCCCAAGGTGATTGTTGTCTCTTCACGGTTATCTCTGGCCGAGATATAATCCCCTCAAACCCACTGAATTTCACCTGCTTATCAAACATCTCATGGCATTCTCTTAACCACTCACTAAACTGACGGTCGATCTTCACACGCTGGGCCTTCAAATAAAGTAGATATAATCAATTTGCTAGTTTCCTTAATGCACTTAACAATTCACAGTTTACTTATTAGAAAATGACAAGTTTGAGAAAGGTGTTTTCATTCAGGCATCATCACATTGTAAGATATTGAAGGATGTTGAAAAAACCCAACCCCCAAACTGCATTGACCCCACATTACTTATTAATCCACAGGTCATGCACGTGTGATTCCTACTGCCTGGATTGTGTGGTAAAGCAGCTGCACTCATGTATAGAGCATTAGACAAGACTACAGTTTGCAAAGCGTCTGGTACATTTGGTGACTGGACCAATATGGACAATGTGCATTCAGCAGTTTCCCTGGTGTTCCACAGTAACTTGTACATTAATGAAGTCCTCATAAATATGTGTGTTTTGCTTGAAGTTTTGAAGGCAGGTGACACATCCAAGTTCTTCATTGTTCATGGCACTGTTCTTTTATTTGATCCCAATATCAAATATATACCGTCTGAAAAACTACAGCGTGAATAAATGTTCCCAGATCAAAATAATGTATACATGAGCATGTACAAAATTGTACGTAAAACAAACCATTTAAAAGATCTGTTTTCATCAAAAGCCCAACTCCCACCCAGCATACATAATGATATTATCACAGGTTGGTAGTATGGTGTGTATTTGAAACTAGATGACACAAATAAATATCTACTAGAATGGTATTGAATAATGAGACTAGACACAGTTTGACAATCTCTTGATACAAGATACCCACAAAGCATGACTTATAATTAGATGAAGAGGATTAGATGTGGTTGGCTTTCTACACCCTGGGAATGAGGATGAGACGCACCTGCCCGAGGATGATCTTCTGAAAGATGGTATTCTTGTCTCGGAGCCTGCCCTCCAGGTCCATAAAGGTCAACTTGTTGGTACTAATTTCAAATTTATCATTGGTCCACAGCACCCCTGATATTCTATTGTAACATTCAGTGGGAATTGATCCACGCTTCTTTGGAACAGCACACCAATCAAAGCTGCATTATAAAAACACAAAGTCAATGCAAGAAATGAATATGTATGATAAATTGTTCAAGGTTATTGATTACTGGTAAGCACAAAAGCTAACCAAGCATTCCACACAGTGCTTCCATAACATCAGAGACCTAATTTGCATACTGATCATGGGGCCGTGTTGGGAAAAGTTTGCCTGTACAGTTGAATAACAGAGTCACAATCTTTGTGTTTTACTAACTGGTAGATTTTAAGCCAAATTGATTGTATGAAGTACTCCAGTTATGACGTAGGGTTCTCATCTCCGCAACGGATAATCTGTGGAGTTATATTTTCAAGTTTGTTGGCTTTTGTAGCCCAAAATAATGTAAATGCTTCATGTTTATGTGAGTATGCTTTACATGGTTAAATTGATAAACATGCAGTTCTTAATGATTGTAGGTGTAAGGTGTCATACAGACATTGTCTTCAACTGTCTTTTTCAGTTGAATGAGACACCAGTTACTTTATCAGGCGTATTTATAGGCACACATCCTTCATAGTATCCATTAAATTGCCTTTGTACTATTATGGGAAAGATAATTCAAAGTATTCATGAAACAAACAAATCATATTGCCAGAAGTTTGGTTGTGATAACACAGATTGGAAACTATGCCAGTATAATGGTGCATGCTGTTGAGTAAGAGTGTGTGATTGTATGAAAACTGGATTTGCAAAACAATTTGGTCCCAAGCTGTTTTACTTATTAATATGACTTTGTGAATAGAGGGTCACATTAACACTTACTTCTCTACACATGTATATGGGATTAGTCTCCCATTCCAGTAGCATTCAAAGATTGGTCGATTACCCCTAGCTGGTCTGACTTCATTGTAGTAGTCTCTATCATCGTCAGCTACATCATATTCACCTGTACAACAATGGAGACATTTAGTGTATTGTTAACCTCTAATAGACCATTCCTTTGCAACTTCACTTTGCAAAAAAATACACTAATGCTTTAAAATGACACATTTAACTACTAAATCAATTGTGCCACCCCCCAAAAAAAGTACACATATTCTTCATGAAAAGGTTTAATCATTGCAATATAAAGGGCACATTTGTGCCTATCTGGTTAGTAATTTGTGATACTTTAGGCTGATAAACAAAATGGTGGTCAATGTTTGTAAGCAAAAGAAAGGTTTATTGACAATATGTATAGCCACAAGAGGGTTTCATTTGGAACTCAATTTGGAGGTAAACAGTAGCAAGTAGACATCCTAATGAGCAATTAACTCATGAAAATTAGGATTTAATTAATTTGATATAACCTGTTAATAGACATTAATTATTTGCATCGGGGATACAGAATAAAGAACACCGATGTGTATTAAGCACTGTATACTCAGTACTTTCCCAAATTTGGTGACCTTTGCATCACTGGATACTCTCTAGACCTGCCACGGCACTTGCCTGGTATTTGAAAATGCCAGGTCTTCACCAGGCTGATTATTTTGTAGTTACCTCATACACAGAGATCCTGGGTTTGATTTCACTGTAAGTGATTAACATTCATCTTAGGATGGTTTTAAAAAAATGTCTAAATCTGAATTGCTAAGCACTCTGTGATGTCACTCATCTTACAATGATCCACAGTGCTTTGTGAAATTGAGCCCCTAGGCTCTTGAGGAATACACCACTCTGACAACGAATTCTATCTAGTTACTGTAAACTTGCCCATGTCCGACACTTCCTTCATTGCATCTGTGTGTGTGAGCAAACAGTGCCCTGTTGGTATTTTGTCAGTTGAGTTTAGTTTCTTGAAAAACATTTTTTTTTAATGAGATAACTCACAAGGCCGGACGGCCACTTCAAGGTGAGGGCTACACTTAACTGATTTGGGCTGTCAACCCAGATTAACTGTCACCAGTGGCACGTTGCCACCTACTCCTGGGGCTGAAACAGGGTTACCCCCTTCACAGTCCGTACGGATATAGGCCTAGGCATGGGTATCATCCACTAGGAGCCTGGTTGGTTACGAGCAGAATGCACTACCGTCCCAACTTTTTACGAAGCAATTATGGTTAAGTGCCTTGCTCAAGGGCACAAGTGTCATAACCGGGATTTGAACCCACACTCTGCTGCTGACAACACCAGAGCTTGAGTCCGGTGAACTAGACCGCTCGGCCACAAATCTTAGGAAAATCACTGATAGTCAGAGGGTATACGCACCTCTATGCTCCGCGTCACAAGGGAAAGTCTCTCTCTCATAGAGGAACGGATGATATCTTAAGATGCCTTCAACGATACCTGTCCCTTCAACCACCGCCCGGAACTCAAAAGAATCGACTGCACTTCGGATGTATCTACAACACAGAGAGTAAATTGACTGTCATCAGGGCTTTCATTTCATAGTTTCACTTAAAAAAAAACAGTGTTTAACCAGGCCTAGTCAGCTGTACGCTTGACTAGCCCGCACACATTCTCGTTAGAGAATTTAAATTGTGTGTGCCTCAAAATCAAGCTTTGGTCCCTTAACATGCTGGTATACGTGCGTCATGGTCCGACAATGTCCACAGAAAAATTTAAGGCTTCGTGAATAATTTTTTATGTACCTCGTAATTTTGTGTTTCGTGTGGAACGTAATGGCATGGGCATAAATTTCAAGCGCTCAATCAAACAATCAATCATCCACAATTGACAAAACAAATAAGCAAATAAACCAAAATAAATACTTCTTTTTTGCATGCAGATCCAGCGTTTGCTTTTCACATACCGTTCCATTTCTCATCAACATCGACGACTCTACTACCACGCTGCCGCGGTGGAGTCTAATCATGACCTTCTTCCGGTTATATTTCATGCAAAATTATAACCTCTTACTCATAAATACATCACTCGCGCCGCACTATTTTTCCAGACTGCATGCCTTGCTCTCTCCACAAAGTACACAACAATCGATCATCATGCCGCTCGTTTGTGTTTGTACACCAATCAGTAGCAGCAATGTGCGTCTTTTGTGCATGCTTTTCAAGAAATGATGGTTTATAAATACGATGGTAGTGCATCAAATGTGTAGCAAAGAACAAATGCATAAATGAGTTGCTAATTTCTGACTAGCCTGTCGGGCTACCTAGAAGCACATTTGACTAGCCTGTAGTGTCTAAATGGAGCCCTGGGTTGAACTCATTGGTGCTGATTCCTATCCAAATGGCGATTCAACACTATTCATTGTTGAATACTGACACAGGTAAACCTCTTGGTTTCTTTATGAAATGTATTATATACTTTCTAGCATACCTCTTGCATATACTCAATTTGATACCAGTTATAGTTAAATCCACATAGAACTAGCACCATCAGAAATGTATGCTGGGAATTATTGAGAGATCTGGGAACTTACTTTGTCTGCATATCCTCTGTGATATCTCGAAGGTTGATTGTGCGAGGTGATTTGCCTCTATCATAGAGCTTTATACTGATGTCAATATTCTTGAATGGGCTCATAGGTCTCTTCCTCAGGCCAGATACCTCATGACCTCTCGGTCCATGAATGTAGTAGTGATAGATGTGGCTAGTCAGCAAAAAATGGTATTATTCATTCATTCATTTCTTAAAAGCTATACAAGTTTTAATTGTTTAGTCTATTGAAAAAGACTCTGCTAGGGTCAAAACATGAGGCAAGTAACATTTATTTGCAAGTTTGATCATTTAAAAAGAAATTGTTTCAAAAACTGGAAATTGCAATTTGTCCAATGCTATAAAAGCAGTGTCATTCACAACAAAATTAATGGAAATTGTCATCAATGTTTTGGAACTTTTTACAACGTTGTTGTCAAGTCTTTTCCCTACATTAGCAACATGGCTCAGTTCAATAGAATCACACGTACAATAGAACAAACCTTTAGTCTTGTTTTTTTTTGTGAGTTAATAAGTTTTTTGTTTCCCAACCTTTTGACAGAAAATACAAGACTTGAGGCAAGACAAAGTAATAAACCAACGTACAGAATTTTTGTTTCACTACATATACATGTACGCTCTGGTTTTATCAATTCCAAAAGTCTGTGACATTCTCAAAATTTGATTTCATTGTGGAGTCTGACGACAAACTTTAAGAAATTTCAATTCATTCCTGTACAACAGTGTGTGGCTTTGCAGTGGCTTGTGCAGTGCGCACATATCATTTAAACTTCTTTGATTATTGTACCTGGTATGATGTACAAATTATTGATGTGGTGGGGGGAGGGCATTGAACTTACGCTAGCTGTTTACACCATCCCATGACGTCCTGTCTAAGATACTGTACATGATGTTGGCTGATTCCTGTAATGAAGACATGAGTGAAACTTTCCTTGCCTACTTCCTCAGCGATTAATTGCTTCGTGTTTGGATCCTCATTTTCTAAATGTCTGTAATCACCAACCTACAAATTAGAAAACAAATTATCAACCGAGGCACTTCTGTGTGATTCAAAGTATCTAGGTATGGAGCTAATTTTCATGTCATCCGTAGGCCTGGGCGACTAGTGCGACTAGTGTCGAAGTCGTGACTACTGATTGTTATGTCTAGTCGCAACTGCCGCTTTTTCAAAAACTTGGTTAACCGCGCCGCCTCAACTACTAAAAACGACATGGTATTCTCATGACACACAATCCTACAAGATGAAACGATTACTCGTCCATCATTGAATGCACGAGTACACAGCCTACGTGTACACGCACACATGTACACACACATGTGCACTATGCACATGGGGGGGGGGTGTTGGTGGTCATCAATTAGCTACAAAGGTCGCAGCTAGTTAGCAGTGGATAAATTTTAGTTTATGCAAAGTCAACTACAGCTTTATATGTTGATGCTTTGTGTTCTTTCCGAGGTACATAAAATAAATGGGATTTGCCGTATGGCAATGGCCGAGTGATGACTTTGTATTTGTGTTTATTAACTATGCAATACTTCATCATTCAATCAATGATCATCACAATTACAGTGTTTATTTGTTGTTTTATTTGTTAAAAATAAAGAAATAAAAGTCAAAGCTGAAAATTGATTGAAATTATTATCAATTTATTTTCTCTGCAAACTCTAGTCCAATGATGATGTTTTTTCCACCCACATCTTTATTTTCCACAAGCCCTTAAATAGTCTTCACTTTTTTGATCATAGGCCTCAGTTTATAGCTGTACACAACAATTACCAAAAAAGTTGTGGTACTTGCTGTGGTCTGCGATCTATTTCTTGAAGATACGGGACAGACTCAAATAAGAAAATTGTTGTTAACATTTAAAAAAAAATTTTTTTGTTATGCAAGTTCGCCCCAACCAAGGCTAAAAGCCACTCTTGGTAAGGGGTTACAAGAAGAACAATTATTAAATTTGAAAATAACTCAGGGGAGCTGAAGGTAGGAATTGATATTCCTCTTAAAACAGTCTAGATTGTAGGATGGAGGGAAACATGCACCAGGCAAGGAGTTCCAAAGAGATCCAGTATGTGGAATAAAGCTGTTGGAATGGCTCCTTGTGCCTCTCAGCAAATCAAGCGAGTGTATAGGTGAAAAGAAGCAGAAAGTATGTCTTCACGCTCAAACATTATGATAGGAGGAACTAGGTCGGACACACTGATGGCAGATTTACCATGAAAATATCTGTAGAAAAGAGAGAGGCTGGCTACAGACCTACGGTGGGAAAGAGGTTGTAACGTTGATCCCAACACTTCACCAACAAGATTAACAATACGCTTCTGCACCCTATCTAATAAAGATAAATGACAGACAGAAGCTCCGGCCCAAATGTGTGAACAGTACTCCATTACGGGACGTATAGTTGTCTTTTACAGGTGAGGGTAGCATAAGGAGGTAAGAACTTCCGAGCTTGATAAAGACAACCAATTCGCATGGAAGCACTCTTTGTAATGCCTGAGATATGTCACGTCCAAGAAGGCGAAAATCTGCTACATCAGGCAAAGTCAATGGACCAATATGAATAGATGGAAGTGTGTCATCTCTTGAGCGAGACAGAGACAGAGACAGAAGTTTAGTTTTCTTTGCATTGAAGGATACTAGCCAATTATTCCCCCACTTCAGCACGTTATCTAAGTCATTATTTAGTGAGACACCCACCTCACAGCGAGAAGTGTTGGAACAGTTACGGGAAACACAGTAGAGGGTTGAATCATCAGCATACATGGCAAGCTGAGACAGAACTTCATCGGGCATTTATGTAAACAATAAAGAATAGGGGCAAGTACTGAGCCCTGAGGAACACCAGAATTGATAGAACAGATAGGAGAAGATTGACCCTCAAGGACAACCTTCAACTTGCAGTTGGAAAGGAAAGCAGAGATTATAGATAATATTCTGCCTGACACACCATATGACTGAAGCTTGTGAAGCAGGCCAGTATGCCATACTTTGTCGAAGGCCTTGGAGATGTCCAATGTTGCAACACAAGCCTCACCCCTGCGATCTAAGGCAATGAAGGCAGGTACAACAAATGTATTATTTTCATAAGAATGTTTTTGTCCAGGAATTCAACTCTTGGGTCTACCATTGATTGATAATAGTTAAGGTTTTTGATTCGCAAGTCCAGTAAAGCAATAGTCATGATAGTGGTGTGACTTGTTCAAAAGGCAAACTGCTCAGCAATCCCAAGAGTCAAGAGTCCAAAGACCAAAGTCACACACATGTACATGTACAGGCGGTAGCGGCAATTTTTTTCCTGCAACACATGCATAGTACATGTAAAATGGTGAGTTGTTTGCGGGTCGGACGGGGCAGCTAACTTTTTGCAGGAAGATCTTTTCAGCAATCATAGTAGCCCAGACACTTGACTTTTGAAGTACAACAATAAGGGCCATAGTAGAGGTCAACCATTTAAAGAACTTCAGGTTGTTTATTTTAGTTGATGAACACTATAATTATAAAATGAGACAAGTTTTGAATCTTCAATAAATCTGATAAATTTGGCAGCATGGGCAAAACTACCTATTGAATAATAGAAAAATCATGTACAATGAATGAACAAAGCTTGGCACGCTCAACTCGCTATCACCATGTTGCTTCGATCTTGCTGCTACATTTTCTTTATCTCAATGGTTCGTTTAGCGTTGTATGATGCTGCTATGATATATTGTTGCTGCAAAAGAGTTGCTTACTGCAATGGCATCCATTGCAGTGCATACTTCACATTTCATTGAAATTTTACAATCTTGCTTCTGTGGCGAAAAATATACTACTACTACTACTACTCAGTCGACCCAAGTTGTCGCGTTGTCGCATGTTTGAGTCGGGGATCAAAGGGTTAGGATTGACTGGGATGGCGAGGAGAATTGAGCAACTCCTCTCCCCTGAAATATCCCATAAGGTCAGCGTCTCAAATAGCCTCTCCTAACCAAACTCCTACTGCTTGGCTTCTTGTGCCGATCCCTGTTTATAACTGATGGCAGAGGTGTGAAGGCTGGTTTCTGGCGCCTTAAAACCAGAAGGCCCTGGGCAGGTGGGGCTCATCAGCCATGGGAGGCAACCCACCTAAGAGACGGAAAACTCTGACTCCAATCCCGGGCAGGCGGAACCCGTTAGCCAATCTGCTCCAGCTATGGATTAAATGGCGCCACCGTGGCTGGGCGGTTTTCCGGCAGGCGTGACTCGCGCCTTTAGGGCGGATGAGGGTCTTCTGCACCCCAACGGCCGAGTGGGCCTGGAGGACAGCAACCCCAGGTTACTACAGCATTGTAAGGTTTAAAGGTATAGGTATAAAAATATACTGCAATGCATCTTGGGAAACAAAAATAGTCGCGACTAGTATCCAAGCCCAAGAAGAGTCGGGTAGTAAATTTCACTAGTCGCCCAAGCCCAGTCACTATCAATGTAAGATTGTAGATAAACACAGGTTAACCACTTAAAATCAATCAGGGAAGATGTTGTTATCATCATGCACACGTTTCAGTATATGGTTAATCAAAAACATAACTTTTTTTCCACTGTTTGGAGCTGGAAAATACAAGCTTTTTGCAACCAATATGATCTCTATAAAGTTGATGTTATGATGTATATATAGCCCCTACCGGTCTGTTGCTAATAAATCCACTGTAAATTGATTCCCGATTCTTTTCTCGCCTCTCAAATTCCTCCTTAGAGATAGTCAGTTCATGAACGTCTCGAGAATCCTTTGGTTTGGTAATCATCTGAAAGGGAAAAAGCAAACATTGGAAACTGAAAGATCTCCCACATCTTGGGTTTTGCTTTTCAAGGCCACCATTCAAGGGAATGAGATGTTCACATTTTGATTGACTACTGCGATACACGTTACCAACACCCATTCGAAAAAAAGTACAATTTGCTTGAGTGACAAATTGTATTTTGCTTGCTGAATTTTTAACATTGAGAGCTGAATTATTTCATGAAAATGGCAACTTAAAGAAGAATATTTGTCCTCCAAACCCTGATGCAATGTCAGTGTTTGGTTTAGAAATGTTAACAAGATGAGTTAAGTAGCTTCTTATAAGTAACATTGAAGTAAAAGATGGACCAAAATTGTCCTCATGAGCCAGTTTCTTCCTTGTAGGAATCCATATCTAGGGCTAGTACTTGTCTGTTTGCAATTACCAAGTTACATAAGAGATTAAAGGTAAGGTGAGGTGTCTTACTCTTGTTGCATGGCCAATGAAGAATATTGCTTGCTTGCCTCCAACACCAAAGTAAGAGATGTCACTATTGAGTGAACGAGGAACATTCTCTGGTATGGAGGATGAGGATTCATCATCATCTTCATCTCCATTTCCCCTATGAAGGATATCAAAGGAAAGAGATTTACTTACATTTAATACTCAGGTTATTCAACAATTGGACTAACAGATGTAGATTCCAAATTGCCTCATGGTCTGTCTTGCTTTGTATGCATGGGGCCATGTACACTGCATGCAACCATCAAGATGACTCAGTAGGATTTGAAACTTTGCATGGTGGAAATACAAGGTTTGGGGACAAGCTATTTGAAAATCTCTTATGAATTGTGGTAGTTCTGAAAAGAACCAAACAACTCAGGTTTTAAACAGTTTGCTGTGTGACCATGCAGCAAATGTGATTATCTTCAGTAGCTGTAGCCAATCAGAGCCAACTGATCGAAGCGTGGAGTTGTTGCACCACCAGTTCTTATCAGAACCACCACAACTCATAAAAGAGATTGTATGTACATGGTGTTACCCCCAACCTTACTAAGATGCCTATGACATAATGCCTGATGCCTACACACAACATAATGAATGATCCCATAATAACCAAACTATTGTTTTAATTACTGTCTTATGACAGAATGAATCCAGTAGAATCTGGTTTTGTTATTATGCAAAAAACACAGACTTCCTATGAATTAATTCTGGAATGTATGAATGATACACGTTTGCCTTTGGTTCAGGTTATTTCATCACTCGGAGACGGAGACTTTACAAGACATTTACAAATCAAAATTTTACATAATGAAGTTAGGAAAGCAGAAAACCCTACTTTTTGTGTTTTCTGTTTTTACGAGAGAATTTTGAGAGGCGGTAGATGGCCCAGTTGTTAAGTTGTCTGGATGTCATGCCCTTGCCATTATCTATAACACAGATCATGCTCTTATCACCAGATTCGTCCAGGAACTATAAAACAAGAAATGAAAAGAAAATAAAGCACACAGAAAAAAAAGTTTCAGTTTATAAATCATTTTTTTCTGGGAAAAACAACTTTATTTAGGTGGTCATCTTTAAAAACAAACAATTCCTTTTTGCTGTATGCAGAAGTTATGTTTTCTGATTCTCACTGTGTCTCCCAAGTGCAACTGCAGATGCTCAAAAGCCTGATTGAACTTCATGATTTGCATATTTTAATAAACACATTGACCTTTTTTTTTGTTTCCTGCACAAGGGAAACTTTTCTCAGTATCAAAACCCCAAAAGCAATTCAAAGTTCACTTCTAAAACGTCATAATTAATTTGGGGTATTTCATAAGTAATAATCTCCAATGACTGTGCTTAATTGTAAAGAGTTAATAATGTTTGAACCAATGTTTGGATGATTACTTTGGTAAACCAGCATGGATTATTAACTTTGGGCACAATAACATGACAGGTTCATTGTACATGTACTGGGCTTTCTCTTTTCAATCTTTATTTTTATCAGAGAGGCGCACTCTGTTAATTCTCTTGATTTAGGGTTGGGAGCTCATCCTGTAAATTGTGTATTTTAGTATAGTAGCAACATACATTCTTACTGTGTGCCATATTAATCTTGTTGAGAAATAAAGTCAAGTGCTGGAGATCCATTTTAATGTTGTTAAATAAAGATAAATCTTTGAACGCATATCCATTTTAATTAGAGGCTCGTACCTCCTCACTCCCCTTAATTATGGGACTGGTTCATTGCATGGGGTCTGACCAGCAGATGTTTTGCTACATAGATTAGACGTCACCATGAAAGAAGTCTCACAATATAAGTACATAGATTCAATTTGTTACAGATCTGCTTATCTGCAATACTTTTCAAATACTAGCAGACACTCTAGTCTTAGTTTACTAGTTTTTGTTATTTCCAATTATTAACCTGCTCTTTAAACTGAGCACTCCAACATTTGTCATTACTGGGCAGTGAAGATCAAGACATTGCAATGTGATATTCCAAATTCCAAATTAGTTTAAATAAGCACTTAGAGAGGCCCCATTTTTTTCTTTTCAAATGCTAAAAATATAATAAGTTAAGTCACAATTCTAGACAGACATGGAGTTTGTCAATGTCCAGTGGACATGATTGACAGATGCTCTAAAGTACATGAAGCTAACTCACCAATCTCAGCTCTATTTGTCTTGGGCCAAGATTTTCACTTGTTGCTGTCAATGAGTTATCAATCAACTCTGCAAAGGCAAATGCTATCAACAGAAAAAAAAGAACTTGATGTAACTAGTCAATTAACTGAGGTATCTCTGTCATCCTTGGGTCACAAACTCTGCAAGTTATTGAATGAAGGAAACAATAGAAATCAGACAGTCTTGATGATGAGTAATCCAAACTTAAGTTAATTTAAACAAACTTTAAAATGGATGAATTGTCTCCAACATTTGCACTATTAAAATAAAAAATATAAAAAAAACTTGGGACAAAAAAACTTTGAAAGGTATCAATCAAGCAACCTGTAATTGTTACTCTTTTGCTTTATTCAGTAATGTCCTAATTGAGGACTCTTTGGAAAAATAACACCTTGAAGGGACACGTTGCTTTTGAATTGAGCGCTTTGGGCTACAAAAAAGCATTCACTACGAACAAAATATGGTTGAAAAAGATGTTTGAAAAGTACAATTCAATGATCCACACAAATATACCTCCAAATTGTGGACTTTTCCTTTTACTTTGTAAACTAAAATGATCCGATATTTTGTAGAACCAAATTTTTTACTCAACAAAATGGCGAACTGTATTAGTTCACGAAGTGAAAGGAAAACCAGACAATTTGCAGGGATGTTTGTGTGGGTCATTATAATCTACTTTTAATACATCTATGATCTTTCCAACCAAATTAATTTCATAATAACATAGGCTAATCTGCCCAATCCGAAGGCAGCGTGTCCCTTTAAATGTAAATCATTTGGTTGTTAGAAGAGTATACTAATTTCTTTCCTCTATTTTTTAATTACCGGTATTCAAATCAAGTTTATACATGTAAGTGAAAAAGGCAATCTGTTGGACATACATGTACAAGATGCTATGTCAGGGATCTGTGCATGCTCATGCATCCTTTGTCATGTTTGTGGGAAAAAGTTCAGAGACTGTACAGCTTTCTTGACCTTGCCAGTACACTGTATTTCAGACAGGAATAATTATTTCTTGGCTCTGGTATGAACTCAGCATCAATGAATTTTCAGGTTGAAAACAAAAATATTTTGAATGATCACACATCCCAAATTTTAATAGTATGCAGTACATTTGCTTCTTAGTAAACAACTATATGTCAAACTGAGGCCCTGTGATTTTGTTTGGCAGGCAGTTTTCAACATTTAATTCTAATTTTCAGTTTGTTAAATTTGTAATGATGTCCATGAAATTGATAAAATGTGCTACCACTGAAAAACATGTCAGAGTGACTGAAAATCACTTGCTTTGACAGCTTGCAAACTTACGCAGTGGATTCTGTCCCTCGCTGGCGTAGTACTCATACATTCCACTCTTAACCAGTGTGTCATAATGGGGTAGGTACTCCACACGTTCCTTTGTAGGGGCTGGTAGTACTTGGCTGATGTGATTGAGTATGTAGAGGGTGTCATGATGGTCCACCAACTCCTCTTGAAGATTGACAACAGGTCATTATAACCAACAAACAAATAATTCAGTTCAACAAATTCTTTACTGTTACCTCCCTTGTCATTAAAAAATTATGTCCTATGTCGGTAAATGGTTAGTTTAAACTGATATTTATATAGTTACATTTAGTTACTTTTGTTGTAAGCAAAATTCAAGGCAGAGATTTACCAACAAACAAGGTCAACAAGCTAAATATATTATAGAATTGAAGAGTTGTTTTGTGTGCAAAATGTATAACCATTTTTTTAAAGCCTAGAATTTCTGTAATTGGCTTTCAGAATCGATTGGGTCATTCCGTGCCAAATCACCTAAAATTCTGAAAAGTTTGGCAGGCACCGTCTCAGATTTTGCTAGTTTAAAAAAAACCCAATAATCCCCTATGGATGCCATGAAGACACACATAATTTTAGAATCCTACTCCTCAAAATTTCTGATATGACCTACATGTACATGTAGCTACAACACCTGAACAAGTGACGTCACTAAACTGCATACATAGCAAATACCATAATCTAGGCACATTCACTTTTTTTTACATGAAGGAGTAAAGAAGCCAACTTGTTTTTCCCACAAGTAGACTGGATACAAAGTGTTATTGGAAAAATGCTTAAATCTGTTAGTAATGTCCCAAGTTCCAAATAACTACTTGAAAAAGGCATTTTGGGGAATTTTTACAGGCGGACTCATATTCAATCAGACCCCTGCCAAGTACCCATCAAAGGCGTGATTGGTCTATCCTTATATATCAGGTCACACATATGCACCTACATGTAGTTGCTAAACTAAATTTATCATAACAGCAATCAGACATTTCACTTACATGACTTAGGCGTCTCATAAATGACACAAAGTCATTACGCAGGCTAAAATGTCCATTTTTAAAGACCTTTACCTAAAACAAATGGCCAAATGCTACTTTTGACAGTAGATTTTAGTTGATGGGATACCAGATACCTTGTATATTAATTTGTAGCTATATATCTTATCTCCATTAAGTAGATACAGACCTCTAAAAATGCAGAAAACACAAAAAGTCAATTTCAAGGCGGCGGGGCTAAATTTTTTAGAGGGTCATATCTCAGAAATGTTAGTGGGTAGGATTCTAAAATGTTGTGTGTAACCATGGTACCCATAGGGTATTTTTTTTTTTAAATAAGCAAAATCTAAGAAGGTGCCTCCCAACCCATCAGATGACTTGGCACGGAATGACCCAACTATAACTCACCATATCCTTTGTCATCTTTAACTTCTTGTCTGTTGGTTGTAGCAATCACAATGTGAGTGTTCGTTCCAATGTTAAATTCCTTAAGAAAAAGAACAAATACAAGTATGTAGATAAGAAAACATGAAGGAGTAAAGAAACCAACTTTTTTTGTTCTCACACAAGTAGACTGGATACAAAGTATTATTGGGAAAATTGTGTAAATCTGTCAGTAGTGTCCCACATGAAAAAAAAAGCGTTTTTTGGCATTTGTACAGGTGGACCCATATTCATCAGACCCCTGCCAATTACCCGTCCAAGGTATGATTGGTAAACCCTTATATCAGGTCACACATATGCACCAAGATGCTACATGTAAACCAAATGTAATAAAAACAATTGGACATTTCACTTAGGCACTAGAAGGTCTCAAAAATGACAAATGACAAAAGGTCATTCCGCAGGCTAAAATGTCCGTTTGTAAAGACCTAGGCCCCCTACACTTACCTTGATATACAAATAGCCAAGGTGCTACTTTTGACAGTAGAATCTAGTTGAGGGGATACCAGATACCCTCGAGTCTATATTAGTTTTATCTCCATTTGTAGATACATACTCTAAAAATGCCCCAAACACAAAAAGTCAATTTGAAGGAAGAGGGCTTAATTTTTCTTATTTATTTATTTATTAATTTTTTTGGGGGGGGTTGTATCTCAGAAATGTTAAGGATTAGGATTTTAAAATTATGTGTGTGTTCATGGCACCCATAAGGGATTGGGGTTTTTTTAATTGCAAAATTTGAGATGTGCCAGCCAAACCTTTCAGAATTTTAGGAGATTTGGCATGGAATGACCCACCAGCAAACTCTGATCCAAAAACTCTGCACCTATCAAACTTGGTACCTGTAAACGCTGCACCTACATTGTAGCAAACTCGGCGTCTATAAAATTGGCACCTTCAAAATTGGCACCTTCTAACTAGTCACCTACAAACTTGACACCAAGTAAACCTGGCACCTTGTAAAGTCAATACCTAATAGTAACCTCGTCATCTGCAAACTCAGCACCTACAAACTCTGCACAGGATCTACATACTCAGTCTAGTAAACTTGGCACTTACAAACTAGACACCTAGTAAACTCGGCACCTACAAACAAGGCACCTAGTAAACTTGGCACTTACAAACTAGGCACCTAGTAAACTTGGCACTTACAAACTAGGCACCTAGTAAACTCGGCACCTACAAACAAGGCACCTAGTAAACTTGGCACTTACAAACTAGGCACCTAGTAAACTCGGCACCTACAAACTCTGCACTCTACTCTACAAACTTAGCATCTGCAAACTCGGCTCCTGCACACTCGTCACCAAGCTTACTTGGCACCAAGCAAACTTGGCACCAAGCAAAATTGGCACCAAGCAAACTTGGCACCAAGCAAACTTGGCACCAAGCAAACTTGGCACCAAGCAAACTTGGCACCAAGCAAACTTGGCACCTAGCAAACTTGGCACCAAGCAAACTCTTCACCAAGCAAATTTGGCACCAAGCAAACTTGGCACCAAGCAAACTCGGCACCAAGCAAACTTGGCACCAAGCAAACTCTTCACCAAGCAAACTTGGCACCAAGCAAACTCGTCACCAAGCAAACTTGGCACCAAGCAAACTCATCACCAAGCAAACTTGGCACCAAGCAAACTCGTCACCAAGCAAACTTGGCACCAAGCAAACTTGGCACCAAGCAAACTCGTCACCAAGCAAACTTGGCACCAAGCAAACTCATCACCAAGCAAACTTGGCACCAAGCAAACTTGGCACCAAGCAAACTTGGCACCAAGCAAACTTGGCACCAAGCAAACTTGGCACCAAGCAAACTTGGCACCAAGCAAACTTGGCACCAAGCAAACTTGGCACCAAGCAAACTTGGCACCAAGCAAACTTGGCACCAAGCAAACTTGGCACCAAGCAAACTTGGCACCAAGCAAACTCGTCACCAAGCAAACTTGGCACCAAGCAAACTTGGCACCAAGCAAACTCATCACCAAGCAAACTTGGCACCAAGCAAACTCGTCACCAAGCAAACTTAGCACCAAGCAAACTCATCACCAAGCAAACTTGTCACCAAGCAAACTTGGCACCAAGCAAACTCATCACCAAGCAAACTTTTCACCAAGCAAACTCTTCACCAAGCAAACTTGGCACCAAGCAAACTTGGCACCAAGCAAACTCATCACCAAGCAAACTTGGCACCAAGCAAACTCGTCATCAAGCAAACTTAGCACCAAGCAAACTCATCACCAAGCAAACTTGTCACCAAGCAAACTTGGCACCAAGCAAACTCATCACCAAGCAAACTTGTCACCAAGCAAACTCTTCACCAAGCAAACTTGGCACCAAGCAAACTTGGCACCAAGCAAACTTGTCACCAAGCAAACTCATCACCAAGCAAACTTGGCACCAAGCAAACTCGTCACCAAGCAAACTTAGCACCAAGCAAACTCATCACCAAGCAAACTTGGCACCAAGCAAACTTGGCACCAAGCAAACTTGGCACCAAGCAAACTCATCACCAAGCAAACTTGTCACCAAGCAAACTCTTCACCAAGCAAATTCAGCACCTAACAAACTCTTCAGCCACTTAGCACAAGGAAAAAAAAAAATTTTATCAACAAACTCAGCACTGAGCAATCCCGACAATTCTTTCAAATGGGCAAGGTATAATTCTTACATTGGCATGATTGGTATCAAACATAGGTTTTACTTCACAGCAAAGCAAGGAATATATGTTTCATCATCAGTGTTAATTTTTCTGGGGATAGGAATACTGCTTAAAAAATGTATGCTAGTGGCTCCCAATGGACAAAGTTTGTGTACTTGATGTCCTAAAAACATCACTAGAGCCTTGTTCCTTGAACTGTTAACAAAGAAAAAACCAGTAATTTAATGTTAATCACATGTATCCAAGTCCAATTTCCACAAATGACAATCTAGTGTGAATGCAGAGCATGTTTGAGTGATATTTTGAATATAATGCTTTTCCCCTGTACAGCACTTGATCCCCTTGGTCCAATCAATGCAAACTTTATTTGACCTCAAAAGGACACATTTTGTCTACATTAATTCCTAAACACAAACTCTACATGTACAGTAAGCTATACAGGATGTAGAACAAAGTTGGATGTGGACAATTCAGGTGGGTCACCAAACTTCTTTGGATCATTCTGTCAGTAACAAAGATTACCTCACAATCGATCGAAATTGGCAAGAATAGGATTACGTATAGCTGGTTTTCATGACATTACATTGTGTACCTCTGCAGCAGGGGGTTCAATTGGCCAGTGATCGGCACTCAGCAGGTGGGTCGGGTCGAGTGCCTAAACTTTTCATTTAATAGGTCCCCGCTAAAAGTTGGCCGACCACTAATATAGAAATCCCCAATGATGCAACTGCGAAGTAAGGCCACTCAAAGAGACCATTCAGAGGCATAATGATTTGAGAATCGCCTGTATTGCATGCAGATCTCAATAAAACAACCAGTGCTCGTAATAATTATACTTCATTGATTGCAATTTCATTGTCGGGTGAATGAAAAAACATATTAGCACAAATGGCGAATCAAATTTCTTTCCTCAAACAATGTCATGAAGATATATAGGTGGGTAACTGCATGATATACATGTACATCAGTCAGCTAAAGCAAGTGAATAATGCAAAAATGAATGAAAAGCTTATTATGTTTTAAAATTTCATTAATACCAGTACAAATTGTCCAGGAAAGTACACTATCTTATCTAAAAAACTGTATTCATGAGAAAATTTTCCCCAATTATTTGTAACTACAGTGTTTCTACATTATCTGTGATTTTTAGTCTCAATACATAGGCCTAATGTTAATGTGTGTAAATGATGTACATGTACATACTGTGTACATGTAGTGTACTGTAGGGTTACACTTACACTGTAGATCGACACATCAGATCGACTTCAATCAACGTGCTGTACAGGAAGAACCAATAGTTGCCTACAGAGTTTACAGACGCCAACCCAGTCTCAGGGATCTCATTGTCTGAGCAAAAATCCCCCCCCCCCCCATTAATAAAAATGATAATTCCCCTATATGCCACAGGGAGCTTTTATGTGCGCCAACTCTTCCAAATGCATCATCTGTATCTACTATAGACAATACATCAGACATGTCAGAGAATCGAACTCCATCACCATGTTCACCAGCCATACTGGCAGAAAGCTACTTGCTACTTGCTAGCGTACAGTTTTAAAGGAATAGATAAGGTGCATTCTTGACTACAGAAGGGCTGTCAACCATTCTGCTGTGCATTGGTCATGTTGGTTGTTTCACTCAATTATTTGAAAAACCACTGAAATTTTACTTGAACCATACATACATGTAGTAAGAATGATAATTCGGAAAAGATACTTTTTGTTTAGGTTGGTCGTGTAAGAATCTAGGTCAAGGCTCAGACATCATGAGACATGCTTTCAGCTGGTACATGTATAAGGGTTTACAGGGAGAGGGCGGCGGAAGGGGGGCGCCACCAACGCACCACCTACATGTACGTTGAAAACAATCTCATTCGACTCTCGCGACGTGGACCGGTCGAAGCTTTCCATACATCATTGTGCAAACGTATGTACAGTAGGGTAAAAGATTTTAATACACGGTTGCTACCGGCTGCATGCTTGCGGCAGTTGAGACTGCCTGGACGGGTCCATTTTATTAGAGGGTGTTGTTATCTCTAAATTCTGTAAATTCACCAAATCTTTACACTAGAGAACATCATAAAAAAACAATTTGTTTTGACAACTGTTTCAGTGATTTAATAATTTAATAAGCAATATATATTTAACAATGTAAACAACATGTATTACATATATGTATATGTTTAAGATGTGTACGTTTCCTCAGAATTAACACTACCTGCGGTAAATGTTCCCGTCCGTCAACAGACGATCGTTTTCATGCAAACCAAGTCTAGGCAGAAACCATTTTCTAAAAAAAAAACTTCTAAAAATCGTCAAATATCCAGACATGCCAGAGGATGTACGGAGGGATTTTGTTTAATGAAAGGAATGAAAGATCTATCCTTAAACACTACGTTTATCAAACAAAATCAGAGGAAGAATGATAAAATTTTTCACATTATGTCGATATTTGTAGCCATTTTAGGGGAGACGTTTTGTAATTAAATTCCCACCTGTACCCATTCATACACATACAATGTAAGCCACTGCAATAAACCAACAAAAAATTGTCAGTAATAGTTTTACGCATTTTATATAAAACTAAACACCTTAACAGTTGAAAATGCTCTTACGATTAGTGTTAAAGAGGGCATTTTAACAGTATACATGGTTTTCTTATAGTTTTTTAATGGTCATCACCTCTTTTAAAAATGGAGTGTACCCAAACCGCTATCGCAAATGATTGTGCAACACCCCTCCCCCCCCCCCCCCCCCCGGTTTACCAGGCTGTTGCACATTATAACTTAGGCTCTACTACCTTAATGTGTCGTCATGATAAAAGCATAGAGCAAGGAAGCCTGTGGCTTTACATGGAATGATTAACTCTCACCCAAGACACCCAGTTATTGCACGCATTTGTCCCCCTCCATCATGTCCATACCATATCTACATAGTACATGTACATGTATGGAGAGGGTGCTGTAACTGGGTGAGAGTTTATAATTCCATGTGCAGCCACAGTATTTAGTATTTTAGTATTAATATTAGTTTATTCTTATCCGTTTTGTTTCAGTTTGAAGAAAAGACATTACCCCTAATGTTTTTTTTCATTGCCTCAAGTTTATCTTAATTTACAATGGGGCTCGTACGTGAAACACTGTAATATTTAAGGGAAAACTCGAGAAAAAAATTAAGAAGAATATTCATTATTACTTGTGCCACCCGCCTACACAGGCACACAGAGCTCCAATAAACTCCGTTTGAAAACTCGACAGTTTGACAACTCGACGGGTAAGACAACTTGTCCGGTCGGACAACTCGACAGTTTTACAACTCGCCAGTGAGACAACTCGACGGAGTGCCAAGACAAGTCGACGGGTGAATGAGGTTGCGTTTTCGTGGCCGTAACCAGCCATAACTGTTTCGGTTAAACTTGCCATTGGTTAATCACTGGTCATTGACCGAAACAGCCATTACTGACAATGTCTATACAAAACCTTCTTTAAAATTTGTAATTATAAATCCTGTATTTCTGTTATATTTGCGTGAACTTTAAACAAGTATCCCGTTGGGATAGTGTGGCCAGCCAGCTGCCGAGGTTGTGAAAAACAAGTTCCAAAAGACAATTAAATAAATTCGCTTTAATAAATTAGCTGAATAAAAACCCATTCACGGTAATAATTAGCCTAATAAAAACCCATTCACGACATTAATTCGCCTTAATAAATTAGCTTAATAAATAACTGTAATATAAAATCGTTTTTAACAAACACCTTTTATATACTATACAATGTGTAGGTGTCATTATTTTCCCTTTTATATACTATAGGTAGGCCTATATAATAATTATAAGCTGCCCGCTCCGAGTTCCGCCCCGCCCCAAGGCCCGACACGCGAACGACTCCATGCACGCCCGCCATCTTATTGTTTGTGCCCCACCCCCGGGGGACGCCTGTGGCCGCCATCCTTTCGTTTGTTCCCCACCCCCAGGGGACGCCTGTGCCCGGTCACAGTACGTTCATCCCCATGCCGGGCGGCCGGACCGCTGCCACACAAATCCTCCTTTTTGCCGCAATGATTTGAACTCCATCCGTCGAGCTGTCTGATCAAAAGTCGACTTGTCTGACAGTTTTGAAAATCAGCTGTCGAGTTGTCCGACCGGACGAGTTGTCTTACCCGTCGAGTTGTCAAACTGTCGAGTTGTCTGAACCCCGACCATTGGGAGGCCCCAACTGTAACACTGAAGTTGGACCCGGTCCCAACTATAGTTGGTGCGATTGTCAAGTTGGGCAGAACAACGACACAGTCATTTTAAGACAAAGTTTAGTTTAGGATATAGCCTACATGTACTCTAGTTCTATTTTAAAGGTTTTCACAAAGTAAAATAATGTTCATATCCCCAAAAATTACTTGGCATATCAAGGGCTCCGTACCAACAAAATTATTTTGTTCCCTCTAGCTCAGAATATTATTCAAACAGTTTTGCTTGTTCAAAGTATTGCTTTTCAGCAAAATTAATAGGTAGGCCTACCTTTCAAACAAAAAGTCAGCCCAGGATTAATGACAGTAAACTAAAAACAGCCATTTTAATATTAAATTTTCTAAAATCATTTCATTGAATCTCCCCATTTAAGCTGCATTCACAACAATCACAGCACCTGTAATTATTGGTGGAAGGATCTCATTTTGTTTCCTTTTTTTGGGGGGGGGGGGGGAGTATGCTAGCTGTACATACATGTTATATAACTCACTGTACATTTAGTGTACTGTCTGACTGTAGTGTAGTTGGTGGGGAGTTTCAATTAAATTAAATTCAATTTAAAACTAGTTTTGGTAAAAAAAATTAAAAATGAACTGCACACAAAAAGTGTTATTGTTCAAAATATCAAAGATTCAAAAATTTTAATATACACAAAAAAATTGTTTAACTATTTAAATAAAAAATACAAAGTAAAATGTAGAGTGTACATAGCTAGCTGTAGACACATGTAGGCCGTGGGCCAAAATCTGTAGAAGACCCAGAAATTGAAGTTCGTCTTAACTTTTTAGGGGCAACTTGCATTTTAGTCAACTTTACTAATTCGATGGTGCTGATTCCAAATTTGACTGTTCCCATGGGCGCAGATTGCACATTAAGCCTATGCGGACTATTTTTGCTCATTTTTGGTCAAAAACAGTATTTTGTGTATAACTTCTACATTTTCCACTCAACTTTGCATTGTCAACTTGCATTTCAGTCAACTTTACTAATTCGATGGTGCTGATTCCAAATTTGACTGTTCACATGGGCGCAGATTGCACGTTAAGTCTATGCGGACTATTTTTGCTCATTTTTGGTCAAAAACAGTATTTTGTGTATAACTTCTACATTTTCCACTCTACTTTGCATTGGCAACTTGCATTTCAGTCAACTTTACTATTTCAATGGTGCTGATTCCAAATCTGACTGTTCCCATGGGCTCAGATTGCACGTTAAGCCTATGCGGACTATTTTTGCTCATTTTTGGTAAAAAACAGTATTTTGTGTATAATTTCTACATTTTCCAGTCAAATGATTTCAAATTTGATAAAAATAGCTTCGAGGTCCTTGTTCATGGAATAGATCATTACTCAGTCTTCAAAATTGATCCCCATGGTGCTAAACCAAGTTTTTGCCATGTACGATTGGTTTCGATAATTTAAAAATAATAATAAAATACGTTAGTCTTAAGTGGGGGATACTGACTAATGCACAGTACTGGCAAGTAGTAGAAAAAAACTACTACACTGTAAACAACTCTGCAATAAAATCTAAATGAATATTGGGACAGATTGGAACAACATTGACAATGTTACAAGCATGAAGATATTGTAGAAGAGACAAACATTACAGCATCTTATCTGGAAAATATGGGTGGGTTGCTGATTGTTATACAACGTTGCTTAATTTTAGTTTAAACTGTTTTAACTTGTTTAACAATTACCTTTTTATATAGGTATTTTTGTGAACTGTTTCCCTGGGTGGAAAGACATCATGCTAAAGTAATTTACCCAGAACAGAATGACTTCCTTTTAAAAATATTAAGTGAGATTATGAAATAAAAATAATCAACACAAGTCATGCCAAGTTTGAAAGACACCAGGGTTGTGTGTAAAACCATATCAACATTGGAGGATTCAGGTCTGTTCTTAGCATGGTTAGGGTTTTAATACACAGTCTTCAGTTTGAAAACAATTTGAAATCTAAAAACAAAACAAAAATGTTTCCTCATTTGTGTAAAAACTGAATATTTTTTAGACTAAATGCAGGTTCAGAGATTACAAATTCACATCACAAAATTGTCCATGCTAGAACCCACCCTCTCACCATAATAAAAATGAAACAATTAATGCCAGAGCATTAAATGGCAGGGCCTTCTGTTAAAACCTTCTGTAAAAGATTTGTCTGATTTTAGACATTCTCACTCTTTATTTTCTTTGTGCAGGCCTACTAAACTATTATTAATAGTATTAAAAAAGCTTTTTATAATATAAAAACATTGTCAGTAATTAAAACATTTAGAGTTACAACAACTTAAAAACGGTTGCTTTTGAGGCCTACACTATAAACGTTGCCCATTTTTGTAGTCTATCAAACTTCAAAATCAAATGTCACAGGTGTAACGTTGTACGGTTATTTTTATATAATACGTGCCTACCTTTTTAATTTTAACAAAACACTAACACTTAACTTAAGACTTACTTAGAAAGTTAGGTACAGTGTCACACCTACAGCAGGACACAGACAGAGCCGATAGTAGCTGTCAGCCGAGTCTGGCGTCGGGCACATGTTTTTCCACCAAACTTGTATTTGTTTCAGCCAGTTCTTGGTGTTTCCCATCAAGACGTTTCCATCTGTTATTGCGGTCACGAAATTTCTGCCAACTAACTGCCGTAAATTGGGTTATTTGTCCCCTTTGACTCTCAATAAAATGACACACACACATTTCCTCGGGCGCAGCCATCTTGATTTGACACCTCTATTCCAGGTTACATTAATATTTACTGTAGTACGCAATGGTAATAATGGTTCGAGGTTGAAGAACAGCGCCATCCGCGGCATAACGTCGGCATAGCAACGGCGCTGCAAAACAGGCGATTTTTCTTGCTTAATTTCTCATTAACGTGCAAGCAGATTAAATGGGAACAGGTAAAATAATAAATGATACATTCCAAACTACTTATAAACGAAAAATAAAGTTGCCCCTCGAAAGTTAAGACGAAAGTGCATGTTACAGGTTTTGGCCCACGGCCTAATGGTAGAGACTAGAGTGTAGGAAACATAAACTAGGTATGTGAACAAAAATTTCAACTTCAACCAATTTGAACAAAACAAAAACCAGTGGAAAGAGCTTTAAAAATGCTTTAAAATGGTATATATATTACCTATTTTGAATAAATATCAAGGAAGTTATGATTTTTTTAAGATTAAAAAATTAAACAGTAATCGGCCTTATTGTTTCAAAGAAAAACAAAAGAAATATTGTGACCCAAATTGAGGTATTTTGTGACTTAGTTTTCCATAACTCTCTTAATATTTACCATATTGAAATGAAATTTTGTGTGAGGAAAGACCATCGACAAAACTTTTGAATGATGTCATGTACACAAACAAATTCAGTAATTAAAATATATTTTAATAATTAATTACTTTTGAGCAGAACTAAGAATCTTTCATTACATAGCTAATCCCCATCTTGTTATAAACATGGTGACTTCTGAAATACTGACTGGCTTACACTTAGTTATAGTTTGTCATGATGTTGAATTTGTGAATAAATTGTAATACTAATTATTGTTGGTCTTTATTTAAATTCCTTTCAATTGTAGAAAAAAATCCTCTCGAGCAAATGGCCTTTCTGGAACTGGAATGGAAGCATATTGTATGAAAAAATGACAAGTTTGCCTGGCCCTGGCTGGAGACGAGAAGTAGGTCGAACTCGTCGCACTTGTCGTAGGCTAGGAATACAATTACAGTGTTAAACTGTTTCTCTGAATATTTGTACCTCCACTCCTCCTCCAGATCCAGTTAAACATATCCAAGTTAGACGCTACGGACGGGTAGTTAGAGCAGTGCAACTTCTTCTTAATTTAATCTTGTGTCCTAAATCCTAGCAATGCCAATAAGCAATAGCATTCCATTGCAACAACATTTATAAACAAACTACCTCACCTGACGAACGCGTTCCTTGAATGTCTGATAATCAAATATGCCTCCGAGATGGATAAGTCGCTCTGGATCATTTCCCTTTCGACGGTCGTAAACGAACACCACAGAGTCTTCTTCGTCTAAGTCAGCTTCCAAAGTCTTTGACTTTGAGTTGGCCGCCATCTTATTTGCCACGCGTGGGTCGTCAAGCTCCCGGATGTTGAATCAGCTGTAAACGACGATAAGGACCAAGCCGATTGAGTACAAGCCATATGCCACACGTATCAGTGGATTCAATCATTGTTCAGAATCGCCATTTTAAAATTACTTGAAAATGATGGGTAAATTTAAATGATACCGTGTTAAATTAAAACTACAGATAGACAATTTAAACATCAGCGGCAGTGGCGTAACCTATAGGGGGCGGGGTCCAGTGCCCGTCAGTGCCCCTGGTGCCCCCACTTGAAGTCTGAACTTTTGAGATTGCCAGAGTAAAATATAATATTTTTCAGCTTTAATGTGATAGTTTCAATGTTTTAATAGTATTTTTCCGTACATGTAGACAATGAAAAATAGGAATTGTTGACATAACAAGAACGCTGAGAAATGGGGCTTGTTTAAGAAACAGTTTTAATTGAAGTGCATCCTAGAAAAAATTACCCTAAAATAAAACAAAACAGCTTAAACAATTAAATTCAAAGCTAAATTCAATATTCATAATACATTTTTTTTTCCAGATCCAAGGCTCTCTAAACACGGCCCAAGAGAGACAAGAAAAGAACTTCAAGCCCGCCATAGAAAGACTGCCGAAGTTTACATCCAAAAGACATTTGAATTGGCATATCGCTAATGTCTTTTCCCACAAACATTATGATCCCTGTGTACATGGTCACTCCTACAGGTTGTCTATGGACTAATATCTGCTTGCAAAGATAACAGTTTTGAAGGAGATAAATTAGTGTTCATTTGGCCATAGCCCCTCAAAAGTACCGCCCCATCATTGTACCCGATAGTCTTTGTCCCGTAATATAAGTGCCAAGTGGCGCTCGTAAAAGCAACTTTTTATGAATAACAACTTGTACAAGATCATCAGCCCAGCTAAAGGTACAAGAAAAAAAGTTAATACATATTCGACTTTGGTAAATGGTGCATTATGTTACTGAATTGTTGTTGGGATCCCTTAACCATCACAATATATTAGCATGTGACTTTTTACGTTGTATTTCGTTTATTACAGCATCGATTGTCAAGTTGTTCAGAAAACATTAATAAATAAGTAAACAATTCATAAAAATGAAATAAATCAGCGAAATCGGGCAAGTTTTAAAGGGTGTGTACACTAAATTGGTAAGAGTGAACAATATCTAAAATGCTCACATAGATTATAAAAACATGGTATTATGAGATGTTACGTGGAAAACTTGAAAAATTGTTGCCTGAAATGCTGTAGTTTTGGAGAAACTGTGCCAATTTCGTCGTCATAATGTTGGACGATGACAACAGATCGCCTCCAAAGAAGTAATAAATCCGAATGCGGATCATTTATTCCTATTAGCCGGGCCGCGAATTTTCCCCCCCTGAACCTTTCAGGCAGTGTACGTGGAGTTTAAGCCAATCAGAGCGAGGAACGTCACATAATACCGCTTTGTGGCCAACGTACATAAATGTACACTGTAGGCCTACTGCCCGAAAGGTTCAGAAAAAGAAAAATCGCAGCCGGGCCTGTTCTTCCACTAGGGAGATTAGGATGGTCTGGATTTTCAAAAACAACAACAAAAGCCAAACAAACAAACACCCCCACAAAACAAAACTGGGGTCTTCGGGGATCGGAGCGAGATGTTGGGATGAGTCGGTTGACTCTGGTCTGTTTTGTAGGCGTTTTTGGAGGCAGTCTATATAGAAAGATCTCCGAAAGTGTTTATTGTTACGTTAGAGACAGTGGCGCAACTAAAGGTGGACTCCCCACGCCGGGGCTCCCCCCCGGTTTGAAATCTGGACTTTTGGGATTGCAACTTTCCAGATTTTTAACGTGATAATTTATTTAAAAACTCTTGTTCCATTTACACGCATTTACACGCAGACAATACAACTGACGCAAAATTATCTTATAAATAGTAAATTCCATAAAAAAATCGTTTGGGCAAACGGAAACTTGGCCAGAAGTGCCAACTTAGAAAAAAAGATGCACCCCTTGGGTCCCCCAAAATGTTACCATATAGGGCCTAGTTACGGCGCTGATTAGTGGTGTTGTTTTATCGATTTGTTCAAGTCACCTTGGTGGTGTACGGATTGTAGCTATACCCCGGACGTCGTACTGAAAACAAAGGTTTTGCTTTATAGGTTTTTTTTCTGCTGTTTGTGAATTAGACTTGAACGTTCCTTGTTCGATACTTTGCGGTGATTTTATTTATTTCTGAAATACTATAGCCTCTTTTTAAAGACAAATTGGGGCACACTGAGCGGGCCTAAACGAAATCATCTGTCGTTATTCGTGTTTCTGTCGCAGTTTCAAATCCCGCTCTGTTGTAATTTTGTCCCCACAAATTTATTTAAAATTTGTCTAATCAGTTTCCCCTGTAGTTTATTACTTTATTTAGTTGAAATAAATTATGAATTATGTGACAATCTGTGAGGTATATATAAAACAAATACAGGATGCATTTTTTCAAACTTATACAAATATTCAATGCGAAATGAATACGTTAAGGTTACACGCATGCAGACTCGGAGAGAGTCTGGGTTTTTTTTTCACGCGAAGTTTCGCTCCGTGAAATGGAACAGACTTCACGTCGTGATTGTACTTTGCTTAATTATTGTACCCATTAGCCTATGCATCAAATATTTGTAGATTACTTCGTCACGTTTAATACCATTATTGTTGAAATAAATTATCTTGTTCAAAACTTGTTATTTGCGAGGTATAGAAAACAAATAGGATACATTTTATTCGTACAACAGAATGAATCCACTCTTTAAAATCTGGTGTTCCATTTCTCCTCGTGATTGCATTCTGCTATATAGTGTTCTCTATATATTAAGTAGGGGGCCTATAAATGTATCCAACGTTTGTATAAAGAACAATTGGCGCTGTTCATGTATGCACTTGGGTCTTACGAGCTTTGGATAGTTTTTAGTGCAACACACGGCTTTACGCTCCATCCATCCGAAAGACGAAGAAATAATGGTTAAGTGTCTTGAATGTTATAAGGGCCGAGCGGTTTAATTCGCCGGACCCAAAGCTCTGATGTTGATAGCGGCATGCAGAGTGTGGGTGTCATGCCAAAAAGTGTCCGCTGCCAAATACTGTCCGCTGAGCATGCGCAGTGGACGCCGGACACTATTCGACACGTATTACGTGCCAATTACTGTCCGCTGCTAAATAGTGTCCGGGCGCACGCGTATGCATGCACAAGGACAGTATTTGGCAGATTACGGACAATATTTGGCAGGGAATACGAAAAAATATATCAAACACTAACACAGACGAACACTCAATCTCAAAAGTTAGGTAAAGATTAGTATTTTACTTTAATAAAAAGTGCTGGTTTTTGTGCAGGAAGTTTACAAAATACGAAATGTGAAAGTGCTTAATGTTAAATGTTACGAATATTTATAATCAAATACAACAAAGAAAGCGTTCAAACAAAATTGTAAAAGGCAAATTCAGATGAAAAAATCATCTTATGTCAACGTCCTGTCAGCTGAGAAGCAAGGCACACGCAACCGCGGACACTAGTTTATATTTAGCAAGCTTCCGTAAACAATGTGACGTCATAGACGCATGACCAATCAGATCGCAATATGCTAATGAGCGGACAGTATTTGGCAGCGGACTCTTTTTGGCATGACATTCATTCATTCATTCATAAATGGTTTATTAAAAACAAATTTACAAATCGCGGCATCAGCCGAATTGCAAGTAAATTTACATAAAAAATATTTAAACATTTTAAGAAGGTACAATGGAAAAAACAACAATGAGTTACGGAAATAAATAAAAGTAAGCTTAAGAGAAATGCAGCAAAATCAACTATTGTTAAAATTACGGACAAGGTAAGGCAACGAGCTGTTTTTCATTCTTTCAGTTTTACAATTAAACTCAGGGATTTTGTTTTTCCGCCTAAGAGGTCTAGAGTTATTTGGTGGTGGCAAGTATCGTTGAAATTTAGTATTTTTATTAAGAGTCTTTTTCATGAAAGAACTACAAAGTGGCGACGATCTTCTAAAGATTGAAGTGAACACTGTGACAATACCTAGGGCCAATTTCATAGAGCTGCTAAGCACAAAAATTTGCTTAGCATGAAATTTCTTCCTTGATAAAAACAGGATTACCAACCAAATTTCCACGTGATTTTCAGTATAAGAAAACAACAGCTGACTACCTGTAACAAGCAATATGCAACACATGGAAATTTGGTTGGTAATCTTGTTTTTATCAAGGAAGAAATTTCATGCTAAGCAAATTTTTGTACTTAGCAGCTCTATGAAATTGGGCCCTGTTCGTAAGTTGTGTATGACGCTCCAAACACTATCGCAAAGCACGTTTTTGAATACGTTCAATACGGGACTTTTGATTATTTGTTAAAGCTCACAGGCGCCGCATATTCAGTGAGTTGTCTGATGTAACCTGTGAGAACGGTTAGTAAATCTTGACGTGGTACACCGTATCGTTTCAGCAGACGCAACATATACAATTTACCATTCGCTCGCTTTTCAATATTTTGTACTTGAGTTTCCCATTTAAGGTCATCTTGGATAAAAATACCTAAAACCTTCGCGGTGCTAACTTTGGTGAGAACATGGTCACCAATAAAATTACTTGGTTTTTTTCGGGAGGGTCTCGCATAAAAGTGATTTCCATCGTCATACATTTGGTAGGATTCAGTTTCATTTTGTTTGCATCAGACCATTCAACTAGATTATTAACCGCTAATTGGATACTGGAGGGTTGATTTAAGTGTCGGCATACATGTGTCCGATACCCGGATGACACTTGTGCCCTTGAGCAAGGCACTTTGGAAGATATTGCAGCCAGGCACCTAGTGGATGATACCCATGCCTACATCCTTACGGACTGTGAAGGGGGTAACCCGGCCTGTTTCAGCCCAAGGAGTAGGTGACACTTAGTGGATTTAGATCAACAGCCCAAATCAGTGTAGCCATGGTGTAGCCCTCACCTAATTGAAGTGGCCGTCCGGCCTTGTGATGTCAGGCTATCACTCATAAAAATAAATAAAACACCAAAACACAAAACCCTCTGCAATTCGGTTTAATTTCAAGAGGCTATGACTATGAGACTTGTAAGTACATTTTTGGTTTTGTACTTTCGAGTTACGGTTTTATACTTTTAGGGCTCCCATCTTGAGTTTCGCCCCTCCTCTTTTAGTCACGACCACTGGTACTATGTGTCCTGTCTTTCGTAAATAAATGAAGGCAGTGGAAACCAGTGACTGAACGCCCACCAATGACTCTGCTGGTACGCAGCAAGCACACGTTAAAATAAGCAAAATCCAGTTGATGTACACCAGCGTTATCCACGAGTAACAGCTATACTCGAAACAGTAATTCAGTGCAATGGCAGATTCAGAAAATTTTGAAAATTCTGGTTCTCCAGTGCCCGAGGTGGACCCAGCTGCTGAATTTCTTGCCCGGGAGCAAGATGAGCTTGCAGGTCTAGAAGACGACAGTTTTGCTGGTGGAGATTCTGCGCCAGATTTACAGGCACCAGCACCGTCGGGTGGGTGAACTCAATCTCAGACTCGGTGAAGAATAATGATTACATTGAATGGTCAACTCGACCTTAGTACAATCAATAGTTCAGATCAGAGTTTTGTATTGTGTAGACCGTCTTCAATTTAGTCTAGTCTAGAAAAAAGCCGTAACAAATGTCAATATCCGACTGCCACTTTTTAAGGGATTTCAAAAATCTAAGATTTTAACATGATGGACAGATGGATTGGTTGGATGTTGGACTTTCTCTTTTTATTTTTCTCCTAATTAAATTTTTTTATAAAATTGTATCATCATGACAATAATCATTAATGTTATGATAAATATTCATTCATGATGATTAATAATGATTGATTAATGGCAATGCCTGAATAGGAATCGAGTCCTGTGTATGTAGGAGGTCCAAAAGTAGAAAACCTGTAGTGTCCGTACTCGGTAAAAAACACTGTATGTATGTGCAATTTCAACTATTTTTGTCAGATTGGTGACAAGATTTGCCAAATTTTTACCACTTTCAAAAATCATGACACACATTCTAAGAAAACGGATTTGATCTTCAATGTATAATGAAACAATTTAGAACACTTAAAAACATCATCAAGAAAATATTCGGCAAAAAAAACCCCCCAAAAACAAAAAAACTAAAACTTACCAGATTTCTCTTAATTATTAATTATGTTTAAATTCTACCAGATTTTGGGATAAATGGGTTGTCCACTTTCGGTCCTCCATATTTCTCCACCAGTTCAGTTGGTTGGTGTTCATGGTTAGACCTAAAGTACTCCTAGAACTATTCGGTTCGTTCCGCTATCGTCTCCCCGACCCTCATAGGTCATCATGTACAAAATCCTATTCGAAACTTTTTCCCCTTCACGTTTATGCACCTGGACTTCTCTTTTGATAACGGAGCTCGCCAAAATTAGGCTCTATGTATTCATTGTTTTCACAGTGAGCTCGGGGTGGGTCCAGAAAATCCACTCCGCAAAAAAAAGGTGCAAAAAATGATAAATTCCCATCGTTATTCGGAATCGTCGCCTTCCGATAACAAAAATGGCCGCCGTCGCTTGTATCAATGGTATGCTGCGCGCAACGCTGGTTCACAATAACCAACGCGTTGCAACGGTTTACGTATAAAAGATAAGCCATTGATTATTGTGGACCAGTGTTGCGCACAGAATACTATTGAATACCGTCTTAAGGCATGTCGTGGACCAGCGTTGCACGCAGCATACCAGTGATACAAGCGACGGCGGCCATTTTTGTTATCGGAAGGCGACGATTCTGAATAAACGATGGGAATTTATCATTTTTTGCACCTTTTTTTTGCGGAGTGGATTTTCTGGACCCACCCCGAGCTCACTGTGAAAACAATGAACACATAGAGCCTAATTTTGGCTAGCTCCGTTTTCAAAAGAGAAGTCCAGGTGCATAAACGTGAAGGGGAAAAAGTTTCGAATAGGATTTTGTACATGATGACCTATGAGGGTCGGGGAGACGATAGCGGAACGAACCGAATAGTTCTAGGAGTAGACCTAAAGTAGCAGTAACTGGGGCCCTGTACTCCCTTAAAAAAAACTGTGTTACTGTTTACCTAACTATGTATGTTTACCAGGGGGGGGGGGAGCTAGTACAACCGCAGACTGTTATTATTGTTATTATTGGTTTATTAAATACCAAACATTGCAGCACAGGGGCTGAATTGTGTTCAAGGTACAGCAAAATTCATCACAGATTAAAAATTGCAAGAAACACGAAACTTTACAAGGCTAAAAGATTACATCAGGAATTTAAGAAATACAAAGTATACAAAATTTAGCAAGATAATATACATTAAAGATACCTGAGAAAAATGAGACAAACAGTAAATTTATCGATTGAGCAAATTAACTTTTGTACTGGTTTGTCCTGCATTTAACTGAACAGAGTTTGGAAGAGTTTCTCAACTTGTTATTTCTAGGGTGGAGGGAGCCAGTGTCTATAGTTATCAGAGTTGAGTAGTGATGTAGCATAAGTAACCAAGAGCTGCTCAAGTCTTACTGGAATTTTGTTTTGGGGGAGGCCAAACTGGATATAAGTTTCTCTGAAAGACTTGGCTCTTCAGTAGTCAGAATTCAATATTATTCACAGAGCTTTTCACTGTAACTTCTCAAGGCATGCCAGCTGAGATTGCTAAGGCTTGAATACCAGGCAGGGGACCAGGGGAGACATATCAATGGTACATGTAGGTCTCACATACATGATGTAAATACTTAACAAGTCCTCTGTAGGTGTACAACAACGCTTCAGTTGATGCAGGAAATACAGCTTACAATTGAAAGCCTGGCACATTCAATTAATTTGGGTATCCCATTCGAGGTTACTCTGAATATGGACCCCAGATGTCAAAAGAAAAAGAAAGAAAGAAAAAGAGTACAGCACCTCAGTTACTGGGTCTTATGGTGGGAAACATTAGGGTACTGTAGGGAAATAGGTCGACTTGTACCCAAGTCAATTCGTACCAAAAATGTTTACCCAATTCAACTTGTAACAAAGTCAACTCGAGTTGACTTGGGTACAAGTTGACTTGGGTAAGAGTTGACTTTTGGTACGAGTTGACTTGGGTATGAGTTAATCTAGATAATGTAGGAGATGACACAGGTATGAATTGACTTGGGTACAAGTTAACTCTGGTTGACTTGGGTACGTGATCACCCACTTACATGGTCGTACTACCTAGCGCCCCAGAAAACCTAGCTGTGTTAAAACTTTTTTGTTACATCGGCTTTGATCGTATTTTGAAGAATAGCTGTTAATTGCTACTCTTTAAGCCACAAAGTAGCATTGTTAGGTTCTGCAGTGTAGAGAAACAAATATATTTGTAACTGTGAAAAGGAAAATCATGATAAAGAATGATTAATAGAGAAGACATGATTAGTTGGACTCAATTGTGATAATATACAATGGTTCATTTTTCATTTACAGATGGATTACTTAATGATGACTTTGGTGGCTTTGTGGCAGATCCAGTTCCAGTAAGTATAACATTTAATGTTATTAACAAGGAGTTTTGTCAACAACTAGAGTTTTGTCATCAATTTAACTTAAATGTTTTTAAATTAAATGTTTTGAACTTAAATGTTTTATTGAACAGGGGAAGAATTATGGACATGTACATCACCAAATTGATAAATATGCATTGCTGTTGAAATGTCAATAATAAGACACATGTAGTTATAAATCTCCTACTGTCTGACCATTCAACATCAACCACATGTTTTTAAATGATGGATGTTCACTGCAGCCCCTGTGTTATACATGTATGGAGAATGCATACGCACAGATGTAGTTCTTTGCGCAGTTGTTCTACCATATTGTCAACGTTTTCACAAAGAAGCAATTGAGAGCCTGCCGTCAAACTTTTATGTTTTGAGAAAACCACGTTTGAAACGGTTGAAGTTGAACTATTTTTGACATCATTGTTTGGTAGACTGTCGATTAAACTTTGGAATTTTACCAGTCATGAAAGTGGAGGTCTTAAATTGATTTGCAACGACATATTTATCTGTTGTTATTTTAACACAGTAAGTTTAATTGATGAATAATTTACTTTTAAATGCAATTGTCTAGGACGTGAAAATCGTGCAAACGAGGTCTGTGCAGCGCATCATGTACAAACTATCACAATTGGCTGTTTGTGAAGAAAAAAAACAAGCACTCATTTTTGGCACTGTGCCACCGTTTTGTTTTTAACGTAAAAAATGGCATATCAAAGATCGGCTGACTATAAAAGCTCAAAACTGTAAATCACTGTAAATTAATGTGATTACCAAACCATCGCGTTTTATGACTTGAAACTTTGGGTAAAGGTTGATGTCAATGATAAACATCCAATTTGTTTAAAAAAACCTGATTTGCCAAAATATTTGATTTCTTAATGACTTTGCAGTTTATGAAAACGGTGAGGATATTGCCCATACAGTTGAATGGTTCTGAATGGTTGGTCAAGGCACAGGCAAATGTAGTGGTGAAAAGTAAAACCCAGGTTTTATTGTTGAAACCCCATTAGTCAGCTTTGACTGTATCAATATTCATCTAATTGGTCTGTTGTTAATTCCAGGATGACTCTGAAGCTCAGATGAATGGACCATCAGATAGCTACTCCTCTATCTCACAGGTTGATAGGCTCGCTAATGAGCCAGAGAAAATCAAGAAATGGAGAGAAGAACAAAAAGAGATGCTCACTAACAAAGGTAAAGGTTGTGTCCTTGGTCAACAATATGTCCGAGACTCCTGCCCCTTAAGCAATCTAGTTTATGGTATTTCAAGAACGATGTTGGACTCTACTGGTATACCTGGCCCTATGAGTCCAGTAAGATCAACAACATTCATAGCTTGACTTTTTGTGAGTACTTCTACAGCAAAACTAAAAGATATCAGTCCATCAAATATTTTGAGTGCTGTGGCAGTTGCATTGACTGAAACACAATGCATCTGTAGAAAGTTTTGTTTTAGTTGACTATAATTATCAGGCAGACTTGCTCAGTTATAGAGCTTGGAGGTGCTGCAAGTGAGTTGCACTTAAATGTGAGCATTTATTACTGTCGCCTTTTTGTTTTAGATGCAGAGGCAGAAAAATTACAAAATGATTGGAAGGAGATTGCCAAGAAAGAAATGTCCGAGTGGAACTCAAGGCAGACAGAACAGCTTGCTAAGACTAAAACATCTAATAAGTAAGTAGATATGAGCTAATGAGTTCCATCAAGGTTATTGGTATTATCGGGGATTCTACTGGACAATAATTTTAGTTAGTTTAATCTGGAGAGTGTGTTGACTTTTTTGCAAATTTCTTGGAGGTTTGTTTATGTTAAAACAAGTCCCTCTGAGATTGGAATGAACATTGGAATACTTTATGATTTATTTACTTTACCTTTAATTGCAGGTGTGTCTGGGGAAGTTGTCCAAACCTGTAATAGGGTCAGTCTAGGGTAAACCTATACTATGTTGTCAAATTGTTAGCCTCAGAAAATGTTGATATGTATGGCTGCAAAGAATGTTTTGTATGGCCACGCATTAGCAAATCCATCAGGATAAAGAATTGCTGCACAGCATGCCTGCGGCTGTACTATACACAGCCTTGGATTAAGGCTACTCAAACATCGACAACTTTTGCCAATGCGGGGCGAAGTTCATTTATTTTTCTTCTCAATGTGCGTCTTTTTTTTCACATCTTTTTTTCTTTTACGTTTTGAAAAATTGTGTGCATTAATACATGTCATGCATGTGGGCTTGTGAAAAAAACTTGAGGGCCACCCAAAATTTTGGTTGACTTGTCCGGCCAGCGAGTGAAATTTGTGTTTAAGGGAAACCTGTGTTGGTACAGGTGATGAATAAGAAGTTGGAGACAATAGAAGGTAATAGATAACAATACAATGCTTTGTACCTCTTCAGGGCTGCAGAGAAAGCTTTCATTGATGAACGCGATGAAGAAACCCCGGGCCAGGAGTGGGAACGTATCGCTCGTCTTTGTGACTTCAACCCAAAGAATAGTAAGAACACAAAAGATGTCACACGGTTTCGTTCAATATTGCTTCATCTCAAGCAGTCAGGGGTAGAAAAGTAAAAAATATAGCATTCTTTAAACCATCGGGAGTCACTAGATGGACCCCTTAATCAGGTCACTCTGTTAGCCTCATTTATTTTATATTATTAAGAATAATACAGACATGTCAATCTACACATGATTAGTTGTAACCACTGCTTAAGTCTTTGTGTTTTTAGTTTCTGTAAACATGGGAGGTTCGTTAGTTTTCAGACCAATGTTTGCATTACTATAAGGCAATGGTGTGAGCTTAAATTGTCACAGCACTCAGTGCACCAAGGTTTATAGACAACATTTTGTTATGCCTGCATTGATGTTGTATCTTTCTTAAAAATTCCTGAAAGGACAAAAAGACTGCAAACTGAGCTGTTACAAATCCAGTAGTGTTTGAGGTGAAACTTTTGAAGGTTGTTTGTAATGCACTTAAATTCACGTCAACTGCAAATTACAAATTAAATACTCAAATGAGTCCATAGAAAATGAGATATTGATTGCAGCATAAACATTGTTGTAATTTTAACATTCCAGTTGCTTTGCTCAAGAAAGTTTTTTTAAGAGAAAGTTTTTTAAATCATGAAATTATTATGTTTGTGGAAATAAATTAAAATGTGAACACTTCACTGCTTTCATCAAAGACTATACATGTAGTGCTGTTAAGTAGAACTTTGTGTTTCCTGAAACAAAGTCATTTGTAGGCTCGTCCCTCGGCAAAGTAACATTTTCAGGAAAGGTGAGAGAAACATGCAGTAACTAAAATATTTCCTGCCCTATAATAAATTAGTAAACCAATGTATTGAAACTATAAACTGTCTTCAGTTGTTATTCCCAACACCCACCATTATGACCAATATTTGTGTACAATTAGCACAGTATGTTTTGTATGTAGTTTACTTTGAATAGAAAATGATTTTGGATGGTAACAAAAAAAAATGTTTCAAGTGTTTTAACAAGATATACAATGTTGTACAGTTGATGATTTTAGACCATTAGCTTATCACTGTACAAGATATGAATGACAGTTACAGCATTGGTTTCCTAACACTGCTGTGGACTACTGTAGAATGTTGCTAAATGCAAAAATGATTTGGCGAAGAATTAAAAGGTTACTGGCCAATAATTGCAGACCCCTTGCATTGGCCTCCATCACCGAGCTCAAACAATGGAAATGTGCACATTTGTATGAGCCACGCACAACCCTCAGCCAATGACAGGTCTTCATTGACCTCAGTGAGGGCACAATTTGGGGCTTGTGATGTCATATGCAAGGGGTCTATTCTTGTTACTGGTAACCTTAAAACTTGCTCAGGTGAAACTGCTGCAAATGGATTGAAAGGAAAATGTTGGACAAGTTGATTGGATTAGTTTAATGTAGTATCACTATTTTGTTTGTGGACTTTATGTTATTACTCATTGAATGTACAGTGTGTCAACCCTTGTCATTTACACTGTATACCCCTGTCATGAGTCAAGTCCTCTCCTTTAAATCTGGTAGGAGCTGCTCGCACACACATAACATTTTTATAGACAGGTCATTGGTAAATCATGTTTATCTCCATGACACTGCATACAGCTTATAATTGGAGAGCAGGCTTACTAGGTACTGTACATTCATTTGTTCTCAGAAATAACTGCAAACAATGGAAAATTAGCTGGTACTGTCTGCTGCCATGTACATGTAGAGTGACAACTGGACACTGATGTTCCATGCTCAGACCATGCCATTTGTGCATCAATCACCTGTCTCTGCTTGTTACAGGATACAGTATTATCAGACACACAAATATCTGGTTTGATAAAGTCTTCACATGTCTGTTGTAGTACGTTTGTTGCGTGATTGGAATGAAACATCATACATGTACCTTTTAAGAGAAAGGTAGTCGATGGTTTCTGAGTCACTTCTACTCAAAGTTACTCACACAACAACTCCATGCTAGACTAAAAGTGAATATGTTCCCTGAATCCAAGAAAATAACCACTTGACCACAAGGCTTGTATAGATCACATAGTGGTCTGAATCAGTAAAACTGAAAAAAAACACCCAGAGTAATATTTGTTTTTCTTGCTGACAATTTGTTATTTGCTGACAGTAAAACCAATGTAGGCACACACATATATTGTTTTGATCCTTTATTTAGCATAATGGACTTTAAAACAAAATCTACCTTCCCTATGGTTTAAATGGTAAATATATTTGTGATAATGTAATACAATATATCAATACTTGTTTAGTTATGCTCAATAAATATAATCCAATAAAATGTAATTGCATTTTGATTGATTTCTTCTGCCTCCTCCCCATCCCCAGTACACACACTATAATAACAAATAATCATAACATCTGTACAAGTCTAAACGTATTTCTGTACATTGGCTAAAAGTTGTGCCCTGTGCATATAAATGTGTACTGTTCCATAGTTTGACCCCAGTGATGGCTGCGTATGCATACAGTCTATAACTATTTTGGTAATGGGGCAGCCCTTAAGCTGTGGAATGCTCTACCAATTCATATATGAAACGAATGGAAAATCGCCTCTTGTAAAAACGCATCTTTTAATGCCACACTTATGTATTTTTATTGGGATTGTTCTTTTGTGTCTTTTGATTGTTTTGCTTGTATTGCTGCCTTGCCAGTTAGTTTAGATTCTTTACATAGGTTAGGGTTAAAGGCGTCTGTCTCCTGAAAAGATTAAAAGATTCCTGGTGCTAACAGGACACAAGTAACTATTAGTTCTCTGTTAGCAGGACAGACGTATTCCCATATTGTGGTTTGGGCACTACCCTGGTGACCAGTCTTGTTCTAAAAATCTTCCATTCTGTGGATTTTAAAACGTGGTTTTCATAAATTTCATGTACATGGCACAATATCGATTTACAATTATTATTAATATTATGTGAAGAAAAGTTGTAGCTGCTAACATAATAATAAAAAGAAAACAATTCCCCCCCCCAACACAAGTCCATCAAAGTTATAAATTTAAATCATTGTCAAATGTACTATCAAACTCTACAGTTCAATTATGACACCATATTTTGTCTGAACAAACATTCTTTTCTTAGGTGTTTCATCTGGTTCCTTTTTAACTTGTTCAACCTTCCCCTTCTTTGAACACCTCTTATCATACGCTGATGCACACTCTTTTTTGTGACTTTCAAAAGCATTTTTTTGTGAGAAACCTTTACCACAATGACAGATACAATAGCTCTGATTTCTATGTATCCTCTTATAGTGATTATTGAGACTTGCTTTCCAAGAGAAAGCTTTACCACACTCACAGACATATGTTTTCTCTTTGGTATGAACATGTTCATGAAGTACAAGATTGCTTCGATGTGGAAAGACCTTACCACATGTCATGCATACAAATTTCTTCTTTGAGTTACAGTGCCAAATTTTGTGTGACCTGAGCTCACCTTTGGAGGGGAAATCCTTACCACAAATGTGACAAGTACAAACATTCTCTTCACCACAGATTCCTTTTAGCTTTGTTTCATTTCTCTTTCTGGCATGTCTTGTGGTAGCGACCTTAGGATTAAAATAATCATACAGTTTATCTTCTTCTTCAGACACACAATTCTCATCAGTCTCTTTGGAACTGCATGCATTTCCATCAACGTGTTCATCAATGTGAACTCTCTGGTGGTCTAGAAGAGCTGTGTTGTCTTGAAATACCTCATCACAGACATTACACAAATGTTGCTTCATATCATCATTGTCATCAACATGCTGATCATGGAAACTATAACTACAGAGACTGGAAGTGAATCGCTTTTTGTCAGAATCACCTTCAATTGCCATTTCTGTCATATTGTGATGAATTTTTTTATGATTCATTAGGATGGCCTCTTCTTGGAATGCCTCACCACAGATATTGCACAAAACTGGCTTGACATAAGTATCTTGAAAAGAAGGATTTATGTCTTTGAGATTGTTGGACTGACTGAAGGAAGAGCCTGTCTGGTGGCAGATACCACCCATGAGGCTACATACAACTGGCTTTATGTCTCCTGAAGATTCATTCATCATTACTGTCTCCTGTTTGACTGCAATGAGTTGATGGATGGTTCAGTTAGGCTGGATGGCCTCACAGCACTGGTTGCATTAACTAGCGTGTTGTATATCAATAGCTACAGGTGTGATGCTGACTTGATTCCTACCCCAGCATACATGTATGGCAGACTCTTACAAATTATAAACCACAGTTTGTATTTGATATGGAATCTTTAAGTCAAGATGGTTTTTAGATGGAAACAATTGTGTTAACTACTGCTGTACTTGCATCATTCTACTTCTAATCACCAACTAGTGTAGCAGACCATGCTTCACTTTCCTGATGATGCTCTTGGTCCTGGAGTGAAATAAAAATCAAACAAAATTAAACAACTGATGATATATGTTGAACTTGCAAGTTCATATTAAGTGAACATTCATGTATTCCACTATTGAATTTCCCCCATTCAAATCACACTGAGTCTTTGCAGCTAATCTAATTCTGGTTTCACCAATGAGTTGCAAAAAACAGACTTCTAAAACTCAGCGTTCTACATGTGTATTTCACCTAGCTGTGGATCTCGTTCAAATCATGCCTGCTTTGGACCAAAGCTTTGCAAGTGGATTGGATTTTATTAAATCGATTATCCCCAGTTGGGTTTTTCTTCAAAATGCTTCAACACGTTTTCTCCTTATTACTAAATTAAATTATCCCACCAAAAAAGCCCAATATAATATGCCTACACTTTCCAACGCGGGTAAATAAAATGTCATTCAAAATTACATTTTTTGAATTTAAGATTAGTGTTCTGCATGTGATTTTGGCCTCGCACCAAAAAATGTCATTACTTTGCAAAAAAAAGAAGAAGGTGAAAATCGGACTCAAACTACTCCCATGCGAAAAGATTCCATTCCGGTTACGCAGTCCGTTATGTTTTACAGCAACCTGACACGCTATCCATACATGCATGTACATTTACATACATGTTTCCAGATCGTGTTACGTCCACAGCCATTGTGCATGGAACTTACTCACTGTGGTCTTAATGTCGCCGTGGTCGATGTTGATAGACCCCTTCCCTTGCGCATATGCGAGATGGGCGGTCAATAGTTGCGATAATTGTAACCCGCCATCCTCTGTCGGGGAGACGATAGCGGAACGGACCGAATAGTTCTAGGACTGGAGTACCTTTCTCTAGGCTCAGCAGAGCTAGGGCCTAACCTAAGTATTATTATAAATATTACTACTATACTTAGGCAGTTCCCAGTAAAATTAGCATGTAAAAATTGTGAATAAATATCGATAACAGGCGAAAAATATCTTAGTAGCTCCCCATGTTGAATTCCTCTCCTCCACCTCTCCCAAAAATACATAATTAAGACTTAAGAGTTTTGCAGAGTTTACCCTTTTTTGTTAAAAACTCACATCACACTCTTGGATGGCAGTCCATACAAACCTACACATACACGGTAGATTTACGGTACTTAGAAGGCGGCGGCGCCCTCTTTCGCTCAGAGGATGCAAAGCGATTCCACTTGATCCCGAATCATTGTTTGTTTTGTTTGTTGATTGCACAGACATATAATACCTATAGACCGACAGCACCTATGGAAATCAACGTCTGGATACCGTAATTTTGAAAGTACCCGACCATACCCAAACTATGGGCAAAATCCGCGAAAACGCAAGCGAAAACACGTGTAAAGCAATGGGCGAGCGGGTGGATGATGATAGAAAATTTGTGTTTTAAGGGTGAAAAAATCACCAACAGACTTGGAAACAATGTTTAATAAAAAACTAGATACCTTTTCTCACGTTAGTTGTTTGCCGTTTCTCCTCTTTTTACTGAACTTTCTCCGAATCGATAAAAGTAGATGGAATTATTCTTCGTATCAACAAAAATTCGTTCGTCAAACACTTTCCGGCCAGTGTGCGCGTCGGTGCGTGTTTTGCGCGGACGCTGATGACGCGTACCGCTTATAGATTAACGTGCTACTGATATACGCGATTGTTTGAAGTGCATTCCACGCGAGCGTACGCAAAACGTGCCGAAGGCATGCATGCAAGGCGGGCCGAAGTGTGCACAACGTTGTGTTATAGAGCGAGTCCAGGGATTATTTCCCGAAAATGAAGTTATAGAAACGACGTTTTATACGGTTAAACCTCAACGCCCAACATTGTAAACGGCTGTTATGGAAAGTTCATGAAGTGTGGTTTCTTAAATTTCAAGGTAAAAACTAGATTTTCACAATGAAAACGACACAAACGTGTAGAAAGTGACAGTCCTGTAGGCCTTGGCCTAGGCTATGTATAATAATTTTGTTTACAAATTTTTACGATTTCTTTCCCAAAATCAGCAAAAGTTAATCAAACAACTTTTTTGACGACTCCAGTTATTACAAGAATTTCCTTAAATTCCATCACTTAATTTACAATCCATCATCGGGTCAATATCTCCTGAAAATTCAGAAAAACTCCATGAAAACGGGACCACTGCCTCGCGGCTATGCCTAAACGTGTACAAAAAGTGTTGACGCGTCTTCACTTCCGCCCATAGTTTGAGAAAGTCCAAAATTTCAGTTTAGCGCCCCCTGCTGTCGGTCTATAGGTATTATATGTCTGTGGTTGATTGCATGTTACGGGTGTCCGGGTCGATGCTTGTTGTCAAACGTTAGGGGTTCATCGCTACACATGAAGAAGTATCCGATGAAAAATATGCCATCGTTTACAGTCATTGCTAGACTTAACCTAGTCCCCTAAGTGTAAAACGTTTCTTGATTAATTTCTTTAATCTTCTGGGTTTTTATATGATATTCTTTAACGATTCTGTTATAATGCTGAATAAATGAACACATTTTAGTCTAAACGCACAGGGATTGTGAACCAGTCTGCAAACGTTTGGGGCTCATCGGTTCTATATGCACAATACAGCTTATGGTCAACAGACATGATGTTCGCAGTAACAGGCTCCAGTATGACACCCCACAGAACCTGCTTCATAATATTTAAACATCAACGAATTTCTTCAAACCTTCAGAATCTATTAATGAAGGCTGTAGCTTAATAAGAAATATTTTTTCAGATTTTTACCACTTAAAATTATCGACTTATTTAAAGTTAAACTCATCTCAAACGTTAGGGGCTCATCGGTTTCCGTGTACACAGTACAGCGTATAGCCAACAAGTACGCTGACTGCACTAGCAGGCTCCACTATGACACCCCTCACAGAACCCGTCCTTGTAGTATTTAAACATTAACGGAACTTTATCAAACTTTCAGAATCTATTAATGAAGGCTGTAGCTTTATAAAAGATATTTTTTCAGATTTTTACCACTTATAATTATTGACTTATTTAAAGTGAAACTCATGTCAAACGTTAGGGGCTCATCGGTTTCCGTGTACACAGTACAGCGTATAGCCAACAAGCACGCTGACTGCACTAGCAGGCTCCACTATGACACCCCTCACAGAACCCGTCCTTGTAATATTTAAACATTAACGGAACTTTATCAAACTTTCAGAATCTTTTATTGAAGGCTGTAGCTTTATAAAACATATTTTTTCAGATTTTTACCACTTATAATTATCGACTTATTTAAAGTGAAACTCATCTCAAACGTTAGGGGCTCATCGGTTTTCGTGTACACAGTACAGCGTGTACATAGTTAACAAGTACGCTGACTGCACTAGCAGGCTCCACTATGACACCCCCACAGAACCCGTCCTCGTAATATTTAAACATTAACGGAACTTCTTCAAACTTTCAGAATCTATTATTGAAGGCTGTAGCTTTATAAAACATATTTTTTTCAGATTTTTACCACTTTTATTTATTGACTTATTTGAAGTTAAACTCATGTCAAACGTTAGGGGCTCATCGGTTTCCGTGTACACAGAACAGCGTATAGCCAACAAGCACGTTGACTGCACTAGCAGGCTCCACTATGACACCCCTCACAGAACCCGTCCTTGTAATATTTAAACATTAACGGAACTTCTTCAAACTTTCAGAATCTATTAATGAAGGCTGTAGCTTTATAAAAGATATTTTTTTCAGATTTTTACCACTTATAATTTCCGACTTATTTAAAGTGAAACTCATGTCAAACGTTAGGGGCTCATCGGTTTCCGTGTACACAGTACAGCGTATAGCCAACAAGCACGTTGACTGCACTAGCAGGCTCCACTATGACACCCCTCACAGAACCCGTCCTTTTAATATTTAAAAATTAACGGAACATCTTCAAACTTTCAGAATCTATTATTGAAGGCTGTAGCTTAACAAAACATATTTTTTCAGATTTTTACCACTTATAATTACCGACTTGTCCAAAGTTAAACCTCAAACGTTTGGGGCTCATTGGTTTCATGCGGCCATTATTAACTTGGTGACAGTACATATATTTTCTGGCAAGTACGACGAACGGAGCCCCATCGCTCGAACTTCTCGACAATTGTTCCTCCGGCTCCCTCAGTTTAATTGTCCACAGAAGCTTTGATTTAGCAATATCCAAAGTTGTCAAATCTTTGAATTTTTTTTTTAAATGCGTGAATGAATTTATAAAAAGTCTTACGCAAATATTAAGAATGAAAAGGTTATTCTAAAATGCGATCATTATTGTACTTTGCATCCTCACCGCATCCCTGTAGTCGCGACGGTTTCAATTTGCATTTTGTATTTTGCATTTATTATTGAGTCATGTAGTTTTTAGGTTTTAATTCTTTGCCGTTTTCGATTAAAAAAAGAGGTGTTTGTGTTTTTAAAGACCCCTCTGGTTAGCCCAGTATGGTAATTTGTACACCTTGGTCCGATCCCTTTTTTCTTCGACTTCTAGTTTTGGAACTTCTTCTTTACATCAACCCAGGAGTACTTAATAACATTCGTGTATAGCCCAATATAAAAGATGTGTATATCTTCTGTGTCTTTTCTATCGGCCAGCTCCAGTAGCACAACATGTTGCGAGTTGCAATATAAATAGGCCCCTAGCCGAAGGGTCATTAAATAATAAGACGTAATAACTAATTAAGTCATTTCTCCAAAGTGTCATGACTGGGGGGGGGGGGGGGTCGAAGTAAGAGCTTTATGGCTCTAGTAGGGAAATAAATACATTACTTGGTAGCTAAAGGACTAAAAAAGGCTGGTGACTTTACGGGTACAAGAATATGAATGATCGCTAATCCTAATCCTACTGACATACCTACATCGTCAGCATTCAAGTTATTAGTATGGCACCTACATGAATTAAGTTTTTTTCGCGAATGAAAAAAGGTAAGGTATATTACATCTGGCTGAAATCGCACAACGCACAACATTAATTTAGAATATCGATGTGAAAAGTAACGGTTCGGGGTGTTTGGACCATAAACAAACGCGTTAGAATTCCAGCAGCCTTTTATTCATTAGAGCAATCCCTTGACACAGAGATCAAACAAAACAGCGAATAGACTAGAACAATTAAGTTAAGTACAGGGGAGCCAGACTACCGAAGGAGCTGCCAACCAATACAGTACCTTATATGATGCTTACATACATGCTTATATGTTTATTTTGTGTACATACCCGACTCGCCGAAGTTTGAAACACTGAGCATGGCTAACAAAATGTGTTTTGGTGTCCAGCTGGTACGCCGATATTAGTTTAGTGGCGGACGAAATGTTTTCTACCCACCCAAAATATGGGGTTAAACATTCAGAAAAATGATGTATCCAATGGCAATCCTTCGCCGCTTCCATGGCTGTGTTCAAACAACATCCATCCTGGAAGTCTGCCACTAATTGTTTGCACTATACAGTACCAACAACACTTAATGAAGGGATTACAAGTTGGTGCGCGATACCATATAAAACTAGTGGTGACGCGTTCTCTGGGTTCACCACCGAATGGGCCAAAATCAATGCGCCAAACATATTATCACGATTTTGTGAAAAATAAGAATTTTGGGGTCATGCAATTAATTGATTGTATAATAATGACAAGTTAAAAGAACCTTGGGGTTCTGTGCTTCAACTTTGAGGAATTAAATGGATTTGGAATAAAGTTGGTCCTATTTTACTCAGCATGTGGAGGAGTGCGTCATTAAATTTGAAACGGTCTGCAAGTGGCCCTCAGCAAGTCGGTTTGGGAAAAAGTACAGTTTCGGGGCTTTTTTCTAGTGCCATTAGAAAAACTACCAAACGGATGACCTGTCAAAAATGTTAAGCGTGTGTATAGTTGCACTTAAAAAAATCAGAATATGGAAGTTTATTAAGTGTGGCACACCGCACATGTGCACCCCTCTTCAATCGTCTGGCAGCGCCCTCTTTTGACTCAAATTCCTCATTAAGACGTGATCATGTCACAAAAGTTAATAATGGCCGCATGAAACCAATGAGCCCCAAACGTTTGAGGTTTAACTTTGGACAAGTCGGTAATTATAAGTGGTAAAAATCTGAAAAAATATGTTTTGTTAAGCTACAGCCTTCAATAATAGATTCTGAAAGTTTGAAGATGTTCCGTTAATGTTTAAATATTACGAGGACGGGTTCTGTGAGGGGTGTCATAGTGGAGCCTGCTAGTGCAGTCAGCGTGCTTGTTGGCTATACGCTGTACTGTGTACACGGAAACCGATGAGCCCCTAACGTTTGAGATGAGTTTAACTTTAAATAAGTCGGAAATTATAAGTGGTAAAAATCTGAAAAAATATGTTTTATAAAGCTACAGCCTTCAATAAAAGATTCTGAAGGTTTGATAAAGTTCCGTTAATGTTTAAATATTACGAGGACGGGTTCTGTGAGGGGTGTCATAGTGGAGCCTGCTAATGCAGTCAGCGTGCTTGTTGGCTATACGCTGTACTGTGTACACGGAAACCGATGAGCCCCTAACGTTTGACATGAGTTTCACTTTAAATAAGTCGATAATTATAAGTGGTAAAAATCTGAAAAGTATGTTTTGTTAAGCTACAGCCTTCATTAATAGATTCTGAAAGTTTGAAGAAGTTCCGTAATGTTTAAATATTACAAGGACGGGTTCTGTGGGGGTGTCATAGTGGAGCCTGCTACTGCATACAGCGTACATGTTAACTATGTACACGCTGTACTATGTACACGGAAACCGATGAGCCCCTAACGTTTGAGATGAGTTTAGCTTTAAATAAGTCGGAAATTATAAGTGGTAAAAATCTGAAAAAATATGTTTGATAAAGCTACAGCCTTCAATAAAATATTCTGAAGGTTTGATAAAGTTCCGTTAATGTTTAAATATTACAAGGACGGGTTCTGTGAGGGGTGTCATAGTGGAGCCTGCTACTGCAGTCAACGTGCTTGTTGGCTATACGCTGTTCTGTGTACACGGAAACCGATGAGCCCCTAACGTTTGACATGAGTTTAACTTTAAATAAGTCGATAATTATAAGTGGTAAAAATCTGAAAAAATATGTTTTGTTAAGCTACAGCCTTCATTAATAGATTCTGAAAGTTTGAAGAAGTTCCGTTAATGTTTAAAGACTATGAGGATGGGTTCTGTGAGGGGTGTCATAGTGGAGCCTGTTCCTGCGAACAGCATGCCTGTTGACTATACGCTGTACTGTGGATAATAGAACCGATGAGGCCCAAACGTTTGAGATGAGTTTAACTTTAAATAAGTCAATAAATATAAATGGGAAACATTCTGAAAATTAATAACCATTAGGCTTAAGTCTTTAATAATTTAATCGGAAAACTTGAAAAATTCCCGTTGATGTTTACTTACAATGAGGGTGGGTTCTGTGAAGGGTTTAATATACTAGTGGAGTCTATTGGTGCAGTTTGACTACACGTTGTACTGTGCATACCGGAAACGATGAGTCCTAAACATGGGAAGCGGAAGGACTTTTACTGCCAGTCTAATATAGCGCAAGCAGCTATTATTATCTAGGATACTTCTTCATGTGTAGCGATGAGCCCCAAACGTTTGAGAACAAGCATCGACCTATCAAACATGGCGCCGCCCATGAGGAGCTCATGACAATGTTAGAATCCTCGGGGCTTCCATCATCATCAGTTGAGGAAACATCTTCACTGACTGAGACGATAGAGCTTCACCTCTGTAAAGGAAATATTCTTGTATGGAGTGCTAACGGTATGAAAATTGTAATGAAGAAACAAATAAATTGTCTTTATATTTAGACTTTAGTTTAACTTTTTTTTTAAGTTTGTAGTCAGACTCAGAGTTAGCCCACCCTGGCTGGTTCCGTGGTTGGCGGTCATACTAATCATGTGCTAATCATGTGCTAATTAGCGTCAACAGACAACAGGCCCATTTCACGACAACTCAAAACAACTCAAGACAACAAGTTTAAAATACCATCAAATTCAAATACAATGGTTGTAATCAGAGTGTATCTGGAAACACGTTTAAAACTGACTGGAACCATCGTGCATACATATTTTTCACAGGAAAAAATGTTTTTTTCGTAAAAATAGTCAACTTTCTCCATCGGTAGAATTGGCCAATGTGTACTCCTAGAACTATTCGGTTCGTTCCGCTATCGTCTCCCCGACCACGATAGCGGAACGAACTGAATAGTTCTAGGAGTAGCCAATGTGATGCTATTGCGCTTGTGCAATGACATTGGAATGCACCATTGCACTACAGGTAAGTGCAATTTTTAAGTCGAGAATGGTGCCCACACACTCATCAATGTAAGAAACTCTTCATATTATACTAGTTTTATTTACATGCTCCCAGGCGCTTTACAAGACGTCAAAAGTTAAAAAGCAAAGACTTATACAGCATAAAATACACGGAGAGAATAATAAAACCAGGCAAAATGATAGTAAGCAAGACTCTGTAAAAATTAAATAAAACATATGTAAATTACAATGGAAAAACAATAAGAAATATTCATTATTTTAAAAACATTCAATGATTTGATAAGGAAAGGAGTTCATTCATCATACTACTTTGGTGCTTTCTTACTACGTCAACCCCCGCTTACCGACACTCACAAGGGTAGTTCCCAACCCCTAACACAAACCCACCCATATCATAACGGTGCGGTCCATTAATGGTGCTTTAATTTGTCATGATTTTTCCCCGCGAGAGGGCGCTATCATTCACGAACCCGCCTGCAAATGATAGTGCCATCTCTCTGGGAATAATCAAAACAAAGTCTTGCACCAAGACTACACTCGTTCGTGCTACAAGGCGCGTTGACCCGGAAGTCGATGGAGTCGCTATGCATTTCGTACATGCGCACACGTGCTCACTCGTCAATCGGTACACGGTGTTTAAAATAATAGCGTGGATCTGCGATTTTATTTTCTGGAATAATATCATCCATGAATATATTTGTTATTTTTTGATGCCTCAAAAATGTAGTTATGGCCATGAAGAATATATCAACAGCTTCTTAAATCAGGTAAAAATATGAAAAAACATTAGTCAAAAATTTGTTCGCATGCTAGAGAAGCTTTTTACCCAGGACGTCAGTGTAGTGCAACATACAATGACGTCCTACCAGGGCTAATAGTCAGTCAACTCGCCCCCAGCAAAAGTCGCCCCCTGACAGAGTCGCCCCTGACAAAGTCGCCTTGTATAAAAGTTTGAGCGATAAAGTCATTGCACAGAGTGACGGCGCAAAATTGTTCGTTTGCGGCTTGACGTTTCAACTGTTGACTCTACAGTAGAGTCTTTCAGTTTCACGAAGGCTTTGGCTTTAGCTTTCAGGAGAGGCTGTAAGTCTAATCTGCTAGGGGCTAGAGTTGTAAAAAAGTTGGTAAAATTAAAAACAATAGGGGGCCTACTTTAATTTAAAAACAAGCAAATAATAAACAAGTAAAATTAATGACCATCCTATCACCACAATAAAGTAAAGTCGAAAGTAAAATAATTTTGTTAAAAAAAGTTAGGGTTTGAAATTTACGACAATTGAACAGATATTGTACAAACAGATAAGTACAAAAATTAATGAAAATTTAAGCACATACACAGGGCTTGAATTTGACACTGGACCGCAGGTCCGAGGCCAGTGATTTTAGTGTCGGGCCAGTAAACTTATGACCGTACAAGTCCGGCGGTCTTGTGTTTTTGAATAACAACACAACAATCAGCAGAGTGTGGGTTCGAATCCCCAGCCGTGACACTTGTGTCCTTGAGCAAGACACTTTACCATTGCTTCGTCCTTCGGATGGAACGTAAAGCCGTTGGTCCCATGTGTTGTGTAACGCATGTAAAAGAACCCAGTGCACTTATCGAAAAGAGAAGGGGTTCGCCCCGGTGTTTCCTGGTTGTGGCTGCTTAATGCGCCGTAGCACCTTGTAAACCCTTATACGGTGCTAAATAAATGGGTCTCAGAATCCACCACTGCAATAACTTATCTTTCTGAAAGTTTGTATATACTCAGCGCCTTGAGTACCTTGTTTGGTAGATACGTGTGCTATATAAGACTTCGATATTATTATTATTATTATGTCACTGTATTTTTTAAATTAAACTGATCAATTGAGTAATGAAGTATTACCCACAAGAAAAACTTAATAAATCTTCTCTTAGTGCTTGGTACAAAAACAGCTCAAATGTGAAGCTGTGTAGAGTGTTCTTCTCATTTTGATTCCAGTCTTGTAACAAATTTTCTGGTCCAGTAAGAGTTTTGAGCTACAAGCCCTGCAGTCTTGTGGATTTTTTCCCAAAATTCGAGCCCTGATATATTATGTAGCGTGCACGTACACCAAAATCAAGTAATAATTTGATAAAAAATATTACTTCAGTTTAAAACAAGTAAATAAAGTAAATTACCATCCAATCATCCAATAAAGTAAAGTAAAAAAAAAAAATAATAAAATAAAGTAGGGCTTGAAATTTAAAACAATTAAACAACAAAAATTTCAAGTAAGTAATAAAAAAATAAAGTACAACAATTTATGAAAATTTTAAAAATTATTACTGAAATTTAAAAACAACTAAATAAAGAAAATAACCATACTTTCACCCAAAGTAATGTTTTTAAAAGAAGGGCTTGCATACACAGCTCAGATACACTGTTTGCAGATAAACAAATTGTCAAGTCCTTGAGTAAAATGCCACACCTCCAAAATAACAATTATAGCATTTAAACACCTGCCAAACACCCAGTGAACCTGTGATTGGTCTTTTCTTAGTTGGGGGCACTCATATGTACCTAGGCATTACCCAAGTGTCATATAAAAGCAAACTTACATTTCATGTGGGCACAAGAGGGATTCAAAATTTATAAAAAGTCCCTCACGTCAGTACAATTTAAGTTTTTTAGGACCTGTTGCACAAAAAGTAAGTCTTATATACCGATTTTGACAATGGATTCTAATAATTTGGGTACCAGTCATCATAAATGGGTATATCTTATCTCGATTTTGAGATATGGGCCTCTGAAATTGCCAAAAACTCACCGAGGCAAAATTTGGGGTGAAAAAAGGGGGCAGGGCTAAGTTGTTCAAGGGGTAGTATCTTAAAAATGAAAAAGATTTGGCAGAAAAAATGTTGTGTGTGGTCATGACACCTATAGAGGGTTCCTTAAACAAAATTAAGAAACAAATCTGAGTCGGTTACTGTCGACCCCTAGGTGAGTTGGCATGGAATGACCCAAACATGCTGTGATGTTTTATTGTAATTGTCAGCTCAGCTTGCACATTTTTGTTTTAATGTGCTCTCCACAAATGCGCAATGGTGGCTGACAATTAGAATGGCTTTCAAATAAACAAAGCATCTCACCTCCTGACTTCAAAACAGTGTGACGGTCAGGAGGGCTTATTCTTCAACATTGGCTGCATTATCATGAATAAGTATCAATTCACTCAGACAAACTTGCTCTGTGTAGGCTGTTTTCAACTTCTCAAAGTCCCTTTCGTCGCTGTTTGTTCTGGTTCAAGCTCAAATCATTAAATAGGTTGGGTGTTTACCCATGTCTTGAAATGAAGAGGGACATAAGACAAACATCAATTTAATGAATTTGCTTTGTCTGGTCACTAAGGATAAAGAAGAAACAGTTTGTAAACAAACTAACATGAAAATCTTGGGCTGCAAATCCATGTGTCCGTCTTGTGTTGTGTGTCATGTGTAAGCAATGCTCATGAGTTTCAGGGACTTAGGCCTATGCAATACAGATTTGTACTGAAGGAGGGACTTGGAGAAGTTGAATACTTGCAAACAGTGATAACTTCAGATATTTATCTGTTAATATATGTTAACTGTTAGCAAGTTTTTTTGAGGGATTTGGGAGAATTTTTTGGTGTTTTCTTGTAGTTTTCCGGTGTAGTAACACCGGGGTTCTTTGTATTCTCAGTGAACTTGTGAGTGTTTCAGAAAAGTCACCCCAGAAAAAAAAAGCAAACCTCTTCACTGGCCGAGATGATAGAGCTAAATCCATGTATTCCCACTCTATTCTGAATCCTTAAATTGGCTTTGCCTTTCAAAAACAAATATGGACCAATGTTTGGTCTCTTCAAGTTCAATATGCAAGCCTGTATGCTGGTTACCAATGGTATGCTGTGCGCAATGCTGGTCAATGATAACTAGTTCATGTATTTGGAAGCAGCCATATTTGTTTCTGAAAGGTGATGCCAGTATAACAGATCTGAATGACAATGAGAATTCATTGATGTTTGCAATAGGCCTATTTGTTTTCAGAGTGAATTTTCTGGAACAAGCTCACTGAGAATACAAAGGACATATCAAGCTTAATTTTGGCGAGATCCTGTTTCAAACAAGAACTGTAGTTGCGTAAACGTAACAGGCAAAAAGTTTTGAATAGCATTTTCTACATAATCACCTATGAGGTTTGTGGAGACGATAGCGGAACGAAGTTCATAGTTCTAGGAGTAGGCCTAATGTAGCCCCATTTATAGTGCTAATAAGCTTGACTCTCTCCACTTCTTGGCCCTAGTCCCACAGCATCAGGAACTGTGATGATCTTTCAAATGGAAACGTATGTTCCTTATATTCACTTACCTATATAGCACAATTGTGGAGAGTATATTAAAACGATTTTGTGCAAGCTTGTTTTTGGTGTAGTTTCATGAAGTGCTTTCAAGTTTGCATGTAAACCTTGGGTGGAAAGTGCAGTCCGAATGAGCCCTGTGTATTTTGGGAAAATTAAAGTCGTGCTTTGCATGCATACCAGGGCCCAGGCTCGATTTAACTTTGCATGTCGATCCAGGATTTTCCTTGAAAGAGGGGAAAACATAAAAGGAAAAGGTAAACAAGAAATTTCCACTCAATTATTTTGGGAAAATGCCTTGGGGGAACGTTGTGCAGAAAAAAACACCTGTGATTGACCTGTTTAATTTGCCCATTTTTCTCTACCTGCTGAAGCAGGTAGTCGAGAAGTTAAACTACTGTCTGCTTTCTGAAGAAAGGGTTGTAAAGTATACATTTTTTATTTTGTACAATTTTACAAGAGGGAGAGAGAGAAAATTAACAACTTGAAAAATGGATTACTCCACCTGATAAATAAAGCTTAATAAGCAAAACAGTTTGGTATTGAGAAGGTTTAAAAACCTGAATTACAAGATCAGGGGTCGATTTCACAAAACCCATCCTAACTTAGGACTAGTCCTAGGCAATGCTAGGAGATAGGACTAGTCCTAAGTTAAGACCAGTTACTGGTCCTAACTTCAGATAAGACTAGTCTTATCTCTTTGTGAAATTGACCCCAGGATACGATGCCTTCATCACTGGCAAGCAACATCATCTATTGTCTTCACTGTGTCAAACTTTTTTGACAATCCAACATTACTTTCAACTTATTTCCAAATTCGTTTTGCTGTACAAGAGGAGTGAAAGGTCAAAGCTTATTATGCATGATTTCTTGTTGAAATTTCAATTTTTTTTAAAATGCCAAATAGATTTTTTCCTATGTTAAGAGTAAGCTAAAGGTACAAATCATCGTCCAATGACGTTCCAATTCAGAAGTACCGAAGTTTAAAGTTGGTGGGAAAAAACACTAAGTCAAAAGTTCAACTACATGTACCTGTAAATCCCAAATCATATGAACCAGAACCTCAAATTTAGGTTTTGGAGTTTTCTCATATTACCAAACAATTACTGTATACTACATTGACAGAAAAACCTATAGACTGACACTTGAAAGCGAGTTGTTTTGACATGGATTGACCCAATTGTAGCTTTTTAAAAAGAAATGTTTAATTTAATAAAATGTCTCTCAACCCCACTTATGTTGTTTCAAATATTTACAGATGTAAAGATCCTGAGAGAGAAACATCATATCATTGGATCATTGACTGGCTCCCTGCCAAGATCTCCAAGACAAAATGCTCAGCTTGGTTTGCCATTACAACTCTTGCCAGAGGAGGCTGCAGTGATTCTTGAGTATGGTAGGTACATGAACTTGGTTCAAACTTGGGCTCTTACAAACAAAATGTGTTTAAGATGATTTGGGAAAAAAAGAAAAAGTATACCACATGCATTTGCAAACACAAAATGGGTAACCACAATCACGGCCAGATTCATAGCGATGTTTAGATAGATAGATAGATAAAATGATTGATTAAAAACTTTCCACGCAGCACAAAGGATGAACTACATGTAGCACAATTAGTTGTGTAATTATATGTCACAAGTTTGAATTTGTCATTTATGATAAACAGTGCCATTGTGCAGAGGGACATTTTTCTAAGGATCATTCGGGGCAAGACCGTAGTTAAAAGTTAATTCTGCATGTGTATTGTTGTTATACTAACGGAAGATTTATGTTGTTTTGAATAATGCTATGCAGATGCAGCAAGGTTGGTCAGTGTGAGTGTTCCAAAACCATCATGCCATGATATTTCAAAATTCAAGGAATCAAGAAAGCGAAGCTTTCAGGAACAGGTAAGAAAAGAACAGGGAGAATGTAAACAATATTGGTGGTTGTCCAAAAAACATACTGTGTGACTTCATTTGATTGTACTAAACATTATGGACAAATATGAACTCACTTGCCATGCAGGGAGACAATGGCTTCTGCTATCCTGATCACAAGTTTTTAGTGTTTCATGCACATTAACTTTGAACCTCAGTTTAAAAACAAATGATTGGTTTTTCTGTTAGTTATTGTTTGGCAGACGGCAACTGGGGGGGGGGGGGGGAGAGAGGAAATAGCTTTGCCTTGTCACATCAAGAGTAAGTTGCTGGTCTGCCATGGGTGTCCAGATATCTGAACTATGTACCCAGGCTAGCTGATATTGGGTGTCAGAAAATATATCTATCCTGGTTTAGTTTTTTGCCAAAGTATTTTTGGAAGAAAACAAACTTGGATTGCTTTATGGAAAATATTTATTTGCAGTTTTTAGAATCTTTTGAACTTAAATTTAAGCACTTTTTATTTCATTTTGATTATTGTTAGTTTTGTAAAAATGTGAATCTATTATAAGGAACTTGTAACCCTTAGCTGGAAGAATCAACCCCAAAGCTATTGTTGTCTTATGCTGCTAAATTACTTGTGTGAACTGATAATTTGTTGGTTTAATGCTGTATATTCGCTTTTATCAACAGCAAGCATTATGGGAAAGCCAAAAGCTGCAAAAGAAGCAACAGTTTGCTGCCATCATCTCATCAGGACGTACAACAAAGAAACACCGGCGAGCTGAGCGAGCCAAGAAACAGAAAAGTGAAAAGGGTTTTACAAACTCTCTGCCTTCAGTCAACTCAAAGGATGCTGCTGACAAGAAGAATCTTCTTAAGAATAAAATTACTTCAAGTGAAACTGATTCTGAAGTAAGAAAGATCTACCACACTGAGGATGTGTTTAACAGCAACTCTGAGGCTTTATCCCAAGCAGGTGGATACTCTGCATATCACAATGAGAGAAGTTCTTCAAATCTGGAGCAAGAATCTGATCCTGTGAAATGCAGTGTTGTGTCTGATGATAAAGAACAAAATGTTGTAAGTTTGCAGAATCATAACTCTGTCACAAACACCTGTAGGGCAGATCTTGGAATAACTGGGGATTCTTACCTCCATACTAGTAGTATGGTAGATAGTATGTGCACAAATATTGGATCAAAACAAGATGAAAAACCAATAAACTTCTCTGCAAGGGAAACTGAACCAAGTCTTAGTTATAGAACTTCAAAAGAATTGCATCATCCTGACACAGAGTCTAGTTATAAGATCAATTTGAAATTGCAAAATTCCAAATCCATTACCAGTTTGACCTCACAAGATCTGTCTACTGATAGAGATGGTGGTAAAAAGAACATTAAAACAGAAATTATTCTGAATGCTGCAAATTGCAACCAGCAAGACATTCCACAAGATAACAGTGCATCTCTCATCAGTAGTAAAGAAAGTCAGATAAATTGTGTAGGGTGCAGCAATCAAGAAATGATGCCAAAACCAGTAGATCCAATTGTGTCTCAGCAAAAGGAACACAGTGTGACACACAGTGCACAAGATATCACTAGTGGCCAAACTGATGGTTTAATGAGCAATGAATCAACAATCAACCAAGAAGTACTGCCCTCTGAAGACAAGGAAGACCACAATGTATCTCCTGTGTCTTCAGGTAAAGACGATACTGAAGTAGGCGTCTTCAAGAAGCCGTCTGATCCAGAGCCCTCCACAGGGTACTTGGTTCATCTTGTAACAGGTACAGTATGATGAGATTGAGAGAATTAAAACTCTCCAGTAACTAGTTACAACTTGTATCTTGCACTAGAGAGGCTCCAAGTAAATTGATTGTATCTTGTTCCATTGGGTTGTGTGAACATGTCAGGTTTGTTGTAGTTGTGTAATGTGCCATGCAGAGCTTTAGTTCCTACTATGTAGAGGTACGCTGTGATACACGATTGGTTTTTAGGCACTTTGGAGGAGTACCTTAATTCCTGTACTCTTTCAGATAAATACATCATTACAATGAAGTAAGATTAAAATGTCAACAACATTTATAGATGGTCAAGTTTTCAAGAAACACCAATCATTAATTTATGTTGTATTGGGGATATTGTGCACATTCATTATGTGCCTACTTTGATATTTATGTAAACCAAAGTAAGAACTCAGTAAGTAGGGGACATTGTTCTTGCACATTAAATTGGGGTAGAACTTTTTCAGAACAATTGGTACTGGCATCAACATTATAAAAAGTAAACTTTCAGAATAGTTTATGTTAGTACCAAAGATTGATCAAACTTGTACATTCATATAAACATTTTCTCAAAACATGTTTATACTTTTGTAATGAATTATTTTTACTAATTACTTTGGTTTTGCATTTTTAATTTGGCATCTATATATTTTTTTAAAGCCTCATCTACCACACCACGAAAGGATGTAGCAGATTTGACATTTCTGATTAGCACACCACAAGAAATGTTAAGATACAGGGTATTCAAAGATCTATGGGAGACAGGCTATTATCTCACTTCAGGCTGTAAATTTGGTGGTGACTTTCTTGTTTATCCAGGTAAATATTTCTTTGAGAGCCAAGTTAAATTGCGCATTTGATACCAAAGTGTGTTGGGAATGGGATGCTTGGAAATCCTAAGGAATAGATGTTTTTGTATTTTTGCAAGGGTCTCCTTTCAATGAACGAGGGACAGTTAGAACATTATATATTTTAAGGTGGTACTTTGCAGGCCAGTGAAGTTTCTTTTGGGCTTGACAATTTGAGTAGGAATAGAGGACCATGTTGCAGGCATGTGCACTATGACTGCACATATGACTGGGGCAAAAATGTCAAACAGCTTTCCCATGACGCTCCTCTTCAACAACTTTTCAATGTACATGTACATGCCCCACTGTAAATCAATGCCATTGCTGTGCAATGACACAAGACTTGCGCAAGTCTACTTACATGTAGCTTCTAAATTATCACTAACTGTATATGTGGAGCAGTTCCAGAGAAAATTTAATGATGAGTGCACTCATGGCGAGTCTACTTTTTTATTTAGCTTGAGTATTTTTCAACAATTACAATTCTAAAATGTTATACTTTGTATGAACATGTAATTTTCAAGATCTTGTATTTGTTGTTTCAGGTGATCCATTCCTGTACCATTCCTACTTTATAGCTATCTGCATCCCTTATCAGAAGTTTCTTTCCCCCCTGGACCTCATCACCTATGGACGCCTCGCTACCAACGTCAAGAAAACAGTCATAATATGTTCAGTTAATGGCAATGATGAGGCTGTGTACACATCACTACAATGGACCGGACTCGGCTGAAACTGTTCCTTGTTGACAACAAACATTTTCCATTTTATTTATCAAAAACTTGGACTTTATGTCGTACAAAATTAACATTAAAGCAGCTTTGTATCAGTCCATTCAACCTATCATGAATACACATGTTGGACGGATAATTATTTTAGATCAAATACGAATTGTTTAAAAGTGACAGTTACAGTACTTGAAAAACTGTGTTTAAAATGATCAGATTTGAGCAAGTGGGATTCATCATTACATATGTACAATTAATTACAAAAATATATTTAGTTTGTTTAGATCGTAATAATCCTTTTCTTCTTGTACCATGTTACATACAAAATGCATAAGTCATGAAGACATTTATATACAACGTTACAGATGGTATTCGTCATGTATAAAATGCTCTTATTCAACTCAGATAAGATTTATGTATGTTACCTAAAAAGTTGTGTAATATACTCCAATGTATAATATGGTGTACTGGAAAACAATTGTTTTGAGCCATGTAGGGAAGGAGGTTACGGCAAAACTGTAACTGACCTTAGCATCTGTGTCCATGACATAGTAGGCTGTTGGTTTTAATATTGCTACTGAAAGTATATGTCAAGTGTAGCTATAAAAAAGTTGTTACAGCTGCAGCCAAAATAACTGACACCTACATGTTCTGCCCAACATCATTATGTCAGTTAGTTGGGACTTTAAAACAAGGCCAGGCCCCAAATTAAGCGACTTCTGCTATGGCTATGGACAATGGCTGCAATGACAACGTTGAAGAATTGGACCTATCGACATTCTGGCCATAGCCACTGATGAAGCCATCAGTTCAGACATGGCTTACATTGTTTATGTCAAACACAGTACAGTTTGACAGATGCTAAACATCCCACACCTTACATGTGTAAATATACCTTGGAAAGTTGCAATTACATGTACTTCACTTTTGGGGTCAAATCACTGGTATGGTGTGATGTGTATGAGTCAATGCAATGGCAAAGTGGCTGCTTTTAATGAATGCACACTGTACAGTACCCTCAAAGTGCAGTACATGTATTTGTTTTTATCATTCTTCAAACACATTAACTGTAAAAAGATGAGCTGCTATTGTTAATGTAGAGGCAATGGAACATATCTTTAAAATCACTAAAACTGAAGTTATTGAACTACATGTACTTGTCACACATATCAGAACCAGGAGAATCTTGTCACAGTAATTGAAAATTGAAGATGGTATAGATACATATATTAAAAAATATTATACCTTTAAAACAATTAACAGTTTAAGGATTCCACAGCCCGGTAAACACATTATTATGTACATGTATCTTGCTAAATTGAACACAACACATTGCTACATGTATACAATCCACAATATTAACAATATGAATCATTTGTGGTAGGAACTAAAGAGGGCTACGCTACACGGTCAAATTCAGTTTTGTGATCCACTCATTTTCCAATATAGTAGAGTCCTTATGAAATCGTAAAAATGATTTCAAATCTCTAATCTCACATTAAAATGGTGTAAAATGTCAGTGTGTTTGATACCCTTCAAGTGCAATTTTTGCCAAATCCCCAAAAATTCCACGACAACACATTTGAAGTATATGGTTCGTACATTAATTTTCAATCAGTTAATTCCTGAATTTTGATGATATTCAATCAAAACAGCATTGAATTTGACCTTTTGACTGGTGCAAAAATTCCTCTTTGGAATGTACAGACTTATTTGTTTTGATGTTTGATGATGTCATGTTTCAAACTCTGAAAGAGTATAAAATAAAATGACATTTTACATTTTTAACGTGCAGTTAGTAACAAACCATGAGAGAAACTGGCTGAGTAAGTAACAAACCACGAGAGAAACTGGCTGAGTAACTTGTAATTTAAAAACTTAAAATTCCCCCCCCACGTTCATGAAGACTCAACCTATTGGGAAATGAGTACATGACAAAACTCAATTTGACCTTGTCGACCTGCTTTAACCTAGTGCATCATGACCATCTCTATTATTTGATAGTAAAATGTCTTATAGCCATGTAACACAAAGCAATATACAGACAACCAGGTGGAGACAATCTCCATGAAGTAAATACGTGTATATTCATATTTCAAGTTTCAAATAGTTTACTTTGTGATAGGACAGAAACTGTTGGAAAGAAACTTCTTTCTTTCTAATAGTGTATGCTGTAGAGTTGTTGCCTCTAAGTTGCAGAGTAAAAGTAAGTTGCTTTGTGTTACAAGGTTTTTGTACATGTATAATGTACAGAAAGGTAGCATATTGTCAGAACCAGTTGCTTAAAGATTTCAACACATTCTCTCAAGGCTCACAACAACTTCATTTGAATACTGCAGCTGTTTGTTTTGTTGTCCAGTCATATATGAGCATCTTGCCTTTTGTCAGCAGTAGTGAGAAGCAGGTTGCAACCAACTCAGTTTTGCTGGTATGACTACCCCCACAGTAAAGATTTACCCTCAAGTTAATTACAAGACATTTGTACACCTGCCTAATGAGTAAAATTTCTTTGACCTAAAGATACGTATCAAGAACTGATAACTCTTATGCACAGATGAAATCAATTCATATATATGTGTTTTTTTCATTATTTAATTTAACTGCCTTGCCAAGTTTATATCAGACTAGAATATTGATGGGACGTATTAAAAAGTACTTTATACAAATAAAATAATCCAGGCATTCTTTCCTGAAGGGCACCTCTATAAGGGAGATTCAATTTGTAGTTTCAGAGGGCACTGGGGCAATGACCAGGGGAAAGGAGACTTATTATTGTGAAGTATCAGGCCTGAGAAATGAATCTCAACCCATGGCAAGGCAGTCATTTAATGACTGAAAGATCATACAGTCTGGTAGAAGCTTGTAGTGGCTGCAAACAGCATTGGTATTTGACTAGGATCCCACTAGTTAAAAATAGGTCACGTTAAAATACACAATATCAGGATTTCAGCCTGCATTAATATACATGTAAATGGATTTGTCAAATGATGTTTTATATTTGTTTCAGCAATTTTCACTGGGATATAATGATGATTAAATTAGAATATCATTTTGTGCGTAATGCAGGAGGTGGTTTTCAAGACAGAGCACATTGCGTCTCATTATCACATGTGTAGGAATGATTTCTGTAAATCATCATGAAGAGCTATCTAGGCGAGATAATCTACGAAGACTGTTCTTACTTTTCCTGCTGCTGATACCGTTTGGTTTCATTGCAGTGTTCTTACATCTGAGTGCCTCACATGGTGATCCTCTGTGGTCTTTCCCTCTGCAGTTTGTACAGAACACATAGCCACATTGTACACACTCAGCTGATTGGTTGTGTAGTGTGAGTTTAGCTGGTGATGTGCAGGAGCCTTTTGCACACTTAGTGAAAGACTCATTGGCTAAGAGAGATTCTGCCTTCTGTATGTGAAAGCAAAGGAAGAAGAAAACAACAAAAACGTATAGTACTACATGTACATGTATACATGACATACTTGCAGTAGCACAATGTATACTGCAGTACAAACATTAAAGAGCTTGCTTTGCTAGTAACTGCAAAATTCATCTTAGTTAAGACTATATTGTTCATTGAAATGAAATATCGCACAATAATTATCTTATGGGAAGGGCCATCACCCTTTACCAAGAGGTGCCCCCCCCCCATTGTAACTATACCTTCAATACCGTATTCAATCTTTCATCATAGTTGAATCAGTAAATGCTTGGCAAAGTTTAACACAGACGTTTGTTTGTATAATATGAATGAATAGCACCTTACACTATCCTGGTATGACCATAGACTAAGTTGACTAACCTTCACAAACATGTCAATCTTGCTGCTGCTGCTTCTGGTGGCCGGTGTACTCGATGCTTGTGGTTTCCCAAGTGTCTGGACTACACCAAGTGGAGTTGATGCAACTGTCTGTCTTGGACAGCTTTGCTTTGGGAAATTTTCCTAAAATTGATAAAAACAACATTTAAAATGCTTCAATATAAATACAATTTTCAGTTTTGTTGACCCCTTAAGTGCACAGTTGTTTATTTGTATGTCAACACCCAAAATCCAAAAGATTGATTAAACGTACGATTTATTGAATGGTTGTTGGAATAACATCCAAGTCTAAGCTTAGCCCTATGTAGGACTCTGCCTCTGTGCTGTACACGGATACAGATTCCTAGATACGAGGGTCTGTTTGTGGGGCTGAAAATGATTAGAGCTCCATAATTGAAATCTTACTTGTATAAAGCTACTAATCTTACCAGATTAACATTCCATGGCTGCCAGATTTTCCTCATAAATCCGTCATTTTTGTGAAAAAAAAGTATGTTAACAAAAAGTATGTTACCATGGAATGTTAATCTTGTGAGATAGGTAGCTTCTTGCAGGTAAAATTTGAATTATGGAGCTCTGAAAATTTTCTGTCCCAGAAATGGACCTGCGTATCCAGGACGTGACTGTAGTATTAATATGAAACTAAGTGAAAGGCCTTCGGGGCGGAAACATTGATTAGTTTGAAGATTACATGTATACTTGATTCAGGGCAAGAATATATCAGCAGATGTTCTCTTTCCCCTTCTATTGTCACTGCCATAGTATATGTATGAGTTGGATGGAAAACACTGTACAAAGTTCGGTGTAATTGGCACTTAGGCGGTGGTTCTCTTGTGTTTCTCAGAAAGAAAGCTGATTTTTGTAAATTGGAGGACAGATCTGATACTTTTGTTCCTTTACGAGGAAGGCACTTTTTCCTTAAAGAAGGCACTGAATGAGGGAATGTACTATATTTCTAGAATTGGGTACTAAAAGGCATGGAAGCCATCACCTTTAGTTCTCCAAACAGTAATCTGCCTGGAGTAAATTATGTGTTGTCAAAATACAAAAATAAATTTCACTGAATTATTCTGAAATAGATCTGAAGCCTTATGCATTATACCCTTGTTCTCTAGTAAGTGGTAACTCAATGTTCAAGTGTTTGGGCCCTGGCATGGTCATTATTCAACCAACCTCAGATCAGTAGTATCTGTGTTGAACTTACATTTTGGCATCTGATTCTTGAATCCACTTCTTAACATGTTTTGAATCAAAATTACACAAATTTAGTCCACAGATTTGTGGTTTTAATGTTGAGAAATAGCTTTTCTGATAGTTTTGAGAATGTTTTATAAATATTTTGAGAAGGAACCATAACTCCCAAATTCATCATTTCTGTTGGCATTTTAGTTTGAACAGTCCCAGATATATACTTGAGTCTGGCCCAACTTGAGTTTACTGATAATTGTTCAAGTTGAGGTTATCCTGGAGTACCTTGAAGTTTTCTCTTGCTTCTTGTTCTTGCTGAAGGAGTCCACTCTTCTCAGAAGCAGCTTCTTTGTTTCCTTCACAAATTGCTCTCCATTCTTTATTCACACCACTAAACCTGAAAGTAATCATAAACAAATTCAAACACTCTCTCTGGATATGTCTTTAGTTGTTACTTTCAGATATTAAACTTTACTTTTAAAGGTTTATTTACATGTTTTTGTTGAGCTCAGGGCTTATTCCAGTTATGGCAAATTGGAATATTAAGCAATGTGTGGGATCTTCAAATGCTATGGCAGACGGACACAAATAAATATACTTGTTTGCTAATGCTGTTTTTAATCATAAACAAATTAAAATATATTAGTTTTGATCTGATGGAAATTTCCAGATTCGTGTACTTTTGTCTGTAAGTAAAAATAGTAGCATTTGAAGACCCAACAATCACTGTCATGACTGTTGCTCATTTAATTGCGAGATCAAATAATTTTACAGCATTAAAATATTGTGCAGTATTCTTTCTGGGCACATATCTTATAGGAAAAAAAACAGAACAAAAATTGTGTTTGCGCACATCCATATGATATTATTTTAAGGTGATATGTTGTTACACTTCCTGAAAGCAAGCTAATGCACATATCACCTAAAAAAATGTGATCTGCTCGTGGGTTTTTGTCTGAATTCCAATTTGTTCAATATGCAAAAATGACACTGTCTCAAAATACAATCTGTATAACCTAGTAGTACCAGTGACCTTGCTTGACCTCATCAGTGAGAATTATGGGATAAAGAGATCTATGATGAGGTCAAGCAAGATCGCAGCTACTTTTTATCCTCTTGGGCCCAAGTCAAAAGTAAGAAATAATGCACTGAAGAAGTAAATAAAAAAAAGATAGTCAACTTGAAAGCTGTCAATACCTAACAAGATCTTTGGCGGTTAAATAAGACAAGATCTTGTCCATGAGAGCAGGTTCATAGTTTTTCAAATGAGACACAATGTCCAGTTGTGCTTGCCCTGCTGAACGTTGGCGTTCACTACTAGTGCTACAATTATCATGATCATAGTCAACAGAGTCTTGGAATCCCATATGACATGAACATGTATGACATCTACATGCATGACATGTACTCTTCATACTCAGTGATTCTGTATTGTCTTTGATGGGAGGTGATAATAGACCCAATGATGACATTGTACTTGTTGTAAGTGAGCCATATCCAGACTCTGCAGCCATGGCATCATGGTAGAATTCATTAAGACTCCTCATTTCTTTCATTAACGTTTCATCTGGATTCTTCTTAGCACTAGAGTTGAAGCTGAAAAGTGTTTTACTTTGGAGATGTTTGGTTTCAGTTGGGTTTGTGGCACCACGACCACAATTCTTTGAGTTTTTTTGACCATGTTTTCCACTGTCATGTGTGTCAACTTTTGATGCTTCTGCTTCCCGGGGTCTTTTAAATCTCTGGCACTCATCAATGCAGTGTCTACCGTCATGTTCAACACATTTTAAGCAGATGAGAATTGTTGTGCTTAAATCAGACATTTCAAGTTTTATTTGGATTGACTCTCCAAAAAAGTGCACCTCATTTCTCGCCTGTGCTGCTGTGACATAATTTTGTAATTGTGATCACATTTGTTGAAATCTTAATCATCATCACATGTTACTGTGTACTGTGTGTCCAGGTCGGCATTTGCTCAGAACTTGAAGACTTTTGAAGTCTACTATTTAACCAGCACGGAGGAGAAGTCAACGGAGGAGAAGTCGTGGTAGACCTAATTGTTGTAGCCGTATGACTCATGAGAAATTTCCCTCATGAGCACAGCTCAAATAAATGACGCTCGATTAAAAACTGCAAAACACCGGCAAGATTGAGTAGAAATTCCAGAAATAACGCGATTTTTAAACTTTCAATCAATTTGTAGATCCCACACGCTGATCCCAGACACAAAATGTGTAACTCTGCAGGAGATCGTGCTTTCTCCTATTCGTAGTTTAACGATGATAATTGTGGTAATTGTGAAAACAGAATAAGACCGCAAACTTGATCAGCTCAACAAGACATCTGAATTTCGCGCGACATACCCATAATCCTTTGGCGCCGGAAGTTCTTTTGTTGACCATTACATTTGCGACTGCACACATCGACCCCAAAAAGATCGACTCCACTATATAGTTAACATTTCCAGTTGTATAATCTGGCAATGAGCTGAGCGAAAGTACGAGGTGACATTGGACATCCCATCCCATGTGTGTGTGTGTGTATCCTGTGTGTATTTCGGGATTCCTCTATACACTGCTAATCTAGATGCTAAACTGTTGTGAAATTGAACTGAAGACTGAGAAAGGTATACATCGTCTTTTCGTTTTCATCTTATTTATTGTTCAATAATTCAATACATTCAGAGAACTTAGGAGGGCAAATTTTCCGCTGCCCGCCACCAATTTATCTCCCTAAACCCTTCTTGACGGTCATACTAATTAGCGTCAACAGGCCCATTTCACGACAACTCAAGACAACTCAAGACAACAAGTTTAAAATAACATCAAATACAATGGTTGTAATCAGAGTGTATCTGGAAACACGTTTAAAACTGACTGGAACCATCGTGCATACATGTTTTTCACGGGAAAAAATTTTTTTTCTCGTAAAAATAGTCAACTTTCGCTGTCCGTAGAATTGGCTGACGTAATGCTATTGCGCTAGTGCAATGACTTTGGACAGCACCATTATGATATGGGTGGGTAAGGACAAAAAGAAATTGAGACAGAAAAAAGAGTTAAAGAACAAAAGAAATAAAGAAAGAAAAAAGAAAGAAACAAAGAAACAACCAACCAAGTATGTGAACAAATTCACATACTTGGTTGCACAATTTCTTATGATCTGGGGAGAGGTTGTGAGGTGAGAGAGGCAAGGTGGTCTTCTGAATGGCAAGCGAGATGTGAGATGTGCTAAGTTCCTGGGCCAGGGGCCTTACCACATACTCCCTGGGCCTAGGTCACTAAGAAATCTTTCAAAAATATGACATCCCAAAGGTATGCGACAAAGTATGCAATAAAATTTACATTATTGCAAATATATTTGCATATGTATACATGCGCACTTATTCGCGAAAAAATTCCAACATTGCTTGTATTAATATTTCTTACATTTAATTAAAAGTAAGTGTAAGAGGTGTCTGGGGTCCAGAAGACTAGTTAATGTAGTGTGGGGGAATCTGTAGTGGCTGTCACTTCTAAGGACTCAAAAGGCACACAGGTTCTTCTGTTCCTCTCTACCATGTGTGTGGACAATTTATTGCTCTCTGTGTGACCTAACCTGCACAACTAATAAAGATTGTGCAGCATCGGGCGGTGAGAATACATAAAAATACATTAAAACCAGCAAATAATTATAGCCATTTACACCAAGTTGTACAAAACAATCCATGTTTTGCAAAAATAAAAGACGTTTACCTTAAAAAGTACTAGTACTCATTCTGGTAAAAAATTGCATATATTAATTCAGGGTCATTAAACTTCTCACCAGTACATGTATTACACCTAATAATATCAACATGAAATTTTAATAAACACTAACCACATGGCATGTACTAATGACATAGCAGCAATGGGCAATGGGGATATGAGACACAAGCATACAAACGTTGAGCGCCCAACTTCACTTACAAACATGTACACAGAAATACACACTCATTCCCCCAATGTCCAGCAGCGCCGATGCCACATGTACATCCATGACAACCAGTCATGTATAATTTTACATGTACCATGAACCGCAACACATAGGCTACATTAACGCTACCCATCACCTGCATTCCTAATGCTTCGCTCCAAATTCATGACCCACACAAGATTTCTAACTGTAAAATTACACTTTTTAGGCAATAACGTTCTCAAAACTATAACACAATATGAATCTATGGATATTTGTGGATAATAAACACAAGCATGAGCCTGTATTTGCATTATTTATAATAATTAAATGAAAAGTTTAAAACTATGAAGTAAGTTTGTCATCCTCACCTGATGAAGATTGTGCAGGTGGTGAAGAGCGTGGGGGGGGGGGGGTCTCTAAACTTTGAAAGGCGCCACCACGCTTCCCCGGCGGAGAGGATAATTTTGAACAATGAACAAGTAATTTGTAATGCTTCATAACAACGACTCCTCACATAAGTATTACGTGTAGTTAAAACCATCACTTTTATTGAAAATAGAGCAAATCCTCTTGATTGATAAGTCTTTGTCTGTGTACATGGTGTACATGAATTCTTACATACAGGTACCAACTTAAGATTGGCATGGAAACACCAAAGGAAGGCAATGCACCAGCACCCAAGCAAACTATGGTGTATATATGTGGAGGTGAGGCTGAATAATAAAACACATTCATGTTTAAAGAATTTTAGTCCCTCAAACTTGTTAACATTATTGGTTTTAAGATGGAGTTTATTACATGTAGTGTTTTGCCCTGTGATTCCACTGATCTATACGTACAGCAGGAATGTGAAAAAATTTTGCACACATGACTAAAGCCCTTTTCACACGATGGAAAAAACGAACATTCTTTGCGAAATTTAACAAATTTTTGTAAAAAATTGGGCTTCGTGTGAAAGGACAGTAACATTTTACATCGCCTACATTCCTTGCAAAATTTTCGCAAACCTTGCGAAATTTTGTAGTAGGTCCTGACCTCCGACAAAATCTTACGCTAGCGTAATTTTTCGCAAGGAATCTAGTCAAACCTTCGTGTGAAACGATCCGTTGTTTATTGACCGACAATCCTCGCGAAAGAGGTATTAACACGCATGCGTGAAGAACTTTCGGGAGCCGACCTTTGTGTGTTTACACACCGTTACCGGGCACTGGTCACCGTTGCGACCATTTGCCCCCTCGTCCGCGATTTCGCGCCAAACATGGCCGTTTTGGGTCAAACCATCCGTTTTAGATTGGGTGGTTTCCTTCTCCATAATGTTTATCAAGGCAATTGTTTCCTCGTAGCACCAAGATTTCTTGGCCTTCTTACTCTTATCTTTGGTTGATGTCTTCGCCGGTCGGTTTTTGGAGGATATTACGGGCATAGTATTATGAATGGACTCCCCAACGTCTTCGCGAGTGTCAGCCATTTTGAAGAATGTTTACATGGTTTATTTTTTACAGCGACACACTGTGCACACGCGACATACGTCATCATTTAACTGGTACTAGCGCTGTTTAAGAACAAAAACTCTATAGTTCAGTGGTAACCAGCTAAGTCTGTACTCTCGTCTCATGGAACGTGGTCACATTTTTACTTGGTGTAGTGTGAAAGCTTGCGAAAGTGGGCAGGCGTGGGATCTGGGATGACTTCAGCGCTCGTTAAATTCGTCGCAAGGAATGTTGGTTTGTTTTTTTCGTGTGAAAAGGGCTTAATACATGTGATGTGTGTATTTTTTTGTTTTTACATACGTGATGTGTCAAATCAACAACATGTTTCTTTTAAACCTTTGTACTTGTTAATTTTTATATATTTATTTAATTAATTATTTATTTATATATATATATATTTTTTGGGGGGGAGGGGCGGTTTGTCAAATCTACATGTATAAAACTTTGAACTTTGAGCAAACTTTCTTCAGATCATTCAACCTCATGGTCTGAACAACCAAGAAGGAAATGATAAACTACTTCTTGTGTTTGCCTTCTCCTTTTTAGTCTGTCTCATTCATTTTAAATTCCTTGTTCTCCTCATCCCATCTTTGCTTCTGTCTTTTGTGTTTCCAACCTCTTGTGGTTAAACAAGCCCCTTTTCCTCACCCTACCATTTGTCTCTTTCTTCATTGAGCATCCTTTGCTTTTCCTGTGTGGCTTTCTGCCTCTCTCTCTTTTCATTTCTTTCCACTTGACTGCTTTGTTACTCCAGTCTACCTGTTTATGTGTGTTGTGTTGTCAATTAGCCTTTGAGACAGGCTCTACTAGGGTTGATACGTCAGACCATTATCTGTTTATTCCATGTTGTTACATACATAGTTCACTGCAAGTTAGTACGTCATTAAAAATTCAAACCAGAAAAACTGTTAAGCTGAAAGAAATGAATATTAAAAATGAATACTGGTTTCTTTAGCTCAGGTCTACCCTGTTTGTAAGTAGTTCCACTGTACGCCACGCCCACCTCAGACAAACTGGCTCCAACGATTACCACAAACCCATAGCAAATGTTTGGAATAAGTTTTTTTTATGAATTTATGAGAGAATTTATGCAACCAGAGAATTTATGTCTTTGCAGAGAAATGAGTAATTTGAGGTAAAATTAAACACAAACGTATGCCAGCTTTGGAGCCAGAACTAGCGGAAACCTTGCAGTGTACAGCAGATGTGTGTGTGTGGTTTACCAACAGGATAAAGTACCTTGCAGTGTACAGCAGATGTGTGTGTGTGGTTTACCAACAGGATAGAGTACCTTGCAGTGTACAGCAGATGTGTGTGTGTGGTTTACCAACAGGATAGAGTATTTAATGCTGAAATGGTGCATGTCTATAGAGTATGATAGTAATCTGTGTATTTGTTGGTTTGCTTGTCCTTTAGAATGTCATCATGAGAATGAGATACGAGCTAAAGACCCAATCCGCTGCAGGGAATGTGGCTACCGCATCATGTATAAGAAGAGAACCAAAAGAAGTATCCTTAATATTAAAGGCAGGAAGAAATTAACTCCCAAATATTTCCTGGTATTTTTTACCCATATACACATGTACATGTAGCTATACAAACAATGGTATGTTTATCAGGCATCCAATCTCATCATCAGAGGGTCCAGAATGAAAGGACACATTTTTCCAATTGTTTTTCTCTTTGATGTACTTCTGTTGAACCTCTTTTAATTTGGTTTTATTATCATGCATTTTGAGAACTTTTTTCCAATTTTGTTGATACAAATGTTGTTTCTGTTTTGTGCTATTATTCTTGAATGTTTAGTATAAAGCTGTGAATGTCTAAGAAAGGCAGGGCTCAAATTTGGGGGAAAAAACCACAAGACTACAGGACTTGTATCTCAAAATGTTTACTGGACCAGAAATATTTTCATAAGACCAGAATAAAAATGAGGGGAAAAAAAATTCCCACTACAGTTTAACATGCATTTAACTGTAATTATTTGAACGTGCTAGATGACATGTAAGAAAAGATTAATTGCATTTATCTTTATGGGTATTAAGTATCTTTCATTACTCAATAGAATTGAAAAAGTATTAGACGTAAATCAACATTTGAACATAATTTGTTTCTGTTCAAGATATATTACCCAGTGACATATTGGACTTTAATGGCCCGATGCTAAAATCACTGGCCTCAGGCCTGCGGTTCAGTGTCAAATTCAAGCCCTGAAAGGTAAAATGTTGTGACACAACTTTGTGTTGCTAATAAAAAGGCTGTATTTGATGATATTGCATTCACACCATCATGTACGTATTGTGTACAAGATAATGTCAATGCAAGGAATTTGACACTATAGGACTATTGGCAGCAGACATTTTACGTAAATTTACATTGTTTCAGGATTTTGCCTGAGTATTTCAAATGCCTCCTGTTTTTAAGTCAGTTCCAATTGTTGTCCTTAACCAAGTTTACACAGTGGTTGTGTTTGATGCAAGGTGACCTTCAGGACACAGTGATGGACTGCAGGTACCAGTGATGTGCACAGCTTCAGTTTGCTCTTTTGGTTTCACTTTGGATTCACAGCAGACCTTCTTAGCTCAGACTGGACTGTTATATTTTGATTGAAAGTGGCACCACAATTAAGCTTACATAAATAGCTGTATCTTAGGAAAGGAATTGTTCTTCCCAACATGGGTCAATATTAAAGTTTGTCTTTGCTGAAGTGAAAGTGGACATACTATCAGTCTGATATGTCTCGGGGAAAGTCTGCAAGGATGTCCAAATGCCTTCATGTAAACATATTCAACAAATACTTTTGTGTAAATGAGCAGTTAACAAAAATAAAGTTTGTTTTTTTGTACAATTCGTAAAATGAAAAGAGTGGAAATTGTCATTTGTTTTCTGAGCCAGGGAAAAGGATAATTTTAGAATGCTCCATTAAACACACAATCATGTAATGGCTACTTGCCCCAAAATCTTTTGTAAAATTGTATTCTTTTTATTTGAAGCAAAAAAGTGACTTTGTGTTAAGTTGCATGTAATATGGGTGAAAAATGTCAGTCTAAAATGTTGTCACTTTTTCAGTTTGGTCTAAGAGTGAATCAGGCATTCCATCAAACTTTTTTTTAAGTGGGAAAAACCTGCTTAATTAAATATCTTGACATAATTTAGTCTTTTCCAAAAACTAGGCACCATTTCCTTTTAAAGAATTGTGCATTTATTCCAATCCTCATTATTTTTGTACAAATCATAATGATGGGGTAGTGAGGGTGGTATATTAATGGATTTTACTTGTAAATACTAGTACCAGTACTCTCGTTTTTCCCAAAGATAATATGGCATAAAAGTAAGTGGTGCAAATTTTATGAACAAAAAGTAACCAGGTGTGAGAAAACTAAGTGCATTACTGTTTCTTGTTGACTTTGCCAACTTAAATAGGAGTAGATGAAAGCAATTTTCTCAACTATTTGTATGGATGGTTGAAGCGACCTAAAGTTGTATACATTGTACTAAGGAAGCTCTCCCATTAGCAATGCACAGCTTGGGCACATGTAATTGCCAGTGCTATACTTGGGCATTGTTAGTGCATAATCCTATATGGGCCATTCAGAAAAATACATGTTTAAAAATTGCAAAAATTTGAACAACCCACCCACTCTAAATTTCTATTTCTAAATATTGATAGTTGATTCAATACATATTTGCACTAAAGTTCAAGTAATGCCTCAATTGATGTGTGAGATCAATGTTCCCCCAGCTCAGTGAATTTCAAAGGCTTTTCCTGGCTTCAAGCATGCAACTCTGTTGTTGAAACAGCAGATGAAATTGCCAAATACACAACACTTTTTAAATTTTATGTTTAGTTTATTATGCAACATTTAATCTCAGTCATAAAAAAAACCAAAAAACTTAATATCAATTACAGTTGTCGTGAAAAATATTTGCATCTGGTGAAAGTTTTGCCCAACATTCAGTTTCTTGTTTTAATTCGCCAGATTGTATACAGTATACATGAAAATGTATGGGTTTGCATAATTAAAGATAAAACAAACCATTATTCAGTGTTTGCTTGAAAACTTGACCAACTAATTTGGTAAAATTTGCACAGGTTTGTTGTATGCCATGGTTACTGAAAATATAAAAAAAGTGATGTCGTACATTGAATTGGAACCTTTTTCTAGTTTACATTTCAAGTTTACACATGGTGATTGTAATGGAAAAGATACAATGCACAAACTCACATAACTGCATGCGGACAAAATTTGACAATATTAGGCTTTTGATATATGGAGGTCTAGTGTTGCTGGTTGACTACTACCAATGGCTGCAGTGGAGCATAGCAGAGTAAAATAGGAGTATGCATTATTGATGCTGTTGAAACTGCTAAACAATGGTTCAATGAGGAAAACATCACCATGGTAATGTATATTAAGCCAATAAATAACTCCAGGCCCAATGGACCTATCATAATTTGCAAATTTCCTGTTTTATTCCGATAATCCTTCAAATTGATTTTGTCTTCAAGAGAGAGAGGAGGGAAGTGGTGGAACTGGAATATTGAAGATCTCTATGAGTAGTTGAAGAGGGGAGTGCAAATTTTGGAAATTAAAGATGCAGCATAGGGAGGTCATTTTAGCTCACTGAAGTGGGGTATGTTTACCAGCCATCAAGTGAAATGGCCCTGATCAAATTGCAGCCAAATGCCTCCTCAAGTTGTTTGTCATCCATGCAGTAGACACTTTGGTTGTCAGTGATATCAACATTAGTATTCTTGCTGATGGGAGTGCAGATATTGTACAATAAAGAAAGATGCAGCATAGGGAGGTCATTTGAAGTATTCCTCACTAGATCCTTTCAAGTTCAGTTACTTGGTACATGACACTAGCGGGAAACTGAACTGTAATCAATGGAAATAAATATCACAAGCAGCTTGGATGAACAAGATGACACCACCTCTGACACACCTACACCAATCATCGTATTACGTACACTGAGCATTCTTCTAGAGTTCACTTTAATAGTGGGCAGTAATGTTATCAATTTGATCATCTTGCCACGTATTAACTGTTTGGGGGAAGTCACTGTGTTTCTGCTGAGGTCCTTGGCAGTGACGGATCTAATGATTGGAATAGTTGTAGGGTTTGCTGTCTCTCCAGCCATCGTGGATTATTGGCCATATGGAGATGTATTCTGTAAATTAATTGGAAGTTTGGGGACATTTTTGTCTACCGCATCCACGCTTACATTGATGTGCATTAGTTTGGATCGTTACTTGGCTGTTACCAAACCATTACGTTACATCGGTATTGTAACGTTGTCTCGTGCTCGCTTTGTTGTGCTAACTGCATGGATAATCTGCATCCTCTTCATAGTGTTAGTTGCGTTAGCAACATGGCCACCATTTCAGATCATCACCTATGATGCCGTCTTGTGTACCTGCATCATATCATTTTTTGATGGGAAGGTTTTAACACAAGCGTTAAGTGCAGCTGCTGTTTGTGTATTGGTTCCAAGCATTGTTATCAGCGTTACCAATGCAAAACTATTGATAATATCAATTGGTCATGCCAAGCGTATTCAGGCTCTTCCAGGGCATCCTCAGGAACGCGGTGGACACCAGGGTGTATCAGTATTAGAACTTAAAGCAATCAAAACAACATTGACAATCACAGGCATTTATTTCATGGCTTGGACACCATTTCTGATCACTCAACTCTATCGTGCAATTTCCTCAATGCCTGCGGCAGGGTGGATCCAGTTTGTAACTGGGTTACTAGTCATAAGTAACAGCTGGTGGAATGTCTTCATTTACTGCTTCATGAACAAAACTTTTAGGGAGAAATTCAATGAAATTTTTCCTTTGAAATGTAAATGCACAAAGACAGAAGTTAGTTCCCATAATTCAAGCTCCTCATCGACTGCTGATGATGTCATAGAAACTATCACTTAAGATATTATTCATATGAGATCATTGCAATCACCTTCATGTAGCAAAGTTTCCTGTACGAAGACACAAGGTTGTTGGACACTCATCTCTGACCAGAACTCATCCTTTGTACTGTACTATGTATGGATGCCATGAGTAGAGTCAAGCCAAAGAAGGTAAAGGACAGTTAATCTATAGACAGGCTGGACACAGATACAGACTTCATTACAGTCATCAGTGTGCAAGACCAACAGGTGGATCTTGACTTAAATGAACTCATAGAAGTAGGTTTTAAGAAAGTTACTCATCCTTGTTCGTTTCATTGTGCATGTACTAGGTGTTTGTATCGACATACTGGTATACAATACATGTTATTATCACTTCATTATTTTGGCACAAGAGCATTATAAATCTTACTCTGAAAAATGGTGCAGCAGTCCTAAACAATGACAAATATGTCACCTTTCAGGTTAGAGAATAGACAATTCAAATATCACAGCGTAGACAGATTTCATCAGTGTTTTCATTATTTAATCTTCAACAATTTAATTGTTTTTAAAAAACAAACAAGTGGTGTACAAACATGTACTACCTGATAAGTATGGCCCTTTTAAATTTAAACCAAAAAAGTGCCGTTTTCTTTCAAGCAAAACTGTAATAAAAATTATTTGAAAAGCCGCCTTGGAGCTTGGGATTGTTTGGACCCAAATTATGTTGAAATTAACAGCAGAAACCCTACATCGACCATCTGCATGTGGATAATTATGTTTCTGTTAGTTTCATCAAGTAAGGTTTTCAATGTAAATTTGCAGCAAAATTTGGCCTAATCCCCTTACCCTCTAGTCTAGGTTCAAGATGTTATGAGGTTACTGCAGGATACTGATCACTGCAGTAAATACTGTTGATAGCAGTTCTTTGTTCAATCGCAATAATTTAGTGATAACACACAACATCATCTTGGACCAAGAGTACTAACCCTCCTACTGTCTGACCAATCAATATCATCCCAATGGCTTTGAATTGATATACACATAAACTATGCAAGCTTGCTATATGATACTGTGTAGTGATTGCATTTACACACTTCACAAGTACCAAGCATCTCTGTACAGTTTTGTCACCACATATACCTCATGCAGTTGAATGGTTTAAAATGTTTTGGTCAACACTGACAAATGCTATGGACACTACGAGGCATACAAAGTCAAATCAAAGACAACATACACTCAATCTGATATATGAAAAGGACCAGGGCCTCATGGCGCTGCTGACTGCAGAACCCCCTCACAAAATGTAATGCTGTACAGGGTTTGATTGGCTTTTCAAAAACGGCCTAGAGTCCTTTATTTATGGCTTCTTATTCGACCTATTTCTTAGTTTTCACTGAACTTTTTTTTGAATAAAATTATAAAAATGTTACATGTATATCCTGGTTTTATAAAAAGAGAAAAGATTCACAAAGACTATTCCTGTAGCTCATTTCTACTGCCTACGTGTAGGTCAACAATGGCTCACAAACTGCACGTCATTACTCAGTGAACATGATGACATCTTGACAGGTTTGTGTGCAAATCTCTTTGTTGGACAATTAACCTGAATGCTTTTACTAGCAAATATTGACTAATGACTGCCACCATAAAAGCATATCCTTCAATGCGCCTACACAACAGAAATCTCCCATGAACTACACTGATGTAATGGACATGATTTTATAAATACCCTTCACCTAAAAATATATCATAAAATGCTTGAAACAAAACAAAAGATGGCCTTTCAACAAGGTATATTTATTCACATCAAAACCCATTCATATTTTATTAAACATTTGCAGATGGTAAAATTGTCACTCTTGTGAAAAAATGTGGACGTGACACTCCAGTCAAAACTGAGACACACTAATAAATTACTGGAACTTTGTCCCAATACAACAAACTGGAATATATTTCTGAAGTACTACATTATTTTTTAAAGAAGCATTTCTTCAGCCGAATCAATTTCCAATCAAAGAATTCAAGTCACAGGGACCCTTGCCCCCCATTGCTTTGTGTCATTCCAACAGACATTCATTTCTAATGGAGACTTGGAGAGCAGCCTCAAGAATGACCCGCTAGGGCTAGATAGGTCCTGGTTGGTCATGGATGACTTTGCCATTGAATCAATCTAATAACAGATCATTTCACAGCAGAGATCAATTGCATGACATGCCCGTGAGGCTAAAATTGCCTGCACTGGTACTAATAGCAACAAATTGCATCGTGACCTTGTCCTTTTTTAGACCAGTAGGAGCCAGATTCCAAGCTAAATTGACTGAATTCAACCTGTATGGACAATCTGTGTGCCAATGATAGGGTCTCAATGCCAGACGTTGACATCAACTGCCTGTTACTAGTATTTTTGTTAGGTAAAATTTGGCAGCCAATTGAATGCCGAGCTTTGTGACAGCTCGTTCCCATTGGGTGAAGTTTGCTGTATTATACAACAAATTGTGATATCACAATAGAAATTACTATGAAAATGTTGACAACTCATCTCAAGATGAACCCTTGACCTTAGGATAATAAAGTACATATCTTTGAAAACAACTTCTGTGCAACTGTATGTTTTAAAGCGATTCATTTTCATTGGAGATGAAAGCACTTTCATAGGAAACATTTCCAACAAAGACTGGTACCAGTACCCACTGCAACCCAAACTCCATAATAATACTTTCACTGTATTATTGATCAAGATGCCTCACTCATGAGTCTGAGTCATACAAAATGCGTTGCAATTAATTTTCTTAGTTGGACATCTTTGATTAAAACAAAACAACAAATATTGAAAACAAAGAAAAAAAACAAAACCATGACGGTTGACAATCTTCTCACCACAAGGAAAAAGAGCTCGCTGTGGGTTTTATAAAATGGCTGCTTGCATCAGGGCGGTCGATTCTACCGTCTGAAATAAACACAGAAATTTCAAATATAAAATTATTTCACCCTTTTATTTGACCACTGGTGCAGGGTATCTGCATACTTTAAAAAACTAATAAATTTAAGACTTTTTAAGACCCTTTTCATGCTACACTTAACAAAAATAAGTGAATAAAGCAGGGGAGAAACGGCTGCACCTGCTCACATTGTTACTTTTTTACACACAGCGTTATTTGGTTCTCTTTGAGCTGATAGGAAAATTATTACACACTCATCCAATTTTTGCAAGACCTCAACCAACTGAATTTAATACTTTTTAATGCTTTTTAATGCCATAAATTTGGATGGTTAAATTTAAGACTTTTTAATACTTGTTAAGAATCTGTAGAAACCTGGTGGTGTGTAATGGAAAAATTCTTACACAAATAATGTGTGTTTAGAGGCCAATTTTGGGGGACTACAACGCAACCACAAATATGGGAATAAAAGAGTGACGATGAGGTCTTAACCGACCGTATAAAATCAGCACGGCCACGACTCTGCAAGCCATTTTAGACTGCGTCACTACTCTTTTATTCCCATTGACAATCTTCTCACCACAAGGTTGTAAAAAAGTTTGATGTCAATGGAAGAAAATCTGTACAAATTTTCCTGTAATTTTTAAATTCCTGTCGAGAGTCCAATTGCATGTGCCGCTCAATGGTTGTGCGTATGGCCCGCGTACTAACATTTCAGATTGAGTACCAGTATGTATTGAATGTGTTAAGCGTAAGTTAGCAGGAGCATAAGCCTGCATGCCACGTGCATGTTAAACACTTCTCACTGTGTTTACATCGCACGTTTAAACATGGTTATGCGATCTCCTCTACACCAATCAGAATGGATACACTGTCCCGGGTATTTATGAATATTGATTAAATTTTCATAAGCTTGTTGTATGGCGCTTGATGAAACCTATGGAATAAAAATGAATTTACAACCTGATTAATCCTGATTAAGAATGACCTCTCACGGCATTACTACTTACTTCTTCTGTGCAATGCTGCTAAGCAACCTGTTACCAGTCAAGAAAGTGAAGATTCCTAAGATTCCAAGATACTGTAGAGTCTGGAACATATTCAGATAGACCCAGTAACAGTAGAACAACCCCAGGATGCCTGCAATGATGTGCAAATAATCACAGTACAAACCAAACTATCATTAGATACCATTGTCAATGGTGGTGCAAAGTGTTTCAGCCAAGCAGGATAGAGACCCAGCATGACATGTGAGGTGTACAGGCACTTGTAGCAAGACCCTTGACCATAGCTGCTTTGTCTTTTAGATGAGCCATTCAGCTATTGATCCTATATGACTGATGGATATTAAAGAACATGTAACACTAATCATTACAGGTCCTATGAAATGGTATTTTTTCACATTACATTTTAGGGCTTATAATATGGTTTGATATTAGTAAAACTAAAAAGTCACTTTTTTATGAGTTTGTTATGAGTCACAACGTTTTAATTTATTCCTCAAAGTTGGTATTATCCATTTCGATATCGCTAGTGGCGCGCTGTCATGACATAGACCTAGGCACCAAGTTGCAATGCACAGGCAGTGACAATGCACATTCCTGACCATTCAGCTCTGGTATGATTCACTGCAGCCATCCAAATTTGTCAGTTTTGTGGATCTGATGGGAATCTGTGCAGACTGACACCATCTTTAATAGTGTTGCAACCTTCAACTACACACCTCACCAGCAGTTTCCATAACAACAAAAGGCAAATATGAAGAGATTTGTCCAAAGAAACTCAGCGCATGAGATTACATAAGTTTGCATGTTACAACATGTACCACACGTATTGATTGCCACACACTGACCGATGGCATGTTTGTTTGTCTATGTCACAAAATAGACACCTTTTTGGGAAACGTACGGGGTTCACCCCCTAATTTTAAACAAACTTGCATTATAGGTAATAGGTGCATATTTTATAGTTTACAAATATTTTTTCCCCAACTCACAGGACCTTTAAGAGAAGGGGCTTGCCCTACCATTCCTAGTCCTACCAGCCAGCAGTTTGCACCTGATTCCTTTACACCCAATGGTTGCTAAATTGGTTGCTTCATTCATGGGTCATTGCTACATTCCTTACATGTCCAGGGTTCTCACCATGCACAAGCTACAATTGCATTCAGATATGAGCAAAAATAATAATAATCAAGGGAAACCATAAAGAATGCTCCAAATTGCACAGTAGTGCTTTTACAACCAAGTAGAAGACATTTTGAAGATGTTGTTTCAATTTAGCGTGCTTCGGCCAAACATCAAACAATTTTGGATCCAGAATGTCCCCAGTTTTGAAAAAACCCGGGGAGCACCCTGATGTCTGGAGTTATTACTTTTGTTATCAAGATAAATTAATGAGAAAGTTATTGTAAAATATTCCACAATGTAATTTTGCTTTGGGAGTCTAACTATTAACTTTAGTTCTCCCTTCACAAATGTATTCATACAATATGTAACACTTTTACCTGCTAGACCAAGATGAAAGCCAATGGCACCGATGGAGAAAGTAAATCCCTTAACATTTGCACCAAGCTTGATCCACTACAGAAAAACAAGATAACCAAATTATCCAGTTGTTGAACCAATGGTTCTTTTCAGAACCACCACATTTCATAGACAGATTTGTGTACATGGTATTACAGCAAACCTTACAAGATTGTATCTCCACCATGCAAAGTTTCAAATGCTACTCATGTACATGGTGATACTGCAAACCTTACTAGATTGTATCTCCACCATGCAAAGTTTCAAATGCTACTTATGTACATGGTGTTACTGCAGACCTTACTAGATTGTATCTCCACCATGCAAAGTTTCAAATGCTACTTATGTACATGGTGTTACTGCAGACCTTACTAGATTGTATCTCCACCATGCAAAGTTTCAAATGCTACTCATGTACATGGTGATACTGCAAACCTTACTAGATTGTATCTCCACCATGCAAAGTTTCAAATCCTACTCATGTACATGGTGATACTGCAAACCTTACTAGATTGTATCTCCACCATGCAAAGTTTCAAATCCTACTCATGTACATGGTGTTACTGCAAACCTTAATAGATTGTATCTCCACCATGCAAAGTTTCAAATCCTACTCATGTACATGGTGTTACTGCAAACCTTAATAGATTGTATCTCCACCATGCAAAGTTTCAAATCCTACTCATGTACATGGTGTTACTGCAAACCTTAATAGATTGTATCTCCACCATGCAAAGTTTCAAATCCTACTCATGTACATGGTGTTACTGCAAACCTTAATAGATTGTATCTCCACCATGCAAAGTTTCAAATCCTACTCATGTACATGGTGTTACTGCAAACCTTACTAGATTGTATCTCCACCATGCAAAGTTTCAAATCCTACTCATGTACATGGTGTTACTGCAAGCCTTACTAGATTGTATTCCCACCATAGCTTGGCTGGATTCGAACCCATAACCTTGTGATTGCAACTCCTGCAGTCTAATCACTTGACCAGGGTGTACATGGAATGAACTTGAAATCAAACACTTTTATTGGAACTTGACTATCATTGAAATATTAAAAATAGCATGAGTTCTAGGGATTCTGTTGTTTTTAGTAAATGTGGAATTTGCCCATTTACAGTGTACAATGTTCATTCAGTAAGAGAATGCCTGAACAGGACAAACTATTGAAAAGACTCTAGTACTGTCTGTTGTACTTAAAAACATCAAACACCACTGAATAAGAAAATACAGAATTCCTGTTAATTTCTAAATAAGGCATAGAAAGGAAAGGGACTTTCTGATGTACTTTGTTTACACTGTAGTATGTGAATAACACTAAGAGATCTTACCAGAATAACAAGTATAATGAGAGGTACAATGCAGAGTACAGTGAATGTAGAAGACACCACTGTGGGAGGGCGCTTCTCTGGGACCCTGAACATGTGTTGAATCTCAGGTAACTCAGCATAACGAGCTTGAGAAGCTGGCTTTGTCTCTTCCTGCTCAGGAAACTTCAGGGTCACATCAGCCTGTTTCAGAACATACCAAGCATTCATTACTGCAACTTTTACTACTTTTAAGTGAGAACAAACAAGAAACCAACCAACTGAATTTCCTTTTTCTTACAGCAAAGTGGGTTTTTAGTTTATTACACCACTGTCATGACTGTGGACTGTCTATATCATAATCAACTTTGGTTGAAACCACAGCCTTCCCCTACAAAAACAACCATCAACCCCATCACAAAACAAAAACAACAAACAAACACCCCAACAGACAGACAGACAGACAGAAAGAGAACTAAACCTACCTAATGAGTGGCAATGTTAACTTTGCCTGGCAAAAACCACAACATTCCAAAGCATAACTATGACCATGTGTGTGCACTGCATGGATTTGGGGCCTAAAATGTTGGTAAGTGTGTTTATAGTGGGCGTTGGGGACTTTCAACGATTTCAAGTCTGTCACTGTCAATAATCCAAATGAGTTTGTACAAAACTCTAATGAACCACAGTACCCCAATATTATCAACTTTACTTGTGAATATTCACCCCACTCAATGTTGTGACAAAGCAAGTGTTTTTCTTACCAAGTTCCATGAGAAGGGATTCATGACTATAGCATCACCAATGATCAGATCCAGGGTGTATTTGCCAGATTGCTGATTGAAGTAGTCACGACCACTCTCAGCTACATCCAGATTGAACTTATACATCATAGATGCATCATCCTCAGCAGTGAAGATCACTTCCTGCTTGGTCTTCAGGTTGGATAGACGGACAAATGCCTGTATAGAAATCAACATTAACACAGGATTGTAAAACACATGGCCAGGTTTGGGTGGCTTGAAGCAGAAAATGCCTGTATAGAAATCAACATTAACACAGGATTGTAAAACACATGGCCAGGTTTAGGTGGCTTGAAGCAGAAAATAAATGAACATAGTACAACAGTCCACAGAAGTGTTTCAATCTGGAATAATGTCAACTCCAAGAAAATCCACAAGAAATCTAGTTCAATTTCTCTGCAAAAGCATAACTACTTCATTATTTACATTTTCAAAGGCTACTCAAAAAGATTTTTTGAAAATGGTTTGACTGAAATGACTTTTCCAAAAGCATACTCTAACTTTACACCAAAGGTGAGTTACTTTTAAATATTTTTAAGAAGAAACATTGTTGTCAAAATATGACCAGGATGCAAACCCACTGACTAACATTTCCATACTTTTCTCAAGGAAAATGTTCATCTTGTCAGAATCTGCTGAAGATAAGTTGAAGTTGTTCTCCACAAGAGAAGTGTCTGCCCAAATGGTATTGCGGTTGCTCCTTATTTTATGTGTAACTATCTATTGATCCTAATGGTGTCAAAATTATTTCACATTTCTTTTGAATTTAGTTACCAAGCTCTGGATAAAAAACATGGTTGATATTTCTGGTGTTAAACCTCTTCCCAACAGTAGTTTTAAACCTTTAGCGTGCGTCTGCATGGTATTGTTTTTTAAAACCTTTAGCGTGCCTCTGCATGGTATTGTTTTTTAAAACTTTCGGAACTTGCAAAAATGTTGTTGTTGTTGACATAGACCTAATGAGGTAGACACAACAAACATGCAGTGGGATTTCTTGTGCTCTTTCTTGACATTATGGAGTGTCTTCACCGTGAATAGGTCAAAACTGGGCTTTCTTTCACAGCCGATTATCTACCATGGTATGCTGGAATCTCGGACTTGCAGGCCATATACCCAAGATTGGGACTATTCATGTAGTTACAAGCTGGCTTCCAAGTGGTCTAGCAGTTAAGATATATATGCTCTCTAGAATGTGGAGGTTGTGGGTTCCACAGGAGTTTGGCTGCAGACTCCCCCCCCCCCCCAAGCCTAAGAAAGCATGGAGTATACAGCGCTTATAACATATCGGTTTATGGGTAAACCTTCAATTAGAATCTTTATCCAATACAATGATTAAATCTTTCAATACAAACATACCTGATGCACAGTGAGTGGTTGATTAGACTTGTCTTTGAGGTTAAATTTAAGCACCACACTTTGGTGATGGTCAGCTTCCAGACCCTTGTCTACTTTCCTGGGATGGACAACTCTGCCAAGAGTCAAAACATCAATACAGCATCAAGTTAAATCAAAAATTTGACATTTAGCACAATAGTCAAATTGAAGTTTAATCTGGTAAGGTTTGTGTCAATACCATGTAGTAATCCCTCCGAGTTGGTTCTGAAAATAACTCTTGAGTAAACTCAACGTTCTTTCCAGCAGCAGCACAACTCTTAGAGAGATTGTATCTCCACCATGCAAAGTTTCAAATCCTACTCATGTACATGGTGTTACCGCAAACCTTACTAGATTGTATCTCCACCATGCAAAGTTTCAAATCCTACTCATGTACATGGAGTTACTGCAAACCTTACTAGATTGTATTCCCACCATGCAGTTTGTGAACAGCAGTATTTGCTATACCTCCCACACCCTCAAGAGGGGGCACTGACTAGGAAGTAAAGATGGCACAATCACACTGTTTCTCTAAATCAAGATATCTTCATTCCTTGGTTACATACTTGACAGTTTTTGCTGTAATAGACTGATCCTTGTCAATGATAGAGATCTCCATGTTATCTACAGTGACCTCTGTGGTGACCTTGACTAGAACAGCGCCATCGTTCAGTCCAATCAGAGCAGGGTTTTCAGTCGTTGGTTTGGCCGAGAGTGCCACCTTATAGAAGGCTGGTGCAGGCTTAGACTCTATTAGGTTTAACACATATTCCGTTCTGCAAGACGAATGTGATACAGCAATAAGCAGAGTAAATGACAATGTAATAGTTTATCAACACTCAATATTTTATTAACACTAAATAATAAATATGTTTTACTTAGCTCCTTTTAGTGCCAAGGCAGCTCTATAAAATTGGGCCCGTCTTGAAATACATTTAATGTTAATACCAACAAGTGCTGGGTCTAATTTTACAGAACTGTAAACAGAAAAACATGCTTAAAAAATCATTTGCTGGGAAGAAACAAGCAAGATACCAGTCACAAGTCCTGAACATTACATTACATTTTAGCACATTAACCGTTTTTGCTGAGCAAGATTATTCTGCGCTGAGCAAATTTGCATGCTTAACCACTTCACGTCGGAATTACAACAAATTTTTTGTGTCCATGCTCTTTTGGGAGCTTCAAGAGTTATCATTTTCCTTCGACAATAACGTTACCAAAAATAACCCTACTTGACAAAGGAAAGACAACAAAGGTTCTCATAATAAGCACTGAGATTTCATGTTGTCTCATGAGAAAATATGAGTAGGCATTCACCGTGAACAGGACCTCTGCCAAAAGCCATGGCCGATAGTTGTCCATGGTATGCTGGAATCTTGGAACACTCGGACTTACCTCCCATTGAGCCCAACACAATGATAAACAATGTCCATTCTTGTATGACACATTTATATCACAATTTTAAGAACAAAAGTCTGAAACCGGGGATTACACAATAACCCCAAGAAAGGCACACTTTGAGTGTGATTTCCAGTACCTTCTGTCCCTCTTTGTATGGGTGAAATGAAGCATAGCACGGTCACGGTAGATGCATGCTGGGCAAGCTACAAAATGAAATGTCTGGCTGGATATTCACATCACCTGTCTTACTCCTTGGAAAAAATAGAGGGCACTCTAAAGTTCTTCCGGGCAAAATGTTGGAATGAATACACGTCATCACACAATTATTCATCAACTCAATTACACAATTGACATGAACTGGAACTTACGGATTGGTAGTACCAAGGAATATGGCATCCTTGATGATTGTCTTCCCACCATCTTTAGGGCTTACAGATGTAGCTTTCACTGTCATCTTACCTACACTTCCTGCCATAAGGTTGGACACTTGCACCTACACAAATGACAGATTTTACTCTGGTCAATTTATATCTGATTTAAATGGTATGGGCAGGCCAAGAATTTGATCAAGCATTTTTCACCATTTAAAGGTGACTTTATGATAAGTTGTTCCACAGGATGGCTTAAAGCCTTTTAATTTCTGGGCAACAAGGGTCTAAAGGTTCAATACAACTAGCTATTACCTTGACATTTGGGTCAGCAGTAGATACAGCCATGGAGCCCATCCTTGTAAAAGCCACAGGTACTTGGAACTACAAAGAGAAAAGACATGGTAGTTAACTAGACACATTTTGTTTAAATTGTAACACGTGTACATCAAAACACACTGGTTCAAAAGGTCAACTGCAAAAGAAATTGCAGGACTGCGATTCAGATTTGCAACCAAATATGGTCACTGTTTTAAAACAGTTTATGGTGTCCACAAGGTCGATGTACAATAAGGTTGATGTTCATAATGTTGGCAGTTTAAGGTTGAATGGCTTCTGCATGGAAACCCCTGAAAAAAGATAATGACAAAATAGGGAAACCGTCAACCAATAGGGCTAGATAGCTCAGTTGGTAGAGCGCTGGCATGTACAATCCGAAGTTCAACAGGGCTAGATAGCTCAGTTGGTAGAGCGCCGGCATGTACAATCGGAAGTTCAATAGGGCTAGATAGCTCAGTTGGTAGAGCGCCGGCATGTACAATCGGAAGTTCAACAGGGCTAGATAGCTCAGTTGGTAGAGCGCCGGCATGTACAATTGGAAGTTCAACAGGGCTAGATAGCTCAGTTGGTAGAGCGCCGGCATGTACAATCGCAAGTTCAATAGGGCTAGATAGCTCAGTTGGTAGAGCGCCGGCATGTACAATCGCAAGTTCAATAGGGCTAGATAGCTCAGTTGGTAAAGCAACGGCATGTACAGTCGCAAGTTCAATAGGGCTAGATAGCTCAGTTGGTAGAGCGCCGGCATGTACAGTCGCAAGTTCAATAGGGCTAGATAGCTCAGTTGGTAGAGAGCCGGCATGTACAATCGGAAGTTCAACAGGGCTAGATAGCTCAGTTGGTAGAGCGCCGGCATGTACAATCGGAAGTTCAACAGGGCTAGATAGCTCAGTTGGTAGAGCGCCGGCATGTACAATCGGAAGTTCAATAGGGCTAGATAGCTCAGTTGGTAGAGCGCCGGCATGTACAATCGGAAGTTCAACAGGGCTAGATAACTCAGTTGGTAGAGCGCCGGCATGTACAATCGCAAGTTCAATAGGGCTAGATAGCTCAGTTGGTAGAGCGCCGGCATGTACAATCGCAAGTTCAATAGGGCTAGATAGCTCAGTTGGTAAAGCAACGGCATGTACAGTTGCAAGTTCAATAGGGCTAGATAGCTCAGTTGGTAGAGCGCCGGCATGTACAATCGGAAGTTCAACAGGGCTAGATAGCTCAGTTGGTAGAGCGCCGGCATGTACAATCGGAAGTTCAATAGGGCTAGATAGCTCAGTTGGTAGAGCGCCGGCATGTACAATCCGAATTTCAATAGGGCTAGATAGCTCAGTTGGTAGAGCGCTGGCATGTACAGTCGCAAGTTCAATAGGGCTAGATAGCTCAGTTGGTAGAGCGCCGGCATGTACAATCGGAAGTTCAATAGGGCTAGATAGCTCAGTTGGTAGAGCGCCGGCATGTACAGTCGCAAGTTCAATAGGGCTAGATAGCTCAGTTGGTAGAGCGCTGGCATGTACAGTCGCAAGTTCAACAGGGCTAGATAGCTCAGTTGGTAGAGCGCCGGCATGTACAATCGGAAGTTCAACAGGGCTAGATAGCTCAGTTGGTAGAGCGCTGGCATGTACAGTCGCAAGTTCAACAGGGCTAGATAGCTCAGTTGGTAGAGCGCCGGCATGTACAATCGGAAGTTCAACAGGGCTAGATAGCTCAGTTGGTAGAGCGCTGGCATGTACAGTCGCAAGTTCAATAGGGCTAGATAGCTCAGTTGGTAGAGCGCTGGCATGTACAATTGGAAGTTCAACAGGGCTAGATAGCTCAGTTGGTAGAGCGCTGGCATGTACAATCGGAAGTTCAATAGGGCTAGATAGCTCAGTTGGTAGAGCGCCGGCATGTACAATCGGAAGTTCAATAGGGCTAGATAGCTCAGTTGGTAGAGCGCCGGCATGTACAATCGGAAGTTCAACAAGGCTAGATAGCTCAGTTGGTAGAGCGCTGGCATGTACAATCGGAAGTTCAACAGGGCTAGATAGCTCAGTTGGTAGAGCGCCGGCATGTACAATCGGAAGTTCAACAGGGCTAGATAGCTCAGTTGGTAGAGCGCTGGCATGTACAATCGGAAGTTCAATAGGGCTAGATAGCTCAGTTGGTAGAGCGCTGGCATGTACAATCGGAAGTTCAATAGGGCTAGATAGCTCAGTTGGTAGAGCGCCGGCATATACAATCGGAAGTTCAATAGGGCTAGATAGCTCAGTTGGTAGAGCGCCGGCATATACAATCGGAAGTTCAATAGGGCTAGATAGCTCAGTTGGTAGAGCGCTGGCATGTACAATCGGAAGTTCAATAGGGCTAGATAGCTCAGTTGGTAGAGCGCTGGCATGTACAATCGGAAGTTCAAATACCATTCAAGTCCATTTTGTTTCTTTGTTCACCCCATATATGTAATATAAAGTGGATACAAAGTTGAACACATTTAGATCTATTATCACTTTGGGCGCAATCAAGATGTACTGTCAAAGGGCTAGAGAAGCAAGCATCCTGTTTGGTTACTTGACATGCATGTTAATTTGTAGACTTACCTTATTAGCTGTTAGTGCTTTGACTCCTAAGGCCACACTGTAAGCATTCATGATGTTTTGTGTTGATTTACGACTCAGGACAAAGTTGCCAATCATCACTGCCTGATCCTGTCAAACCAAACACACACTATGAATTAAAAATGCATGAGTATTCGTTAATACAGTGTGGGTCAGAGTTAAAACAACAGTCTCAGCCTCAATACAGACAGAGTAAAACATGGAACCTGTCATACCTCTGTAATAAGTGGTTTCTTGTTGACCTTTGCAGCTAGTTTGTAAGCTCCATCTAAAAAGAGTCCACTTTGGAATAGATTTTCAAACTGAAAAAGAATACACAAAATAAATCAGTAGAGAATTTGCATTAACATCCTTGGCATTGTGGCATAAAGTTGTCCCAAATTCATAAACGTCATCTGTGATATGATTGGACCTAAATGTAGCAAGAATGAGTTAAATGAATGTCTTATAAATCTCTTCAGGTGTATTTATGTAATCCCTTAATGCAGGCCTTCATTCCTTTGTCTTAAGTACCAGCATTTTGAAGACACCAAAGTCTGCCATGATTGTTTTCATTGTTATTAGCACTGAGGTTACTGTAAGATTCCAGCTTCCTATGTCTGATTATTGGCAGTGGCCCAGGGCCCACAGACGGCCGAGTCACGCCAAACTTCCCTGCAAAAAGTAAACTGTCAACCAGTGCCAAAGACCACCATGTTTGGTGTTCATTTAGACATGGTTTTATTTCCACAATAATATTCCACCTCAAAAAAGTTTCAGATTTTTTATGGACAATAGTACCATGGGTAGTATGGTAAAAGTTACTGAAATAACGACATGACAGAAAATGATGGTCGACACATTTCTGTTTTTTCCCAATAGCAGTATCTCAAGACCTGCAGGTGCAAATAATCCTAGATTTGTAAATAATGCATACATTTTACCTGCAAATATTTATCATCCACTTCATCAGCTTGTGCCACAATGTCTTCAATTAATTCAAAATATTTGTCCACATTAGTCTCTGCAGAGAGCTGTGCTGCTACATGAAGGGCATAGCTTGAGCTGTGTGTTAGAAACAAATCACAATCAAGCTTAATTATGAGTTGGATTGTACAGCAGTAAGAAGCATCAGAGTCAGCTGTGGTTGTCTGCAGGGCTTTATACCATCCAATGTTTTGTAACCAAGTTGGTAATGAACGGGGCCCAATTTCATGGCTCTGCTTACTGTAAGCAAAGCATCAGCGCTTATGGAAGCAGGAAATTCCGCGCTTTCGTCAAGCATATTTCAGAGAATTTTTACGTGCGCGCGTGCATACTCCACGTTACAAGGCATTCTTCGCTTACACAGCTAGCACAGAAATTCGGCGCTTGCAGAGAAAGCGGAGAATGGTGATCGTAAGCGCTGAATTTGGTGGTAAGCAGAGCCATGACATTGGACCTAGATTGCTACTTACCTAATTACACTGTCATCCTTCTTCAGAGCTGCATCCAATGATTTCAAAACATCAGCTGAATTGACTACAACAGAAAATGTAAAAACACATCAATAGTGAAACTTTCTCTATTCTAACTTTTGTATAGATATCAAAACCTGATAGTACTCCATCTGCACCAAATTTTTCCAATTCAAGATCATTTGAGACAAATGTAACAAAATATCAATTATTTATGTTCTTGAACAAAAAAACTTGTGAAAACTGCTTGCCACCAAAATGGCTGTGGTATAAATGTGATAAATGTGGTAATGGTCGACGTTTTGACCCGAGAGTCTTTCTCAAAGGTGACTATGCATACTGCCTCGGGACAAATATGCTCAAGTAATCTCACTAATGACGACATGAGACTTCCATGTGTTTCTGTCTGATCAGAGATCCAGGTGTTTCCGTTTTAGAAACAAAATGTCAAATTCGATCTGATGATAATATCAATTCCGAAAACCCCCAAACCAGACTTGTTTTGGTTCTGTCCATTCTGTACAGCAATGGCCAGTAAATACCATGGTTGAACCATGGACCACTGTACTACATGTACACCATTCATGTACACTGCACATGAAATTTCGACAATCGATGTTTTCATAGTCAGACTCAGAGACTTAGAAACAAGACACACAGACGTGTCACTGAGGTGAGCAGATGAGGGGGTTTGGACTGAAAGTTTGGTTGATTTTTTTGCATACAATTACAACCGATTATTTAAGAACCTTGTTATACTAGTAAAAAGTACATTTCCCCATTGCCTTTGTGGCAGTACACAGCTTCAGAGCAAAAGTGAATATCTATAAGTCACTTTTAAAGTCGTGTGATTGGCCACTTTAAAGCCCCTAAAAAGGATTACAGAGGGCTGGGGGTACCGGGCTCGTCTTGGATTACAGAGGGCTGGGTGTACCGGGCTCGCCTTAGGGCTCCAAGAACATCAATGGAAGTTGAGATGCTAAGGATTACAGAGGGCTAGGGGTACCGGGCTCGCCTTGGATTACAGAGGGCTGGGGGTACTGGGCTCGCCTTAGGGCTCCAAGAACATCAATGGAAGTTGAGATGCTAAGGATTACAGAGGGCTAGGGGTACCAGGCTCGCCTTAGGGCTCCAAGAACATCAATGGAAGTTGAGATGGAAGCTAAGTGGTGCAACCTAAGCATTCCTGGGGTCGATTTCACAAAGCGCTTAGATTCATCTTAAGATGAGTTGCCAGTATCACCATAGTAATTTGGATTGTGACATCACACTTTGCTTAGCAATTAAGACTGATTTGCACTTAAGATCAATCTTTATGAAATCGAGCCCTGGTTTAACATTTTATTAGTGTGCATTTTTGTATCTATCATTTTTGCTGGGAGGCCTGCTATACTAATCTTGTACAAAGGCCAAAGGCATTTTTAGTGCAATATGTACAGGGAACGATTTGGTCCCAAATTTTTGCATAGCAAAACTGCTATGCAATTTTTTTTTTTGCATAGCAATCTCAAAATATTGCATAGCAGTCCATAAATTTTGTATAGCAAATTTAAAAATGCCTAAATATTGTTGAAAATTTAACCCTGTGACACAGGTTTATTTGTGTGTTTTTTAAGGCTTAATTTCAGGCCAAGGCTACTTTCAGAATGTCTATAATTAAAGAATAAGACGCTCCAAAACTTAATATGAAAAAGGCCTATTCCCTTAACTTTTTTTTCACTAGAGACAACTTAAATTTTGGGTTGCCCGCAAGTTTTTCCACTAGCCTACATGTATTATTAAATGCACACAATTTTTGTAGCGTCAAAAACAAACAAACAAAAAAACAACTTTACGATTTATTTATTTTTTTTAACGATCTTATCCCCTATTTTCTGCCCTAAATAGTACTTGTTTTCATCAACAACCATTTTCATGGATTTGTAATTTGAGAATCGGTTTTATAGAACTTCTTTTGCAATGAAATCTTCGTGTTAACGATCGATCGACGACGCACATTGAGAAAAAATTCAATGAACTTTGCCCCGCAACGCCCTCTATCGGCAAAAGTTGTCGATGCTTGAATAGCCTGAACCCAACGCTGTGTATAGTACAGAATCCACGGGCGTGCGCCGCGTTGTGCAGCAATTCTTTACTCGACTCGTGAACGTGTATGGAGTTGGAGGCTAGCCAAGCTTCCTTATGAATATGAATTTATTGACGGGCCAATCACAGCGTGCGGAATGTTGGTTAGGATGGACTTTGGACCTGCTGTTGTACTGAACAATAATACTACCATGTGTTGTGTGCGTGCGGGCGAACGTTGGCTACTCACTACCATGTGGTTAAGGGAAGTGCGTGCGTGTTTACTATGAATTGAACGATCGCGATCGCGGTCACATTAAATCTAGCAAATATCAAGACTTGCTAAACCATTTTATGAACTTAAAAATAATCTCTCTTTGGGATTTTACAACTGTACCCCTCATTTTTTTTGACTAGCCTGGCGGGCTACTAAGGGAAGGGTTTTGACTCGCACGCCGCTGTTTTGACTCGCACGCCGCTGTTTTCACTCGCATTTAGCGACCGCTAATTTCGAACCCTACTGATGCTGCTTCCATCGACCCATCATGTGTGGGGGAATGTGGATCACAGCGCGGCGGCGTGCGCGATATGATTGTTTCCCTTGCTCTAGTCTTAGGTTGTCGGACGCCACGCTAAATAAAAGGCAATTCCTCAAACACCCACCGCCACAGCTTAGGTAAATGTGAATCCGAAACCTTGTGGGTGTAAACTTATTTTTATAACTATACAATTTAGTAAAACTTGCATCGCAAATTGTGCGATGCACTTTGTAAAATTGCATCGCAAATCGCTCCAATTGCATCGAAAATGCGATGCGATACAAGGGAAATCGTTCACTGATGTATACACATTTGTATATTAAATAAAGAAGTTTATTCAACTTTACTTGTTCAAATTCTTAATGTATAATAGTTTTGCAATATTTTAAAATACCAAACAAATCTTTCAATTCTAGAAATAAGTCTCAGACCATGAAAGATTATACTTACACTGAATGCCTAGAGTAGTGAGGGCAGACACAGCATAAAACAGAGTTGTCATATCAGCACTATTGTTGATGGCTGTCAATACAGACTGCTCATTCACAGTTACCTAATGGATAAGGGGTTCCAAATTGAAATTGGGGTTAAACAAAGAAAATTTGACTTTTGCCGGACTTACAAATGTAAACCTGCCACCTCCGGATTAACATGCTGGCGCTCCACCAACTGAATTATCTAGCCTAAATGTTGGCAGTCTCCCTATTAGTCAATGTCTTTGTTCAGGTGCCATTCAGAAGCCATTCAACCTGTAACTGCTGTACAGCCAGGGATCACGGTTTTAGATCATGGTTTTAGCCTTTACTTGCATGTAAAGTAGTGAGAAAATGAAGACTACAAACCAATTTACTGGACATAATGCGACCGCACTTGTGTCAGTTGGAGCGAGTTTGTGTGTGTATGTAAAGTGTACATTGTTATAGCAATGTAGTTTGGTTTCAAGGCCCGTTATTCAATTCAACTATTTCACACATTGTACTTTAATTGATGTTACATTTTTAAAACAAAAAAATGACGGAAGTCGGATTTCTAAAAATTAAACACCCAAGGCAGAAAGTTAAAATTTTAAGTTGGATTTGCAAAATGGCAAGGTCCGATTTCCAACAAAAAATAGATGAATCTCATCCCTGATTATAGGAAATCCAAATGTAACTCATGAGTCACAGTTGAAGTCAGATATTCAGAGCAGGTTTCATTGAACATAAATGTTGGCTTACCTTACAATTTCCAAGTGCCTTTGCTGCTGTTGTTGCATGGTAGATGGACTCTACACTACCTGTGTCCACCTTGCTGTTCAACAAACTACAAGTCTCCTACAGAAAAAAAGGAAATGCAAGGAAACTTGCTTAATTTAGAAACAATTTTGTTGGTCATTCATCCAACAAAAAATAAACCTACAAAAACCCTACAAAAACAGCCATGCAACTTTGCAATTGCCAAGCACTAAGGCTGTGCATCCACGGGTAATTTTAGACCCGGGTACCTGAGATGAATACTAGTCGGGTACCCGGGTACCTGAGTGGAAGCCCGGAAGTACCATTGTAAACAAAACATGCCCGGCCGGCCGGCTGGCCGTTCGTGAACAGTTTTGCACACATGTGAAAAAGTATCATAAAACTGTGATCTGCGATTCCTTCATGATTAGAATGTGACAATGTACATTTTTTAAGGTTTATGTATTTAAATATACAGTTTCTATAAACAAAATGAGAGACTAAGATAACTTTTAAAAAAGTCACTAAACATTACCTAACTCAAAAACAATGTATTTCATTATTTAACTCATGCACAACTGTATCCATTCCACCACTACAATTGTTGTTCCATTTTTACTGCCTGTAAATTGTTGTTCCATCTCTATACTTGAAGGAACTTCTTCAACAGTTTAATATTCCAAATAAGGCCCCTGTCTGATCCCCCTGTCTGATCCCCCTGCCTTTGTTTGTGTGCAAGCATCCCTGACACATACGAGCGGCTTGGCAACTATTTTGAAGTCCCAAAACCACACATCTTCATACATAAAGTGGTGTGTGTGAAGCATGCAACCACCACACACATGTACATGTACATTACATACACGTGTACTCACACATGACATTTCAATAAAATGACATCACCACGCAACATCAAACTTACTCTCACAGTGAGTCCCATTAAATGGAGCAATACATGATTTGGAAACAAACCTTTGCATTTGGAACAGGTGCATTGAACAGCTTCAAGCCAAGGATAGAATAGTGGGCACTGGCAAGGTCAGTCAAGGGCTGTGGCTGGGACAGGACAGCCTTCAGTTTGGCCTGATCATCAAGTGATAAGACAGTAATGGGGCTCAATGCTTGCCCTAACACTGTACATACCATCAACACTAACAGAGTAGCACCTGTAGGGATTAGAGATCAAGCTGGTTAGTTTATCGACCATTGCTCTTAGACAATATGACAATTAAGATTTAGGGACAGTTAAAGATCACCACTACAATCACCAAGGTCTTGTAAATTGAAAAATTCTCTTGAAATATTCAGCAGTGAGGGCCTACAGTATACAATAACAATACATATGACAGCAGCATTGATAAAGATAATGACCAATGAAACTGTAAATGAGTTCTTATGGAAGTTTATTAAAGGACATGGGAAAACAATTTTTTAATTCCCTGATTCCTTTATTGCCGGGCCATTTACTCATTTGTCTCCCAATTTACTACTTTGCCTTGGTGGATTACTATCCCGCTTGAGCAGATTAGCTTTTGTATTTTGCAAAAGTGAATTAGTAAATTGCCCGGCAAATTAGTAATCCGTAGAATTTTTTTCGACCATGTCTGAAAAATACTTTTTCTGGTTTCTTTAGCTGTGCCCATCCTCTATTTTAATTAAGCAAATGTACATTTACTTTGGGGGTAACACTATCTTCTGGAAGCTGGACATTTTCATTACCCAAGGGAAGGTTCATTCCTTAGTAGGTGAAGACCGTTACCAATATGACTTCAGAAGTTCAGGGTGTCTGTAACCCCGCATCAGTATTAAACATTGGCTGCCAACAAGTATCAGTATTTTTTACTATTGGCATGGAGATTCTTCATAAAATAACACCAAAATGAACCAGCACTACATCTTTTTTTAAAAAGTACTTCTACTTGCCACAACTGTGTATGTAAAACTGTAAATGGGCAAGTGAACATTGGGATACACATTTTGGCAAGCTTTCATTTGACAGGTCATCACAGTCCTTAATTTGATGCTATCCTATGTATGTATGTGGGCGTAGCATCAAGAAGCAAAGGGACTGGAAGTCCAGTACATCCCTACGGTATTATTATTATCGGGGCTAGATTTTTCTACTTCCTAATGATATTATGGATTGAGTACTTTTTGAGGAAATTTATTTACACTAGTTCGTTAGTTTAGTAAACAAAGCTACGGTACAAAAGTAAATCTGGGTGGGACCAAAGCCAGCACTGCAGTGCAGGTACTCCTAGAACTATTTGGTTCGTTCCGCTATCGTCTCCCCGACCCTCATAGGTCATCATGTACAAAATCCTATTCAAAACTTTTTCCCCTTCACGTTTATGCACCTGGACTTGTCTTTTGAAAACGGAGCTCGCCAAAATTAGGCTCTATGTGTTCATTGTTTTCACAGTGAGCTCGGGGTGGGTCCAGAAAATCCACTCCGCAAAAAAAGGTGCAAAAAATGATAAATTCCCATCGTTATTCAGAATCGTCGCCTTCCGATAACAAAAATGGCCGCCGTCGCTTGTATCAATGGTATGCTGCGCGCATCGCTGGTTCACAATAACCAACGGTTTACGTATAAAAGATAAGCCATTGATTATTGTGGACCAGTGTTGCGCACAGAATGCTATTGAATACCAGCTTAAGGCATGTCGTGGACCAGCGTTGCATGCAGCATACCAGTGATACAAGCGACGGCGGACATTTTTGTTATCGGAAGGCGACGATTCTGAATAAACGATGGGAATTTATCATTTTTTGCACCTTTTTTTCGCAGAGTGGATTTTCTGGACCCACCCCGAGCTCACTGTGAAAACAATGAATACATAGAGCCTAATTTTGGCTAGCTCCGTTTTCATAAGAGAAGTCCAGGTGCATAAACGTGAAGGGGAAAAAGTTTTGAATAGGATTTTGTACGTATGATGACCTATGAGGGTCGGGGAGACGATAGCGGAACGAACCGAATAGTTCTAGCAGGAGTACAGTGCAGGTACCCCCGGGTAGGTAGCACTTGGTCCTTGCAACCATCGGGAGGATTGGGGACTACAAATTAATATCGCACCTATCCCCAGCCACCCAGCCACAGTCCAGAGTATAACAATAACATAATATTAATAAACATCATCACATCACTCATTCAGTGTCAGACACAGGAACGACTAACTTAGACTCAGACTAGAGACTTAGAGTTGTCACCAAATTACTCCTAGAACTATTCGGTTCGTTCCGCTATCGTCTCCCCGACCCTCATAGGTCATCATGTACAAAATCCTATTCGAAACTTTTTCCCCTTCACGTTTATGCACCTGGAGTTCTCTTTTGAAAACGGAGCTCGCCAAAATTAGGCTCTATGTATTCATTGTTTTCACAGTGAGCTCGGGGTGGGTCCAGAAAATCCACTCCGCAAAAAAAAGGTGCAAAAAATGATAAATTCCCATCGTTTATTCAGAATCGTCGCCTTCCGATAACAAAAATGGCCGCCGTCGCTTGTATCAATGGTATGCTGCGCGCAACGCTGGTTCACAATACAGATAAGCTCATGATTAATGTGGACCAGTGTTGCGCACAGAATACTATTGAATACCGGCTTAAGGCATGTCGTGGACCAGCGTTGCACGCAGCAAACCAGTGATACAAGCTACGGCGGCCATTTTTGTTATCGGAAGGCGACGATTCTGAATAAACGATGGGAATTTATCATTTTTTGCACCTTTTTTTTGCGGAGTGGATTTTCTGGACCCACCCCGAGCTCACTGTGAAAACAATGAACATATAGAGCCTAATTTTGGCGAGCTCCGTTTTCAAAAGAGAACTCCAGGTGCATAAACGTGAAGGGGAAAAAGTTTCGAATAGGATTTTGTACATGATGACCTATGAGTATGAGGGTCGGGGAGACGATAGCGGAACGAACCGAATAGTTCTAGGAGTATCACCAAATGACCCACATCCCATCCCATAGGTGTACTCCTAGAACTATGCGGTTCGTTCCACTATCGAGACGATAGCGGAACGAAACGAATAGTTCTAGGAGTAGTCGAGGTGCATCAATCAATCAGTCAACAATGTACTGCACAAAACACGTTACACGTGGCACACGGGCAGTACTTCCAGATATCAGAGTTGAATATTGTCAAACATCATTTATCAATAACTTCAAAACTTCTACATCAGAAACTTTACAGTTGAAGCTGTACATTTTATATATAACTTAGGAAAACCTGGATATCAATACACAAAGTTAGTTTGAGCTGAAATCGCCCTTAAACTTGGAAAATTATACCTCTTTCCATGGTGAATTGAGCACAACCCGACGCCACACACCAACCAATCAAGAAAGGACGGGTGTAAATTTAATGCCAACTGAGGGCGCTGTTCGAATTTACCGGTTCTGCTGCCGGGGAAGGGGGCGGGGAGCGGCGGGGAGAGGCGGGGTACATCTAAAAACGGTCTCCATTGTCTATATTGCATAATGTAAAGAAGCTACGTACGGCGTTTTTTGCAATTTCTATCAGAAAATTTACATGTAAATTTTAAATATAGATTTGAGAAAGCTGTAAGCTTTTGTTTAAGTTATTGCACGAAGGAATAGCTGTTCGATACGTGCCAGCTAGCGAAAATACTTGAAAATTTACTTGAGGCCGTATGTCTGACAATTATTGCTGAAGGTTTCACAAAAAGACGGCGTAAATAGTCCATTCACAAAGACGGCGTAATTAGTCCATTCACAAAGAGCCACGAGTGACAAAAACGTGGCTCACGCTGACTGCATGTCAAGCTGCTCGCTCGCATTGACGGTAGGCATATCCACTTATTAAAACTAAAACCCGTAAACAATAAATGAAACTGACAACATTTCTCACTAAATTAATCTCGTATTGGAAGTGTAAAAGACATTTGATGCAAATTTCAAAATCAGTAAAAGAATTGGGTTTCGCCTTTTTGTCCAGGCTGTATGAAGTCATCTATTCTCGAATGCAATCCCATTACTGCTCCACACGGGGACTTTTGCCTGCTGCGTCTCCGCCCTGAGCCGGTACGTCCCTCCTCAGTCAACCTGGTCAGCCCAACCTCCGCTGAACTAACCATGTCGGTGCCGAGCTTAACGTGGACACCCGTTCGTCATAGACGAAGGTCACGCAGAGCTCCCGAACTCAAGCGATCCAACCAACCCCGGCTTCCAGGGTAACTGGATTACAGGCGCACGCCACAACGCCCAGCCGAGAGATACTGTACTTTTTAACTTTATCAGCTCATTATACAGACACGATGAATAAAAAAAGTCTACCGTCGTGGACAGGATTCGAACCTGCGCGGGTAACCCCATTGGATTTCAAGTCCAACGCCTTAACCACTCGGCCACCACGACACATGGTAACTATCTGTTGACGTTTTTCAAAGACCAAAAAGTACAAACTTTTCAATAATGACGAGATAGCTGAAAATAAAAACTGCAACTAAAAAGATAATTGTATACAATTATCTTTTTATGCATTATTTAACGAAATGTAAAAAAGAAACAATATGCTGCCATGCTGCTTATATCTTTCTATGGAGATACAAGGTTAGAGTAAATACAATAATACACAAGTAATAAAACATATGTTGAAAGGAAAACTACCCTGTGATTTACCTTGTGTATAGTCACGGTAGCCGAGTGCTGAAGGCGTTGGACGCTAATTTTAAAACATGGTCCAAAACTGCATCAAAACTTTGTACATTTCGGGAAAATAACCCAAAACGTTTGATTTTCGAGTGCATTATAACCCTCACGGCCTCCGTGACTTTATTTCTTACATCATTTTGTGCATCTTGGACTTGCTTGAACCCCCAATGTTCTTCTGTACAGAAAATCCTTCAAAGAATTCCCGAGGTACCCAGAAAACAATGAAGACACAATGAGAGGGGAAAGGTCGGCTACACCATAAACACACATATCGAACATTAGACTGCAGAAGTGAGCGGAGATTCTTGGCCTTAATGAATAAAGAGAACACAATTCGTTTAGCATGAAAGTAATCCCGTTTTGAAAGCTTTCTTCCATTCTTCACTGCCCTTCAGTCATCCCATTACTTCAGTCTATACTACTACCAGATCTAGACAGTCACTGCACCACACCAAAAAACTCCATTTACTAACAACTAAAGATAAATGCTATATTAAAAGTTTCAAAAATACTCAAAAACTGTCCCCTATCAAATCAAATATATCTGCTGGCGATCCCCGACCAAACATATTTTCTTTCTTTCCAAGTTCAAGTATGATAACCACTGCATTTCAAAATGACATGAAACAGTAAATTTGTCAAACAAAAGGGCTCTACACATGTCGGCAAAATAACTCAATTTAGGGCCGACCCAAAATGCTCCAGGGTCAATATGGACCAAAATGATCCATAAAAGCCACGACCTTTAAATCTTCGCGTTATCTCTCTATTTAATAGTGTAGTGTACCCTCAACACTTCTCCCTTGCATAATGACGTCAGAAGCTCAACAGCTCCTTTACTGTCAAAGGAAGACCCACTATGTGTGTGCTATTGTGTGTAACAGGTTCGAGTGCAGTTTTAATGCACTCTGTGCTGAGACATAATACATTTTACAAGGGACACGCTGATATGTGTTGTAAAAGTTAGAGAAGTTGTTTATTCTTATCCAGACTACTTTGAAGGGAGAGGCGATTTACACGCTGTATTATGACAATATTTGAGATTGTAGTAGTCTCAAATAAAAGAAAATGGAAAATTGAAAACCCGGCGGGTCTCGACAAAATAACCTTAAAAGTAAATTCTAATCAGAATTATATAAATAGTTTTAAAACAATGAAATAATGGCCTATCTCTAATGTGGGTGGACGTGATGGTGAGTACGCATGGACAAACTCCAGGAATTGATGATGAACTGGGATGATGACGAATGAAGAACTTGAAGAAAACCAGGGACGTTGAAGAAGAAGAAGGGGGCTTGAAGTGATGTGGAAACAGTTCCTTGTCCTTAATCAGAGGACAGGATTACTGTTTCCAGTACAACCAGTTAAATGATGAAGACGCAGTTGATGATTTGAACTTTGAAGTCACGCTGTCCTGCTGGCTCTCTTGAATAGGAATTGGCCTAGAGCAGGACAGGGGATGAACATATAAATAAATATATGTGGTGTAAAAGCTGGGCTGGCGCAATCCAACGCAGATATCCCGACAGAGGCAAAGTGTATAAACTGAAGAAACTTGGAGGGTTAAATCTTACAACTTTCCTCTGTCGGAGTCCAGTGACCAAGTCTAAAATTAATCCAATGCCACTCAAAACTATAAATTAAACTAAAATTAAATACTTAATACTAAAAAACTATAATCCTTTAACAAGAGATAATCCACTTAGCCTATCTTAAAAATAAAGTAAGTGTGAAGAAATAATGACTGTGGGAAAGTTTATCTTACACTGGTCAGTGTAGTCTCTAACATCGCGTTTACACTGGATCCGGCAAGGGCGATCAAAGGAGGGTCAGATCCTGCAAGGGCGATCAAATTGATCGCTAACGCGTTTACACTTGAGTCTGATCGCGCATTGATCCCCCTTTGCCCGGCCTCGGTTCAACGGAAGTTCCACACACAGCTCGTGTGACAGGTCAACTGAGCAAGGTCATTGATTGTGCGCACACGCAGGCGGTTTTTTTTTCAACTCAGCGCCCCAGCCTGTTCGATGGAAACTTATAGTACAAAACTATTCTTTGTCTCTTGCCAAAAAATAAAGTAAAGCACTGTATCTTTCTCAACAGTATAAATGCAAATATTAAAGCAACAATCATCAAATAAATCAAGTGCAAAGGAAAATAGTACTGAGACAAAATGTAATTCACATTTTGTAATTCAAAAGTTAAAAGAGCATGGAAAACAACAAGTCAACAATTATCAATTCAAAATAAGAGCATTTAAAAAGGGAGCTTCAATAATCAAATCCTAAAACACTATACTCACACAATAGAAAATAAGCAGTGATCGTTTAAATCAAATGTTAAGTGAACCTCCGATCTTAACTTTAACTTTTAAGCCTAGGCTCACAAGAAAGAAAAAGGTAAAATCAAACTCACCTAGAGCAGGACAGGGGATGAAGATAAATAATTGTGGTGTAAAAGCTGGGTTGGCGCAATCCAACGCAGATATCCCGACAGAGGCAAAGTGTATAAACTGAAGAAACTTGGAGGGTTAAATCGTACAACTTTCCTCTGTCGGAGTCCAGCAGCCAAGTGCCCAAACACTTTCTTGGGGATGGTCACTGACCTCTGGACATCTCTTCCTCAATGCGCCGTGATTGGTTGCATAGGCTGCTACCAATCACCCACTCAATACGCACCACCAGGCAACCACCCACACCTAGACTCGCCCTAGTCCGAGGTGGACTATAGGTAAACTAGAAGTTTACAAAAAAGGGAGGCCTACAATTTCATCCCATTACATATGCATGGAGCAATCCATTAGAAAGCGAGTGAATGTTTAGAAAGTAAAAGTAGACTTTTCAAAATCACTTCAATGTGAATAATGCTTGTTACTACGGATAGCAAATGCATCAGTTTTAATACTCAAACCCTCCACCCCATTGGACGATTTGAACGAGCTTGAAAATAATATGAAAACTGTGTACACCCCTATACACACACAATACCTTCTTCGCTAAATGAGAATGCAGCATTGTCCAAACGTGTTCGAAGATTTCCAAGAAGAAGGTACATTGTACGGTACACAAGATTATCTTCACTTTGATGTTATTTTTCACGTCGACATAACAATCTCAGCGGTGGTTTGCATGCGAGTGGTAAACACCAGAGGTGTTTCTCATAAATATCGCAGTTACTGGAAATGAGTTTTCCAATGACATGCAGAGCATTTTCATCGACGCGTTTGAGTCACTACTTTTGTTCACGGAGCCCGTTCTTCAGACCCCACCTTCGTCACAACCTGCTTTGGAGGATTTCGACATAAATTGAGGGCGCACTTTAAATTGCCCGGCAACGTTGTCTGTCACTATTGAACGCATTCATGCTTTTAGGTCATTTCGGCTAGTAAGCAGTTTGCAGTGGCGTAGTGGTAACCTTGCCCTCTCCCCAAAATGAAAATGTTTGGTTACGCCACTGGCAGTTTGCTTAACTGCTTAAACTGAACTAGTCTCATTAAAGGCCTATTTGAACGCTGTACAACATGACAAATTTGAGGTAAATTTGCAAACAAGCGAAACAGGCTCCATAGACGGGTATGTCTAAGAACAGATACACTTATTAGAGTTACCAAGTCCTTTTTACAGACATGGTTAACGAAATGTTACCTTTCGGAAGGAAAAGTGTATTTTGAGTATGTTTGATGAATGGTTTGTGCTTTTAAACTCTTTAGGGTGATCGATCTCGCCGCCCCATTTTCCCCAACCTTGCTCACTCATAACCCCGGGGCCAGTGGCGTACGGGTAACTAAGGGGGGGGGGGCACGTGCCCCCAATTGATGTATGTTGCCCCGGGTGCCTCTGAATTTGAATTTTTGACTTTTTGGATTGGAAACTTCCAGAGTTTTAATGTGATAAATTCGATGTTTTAAAGCTATTTGTCCATTTACACGCAGACAATGTCTTTGTTTTAAACTATTGCCAGATTATCTTATAAAAATAGTAAATTACATAAAAAATGCTATGAAAAGGTTTTTTTTTTAAAAGAAAAAAGGCGACGTAAACATGGCCAGAAGTGCCCCCCTAGAAAAAATATTGCAACCCCTTGTGCCCCCTGAAATGTTAACCCAGTTGACGGTGCTGCCAGTGGGTGTTTTGGCGACCATGACCGGGAACATGTTTCTGACGTAAAATTCACTGACCGGAACAACTTCCGAGAGCTACGCGAAAACGGTCGGTAACCAGAAACAGTTCATGACGTAGGTATACATCTCCTGAAAAGTCATGTTGTTAAAATAAACAGCATTCATTGTATTTTCAAGTAATTGAACTTAGTCTTCGTAATTTTATTAACACTATTCAAGGTTATTCATTAAAAGAAACTCCATTGTCATTTTTCGATACTTTTAAAAGTCTGCCATCTTGAAACCGAGCCTAAACAAGCCAACAAATTGGTCGGAACAGCCGCGTCACCGCGGTTCAACGGAACTCGCGAAAAGATGTTTCCGATTATGGTCGCAAAAACAAGCCCCTTCAATTGGTTCGTTAATAGGCTGGCTCGCATTGACGGAAGCATAAATACGCTAATAACACCTTAAGCCCGTAAACAATAAATGAAACTGACAGGGCAAACTTTCTCACTAAATTAATCTTGTATTGGGAGTGTAAAAAATATTTGATGCAAATTTCAAAGTCAGTAAAAGAATTGGGTTTCGCTTTATTGTCCGGGCTGTATGAAGTCATCTGTTCTCGAATGCAATCCCATTACTGCTCCACACGGGGACTTTTGCCTGCTGCGTCTCCGCCCTGAGCCGGTACGTCCCTCCTCAGTCAACCTGGTCAGCCCAACCTCCGCTGAGCTAACCATGTCGGTGCCGAGCTTAACGTGGACACCCGTTCGTCATAGACGAAGGTCACGCAGAGCTCCCAAACTCAAGCGATCCAACCAACCCCGGCTTCCAAGGTAACTGGATTACAGGCGCACGCCACAACGCCCAGCCGAGAGACACTGTACTTTTTAACTTTATCAGCTCATTATCTACAGACGCGATGAATAAAAAAGACTACCGTCGTGGACAGGATTCGAACCTGCGCGGGTAACCCCATTGGATTTCAAGTCCAACGCCTTAACCACTCGGCCACCACGACACATGGTAACTATCTGTTGACGTTTTTCAAAGACCAAAAAGTACAAACTTTTCAATAATGACGAGATAGCTGAAAATAAAAACTGCAACTAAAAAGATAATTGTGTACAATTATCTTTTTATGCATTATTTAACGAAATGTAAAAAAGAAACAATATGCTGCCATGCTGCTAATATCTTTCTATGGAGATACAAGGTTAGAGTAAATACAATAATACACAAGTAATGAAACATATGTTGAAAGGAAAATTACTCCGCGATTTACCTTGTGTAGTCACGGTAGCCGAGTGCTAAAGGCGTTGGACGCTAATTTTAAAATATGGTCCAAAACTGCATCAAAACTTTGTACATTTCGGGAAAATAACCCCAAAACGTTTGATTTTCGAGTGCATTATAACCCTCACGGCCTCCGTGACTTTATTTCTTACATCTTTTTGTGCATCTTGGACTTGCTTGAACCCCCAATGTTCTTCTGTACAGAAAATCCTCCAAAGAATTCCCGAGGTACCCAGAAAACAATGAAGACACAATGAGAGGGAAAAGGTCGGCTACACCATAAACACACATATCGAACATTAGACTGCAGAAGTGAGCGGAGATTCTTGGCCTTAATGAATAAAGAGAACACACTTTGTTTAGCATGAAAGTAATCCCGTTTGAAAGCTTTCTTCCATTCTTCACTGCCATTCAGTCATCCCATTACTTCAGTCTATACTACTACCAGATCTAGACGGTCATACTGCACCACACCAAAAAACTCCATTTACTAACAACTAAAGATAAATGCTATATTAAAAGTTTCAAAAATACTCAAAAACTGTCCCCTATTAAATCAAATATATCTGCTGGCGATCCCCGACCAAACATATTTTCTTTCTTTCCAAGTTCAAGTATGATAACCACTGCATTTCAAAATGACATGAAACAGTAAAGTTGTCAAACAAAAGGGCTCTACGCTTGTCGGCAAAATAACTCAATTTAGGGCCGACCCAAAATGCTCCAGGGTCAATATGGACCAAAATGATCCATACAAGCCATGACCTTCAAATCTTCGCGTTATCTCTCTATTTAATAGTGTAGTGTACCCTCAACACTTCTCCCTTGCATAATGACGTCAGAAGCTCAACAGCTCCTTTACTGTCAAAGTAAGACTACCGTCGTGGACAGGATTCGAACCTGCGCGGGTAACCCCATTGGATTTCAAGTCCAACGCCTTAACCACTCGGCCACCACGACACATGGTAACTGCCTATTGACGTTTTTGAAAGACCAAAAAGTACAAACTTTTCAAGAATTAGCGAGGAGGATGAAAATAAAATCTGCAACTAAACATATTTTAATGTATACTGGTACGTAAAGGCAATTAAGATAATTGTATGCATTATTTAACGAAAATGTAAAAAAGAAACAATATGCTGCCATGCTGCTAATATCTTTCTATAGAGATACAAGGCTAGAGTAAATACAATAATACACAAGATGTATACAAAATATGCTTAAAGGAAAATTACCCAGTGTTTACCTTGTGTAGACCACGACCTTCAAATCTTCGCTTTATCTCTCGATTTATTGTAGTGTACCCTAAACACATCTCCCTTGCATAGTGACGTCAGAAGCTCAACAGCTCCTTTACTGTCAAAGGAAGACCCACTATGTGTGTGTTAGTGTGCATGCATGGAGCAATCCATTAGAAAGCGAGTGAGTGTTTATTAAATAAAAGAAGACTTTTTAAATTCACTTCAATGTGAATGCCTAATGTTTGTTACTACGGATAGCAAATGCATCAGTTTTAATACTCACATCCTCCACCCCATTGGACGATTTGAACGAGCTTGAAAATAATATGAAAACTGTGTACACCCCTATACACACACAATACCTTCTTCGCTAAATGAGAATGCAGCATTGTCCAAACGTGTTCGAAGATTTCCAAGAAGAAGGTACATTGTACGGTACACAAGACTACGTTCACCTCGATGTTATTTTTCACGTCGACATAAAAATTTCAGCGGTGGTTTGCATGCGAGTGGTAAACACCAGAGGTGTTTCTCATAAATGAGAGCATTTTCATCGACGCGTTTGAGTCACTACTTTTGCTCGCGGAGCCCTTTCATCAGACACCACTTTCGTCACAACCTTCTTTGGATGATTTCGACATAAACTGACCGGGCGCGATTTTACATTGCCCACTGCAACGTTGTCCGTCATTATTGAACGCATTCATGTTTTTAGGTCATTTTGGCTAGTAAGCAGTTTGCAGTGGCGTAGTGGTAACCTTGCCCTCTCCCCAAAATGAAGATAAAAAGGCACAAATGAACGGTTCGCTACATTCAATATCCACCATAGGTACGTCTTTGCCCCCGGTGACCTAAACATGAAAATGTTTGGTTACGCCACTGGCAGTTTGCTTAAACTGAACTAGTCTCATTAAAGGCCTATTTGAACGCTGTACAACATGACAAAATTGAGGTAAATTTGCAAACAAGCGAAACAGGCTCCATAGACGGGTATGTCTAAGAACAGATACACTTATTAGAGTTACCAAGTCCTTTTTACAGACATGGTTAACGAAATGTTACCTTTCGGAAGGAAAAGTGTATTTTGAGTATGTTTGATGAATGGTTTGTGCTTTTAAACTCTTTAGGGTGATCGATCTCGCCGCCCCATTTTCCCCAACCTTGCTCACTCATAACCCCGGGGCCAATGGCGTACGGGTAACTAAGGGGGGGGGGGGGCACGTGCCCCCAATTGATGTATGTTGCCCCGGGTGCCTCTCAAATTGAATTTTTGACTTTTTGGATTGGAAACTTCCAGAGTTTTAATGTAATAAATTCGATTTTTCAAAGCTAGTTTTCCATTTACACGCAGACAATGTCTTTGTTTTAAACTTTTGCCAGATTATCTTATAACTAGAACAGCGAAGCTGCCATGGCGAGCTGCCGATCGCCAGATAGAAGACCAATGACTAATTGCAATAAGGAGTTATGACCATTTAAGGTTTTCATTGTTTTAGCTCATTCAACTGGAACCAGTGATAAACTCTGAGAGTTTTATCTTTTCATATGAATCTACATGTAAGAAGCAATATTTGATTCAAGTTTCAAGTCAGTACATCATTGCAATAAGGAGTTATGGCCATTTAAGGTTGTCATTGTTTTAGCTCATTCAACTGGAACCAGTGATAAACTCTTTGAGCTTTATCTTTTCATATGAATCTACATGTAAGAAGCAATATTTGATTCAAGTTTCAAGTCAGTACATCATTGCAATAAGGAGTTATGACCACTTAAGTTTTTAATTGTTTTAGCTCATTTAACCGGAACCGATTTTATGCTCAGCCTGTCTGTTGTCAATTGTAAGTCAAAGTTACAACTTAACTTATTTCAAAACTTTAAAATTTTAGTTTGAGTTTGGTTCTTTAAAATCCAGAGGTCAATAATTGAGCCTGAAAAAAAACCTTTAACATTTTTTTTATTCCCAAAACTTTAACATTTTTTTTATTCCCAAAACTTCAACATTATTGGAAAACATAGTTGAAAATTACAAAAAAAGAATGACTGGCAATTATATATAACAATCTCACTTGGGCTTGTACATACCATAAAACAACTCAACTCAAAGACTGATACTTAAAACAAAAACTTTAACATTTCCACTGAACGCGGACGGCCGGACAGACGGACGGACGGAAATAGTAAATTACATAAAAAATGCTATGAAAAGTTTTTAAAAAAAAGAAAATAGGCGACGTAACATGGCCAGAAGTGCCCCCCTAGAAAAAATATTGCAACCCCTTGTGCCCCCTGAAATGTTAACCCAGTTGACGGTGCTGCCAGTGGGTGTTTTGGCGACCATGACCGGGAACATGTTTCTGACGTAAAATTCACTGACCGGAACAATTTCCGAGAGCTACGCGAAAACGATCGGTCTAGAAACAGTTCATGACGTAGGTATACGTCTCCTGAAAAGTCATGTTGTTAAAAAAAAATTAACAGCATTCAATGTATTTTCAAATAATTGAACTTAGTCTTCGTAATTTTATTAACACTATTGAAGGTTATTAATTAAAAGAAACTCCATTGATATTTTTTGATACTTTTAAAAGTCTGCCATCTTGAAACCGAGCCTAAACAAGCCAACAAATTGGTCGGAACAGGCGCGTCACCGCGGTTCAACCGAACACGCGAAAAGATGTTTCCGATTATGGTCGCAAAAACAAGCCCCTTCAATTGGTTCGTTACTGGCTCCCATTGACGGTAAGCATATCCGCTAATTACACCTTAGGCCCGTAAACAATAAATGAAACTGACAGGGCAAACTTTCTCACTAAATTAATCTTGTATTGGGAGTGTAAAAAAAATTTGATGCAAATTTCACTAGTCAGTAAAAGAATTGGGTTTCGCCTTATTGTCCGGGCTGTATGAAGTCATCTATTCTCGAATGCAATCCCATTACTGCTCCACACGGGGACTTTTGCCTGCTGCGTCTCCGCCCTGAGCCGGTACGTCCCTCCTCAGTCAACCTGGTCAGCCTAACCTCCGCTGAACTAACCATGTCGGTGCCGAGCTTAACGTGGACACCCGTTCGTCATAGACGAAGGTCACGCAGAGCTCCCGAACTCAAGCGATCCAACCAACCCCGGCTTCCAAGGTAACTGGATTACAGGCGCACGCCACAACGCCCAGCCGAGAGACACTGTACTTTTTAACTTTATCAGCTCATTATCTACAGACGCGATGAATAAAAAAGACTACCGTCGTGGACAGGATTCGAACCTGCGCGGGTAACCCCATTGGATTTCAAGTCCAACGCCTTAACCACTCGGCCACCACGACACATGGTAACTATCTATTGACGTTTTTGAAAGACCAAAAAGTACAAACTTTTCAAGAAATAGCGAGAAGGATGAAAATAAAATCTGCAACTAAACATATTTTTAATGTACTGGTATGTAGAGGCACTTAAGATAATTGTATGCATTATTTAACGACAATGTAAAAAAGAAACAATATGCTGCCATGCTGCTAATATCTTTCTACAGAGATACAAGGTTAGAGTAAATACAATAATACACAAGATGTATACAAAATATGCTTAAAGGAAAATTACCCAGTGTTTACCTTGTGTAGACCACGACCTTCAAATCTTCGCTTTATCTCTCGATTTATTGTAGTGTACCCTAAACACATCTCCCTTGCATAGTGACGTCAGAAGCTCAACAGCTCCTTTACTGTCAAAGGAAGACCCACTATGTGTGTGTGAGTGGCATGCATGGAGCAATCCATTAGAAAGCGAGTGAGTGTTTATTAAATAAAAGAAGACTTTTTAAAATCACTTCAATGTGAATAATGTTTGTTACTACGGATAGCAAATGCACCAGTTTTAATACTCAAACCCTCCACCCCGTTGGACGATTTGAACGAGCTTGAAAAAAAACCCCCAAAACTGTGTACACCCCTATGCACACACAAAACCTTCTTCGTTAAATGAGAATGCAGCATTGTCCAAACGTGTTCGAAGATTTCCAAGAAGAAGGTACATTGTACGGTACACAAGACTACGTTCACCTCGATGTTATTTTTCACGTCGACATAAAAATTTCAGCGGTGGTTTGCATGCGAGTGGTAAACACCAGAGGTGTTTCTCATAAATATCGCAGTTACTGGAAAGGAGTTTTCCAATGACATGCAGAGCATTTTCATCGACGCGTTTGAGTCACTACTTTTGTTCACGGAGCCCTTTCATGAGACCCCACTTTCGTCACAACCTGCTTTGGAGGATTTCGACATAAATTGAGGGCGCACTTTACATTGCCCACTGCAACGTTGTCCGTCATTATTGAACGCATTCATGTTTTTAGGTCATTTCGGCTAGTAAGCAGTTTGCATTGGCGTACTGGTAACCTTGCCCTCTCCCCAAAATGAAGATAAAAAGGCACAAATGAATGGTTCGACACATTCAATATCCACCCAAGGTATGTCTTTGGCCCGGGTGACCTAAAAATGAAAATGTTTGGTTACGCCACTGGCAGTTTGCTTGACCTGAACTAGTCTCATTAAAGGCCTATTTGAACGCTGTACAACATGACAAAATTGAGGTAAATTTGCAAACAAGCGAAACAGGCTCCATAGACGGGTATGTCTAAGAACAGATACACTTATTAGAGTTACCAAGTCCTTTTTTACAGACATGGTTAACGAAATGTTACCTTTCGGAAGGAAAAGTGTATTTTGAGTATGTTTGATGAATGGTTTGTGCTTTTAAACTCTTTAGGGTGATCGATCTCGCCGCCCCATTTTCCCCAACCTTGCTCACTCATAACCCCGGGGCCAGTGGCGTACGGGTAACTAAGGGGGGGGGGGGCACGTGCCCCCAATTGATGTATGTTGCCCCGGGTGCCTCTGAATTTGAATTTTTGACTTTTTGGATTGGAAACTTCCAGAGTTTTAATGTGATAAATTCGATGTTTTAAAGCTATTTGTCCATTTACACGCAGACAATGTCTTTGTTTTAAACTATTGCCAGATTATCTTATAAAAATAGTAAATTACATAAAAAATGCTATGAAAAATTTTTTTTTTAAAAGAAAATAGGCGACGTAACATGGCCAGAAGTGCCCCCTAGAAAAAATATTGCAACCCCCTTGTGCCCCCTGAAATGTTAACCCAGTTGACGGTGCTGCCATAGTGGGTGTTTTGGCGACCATGACCGGGAACATGTTTCTGACGTAAAATTCACTGACCAGAACAACTTCCGAGAGCTACGCGAAAACGGTCGGTAACTAGAAACAGTTCATGACGTAGGTACGTCTCCTGAAAAGTCATGTTGTTAAAAAAAAAATAAACAGCATTCATTGTATTTTCAAGTAATTGAACTTAGTCTGTGTAATTTTATTAACACTATTCAAGGTTATTCAAAGAAACTCCATTGACATTTTTCGATACTTTTAAAAGTCTGCCATCTTGAAACCGAGCTTAAACAAGCCAACAAATTGGTCGGAACAGGCGCGTCACCGCGGTTCAACCGAACACGCGAAAAGATGTTTCCGATTATGGTCGAAAAACAAGCCCCTTCAATTGGTTCGTTACTGGCTCCCATTGACGGTAAGCATATCCGCTAATTACACCTTAGGCCCGTAAACAATAAATGAAACTGACAGGGCAAACTTTCTCACTCAATTAATCTTGTATTGGGAGTGTAAAAAATATTTGATGCAAATTTCAAAGTCAGTAAAAGAATTGGGTTTCGCTTTATTGTCCGGGCTGTATGAAGTCATCTATTCTCGAATGCAATCCCATTACTGCTCCACACGGGGACTTTTGCCTGCTGCGTCTCCGCCCTGAGCCGGTACGTCCCTCCTCAGTCAACCTGGGGTGCGTTCCACTTGCGCAAACGTTGCCAACGTTTGCGCACGTTTGCCAACAATTTCGAGTGGAACGAGTTGTGCGCTGCCAACGTTGGCGAACGTTAACAACCGTAGGCGAACGTATCTATGAGGTGTTGGTGGGTGGTTTTAAAAATGGCGGACAGCATGTAGATAACCGAAAGGTTAGCAGACGAGGGTTTTTTTCTTGTAACGAAAACAATTTTTGTAAATTTGTTAGTGGAGTTGAAAAAACAACTTAATAAGTTGATGTCGTGATGTATAAAAGAGGTACTAAAAGCCAACGCTACAAAAAATACACTCCGGTGTCTCCATCTCCATTACAGTGCGCCGCCATTAATGAAGTGCGCAAAAAATCGTTCCACTCGGTCGCAAACGATCACAAACGGTCCGCGCAAACGGTTGCGATCTGTTTGCGCAAGTGGAACGCACCCCTGGTCAGCCGAACCTCCGCTGAGCTAACCATGTCGGTGCCGAGCTTAACGTGGACACCCGTTCGTCATAGACGAAGGTCACGCAGAGCTCCCAAACTCAAGCGATCCAACCAACCCCGGCTTCCAAGGTAACTAGATTACAGGCGCACGCCACAACGCCCAGCCGAGAGACACTGTACTTTTTAACTCATTATCTACAGACGCGATGAATAAAAAAGACTATACCGTCGTGGACAGGATTCGAACCTGCGCGGGTAACCCCATTGGATTTCAAGTCCAACGCCTTAACCACTCGGCCACCACGACACATGGTAACTATCTGTTGACGTTTGTGAAAGACCAAAAAGTACAAACTTTTCAATAAATAGCGAGGAGGATGAAAATAAAATCTGCAACTAACATTATTTTAATGTACTGGTATGTAGAGGCGCTTGTAGGGCGCTTGTCGGGCGCTTAGTACGCGCGTGTAAAAATGCACGTATTTTCACGCAATACATTTCTACGGTGGCCCACAACTGTCACGGCAAAACCAAAAGCGCCACGGCAAAACCAAAAGAGCCACGGCAAAACCAAAAGAGCCACGGCAAAACCAAAAGCGCCACGGCAAAACCAAAAGAGCCACGGCAAAACCAAAAGCGCCACGGCAAAACCAAAAGCGCCACGGCAAAACCAAAAGCGCCACGGCAAAACCAAAAGAGCCACGGCAAAACCAAAAGAGCCACGGCAAAACCAAAAGCGCCACGGCAAAACCAAAAGCGCGACGGCAAAACCAAAAGAGCCACGGCAAAACCCCAAAAGCCACGAGAGTTATTGGAACTGAATATTGGGAAGAAATTGCTTCCATTTCGGTAACTACTACTACCTCCAAAAAATTGGATGCGCCATGGGCTCAACAGCAAGCCCCGAAATCTGTGATATTACACTACATGTTCTGGAAAAACAAATCCTGGAAAAAGCTGATCACATCCTTATTTGGTGGCGTTTAGAGACGACATACTTGTCATCTATGACAGCATTCTTGACAATTTCAAGAGCCTTATCCACGACATGAATCAAATACACCCAACCCTCAAATTTACTTTTGAGGCCTCGGATACTTTAGTCAACTACTTGACTTAACAATGTTCAAAGGTAATAGGTTCAGTGAAACCGGTATTTTGGACACAAAAGTATATACCAAACCCACTGAAACCTACCAATACCTTCACAAGACATCATCACACCCCCACATTGTGTTCAAAGCATTCATATACGGTGAAACACTCCGCTATGCCAGAAACACAAATAACGAAGATGATTTCTTACTCAAAGTCAACAATTTCTCTGAAAAGCTAATTGCAAGAGGCTATAACAGTTCAGAGATAAACAAAATCACAAGCAAAGTATAACACAAAAAATTAAAGAACGGTCAAAATTGATTCACAAACAGCAGAAAACAACGGAAAGTAAAACTCCATTGGTTTTCAGTACGACATACAACCCGTACATCAACCAAAGTGACCTAAACAAATCCATCAAACAACACTGGTCGTTAATACGCAACAATGTACATGTAATACTTTCGGAGATCTTTCCAGACCCTCCCTTCATTGGGGTTGTTCTAAAGCCCCCTCGACCCCTCGACCCACGACCCCTCGACGTCGTCCGCCCCGTAATCGAAACGTGTCCCAATTCCAATTATTCATAAAACATCGCTTTACGGCCGAATAAGAATTAAGTCCCCGATTTAGAATTCACAGCGTGTGATCCAAAGAGCAGGCGGTGCGACTTCCTTCCGACGACCTGCTGACCAACAGACCAACCGTACGTCCAGTGTCGGTGGTGTAGCGCCGAGTGCGAGTCACGACTTTCATGCTACTTCGCTTTGTTCATACGCATGAAAAGCAGTTTCCTTCTTATGGATAACACAAGAAATTATTACAAAGAAGCACATTCTTTTGTTTCTGATGATTTTTATTAATTTTAAAGCATGGGGAAATTGCCGATTAGTGGCCGCTAGGTAGATAGTAGTAAGGTACATATTACGGTGAAAATTATATGTTAGTAAGCAAGTGTTAATAATCCTCCACCTTTGCCATCCGACTCTCATTGAGTCACATGTCTCCGACATGTATTCCACAGTTCCTCACTGGAACTATCAGTATCACCCTTTAGGTTTTTTACTGCCAGTTATAGTTACATCTAAACCAAGCCATTGTCTTCGTGAAATTAATTCATTTTTTATGAAATTAAAATATGCTCATCTTTTCTTGACATGCTTAAATCATTCATCCTCCACCTCACCCGACTCTCAATGAGTGTATCCATTGTTTTCCATAGTGGTGTAAACCCCGTAAGGCTCAAAACAACAATAATCCTTTATTTAATACAAATATAATAGTTAAAGGCTCATTTCCAAGATTTAAATTAGCCTCTTAAGTACACCATACATACAATTAGGCATTCGTCTTTATGACAACAACATTCTCTTAATGGTCTTAAAGTGTCATTAACGTAAATTATTTTACTTGACATACATCATTAATTTTCTGCATACAGTGATAATACGGTAAGGAGTAGGGAGGAGTTCTACCAACTACTAATCTTGCAAGAGAGTTCTCGATAGGTTGAGTCGATGTTCTACGTCCTTTTTGATATATCTGTTTTTTGCTAGGGTAGTTTTCCATCTTCCATGTTCCATTATGAGTTCTTCCGGAACTCCTTTATTGGCCAAATGGGAGGCCCCACCCGATCGCATGCTATGCAGCCCATAATTCGAAAAATCTTCGACTCCTACTTGCTTGAGAGCATCTACAAAAATCTCTCTGCATCTTGTATAGCTAAGACACTTATTTAACATTGGTTTATATGAATGGGTTGAGGAATAATAGGACATAGGTGAAAACAAAAACACATCTTGGCCAATATCAATGTCGCATTTTTTCATGTATGCTAACAATAGCTTTACTGGTGAAAAACATCCATGAATTTCTGATAAAAAGGTCGTATTACCTTTCCTAAATATGTCTGTTTTTGATCGGGGAATGTAAAAACTTAAACCTTTGTCCCCAGGTAGTTGTTTAATATGGCAGGCTTTTATTTGCGCCATTTCGTCATGTCTAAAAAGTAGAGAAAATTTCAAGGAAACGTAGCAAGCTGTTCTAAGTTGGATCAGAGAGTTTTCGGGTTTACCAAATGTCTCCGCTATGCGTTTAACAATATCTAGTGATAGTGGTTTCTTTTGGACTGGTGGTTGGTGTAACTTTCTTCTTTCTGAAATTAGAATCTGCTGAACAATTGGCGAATCTACAGGGTTGGGTTTGGAATTGACCAAGGAATGAAGCCATTTTACGGCTGAAATAAGAGTAATGATTGTGCTATCAGATTTTGCACTGGAACTCTTGTCGACAATAAACGCTGCTATAATCTCATCTCTAATTGGTAGTTTGATGGTAAAGTTCATGTCTCTGAGCCATGAGAAAAATTGTCTGATCTTGTAAAAATATGAGTTAATGGTACCGTCTGCTTTTGACAACAGAACATCTTGAAATAGGCGCGACTTGATCCCTTCTAAACCGTTGGGGAACTCTGACCAGAACTCTTGCTTGTAAATAATCTAATGCATTCAGAAAGAATAATAGTAAGTTAGTAATTAGTTCTAAAGTTTGACACCAGTACAGTCAATATAAATAACACACACTGAATTTCGGAAACTTTCCGATCCTAACAGAGAATTCTTGTTTCTTCCCAGTTGTAGGGCATTCAAACCTTTTACAGAAAAGCAATCTAGTATCCAAGTCTTATAACATGACCAAAGTAGGGGCCAAAATGGAGAGGAAGGCCACCAGGGGAAAACAAGCGCACCCTTTCCTTTACATGAATAAATATGCTTGAGTACGCTTGGAATAAGAACAACGGGGGTACTAGGAGACAGTTTTCACCTGCCCAGTCTTGGGCGAAAGCGTCCACACCGGACGTACCTGGGTTCCAGAACCTTGAAAAGAAACGAGGTAATTTTGCGTTGTAATGTCATGCAAAACAGTCCACTGTTAACGGGCCCCACAGTCCATTTATTTGTTCCAATAATTCTAGTGAAATTCCCCAATCATCAGCGTCTATTAGTCTACTTATGAAATCAGCTTCTTCGTTTTCGTTTCTCGGAATCCATTCAACATCTAGTCTTATCTCCTTGCTCAAACACAAGGTAAAAATATTCATAGCTATTTCTTGCAGTTCGGATTTCATGCTGCCGACTTCAATTATACGGGCTGCGGCTTGACTATCCGTAAAAACTTTCAGTTGGGACTTGGAAATGATTGGTAAGAAAGACAAAATTGCAAAATGAATTGTTTTCAACTCTCTCCACGTTGAGCTTCGCTTAGCCTCGTTTTCAGTCCAAAGTGTATGAGCAGTTTGGATGTCATTGCAAAGGATTGCTCCTGAACCTGTTGCGCTAGCGTCGCAGCAAACAATTTTGTTAGTTTTCCCAACCTTGAAAATGTGTCTTACATTTAGTCTATTTGCGTTAGCTTTCCAGAATTCTATTTCAGATAAACAAAAAGTATCTAACGTTGTGGAGCTATCTTCATTAATGGCATCAGCAATTTCTACTTGGCAATGTCTGGTCATTAACCTGGTTATGTTTCCACATACAGGGCTAAGGGAAATTATTTGCCCGACAAAAGAATGCAACTTTCTAATAATAACCGTATGGGAACTGTGCACCTCGGAAATTGTCCGACAGATTTTTATCCACTCTTCTCTGTAAAACATGTAATGTACCTTCAACTGAGTCCCAAGTCATACCTAGCCATACAGTACGGTTTAATGGATCCCATTGACTCTTTTCTATGTTAAAGACTAAACCAGACCTTAATATATCAGCTTTGATGTGTCTGGACACCTCTTTGGCGACATTCAAATGCATTTGAGTATTTCTGGATGCGCAGGGAATAACACAGAAACCATCATCAAGGTAAAGTGCTATCAGAATGCCTGACGCCCTCCAATGTGTCACTAAAGGTTTCATAAGTTTGGTGAAAAGCAAAGGGGCAGAGGAGAGGCCAAATGGAAGGACGTTAAATTCAAAATACCTAGGTAACCCGTCAAAATTCCATGAAAATCCCAAATATTGTTGATACTCGTTCGCTATGTCTACATGATGATAACCAGATTTGAGGTCAAAGGTGAACAACAATGCGTTTCTTGACATGAACTGGAGGCCAATTTTTCAGTCATCAAGTTTGAAATGAATTTTCTGAACATACTTATTTAGTCGGCTAAGGTCTAGGATTAATCTTTTCTTTCCGCATGCTTGGTAAGCAACGGAGAGAGGGCTAACATTATGTGAAGGTTGGAGTTTTTCTGTGATTCTACCTGAATTAAGCAGCTCAATGATTGACTGTGATACAAAAACGTTTTCTAACAACGAGGATCTGTTGTTCTGGCAATGAAAGGGAGGAGGGTTACTTAGAAATGGAATTCTATAACCTTTCGAAATAACAGATAAAACCATTTCTTAAGCTCCTATGTCTTTCCAAAATACTTCATGATCACGCAATCTGCCTTTTACATTAATGCTATCCGATTTTTGGTTCATGTTACACGATTGGTAATCGCATCGTACCTCCAATATGTCTTTGAATTTCTCTTGGAGATGTTCGATTTTAGGCGATGTCTGTGGATGTTGCAACTGGGGACGTCGTAGGTCTTCCTGTGTGGACCGAGGAAGCACTTGCCGGCATGAGGGATGGTACGGGCCTCTGGGCGATTGGGGCTTGCCATGGGATGAACCTGGAGTGGTAATTGTTGTAACCGACGTAAGGTGCTGATTGCCCTCTTGGCTTAACTCTGTAGGGTACAGATGGGGACCCGAGGATATAGGGGCACTCTCTGGACCAGTGCCCGGGCATCTTGCAGTTGAAGCATATATCATTTGACAAGCCTGGTTACATGAAAACAAAAATTGAAAAAGACCAGCAAGAAAGGAAGAGACGAACAATAAAAATTGTGATATTGGAACTTAACGAAAGCGGTACTAAATACTATAGCGGCATAACGGCGTGAACTGAATACGACACTCCTTCACCGTACTTTTATACCAGTACGCTTCGATGCGCAAAGGAATGGTGCGTCACGAGCCATTGTGCAATAACTAACAATAGGACTAGAACAAATTATATATGAAACACGTGACCATGCTGGCGCGCTTTACTTGCGTTGTCCAAACGCTCTTTTGGTTTTGCCGTGGCGCTTTTGGTTTTGCCGTGGCGCTTTTGGTTTTGCCGTGACAGTTGTGGGCCACCGTACGTTTCAAATCCCCTGTTTCAAATGAATCATGTTCTACTCTGCGTTTTGAATTTTCACGAAGACGCAATTTGTGTGACCTAGATAAATGTAGTTTTCAGGAACAGACACTCGTCGTTTACGCATTGGTTTGTACACGACGCGCTGCACACAGACCTCGTTCGCGCAGTTTTCACGAAGAGAAACTTGTGTTAAATAGTTAATTACTCATTAATTAAACTTACTGTAATAAAAATAACAACATATTACACGACGGCGGACTGTGTGATTGGGGCATACGCATCAATGTATGCGCATCGGTCTTTTTCAATCGGTCTTTCAATCGGTCTTTTCTAATCGCTCTTTTTTCATCGATCGATCATTGGAAAGGAGCGATTGATTGATGTAAAGACCGATCGATCGATGCAAAAGAACGATCGATGTGTTGATCGGATTACTTGCCTCTTTGGCGTTTCATAGTATTGGACCACAGATAATGACGGCGGCCATACTTGAAATCTGTCAGCTTTTTCACTGGTCCGTATTTTGGGATTTCCTTTGCAACATTTTTACTAACTACTACTAAACTAGCATGAGACTATGTAATTTGAAGCAATATGAACACTCAGTGGTTTCGTGTAGAAGTGGCAAGCAATCAAATAGCCAACCGGACTAGTTGGACAGCGTTCTGACTGACTGGTCCTTGGTTGCTGCTTATTGGACAGCAGGGCTACCTACCCCGCGCATAGGCCGCCATCGTCGAGATCAAATAATGGAAACGTGCCTGCGTTGTGCCTACTCCTAGAACTATTCGGTTCGTTCCGCTATCGTCTCCCCGACCCTCATAGGTCATCATGTACAAAATCCTATTCGAAACTTTTTCCCCTTCACGTTTATGCACCTGGACTTCTCTTTTGAAAAAGGAGCTCGCCAAAATTAGGCTCTATGTATTCATTGTTTTCACAGTGAGCTCGGGGTGGGTCCAGAAAATCCACTCCGCAAAAAAAAGGTGCAAAAAATGATAAATTCCCATCGTTATTCGGAATCGTCGCCTTCCGATAACAAAAATGGCCGCCGTCGCTTGTATCAATGGTATGCTGCGCGCAACGCTGGTTCACAATAACCAACGGTTTACGTATAAAAGATAAGCCATTGATTATTGTGGACCAGTGTTGCGCACAGAATACTATTGAATACCGGCTTAAGGCATGTCGTGGACCAGCGTTGCACGCAGCATACCAGTGATACAAGCGACGGCGGCCATTTTTGTTATCGGAAGGCGACGATTCTGAATAAACGATGGGAATTTATCTTTTTTTGCACCTTTTTTTTGCGGAGTGGATTTTCTGGACCCACCCCAAGCTCACTGTGAAAACAATGAATACATAGAGCCTAATTTTGGCGAGCTCCGTTTTCAAAAGAGAAGTCCAGGTGCATAAACGTGAAGGGGAAAAAGTTTCGAATAGGATTTTGTACATGATGACCTATGAGGGTCGGGGAGACGATAGCGGAACGAACCGAATAGTTCTAGGAGTACGTTGTGCCGTGCATACTCTAGTCAGCTAGTTCTAGGAGTGGAGACGATAGCGGAACGAACCGCATAGTTCTAGGAGTATGCCGTGCACACTAAGCCTATGAATGATACTAAAATTACTACGGAGCTTTAAATTATAGTTCCATGCTAATTAATATGATTATGAATCATAAATAATATGATACTTGATAGGCTTCGACCTCAGTTGTGATGGCGATGTTTGGGCTTATGACGTCATATGCAAGGGGTCTATTACTCGCTGTTAATGTTATTAATACTTTTCTCAGGCTACAGTCAGGGCTCGAATTTTACACTGGACCACAGGCTGAGGCCAGTACTTATACTACGACTACCCTAGTACCCTGGGAATAACGGCCAGTCCTTTCACACTTGGATTGCTTTACCCCTGATCTACCCCGGCCAATGAGCGTATCCCAAGGAATAGCCACCCCTGCTTTGCAATAGGGGTAAGCTATAAAATCCCAGGGTATTCTTGAAACGTGCAACCGTAACCCCGTGGAATAGGGACACTGTATGAAAGTGCGCCAGGGAAACTGGGGGTAAAACAACTCATGTGGCCTCCCTAGGGCTGTATTCCATGGGGATATTAAGAGATGCAGTGTGAATGGCTTTAGTGCTTGTTCAAATAAAAACAGTTTACTCAAATGCATAAACTGGGTCACGAAGTCTGCTTATTTTGATTCTGGTCTTGTCAAAAGAATTCTGGTCCAGTACACATTTTGAGCCACAAGTCCAGTGGTCTTGTGGACCCCCCCCCCCCCCATTTCAAGCCCTGTACAGCAGATAGCTGGCTGTAACAACAAAAGCAGTATGTTATTTATCAACATGTTTGGCAATGCTTCTTTTCCCAACAGTTCTGAAGATGTCTGGCATGTCGTTTACAATGGTTGATGGTGCCCTCCGTAGTGTGGATAAGGTCCAGTCCTACATCACAATCGGAATGGAAGATATCATCGAAGTGTCCCTTGACTTAGCTGAAACAGCCACTGAGGGTAATGAAATCCTCTTCCTCTGGTTTGCCTTTGTGATTCAGGCTCCATTTCATGGCCCATTTCATCTCAGAATTTAGTACACGTTGGGACATGTGATGTCTCAGGATTTTTCAAAACTTCCTTGAGCCCTTAATTATTTTGAAAGAAGTGAAGAAATCACCAAGGGAGAAAGAATCCACCTTGTGTATTTCTGGTGATGCACAGAGTCTGTAAACCTACTGAGTTGTAACATCTGGGAGGTTCTGCGTTTAGAATCTGGAGAACCCTGGAAACTTGCATGGTCTATTTCCATATTCGTCAAATATCATCCCTGTACTTGTGAATGGCTCTACTATAAGTGCAACATTCTGAGGTTAGCAGGGCCATGAGATTGGCCCAAGTTGCCATTCTCATGTCCCAGCTGTTCATCTATGTGTATCCAGGCTTTAATCCCACCTCAAACCCCAGGCAGGCCTTGTTTTCGGCCTGTGGTTAGTTGGGTGTGTTTTCTCCTTGTGAAGTGCTGTTTTACCAAATTTTGCTTAGAAAATTTCTTTACTTAGCAAGAAATGAGCGGGGTACCGGTGGCAACAATATAAACTTTATGGAATGTTGGTTGGTAGCAAGATTTGTCTGTGCTTAGCAAGTTTTTGTGCTCACAGGCTTTTTGAATTTGGGCCCTGTACTGAAAGCACATGATTTCAAACTAAATGACAAAGCCTAATAAGCCAGAGCCAAAGCCAAATGGCCTTAGATCTTGGCCCAATTTCATGGCTCTGCTTACTGCCGAATTGGCCATATTTTTGACCGCATGAGGGCGCTGTCATCAGGGAATGTCTTGCATCACAATAGCAGTTTTAGCTTATTATAATTGCCTGTTTGTAGTTTTCTTGCACCAATGACGAAATACATAAAAAATAAAATAAAAAAGTGAAAAAACGTGTTTGTTTACTTGTTTTTCATCATGTGAAATTTATCCACATACGCCCTCACGTGGTCAAAAATACGGCGAATTTTGCCCTTGTGATTACTATTCTTTGCTTACAATGCAAGTGCCAGATTTCTGTGCTAGCTGTGGAAGCGACAAATGCCTTGTAACGTGGAGTATGCATAGTGCTTATGCAAAAATTCCTTGCTAACCTGTGAAATATGCTTGATGTAAGCGTAGAATTCCCTGCTTCCGTTAAGGGCCAATTCTTTGCTTTGGTAAGCAGAGCCATGAAATTGAGTCCCATACAAGGAATCAATAAGAAGCTGGAACAACCATTGAGATTTTCTTTATTGGCATCTTTGTTATTAGGAGACAACACAGAGAGTCAGTTACTAGACTTGAAGGAGACGATGAAGGATTATGCATTGATGGAACAAGATCTGCAGCAATATGTCGAAACAATCAAGCAGGTCAAGAGTCAGGTATGTTTTTCAAACCTGGAATTACATGGAGGCCACGAAGGCCATTGCCTCTATTGCCCCTGTTCTTGGCCTTGTGCCCCTTGAAATGTTTCTCATACTAGATAGACTTTACGATTTTCCAATTGAAGTCCCCCTTTGCAAAATGTAAAAGCCTTGCCCTCTCAAAGTTGAAATTTTAGGCCCAGTTTTTATGCCCAGAAAGGGGGGGGGGGGTATGACAAATTTCTTCTGCTAACATTTTTACTCTACTTTTTAAGGCATTTCAGCTGGGAATAGTCCTAAAAAAAATGCAACTTGTAAATTTGGTCTGCACAGTGTTTTGTTAATTTGGTTTGACTGTATAGTACTAAATTTGTGAAGTACTCTACATTGCACATTCTAGTCATGGGCCGTGTCTGAGTTTGTGGTTACAGCTACGGCTACAATTGTTGTTGCTAAGGAAGTACTTCAATGTATGATGAGGTGAAAATCTATTTGTAGCCAGAGCTGTAGCCGCCAATTTGGACATGCCCTTGGCTCAGGCTCAATGAGCTTGCCTGTCTGGGGCCATTCCAATGCTTACCAGCTTTCCATCCTAATGGCTTCCTCTGCAATATATGTAAAATATTGCAGTGTTTACTTTCTATAGCATCTGAGGATACAATTTTGGTGCCCCATCAAAAGTTTCTCATAAACTTTAGGATTTTCCACTAGAAGTGCTCTTTGCAAAATGAATATGGCCTTCCCTCCTAAACATTAAAGACCAAACAAAATACCTCCAACCAACCCTCTCCATTTCAAACATTATGTATTTATTAGTACATTACCTTAATGTCGGATTTTTACACTTTTCTTATATTAAAAAAAAGGGGAAATTCGCAGCCAAAAAACACTCCGCAGCAGCAAGCCGTTCAGAAACATGAGCGCCTGTAACCGATGGTGGCAGCAAACATTTTGCGTGAAATAGTGACGTGGCTGGACGTGTGATATTCTCGTGCCTGCGACGTTACACAGACAGCACCGGTCTGGTTTGGTGTCTCCCATGGCGTTGCTAGTTCAAAAATAGTCTGGTTTGACATAGCAGCATGGGAAGTGAAGGTCATCACAACTGTACTTTTTAGCAAAACAAAACAACAATAATTTTACTAATTTTCACGTGAAATTTACTATACAAAAACTTTCATTCAGTGTATGAAATCCTTGAGTCAACTTTACATAGGTTTCATGTTTTTTTGTCGTTAGAATTTAAGAAAAAGGTGAGGCTTCATCATCTGCCACTTCGGGCTCAAATTGATAGGGTTCAATTCCCCAAATTTCCCCGTGTTCAGCATCAGAGTCATCTTCATTAAATGAAGATGATGAACAATATAATTGGTCACTAGTTGCATTTGATACTTCCTCACAATCAAGTTCACTTTCGGACGACGACGACATGCTTGAACTTTACTCATGAGCTGTGTGTGTGTGTGTGTATGGTGCAAAGGGTGTCCATAGGGGGAAATTCTAAAGACTGGGTTGCAAGGAATGTTGTGTACAAAGTCTATGGGAGGTTCTTAACTACAGGGACAAAGGAAAGAACAAAAGATGTCTCCACAGAGATGCAAAAACAGGAATGTACGTGTGTATGTACAGTGTATGCATATTATGTCATATATATGTACACGGCGCGACACACGACGCTGCGCAGTAAACAGTCGTTTCATTGTCTCACACGTCCAGCTATGTCATCTTGAAAGCCTCTAGAAAAGTGCTCCCGACGGCTTTTGTTTCACTTTCTGCCGCGTGAAGGCAGACGCAAAGCATTTTTTCATAATTTCTTTTGGCGTATATTAAAATTATGACACTACTACTTTTTTGTTATTTGTACTAACTAATAAAAATATATAATGTTTAAAATGGTGGAAATATTTTGGGTCATTTTGTGCCCTCTTTAAATTCAAGGCTTGATGCTGTCTAACAAGACATAGTCATTTTGTGGCGTGTCGTGGCCGAGAGGTTTAGTGCATCAGACTCAAGTTCTGGTGGCTAAGTCATCAGGATGTGGGTTTGAATCCTGGTCATGACACTTGTGCCTTGAGCAAGACACTTAACTATATTATTGCTTCTCTTCACACAGGGGTAATTAGGTACCTGTGAGGGCAGAGGTGGTTCTTGTGATTTAGTTTGTTGCGATACATATTTGACAGCACAGGCTGTATACTTCCAGGGGGTTATAATGTTGGAGCACCATGAGCATCATCGAGAGACAGATTTGAGTGCTATATAAGAAGCCACCATTATTTTTATTGGTGATTTTCATAAATTTGTTTGATATTTACATCCAGGTTCAAAAGCTGAGCATTGATGAGCAATTGAATATTAATGTACCTGAGCTCATTGAAAGAGCACTCATTGATGCTCAGGGTTGCATGGACAAAGCAGTTTCACACACCAAGATTGATGAACTTAAAGACAAGTTATGGCAGTACAAAAATGCTGGTAAGTGAACTCCACTCTCGTTATGAAACCTTTGAACTGGGCCCAATTTCATAGAGCTGCTTAAAGGTGTAAGGGTCATAGATTGGTAAATACTCCAAAAAATGTATGACAAAAAAACTTACTTGGTAAAAACTTGAGAAGCACTGCAGCTGCTGATAGTACAAACTATTTTGAGAAAGGATTCCCATCAAAGTAATTATGGTTTGGATAATTTTTCACCCAACACATTTGAATCTGAGAAATTATTCATGCATGAATCATTTCTCAGATTTCTGAGGGTTGGTGTCTGTTCGCGACTGTTGCTGCCAGAGATGCGGTTGGAACCTGCTGTCACCTTGCTATACGTTGATAGATCTGATGCTCTTGTGAAAATACTGTGACAGTTTTATGCTGTTTTCACAGCAAGTAGACACTGTATTCAGCTGAAACTTTCACATGTTACTTTTATTGTATCTTTCTTTGTAATATTGCCTATAAATAAGAATCATGTTGAAAAAACCAATCTATGACCCTACCTTTAAGTAAAAAAAGTAATTAAGCACAAAACAGTTTTGTTTTACAGAGTAAGGTTACCAGCCAAAATGTCACTCAGGTTTACCATTTGTAATTAGTCTCCTACTTATTTTTGCTTCGCAGAAAATTGGTAAGCAATATTTTCAGCTTTGGCAGCTATATGAAATTAAGCGCTGGTTTTGCTTGAATTAGGTACTTTAAGTGAAGTGGCTCTGGACATCTGTGCCAGTGGACATCTGTGCCAGTGGACATCTGTGCCAGTGGACATCTGTGCCAGTGGACATCTGATGAGATACAACCCTCTATACAAATATTGAAGTTTTAATTGGTTTTGTAGTGACGTGTAGCATTTTTCCTGCAAAGAGTACTGTAGTGATATGGAGTTTAAGTTATTGGAATTAGCAATCAATTAAATATTGTAATTCAACTGATTGCCTGGCTTTACACACAAGCCACAAGGAGCTCCTTTGTAAGCTGTAAGTGTAAATGCGTGCACTTTATCTCAAGGCTAATATTTTGTTCTAGAATGAAAATAATAAAAAAATAAAGAGGACAATGTGATTACTTCTGGAATAACAGGTCAGTCTGAGATTTATTAGGATGAAATGAGGAGTTGTAATATTATCAGGTGACCATGACTTACATTCATCTGATTCAATCTTCAATTATAGGGGCTGTCACATTATGATCAAAGCAGGCCTGTGGGTTTACATGTAACTATGAACTCTAACCAAGTTACTGCACATACGCGCATGCTCGCCATAGATATGATACTGAGGGAGGGCGCTCGTGCAGTAATTGGGTGAGAGTTCATAATTCCATGTACAGCCACAGGCGGCCTGCTTTGATCATGACCACACAGCCCCTTTAATTCTCTGGCTCAACTGATGAACCTCTGCTCTGTTCTTCGCAGGAAGTTATTCTACCACTTGTAAGAGAGATCTTACAAGCACTTTTGCTTATGTTTTTTTTGTTAGGGGAAACTATGGTCCCATCGGCCACTGAGGAAACAGATGATGATGACGTCGTCATGACACAATGCCAGGTGTCCACCAAATGTCCAATCACAAAGCGTGAAATGGTTGACCCAGTCACAAACAAGCATTGTCAGCATACCTATGAGAGGACAGCTATAATGCAGATGATGAAAAATCGTAAAAATGCATTGTAAGTCATCCATCGGGGTAGCTTTGGGGGTATTTTGAATATTATTCTTGATTTTGAATATTTATTATTATTCTTTAGCCTTTGACAAAGACTCTGCTAGGGTCGAAACATCAGGCCATTAACTATATTTTTCCCCCCAAAAATACATTGAATTATATAAGAAGTACATATAAGAAAGGCGTTCAGAGAGAAGTATGAAAAGGAGGATTAGAAACAAAGCTAAAAGGAACTAATTTTTAAGTACATATGTTGGCTTTAACAAAAACAATACAACTTTTACAAGAAACATAATTGGTCTTCTCAACATACTGATTTGGCTGCTCATGTGTGTGTTCTTAGGAGATGGTCATTTATGTTTTATTTTGTGGTATCCACAAGCTTGTGGCCTGTTGTGGCCGAGCGGTCTAGTTCACCGGACCCAAGCTCTGGTGTTGTCAGCAGCAGAGTGTGGGTTCAAATCCGGGTTATGACACTTGGGCCCTTGAGCAAGGCACTTAACCATAATTGCTTCGTAAAAAGTTGGGAAGGTAGTGCATTCTGCTCCACCAGCCAGGTTCCTTGTGGATGATACCCATGCCTACATCCTTACGGACTGTGAAGGGGGTAACCCTGTTTCAGCCCCATTAGTAGGTGGCAATGTGCTCCTGGTGACAGTTGATTTTGGGTTGACAGCCCAAATCAGTTAAAGTGTAGCCCTCACCTTGAAGTGGCCGCTCGGCCTTGTGATGTTAGGCGATTTCTTATGAAAAAAAACAAACAAAAAACCAAACAAACATGTGCACTGCAATATAAACTTTAATATAATTTTATCAGATCTCAGCAATTCTGAAAGATATTCTTTTGTATTTTTGTTACAGATGCCCCGTCTCTGGCTGCGGAAACAAGACACCTCTCATTAAGGCAGACCTTGTAGAAAACCGGCAACTGAAGAGACATATCAGTCAGAGAAATACGTAGAGAAACTGAACCAGAGACAGCTGTTCCAAAATTGATTGGGTATTTTGTTTCCACTCCTCCCATTCTTAAAAAAACTTCAAGAATTGGCCTTGATCAATCCAACCCTATTTAAGGGGCACATTGCCTCCAAATCTCCAAACTGTTGTTGTTTAGAAATGCTCTGTATCCTTTTCAAGAGATTTTCATGCACAAAAACACCTACAGTGTTTTGTAAGTAATGATTATGATTAAAAAACATAAATTTGCCTCTTGAAGTTCAATCAATGGCGGAGGCGGGCCGCCATTTTGTGGAGTCAAAATTTTGGTTTTACAAAATAGCGCACTGTGTTCTGTCATGGAATTGCACAAAAACCACATAATTTCAATGGATATTTTTGTGAATCATTGTATTCTACTTAAAAAATATCTAACTAACCATATTCATTTCAAAACAAATGCTGTTGATAGCCGAGAGTGCCCAATCTGAAGGCAACTTGCCCCTTTAATATTTCTGTTTATTGCTTTTTTTGTTTTTCTCTTTTTCAATAAAAAAAGGATGTTTGACATTGATACTTTCTGTTTTTGTCTTGGGTTTGTTATGTTTTTGGAGTTTTGTTTAGCTTGGAGGGACTGCCAACTTTTTAGTTTTTATGCCTGACTCCTGAAAAAAAATTCTCCCAGCAGTCTTCTTTTGAAGCAATTGTTGCTAGCTTTGCATATTGAGTTTGCGGTAACATGTGTTTGTGTATCTACTTTGCTGTGTAGATATCAAGACAATTTCTCAAGATCTACACAGCAAAGTTTGGTGTTACCCCCTACTTTATAGATATTGATACCTCACCATGCAATGCTTCCAAACCCATATAATGGTACATTGGTTTTTGTGTTGTTCACATTCAGAAACATTAATTTATGACTTGTTAGTTTGTTATTGCATCCTCTTTCTTTTTAGCAGAGAAGGGCTGACAGCTGTTCATTATAATCCAATTTCATGGTAAACAGTTGTTCCCAAGCATTTGTTTGAAACCTGAAAAATAGTTTTGACCCTACCCGCTCCATTTCTGAAGTTTCATATTAAGTTAATTTTACAGTTTGTTACCGATTTGTGTTTTATATACCTGTTTATTGTTAATAAAACTTTTTTTAAAGATACTGATATTTATGGAGCATTGAATAATGACTTGTTACTTTGTTTGAGACTGAATTTTTAAATTCAAGTTTTTGTTGGGAGGGGCTTTTGTTTTTACGTTTGAGTTACACACATGTTGTTTTGTTATAAACCATCAGGGTTGTCGGGTCCAACAGAATAAACCTCATGCATTGGCGTCATCAAGCCGCCATCTTAGAGGTAAATCGATGATGAAACAATGGAAACCCACAGCTTTGTATGCATGGCGCACAGGATTGGCAATGAACAATCTCCCTTTGACCTCTAGGCAAGGGCACCCTACTGAAATGACGTCATAGGCATTTAAAGTATTTAGGTATCAGAATGGCTTAACAGTTTACTAGGGATTGGGTCATTACCAAACAGCGAAGAAAGTAAACTAGCCAGCTGCTGACTGATCATCACATCATCCTGTAGAATCAAAAAACAATTATTTTAGTGTAAATGAGTTTCATTAAAAGAAAACTGTTCAAAAATGTATTCGTTAAGTTACTCCTAATTGAGAATTACCATGTTTACCGGTGGAGGTAAACAACAAGGTACGGTCATCGTTTGTTTTTGTCAAAGTATGCTGGTCTAAAGGAAAAATTGTCAAGAAAGATACAATTAAAGTCCCAATTAAAGTCACCTGTGAAAGTTTCGTTTGAATACTGAACATACCAGTGGCATAACCAGACATTTTCGTTGGGGGGGGGGGGGGGGAGTTCTCGAGCTCCCTCTCGGTTGGTACTGTTCAGCTTAATGAGAAACTGTCATGTACTTATTGGAGAACATCATATCTCCATGTAGGTTTGAGGTGAAAAGTACCAACTGTATCTCTTCACAAATGGACACCACTGTAATCTAAATTTCCTAAGGTGACAATTAGGCGATCTCAAATCAACGGGGGCAATTAAGACAAAACAATTTAGCAGGATGTTTACTACTCTTTATAGCAAGTAGGCTTTCGGACAAAATTACAAAAACAATTTTGAGGTCACTTAATACCAAAGTATGACCCTATAGGCTGTACCTTTAAATCTGAAATCAATGTTCCAGTATACGATCAAGGAATAGGATAAAAAAAAGTGTACTTATTTGGCCATTCCTCAGGGTATAAACATACAAAATAGTCCCATTTAAACTTTCATCCAAACACTTTGACTCAATATGACCTAATCTACAGTCACCGGGAGTAGTAAAAACAAGCTTACTTTTGTTTGTTTTAAAATGCAAAACGAAATCACGAGACAGTTTTTAATAAAATGAAAAAGAGTGCGCCTTTAAGGATAACCGGCGTTTTACGCTGGTTTCCAATACCAATGGAGCTCGTTTTACAAAGCTAGCTGTGACGAAGTACCAGCATACTGGATTTCTTATCAACAAAAGTAACATGGCGTCGCAAAGTAGAGGTGAGGATTGTCTTTCATTAGAATGCCGTTTTATTTACTAAATGTGCATGTAATTGTGTTCTTACTTACGAGTTAACGTTTTTAATATTAATAGGGCAGTGTGTGTGTAGCATTCATAATGCCGTTTTGGTGAAAAAGCGAGCTGTCTCGATTGTTTAACGAACGTGTGAGTACGAAGAGTACACGCACATGATCATCGTTGTCCGCTGTGCGTAAAAATGTACAGGAGGATATTTCTGTTGTAGTGTTGTACTTGTAGTTGTTCATGCACATAGCCCCATAAATAGTGCCAATCAACTTCGTACAATGGCCCCAGCATAATTGCCATCCTATTTTTGTGCCTGCTGTTATTTTATTTTTAAATTGGGGACGTTCGTTCTCAACTCAATCATGAATGATGAAACTTGCCGATCAATCTTACAAATGCTACCCCCGGTACTGAAAAATACTGTACTTCGTGTAGACTAGAGGGTAGAGTGGAAAAAAAGATAGCCCTACAGCTGGAATTTATTGAAAAAACATCACACGTTTTGGGGAAAAATCCAATAATGATTTTGGAGAGTGAACTTTTGGAAATATCTTGACGATCTTAACAACTGGCAGCACTTTGGCAACTTGGTTGTTGAGAAGTCGTACACATGTTCTCATAATAATAAATAATAATGAGAACTTATAAAGCGCACAAATCCATCAAAGTGCTCATGGCGCTAAATACAAACAATAACATACACATGTACAACTACAATATCCAAAATTGAAATGTAAGCCAAAGCTAAGAAGAAATCCAGAACATGTGGTAGAAATCAAACTATTTACTCAAATACTTGATTGAAAAGATGTGTCTTAAGGTTTTTTTAAATTGGGTTAAAGAAACAGATGATTTTACTAGTGCTGGCAATTTGTTCCATAGGCGTGGGGCAGCAAGTGAGAAAGATCGATCTCCCCATGAATGATTGGATATGGGCTCGATAAATAAGGAGGCTAGAATTGTAAGACCGGAGTTTGCGAGGAGGATTGTATAGTTTGAGAAGATCATCAATATATGCAGGGGCATTGTTAGTGAGTGATTTATACACAAAAAGCAGAAGTTTATACTTAACCCTACTGCTTACTGGTAACCAGTGTAATTCTTTCAAAATCGGCGTTATATGGCAGGACTTTTTTATTCAACATGTTCAAGGTGATAACACGAGCAGCATAGTTCTGAATATGCTGAAGACGTTCAATTTGAGTATTAGGAAGACCATATAGAAGTGAGTTACACATGTCAAGTCTGGAAACTACGACAGAGTGGACTATTTGCTCAGTTGCATTTTGTGTTAAATATTTCCTCACTTTGCCTATATTACGAATGTGAAATGTCGTAGAATGTGCAATACTAGAAATAGGCGAACTAAGTGTCATGGAAGAGTCGAATATCACACCAAGATTACGAGCTTTGGTAACAGCGGTAACTTCGGAGTCACCTATATTAATATGGGGAATAGTAACTTTAGAGATTTGTTGGCGTGAACCAAGTATCATGAATTCAGTCTTGTTGTCATTAAGCTTAAGGAAATTTTCTTGCATCCAAACACGAATTTCACAAACACATGTTTCAATACGACTGATGCTCTCATCAGCAAAATGTTTGGATGGTTTAAAAGAGAAATATAACTGAGTGTCATCAGCATATACATTGTACATGATAGTTCAGTTTGTGATTCATGATGATGCTATGAACTGGGCAGGTGTACACGGTGAACCACAGAGGTCCAAGAACCGACCCCTGAGGGACCGAAAAATCATGAACAACCGGATCCGATGTGGAATTGCCAATGCGAACAAGTTGTGGTCTGTTTTGCAAATAGGATTGGCACCATTTAAGGGCATTACCTTGTAAACCAATAATATCACGAAGTCTCTTAAGCAAAATAGTGTGATCCACAGTGTCAAAAGCTGCACTTAAATCAAGCAGAATCAGGGCAGTCACATGGCCGTCATCCATAGCACATAAAATGTCATTTTGCACCCGCAATAGTGCCGATTCAGTGCTATGCTTGGACCTGTATGCTGATTGAAATTTATCAGCAAGGCCAGAGTCAGAGATAACGGTATTCAATCTTGAGGCAACAATGCGCACAATGGTCTTGCCAACAAACTTCAAATTAGCCACCGGTCGGTAGTTAGACAAAGTCTCAATATCTAAACCTGGCTTCTTGATTAGGGGACGAATGTAAGCTGTCTTAAGACTGTCTGGAAAATTACCTTGCTCAAAGGACTTGCTCACAATAGTAGTAATAAGAGGTGCTAGAACATTAATACACCTTTTTAAAAGATCTGTAGGTACAGGGTCCAGTTCACATGATTTAGAAGGAGAACTTCTTATTAATTTTATAATCTCAGACACAGTAGTAGATTCAAACTGGGAAATATTTGATACATGAGCAAACACAGGTAAATGGTTAGTTGGCGATATAGTAGAACTAGTTGTTACAGGGAAAATACTACGAATATTTTGTTGCTGAAATAGTGAGAAAAACTATCTGCCAGAACCACATCTGATACACTACTGGTTAATACAGGCTTTTTCTTTGTTTGATTTAGTAACCCATTAACAACTTTAAATAGTTTCTTCTGATCTCCAGAACAAGCTGTAATTTCAATTCTAGCTACATTAACTAATTCATTAACCCTTTGTCTTTGAGTACAATATAACTTACTGTCTATCAATCTCAAGTCTTGAGTGCCTCCATTTTCTCTCATGAACCCTACGCAGCTTTCTAGCAGTCTGTATAGCAACATTAAACCAAGGACTATGAGGTCTCAAACGAACAGATCTAGTGCGAGCTGGTGCATGCTTATTCAAAAGACTACTAAGGATAACCTCATAATTTTGCACACAAGAGTCGAGATTGGTAGAAGTCATATCAAAGTCGGAGAGTAACACAACCAGATCATTGCGGAAAACATCAACATCAATAGACTTAAGGTTACGTGTTTTAATAATAACTTTAGGGGGTTGTGGTTTCTGAAGTGATAATTGAGACATAACAGCAAAGTGATCAGATAACCCAGGATGAAGATAAATACCAGAAACAAGTGTAGCATTTTCGCGAGTTATGAGTAGGTCAAGCAAATGCCCATGAATGTGCGTTGACCCTGAGACATGCTGATGAAGACCAAAGGATTGTAATATGGTCTTAAACCGGATGGCGTTGGTATCATTTAAATTATCCATATGAATATTAAAATCACCAACAAAAACAATATCAGATATAGAAATAGAAAAACATTAATCATGCCCTCAAAATCATGAAGAATAAATTACGTAAAAAAAAAAATGCTTTTCAACGTTATCATGAAAATGGGATCGAGCACTAGTAGTACCAGCGTTTGAGTTCGAAAACTAGGTTTTGTCAGTTCCCTCGACAACTTTGATACAACAATAGGATCAATTGCTACAATTGAATTGGTACCAAACTGATTTACTCGGAGCACCGAGCGAGGAGAGTGTCATTTCAAACCCAAACGTTTGTACTGGTGCTAGATCCCATTATATAATAACATTAAAGAGGGCACAAAATGACCCAAAATAATTCCACCATTTTAAACATTATATATTTATTAGTACAAATAACAAAAAAGTAGTGGTGTCATAATTTTAATATACCCAAAAAGAAATTATGAAAAAATGCTTTGCGTCTGCCTTCACGCAGCAGAAAGTGAAACAAAAGCCGTCGGGAGCACTTTTCTAGAGGCTTTCAAGATGACGTAGCTGGACGTGTGAGACAATGAAACGACTGTTTACTGCGCCGCGTCGTGACCTATGACATACATGCATACATACACACGAACACACATACACACACACAGCTCGTGAGTAAAGTTCAAGCATGTCGTCGTCGTCCGAAAGTGAACTTGATTGTGAGGAAGTATCAAATGCAACTAGTGACCAATTATATTGTTCATCTTCATTTTATGAAGATGATGACTGTGATGCAACGCACAGGGAGACCGCAACCAGACTGGTGCTGTCTGTGTAACGTCGCGGGCACGAGAATATCACACGTCCAGCTACATCACTATTTCACGCAAATGTTTGCTGCCACCATCGGTTACAGGCGCTCATGTTTCTGAACAGCTTGCTGCTGCCGAATTTTTTTGGGCCGCGAATTTCCCCTTTTTTTTAATACAAGAAAAGTGTAAAAATCCGACATTAAGGTAGTGTACTAATAAATACATGTTTGAAATGGAGAGGGTTGGTTGGAGGTATTTTGTTTGGTCTTTAAAAAGTAATTTTTTGGAATGTAAGCATGTAAGCATTGGCTTATGGCTGGTAAATTCTTTCCAGTCAGAGACAATTATTTGTCATTGAACTTCAAAGCAGTTAAAGTCTTCACTTGAATCGCATCTGACCAGTCGCATCTTCAGTTGTCAGAAGATTCCTGAGAGCACAACAATAACTATACATTACTATCAATAGTAGAGAATAAAGATATGTTACACAATATGTAGGCCTATATCTGGAAATCTGGAATATGTTGTACTAATATTATACAAATATTGACTGCTTCAAATGCTACGATGCTGCAACTCCCAAAGGTGATCCTTGGAGCATTGTTATTTACGTCAGATTTTCTGCAGGAATAGAACGCTCCAACGTGATCCTTTACACTGCATACATGTTCTGCCTAGCTAGACGAGGTACCAAGAAGCTGCCGTTGCTATGCGTATGGTACACTGGTTGCTATGGGTTTAGTACATTGGTAGCTAGGGGTATAGTATTGTACATCATCAGTTGCTACTCACTACTTGCACGGATCTGGCATGTGCGTGTAGAGTCTCACCTTCAAGCTTTATTTGAAAGTTCTGGTTCTGGTTCTGGTGAAATAAGAATTGCATAATCTCCACACATGCATGCCCATTGCTTGAAGTTTTTCCTTAACATTACATTATCGTGACATAAGTGTTATATGCAGTGCTTATATTCACTACTGTCCTCATTTCGAGGTTCAACACACAAATAACTGACCGTGCAAGGGGCGAATGGGTATAGTATATTGCGCCTGTGCAGCTTTATAGCAAAAATAAGACATGTATCATGACTGTGTTCCGCCCCAACTTGACATAGGACATAGTTGGGACTGGTCCCTACTTGAGTGTTAAAGTTGGGGCTTCCCAACTAAAGTTGGGATCGCAGTAAACACAAAGAACCCCCCTTGAATAAACTATGAACATAATAGCATGGAGGTGATAATAGTAAGTATCGTAGTACAAAGTTTTTAAGACCACTTTCCCTAGAGAATATTTGAGATTAATTCGAGTTTTGATTTTCCAAGAGAAGGGAAATTTAATGCGTAGGCATACTTTGAGACTAAAAGCGTCACTCTTGGAGACTAAAAACACTATTATTTACGCCGAATTAGCGGTCCAATGAGTGATATACTAGTATCAATCCAAACCTCGTCCTGGGCACCGGCTCGCGACCGGCTCTAGATACATCATCAGTTTTGACATGAGTTTGTACAGAGCCGAGACCCGGGTTTGAAATAAACGCCGATCGCATCAGCTTGTGCATCTGCAGTAATGTTACACAGTAATGATCGATCACGGTGTCCTGTTGAACTCTATGGGCGATTCCAACTATAGTTGGAACGTCCCAACTTTAACACTCAAGTTGGGACTAGTCCCAACTATAGTTGGGACAATTGTCAAGTTGGGACGGAACAACTGTAATGTTTTCTAAACAACCACAAGGCAGAATCTATTAAGTAAGGGGTGTTATATACATGTACTATTTAGGGAATAACAGTGCAATGAGCCGGTCTTCACTGCGTGGTAATGACCGGGCTGGTGGTTGGCCGCTGTTAATGAACCTCGCCTTCGGCTCGGTCCATTAACAGCGGCCAACCACCAACCAAGGTCATTACCGCGCAGTGAAGACTGGCTCATTGCACTGTTATTCCCATTAATAAATGCCTTATAACGAAAAAAACTGTAAAATTCTTCAGAATTTGTGATTTTTCTTTCGCCGTTATTTTTAGAAATGTTCTACTCATGTTCAAAGGCCAATCGTTTGGCTTTTCAACTTTTGTGTGGTACCTAATCTCTTACACATAATTAACTGTTTATACATATTTTCAAGAACCAGACTATGACTTTGCATTATGTTTGTTTCATGCGTGTACCAGCTACCCTAAATTGATACTTTGTCTGCGCGTTCACGCCTACGCGTGGTTTCCGCACGCGGCACTATCTGTCCCTGCTGAAAAAAAATAAAATAAATACGCACAAAGAAATGAGTTGATTTGATACCGGTAGTTTGCCGCGTAACAAGCACATAGTGCATAGGATTTTACACAACAATGTGCTTGTTAAGGGGCCATTTATTCGCTAGTTTACAGAGCCGGTCTTTATATCGCATGATAGTACACCCCCACGTGACCAATCTTCGACCAATCAGAGTGCGTAAACTCTCCGAGGTATTTATTAATTATAGTTCATGTATTGTACTGTATTGTAGAGTATGGTTGACTCTTGTTAAATCAAGATCGCTGGGTCTGCCCAAAATACCTCTTTATAACAGGAACTTTTTTTAAAGAGGACAGCAAAACAAAGAATCACAAAGCAGAAATGAGATTCGGGACTTTAGAATGTACTCTTTATAAGTAGAACCTCTTTGTAATTCTTTAATAGTGCTCTTTACAAGGAGGGTTGACTATGTGTATCACACAATTTTCTTCCTCCATTATTATACTGAGACAAAAATTGTAAATTTATATGAATATAAAAAACAAAAAATGCAGTCATTTTAAAATTTATGTTTAAGAAGCTGATGAAAATATTCATTTATTTGATAGTTTTGTTTCCAAAATCATTGATCTTTATAATGATGTTCTATATTTTTCAGGACTTTGGGAAGGCCTTCGGAAGTGGTATTATGCCAGAGCTGGGTTCAACCAATTAGGTAAGCAAACTTGCATTAGATTAACCCATGACACCCACAGCTTTGAATTTGCTGTATTGTGCAAGGCCTTGAGCTTCCATCTTGAAGGGATGGAGCAATTTTACCCTGGTTAAGGGGAAATCTACATGTAAGAGGAAACTATAGATTTCGTATTGGAACTTGAGGTTTGATACATAGGTAATTACCTCATTGCCCCCTACCCATTGCCGCGGTGCACTTTGAAAATGTTACAGTAGAATGAAATTCCCCTGACTGAGGTGCCCTTTGAAAATGTTACAGTACAGTCGACTCTTGTTAAAAACGAGGTCCGCCGGACTGGCCCGTTTTCCTCGTGCTATCCGAACCTCATCTTAAACGCAGTGCACTATTACATGTACATACATGTCGTCATAGTGCATGCACTACACACGTGTCTAGGCTAGAACGGAGCGGTTTGTTACCTTAGTAGTAGTACAGTTTATACGAGCATCCTGTACACAAAAATATCAATGATAAATGCATTTTTGTTGACTATGATCATAGAAATTTAATATTTTGTATAACTCAAGATAAAAATCATAGCAAAGTCATGTTAAACTTGCCGTTCATGTGACCATGATGTGACAAAATTGATACTGCGTAGCGCTTATGCTGAACGTTGTTTTCGCTGGTAGCCGTCAGCGTGTAAGCGAAGTACCATTTCAAGCCTAGGTTACCAGCAAAATGTTTCTGGTGTTCGAATTGGACAGAACCGTGTAGCCAGTCCAATCCGATAAGCAGTTTGGCAACAAGAATGTAATTTTCAAACCTTAACTGAATGGTAAGCTTTTATGTAACAATATTTTTCAGATCTCGCTACAAAAGTATGAAAAACAATACTAAGCTTTTATGTAACAATATTTTTCAGATCTCGCTACAAAAGTATGAAAAACAATACATTTTGTCATCATGGGGCCGCAAAAATACCTCGAATTCTCGTTGCGACTTTGCTCATATCTTCCGTTTTTTAAGACCTAGAATCTTGCATGGGACAGTTCGGGACCGGTGAACTACCTCGTATAAACCGGCGTCTTGTATCTTCCGAGCTCGTATTAACGAGAGTCGACTGTATCTCCATTTATATAGGATTTAAACAACCGAACAGTTCCTAAAACCAAATGTGTACTTTGTCTTTAAGCACAAAACTAATGCAAAAATTAAAAGTGGGTATTCCCCCAAAGTGTATTATTATGTTTTAGGGTCGGGTGTCACTCCTTAACAGTTGGTTTGTCTTTTCAGGCCTACAGGGTTTCAATAAAAGTCACAACATTAATTGGGATTCCTAAATCCTCATGTTGGTTCAGAAGCATCTCAAAAGTCGCTACGGCAGGAACATTTTACTTGGATCAAATAAGTATTCCAGCACATGCTCATGGACTTTTCCATTCCAATGCATGTATTCACTTTTGTAGGATTGCTCCCTTACTTCGGCTTAATGATGCGGTCCAGGGAAGGTTCTGGCGGTCCAATGGGTTGCAGGCGTTTGCCCATGGGAACTTGCTGTTGCACCTAGAATAAGGCGAGGCCAACTTTTGAAAGTGATGCTTTGTAAAACTTGTTGTTTATGTTTTATTCACAGGACTGCTACGTGATGATACATTACGTATGACTCCAGTGGTGAAGGAAGCAATCCGACGTCTACCGGAAGATGATTATAATATGAGGGTGTTTCGCATCAAGAGAGCCTTTAATCTCACAATCAGGCATAATGTTCTGCCTAAGGAGGAGTGGACGAAATATGAAGAGGTTAGTCCAATATTTGAAAAGTTGCATCCCCTTGAGGTGATCCCTTGGGTGCCGCTTCCTAGGTGTTGTCGTCAACTTGGGTGTGATCCCTGGCTACACGGCAGCTAACAGTTGTATGGCTTCTGTCTGGCACCCCCGAACAAAGATATTGACAAAATTGGGAGACCGCCGACATAAGGCTAGAAAGCTCAGTTGGTGGAGTGCTGGCACGAATACCGAAGGTCATTGGTTCAATTCCCGCTTTATTCATTTACCCAGTCAGGTTTCGTTGTAGTTTTTTAATTTTGTATCTAATATTTGTCCTTAAACCTTAACAACTTTGAATACACCAACATACTGGGCCAAGTTCATGAGCTGCTTAATGGCTGAAAGTACACAAGCATAACAAAATTGTCGTTATCAGCAATATACCATGTTATGTGCGATCTGCGACTGTTATCCAGCTTACTCTGCTTAGCAGAAAATTGTTAATCAATATTTTCTGCGTAAGCAGTTCTATGTAGTAGGGCCTAGCTGGGCATTGCAGGTACTGCTACATTTTGATTGCTTGAACATTGCATGATTTGAGGCCAACAAAACAAATCACCCTAGCAAGATTTTATCTACTGATATTCTCTGCACAGCTATACTTGAAATCGCTGGAGTAGATCCATGTGTACCTTTGTCAGGGGTCAGGCTGGCATAGTGGGTCTATCATTCAAAAGTGCATTTTGAAGTTATGCTTCTTGCTTCTTTACTCAACACTCCCCAGGTCTTTTTGAATACAATCTCAATCCTCCAATATCCCCCTCTCCTATGTAACTCCACACTAAATTGTTTGGAGTTTGAAATGCCCGATTGAAAAGGCCCTTGGTCCTTCATTTTGTCAAAGAGTATATACTAGGATTTGGGAGGGTAAAAGGTTGATATAGACGAAACCCTAGAAATAAACAAGAAAACATGACAAACAAAATACAAATGTACTCTATTTTTTATTCAGAACTTCAACTTAAATGGACTATTTTGGAATGGGTGGTTGCATAGTGTAACTGTTCAGGGTGGAAATTGTTACTGTAATGGTTCTTACCATCTTTCATTCTAACAGGATTTCCGTTACCTGAAACCCTACATGGATGAAGTTGAAAGGGAATTGAAGGAGAAGAAAGAGTGGAATCTTCGCTAGCATCACCTACAGCTTCTTATTGCCTGCAAGAATCTTAGCTCCTCCTTCCACATTCTCCTTGTTTGAAAGTGTATTATAGTTTTTATTTTGCTCCGTGGAAATGAATGGAAAATTGAAAATATAAATCCAGAATAGACAGGATTTTTAGAAGTTGGGGGTACTGAGAAAAAGTTTCCATCGGGTAATTTTAGAGGATTGAGCTTAATGTTGACATGAACTTTCTACATGAAATTTATTTTCAGAGAAAATACAATAAGGGGTGTAAGAATCAAAGTTAATCTTCAAACGACTTTTATTTTAGGGATTGCATGTTTTTGTGTGAACAAATTTGTGAAGAATTTGAAGTTTAAAAGAATGTCAACGTTCTATTACAAATATTTCCAAATCTGGGAGAAAGGTTTGACGAGAGTATCAGTTATGGTGCATTTAAATACAGCTTGAACCTCAAGTTGCCAAACTGAAGCAAGTTTGCAAGTTTGGACGTCTGAAGAGCTTGCAGCAGATATTTTAAGTCCATTCTTTAAACAGATCAAAAACCCATTTTAAACTGTGCTCATTTAGTGGTATGTTTGTTTAAACATTGATCTACTCGCACAATTGGTTTAAATTCGATGATAAAATGTACACAATCACACAAAACAGTTCTGTTCTAAAAGTGATTATGAAAACATAAGTAAACATGATCAAATATTCACCTAAATGATTTCTTTAAACACATTGAATTTAACACTGTTGATGTAATGATTAATATTTGAATATTAAATCTTGTCGGGGCGCCCTCTGCTTGAGTTAAAATGGAGGTTGATCATCGGCTCATCATGTGTGCGGGCGTACAAAGATGTGCGTTTCCGTTGTTTCTTGCTCGTTTTACCTCTAAGATGGCGGTGTGATGCATAAGCTTAATCGAATCCATGAATCAGTATCTGATTCATTGGTCAATGTTTACACTTGCCTTCCTTTCTCTTACCCGGCAGCCTACCACTCCTCCACATTTCAGTGTACCTCTTGAGATATAATATTTGTTTCATTTCGGGATGAACCTCTATACTGACTTATTATCCATATGCATTGATTTTGTGAGTGATTCTGACATTTTAAGTCCACTTTGTGTGATCTTTAACACCATGTTGAGTTTGTGATGAATAATAAAGTATTTTAAGTTGGAAAGAAGTTTACAATTTTGTGAATGCTGTGCATCTACATTTTCAATGTGACAAAAACGTAGGGCCTAATATCTTTGTTGGTGATACAAGTCATATCATTGGTCGTCAACGTTCTAAACCCGAACCCACCTCTGCACTGTGATTGTTTTGCTCCATGTGTGGTCAGGGTGCAGTTACAAGTGTGTTTTCACATTGGAAAATGCGTGACTGTGAGTGGTAGCGACCATCGAATCGCCGGTAATGTTGCTGGTGCAACTGGGATTAGCCGACTCCCTGGCAGGTCTGTCACGGCGGCAGCATCTCGCTCTGAAGGCCGACTTCCATAAACCAAAGACTCTGGAGTTACAGCAGAAGGAGATAAAGATGACCACTCCCTGCGAGGAGATGAGGATGATGAAGATGTACACTATAACCAATGATGAGGTGAGTTTGAGGTGAAGTATAGCCATTCAGGAACTTGTTCCTGTTAAAAAATGTCCATAGTAAAGGCGTCGTGCGCAGATAAAAAACATCTAATAACTCGGGGCCCGCGCTGAACGTCGCACTTTTGCCGTGTCGAACTCAAATGATTTTTGCACGGCAAAAATGCGGCAATTAAAACGAATCGGTGACAAACGTCGAATTTAGTAAAACAGTTTTATCAAAATGGTGACGCGGGAGAACATTTCTAAAGAGTCAGTTTTCATGATGGCAATTCGAGCTGTGACACTCAAATATTAATGACAACATCGATCATAATGATGTTGTTCCCCATCTTAAATGTTGTCCTTATTATTACCATCGTTGGTGAGTGGCGTTCATCGTATGTTTTCAAAAGTGTCAAACAAAATCGATTAGCCTTTTTTCTGAAACCTACAAATTATGTTTGTTCCAGTCAGAAGTTGTTTCTCATTCCATCACGGAATACTCCCAGCTACGGTACCGACAAGGAGAACGTTTACATTGTTAGAAAATACATGTACATGTACACATAAAACATTGTCAAAAGCTTTGCGCATGCGTATTCGCAAAGAGCATCGCCCGACGAGACTGAGAACTCGATTCGATTCGACGCGGCAAAAGCGCGACGTTTGTCACCACGTCGTGCAACTACCGTGTAGCACGGCAGAGCTTGCCGTGCTACACGGCAGTGTCGAACTTAAACCAAAAGTTTGCGCTAAGCGTCGCTCTTTTGTCGAATTTTATTCATCATTTTCTAATTGTTTGAGTTTGACACGGCACTGTGCGACGTTTAGCGCAGGCCTCATTTAATAACAAATATTTGAAAGTGCTGTAGGTAATGATAGCTTGTAAGCGACAGTATTTTGATAAATCATTCATAACGAAAGTTCACGTAGGCTACATTGATTCGGTAGTTCAAGAGAAAACAATGATTAAGATCTCCCCTTGCCATCTTTGACTGCATCTTAGCGATTCGGATCCCGTACACGGTGCGAGCAAATAGAACCACATGATGGAGTACAGCAGTTGATACGGTTGCTGGACGAACCGAAGAATGTACAGATAAAACTGCTCCTTGATATACCAGCCATTTTTAGAGTTAACATTATCTAACAACCGATAGGAATGATTGACCCTTGACCCCTTTTCGTAGTCGTAACAACAATCGCCAAAGTATTCACAGGCATCGTCGCAGAAACATCCGGGGATGGAAACTGAAGAAACGTCAAGGTCTGGTTCAAGGCTACATACATGCATTTTCCTCCCATATCAAACTAAAACCGAAGTTTCACCAGCATTAGGACTACACGTGGATCTCCAGGTCTACGGGTCCAAGTGCTAGTCGTTTTTGAGGGTCATTTCGTCACTGTTTTCACGAAGAGGCAATTTTGCCCCAGCAGCCAAACTTTCATGTTTGGAGAAAATCGCGTTTGAAGTTAAACTATTTTTGAAATCATTGTTTCGGACACTGTTTGCCATCTAAACGTTGACATTTTTCCAAGCATAAAAACGAAGATCCTAAACCGTGCAAATATGTTGTTTTGTTCATTACAGTGAGTTTAATTAATGAGTAATTAACTGTTTAACACGAGTTTCTCTTCGTGAAAATTGCGCGAACGAGGTCTGTGTGCAGCGCGTCGTGTACAAACCAATGCGTAAACGACGAGTGTCTGTTCGTGAAAACTAAATTTATCTAGGTCACACAAATTGCCTCTTCGTGAAAACTCAAATGCAGAGTAGTCGGTTTTGGCACCGTGCCAGCGCTATTGTAGTTCAATGTAAAAAAATGGAAAATCTAATTGTGGCTGTTCGTGAAAACGCAAAAGTGGGAGTTTGGTAAAATGGTCCATGTGCTAATTAGCGTAATTAGAAAAATATAACAATTTAGCACTTGAACCCTGGGGAAAATGTTGATGTCACTAATACATCCAAAATATGTAAAAACACTGATTTGCCAAAATATGTGATTTTTTGAAGAATTGCCTCTTCGTGAAAACAGTGACGATTTGGTTGTTCTTATACCTAGCAAAACTGTGTACGCCTTGGGTATGGATTTGTTTTGTGTGTGTAGGCCTATGGGTTTTTTCCCAGCCCATAAAAAACACAACCTTGGGGTTTGTAACGGCTTTGACTGTATTCTGCAAATTTTTGCTAAGCAGAACATGTTTAAGCACTTTTTTGTTTGTGTAAATAAAGCAGTTTTATGGAAATGTGCTAGCGGTCTCTATAAAAAGGTCGGTAGGCCTACGTGGAGTTACTGACACCGCCTCGAAGTGTGACGTCAGATGTCAGGGCTAAAAAAACTATGACACTGTATCACGCAATTCAGATAGGGACTGAAAACTATCCACACATGCAAGGTTTGGTTCGTACGTATAGAGTGTAATCCCCCTTCCTCGGCACTCAAAACATACACGCACACGCACGACTATTGTTCCCGTTTGGACTCAGTCTCTTTTATTCTCTCATTTTGGACTTCGTTTTTAGCAACGCTCCCATTGTAATTGGTGTTGCACACAAAAGCGAGTATTTCCTCGCTCTTTTAAAACACCCGAAGCCCTTTTGTTAAAAGTCTCGCTCTTACACTCACCTAATCGACCCCGCAAAGCTTTGTTCTCCCGTAGTTTGGGCTTCTAATGGTTTTGTACGCGAATGCAAAGCGAAGATGTCCTCGCCCTGTCAATACACCCGAGGGGGGGGGGACGTTTTGTTAAAGTCCTTTAGTGGGAAGCATCCGTAGACAATCGCTTTCGTTGAGAGAAATTAATCCTAACGTCAGCTTGCACCTTGGCAGAACCGTCTGGTCATTATTTGGATTAACTGTCTTTAAGCCGACAACAAACTCATGTTAACCATAAGCTTCATGTGTTAACACACTTCATGAATAATGCCATTCAAGGTTACTTAACTGGCCTCTTGGTAGTCAGCAATCATCTTGCTCATGCCCGGACAGTAATTAAGTTTGAAGTTCACTTAGGCCTACGTCTGGTTACGGGATATCAAAGGGAGTTGAAAGCTGACGATGCGTTTATTTTAAAGCAAGGCCTATATTTCGTTTTGCATCAGGAAAAAACCCTCGTTTGGAGTTTGATTGTGATGTAGAGGATCTGGAATGACAAGTCTCGGATTAATTTGTAAACAAACCAAAACGTTTTCTTGTCATAGCGTTGGTTTCACTTTGGGGATATTTTCAAAAGCACCGCTTCTCGGTTACAACTTGGAAACATTTACAGCCTAGGCCTTTACAGTAGTATTATTCTAGTTTGTTTGATTGAATTTGTTCCATATTTAATTGCATTTGCCAAAATTACTTGAAAACGATAAAATATGTTTTCTTTGCTTTATTGTTGTTCTAGTGCAGTTACCTTTTAGCACTCTCACTCATGGACAACATCTAACTGTCGATGAATTTGGGATTTCTTGAGATTGTATAGTAGCCAGCTTGCAGGGATCAATTCATGGAGCAGTACTTAAAAGTGCCCAACGCGGCCTAATTCACAAAGGTACCTGGTGAGCATTTTTGGTGCTTCTATTAAACTATACACTCTTAAAATTGGGTCACAAATTGACCCGGATTCCGGGTCCCAGGGTCTTATCCGGGTTAGGCTGACCCTGAAGGTGGTTATAACATTGAATCCAAACTCGGATTGTGAGTCAGTTTGACAAAGTTCCGGGTCATTTTGACAAAGATTCCGGGTCAGCCTTGCCCAGAAATGGGTCAGGTCGTACGGAGCTCGGAATCTGGCTACGTATCTGATCCGGACTTTTTTAGTGTGTAGCTTTTAACAAATAATGTGCTAAACAAAATTGTGCGTAAGGCACACCTACTTTTTCAATCATCACAGTCACTCAAGAAAATGTAAAGGCGTGTACGAGTTTGACTTTGAATGTCATTGTTGTGTTGCCCAAGGTGCCTGCGGTTGGGAACAAGGGAATCTAATTGTAGTGTCAGTTTAAATTAGCCCACTCATTGGTTAATATACACACCGCATTACCTTTCCTTGAAAACGAGTTGTATACTGTGTAAAACCCTCACTTTGTCCTATACTTCAGCTTAGCTTGGCCGAACCTTTAGCGTCTGTATTTGAATATGAATGGGCTCTTAAAGTATCGAATTAAAGTCAGGCTAATGCTGATGTGTACATCTTTTTTTTATAACAGCAAGAAACAAACCCATGTTTACACTTTAGCATTTTTCTGGACTATCCGTCTACTAGGAGTAAACAATCTTCCATTTCCCTGGATAGTAATTAGTTTTAATTGCACTCAGGGTTTCGTCTAATTGATGGGCAATTTTTATGCAGAGCTATTATTTCTGTATCAGAAAAACAAGTGAAAGTTGATTTTGTGATGCAGGGAATGTGGGATGACAAGTCTGAGATTGATTTGAAAACAAACTAAAACGTTTTTGTTACCTACAAGAGCCTTGGTTCCATTTAAGGGGTATTTTCGAAACCACACTTATAGGCTCCGGCTTCAACTTAGGCACCGTCAGCCAGTTTGAAGTCCCACACCGAAAGTGTACGTTTTGAAATCGCTGATGGAGCGTAAGCCGAAGCAAATGAGTTAAATTCGTGGTTTCGAAAAGGGCATATTATGAGCCAAGAATATACGCATAGCGAGTGAAACATTTATGGTGTGCTTCGATTGAAAAATCAAGAGTTTTGAAGCTTTACATGTGTATTGAAAACCTAAAGTAAGCCTTTTGATAACTTATATTTCTTCGAGAGGAAATATTAGTTATCAAAAGCTCACTTGTTATGAAATTTACATTTTAAAAAATGTTCCTTTGCAATATTTTATTCTGAAAAACAGCCACAAAACGAGGAAATTGAAGTACATTGTAATTGAAGACCCAACAATTGAAGAGCCTAATGCTTATTTCGATCGCCGAAATCAGAAAGTCAATTAAAAATTATTGACCGTTTTCGGTGTTTTACTTAAACTTGGGCACCGAATTTGATATTCAGAGGTGAGTCGATGACGTGCTTATTGAACAATAAAAAATTATCTCCATTTATCTCCGTGGCAAAAAACAATTCTTATGACCAAAACAAGTGCAATTCCACACTCTTCCAACTCGAATTTCATTGGTAGAAATAACGTTCAAGATCACTAAAATAATGATTTCTGTTTGGGTACCACTCTACAACCTTACGGAAATCAAATTGGTTTTCTGTTTGCATCTCGATCGGCATAGTTATATTTTTCCACTAATTGAGTTGATATTAATACTATTGTATTGTTACTTTTTTATATATTCAAATAATAATTTCTGGTGAAGAAATTCACACAGGTTCCATGTTTAGATGTGTACCCGTTGAGCTAAAGATGTGACAGATATAGAGGGATGATGAACCTATGGAGTCTAAAATGTCTAGCTGATATACCCTCAGTAAGAAATATTTATATATCAGCATAAATACAACAATCTAAAAACTCTCGGTCTGATCCAGATCCAGTGGGGCCTGACCATTTCTGGGTCAGTGTGACCCAAAATCTGTCTAAGTTAAACAGAAACATGTCAAACTGTCGTCAAAAACTGTTTTTGAGCAGTTTCTGGGTCAGCCTGACCCAGAGAAGGGCCAGTTCTCCTAGGAACTGGAATCCAGGTCATTTGTTGACCCAGAGTTTGTTTTAGAGTGAAGAGGACAATACATTAGTGCAACTCACTACATACTCCAAAGAAGACTAAGTCTTGGGCGAATTGGCAACGAGTGTTAAATATTTTAACAATATTAATTCAGGTATTCTGCCTAAACCTACTCGTACTTACTCTTCCAGGCAGAAGATGCACCGACAGCGAGAAAGAAGCTCATCAGTCCGACAGTGTACATTTTGCTTGGTTGGCCACTCGTTGACTGCTTCATGCAACACTGAGAATTACGATCTCGATAATGAGTAGTACCAAGTTGTATAACCATGCGTTGCGCCACAATTTGCAAAGTGGATTTTAATACCACGCATTTGATCAACTAAAGAGAACGAGGAGACTAGATTTTGCATTCAGATTCAACAAATTACTGTCATTTTCATACAGTCATGTAAGTTTATTGAATAATAAATCTCCTATTAATTAGAGAGCTTGTGATGGCTTTTAGTACACGGTCATGTAGGTGGATTTTAAAGGAGATAAACAATGGCAGACTTTGGAATGCTAGGTGGCAGCAGGTACATGTCCATTGCCTACGAGGTGACAGTTCCGAAAACAATGCATTTTACCTGGTAAGTCTACTGCCACATAGTGTCACCAATAGTCTCCGTTTGAAGGAAACAATTACGACGTAAATGCAACATATGAATCCTTGGCCAAAATAGATTCATCCACACACCTCCTTGGGTTTAAACATCTGTCCATTCAAACAGGATTTCAGTTACCTGAAACTCTACATGGATGAAGTTGAAAGGGAAATGAAGGAGAAAAAAGAGTGGAATATTTGCTAGCATCACCTACAGCTTCTTATTACATGTACATGTATCTGTAAGAATTAGCTTGCCTTCACTCCCTCCACCAGTGCTCCTTGTTGAAAGTGAAACAAACAAAACTAGACATTGAGGTGTTTGTGAACAAACACAAAGCTGTTCCGTTTTGTTGTGCTTTGATTAAACCCAAGTTCAATCTAGCTTTAATGCACAAGGGGTCTATAACTGAAAAGAAATTGAAAATCGGGTGTTTAGTTCTTCAGATATGGTCCCACTTCCGGTTGACCCGTAAGTAAAGGTCAACATGGGCTCACGGTAACCCAAGTTCAATCTTCAATGTTCAAAGGATCTAATAACTGAAAAGAAATGGAATTGGGTTGTGTAGTTCTTGAGATATGGTCCCACTTCTGGTTTACCCGGAAGTAAAGGTTAACATGGGGTTACAATAACCCAAGTTCAATCTTCAATGCTCAATGAGTTTATAACTGAAAAGAACTTGAAATGCACATAATTATCGTTTCCAATCAGGCTCATAGTCTTTGTTATATGAAAACTGTGCTTGAGGTATTAAATGCAAGGAACACTGAACGCAGAGGGTGTTCCACAACAATTCGATTGCACATGCTCATTTATTTTGCAGGATGATTGTGCAGAGCCAAATAATGTTGCACTGAAGAGGCAATGTTTTTGATCACAACCGCAGTTGTGTTAACATTTTTTTAACTCGAAATTTTGTTATCGAGGAACATGTCTCACAAGTTAGCATGTATACTAAGCCTGTGACGGTTACACGGTTAACCAACCGATCAACCGGTTAAACGTTTACATTTTTACGGTTCGGATAAGCGTAAAACCATTCAATCAAAAAGTGCCGCGAAACATTGACTATAATAATTGCCTAGTTACGTGAAGTACACACGCGCACAAGCCAAAATTCTCTGCTAACCCCTGAAATACGCTTGACGTAAGCACGGAAGTCTCTGCTGCCGTAAGCGTTGATTCTTTGCTTTTGGTAAGCAGAGCCATGTATTTGGGCCTGGGTCTCACAACTTAGCGTATAAAGTGAACTATCCCTCATTTAAACGAATGAGCCCAATTTCATGGCTCTGGTTACTGCCGAAATACATGCTTACAGTCACCCATTCTCCGCCTATTTTGCAAGCGTCAAATTTTTGCGCTATTTGTGTAAGCGAAGAATGCCTAGTTACGTGAAGTGCACTCACGCACAAGCCAAAATTCTCTGCTAACCCCTGGAATACGCTTGACGTATTCACCAAATTCTCTTTTTCCATAAGCGTTGACTCTTTGCTTTTGGTAAGCAGAGCCATGTATTTGGGCCTGGGTCTCACAACTTAGTGTATAAAGTGAACTACCCCTCATTTAAACGAATGAGCCCAATTACATGGCTCTGGTTACTGCCGAAATCCATGCTTACGTTTAGTACGTAAAGCAATCACACCACAGGTCTCACAATTTAGTAAGTAAAGCGATCACACCACGGGTCTCACAAACCTACATTATTCAATGATTCACCACAAGAGCACGAATGATAGTACCATTTCGATGTTCATTCATAAAATGTGAATGAATCAATACGCTTATTCAGAATCACTTCACTGATTTGGAATGAATTTGCTTATTCGGAATCAATTCGCTTATTCAGAATGAATACGCTCATTCAGAATTTGCTTATTCGAAATTAATTCGCTTATTCTGATTTTGCTGATTCGTAACCATTTTGCTTATTTGTAATGATTTCGCTCACTCATAACCATTACGCTTGTTGATGTAGATTGTAAAGTTAAATACACTTAACACTACATCATTCAATGATTAACCACAAGACACAGGGATGATAGTACCATTTCAATGTTCATTCATAAAATGTGAATGAATCATTACGCTTATACAGAATCGATTCGCTTATTCGGAATTAATTTGCTTATTCTGAATCATTGTGCTCATTCGTAACCATTTCGCTTATTTTTAACGATTTCGCTCATTCGTAACCATTACGCTTGGTGATAAAGATTGTGAAGTTTCTTTTTAATTACACTTAACACTACATCATCATGATTCACCACAAGACGCATACATTGATAGTACCATTTCGATGTTCATTCATAAAATGTGTATGCCGTGTAAACTTCCAAATCTCCGGCAGGTGTATTCGTCCGTGCACGGTCCGCTTTTACAAACACGGAGTATTAGGATGCCTAGATCGGGCCAAATAAATAAGTAAAGAAACAAGTTTTTATGTTGCACACAGGTTTGTCTTCTCTGATGATAAGTTTCAGAAAGAAAATGCTGGCACTCTGTGCTATGGTGATTGACAACACACGTAAAGCGAAAAACTGCAAAAATAGCGCTACTCAAAGAAGTTTTTGTCGCCTGTGTCTGCCTAACCTGGTGCTTCGTTCCGTAGAACAGTGTTTTACCACCCATACCACTAAATAATTCTTGTTTTATTTTCCGGGAAAACGAAGTTCTGAGGAGCCAAAAATTAGATAAAGAATACGTGGTACTGTTCGTTTTAATGTAGGTGCAAGTTTTTTATTGTAAAAATAAGTAAAATGTATACGTTAATTATATTGAAATCGTCGGGAACCCCGACGGCCCGAACCGCAGCACTTAGCTTGGGAAGTTAACGCGGTAAACCGCGGTGCCATCAGACCAGCATGACAATTTGTAGATTTGATACCTTATATCATTACTGTATACATTGAATTGACTTGTTCAAAGTCTGCCATTGTTGCAGTCTCATGTCAACAGTACAAAGAATACGATAGCATCGGGTGCACACGGCCTCAGGACTTAGTACGAGTTTACACTGCTCTTCATTACTTTGTACACGGATACGAAACACGCTATAAATGATGTCACGATGACGTGACATATAATATTACTTCATGGTGCACAACTTCAATACCCAGAGAGTCAAGAACTGAAGAAAATAAAATCGGACGTTTAATTTTGTGAGATATGGTGGTAACAAGATTGCCTAATTAAATATTCATGTCATTATAACTCAGCTAATTGATTAAGAAATTGAACAGTATGACATTTAGTGATAACTTCATGTACTAAGCTTCAATTCAATACAGGACTCAAGTCTGTCATATCTACTGTTTCTAAGATTACGAATAAAGAAAAATCGTGTGTTAAACCTATGGCGTTTTGGTGGAAACAAAAAACAACGTTTGTAAAACGTTTTGAAAAAATCTTGACGAAAACAATAGCTGTTCCGACTGCTTAGTCGGAACAGCTAATCATCAACAAACAGGTTTTTTAAGCAAACATGATTTTTAGTTAAATTTGGTGCCAACAAGTTTCCTAAATGTAAATTTAGAGGACTAAGCTCAATGTTGACGTAAAATTAAGATTTCCTCAGAGAAAATAAAATACAGAGATGTAAGATGGAAAGTAAATCTTCAAACGATGTTGATTTTAGGGCCTGCATGTTTTTGTGTGAAAAACTTACTTGTGGATAATTTGAAGGTTAAAATATAATTTACGTTCCATAAAAAAACTATTCACAATTTTTGAGAAAGCAACAATTCTAGTGAATAAAATACCACAAATTCAAAAATTGCCAAACTTAAGCTAGTTTGAAAGTTTGGCCATCTTTAAGGGCTCGCACACAACTCACGACATTTATTGAACAGATATTGAAAAACAACTTCAAATATAAAGTTATCATCTATAGCGATAAGTCTGGTTGAACATTATCTACTTGCAATTAAAAAAAGTTTTGTATGACCAATATATACAATAAGACAAACAAACTCCATACTAAAACTGATGATCAAAATGTAAGTAAAAATAGAATATTCGCCTGCGGTGCATTTAAATACAACGTCGTTGTCAAACTTAAGCAAGTTTGAAAGTTTGGTCAGCTCAAGAGCTTCAAGCAGAAACTAATGTACTTTCAGATATTAAAGTCCATTCTTTTTCACAGATCCAAACTCCATTTTAAACAGTGCTCATCTAGTGATTTGTTTTGGTTGAACGTTGATCTACTCGCACAATTCTTTTAAATTCGATGATTAAAATATATACAATGACACAACAAATTCTATTCTAAAACTGATTATCAAAATATAAATATAGATGATAAAATATTCACCTAAACAACTTGAGGTTATTGTAATGAATAATACATGTATTTGAGTATTCAAAACTTGTCAATAATTTAGCAAATTCAAGACACATTAAAGTTGAGGATATTGAGAAGGAGGAACAGAAAGAAGATTGTGATATATAAGGGAATACACGTGTCTGGAAAGTCTTCAAGACATTTCAAAAACACAAGCTTTGAAAATGTTGACATAGTTAAGGACTACATATGACCAGTGTCCTATTTCATAAAGCTGCTTAAGCAGAAGATATTGCTCAACAATATACAGGCTACCAGTCACAACTTGTACATGTGGCATGGTAGTTTGGCTGGTAACCTTTTTCTGGTAAAGCATACATCGGTTGTGCTACAGCTACTTTTTGTGGTTATTAAAGCAGTTCTACGAAACTGGGCCCTGCACGTGACAACATATTGCTGCACTGCTATAAAGCACAAGTGTTTTACAAGCAGAATGGGTTACCACCCAAAACAACATTTTGTGTGTGTGTGTTCATGATTGGTACCTCAACAAGTTTTGCTTAGCAAATACATTGTACTGTACTAGTAACATTGGTAAGCATCTCATACTGGGACTGAGCTTTGGATATTCCGCCTAGACCTGGTGCATAATAACAATAACGTCAATTGAGTAGGGCGCCCACTGCTAGAGTTAAAAGACGGTTGATCATTGGCTCATCATGTGTACCGCTCGTACATTTCCGTTGTTTCATTGTCGTTTTATCTCTTTTAAAGATGGCGGCGAGATGACGTCAATGCATAAGATCCATTGAATCCATGAATCTATAGCTGATTCATCGGTCACATTCATCGGCCTACCGATACTCCATATTTCAATGTACCTCTCGAGATATCGTAATCTTATTTTTTTTCATTTTGGGATGAAACTCTTTTAACGACTTGCTATCAATAAGCATGGATTTTGAGAGTGATTCTGACATTTCAAGTTCACGTGATCATTAACACCATATCATTGGTGGTTCACCTTTTCAACCTGAACCCACCTCTCCACTGTGATTGTTTTGCTCCATGTGTGGTCAGGGTGCAGTTACAAGTGTGTTTTCACATTTGAAAACGCGTGACTGTGAGTGGTATCGACCATCGAATCGCCGGTAATGTTGCTGGTGCAACTGGGATTAGCCGACTCCCTGGCAGGTCTGTCACGGCGGCAGCATCTCGCTCTGAAGGCCGACTTCCATAAACCAAAGACTCTGGAGTTACAGCAGAAGGAGATAAAGATGACCACTCCCTGCGAAGAGATGAGGATGATGAAGATGTACACTATAACCAATGATGAGGTGAGTTTCGCTAGGAATGCGAAGAGCCAGGAGAACCCCATCAGGCTGGAGATCTGGAAAACGAAGTATAGCCATTCAGGAAATTGTTCCTGTTAAAAAATATCCATAGTAGAGGCGTCGTGCACATATTATAAAAAAAATTCTAATAACTCATTTAGCATAAATACTTGAAAGTGCTGCAGGTAATGAAAGCCTATAAGCGACAGTAATCAGATAACTCATTTATTACGAAAGTTCACGTTATAGGCTACATCGATTTGGTAGTTCAAGAGAAAACAATGATTGAGATAGTTGTATATTAAATTTTCAAACTGTTAGCAATCTGTATTAGTTTATACTCAATGACTTTTCATGTAACGTTCGTTTTCTGAAATTAATTGAAAATTATGTCCTTTCTGTGTACGTTTATGTTATTTCAAAGTACATTTATAGAGTTTTGTTCTAAAGTTCCAGCCGTCGTTTGATTCGTGTTTGTTTTTAAGATGCTGTACTTTACCTTAAGATAGATGGGCAGTTCTTCCATAGCCTGCTTCATCCTGGATGCATCTCCCCTTGCCATCTTTGACTGCATCTTAGCGATTCGGATCCCGTACACGGTGCGAGCAAATAGAACCACATTGAGCAAAACGGATGCAGCTAGTGGGAGCGTGAAGGAGTACAGCAGTTGATACGGTTCTTCAACCCAGCAGAAATCATCTCCATGGTACCTGAACAGCGCTTTGGTATCCCCTTCCGTGGGCTGTGCTATTACGTCAATGACCAGACAAGGTACGGCAATTAAACACGGGACACCCCAAGCGTACAGACAGTAGGTCACCAGTTGATTCGTGGTGATCTTCTTGCCTCGAAGTTGAACACTCCTAGAAGAGAAGGCGTGATTCAGAGTGAAGGCCAAGATGTTTGACCACGTGGATATCATAAGCCAGAAAACATGTCCGAAAAATGCCACTGCTGTACACAGAGTGTCGTTCCATCTGGCCACAGCACTCAGCATGAACATGAGGTAAGCCAGAACTAAAGATGCAGTGAGGTTCATCAACGGGCAGCGAATGTGATTCTTTAGACTTGGAAAAATCAAGTATGTCACGAAGGTCACCATAGCCAAGGACATCGACATAGAACAACCAACCAAGGACACGATTTGCTGTTCAAGGGAAAAGTGTGCTTTCTCAATAGTTTTGTTCCACGTTCCATTCCTGTCGTAATCCAAACACATCTGAACACTGCCATTTCGAAGAATTGAATAATTATTGGGACTGATCTCCTCTCCAGATGGTAGGTATTCTAATGAGTTGTTAGCATACTCAGTGGTGATTGGTCTGAAGAGTGACGCACTCAGAGTGGCGAACGCACACGTCAGTTTCTCACCGTCACATATCTGCACGTGTGTGCCCCCGCTCTTAAAGGCGGCGTTAGATTGGCTCCAAATGTACATCGTGTCAAATATCGTCTGCCTGTGTGAAAACCACGTGTCATTGACATACAGAAAACCGTAGTAGGTGTCATTCATGTAAGGTGCGTCGTGTGTGTAATACAGCCAACTCGTAGAACACAAACCTGGATCAGTGTGTCTGACATCGCACATTGTAGAGTAACACTTGACAATGGCAACTGAATGTAGAACCACCCGGGCCTCCAGACCGATACATCCCAGAAAACCTCCTCTTGATTCCCCAAGAACATCGTCCAATGCTTTTTGAAAAATGCTCGCTGTCTGCGTTTCCAATGTTATTTCTGATGGAATGGAAAATTCATGAGACATTTCTAAGCCACCACTCTGCCAACAAGTCGTCTTGTCTTTAACATCGTCTTGGTGTAAACTTGCATTATTTTGATGCGAGGGTTTACCCATGGCCCGAAGAAGTGGCTCAATCAGACACGATTTCAACACTTTACTGACATTGCAGGTGCCCTCCCCTTGTAAGTTAACCACAATCCGGAATTCCAACTTGGGTACTGTGTCATTTAAATCAGACGATGGAATATCACATTGCCCGTTTTCCATGAAACCACCAAATGGGCACGACACATATCGGCACCGATTGACAGTCGGGTCATAGACAAAGTGTCTGGGACAGTACGTTGTAGTGACAACATTTTTAGAAGTAATTAACTTAAAACTGTTATAGTCAACCAGCATCGAAAATGAAGGCAAAATGGCCCCAAGGTCTTCTTTTATAGACACTAGGGTTGGGTTAAGCATTTGGCAAGTTTTTGTACACTCTTCAACTGTGATATTGACGCCACATTTCAAAGCGCAGTGGGGGTTCTTATAGATTTGCATAGGGTCCGATGACGTTATTGTAACCGCCGTGTATGAGGCACATGCTTCACTCAGAGAGATTTCGCTTTCTGTCGTGCAGTTGGTGATAACATCGGGAAAGCATATCCTGCTCTTAGTGTTGTCCGAAGGAAGGAATGCAACATTGCAAGCTCTGGATAAATTCTCGTATTCAACGACTCTGTCCTCTTGAAAGCTTCTCATCAATGAGTCATAATAGTCTTCGGAGGAGCACTTGATGTCAATCTTCCATAACTCCAGTGTTGCGTCATCTTCATCATGGCAGAGTGCACAGTAGATATTCTGATATGAGATGTTGCTTATTATGCTTGTGACAGGAGTCTGCAAGAAGACTTCTGAACCAGAGGGATGTTCACAGAGTTTCCGAAGAGATTCAGAAGCCTGCTCTGGACAGAAGCTCACTAACCAGTACCCGAAATTCAAAGAACCTTCGAAGTTGCTGGACAAACCTAAGAATGTACAGATAAAACTGTTCCTTGATATACCAGCAATCTTGGAGTTAAGATTCTCTAACAACCGATTTGAATGATTGACCCTTGACCCCTTTTCGTAGTCGTAACAACAATCGCCAAAGTATTCACAGGCATCGTCGCAGAAACATCCGGGGACTGAAAAAACGTCAAGGTCTGGGTCAACGTTGCTTATATAATCAGGAGAGACGTCAAAGTCTGGGTCAAGGCTGCATACATGGTTGGGACTGCAGACTGGAACCACGTCTGTACTTTGGGATGGTCGAATCATCTGCGCTGTTGGCAGGAAAGTGTATTACATGGAAGTTTTAATAGGGCCTGCACACGAATTCATACACGAAGAATGGCCAGTCGGCCTATACATCTGGGATCTTAAGAACATGTTTTGCCACACACTGCATAAACCAAACCCGGGGGTGGGGTAGCTGAAGGAGTATTGTGCAATCATTTGCGATCGCGGTTTGGGTACACTCCATTTTAAAAAGAGGTGATGACCATTAAAAAACAAAAAGGAAACCACGTATGCCGTTAAAATGCACTGAAAACATAACAGTATACATGTATATCGTAAGATCATTGTCAATTGTTATGTGGTTAGTTTTATATAAAATGCGTAAAATTATTACCGAAAGTTTCCGTTAGTTTATTGCAGCTGTTAACGTGTATGAATAGGTCCAGGTGGGAATTTCATTACAAAACGTCTCCCCTAAAATGGCTATAAATACCGACTTAATTTGAAAAAAAGGACGTTTTTTCCGATGAACGTAATCTTAAACAAAATCCCTCCCGTACATCCTCTGGATATTTGATGATTTTTAAAATGTTTTTTTTTTGAGAAAATGGTTTCTGCCTACACTTGGTTTGCATGAAAACGATCGTCTGTTGACGGACGGGAACATTTGTCGCAGGTAGTGTCGAACTCAAATGATTTTTGCACGGCAAAAATGCGGCAATTAAAACGAATCGGTGACAAACGTCGAATTTAGTAAAACAGTTTTATCAAAATGGTGACGCGGGAGAACATTTCTAAAGAGTCAGTTTTCATGATGGCAATTCGAGCTGTGACACTCAAATATTAATGACAACATCGATCATAATGATGTTGTTCCCCATCTTAAATGTTGTCCTTATTATTACCATCGTTGGTGAGTGGCGTTCATCGTATGTTTTCAAAAGTGTCAAACAAAATCGATTAGCCTTTTTTCTGAAACCTACAAATTATGTTTGTTCCAGTCAGAAGTTGTTTCTCATTCCATCACGGAATACTCCCAGCTACGGTACCGACAAGGAGAACGTTTACATTGTTAGAAAATACATGTACATGTACACATAAAACATTGTCAAAAGCTTTGCGCATGCGTATTCGCAAAGAGCATCGCCCGACGAGACTGAGAACTCGATTCGATTCGACGCGGCAAAAGCGCGACGTTTGTCACCACGTCGTGCAACTACCGTGTAGCACGGCAGAGCTTGCCGTGCTACACGGCAGTGTCGAACTTAAACCAAAAGTTTGCGCTAAGCGTCGCTCTTTTGTCGAATTTTATTCATCATTTTCTAATTGTTTGAGTTTGACACGGCACTGTGCGACGTTTAGCGCAGGCCTCATTTAATAACAAATATTTGAAAGTGCTGTAGGTAATGATAGCTTGTAAGCGACAGTATTTTGATAAATCATTCATAACGAAAGTTCACGTAGGCTACATTGATTCGGTAGTTCAAGAGAAAACAATGATTAAGATCTCCCCTTGCCATCTTTGACTGCATCTTAGCGATTCGGATCCCGTACACGGTGCGAGCAAATAGAACCACATGATGGAGTACAGCAGTTGATACGGTTGCTGGACGAACCGAAGAATGTACAGATAAAACTGCTCCTTGATATACCAGCCATTTTTAGAGTTAACATTATCTAACAACCGATAGGAATGATTGACCCTTGACCCCTTTTCGTAGTCGTAACAACAATCGCCAAAGTATTCACAGGCATCGTCGCAGAAACATCCGGGGATGGAAACTGAAGAAACGTCAAGGTCTGGTTCAAGGCTACATACATGCATTTTCCTCCCATATCAAACTAAAACCGAAGTTTCACCAGCATTAGGACTACACGTGGATCTCCAGGTCTACGGGTCCAAGTGCTAGTCGTTTTTGAGGGTCATTTCGTCACTGTTTTCACGAAGAGGCAATTTTGCCCCAGCAGCCAAACTTTCATGTTTGGAGAAAATCGCGTTTGAAGTTAAACTATTTTTGAAATCATTGTTTCGGACACTGTTTGCCATCTAAACGTTGACATTTTTCCAAGCATAAAAACGAAGATCCTAAACCGTGCAAATATGTTGTTTTGTTCATTACAGTGAGTTTAATTAATGAGTAATTAACTGTTTAACACGAGTTTCTCTTCGTGAAAATTGCGCGAACGAGGTCTGTGTGCAGCGCGTCGTGTACAAACCAATGCGTAAACGACGAGTGTCTGTTCGTGAAAACTAAATTTATCTAGGTCACACAAATTGCCTCTTCGTGAAAACTCAAATGCAGAGTAGTCGGTTTTGGCACCGTGCCAGCGCTATTGTAGTTCAATGTAAAAAAATGGAAAATCTAATTGTGGCTGTTCGTGAAAACGCAAAAGTGGGAGTTTGGTAAAATGGTCCATGTGCTAATTAGCGTAATTAGAAAAATATAACAATTTAGCACTTGAACCCTGGGGAAAATGTTGATGTCACTAATACATCCAAAATATGTAAAAACACTGATTTGCCAAAATATGTGATTTTTTGAAGAATTGCCTCTTCGTGAAAACAGTGACGATTTGGTTGTTCTTATACCTAGCAAAACTGTGTACGCCTTGGGTATGGATTTGTTTTGTGTGTGTAGGCCTATGGGTTTTTTCCCAGCCCATAAAAAACACAACCTTGGGGTTTGTAACGGCTTTGACTGTATTCTGCAAATTTTTGCTAAGCAGAACATGTTTAAGCACTTTTTTGTTTGTGTAAATAAAGCAGTTTTATGGAAATGTGCTAGCGGTCTCTATAAAAAGGTCGGTAGGCCTACGTGGAGTTACTGACACCGCCTCGAAGTGTGACGTCAGATGTCAGGGCTAAAAAAACTATGACACTGTATCACGCAATTCAGATAGGGACTGAAAACTATCCACACATGCAAGGTTTGGTTCGTACGTATAGAGTGTAATCCCCCTTCCTCGGCACTCAAAACATACACGCACACGCACGACTATTGTTCCCGTTTGGACTCAGTCTCTTTTATTCTCTCATTTTGGACTTCGTTTTTAGCAACGCTCCCATTGTAATTGGTGTTGCACACAAAAGCGAGTATTTCCTCGCTCTTTTAAAACACCCGAAGCCCTTTTGTTAAAAGTCTCGCTCTTACACTCACCTAATCGACCCCGCAAAGCTTTGTTCTCCCGTAGTTTGGGCTTCTAATGGTTTTGTACGCGAATGCAAAGCGAAGATGTCCTCGCCCTGTCAATACACCCGAGGGGGGGGGGGACGTTTTGTTAAAGTCCTTTAGTGGGAAGCATCCGTAGACAATCGCTTTCGTTGAGAGAAATTAATCCTAACGTCAGCTTGCACCTTGGCAGAACCGTCTGGTCATTATTTGGATTAACTGTCTTTAAGCCGACAACAAACTCATGTTAACCATAAGCTTCATGTGTTAACACACTTCATGAATAATGCCATTCAAGGTTACTTAACTGGCCTCTTGGTAGTCAGCAATCATCTTGCTCATGCCCGGACAGTAATTAAGTTTGAAGTTCACTTAGGCCTACGTCTGGTTACGGGATATCAAAGGGAGTTGAAAGCTGACGATGCGTTTATTTTAAAGCAAGGCCTATATTTCGTTTTGCATCAGGAAAAAACCCTCGTTTGGAGTTTGATTGTGATGTAGAGGATCTGGAATGACAAGTCTCGGATTAATTTGTAAACAAACCAAAACGTTTTCTTGTCATAGCGTTGGTTTCACTTTGGGGATATTTTCAAAAGCACCGCTTCTCGGTTACAACTTGGAAACATTTACAGCCTAGGCCTTTACAGTAGTATTATTCTAGTTTGTTTGATTGAATTTGTTCCATATTTAATTGCATTTGCCAAAATTACTTGAAAACGATAAAATATGTTTTCTTTGCTTTATTGTTGTTCTAGTGCAGTTACCTTTTAGCACTCTCACTCATGGACAACATCTAACTGTCGATGAATTTGGGATTTCTTGAGATTGTATAGTAGCCAGCTTGCAGGGATCAATTCATGGAGCAGTACTTAAAAGTGCCCAACGCGGCCTAATTCACAAAGGTACCTGGTGAGCATTTTTGGTGCTTCTATTAAACTATACACTCTTAAAATTGGGTCACAAATTGACCCGGATTCCGGGTCCCAGGGTCTTATCCGGGTTAGGCTGACCCTGAAGGTGGTTATAACATTGAATCCAAACTCGGATTGTGAGTCAGTTTGACAAAGTTCCGGGTCATTTTGACAAAGATTCCGGGTCAGCCTTGCCCAGAAATGGGTCAGGTCGTACGGAGCTCGGAATCTGGCTACGTATCTGATCCGGACTTTTTTAGTGTGTAGCTTTTAACAAATAATGTGCTAAACAAAATTGTGCGTAAGGCACACCTACTTTTTCAATCATCACAGTCACTCAAGAAAATGTAAAGGCGTGTACGAGTTTGACTTTGAATGTCATTGTTGTGTTGCCCAAGGTGCCTGCGGTTGGGAACAAGGGAATCTAATTGTAGTGTCAGTTTAAATTAGCCCACTCATTGGTTAATATACACACCGCATTACCTTTCCTTGAAAACGAGTTGTATACTGTGTAAAACCCTCACTTTGTCCTATACTTCAGCTTAGCTTGGCCGAACCTTTAGCGTCTGTATTTGAATATGAATGGGCTCTTAATGTATCGAATTAAAGTCAGGCTAATGCTGATGTGTACATCTTTTTTTTATAACAGAAGGAAACAAACCCATGTTTACACTTTAGCATTTTTCTGGACTATCCGTCTACTAGGAGTAAACAATCTTCCATTTCCCTGATTAGTAATTAGTTTTAATTGCACTCAGGGTTTCGTCTAATTGATGGGCAATTTTTATGCAGAGCTATTATTTCTGTATCAGAAAAACAAGTGAAAGTTGATTTTGTGATGCAGGGAATGTGGGATGACAAGTCTGAGATTGATTTGAAAACAAACTAAAACGTTTTTGTTACCTACAAGAGCCTTGGTTCCATTTAAGGGGTATTTTCGAAACCACACTTATAGGCTCCGGCTTCAACTTAGGCACCGTCAGCCAGTTTGAAGTCCCACACCGAAAGTGTACGTTTTGAAATCGCTGATGGAGCGTAAGCCGAAGCAAATGAGTTAAATTCGTGGTTTCGAAAAGGGCATATTATGAGCCAAGAATATACGCATAGCGAGTGAAACATTTATGGTGTGCTTCGATTGAAAAATCAAGAGTTTTGAAGCTTTACATGTGTATTGAAAACCTAAAGTAAGCCTTTTGATAACTTATATTTCTTCGAGAGGAAATATTAGTTATCAAAAGCTCACTTGTTATGAAATTTACATTTAAAAAAATGTTCCTTTGCAATATTTTATTCTGAAAAACAGCCACAAAACGAGGAAATTGAAGTACATTGTAATTGAAGACCCAACAATTGAAGAGCCTAATGCTTATTTCGATCGCCGAAATCAGAAAGTCAATTAAAAATTATTGACCGTTTTCGGTGTTTTACTTAAACTTGGGCACCGAATTTGATATTCAGAGGTGAGTCGATGACGTGCTTATTGAACAATAAAAAATTATCTCCATTTATCTCCGTGGCAAAAAACAATTCTTATGACCAAAACAAGTGCAATTCCACACTCTTCCAACTCGAATTTCATTGGTAGAAATAACGTTCAAGATCACTAAAATAATGATTTCTGTTTGGGTACCACTCTACAACCTTACGGAAATCAAATTGGTTTTCTGTTTGCATCTCGATCGGCATAGTTATATTTTTCCACTAATTGAGTTGATATTAATACTATTGTATTGTTACTTTTTTATATATTCAAATAATAATTTCTGGTGAAGAAATTCACACAGGTTCCATGTTTAGATGTGTACCCGTTGAGCTAAAGATGTGACAGATATAGAGGGATGATGAACCTATGGAGTCTAAAATGTCTAGCTGATATACCCTCAGTAAGAAATATTTATATATCAGCATAAATACAACAATCTAAAAACTCTCGGTCTGATCCAGATCCAGTGGGGCCTGACCATTTCTGGGTCAGTGTGACCCAAAATCTGTCTAAGTTAAACAGAAACATGTCAAACTGTCGTCAAAAACTGTTTTTGAGCAGTTTCTGGGTCAGCCTGACCCAGAGAAGGGCCAGTTCTCCTAGGAACTGGAATCCAGGTCATTTGTTGACCCAGAGTTTGTTTTAGAGTGAAGAGGACAATACATTAGTGCAACTCACTACATACTCCAAAGAAGACTAAGTCTTGGGCGAATTGGCAACGAGTGTTAAATATTTTAACAATATTAATTCAGGTATTCTGCCTAAACCTACTCGTACTTACTCTTCCAGGCAGAAGATGCACCGACAGCGAGAAAGAAGCTCATCAGTCCGACAGTGTACATTTTGCTTGGTTGGCCACTCGTTGACTGCTTCATGCAACACTGAGAATTACGATCTCGATAATGAGTAGTACCAAGTTGTATAACCATGCGTTGCGCCACAATTTGCAAAGTGGATTTTAATACCACGCATTTGATCAACTAAAGAGAACGAGGAGACTAGATTTTGCATTCAGATTCAACAAATTACTGTCATTTTCATACAGTCATGTAAGTTTATTGAATAATAAATCTCCTATTAATTAGAGAGCTTGTGATGGCTTTTAGTACACGGTCATGTAGGTGGATTTTAAAGGAGATAAACAATGGCAGACTTTGGAATGCTAGGTGGCAGCAGGTACATGTCCATTGCCTACGAGGTGACAGTTCCGAAAACAATGCATTTTACCTGGTAAGTCTACTGCCACATAGTGTCACCAATAGTCTCCGTTTGAAGGAAACAATTACGACGTAAATGCAACATATGAATCCTTGGCCAAAATAGATTCATCCACACACCTCCTTGGGTTTAAACATCTGTCCATTCAAACAGGATTTCAGTTACCTGAAACTCTACATGGATGAAGTTGAAAGGGAAATGAAGGAGAAAAAAGAGTGGAATATTTGCTAGCATCACCTACAGCTTCTTATTACATGTACATGTATCTGTAAGAATTAGCTTGCCTTCACTCCCTCCACCAGTGCTCCTTGTTGAAAGTGAAACAAACAAAACTAGACATTGAGGTGTTTGTGAACAAACACAAAGCTGTTCCGTTTTGTTGTGCTTTGATTAAACCCAAGTTCAATCTAGCTTTAATGCACAAGGGGTCTATAACTGAAAAGAAATTGAAAATCGGGTGTTTAGTTCTTCAGATATGGTCCCACTTCCGGTTGACCCGTAAGTAAAGGTCAACATGGGCTCACGGTAACCCAAGTTCAATCTTCAATGTTCAAAGGATCTAATAACTGAAAAGAAATGGAATTGGGTTGTGTAGTTCTTGAGATATGGTCCCACTTCCGGTTGACCCGTAAGTAAAGGTCAACATGGGCTCACGGTAACCCAAGTTCAATCTTCAATGTTCAAAGGATCTAATAACTGAAAAGAAATGGAATTGGGTTGTGTAGTTCTTGAGATATGGTCCCACTTCTGGTTTACCCGGAAGTAAAGGTTAACATGGGGTTACAATAACCCAAGTTCAATCTTCAATGCTCAATGAGTTTATAACTGAAAAGAACTTGAAATGCACATAATTATCGTTTCCAATCAGGCTCATAGTCTTTGTTATATGAAAACTGTGCTTGAGGTATTAAATGCAAGGAACACTGAACGCAGAGGGTGTTCCACAACAATTCGATTGCACATGCTCATTTATTTTGCAGGATGATTGTGCAGAGCCAAATAATGTTGCACTGAAGAGGCAATGTTTTTGATCACAACCGCAGTTGTGTTAACGTTTTTTTAACTCGAAATTTTGTTATCGAGGAACATGTCTCACAAGTTAGCATGTATACTAAGCCTGTGACGGTTACACGGTTAACCAACCGATCAACCGGTTAAACGTTTACATTTTTACGGTTCGGATAAGCGTAAAACCATTCAATCAAAAAGTGCCGCGAAACATTGACTATAATAATTGCCTAGTTACGTGAAGTACACACGCGCAAAAGCCAAAATTCTCTGCTAACCCCTGAAATACGCTTGACGTAAGCACGGAAGTCTCTGCTGCCGTAAGCGTTGATTCTTTGCTTTTGGTAAGCAGAGCCATGTATTTGGGCCTGGGTCTCACAACTTAGCGTATAAAGTGAACTATCCCTCATTTAAACGAATGAGCCCAATTTCATGGCTCTGGTTACTGCCGAAATACATGCTTACAGTCACCCATTCTCCGCCTATTTTGCAAGCGTCAAATTTTTGCGCTATTTGTGTAAGCGAAGAATGCCTAGTTACGTGAAGTGCACTCACGCACAAGCCAAAATTCTCTGCTAACCCCTGGAATACGCTTGACGTATTCACCAAATTCTCTGTTTCCATAAGCGTTGACTCTTTGCTTTTGGTAAGCAGAGCCATGTATTTGGGCCTGGGTCTCACAACTTAGTGTATAAAGTGAACTACCCCTCATTTAAACGAATGAGCCCAATTACATGGCTCTGGTTACTGCCGAAATCCATGCTTACGTTTAGTACGTAAAGCAATCACACCACAGGTCTCACAATTTAGTAAGTAAAGCGATCACACCACAGGTCTCACAAACCTACATTATTCAATGATTCACCACAAGAGCACGAATGATAGTACCATTTCGATGTTCATTCATAAAATGTGAATGAATCAATACGCTTATTCAGAATCACTTCACTGATTTGGAATGAATTTGCTTATTCGGAATCAATTCGCTTATTCAGAATGAATACGCTCATTCAGAATTTGCTTATTCGAAATTAATTCGCTTATTCTGATTTTGCTGATTCGTAACCATTTTGCTTATTTGTAATGATTTCGCTCACTCATAACCATTACGCTTGTTGATGTAGATTGTAAAGTTAAATACACTTAACACTACATCATTCAATGATTAACCACAAGACACAGGGATGATAGTACCATTTCAATGTTCATTCATAAAATGTGAATGAATCATTACGCTTATTCAGAATCGATTCGCTTATTCGGAATTAATTTGCTTATTCTGAATCATTGTGCTCATTCGTAACCATTTCGCTTATTTTTAACGATTTCGCTCATTCGTAACCATTACGCTTGGTGATAAAGATTGTGAAGTTTCTTTTTAATTACACTTAACACTACATCATCATGATTCACCACAAGACGCATACATTGATAGTACCATTTCGATGTTCATTCATAAAATGTGTATGCCGTGTAAACTTCCAAATCTCCGGCAGGTGTATTCGTCCGTGCACGGTCCGCTTTTACAAACACGGAGTATTAGGATGCCTAGATCGGGCCAAATAAATAAGTAAAGAAACAAGTTTTTATGTTGCACACAGGTTTGTCTTCTCTGATGATAAGTTTCAGAAAAAAAATGCTGGCACTCTGTGCTGTGGTGATTGACAACACACGTAAAGCGAAAAACTGCAAAAATAGCGCTACTCAAAGAAGTTTTTGTCGCCTGTGTCTGCCTAACCTGGTGCTTCGTTCCGTAGAACAGTGTTTTACCACCCATACCACTAAATAATTCTTGTTTTATTTTCCGGGAAAACGAAGTTCTGAGGAGCCAAAAATTAGATAAAGAATACGTGGTACTGTTCGTTTTAATGTAGGTGCAAGTTTTTTATTGTAAAAATAAGTAAAATGTATACGTTAATTATATTGAAATCGTCGGGAACCCCGACGGCCCGAACCGCAGCACTTAGCTTGGGAAGTTAACGCGGTAAACCGCGGTGCCATCAGACCAGCATGACAATTTGTAGATTTGATACCTTATATTATTACTGTATACATTGAATAGACTTGTTCAAAGTCTGCCATTGTTGCAGTCTCATGTCAACAGTACAAAGAATACGATAGCATCGGGTGCACACGGCCTCAGGACTTAGTACGAGTTTACACTGCTCTTCATTACTTTGTACACGGATACGAAACACGCTATAAATGATGTCACGATGACGTGACATATACTATTACTTCATGGTGCACAACTTCAATACCCAGAGAGTCAAGAACTGAAGAAAATAAAATCGGACGTTTAATTTTGTGAGATATGGTGGTAACAAGATTGCCTAATTAAATATTCATGTCATTATAACTCAGCTAATTGATTAAGAAATTGAACAGTATGACATTTAGTGATAACTTCATGTACTAAGCTTCAATTCAATACAGGACTCAAGTCTGTCATATCTACTGTTTCTAAGATTACGAATAAAGAAAAATCGTGTGTTAAACCTATGGCGTTTTGGTGGAAACAAAAAACAACGTTTGTAAAACGTTTTGAAAAAATCTTGACGAAAACAATAGCTGTTCCGACTGCTTAGTCGGAACAGCTAATCATCAACAAACAGGTTTTTTAAGCAAACATGATTTTTAGTTAAATTTGGTGCCAACAAGTTTCCTAAATGTAAATTTAGAGGACTAAGCTCAATGTTGACGTAAAATTAAGATTTCCTCAGAGAAAATAAAATACAGAGATGTAAGATGGAAAGTAAATCTTCAAACGATGTTGATTTTAGGGCCTGCATGTTTTTGTGTGAAAAACTTACTTGTGGATAATTTGAAGGTTAAAATATAATTTACGTTCCATAAAAAAACTATTCACAATTTTTGAGAAAGCAACAATTCTAGTGAATAAAATACCACAAATTCAAAAATTGCCAAACTTAAGCTAGTTTGAAAGTTTGGCCATCTTTAAGGGCTCGCACACAACTCACGACATTTATTGAACAGATATTGAAAAACAACTTCAAATATAAAGTTATCATCTATAGCGATAAGTCTGGTTGAACATTATCTACTTGCAATTAAAAAAAGTTTTGTATGACCAATATATACAATAAGACAAACAAACTCCATACTAAAACTGATGATCAAAATGTAAGTAAAAATAGAATATTCGCCTGCGGTGCATTTAAATACAACGTCGTTGTCAAACTTAAGCAAGTTTGAAAGTTTGGTCAGCTCAAGAGCTTCAAGCAGAAACTAATGTACTTTCAGATATTAAAGTCCATTCTTTTTCACAGATCCAAACTCCATTTTAAACAGTGCTCATCTAGTGATTTGTTTTGGTTGAACGTTGATCTACTCGCACAATTCTTTTAAATTCGATGATTAAAATATATACAATGACACAACAAATTCTATTCTAAAACTGATTATCAAAATATAAATATAGATGATAAAATATTCACCTAAACAACTTGAGGTTATTGTAATGAATAATACATGTATTTGAGTATTCAAAACTTGTCAATAATTTAGCAAATTCAAGACACATTAAAGTTGAGGATATTGAGAAGGAGGAACAGAAAGAAGATTGTGATATATAAGGGAATACACGTGTCTGGAAAGTCTTCAAGACATTTCAAAAACACAAGCTTTGAAAATGTTGACATAGTTAAAAGGACTACATATGACCAGTGTCCTATTTCATAAAGCTGCTTAAGCAGAAGATATTGCTCAACAATATACAGGCTACCAGTCACAACTTGTACATGTGGCATGGTAGTTTGGCTGGTAACCTTTTTCTGGTAAAGCATACATCGGTTGTGCTACAGCTACTTTTTGTGCTTATTAAAGCAGTTCTACGAAACTGGGCCCTGCACGTGACAACATATTGCTGCACTGCTATAAAGCACAAGTGTTTTACAAGCAGAATGGGTTACCACCCAAAACAACATTTTGTGTGTGTGTGTTCATGATTGGTACCTCAACAAGTTTTGCTTAGCAAATACATTGTACTGTACTAGTAACATTGGTAAGCATCTCATACTGGGACTGAGCTTTGGATATTCCGCCTAGACCTGGTGCATAATAATAATAACGTCAATTGAGTAGGGCGCCCTCTGCTAGAGTTAAAAGACGGTTGATCATTGGCTCATCATGTGTACCGCTCGTACATTTCCGTTGTTTCATTGTCGTTTTATCTCTTTTAAAGATGGCGGCGAGATGACGTCAATGCATAAGATCCATTGAATCCATGAATCTATAGCTGATTCATCGGTCACATTCATCGGCCTACCGATACTCCATATTTCAATGTACCTCTCGAGATATCGTAATCTTATTTTTTTTCATTTTGGGATGAAACTCTTTTAACGACTTGCTATCAATAAGCATGGATTTTGAGAGTGATTCTGACATTTCAAGTTCACGTGATCATTAACACCATATCATTGGTGGTTCACCTTTTCAACCTGAACCCACCTCTCCACTGTGATTGTTTTGCTCCATGTGTGGTCAGGGTGCAGTTACAAGTGTGTTTTCACATTTGAAAACGCGTGATTGTGAGTGGTATCGACCATCGAATCGCCGGTAATGTTGCTGGTGCAACTGGGATTAGCCGACTCCCTGGCAGGTCTGTCACGGCGGCAGCATCTCGCTCTGAAGGCCGACTTCCATAAACCAAAGACTCTGGAGTTACAGCAGAAGGAGATAAAGATGACCACTCCCTGCGAAGAGATGAGGATGATGAAGATGTACACTATAACCAATGATGAGGTGAGTTTCGCTAGGAATGCGAAGAGCCAGGAGAACCCCATCAGGCTGGAGATCTGGAAAACGAAGTATAGCCATTCAGGAAATTGTTCCTGTTAAAAAATATCCATAGTAGAGGCGTCGTGCACATATTATAAAAAAAATTCTAATAACTCATTTAGCATAAATACTTGAAAGTGCTGCAGGTAATGAAAGCCTATAAGCGACAGTAATCAGATAACTCATTTATTACGAAAGTTCACGTTATAGGCTACATCGATTTGGTAGTTCAAGAGAAAACAATGATTGAGATAGTTGTATATTAAATTTTCAAACTGTTAGCAATCTGTATTAGTTTATACTCAATGACTTTTCATGTAACGTTCGTTTTCTGAAATTAATTGAAAATTATGTCCTTTCTGTGTACGTTTATGTTATTTCAAAGTACATTTATAGAGTTTTGTTCTAAAGTTCCAGCCGTCGTTTGATTCGTGTTTGTTTTTAAGATGCTGTACTTTACCTTAAGATAGATGGGCAGTTCTTCCATAGCCTGCTTCATCCTGGATGCATCTCCCCTTGCCATCTTTGACTGCATCTCAGCGATTCGGATCCCGTACACGGTGCGAGCAAATAGAACCACATTGAGCAAAACGGATGCAGCTAGTGGGAGCGTGAAGGAGTACAGCAGTTGATACGGTTCTTCAACCCAGCAGAAATCATCTCCATGGTACCTGAACAGCGCTTTGGTATCCCCTTCCGTGGGCTGTGCTATTACGTCAATGACCAGACAAGGTACGGCAATTAAATACGGGACACCCCAAGCGTACAGATAGTAGGTCACCAGTTGATTCGTGGTGATCTTCTTGCCTCGAAGTTGAACACTCCTAGAAGAGAAGGCGTGATTCAGAGTGAAGGCCAAGATGTTTGACCACGTGGATATCATAAGCCAGAAAACATGTCCGAAAAATGCCACTGCTGTACACAGAGTGTCGTTCCATCTGGCCACAGCACTCAGCATGAACATGAGGTAAGCCAGAACTAAAGATGCAGTGAGGTTCATCAACGGGCAGCGAATGTGATTCTTTAGACTTGGAAAAATCAAGTATGTCACGAAGGTCACCATAGCCAAGGACATCGACATAGAACAACCAACCAAGGACACGATTTGCTGTTCAAGGGAAAAGTGTGCTTTCTCAATAGTTTTGTTCCACGTTCCATTCCTGTCGTAATCCAAACACATCTGAACACTGCCATTTCGAAGAATTGAATAATTATTGGGACTGATCTCCTCTCCAGATGGTAGGTATTCTAATGAGTTGTTAGCATACTCAGTGGTGATTGGTCTGAAGAGTGACGCACTCAGAGTGGCGAACGCACACGTCAGTTTCTCACCGTCACATATCTGCACGTGTGTGCCCCCGCTCTTAAAGGCGGCGTTAGATTGGCTCCAAATGTACATCGTGTCAAATATCGTCTGCCTGTGTGAAAACCACGTGTCATTGACATACAGAAAACCGTAGTAGGTGTCATTCATGTAAGGTGCGTCGTGTGTGTAATACAGCCAACTCGTAGAACACAAACCTGGATCAGTGTGTCTGACATCGCACATTGTAGAGTAACACTTGACAATGGCAACTGAATGTAGAACCACCCGGGCCTCCAGACTGATACATCCCAGAAAACCTCCTCTTGATTCCCCAAGAACATCGTCCAATGCTTTTTGAAAAATGCTCGCTGTCTGCGTTTCCAATGTTATTTCTGATGGAATGGAAAATTCATGAGACATTTCTAAGCCACCACTCTGCCAACAAGTCGTCTTGTCTTTAACATCGTCTTGGTGTAAACTTGCATTATTTTGATGCGAGGGTTTACCCATGGCCCGAAGAAGTGGCTCAATCAGACACGATTTCAACACTTTACTGACATTGCAGGTGCCCTCCCCTTGTAAGTTAACCACAATCCGGAATTCCAACTTGGGTACTGTGTCATTTAAATCAGACGATGGAATATCACATTGCCCGTTTTCCATGAAACCACCAAATGGGCACGACACATATCGGCACCGATTGACAGTCGGGTCATAGACAAAGTGTCTGGGACAGTACGTTGTAGTGACAACATTTTTAGAAGTAATTAACTTAAAACTGTTATAGTCAACCAGCATCGAAAATGAAGGCAAAATGGCCCCAAGGTATTCTTTTATAGACACTTGGGTTGGGTTAAGCATTTGGCAAGTTTTTGTACACTCTTCAACTGTGATATTGACGCCACATTTCAAAGCGCAGTGGGGGTTCTTATAGATTTGCATAGGGTCCGATGACGTTATTGTAACCGCCGTGTATGAGGCACATGCTTCACTCAGAGAGATTTCGCTTTCTGTCGTGCAGTTGGTGATAACATCGGGAAAGCATATCCTGCTCTTAGTGTTGTCCGAAGGAAGGAATGCAACATTGCAAGCTCTGGATAAATTCTCGTATTCAACGACTCTGTCCTCTTGAAAGCTTCTCATCAATGAGTCATAATAGTCTTCGGAGGAGCACTTGATGTCAATCTTCCATAACTCCAGTGTTGCGTCATCTTCATCATGGCAGAGTGCACAGTAGATATTCTGATATGAGATGTTGCTTATTATGCTTGTGACAGGAGTCTGCAAGAAGACTTCTGAACCAGAGGGATGTTCACAGAGTTTCCGAAGAGATTCAGAAGCCTGCTCTGGACAGAAGCTCACTAACCAGTACCCGAAATTCAAAGAACCTTCGAAGTTGCTGGACAAACCTAAGAATGTACAGATAAAACTGTTCCTTGATATACCAGCAATCTTGGAGTTAAGATTCTCTAACAACCGATTTGAATGATTGACCCTTGACCCCTTTTCGTAGTCGTAACAACAATCGCCAAAGTATTCACAGGCATCGTCGCAGAAACATCCGGGGACTGAAAAAACGTCAAGGTCTGGGTCAACGTTGCTTATATAATCAGGAGAGACGTCAAAGTCTGGGTCAAGGCTGCATACATGGTTGGGACTGCAGACTGGAACCACGTCTGTACTTTGGGATGGTCGAATCATCTGCGCTGTTGGCAGGAAAGTGTATTACATGGAAGTTTTAATAGGGCCTGCACACGAATTCATACACGAAGAATGGCCAGTCGGCCTATACATCCGGGATCTTAAGAACATGTTTTGCCACACACTGCATAAACCAAACCCGGGGGTGGGGTAGCTGAAGGAGTATTGTGCAATCATTTGCGATCGCGGTTTGGGTACACTCCATTTTAAAAAGAGGTGATGACCATTAAAAAACAAAAAGGAAACCACGTATGCCGTTAAAATGCACTGAAAACATAACAGTATACATGTATATCGTAAGATCATTGTCAATTGTTATGTGGTTAGTTTTATATAAAATGCGTAAAATTATTACCGAAAGTTTCCGTTAGTTTATTGCAGCTGTTAACGTGTATGAATAGGTCCAGGTGGGAATTTCATTACAAAACGTCTCCCCTAAAATGGCTATAAATACCGACTTAATTTGAAAAAAAGGACGTTTTTTCCGATGAACGTAATCTTAAACAAAATCCCTCCCGTACATCCTCTGGATATTTGATGATTTTAAAAAAATTTTTTTTTTGAGAAAATGGTTTCTGCCTACACTTGGTTTGCATGAAAACGATCGTCTGTTGACGGACGGGAACATTTGTCGCAGGTAGTGTTAATTCTAAGGAAACGTACACATCTTAAACACGTGTAGTACATGTCGTTTACACTGTTAAATATATTGCTTATTAAATTATTAAATCACTGAAACAGTTGTCAACACAAAAAACCCTTTTAGTACGATGATCTCTAGTGTAAAGACTTGGTGAATTTACAACATTTAGAGATAACAACTCCCTAAAATAAAATGGACCCGTCCAGGCAGTCTCAACGGCCGCCAGCATGCAGCCGGTAGCAACCGTGCGTTCAAATCTGTTATCACAGTGTACCGCACGCCGTTTGCACAATGATGTGTTGTATGTAGAGCTTCGACCGGTCCACGTCGCGAGAGTCGAATGAGAGTATTTTCGGCCCCACCTTCCGCCCCCTGACCAAACCAAATCCTTTACGACATTTCTATAGCAATCCCGTTCCCACTGGACCCCGCATTGATCGCGCAATTTGAGAAAAGGGCGATCAGACCCCGCAATTTCTCGAAAAGGGCGATCAAAGGGCGATCAAGCGTAAGTGGGAACGCGAGGGCGATCAGGATCAGACCCCGCAAATTTGATCCACCTCGGGAGTAGGATTAAAGCGGGATCTGATCGCCCTTGTGGATTAATGGGCGATCAAAAGTCTAGTGGGAACGCAAAGGGCGATCAGACCCCGCAATTTGAGGGCGAACATCCGGTACGGTAGGCCCGAATGGCGCGAAAATGGTGTTCTTTTTTCTTCTATTCCCAGCAAGCACCACGCATTTGGTGACATGAATTGCAAGTAAAGCATAAAGCAGTATTGACGTCACGTGACGATACCAACTACACGTTCTGTACAACGCATCCACACTAAGCCCAAACCCACGCTTTAATTTTGGATGCATTGTATTCATACGTGCACGTTCTTTAAAGATGGCAGCGCCCAGCAATAAACGTCCCATAAATTCGTCAAAAAAAACCTCCCAAAAAGATGAGAAGCGTGGCAAACTATGGTCGGACGAGGAGCTAGGAGCCATCCCACACTGTGTGGTCGCCATAGATACGTTGCGCCTGCGCACTGCCCACTTGGTCGACCTGCGTTGGTGAACTTTGAATCCACTTCCGTTCCCAAAAGGGAGATCAATGCGCGATCATACTCTAGTGGGAACGCGACCGCGATTCACGTCTGCGACTAATCCTTTTGCGGGGTCAGGATCTCGTAATTGTGGATCCAGTGGGAACGCGGTCCTAGTGTCAAGCATAGCCCGAACATCTGACGTCACACTTCGAGGCGTGTCACTTACGCCACATACCGACCTTTAGAAACTGCTAGGCACAATTTCATAAAACCGACAGAAAATATTACTTCGAAATGGTCGCTTAGCAAGACTGAGTAAGATACCAATCCCAGATAATACGTATGATATGGTATTTTGGTCGGTAATCTTATACTGCTCTCAGCACAACTATGTACTTTGTGTGCATAGGCCTAAGCACCTCTATGAAATCGGGTCCTGGGGTCGATTTCACAAAGCACTAAGATTTATCTTAAGATGAGTTGTCAGTATCACCATAGTAATTTGCATTGTGACATCACACTTTGCTTAGCAATTAAGAGTGATTTGGAGTTAAGATCAATCTTAACTCTTTGTGAAATCGAGCCCTGGTTGTCTGCTAGATGTACCTTTTTACATGCCGTTATGCTGTGTGCTACATGTACTCTACGGACTACCCTTTCAAAATACTGTGTTCTTTATAGCTACACGTTAGAAACGGTTGTAGCCGTAAGCTGTAGCCACCAATTCGGATACGGCGGCCTGTCATCCAATGAAACAATTGGGTTTGCAAGACCGGTCTTCACCCATACGAATAAAGACAGGGGACCAGTCTATGTCACGGATGGCCAACACATGAATGAGTCTAGGATGTCTTGGTACATTGCAACTAGCAAGGACCGGTTTGCAGACGAACACAATGGCACGGCGTTTATTATATAAGTCACACATTATTTACTGACATTAAAAAATATTGTCTGTATTGTTTGGGTAAGGTTTAAACAGTGCGCCCATACACCTTTCGAGTTCAATTATCTTTGCCTATCGGAGTGTTTAACCCCTGCATAGCTAAGCACCCTAGTTACCGACACATAGTGAGGGCAGAAGAGCTATACGTCCCACAGCCGCTTCCCTTCAGTTCAGATTTTACTTGAAGTCAATATTTATGTCATACTACTCTTCTCGAGATAAAACATGTACATGTAAACAGTATTACAGAAAACCAAAATGACAAACACAGAAAATGGAGAAAGAGCTAACCTGTAGTGATGTACATAAAACATGAAAGAGAGATTGAGGCTGTCAGATTAAGCCGAGGCTTGTAGAAGACGGTCTATAGACACACAACGTGGAGACAAGACAAACAGACGCAAAACAACACAAAAACCGAGGTAAAAAACCCTATAAATTCCCCAAAACAAAAACAAAAACAAAGGAGGATGGTAAGAACTGAGATTCGTTTCCTTCTAAACAGAAATTAATTCCAACGCCAGCAGCTTGGCATAGCCGTTGGCTAATTTTAAAAAGAACAAATTGGATCAAAATGCCCAGATGACACCACCTTGTTTCGTTTGGGCGGACGGGCGGGAACGATTATTAAGGAAATGACAAAGCGTCGCGCATTCGAATTGTCCCAAGCGTTTGTTTTACCTTTCTATTGAAATTCTATTGAAACGCACAGCCCGCGCTTTTGCCAACCAAGGTTGAAAAATTTTGGGAAACCATAAATGCAATGCAAAAACAGACAGCCACAGTTCGAATCAAAGTTACAAACGAATTTTGAACAGACTGCTGTTTCCAGACGAAAATCAAACACAAATTTCGCATTTGCCACGGACAGTGCACAACAAATTACGTGTAACAAGCAAAATTGATTGCACATGTACATGTACAAGTACATTTACATGTACAAGTACATGTAGAAGGCTGATGGACGGGAGATAATTCCAGGATCTCAACAACAATTAAGTTTTAGACCGTGTAAGTTCCGCGACGAAGAGGTCACCAGCGAGCTTCCGGGCACCTCCGAGCCATCAACTATGGGAGATTAATGTGGGTACAATTTTGTGCGATTTTTATTTTTGTCACGTCACTTATTTCCACTCGAAAAATATATATTTCTGGAATTTATTACATTAAAAACTAACAAGTAAAATGTAATAACAAAATTAAAACAGACCTGGAAACTATCAAATTGTGAATTTACGCCGACAACGTTAGGCAAACCGTTTCGTCTGCACTGACAAACCGAAGTTATGCAATGTTTTAAATCGGGCTATACAAATTAGTAGGGCTTAAGTGCATGGATTTTACGTGACGTTGCATGGAGTCGCCGGGACAACGACGTCGTATAGTTTTGGACAGTTTGGGTCCGTCTTACTACAAAGTGTAGCAGTTTGCTCAAGTTTGCATGCGAGTACGTCAAGGATCACGAGACAGTCACCTTTTATTGCCTGTTCTTTATGGTCAATGGATGAAGTTTATTAAATCATTACAATAATACAAGTAAAAAACAAATAATAATAATATTTGTTTTTATTGCTTTTTTAATGAAAAAGACCGATCCCGTTTCCATGGTTACGTCAACCAAACAATGTTTTATTGATTTGTTTTAACCATGTTGATGTAAACATGTTAGACAACCTTTATTCAATCAGAAACACATGTGTGCATTCATAAATTATACTCATGACAGTAAAAGGTAAAGTTGAAACCTCAACATTTGCAAACATTTGGCAATATGTGCAAATAACTCAGGGTCAGGGTGTCACTATGCATAAATAGTTCAGATTTCAAAGAGTTCAAAACAATTTCCACAATCCCGCGGTAGCTGTTATTTGATGGGCTCGGAAGTCTAGATTCTCGCAAAACTTGTACTCTCGAGGTCAACTTACACATTTTATTAACTAGCCATTTACCGTTGGTGGATTTTTTTCGTGCCATCCCTTAAAAGAAAGCTTATAGCTTTCTCGAATTAAAGAAAATAGCCATTTAAACTTTAAATCTAAATTTTGGGGTATAGTATCAGCAAAAAAACGGATCTAGCATCTGTTTAAATTTTAGTAAGGGCCATTTAGAATAATTCAAACATCCACCCAAAGTTTCGTTTTTTAAATAATGTCATCCACACTGAAGAGCAAAGTAATCCCTCAAATTAAGATCAATATTCTCCAAGTTCAGGAGTTTTCAATGTTTTCAGCCTACAGTTGAAATTATTGCCATCTCCCCATCAGTCACGGTGGTCACCCAACACAAGAGGGACCGATAACAATAGAAAACACAGCCATGACAGAAGTTCTGGAAGCGGCGGATTACAATTTCCCCCTTTATTTCTTTTGACCCACCACCCACAATTTCGAAATTCCGTTTACATGTTTAAACATTAATTATTTTAAACGGTCCCTAAAGGTTACATAATATTTTGTTTACACTTTCCCCCGTTCTTCCTGTCTATACTGTACTTACTTTTCCAGGCAGAAGATACACCAACAGCGAGTAAGAAGCTCATCAGTCCGACAGTGTACATTTTGCGAGGTTGGCCACTCGTGCACCGCTTCACACAACAGAATGATCTCGATAGTGGACAGTGCCAAGATATATTGCCGATGGAGCCGTCAAATTAGAAGTATCATAAACACTTAAAGGTACGGTCATAGTTTGTTTTTTGTGAACGCAATTCTTATTGATAGGCAAAATTAAAAAGAAAGATACCATGAAAGTAGCAAGTGAAAGGTTCAGCTGAATACAGTGCCTTTACTTGCTGAAACAGAAAAAGAAAAAAGAAAAGAAAAACAACAACAACATCTGTCGCAGTATATTTACAAGAACGGCGAATCCACCCACTTTTAGCAAGGAGACAGCGGGTACCAACCGCATCTCAGGCCGCAGCATTCGCGAGTGGACACAAACCCTCAGAAATCATGATTCATGAATCGTTTCTCAGACTAAAATGTTTTTTGGGTGCGAAATTATCCAAACCCTACGTCGAAGGGAACCCTTTCTCTAAACAGGTTATCAACAGGTGGTGCAGCGCTTCCCACCATGGAAGTAAGTTCTTATGGTCATTAATTTTTGGAGTAATTACCAATCTATGACCCTACCTTTAATAGTATACGCATCAACCGATCAGATTAAGTTGACTATAGATCAAGCTTTCAGAATCAAGAAATTACTGCCACGTACAGGAGAGTGTTTATCAAGGTTTGTTTAATCTGTCCTCATTGCGTAAAGGGGCTTTTAATGGATACCAATACGTAATTAAGGAAACAATCAATTATGAACGTTCTTTATACAGAAACTGGCTTCGTGTTGCATTAGGATTCTAAAATGCATTTAGTGGACCGATGCTACATGTTTGTAGTTCGAGTCCTTGATGTCTTGTTGCTGTCACTTTTGGATTTGAGCATGGCACGGGAAGATGGCGTCTGAGACCCATACCCACCACGCGCCTCGCCACGCCGCACGAGGTTCCGCCAGAGAGACCAGACTTTCTTATTACAGATGAAGGAGAGGAAGATCAGAAGACCTTGACAGGAGTTGAGAATGATGAAGATGTACCAAAGAGCGTCTAGGTCACTGAACGCTGCTGCAAACCCGAAGATCCACGTAAAACCCATCAGACTGGAGATCTACAATCATCAAAAAGGAGGTATCAAAATATTTATAAGATACCAAACACCAGACCAACATCTTATAATAATGTGCACGCTACCATATAGTAATCCGGTGGTACAACAAGTTTGATTATAAGCTACAAACAGTAGGTGGAGCACCCCGGTCTTTAAAATACCCCTATGGAGACTTTTATTTTCCCTTAAAACACACAGTTGCCGGTATCTAAAAACATCCGGGTCAGAATCGACAGGATTCCGGGTCCCAGGGGGCCTGAACCATTTCTGGTTCTGTCTCAGACCCAGGAATGGTTCAAAATTGTGTCGGTTCTGAGCCGGATATTTTTTAACTCTGATGATGGAGGTTCTCACAGCCTATTCCCCAACTTTCACAGGGTGTTTATTGCAAAAGCCAAGGCTACTTGTTACAGCAAGTACCGGTATACCAGGAATAGTTATATAGATAATTAAGGATACATTGTATAGTTACACAACACAAGAAAATGTTTGGATGGTTTTAAGGGGTTGCACAAAACAATTGAGTGGAAATGTTTGACCAGTGTCCGGTACTCCCTGTCATTACAGTAGAATGTGTATAGGGAGTAAAGAAATGGAATCACAAGACATATCCACACTTTGCACTATTGTCTTGTAAGACCAATAAGACTGCTCTGAAAGCATGGAGGTATACTGAAGTTTCTTCAATTTCAGATACCAATACTTTCATTTTAAAACCCGTTAGTGCGAGAGCAACCGCAGGAATTACACAAATGCTGGAAGGTTCCACTAGTTACTGGCTCCCCAGTCAACCCAACAGTTTGACTGGCGGGAGATGGGCGTTGGAAACCCCACTAGCACAGACTATCAGCAATACATCTGGAAGCCCTGCTGCAAAGATGATTTGCTCCACTTTACCAGAGGTTTAGATCTCTATGTCTGTACAATTTTGTGCACGAAGTACATGTAGGAGTGAACAAATAATTGCCTAGTCCTTAGAATTGACTTGCCCGGTGTACAATACCATCTGCCGGGTAGACTTGATGACAAGTCGTTAGTCAGTGTCTATTTGTCTGCCAGCTCTGCCTATTACAAACACACATCCTGCCGTTCATGCAACAGTCACAGTGCTATTGTACATTCATGCAACGGTCGTAGGTAGCGCGTGGCAAGGTCCGTCAGCTCTAAAAGACTTGAGTAGCTTGTTCCCAGCCGAATATTCATATTGGTAAATTATATATTGCATATGCAAAAGTTGCCATAGAGAGGGCCACTGGTAGCTCGTCTGACAAAATTGGCAGAATTCATTATAAACATGGGAATGTATCTTTTCTGTTGGCTTTTTTTTTTGAATGACAGTTTATTTGCTAACATCAATGTAAAAAGCATAACATTTTAATCATTGTAACAGTTTCTTAACTTTCTTTTAAGATAAATTTGACCAATGCATCATCATAAAATGTTACTATAGATAATAAACCCCCTATCAAAGAATGAAGTGTGCGCTTGGTAGCGCCTTTTGCTTCATGTGACTTGCCATACGCTGCAATTTTCATGTTTTACGATTCTTAACCAATCAAACTGCTCCGTCCAATTTTGGTAGCAAGTCCAATTGCATGTGTACAAAGCTGGGTACAAGTTATTCAAGACGGTAATTGCGACTGACTCACGCACATGTTGGGATCGAGGATGTGTGTACCGTCCCCGCAACTAGACCGCACAACAATTACCAACTTGATTTCAAGACTATCTGCCGGGGTGTTTCTTTTCAAAACTTCACAGAAGAGCTAAGGAATAATAAAATTGACTGGTCTGCGGTATAAGCTTAAATCAGTGCGGGGTATTCTTGTTAAAATTATGCGTTAATGTTGCAAGGTAGACTAATTTGAAAATTACATACACCTGCTATAGATGTTGAAATAATTCATGGTTTCAAAAGCAACATAAAAATGCCTTAGTATTTTTGGAACAAAAAAGAGAGAGATTACACTCTTGTACCTCCGGGTCAGAACAGACCCGGGATTCCGTGTCATAGGGGGCCTCCATCTCCGGGTCTGTATGATCCGAAACTGAAGGCCCAAAATGACCCCAAAATTGGTCAAACTAGCGCAGATTCCACGTCAAAAGCTATTTTGACAAGTTTCTGAGTCAGCCTGAATGGCTCAGGCCTGACCGGAAGCCCCCAGAGTCCGAGTTCTGGTCAATTCTGATCAGGGAGTTTATGTGTGTATCTTGAGGGAAAATGTTCCAGATGTTTTATACCACAAAGTCCATGTAAAAGTTTTGTGCTTCATGACTCAATGACTATTCCTATACCAGTCCTATTTTGTTCACTTTCGGTGGCTTACCTTCGCATATATAAGAAGTTCCTCTCTGGATCTTTGAGCATAAGTTAGATCTGTTGACAGAGCCGCTTGAGTTTGCTTCTTTGTCAAGTGAATTCCACGCACGGTGAAGGAAAACAAGACCGTGTTCACGAGTACGATGATACCAATGGGAAGTCCGAAGGCTACCAGGTTGGCATATCCATCGCCTATCCAACACACAGTCTGGTCTCCATACCATAGAGGGATGTCAGAGCAGTCACACAGATGAATGACTAGGCACGGCAACACGATTGCCATGGCGACACAAACAGTAAAGAGAAGTTGAAAAACTAGAACTCGCATGCCACCTTCAACTCTTTGTAGTCTGGATCGGTAGGCGAACGTTTGGTGCAGGTCAAATGCCAAGACGCTGGTCCACAGGACTGCAGATAACCAGAAGAAGTGCCCCAAGAATGCCACAGCGGTACATGCAGCCGGGTTGCTGGTTGCTGTACCACTGAGAAGAAGCAGGAACTGCGCCATGAAGAGACAGGCTACCAGACCCATGATGGCTACACTGATGCGTTTACGGAGCTCCTGGAAGAGACAGTACGTAATAAATGTTGCCGCTGCAGCAACCATCGATATGATATTGCTAACGAGACTCAGGGTTTGCTGCATTGTGGAGAAATCGAAAAAGGTTACAACATATGTGTTGTTCTGTGTTCCGTTTTTCTCATTGAAGGAACATACTTGGATATATCCGTTTTCTGACCTTATATACTCGTCCTTCATAAATGCATCCCCTGTTGGAGTGTAAATCACTACTCCCGAACTGTTTTTATCGTCCTGGAAAAGAGAAGAGTTAAAAGTTTCCAGTGGGCAAGACAATGTTGGCTCAGCGCAGATCTCCAAGTCGGTAAAATGTTCCAATGAATTTTCCCGCCGTTTGAAGCTGGCTCGTATTATCGTCTGATTCAAGGTGTACCAAGATTTCGAGGCGTTGACAAACACGAAGGTTGTACCGTTCTGAACAGAGAGGGCGAACTCGTCATCGGCCACCCTCAAATCAGAACATTTCTCAGTGTGCATGTTCTCACACTTATGCTTGAGCTCTAAGGTCCATGCCGCGCTAACGTTAAACATCCAACAAAATGGAGACTCATCAACTGGCAGAGATAGTTCTAGGATTCTCCGGAGGCCACGTAATGTTTGACTGCTTCCCTTGGCTTGGAAAGATAAACTTTGTATCTCTGGACAATCTGGAGATTGAGTTACAGGTGTGACTAGCGTAAGACCCCGACCAAGTCTTGTAAAATCGTCAAGACATTGTTGAACATCCTCAGGCTGAACACCTGCTGCGATTACATAAGGTCGATCTCCTTGGCACTGGTCACCGAAAGTCACAGTCACCGCAATCTCAATGTCATCGTCGCTCTGCCCGTCTCCACACGCCTGTCCCATTGACGAAAAATCAAGAACACATTGGTCCCCTTTGATGAGGTAACCAGCAGAGCACGACAGCTTACGACAACTGGAGACGAAGGGATCGTACACTTCATTCATGGAACATTTGACTGTTTCTGTCTTCAAGACCTCGTTCTCCCTAATGATTTTCACCTTGCTTTCGGATCGGAAATTAAAGATGATCGACAAAGGAGGAGGTGAACCATCCGACACCGGGGGTGGTGTTGTCACTGGTGTGTTTGATCCTCCTAAACCAGGACGGATCAAAGTTACGTCAAATGTACCATTCAGGTAGAAAATGGGTAAATCATCATAGCAGTCTGTTGCAAATTCAAAACGATCCGGTCCGTTTGGAAGGTTACACAGAGCGCAGTGGGGATTCCGGAAGAGTTGTTGTCCGTCAAGGTTCGTCACGGTGAGTGCTGTGTACGACTCACACGCGTCACTGAGGGCGTCCTGGGCTGTTGGGCAGTGACGTATAACATCCTGGTAACAACGACGTGGAGGAAACAACACGTCATCATCAAGTGGTTCAAGGAAGACAACATCACAACCAAGCTCGGTTTCGACCCGACCGATGTTTGCGACAGAGCTTTGCAGAAGTTGAGATGCACGATCAGCATTCCAAGGTTGGGTTAAACAGTCCACAAGAATTTCCCATGGAATTAAATTACTCTGTTCTTCGCCATGACAAAGACCACAGTATATATTGCGGTAGTGGACGCCATTGCTCGTCCCATAGCATGGGATGGAAGCAAAAACGTCATCTTGGTCTGGGTTCTCACACTGAACAGCCGTCGGCTGAGTGTCAGTTGTGTCTTTGGGACAGGTATTCACAAAGAGATAGCTGGTTGACTTGTAGGTTGGTAAAATGCAAGAGAAACTCTGTGGCTGTTTGAAAAGAAACAAACACGAATGAATACGGTTTGAAATAAAATAAATAATGAACACTTCTTTAGTTTTTCGCCAAGAAATTACTAGTCGTGGTACAAAACGCTGCTGTTGTTTATTGTCTAGAAAGCTCTACTCGTATTATTTATTTCCTCGCCGATAGAGGGCGCTATCAACCACGAGCCACTATCACCTTGAGAACCGCTAAGGATAGTGGGCAGATATCGATAACAGGTAGGTCTTGAACAAAGACTAAGCATGGAGGAAGTATAATTTTCTTCCTCCATGGACTAAGCAAGTACAGTACATAATGGTCTCAACGAACCGTCAGAGTGGATCTCCAAATATCATCGCGAGGTGGCGCTCTCTCAGGGCACTCTCCAGATGAGTAGGCGAAACAACAGTCACCATAAAATGAGCACTGTGGATCGCAACTGCACAGTTGTTTTACTCCACAGTTGTAGCCATCACAGAAGTGGCTATCAGTACATAGCCCCACCGATGTGTTATTAATGGTGACGATACGAACTGGATGAAAAATAGAGAAAATGTCAAATGAAACGTTCAGATTTAATTAACTGTATAGGAAACCCAAGTGCGCCATCACTGCACTCTTAAAAAGAAGTGTAAAATGTTGCTTTGTAAAACTGCTGACTAAAAATGTTGTGTAACTTTTAATCGATTTTGGGTAAAACGACAATTTTTGTTGTACCCCTCATTTGTGTAAAATAAAGTGCACAATGAAAATGTAATACAGTACCCAAGTTGGGTAGGAAATTAAATCGCACAACACAGAGGTTCAAATCACTCATGAAGTGGGTATTACAACAGGTTTTTTTTAACCTCAAGCAGTGTAACTTTTGCACAACAAATGGTAAGAAGTAACTGAAAATGGGGGTAAACTGCTCCTCGTGGAAACATTTTACCCATAATGCAACGTGTACCATACATTTGGACAAGGCAACTCTCAGGCACATATCGCAATCAAAGAACGATGGGGTGGGACGTCATTATAATGTTGCAGGTTGTTGATGTCAGATGTTCATGGAACCAAAGTTGCCAAGAGGGAATTTCGGCTTTATGGTAGTTATTCAGTTCGAGAAACAACAGTCTGTTGAACGGGGTAAGGCATTATGTACACAGGAAAGCCTTGGATTACTACCCTCATTGACTTTGCAACACGAAGATTTCGTCACGGGCAGTCTGAACCGTCAATAACTGGCAAAATCAAAAGGCTCTTTTCAGAGCCAACACTGCATGCTTCCAAGAAGAGATTGTTCCCTTTCTGCTCGCAAAATTTTTGTTAATGTTCGTTTTCACCAACAAAACCCCATTTTTCGGTCACATTTACACCAAGTGTATCTGGCTGTATCATAGATTAATCAGAAATTGTACGGTACAGTTCAATTCTGTTCACACAAAGGTGTTTCAGTTGAACAAAAATACACAGAGTGATGTAAATGGGTAACGTTAGTGTTTCTTTGCTGAACTCCCCCTCCCCAATCCTTTTCATGTTGTTGAATCATAGTTGAATAAAAGTGTTTTAACTTAATTGATTTACTTAGTTTGTATTTGTACAACAGTGATGGGTCAAGTAATACTATATAACCCAATTATTGGGTAAGAAAATAACACAACACGTGGGTAAAATGAGGGTTGGGTAAAGTTTACCCAATTTGTGAGTAAAAAGGGAACTTGGTCGTCACATGGGTAATCTTCTTCCCAACAGTGCTGTACTAAAGATATTGCACATGTTGGTATTAAAAATTACACAATAATGGGCACTTTGGATGTTGTGCAAGAATTTTACACAAGTGAAATACCATGTTCCCTTTTTAATACCGAAAGGGTAAGAATGTTACCCAATGTTGAGCAATTATTGTTTAGAGTGTGTTCATGTGTCTAATCCAACTTTGTAATTAGCATAATCATTTGCAATAAGAAGTTAAGTTTGGGCCTGCAACCTTTGGACCCACTCTCTTTTCCATTTTAACTTGAGCAAGAGAGAGCACATTTACTTCTTGTTGGTAGGCCTGTTTCTTTCTATTTTGTAGGGAGCATGGCTCTGGCCAGGCTGCGAGTACTATTTGCTCGGTAGGGATAACGCCCTAGAGCTCCATGTGAGTATTGTTTTGTTTTGAAATCCTCTTGTTGTCAGAGAAATATTGTAATTTGAGGGGCTTGATGAATCGGTATTGTGAACTTGTATCATGTATAGCCAGCCTCGTGTTGACCCTTAGCCCTTCACATAAAAAGTGACGAACTTTTTGTTTTGAAGCCGATAGTTTAAACCTTCCTCTGTGGTTTTTAACGAGTTTCCTAACTGTTTGTTTGTTTAACACTTATCAAGCTGTCTATTTTCCAGGTCATTCTTCCGCCATGCGTAGTAGTGCTAGGCCTACATGTCAGAAGCTAACATCTGGCTAATATAGATAGGGACGGGATAACACTAACAGCAGTCTCGCCATATCTCATGAAATATGACTGAACGACGTTACACACTGTACTTGTTTTAAATTATCGTCCGAGAATTTGGGACACCTGTGATGTCCCTCAAAAAAGAATGCCTATGTAGTAAAAAGAATGACGGATGAACAGGGATAGTAATGCTGTAAAGCACCTGATCTAGCTACTGTATGGGATTGTGCGCTATTTAAGAACTATATATTATTACAAGACCTACTTAAAGATGGGCCACCAAGGTCAAGTTCAGTTTTGTGATGCTTTCATTTTCCATTAGAAACATTTTCCAATAAACCTTTCAAAGTTGAAAACAAAAGTTACAAATCTCTAGCTTCACCTTCAAAAATAGTGTTAAAATATCATTTCATTTTACACTCTTTCAGAACAAAATTTGGAACATGACATCATTTGATGTAAACAGTAAATGGGTCTGTACATTGCAAAGAGGCATTTTTGTGTCGGTCAAAAAATCAAATTCAATGCCTTTTTGCTTGAACATCATAACAATGCAGGAACCAAAAATGTGCGGACTCATAAAATTCGCACGTGGCATTTTACACCGTTTCAAAGTGAAGTTATAGAGACTTGTAATTGTTTTTCCACTTTCATATGACAGACTCTGTACGTTCCTACGTTCTCTAATCCATCATCTGACCTCACAATAAACAATTGGCGTCTTTCAGACACTCAAGCTCTCCACAACAATGTCAACATGATACATTTGCCTCAAGTAAATTTATATGCATTACCCCCATTGTGTCTTCATTGTACTTGGATTCCCAAGAATTCTAAAGAGGATTTTAAGGGGGGGGGGGTGCACTACTGTGGGGTGCACTACTGTACGAACTGAAAATGCATGTAGTGTGTTGAGATGTGGAAACATTGGGGGTGCCCTCTGGCCCATAGTTACATTTACATGTAGCACAGCCCAATGTGCAGCCTAGTCTGGCACCATGCGCACATACGTTTGTTGAAGTGAAAATGCCTTCTACTTGTCACACTACAACTCTGGCCTCTGGGTCCAACTATGTACAAATGTATAAACATGACCGTCACGCTCCAATCATACAGCAAGGCAGTGGAGCTAAAAATATAGCTCATAATATATCAAGACAAAACTACGGAAGTTTATCGTTTACGTACATGAGAAGGCCGAACTGTATCAGGAATGTACACAATAAGTCAACATTTTATCGTGTATCGTACACGATAAGTCCAAACTTATCGTATACTGACACGATCAAACTTATCGTGTACGGATAAGCTATCGTGTACGGATAAGCTATCGTGTACGTACACGATAAGATATACTTTTTATTCATGTTGCAGCAATACGGTTCCGTACAAAACCATACAGTGGTCCAAACATCCAACTTGTAGACCCTCTTCATGCCTTGAATATTAAGCCATTTACGCGTTAGATTTTCAAAATGTCCGACGGTAAAATGAATTGCTAATAGTTGACACATTAATGCCTAACTTTGATTTCAAGAAACAGGGGGGGGGGGGGAGGGAATTCGCTTTGCCACATTGTTTGGCTCAAGCTTTTGTATAGTAACCTCGCCATGGGCTTCACCGTGTACTATTGCGCCACAATACTCATTCATTAAATGAATGAATTTCCCCCAATCAAATTATACTTTGACCACCTCTGTATAACAGAATCTCCTTGAGCCAATGAATCAATCTTTATCTAATCTCTAACACTAACACCCATTTACGAGACAGTTACGCCTGATATACTTCTTTAATTAGTTTGGTCACATCGAGATTTAGCAATAAATTGATATTACAGATGCCAGCTGCTAGTCTTATCACGGTTCAACCATTGAGCAAGGGTTCAACTGTGAGGGATCTAAGATGGCGTGTCGTGGTGGTCGAGCGGTTAACAATAATATAACAGCACGCTGGACTCACTGCGTTTCTGATCAGCAGTCTGTGGATTCGAGTCCCGGTCGTCGTGGCACTTTTTACCATGCTTTCTCCTTCATTAAGCCAAGGTTGGTAGTGAATGTAAAACAACCCGAAACAGTTGTTGCGGGATAGTAGGGGCAAACCTCTGTGTTTCTGGTTCTCAAAGCAAGCACCCTTCCTTGTTTACACGTTTCCTCAGGCTTGCGATATAAGGATAAAGTTCACTTCCGAGGCATTCGTTTAATTACAAGAAATATACAACAATCAATCAAAATAATTAACACCACTCTTGAGACGAGTCCAGTCGTTAACCAAGTTTCTTCCGGAATATCCAAAATCTAAGACAAATAAATCTGAAATCCGATTCAAGTGGTAACAGTACGAGGCCGTATTATTTGTTTAACAACATAGTTTCAATTTATTCAGTTCGTGCAAAGAGCAATCAAGTATACTAATTTATTCGAAATTATCACAATGCTTTTAGTTGGAGAAAAGAGGAGCATCCAGTAAATTTGTCTCACTTTTGAGGTTCAAAATTGCTCTGTTGTGTAAAAAAAAAAAGAAGATAAATGGCAATATCAGATGTATATTTTTAAGCGAAATGTTGGTGTTGGATCCCGTCAGTTTCCCTTGTGGTGATTGTTGGTGAACTCACAATGGTAAGTCCATGGAGCAAGGGACGCAATTGCTGGGCCAGTATGACCCGTCCAATCAACATTAATCAGAAATGGGTCAAACTGTCTAAGCATCCGAGTTAAAATCCAATTTTTTTTCACCATTCCCCGGTTCTTGTGTGGTACGTGACACTATTTCCCGCACCACTTGACCAAGAATTTGAGGAAGCTTACTGCTGCACGTTGCGGAAGGCCTAAAGTTTTTCGCTGGAATCAAACATTTTCCTTTCAACGTTGCCATAGTGCAGTTCATACAGAATCGTACGTGTACATGTACATTATTTCATGATTTAATATTCACTACCTTATGTGGCCCTCAATGTACATTATTTCATGATTTAATATTCACTACCTTATGTAGCCCTCAGTCAAGGCGCATGCGGCACCGGACCCCCAGGTATCACGCACGAAAAAAGACCAGCGCGAGCGGTGAAGCCGCGAAGCGCTTTCATTACCAACTCGTTTTGGGGCTTTGTGTTTTTCTTTACTTTTTGCTACCGATTTTGGTAGGAGAAACGTCATGCATAACGTCATTGGCCAATAAGAAGACCCAATTACTTGCATGACGTCACATGCACGTTTGATGCAAATGTATTACTGTGCAAGATGTCGAAAGTACCCACGTTCTACCACACCAGTATCGACGACCTTTACCAAAGCATTAGCTTTGGCGCTCAACAAATGAACATTTCCGGTGAATTTAAGCCACATAGTGTCCATGTAGAAATGTATTGGAACGTAGATATTTATTTGTAAATCTCACCACAGGTGGGTGTATAGACGTAGACATGGCCGTCCGGAGTTTTCAACAACAGACACGACGCCTTTCCTACCTTACCAAATGCATGATCATGCATATCTAGGCCTAGGTTGCGTTTTGTCCTGATTTGTCATTTTCTATTGTCAGAATTTATTTCTGTCAATATTCTCTTTTATTTATAGCCCAATCCTGGGCCCAAATTGTCAAATCGTCCAATTTTATGTTATCGATCGTCAAATTTAAATAAATATTTGCCAGACAGTTTTACCCATCTAAATAAAGAAGAGTCTAATATCTAGCTGACAGTGATTGGTTTAAAAAAATGCATAATATTAATATTTCATGATCATGAATAACTGATTAGCTAAACAAGTTGGTAGAGGCGCTTCGAGGCTTCGCCGCTCGCGCTGGTCTTTTTTCGTGCGTGACATCTGGGGTGCCGCCGCCGCGTGCGCCTTGACTAAAGGCTAAACCTTGTGGAGACCGAGAACAAAACAGAAAAGGGAACACAAAGGGTCTCCATAGGGGAAATCAAAAGACTGGGGTGCTCCACAAGGAATTTTGTGTACAAAGTCTGTGGGGGGTTCTTAACTACAGGGACAAAGGAAAGAACAAAAGATGTCTCCAAAGGGTCATTCCGTGTCAAATCAACCAATGGGGTTGCAGGTCACCTCTCAGATTTGGCTGAAATTCATTTCTAATGTTCATCTATGTGTATATGAGCATATGCAAAAAAGAAAATTCCAACTCCAAGTCGTTTCAAAATTAAGGCCCCTTAAAGTGGGCGTGGCAACCCCCCTTTCAGTGAACGCGATTTGCGACAATGAATATTTTGCGTTTTGTAATGCGCTTAAACGCGCCTTTAAAAAAGGATACAAAGCTATAAATTGGTACCTAGGGTGACTGTCACCCAAATAGCTCAAATCTGGCCTCAAAACAAGAGTATCTCATCCCCTTTTCTCTCTACAGGCTGCTGAAAACAGTAATTTAATCTGCCGGAAAAAATTAATTTCCATATTCAGACCCCCCTCATACTCACAATTGATAGATTGAAAAGCTTGATATTGCTAATTGTATTATATCTAGGCACATGTGGTTATCCCCAAACAAGGATAGAGCCCTTATTCATTTAATAAAATGTTGGTAAGGCTCCAAAGCTGGTTCTTGACCGAAAATATCAAAAAACACCGACATTCTTGGTGACCTTTGACCTTGGCAACAGTTACCCACCAGTATTAAACTTAGACCATTTGTAGATACAAGTCCAATCTATATCTGGACCAAATTTCGTTCTGGAGACTCATCTCCTTCATGGTTAGGCAACATTTTGAAATTGGGGTATTTTGCCCATTTTCGGTTGCCACAGCAATGCATACGGATATGCATGTACATCAATAGAATGTGTCTACGTGAACATTGTCTACGCATTCAAACCGAGAACTTTAACAATAGGGATCTGGGAAAATGACATATTGGGGACAGTCCTCGGTTTGTTTCGTGTACAAAACCAATGGGAACGTCGCTACAAAAATTAAGTCCAAACCATGGGATGTCCTCGGTTGACTTACAAACATTGTGAGCTCCTGTGTGTACACCATGTCACGTGCACACACATACATGTACATGCCATGTAAAGCTGTGACACAAAAGATTCATTGCGCCTGGTCTTCTTGCAGGTGGCACGATTTGTAAACAGCCCAATGGAAGAAAACATTAAAAAATCTTATATTCTTTAGAGATTGCACAGTCTGATTGTTATCAACATTAAACATGGTATAATTTTTGGACAGGGTGCACATCTCAAAACGTTTTCACTCAGCTGTTTATAACTCTTGAATTAGTGTGGACATTATGACACATTAGAATTCCCGTGACCAATGTAGTACTAGTACTAGTAGCTTCCCTGCCACAATAGCCCAGAAGTATAAAAGGTCACTTGAAAGTAACTTGTTCTAATACACTAACCCGGGTTTGCCCTAAACTTTTTTGTCAGTTACCAGTTAATTCAACACTGGGACTAGCCAGCCAGACCACTTTTTTTTGAAGGGGGCACCTTTTTGGTCAAGTTTCCAAGTTGTCTTTTTCTTAAACAAGCCCCTATTCAGCGCATTTTTAACTTCGTAATCTACATTTTTAAAAAGATAATCTGACAAACAGTCTGCGTGTTAATGGAATGTGCAATTCTGTCAACATCGATGTCTTCAATCTTTACCACCTGTAGTGCACACGTGCGCTCTAACGTTATGTACTTGTTCCGTTCCAACTTGACAATTATCCCAACTATAGTTGGGACTGGTCCCAACTTGAGTGTTAAAGTTGGGACGTCAACAGGACACTGTGATCGATCATGGGATTCATGGATCCTGATGCGATCGGCATTTCTTCATTTCAAACCCGGGTCTCGGCTCTGTACAAACTCATGTCAAAACTGGTTTGGAATGATAGTATATCGCTCACAATGGACCGCTAACTCAGTGTAAATAGTGCGGACAGCGGCCTCGTGCTCATGGTGTGCTCATGGTGTGCTCAGTCAGTGCCGCCGAGAGTCTCACTCTCAGTACAGTTGGCCCACGCATTTTAGTTTCCCTTCTCTCGGAAAACAATTCTAATTAATCTCAAATATTCTCAAGGGAAAGTGGTCTTAAAAACTTCGATACTTTCCCTTACTTACTATTATGTTTTTAGTTTATTCGTGGGGGTGCTTTGTGTGCACTGCGATCCCAACTATAGTTGGGACGCCCCAACTTTAACACTCAAGTTTGGGACCGGTCCCAACTATAGTTGGGACCAGTCCCAACTATAGTTGGGACGATCATCAAGTTGGGGCGGAACACACTCACCGTTGTCAGGAGGCTGGGAACTGTCAAAATAACTCCCGTAGCTCTGCAAGTCATCCGGGTCAAAGAGCGATGGGTAGTTGTAGGAAGATGTTGCTGCTATACCAGCCGGCCCAGTGCTGGATGACCCACCAAGTAAGATCAGAAGAAACAGCCAGATTGCTGGTGCACACACAATCCTGTGGCCCGACATGATCACAATACACACCATCGAGGTGGATAACACACTGCGGCAGAATATGTGCAGTCTTTCGTTTACTCAATAGATTCCAAAGTGGCGTTGACTTGAAAGAAAAATGGGATGCATCGACTGTGTAAATAAGCAGCCCTTTTAATCAAAGTTTTATAGTCAAAAAGGATCTGTGGTAGAAATCAGGGTACTTTGAAGCAGTATTCACATGTGAGTGGTTGTTCTTATTCACTTGGGAAGCACATAGAAAGGGCCACTCTTAGAAGCATGGATGAAGAGTTATGTCCTTGGTCTAGTCTAAAGAACGGCACTAAACTACAAGTGGCTCTATTTCACTTTCAGACAAACAAGAAGCATCGTAACAGGGCGAGTAATGCACTTTACCGTGTCTCGGCCCTTTTGCCACGCACACAATCATGCACAGATCATGGACGATTCGAAATACGGTGTACAACATGTAGAATGGTCAGGATGCTACTACCGAAAGACTCCGTGTGAAATAACAATCACTCTAGACGAACCTTTCAAGACAAAGGCACGGCGGATGGTATATTGATGAAGTCGGTTTCAAGTCACAGCAGTGATTGTATATTTTGATTAGTACTTATCATTGTTCGAAGCATCACAGTTCTACTAATCCGTCGTAGATTGGCTTCGATCCCTTATCAGATATTAATCCGTACTTGCTGTAGGCTCACAGTCTGTAGAGGTCCTCGTCTTCCAATAGCTCTCTATGGTCTGAGCATGAGTCATGTGCCGCATCCACGTAATGTGTGAACCAATTTGAGAACTGATTACGTAATACCATGAGGGTCTACAATTATGTGTTCCAGCACATTCCACTCGAAAAGTAAACAAATAGAGGACTTCTGACTGGCGTCCCGAGCAAAGATCTGTCCACCGGAGATTATTTCCCTCATGGGAAGTTAAAGGGGCACACCGGCTTCGTTGGGCTATTTGGGCTACAAAATAGGCTAACATATGACTTCAAAGGTCTTCCAGGAATGGAGAAGAACGGTTCCTAAAAGAAACCATCACATTTTGCCGTTTTCAAGAATTTTTCAAAAAACGAAGGTCACGTGATTTATCCGAACCAAAAAAGTGGTTCGGATAAATCACGTGATCTTCGGAGTTAGTTTTACTTCCAGCCGTATAAAAGTAAAATACTGAACCAAATTTAAACCTGTTTTTTACAATTATTCATGAGTATTTGACAAAAAATACTATGTATTCAGATTATTGATACAATTTGTAAATAATGATGAATAATCGAACGTAAGATTCGCATTCAGAGAGTCCGTGCAACCGAAGTGTCTTACGGCGCACCAGGGTGGGAGCTAGCGGAACATAAACCTTGGGGGCATATCCCGTACAGCCGGTGCCGTGTCTCGTGGGGCCAGAGAGACAAACCCCGGGGCATGAACTCCCCAGCTTGCCGGTCTAGCCGTGAGCTTGGGAGCTTGTCGGAGGGGTACTGAGCCAGACCAACAATTACGTTTTTTTTAACGAGGGTTTAGTCTGTACCCCTAGCTATTATCCCCTAACTATTGCAACGTGTTGCCTGCGCTACAAACGCGGGACGACGACGGGGAATGTTTATCCCATACAGCTGGCATGGCTGGTCTACTTCTATGATAGCTGCACAATGTCCACCCCCCCCCCCAAAAAAAAAAAATGCTGCTTTTGCTGGCTTACCCTTTGGATTGATCGTGTTTTAAAAAACTTTTCGTTGGACCACCTTCTGGGTGTTTTTCCTTGCGATGTTTTTTGTACCGATCCTTGGATGTCGAAGAAACGTTCTCCATTGCAAGTAAGTTCGTCCAGTTCGTCGTACACAGAATACAGGTTGGGTGCGTTTTCGCGGTCGTAACCAATAAATGTTTCAATGGCAAGTTCAACCGAAACAGTTATTGGTTGCGACCGCGATCGGACTTCGACTATAGGACTGACCATAGAGCAAGGAACTTTGCTCTATGGACTGACGTCCGTTTATGGCTGTTTTTTATTTACACTTGAATTTGTGCTTGGTGGATATGAAGTCTGGATCCTCATACCTCGCCATTGTTATAATTAAAACATAAACAGAGCATCAGTCTACTTACAACATTGCGCAACATTGTCACGTAAACTTGACAGTTGCAACGGCTGGAAAAGCGTATAAGCAGACCTTTGACCGCGTTTTGTTTTTTTCACATTTTTCGTTAATTACGTGATATTTTGATGATTTTTTTTTACAACAACCATTTAAAAATTATTGTTTGTCATTCCACATCACTAAATTAGGTAAACAGTAAGCCGGTGTGTCCCTTTAACATGGGCTGAAGGAGGATGATTCAAAACAGGGCGCTATACCAGAAGAAGTCTGTACACAGTTTATCAGGGGGGGGGGCACAGAATCTCCTGCCACACCGGCACGTTAATCCGGAAGTCGCAGGTTCAAGTCCCGCTCTACAGACAAATGTTCTTTGTTGAACCCCAAAATATGCAAAAATTAGCAGGCCAGCTCTCTGTACTTTTACTATACTCTTGTATTAAAAATGTTTTTTTTGTTACTGAGACCGCGTTCCCACTGGATCCACAATTACGAGATCCTGACCCCGCAAAAGGATTAGTCGCAGGCGCGAATCGTGGTCGCGTTCCCACTAGAGTATGATCGCGCATTGATCTCCCTTTTGGGAACGGAAGTGGATTCAAAGTTCACCAACGCAGGTCGACCAAGTGGGCAGTGCGCAGGCGCAACGTATATATGGCGAACACACAGTGTGGGGTGGCTCCTCTACTACGCGCGCGCGGCAGTCGCCATTTTTGTTGTCATGATAGTACATGTACTGTATACTGACTACTGTTGACCGACATGATGGACTTTTTGGGAGTTTTTTTTTTACGAATTTATGGGACGTTTATTACTGGGCGCTGCCATCTTTAAAGAACGTGCACGTATGAATACAATGCATCCAAAATTAAAGCGTGGGTTTGGGCTTAGTGTGGATGCGTTGTACAGAACGTGTAGTTGGTATCGTCACGTGACGTTAATACTGCTTTATGCTTTACTTGCAATTCATGTCACCAAATGCGTGGTGCTTGCTGGGAATAGAAGAAAAAAGAACACCATTTTCGCGCCATTCGGGCCTACCGTACCGGATGTTCGCCCTCAAATTGCGGGGTCTGATCGCCCTTTGCGTTCCCACTAGACTTTTGATCGCCCATTAATCCACAAGGGCGATCAGATCCCACTTTAATCCTACTCCCGAGGTGGATCAAATTTGCGGGGTCTGATCCTGATCGCCTTCGCGTTCCCACTTACGCTTGATCGCCCTTTGATCGCCCTTTTCGAGAAATTGCGGGGTCTGATCGCCCTTTTCTCGAATTGCGCGATCAATGCGGGGTCCAGTGGGAACGGGGCCTAAGTAGAACATCCCGGAAACACTTACCCACCCGACCCTTCCCCCCTCTCTCTCTGCATGAATGAAGGAAATAATTCATACTAAATATAAAGTTTTAATCGTGGAGGAATCAAATGAATGTGTTTCTCGGAAAAGAACTTGCCATCCTCTGCACAGTACACATATAACCACCCGTGAAACAATGACACTTGAATTCATTGTAAAGTTTTCGAGAATGACCGTTGAAATTGTTGTTTTACTTCGATGTGGCTAAAAAAAGAGTAGATGGACTATCATGAGAAGAAAAACAGTTCCATTGTACGTTTTTCTTTCAAGGAATTTTGTACCGAAAGTTTTGCTTTACCCGTCATTTTGGGTAGCAAGAACCGGAAAGTTATTCAGTGATGATTCCACCATTTTAAGAAAGGAATTATTTTCCTATCAGCCTGAAGCAATGTTAGCCTACACTTAGGTTTCCATAATATTATCAAGACCTTTGGTACGGTTCGAAGTACAGACAATGATGAGGTGTGAGCGTTTGAGAAGATCGCATACAATGGCAGACTAGCCACTTCTGACAATCCAGAAACTCCCATTGGCAGACTAGCCACTTGTGTGACAATTCAGAAACTCCCATTGGCAGACTAGCCACTTGTGTGACAATTCAGAAACTCCATGTCATAATCGACCCAGATTCCGGGTCCCAGAGGGCCTGACCCATCCATGGGTTAGGTTGACCCGGACAGGGGTTTGAGAAAAATAGGATTTTGAACTCGAACTATGCGTAACTATGCGTAATTTGACCCTGGGTCATTTCGCCTGAGATTCCGGGTCACACTGACACAGAAATGGGTCAGGCCCCACGGTAACCGAATCCGGGTAAATTCTAACACGGAAGATTTGAGAGTGTAATGAATAATGGTAAGGCTTTGGGTGTCCGTCATCTATGTCGCATGTCACTGTTGTGTACATGTACTTGGAGTAAGGACTTGAACCAAAAGTATACGATCTCAGAGCTGATGAAGTTAATGAAGCAAATAGCCATCTTCTGTTGTAATATGTCCATTCTAAAGTAACCAAATCGAGGTTTGGAGGACAATATATTTTCCCGGGGTGGCCATTTTGTCTGGTTTTCCGGTACTTATAGCGAGGAGCCGCTGAATATAATTTCTTTCAAGTTCTGTTTGGTTAATTGGTTACACTGGATTATTGAAACGTAAAATGGCTGCCGGTGACAATAATATTAATACACAGTTTGCATCATTGTGATATTCAGTATTCATAATTGTTTTTGCACCACGTGATATTCGGTATTCATAATTGTTTTTACATTACGAAAAAACAATGATAAAAGCTCTTCCACTGTCGCTTTCAAGTTAGTCATGGTTCTTCGATGCATCGCGGGATAAAAAAGACATTAACAATAGGAGAGTCTTGAAACAAGACTAGTGTCAAGTTGGCATGACCATATAACCTGTGATATCACATGTTTACAAAATAACCACAGAGTTGTTCATACAGGCACAACTGACGGCCCCATGGAAAAAAATTAAAGCTTATATTTTATGGAGATTGTAATGGACTTTATCAACTTTTGATACGAAGAAAGGGGGCGCATCCCAAAATGTGTACAGAAGCTATTTTTATAACTCTTGAATTTCAACTATAGCACAAAATGTATAATGTCCCAAATGATCAGACGTATCTTGCCTGCCAGTGCCAAGGAACGCACTGGGAGGTACAAGGTCAGTCTGTTTGCAAACAAAGCCTACATGGCCTCACCAATAAGTGGCGCAATCGTGCCCAGCGTCCTTGGGAAGTGACACGTATACGAGAGTTGACTCTACATTGATGTGTTGCTGATGACATTCATCCTCTTTGGTTTTTGGAAATTTCTGTTTTCATTGATTAGAACACACAAACATGTACAAAACTCGCCCATGTTGTTAACCATGAGATCATGCACCAACAACGAAAGTAAATTTAGAGCAACGCGGTGTGACCATGAATGCGGGATGACCTTCGGTCATACAGGATGCTTTTTCACCAAAAATATTTTTTTAAAGCTCAAGTCCCCTGTCCTTGGACCAGCATTTGTGTCTACTACCTCCATGACTATACTAACTAGTGGGAAGAGGGGGATCCCTCTCATCTCTCATTACGCTCTCGCACGGTTACAATTCCAGAGTACCACAAACGCCGTGACGAAACAGGATATTGGCCCAGTTCCCACACGTGGTCAAATTCGCCAAGTATAAAAGTGTCTACTGACTGCACACACTAATAAGGAAAGCAATTTAATGTATATGAGAGAGTTCAATACACTGACGATGAAACCGTTTGTGTTAGTCCTGATCTTCACGCAAGTGTTAATTGCGTTGGCCAGTGAACCTGTTGCGCTTGATTTGGGTCTTTCCATGCCGTACCAACATGCTGCTCCACGGCGGCAGGCCCGAGGTGCCCGAGGTGTTCCTGATGGTGGTAAGTGACAAACCTTAATCACGCAAGTCCACTTCCTGGACAAAGCGAGATTCCTTGATATTTACCTTTTCGTTTCTTCATGCTTAAAACGTTCGATGTCTCATTTCTAAATAACCAAATATCTGGCACAGCGACTAAAATTGGATGCTAAGGGCCTGCATCATTTTTCGAGTGTGTACTTCTATGGCCAATTAGAACTGCAGTTTCCGTTTCCATTTTTCTTAAACAATCCCCTTCAGCGCTCTTGTTACTGTTAGGAAAAAAAAGAGAATCTGACATTGAGGTAAAAAACAAATACACTGTCTTCATGAAAAAAAAGGTTTAAAAACTTTACATAAAAGCTTATAAAATGTAACATTTTATTCTGGCGTGAAGCTTTCTCAGCGTTAAGTCGTTTTAAAGCTCAATTTAAAATGGCATGCCGTGGCAGACTGGATACAAACAACACGGACTCAAGCTTTGGTGTTTCTGATCAGTAGAGTGTGGGTTCGAGTCCCGGTCGAATGTGACACTTGTGTCCTTAGGTAAGGTACTTGATGCTTTCTTCGGATGGGACGTATAGCCGTAGGTCCCGTTGTGTTGTGTAATGCACGTTAAAGAACCCAGTGCACTTATCGTAAAGGGGGAAGTAAATGGGATCGCCCCGTTGTTCCTGGTTTGATTGGCTGCATGTTGCGTCAAGTAGATAGCTGTGGAATGCAAATGCCGCCCTGTTATTATTTGATGTGATAAAAAAAAGCTGTAATAAGGTGACACATTGTTTTCTGGGAAAACACACTAACAAAGAAATTATTAGTTCAAGATCTCTTTAATTTTAAACATAAACACATTTTTGGAAATACATGGAATTACATACGAAATAGTAACTGTCGCCACATTGTTGTGCTTTACATAACAAATAATAACTATCGCAATAATGTTTATTATTATTAAGTGATGGCGTTTGATCCCATTTTGCCGTTCTGCCTGACCCAAACCCCACTCCAGCCTCCAGGGAAGAATTCATAGAACCAACTTTAATGGGTTAGTCTCAAACTGCGATCTCAGCGATCTGGGTGATTTGCCACGATTTATGAATGGTGAATTATATCATATAAATTTTAAAAAGTGCATCCTTTACAAGAAGATGAGGATATAAAATATGGAACTAATGTCGCCCTATTGTGGCATTTTAAAAATGCTATAATAGGGTGACAAATAATGTGTCGCCCCATTGCAGAACAAGTTGTATAAAAAATAATAAGGCGACACCGAAAAAAAGTTAGTTTCTAAATAAATGATATATTCCATGAAATTATTCAGACAATCAAGTTTGTCAAACAAATACTGTAAATTTCTTAAAAACATGCTTAAAAAGGATGTGTTTTTCGAGATACACAACTGTCGCCCTATTATAGCAATTAGCGTTACATTTATTATTAGTATTATTATGTAAAGAACCCCCACACATAGACATTTCTTAGATTGAAGATATTATACGGGGTTGGTAAGGATAACAAACATCGTTGTTTAACTTTAGTCTGAAAGCTTACTGATTATCAAGTTCATATAATTGAACGATTTTTTTTCTTTGAGATAAAACCCTCTGAATTGAAGTCATATTCCCATAAGATGTATTTGAAAACCTTAACAAACAAAACAGCTGTTTTGGGTTGTTACAACCATATTACTAAGGACAAGGACAAGGACGTGTTTTGCTGAAAATTGGGCATGGTTTTCCAATATTTTCTCCCGACTCACACACAAGAGTAAGTCAAAATTTTCACAGGTTTGTTATTTTATGTATACATGTGTATGGTTGATCACACAAAACATGCACACTGTATGCAACTATTGAGCTCTACCAATCATGTCTAATGCCTTTTAAAGAATAGGCCCTAAAGTGATGAATGAAGAGAGGGGAAAAATTATCAAGGACGTTTTAATATCAACTTCACGTTGTTAGGAAAACACACTGTGCTCAAACTTTCACGGTGATGAAATTCCACACTTAACCTTGATAGTGTAAGCTGGTTATTTTGTTTTACCCTAGGCACTTCCCCCAATCTCAAAAGCACCCCATCCTAATTAATACAACCTCACCCAGACACCAGTGTCCAGACTGGCTGTCTGGGACTTGACAAATTTATGACCTTAATGCCCACCTAGTCTGTCCCCACAACTTTAGTATAAAATGCCCTTATATCCCATCTTTAGTTTATTCTTCTCTGTCCTGCCGTCTATCAACAGACCCTCCTGGTTAGCCCAGTGCAAAATCTTGCACTGTGGCCTGATCCAGTATTCTTCTATCTTTTCCTGTGAATTCTCTATCCCTGCTTTGCTCACCTCTGAACCTCGCTGGACATCTTTGTATAGCCATACAGATTTAAATAAATTATCTTCTGTATTCAAGCCCAAAGATAAGAGTTAATCGGAGTTTCATTTATATGCTTTACCGGCCAGCCTACAATTTTAAGTGACACCCGTTTTAAGTGTTACAATAGTTTAGTAACAACGCTGTACTTTTTAATGTGCGGTCTCTCGTTGCGCTTTCACTTTCTGTTAGATGTGTGGAATTGTGACCTCCGCGTACTGGCTCACCAAAGCCAAGTCAAGGTGTACAGGAGTTTGGCGTTACAAGCGGGAATGGCCCCGAGTTACAATCCCCGCGAGCAGTGGCGCTAATCTGTATAACAGTGTCCATCAAACAGGGCTGTGGTTGGGGAGGGGGACTTACCCCTTCCCAAGAAAAACAAGTTTTGACGATATTAATTTTACTTGTGGGTATTGAAAATCGTGTCTTGCGCAGGCGCTGTATCAAGTAGCATAAGGGTTCCATTGTAGGCTTTGTAGAACTTTTTGACATTTCTCGTCTCTTCTACGTTTCATGACATATTTTCTCATAGGCCAAACTATGTTTTTTAAAAGACTTGAGAAGATCCAGACTCACCACTGCTCCTTGGTTAGGGCTATTTTAGTTTAAAACATTCAATTATGTCTGAATTCTTGGATCTGCCAAACAAACATATAAAAGTGGGTGGCCATGGTCAGCCAGCCAGCCCCGTTAGCCACGCTCCTGGTAGTTAACGACTTTAACAGGGAATACAAATTCCTTTTCAGTGAACATGAAGGAAAACTATTGAGAAACAATTTTACCACGCCGGTAAGAGATGATTGAATAGTGACTGAAACGACCAACCTTACCGGATTTCAAGACGTCCTTGACTCTGGTGTTTCCCTTGCGCAAACCATATGCAAGCTTCCTGACAACGCTTCCGCAGATTCTGGTTGTCAAAACACATTAGTATTCCAAATTGAACCACGCATGATTCTGCCATGGTTGTGCGAAATCGTGGAAATCCGGAAGTTGTTTTTTCTTGTCTTGATTTCAACAAGGAACTCGACTCTGTACGTTTGCATCGAATGAGTATGGGGCGCCGTTTGTCAATTAATTGTTTAGCGTTTTTTGGACATGTTTTTACCATGGTTTGTAACAATTAGATGTAAACCATAGAAATTGCTGCCATTTTTTATGTGGTTTACATACCATGAATATACAATCAAAGCTTAGATATTATGGTTTATAAACCATGAAAATTGAATTCATCATAAAACATGGTTTATAAACCATGATTTGTAAACCATGAAAATTTAAGCACCTTTCAAAACATGGTTTATAAACCATGAAATTTTAAGCACCTTCAAAACATGGTTTATAAACCATGACAATTTAAGCACCTTCAAAACATGGTTTAAAAACCATGAACATTCTAGCATCATGGTTTACAAACCATGGTTTATAAACCATGAAAATTTAAGCACCTTCAAAACATGGTTTGTAAACCATGAAAATTTAAGCACCTTCAAAACATGGTTTATAAACCATGAAAATTCTAGCATCATAAAACATGGTTTACAAATCATGGTTTATAAACCATGAAAAGTGAAGCATCATAAAACATGGTTTATAAACCATGACAATTATAACACAATAAAACGTGGTATATAAATCATGGTTTATAAACCATGAAAAGTGAAGCTTCTTAAAACATGGTTTATAAACCATGAAACTTGTTGCACCATAAAACATGGTTTACAAATCATGGTTTATAAACCATGAAAAGTGAAGCGTCTTAATACATGGTTTGTAAACCATAAAAATTAAAGCATCATAAAACATGGTTTATAAACCATGAAATTGAGGCATCGTAATTCATGGTTTATAAACCATGAAAACTGTGTGTTCACAAATCATGGTTTATAAACCATAAAAACTGAACATGGGTTTCATTCAACCTCCTTCCCATTCTGGTCGATAACCGCGCAAGCTGCAATTAACCAATCACGAACGCAGGCGCCAGGTCTGACCTAGCTCGTCGTCCGGTCCGCACCGTACATGATTTGACAACGACGTCTCGCCCGGTATAGTATAACATTAACAATAGCGAAAATATCACTAGTAATGGCCGAACAAGATGATTACCAGCTAGCTGCAACAGTTTCTCGGGCCATAGTGCAGGCCCTCCGAAGCGTCCGTTCGGATGCCACTCCCAGTACCAGTAGGAGGGTCCCAGCGGCCGTTGTTACAAAGTAAACAAATCATTAGTTACCGCGAGTTGAGTCTCGCGGGGACGGACGACATACAGTGCCCTCGTGATTGCACTGACTGACTGTTCATCACTGATCAGATCAGTGAGTGAATGGTTACCACAATGGTTACCTTGCAGGCGGTAGACAGGGGACCAGTCTAGGGGTGGAGCGATCAGAAACGAGGTTGAATGAAACCCACGTTCAGTTTTTATGGTTTATAAACCATGATTTGTGAACACACAGTTTTCATGGTTTATAAATCATGAATTACGATGCCTCAATTTCATGGTTTATAAACCATGTTTTATGATGCTTTAATTTTTATGGTTTACAAACCATGTATTAAGACGCTTCACGTTTCATGGTTTATAAACCATGTTTTAAGAAGCTTTACTTTTCATGGTTTATAAACCATGATTTATATACCACGTTTTATGGTGTTATACAGTAATTGTCATGGTTTATAAACCATGTTTTATGATGCTTCACTTTTCATGGTTTACAAACCATGGTTTGTAAACCATGTTTTATGATGCTAGAATTTTCATGGTTTATAAACCATGTTTTATGATGCTTCACTTTTCATGGTTTATAAACCATGGTTTGTAAACCATGTTTTATGATGCTAGAATTTTCATGGTTTACAAACCATGTTTTGAAGGTGCTTACATTTTCATGGTTTATAAACCATGTTTTGAAGGTGCTTAAAATTTCATGGTTTATAAACCATGTTTTGAAGGTGCTTAAATCTTCATGGTTTACAAATCATGGTTAATAAACCATGTTTTATGATGAATTCAATTTTCATGGTTTATAAACCATAATTTCTAAGCTTTGATTGTATATTCATGGTATGTAAACCACAAAAAAAATGGCAGCAATTTCTATGGTTTACATCTAATTGTTACAAACCATGGTAAAAACATGTCCAAAAAACGCTAAACAATTAATTGACAAACGGCGCCCCATAAATGAGGGTAGGGGTCCAACATCAAGTCACCAGACGTGTGCAGTGCCTGGTTTAAAGGCATATTTTAATATTGTGTATTTCTGGTCATTAAACCAAGGATGCGTCATAAGTAAACTTAATCACTGTAGCTGGTAAACCAGAGGAAACCTGTTAACAAGGGTGCTTGCTAGGTGAACCAGAAACACCAGGGTTAACCCCTACTCTTCCACGATAGTGTTCTGTGTTCTTTTATGAGCACCACCAAACCTAGCACGGGACCTACACGGCTTACTCCTTTATGAGCACCACCAAACCTAGCACGGGACCTACACGGCTTACTCCTTCATCCGAAAGACAAAGCAATGGTAAAGGATCTTGCTCAAGGGCACAAGTGTCACTACAGGGACTCGAACCTACACTCTGCTGATCAGAAAAGACCAGAGCTTGAGTCCGGTGCTAAATAAGTCTGTGATAAAACATTCAATATGTTAAGTTTGTTTTTACTAAATTCGTTTAAAGCGATCTTTGTTTAAATTTTGTTTTGCTTTTAATGTATTTACTTGTTTATAAACAGTATCGCCTATAACCATAAGCAATAGGACCGTTGCCGTGTGCAGAAAAGAACACCTGTGTAGTAGCCTTGGTTGTCAGCCAAGGTTAGATTTTTCTGGCCAAACGCCACACCTGTGCCACTGTGACCCAGAATGTGTCTTTTTCGACGACTGCTGCCAAGACTACGCCGAGACGTGTGGAAGCACGCCACATAGTGTCAATTCCTCTGGTATTAATTTGGAAATGTTTGAGGTAAGTTTGGTCGCAGAAAGTCGAAAAAGGAATCATTTTGTTTCACTAAAAGCCCTTTTCACACGACGACAACTTAACCATGTCACTTGCTACAAGTTTTGTGAGCACTGATCGTTTCTGTTTGAAACTTTGCTTGTTGTGGATGAATAAAACAACTAGATGTAAAGTAAATCTGCTGGTACAGCCATGTATTAAACTGTTTTGGAAGAAGTGTAAGTGTTTGTTCTGAGAAAAGGTGTACACATAGTTGTACCCGCAAATTTACAACTGTAGTTTTTCCTGCTGACTGTTTATTTTGATGTCATCATGCTTGACTGAATTCACGAGCTTTCACACACCAGGCGAGCTTTCACACACCAGGCGAGCTTTCACACACCAGGAGAGCACACATTCTTTTTTTTTGCATCCCTGTGGAGACTTCTTTTGTTCTTTCCTTTGTCCCTGTAGTTAAGAACCCCCCATAGACTTTGTACACAAAATTCCTTGTGGAGCAACCCAGTCTTTAGAATTTGTATCTATGGAGACCCTTTGTTTTCCCTTTTCTGTTTTAATCTCGGTCTCCATAAGGTAGTGAATATGAAGGCTTTCACACACCAGGCGAGCTTTCACACACCAGGCGAGCTTTCACACACCAGGCGAGCTTTCACACATCAGGCGAGCTCTCACACACCAGGCGAGCTTTCACACACCAGGCAAGCTTTCACACACTAGACGAGCTTTGACACACCAGGCGAGCTTTGACACACCAGGCGAGCTTTGACACACCAGGCGAGCTTTCACACACCAGGCGAGCTTTCACACACCAGGCGAGCTTTGACACACCAGGCGAGCTTTGACACACCAGGCGAGCTTTCACACACCAGGCGAGCTCTCACACACCAGGCGAGCTTTCACACACCAGGCGAGCTTTGACACACCAGGCGAGCTTTCACACACCAGGCGAGCTATCACTAAGACCGCGTTCCCACTGGATCCACAATTACGAGATCCTGATCCCGCAAAAGGATTAGTCGCAGACGTGAATCGCGGTCGCGTTCCCACTGGAGTATGATCGCGCATTGATCTCCCTTTTGAGAACGGAAGTGGATTCAAAGTTCACCAACGCAGGTCGACCAAGTGGGCAGTGCGCAGGCGCAACGTATCTATGGCGACCACCACACAGTGTGGGGTGGCTCCTCTACTACGCGCGCGCGGCAGTCGCCATTTTTTTGTCATGATAGTACATGTACTGTATACTGACTACTGTTGACCGACATGATGGACTTTCTTGTGCCATTTATTTTGTTTTGCCATCATCTACGTCTTCAGAATAGTATTAGAATATCAGCTTTTTTGGAGCTTCGTTCTCGACATCGAAGACATTGTAGACGTCGGAGAAATTTGAGGTTCTTTATCTTGTTTTTGATTTCCTTGGTTGTTCTGTCGAAGCCACTTTCGCCCATCTTCCTCACAATTACCTGAAATACTGTGCTATTTCTCACGGTGCCGTCCAGTTTGTTTTGAATTTCTTGACAGGCCCAGATGTCTAAAAAAGTTCCCAGCTCCTCGTCCGACCATAGTTTGCCACGCTTCTCATCTTTTTGGGAGGTTTTTTGTGACGAATTTATGGGACGTTTATTGCTGGGCGCTGCCATCTTTAATAACGTGCACATATGAATACAACGCATCCAAAATTGAAGCGTAGGTGTTTATTGGGGCTTGCGTTGTACAGAACGTGTAGTTGGTATCGTCACGTGACGTCAATACTGCTTTATGCTTTACTTGCAATTCATGTCACCAAATGCGTGGTGCTTGCTGGGAATAGAAGAAAAAAGAACATCATTTTCGCGCCATTCGGGCCTACCGTACCGGATGTTCGCCCTCAAATTGCGGGGTCTGATCGCCCTTTGCGTTCCCACTAGACTTTTGATCGCCCATTAATCCAAAAGGGCGATCAGATCCCGCTTTAATCCTACTCCCGAGGTGGATCAAAATTGCGGGGTCTGATCCTGATCGCCCTCGCGTTCCCACTTACGCTTGATCGCCCTTTGATCGCCCTTTTCGAGAAATTGCGGGGTCTGATCGCCCTTTTCTCGAATTGCGCGATCAATGCGGGGTCCAGTGGGAACGGGGCCTAACCAGGCGAGCTTTGACACACCAGGCGAGCTTTCACACACCAAGCAAGCTTTCACACACCAGGCGAGCTATCACACACACCAGGCAAGCTTTCACACTGCACCAGGCAAGCTTTGACACACCAGGCGAACTTTCACACACCAGGCGAGCTCTCACACACCAGGCGAGCTTTCACACACCACCAGGCGAGCCTTGACACACCAGACAAGCTTTCACACACCAGGCGAGCTTTCACACACCAGGCGAGCTTTCACACACCAGACAAGCTTTCACACACCAGGCGAGCTTTCACACACCTAGTAACCAGCGAACAACTGATGAATCAGCAAAAACAGATTATACTATCCGAGAGTGAGATCACGTCGTTGTAACTGTTTTGCATGTTTTCTGGGGGCAAAAATATGGCTCCGAGCAAGCCGGAAAAGATGTGAGGATTTTCGTCAAGAAAAGGTTTTGGTATAATTACCGATTGCTGTCTTAATGACACCACATACTAGCTAGCTAAGCTCCTTTATATGTCATGTTGCCTTCATATTCACTACCTTAGAAAAATGGAGTCTACCTATAAAGCTCCCATACTCCGAAACAGAAACAAGAAAAATATAAATAAAGTGTGAAAGAAATTCGTCAAAAGACTCAAACTAGTCTTTAACTTGTCTTAAAACCAGAATGTTTTTTCGTTTTAAAACAGTCGCAAAGTTTCTATTGCATTGCACCGACTGACCATTCAGAGGAGTATCTTCTAGTAAACAGCTGTCCAAAAGACACCACTGACACCCAGACGGCTGTTCGATGTGACAACCCCGACCAAGATGACGTGTTTTCTTCCATCCCTTGCTATGGGACGAGCAATGGCGTCCACTATCGTAACATATATTGTGGTCTCTGTAACGGCGAAGAACACAGTAATTTAATCCCATGGGAAATTCTTGTAGACTGTGGGGATCGAGAATCAATTTTCAACATCGCCGCTGAGCTTCTGCAAGGCTCCATTTCCAACCTTAACCAGGTTGAAACCAAGCTTGACTGTGACGTCATCTTCAAAGTTTCCAAAACAGAGGACATTATGTTTCCTCCACGTCGTTGTTACCAAGATGTTATACGTCACTGCCCAACAGCCCAGGACGCCCTCAGTGACGCGTGTGAGTCGTACACAGCACCCACCGTGACGAACCTTGACGGAAAACAACTCTTCCGTAATCCCCACTGCGCTCTGTGTAATCTTCCAAACGGACCGGATCGAGTGGACCTTGCCACGGATTGCTCCAAAAATATCCCTGTCTTCTATTTAAGAGGACGAGTAATTATGATTCCTGTGTTTCGTCCCGTTGCACCTGGGGCAGAGGGCCCTCCTGGTCGAAATGATGGTCCTGGAGGACCGGGACAACCGGGACCACCGGGACCACCAGACGTTGCTCCACCGCCGATTTCTATCATCTTTGACTTTCGGTCCAGGGGTAGGGTGCAAGTTAGTAGAGACAGCGAGATTCTGGCAACAACGGAAACAGTTCAATGCTCAGTTAATGAAGTGTACGATCCATTCGTCTCCATGTGTCGTAAGCTTTCATGCTCTGCTGGTTACCTCCTTGAAGGGAACCAATGTGTTCCTGACTTTGGGTCGATGGGACAGGCTTGTGGAGGCAGAGAAGATGACGATGATGTTGAAATCGGAGTGACTGTCACTTTGGGGGACCAATGTGAGGGAGGTCTTCCTTCTGAGCTCGATGTTCTTCGAGATGAAGACGTACAGGAATGCCTTGCTGGAGAAATTCCCGAACTTGGTAAAAGACTTAAAAAAGTCTCTTCCATACACTCACTAGATTGCGCAGGAATTGCCAGGTTTTCTTTCATAGCCGAGAGAATAAACACAACCTTCGGTGCATTACGACACGAGCTAAAAATATCTCTTTCTATTTCGGAATCTCCGTTGTGTTGGATGTTTAACGTCAGTGACACTTGGTCTGTCGAAGTTCACCAGCAGTGTGAACGTCTGCCGGAAGAAAGTTGTAATGGCCGCTGGGTTAATGAAACTGGATTCTCCATCTCTGTTCAAAATGATACCACCTTTGTGTACGTCAATATATCGAAGTCTTGGTTCCCGTTAAATCAGACAATAGTTCGAGCCAGCTTCAACAGGCGGGAGAGTTTCCTTGACCAATTCACCGACTTGCAGATCTGCGCTGAGCCAACGCTGTCTTGCCCTCTGGAACATTTCAACTCTTCTCTTTTCCAAGACGCTGAAGACAATCCGGGGGCAGTGATTTACACACCGACTGGAGATGTGTTTAACAAGAGCGAGTACGTACGGCAAAATGGAGTGGTCAAGGTGTGTTCATTTAATATAAATCCTCCAACACAGCCATTGCAACCTCCAGTAAAACTTCCACAACCGCAATATGTTACAACCCAGCAAATACTTAGCCTAGTTGGCAATATCATATCGATGGTTGCTGCAGCGGCAACATTTATTACGTACTTTCTCTTCAAGGAGCTCCGTAAACGCATCAGTGTAGCCATCATGGGTCTGGTAGCCTGTCTCTTCATGGCGCAGTTCTTGCTTCTTCTCAGTGGTACAGCAACCAGCAACCCGGCTGCATGTACCGCTGTGGCATTCTTGGGGCACTTCTTCTGGTTATCTGCAGTCCTGTGGACCAGCGTCTTGGCATTTGACCTGCACCGAACTTTTGCCTACGGGTCAAGAATCCGTCGACTAGATCTTGAAATGCGGACCTTCTTCGTTGAAGTTCTCTTTACTGTTTGTGTCGCCATGGTTATTGTGTTGCCATGCCTAGTCATCCATCTGTGTGACTGCACTGACATCCCTCTATGGTATGGAGACCAGACTGTGTGTTGGATAGGCGATGGATATGCCAACCTGGTAGCTTTCGGACTTCCCGTTGGTATCATCGTACTCGTGAACACGGTCTTGTTTTCCTTCACCGTGCGTGGAATCCGCTCTGCAAAGAGAAAGACCAAAGGCATGCTTCGGTCTGACAAAACGAAGGATCGAAGATTGCAGAAGGAGCTCATCATTTATGCAAAGGTAAACTGGTAATTGTACATTGGTGCTCGTTGCACTGAAAAAACTGGGGTTTTAAATTGACACCATGGCTGTTGTCACATTATAGATACAAACAAAATACAAAAACTTACACCATAGGGTATTAAAATATCACTGGTTTCTTTTCTTCTTTGTTTTGGTGGGGGAGACAACCCCTACCACGCATTGGGCATATCATTATCAGGGCTGTTAGAAAAACAAAACATCTAAATACTGGCATCCAACTTTTCAGCTGGTCAGCTGAGCTTGATTTCATACAGAGCTACGATTGATCTTACGATTGAAGTGTGTTTTCAAAATACAAATCACTTTTATGGCAATACTGACAGCTCATCTTAAGAAGAATCTTCGTGCTTTGTAAAATCGAGCCGAATTGATTTCCCTAATTTTTGGCATTTTAAACTCCTCGTTTGAGAAAAACAGCACGACGTCTCACAACTAAAGTTTCCTCGATTTTTGACAATCTGCATTGCATGCGCGTGCAAGTCAAGAATTTATTTGTATAGGTTTTCCCCGTCAGTTTCAGCAATTTCGTTATCATGGACACGTGATTTCGTTCTTCTCATTCAGGTTCGTTGCAGTCGTACCTTTTCATTTATAGACAGTCAGGACTGTGGGATTTGACGCATAGTTGGAGTATGCCATCAGCACAGATATAGCTAATAAGGCCATCGCAGATTTCTTTCAGAAGGATGAGAAAGATATTTGGCTATATAGGGCCACCGCAGATAATGTTGTGAAAAATATATAGGTGCTGAAAAAACAATAATGGCAGACATTTTGAAAGTTTTGATAGTTGCTTGTTATTGTTCACGACAAAATCTGTCATGGCCCCATAATATTTTAGCCAAATATCTTTTTTAGAGTCAACCCTCGTTATAAAGGTGCTCTTTATAACGAGCCTTGACTCTAAAAAAGATATTTATAAAGTTCTGCTTATAAAGAGCAAATTCTAAAGTCCCGAATTTCATTTTCTTCATAGTGTTTCTTTGTTTTGCGTCCCTCTTATAACAATATTTATGTTATAAAGAGGTTAACTTTGGCCAGTCCCAGCAGAGTCGACTGAATTCTGGGAGTCGACTGAAATCTGTTTTTACAGCTGGTATTGTGTGCAAAACGCATGGCTTGTACTGTGGAGCACCACGGGAGTGCTACAGCATGCATTATAAGATGTGGGCCTGGTGTTTGATATTACATGTACATACATTTTTGATAACTCTCTTTTCATAAAATAGATCTCCAGTCTGATGGGTTTTACGTGGATCTTCGGGTTTGCAGCAGCGTTCAGTGACCTAGACGCTCTTTGGTACATCTTCATCATTCTCAACTCCTGTCAAGGTCTCCTGATCTTCCTCTCCTTCATCTGTAATAAGAAAGTCTGGTCTCTATGGCAGAACTTCCTCCAGTGCGGTGCCAAGGAGAAGGGATCACAGGACCGCTCCAACACGAGCACGGAGCCCTCCAGAATCACGCCCAAGTCCCAGAGCAATGCTATCTCAATGTCATCCTCAAGGGACACGACTCTTTAGCAGAGTACTAATGTTATGAATCCCCTTGCATATGACGTCATAAGCCCTAACAGCGCCCTCACCGAGGTCAAAGAAGACCTATCATTGGTTGAGAGTTGTGCGCAGAGGATGGCGGCCAATGCAAAGGGTCTAGGGCCCCTGTTGTTGTTATTATCAGTTATTGTTGAAAATTTGGTTATGCCATTGATTCTTTCATGCATTGTCGCACGTGTACACTCGGAGAAATCTACATTTTCTATCTCACTCGGTTTCGCCTCGTGAATTTGAGTAGTCCAGATTTCCCCCCGTGATTAAGGGACAATGCATTTTCATCCCTCAAATACAATGTACATGTAGCAGGTATTCTGGAGCCTATTTCACTTTCATGCATTCATGTTGAAGTAATTTTTCCTATTCAGTTGAAATCGTCAGTCAATTTCACTTTAAGGCATGCGAGTTTTAAACCGCCTTTTATTCAATTATAATTCGTTCTTTTTAACCATGCGAAATCTGGATTGAATATCGCAGGCACAATGAGAGATTTCAGCCAAAAGCTGCTGCGAGTTGGATTTCTGTTCGAGTGTGGAAAGAGAATGTTTATCTGTATCGCATGACACAAAAGAACGTTTTCTTACACATTGATTAAAGAGGCACCGTTTGCCTTGGATTGGGCGATTTGGGCTATAACAAGCATGTTCCGCCATTTTGTGAAGTCAATTTCACAAAGTGAAAGGAAAACCACGCAATTTCGAGGCATATTTTTTGTGGATCCTTATATTCCACCTTTAAAACATCTTTCTAACCATATTCATTTCAATTCATTTCATAACAAACGCTTTTTATAGCCCGAATCGACCAATCTTTAAAGGCATCGTGTCCCTTTAAAATTAAATTATACAACAATAGACTTGATTGATTAAGGTTTTGTAATTTATTAAAATTAGACTTGTCTGATGAAGGCAACATTGACTCAAAGATGATTTAACCCTTCTGACTTTTCCCTTAAATGCGTGAAAAGCCTAATTTATACGCAAATGCTTGAAAGGTCCAATAGCTCCTACCACACCATCTAAGGTTTATTTAAAATTATTTTCTGTGCATTTCCCAACAATTTTTACATCTAAGTGACTTCTTTACATGCCCAGCTATTGTCTAAAGTTAATTGAGTCCTTTAGTTACCCAGTAAATGATTTCCCCCCTAATTAGCTAAGCTCTAATTATCTAAGCAATGCCCCCGACTTTACCCCGACGAGCGAAAGGGCCAATATTTACTACCACACCACCCAATGATATATTTTTCAATTTCATATATTTATGTGCATTTCCCAACAATTTTTACATCTAAGTGACTTCTTTACACGCCCAGCTATTGTCTAGGATTATTTGAGTCCTTTAGCTACCCAGTAATTGAATTGTTTTTCTTATTATCTAAGCAATGTCCCTGACTTTACCCCGACAAGCCAATATTTACTACCACACCATCCAATATATATTTTGAAAAGTTCCTGTAAAAAAAATATATACTCTGGGGTCTGCCCCCCCCCCCCCACCACCTAGATATAAATATTTGTCTATAACCACATTATTATGAAGTGAAATGATTCTCAAAATGCTTTATACTTTATCGAAAGCTGCTGTATGTTTAACCAAGTAAATATTGATTCCCATTGGTTCTAAGAGTAATTACCAAAAGTATACCTTCCATTTAAACGTCACACACTGACACGAAAATAAGTTGTTGTGGTGCAGTTTTACGCAGTCCCAACCATGTTACATCTACAGAAATTCAACTCTACGCACAGGTGCTCTCTTTAACCAAAATGCAGGCCATGTCGTGACATTTTATGTATTTTATTTATTTATGTAAAAGTCTAATGTAGACTAAAATATTATGCTTATAAAGCCTAAAGATTACCCTAAATACATGTTTCCAAACTTTCATATGATATGCATTTGTCAGTTAAAAAACAGTTTAATCAATAAAACAAAAGTTCACTATTGAAAGGAAATGCGTCGTAGCTTTTCTTCTAAATATCCCAAACAGGTATACTTCAATACCACACTAAAGGAACACACCCAAAACAACTTAAGGACAAGAATCAACCCACGAGGGTTACGCACTTCCACTTACCCTAACTCGACCCCCATAAACCTCTCATTTAGCAATTATGCCCCTACATCTTCCCCTAGCAGACTCCTTTTGAAGTGGTGAAATTGAACAATTTGGAACGAAGTTACCTAAAAATGCAGCTATTTTTTCTGATCTCTAATCTTGAATAAACTTTACCAACAAAACAGTTGCACGATGTCGCTCGCTCCATGCAAACAAACAGGTACCACCCTCATTTAAAAATAAGACTGGAGAGTTCCCTGACGTCTGATGTCACTAGTCCAGCAGTGGAAGCCTCCGCCGAACGAGTTAGCATGTCTCATGGATGCCTTGACGGTCTTGATCCCAAGCTTCTCGAACATCTTTATGGTAGGGATCTCGTTGGAGTCTACCATGACGCGGTTTTCATCCAACATCAGGACGTTCATTGACAGCCACTGGGATCCAAGCCACAATGGATGATCTGTATAGAGGGGAACACAACAATACAGGTCCAATTACTACCAGGTTCTTTCCCCCTAAACCTCGGCTCATGTCTGCAGCTCTAGGCTTTGTGTTACGTTGGAAACACCGGGCAAAATGTGCACTGAGCCAATGCCGAGTTTTGGTAAAACACCCAGAGGTCGATTTCACAAAGATAGTCCTAACAATAGGACTAGTCCTACGAGTTATTAAAAACTTAAGGCTAGTCCTAAGTTAGGACGAGAGATAAGACTAGTCTTAACTCTTTGTGAAATCCACCCCAGGCCCAATTTCATAGAGCTGCGTAAGCAGAAAATATTGCTTAATAATTTTCCCCTTTATAGCAGAAATGAGCTGGATACCAGTCACAAACTGTACGTGTGACTTGTTAGTTTGGCTAGTATCCATATTCTGGTAAGCATAGTTTTGGTTTGCTTAGCTATTTTTGTACTTAAGTAGCTCTATGAACCTGGTCCTGAACCAGAATTGAAAATGAATGCATTTTCTTGCTGGATATTGCCTGGAACTGCTAGTCTCTTGGGCATTGCCTCGTGTGCCATTGGCCCCTACGAGATAATTTATATAATATATAGGAAAACAATGGTACGAGACTTCCCCAACCAGTTTGTCTATGGACAATGTTGGAAAAGATGGCGGCACGATGATATAATGTGTGTGGTGGATACGGAATTTTACCAATCAAATGGGTGGCTCCGATTGGCAAATACGCCCCCCAAAAAAAAATAAATAAAAAAAATGAATGACCAATACAACTATGATGGCTAAAAACTTGAAGTTAGTATAAACTATTCACGAAAACAATTTTTTCAGATTTCTGAGGGTTGGTGTCCGTTCCCGAATGCTATGGCAAGAGATTTGGTTGGTGCCCGCTGTCACCTCGCTAAACATCGATGAACTCTAATACGTTCTTGTGAAAATACCGTGACCGTTCTTTGCTGTTTTCTCAGCAAGTAGTTATTTTTTCAGCTGAAACTTTCAAATTTGATTTTCACTGTATCCTTTTCAAAAACTTTGCCTATAAATCAGCATTAGGTTGACAAAAACCAATCTATGACCCTAGCTTTACGAGTTTGGGCTTCTAATAGAGATGATAGACAATCGAGGCTTGGGGAGACTCTTATTGGCAAGTCTTTAACAATACCATTAGGCATGAGAGGCTCTGCTGTCTCAACAACATCCCATCCAGCCTTCTTGAAGATGTCAATCTGCTTGCATCCACGCTCCGGGTTGACCAAGATCAGGCCAGGGCGGAGGATGGAGAAGGTTGCGTCGATGTGCATCGGGCGGGGGTCTTCAAAGGTGAGTTCGTGGATAGTGTAGTCCTCTCCAAGATGGCTTCTCATCCATTCGATACCAAACTTATTGGTCACCTACAGAGGTTACAATAGAAAACAAGTTGGTTTTAGTAAGTCTGGTTGAATGCGTATAGGGGCAACTTGCCTTCGGATCGGGCGCTTTGGGCTATAAAAGAGTTTTTTGAATTAATATGGTTGGGAAGATATTTTAAGTAGAATATAATGACTCACTTAAATATCCCTTTAAATTGTGTGGTTTTGTTGGAATTTTATGACAGAACACGCTCTTTTGAAGAACCAAATAAATTGTTCACTCTACAAAATGGCGGACCCTATGTACCACTTATTGTATTTCAAGAGGCAAACTTATGTTTTTATACTCAATACCTACTAATTACAACACACTCTGGGTGTTTTTGTGAATGAACAACTCAAAGGATAATGTTAAAATTACAATAGTAACATTTCTGAAGGCATTGGCTCCTTTAAGGCTTTTTCACACGAGGAAATTGCTATTCACATTTCAGTTTTCTCGTTATTTTCTTGGGAAAGGTGAGTTACAGCTGGAAGAATGTCTCCTGTGCAGCCGAAGTGTTCCTTGAGCATCCAGAGTGCAGTTGGTTGCCTTCAGGGTGCCTGTAAAAACTGCCGTGTGTGACACGGCCTTTAAGCCTATATAGTGCTGCATTTATAGATCGTGTGACAGATGTCACAGAATACGCATGTGTGCTTTTCAAATTGCTATTTTGGTGATCACGTCTGCACAAAAAAGTATACGAGGTTGATTTTTTTTTCTCACAAATACTTGACCTATTCGAGCGGGAACTTTGTTATTAACAGCTATCCTCCACTGATTTGCCTTATTTGCCCCAGTAAGGGCGACGGTTGAGGGTGTGATGTCATATGCAAGGGATCTATAAACACACACCTGGCTTCTTTGCACAAAGATATCCCTGCCAGCTCTCATGAAGTCAGCCGCGTCAAAACACGGCTCGAACTCGGTGGTGAAATGGCGCCCCATTCGGTGTTGCTCAGTACGCTCAGCAGATGACAACATAACAACATCCTGAATAAGAAAAACAAAAAGATACAATAAATATTTACAAAATGTACCCGTCAGATTCTCTTGTGGTTATTACTTGATATTTGAAACAAAAAGTTGCATCCCCTTAAAGTTGATCCCTCTGTTGCCACTTCCCAGGTTGTATCGTAAACTTGGGTGTGATCCCTGACGACAGGTACAGGATGAATGGCTTCTGACTGGCACCCTGAGCAAAGGTATTGCCAATAGGGGGACCACCAATATATTTTAGGACTATAGATAGCTCAGTTGGTAGAGCCCTGGCCGGTTAATCTGGAGGGTCGCAGTTTCAAGTCCCGCTCTAGTCATTTTCTTTTCACCACCCAAATTGGAATATCTTTAAGTTAAACTGTTTAATGATCTAACATCAACATTGCTACAAATATATTTTTTGCTGAGTAAACTACTGAAAAAGAAAATTAAATAGGCAGTTGAAAACTGCTTACCCAATCCAAAGGACCGATGGTATATTATGTAATAAGTTTGGCCTGACGTGTCGACCTTAACAAAGTCTTCCACGAAGAAGAAAAGAGAGAAAAAAGACCCTGCTGGGGTTGCAACGTCACGCCATTAACTATTTTTTGCAAACTTCTGAAAGACCAGGGGCTGATTTCACAAAGAGTTTATTGCTTAGCAATTGAGATTGATACACATTTAATAACTACAATCTCAATTGCAAAGCAAATGGTGATATCACAATACAAATCACTATCATTGGTATTATTGGCAACTCATCTTAAGATGAATCTTAGTGCTTTGTGAAATCAAGGCCAGGTAACACAAAATACTTGAACCAATTGAGGAGACTTTGTCCGAGACTCACGTCATTGTACAGCTCATCAGACATGAGAGGCTTCGGTGGAGTGGTCCATTTAGCCCCAGCCTTGAAGTACTCCTTGATGAGTTCACGGTAGCATCGATACTCAAAGAATCGAGAACGCCAGGCCATGGGGCATTCAATGATCTCCTCACCAATAATCAACAGGATATCACGTGGCATGGCGCAGTACATACCTGGCGAAATACAAAACAATAAAAACATGACAGTTGTAGACTTTAAGTGATTATCTTAAGGAAAACTTTGCAGCCCTGGGTGGCTGTAGACTTACCAGGTTAATCATCATTGATTGCGTTGTTCTGAGCATGCGCACAGTACCGACAGTGGCTCAAGTTTGCACAACGACCATTTGTCGCCGACAAATGGCTGATTTTGCCAAACACATGTTTTTGACATCGATCTCTACAATGATTGAAGTCAATGTTTTTAACATGAGTACTAGGGCCTAATGTAAGCAATATTGGCCGCTATTAGTGTACAATATTAATGATCACTGTGCGAGCCTATAGTTAGACCGTTTCAAACCACGTGGGCTTTGGCTCCGGCTTGGGCTCCGTCCAGCTGTTTGAAGTCCCGTAAGGAAAGCATGTGTTTTCTAATTAACTGACGGAGCCCAAAGCCCATAAAGCTCAAAGCCCAAAGCCCAAAGCCCAAAGCCCAAAGCCCAAAGCCCAAAGCCCAAAGCCCAAAGCCCAAAGCCCAAAGCCCAAAGCCCAAAGTCCAAAGCCCAAAGTCCAAAGCCCAAAGCCCAAAGCCCAAAGCCCAAAGCCCAAAGCACAAAGCACAAAGCCCAAAGCACAAAGCCCAAGCCGATGAGGTTGACAACCGCAAGTTGAAGGTTGTCCTTGGGTCAATCTTCTCCTACCCGTTCTATCAATTCCGGTGTTCCACAAGGCTCAGTACTTGGTCCTACTCTTTTTCTTGTTTACATTAATGATTTGCCTGATGAAGTTCTGTCTCAGCTCGCCATGTATGCTGACGATTCAACTCTATACTGTACTGTATTTCCCCTAACTGTTCCAACACTTCTCGCTGTGAGGTGGGTGTCTCACTATATAATGACTTAGATAACGTGCTGTAGTGGAGGAATGATTGGCTAATAACCTTCAATGCAAAGAAAACCAAACTTCTATCTCTGTCTCGCTCAAGAGATCATACATTTCCATTTATTCATATGGTTCCATTGACTTTGCCTGAGGTATCTGATTTTCACATTCTTGGACTTGACATCTCCACTAATGCCAGTTGGGAGAGGTATATCTCAGGCATTACAAAGAGTGCTTCCATGCGAATTGGTTGTCTTTACCGAGCTCGGAAGTTCTTACCTCCTTATGCTACTCTCTACCTGTATAAGACAACTATACGTCCCGTAATGGAGTACTGTTCACACATTTGGGCCGGAGCTTCTGCCTGTCATTTATCTTTATTAGATAGAGTGCAGAAGCGTATTGTTAATATTGTTGGGATCAACATTACAACCTCTTTCCCACCGTAGGTCTGTAGCCAGTCTCTGTCTTTTCTACAGATATTTTCATGGTAAATGTGCCACCAGTGTGTCCGACCTAGTTCCTCCTATCAGGATGTTTGAGCGTGAAACCAGACTTTCTGCTTCTTCTCACCCATACAATCTTGATTTGCTGAGATGTAGAACAAGGAGCCATTCCAACAGCTTTTGTAGATTGTCCCGCTCACAAAATGGTAATGGTGCTGGTACTGATTATTTCACAAAACACATGCGAAAAAATTTGAATACCCAATGTCTTCGCCAATGTAAAATTATTTTTTTCCCTGAAAAAGATCATGCACTAAAATCATGCACTAATAGAAACAAATATGTTTTAAACAATCGTAAAATATTCACATTAACGAAATAAAACATAATAAAGTTAATGCAGAATTGAACTTCTGAACATAGACCTATAGATGTACCTGAAGTAGACAACAATCTAACACAAAATGAAATATAACAATGGAAACGAATCCACGACAACACAATAGGGCATGTAAACAAACAAACAAACACCGATAAGCAACAAACAATAGGATAACAAAACCACCCAGGATTCAAAGTCACTTGGTTGACAATGGTACTGATTGCTTCTATAATTGTAGTCAGCTCAGAGGTCGCTCAAACTTTTCAATTACTCCTGAAAGTTAGGCCTACTCTTTGTAAATGAGTCTGGAATTGTAATCTAGTCTAGCCCATTAAGTGACTCATTATTGCATTTATTATTAGCATTTTTTTTAAAGTGAGACGGGTTGACCCAGTTTTACTCATGTTGATTACCCAGGTTATTGGTCACCTTTAATTGGTGGTAAGGCAGGGAGTGGGGTGGGGTGTTGGGTTCTCGTTCCTTTGTCTTGTGACCGTCTGTTGTAAGTGAAAGGAGTGATTGCACCTTGTTGAAATTGTCTTGGGTGATGCTGAAACCTCTACCTATACCTTGATGCAAAACACGCGTTTTTAGAATGAAGTCAGCGGATTGAGGCAACCTTATGCACACCTCCCAAACGCTATCTGCTGATAGAGGGCGCAACAGCGACTGGCTCGAGAAACTGGGCAAGTCTACGAGTCTGGATATTCAATCCAGATGTTTGTGCGATACCTCTTCTCCAGTTATTTGTGTTGAAATATCAGCGATTACGTTAACAAAATGAACGTAGCCAATCAAGACCAAGCCACGGCCAGCCAGGCTGGCCACACAGCTTACCACCAGCAAGGCACAACGCTTGACCCCGTGCATTCTGGGCGTCTCGATCGTGATGGAGTCTCCCATCCCAAACCCAAGCCATTCATCGTCCTCGTGATACATTGAATCAACAGAAGCAATCATCATTCAGCAAAGAGGATTCAATTCAATTGTGATATCTCAAATTTCAACCCCCCCCCCCACGAATCAAAATACAGATAGCACCTATCAGTTTTTAAACAAATTAATTTTAAGGTCAAACACAAGCACACATTAATTACGCATATCAACAACAAAATATGATAACATTGGAGCGTATGGCCTCAAAGATTATACGAATGATGATAGAGATTGCCAACGTAATTGTGGCATTGTTGTTATATCACCCATTGTTACTTTATGGGTTGGAGCCGCAACACGGAATTATATTTGAACAAGATCATTTTTTTACAACTGATATCCTCGCGTGACCAGTTTTCAAGGCACCATGGCTTTTTCTTTGAATTGAAAAAACAAAAACGAATGCAACGTATCAACTGATGTCCTAATTACCTTCCTTTGCATCTAATGTTGTTTTATTCACTATGTATTCCAATGTATGTGTAAATTGACTGCGAATCTCCATGTGAACTAGATGCGAGGTCAACATCTGGCAGGATCCGGTCAGGCGCGCAGTCAAGGCAGGTATCTGAATGCTTAGCAATTAATACTACTTCACACCTAAAGGGAGGATACACCTTTGGTAACTACCCAGTCCAAATATTAATGACCATAAAAATGTACTTGGTAAAGAGCACTGGGGAGCTCTCGGCTATTATAAAACATTGTTAGAAACGACATCCTTGTAGGAATGAAGTTTTAGAGAAAGAGAGGTAGTTTTCCCACCCAAAATTTTGAATCTGAGAAGAGCTTCAGGCATGAAGCCTTTAAATTTCACAGGCATCTGAAAGCACACAGTTCCATGCAACAAGGGTGTTTTTTCTGTAATTATATTCTTGCAACTTCGACGACAATTTGAGCACAAATTTTCAAAGGTTTATTCTATCCATATGTTGGGATACACCAAGTGAGGATACTGGTCTTTGACAATTACCAAAAGTATAACAAGTCTTGGCTCTTTGTGAACTTGAGCAGAGATACATGTTATTTTACATATTCTAAAATGCCATTGAAATGCAATGAAATTGAATGAACACAGACTGGTATCGGTCCGTATTTCTGAATACTCACCGGTAGACGTAAAGTCTGGTGTCTTGTACTCCACATCGAAGTCAATGGGGTCAGGTCGCCTGACCGTGACCCCTTCCTGGGTCAAGATGTTGCACACCTCCTCCACCTCCTCTATTGCCTTCAGGTGGTGATCACGTGGCCAGGGTTTACCGCTGTTACTTTGAAAGAAATCCCAGTGTTTCTCGGGCGAGCAAACCTGGAGCCATACCGGAAGTTCACAATTTTAAGTTACTCCTAAACCGCACCTTGAATAACTCTTCAAAGCAGGGGACCCATTTTCACAGAGCTGCTCAAGCACAACAAGTAGCTAGGTACAACGAAACTATGCTTACCAGATCAAGGTTTATACCAGCCCAAATTTCATGTCACATGCACGAATTATGACTGACATCCTGCTTGTTTTTGAATTGCGTAGTATTGTTAAGCAATGTTTAATTTCTGCTTTAAGCAGCTCAATGAAATAGGGTCTGGTTTCGATTTAGTTCAGCATGAAAAAAACGTGCTAAGCTATATCTTGCTTAGCAGAACACAATGTCATTAAAACATCACTGCAACTGGTATTTTTGGATCAGAAGATCAATTTTCCAAATAGCATTTTCTGTTTAGTAGATTAAATAAAGTGAGGGTTCTCTGACATTTGATTTACCTTCACTTCAGAGTTGAAAGGGGGCACAACACTGTTGTCAATACGTCCTACGATGACTTCCTCCAACGGGTCCCACTCATTGTAAGAGCAGACCGGGCTGATCTTGGGCTCTTGAGCCTCCTTGATCTTAAAGGCAGTCGGCATTGATGACTCGAAGCGACTGCCCACCTGTGAGAAGGTGGATTTGTTCTTTAACAGATGAAGATAAGGCTGGGGAAAAAAAACATATCAATTAATATCAATTAATTTGATCACTAATTAACAAGTGGCTTGTCGTGACCGAGCGGTGGAGAGCACAGGACTCTTGTGTTTCTGTGTGTCACAACTTGCTTCCAGTTTCCAAAGCTGTGTGTACCTATTGTCTAACTTCCAGTGCGTATCGCCCATGTTAAGGGTCAGGTTCAGGGTCTGTGATGTATAGCCATAAAAAGGCAACAGCTTTGCGTACGTCCAAGTGTAGTTATTATTATTATTGTTTATTTTGTCCTCCATCGGTATTTAACTGGTGTGGAAGAGTTAAGTACTATGACAATTTCATCAGTATATGCTAAAGATTGCAGTATATGGCTACCAGCTAAAACGTATATAGTATTGTTTTGCGACTGGTCCCCACCATCCACTAGCAAATAAAAATTGATAAAGCTCAGCAGCACAATGACGTGAGGTCCCATTCAACAATATGGCTATGGCTGGTAACTATGTGAAAGAAATATAAATTTGCATTCTTGATAAATTAATGTAAAACCCATTGATATACCTGTTGTATAATAGAACTCAATGGTAAAACCACATTCACAGTTACATCCCGATGCAAACAACCAAGTTAGACCGTTAAAACTTCATTACTGGGCCCAATGTTCATAGAGATGCTTAAACAGTTTTCTGCTATGCAAAAATGAGCAGTATACCGTCCGGTCACATCAGATTGTAGACGTGGAATGCTATTTGGGCTTGTAACTTTATTCGGGTAAGTATAATTATGTTGTGCGTAGTCATGCAGGCCCAGATCTTCTCGGATCATTAACAAGGTACGCCTTTGAACTCTTGCCATAGACGCAAAATGGAGATTTTCCACAGCGAAGGCTATAGAACTGGTTAATGGTAAAGGCAATTTTACCTTTCTTGCCCTGTCCACTGTCCTCATCGCACGTAGTGCCCCTGTCATTGCCCGAAATACACTCATTTTGTTTGAAAAATATCCGTCGGACCTGAAACAAAAAGAGGTAAGTGTTATTTAAAAGACTAAATTAAAAATTAAACACTTGAAGTTCAGGAATGCGCGCTACTTTACAAAAGAAATCCACTGAGACAACTTCAGTTGGAATCGAGTTGCATGCATGATTGGGTTTAACTTCATAAACGAGATTAAAATGAAAGGTATATAATTGAAGTGAAAAAAGTAGTTTTTAGGTGTTAAGTATAATACTGGCTGTTCATACATTTAGATGCAATTCAACCTGGTGATTGTGACGCCTTAAGTTTAATTATAGAACAAATCCGTCTTTTGAGAAAATTATACTGTGTTTATATGAATAGTATAAAAATACGGAATGCATTCTGCCGCAGAATGATTATATAAAGAGATAATTCGTCTTGACCCATCGTGTTCACAGTCCCCCAAAACGTGTTTGGGGAAAAAACGCTATTGAAGTTGCACTGTTTTTCAAACTGCTGTTTCGGAGCCTGTTACTTTTTTTCATTTTATTTTTTAAGACAAAAATAAAGCTGAATACTTTATTCGTATATAACTGTCAGAGTGTTTTCATTCCTGCAATTATTTTAATTAGTAATTAATTCCTAAACACATACGTCACTTCGAGAAAATGAAAAACGAGTATTGCCCACAGAGCGCTGAGTACAAACACAATACATATTGAGACCTCTGACGCGATAAGTGACTTCGTGAAAATGCAAATGCCACACGCGCGCGTCTGAACTGTGTCGTAGCGCTTTGTATATCATTGGTTAAGTGGCGCATCGAGATATCACTTCGTGAAAAAAAACCCCGGCAAATCTAGTGATACGTCGTATTGACTAATTAATGTCAATACGAAACTATTACGTATTGAGACTTGCTGAAAATGTTAACAGTTATGAGTATATTAATAATTTGTGTAAAACCCGATTTGCTATTTGTTATTTTTGACAGATAGGTCACTTTGTGGTACGCGAAACGAGTTATGTAAAGAGGTGAAATTAAGAGATGAATTTACGAGCCAGAATTATAATTTTTATTTCACAACTATGAACTAAATATGACTTATATCTCATGAGTTACCATAAGTCAAAAGAAAGTGCCAGTTAAGTTGTATTTAAGAGATATATAAGGCAAAATTATGAGATGCAAGTCATAATTCTATGATTTAAAGGGTCTGTATACGTTTGATAATCAGTCTTAAAATTAATGGCAAAAATAAACTTACTTGGTTAGAAGTACAGCATAACAGCTTTCGGTACTATTGAGAATCATTTCGAAGTATTGCGGTTACGAAAAAGATATCAGTTTCTATCCCCCAAAATTTGAATCTGAGAAACGTTATTGTCACTGTCAGTAACGTTTCTCAGATTGTGTATTCCAATTTTGGATTTTTCTTCCTGCTTGGACATAATTCTTCTTTTAAGGCAACTTTGCAAGTTGAAACATCAAACACTTGTAATAACAAGTTTTCCTAACATTGAATTTGATAGTTAAGTGTTTTTTTTACACAAAATGTGGCAAAAGCCTACATTGCATTACTCGTTGAACTCAAACATTTCGGTGAACGGCCATCTTGAAATAAATGACACCCCCACGCCTTTGAGCCTTTTATGAGACCATTACCGAACCGCCTAACAGCCGGAACGCCCACCCCGAGTCCTGGGCCCGTTATATCCAACAATGCCCATGCAGAAAAAGCCGCATCCCGATCGGCCGACCCTAACTAACTCAAGTATCATGTTTGTTGTATTGTCACTCCCTTTGAAAAAGACTCTGCCATATATAGTCAGTAAGGGAGCATGCATAATGTTGCCTTTGTATTGGGGGGGGGGGGTTGCTACAAAAGGCGTTTGTTTTGAAATATTATGGTTGGACGATATCTTGAAAGCTATATAGAGTGAAATGATTCACTTGAACGGCCCCCTTGGAATTGAGTGGTTTTGTGTACACTCTAAAAAATAATGGCTCAACATTGGGTAACGTTCTTACCCTTTCGGTATTAAAAAGGGAACATGGTCGTTCACTTGTGTACAATTCTTGCACACCATCCAAAGTGTAAAAAAGTACCCATTATTGCGTAATTTTTAATATCAACATGTGCAACATCTTTAGCACAGCACTGTTGAGTAAGAAGTTTACCCATGTGACGACCTTATTCCCCTTTTACTCCAAAAAAGGGTAAACTTTACCCAACCCTCATTTTACCCACGTGTTGTGTTATTTTCTTACCCAATAATTGGGTTATATTACTTTACCCAGCACTGCTGTGTAGTTAATTTACTCCTCACTTGTGTTGCTTTTAAATCAGTTGTTGTGCACAAACTATTAATATTTAGCTGTGTTCCTTTTGGAAGGGCTGTTTTTTTAATTTTTTAAATACAAACTAAGAGTATATCAATTAAGTTACAACACTTTTATTCAACTCTGATTAAAAAATAACAACATGAAAAGGATTGCGGAGGGGAGGTCGGCAAAGAAACACTAACGTTCATCTGAAACACTTTTGTGTGAACAGAATTGAACTGTACCGTCAATTTCTGATTAATCTTTGATGGTCACAACCCAATCACCTTGAATAAAACAACTGGGGAGTAATTTGTGTACAGCCGGATACTATTGGGGTAAAGGTGACCGAAAAATGGGGTTTGGTTGGTGAAAACGAACATTAACAAAAATTTTGCGAGCAGAAAGGGAACAATCTCTTCTTGGAAGCATGCAGTGTTGGCTCTGAAAAGAGCCTTTTGATTTTGCCAGTTATTGACAGTTCAGACTGCCCGTGACGAAATCTTCGTGTTGCAAAGTCAATGAGGGTTAGCAATTCAAGGCTTTCCTGTGTAGATAATGCCTTACCCCGTTCAACCATGGAGCAATAAACTGCTCCATGGTTCAACAGACTGTTGTGTTTCTCCAACTGAATAACTACCCATAAAGCCAAAATTCCCTCTTGGCAACTTTGGTTCAATGAACATTAGACATCAACGACCTCCGACATTAGAATGACCTTCACCAATCGTTCTTTGATTGTGATTAGTGCCTGAGACTTGCCTTGTCCAAATGTATGGTACACGTTGCATTATGGGTAAAATGTTTCCACGAGGAGCAGTTTACCCCCATTTTCAGTTACTTCTTACCATTTTTGTTGTGCAAAAGTTACACTGCTTGAGGTTAAAAAAAACCTGTTGTATTACCCGCTTCATGAGTGATTTGAACCTCTGTGTTGTGCAATTTAATTTCCTACCCGATTTGGGTACTGCATTACCTTTTCCTTGTGTATTTTATTTTACACAAGTGAAAGGTACAACAAAAATTGTCGTTTTTTATACACAAAATCGATCAAAAGTTACACAAAATTTTTAGCTAGCAGTTTTACACAGCAACATTTTACACTTCTTTTTAAGAGTTAACTAGAACTCATTTCCTTCCTCCATGTGACGGTTGAACCAATACTCTACAAATAGTGGACTGTGTGTTCTGATTATATTTCAAGGGTCAAAATCATGTTTTTGTCTCCAATCACTACTCACTAAGTTACAATCACTGTACGTGTTTTGTGCATTTTAAACACTCTTTTTTGAGAAATTTGAAGGCAATTAAATATACCCCTTTAAAATCAAATGAATGTTTTGCGATGATCGTAATTCTCGGGTCCCCTTGAGGGGACGGGAGGGTTAGGGTCTTCGCATTGCAGCCTACCTTTACTGTTATAACATGTGATTTCGGTGTCTGTCTGGCGTGGAAAGACGTCCGGGTAGTTTGTCGACTTAGCTTCAAATAAAGTTAGTTCAAGGGATGTGCAATCAAACCTGGTCAAAGGTTGATGTCAGTATTTGATGGTTATCAACAACAAACCCGGCCCTTGCAAACACCATCGCGACTCGCACAGGGTAGTGTGCGTCACGCGGGGAGTGCGTGATATCTGCGAATAACCTCTTTGTCCATCTTGTTATCGTGGAAATTGTATATACAAAGTGTCATACAAAGTGTGGACTTGATAACAAAAGAGGTCCACATAATGTAGAAGTTGAAGGGCGTGAAGTCTGTAATTGCTGACTGTGCACGTACATGTACTAGGATAGGGGGGGGGGGGGACGTGGACTTACACACGTCCACACAGTGTTATTCACAGTGTTGAGAAATAGGATGTTCCTAAAGTGTATAGAACAAAGGAATGTCCACACAGTGTTTTTTTTTATTTGGGTTTGACCAAAGAAAAAATTACCGGAGCGGGACTTAAACCAACAACCTCCGGATTAACATACCGGCGCTCTACCAACTGAGCTACCCAGCCCTTTGTTAGCGGTCTCCTATTAGTCAATATCTTTGTTCAGGGGTGCCAGTCAGAAGCCATTCAATCGTTAGCTGCCGTGTAGCCAGGGACCACACCCAAGTTTATGATACAACCTGGGAAGCCGCAGCCAGGGGATCACCGTAAGGAGATGCGACTTTTAGTATTAAATATAAAGTAATAAACCACAAGGGAAACTGACTGGGTAAATTATCTTAAAAGTTTCCCTTATGGTTTATTACTTGATGATTTTTTAAAATAAATATTCATGTGGCGGCGATACGCTTCCGTACGAACGTGATTCTTTCGGGGTCCAATAATACAATCAAGTAACGTATTCCACTCATCATTTGAAGCTGGAGTAACAAGTCTGTAATTGCTGACTGTGCACGTACATGTACTAGGATAAGGGGGGGGGGCTGTGACTGAGACATTTGTAATTTATTTAAAAGAAACAGGATCTATGATACTTTTAGTTTATTACAAATTATACAAATTACCTCTTCCACATACCTTTTAAAGTTAATGTGACTATAAAATGTTCAACATAATTCATTTGATGATTGGAAACCTTCTTTAAAACAACGTTGGTAAAAATTTACCAAGAAAATCAAATTATACAAGAGCACAGTCATGAACAATTTTTATACAAGGTTTGTATCTGCAAAGAGTGTGGTTTGGATCAAACACAACTAAGTACGACCTGATTAAAATCACGGCGCCATATAATTTATCATCGACAATCATGACAAAGTACAGGGCAAAATTTCATATCAGCTGTAAAGCACAAGTTGCTTTGCATAGACAAATCTTGCTTAGCAAAAACAGTTAGCAGCCAAATTATCATGAATTTACTTTTTGTGTGAATGATATTACATTTGTAGCTTAGTAAATATTGTTGTGCAAGTTTTGTGTAGGCTGCTATACGGCTTTTTACGGAGCCCTTAAAGTGACATGTGGTGCCACCCCCCCCCCACAAAAACCATAGAAACAATTTGACTTCTTCACTTCGTGTGTTCGAAATCATTTCATGAACTCGAAATATGTTATTTCGTACGCTCAAAATCATCTTGTGCTCTCTAAATCGATTTGTGCTCTTGAAAACATTGTGTGCACTCAAAATCACTTCTAGTGCTCAAAATAATTTTTGTTTGGTGTGCTCAGAATTATTTCACACATTCAAAGTAACAAATTTTAATTAAGGAGCTCGAAATCATTTCGTGCCCTCGAAATAAGTTATGTTGTGTACATGTTACTTGAAAACAAACAAACGATACAAATTACTAAAACTGCTTAGCAGACTAGATTACCATCCAAAATGTCATTCAATAAATGCAGTTTTCTAAGTGGTTTCCTGCTTTAATAGCTAAGCATATAAATAAATTTATCAACCATCTTGAACATAACGCTGTTCTCAGGCCCAATGTCATACAGCTGCTTCATCACAAAAAGTACCTATGCATAACAAAATTAGGCTCACAAGATTAAGATTAGGCTACCAGCCAAACCTACGTTTCAAATGTACCAACTATGACTGGTATCCTGTATATTTTTGCTAAGCAGACAATTTCTAAGCAGCATTTTCTGCTTAAGCGGCTCTATGAAATCGGGCCCAGATCGTAAGACCACGAAGGACGAAAGGTTTTGTGTATTCAATTGTTATGTCATTTCCATGACAGTTTCAATCCTGTTAATTCTAATCTTCAACCCGGTTGTGCCTGGAAACACTCGTCCTACATGCCGTCAAAACGAGCTTGTACATTATTAGTCTTGATTGGTGATGTTCGTTTTGTTAACGTAGTCGATAATATCACAACGCAAATCTAGATCTATTGATCTAGATTCATAGACTTGCCCAGTCCCTCCGAGCCAGTCGATGATGCCCCCCCCCCCCCATTGACCTCTTGCGCAACGCAGAACATACTTCTGAACAATGCGCTTCTACCATTTCCACCATTTTGGGAGACAATTCCTTTATGTAAATTTTGACTCCCAAAATGGTGGACAGGATAGGTGAGTGTAAGTGCGCTGCACCTGTACACGGGGCCAATACCGTACCGGTGATAAATACTAAACCTAGCATCGCCAATCACAACTAGCACATTATGCATGGCTCGTGTTTTTCCAGCAAATTTTACTGACGGTGAGTGATGCACTGAGCTGTCAGAAGAACTTACAATGGCTCCGATCAGTCAGTTTCCCTTGTAGTTTATTAATTAATACATGTCATACCATTACTTTTGTGACAAATTTGAACTGCTAAGACAGATACTGGCTCTCGTTAAGTTAAAGGAAGCACTTCTGACTATGATAAAGACGGATGAAAAGTTGTGATTTAAAAGGTTACAATTTTCTGACGGTGGACAAACAGATAGTTGTAATAATTAATAGCTTATCGCAGAGGTCAGTTAAAAGGGGCTGTGTCGTCATGATCAAAGCAGGCCTGCGGCTGTATATGGAATTATGAACTCTCGCACAGTTACTGCACGCGGATGCCCTCCCTCTGTATTATATCTATGAGCATGCGCGTGTGCGGTAACTAGGTGAGAGTTTATAATTCCACAGCCCTGCTTTGATCACGATAGTGCCCCTTGAAATGAAGCAAGATTTGATAGATGTTAAATTCTAGGATAAATATTATTATTTCTATTTACCCTTACACTGGTGAGTGTTAAGCACTGTATACTCAGTAGTTTGCCGAGTCCTGTGAGGGAAAACCACAGGCATATTACTCGGGTGGAATTCAAAGCCAATAGAACAGATGTCTTCATTCATATAGACTTGAGAAAGTACTGAACACAAGTGATTGATACTTATGTGTATGGGTAAGCAAAATTATATGAACGGAACTGCTTGACGTATTATTTGCTTTACATGGTCTGCACGCTTCCAAAAGCAGGCAACCCAAAATACCAGTGAATTGTACATTCTTTCTGGCTTGCTGGTTCCCTGCTAAGAGTACCACGTTTTTAAAGGTAGCTCTATGGAACCAGCCGCCCAGTTCCTTTATTTAGGGGATTGGGGACAAGTTCAACTCAAACACGAGAACATTTAGATTTAATCATAGCATGTCAGGGCCGTGCGGTTGAGAGCATTGACTTCAAGTTTTGGTGGTTAAGTCATTGTGGTATGGGTTTGAATCCCAGTCATGACAGTGTGTCCTTGAGCAAGACACTTTACTACAATCCCATCTCTTCACCCAGGGGTATAAATGGGTACCTGCGAGGTTGATATCGTATTTGAAAAAAACCTTGGAGCGCTTTATGCTCCCCAGGGAGCTGAGAAAGATTACAGAAATGTTATTGGCCCAATGACCAGTGCGCTATTGTAAAGAGCATTGAACATGCATAAGAACTCGTTTAACAGGTGATTAACAGGAATGCATGTTTGCTCAGTGGTTTTTTCCTGCCTTTGACCCCCAGTGTGAACTCCATCAGTTTGAATCCCAGACCGAAGCATCGTCTGTGTAAGAAGTAACTACATTGTATGTAACTAGTGTACTTGTGGGTACAACCATACGTAAATCCCTTTTGGGAGGAGTGTTGGCTCTGAAAAGAGCCAGTGTGGTCTCGAAGTTTGAACAGTATACTCTGCTCATCTTCAGGGGCTAGTTGTCTACACGTATCTGTAAAAACTATAATTACTAAATGGACGGTATACCTTTGGTATTTACTAAAAAAAACACCTAAAACCCAACACCATTTTTCTCCGAGGAATGTGGTTTTAGAGAAAGGGTTTCTAAAAATGTCAATCTAAGAAACGTTTCTGCATGAAATGTTTCTGAGATTGTGTGTTCCAATTACGACTTGCTCTTCCTGCGTGGATATAACCACTACACATGTTCTGCGATACTTGAAAAGCGCTACCACCTTTTGATATTTTTTTTGTCAAATGTAAGTTTTGTTGTTTGTATCTTCTTAATAATTATATCTACATATAAATAGAATTAAAACAATCGAACGGTTAAAAAAACCAAAGGTATACTTTGCCTTTTAAATGTACATAGACATTAATATTGTAGCATTATCATTCATATTGACAATTATTTATATAATGTATAATATTGCCATTGGTAAACATCTCCTTAATTCTTAATTTTTAAGATCTGAGATTTTTAACTCACTCTTTTGTACAATATATATATATCCAAAGGTGGTTATAATACGTATAAATCTGAACTTCTGCAAATCAGTCATTATTTTCTTGTTAATTAACCAATATTATTCACACATGATAAATAACGCACTATGACTTAATCAGAAATACTTTCTAGAGTGACTCCCTAGACGTCTCTTCCTTTGTATTTGGTCCAAAGATCTACCATTAATGTTACATTTCTTCCTTTCCTTGTTCCCCTTCTTACAACATGTATGTTATGAATGTCTACTTAATGCTAGGGTCACAGACTGGTAAATACTCCAAAAAATAATGACCGCAAAAAACTTACTTGGTGAGAAGCACTGCAGCTGTTGATATTATAAACTGTTTTGAGAAAATATTCCCTTCATAGTAAAATGGTTCAGAAATGTTTCCACCCAAAACGTTTGAATCTGAGATACGTTTCAGGCATGACTCGTTTCTCAGATTTCTGAGGGTTGGTGTCCGTTCGCGAATGCTGTGGCCAGAGATATGGTTGGTTCCCGCTGTCACCGTGGATGGATATGATGTTTGTGTGAAAATACTGTGACACTTTTTTTGCTGTTTTCTCAGCGAGTAGACATTGTCTACAGCTGAAACTTTCACAGGAGACTTTTATAGCTTTTCTCTTTATAACTTTATATTGATCAAAACCAATTTAACAGCCATACCTTTAAAGACAGGGTATACTTTTGGTAATTGTCAAAGACCAGTATCCTCACTTGGTGTATCCCAACATATGCATCAAAAAACAAACCCCAAATTCCTTGTTGCTTAGAATTGTGTACTTTCAGATTCAAATTTTGGGGTGAAATTTACATCTTTCTTAAAACTACATTACTTCAAAGGGTGTCGTTTCAAACGGTGTTTTATATTATCAACAGCTCTTCAGTGCTCTGTAACAAGTAAGTCGTTAGTATGGTCATTAATTTTTGGAGTAGTTATCAAAGGCAAACCCTCCCTTTAAGCCTGTCTACCCATTGGAACCAAGGACTAGAGTGGCTTCAATGAATACAATTTAATTTATAAATTATTGTTAAATGCGATATCACCATCACAAGGCCGGATGGCCACTTCAAGGTGAGGGCTACACTTAACTGATTTGGGCTGTCGACCCAAATCGACTGCCACCAGAGGCACGTTGCCACCTTCTCCTGGGGGCTGAAACAGGGTTACCCCCTTCACAGTCCGTAACGATGTAGGCATGGGTATCATCATTTTCCAATAGATAGAGTCAATCCTACATGAGGGAATACATGCATTTTGAACATTCCAATGGAATGTTCTGGCAGTCCAACGGAATGTGGAACAGTCCATATGAGCATGCGCTGGCAGACCTATCCAATCCAATTGGAATGACCCTACCATTCCGGCTTTTAAGAGGATATGTAAAACTTATTCCTGGGACATCCGTTACATCTTTCTGCCAGGTAATCTATGATCCATTACAACCAGGGAACAACCTCAGGTTGTGGGGTAAGTTAGGGTTTATGAGAAAAAGATTCCTAAATACTTAACAAGGTGATCCGATCATCCACAGCTGTCTTTCTACAGGGACACTAGGATGACTTGAAGTGTCTCATTCTGTGTCTTTAAGACGCTGCAGTGCTGCATGTATACGCATATGAAGTCTCTGCTCAAAGTCGTAATCTTTGTACTGATCCTTGGCTCGGTTCAAGAGCGCTTTCCCTCGACCAACAGTCTGACAAAACAAATAAAACGTTTCCAGTAGTGAGAACCAATGCTGACAAAACGTTCCGACACCCCTACGTTCCGACACCCCTACGTTCCGACACCCCTACGTTCCGACACCCGTATGTTCCGACACCCCTATGTTCCGACACCCCTACGTTCCGACACCCCTACGTTCCGACACACCTACGTTCCGACACCCCTATGTTCCGACACCCCTACGTTCCGACACCCCTACGTTCCGACACCCCTACGTTTCGACACCCCTACGTTCCGACACCCCTACGTTCCGACACCCCTATGTTCCGACACCCCTATGTTCTGACACCCCTGTCAGTTCCGACACCCATAGTGTGTTTTCTTAATCCAATACTAACTCTAATCCTAACCCTAACCCTAGCATGTAAATCAGTTTGTTCTTAGCAGTGGTGTACTGGCCAAATGCTAGTTGAAAAACCCAAGGACCAGTCAACATTCTCTCCAAGTGGTCCTGCTAGCTAGTTCAGTATTGATAAATATCTTTACTTACACTACAGAGGGGCTCCAAGGTCAAATTGAGTTTTGTGATGCACATTTTCCAATAGATAAGAGTCCTCATGGAAGTGGGGGAACAATTTTAAGTCTCTAACCTCTTGTTAAAATGGTACAAAATGTAATTTTATCTGATACTCTTTCGGAGCAAAATTTTAACCACGAGAAGTTCCCTCAATCCACTGAATGCCAAGTGGTAGTCCCGGCTGATTACCTACCCCTGGAGTAGAACCTACTAATCAAGACACAGGGTTCTGCCCACAGTGCTCGGTGCAGGAAAACTCACCTGGCACTCTGAATTCCCCAACCACCACTGGCAGAATTTTGTCTATTTCTGACCAACACACATTTTCAAAATTGTTGAACTAATCTTGCCTGTTTCCTTTGAAAGGTTTTCAACAAATTGGAAAATTGTTTCTTACCAGTAAAAAATGTTGTCCAAAGCTATAACTTTTATAATCCAGCGAAAAAATAACCACATTGATCTTGCAATGGTTTCCAGTAATGCTGATCATAGCTTTATGGTTGGTATAATTTGATACCAGTTTCAAACACGTCGCGTACCTTACCCCATAGTGTTGATATACAATGGAAAAATCAAACAACGGTCTGAAGACCATGCTATTTTATACATTTTTTCCCATGGCGGTAAAGGCCTCCATACATTTTGATGCGCAGGGCTCACGAGTGAATACAATCTGTGTGCAAAGAAAATTGCCTCAACCACACTAGGGAAAAAAATTTCCCCCACTGAAATCCTGGGCAGAACCTTGAGGACAAGTCTTTTCAGAATGAAGAAGCCCCCATGTGATCCTAAATCTACTCCACGGTAGTAGAATAATAGCCACACAAGTTCTTCTAAAGCCGTGTTTGCATTGGATTAATTTTTACCGAGACCGTGGTTAACATTTCAATAGGTGAAACTTACCAGCATCCGCACTTGGATTAAGGACGTGGGTAAACTAACCGACACGACCCTTGAAACGAGCCGACTAACTTAAGACAACCACATGAGGGCGCTATCGCAGTGACCTTTGACCGCGGTGCATGACAGTGAGAATGCAATGAGTGCAACTGAGCTTCCGTGTTAACATGTACGTGTAAATCCAGGGGACCGGATATGGCTTTTTACCGGGACGGCTTTTACCCAGATCGCATTCGCACTGGACTTTTCGGCTCGGTTAAACTGACCTGGTCAATTTAACAGGGCAGAAGTGGGCCGGTTAAACTACCCGTTCGGGTCGGGTAAGTTACCTAGGAGGGAAACTTCCTGGGCTGTCCGCATTGGACTTAACATGGTCAAGTTACCCATTTGCTCGGTTAGTTTACCCAAAATAAGTCCAATGCGAACACGGCTTATGAACAATCAACACAGCAAAGTAGCAATCATCACAAACACTGCAAATCACTGCAAACTGAGTACGTTTACTCACCATTGGTTTAGCAACAAGTAGCGAGCCAACCTCAACACAAGCATGGGGTGCTGCAAATGATTCCTGATGTTTCCCTGCACCGTACACTATTGCATCCTCAAAACACTACAACAAACAATTCAATATACTATTAACATCAAGAGAAATGAGTATCAAATTTAATCTTTAATAGATGTCAATTTTTGCATCGGGGATGAAGAAGTTAATTTGGTTATACCTTTACACAGATGTGTTTTAAGCACTGTATCCCCAATGCAAAAATTAACATCTATTAAACCATTGCAGAACCCACTGCTATAGATTCAAACTGCTCTAGCCATCGAGCTAGCGCGGTGGTCTAGTAGTGGTAAGAATCCCACCCGAGTGATTTCCCGTGGATTTTCTTCACAGAGCTGGGGAAAGTACTGAGTATACAGTGCTTAATACACATCGGTGTATGGGTAAACCAAACTAAATGAAATGTAATCTTGCTATACAGTGGTCAGGGGAGACCTCATTCCCCAACCTCCGGATATCCTGAGGGTCCCGCAGGTTACCTCTGGGTTTCCACACTTTGGTTTTGAAGGATAGACTTGGCCATGCATAGCCCTATGGCCTCATTAAGAAAGCCCACCAAACCATCAATAGGCTCGCAACTTTAATTGCAAAAAGCAATTACCTTCACACCAAAGAGTTTGGCAATTTGTGGGGGATTCAAGCCCGGTCCATACTTCCTGCGAATGCAAAGTGAAGTTTGGCATTACAGCTCTGTTTCCGCAGGGAATGTGTCGCAGGAGTTGAGCACATCTCAACTCTTCCGAATTGTTCGTGTCGAATTTGTGAAGTCAAAATTTGTATCAGATTCGCATTCAGGAAGTATGAACTGGGCTTAACCCAGAGGCCAGGGATTCCATTGTTCAGGCACTGGATTGGGAAAGTGATTAACTGAGATATCAAGTAATAAGCCACAAAGAATTGTCTGAGAGTTTAGTAGTCTTTTTGCTTGGGGTTCTGGAGCTACTGGGTCTGGCTGGCTTGATGCATATTCACCTGGCTTGTGCACTGACCTGTAGATAATGAGATCTTTATAGAAAAGATAAGAGCCTGGCAATAACTGGTGGACCAGATATCCAGAGGTTGGGCAATGAGGTCTCCTCTAATCAATTGTGAATGAGGGACTTTTGGGATGCTAGATGGCAGCAGACTTACTAGGTAAATCATTGTTCTTGGTACCGTAATTTTCGGATTATAAACCGCGGTTTATACGTTGATTTTGACATTTTTTTGTACTCTTGCGGTTTATGCGTCGGGCGGCTTATACGCCGACGTATAAATATTGAAGAGAAAAAACAGCATTTTTTAAAAGAAAGATCGTTTGTAAAATATTCTAAATAAAAACAATGTTCTTAAACGAAATAAAATTCTGCAAAACATGCCTGTGTGATGACAAAATTACAACGCAACTCGCACTGTGGCAACTACAATGACTGACTGATGTGCCGCCCGCCTGTCACTGCACATCGCCACAAAGAGGACCGCAAACACGCACGGCCCCTCTGTGTGTGTACACATACACATGCTGTGATTGGCCGTTGATGATTTTGGCCGTTGATAGTTCCATTCATAAGATCTTGGCTAGACTTCTGACGGCTCGAGTAGATAGCGCCTGCTGCACATTGTACAACACATAGCCTGAACATCTGACGCCACACTTCGAGGCTCGGGGCCCAGTTTAAGTCTAATCAAACGTGAACAGATTTTGTCAACAGAGGGCGATGCGATGCAGGGCAAAGTTCAACTATTTCTCGGTGTGCGTTGTCGACCGATTCACGAAGATTTTGTTGCCAACGAAGTTTAAAACATGGTCAACACAACCGATCATCAAATCACGAATTCTTGAAAACGTGTGTTGATGGAAAAAGTATAATTCAGGACTGATAGTATGAGATAAAAAATTACCCAAAACGCAGTTTTGCGAACTTCACTTCCGTGTTTTGAGGTTAGTTTTTTGTAACATTTTGGCCGCGGTTTATACGCCGCGCGGTTTATACGCTGACACTAAATATTTTTTTCCATATTTTGGAGCATTGCGGTTTATACGCCGGGCGGTTTATAATCCGAAAATTACGGTAATGTGCGCATGCTCAGAACTACATATTTTAAACAATGGAAATTTACCCCTTAAGTCTGCTGCCATCCAGCATTCCAAAGTCTCCCATTGTCCAGACTGGTCCCCTGTCTTTATCCACAAGGATAAAGACAGGCACTAGTCTTACAGGCCCAATTATTTCATTGGATCTAATTATTTCACTGGATAAAAGTACTGTGTCGTAAGTTTTCCATATCTGAGTTATGATTGGTCCGAGGTGATGTAATTTGTCAGCTTGCAATCGCGATTGACTGCATGCAATGTGTGGATAATGTTGTGTGCATCATGTAGTGTTGTTTTACTCACTTTGTGATATGTGTACATACAGGTGTGAATTGACTGTGAACCTCCGTGTGAAATGAATGCAAGATCAAAGGTACATCTGGCATCATGCGGTCAGGCAGGTATCTGGTGTTATTCACGAGCCTCGAAGTGTGACTTCAGATGTTCAGGCTACCCATTTACCTGAAATCTTGTTTTGACTTCCAGGAGAGAGTTAGACCTTTGGCTAATTCCTTATTACAAATTGTATGAATTCTGGATATTTACCTGTATTGCAATATCTTTATTGCCCAAGTGTTTGTTAAGTGCTCCTTTGAGAAGACAGGTGACTGCTCTAAGGTTCTGGTCTTGGTTGCTTTCACATTCTAGGAACAAACAAAAATTGCCACGTGGTAGAACTTTAAAGGAAATATGGTCACAAATGTTTTTGCGTTTTTTTATAGGTTGGGTCATCGGTTGGTTTTTGACAACAAAATGCTTATTTGTATGGGAAAAAAAGAAGAAAAAAAGAAGAAGATACAATTAAAGTCACCTGTGAAAGTTTCAGCTGAATAAAGTGTCTACTTTCTGAGAAAACAGCAAAAAACTTGAGCGATTAACGAAGTGACAGTGGGTACACCTACCGCATCTCTGGCCGCAGCATTTGCGAACGGACACCAACTCTCGAGTATCTCAGATTCAAATGTTTTTATTGGGGGCATTTCAGATGAAATAACTTTGCAGAATGCTTGCTACCATTACCATCTTTATAACAAATAAGCTTTGGGTCATTACCAAACGGTGACCCTACATCTAAAGAGGTTCTCCAAGGTAAAGTTGAATTTTATGATGCACTCATTTTCCAATAGATAAGAGTCCTCATGCAAGTGGGGGAAAAATTACAAGGCAAATTTTCACTGGGAGGTGGTGATACATTGGCAGAAACTGAGTGAGATGGTCACCGACAGTCGTGAGGAGGGCCGCCTCGCGGATAAGGAGTAATTCCAAACAGCAAAATTTTGGAGAGATTTGAAGGCAATGGTTGATTTTATATTCTAAACACAATGGAGTGGAACATAAAAGAAAATGTGGTCACAAATGTATGATGGTCTGTTTTTACAGAGGGTCTCCAAGTTCAATTTCAGTTTTGGGATGCACTCATTTTTCAACAGATAAGAGTCCTCATGAAAGTGGGGGAAATATTACAAGGCAAATTTGTTGTAGAGGTTCTCCAAAAGGTTAAAAATGGTGTTTGGACACACTGAGGCACAACGTATCTTGCTTCAAAAGGTCTCCACTGCAGTGCATCCCTACAGTATCCCCTCCCTCCTGGCGTTAGAAGAGCCCAGACCCTGCTAGATTATGACAGAAGTTTCCGACCAACCACTGTAAGCATCTTGAATAGGCTTCACTATGATGTCATCGGGCAGCCCTCAGAAAAAGAGGCTCAGTGAAGGAGGCTGTGCACCATTTGTTGATAGGCCATACATAGTCCCGACATCATGTATTAGAGTTCAGAGTTCCCCAAGCACATGTCTGGGCTTTATATTTCCTTAAAGTCCTATTTATTATGTTGCTGTGTTGTTTTTTTCATTTAATTTGTATGACTTCCTTCCTTGTCTTCTCTCCATGGGGTTCTTGGCTCGTCCAGTCCAGAATGACTAAATAACATGAGATTACCCACCAGCACTGTTTGTCATGTTTGACTGAAGCTGGCAGGAATGGGTTATGTACAGCATATCTGCAGACTTGAAAAAGTCAAATTTAAGACTTTTTTAAGACCCTTTTCATGCTACACTTAACAAAATTTAAGACCAAAAATAAATAGATAAAGCAGGGGAGAAACAGCTACAGCTACTCACATTTTGTAAATTTTTTACACTGTTAGGGAAATTCATTACACATTTCATCCAATTTTTTAAAGATCTCAAATAACTGAATTTAATACTTTTCATTGCTTTTTAAGGCCTTAAATTTGGATAGCTCAATTTAAGACCTTTTAATACATTTGAGGATCCGCAGAAACCCTCATGTAAACAAAATATAATACTAAATAATTTTTTTTTAAATGTAATACTTTCTTGAAGGTTGTCTTACCTTTCAGCATGGTATTGAGACAGTCTGTGCTACAGTTTGGCAACGCTCTCCATAGGTACAGTACCTCTATTGCCATAACAATGCATTGTTTAGAAGTCGGCATGGTCTTCTTAAACTTGTGTGCCTGTAAGTTGTCACAAAAGGAAACACAAAAATATAGGAACCAACTTGTAATCATTTTTACATGTATTTCGTTTCCACTGTAGCAAGGTAAGGACGGAAATCCATTTGCTCGTTATGCGTTGTACGTAATGCGAAGTGCGCAATCCTCTAAAACCAAAATACAAGCAATGCACATAGTTTAGTACGGATACATGGAATTGTGCGCATTACTTGATGCCTACTTTCAAATTTACGCATCAGTCACTACGCATTACGCACAATGCATGACAGACACAGGGATGTTTTATCTTATAATGATTTTAAGCGTTACTTTTTACCATTGTAAACTGATCACTGGGTGTGTTTTCCCTGTCGATCAGTGTTTATTGTGTAACCGCATTAACAAAAAGTCACTTAATGCATTATTGTTGTTCCTTTAATATTACAGGGGAAGTATGAACAAAAGTCTTGCTCAAAGGCGTAAACAAAAATAAGCTAGGAACCAGTCACAAGCAAAGAAAACTGCCATGATTGTATTTTGAATAACCTATTTCTATTTTTTATGCAACAAATTTGTGCAGAACTTTGCCCAATTTCATACAGCTACTTAAGCTGAAATTTCATGCTAAGCAAAAAAAAAAAAAAAGAAAAAAAAAAAAAGCAGGATTACATATCTACAAGTATGGTAAACCCACAAGCTGGCTTTCTTGTTTTTATGTACTAACCTGTTAAATACACTAGTGCTTAAGCAAGTATTTCTGCCGAATGAAGCAGACAAATTTGCTTACCAATGAGCAGCTCTATGACATTTGGCCGATGTCATGAAAATGGTTCCTGTATTCAGGAGTAGGTATCTTTGATGAACAAGAGAGTATCTTGTGGCCTGTAGTGGCCAGGTGGTTAAGAGCACCAGACTCAAGCTCTGTTATTTCTGATCAGCAGAGTGTGGGTTCAAGTCCTGATTAGGGCACTTGTGTCCTTGAGCAAGATACTTTACCATACTTGCTTTGTCCTTCGGGTTGGACAATAAACCGAAGGTCCCGTGAACTACAATTGGTAGTACACATAAAAGAACACAGAACACTTATCATGGAAGAGTAGGGGTTAACCCCAGTGTTTCTGGTTCACATAGCAAGCACCCTTGTTTACAGGTTTCCTCAGGCTTGCAAGCTACAGTAATAAAGTTCACTTATGAGGCAGCCATGGTTTTATTATCAGAAAAATGTAGAAATAATTATAACCTTACTTTTCTAATGAGGAAGGCTTCCATTTGTTGACTGTTGCTCTTCTTCTTTGCCAACTCTGGCACCTCCTTAAAGATCTCTTGGGCCGTTTCAACTTGACCTAATGCCCCTTGACACACTAGACAGAAGGAGTGAACAAATAATGATTTGTTCATTTATTTATTTATTTATTTATTTTGTCTTGTTGAACCAGGGTAGCCCCATCAGTTATCAAAGAACTGTTTTCCTTGGGGCCCTAGGGTCACATGACAAAAGTACATAATTACAGAGTGAAATAGGCCTAAATCAAAACTCAAAAAACAGCTAGCCCCAAAAGGACATCAAACCTTTAAAAACCCAAATACCATTTTAAAAATATTTAAGAGTAAAAGGGTAAAAAGATAAAATACATCAGGGTCCAAACTTTACACTGGACAGCAGGCCTGAGGCATTGTATTCTACTTTTAGGAGGCATGTTTATAGGGACATATTGCGAATAAAACTGTTGGAATGGCTCTTAGTTCTTCATCTCAGCAAAGCAAGGAAGTATGGCAAAACAATTACAATCCCGAGAAAAAACACACCACTAATAAGCATTAGTTTACCTGCAGTCAAGTAAGCATAGTAGCACTTAGACCATTTGGATTCCTCCTTCATCCTAGGAAAAAAACAAAAACCAAAGACAAATCACAAAATGAAAAAAGCCCAAACATTTGTGCAATATGTTCCACATGGTTATAAATATAGCAGCTGTGCACATTCATTCAATGTGGGGTGTCTTGGCAGTGCGGTCCAGGGCGGTGGACACAAGTTGTGGGTTTCGGATCCTGGCCTGGTCAGTCACGACACTTGTGTCCTCGAGCAAGGCACTTTATTATGATTGCTTCTCTCCACCCAGGAGTACAAATGGGTACCGGCGAGACCTGGGAAATATTGCCATAAATACCATGGATGCCTGTGCATGGTATTCATGTGAGTATATAAAATTTGTATTATGATCTGGCATTGTTGGTTATTTCCCAGCTCTCACAGGTATCCATTTGTACTCCTGGGTGGAGAGAAGCAATCATGATAACTTGCCTTGCTGAAGGACATAGTCTGACAACTGAGACTCACCGACAATGACTTAGTCAGTGCTCTCCAGGATCTCTTTCTATGCATGAAGATGAACTTGGAACCTCAGATTTCTGAACTGGCATTTTGGCCAGCGGCCAGTGGCCAGTGGCCTTACAATGGACCACTGGCCCGAGGCCAGTGAATTTAGTGTAAGGCCAGTAAAGTCACAACTGGACAAGTCCGGTTGTCTTAATTTTTTTTCAATTCAATAACTTAATAAAAAATATTAAAAAAATGATCAAATGTTGACTTTGATTCTGATAAACATCTTTCAACACTGTTAAGCATCAAAGTGTACTTACCCATAAGACAAATGAGATCAACCTTCTCTTTACCATGTTTACACCCCCCCCCCCAAAAAAAAAACCCCCAACTACATGTACATGTACAACTAAAACAAAACAGTTAAAAAAAATATGGTGTCATTTTGATTGTGATCGTTTCATGTCTTCTCATTTTGAATCTAGTTTTTTGTCCAGCAAAAATTCTGAGCTGCAAGCTCCCCGGTTGGAGCCCTGAGCAGACTACTGATGGTGAACATTGGCCCCCACCTTGCAAATGACAGCATACTCTCCTCCCAGTTAATCATCATAAGATTACACCAGCCGATCTCATAGACACAGATTAGCTGAATCTCACGCTGATCCTTCGCTGCTTCCAAAGCTGTGTGATAAGTCTCCAAAGCCTTTTCAATATTACGCTAAAAAGTGACCAGAAAAAAACAACAACAAAGAAAACAAATGTTTCAAAATTGTTTTTATCAGTAAAAACCTCATATTATCTTGACATGCTTTCCATTGGTAACGTTACATCGGGATCACCTATTTTCTTAAGTTCAAATTTGAAAAGTTAACAGTAACAAACCAAATTTTTACCACTGTCAAACTTATAAGAATAAATATAAAATGCAAAAAGAAAAAAAACCCCACCTTAAGACCCTATTTTGAAATGGCATGCAACCGAAAACCTTAATAACAAGAATAAAACAATGTATATTCGGTTTGCGGTATCACCATGTGTATACTTACTTTGCTGTGTAGATTTGTTCTTTGTGAACTAGATCTTGCTTTATTCTACTGCTGCGGAGTAGATTTTGGAAATTCGGGAGACTACTTAGTTCTCAAAAGAACTGTCCTGCTTGTTAACTACTACCTGGGTGGGAGGTAGGAAATCGGCCAAGACTACTACTTTCGCTTAGTGGATCGAGGGGACTTCTCGCTATTAACTTCACTGCTGCAGAGTGAGTTCTTAACTGGTCTCACTTATAGCACCTACATGTAACACCTTCAGGAGAAAGTCTTTAAGCACTCAGAAGAGCGAAACAAGAAAATCTACTTATACCATGAATTGAACAGAAATGTTTTGAGAAGAGTCTGGAAATGTGAGACGTTGGTAGCTTGTTTGATGTGAAAAGGGAGATTGTTCCATAATGAGATCCGGCAAACTGAAAACTACCTGACTACAGTCACCATATGTTTTGGTAGCAACAGTTTGAATAACAAGGATGTCTTTGTTTGCAGAACAGAGGTTTTTTGCAGGCATGCATGCATTATGCATGTATGCGTGTTTTGTACACGTATGCATTAGTTTGTTTTAACCCAACCAGTCAAGTTCAATACTCTTAAATAGTTCATCAACTTACTGACAAATTTTAACAAGAGCAGGTGGTAAAAAATTGTCTTTCTTAACGTCTATGCATCAGCTCCTTGAGTATGTATTTCTTACTGCATGTAATTGTAACTGTTTATTATAACTCTTTACCTGTAGTTTCTGAACCCTGCCTTGGTAGAACATAACGAGGGCTGACTTGGAATACTGTGCCTCCCCTTCTTTCAGTATAGCCTCCGCCTCCTTGATGCAAGTCTGTACATTGAGGTCATCTAAACCGAAGAATGGACGGACGACTGTATGGTACCACAACAGGGATAACCTGGCACAGGGAATATTGTACAAGTATTGGATGCATGACACACTTCTCCTGTGGGGCATTCTTGAACCAAATCTTGGAGCTTGGCCCAAGCTACTCAGACATGTCAGAATGTTTTTACTTGGTGTTTATCTTTGGTATTCAAATTCCTACTGTGCAATCTGTGCAATCTGGTTTTAATGGTTCTTATCTGAATGTTTTTTTGTGAATTTGATCCCCCCCCCAAAAAAAACCAACCCCAAAACAAAACAATTATGATTTTTCTTGCCTACATTGTATCTGTCGTGATTCGCCCATGTAGGAAAAGCCAGATTTCACTGAGTGGTTATATCCTGCTACATTTCACAAAAGAAATGCATTCAATATTTGGTTTAAACACTGTTAAACAACTCACAGTCTCACACACAGGTAGCCTACTCTTAGACCCTTGTCATTTGACCTTTTCCCCCTCAATAAACACAGAATCGACAAGGAAACTCATCCACCCACAATCTGAAGATTCTTTAAAAAGTTTAGATGCAAAAATCTATATCAACAAGTAGAAATATTTATATATACATGTACAGTACATGGACATGTACAGTCAACAGTAGACAAAGAAATTTATAAAAAAGATACTTTTTTTACAATCAGATGAAGAAGTGAAAAGCAAAAAGGACCTTGAAGCACAACAATCTTAATGTTCATATAAATCTACCTCCCTCATACTGACGACTGACAAATAAATGAAGATACTCACATTGCAAGTGGTGCTTTCATGTCTTTGCTATGGCTTGACATTTGCAGACAACGCAGCCCAAAATCCCTGTTCCCACGGAAACCCAGCAAATTCACAACTTTAAGCAAGCTAGGGGGCATCATGGAGATGCAGAGCTGGAGTAGTCCATAACCAAAGGTGACACCCCCAAACAACCGAGCTAAAGTCTCCTCGCTCAGATTACTGTAGTCCGCCGTCTTAAAGTCCACCTCAGACATGGCTTCCGTTCCACCTTCGTTATTCCCTTCTCCGTCGTTCTCCATGCCTGCATCCGAGTTCTCCTCTAGCGTTATCGGCGTACCAGACACCGGACTCTCTTTACCCCTCAGCTGGTAGATATTCACCAGCTCCTTGTAAACCTTCTCGTAGATTTTGTAGCCTTTCCGTATTAGCCAACCTCCTTTCAGGAACCCAGATACCTCGCTGCGGGAGAACGTCAGCAGAGCGGTGTACAGCTGACAATCTCCGGTGATAATCTGCCTCTGAATTCTCTCCTCCACGCTCAGATGAATATGATTCTTGGTTGCAGAGTCCCGTCTCAACACCTTTGACCTGAGTGACTTCATGAAGCCCTCGCTGGTTGAGCAGAGCTTCTCCGTCTCCTTGAGAGATTCCAGAGCACTGTCCATCTTATCATCTTCAAATGTCATCATAGCATTCTATGGTAGAAAAGAGATGAATCAACATGGTACTTGACTTACATGTGTTGCAGCACTGAGGCAGCACTGAGGCAGCACTGAGGCAGCACTGAGGCAGCACTGAGGCAGTACTCAATCGACTCAGCCAGCTACAACCCACATGAGTAAAGTAAAGTAAAGTCTGTCCTGAGCAAATATGGCTCATCAGGCCAGCGTTTATTTCCGGTTTCATTGGCATTAAACAATTGAGAATATTTCTATTCTGAGGATGCCAGTCCATCGCAGGTTACTCCCCATCTCTTGGCCGGTACCCATTTGTACTCCTGGGTGGAGAGAAGCACTTATGATAAAGTGCCTTGCTCAAGGACACAAGTATTGCAACTGACCAGGCCAGGATTCGAACCCACATTCTGTAAATAGAACTTGAGTCCACCAACTTAAACCACTTGGCCACGACACCCCAATCTACCCACGAACCAGGGGTAGATTTCATTAAAAAGCCAGCAGCTTAAGCTAATTAATCTTGCTTAGCAGGTTTTGCTGTGCAGAAAAAACAAACACACTATGTACTTCTTGTGACTACTTATTAACTGCTTATTTTGTTTAGCAATGTTTTTTAACTTCTCTATCAACCCCCATTAGGGTCTCTATTCACAACCTGCCAAATACAACAGAATGCAACACAGTTGAAATGAGAACCATGCCAAATGCAACAAAATGCAACAAGGGATATTGTTGCAATGTGCAGGCATGCTGTTTGGGAAAGGACTGTACATTTTGTGTATTGCACACCTGATACATATTGTATACATTAAAAATGTAGGTAATTGCAGCTTGCAATCAGGGAGATTTTGTACAACAATCAGGGAGAGATTTAGAATTACATTCAACATAATAGGGAAAAGGTTTCCATAATCAGGGAGATTGTCAAATGTGTTCATCAGAACATGGAAGGATTGGTTTATTTTCAGGGAACTTTCTGCAGAATCAGGGAGAGTTTGTAGCTCTGGTTAATGCCGTGGTGCCCCTTAAAATTGTTCCAGTGCAAACTTACAAAACAACCTGTCATGTAGAGACTAGACTACTAGAGATGCCCTTCGTCAATGGAAAAACTGCCTTGCCTTTACACAATACAGGAACAAAGGAGCCTGATTGCAGTTTGAAACCATGTAGAACAAAACCTGTGCCAAAACTAGAGACCTGTGCTGAAACTATGAAAAATGTGTATTGGTATGAACGATTTCCCTACTTACAGTATAGCGTAGCAAAATGCTCCAAAATGCTCCTCAAAAATCACAAATTTCCTACTAACCATTAGCCTTCAGTGTTCCCCTTTACACCATAGCAAAATGCTACACAAAATGTATCGATAACAAAACAACTCTAAATATTTTGCAATGGAAAAATTGCTGGACAAACCGATTCCGTGATTAGTCAGACCTACAATGTAACTTGTACATGTCATGCGTACTACATCCTCCCATCCATTCAAAAATTAAGTTATAAATAAGCTCTATAATTTCTTTCTGATGATAACTTCTTTAAAAAAACAACCAGTCTAAATAAAAAGAAAAAAAGACATACATGTTACAAAAATGCAGTAAATTGAATAGCATACACATGTACAATTGATTGTTTTGTTTGCAATTTTTCGCATATTATGGTTTACAACATCTGTTACCTTTATCTTTTTTACAATATTTATGGGTGTTCATTGTATAGATGTAAAATTTCTTCTTTCATAGACTTCATACATGCATGTATAAATAGATTTTAGCTTTTTTTTATTCAGTGATTAGAAAACAGGGTGAAAGATCCAGTTCCAGGCAGCCAGATGTTGAATTAAAATCTTTGCAGATATTTTTATCTGTAGACAGTCAAATAAATATTTGAACATTTGGCCGTTGTTCAATGTTGTATAAACATTGACTCATTAAGGTTCTACATATACTCAGGGTTTTTTCAAAACTTGGGGGCATTCTTCTACCAAATGTTGGGAGTAATGCCTAAAGCCCGGTTCATACTTCCTGCGGATGCTTCATGCGAAACAATTTTTCTTGCGTCACTATTGGAAAAACGGTGCGTACCGATTATTGCGTTACCAAATTTCGCTTTTCATTTGCATTGGCAGAAAGTATGAACCGGGTTTAAGCATGCTGACTTATAACAAGGTCCCCCTGAGACGGTTATTTGCTTGGTGTTTATCTTGGGTTTTAAAAGCCTACTGAATAATCTGGGGCATTCTGGTTAAGGTTTTTAGTTTTTTAGTTTTTTATTATTTTTGTTAATTTGGTCTGAAGTCCCCCCCCCCCAAATGTTTTTAATAAAATCGTTTTTGCATACCAGACGTAATTCACGCGTATCACACTCAATTCGAGCATATTGGCCCAATATGCTAGCTTGTACTAGGGATAACACTGCTCATTTAATTAACTATTTACAGGTAACATTTTTAAAGGGGGACTCTCATCATGATCAAAGCAGGTCTGTGGCTGTACATGTACATGGTATTATAAACCCTCACCCAGTTACTGTACACGCATGCACGCTGGCCACAGATCTGATTTGGCCAGGGCGCATGGGCAAACAGTTACTGTACACGCATGCACGCTGGCCACACATCTGATTTGGCCAGGGCGCATGGGCGAACAGTAACTGGGTGAGAGTTCATAATTTAGGGGTGAAAGTCATTGCTGACAAAAAAGTCTGAAACAAGGACCAACACTTTACATGTAGGTAGCCTTTCGTTAAGGCCTTTGTGCAGTCGCAAACCAGAGACCTGCACCAGTGGTGAAGCCAGGCATGCCAGGGGCCTTTCCAGCTTGTCACTGTCAGGAATTTCCAATTTGTTCTCCATTTCTTGATTTTTGCTACCCTACCTGGCAAAATTCCAAACCAATCATAAGCCATGGGGTCAGCATACATTAACCTATTATGCATTGTTATTGGTTAAACCTTTAACACTTTATTTATTTGCATAAATGTTAGGAATATTTTATGTACCAAGTAATAAACCACAAGGAAAACTGACTGGGCACATTTTTAATTAATTTGGGTTTGAACAAAGAAAAATTGACTGGAGCGGGACTTGAACCAACAACCTCCGGATTAACGTACCGGCGCTCTAACAACTGAGCTATCCAGCCCTATGTTGGCGGTCTCCCTATTAGTCAATATCTTTGTTCGGGGGTGCCAGTCAGAAGCCATTCAACCGTTAGCTGCCGTGTAGCCAGGGATCACACCCAAGTTTACGATACAACCTGGGAAGCGGCAGCCACGGGATCACCTTAAGGGGATGCGACTTTTTAATAATAAATATCAAGCAATAAACCACAAGGAAAACTGACTGGGTATATTTCTAATTAAGTTGGGTTTGAACAAAGAAAAATTTGTAAACTTGGGTGTGATCCATAAACCTTTATAAATAATGCACAAGTTAGAAGAGGCCCACACGCAATTAAAGACTCACCATAAACTGCACAAAGCTTGCACCAGCACTCATCAAGGGACTGTAACTTCTGCAAAAGAGAATTACAGGCACAAATATCAATCACTCAATCATCAGATATTTGTTGAGTGCCATCATATTCATAGACAGTGAAAGTCTCTTGAGTATCAAAGCAAGAAAAAGACTATACTATTTTTCAATGAAATCAAATCTTCTTTTAAAAATTCTATTTTGCAAATTTCTTGAAAATAAAAACACCAATGTTATAAATACAGTTACTGAGTCTAGTGTCCAACTGTCAGTTCGTGAAACACACTACATGTTGTAAGTTGGTTCGTTCACATTGGAGATTGGTGAGCTCAGTGTATTACAATGGTAAAAATGAACAGGCTTGGTGTCAGTTCCTGGAAGCAAAAATTTCACTTTCAGTGCAAAAGTTGCAAACGCTAAATTATTTGTTATTAAAAAAGTAAATCTCTTGACATTGAATGAAGCGTTGAAACTTCATAAAATTGTAGGCTTCAATGAACATTGAATTGATTTAACAATAAAACAAAACTTGAAAAGAAAAAGAAGTTTTGTACACTGTGCATCAAAATTGTTACTCATCTGTTTTCTAAAAGAGGGTCTACACTTAGACTACAGTAATTAATCTAAGTTATATGTTGTGTGTTGTTTTAATTAATGTTAATCAAGAACTAATGAAATTGAAAAAACCATTTGAAATGAGTACACCAAATATTAACAAGTATTTTAATTAATAATATAATCAGTTTTAATACACTAGTATTTCCAACCTGTATTTGTTGAATATTTCTTCCGATTCTTTGAAGCCGTTATTTAACAACAAGTTGATGGCAATCGATGACAATTTCACATCGTCTGTATGCAACCCATCATCCATAGCTAAACTTCCAAATTCGCCTGTTACGAAACTGGAAGCGCTTGCCGCCATCTTGATAAATTAGGTGTGTTTTTAGCTTTGCAGTTTGTTGAAGAGACGGACTTAGATGTTCATCAATCCATCACCACTATATGAATTTTGAACGACAGAAAATCACAAAAACTTGTCAAATCACTCGCCAGTTAGTTAATGCTGCATCTATTTCTGTAGTGTGACCAGTGCAGTGCACCCGAACATGATTTTGCTGGTGTCCGTTGTTCCAATACACTTCTCATCACTTGAATACCAGCGAAATGTCTTTCTCACTTTCTCCTCGTTTTCATGAGCTGTGTAGTACTTCGTTCCCCTCATTCGAACATGCGCGACTGATGCGCGACTGATGCCAATGGTGCGGCAGCAGAGACTAAAGCCGTGGGAACAAGGAAACGTTGATCCGAAGATGGGTCCTGAGTAAAATTGCCCTCCAGTGTGGCAACAACACTAACTCTGCCTGTCCGGTGAAAATAAATCTGGATCTAGTACAGACGCTGACATTAATAGTTTTGCGTTATATTATATGTCAAACTAGTTGGTAGGCAGTTGGCAACAACTTATTTTCTTGCCTTTTTCACAAAATAGCATCAGATTCGAGCAATGTTAAGGTTAACCTTCCTCCATGGTTATAACCCTATTAAACCCAAACACTAACTGGGTGTACTTGCAATCGCCAACTTGTGGGGTACCATGTCAACTACACTCTATTCATATGGGGTACCAATTCCTTGTGGGGTACAAATGTGGTACCCCATAAAGAAATCATCGTAGAAAAGCTCCTTTTAAGTTGAATGAACTTTTGAAGAAAAAACAAGTAGGTACCCCACAAGAAGTTTTTCTGGGAATGTGCTTATTTAGCCACTAATTATGGTGTGTGTGGACACCCCATTTACAGCTAGTTGGAAGAGAAGAGCGCCCTCACTTGGTTACAAAGTATGTGGGGTATTTTCTGTGCCTAAGTACCCCACAAGGCGCAAGCAATGCGTGCGTGCATGTGTGACGTAGTTGGTGTTCGTGCAGCAGCTAGCCAATGTTCAGCAGTGCCTATAACTTTTTTTAGGCGGGAATTGGATCTCACAAGGAAAACTTATGATCTGTTAGGTAAGTTCAAGTATTTAGAATGATGATATTGAAGTGAACTCTTGTGTTAATGCTACATAATGACAGTACTGAGTGATAACGATTATACTTGTTAATGTTAGGCCTTGCCGTTGCTGAGTGTAGGCTTAATACAAATAATTGTCAGCAATGCCGTTCAACAGATATATTTCTAGTGACACTGACCTTTCAACTGCCCTGCCTTCATATCGAGACAGCACTGTTGTTTTTGTTGATAAATCTGAATGGGAGAATCCTTCAATAGAACTAAATAGGCCTAGACCTATGAAGTGTGTGTCATGCTGTTCTCTAAAACATCAACTAAAAGTAGCAAAGGGGGTACAATGCCTATGTTCAATTCTTTTTACTGCATGCCTTATTTGTGTTATTTTCGTAGTCACACAATTATATGGCTGTCTTTCAAGTTAGTCTTGATGATAAGGTGAGTAAGCCAGGGGCTTTAGTTCTGTTGTTTGACATTTTTATTGTATACATTGTCAACATTTACTAAAAATGTAGTCTTTTGATGGGTCTGTTCTTAAAAGGTATGGCCATATGTTGGTTTTTCTTTATGTAAAGCTGATTTATACCCCAAAACGTCACAAAAATACAATCAAAGTCACCTGTGCTGAGAAAACAGCAAGAAACTCAGGTACTTTCATCAAGAAACCAATCATAACTCTTGCTGTGTTGTGGGGGCATTTTTTGCACAGACACCAGGGAATAGTAAAAGTCTCTGCGGAGACTTTTACTTGATTCAAATTCTTTTACTGATTTTAAATCAATGGGGCCACTTCAGATTGATTTCACATGATGTTTACTGACATAATCAGCTTTATAGCAAGTAAGAGTCTGGTTACAAATTCTATGCTTTCATTTTGGGGGCATTACCAAAGTATGACCATACCTTTTAACAATGGCCCACCCATCAGGCCTGTGCACTTACATTTATAGCATTAGACATGACCATAAACCTTGTTGACATTCTCAATGCATGATGGGTATGGATGACCTAGATCATGACTGGTACACTAACTTGTGGCCGCCGCCAGAAATTGGCATCTTTAACTCACAATTTCTCAGAAACTGTAAGGTGACGCTGAAAAAAAATTTCATAGGCCTAGTTTTTCATGAAGACCGATTTAAATTATTGGTAATAATAGTTGTTTGGATTTTGTACAAAACCTAGCTGCAGTTTGAGAGACATCATTGAGATTCCCTTTGTTTTAGTTTCGGCAACACTGCATGAAGGATGCAGGAGCTATCATCATATGGATACTTACATGTATGTAGGGCATTAATACTAGTAATAATAATAAATAAGTTCTTATGTATAAAGTGTACATTTCCTAGTGGCTAGATCGAGGCGCTGTTAAGATGGATCACGATAGACCAATTAACGAGATATACAGTGACAAACAACCCTTTCCTTTATGAATATATGCAAATACTGTGATGACATTCACTCATGAACCTTGCGCAAAGTGGAGCCTCTGTCAATAAATTCCCAGTCCTTGCATGATTAAATAAAAGGGATGTGCTCGGCGAGTTTTAAACACTGTTTAAAACCAGTTGGAGTCTGCATGGTGATAATTGCCCGAGCGGGTAGCCCATGCCCCCATCTTTTGAAAACAGTGAGCACTTTGGTTAAGGATTTTCCCATTTCAATTTTGTGTGCATCTTTTATGCTACAACCAACAATTTTGTAGAGATAAGCGCACATCATGTAGGTCTACCATTTTACCATTTTTTGGTACACCAATGTGGAAAGCCTATTTTTCTTGCGAAATATTGCAAACCCTGTGTGCTGCGTTAAAAATAAATTTCACTAAGTACGCAACATGCAATACGCACACATGAGTTTGAGACACAGGTAATGGAAGGGGAAGCGCTGTCAGACAGATTTGGATGAATGTATGTTGATTCATTTTACATGGTGGTATGAAAAGTAAATTGTGGTGTGTATACAATTTATGCATGGGGTGTTTACTTGTAGTTTAGTCAAAAGATCCGCTCTTGGTGATCCCAGGAGCTTCCTATTTTCCCTCAGCTTCACTTCAGAAAAATGGGATGCTCTCAAGATCACCCTGTGAGGAGATTTTGATTAAACCACTTGTAACCATCCAATATTTGTACTATACTAATGTAAGCTGATCACTGTGGTTCTACATGTAACTTCTATTAATCTTTCAGTATCCAACAGTGCCTTCCTGATACCAGGGCTGGGATGGAGGGGACAACACGTTGTACTCGGTCCTCTTCAAAACAAAGCTGTCCAAAAGATAATGCAGTTAAATCTAAAAGATCCCAACAAGATCCACCACAAAAGTTCACTGTAAAAGAAACGACCACTAAAGGTACAATACTTACGCATGGAAAATGTTACACCAGAAAAACTGCAAAAAATGTCTCTGATGAAAATTTACTAGAAACTAGCAATTTCCTTTAATGCTCTCTACATAGACGGTGTGCCCCTCTCGCGTCATGTCTCAACCAAAACAGTCACCTTTTGCCCAGCGGTATGCGCATGCCTTGCTTTTTGCATAGGTTTTGTTCTATGGTCTCATTGGCTTTGTACGATGGAATTTGTTACGTCACTCCCCCAAAAATTAATTCAAAACAGAAAGCGCACGCATTCCGCCAGGAAGGAAGAAAACGTGGCATTGCTACAAATTTGTAAAAAAAGGGCACATGGTCCATGGAATTATCCATGTCAGTCTTTACAGATGAAATATAAAAAAAATCTTATTAGTTAGTCTTGAAGTGCTATCGAGTTAATTTGTATTTCATCTTGAATGCCCTGAAATACCTTTATTTTAATTATGCATGGTTATCACATCAAATAAATGGTGTTCTTTTTATGTAAGGGCATAGTCTAGAATTGGTATAGAAGACCATACAATCACTGTTGCTTAGATTATGATTGCCTGAATAAAAAAACATGCCCAAAACATGTGGCTAATCTCTTGAAACTCAAAAATAATATGTTAAAAAGTGATCAAGTGGAATTGATAAACTTATCACATGTTATGTGGCCATCAAACCTGGAAAACCGGCACACTTGGAAAGAATGAAGATGAAAAAACTTTAGAGATCTCACTTCTCTATGAAAAAAGTAATAACTTGTTGGCCAAAGAAGAAAAGGGAATCGAATAATAAGGTTTGGGCATACAGAGTGACTAAACTTGAACCATGTAAACAAAATCAAGAAGATAAATTTGGAATGCCAACCAAAACACAAATGAAGGAAATCAGATGAGCACAAGTATTTTAATCTGCCTATTAATCTTTTAATAACATTTAAATCTTTGTGCGTTTAAATTTTTATAATTTCAATAACAGGCAGGGGTGTTTTCGCTGCAGAGGAAATAAACAAAGGGGATTTCTTGATGATATATGATGGCCAGCTGATATCAAGTGCAGAAGGAGAACGCAGAGAAAAACAGGAACAATCATGTTTCCGCTATTTTTTTAATGATCGAAGCACTGGGCACACAATCAGAATGTGGTAAGATTAGTTTTTTAATATTTCTGTAAATGTTTCATATAACTTTTAACCTGCTTTTAACATTAGTTTCATATTTAAAATTCAAACCACTAACAGCACAAATTGAAAACTTTTAAAATCCTGGTGCTACACCTAGTGGTAAAATAATTATATTGAATGTATGGAATTTTCCCTTAAGGTTGTCCAAAGGTTTCAACATAATAAAAAGTTGTACATAGAACAGGAACTTTTTAAGGCCCCTCACTTCAATGCATATACTTTAATTAATATTTGTTTGTTTATCAGTGCATTAGCATTCAGGGTAGCCCCACCAGCACCAAATAGCATAATCAATGTGAATCCCGAGTTTGTTTTTCAGTGTACATGTACATGTTTAACCCAAAATATTTTAATTTTCTTTGTTGATTCTTTGTTGAAATATCAACTTCGTTTAATCCCCTGTCAAGTTTTATAAAGCAACATCTGACCCTTTCCACTTGTCCTACTCTTTGTAGGACCGTGGAAATTTTTGAGAACTTTGGATAATTTCAAATTGCTAGGTGTTTATCTCATTTATGTTTGTTGTATCCGTTGTGCATGTACTCAGCAGTAAGTCAACCCAATGACAATTAGCACAAACGAATTGATCCTAATTTATTCAACCCTAAACTTTCCTTGCTTGTTACTTACCTTGCATGGTATGGACATAGGATCTATGTTGGAAGAACCCTATATGTTTAAATTCATCTTTTGGAGATGTGTTCTTTCAGAAAACTTGATATACATGTATAAGAAAATGTTTCGACCCTGTATCAATCATGTGTGTTTGATTGAAATTTTTAAATGGATATAGGAAAGTGGATCTATTCTTTTAAGGGGCTGGTAGGATAAAATAAGACCACCTTCTGAAAAGCTTGTTGCACAAAGTAAATTAATAACAGGAGTGTATTTAACATCAGTTACTTAAAAACAAAGCACAAGAATGTTAACTATCAAAAAGAGACTGACTAATTTCAATTGGAAATTCCATTGATTATGAAGTTCTTTTAATCACCAATCCTCCTGAGTTCTAAGTTCTAAGTTCCAAGGCCCTCAAAATCACTATTGCTTATCATTTGTGTTTGTGTCAATCAAAATAATTAGTCTACAAATATGCGGAGAGCATTTTAATTACCTCACTGGGCTTTAAAATTGTGACAGTTTTATTAGTCAATAATATTGTTTTAATTTAATTTTATTAAGTGTGGATGCATCTAAAGAACCTGACGGAGGATTGGTTCTTGGGAGACTCGTCAACCATGGAAGGAAGAGTGAACGAAATGCGCACATAAGAGTACTTAGCATCGATGGATCTGCAACACTGTGTATGTTTGCTCTTCGCAACATACCTGTAAATGAAGAAATATTATATGATTACGGACTACCTGAAAAAGATCTTCCATGGAACAAGCAGGTCAGTTGTGTTTTCCCCTAATTTGTCACAATTTTTATAAAGTGGTGAATCAACCCGCACAGCCATGTTTTAAAAAAAAACATTGTTAAAGTTAAACTACTTTTGAAATCATGGTTTCGGAGACACCTTAATTATTATAATCTTCAACATTTTACTACACATGAAGGCTGGCCTCTAATTATCTAAAAGTGATAGTATTTTAATCATTGGTATTGAAATTATATTTATAAATACCCCAGACAGTTTCGCTATTTCTATTGGTGGAGAGCATGTCACATGGGGGTGTTTAAACAGCTGATAAAGACATAGCTGCAGCTGTTTAAGACCGACTGGCTTCGCATGTTGAGCACGCGCAAGCTCATGCACCCCAATTTACTTACACAGAACGCAATCAATTTAGTACCCCTGCATAATCTATTAGTGCACATTACACACAACCCATCATGCACAAAACAAAATTTTACAATAGTTTTTGAAAATGTAAAAAAATTTTAAACAACACAAGGGACCCTGGGCTTTAAGTCCCATCTGAAGGACACAGCAATAATGGTAAAGTGTCTTGCTTAAGGACACAAGTGTGACAAGAGTTCGGTGCATGCTCTTACATGTAACTGCACGGCCATGACATGCCCACATGAAAATAATTAATTATTAACTACAAAACTTATTTTCTACTTCATAAAACCCCCAAAATGTAACCTGACATAACGCACTGTGTACAAAACCAAAACACACACAGATTTGCGGGTTCCTGAAACTAAACTTTTATAAGTCACATGCATTGCCGACACTGAAAACGCAAAATGCAGTTTTTGGTACTCCACCAGCGGAATGTGCTGCAATGTATTAGGTGGCAAATCAGGATTTAGCACAAAACAGACAACTACATTTGTGGTGATTCACTGCTTATGCTAATTAATTAATAAGTATGCTTTTTAATGACTTAAAACTGGGCAAAAATGTCCCATAAGGAAAGCATCCAAAATGTCTTCAAAACTACATTTCCCCAAATGAGTGATTTTTGCAGATTCCACACTTTGTGAAAATGGCGACAATTTTTCTTTCGCCCTCCTCTTCTCTGTCCCACTCTGTATACAATTAAATTGTTTTTGTGAATTAGTTGTCTTTTATTATGTTTGATTGTGTTCTTTTTCACTAGCTTGGCATAAAAAATTGTATTGAGCCTTTGTGTTTTTATCTCATTTCAGGTAGAAAAATCTGTACAAATTATCTGTTTCTGTCATGTCCTATATATAGCTTTGTTTCATGATGAGTCAAATTGCATACAAGAGTAATGCAATGCGGCTGTGTCCCTTCAAACACCCCAACCCTGTCAGCCTTACATGCCCATTTAAGACCTTGTCAACACTCTGTTTTCCCCTTAGGCAACTAAAGCTTGTATTTATTACTACCCGTCTTATATTTTTCAGCAATGGAAAGAAAACAGTCCTAATTTTGGTGGAACTCAACCGTCTGCTTTTGTTGATGGAGCCAGTGTTGCTGATGTAGATGGTGATCAGCTCTCTGCTTCTGTTGATGGAGCCAGTGTTGCAGGTGTAGATGGGGTCCAGCTCTCTGCTTCTGTTGATGGAGCCAGTGTTGCTGGTGTAGATGGGGTCCAACTCTCTGCTTCTGTTGATGGAGCCATTTCTGCTGGTGTAGATGGGGTCCAGCTCTCTGCTTCTGTTGATGGAGCCATTTCTGCTGGTGTAGATGGGGTCCAGCTCTCTGCTTCTGTTGATGGAGCCAGTGTTGCTGGTGTAGATGGGGTCCAGCTCTCTGCTTCTGTTGATGGAGCCAGTGTTGCTGGTGTAGATGGGGTCCAACTCTCTACTTCTGTTGATGGAGCCATTTCTGCTGGTGTAGATGGGATCCAGCTCTCTGCTTCTGTTGATGGAGCCAGTGTTGCTGGTGTAGATGGGGTCCAGCTTTCTGCTTCTGTTGATGGAGCCATTTCTGCTGGTGTTGATGGTGAGCAGCTCTCTGCTTCAGTTGATGGAGCCATTTCTGCTGGTGTAGATGGGGTCCAGCTCTGTACTTCTGTTGATGGAGCCATTTCTGCTGGTGTAGATAGGGTCCAGCTCTGTACTTCTGTTGATGGAGCCATTTCTGCTGGTGTAGATAGGGTCCAGCTCTCTGCTTCTGTTGATGGAGCCAGCGTTGCTGGTGTAGATGGGGTCCAGCTCTCTGCTTCTGTTGATGGAGCCAGTGTTGCTGGTGTAGATGGGGTCCAGCTCTCTATTTCTGTTGATGGAGCCAGTGTTGCTGGTGTTGATGGTGATCAGCTCTCTGCTTCTGTTGATGGAGCCATTTCTGCTGGTGTAGATGGGGTCAAGCTCTCTGCTTCTGTTGATGGAGCCAGTCCCAGTGGTGTTGATGAGGATCACCAGCTCTCTCCTTTGAATGTGAATGGAACTAGTTCCACTGAAATTGACAGTGCTGTTTATCAGCTCTCTGCTTCCAATTTAAATGTAGCCTGGTGTAGGAGGGATGCATCCTGTGATGTCCTCATGGGTGTTGATGATACTTCAGAGTCCAGTTTTTCAGGTTCATATATAGAAGAATCTGATTGTGCTTCAGAAGCTTCCTTTGTAATTACTTTACCTCATAGAAGGCAGGAATGTCCAGTGATATTTGAAAAAGAAGTGACAGCTGAGAGAGAATATGAATGTTTCCAGACACAACAAGATGAACCATGCCACACCAATCAAAGTCATAGGCCCGCAGAGTATCCTATCAAAGTCATAAAAGAGCAATCCAACAACGATGTGCCCAAACAGATCAGTTCTGAAATTTTGTCTCTGCTTACATCCATGCAACCTAATGATACAGATGAGAGGGCAGACCATGTGAACACCACAGTTATGAGTAGCCCTGGTGAAGACAAAAATACTTGTTACTCTAGTACGGGAACCACTGATGACGGATTTCTTCATACTGATGCTCATGAAGGTTCTTCAATCATACATGACAGTGCCTGTTCAGATAATTCAAGTGCTCAAAGCAAGGATCTTCCAGTTGATAACTGTGTGTTTTTCCCGCCAGTTCTCAAACACAACCATTCAAAAAAGAGGGTGTATAATAAGCATCATGCTTGCTTCTTCTGTTCTAAACTGGTCACCAAAATAAGCAAGCATTTACTTGAGGTGCATAAAAAGGAAAAAGAGGTAAAAAAGATTGCAGCAATGGAAATTGGATCCAGCAAAAGAGCTAGAGCATTTGAGCTGCTAAGAAATAAAGGAAACTACTACCACAACAAGATGGTGCACGAGACCAAACAAGGAGAGCTCATCCTAGTGCGAAGACCGGTAGATGAGGAGTGTGAAAAATCAGAGTTTGGACCATGCCCTGATTGTTTAGGTTTCTACAAAAAGTTAGATCTGTGGAAGCACCTGCATTACTTCTGTATAGCAAACACAGATGGTGAGACAAGTGATGCAAAAAAAACAAACAGAGATGCCAAGCTTGAGAGCGCCCTTCTAATGGAAGAATATGTAGATGCATCCCCACTGGTTAAAGTTGTTTTGGCTGGGATGAGGCAGGACAGCATGGCAAAGATAGTGCAAAATGATCCAATGATTATAAAATTTGGTAATGCACATGCACGCCATACATTCGGTATGGATCCACAAAGACGGCGCCACTATATCTCTCAGGAAATGAGAAATGTAGGGAAGCTGTTGGAAAACCTTCAAAACATATCTCAGACGTGCCTTCCTCTTGAAGACTTCATTGCTCCCGAACATTTTGATACCGTTATTGAAGGAGTTCGAAAGACTGCCGGACATAATGAGCACAATGATGATATGACCTATGAAACAGCAACACCATCACTGGCCTTAAAACTTGGCCATAGTCTTGGAAGGTTGGCAGCTATAAAAAGATGCAGTGCCCTAAGGAGAAATGACACAAAGATGGTAAAGGAGGCTCAAAGATTTCTCCAGTTGAAAGAGGCGGAATGGGCTGAACAAGTATCATCAGAAGTACTGAAAACTATGCACAAACGTAAACACGACAAACTGATTGAGCTGCCTGACTCAGATGATATAAAAAAATTCAATTCATTCTTGCAAGAAAGCATCCAGGCAAGCACACAAAGCCTGAAACAACAGGCAACTGCAGCAACATTCCGAAAATGCAGTGAGCTTGTGTTGGCACGCCTCACAACTTTTAATAAGAGAAGGGCTGGGGAAATGGAGCAGCTGTTGTAAGTATGATTTTTTTTCTTCAAACATTTTTTGGGTCACAACTAATTTGAATTAAAAAATGTTAGTTGTTTCAATTAACCATGGTACAATAAATATTATAACACCCCTTACAAAAATTCTGCCTTTTCATTGGTTTAGAGCGCGTCACATGATATGTCTTAGTTTTACTAGAAACCCGGCGGCCGTGTGATAGTCGTTTACCATGTAATAGTCGACTATTACATGGCGCGCGCAGTACCCAGACGTCTTTTTTACCCACCTCGAACCCAATCAGTGTTTCTGAAATGCGCGTACGAACGTTACGTGTACGAGGATGATAATAGTCTGTTGGGGTGTTATAAAACAAATATTGACTGCTTTTACTCGTGCTATGGTTAAAACTACGACTCCCGAGGTGATCCCCGGACCGTTCTATTTTCCCTCGGCTGTGCCTCGGGAAAACAGAACGCTCCGGGGATCACCTCGGGAGTCGTAGTTTTAACCATAGCACGAGTAAAAGCAGTCAATATTTGTATACCATACCATGGTACAGTACCATACTCAGTGAACCATGGTACGACGATACTAAACCATGATAAAATTATGGTATAGTATGCAAGTAGTGACTGCATTGAGTGCTATGGTTAAAACGTTTACCATACATGTAGGAGCTCCCCGGAGCATTCTATTTTACCAAGGTGAAAGCCAAGGGAAAACAGAATGCTTCAGGGAGCACAGCAGAGGTAGTCATAGTTTTAACCATAACACAAGGAAAAGCAGTCAATATTTGTTTTATAACACCCAACAAATAGATCCGGATACATACATATTTTTCCACAGTCGTATTTACTTTGTGATGGAATGAATCACGAAAACTGTGCTAGAATACTGCACTGTAATCTAATCGTATATGATTACAGACTATTTGTAACCTTGTACCTATGCGAATTTTAATATACTGATGCACTATGATTGAGTTTGGGTATGTCACTGAAAATGCTGTACGTGAACTAAAATCTAGACATAAGGTACGAAGCAGCTCGGTATAGTACACTGTTTGTTATATGGTATAGTACATCGGTTGCTATGGGTATAATATGTTGCATTCACGCGGCTTTTTACTAAAAAATATGACATATCTTGGAAACGCTCTAAACCAATCACAAAACAGAATCTATATGTATGGGGTGTTATGATTAATACTGTACCATGGTAGGATAGTTTTCACCATGGTACGGTACTATGGTAAAGTTATGGTAAAATGGTTGTTGCTACTGCAATACATGTAGTTCTGAACAGTGTCTTGGCAATTGTTACAACAGAGCACTTGTAATTCATATGTGTATTCAAATCTATTTCCTCTGTCTTGGATGTTTGAGAGCTCAGTATGACATGCAGAAAACATTCTTGGAGCCAGTTTTTTGTTATCATCATTACATGTATGTCACAAACTCCTTTGGGTTCTTAAGGGGAAGGGAACATTTGAAACAACCTCCGAAAATCTATACCATAGCACATTGTTTTGTGATGCCATGATGAAACTGGAAAAATACCATGGCAGAGACAGGTTAAAACATACTTTTGATTTGTCATCATAAAACCATAAAAATAAATCCATGGTAAAATCATAAAAATACAACCTATGGATTAAGTACCACACATGGTAACCATGATAAAACCATTGTTACTATAAAACCAAGGTACATTTTTATAAGGGGATGCTTTAAACATATGATTGAAGAATCATGTGTGAATACCACAATGTGTATTTGTAGTAATATCTTTTAAAATATTTTTTCTTGCTTTTTTAGGTTGACATCCTATATCAGCCGGCCAGACTGGAACACTTCCAGCATTAAGGACATAAAGAAATACCTCACTCCACTCGAGGGCAAACTAATGGAGGAACTAGACATGGTTTACACACGGGGGAAAAGGGGCAGGAGGGTTCCAATTCTAATTCCATCGGAAACTAAGCTCACAATGGATCACCTGGTCTTATGTCGTGATGTTTGCGGCATTCCCACAAAGAACCCCTACTTCTTTGCTCGACCAGGCCACCTTACTAATCTAAGGGCCTGTGACTGCTTGAGACAGCTAGCTGAAAATGCCAAATTAGAGAAGCCACATCTCATCCGTTCAACAAAGGTACGGAAGTACACAGCAACCATAAGTCAGATTTTGAATCTGAAAGATGCCCAACTGGACTGGCTGGCAGACCATCTTGGACATAGTGCTCAAGTCCACCGAGATTTTTATAGATTATCAGCACCTACTCTTGAGCTAACTAAGGTGGCTAAGCTGCTAATGGCTGTGGACAGTGGGAACATCGGAAACTTTGTGGGAAAGTCTTTGGATGAGATACAGCTAGAAGGTACAAACAAATTTTTGCTTGAATCCATTTGTCAAATTATATCACTAGTTCCTGTCCATTGTGAACCCTATGAGCATTGAATTCAAGCTCATAGATTTTGTGTTGTAATTGGTAAAGAGTGTATCATGATATGTGTGTTAGTTCTATTCTGCTCACATGATGAGTTTAAGATACTGGCATATCTGGGCTGGAGTCGTGGTCAAACTTTAATACATTTATTTGTTGATTTATTTTACATGACGGCCAAGCAAAGTACATAGTGTTTTGTATACAATTTAAACATGGGGTGTTGTAAAACAAATATTGACCGCTTTTACTTGTAGTTTAGTCAAACTAAAAAAATGGATCATTGGTGTATTCGATTAAGAAACTAAGTGTTTGGGCTTCAGATGACTTGCTTGGGACTTTTTATCTATTCACTAAACATCAACTACATGTCTATCATTCATGTCTTGGCCCAATTTTATAAAGTCTGTAAGTGCAAAAGTTGGCTGAGCACAAAAAATGATGCTTAGCTGAAACAGGTTACCAGCCAAATTTCCAGCAGTGCGATGTTGTGACAGGTGTGCATTCAATTTATGCTTAGCAAAGAAGTTTTACAAGCAGTATTTTTTGCTTAACAGCTTTATGAAACCTGGCCCTGGACCCAATTTTATAGAGTTGCTGAAGCACACACAATTGCTGAATATAAAAAGGCTAGCTTAGCAGAGCTGTTACTGTTCAGCAAACTATTGTGCCTATCAATTTTTGCTGTTAAGCACAAAGTTAGCAGAGCATCAGTTGCAAGTAAATTACATTTCTTAGTATTTTGGCTGGTAGCCTACATGTAGTTTGCTAAGTAACATTATCCTGTGCTTAGCAAATTTGAGTGATTATAAGCAGCTAGTTCTATGAACTTGAGCCCTGTAAAAATACTAAAGTCTTACTAGTATATGACTGTTTTGTTTCCATCCAGATCTATATGTGCCAGATACTGAATCTGATGATGATGGTGAAATACAAGGTTTGTATGATTCCTTAATATTATATTTAAGACTTTCATTTTTTCTTTGAATGAAAAGCATTCATTTAAAACCTTGTGATTTGGGTGGCATGGATGGCGCAGTACTTTGTTTAGCGCTCACCTCTCTCTCATCTGTGGCCCAGATTCAACACCTGGCTAGGCCCACATGTGAGTAGAGTTGTGCGATGATTCTTTCCTGTGCCACAAGGGTTTTTCTTTGGGCCCTCAGGTTTTCCTCCCGCCGGTAAAACCGAACACTTTTGATATTAGACTGTGCTCAGTGGTCATTTATGGTCAATGTGACTGGCTAAAAGCGCCCATGCATGCCTCAACCATGTTGGCCCTGTCCTTTGCAGTTTAGCTCCTCAGCTGCCAGTGAGGATAAGTATAGCCTCCCAAATTATCATTTGTAATAGTGCGTATGAATTAGGCACCTCAAAAATGAAAACTTAACTTTTGTTGTACATTATATCTGTCTTGAAACCACATATTTGTCATAAGTGAAAGTAAGTGTAAAATGAACAATGTACCTCACCAACTGTTCTGTTATACAATAGGACCCAGCCGCAAAGTTCCTCGAGTAAAGTCAAAACTCAGGCAGACCCCCAGTGAAGTGCTTGAAGACGTGCAAGATGAGCCCAGTATCCATCATACCAGGGCACCCGCTAAATCTTCTGGTTTGTTTACCTTTTTGTCACCTTTTTAAATCGTTATAATCTTATATTAGACACAACAATTCAAGTTTCCCCTACACCAATGTATATTAAGCACTGTATATTCAGCACTTTCCCATTCTGCCTGAGGCACATGTGGATTTTTTTCCACAGCATTCGGAGAGCGTGAGTAAACACAGCTTAATTTTCATTGGTGCAATACTCTCCCCTTATGGAAAATTTACATAATTCCATGTCAATGTTGTACCCTTGCTACACTGCCCTATAATAACCAGGCAAGCTCAGTGGTCTAGTGGTTGAGACGTCTGCTCTAGAACATGGAAAGCTTGGGAACATTTTACTCTTGTTTTATATCTGTCTGTAATTATCATGAACAATATACCTTACCCGTTGTTCTGTTATACAATAGGACCCAGCCGCAAAGTTCCTCGAGTAAAGTCAAAACTCAGGCAGACCCCCAGTGAAGTGCTTGAAGACGTGCAAGATGAGCCCAGTATCCATCATACCAGGGCACCCGCTAAATCTTCTGGTTTGTTTACCTTTTTGTCACCTTTTTAAATCGTTATAATCTTATATTAGACACAACAATTCAAGTTTCCCCTACACCAATGTATATTAAGCACTGTATATTCAGCACTTTCCCATTCTGCCTGAGGCACATGTGGATTTTTTTCCACAGCATTCGGAGAGCGTGAGTAAACACTGCTTAATTTTCATTGGTGCAATACTCTCCCCTTATGGAAAATTTACATAATTCCATGTCAATGTTGTACCCTTGCTACACTGCCCTATAATAACCAGGCAAGCTCAGTGGTCTAGTGGTTGGGACGTCTGCTCTAGAACATGGAAAGCTTGGGAACATTTTACTCTTGTTTTATATCTGTCTGTAATTATCATGAACAATATACCTTACCCGTTGTTCTGTTATACAATAGGACCCAGCCGCAAAGTTCCTCGAGTAAAGTCAAAACTCAGGCAGACCCCCAGTGAAGTGCTTGAAGACGTGCAAGATGAGCCCAGTATCCATCATACCAGGGCACCCGCTAAATCTTCTGGTTTGTTTACCATTTGTCACCTTTTTTTAAACCATAATAATTTCATTATTTTGTTTGATTCACCCATGCACTAATGTGTGTTAAGTACTGTATACTCAGTACTTTCCCCAAAACTCACAGCTTTACTCGGGTAGGATTCAAACCCTCTAGCCACCAGGCAATCTCGGTGGTCTAGCTGGTAAGGCGTTGCTGGTAAGGTCCTGGAATCGAATCCCACCCGAGTAGAGCTGTGAGTTTTTCACAGGACTCGGGGGAAAGTACTGAGTATATAGTACTTAACACACATCGGTGTATGGGTAAATCAAACAAAATAATATTCTTTATCCCTGATGCAAATAAAAACCAAAACAAAAACCTAACATTGTTATCTTACATTTCACAACAAGGTTGTGGGTTTGAATCCTGCCTAAGGCACCCTTGGATTGTGGATTATTTACCTGCAGCACTCGGAAAGCGCCGAGTATAAAGTGCTTTATGTACATGTACATTGGTGTAAGTGCAAACTGAAATTGTTCTATACAAGTTGCCCTTATTCTTCTTACCTTATAATTGGTATTCCCCATGTATGTCCATCAAAACAAAATGGATGAATAATTTCAAAAGCTGTAAATATAAAGGCTTGCAAAAAAAGGTTTTAAAAATGGGTATTTGTTCAATGTCATTTGTGCGGGAATTTTAATTATGGAGTGCAACAAATGGAATAAACTCAATTATTTACAAACATTTTTAACCTTAACTATCTACCTGGCTGAAAGGTAAACAGATGTGTTTTTTTATAGATGGTAGATTTGTACTTTTCACACAAAGCTCACTGAAACTGATTTTATTTCATAAACAGATAAGTCCCAACATGCCACAAGGTCAAGAAAACCTTGGAGTAAAGCAGAGACTCGGGAGGTTTGGAAGTATTTTCATTCCTTCATAAAGGAGGAGGCGACACCGGGTAAAGCAGATTGTGAAGACTGCCTAAGGCAATCAGAGCAAGTCTTTAATGACAGGTCTTGGAGGGACATTAAGTACAAAGTCAAAACTATAATAACGCAAATAAAAAGAGATAAGAATAAATAAGTTCAAGGATAATATGTCAAGGCGAATATCAAGATTCCACAACAACTTGCTGGTATTTTTTCATTTATTTTGTTTAGAAACAATGTTCACAAAAAGAAGTTAAAAATCAAGAACACTATTAAGCCATGAGCAACTAAGTAAACTTTCTGAAAATGAGAGAAACTGGAGACATTAAGCTACTAAAGTACTAGCCATAAAATCTTCTGTTTTCCAGTTGAGCCATTCAGGTAGTATTCATTGCAGTAGGTTGCACTTCAGATTACATGGAAAGCACATGTATCTAATTCTGCTGAGTTCGTTGATTTATGAAAAGCAGAAAAACAAAAAAATTCTTTGACTGCTTTCAACAAGACGTTTACAAGTTTACATTGTTTTTCATACAGTTAAGCCACTTTAATGTACACATACACTGTAGCATTACAATGTGTAACATTTCAGTAAATGAAAAGAACATGTATAGGCCATATACCTTATACCTTTGTTCATTATTTCTTTTAAGAAATCAGTTGAATAATTTGTTCTTTGATGTTTTCCAACAAGGAGATAAGACTTTAAGAACATAACTAACCTTACAGCATACCTTTCTGACATGTGAGAAATTTTTTTTGCTTACCAGCTGACCCACTTAAGGTTAACTGCATTTTTTAAAGATTTTCTTGAGTACATTTTGTTTGAAGAAGAATACAACAATGATTGAAAAGTAAGTTTTTTTATATCTTGATAAAGTTAAGTACATCTTAAACATTGAACAATATACAGAACTTTCTGAGCTAAAAGCATTTCAGAATACATGAAAGTACATGTAACTACAATTGCTGAGATATAAATATTTGTATCAAGTCAGCAGGGAAACTAGCCCTTTTTATTTTATTTTATTTTTTTGACAGGAAGTTGAGAAACGAGAATATTACTTGCCCTTAATCATATACTTGACTTTTTTTTGAGAGAGAATTTGGTTTTGTTCGTACAATTTGCTTTTAAGAAATCAGTTGAATAATTTGTTCTTTGATGTTTTCCAACAAGGAGATAAGAACTTAAGAACATAACTAACATTACAGCATACCTTTCTGACATGTGAGAATTTTTTTTGCTTACCAGCTGACCCACTTAAGGTTAACTGCATTTTAAAAAAATTTTCTTGAGTACATTTTGTTTGAAGAAGAATAAAACAATGATTGAGAAGTAAGTTTTGTTATATCTTGATAAAGTTAAGTACATCTTAAACATTGAACAATATACATAACTTTCTGAGCTAAAGGTCATTGCATTTCAGAATACATGAAAGTACATGTAACTACATTTGCTGAGATATAAATATTTGTATCAAGTCAGCAGGGAAACTGGCACTTTTTATTTTATTTTATTTTTGACAGGAAGTTGAGAAACGAGAATATTACTTGCCCTTAATCATGTACTTGACTTTCTTGTTTGAGAGAGGTTGGTTTTGTTCGTACAATTTGCTTAGTGGAATAATTTGTTCTTTGATGTTTTCCAACAAGGAGATAAGAACTTAAGAACATAACTAACATTACAGCATACCTTTCTGACATGTGAGAATTTTTTTTGCTTACCAGCTGACCCACTTAAGGTTAACTGCATTTTTTAAAGATTTTCTTGAGTACATTTTGTTTGAAGAAGAATAAAACAATGATTGAAAAGTAAGTTTTTTCATATCTTGATAAAGTTAAGTACATTTTAAACATTGAACAATATACATAACTTTCTGAGCTAAAGGTCATTGCATTTCAGAATACATGAAAGTACATGTAACTACATTTGCTGAGATATAAATATTTGTATCAAGTCAGCAGGGAAACTAGCCCTTTTTATTTTATTTTATTTTTTTTTTGACAGGAAGTTGAGAAACGAGAATATTACTTGCCCTTAATCATGTACTTGACTTTCTTTTTTGAGAGAATTTGGTTTTGTTCGTACAATTTGCTTTTTTGTTCTATCTTTTTTTCTTCACAAGATGTTGAAGAGTTGCCAATCTAGTTATTTAATTCTGTATTGGATCCTGGGCTGAAGCTTGGTTTGAATAATGTTTGGGAGTGCTGAGGGTAGCTGTGCCGACAAACTTTTAACGGCATCAAAAAAGCCCCTTAAAGAATACATGGAAAGTACTAAACATGTATCAACATTTGTGAGGTCATATTCATTTTAAGAAAATCGCAAAGAAGATGCAGTTTTGTAAACAAAATGTAGTTTACTTTTGGGTAAAACATTTTTATCATTTTCATTTCAAAATACATGAAAACCACATGTATCCACTTTTCCTGTGTGTTTTTGCTTTTTCAAACAGATTTTCTATGATGTTTTCCAAAAACAAGTTGAGAGTTATGAACATTACTTGCCATTGACAGTGGAGTTTCCCCCGCCCAAGAAAAAAAGAAAAAAATAACATTTAGAAAATGTGACCACCACTATTATGTTGTTGCACCATAGTAGGCCTGAGCTTTTCAGCGACCAAGAGAGAGCAAGGAATAATTTACATTAAGACATTCCAATCTTTTAAAATCTGTTAAGCAGTTTTTAATAAAAGAAGTGAAATTGGTTCAGCATGTATTTCCAGTAAGTGCATATGTTGCAAAGATAACTAATAAAACTAAGTTTGGAAAAAAATATTCCGCCTGCAGGGTTGTAATGACTAATTTGTTTCATTTTAGCCTACTGTAGATTTAGTTTATGTCTGATGCAAGTTTCAATACTGTCAAAATCAGACCATTAAAAAATACATATATAATGTATATAATGTATAATGTATATAACTGAACAAAGTAGTTTTAACAAATAGTAGGGAGGCAAATTTGCATGCAGCTATAATTTTTTCATATTTATTGGAGTCAAAAACACATTAGGAGATAAAGCAGAAGATGAATTGTGTATAAAACTTGTACACAGATGCATGGACTTTTGGGATATTTGATTCACTGCATGGCACATGTAGAGCCTTATGGGGCATTGGGTACGCTGCATGCCACATGTAGAGCCTTTTGGGGCATTTGGTACACTGCAAGGCACATCTAGAGCATTGTGGGTTATTTATTTAGTACACTGGAAGGGACATCTAGAGCGTTATGGGGGCATTTGGTACGATGGAAGGGATATGAAGAGCCTTGTGGGACATTTTGTACACCTGGAGGGATGTAGAGCCTTGTGGGGCATTTTGTACACCTGAAAGGATATGTAGAGCCTTATAGGGCATTTTGTACACCTGGAAGGATATGAAGAGCCTTGTGGGGCATTTTGTACACCTGGAAGGATATGAAGAGCCTTGTGGGGCATTTGGTACACATGGAAGGATATGTTGAGTCTTGTGGGGCATTTGGTACACTGGAAGGATATGTAGAGTCTTGTGGGGCATTTTGTACACCTGGAAGGATATGAAGAGCCTTGTGGGGCATTTGGTACACATGGAAGGATATGTTGAGTCTTGTGGGGCATTTGGTACACTGGAAGGATATGTAGAGTCTTGTGGGGCATTTGGTACACTGGAAAGGATATGAAGAGTCTTGTGGGGCATTTGGTACACCTGAAAGGATATGAAGAGCCTTGTGGGGCATTTAGTACACTGGAAGGGATATGTAGAGTCTTGTGGGGCCTTTGGTACACCTGAAAGGATATGAAGAGCCTTGTGGGGCATTTTGTACACTGGAAGGGATATGTAGAGTCTTGTGGGGCATTTGGTACACTGGACGGATATGTAGAGTCTTGTGGGGCATTTGGTACACCTGAAAGGATATGAAGAGCCTTGTGGGGCATTTTGTACACTGGAAGGGATATGTAGAGTCTTGTGGGGCATTTGGTACACTGGAAGGATATGTAGAGTCTTGTGGGGCATTTGGTACACCTGGAGTTTTGCCCAGATTATTTATGTTTTTTTCCCGAAATTTGCTCTCCACCTCATTAGTGGTATGCTAACTGTCCTAAGGGGCCTTCAGTAGTACGCGTGGTTTAACACCAGGTAGCAACAAACTACAGTGTTTTGAGTGGATATCATTTACTCTCTGGGCATGTCAGATGTCTCCTAAGGACCTCCAAGAAGAATACAGAAAGTTTTGCGCATAATAAAGCCTATTTATTTGAATATGCAAATAGAAGCGTACCACCCTTTGGAATAAAAAATGTGGTCAATTTCCTCGCAGGGTTTTAAAGAATAAGCAAAGAAATGTTATTTAGTCAGCCAGTTTGAAATGATTAATTCTTTCTCCTGTAATCTACTACCATGGAAAAACAAAATATTTGCTGCCCTATGCTCTGATCGAAAGGTCCACTCCATGGGTTTTGTATACCTTCGGTGACGAATTGGCATCCCCCCCCCGGCTTTGCCTCTGATGCCATTCGGCCCCTTGGGTGTAGTAAGCACTAATGCTCTACAGTAGCCATGAAGGCCTTTCACTTTAGTATAAATACTGTTGAATCTGTGTATGCACAGAAAAAAGGGTCATATGGGGCTACATGGACCCCATATCAGCATGCAACAATTGTATAATGGACAAATTACTGATAAACACAAAATAAATAAAAAAGAGACACACATACAAACTCATTACGCATGGTCTTATTGTGCATGGTCTTATTGTGCATGGCTTTGTGGGGTATTTTAAGCTTTTGAAACACAACTTAGCCTTGTGGGGTACAGATTAGGGCCCCATATTCAGGTGCCCATAAGTACTGTGTGGTACTGATATTGGTACCCCACATACCGGTACCCCATATATGCCTCTATGTCAGTATGGGTGTGTGTGCGTGTGTGTAGTATTACAACTGGGTGTGAGAGTTTGGGAGTCCACGCCCAGCCACAAGCAGACTATGATCATGACGACACGGCCCCTTTTTAGGAATTACCTTTACCTCATCGACTATCATAAGAGCTTTATTATTATACTCCAAACCAATGTTATGCACAGTAATGCATACCCTAGTGGAAAAAACCCTTTCCATTTCTGTTGCTTCGGTTTCAAATTTCTTTGAACTGATCAACAGTTGGAAGCAATTTCCTGCAAACTCATTGTCACTCTTTCAGTAAGACGATCCCTACATTACAAAAAACGGTCCGTGGACTAAACGTTGGTGATAGTTATTTGAAACTCTGAATTCACCAGGAAACAAAGTTTTAAAATGGATGTCACTCAGACAGTGACCCATTAGTGTATCGTACGGAAACGTTTTAGTGCTGGAGCTAAAAGCGTTGTTATGAAATCAATTAAGCTGGAAAGATATTATAGTTGATAATTATATTAGATTACAAAGATTCACATTAATATCTCCAGTGAAATTGTTAGTTTTTTGTATTATTTCATAGCAAAACGCAGTCCGCTATTTTGAAAAACCAATTTTGTTTTTACTCCACAAAATGGTGGACTGTATATTCTTCTGCTGTGTTTCGCTGGAGGCAAATTTAATTGGTCGATTTTCATGAGACAATGTTTTTGCTTTTAATCTTTATTACAAAACACTGTATAGGTGGTTTTTGTGCATGAACAGTTCTAAGGGAGTAAGGAGCAATTCAAAACAGCAACAGTTTGAGAGATTTAAAGGCAATCCTTTAAAGATTTCATTGAAAACTAAGTGTTTTTTTTTAAAATTACATTTCATATCTGGTATTTGTACTAGAGGGTGTATCAACGTACCATTTTTACCCAGATTGGCTCTGATGGGACAAAGAGGGCATGTAGTGGGGAAGGGATGTGGGGAAGAAGGTGGGCGGAGCGGGGCACTGGTGTAGGTGGCACGTGGGTGGGGTTGGATGTCTGTCCGTATGAGTGTGCTTGTTCTGGTTATGGGACATCCAAAAATACTTTGAAACCTGTTTTGGTGCACAGAAATAGAAACACAAATTGTGAGTAGTAGTTAAATGTATTATACAGGATTGGTAGAGCTGACAATGGTAGTCGCGGACAGTGTTCATGTTTTGTGTGATCAACCACGTACATGAAATAGCAAACCTGTGGAAATTTGGGCTTAATCTGTTGTGTGAGTCAGAAGCAAATAGTGATGAACCATGCACAATTTTCAGCATGTATAAGCACATTTGTCCTTATTGGTTACAACCGAAAACGGCTGTTGCGTTTATTTTAAAAGGTTTTCAGATAGATTTCTCGAATATGATTTTATTTCAGAGGGAGATCTTTCACAGAAAAAATTGTTCTAGTGTGAAATTCCAATCAGTAATCTTTCAGACTAAAATTAATAATGATGTTTTTACCTTTATCAATCCTGAATAATACTTTTAAAGAAAATAATAGGAGTTATGTAAAAAAAAAAAGTAACAGTAAAAAAAAAACGTACAAGTGCCTGGCACGAATCGCTGAACTGACTGTATGACTCGGACGGTTTTAATAATACGTGTGATGCCAAGCTTTAAATTGCTAATTGTTTTTAGACATTTCAAATAACAGTTTTTAGAAATAATGACTGCGGACAAGGCGAACACAAATTCGATGGTGACACCACGTTCTTTATTTTGGTCACAACTTATACACTTTCAAAAAGGTTAAATTCGAAGGTCATGTGGTGTTGTACAAACCAGTAAAAATAAAGGTCGCTTCAATCAGCCATTTCATTAAACAATTCAATAACTGGGCTGATTTAATCGTCCTGGACAATGCTAGGATTAGGCCCGAGTCCTGTAATGATTGCAGGTGAAAAGGGTACCACTAATACCAGTTTCTGGAAAACAATGCTTTATAGTTTGTAAATTAAGCCACAAGCAATGTATCACAGACCAGGTCCCAATAGTTTTCTGCAAAGCAAAAGTTTGCAGGATACCAGCCACATATGGTAGGCCTACAGGTAAGCATTGTATACTCCGGTTGGTATAACATTATTCTGATAAGCATGATTTTGTTGTGCTTAGCTACTTTTTGTGCGCAGGATCCATTTTCATGGCACTGCCCACCACGGACTTCACCTTAAGGCGCATTTAAAGCGTGTGAAAACTGGCCACAACCTGTGACGTCACATGTTAAACAAAAGAGCCACAGAGCCTATGCTCGATTTCAAGAACTAAGATTTGTTTTCAATATGAGTTGGCAATGTCACCATAGTGATTTGTATTGTGAAATCACACTGTTGCTTAGCAATTAAGATTGATTCGCACATAAGATCAATCTTAGCTCTCTGTGAAATCGGCCCCTGGACTTCCTTCAGGTACGATTTGGACACAACTCAATGGAAGAAAGTAATTAATCTACACTGTAAAGAAAATCTGTATTTTTACAGACAAAAAAACACAAAAATCATTTGTTTTTCATTTTTACTAACAAATTTCTGCAAAATGACAAAAACTATGTAAAAATCACAGTTTTTTTTACAAATTTCGTAAATTTACATTTTAAAAGTGTTTTTACACGTAAAAAGGGACGATTTCCGTAAATTTACAGAAACCATCGTAAATTTGTTTGTAAAAATACATGAGTAATGTTTCTCAGTAAGTTTTAGGTAATTTTACTCACTTTTTCGTATATTTACAGAATCTTGTAGAATAGCTTGGTAAAAATACAGATAATGCTGTCAAGCCATGCATGATTCGTACCTGACTTTCTGTTTATAGGGACGGGCAAGCATGAACACATATAACGATTAGACAAAAAACAAAACAAAAAACAAACAAACAAACACCCCAACACCCCCCCCCCCAACACCCCATCAAACAAACAAACAAAACAACCACCACGACAATACTTTTCAGGCCTATTGACCTGTTGACCCAAGAATAAAGTAATACAATAGTAGGGCCTTATAACAGTAACAATAAAAATTTAAATCATTGCATAATAACAACAACAATAATAACAAAGACAATAATGATAAAAACAATCGATAAGTGAATAAATTAAAGAAAAAAAACCGGACCACTCTGTCGAGGACGGATAAGCTACTTGACAACCAAAATGTTTTTTCAAACATTTACTGCAGAATAACATTGAAACTGCTGCATGCGCCGCGCGCGCGGTGCAAAGCAATCCCACAATTCTTTGCAGAGTACCAACCAAGCCACGATTTAGGCACCGGTGTTTTGCGTTTGAGAGAGTGTGCACAAAACGTGTGTATTCTCACCACATAACTTAACAAGTTTGGCTACAACAAACTTTTGCGCTTTCACCGAACAGACCATCGAGCGTGGCGGGGAGCTCATTGCGTTGTGATCGCTCTTTTTCCAGGTAAGAAAGTGTCATATTTTGGAAGATTTCGTGCAATATCTGCACATTAATCTGCACAAGTATTTATTGTGGCCCATTGACAGTTTTTTCATAAATTAAAATCAAAAATCAAAAATAAATTATAAATTAATATCGCTTCTCGTCCTCACTTATTATATTCCATTTAAATTTAATTTAAGCTGTCACTACTGTAGTGTCAGGTAACGTTAGACCGGGTGGACAACTCCTCCGTACGAAGGCCAAGGTAGCGTTAACTGAATAGACCCGACTTGACGTGATATGCCTAATCTTTGTTTTATGTGTTTACCCCTTCCCCACCCATTTGGGTCCTTTTCCCCACATATTTATAGTACAAAATACCGCTTCTCGTCCTTACTTATATTCCAACTATTTGCTGTTTTGACCAGGTTCATCGAGCTTAACTGCAAAGAATTTCATGTTGGCCGTTGATAGAGAAATCTGTTTTGACACCATTGACTCTCCAGTGGGTGCGTTGTGCATTTTGTTTGCATCCTTCTGTGTGTTTAACATCCAGTATGCTGGAAAGCATAAGCCGACAATGAGTTTATGCAACGGTAAGAATATCGATGTGTAATTTTATTGCCATAAAATCACCAGTAATTGTTGAACAAGTATTATGTTATCTTTACACCCCCCCTTAAAAAAAAACACCACAACAACAACAACAACAGCAACAAAACAACAAAAACAATAAGTATGTAACTTTACACAATTCCCTCATGAAAAAAATAAAAATAATAATATTAAATATAAAAAAACCGGAACAAAAACAAGAGGTGTTCCGGGCGGATTGCCCGAACACCTAATAATAATAATGATTCTATCTTGGAGAACACATACTTTGACCCTAGCATGAGACTGTGGATAAACAATTTTGTTTGGGTCCACCACTTATAGTATTTTATTTATCCATGTTCATCTTCAACAGATGCTTGGTTGGAATCAATCCATGCAAAGGCTCAAAGTCTTCAAAATCGTGGAGGTCCTGTGTTAGCCCCAATGTGCTCATGTTGATAAATTTAATGGAAGACTTCTTAGGTTTGCGATTAACAGGTTTTGTACTCTTTGTTTACATTACTTTAATAATTTCTTTACCTTTTTTTACAAGAGAATATTGGACCAGAAGGTGTGTAAAGTTTGCCACAAACGCTTAAATGTATTTGTATCTTTTGCTTTTTACACTTAGCATGCCCTTTTAAAAATAAGACGTGTTTTTTCACATACTTTATTTTAAACAAGATTTATTATTTAAAAAAATGCAAAAGACTGTATTCCTTTAAATTCCTTTAAAGTTTCTGATAGTGACTGATAGTGACTGTTCGTTGTTGTATGGTAAAAGGCTGGATTTCTACTGTTCTTTTTGAATATGCATTATTCAAAATAATAAGGGGAAAAAGAACATTTAGTGTGTCAAGAGTACCACAAAAGATTTATAACATAATTATTATTTCCCTTCAAGCCCTACTGAAAACAATACTAGTGGCACAAAAGGACAAATCTGAAAGAATGTCTGTTTTTATTTTTTTTTGAGATAAAGCTGTATTCCAAAAAGCTTCTTTTTTTCACATACTTTAATTTTAACTATATTTCTTTAATCTTATTTTGCAAAACGCTGTATTCCAAAAAACTTCTTAAACGTTTCTAATAGTGCCCGTTTATTGTTGTACGATAAGAGGCTGGATTTATACTGTTCTTTTTGGATATGCTTTGTTGAAAAATTAATAAGGGGAAATAATTGAACATTTAGTGTGTCAAGTGCACCACAAAAACTCTTCTTCTTATTATTTTACCCATCATGCCCTACTGTAGAAAATACTAGTGGCACAAATGAATCTGAGTTTAAAAGATAGAAAGTTGTATGCCAAAAAAAGTTGTTTTTATTGATTGGAGCTTTCCACCGTTGGATAATGCAATGCAGGTTTCTTTTTTACTTGTGGATACATTATGCTGAACATTATTATTTTACTTATTTTGCAGGTTGGAGGCATATTGGGTCGTATGAATAAAAAGTAGTATTTTCTTTTACTTGGAAATTTCAAGTGTTTACTACCACCCATATGAATAAAAGGAAGTAAAAGCTTTTACTGGAAAGTATTTACTTAATACTAAAAGAATCTACTTTTACATGAAAAGTATTTACTGCTATTTTTAGCGTTTACTTATTTCCATATGAATAAAATGAAGAAAATAGTACAAAATGCAAGTAAGTACTGGTCATTTTTCAAGGTAGCCCCAGAGCTACCTTGGGCGCAGAAGTAAAGACACGTCTGAAGAAATGGCAGCGTTTATGAATGTTCCTCACAGGATAAAAGTGTATGTGCCAAGGAGAAAATGTCGTGATGTTGACTACAAACAACTGTACCGTTTTGAAGAGGAGAATGTAGAGTGGATGGCTGATTTTTGGCACTTGTGATTTCGTCAATAAGACGCTATGAATTTTAAGAAGTTTCACAAAAACGTTTTGCTTTGATTCTGGAGATCCAGATAAATCTCCTTCATCAAACTGATGATTGTCAGAATCAGAGTCACTCATGGCTGACTTGTAGGTTTCTATATTTCTACCAATTCAAATGCTACTTTTGGGTGTGGCTGTGTGTGTTTGGGTGTGCGTGCAGGGGTGGACGTGAATGGGTGTTACAACACAAAGGGACATTTTGTTCAGAGCCATTCAGCCATGGCAGACAGCTAGATATCAGAAGTATTTACTCCAAAGCATTAAGTGAGTACTTTGCAGTAAAAGAAAACGTTTATTCATACGGAATTAAGAAGATGCTATTACTGAATGCTTCTACTTGGAAGTTGATGCTTTTACTTTTTGCTAATACTTTTCAGAATTTACTACTTTTTATTCATACGACCCAAAGTTTGTGATTTTCGCAAATACTTATTTTTGTAAACAAATTTCACCTACCATGCCCAACTGAAAACAGCACTAATTGTAGTTTTGATGGGAAAAGTTGTTCGTTAAAACTTCAAGTTAAAATGTTTAAATGTGCGTTTTGTACTACGAAGTTTTTGTTGAAATAAAGGTCATGCTGATTTGAACGTGAAAAGCACTGAAACTGTAAATTTATTGTTAATGTGTTATTATTTTTTCCACAAGTATGTAAAATAACTCTAAATCAATGTATCCTTAAAAAACACACAACATGCGTAGATTTACAGTGATGTCATATTTATCTTTTACACAAACTCTGTAAAATAATTTCTTTTATAAAAAAAACCCTAGTTGCTGTTAACCTAAAAAACAAGATTGTAATATTAATTACAGAAAAACAGTACATTTCGATTACAAAAACCCTGTAAAATAACTAAAGTTTAAGCATTTTTACAAACTTTCAGTACAAAGGAATAACAAATGAGGGGGTACTAATACAACATGATTGTTTTTGGGAAGAACGGAAGAAAAAGTAAATATACTAAAGTTTCGTTATTAGGCTTTTACTGAAATTTTGTAAACCGATTTGACATACCAGTTATGTAAAAGTATTTTACAGCGAAATGTTGGAAATGGAGTTGCCTGCATTTTTCTGTAAATTTACAGGATTTTTTTTTACAGTGTATTAACATTGTTATGGAGATTGCACTGTACAATTTTGTATCAACTTTTAATAGGAGGAAAAGGGACACATCTCAAAACTTGCTCAGCTGTATATATTTTTGACAGTTCTTGATTTACTGTGGTTTATGATATAAAATGTAAAATTTCTTACAATGTATGGATATAATATGACCAAAAAGGTTTAAAAAAAAATTGCAAAGCGATATTTATTTAGTTCTTTCCCAAAAAATACAAACATGCATCCACATTTTCCATTAAATGAAATTTACAATTTAAAATGAAATAAAGATGATTTATTGTTTAATAATGCTAAAAAAAGTTCATGAAAAATAAAATCTCCTTAGAAGTTGTATTTATACAATGGCTACCTTAACATTGCTCTTTTTAAAAAACAATATTACAATTGATTCCACACGTCAGCTATTGTAACAAACACTCTCAAATTCCTGGGTTAGAATTGATCCAAATCACGGTTCCAATGGAGCACGACCCATATATCATGTATATAGGCCAGCCTATAAAGCCTATATTAGTTTGGTTGCGACATATTCAAGTCTAGGGATTTGCATATTCATAAGTCTTACATACAAATAGTTCATGGCAACTTGTACATGTACGTGGACACCACTGTGTATTTATAGTAGCATATACATACATATAAATACATCCAATGAAATCGTCTTCTATCGTCTTGTTATTACATACATATATATACATATTTAAATTAGTTAATTGTTCCTGGCAATTCAAATTAATATTATGTTCAAATAACTTTGTACTATTACACAGATTGTTTGCTCATACAAATTTGTTTTAAAATCGTTTCGACCACAACACAATTCATTTTTATAACATTAAAATAACATTTCTTGAAGAAAAGGTATAAACATATAAACATAATGATAATACATAACAAATGACTAGCAGAAACTGATACCAAACAACATAGTGTGAACACTGACTTGGAAGAGTACAATTCGTTAAGAATATTCTTTTTAATATAATGATAATTTCCTTCCAACAGGGCGTTTGCTCATTTGAAAAAATATTAAAGTTTTTGCTAAAACAAACTACTTGAATTATTTAACAAATTGCTTTGAAAGAGTCAACAAATCACCGCAGCCATGCAACTGAGAATTTGTGGAAATATGGAAAAATTTCAGGCACGAATTTATTTTACGTGTTTTCTATTATCAATAGCATTGTCGAAAAAACGAAATTCAAGGCAACAACAAAAGTTGCATGGCTGGAACCAGATACAAACGCAAACCTTTCCAGCGTTAACATAATTTTAATAATATTATTATTATTATTATTAATACTATTAATTTTTGTGTCTGCTATGTCTGATGTTTGTATAATCTGCTTGTTTGTCGTTCATTTGTTTGTCTGCCAGTGCTTTGAGAGCACCAGGTCGTCGAGTCTGTGTGTGTGTGTGAGTTTGTTTTCACATTCAAACCGGGGACCTATAACAAAAGAGGACAATAGGGTCCCCGGTTGGGTAAAGGTCCCCAGTTAGAAATTGTGTACAAAACCAATGGGAGCTGTGGCCAAAAAGTTAGAGTCCAAACAAAAGAGGGACAATAGGAGGTCCCCGATTGGAGGTGTTTACACACTTGTGTGTGTGTGTGGGTTAGCACACACACCGTTGTGGGGACTTTTACACAATGGAACAAAGGTCCCCACAACGTTTTTCTTTGTTAAACCGGGTCCCCACAAGGTAATTCTTTAGAAAAGGGAATAATAGAACAACAATAGCAAGTCCCCACAACTCTGCGTGCAAAAGACTGTGTGTGTGTTTTTTTTTTTTTTTTTGGGGGGGGGGGTGTCCAAAAGAAATCACTTTTATAATCTAGTGTAATTTGTAAGTCATTTAAATTTTACATGTAAACAGTTTTTTGTAAATATTATTTTTGTCCTTTTAAATTAATAAATTAAATTACGTGCAGCTCTATGGTAAATGTACAGTACTGTATGTGAATTTTTCCTAAACGAGTAAGATCAGAGGATTGGAACCTATTGGGAGGGGGAAAACCCCCCAAACAAAACAACAACATCAACAACAACATTTGTTTAATTTTGAAAACTCATTCATTTTAGAGTTCGTACCACTCCTCAGAGAAATATTTCTGTCCAACATACGGTCAAAGTCAAGGTATTAGCATTTGAAGAGCCCACGGCTTATTTTGATAGCCACAATTGAAATAAGCTCAATAGAAACATACACAAGTTTCCCGAGTTTCCCTTTTCACAAAACGTGACCAACAACTAATAAATGAAATTTGCCGGTTTAGTGGTTTCTTCCCCTGCCTTTCACCTCCTAGGACCCGTTTCAAATCCCACCTCAGACCGGAGCCTTGCATATGGATTGGGTTTTCGAAATAGTTTCTACCAACAGCTCCAGCGCTTCTCACCAAGTAAGTTGTTATGGTCATTGTTGGATTATTTACAAATCTATGACCCTATCTTTATTCAACATACTTTATACCTGCAATACCAATTTGATTAGTACCTATTGTCTTAAGTCCAAGCAACACAAGGGGATTTCCGGCAACCAGTTCAAGGAGAAAAATCATTCGCATTTCAGTTTCTCATTATTTTCTTGGGGAGATAGCTGATTACTGCCAGAAAAATTTCTATTGTGCTGCCGAAATGTTTCATCTGTACACCATGCAGTTGGTTGCCTCCAAGTTGCCTGGAAAATGTTGCCCTGTGTGACATGGCCTTACACAAAGTAGTAGAATAGGTCTACTGTTAACTTACATGATATGCATTACTTACTGTTACCTATTGATTTATTTGGTCTTGATTCAAGACATTACTATCTGTGTATTTCACGGTAGGGCATTGTTTTACAATGCTAAATATATACAGTTTGACTCATTGACAGGGTGCAATTTGATTTATTTGGATTTGCTGGTTTTGCAGCTCATGAGTATGTGATAGCAAACTAGATCGCACCAAAAGCTTTCTCGTGACAATGTGCTGCACAATAAAGTTCGTGACTTATCCATGGCCACTCTTGGGAACACAGGCATGTTCTGACCAACGTGTGGGTGTGGGTTCAAGTCCCAGTCATTACACTTGTGTTTTTAAGCAAGGCATTGACCATTGTTAATTGGTTCTACTGATAGGACAAAGTCACAGGTCCAAGACTCCGTTTCAATCTTGTGTGTGTGGTTATGCCCAGATCAGAATTAAGCCGGATCCGGGTTCCGTTGGGCCTGACCCAAATCTGGGTCAATTTAACCCGGAATCTGTTCAAAAATCTCATGTTAAACACGTTCTAGGTCCCATCACACATCACACTTATCGTAGATTCGCTCGGCCCCATGCATCGGTCTCATTCAAGACCACTGGGGATTGGCTGATGCTTGTAAAAGTTCTTGTTCAGGATGTAGTGATGCATGCTGGGATAGAATGTCCTGCTGATCGATTCAATGTGCTGAATCACATCACGTCACATCTAACATGATAAGGTAAACAATTAATTAACCCTCTTTCGATCAAATTTGCAGATATATTTCAAAAATGTTATCGTAAATTTTTGCAAAGATATTTGCGGTGTCGCAAATATTGTGATAACATTGGCGTCTTATTGCGAAACGTCTGTGTGAAATATTCTATCTCTTTTTTCTACTACGAATAAAACTTAAATTACACATTATTTACACAAAAATTCTTATAAGTTATCGGGAGTAGTCAAATTTTAGAAATACATTTTTATACATTTTCATAGTAGTATTTCGTTGATTACGATATATAGCTACGGTGATTATGATAGTTACAAAGTATTTTGTTACTTTTCTGCGCATATTTCATTAAAGATTGGCAATTAATATTTGTAAAAAAATTATTCACATTTCTGGCAAAGTGGAAGAAATTTAAAAGAAATCATTTTGCATATTAAAAGTTGTCCATGTGATAAATATTCATTAGTTTGTACAAAATCCTTTATTAAATTGAGTTGTTGTCTTGAGTTGCTTTGGCAGCATGCTGCCGCGTATAAAATATTTCCCAATATACATGTTCTTTATACAACAGTAATTTTCTGCTCTGCAAAAATAAGCAGGTTACCAGTTACAGACAGTACATGTGACATGATAATTTGGCTGGTAACCTTATTCTGAACAGAAAGGTTTTGTTTTGCTTATAGCTACTTTTTGTGCTAAGCAGCTCTACACTATAAAATCTCATGGGTCAGACTTGACCTGGATTCCGGTGTCCTGGGAAAATCTACCCCGGAGATTCTGTCCCCCATAATAGGAAATTAACATGGGCTGAAGGAGGTTGATTCAAAAGAGGGCGCTATCAGAGAACAAGTTATTACAGTTCGCCGTATGGGGGGGGATCTCCGGGGGACTGAACCCCCTGCCTCATCGGGTCCCAGGGGTGGAGGGGGAGGGGCATGACCCATTGCCGAGTCAGGCTGACCGGAAAAGGGGTTAACACTGGGATTTTAAGTCGGATCCTCTTTTGTTTTGAGCCATTTCTGGGTTGGTTTGACACAGAAGTTGGTCAGGCCTAAAGGGACCCAGATCCAGGCACTCCTGACCAGACGCTTTTAGAGTGGATGAAATTGGGCCCAGCTTGATAGCAGTGTCTACCTAGTACATTTAATTGCATGCAAATCCTGAAGCTAAAAGTACAACTTTGGCTTTATTCAGCTGACTTTGATTATATCAAACAAACTAGCTTAAAGATATTGGCTGATCAACCCATATTGAGGACTAATGACCTTTACCTTGTAATTGAATATAATTCCCTTGCCTTTGAGGCTGTTCTCTTTTTGCAGGGACATTCCGATAATGTTTACCAGGTGTGAAAGGAACGTCCTTGTCTTCCTTATCATCATCGCCAGCTTGCAGGACGTCGTCATAGAAATCGTTCATTCGCTTTGGGAGTGGTGGTTGAGGGCGCTGTGTTGGCGGATGAGTTCTCCCGGTCCCGCCCCCTGGAGCTGGGACATTGGTGTAATCCTCGCCCCAATCTTCGTTATCACTGTCTTGTCCCGAGTTGCCGTGGTGAGTGGGCGAGCTGCGCGCAACACCGGCCGAAGACACATTGGTGACCGGCTTTGGCAGGGCAGGTTTTTTCTTTGCTGGGCTTGGTGGTTTGGGGGGACGGTAAGGTGCGGCACTTTCAGGCGTTGGCATCGGAGCTCGATGGCTGATGTCAAATGGTGGCCTTTCAACGAGCTCATAGTCGCCACCATAGTCTGGTGTGCTGTGGTGTTCCACCAGCTCATACGACTCATTGTAGTCTGCGCTACCACTGTCTTGTACCTGATCGACGTACTCGTATGATAGACCAAAATCTTCCTTTGGTGGTGGTTTGGGTTGGATATCACACACCTCATAGTTCTCGCCAAAATCTTTCTGAGTTGGAGACTCCACTACTTCATAAACCTCACCATGGTCAGGTGTAGACGGCACTTGTCTTGCACCCATTTCAATTTCACCCTTAACTTCATCATCGATGTACCTAACTAAGATATGAGAAAAAACAAAAACAAATTGCATGCTGTGATAAGATGAAATAATAATAATAAAATGACTCCTTATATAGCGCTCAATGCGCTTCAACATTCAGTTTGTTCCTGCAAGGTATGTGGGGCTACGTTTCTGAAGTATGAGACCTATTCCTTTACATAGCACCAGGTAATGGTTTACAAGGTGCTGTGGCGCAATATGTAGCCAATCAAACCAGGAACACCGGGCGAACCCCTTCTCTTTACGATAAGTGCACTGGGTTCTTTTACGTGGGTTACACAACACACGGGGCCAACGGCTTTACGTCCCAACCGAAAGAAGAAGCAATAATTGTTAAGTGTCACGACCGGGACTGGAACCCACAATCTGCTGACCAGAAACAGCTGAGCTTGAGTGTAATTGATATGTGATATCAAACCCTTCTAGTGTATTGCGCAGGCACCATACAACCAACCTGTGAACATTTCATCAAAATCCCCAAAGTATTAGTGGAAAAAAAACCTTCACAAAAAATGGTTTTGTCACAGATGGGCCTAAACACCTAAATATTATTTTCTTATTGTCGCATGTTAGTCTATGCCGAATAAATCATAATTCTGGTCACTTAAGAATGTGCTTATCTTGTAATCTGGTACCAGCATTTGTTCTTGCTTTTAGTGTTACTGTTCCATTACACCATTAGTAACCGAACAGTACGTGTATTATTGCATGTTAATTGAAATCTTGGCCGAATTCATCGCAATTATGAGTTTAATAACAAACAAATTATACTGGTGCTATGATTACTATTGCTCCATGTGGTGACTACGGAGCTCTAGAAGAGCCATCAACTTATTGAGATCCCGAGTTAATTTATTTCGGGATGACGACATCTCGAAAGTGGAACAGCGTCTTCAAGATTATATCATCTTGGGATGATCGCCTCTTTCAGGATGTTATCTCGGGAAGTCGACATCTTACTTTCCTGATACTTTCCTGAAAAAAAAACTATTTCCCCCAAACAAAATGATGTAAATATATATGTGACAACACAGGCCTACTAGTGGTCCATGTGGTAACTATTGCTCCAAATATCTTTGCAAAAATTTGCGATGTCGGAAATATTATCGCAAGTATCTTTGCAAATATGCAATTTGCGACATCACAATTTTTTGCAAAGATATTTGCGATGTGTGATGTCCTTTAAGGGCCACCATAGGTAACTACACAGCAAAGTAGATATAATACATACACATTGTGTTGCCGCAAAATGAATATTAAAAAAAGTGACCTTTGTAATACCTCGTGACAATGGGCCTGTCTGGTCTATACACGGGGTATAAAAAGGGGATTCCCGTTTGTCTTATTAGCTCAGTGCTATGCTATGATTGCCCTCTAATCATGTACATTCTATGTGATGCACTTCCTTAAAAGGCCATCGCTCCCTGTTCATTGGACCTTAAAATAACAATACAAAATTTTACGCAGTTTTTGTGACTGTTTAATAAGCTGCACCTTGAAATTTGGCCCAGATTTAGACAAAAACAAAAGTAAGGGTATTATATGGGATTGGTAGAGCTGACAAAATAATGGCAGACAGGGGTCAAGTTTTGTGTGATCAACCATGAAAAAAACCCTGTTAACAATTTGGACTTAAATCCGTCGTGTAAGTCAGAAGAGAAAAAGTGAAAACCATGCCTAATGTTCAGCATAAGCACATTAATCTTAACTTCGGTTGTACCAACTCAAATCAACTGTGATGTGTTTTGATTTTCGGATACAATTTTCTCGAGTATGACTTCATTTCAGAAGGAAATATTTCCAAGGAAAAAATGGTTCTAGTATGAACTTCATAATCTGAAGCTTTCAGATTAAAATTAAACAATGTTTTTTTTTGTTCTTACCAACCCTACCTTTAATTAACCAAGCTACCGAAAGAATAAAAAATAAAAATAAAAATAATGACAATAACTGTAATGACATGGGGAAAATGTGCTTTTGAAAACATATTTTTGATATTCTCCATTGAAAAATAACAGGAAATAAGACTACCTAATTTTTCATTCAATCAATGCTTTTCGTTGCCTTGACCACTTATTGTATTGATATCAGGCAATAATACAGTCACAGTTGAACAGTTGAGGGAATTCGTTTAGAAATAAACCCACACTGGATGACTAGGGCTGTATGCAGAGAGGAGTCACGCAGTTGGCTAGAGTTACACACCTAGTCGGATGTATTTCCCTAATATATTTTCAAAGTCCAAGCTCCAACCCTAACCCATGGAGCTATATAATATACAAATATTACGCTTTTATAACACCCCTTACAAGGTTCTGCCTTTTCATTGTTTTAGCAACCAATATACTACCCCATTAGCAACCAATGTACTATACCCACAGCAACAACAGCTTCTTGGTACCTATATAGACGCCAAGAATATATGTATGTGGGAGTTATAAAACAAATAGCGACTGCTTTTACTCGTGCTATGTTTAAAACTACGACTACCTCTGCCAATAAAGGTCAATGACGAGCTGTCATTGGCCGAGAGTCGTGCGCAGTGCATACACACGTGCACGTTTCCATTGCTTGTCATCAAAGATGGCAGCCAATGCAAGGGGTCTATAGAATGTGTATATAGCTCGATGCCCTAACCCTAACTCTAACCCTAATAGCGAGGGGTTATCAGAGCATAGGGGTGTCCGAACAAAGAGCAGCCACTGATGTTGAGAAGTAGGATGAATGGGTAGTTCCATGATAAAAAAAAAACACCACACAGAAATCAGAAACCTTCAATGAAAAAGGATTTTTGAGCCGATTGTGAGATGTCCCATAAAATGTGAGAAAATAGAATTAGCTCTTGTAAACCGCTTACCAACCTAAATGACCGAATGTAAAATGCAGAAACTTGTTAGTGGTCTGACGTTTCGACCCTAGCAGAGTCTTTCTGGAGCTAAAAATCAGCTAATTGTTGTAGTTTTATTTATACATGGTTGACTAAGGCCCCGTAAATTCTGCGTTGTGTACGAACTAGAATATAGGACCACTCTATACCACACCATACAACCAAACTCTGAACATTTCATCAAATTCCCGAAAGTTTAGTGAAAAAAACAAAAACCGTCAAAAATAGTTGTGTCACAGAGTAGTCCTATTATTGCGCGTACATTTAAATATTATTTTTAACAATATTTTATTGTCGCATGTTAGTTGATGATCTTGGCCGAATAAATCATAATTCTTGTCATCTTATAATGTGTTTATCTTGTCACAACACGAAGAGTGGCTTTTAGCTTTGTTCGGGGCAAACTTGCATAAAATAGAATTTAAAAAAGACTGTTGCCCTTTAAAATGAGTAGTGTTTTGATACCATTCGAAGGGCTGCAAGTCCAAGTGTTTTTTTTAGTAAATGTAAAGTTATACAATGGATTCATGTGACACTGAAAATGTAAACTGTCTGTTTTGTTTTCCCATAAATCTTAACGTCCCGAATACAGTCATTTTGGAATCCCTACACTGTCTATTTAATTATAAGGAAGTCGGGCAAAAAAAAAACACTGTCAGGATATGAACAGGAAGTAAGGCCCCTCTGTGCCATTGCAACCAAGTGTATCTCATTGGTTTTGAACTCAGCACTGAAGCAGGAACTACGGATTGTTATTGGCAATTGGCAAATGGATAACACATTAAAAATACATTGAAAATACACGCAGTATAACTATGTAAAGGTATGATACAGGATTGGTGGAGCTGACAAAATAGTCACATATACAGTGTTCAAATTTGGTGTCATCAATCGTGTACATGAAATAACAAACCTGTGAAAATTTAGGCTTAATCTGTTGTGTGAGTCAGGAGAAAAAAGTGAAAAACCAGGCACAGTTTTCAGCGTGTATAAGCACAATGAGCTTGTAACAAGGCGGTTGTTTGTTCTTTAAAACAGATTTTCAGAAACAGTTTTCTCGAATATAACTTCATTTCAGAGCGAAATATTTTGCAGGGAAAAAATGGTTCTAACACGAACTTCATAATCAGTAAGTTTTCAGACTAAAATTAAACAACGATGTTTCGTATCCTTATTCCTTACCACTCCTGTAGAATACCTTAAAAAAAAATAAACAAAGCACGGTTTGTTTTTTCCCGATTCCCATTCATGCAGAATTTGGAATGAGTTATAAATGGCAGAAAACCGATTGAACTTTTCCAGCTAAATTTTCATGAAACACAATTTAGCACACTAGTTGCTCATGGCCCTTTCCCCCGTTACACTTTCGTTACATCCTATACTTCCGGGCGCGCGACGATATGATCTTGTTTTATTTCCACCCAAGGTTACAGAAAATGCAAAATTTCACTTTAGCTCGCGGTGGTGTTAGTCTATTTAGACAGTGTCTGTCAAAGGAATTTTATTTCCACATTTGTCTTGGACCACAACAAGATCTGGATGTTCACCATAATCAGTCGGATGGTCTCTTGTGGCCGATGATGACATTCTCCACACAAAGTTTGTGGATGTTCAACACAATCAATCCAGTTGTCCCTTGTGGCCGATGATTAATTTTTCTGCCAAATTTCGTGGAAATTCATCCTATCCTTTTCAGAGATCCTGATTAGAGGGGTGACAGACGGACGTCTGTAGAGCGACATTTTAGTCGTTTCCCGTTGGTTTTCGGTTGTCCTTTTTCTTGAATCTTTCTTGTTAAAACAATGCGGGGTTAACCCCAAAATGTGAAGCAATACTCACAAGTACAGTTCCTACCTTAAAAAAACACCACAATGTCTACCTCGTAAGGACAGACAGACAAACAGACAGACCGTCTATAGACTGTGCAAGTCTTGCGCGCATTCGAACTTCCGGGACCATCATGTGGTCCCAACCATTATAAAGTTTTACGTTGGCGAGATTTTTTTCTTCCTTTTTTCTCGTCAATCATTTTAGTTTTACGTAGTTTATGACCATGAAAATTAAATAATGTTGTTGTGAATGTAATACTTAGTGATAAAACATGTAACAAGTAAAATCAAGAAAGTCAAATTCCAAAACAGCCCACAATGCAGCCCTCGTTTAGCCCAGGCTTACAGCCCGACAGACCAACAGACCAACAGACAACCAGACCAACAAACAAAAAAACACAACTGGGCAATTTCCTTTTCGGTGGTGATAAATAGAAGACCAGAATAACAATTTGTTTATCTTTCTTAGTTTTAATTACATCACAGCATCAAACGTTTGTAGGCAAACTTCCAAAAGTTATTGAAAACATTCCAATCAACTTTCCAGGGCTTGATGTTCATAAAGCTGTACTAGAATGGCAATTTTTTTTATTTGCAAAAATTAGCAAGAAATTAGTCACAACATTAACAAGTATTTCAGCTGAGTACCTGTAATAAAATAAAATAAAATAATAACCTGTTTTTATTTTTCTGGTTTATTAGATAAAATTTAAACCGGCAGCCAAAAGGCCTAAGTCGTGCACAAGGTTTAAAATTAAGTTAAAAAAACACTTTTGCAAGTTTGCCCCAAACAAGGCTAAAAGCCACTCTCGGTAAGGGGCTACAAGAAGAAAAACCTAGGATGAAAGTTGAGTTTATGTTCCTCTTAAAACAGTTCAGATTGTAGGATGGGGGAAACATGCACCAGGCAAGGAGTTCTAAAGAGATGCAGAACGTGGAATAAAGCTGTTGGAATGGCTCCTTGTGCTTCTCAGCAAATCAAGAGTGTATGGGTGAGAAGAAGCAGAAAGCCTGATTTCACTCTCAAAAATCCCGATTATCAAAAACTTTACAAAAACTCAAAATTACAACAAACACAAGAGCCGAGCGGCAACCAGAACAACGAGACAACTTTTTCTTCGTGGGAGGAAAGACTGGAAAAATGAATCTTCTCCAACCCGGAATATTTATTGTTGGCTGTATCCCTGAACGCCTAAAAATAACTACTTTAGCATCTAGTTAAGACCAAATGGAAATCCCCGTCTGATTCAGAGTCCAAGCCACATTCTGATGTCCAACTTCTTGACTGAATCCCTGTCCAAGTCAGGGTATAGATCAAGAAGACAAGAACTGATTTAAAGTGTGGGGATGGAACAAACAGCATCCCTTGTTTAGTCACTTTGTTCCTACAGAAACCTATAACCCTACCCCTCATGTTCCCACTTTCCCAAGAGGGCACGAGTTGTGAAGGGCTTGGTTTGAGCCTGACTGCAAACAGTTCCCACTTGACGTCACACACGTGACAGCGTAAAGTCCGCCATCTTTATGACTAATGATACACTGTACAATTGTTGCAGCTGTGATGGGGTCCATGGTATTTTGTACAACCGAGGGGACAAATGGCACCCCATAGGGAAAGCAGAGGGTGCCATTTTCCTTCTGTGTACACAACCGATGGACCCCACCATACAGCGTGCAACAATTGTTTTGTTAGATTGGAGGCAATCTTTTGTCATCTTCTAACCACATTACAGCGAAATTGGCACAGTTAAAAAACAGACGAATAATGGCGAAAGAATTATTAACAACAATGGCGGTCGTTGATACGGAAAATAAGGCTTCATTGTTTCCTACGGCACGTCGCAAAGGAACGCTCTAACCATGGTAGTCACAGCCTCACACCCAGGGCTAAAAGGCGGTGGAAAAGACCAACAGCGGGCATGGTGCGTATCACTCATGTTCCCCCGAGATCCATGCGTCTTTGTGAATGGTTCTCGACCAATTGCCGTGGTATAACAAAACATTTTAACGCACAAATAGAAGTTATTCATAAATAAATAATGTTAATCATAAATGCGGCACACAGCAGTTCTGTGAGATTCCTTGTACGATTGATTGGTCGGTAAATCACTTGGATGCGTAGAAAAATGAAGTCATTAACGCGGCTCAAACCCAAACTCCACTTAAAAGTTGCCCGTAAAAATGGTGTAGATCGGCAACTATACAAACACAGTGCAAAAGCAAAATTACTGTGCTTGCAATTGAACCCTTCAGATTGTCCTTTTAAGTTTTACATCAACTGGTCTTTAAGTTTTCACGCATCAAATATAAAACTTGTTTCCCTGAAAATGAAACAGAAAGTTTGGACATATCCTTTGATCAAACAATACCATATTTTGTTACGATAATGATTGACTACCGAAACAAGCTGAACAAGTAAATAGTTAATAATGATCATCCCAGATAACCTTTTCCAAGAGAGTTCCTTTAGCAATATTGTTATAGACCGGTATCTGTATGTCATGGGACAAAACATCAGAAAAATAACGAACCTGTGAAAGTTTAAGCTCAAACGATCATCAGAGTCACAAGAAAATACAAAATTTAGGTTCAGTTATTTCAAAAGCAGGTAAAATGGCATATCATTTTACTCATTAAAAATGTTGGGCGTGTTTTTGTTTGTTTTTTACCCCTTCCATTTTGTCTTTGTGTAGAACTAGTTCCTGCTTGATCTTGTGACAGACCAAATTGATAATCAGAATACTGAAGTATAACTACGCTAACTACATCGGGCGTGGGAAAAAATACACACATACAAGGGAAAACCTTCCTATAGCTTTGTGTTCCATTCACTATGTGTACATTCCTTTGTTATATATACTTAAAGGAAAGGTATATCTTCGGTAATTACTCCAAAAGTTGATGACCCCAAAAACTTACTAAAGAGCACCGGAGAGCTGTTTATATATTATAAAACGTTGTTAAAAATGACACCCTTTGAATAGTTTTAGAAAAAGAGGTAATTTTTCATCCCAAACATTTGAATCCAGATGAGGAAATGTTCAGACATGAAGCCTTTCTCAGTCATCTGAAAGCACGCAGTTCTATGTAAATAAGGAAGTTTTTTCTTTAATTATTTTGTTGCAACTTCGACGTTCAATTAGGCCCAAATTTTCACGGGGCTGTAATTGTATGCAGGTGCTGGGATACACCAAGTGAGGATACTGGTCTTTGACAATTACCAAAAGTATACACTGCCTTTAAGAAAAACCCTGTTATTCAACACTGTAAAAAGCACTGTGTGGACGTGTGTAAGTCCACATAGTGTTTCAAAACACACCGCAATTGATGATCCCTATATCCAAAGATTTCAGTTTTTAGCACTGGACATGTTGGGCCAGTTAACTCGCAGCCGAGCCGAGACAGGTCTGGAAGATTTATCCTATTAAACAAACCTAAACAATGTAGTGTATACCGTGTTTTATATAAATTGATATATGTTAACTTTCCTAAAGTAACTTTTAATTGCTCAGATTGAAAGTTTCAAACAAAATGAAAGTTAATGTAAACTGAATATTAAAACAAAAACTTAACGCCACACAGTATAGGTACAGGTCATTGTCAGATAGATGATGTTGTTGTTGTTGTTGTTGTTGTTGTTGTTGTTGTTTTTTTTTTTTTTGGGGGGGGGTTATCTGAATAAAAGATTGACTGATACAACTCCGAATTTCCATGTGGTGCTGTTTTGGCTGTTTTTGGAAATTCATTTGAAATTTTCGACTCTTAAAGTGGATACTTTGCTACCCTAAAGCAAGGATTCATAATTAAGCAAGGCTTTAATTGCACCAGACATCACTCAAATCTATAACTCACATTCAAAAAATTCCCCTTTTCTTGTCAAGAAAGGCGTTTGATTGTGGTTTATTGTAAAGGTCCTGCACAGGGTTGGTAGAGCTGACAAAATACTCACAAACAGTCTACATGTATATGCTTTGTGTGATCAATCATACACTTGAAAATAATAACAGACCTGTGAAAATTTGGGCTTAATCCGTTGTGTGAGTCAGGAGAAAATAGTGAACAACCATACAAAATGTTCAGCATGTAAACACATTGCCCTTAATTTGGGATGCAACAACCGAATTGAGCTGTCTGATGCGTTTTTTAAATATAGGTTTTCAAATTCAGTATTCTATACTTCACAGAAAAAAAACCGGTTCATAATCAGTAAGCTTTCAAACTGAAATTGAACAATGATATTTTTAAAAATCCTTTCCAGTTCTGTACAATATGATTTAAAAATGGTGGGTGAACAACATTCTTTGCGTATATATTCACTTCCTGCATCCTTATAGGAAATGGGGAAACAATATGTCATTGAATATTCAGTGAAGTTATTGGTGATCATATGAGCAAAATGAAAAAAACAAAACAAAAACAAACATCGCGTGTAGGCTCACTTGCTGAGTTTCTGCCAATCCTCTTTTGTGGTCCAGTCCACAGTGTAGTAATCGAGTGGTCTAGTGCACGGGTCTCGATTCTGTTGGCAGCACTATGCAAGTGCGGACCAGAGAGGTGCACACAATGTAAGGATTTGAAACACTATGTGGACTTACACACGTCCACACAGTGTTTTGATACTAGCTACCTTATGGAGACCGAGAACAAAACAGAAAAGGGGAAACAAAATGTCCCCATAGGGAAACTCCACAATGAATTATGTGTGCAAATTCTATGGGAGGTTCTTAACTACAGGGACAAAGGAAAGAACAAAAGATGTCTCCACAGGGATGTACAAAATAAAATGCGTGTTTTCACCAAAGTTGGAGAATATCTTTTACCTTAACGTACACAGAAACAAGGAATAACAACAGAGTACATGTAACACCAAAGGTGGGTGTTCTCAGAACAGTACTGCGTGGGTTCAGGTCCTTGTGGTCATGGAACTTGTGTCCTTGAGCAGTCTGACTCTTATGACAATCAATGCCTCGCCCTTTGGTTCGCCGTATGTCCCGTGTGTGTACACGTGAAAGAACCAAATGTAAATACATACATATTGCTATCTATGTGAGGACTTTCCTTTGTCCCTCTAACTTAACACTCTCCATAGACTAAGCACACGAAAAAATGTGAGGACACAAAAATACAAAGGATTCCAATGTGAGGACAGCATTGTCCCTTTTGTATTCCTTTGTTCTACGGTCCCCACTCTTATGGTATTACCATTACACTTATAGTTACGAGAAGGGGACTGCCCCAGAGTTTCCATTTGGCAGCTGATATGGTAGCATCGTACACCCCAAACCTACCCCTATCATTAGGTGTTTATGGCTTGGTTGGCTACAGATTGCGTCATATCACTTTGGAAACCCAAAACGGTGGTATGATTTTATCTCATAAATCAAACTCACTGCATTCCAACTCCTGTCATAAAAAGTATCCGCGGTTTGAGACACCAGACAGGCGTGCTAGGCTAAAGCACAATCTGCCTGTAAACAATCGAGAGGTTTGCGGATATACCATGCACAATGAGTTGTGGGTGTTCTGAAGGTATGCTCTGACCTTTTCATCAGAAACACTACATCTCATGAAGAGAGTTTATAAACATGGTGCCTCAGCAGAACTCACTTGATTGTTTTCTCACCAGGGAAAGGTTCAAATCCTCCCTTCATGTTCAAACTGCAGCTCTCGGCGTCAAAGTTCGCACCCTTGCCAAGTTTCCTTTTCCTGTAATTTGAGTCTTGATGGGTTTACCACACGAAACCTATACTTGCATGAGGGTCGTGCCCGAGTAGTGTGCACTTTGTAGATAGCCATGACATTGCTTCTCTTAATCCAGGTGTATAAAATAATTGGGACCTTAGGTGCCATTCAGACTAATAAAAGAAAATTGTGGGTGGGTGGGTCACAAGAAATAACTGAAAATTACAATTCAGTTTTTATTACAAAAGAAGAAGCAAAAGTACCTAGCTGGCCAAGATCGTCAATTTAGTTCCTGATAAGCTACAAAGTTGTTTGCTTAAGCCAGAAAAAAACATTGAAAACTACTGATGTTGGAGACCTTTGGTCTAAAATATCTGGATCATTTGAGGCATTACTTTGTTCTTCAGTGTATAGATTATTCTAAAATCAGTATTTTAAAATCGAAATTTTGGGTCAAAACAATTTCGAACAAAATATATATATATTTTTAAACATTTACTATTCTGAAAGGCTCCTTAGAGGGTACCAGGCCCGATAATCTGGCAGAGGGTGCTTCCCCGAAAAAAATAATAACTAAATAAAATAAACAAATAAATAAACGAACTTGAACTTTCTTTCCCGTTCGTATGGAAGTACCTACTAAAAACCTCTAAAGAGTTCCTGAGATTCCCAGAACAAAACACAATAGGGGATACGCCATGCCATATGAGCACCAAACGGAGGCAGTGTTGTGTCCCATAAAGACAAAGTTCTGACTGAGGTAGGCTAACAAAAGTGAAGATTTATACTCACTTTTGTTTTAAATTAGCGGAATATGATTAAATACAATTTGAGAGGGTAAAATCATATCAGCTTTTACACAACATTTAGAGTTTAAAACAAACAAAAATCCATACACGTTCTTTTGGAATACTCCGGGTAATTGTCCATTAGTCTTGACTCAGTATATGTACACACATGTACATGCTAACCAACCCGCAATTCTCCTATTGACAAACATGTCCAGATACAGCAGTGTTGTAGTTGAGACCACAACGTATTATACAGAGACCAGGACCCAGACCGATACTTCAATGTCCCAGACCAAAACTGAGACCGAGACCTTCCCCCATCCCCACCCATTGAGGGACGAGACCGACACCGAGTCCTCGGACAAATCTGTACTGTAAACAATCACATATACTTTTCTAGGCCAATTTTCTTTGATTTTTGTAAACTGCTGAACCACTGCTTTCCCCGTATAATGGCATCACTCAGCCACCACCAAGGGTGCTGTCACTTTAGCCCTTTTCACACGACAGTAATTAAGCAGGGGTTCCTTGCCTAATTTTGGCAAAGATGTGAAATTTTACAAATTGCACTTCATGTGAAAGGACAACACTGTTTCGTATATATGTCCAAGGTCCCTGGTGAAACCTTCTCAAACATTAGCAAATTTTGTAGCGAGGGACATTAGCTATTTTTTCGTCGTGTGAATATTGTACGGGAAAAAAGTGCAACCACGATCAGGGCCCAATTTCATGGCTCTGCTTACTGCCGAATTATGCGCTTACGGTCAACATTCTCCGCTTTAATACTTTGCAAGCGCCGACTTTCTGCGCTAGCTATTTAAGCGAAGAATGCATAACGTGGAGTACGCACGGGCACAAGCACAAATTCCTATACTAACCTGTGAAATACGCTTGACGTAAGCGCAGAATTCCCTGCTTCCGTAAGCGCCGATTCTTTGCTTACGCTAAGCAGAACCATGAAATTGGGCCCAGGCTAACTCGGAAAGTGGTTAAAAGGTGGATTTGAATCGGAATTATGCGTCTTGCTGACTCATTTCTGGGTAATTTGGACGCAGATTCGGGGTCATCGGTCTCTTAGATCATAGAACGGCATACCTGTGCTAAACAATAAACACTTTGAAACGTCTGGTGTGATAAAGCACTATATAAGAACTGCTTAATAGTATTATCATTATTATCTCTAATATTGCAACCAAACAAATTCAAGGTTTATACGACTCACCAATTTGCCTTTTCGGAGAAGTTTTCGGAGGCACTTTTCCTTGCTTCTTTTGCACTGGTTTCAGTGCCTTCGGAGGTGACAGTGGTTTCAAAGCATGTGTAGGTGCCGATGATTGCAATGGTTTTGTAAAAGTCTGCTTCTTCGGTTTCTGAGAGGGCGGGGCAGGGGGCGACCTCATTGGCTGATCTGTGAGGTCGTCCTGCTGTGTGAAATGCGAGGTTGGTGTTTCTCTCGACTGACCGGGTAGACTGTTGAATCTACTCTCTGGATTTGGTAGTACAAGTGCTACTGGATTGACTCGAAGACTTTGGCTTAAATTCACCGTTGGGGCTGGTCTCTGTGGCAAGGGCAAGTCTGCGTTGCCGTGGTGATCATCGCCTTCAAAGGCCGAATTGTCCTGCTGCGTAAGTCGTAAGTTGGTCGGTCTTTTCAAGGAAGGCTGGCTGGCTGTCTGAGGTGCTGGCCGCCTTGGCACTGCAGGGGCTTGGTGGCTATCGGCTGAAGCCTGATTACGCTGAAGTAATTTGTTCGTTATATTGAACGGAGAATTGAGATGAATCGGCTCATTGGTGTACAACCCTCCAAAATCCTCCTCCTCCTTCCTTGTTGGCGATGGGCGTACTGGGATAGAGGGAGTGGCTCGAGGTTGATGACGACTGATCGTGACAGGTTGGGTAACATTTCCAATCTGTGTGTTCTCATATACACCACCGAAATCTTCCTGACTCGGGGAGATGGTTGTTGGTAACGAAGGGATATTGTTCTCATGATTATCATCAAAGTCTTGTTGTCTGGGCCCTGGACTGTCAGACGTCGGTGACTCGTTCGGCATGTTAAATCTGATCACATTGCCCTGGTTATCCACATTGCCGTATATGTCGTCACTGGTTGCATGCGTCTGTTGATTTAATGTACAATTATGAATGATACACCTCTTCATTTTTGGACCACAGATTTTCCATTTAGGCAAATTGCAAAACTCGCCTGAAATCACCAAGTGGCCCCAGACAAAATAGGAATATGTTAGTACTGAAATCTACCAGCAGACCAGCACTTTGAAGAATCACCACTTCGTGCTAGAATACATTTATGAAAAGGAGTACCAGAAATAGTCAATTGACTATGAGCGGGACTTGAACCGCAATCCTCAGGATTAACGTGCAGGTGCTCAACTGAGCTATCTAGACCTAATTTGGTGGTCTCCCTAGAATTCTGTGAATGTCTTTCTTCGGGGTGCCATTCAGAAGCTATTCAGTGCCGAATAGCCAGGGGTCACACCCAAGTTTAGGATCCAAACTGCATGGGAAGTGGCAGCAGCTCATCTTCCCTGAACCTTCCCAGGTTGTATCGTAAACATGGGTGTGATCCCTAGCTATACGGCACTTTTCAAGACATAATGGCTTCTGACGGCACCCCCGACGGAAGATGTCGACAAAATAAGGAGACCGTAACATTAGGGAACAAGACAGGTGTTGTCTGATACTGAGCGAAGTCCAGCCCTAGTTTGACTGTAAAAAGTAAAACATGATGCAAGACGTGCTGGTGCATGTCCATTCAAGCATTTATAACTATACAGCAATATTTTAAATAGAATACGCTCTTTCACCGGGAGCCATTGTACTTGGCTGTTTATAGAAAAGGGGTTACATGATCATGTTTAGATGCAGAAAATATTAGTTTGGCAGCCCAATTCTGAAGATATTGAAGTCTGTTAAAGTGAGTTATGTTTGCTCCAAGTAAAAGTCCATTGCCGTAGTCCAATCTGGAAAGAGCAATAGACCTTATAATGCACATGACGTCATTTCAGCAGGGCGCCCTCGCCTACAGGTTGTTCATTGGCCAATTTGTTGACCTTTTTCATTTTTTTATTTTATTTTTTTTTACGGGGGGGGGGGGTGCAGTGGCTTTGTTTTTTAGACCCCTCCCTTGTAAAATTCCTGGATCCGCGCCTTTCTCACTCTGAAAACTAATTGGTAAATTTAACACTTTAAAGATTGCAGTGAGTGACTTCTCAGTGTAAAGGTTTAAATATATATACAATGGCTTATTATACTAAACTGTCATAAGCAGCCACATGCTAAATTGCAACAATTTACAATAAAAATGTAAACAAAATACAGATATCGAGATTTTAGTTTTAAGAAACTTGCAAATGTGTATTCATCATCTGATAAAAAGGATATCAAGTTATAAATCACCAGGGAAACTGACTGGAAACATTTTCAATAATTTGGGGTTGAACAAAGAAAAATTGACTAGAGCAGGATTTGAACCAATGACCTCCGGTTTAATGTGCTTGCGCACTATACCAACTGAGGTATCCCGCCCTTATGCTGGCTGTTTCTCTGATTAAAAAGAAGTTACAACATTGTAGTAATGTTTGATGTAACTTTGACAATTTTACTTTTACTTTTTCATATTGTTAAATTTAACTTTTATAGAAAAGTCACTGACAGCACTTTTAGAGTGCTGAGTCTACCACCAAGTTTAACTTAAACCTTGATATAATTTACCTCAAAGTTATCGACAATACTGGCTTCATCATCAGATGGGAATTCCCCAGTTTGGGGATAACGTGTATCATCCTGAAAGTGTTACATAAAAAGTTAGCAAATTAAAAAGCAACAAAATAAAATCAAATGTTGTTTTTAAGCATATTTTGCGAAGTAATGCTCTTCGAAAAGATAGCTTGTAGTTAATCAGTAAGAGCAGACCACAAAATCATGAAATTAAAACAATTCGTATTTCAACATCCAAAAAGGAGAACATGCAATAAAAGTCACTTATCCCCGATGAAAAATCTAGCTAATCCTGATTTGGTTTGTTGTTGTTGTTCTTTTTATCACAGTATATTTTTCCAGTGACAAATAGCTTCACAAGCCTTAATGTTGGAAGAGGAAAAAAGAAGGTTTTTTGAAGGCAAGTGACAACCAGTAAACTATTGAGAGAGGAAAAGAACTAGGAAGCGTATAGTATAACGTTGGCAGTACGGGGAAGAATGGTGCGGTAAAAAAAAAAAAAAAAAAAAAAAAATGGGATTATGACACGCTTCCCAAAATTTGACTGCCCAGGAAAATACGGGGATTTTTTTTTTTATTGATTTCCTAAAAGGTGATTCAACAAACCAAAGTAGGGAATTTTTTTAAAGCTATACTTGTTGGCAAAGAAAATGCCTTGAAAAATAGTGATATCATTATAGTTTACACGATAATCGTCCACTGAAAAACAAATGTTTTAGGTGCAAAACATTGCGCGAATAGAAATTCTGCAAGTTTGCTATAATTATGGGCAGAAAACCTGCAAAATATTCGCTAGCAACCGAAACTGGCTTTGACCCAAAAAGCAGCTTGCAATGGGCATTTCTGGTCTGGTGACTGCCCCTCAGGGCTGTTTAAGTTTTAGTTGGCAAAATAAATTTGTTATGCAAGATTCAAAAACAGGAGGGGGAGATATACTTACTGTACTTAATCTGAAATCTCGTGCCTGCAACAAACAAAAAACAAAAAAATACTCAGGAATTTTGTGACCTTTCCATTCGTCACGAGAAAGAGACCTCTCCAATAATAACGAATTAAAAGAAAAGAATAGTGAGGAATAGGACAAAATTTCGTGACCCAAGCAATGCATGGTTTAGTTGAGTAAAACAGAATCAGCGGGAAAATTTATACGAATGCATATTCAGGTTGCGATGACACTATGTGATCTACTTTTCTGCCGAGGAGTATATTTCGGAATTCGGGAGACTACTTCGGGAGACTACTTAGCTCTGAAAAGAACTGCCCTGCTTATTAACTACTACCTGGGCAGAAGGTAGGAAATCTACCGGTACTACCATACTTTCGCTTAGTGGATCGAGGGGACTTCTCGTTTTTAACTTCACTGCTGCGGAGTGAGTTCTTATGGTCTCAACGTTTCGACCAGCCTGCTCTAGTCGTCGTCAGGAGACCGACGAAACGTTAGTCGAAAAGTAGGCTAGTCGAAACGTTGATCATTAGCCTATAGAACTCACTCAGCGGTATATTCAAATTGTCCTACAGTTTCCTTTTAAAATATGGACTTAGTAAACTCATGTTCATTATAATCTATACACATCACTTTGTTTATGTCAGTATGGAAATAAATGTATATTGATTTGATTTGACATCTTCTCGTACTGAGGAAGGGAAACATTCCACAAACTACAACAATTGAAGGGCATGTTAAAGGTATACAGGATTGGGAAGGATTAAACAAATATCATGGGTTAATTTTAGTCTGAAAGCTTGCTGATTATGAAGTTCATACTATTACTACAACCATTCCCCCTGTAAATTCCCTCTGAAACGAAGTCATATCCGAGAAAACTATCCGAATACCTAAACAAATATAAAAATGAGGACAAAGCGTTTACATACTTAAAATTGTGCATGGTTGTTCACTATTTTGTCCTGACTCGCACAACGGATTAAGCCCTACTTTTCACAAGTTTGTTATTTCATGTGTGTGATGCTGTTTGATCACACACAACATGAACACTGTCTACGACTATTTTGTCAGCTCAGTACCAATCCTGTATAGTACCTTTGAAATAAAGAGGTTTACAAACTCACCACGGGCTTAGGAGGACTTCTCATTCGGCAGCAGCATATTATGATTATCACCAACAGAACAAGAAATACAACCCCACCGGCAACCCCACCTATTAACACGGTTAAATGGTTCTTCTTGTCGAAGATGCATTCGCCAACCTCGCACGGCGGGCACGTCTCATCTGGCGATTCTCGACTACACTTGCAGAAAAGAGTGTAATTCGCAGAGCAGTTTGTACATTCCTTTTCTCCCGGTCCTTTGCATTCATTACAAAATTGGGCACATTGTAACTCCGGTGTGGTACTACTGTCCGCTGTTGTAGGGTTCTCTGTCGTGTTGCCTGAAGTGGTAGAATTTCCAGGTGCAGCCTGAAAAATTAAGAAAAATTGGAAGATAATGATTGGTCGCTATTCCCAAGAAGTGACCAAACATTGCATATGCTCTACAGCGATTGGATAAAAACCGCGGTTGAAGTTGAACTATTTATAATATTACTGTTTCGGAGACAGCGTTTTCTATTCTTTAGGCAAAGACACAGCTGACTTCTTCTTTCGTACAGAATCGTCGACATGTTTTTTTCCTTATAATATATGAAGATTAGCCTCCGAGAAAGGCTCTTCTATAGAGTCAAAACCTCAGGCCACTAACTTCCCCCCTTTTTTCTTTCTTTTTTTCATTAACACGATAGGTTCTTCTTGTAGGCAACAGCTAATTTTGTATTTTCTCAAGTGAAAATTTACAAAAAACAAAAACAAAAACAAAACGGTTACATTTAATGATATCAGAGTATTTTTCTAGCCATAAAAAACCATACTTAATTGTTGAACATTGGTTAGGAAGGGGTCCCTAGACAGCAAATCTTGTCGAACAGAGACCCCAATTACAATTACAACAATTAGGCCTACACAGAATACAACACAAGAATTGAAATAATACTCACACACACACAACAAGAAGTATTGATATAAATTAACATCGGGTAATAAACCACAGGGGAAACTGACTGAACTGACAATAATTTGGAGCTGAACAAAGAAAAATTGACTAGAGCGGGATTTGAACCAATGACCTCCGGATGAACGTGTTGGCGCTCTACCAATAAATAAACATAGTATAGACATTTTTTGCGCCTAATGCATAAACGCCCGTAGCTTCTAACCCATGAGTAAATATTTAATTAGTGTTAATTTTATTTTTATTTATTTACGTTTCACTCTTGCAACTTTTTTAAAAAGTAATTATTTTCTAAACACATATACGTCACATCGTGAAAACGAAAAAACGGGTTTTGCCCGTCGAGCGCTGTGCATACGAACAAATATTGCACATTGAGACGTAGGCCGACTTTCGTGAAAATACGCTTCAATAGATCACTGAGTATGTCACTATATGGAAACACAATGGCAAATCTAGTGATACGTCGTTCATATAATAATTAGTGCAATTACGAAACTTTTACGTATTAGGAACTGAAACTTGCTGAAAATGTTAATATGGGGATATTAATTATTTGTTATGAAGACCGATTTGCAAAGGTTTTGACAGACGAATCGTCACCTGATCAGGGACACTAAACTGCAAAAACTGTTAAAATTGACACCATAAAGGCAATTGTTATTTGGACACCGGTCCAGGGCCTTCCGAATTCTTCATTTTGACAATTTGATATAGAAGGATTTGGGACTGTAAGGGTTTCAATAATACTTTCAAAAAGGAGGGGTACACCTTTGGTAATTGTCAAAGACCAGGATCTTCACTTCGTATCCAAACCTGTGACAATTTTGGCTCAGTAGGTCATCGAAGTTGAAAGAAAATAATGAAAGAAAGAACAAACCGTTGTTGCATAGAATTGTGAGCTTTCAAATGCATTTCTCAGATTCATATTTTGTTGTTGAAAAAATTACTTCTTTCTCTAACAGTACATGACTTCAAAGGGGTCGTTTCTAACTAAGTTTTTGAACATCGACAGCTCTCAGTCCTCTTTACCAAGTAATTTGTATATGGTCAATAACTTGTGGAGAAATTACCAAAAGTCCCTGTGCCTTTAACGCACAGATTCGATGCAAATAGCCTTACCGTAACTAGTGAGTTCACAATCGTTAGCACAATGATCAGGACCCACACAGGTAGGGCTACACCGCTACCAGACAGGCTACCGAACTGTGCCATCACGCTCCACTCCTCTGCAAAAACTCAAATCAAACTTTTCACAATATATCATTCACTCCTGAAGCCATTTGATCCAGAAGACTTCACACAGCTTTTAGTTTGTCCCAAATCTCCGATATCCACACCACAGATGAGAATTAATATGGGCGTAAATTTAGTGTAGTTTCTGAACTAAAACGAGGAAGTACAATGCATTTAAATCATATGCCCACCGCCCGCATTGCAAAACTCTCTTGCATTACTGCACCAGCATGTACAAGATACGCAGGGGTGACCTTCGACGACCCGGAGCCTCGCACAATGCACGCCGGCTATGTACACATTGAATGGGCCTAAAGACGTCGGGGAACTTTGGACTATTTGTTGCGGGTATTTCCGAGTATAGTTGACTTTGCTGCTGGCGGTAACTTTTCAGAGTGCCGAGTACTGAGTTGGGGGTTGTCTCAAGCATGTTGCTGTTTATCCACCCCTTTGAAATTATGGAATGATCTGGTGACGTTTCGACAGGGTCGGGGAATTCCCCGTTCTAACCGCCCGGAGTACGTACCGGCCATTATTTGGTGCTAGATTTGGGGCATGGAGGTACACCCCCCCCCCCCCCCCCCCCACATACCCCCACTACAATGAATTGTGTCTTCATTGTGTGCATGGAATCTCAGTAATTCTTCACAGGGTTATTAGGGGGTACTTTTGTACGAGAGGAAAATGCTGTGTTCGATTATCGGACATACAAGTACGTGTAAAACCAAAATCTAACTAGACTTGACGTAAAATTTGACGTCCACATTCGCGATTTAGAATACGTCGTAAAATTTTTCATGAATATTCATGACGTCAATACTAAGGTTTGCGTGTGTCCCTCCGGGCCACCGTATGTGATTCGATCGCGAGTAATGTGTTGACACTCAATAACAGTTGTTTACTGAATAATATAGACGATAAACAACTACGTTGCCCTCCTAATCACTAAGGTGTTGTTCCGTCTGCGACATTCCTTCTTCAGATTTTAATAAATGTATTTGTTTTGTTTTGTTGTTGCACTTCTTATTTAAACGGCAAATATTACCAATGTGAACTCGTGAACTCAAATTTGTCCATAAAACTGAGGATTTGGTACAAATATCCATTTCCATCCACTTTGGAAAGAAGCTTTTCCTGTAACATGATACTTTGGTCGGTAATTTCCAACAAATGAAATTAGATGGAAATGGACATTCGGACCAAATCTAGTAGTTTTATGGAAACGTTTGAGTTCACATGAGTTCACATGAGTTCACTTTGGTTCTATTTGCTGTTTTTATTTATTATTTATTTTTAGGTAGCTTTTGAAACTGACACCCTGAGCTGATTCCATGAAACTGTTAGAATATGTCTAGAGATGTCCTCTTTTAATCCGGCCATTTATGCCACCGAGCCCACTTTCATGCCTTGGATAATCCACCAGGGTGACGTCATGAGCTAGTTGTGGATCTGACCTTGGGCTGACTCGGAGAATCTACCCAAGCTCAGACAGACGACTAAAATAGTCCACTGTATCTGCTTTACCGCTGGGTCAGCCCGGTAGGTTCACCACCCACCCAAGCCCTTCTTAGTTTGAAAATTATGGGAACAATTACTAATGTAAGCTGCTCTTATTACCGCTCGTCTGCCCAACATCTTCAACCACACCCCCGTGTCTCACTCCATCCCATCCAAGAACCAACTCCAACGACAAAATGTTATTAGTTTCCATCTTAGCTCATCTTCCTTACCCTCCCCGTGTTTCGCATTTTCAAGTCGGACCTTCTGGTCAGTGGTGTAACTGGGGGGGGGGGCGTAAGTGCCCCACAGGTGCCCGGCCTCCCATTTGAAATCTTGACTCTTGAGATTAAAATTACCAGTCGAGAGTAAAACGCTGTATTGTTTAAGCTATATGATAGTTTTAAATATAAGGTCTTTAAAACTACATTTTTCATTTACACATTTACACGCAGACAAACGGGTTTGTTTGCACTAACGTCATGTTATATAAACAAAATAAAAATAAATAAACAAATAAGTAACCAGAGCACTGAAAAAGGTATTTTTTTAAACAGAAATGCAAACGGAAACTACAGTTTGGTTAGCCAGATGTACCCCTGCACCACATTGTGCCCCCTTAAATATTAGCCTAGTTTTACCCCCATAGAAATATTATGCACCACCTTGTGGCCCCCTTATTTTATTATTACCCTAGTTTCGGCGCCGCTTCTGGTTTGTCCAAACTATTAGCCTTAGCCAGCTCTCTTCACGTTCACTTCTTCTTCCACGTCGGTCACTTCGGCCCAGCCTACAGTAGAGACATACTACATTATTAAAAAAAAATCAACAATGTTGTGTTTTCAATCAGTTCCTAATCCAAGAAATACCTAAATGATTCAAGAAAAACAATAATTATAAAATCCTCGAAATTTCGAACAATTGGGCCCCACAAGGGAATTCTTTAGAAAAGGGAATAATAGAACAACAATAGCAGTTTTCCACAAACCGGATCCGTACGGCTGTGTGCGTGTGAGTAGGTAACCGCATTCAAACCGGGGACCTATAACAAAAGAGGACAATAGGTCCACGGTTCGGGAAAGGTCCACGGTTGGAAATCGTGTACAAAACCAATGGGAGCTGTTTAAAAGAGTATAAACAAAAGAGGGACAATAGGAGGTCCACGATTGCAGGCTGTTACACACTTGTGTGTGTGTGTGTCATGTGTGTTTTACCAGATCAGCTAACGATTACATTATTGTTTACCGATTCACTGTCGATAGGTGGCTCAATGTCAACGTAAAAAACCGAAACTTCTGATGCCGCAGTTGACTTTACCACTTCATGAACTTGTTACACGCGCCCTCGCTTGCCAAGTGCATTCTAAAAAAAGGTTGGTGTTTTAGGTTTGAAAGGTCTAAAAGTCTTAAAGAAAGCAAGTGTCAGGCTTTAAGGTCTCTCTTTTTCAAAATGGTGGCCATGTTTTGTTAAACTGCGACCATTTCGCATAGTAATACATATCAGTAACTTGGAAAGTAATACAAGAATGTTCATGTTGATGGCTAGTCCTATAAGAGATCATTGTTTGGAAATGGCATAACTAAAATGTAAAAGTCTGACTCACTGAAAAATAGTTAGAAATTGAACTGCGGAGACCCTTAAAACCAATAGTTATACCCCTTCCCTGAAATGCAAACTTAATCACAAGCCAAGAACCCCCACGGAGAGAAGACAAAGAAAGAAGTTTCAGTTCTACATGTGGGAGGAAAACCCCAGGGAATACCCATGCAGTCAGGTAGGAACTAAATCCCAATCCACATAGTGCCTCTGACAGGATTCGAACCGGGGTCCTACAGGTGGAAGGCGAGAAAAGATACCACACTATAAACCAACCTGACCCCCCCCCCCCCAAGAAAAACTGCAGGAAGTCGGAAAATATTCGGCCACATTGGAAAATGTTGCAGTAAGATCCTTCAAACGTCTGTGATCAACAGAATGAAGATTCTGTACGTCTATTAATACCGCCAAAGTTAATATATGGTCGTTTTCGAAATCACGGCTTGTGGGCTTGGGCTCCGATCTGGTGTCATAGGGAAATCTGTCCCCCGGAAATTTTGTCCCCCATAATTGGAAATTAAAATGGGCTGAAGGAGGTTGATTCAAAAGAGGGCGCTATCAGAAGAAGTTAGAACACGTTTTGCTACATGGGGGACGGAATCTCCGGGGACGGAATCTCCTGCCACACCAGCTTGGGCTCCGATCTGGCTTGGGCTCCAGTTTGCCAGTTTGAAGTTCCGTATGAAAAGCTTATATTTCTAAATAACTGACGGAGCCTAAGCCAAACCCCAACAACATAAAGGTGTTCCAAAGTTCAAGCTTTTACCACAAAATGTACGAAACTGCCCCATTATTTCACTCATCCGCTGGACCGTTTACTGTTGGACCGATGGTAGTGGCTGTGGTTTCACTATCAGTCCCGCACCATGCAAGTCTGGACCTTTGACTATCATACAGCAATCTTTGCACTTTATGCACCCATGAACAATATTGGTTGAAGTTGTTTTGCGGAACTTTTAGTACTGGTGAGTGCAGTGGTACACTTCTAAATAGTGACACAGCGATACCACCAGCCCTACACTGCAGTGATCTACGGTTGGAAATTTTCAAAAGAAATTTTATCGAGGTAAGATCAAATTTAAAAAATGTATTTTTATAGCTTCACCATTGGTTGATTTCCTGTGGAATCCTGGCCTCGCTAAACTAAATCCAACACCAGTATGGGAAACTCAACGCCCAAACTAAATCCAACACCAGTATGGGAAACTCAATGCCCAAACTAAATCCAACACCAGTATGGGAAACTCAACGCCCAAACTAAATCCAACACCAGTATGGGAAACTCAACGCCCAAACTAAATCCAACACCAGTATGGGAAACTCAACGCCCAAACTAAATCCAACACCAGTATGGGAAACTCAATGCCAAAACTAAATCCAACACCAGTATGGGAAACTCAACGCCCAAACTAAATCCAACACCAGTATGGGAAACTCAATGCCCAAACTAAATCCAACACCAGTATGGGAAACTCAACGCCCAAACTAAATCCAACACCAGTATGGGAAACTCAATGCCCAAACTAAATCCAACACCAGTATGGGAAACTCAATGCCCAAACTAAATCCAACACCAGTATGGGAAACTCAACGCCCAAACTAAATCCAACACCAGTATGGGAAACTCAATGCCCAAACTAAATCCAACACCAGTATGGGAAACTCAACGCCCAAACTAAATCCAACACCAGTATGGGAAACTCAATGCCCAAACTAAATCCAACACCAGTATGGGAAACTCAACGCCCAAACTAAATCCAACACCAGTATGGGAAACTCAATGCCCAAACTAAATCCAACACCAGTATGGGAAACTCAACGCCCAAACTAAATCCAACACCAGTATGGGAAACTCAATGCCCAAACTAAATCCAACACCAGTATGGGAAACTCAATGCCCAAACTAAATCCAACACCAGTATGGGAAACTCAATGCCCAAACTAAATCCAACACCAGTATGGGAAACTCAATGCCCAAACTAAATCCAACACCAGTATGGGAAACTCAACGCCCAAACTAAATCCAACACCAGTATGGGAAACTCAACGCCCAAACTAAATCCAACACCAGTATGGGAAACTCAACGCCCAAACTAAATCCAACACCAGTATGGGAAACTCAACGCCCAAACTGTTGTTACATCTTGACAATAGTGTTTTGTTAAGCATGACAAGTTAACCTCTGCAGTCCTCAGTCCAGCAGAATCAAACAAAACATGCATTGGGATTATTATGGGTTTGGGATGGTGGGGTGAGACTGGGTATGCACCAGAATCCACAAAGCGGTCCCGATTTACAGCTGTATACACCTCCCCTTTCCCCCACCATTTTCACTTCCCACTTTCCCAAAATGTTGTCTTTCGGGGCACTTCTGGCCAATTTCTCTTCGACAAACCCAAACTTTTCAGCGCTCTTGTTGTGTCATTTACCATTTCTTTATAGTAAATCTGTGTAAAAACAAATACGTGGTCTGCGTGTAGGCTAATTGGAAAAACAATTTTAAAAACTTTTGAAATTATCACACTTTACTCCGGTAATTTTTAATCTCAAAAGTCCAGATTTCAAATGAGGTCACGTGCCCCCGTGCGCCCCCACCCTTAGTTACACCACTGGTTTAAAGTAAAAGTTGGGGTTGAAACGCCGTAGAATTAAAGGGGCACACCGGCTTCGTTGGGCTATTTGGGCTACAAAATAGGCTAACATGTGACTTCAAAGGTCTTCCAGGAATGGAGAAGAACGGTTCCTAAAAGAAATCATCAAATTTTGCTGTTTTCGAACATTTAAAAAAAAACGAAGGTCACGTGATTTATCTGAACCAAAAAGTGGTTCGGATAAATCACGTGATCTTCGGAGTTAGTTTTACTTCCAGCCGTATAAAAGTAAATTATTGAACCAAATTTAAATCTGTTTTTTTAAAACAATTTTTCATGAGTATTTGACAAAAAAGACTATGTACTCAGATTATTGATACAATTTGTAAATAATGATGAAAAATCGAACATAAGATTCGCATTCAGAGAGTCCGTGCAACTGAAGCGTGTTTTTCGGCGCACCGGCGTGGGAGATAGCGGAACGTAAACCTTGGGGCATATTCCGTACAGCCGGTGCCGTGTCTCATGGGGCTAGAGAGACGAACCCGGAGGGGTAGGGAGCCAGACCAACAATTACATTTTTACGAGGGTTTTTAGTCTGTACCCCTAGCTATTATCCCCTAACTATTGTAACGTGTTGCCTGCGCTACACACGCCAGACGCGTATTTTTTTTACACCGCAGCGAGGGGTTTTGTACTATAATACTGCCTTAAAAATGAGACTACAAACATTACATTACTAACTCTAACCCTAACCCTAACCCTAACCCTAACCCCAACCCTAACCCTAACCCCAACCCTAACCCTAACCCTAACCCTAACCCTAACCCTAACCCTAACCCAAACCCTAACCCTAACCCCCCTAACCCTAACCCTAACCCTAACCTAAATGTAATGTTTGTAGTCTCATCTCAAGGCAGTATTAAAGTACAAAACCCCTCGCTGCGGTGTAAAAAAAAAATAAGCACGCGGGACGACGACGGGAATGTTTATCATGTACAGCTGGTCTACTTCCATGATAGCTGCACAATGTCCACTCCCCCAATCGCCACAAAAAAAACTATGGTGGCCCTGAAGGGACATCGCATATCGCAAACGTGTGCGCATACGTATGCGATGTCGCGAAATTTATCGCGAATATGTGCGCACACGTATGCAATGTCGTGAAACAATTCGCGAATATGTGCGCACACGTATGCAATGTTGTGAAACAATTCGGGAATATGTGCGCACACGTATGCAATGTCGTGAAACAATTCGCGAATATGTGCGCACACGTATGCAATGTCGTGAAACAATTCGCGAATATGTGCGCACACGTATGCAATGTCGTGAAACAATTCGCGAATATGTGCGCACACGTTTGCGAATTCATTTGCAATGTCGTGAATTTTATTGCATACCTTGTCGCATACCTTTGGGGTGATGTCATTTTGCGGGCAATTTGTTAGTAACCTAGGGAGTACGCAAGTGGCCCGGTCCCATCTTGTATACCAAAGATACTTCAAGGCAGGAGCTTGGGTACCAGGCAGGTACATTTTAGTGTGGCCATGCCTAGCCGGCCAGCCACATGGTGATGGTACAGCATCATATCACAAAACAAAAGGTCCATGCAAACAATCGTCGGACTATTCTCACTAAAATGAGCACCGGTACAATGGTTAGTATAATAGTTATTCACTTATTAGAAAAGCGTGAGGAACAGAGTGCGCTCGAAGGTAAATTAGTCAGACCCTATTTATATCTATTTGTACGTCTCGATCCCAGACTAGCTGCTACAACTCCCCAGTTCATTAGGAATTTTATTGAAAGGTATGCGACAAGGTATGCAATAAAATTCACGACATTGCAAATGAATTCGCAAACGTGTGCGCACATATTCGCGAATTGTTTCACGACATTGCACACGTGTGCGCACATATTCGCGAATTGTTTCACGACATTGCATACGTGTGCGCACATATTCGCGAATTGTTTCACGACATTGCATACGTGTGCGCACATATTCGCGATTTATTTCGCGACATCGCATACGTATGCGCACACGTTTGCGATATGCGATGTCCCTTCAGGGCCACCATAAAAAACAGTCGACGTCTTGTTGTCGCGGTGCTGCTTTTGCTGGCTTTCCCTTTGGATTTATCGTGTGTGTGTGTTTTTTTTTACTTTTTACTTTTCGTTGGACCACCCTTCTGGGTGTTTTTCCTTGCGATGTTTTTTGTACCGATCCTTGGATGTCGAAGAAACGTTCTCCATTGCAAGAAGTTCGTCCAGTTTGTCGTACACAGAATACAGGTTGGGTGCGTTTTCGCGGTCGTAACCAATAACTGTTTCAATGGCAAGTTCAACCGAAACAGTTATTGGTTACAACCGCGATAGGACTTCGACTAGGACTGACGTCCGTTTATGTCTGTTTTTGATTTACACGTGAATTTGTGCTCGGTGGATATGAAGTCTGGATCCTCATGTCTCGCCGTTGTTATAATTAATACATAAACAGAGCACCAGTCTACTTACAACACGTAAACTTGACAGTTGCAATTGCTGGAAAAGCTGACCTTTGACCGTGTTTTTTTTCTTCACATTTTTCGTTAATTACGTGATATTTTGATGATCTTTTTTTTACAACCATCTAAAAATGATTTTCTGTCATTCCACATCGCTAAATTAGGTAAACAGTAAGCCGGTGTGTCCCTTTAATAAGGACAATTTTTTTAAAAATACTTAACCATTCTACTTTCTAAAAAGTATTGTGAAACAAACCAAGTCCCTCCCCCTCCCCCCGAAAAAAACCCAATAATAATGTAGAGACACAGGAAGGAGGCCGGTCCTCTATTTAAAAAGGACGAGCATTCACCAGAATACAATAAGTACAAAATCCACCTGATGACGTCAAAGTTATAAAACAATCTCCTGTACTGATTTAATACCAATCAATACAATCAATTAATTCCAATCAATACAATACACAATACACAATGCACAGCGCACACAGTCACTTATAGGGCGAAAGGTCAACACGAACACGACACAAGGCTGGCCACACACACAAGTTTACAATATACCGATTCAAATAGCCTTATATAAGACAATATTCTCTTATAAAAAGATGATTAAATACAAAACAATACTTACCGATAGCTCTGACACTATCCCTCCCAAATGAATAGTATTTGGAGCATGGCCAGAGCTATGCTCCCTACAAAAAATAGAGAAACACCACTCGAAAATAAATGTGCTCCCTCTTGCTCAAAGCTAAAATGGAAAAGAGCGTGAGCATAAAGGTTGCGACCCCAAACTTAACTTTTTATTCTAAGATATGCTATTGACAAAGTTGATCAGACACTTCAACACTGAGGGCGCACTTGGGTTCTCTACAATAATAATAAAAATAATAATAAATAAACCAATACAATAAAATAAAATCCGCCCATATCGTAAAATTTGAATCTTGAATCTTCAAAGATTGCACTCGTCAGGCGACTTTTGGATTTCCAAATTGGTGTCCGTTTGTAAAATGTTGCAGCCAGAGATGCGGTTGGTACAACTACAAGCTGTCAACTCGCTATTTCGACGTTGTTGATGGAAATACCGTGACATGTTTTTTTTTTGCCGTTTATCTAAAAAAAGTAGACCTTGTTATGTGTAAGAATTTTGATAGACGATGCTGTTTCCAAACGGAAAACATAGAAAAAACGTTCGCGACTGGAAATTAATTTAAGTTTGGGTTGAACAAAGAAAAATTGACTAGAGCAGGACTTGAAGCAGTGACCTCCCGCGACTGAGCTCTCTCTCCCTAGTGCTATCGAGACGAGGTTCAACATTCTGTAAACTTTCATTTTAACAAAATGCATCCCATGATCGGTTGCTTTGTTTCAAACAAACTGAACATTATTTTTCTATATTTGTGTAACATTGTAACAAACTGTGACTCTGTGTGTGTGTGTTTTTTTTTTTGCATTTCATGGTTTCCCATAGTTTTCCAACCTTGGTTGGCAAAAAACTCTGGCTATGACATTCCAAGTAAAAAGTCTGAAAGGGAACTTCCGTGCGTAGACATGGCTCTTAGTCGGGTGCTCACCTGAGTCGATGAGAAATATTAAAATGCATTTGCAAGGCGCCAATTCAATCTAACTACAGATGTTCAAGGCACAGGGAAGCAGACAATGAGAAAAAGAAATACAGTGAGAGGACTATATTTTTTTCTAATCGAAAAGGACGAGCATTCACTAAAATACTAGCAGCAACATTCACACGATGATGTCTAAAATATAAACTGATCTGCACTTGAATTGATTTTAATCCTCCACTCAAGCACATATCACAACCCAGTCACTTAAAGTGAATGACAAAACCAAGAGCTATACAAATTACAAGCATACACCCGTCAAAAATAACCCTTACAAAATTACAATATTTCTCAGACAAAAAGGTTATTTAAACACAATACTCACATATTTTTATAGAGCTCTGGGACATTATCCCTCGCACAGAAAGCAGTATTCGGAGCATGGCCAACATGCTTCCCACGTTTTAGGGAGACATACCTACCTACAGAAAATAAAATTGTACTGCATTGATATTTCTGGTAGATGGGAGATCATCAGGCTCCGGCTTCAGCTGGCCACCAGGTACGCATCATGTTGTGGGCAGTACCTCGATCAGCATCAACAGTGTTTACCAAGCTTATGAGCTTCGTCGACAACTCGCTGGTCTACTTCCAGCCTTATCTCGCTGCTCTTTGGTTCGGGCAACATCCTCTGCAAAGTCCTGAGCACCAGGCCACTGCTAGAGCTTACCTGCAAGAACTATCCCAGGCGACCGGCGTCACGGAAGGAATCGATACATCTGAGTGCACCTTCAGCTGGGCCAAGGAGCAGCTAGAAAAACCACATTGTGGTAAAAAGCTCATCTTCTGCAAGGATCTGTGCTTCTCTGTCGCAGATCACTACGAGTCCCTCCCAGTGGGTTACCGTCACGTGTTTCTACTCAGGCATCCTCTAAAGGTCTTTGCGTCTTGGAGGAAAATCTATCCGCTTGAGAGAGGTAAAGACTTCCAACTTGATGAGGTACCTACCAGTGTGTTTTTCCCCTCTGGCTTCGCCTTCAAGGAGATGAGTGAGTTACTGGAACATGTGAAGACGACGCTCGATCCAGATCCTATCATCATAGATTGTGATGACATGCTGAGAGATCCTCAAGGCATCATTTCAGAGCTCTTCAAGAAGGTAGGGATACCCTTTGAAGGAAAGTACATGCAATGGGAGGAAGGAGGTGCGGTAGCAAAGCAGTGGGTGATATGCAAGGGCTTTTTGCAGGGCCACAAGCTTTGGCAATACTACAAACATGCATTTGCAAGCACGTGTTTTACGAAGTCCGGTGCGCTGCCTGATCGGTCCACGTTGACTGCCGATGTTCTCCGTTTGGCCGATGTCTCCATGCCGTATTATGACAAAATGTTCGCCCAACGTTTGAATGTACAGGACGCAGAGTAGACCTTTAACGAAGCTAAGTCAGTGCATGGACAGGTTCTGGATTGATATTCGTTGAGAGATTCTAAGCCTTTAAAAAATTCAACACATATAATGATCTGCATTAAAGTGGCTATTTAAACATTGAACCCGACCGAAAGGGTGACTATAATAATGTTATGTACTATTTGGTTATGTACTATTATGTACTATAATGTTATGTATTTGGTTTTACCAATACACCTATAGTGTGTAAAGCATTGTATCTCAGTACTTTCCCGATTCCTGTGAAAAAACAAGCCACACTGTAAAAAGACCCTGTAAAATGCAGGTTTTTTTTGGGCTGTTTAAGTACAGCATGGGAACGTTATTTTGGTTTGACGAGTCATGTAAAAGAACGTCATACTTACTGGTAATACGTTTTTAAAAGCACCCGGTAAATTTAAGTTAAACGGTGTTTTTTCCAAGATTATTCCCGTCAAAACAAAGGTTTCCGGTGAACAGTGCAAACAAGCTGTAAATATACAAGATTTGTTGGCATTAAAATTACAGCACCAAAACGTATTTTGGTTTGACGAGGTTTTGCATGTTAATGAACGTCATACTAACTGTTAATAAACAAAACACCGTTTAATTACACGTTTTAAAAATCACGCTGTAAATTTAAGTCGAAGGCTGTTTTTAGTCCAGGATTATTCCCGTCAAATTACAGGTTTCCGTCTACCACGGTGAAGTAAACCTGTAAAATGCAATCATTGGGGTATGAAAATTACAGCGCAACGTTTGGTTTGACGAAGTGGATGGTAATTAAACGCCGTATACTGTTTTTAAACAATATAAACAATTTTAAGTTTATTTACATAATCTAGAGATTACTACGGAGCCCCTAAAGGGACATTAAAAAATATATATATCTCGTGCGCTAGACATATTATCTCGTGCGCACGAGATAATTTTTTATTTTGTTTTAATGTCCCTTTAGGGGCTCCGTAGATTACTGAAGGACCTAAACCTTATTGATGGCCTACATGTATGTTTATTTAACGAAATAATTGAGCCACCCCCCCCCCCAATTACAAAAAACAATTATCCCGTGGTTTGGACCTGGTTTGGTTACACACTGCATGCTGAACCCATCTGCTGTATAAACGTTGCTATACTGCATGTGTTTGTTCTCTCGTCTATTTTCGCTTCACACTGTCAACCGAGGTTGTACTTTTTGTGGTTTGAAGATGTTGGGTGCTAAATAAAAAGAAATGGCAACCTAATACTGATGTGTTGTGGTAAAGTTCTTTTTTTGTACAACGATGGAGCAATATCTGTGACTAAAACATACTCAAATAAATGCCTCTTCCGTACCAACTAGGAGAGTACCTCTAAATAATCATAGATAGTAAATTTACATGGAAGTTTCACTTTAATGGGGCCTTAAAACCCTGCGTGACCCCATCAAAAAAATTATACACACTTACGCCATCGGACTGCAATCAACAGTCAATTTGTATTTGCGTGTAATTATTTTTTTTTTGGATAACCCAATCACTTCCAAATGGCCCAAAACCTTTAGATATAGACCCTTTTGACTAAATCAAACATATTCAAGCACAATTTTTTTTTTTAGATGAGCCCACATTTGTCTTTTCTGTAGATTGTATACCATATGGTTCAATTCACTTAGCAGTGTCCATTGGCCCCAATGATAAATAATTGCTGTACAATTCCTATGGGAATTCCGGGAGAGCTTGTCATTGATGGATTTTGTGTGTGTGAAAGAGACCCCGGATGGGAACAATACTTTTTCCATGCTTTTTGGCTAGGTGTAGATGAGGAACTTGGATTTTTTTAGATGAAAAAAAAAAAAAATGGCGGAGTACTGATTATTTAACTAAAAACGGACTGTTGATTGCAGTACCATGGCACTACGACAGGTTAATTTAACGATACAATGGTAAACATGACAACGGAAACCCCTATGTTAACTGAAATGTTTCCGCTGTTAAACTGCTGTGTAAATTAATGTAAAACGACATTAGTGGGAACGTGATTTTACTGTTTTTTTGTGTTTTTTTAAATTCTTAAAACGTGGTTTTACAAGCAACATTATGTAAAATCACTGCCAACCTATCTACATTTTACAAGGCCCTCTGGGTAAAATTACAGTAGCGGGCATTTATGTGGCAATTAGTCCGGTCTGTGGTTTAACAGTGTGGCATGTAAATAAGCTGAACCTCCAACGTTAAGATACATTTGTAGGGCCGTGATTTGACTGTGGGCTATCTTAGTTTCACAAGACCCTTCTTGTAAAATCACAGCATCAGCTGGGCAATTTTTTTACCGCCCCTCCTGAACTGTGATTTAACAGCGTGCCTGTGTACGGTTTACCGTTTTTTTACGGGAAATACTGGCGTCCAAACTGCCAGGAAAACCCCGTAAAATACGATGGTTTTTTTTTACAGTGCACTGCAGGCTTATTACTCGGATGGGATTCGAACTCACGACATTTGCATTTATAGAATTGCAGATGTGTTACCACTAAGACCATCGAGATTGCCTGGTAGCTAGAGGAATCAATAAGCACTACCTCAACAGTCACCAAGAAGACAGTCAGCAAGAAGACAGTCAGCAAGAAGACAATCAGCAAGAAGACAGTCAGCAAGAGGACAATCAGCAAGAAGACAATCAGCAAGAAGACAATCAGCAAGAAGACAGTCAGCAAGAAGAGAATCAGCAAGAAGACAGTCAGCAAGAAGACAATCAGCAAGAAGACAATCAGCAAGAAGACAGTCAGCAAGAAGACATTCAACAAGAAGACAATCAGCAAGCAGACAATCAGCAAGAGGACAATCAGCAAGAAGACAATCAGCAAGAAGACAATCAGCAAGAAGACAATCAGCAAGGAAGACAGTCAGCAAGAAGACAGTCAGCAAGAAGACAGTCAGCAAGAAGACAATCAGCAAGAAGACAGTCACCAAGAAGACAGTCAGCAAGAAGACAGTCAGCAAGAAGACAATCAGCAAGAAGACAGTCAGCAAGAGGACAATCAGCAAGAAGACAATCAGCAAGAAGACAATCAGCAAGAAGACAGTCAGCAAGAAGAGAATCAGCAAGAAGACAGTCAGCAAGAAGACAATCAGCAAGAAGACAATCAGCAAGAAGACAGTCAGCAAGAAGACATTCAGCAAGAAGACAATCAGCAAGAAGAGAATCTGCAAGAAGAGAATCAGCAAGAAGACATTCAGCAAGAAGACAATCAGCAAGGAAGACAGTCAGCAAGAAGACAGTCAGCAAGAAGACAGTCAGCAAGAAGACAATCAGCAAGAAGACAATCAGCAACAAGACAACCAGTAACAAGACAATCAGCAAGAAGACAATATATAAATGTCACAATGAAAAGACTTTATAGGAGCAGCACAAATCACATCACATTTCCCACGGAGCCGGTTGTTGGCAGACGAGATTCTTGAAACAAAAGCCTCACCCCGACTCCAGGGAACATTCAAAAAGTGGTTGGTGGTGGATTTAGTGTGACGCTGAGGAACATGTAAACAGTACAAGTATTGGCACGTTGAATTAAATTGTATAAGGGGGGGGGCTTGGTGGCATTTTGACAATACATATTATTTATACTTTATACAATAATTGTACCTATACTTGATATCTAAAAGTTGTACAGCAGCGGAACTCGAAGTTAACATCCGTGCACACTCTCGGACTTCAACACCAGTCGCTCATCAACTTTGCACTATTTATTTGCCCACCTCTGCCCTATTTACACAATATAGGCCCACTGCTATGTGGTTAATTTTCTAACATGTAAAATAAATGATGTCAGCTGTTTACGATCAAATCAATTGAACTTGGGTCTTGCAGTCGCCACGGCAACTATCCAGACGTGCACATAGTGACCCAGTTATGCCATTCCATTGTTTTATAACACACCTCGGTCCAAAAACATTGGAGGGAGGGGGTGGTCTACAAATAATAGATACGGTTTTTTAAATTGAACTGCTTTAGTTCAACAATTAACTCTTGAGAAAGTATGCAGTACTACTACCGTATTAAATGAATGCGTTGAAGTTTTAGTTTCCTTTGATAAAAATCTGCTCTGCTCGATAGATCTGTTCCCATCATGAGAGGGCGGTGTAACCATTCAATCGGGATGTTTGTGTTGGCTTCAATTTGTTGTGTACAATTTTTGAATGTTTGAACCACTGACCTCTATACTGTCAGTATATATACTGACAGTATATAAAGATCAGTGGTTTGAACCAGGTAGGCCTATGTTCGTTTTGTATGTACCAAAAAATAATTAGGCATTACTTATAAATAAAACAAAGACCACTTTTCATGAGAAGAACTGTTAGCCCATCTGGATACAGGTGGCTGATGTAGCGAATACCTGGGTTGAAACCCGGAATGTTCGTTGTTTTTTTATATAACTGTAGTGGGATATAGTTGTTGTAATGCATATTGCAAGACCCGGATTCTAATCCGACCTGGCTTGGATTTTTAAAAAGTTAGTATTAATTTTACCTGCAAGATAAAAAACAACCTTAGAAAAAAACCATTTCTTATGAGCAGGACAGTTAGTACAACTGTATAGGTGATCATAGTGCGAACTGCAAGACCCGGGTTCGAATCATAGCAAGCTCAAACAAATATTTCTTTTTCACCTGAGTGTCAACTAGAGTTAGTTGACACTATATATTGAGAAAAGAAAACGTTTTGGTGGCGGTGAGTAATTTAGCACAATACGAACGACTGGAAGGTCACGGTTCGAATCACACTACTGAAGAAACTAAAAACAAAACATTTGTTTGTTTATTGTTTTACTTAAAATGTTAATTTAAAAATAAATAAAACTAGACATAAGTTTTTGTTCCAAAACAAAAACAAGGTGTTCGGTGTAGACATTTTCGAGTTAGCAGAGGTAGTGTTTTCAAAGAGAAAACCGAATAAACATAACTTAGTACGCCAAATTGATACGTAAAGTGAATGGTAGAAGATTTCGTATTTGAAATAAAAAACTTTGATAAATTTAAAAACCGATGAAATCATTCCGTTTTCATAGCTCATTTTATTATCAAGACATTGAGATTCATAAGTACCTGGTAAGTTTTTGAAATTGTCATATGCTTTTAGTTATTGTTTTGCTGGAATTGAAAGTCCTATGAGTAAAACTGTATTTGATATAGAGGGACCATTTGGTTTCAAAATCATATTGTTTGCAGGCCTCAAAACGAGGACCGGGAGTGATTTTTTTCACTTAAGCTCAGCTCGGTTTTGACCAGAATTGAAGCTCACAGGGAGACACATTTTGTGTGATCATTGGGGATGGTGCAAGTTATGAATATAACAATTTTGGTTCTCCGGATAAAGGTTAATTTAATGTAAGGACGCCATCGAGTCGTCATCATCCCGAAAATAACTGCGGTTTCATCTACACACTCGGGTCTATGTATGTAAAGTTTTAGGTCTCAACCCTTTTTTGGTTAATGGGATATGAAGTTTTTAAGTATGGAATAAGCATCTTTCAGTTTCGACCAGAAGTAAAGGTCACAGAGGGTCACACTTTGTGTAAAATTAATAAAATACACTCCATGGTCTTTCATATAGACCAAAGATCTGGTATGTAGCAGTTATAGTTTTCCATTTGTAAAAATTTAACATTGATTCAATGTTATGACGTCATTGATGACGTAATCATGCCGAAAACCTCTGTGGTTTCATTGACACACTAAGGTCTAAGTACATGGTTAGCGCAAAGTCAAAACCCTTTTTGGTTCACGAGTTATGTTTTTTTCCATACACAGTACATATACATAATATACCTGAGCGGGGATTAGCATCAATTCAATCCGATAGTTGAAAATTAAACCATGACAAAATAATGATTTTTGAAAGTAAAAAAACAAAAACAAAACACTAGGCAAGTTCATGGATGAAACATATCAATATTATTGTAGACAAAAAAGGAATGCCCCCTCTTTTTAACGGTGATTTTGAAATAAAAGCTTACCATTTTAATCACCGTGTCTGAAGGGCATACTCAGAGGGCCTAGAGCGCCTTTGGCAGGCATGGTCACGTCGATCAACGTGACGTGGGTCTCGGTGTTTTGATGAGAAACAAACCAATGTTGTTCTTTTTCAGTTGAAGTTTTTGTCATTTAGTCAAAGTCATACAAATCCCTAAAGCTGGTGGACATCTCAGTAAAACCTCCTCTTGTATTCCTTGTTTTCCATTAAGCCATCAGACGAGCACAAGGGAACTAAATTCACACTGAACTTTGAATGAGTTTGAGATTTTTATCTGCGGGGGGGCACGTATGTGCAGGGCTCCCTCTAAGTTTTTCACCGACCGTGGTTGCGCAATATCTCAAAATGGCCGCTTCCCCACAAATATACAAATTGCATCCATCATCCGACAACATCTTCATTGTTCAATATTTATTTAGATTTTAAATAATACAGAAGACGTTTGTAAATATTTATCTTTCAGTTTTTCATAACTTTGCTTAAAAAAATATTTTATTTCTTAAAAATTAAGAGCAAATACTTGAAACATTTGCTGTTTTGGGGAAAAAAATGTCGGAAAATGGTCACATTCGTAGGCATTTTTACCATTGTTCTTAAGTTTTGCCGATGGTGTCCTCGTCAAGACAACAAGAGGAAAGAGCGTAATATTGACATCATTATGAGAATGAGTGAGTGTAAATTGATTTTGATGAGTATGGTGAGTTCAAAATTACTTCGTTTCCTCGTAGTTCAGTTGGCCCCTTGTTCACAGGGAGTAGGCCTACACAGTATCATTGACGTTTTTACTTAGTTAGTGCTGTACTCCCCGTCCTGCCTGTAGTAGGCGCAGGCCAATACATTATTTATGTGACTGAAAAGTGCAATACATAAAATAATGACGAAATAATTTTCATTTAGTTGGTAGTTTGGTTTCAGTTTTATTTACATCATGATAAACCAAATATGGTAGTCTAAAACCAGGCATCCTTTTTGTCATGTTTATTGGTTTGACTTTTTTGAGTCAAACTTTGAATGACTGAGTGAACTCAGTTTTCAGTCATTGTCAGTCTTCAAGTTCAAAGTTCAATAGACACACACACAGAACAACTTGGTTTTTAACTTTATCCATGATCCTGGGGGCCGGGGAGCTTTACACCCCATTATGTTGTACATAATAAACATGTGTTTTTTTGTACCATAAATATAAGTTATAACAGAGTACTGTCGTGAAGTATAAGTATACGTTGTTTTTGTTTTCCCCAAGTTTGATCTGTTTGTTTCCAGTGAGAGGAAATTAGGACTATAATTAAGTTTCAGGATGATGATAATGTTACCAGAGTTTTGCCTTGTACTTGCTGTGGTTTGTAAATTCTTCAGACTAAAACACAGTATCTATTATTTTACTTTAGCCATGATCTTTACACTTCCTAAATAGCTAAACTTTGAAAGTTTGACAATAAACATGTTTATTCATTTTGTACAAAAGCAAAAGATGGCATTTAAAGCTAAAACTACAATAAGTACAAGGCTCTGTTTATTTTTTGTTCCCAGGGTTGGTCTGGATCCAGTGAGTTGACATGACAGATCGTAAGATGGCCACTTCGTCTTTCAGACCTCTGACATCATTGCGAATGTTGTTGAACCTGGCGTGGACTGACTCTCCTCCCTGTTCACCATGGAAACCAAGCCCTACTTTCCACCGTGAGATCCAAGGTATGACATGTTCCTCGAGGAGATGCATCTTGGGTGTGACAGATTCAAGCAGGAAGTTGGTTCGGAAGTACTGCATATATTCCTTGATATGACAATCTGTACAATGAATGTAATCGAGAAAAACAAAAACTAATGAAATAAATGAAGTAACAGCGTACTAAATTCTTGGCTGAAATGTTTTGACCCACATGACAGATTTTTTTCTGTTTAACATTGTTGTGTACCAGTCACTGTACACTTAGAAAATGTACTAAGCTCACCAAGTTGCTGTATCTCTTTTTCATCCAAGTGTCTGGCAAGGTTGTACATATTGTGGCATCTTGAAAACAGTGTAAAGATTGTCTCGTACTTGTGCGCAAGTTCTGCAGCTTCTTTAATCCTTGCAGGGGATGAGGGGCATAACTGATTTACCATCTTGATTACAGACGAGGTTATTTTCTTGATGTTTTCTTCCTATAATAATGAAATTCATATGTCACTGAGTAGGCCTACAGCATGATTATTTAATTACTAAAATGATTACATGCTCATAAAATACACGATGTGTAAAGTTTCTTTTAACTAATAGCTTGATAAATAGGAATTTGAGATGTACATACCTTGCAGCATTTATGCACATGATTTCCTACAAATGAATGACCATGGTATGCTTGCCGGTGAACTCCAAATTTCTTCAGTACATTATCTAGTTGTGCAGTTATCGGTCCTTGAAGAGGCTGAAGGGTGCATTTCTTCCTCAGGGCAACTGCAGCTGATTTCTAGGAATGAGCAAAATGTAATGACAAATAGTACTGCACTCTATTTAGTTCAGTTTTGCCCTTACACCCGTACTATATTAAGGCCTTTTAGTTTACTGAATGCTTTCCAGGTCTTGAGAGAAAAATTCATCGGCAACTTGGGAGGGGCTCGATACCATGACCTTTCTCGATGATCTTATCTTGACTCAAGAAATTATGTTGACTTATGCATTGTAATACAGTCAATAAAATTTAGCTTCACAAATAATACCTTAGTACTGTGTTTGTCCAAGCTATCTGCAATAGCATCTGAGAGCAGCTCTACTAGGTGAAGATTTTCTCCGTCACTTTCCAGCATCAGTGCTGAAAGCTGATCTTGCAGTGTTGTAGCATTGGTCTTCCAGGCATCAGCTTCCACTTCCATTGACAGTGCAGTATGAATGTTGTCTGTGTGCTCTTTAAACTTCTTGTCCAAATCTTGTTGAGGATGTTCACTTAATGCCAAAGTTTCACTGACCTTGACATCTAATGCATGACAAGCATTCTCAAAGCTTACATAGTGTTTAAGAAAGACCCCAAGACTTATGTGGAGTCCTGGGGGACATACCTAAACAAAAAGGACACGGTAAGGATATTTATTTGAGTGGTAATATCAACATTAAAAACAAAGGTTATGGCTATAAATGCAGAATTTGTAACTTTTTATAACTTTGGGTTGATCTTTATTCAGTTTAAAGCTGACCATAGTGGCCATTTTGCCCAAGACCCTGATTGAGGATGCAGGAGTGGAGAACAAGGAGGAGCTAGTCAGTTGTATGCAGGAAAGAGTTGTGTGGTGTGTCAGACTTCAAGCCCGACTCAAGCCTGCAACATCGCTACAACTTCGCTAAAATATAATTTGAGAGAAGCCTTTCCTGAACTCCCTTATAAAACCGAGGTCACATAGAGAAACTTCCTCACATGGGTTAGTGGAATTGGAAGCATTGGCTGCCTGATGACGTTGTTGTATTGTTTGGCTTGTGATGGGTTACATCCGTCCTGCTTGTACTTGGATAAGTCATCTGCCATTGATTGCAGGGTCCTTGGAGCTGTCTGGGAACGCTCAGTCTTTGGTAGTTGCATATCAGTTTTAGATATGTTGCAGTATAAGCACCCATGTCGACCTGTTCAAATATCAAACAGAAAAAATGCAACCATTAAGGAAAACAGTTTTTAAAATGTCGGTCTCTGGTCAGACCAAAGCTCTGGAATTGATGCTGTGATCCCTCCTCGTTTGCCAAGGTACCCTAAACGCTCTTGTTCACACTTTTGCTACAGCCAAGGCAAATATTTTAAAGTGCTAGTTCAGAGGTACATAACCTGATTTTAAAACTACATAAATTAAAGACTGCCAATGGTGCGAGCCAGCTTTTAGACATTGCTTCTTCTTTTTTAATGTTAAAAAAAACCCAATAATAAACAAACAAACAGACTGAAGCAATCATAATCAAGGAAACCCAGCAATGTGTTAAAACTAAATATTGACTTACCTGATGCTCCTGTTAAACCATAGATTCGACACAGGTACTGGTAGTCCCCAAAGACAAACACCTGGAAGTTGTAGTTTCTATTTACAAAAACAAACAAAGAATAAGTCAGTTTATCAGTAAAGTTAACTCAATACAATGGAGCCTCAGACAGGTATCTTGCGAAACATACTTTTGTAGATACATAGTGATCAGGAGCATACATTCCTAACAGTTTAAACATTTACGTTCTATTTTTATTTTTACCTCCATGTAGTCGTCATGAGTTCAGCAAGTTCCTCCTGATGTCGCTTCAACCCAAGCTCCAAGTTGTAGATGGAGTCATCCGCCTCAAATGCACACACAACGACTGTATTGCTAAGTGCATTTAGTTTTTCCACATTAGCAACCTGGAACATCTGCTTGAAGCTGTGTCCCCCCTTGTCACCACCGATCTTGATCCAGATGGTATCATCAGGGATGACACCGTCATGCCATGTTAGTTTTCCAGCCCTGTGGTTAGTAGAAGCGAATTAAACATTTATTTCTCAAAAATTCTTTTGTTTTTCCATTTTGAAAAGTTCTTGTAATATGGGGGCAGTGGTGAAACAAATGGGATTAGAGGCTGCCCTCAAGGGCTCATTTCCTCTTTATTTAAAAAAAAAAGAAAAAAAAAGGGAGATACAAACTGTCCTAAAAATGTTGTTTACTGAGTATTTTTAAGGGGAACATTGAAAACAAAATAAAAATGACTATCTTAATCCCACCCCCCTTCCTCTACCCACTGTTAAAAGTAACATACTGATCGTATTTCTCCAGCTGGTCGATGATCTTGTTCTGTAGCGACTTGGTAGAGACACACGCTGCTGACTTCACCACCTTGCCACCGTTGACATTGTCATTGAAGAGGAAAGGGAGCTTCTCACTAAGGAGATTGTCACCAATGATGAGCTGGCCCTGCTTGCGGAGTGATTTCTCTCCTTCAGTAAGTATGCCATATTTCTTGAGCCACCTGATGAATAGGTTATACAAAGTTCCTGTTACAAAAAGAACAGCTGTTCATGTTGTACAAATTTGCGACTCCATACAATGATTCCATTGACACTTAATGCATATTGTTTACTGACAAAACAAGTGTTTAGACAATAAATAATTACCCTCTTTGAAATTAACAAAATAACTGTTATTTAATCTCATATTTAATTTGATCTGAAGTAGGGTCAATGTATTATTTTCCATGCAAAAAAGAACACTCTACATATAAAATTATCCTTTATATCTTTATATTAATCATTGATGGACCGTTTAAAAAAATATAAATTCAACCTTTTTAGCTCTCTGCTTTTTTTCCAGCTGATACCCAACTCTGCCTTCATTGATAAGACGCTACCATCAGGAATATGGATTTGTTGAAGACTCATCTTCTGAAGGAGGTTCTGATGAGCAGAAGACTGGCTTTGATGTAGTTTGACTTCGTCGGTCAACTGTGCCTCAACTGCCCCTCCACTCATGATACGTCTGGCCTTTATGAGAGCATGAGTACGCCGTCGTTTTGCAGACTTGGATGCATTTTCGCTTGTAACTCGTGCTTGTGGAACACATACAGTCACCATTTTCTGTTGAATAGAGATGGCTTATTTAAACACTTAAAATGTTTAATATGTTTTGCCAATTGATGGATGCGAGTTTATTTAAACCAAAGACTTATAATATGATTGCTTTAACAATGTGGTCCAAGATTTGAGGCATTGGCACACTTGTGTGTTTGTGTTTGGGGGGGGGGGTGCCATTGCATGTGCAATGCTATTTGTTTGGATGACTTCTTTTCAATTCGTATTTGCCTTGTATTTTTAAAGATGCCACATTAGAGTACATTTCAATTGGTTTCTCATAGGTGAAACTTTGTAAAGAAATACTGACCCTTAAGGTTTACTTCATTTAGTTTTTATAAAAATAATATTAAAGGTTTATAAAACTACAGCTTTTTGTAAACTATCATTTTTCAGAAAAGTTAAAGTTAATTCATGGAAAATGAAAAGTTTAATCATCTAAGTAAGAGTAGACCGATCCATTAAGCCCTGCCTGCCCCCTTCCGTACTGACCAATCATAGCTTTGGCTATGCCACCAAAAGTCAGACAAATGTTTGACACGTTAAAATCCAAATGCAAAAGGTAAACATGTCTGCGCGTACTAATAGCGCGCGCATTTTGTAGTACTGTCACCTTACAGAAGTGCATGAGGTATTTCCCACGTGTACAGTTAGTAGTGTGGGAATTGCTGTGATTGGTCAATATGTAAGGAGGCGGGGTTTAATGGGTCTGTCTATTACAGAGACGCACATCATGTTTCCAACATGAACAGACAGCAGTGGCGTGAGAAATGCTGTGATTGGTCAATACGAAGGGGGCGGTGCTCAATAGATCCGTCTATAGACCTTATGTACATGACGTCATTTGAGTAGGGCGCCCTCGTTCAGAGGTCAAAAGAAGATTGCTCATTGGCCAACCCTGTGCGCTGCGCGTACAAATCTGTGCTTTTTAATTGTTTCGTCACCGTTTTACCTCTCAGATGGCGGCTTGATGACGTAAATGCATAAAGTCTATTGCTATCTTCTTTTCAAAAATTATATTTGAAGTTACAAGATTTTCGTGAGTGTTGCCATCAAAAGCCACTCTTCAATGCATTGTGCTTAAAACCAAAACATGAACAATCATTTGCTGAACAATAAGCAATATTTCACAGGTTTGGATATATTTTGGGGAAATTATTGAGCAGGTGATGGTTAAGACGCCCAACCAATTTGTGGGGCAGTAGGTCTAATGATCACAGTGATCAATTTTTATTAATTTTGATGTACAATTTTGTTAGCTGAATAACTAATAATATTTTTAAAAATAAGAATAAACAATGTTACTACCTGTCCACCAGTCTTGAAATAAACTGAGATGCCATCAGATGCGTGAGCCAACTTCCTCTTCAGTATGACTGTTCCTAGTCGTTCAGTCCTTGGTGTTAAGGGGTCAGTGTGAGAGCTCTTAAACAAACTAAATTTGTATTGGGGTGAACTGATGCATTTATGGGTTTCTCTCTGATCGATTGATACCTTTGCTTTGCATTTGTTGCATTCCATACAAGCAAATGTAAGTGCCTGTTGAAAATACTCGGTCACTCTCTTGATATTTGTGAAGTGGACTTCTTGTTGGCACTTGGGGCATTGAACATGGGGGCTCACTTCTCTAAATAAGCCATGAATGCATTGCAGACAAAACACATGATTGCATGGGGTTTCTACTGGTTCCTTAAGCAACCTCTTACAAATGGGGCAGGTGTAGATGGGACAAATTGATGTAAATCCATCTACGCGAACTGGGGACACGATATTTGAATCAGCAAGCAGGGTCAAGAAATGGAGGTCCGGTGTGATCTGCTTTGAAGACTTCGCTCCTCGCCCGACGAGAGGCTTTCTTGGCCTGCCACCTTTCGTTAGCTGCCTTGACAGGCTACAGACCTTACATTCACTTTCGCTTGAACTCGGATGGTGTGTCCATTCGTAGGGCAGGTGTTTTGTCTTGTTGAACAATTTAAAGTAACACTGACTGCAAAGATGTTTTGGGTGCAGATCGTCCGAGTCTTGAGTCACATCCACTCCAAAGGTTTCTCTAATTTTGAGAGCATATGTTTCAATTTTCTTGGTTTTTTTGCCGCTCACCTCTTGCCTATGAGTTTGGGTTCTTTTGCCACAGAGCCTACATAGAATTTCCAATACTTTTTGGTGATCTTGTGAAAGACTTGCTTCACTCGAAGCCATACTGAACTGACTTATCGTAACAAGTTTGAGTATTTCAAAACTACCGGGACCAACCTGAAACGCGTCCTATTGGACAACTTTTGCAATTATGGGCGGGTCATTTTCCCGCATAATTTTCTTTTCCAACTCTTACATGGTACCATTAAATAACTGTTTAATGCACTATATTGAATTTACACCCACAAACAAACAATATAAAATAACATTTGAGGTCTCTATGAACACTACAATATGTTTGTTTTGTTTGAGAAAACTTAAGAAATATATTAAAATAGTGAATAATTAACGTAAATTTAAAAACTTTGTCGCCGTTATTTTAAAAGTAATTTTTCCTTTAAATATATAATTTGTAATGTTTCTGTTTGTATTGAACTGTTTCAGTTTAAGATATTAAAATATATGAAATATTCCATCTCTTGACAAATTTTCAGGTTGTTCCTACTTGTAAAATTTGTGTAAATGACGTTTGATTTGGGCCCTCGCTGATGGGAAAAAAAATCGCGCGTCGTCTGCTACGACAAACGTGTGCCGTGTGACCTCTGACCTCTGAAACTGAGTGATGCACAACCGAATGGCAGTGCACATACGTGGGGACACGTGTTGTTACTACGTACAAGAATAAGCAACGCAATGATACATTTCCGTTGTGTGGGACTATAGATAGGTTGCAATATGACGTAAATCGGCCATCTTTACGGGCAATTTGGAACACGCAGTCATGCGTTTTGCGTGAGAACGGCGTGCAGCACGCGCACAAACTTCACAAAACTCGTTTCAAGATTGGTTAGTAAATTGCGCGGCTGCGTTAATAATTTGAGCGCTTGACGCGCCTGCAAGCCAAAATGCGATTTGCCCGTAAAGATGGCGTCTATTGGGAACTATCTATACGCACAGGCTTCGTGGACTTTGAACCTTATGAATAATGGAGCGGACAGTCAGTTACAGCGCTTTTCTCTATACACGAATTAACTGCGGTTAATACTAGCATTGGCTGTAACACCCATTTAGGACCAGAAGTTAAGGTCATATTGGCATCATTTCTGTGCAAAAGTTTCGGAAGGATGACAGGACTACAATCTGATGTAAAAATTGTGATGAAATGATCAGTAGTTTTTGAGATATGAATTTTTTTAATATTCAACTTCCGGTTTGAACCGGAAGTCAAGGTCAAATGAGGTCGCGTTCAGTGTAGCGTTTTTAGAGTCATACCAGGCCTATCCGATGATGTATAGATGTAAAAAAACAAAACAAAAAAAACCCGAACAATAACAAGAGGTCTTCGGACTTTTGTCCGAACACCTAAAAAAAAAAAAACCCGAACAATAAGAAGAGGTCTTCGGACTTTTGTCCGAACACCTAACTAAAACTGCAAAACGCAGGTGAGCAGAGTGTGCAACAAACACTTGCTGCAACAAGTATTGGTGTGCACATGGCACTATGGCAGTAGGGTTGGCGTAGTGGTGTATTTTTCCGTCCACTTCTATGTTCTAGTACCCAATCCCGCTGCATGTGGGCACTGTGGATTTTGTTTTCAGTCCCTAAATGATTGCGTGGGTTTCCCCTGGAATATCTTATTTGGGGTTTTCCTCCCACCTCTAAAACTAAAACTTCCTTAATTCCTTCTTCTCTCCATGGGGTTCTTGCCTCAAGTTAGTTTTTCTAAGAATTGGCTTTACACCAGAATAACTGAAAGGAAAGAAGAAGAAGAGGAGGAAAAAGAAAAAGGGTAGTTAACACACAACTAAAATAGGCTATTTCTCAAATTGATAGTTCTCTTAGCTTTCAAAGTTCACAATCTGGTTTTGAAAATGTCATAGTTAACTTAACTGTTAAACTGTTAAACGTTCCATTAGACAACTGGAACGTCGCTGGCGATCTTCTTCATTGGAAATCGATCACCAAATGTTCAAAGCTGAAAGCCGAAAGTAGCATCTTCTGATCGCCCAAGCAAAGAGGGATTTTCATGATAAGCAACTTAAACACAGCAACATGCGTCAGTTATACGAGAGGGTTGATAGACTGTGCACACCTGGTCGGACCAGAACTCTTCAAAAGGACAATGATAGAGATGCTCCACTTGCAGATCGCTTTGGCAACTTTTTTGAAGAAAAGATCAATCATCGTCAATGCCTTGGATGAATCACCTTCGTATGTGCACCAGGTAAGCGAATTTGCCACAACAGATCTGGTGTTTGATGAATTCGCTTCAGTTCTTGAGAGTCAAGTCGCCAAAATTATCACCAATTCAAGATCTGCAACCTGTGGACTAGACCCTCTTCCAAGCTATCTTGTCAAAAAGTGTCTTCTCGAATTGACTCCTGTCATCACTCGTATTATCAACTTGTCTTTCCGGGAAGGATACTTTCCAGATCACCTTAAACATGCAAATATCTCTCCGCTCCTGAAAAATTTCCAACTTGACAGCGAGGAACTGAAGAATTACCGACCAATAGCAAATTTAGCATTCTTAGGAACGATCATTGAGAGAGCTGCTATTCTCGCAAATTCAGACATATATATCCTGTAACAACTTGTACCCTCCAGTCAGCGTATCGATCTCATCATAGCTGTGAAACGGCACTTGTCCGGGTGTATAATGACATCCTTCTGGCACTTGACAAGGGAGAAGAGGCCATCTTACTTCTGCTCGACTACTCGTCAGCATTTAACACCATCCGTCGTGATGTACTGATCCAGAGACTGCTTCTAATAGATCTCAATCAGTTGTCATTGACCAGTATGAATCTGCTACTCATTTTCCAGTCCAGGGTGTTCCTCAAGGCTCCGTCTTAGGACCTCTAGCATTTACCTTGTTCTCCTGTCCCCTCGAAGATATCATCAAATCTCACGACATTTCTTGCATGGTGTACGCAGACGACACGCAAATCTACCCGACCCTACAACATCATCAGATATCAAACAGCATTCTCAAACTTCAATCGTGCATCAATGAAATTAAAAGCTGGTCAAACCAAGAATGGATTAAAATTGAACGAGGATAAAACAGAACTTCTCCATTTCACAAGTCGCTACCGTTCTCATATTCCTATTGTGTCAATTCAGTCTGATGGTTACAATATTAATCCTGTTTCATTTGCTAAGAATCTTGGTGTCATCTTTGACAAAAATCTCACTATGAGTACTCATGTTAATCTTATCTGTAAGACGGCCTCATTCGCTCTTCACAAAATCAGCTCCATTAGAAAATATCTCGACCCAAAAATGACGGAAATTCTTGTTCATTCTCTTGTAATGTCTAGAATTGACTTGCAACAGCCACCTTTTTGGTCTACCGGATGCTCAATGCAACGTCTTCAAAATTCAGCTGCTAGACTAGTCACACGCACTCGCCAAAGTGATCATATAACTCCCATCCTACAGAATCTGCACTGGCTCCCTGTTCAAGCTAGAATTAAGTTTAAAATTCTCCTCCTTACTTATTGTTTACAAAAGAAGGCACAGCCCCCGCCAGTTTATCTACAGGAACTAGCTAGTTCACAAATATATTTCTTCTAGAAATTTACGTTCCAAATCAAAGTCCCTTCTCGTCACTTCCACCCCTGTCACAAAATCTTACGGAGCTCGGTCATTCCAAGTAGATGGCATACCAGAGTCTGTTAAGGAAGCAGTCACGGTTGGGCAATTCAAAAATCGCCTTAAAACTCATCTATTCACCATTTACCACTAGTTGTTCTTGTTGGTAACTGATAGTGATAACGGCGAAAGAAAAATCACAAACTCTAATGACTGTTACCGTTTTATTACTAGCGGGAATACTTGAACAGTGTGAACAGAACTATGATGACTTTATTACAAGGCTTAATAGATATGACTTACTATGCCAACTCATAAAACATTAGGCACATCATGGAGGAACCTCCCAGTGGGCCTAATCAAAGACATTGTGTTCAACTCATTGATTGACTCTGACGGTTATACATTGACGGTCGTTGACAATTTTGTAAGATTTCGTCCTTGCTTTTGCTCTACGCACGCATCTATGGCACGCCAAAGCGGAATTTATTTAACCCTGCACGGAAACTGCGGCAACATAACAAAATACCGCAACATTAAAAAAAACCCAACTCAACATTAAAATTATATATTCAACAATTTTACAAGTTTTTGTCAACAGCAATATTTATTGTCCAACATTTTCAAGAACTTGTCAACATTTTTAAAAACATGCATCAACATGCAAAATTCATTCAACCCTGGACGGCAGCTGCAACAACATTTAAAAATATACACCACAACATTTAAAACAAACATTCAACAAACTTAAGCTGTTTCAATAGTAACATTAACCGTTCAACATAACAAACAAAAATGAGGCAATTAGTTCTTTTAAAAACATATGCCAACGCGGGGAAAAACGTGTGTCAACATTGAAAACAAAATATGCACAACCCCGGGGGAAAAATATGTGTCAACATAAAAAATAAAAAAAATGTTTTGACTAATTAACTAAAAAGTACATGTCAACATTGCCAAAACTACCTACAACTTGTTGGCAAATATATGTGTCAACCCATCCTGCTACAAAATTCACCTAAAAATACGTGTTAACCTTTCGTCCAAAAATATGTGTCAACCCTACCCGATGAAAAATATATGCCAACATTCACGTGACCGCCGTGACGGAGTACATGCGCGAAGTATGCTGCGCTGCACCCAGCAGTCAACGAAATATCCTAAACTCAGCTCCTGAAATTCCACTGTTTGTCGTCTATTTCTCAATGTCCTCCTTTCATTCATACTAAGAATATTTGAGATTGACCGCAATTGAAGCCAGCATCTCTAAAGACTTCACAGTACCAACGCTAATTAGCGGAGGGCGTCCGGATTGTCGCTGTTCAAGGTTAGGAACAGACCGATGCATGCTTGGATCCACAGAAATTGCAGTGACATTTGTTGGCCTGGCATTAACAGGATGCATGTAATGGCCAGCCAAAAGCTGACGGATCTGGGTTTCAAACCGTTGTTTAATGCCAGAACATGGGCAAGCACTGCACAAACAAGCGATACAAAGTGCCTCACTTCGCGAGGGCTGAGGGGCTTCGTATACGTTACTTCAATTATTGCACGCGACATCATAACGGAAACAGTTTGTGCGTGTTCGTTAACCTGACGAGAATACTGTTCAGCAACGTTTATGTTATTTGCTGTTGTCTGTGGATAAGCTTCAGCCACGAATCGTACCAGTGCCAGTCAAAAATCAGAAATAAGTCCACTGGCTTCCATTTTATTAAACGCTAAACCTGCCAATTTTTCTCATTTTTGACGTACCAAGATTAGAAGTGGCGGTATCTCAATTCCTGTTGTCTCTGCGCAAGCGCAATCGTACAAGCAGCTATAGTCTGGATACCAGACCTGACGTATCTGAATACGCAACCTCGTTCCCAGTGGTGTACGATCTCGACGCGCCATTTTGTTTTCTTTCCCAGAATGCCTTGCTCGATTGTAACCCCTGGAAGTGTGACTTTAAAATATCCAAATATATTGGATATTTAAATTAGTCCTGTGGTTGATCCATTCTGTGTTAGAGACCACGCAGAGCGCGCTGTCAAAGGACGCATCAAGTCATGGAGCAACTGGCCCCTCTCATTCTTTTTAATCTTGTGATACGTCTAAAACTGTATGCAGTTTAGGGTGACAATGTAAAAACATGATTCATTTGAAATGTATTGCGTCAAAATACGTGCATTTTACACGCGCGTACTAAGCGCCCGACAAGCTTCCTACAAGCGTCCTACAAGCGCCCGAATGTTTTAACAAGCGTGCACGCAAAGCAGTACATTTTGGTTAGCCAATCAGCATTGATTTTCAGTGTTTCCCTCCCAGGGGTTTAGCGACGAGAGGTATCGATACGGCGCGCTGCCCATGGTAGCGAGGCTGCTGAATAGACTGTGCAAGTCTCGCGCGTATTCGAACATTGGGATCCGTTAAAGCGCGTGAGTTTGTTTCTTTCACGCGTTAAAGCAATGTACGTGGGACCACAGATTTTGAGTGGACGTCGCACCGATCTCTATAAGGGAATTTTTGGAACCAGACTAAAGCTGCTGCAACCTCATTCCGCGCCGAGGTAATCGAACTCGTTGGTCCGTGAATATTGATATATATTTTTTACAATTGTTGTCAAGTGTTTTCACATAAATGTTGAAATGTATTTTCAAGGAAATGTTGACATATATTTTCAAAAATGTTGGCATATATTGTTCACATGGTTGACACATTTTGTTACAACAATGTTGACAAATATTTTTTTGAAATGTTGACATGTATTTTTACGTGAATGTTGACAGGTATTTTACAAAATGTTGATATATATTTTATGCGGGTTGAAGCATATTTTGTAACAATGTTGACCCATGTTTTTCATCACGTTGACACAATTTAAATTTGATGCCACTAATTTTGTTAAATGTTGAACAGTGTAAATACTGCTGTTGACGTACATTGCAAAGTAGTTGAGGTTGTTGTTATGTTGTGATATTGCTATGTTGCCACAGTTTCCGTGCAGGGTTGAATAAATTCCGCTTTGGCGTGCCATACGCATTAGAGAGCGCACCATGCATTCAGCAGCAAAACTTGACGATATTTCAACAGGCTGGTACTGGAGTGGTAGGTTTTATTATTGTCAATTATGACATGATGCGCAAATCTCGAGGTTGAGGTATACACAGAGAATACTAGGTGAGTTTAAAACTATTTTGTATTGTAATGGCTTGTAAATCACAACAAGGTGATTTCCTTGATGTGCAAAAACGTAACAGACTTTTGGTTTGTCCAGTTTACGGACATCTACCTTAAGTCTGTTCCAGTCTAGTGCCCAATTTTATAGAGTTCCTTAAGGATATGTGCTCATCATTGTTTGCTGAGCGAAAAATAAGCAAGATACCAGTCACAGCAGGTATTTTCGAGGTATTTTGATTTGTTGTGATTTTAAAAGTGTTACTTTTCTTCGTTCTGGAGTAGAAGTAGCCCTGTGAAATTGAACCCTATGGACTTTTGGTTGTGGGTAATAAGCTGTCAAAGTGTGCCACATTCTTATTTTTAAAAGTTTGATGTGTGTACCACTGTGCATTTCTAGCTACTTACTTCCTCGATTTAAACATTTGATGAACAGCATGCATACAATTTTACAAAGGAATCAATCTGATCAAGGACAATTGTTGATTTACACTTACAGTGTACCTTAATAAGGCAAGATTATTTTTATTTATTTGCGATGATTGTAACTCTCCTCCCAGAAACTGAGGCTGATCTGATCGATCATTATGGTTTGCAACTACTGTATTAATGTTACAAATTATTAATAATTTAAAATTCATTTTTTCAATTTGCAATACAACTGGGTGGCCCATCCAGGAAGGCTCAATATGCCATTTAGAGTCTTGCATTCAGAATTATGAAAATTGGTTATAATTGCCAATATCGTAACCCTTCATCCACCCGACGGTCGCAGAGGGTTATAATTATCGCAATTCGCAACCATCGAATTGAACATCTCCACACTACCAATTAATTTCTATTACTTAACTATTTTAGTTAGTCGTTAACTGTACCTTATTTAATTAATGATGAACTTATCAGTTTTCCAATGTATCAATTTATTTCTTAAAAGCAGTAAAAAGTACTAGGTATGATCCTTCGTCTATTTTCCTTAACGGTGAAACAGAACTTGTGACTTCTGTTTTACCGCTTAACTGCTTCTACCATTTCTAACACTTCTAAATTGCTGTTCCCCGGAGGAACATCTCTCCCCTGGAGATTCTGTCCCCCAAATGGGAAATTAACATGGGCTGAAGAAGTTGATTCAAAAGAGGGCGCTATCAGAAGAAGTTAGTACACAGTTCGCTGTTTGTTGTTCACTGAGAACAGAATCTCTGATGAACAGAATCCCCTGCCACACAGCCTCTCTTTCTTCTGTATGTAATTTGAGCTGACCTGTAAAGGAGGAGCAGATGTCAACAGTCAACACACTTGCCAGGGTTAAAAACTAGAACACTACGCCCAGTCTGGACGGTCGCAAAACCACGGTGTGGCAGCATATCCCTTGTGCTAGTGTGTAGCATTTTTTGGCGTAAAAAGTGCAAAATGTTTAACAATTTGCAGGGGATTGAAATAATTGCAATTCTGAGAAAAGGGATGTCAATTGTTTTTCCTGGATAGTGTTGGGATGACATTTGAATGAAAATAAACAAATAACACTATGCCTTTGTGCTGGAGTGTCCTCAGGATGGCTGCTCAAAAGTGTTATTATCATTGTTACCAATTGTTACAAAATAAACATACATTGACTGTACAAATATCTAATTACTTTACTTTATTTCTAACACAACTTTGTCTTAACGGGCTGACAAGTCAAATTTCACTGTGCTTAATTCCAGTTTTCCATGCCTAATTTCTTCAAGTGATGGACAACAAACCTTCATCTCTGCCTGCATCGGCCCGGGCCCCGGACCAACAGGCCAAGAAATTATCTAAAAAGCAAAGAAGAGAGCAGCGTTTGCAGGAGCAAGGCAAACTAGACCCAGCAGGTAAACCCTATGCAGCACCAGCAGCAGCAGCTGCAGCAGGTGGAAAGACACCAGCAAAGGCACCTGCAGCAGCAGCATCCGAGTCTCAGGGATCCACTCAGAAGAGTAAAGCAGAACTAAAGGCTGAAAGACGTGCCAAGCAGGTCAGTAGTAAATGAGGTATTGCTGTGGGGATAAGAATAATATAATTCAAATTTGCCCTGCACTGATTTATGATTAAAACTCTAATCCCTCTTGGAACCATATACAGGGATGTGATTTTTTCTTTTTTTTCCTGGAAATCGGTTTTTTTAACCCCCCCCCAAAAAAAAACCCAAAAAACCAAAACCCAAACAAAAGAAAAAAAAAATAAAAAATAAAAAAAAACAATAAATCAAAAACAAAATAAACTAGACATGATTGCATTTGTGCACAAATGCCGAGCTGTTTCGTCTAACTTTTTCAAATTACTCAACTGAATTTGAAAGTTGTTTGCATTCAAAGCAGTTATGATGTATCAAGCCTGTTTAAAAAAGAATTTGGATTATACCACGTTTTATTAGCAATTTATGACAAAAAGGTGCAAAAATAAAAAAAATCATAAAAATCATGTGATGACGTCATCGTAACGTCATTTCAAAATTTACAAGAACTTGCCAATATCTAACAACCTACTAAGTTTCAATATAATCACACTAATACTTTGGGAGATATACGACTTCAAAAAACGCACCTTTAATGCCGCGTCACGTGACCCCGGATGACGTCATCGATCTGAAACTTCACACATATGATGGCTGCCTGACGATCAACATATGTGTAAATTTTGAAGTGATTACACAAAACTTCACCACACACATCTTCAAAAAGTCCATTTTGAAAAGTTTTTAACCTGCCGCTAGAGGGCGCTCGTGTGTATCGTGACGTCATCGGTATTTTTTTTAAATGCACACTCTTGCCAGACACTAACATCGTTGAAAGCATTTTCATAACTTTTAGCACTTTTGAATTACGAGGCACTTCCGGTTTCGACCGGAAGTAGAGGTCATGTGAGGTCACGCACACTGAATAAAATGAAGACCTAATTTATCCCTATACAATCCCGCAAACAGAAACCTACGGTCTCTTGTGGCTGATTTGTTACAAATTTTCAAATATTTAAAATAGAAACCTTTAAGATGACGTCACGTGACAGGTGATGACGTCATCATTACGTCATTGTAATATACAGTGTATTGCACTAATGTCTTTCATCACTGAAAGTTTCATTGCAATTGCTCTTTAGGAACTAGGCAAAAGGCCGCATAGACCGAACGTGCGTTATCTTAATGGCTTTTATTACTGAAACAGACAAATAAAAAAAAAAATAAAAAATAAAAAAATAATAAAAAAAACTTTAACGAAAACAAGAGCTGTTTCGCAGCGCTGCGCTACGAAACAGCTAATAAATAAATAAAAATAAAATAATTTTTTAGGACCATAAAAAACATGAAGATAAAACCAGATAGAATGCCCCAGAGTGCAGATTAGGGCTTTTAAAACAAAAGATAAATGTATGTAAGTAGGCTTCGAGCTTCGAGGTTTGTTTTTCAACAGCCTATCACATCCCTGCGTGTATATATCCTCCCAAACACTCCATTCAATATTAATTAACCCTTCTTACCCAATCCCTACACATTTTTTGCCAAAATAAAGGATTCAGAAGAAATGAAGGTCTTGGGCCCAAATAACAGTTGCTTATCACTGGGTCAGGCATTCCAATCTTATCCAAGTCACTTTGGTGTGAAGTGATATTGAAGAGGAGGATATTGGAGGATTGAGGTCACCTGGGTCTAATTTCATGGCTGTGCTTACTACATAATTCAGCGCTAACAGTGCCCTGTAAACGCATATCTCTATAGGCCACAAGCACAGAATTCCATGGTAAGCAGAGCTGTGAAATTGGGCTCTGTTGGCACGAAGGCCTTTGGAGTAGTCTTGAGTTAACACTTTTGAGACCAGTCGGGTTTATTGGATCAGGGACAACAACATAGACCATAGACAGATACTGGCATGTGATTTCTCAGGATTTTTTTTCCAAAATCTCATTTAGCCTTCAAACTTCCCTGAAAGAGATGAAGCAGCTTAGAAGGAGAAGGAGATATCAAACCACTCTGTGTCCAAACCTGTAGTTTTGTATTGCTGACACTGTCTGATGATGCAGAGTCTGTAACCCAACCTAATTGTAACGAATGGGTGGTTGCAGGTCTGGAAAAAGGGGGAATCCAGGCCTGTATGCCATTTTCAGGAATTTGAACATTCTGCAAATCTCGTCTGTGGTGAGAGAGGAGAAAGGCCAATACTGGAGTACTGTCGTCCTTGGGATACACCTGTGGTATATGCGCCAAGCATGTGGTTCACTTAGTGGCTTACTTTGTCATGAGAGACCCACAGCGACCTTGGACATGAACGACTTGTGGCGTCAGTGCAGAAACATTAGATCTCAGATTTGCAAAAATGCTTTATCTCACACGGAATGCTCTTTGCAAAAACGTTGTATTTCGGTGTACTTGTTTTGTGCATACCACTGGGCTGTTTTAAGTGAGATTCTCTGTTTGGATAGCTTGTAAATACATAGAAAAATAAAGGGTGTCGCTTGACACATGTTTCACTTATTAAATGACAAGGATCTATGTGTAAGTTATGTAATTTATTATTCGGGACTGCAGTACCATTTATATCCTAAAAAGCCAGAGAACTTCCTGAATAGGTCTTAGGAGGATTTAGAACTAATTAGGTTTAGGTACTAACTTGGCTTTCAACATGGAAAAAACTTGCTTGTAATTCCAGGAGGCAGACAGACACCGGAAAGCAAAGGAAGCTGGCGGGGGCCATGGAGGTTCAACAGGTGCACCACCTGGAGGATCATCCGGGGTGACGACCCACGCCAAACCTAGAGCTTCAAAATCAGCATCGTCAGATGGACCAGGTAGGTAAACGATGGCCTAAAGCATCGCTCAGGGTCTTGTCAGGTCATGTGCGACTGCTTGTATACAATGTATGTATGTACATTAAGAAAACACCTTAACCCTCCTACTATCTGACCACTGAATATCATTCATTGTGGTTTAGAATAATAGATAAACTGTGCCAGTGTGCGATAAATATTGTGGTGAAAGCATCTACATGAAGTACAGTGCACAGTCAACCCTCCCACTTTCTAGCCATTCGGTAATTTCCTCTGTAGATAAACTGTGCCAGCCTGCAATATGATTTTACAATAAATAATAATAATATATTGTATTTGTATAGCGCCTACTGCAGGCCAGCCTCTAAGCGCTTAACATTCAGTATTTCCTGCAAGGTATTTGGGGCTACGTTTGAAGTATGAGACCTACTCCTTTACATAGCACCTTGTAATGGTTTACAAGGTGCTGTGGCGCAATATGCAGCCGATCAAACCAGGAACACCGGGGCGGACCCCTTCTCTTTTCGATAAGTGCACTGGGTTCTTTTTCGTGCGTTACACAACACACGGGACCAACGGCTTTACGTCCCATCCGAAGGACGAAGCAATCATGGTTAAGTGTCTTGCTTAAGGACACAGGTGTCACGACCGGGGCTCGAACCCACACCCTGCTGATCAGAAACACCAGAGCTTGAGTCCAGTGATCTTATCCACTCGGCCACGACACGCCACAATATGATATCATGTGGTGAATGTACCTACACAGTACACACTCAACCCTCCTACTGTTTGATCATTCAATGAATGATAGATAGCCAGTCTGCAACACGATATCATGTAGCGAATGTACAATACTCCCAGTCTAACGGATCAGGTTTGTGGGGTCCTTCTATTGTTCTTTTATTTCTTTTTCTAAAAAATTGCTCTGTAGGTTCCAAGTTAACCAAAGAAAAACTTTACGGGTCCATTGTTCAATTGTGTACAAGATCCCCAAAGGGCCCTTTGTAAGCCCACACATGTTCACTGTCAGTTCTGTGCACAGTTGTACAACCATACACAACCCGCGCAAATGAAACGGTTTGGTTGGAAACCCACTGGAAAATGTTACAAAGAGTATCATGATTATTAATCGTTAGGATATGATAATGCCTTGCAATGGGAGACTTTTAACTGCTAGGTGGCAGCAGACTTAATAGGTAAATTTCCATTGTTTACGTAGCTCTGAGCATGCTCACATTTCCAAGAGGCAATGGATTCACCTGGTAATTCTGCTGCCACCTAGAGTCCACAAAAATCTCCCATTGAAGTTATCTTTTGACCCCTACCTGTAGGTCAAATGGTAGGAAGCCCTCTGTTGACCGACAGTGGTATGTATCTCTATGGTACCTGTCAATGCATTTATTTACCCTGTAGCGAGGGCTGCTGTCAGCACATGCTACCATACTTAAATATTTCCATTGTCTTATCCACATCTTACACACTGTCAGCTCATATGCCATGACATCCTAAGCTGGACCATGCCACATGTGTTAAAGGGGTGTCAATCAGGAGGGGTCATTTATTTGGTTTGATGGGGGAAGGATAAAACTCGGCCAGCATCCTTTACATACAACATTTGTAAAAAAATGAAAAAAAACCCAGACCCTGTCAACCTATGGAAAATGCTTGGTAGTATGTGCTGACAATAAACCACAGGGGCATTGCGACCAATCAGGTCCCTTGCTGCAGAGTTTTATAATCTTTCAGCTTGAACTTACAGCATCTCATGTCAAACCAATTCATCTAAAGCCGCATTTGCATTGGACTTTAAATGATTGAAATAGCGTGTACCATTGTTCTCGGTTAGGTTGAATAACCATCTCCACAGGGCTTGTACATGTAGCTCAAAAGGTTTTACTAGACCAGAATTTATTTTACATAACCAGAGTGAAAATGAGTTGAACAAGCACTGCCTACCTCATTTGTCTTTGTGTACACTTCATACTCAAGAAGGTTCAAATGTTTTTACACAATGAGGTAGCCTATTATTGTTCAATTGAAAAACACAAGACCAGAGGGATTTTCGGGTCATGAGTTTACTGGCCTGACGCTAAAAGCACTGGCCTCTGAGGGGCTGGGGTCTAGTATTATTTCGAGCCCTAATATCAAGGTACGAGACACTCTCCCGTGGTACATTAATTACTGCACATATAAGTCAAATCAATGTGAATGCAGCTTTAGACCTAAGAACCTACAAGTACTACATACAGACACAATAATATCGGTAAAATACCCGTTTGTCTGAAGAATGTGATGATTGGTGGGGGTGGCCGGTTTGGTGTAGGGGTTACTGGCCTCATGTTAAAGTAGAGGTCCAGTGGGTACAAATGTATTTCAAGCCCTGGGGTTTACTGGCCTGATGCTGAAATTGCTGGACTCTGGCCAGTAGTCCAGTGGGTATTTTATACCCCGTGTTGGATTATAATTGATTATGAGTCACCCAGTGCCCCAAAAGAACCCATCAGTCTTACTGTTATTATCCCATGGGTTGATTTTGGTGATTGGTACATTACATTACATGGGTATCATTTGTGTTGATCACCTGAGTTGGCATTAATTGTTGTTGAACACTTTACATGCGTTATAAGGGAATGATCAGGTTGCTCAAAATTACATTAAATTGTTGATGTCCTAATTGGCCAAAAGCATGATGATTGGTAGTCTTAGTGCAAGGCGCTCCTGCTATTGTCTGTCATACCACGGGTAATAATGAGGTGTAATGTGTTGTACGGAGACTAGACCATTGGTAAATGAAGTGCTTAGGGTCCTATGGGTGCTTTTCCATGCAAATAATCTCTTGCTTTACTGTTGCTGTTAGTGTTAGTCAATGATTTACAACAACAAAATGTCTGACAACTTTGAGGCATGTTTGACATTACACACATATATGGTCCTGGTTGTTAACAGGCCTGGAATTACACGGAGGCCACGGAGGCTATGGCTTCTGTTGCCCTGGCCTTGGTGCCCCTGGTCTTGGCCTTGGTGCCCCTTTGAGGGTTTACCGATAGACAGTAAGATGTTCCAATGGAAGTGCCCTTTGCAAAATGAAAATGGCCTTGCCCTCTCAAAGATGAAATTCCAGGCCTGGTTTAATGATGAATAGGAAGATCTTTATTGTCATGATTAAAGATTTTCTGAAACTCATTGAGCCATGTAGTCTTCCAATGAGTAGTATTCTGAGTAAAGGAAAACCTTTATTGTCTGAAATTGAACCCAGTTTATTTTCATCTCCTGACTGGAAAGATTTTCCTTGCAGTCTTTGATGCAATGATCAAAGCTTAACCCAAACCATTATTGTGCTTCAAAACCCAACTGCATGTTGTGCTTGATTCTGTTGGACTGAGGACTGTGCAAGCATGACAAGTATTTTGATTAAAATGCTTTATGTGGGAACATGCATTCCATCTTCATCAGAATCCAACAGTCTAGAAGCTACCTTTTGGTGTTGGATTTTGATAGAGCTACATTTGGAAAGATTCTGTCAAAGGAGATATGGTTGTTACATGTATTTGGGCAATTCCAATTTTCGAGCATAAAATTGAGTACCTTCTATCCTGCTTTGTACATGGGAAATGAAGCGCTGTATGTAGCCGTATGCCGATGCACTGCATGCTACACAATGAAATGTCCCGGTATTCCGGTAGGATTCACACCTGCTGCCTGACTGACTTCAAAAAATTGAGGGCACTCGGAATTTGTTCCAGGGTGGCAAAAAATGTCCGCTGTATGCCAGTTTAGATAAATTTGGTGCATATAGACGTCATCCGATGTGAAGTGGTTAAATGCTCAATTTAAATTTTTCATACTAAATCCATTGTTGCTTTGCCATGTGTTAGGAGATGTGCGGAGAGCAGTGCCAAGGAACAGAGGGAGCATAAAATGCATGTGGTTGGATGTGGGAGGAGTTGGTTTGGGGAGGAGTGCTTTTTGGTTTTGGGAGTAGTGGGTTAAGCATACATGTAGCTCAGTGTGGTTTAGTGTATGCAAAGTTTGGAGGGTTTGTTTTCTATCATGTGCATTGCATTCCATTACTTTGCATTGGACATTAACAAATGAATGCATCGGTTTCTTGTTGTCATGTTCGCTGCGAAATGATGAGCATTTACTGAATTTGTATCCTACAGGTAGAGGATTAAGTCACCATAGTTAGTAGCAAACAAGTTGTTTATATATGATTGATACACTAGTTAGTAACAAACCAGTTTTATATAGGATTAAAGCACTACATGTAGTTAGTAGCAAACCAAACCACTAAAAACCAGTTTTTTAAAGGATTAAAGTAACGGACCAGTTTTGTCCATTTGTTGTAATTTGATGCATGCTGCAGAGTTCAAATTTGGAGGGAAATCTACAGCATAGCAGAGCTTGTTTTTAAAAGTAGCTCAGAATGTTTACTGGACCAGAATAAAAATTAATCTCACACAGTTTAAAATAAGAAGATTGATCTTATTTGTCTTATGGGTACATGTACATGCAAGTATACTACGATAGGCCTACTCAACAGAATGGGAAGATATTTCAAGACTTCAACATCTTTTGTTGATTTTTTTATAAATAGATACGACACAGTAGTGAGGTAATTTTATTCAGTTGTAAAACACAAGACCAACAGACTTGATCAGTTGGAGTTAACTGGCCTGACACTAAAACCACAGGCCATTGGGCATGTAGTTTATTGGAAATTAGGAACCCAGATTCCCAGAACTACATGTACATAAACCATCAACATTCTAAAGAAATCCTTAAAAAATAGGAAGAAAAAATCGATTTCAATTATGTAAATACAATCTCTTCCTTTCTGCTGCTTACCGCATTTTCATAATTGTCTTCAATTGTAGCCTCAAGTTTATCCAAGAAAGAGCCCCCTCGTGTGTCGGACGAGTTAAAGCAAGACGACCCAAAGGTGCAGAAGAGACGAGCCAAGAATCTGGAGAGGCATCAGGTAGATTAGACAGATGGTCCTCTTTCTTTATCTGCTAGAATGAAGACTGGTGCTGGTATTGAAATGCTCTTTTTGAAAATGCACAGTGCAGCTATATATATTTGTCCTTTTAACATAAGAGGTAATGATAATATTGTAGGGTAAAAAACGAATTACACAACACAAGTGTTTGTGTAAACCTACAAGTCAACAGTTTTCTTCTTGATACAACCTCTTTCACCTCAAAGTTTGAATTACATTGTTTTATTTTGTTGGTGTTTGTATGCTTGTCTGAAGTTTTAGAAATAATCTTGTTGGCAAGGCAGACTGAACCTTTGGATCCTTAGTCTATTCTCCATAATCTATTAATGTTTTGAGTGTTTTCTTTTCACCTAGTTTTATTTGTTCTTCGAATTTTAGTGGAGAATTTATTGAATTTTGTGGAGAGTAATAAAATAATTATAATTACAGTTGCATGTGTGAGCCTTAGGTATGTAGACTTGTACCTGTTTGTAAATTGGTTTAATTTATAAACAGGTCTTATCTATTACAATACATGTAGGTCTTACCTGTTGTAAAAATTACGAGTGCCATGGAACTCACACAAGTGTGCAAACACCTGCAATTGGGGACCTCCTATTGTCGCTCTTTTGTTTGGACTTTAACTTTTTGGCTACTGCTCCCATTGGTTTTTGTACACAGTCATGACAGTTTCCAATGGGGACCTTTACCCAACCAGGGGCCCTATTGTCCTGTTTTGTTATCGGTCCCCGGTTAGGATGTGTATACAAATTCCTACCACAGACTGCCACAAAGTACCATACCTTGTAAGCTAGCATTGGGTGCATGGGTTTCTTTGTTTATACAGCTGACACTGGTACCACAGACTGCCACAAAGTACATGTACCATACAGGGCTCGAATTTAACACTGGACCACAGGCCCGAGGCCAGTGATTTTAGCATCGGGCCAGTAAACTCATAACCAGACAAGCCCGGTGGTCTTGTGTTTTTCTATTGAGTAATAATGGGCTACCTCATTGTGTAATATTTTTGTGAAAAAAATGTTGACTATGAGTCAAATGTCTTTCAATTCTCTTGAGTATCGAAGTACTACACATAAGACAAATGAGATAGATTTTCTCTTGGTGCTTGTTCAACTCATTTGGATTCTGGTCTTGTAAATTAAATTCTGGTCCAGTAAAAATTTTGAGCTACAAGACTTGCGGTCTTGTGGATATTTCCCCCAAATTTGAGCCCTGCCATACCTTCCAGGCTAGCATTGGGTGCATGGATTTCTTCTGTTTGTGCACCTGGCATTGTGTGGAGAACCCATGGTATATATACTGTGGACTTAGTCTCCACAGTATCTTGTAGTATTTTGTGGAAACAGTCAGTTAGGCAGGAGAGTGCAGCGATAGTTACATTGTTACATAATTAAACATATGAACATGTATAATGTGTCTTGCATTGTGTATTTTCGTTCTTATGCGCAGATTCCCAAACGAGCCGAGATTGAGCGCAAAGTCAGTCTGTTCTCCCATCTTGATCAATATGAGAGACAGGTATCAATCACCAGAGGGCTTAGCTTCGCTAGCGGAGGGATCCATCCAGCCATAATGAGATTAGGATTACAGTATGCAGAGGGGATTATCTGTGGAGCTAATGCAAGGTAGGATCACTGCGGGGTGGGTCCTGGTAGAGGGGTAAATACAGGAGGCCTCAGCAACCACATAACAACCCTGGAGTTACACAGAGGCCATGGAAGCCATGGCCTCTGTTGCCCCTGGTCTTGGCCTTGGTGCCCCTTCATACGTTTCCCATAGACTTTAAGATTTTCCAATGGAAGTGTCCTGTGCAAAATGAAAATGGCCTTGCCCTCTCAAAGATGACATTCCACTTTTTTCCAGGCCTGGCATAATATTCATGTTAATCACTTTACATCCATATTAATGCATACAATAGGTAGTAAAGGTACATGTGTGGCATTGGAGGCTAGTGCATCAAATCTCATTCCTGAGTGGTGCTTGAACGTAAAGCACAAGTAGTATTACATGTATTAAGGCCTTGTCCTGTTGTCACACAGGGAAATGTTTAGTGGCAACATAGAGGCAACAAACTGCCACTGCATGCACAAGGAACACTTTGACCATGTTGACAACACTGGAGTTATTTTCTAACGTTGTCTGACAAAACTGTCTTACAAATTATATGGAAATTGAAATGTGAATGCCTGTTTCTTCTTGGAGATTGCTTGGAACTGGTTATGCCTGTAAATTGCCCTGTGTAACATGGCCCTTATATATAAACATGTTAACATAAGACTAAATGAAAAAAAACCCAAACAAAACCAACAACACCACCAGCAGCAACAACAAAAACTATCCCAGACAAACAAACCCAAAACCCCAAACCCCAAATCACAAATAACACAATGAACTTAGTTTGTTAAGATCATGCACTAATAATGAGTGCTCAACGATACACACTATTAAGTTTATAAAGAAATGTAGCATAAAGCAGGTATAAGAACAATCGTAATATATGGATGAGTTGGGAACTGCCTGTATTTATTTCTCTTTGTTGTGATATGTCATTGCAGATGTATAGCCATGTTGAACGCTTTCAAGCTAGTCATAGCGGACTACACCACCCCAACTCAGAAGGAATTATCCAGAGATCTAGAGAGTAAAATCAAACCATACATCAGGTTAGTTGCAGGGACCAATTTCACTTACTGAAAATGAAAAAATCAGCGCTTACAGTAGCATAAAAGTCATCCATTGTGGTTTTAAGTGATAGATGCACTAGGCAGCCTGCAAAACGGCATGTGTTGAATACATGTGTAATACATAGTCAACCCTCTACTGTCTGATGAGTCAAAACCATTCACTGTAGTTTTGAGTTATAGATGCATTAGGCAGCGTTTTTTATTCTGTAAGGGTTCAAGCGCCCAACCCTTGTGAATCAAAGGCCGTAATTTTTAACTCGCTGGCAAATGTTTTGGAGATTTGGAGGGTTTATTGTTTAACTTGATTTGGTTTGGTTTGATTGTAGCTTTCTGAACGTATGTCGCCCTAAGTCAGTGAGTATGGGGAACGCAATCAAGTATGTCAAGCTACAGATCAGTCAGATTCCTCAGGACATGACGGATACAAAGGTATGTATGTACCTAAAGGTAAAAGCATAGCTGCAGCTGTGTAAGACTGGGCCAAATTTCATGGGTCAGCTTACTGTAAGCAATAAATCGGTGCTTACGGAAGCAGGGAATTCTGTGCTTACCTCAAGTGTATTTCAAAGGTTAGCAGGGAGTTGGCATGTGTGTACTTCACGTTGCTATGCCTTCTCTTACATAGCGAGCACAGAAATTGGGCACTTGCCCTGTAATCGCAAGTGCAGAATTCAGCGGTAAATAGAGTGATGAATTAGGGCCTGGTTAGCTAAAGCACGTTTGTCATTCATAGCCATACTCAGGTTGGCACGCAAGGTGGTGCGCGCGTTAATAACAGGTGCCAATACATAGGGTAATAAATGTAAAATCTATCAGTTGTGCAAAGGTTAGCTGCAAAGCATCCCAAGCATCCTATATTTATCAATATAGGACTCCTATATTAAATTTTGGAGTGTCAGAACATTTAACGTGGCATGTGATGCGCTTTCCACCAATCAAACGACAAGAATCTATAAGTGCACACAGAGAACCGTGTCATTTATTGGTGGAACACGTTTCACGTGTACCCATTATTTAGCCATGTTTTTACTGCCGCGACGTCACACAATTTAATAAATAATTCCTTTATAAAACAATGTTAGTGCATTGTCGCAAAATAAAATCACTCGGTTATTTCACCTCGTGATTATACTCTGAGACAATGCACTCATATCCATCCAACACTTCTGTAATAATGAAATCTTTGTATTGTTTCTTTAGGCAAAGGAACATCTGTATCAGTGCATTGATTCGTATGTGAATAAGATTATCCTGGCTGCTGTGGCAATCTCCAAAGATGCAATCAAGAAGATTAAAAATGGAGATGTAATCCTCATTTACACATGGTATGTAAAACAATGTCAACTAAAGCCCTTTTCACACGACGGAAAAAACGAACATTCTTTGCGAAATTTTACAATTTTTTGTAAAAAATTACAAATTGGGCTTCGTGTGAAAGGACAGTAATATTTTACATCGCCTGCATTCCTTGCAAAATTTTCGCAAACCTTGCAAAATTTTGTAGTAGGTCCCGACCTCCGACAAAATCTTACGCTAGCGTAATTTTTCGCAAGGAATCTAGTCAAACCTTCGCGTGAAACGATCCGTTGTTTATTGATCGACAATCCTCGCGAAAGCAGTATTAACACGCATGCATGAAGAACCTTCGGGAGCCGACCTTTGAGTGTTTACACACCGTTACCGGGCCAACCACGACCACGTGTGCGTTCCCTCAAAATGGCTGACAACGATGTTAATGTGTTGCTGTACTTGCTGCTTTTTCTTGACTTTGTTCATCGCGGAAACCAAAAGAAAGCTTGATTCATGGAGAATGTTTATCAAGGCAATTGTAGCACCAAGATTTCTTGGCCTTCTTACTCTTATCTTTGGTTGATGTCTTCGCCGGTCGTTTTTTTGGAGGATATTATGGGCATAGTATTATGAATGGACTCCCCAACGTCTTCGCGAGTGTCAGCCATTTTGAAGAATGTTTACATGGTTTATTATTAACCGCGACACACTGTGCACACGCGACATACGTCATCATTTAACTGGTACTAGCACTGTTTAAGAACAAAAACTCTATAGTTTAGTGGTAACCAGCTAAGTCTGTACTCTCGTCTCATGGAACGTGGTCACATTTTTACTTGGTGTCGTGTGAAAGCTTGCGAAAGCGGTCAGGCGTGGAATGACTTCAGCGCTCGTTAAATTCCTCGCAAGGAATGTTGGTTTTTTGTGTGTGTGTGAAAAGGGTTTAAGTTTGAACCCTCCTACTGTCTGACTATGGGCTCTTAATCTATTGGTTTTGTGCAAACACCCAGGAGTTTTAGGGAGTGTTTCAAATTTCAGATTGGTTGGAGTGTTCTATTTACGAGGACCGGTCCATTGGACCGCCGGAGTGTTTCATTGGAACATTCACAATGCCAAAATGTAGTTGTCCCATGTAGGAGTGTTCCTGTAGTTCACCAAAATGTCACGGTCCATCAGAACGTTCTGGTGGTCCACTGGATTTTGGGTGTATGCCTATGTGAACATTCCTAAACACCTAGAATAAGCCTGACGACATTGTTGCACAACAAAAAATTGTGTTTACAATAAGGTCCCTACTCACCTCTGGACCTTATTGCACGTACGTGACAAAATTATATCTGCCTTTCAATGGAAACAGTCAAAAATGAAACAAAGCCATTTTGTCATTTTTTCGCAGTTCTTCCCTGATATACAAGGTTCTATGTGACGCTCACGAAGCCGGCAAGACGTTCCGAGTGATCGTCGCCGATAGTAGGCCAAAGTCAGAAGGCATTGAGGCTGTACGTCGACTCATGAAACATGGCATCAAGTGTACGTATGTCCTGATCAGCGCAATCTCCTACATGATGCAAGAGGTTTGTTCTAGTGTATTTTAACGTGGTGATCCAGTCGTAGCCGCTAATTCTAGCAAAATCTTTGAAGACCTTGCTGGGCTGAATTTAAAGGTATACAGGATTGGTAAAGATATAAAACATATTGTTGAATTTTTCTCTGAAAGCTTATTGGTTATGAAATTCATAATAGAACAGTATTTTTCTGTGAAATAGTCTTAATCAAGAAAATTGTATCTGAAAACCTATTAAAAAAAACCGCAAGAATGGTTTTTCAAAATTTTCTCCCGACTCACACAAGGGATTAAGCCCAAACTTTAACCGGTTTGTTATTTCATGTATATTGTTGATCACACAAAACATGAATACTGTCTGCGACTATTTTGCCAGCTCTACCAATCCTGTGTAATAACTTTAAAAAGTGTTTCAAATGTTTAAAGCTGCCCTGAGATTTGTTATTTATTTCTTTTACAAGTAATAAAACAAAAGTGAAACTGATGGTAGTTATATATCAATTTTAGCATGAACAAAGACAATTGACTAGAACAGGATTTGAACCTGCGACCTTCAGGTGTACGTTCCAGTGCTCTACCAACTGAGCTATTAAGCCCAATGTTGGCAGTCTCCCTATATTGACCCAGTTCATAATCATCTAATCTTAGTAGCACCATTGTGGGAGTCAATTTTCCTGTGTGTTATACAGTGTAGTGCGCATTGTGCTACACTGTGTGTTATACAGTGTAGTACGCATTGTGCTACACTGTGTGTTATACAGTGTAGTGCGCATTGTGCTACACTGTGTGTTATACAGTGTAGTGCGCATTGTGCTACACTGTGTGTTATACAGTGTAGTGCGCATTGTGCTACACTGTGTGTTATACAGTGTAGTGCGCATTGTGCTACACTGTGTGTTATACAGTGTAGTGCGCATTGTGCTACACTGTGTGTTATACAGTGTAGTGCGCATTGTAGGTAAAGCAATGTTTACAGGTTTACGAGTTGACTCCTGCAATGGCAACTGTGGCAGCAGTAGCCTTGACATTACTGCAAGGGGTCAATCGTTCACCCCAAAATTGATTTATGTTTACCCAGTCAGTTTCCATTGTGGTTTAACACTTGATATTTAAATAAAAAGTTGCATCCCCTTAAGGTGTTCCCTTCAGTGCTGTTTCCCCAAGTTGTGTTGATCCCTGACTATACGGCAATATAGTGTTGCATGACTTCTGACTGCCCCTGCCCCTCAAACAAAGATATTGACAAAATAGGGAGACCGCCAACATAGCTCAGTTGGTAAAGCGCTGGCACTTAAAACAGGAGGTTGCAGGTTCAAAACCTGCTCTAGTAATTTTTTTTCTGGTATATTTTTTCTTTGTTCAGCTCAAAATTGATTTGTTTGTTTTGTCTAGGTATCCAAGGTGTTTTTAGGAGCTCTTGCCTTATTGACCAATGGTTACATCATGTCAAGAGAGGGGTCGTCCATAATTGCCATAGGTCTAGTTTATTTTTCTTTGTTCACCCCGAAATTGATTTATTTGTTTTGTCTAGGTATCCAAGGTGTTTTTAGGGGCTCATGCATTGTTGGCCAATGGGTACGTCATGTCAAGGGTTGGGTCATCCATTATTGCCATGGTAGCCAAGGCGTACAACGTGCCTGTTCTTGTCTGCTGCGAAACCTACAAGTTTAGTGAGCGTGTACAAACGGATAGCTTCGTATTCAATGAGTTGGGTAAGTAGCATAGTATTTGCATAGTATCATGGTATTCTTGTAGTTGTAGTATTGTTGCGGTACCCGCTGCTAAGATATAGGATTCGAACTGCCTCTAGCTATCGGGCAGTCTTAATGGTCTAATGGTAAGACATCAAATCCCACCCGAGTAATATCCCTGTGGATTGTTATCACAGGACTCGGGAAAGTACCGAGTATATGCAGTGCTTTACACACATCAGTGTAGGGGTCAAACCGAATAACATATGTGTAGGTCTCGTCATACAAGGCAATTTTTACAGGGACGGGAGACATTTTTTCAATCTAAACCTGAGCGTTTTTATTCCTTGTACAGGAGATCCAGACGATCTAGTCAAGATCAGGAAACCCACCCAGTACCTGAGGGACTGGAGGAACATCCAGTCTCTGACCATTCTCAACCTCATCTATGATGTGACACCACCTGACTTCATCTCCATGGTAATCACCGAGATTGGCATGTTACCATGCACGTCGGTACCCGTCGTATTGAGAGTCAAGAATGTAGAAACATAACCCATCCTGTCTTGAAGACTTTACAAGTTGAACAAATCTACAGGAGAAAGAACATGATCTTTGTGCCTTAGAGGCCTGAGAAAGTAACATAATTATGACGTCATCGCTTTTATGACGAATCAATCAATGTGTAACTTGGAAGGATGCTGTATCCTCTGCAAATGCTGCCAAAGATGCAGAGGAAGATGTATTTAAAAGAGTCTCATGCATTTAAAAGGGGGTGTTCTCAATTAAACTGTCTTAAGAAGTCTGGTGCTAGTTGTACCTAGTGTTGCAATTTTTTTGTCAAAGAATGAGTTACAAGATTCTGTTGATGACTTGGAGAGCACTTCATGGTCTGGCCCCATTGTATATAAGAGACATGTTGTGTATAAACCATCCTTGCCTCAATCTGAGCTCATCAAACAAACTACTGTTTAACATTCCATCTCATTCTTCATCCGGTGATAGAGGCTTTGTTGCATGTGCACCAAAGCTATGGAATGATCTCCCCTATCAACTCCGTACACTTGACTCCTTACAGTACTTCAAAAGCCAGCTTAACCCTTTCGTTACCGAATTGTTTGGACATAAACAACCGCTGGTGACCGCATTGTTTGACCACTCAAGCGTGAAGCACACATTCTTACACAACAGAAAGCTTTCGTTCAAAGGCCATTTTTACAAACTCCATTATCTCCTTGAAGATATTGTTTTACAGCAAAATAAGTAATACAAAAGTTCTTCCTTATTGAATTCCCTTTTATATAGCCTAAAACTCATTGAGATTGGTCCAATAAATGTCAAAGTTCTTGGTCTTTCTTTCCTCAGTGCAATCTGTAATCTCAAACACTTTTTTGTACACAACCATATGGCGCTCCGTAGGTGTTTGGCATTTCGGATCTTCCTATTCCAATTTGAAGAGATTGCATAATAGCAACCTTATTTTATTTTACCACCATTGGAAAGATCCGATCTTTCTCTTTCCAATGATGGTAAGCTTGGGTATGGAGGGTGAACATGGACAAAACTACAACTTTATTACAAATGGCCTTTGTGCTCAGGCTTGAGTGCTTTTTTGTGTGCAAGCTTGGTCGACTAAAGTCGCCAGTGGTAAGGAAAGGGTAAACACTCGCCTCTTTGAATTTGCATACATTTTGTCATGTTAGTGCAAAAACATTGTATCTCAATATTTTGCAAAAACATTGTATCTTGGCGCATACTTGTTTGGAGTGCACATCCGGGTTATTTCATGGGACGTGGACTAGATTTCAATGCACGGCTTACTGTTTGGCAAAATGGTACTTATGATAGAAGCAGAGGCCAAGGTCGCAAAGTTCCACCATGACCATCTTTGTACCATGTAAGTTATGTGACAATCTGTAAGCATTTAGTTAATCTTACCAATGTTGTGCACACCTTTAATGTAAACGTGTTGAAACTATAAGCAGGGAAATGTTTCCACTGCTTCCTCACCGACAGAGAAATAAAAAGTCTGCACTTTAAAAAATGCAGAAAATGTCTGCTCCTCTTTGAGCATGTTGAATGGGTTTACAACTTACAAGTGTATGGTGCATGTACTTCTTGCATTGCTTACGACTCAGTGCTAACCTTTTTAACAGTCAGTGTTGATTGCAAGCAAAGAATGCTGCCCCGATGGACAATGCAGATCACAGCAAAGTATTCTGGAAAAATGCTTAGATAGTCTCCATCTGAAGCCTGTTTCACACTGCATCTCTTATCCCCATGGAATACAACTCTGTCTCGCGCGCATAGTCCCTGGGTCCCCATTCCAGGGGATTCCAGTTACATGTTTCACACTAGTTCAGACCGTGCTGCATTTCTTGACTAGTGGAGGTCATTGCTGCATGATTGGTACCTTTATTGTATTGTGTAGTTCATTTTAACCCCATCCAAACCAATTCGAAATTTAACTTTATGCAAAATAATTTCTTTGAATACTTACAAATTCTTCAAAAATATAATGCAAGAAATGTTTCAGGTGGTATTTAAAACAAAAACTTATAAAAACTTGAATACAAATCTGTAGAACAAATAGCTACAAAATGTACAACGCAGACCCCACAATTCATTTAGCATGCATTTCTTAACCTCTGCCACTTATCTTTTGCACTCTGACCTTTCACCATCTGTCAGTAAACTGGGGTAAGAAAAATCGTCTTTCATTTCTCACCAGGGGTTTAATGGGTATGCCCATTGCTGGGGTAGATCAGGGGTAAAGCAATTCAAGTATGAAAGGGCTGGCTGTTAATCCCCTGGGATGACCCCTGGTAACAGACTAGTGTGAAGAGGGCTTAAATTTCCCCCTCAATTTCATAGAGCTGCTTAAAGTAGAAAATAGTGCTTACTAACTTTCTGCTAAGCAATAATGAGCAGGATACCAATCACAAATGGTACATGTTACATGGCATTTTGGCATTTTGGCTGCTAACTTTATACTGGTAAGCAAAATTGTTTTGTAATAAGATTCTTTTTTTCCTCATGCAGCCCTGAGAAATTGGGCCCTGGAGTTAAACCTTCATACATTCTATTAAAAAAAACACAAAAAAAACCTCAAAACGATACAAGTCAGTTGACACAACTACCTGACAAAGTTTGATCAGTTTCATCTTTTATTTGAATTAAAACTCACCCAGGGTCGACAGTTGGATCCCATTTATTTTTCATAACTTTTAGTTTTTAACATGCATTGAACAAGTCACTCTGATTCAAATACCACTCCCAATCTTTGAAAAATGACAAATCTTAAAAAAATTACAATTCTTAAAGATGCCTCGACTACATAAACTATGAAATATAGAATGGAAAATTGCATAATACCATCAAATTGCAATTGGGTCATTTCAATGCATGAGTTATTATTTGATGGATTCTCAAATACAAACTTGTTACCCCTTAGGAGACCATAGCGGCCTGTACCATCATGCCCAGCAGCATGTGGCCTGCACTAAAATGCCCATAGTAGCTGCAACCGGCCACAAGAGGTGACCTACTTCCACTCGACCAAAAAGGTCAAAGTAAAGGTCATGTCCTGAACTGACAATATTCTCCATGTTAGTAATGTAGTATCTACGTTTCTAAAACAAAACATAGTTTATGTTTAGTATTATCTTTCACAGACATTTTTGCTGACAAAAAAAATGGTAGTCAAAAAATTGACAATATTCTTTTCAGAGCTACCACAACTCTCGGAAGATGTTTTTTCCAAGGTGTGTTACCTCAAGCCTATCCAGCTTGTATTTCCCAAAATGCAGTTTCAAAATTTCCTATACGCAGTTAAAGTTATCTTTACTTTTAAATTGCAAAACTGAATCTTTGCTACATTCCCAACATTTGTAGGGTGAACAAATAACACTTAAGAATGACTTATAATAATAAGATTGCGGAGGTACTGGACACCCTGAGAAGTTGAACAGCCTTTATGATATTAAATGAATGTCTTCAACCAGATTTCATCTTTAGTCCGACAATGTAATCAGCATTCTGCAGATTCAATTTTTTTGCCTTTTGGTTTTTTTTCAAAAGCCGACTTATTTGTAACACCAATGTTTATTCCTGATGTACTTTTGAGTACATTCAACAGGCATGATATTCTTCCTACGTTAGCCCGATATCCGATTTTTTTGCTATTGGAAAAATCAGTAAAAATTGTAATTAAATATCCTGAAAAGTCCATCCAATCCTATATCATATATACATGTAGGTTAGTCCTTGTACCACTACTCCATAAAATATCACAGCCTCGCTACCACGGGCATCACGCTACCACGGGCATCACGCTACCACGGGCATCACGCTACCACGGGCATCACGCTACCACGGGCATCACGCTACCACGGGCATCACGCTACCACGGGCATCACGCTACCACGGGCATCACGCTACCACGGGCATCACGCCGTATTGATAACTCTCATCACTAACCCCAGGTCATGTGCAGGTAGGGATGTCTGGGGTGGGGGGGGGGGGGAAGCTGATTTGCTCACAAAATGCAAGTATTTTGATGCAATTCCATTTAAATTGAATCATGTTTTTACAGTCACCCAACTGCATCGAGTGAGACATACCATAAGATCATAGAAGAATGAGAGGGGACCAGTTACTCTTTGATTTGATGCCTCTTTTGTGGGTTACCATACTTGGGCGGGCACATAGAGTTGTGCCCTATAGAGTTGATCGTCCACAGGCCTAATTAAAATGTGCCACAATGAACCAATTACAGGGGTTATGAGAGAGCAAGGCATGCTTGGAAGAAGTGGCGTGGTGAGAATGATCAATCCTGGGAACGAGGTTGCAAATATCATGCTGGATTCAAGCCCAAAGTACAGGTTTTTCTCAACTAATGTGTAGTGTTTATTGTAAATGCTATCTATCAAATAAAAAACATGGCCGTAAAGCAGCAGCAATTTGCACCCATTTATTGAAATCACATACTGACCTATTGCAGACACATCTTGTAACTACCCATTGAAACATTTTACAGGGTTCATTTAGTCAGTACTGGTGAGGATGGATGAGTTTGGGTAGCCACACTGAGGTGCCAAGAGGACCTCCCAAATGCTTACAGGTATTACACAGGATTGGTAGAGCTGACAAAATAGTCGCAGACAGTGTTCATGTTTTGTGTGATCAACCATTTATACTTGAAATAACAATTCTGTGAAAATTTGGTCTTAATCCGTTGAGTCAGGAGAAAATAGTGAAAAACCACAATTTTCAGCATGTAAACACATTGTCCTTAATTTTGGTTGCAACAACCAAAATCAGCTGTTCAGGGCTCGATTTTGGGGAAAAAACCCACAAGACTGCAGGCCTTGTAGCTCAAAACTCTTACTGGACCAGAAAATTTGTTACAAGACCGGAATCAAATCGAGAAGAACACTATCTACACAGTTTCACATTTGAGCTGTTTTTTGGAACAAGCATTAAGAGAAAATTTATCTAATTTTTCCTATGGGTAATACTTCAATACTCAACATAATTGAAAGAAATTTTTGTTTATCAGTTTTAATAAAATAATACAGAGGTATTATTATTAAAAAAGACAAGACCGCCGGACTTTTACGGTCCTAAGCTTACTGGCCCGGTGCTAAAATCACTGGCCTCGGGCCTGTGGTCCAGTGTCAAATTCGAGCCCTGATGTTGCGTTTTTTTATTTATTTAGGTTTTCAGCTACAGTTTTCTTGATTATGACTTCATTTCAGAGGGAAGTTTTCACAGAAAAAGTGGTTCTAGTATGAACTTCATAATCAATAAGCTTTCAGACTAAAATTAAACAATGATGTTCTTATCCTTGCCAATCCTGTGTAATACCTTTAACCTGATTGTTCTGTACATGTAGAAAGACTCTCATTAACCCTCCTACTATTGGTGTGTTTCACAAGACAACCAACCCCATACCTCACTGTACCACAACAGTGCCATTTTGAGGCACACACATGCTGATGCAAAGAGTAGAGCCATAGCTGGAAGTGGAAATGAGAGTGCTTTAATGAGAGTGCTAAACTGGTGAACCCACTAGAGCCCAATTTCACGGCTCTGCTTAATGTGAAATTCTGTGCTTACAGTGCCCTGTAAAGCAATTCTATGGGCCGTAAGCGCAGAATTCGGCAGGAAGCAGAGCCATGAAATTGGGCCCAGCTGTGCTCAATTGCAATGGAACTTGGGCCACTGTAGGAAGAGAGAGGTTCTCAGCCCTGGTCAACTTCTGCAGGTATTTTGGCTGGTCACCAACTTCCAGTTCGTAAAATTGTTTTGTGCTTAAGCAGCTTCATGAAACTGAGCTCAGCTGTCTTGTTGTTTAGCTGGATAGTTGCTTGATATGTCTGACAGTGTCGATAGAAAATAATCTGTAGATATGCTTGGAGTTATAAGAACATCACTTTGTCTTTGGAAGTTGCTTTCGTGAATATCGCCTGGATGGTTGTGAAGACAGAATCGGGTGACTTAGAAGCCTCGATAGTCTCCAGGATGTTCTTCTTCTTGTAGTAGTCGATCAATGGCGCCGTCTGTTTGTGGTATGTCGCTAGACGAGATACCAATGTGGCTTCATTGTCATCTGAACGTTTCATTAATGGCTCACCGGTAACCTGCAACAGTTTGATTCAACCTTCATTGTTAACATTTAATCTAAACCCTTTAGAGATAATAGCGGCCGCAAGTGGCTTGCACCGAAAAGCATATAGCAGCCATTTGTGGCTTCAAATTTTGATCTACAAGATGATTGTAGTTCCACTCAAACAAAAGTAAAGGTTGTGTTCTTAATTGGCATGTTCTGATATTTTCCATATTAACATAACTAAATTTCTGGGGGTTTTTTTTCCACCAGAAATTTCCCCCACCTGATTGATGTCTATTTCTCAATGTTTAAAACTACTTAAAAATTTACATGTGCATGCAGACAATACTAAAAAAAAAAATTCCCTCCACATCAGATTATCTAGTAAAATGTTGGTCGCGCCACGAACTGAGGAATGATGCACAACAACGAAAACTCTGTGTTTGGAGAAAATTGCAGTTGAAGTTGAACTATTTTTCACAAAAATACCTCTTTCTCTAAAACTACATTACTTTTAAAGGGAGTTGCTGCTAATGTTTTATATTATCAACAGCTGTCCAGTGCTCTTTACCGTGTAAATTGTTATGGTCATAATATTTTGAAGTACACCATTACCAAAGGAATCCCTTCCCTTTTAAAATTAATGTGACAATGAAAACATAAAATTGCTTTTTGCTACGCTCAGCAGCAGGATACCTACATCATCAGTCATAGGCACTTTGGGTGGATTGAACTCTTCATGGTAGCTTCGTCCACTGGCTCGATGAATCAGACGACCACAGATGCGCTTGATGAGAAGTGAGTCCTCAATGCCGAACTCTATCACTGAGTCAAGCTGTGTCTTCCTGGAATCTAGAAGATTATCCAGCTAGGAGAAAAGCAAATCAATTCATAATACATGTGTATCAAATAACAATCAAAGCAAACTAAAAATCAAATCAAATTAAAAATCAAATCAAATCAAATAACGTCACATCAAATCAAATCAAGTCTCAAATCAAATCTCAAGTCAAAATCAAAATTTCAAATATACAAGTCAAATTAAATCAAATCAAATCAAATTGAATCAAAATCAAGCCAAAACAAATCCAAGAACAAGTAAACTTTAGTTTCAAAAGTCACAACATCAGTTTAAACAATTATGAGAAAACATTAAACTGATTAAAAGATATTAATTTCAACACATATAGGTAAAAATCTTGGTAAAAATATTAACCTAGTAATGTACAATAAATAAGTGGCCTTTTTATTAATAGAAAAAAGAAAACAAAATGTATCCCACAGACATGGCAGATAGTGATACTCAGTTCTGAAAAAAAAAAATGGCTTTGAAAATAGCCAGTTTGCTTATTTTCCGAATTTAAACTACTTTGATTTGATACTGGTTATCTTAGCCCAATGTCATAGCCCTGCTTACCATGCTTACTGCCAAATTCTGTACTTACACATTTACATGTATGGTCAACATTTTCTGCCTACCCTGTAAGCACCAAATTCATGCGTTGCAATGTAGCTGTGTAAGTGAAGAATACTAAGTGACATGAAGCAGGTATGGGCACAAACATCAATTCCTTGCTAACCCGTGAAATCCACTTAGGCCAAATAAAACAAAAATACCAGTTGATCGTCCTGATTTTTCCAAAAAGAGGAGGATGAGGCCCCCTTTTTATTTTTTATTTATTTATTTTTTCCAAGATGGCCGCCAAGTATTTCAATTCAAACAGGTCACCAATTCTTCAGTTTGAAATCACTGCTAACTTTCTTTATATCTATTTGTTGCATGAGGACCCGGGTTAACAAATTTATGTCAAGGATGAAATAAAAATACAAACAAATATTGTCTTTTTTAGGAAAAAAAAGAAAAAAAAAAGAAAAAAAAAAGGATGCGGCCTCAAAAAAGGATGCGGGCAGGGCTGATCAACTGGTATTATTTTTGTATTTGGCCTTACGTTAAACGCAAAATTTTTCCTGTGAGCATTAGCACTGATTCTTCGCTTAGCAAAGACATGAAATTGGGCTTGGTTTATTTACCATTTGAGCTTGAACCACTGTCCTGGGGAAGCCATCCAATAAGAAACCATTAGAGCATTCAGGCGTGTCCAGCTTACTGTCAATCATCTTGACAACGAGGTCATCACTGACCAACGCTCCGCTGTCAATCACCGACTTGACCTCTTTGCCGAGATCTGATCCTGATGCTATGACGGCTCGCAGCATGTCACCGGTTGCTAAGTGACACACGCAGTACTTCTCTGCAATCTTGGGACCCTGATTGGTGTGAGAGACAAAAATATAATTGTTATAATAGTGGCTTCTTAGCGCTCAAATCCAGAGAAGTTTATGGAACTCCATAATTATTACCCCTGGTCACTGGGCCATTTATTTCATTCCACCATCTCTGTGTTTGCTCTACGAACTCAGCTACCTGGTGGGGATTATGAACATCCTGTGCTGCTAAATATGTAGTCTTGGTCCAAGACGTCACTGTCTCATACTCGTAACGTAACATGACAACCCTACAGAGGGCGCGCTTTTCTTCTTGAATTCATTTCGGTTGATGACTGTCTGTAGTAACGTCTTGGATATCTTGTTTAAGAAGGCGTGGCCAAGTTATTTTCATAAAGCATCAAGTCATGTTTTATTCATATTAGTGACTAAAATGACAAGCTGCAAGAAAAGCAAGATATGAAAGGTCACGAGGTCGTCGACACGATCGAGCATAATTGTATGCAGTGCATGCTGTGTTAACATCGCACGCGCACTCATGTTTTGATTGACCGTGACTTCTTCATCGCTCTATCAACGTACCAAGCAAGTGATTCTGAAATTATTCAAGCTAAATTATATGCTTGCAGTTGGTTAGGTTTATCGGTCGGTCATTGTTTAATGGATGTTTGAATCTTGTACATTGTCGATGTCAACCATGTAATTTTAGAAAAGATTATCTTTGCATCGGAATTACTTATCATTCTACCATTCGACATGCCCTGAAAATAAACTTTTGGCAATAACAATTCTACTTTGTTTACTTTTACCTTTCTTTGCAACTACATGAATGTAATGAGGACTTTTGTAATTTTCTGTAGCAGGATAATTTACAGCATCTTTTATATGTTGGCCTAATTCACAAAGAAAGAGGGGTGAACTCAAGACTGTGTTTGGATCATGTTCGTATGGCCATCACTCCAACATGCTACTTTCAACAGTATTTTATAAGTTGCTGTGCATATATAATGAGTGTTTCAAATACTGGGCGCCAGCGTGTGTGTCTCAGTGTGTGTGTGTGTGTTGCTCTTTGCGGTTTTGACTGGCTTTTCAAATACCGCGCGCCCTGTGCATATAGGCCTATATGCAGTTTCTCTATTGCAAGGTCAAAGTGCATAAATAAATGTAATACAATTTTAGCCAGCCTATTTTCTACCGTACATGTACACATGTGTGTGGAAATCTATGTTCATGCGTTATCGTTTATAGGGCCATTCCTTCATTCCTTCACTGTTCCTGTAAACCTTCAACAAACAAAGACTAAGTTACAGGCACTGGACACGTTTGGTAATTGTCAAAGACCAGTATTCTCACTTGGCGTATCTCAACATATGCATAAAATAACAAATCTGTGAAAATTTGGGCTCAATGGTGGTCATCGAAGTTGCTAGAAAATAATGAAAGAAAAAACACCCTTGTTAAGTTGATGCACAGTGTGTGTGCTTTCAGATGCCTGAAAAAGGCTTCAGGCCTGAAGTCTTTCTCAGATTCAATATTTTAGTGAGAAATTACCCCTTTCTCAAAAACTCGTTACTCCAGAGGGAGTCATTTCTCACAATGTTTTACAGCTCTCCTTTGCTCGTTACCAAGAAGTTTTATGCTAATATATATTTTGAGTAGTGTCCAGTGCCTTAAAATATTATTATAAACAAAAGGTAAGCAATTTCAGAATAATCTAGAGAATTTTTAAGTCCAAACCCTAACCCACTGTCAAGCTCTTTTCAGAATGCATTTTATTCACTTTATAATAATTCCTTGCGAGAAGGTACTTTTCGCCACAATGCCGTTCACAACAACGTCCCATAGCTAGCAGAAACACATGGCGAATCATGAATAATTCACGAAAAGGTGCAAACTCGATCGTTGATTGGCTTCCCCGGAAAGTCGGGGGAAAAACAATGAAACACTTAAGCACCCTCATACAAGATATCCAAGACCTTCGCGCAAGCTGGAAATCGAACCAAGGATAGTGACGCCCTCTGTTGTTTGAATTGATCCATTTCGGTGCGAACTACCAACGATGGATAGTGGACTCATTCTGTTGTTGGAATTGGTCCATGCGAAATTGGTCCATACTAAATATGCAGCGCACAAAGCCAAATCAATCACAAGAACCATCTCTGCCCTTACAGGTACCCATACACCCCTGTGTGATGAGAAGCAATTATGGTTAAGTGTCTTGCTCAAGGACGCAAGTGTCATGACCAGGATTCAAACCCACACTCTGATATTCTGCTACCAGAACTTAAGTCCTACACACTAACACCGCGTTTACACTAGATCCAGAAAGGTGGATTGAGATCCGGCATTTTTTTAACGACCGCAGATCAAGATCCTGTGTCGCGTTTACACCAGCGCTTGATCCGGCTCCGATCCCACTTTTGAACCGGATGTATATTGGTCATGACGTCACCTCTCCTCGCAAAGAGCTCAAAGGTCACGATTACAGCGCGCCACTTTTAGAAATAATCATTATCAATGCGAAGGTAGAATGCAGAAAATACAGTACAGCAAATGATACAGATAACAACGACCATGCAGGTAGAAATATTTTGTAGATGGGAATTAAAAAAATACAGCAACAAGGCAAGCTCCGAACGTAATAATGTATGTATAAGGACGTTGAAAACAACAAAACGTTTCACACACGCACAGTCCATGTGCACACAGCACACACACAAATATAAACAGCGACGGATGTCCCACCAAAGCACAAGCAAAAAGCGCGCCATTCGTAGCGAAACCGGAAATGACCACATCGAATTGCGGTGTCTGATCCACCTTTGCGTTTACACTTGTAAACACACTTGTAAACACTTTGCCGGATCTGATCCACCAATTGCCGGATTCAACCCTCCTCGAAAGGTGGATTAAAATTGCCGGATCTTGAACCGGGTCTGATCCGGCTTTTTTGCATTTACACTAGCCGTTAATCCACATTGCCGGATCAGACCTGGGTCTGATCCACCTTTCTGGATCTAGTGTAAACGGGGTCTAAACCACTCTGACATGACATGCCATGGGTAACAATGATAATTTATTAACAATGCTCATTGCTCAATGCTCAATGTTTTTCTCCTCAAATGGGGCAGACAAAAAACAAGAAGCATGACAGGTAAGAAACAAAATTCCTGCTGGCACAATGTGAGTCAATGCATGCTCTTAAAAAATGGTTGTAAATGTGTGTTCAGCTTTTTGGCCATAATAAACACGAGTAAACACGACCAATGCATTTTAGGCCAAGAGCATTAGCTTTAACCTGGATATAGCTCATAACAAGCTGATTCTTTCAGGATAGGTCCAGGAATATGTCTAGAATAACATACTAAAAGTCCCCGTAAATCCCCCTGAAGCTCTTTCCGAAATCCAAGATGGCGTCCAAAATGGCCGCCATTTTAAAATTTTGTCATAACTTTGCAACCAGACATGTTGTAAATACAAATAAAGGGTCTAAATATATGTTTTAAGGCACAAGGAATCTAATAGAATCATTATTTTGAGATTTAAAAATTCATAAGTATCTGAAACTAAGATGGCGTCCAAAACGGCGTCCAAAAGGGCCACCATTTTCGAATCTATCATAACTTTGGAACCAGACAAGTTGTGAATACAAATAAAGTGTCAGAATATCTTTTGAGGCACAATGAATCTGATAGAATCATTATTTTGAGTTTTTAAACTCATAAGTATCTGAAACCAAGATGGCGTCCAAAATGGCGTCCTAAATTGCCACAATTTCTAATTTTATTATAACTTTGCAACCAGACATATTGTAAATACAAATAAAGGGTTGAAATATATGTTTTGAGGCACAAGGAACCTAATAGAATCATTATTTTGAGACTTTAAAACCTATTAGTATCTTAAACCAAGATGGCGTCCTAAACGGCCGCCATTTTTAATTACAGCTGAAATTTTGCAAACAGACAAATCAGAAAAGCAAAAAAGCTGCTGAACAAGTATTTTAGGATAATAAGGATAATAAGTGTTGGTGCTATCCCGTCCAGTGATGCTGCATCTGTTGACTTTTTGTTATTTGAAAAATGTATTTGTGACAATACAATTCCAAATGTATGGTAACTGTGCTGGACTATTTCCACTTGTGTTATTTTGACGGGGAATTTCTGGGGAAATAGTTCAACCAAAACGCAAACTGACCTTTTGATCAGGTGGGTCTGTAGTGAACGGATTTTTTGAGATAAATGACTTTTGCAGATCCTTTGGGTAGCAATAGCTAGCTTTCGGAAGTCATGTTCGATTCCTCATCAGTTGCATGTGGGTCGATTCAGAGAGTCGGGTAAATCTCTTTGAACATCTTAGAAAATGATCAGGTCAAGATAGTTGATTGAGGAGTTTGAGGCCTCAAAAGTGAATTTAAGGGTTGGGTGCATCTGATTCATGGTAGTTACCAATTGTTTAGACTTGTCAATATTTCCGCCATAGATTATGAGAATGTCATCTCTATAGCTCCACCAAGTGAGGATGTGTTCATCTTGTTGCAGGATTTGATTTTTGAGATCATGGAGGGTTATGTCACAGATTTCTGGACTGGCTGTGGAGCCCATTGCACAACCGACTTTCTGTAGGAAAAAAATTATTTCCAAACTGGAAGCAGTTTCTTCCAATGATGAGTTTCAGAAGAGTTCGGATTTGAGAGGAGTGTGGTTTGTTAATGGTACATCAGTGGTTGGATCGGTCGAGTGCATTGCAGACACAATTGATAGCCTCTGTTTGGCGGACATTTGTGTACATTGAAACAACATCAATACTAGTAATGAGATCTTGTGGGAATGAGGTTTCTTCCAGTTTTCGCAAGATGTCTGCGGTGTCGCGGACATGGGTTGCGAGGCAACTAAAGGAAGGAGGAAGTAATCCTCAAATTTAGAAATCTTTGCTGTGGGGCTTGTGCATCCGCTGATGATTGGTAAGGAAATGTTCTCCTGGTGGTGGAGTTTTGTGTATTTTTGGTAGGAAGTACATAGTCGGGCACGTCACTTTTTGTGTAAGGTCGAGGTACTCATATGTTTTTCGGTTGATAATGTTTTAGTTAACCATTTTTGTGAGAGCATTTTGGACCAACTGACTTGTTTCTTGTGTGATATCTTGTTCTAGCTCTTCATAGTGCTGGGGACTAAGATGGCGGTAGCCTACGGCCAGGTAGTCAGTTAAGTTCATAATGCAGATTCCTCTGCCTTTGTCATATGGTTTGATCACTATTTTGTTGTTGTTTTTCAACTGTGATAGAGCTGATATTTTGGACGCTGTTTTGGACGCCATCTTGGTTTTACATACTTATAAGTTTTTAAAATCTCAAAATAATATTTCTATTAGATTCCTTATGCCTCAAAACATAATATGTATACAAAATATATTATATTCTGACACTTTATTTGTATTCACAACTTGTCTGGTTCCAAAGTTATGATAGATTCGAAATGGTGGCCATTTTGGACGCCTTTTTGGACGCCATCTTGATTTCAGATACTTATGAATTTTAAAATCTCAAAATAATGACTCTATCAGATTCCTTGTGCCTCAAAACATATATTCTGACACTTTATTTGTATTCGCAACTTGTCTGGTTCCAAAGTTATGATAGATTCGAAATGGTGGCCATTTTGGACGCCTTTTTGGACGCCATCTTGATTTCAGATACTTATGAATTTTAAAATCTCAAAATAATGACTCTATCAGATTCCTTGTGCCTCAAAACATATATTCTGACACTTTATTTGTATTCGCAACTTGTCTGGTTCCAAAGTTATGATATATTCGAAAATGGTGGCCATTTTGGACGCCGTTTTGGACGCCATCTTGATTTCAGATACTTATGAATTTTAAAATCTCAGAATAATTACTCTATCAGATTCCTTGTGTCTCAAAACATATATTCTGACACTTTATTTGTATTCACAACTTGTCTGGTTCCAAAGTTTTGATAGATTCGAAAATGGTGGCCATTTTGGACGCCGTTTTGGACGCCATCTTAGTTTCAGATACTTATGAATTTTAAAATCTCAAAATAATGATTCTATTAGATTCCTTGTGTCTCAAAACATATATTTAGACCCTTTATTTGTATTTACAACATGTCTGGTTGCAAAGTTATGACAAAATTATAAAATGGTGGCCATTTTGGACGCCATCTTGGATTTCGGAAAGAGCTCCAGTGGGATTTTCTGGGACTTTTAGTATGTTATTCTAGACATATTCCTGGACCTATCCTGAAAAAAATCAGCTTGTTATGAGCTATATCCAGGTTTTGGCATATATGGTCTAATGCTCTTGGCCTATTTGAAGTCAATCTGGGTGAAGTGGGCGCAGTGGTTTATGAAGGAACTAAGTAACAAATACCATGAACACAGGCCTGATTAACTTCAAGTAGGCAATGGAGGTGCCCCTTGTCATTGACTCGGTGCCCTTTGAAATGTTCCAGAAGAAATTTAGATTTGCCCATAGAGGTGCTCTTTACCATGCTCCAAAGGGGAAAATGCCTTGCCCATACCAGGCTGAAGTATCAGACCTGCAAATAGGATGTTGTTGTTGTTGTTGTTTTTTTTTTCATGTACATTGTATACCTACAATTCTTTTACATCACAAATCTTCTTCTTAATATTATCTATAAAAACAAACTTGATTTGAGGCTTGTTTTGCAAACAATCACAGCTCAGTCTTGTTTCCAATTGGTTTATTTACTGATTTATTTCAATTAATTTTAAGTCCAAGTCCTAATCCAAGTTTGAGTCACAAGTCATTTAAGTTTGAAAATGAGTTTCACATTTCATTTTGTATTCTAGACGCCCTAATGAAGAGGAGGCTGGTTGAAAAGTTAATCCTAAACCCAGGCCTGGAATCATATCTTTGAGAGGGCAAGGCCATTTTCATTTTTCAAAGGGCACTTCCATTGGAAAATCTTTCCCAGGGAACGATTTAGTCCAGTAATTTTGCGTAGCAAAAATTTAGACTGAACATGTATTGTGCACACTGAATGCCGTTAATGAGGAGCAAATGATGATGTTTGAGTAGTAACTGATTCATTTTGTATAGCATTCTGCTATGCTATACAAGGGAAATCAGTCACTAAAGTCTAATGGGAAACTTTTGAAGGGGCACCAAGGTCAAGACCATGGTAACAGAGGCCATGACCTCCGAATTATTTCAGCCTGAAACTTCACAGCTTTTTGATCAGTCATAGCCAATCCAAAGGGAAATTCACAGTGCACTCTTTGCACAATTTTGCAAGAAATTAACCAAAACACTAAAAAGAAAACCATAGAAGACCTGTGTGCCGAAATGAAGGATTCAGAAGGACCGAGGGCAGTAGGCAATGGTACATGTAGGATCAAATAACAATTGCTTTCCACAGGGTCAGGCATTCCAATCTTATCTAGGTCCAAACAATTTGGTGTGGAGTGACATAGGAGAGGATATTGGAGGAATGGGGTCCCCTGTAGGCAAAGGCCTCAGAGGGTGTTTATTTTGCCATCCAGTCCCGTCATGTCACAAACATCTAGTCCAGATGGTCAAGTCCAAGTCCTTGTCATTGACTAACGAGTCATGACAACATGTCACTCAGTTCCGACTAATGAGCATACAACACGGTTGGATGCATTGAAATGAAAGTTCACCTTCAATGTACAAAAATCAAGCACAAAGCACTAGAAAAAAAAACCCAAAACAATGACAGGAAGTTGTAGCCTTCAGTGTTGATCTACTCTGTATTAACTTATCTTGTTTCCCTTTCAAGGTGCTCAATATATGGTAGCTAAATTCATAGAGAAGGAATCATCTCACAGGGCTCCAAATTAACAATAGACCCCAGGCCCAAGGCCAGTGATTTTAGTCTGGGGGCTCAGGCCAGTAAACTCAGGACAGGACTAGTCCGGCAGTCTTGTGTTTTTCTATTCAATAAAATTTATTTTGGGAAAAACTACATTCAAACACTGAGTTTGAGTGTCTTAAATATCTTTCAATTCTGTTGAGTATTGAAGTAGACTTTCCATTTATAATACAAAGGAGATACAAAAGAGATGTAGGCCTAAATCTTTTCTTGTGCTTGTTTAAATCAAAACAGTTCATGTATTAAAATTTGTTCTAATTTTGATTCAGGTCTTGTAAAAACATTCTGCTCCTGGTAAAAATTCTGCATTCTTGTTGATTCCCCCCCCCCCAATCCAAGCCCTGACAAAGAGTGTCATTTGGGTCATTCCGTGTCAAATCATCACGCCATCCGGGGTCAATCTCACGGATTTTCTTTAAATTTGCTGAATTAGTTTGGTCCTATGAGAAAACTCTGAAACCCCAATTTGAGCGTTCTGGGTCATGTGGTTTTTGAGTTACAGGTCGTTGAACTTTTGACCTTGTGTTTTTTTAACATAACAACAAATGATTGTACCTCCAGTTATGAATATAGGACAAAGATGATTTATAGCTTAAATTAAAGCCCTTGATGTAAGAAATTAACTTATTGTCAAATTAAAAAAAAAAAAATTTAAATTCAGTTGGGGGTTGCGCAAAATAGACTTTGACCCTTGACCCCTCGGGGGCCGCCATTTTAATTTTTTTCAAATTTTGCCAAAAGAAGGCCTCGGGTGTTGCCATTAACCACACCAAATATAAAAATGGGATCTCTGTAGGTTTAGACGGGACATTAGTTTCTATGTGGATAGTATATTAAAAATACATTAAAACGTGCACATTTCATTGTATGTACTGTACATACATGTACATTGTTGCACATGGGACTCAAGTTGTATCAAAAATTCTACTTATACATTGTCATGGGCGGCGTATGGGGTAGTTGGGGTGGGGTAGGGGTGGGGTAAGAGGAATGAGTAGGGGGATGGGGTAGGGGGCTAAGCCAATACTTGTACTTGTACTGTAAAACTGTACTGGTTCATGTTTCAAAAAGAATGTTTAAGTTCAGCATATTATATGGTTTTCTGTGAGCCTTTTGTTGCCTAAAGTCGTTCTCTAAGTCTTGTGTTGGCTGCAAGTGAGTCTTTTTTTTAAGGGTAAATGTTCTCCCTGTGGGGGTCAGTGGGGCAGCAGACTTCAAGACATCAGCAACATCAATTTCAAAGATGTCTTCCCTTTCTGGAAAAAAGAATGATGGAGCAGGGCCATGTGGATGTAAGAAATTGACCTTCACAAGTCGACTTTCTTGCTTCATTTTTACAACACATCCAAGCCACCAGAACCCATCATATTCTGCTGTTATGTAGCCACTGATTAGATCTACATTATTTTCTGGGAAATATACTCTGTTATGTACGCTCTTGTCGTGCTGCAGGGCTAGATGAAAATTTTCGCACTTCAATACAATTCCTTGATATTGGTTTGAAAGAATGCAATTTCTGGGTTCCAGGGGTAGTGCGTGCATTTTGAAAGCGATCATTCAGTAAAGTTGCTTCTTCACTGTGCTGGGCTGTTGTAGTGAAACAGAACTTCATTCAAGAAATCTCCTTGTAGGCAAAATCATACAGTTGCCGAAGTGTCATTATTTGTTTGTCAAAAGCTTTTTGTAGACTTGATCTTGAAGCCAGACGTTTCAGTGTACCAGCAACACCATCACATGCTATTTTCCCATGCTGTTTTCCCACTCAGCTGAAAAACCAAAATCGTCCTGGTGACAACATAAGTTGGTGAAATTCTTAAGGTTTTTATACTGGGCAGCACATCTGTCAGAGAAAGAGATGATTCTATATAGTGTGCCCATTCTCTCAATGAGATGACTAATCAAGCACTTTTGAAATAAGTGCACTGAAACAGTGTTATGGCACATACTGTCGGATATCACAACAAAGCTCAGATGATCAATAATTTCCATCATCTGCCTTGAAGTAGACTAGAAAAGGATGAATAGTTACCTGAAGATTATTCCAATGAAAAGATTGGGCAGCATCTTGTACAATGAAACTATAGTTCTCTGAGAAGTCGGCCACAAAACTAGAAATTCGCTATCAACTAGGGATGACTTTTTGTTAGCTAGGAATCGTGCTTGGGATTTGTCATGTCGAATGAGCTTTTCAAGCATTTCCATAAAAGTGTCAATGAATTCTTCAACTGGCTGAACTTTCGTTTCAAGACTTGACCTGTCCGTTGTTGTCCATATTTTGTACTCAACTTGGTCAATCATTTGATTCTCAAATGCATTATCAAGATTTTCTTTAAGTTCTTCTGATCCTGGACACTGATCACATGTTCCCATACAGCAACTAATATTTGGAGGGTTGCATTGCAGCGCTGCTAAGCAATTGTGATAGGTGGAGTATTTTCCATCAGTGACACTGTCAATTCCGACTCAAAAAAAAATTAGTTTGGTATTCTGATGGGTGGTGCAGACACACACAAAATGTGTTCCACTGCCACCAGCAAGAACATACTGCTTTACGTAGCTCAGAGAATTTTGAAAAACCAATAGCCTAATTCCAGGATGGGTGACCTTGAATTGTTGATACGCTTCCTTTATGTTACACAAGACAAGGCGCTTTTGCTCATGATGCCGTTGTCCATCAGTCACCACGGATACAAAGTCCTTTTTTTCCAGGCATAACACGACTTCATTCATCATTCATGTAGAAATCCCTAGCACTGGTTACTGTTGCATCTGGTAAAATTTTGCCTGCTTTTTTGTTTGGTGCTGACATGATCCCTTTCTCAGCTACTAAACTTTTCGCCCTCCGAAACTTTTCGCTCCTCAGAAACTTGCAAGATAAAGGAGTTAACTTGACACCAATGTTCTTCCCCCGTCCAACCCACCCCCAGCCCCGACCCCCACCAAGTGCATGGCCAATGTGATTTCACAGTATTATTTATTTAATTTTTTATTTAATTAACTATAAATACACAGCATCAAACCATTATGTACATGTACATGTGTATCCACACATGTATACAGACATGTATGCCATTGAAATGTGCACGTTTTAATGTATTTTTAATATACTACCCACATAGAAACTAATGTCCCGTCTAAACCTACAGAGATCCCATTTTTATATTTGGTGTGGTTAATGGCAACACCCGAGGCCTTCTTTTGGCAAAATTTGAAAAAAATTAAAATGGCGGCCCCCGAGGGGTCAAGGGTCAAAGTCTATTTTGCGCAACCCCCAACTGAATTTAAAAAATTTTTTTTTTAATTTGACAATAAGTTAATTTCTTATATCAAGGGCTTTAATTTAAGCTATAAATCATCTTTGTCCGATATTCATAACTGGAGGTACAATCATTTGTTGTTATGTTAAAAAAACACAAGGTCAAAAGTTCAACGACCTGTAACTCAAAAACCACATGACCCAGAATGCTCAAATTCGGGTGTCAGAGTTTTCTCATAGGACCAAACTAATTCAGCAAATTTAAAGAAAATCCGTGAGATTGACCCCGGATGGCGTGATGATTTGACACGGAATGACCCATTTATGACAGACATGATGCATTACATAGTACATGTACACTGTTAAGTGTTACTATTTTTATAACGCACATAATGTATGAGGGGCAGCTATATGCACGCCTGGAAGTAGACCAAATAGAAAATGTCCACATTGTGTTATTACAGATCCTTTGATGTGCATTTAGCCATAGAGGTACATGTACAGGTAGTAAAATCAACCATGAAGGAAGGAAGAATGTATAGTCAATATTATGAATAATTACACTCCACAAAAACACCTTTCATATAACTTGGCTCATTCCTGACTCACGTACATGTAGTAAACATGTTGGATTTAAATAAGAAGTAGTACACTTTTGAGACAAAATATGCCTGGGGCATACGTTCCTAGACTAGAGTTCACAAAGAGCTACATGTGAGGTTGATCTTGCAAAGTGTATCAATTTTAATTGCTACGCAAAGTGTGATGTCACAATACAAATCACTTTGGCAATACCGACAACTCATTTTAAGACATGTAAGATATGAATCTGAGTGCTTTGCGAATGAAATCAAACCCCAGCCCAGTAAAAGAAAAAGAATTTTGTGGACAATTTTGTGACAGTAATCAGTGCCGTGCCCACATCTACATGTAGCCCTACCTGTACACCTTTACCAGCCCCAGGCGGTCCCAATAGTACAGCAATAATTCCAGTCTTGTCAGCGGGGCGAGGATGCCGGAGGTGGTCCTGCTCCAACCCACCCTCCGGTCCAGGTCCTCCCTGTCGGCCCTTAATAGCTGCTGCTGCTGCCATTGTATCAAGGTATCAGTAACTGAGGTGATGATACAATATACCACTATAATGGCACTCACTTCCTTCTGTCTCTCAACCCTACACATATACTTGCTGTATTATCCAGCTAGCACACAGTCTACATGTACATGTACATGGTCTACAGGGTTTACATTGTACACTGATGCAGTGAGATTAAGTCTCCACATGGGTGCAGATGTTTGACCCAGCAATGTCAATTTTAAGCAATGTGGCTTGGTATTCATATATTGTGTGGCATGCATTCAGTCATGGGTGTCATTGCTATGTAGGGCGTGTGATCCAGGATTTGTAGTTTGATTCAATGAAGTATGTATGTTTGGAGAGCTGGACTAAACACTGCTTAATGACAATGACGAGGAATGATTGTCATGGGATAAAATTACATTGGATTAATTAAAATTAATTGGTTATAAAAAAAACTTTAAGTATTAAATTACACTTTATCGATTCAGTGCTCTTATGTAGCATTTAAACTGTTGGATTTTACTTTACATGTAAAATAGGCCTCAGGTAATTTTCTTTACAATGTATTTCTGTCCATTTACATTGGAACAGAAATCATGAATATTAATCCAAGTTGGATTTTGAATTATTTTTTCCTTTACATGTAATATGAAACTAACCTGTGGAAATTTCATCTGTAAAACTCTGTATTTATCATTTTCTAAATTTGGTTAACATTTGAACAAGTTCACAAAAATGAAAAATACATAAAATTCAATAAAACATGCCTAAATGGCTTTCTGATGTTATATTTCAAACAGGAGCCTACATTAGTGAACTAGTTGTTTGAAACTTACAATAAGTACACATTATGTGTGAATGGGTAGGCCTTCATGTTGGTATGAACCAATTCAAACTGGGGATCTATAACAAAAAGGGTGCAAAAGGGTCTTCAGTTGGGTGAAGGTCCTCAACTGGAAAGTGTGTTCCCAGTGGGAGACTTTGTGACGCTACACATGTAGGTGGCAGCAGATACAGGTAAAATTCCATTATTTATGTACATGTATGTATGTACTACTACATGTACATGTATGTAGTTCTGATTCTGAGCATGTGCACATTTCTGAGAAAACCTAGTGTCGACAAAAGTCTTCCAATGGCAATTGTGTACAAAACCAATGGGAGCTGTTTCCAAAATGTTAAAGGGGGTGTTCTGGTGTTGGCCTACACGGTCATAAAAATTTTTTCCCCTTGCATTCAGACAGCACTGAGTTAAACCCGATACGGTTTATCTTCGGTTTTAAGAGGTCAAAAGAGACGTGACCCCATGCCATAACTCTAACATCCGGTTTAATCACAGAAACCGCGCACCGAGATACTGCTGCCCAGTGCCTGCTGACCGTATACCAGCGCGCTGGTAAATGAAAACAATTTCCTGGGCGTGTGCTTGTGTCATCGGTTGTGAGTTAAACCGGATGTGGTCTTTTTTATTCTGTCCACACACGGTGTTAAAAGATAAACCCGAAGCGGTCTAAAGATAAACCCCCCAGCTCGACGGTCTAACTTTTCCGGGTTAAACCCGATTCGGTCTAACATTAGAACCGTTCAGACACACAGAGTTGAACTCGATCGGGTTGAACCATGAGTTAAACCGACTTTAGTACTGTTGGGCGCAAACTTGATGGCCCGACTTAAGTTGGGCGCACAGGTTTAAGCCTGCGCACCAGATATTCCACGCAAATTTCAGGCCCTGCGCAAATTTGGTACTTGCTTGTAGTTCATGTCAAATCCAACCTCGTCCCCAGGGTGTGTCGAGCAGTACCAGGTTGACTGGAATTAAAGTAAACCGTGGGGACGAGGTTGTGTCAAAGCCAGGGGTGTATTTTGGCGACCATGACCAGAAACAAGTTTTGAGCCCCTTCTCCCTCCCCACTGTCATGCTGGTTGAAAATCCATCATTCCGATATTTTAGATTACAAAAAACAGCAAATTCGTCGGGATTGACAGCTGCCATGTTGCCGCTGAATCTGCAGTGTGCATGCATGCAACGGGGTAACCATGCAACGACGCTATCGTGCCATTTTATGCCGTGCAGTTCATGTCCAGCTTAACAAATGTAGTGCGCAAACTTCATCCGCACACGCAAATTTGCCGCACGCAAATTTCACTCCCGCAAGCTTGAAGTTTGTGCGGCCCATCTTGAAGTTTGCGCGGCCCATCTTGTAGCTTGCGCACGCAAGCTTCAAGCTTGCGCGGGCGGCTTGTTTGCGCCCAACAGTACTGTGTCTGAACAACCTCCTATTTAACTCACAACAAAGAAATGTGGTTTTAGAGAGAGGGTTTCAAAAACAGATTGTGTATTTTAACTAATGGATTATTCTTCCTGCATGGACATAACCACGCCAGTCTTTCGGCGATATCTAAAAAACGCTACCACCTTTTGAAATGAGTTTTTTTACGGATTGTTTCTATTGTATATCTACATTTAAAACAACGAACGGTTTCAAAACACAAAGGTATACTTTGTCTTTAAAAAGGAACAATGCATGTAGAAGGTCCACCATTGCAGATGTTTACACACTTGTGAGGTTTTACAATGCAGACATTCCCATCATGGTACATTTCAAATCAAATACTGTTGCCTCACTCAGCTATGCCTCAAAACCAAGTCTTTATGCTAAATGTAGATCTTAATTTTGGATTGAACATAGAAAAACTTTGACAAGAGCGGGATTTGAGTCAGCAACTTCTGGATTAACATGCCGGCATTCTACCAGCTGAGCCCTAATGTTGATGATCTTCCTATTTGTCAATTCTTTGTTCAGGTGCCAATCAGAGAATCCATTTAACCTGTATGTAACTGCCTTTTAGCAGAGGATCCCACCAAAGTTTACGATACAACCTGGGAAGTGGGCCTATCTTGTTTTCAATCAAAGAAACTGAAAGTTTATTTATATCTTCTTTACAATGGGTGTCTGGAGTGTACAAAGCATACTTCATAATGAACAGTACACAAACATTTGATGCAATGAGTACATTGTCGCAAAATATGAATTACATGTACAAGTACGTGTAATCTGGATTATTCCATTTAAAACCAGATTTCTATCAAGTGACTAGGCCTGAACTATACGACAATGCATGAACGAAATCACATCCAAAATTTGTTTTATATACATGTATTAGCTGACACATAGATACATGTACTTGTCATTTGAAATTATTTCACAATAAACAACAAATATACATGCAAAATTGTCCAACCATGTGACCCAGCCTCTGAAAATTCTAAAAACCCTTCAATGTGGACAACTCCATGTACATGTAGACACCAACGTTAGCTGACACGACCTTGCCTCAGTTGGACTATTATTTTTGAAATAAAAATCAATGCTGTAAGCATCCAAAGCATCCAGAATTATTCATACAGGACTCCTATATTAAATTTTGGTGCATTGCGTTGAAAAAATAAAATAAGGATCTAGATGTACAAGTTAATTAATAATTGGATTAAAAATTTATCAAAAGGAAACTCTGGAAGGAAAAACACTGTCAAGATCAAAGTTTCCAGTTTTGGGGTAGTTGAAGAAACTCAACATTAAATCGGTTTTTACAACACTTCATACATTACCTAAGTTTCACAAAAATAAAAACCATGTCTAAAAAGGTTGTTTGGCCTTTGGGATGAACTCACAATATTTTCTTGTTGTGTGCTGAGTTTGATTTTGTAAAAATGTCTGCACACTTTTTATTTCTATCCCCGCTCCTGCTGTGCCTCTGGGGACATTTGGCCTAAATAAATTTATTAAAGTAAAATAGCCCTGCCCATTGTTAAAAGTAAAACCCAGTGCCAGGGCATGGTGCAAAATAAAATATGATACATACACAAATGGTCATCACCTGCTGCAGTTGAAATCCATTAACCCTACAAAGCCCAATTCCTTCAATATCCTCATTGATGAAGTGAAGGACTTCCATGTAGGAGGACTTTGGCAAGTATCAGGGCACAGAAGGATCCAGAAGGATTAGGATCATGGGTTTCTGCTGTGAGAGGACTCAGAAGAAATTGGGCTATATCAGGTTACGCAAGAGGAAATCGAAGGATTGGGTCATACATGTCATATGCAGCTTGGCCAAGATGGGATTTCCAAGGCTATGGGCTATTGGGGATGGGAATTTGATGATGAAGTCTGTCACAGGAGAATTTAGAATGACTTGGGTCTTTAGTCGAGGATTTTGAAGGATTTGGGCCCTTTGAGAATTTAAGTCTCTACTTGTGATTCTGAAGGATAGGATGATTTAGGCTAGATGTGTAAGCAAATAGGCCTAGTAATGTCAATCTGTCATGTCTGTTGGGGTCTTTAAAGTTAATAAATAACTTTTGTTATTTTGATGCAATTGAAGACAGTACCATAAAGCGGTCCTACTACTTGCCGTCAACTCGCCGACTTGCCGTCAACTCGCCGTCAACTCATTTTCGTGCCGTCAACTCATTAAATATACATCAAAAAATAATAAATGGGGCATGGAAGTGTTAAATCTGGGCTTAACTACATATTTCTTATGGTTTTCGGTACAATTTCATTTACAAAAACGATTTTGTGTTGATAAATAAATAGTATAAACGCTTAGCCGTTGGCCGCAATCTTTCCTTTTCACGGAGCTTGGACTGTACCATTCATGGTATGGGTGTGAAATGCAAGTATCAAGCTATGGATGGACATCAGAGGGCGCTATATTTGCTGCGTTTATACTATTTATTTATCAACACAAAATCATTTTTGTAAATGAAATTGTACCGAAAACCATAAGAAATATGTAGTTTAGCCCAGACTTAACACTTCCATGCCCCATTTATAATTTTTTGATGTATATTTAATGAGTTGACGGCACGAAAATGAGTTGACGGCGAGTTGACGGCAAGTCGGTGAGTTGACGGCAAGTAGTAGGACCCATAACCCCCCATAAAGTACTTATCAAAAGATGCATCACTGATTGAGTAAAAAAGTTGTACATTATAATAGTTTATTCTATAAAACAATTTTAGTAACACTTAAAAAAAATTAAACAACTTCCACCCCGACCCCAAATTATGATTTCTTTGGCAGTGTATCGCGAAAAGTAGATGTTCAGTAAAAGGGAAGATTAATGAGAAATAATGAATACTGAAAATGGAAACAATCACAAAAACTTAACAAATGACTGACGAAAAACTAGTAAAAGTAATCAACTTTTTTGGCCAAAAACAGATACAGACTCTGAACACTAACACAGTCTGTTACGTGTTACACTAGACAGAACGTTTTCAATAAATGTGAAGAATGGGGGAAAGATGCTGACTCTGACCACAACCTTTTCACTTTGTTCCGCTATCGTCTCGCGGAACAAACCAAATAGTTCTAGGGAGTAGATATGGATAGTTCGACCAAGTTGCCAAGTATAACTTAAGATAAATATCCCTCCCTACCTACTGTTTATAATTACTGGTCCAAATTTAGTGAAAAAGTGTCGGATTCAAAATCAATTCAAAACGTCGCACCGGTAGACGGTAGGGCCATACACCGGGCCCTAGGCCATGAGGCCTCCAGCCGGCCCGAGCCAAGAAGGGACCCTGCGCCAGGGGGGTTTAGTCTTCTTACCTGAGTTCCTTTCCCCGCACCGGGCGGTCCCAACAAAATTGCCTTCACTCCATCGACACTTTCTTCTGGTTTAACGATTGGTTGTGCTTGTGGAACTGGTGGCATGGTTGCAGGAGGAATCTACAACTCTTTATGGTTTAGAATAATACTAGTACAGGATGGCAGATCAACTTGATGGTAATCATAAATTCAGCAATTGCTCGAAATTGGGTTTACTTTTTCCTAAGTGTGCCGGCTGATTTTGTTGCAGGCACAAAAAATGCACCCAGATAATCTGATCCACACGCAATCTGTGCAAATGCCATGTGTACACGCGTATGACCTTAGCGGCCCGATGACCTGAACAACTGTCTCGTCCTAGAAACTAAACTAAAAATAAGGTTCAAAACCCTCTATTTTTTACAAAATGAAATTAAAAATTCCATACAAATATTTGTGAAGTTATTCAAAGCCTATGAATTATTTATTGTCATTTTAAAAACAATAACCATTAGGTATAAAAGGTATAATTATAAAGAAAATTGTGTGGACCAAAACAAAGTGGGAGGGTGTCTTGGTGTCGCGACGATCGTGTGTGTGGCTGGCTACGGGAAAGTGTTATCAAAGTCGAAGTTTTCATTTCAAACAGGGAAAAGGAAGCATTTACATCCAGAATTCATGTATCCGTGTATTCGGTTATCCGAATCACCCCATTAAACTGGACGGTCTTTATCAACTTTATTCGGTTGTTTTCCTCCACCCAGCTGCAGTCCATCTGCTGTGACCATCAACCAGAGGTGTGCGAGCTTTTGTTGGACTTCCAGCCAGCGCGCCCCCGGGTCAGTACTCAGACTCAGAGACGGGCAACAGTGGTCAGGCCAGCTGGTCCCGTGTCTGTCTGAAAAAGGGTCAAAGTATTCTGCCAATCTTACGCCTCTTGGGCTGACTGAGTGAGAGCCTCTTTACTGGTCAACAACCATGCATTTCTCAATCCCTGACACCCAGGATTACAGCGAGGGAAACTCTAGTTACACAGTAAGTCAATATTGAATAAATCATATGGGATGGTGATAATGGTTGAATACAAATTAGAAGTAAACTTGTAAAGTAAAAAAAATAAAAATAAAATAAGAGGAATTGTAAAAAAAAACCCAAAACCCCCCAAACCCTCACTTATTTAATTTCTCAAAGTGCAGTTATAATATACCCAACCCTCCGCTCCAATCTTAAGTTAAACTTAATGGATGGAGATTTACGATCATTGCAACTGACTCGTGAGGTTTTTTACTTTTGTTTTAGTTTACTTTTTAGTTGCGACTTTACAAACCCTGATCCTTCTGAACTATAATTGTTAGGTCTAAAATAAGGAATGTGACCATGGAGCAATAAACTATGTGACCAAGTGATAAAGTTATGATTATCTCAACTAGCCTGTATCTGGAACCTTTGTCATGCATGTCCTGGCCTGTAAAGATTAGTATTTTACTTTAGTAAAAAGTGCTGATTTTTGTGCAGGTTTAAAAAATACGAAATGTGAAAGTGCTTAATGTTAAATGTTACGAATATTTATAATCAAATACAACAAAGAAAGCGTTCAAACAAAATTGTAAAAGGCAAATTCAGATGAAAAAAAAAATGTTATGTCAACGTCCTGTCAGCTGAGGAAGCAAGGCACGCAATGTTGATACACGCAACCGCGGACACTATTTAGCAAGCGTCCGTAAACAATGTGACGTCATAGACGCATGACCAATCAGATCGCAATATGCTAATGAGCGGACAGTATTTGGCAGCGGACACTTTTTGGCATGACACCGGAACTAGAGTCCTTGAGCAAGACACTTACTGTAATTGCTTCTTGGTGTTTATATCCTGACTTATGGATCTTGTCGAGTAACAAAGTAGAAGTAGAAGTTTATAGATCTATCTCTTGGCCTAATTTCAAGTGTGGCCAACCATGCCCACACTAGAAGTGGGGCTACAGTCTTCAGTCATGTCAGTGAAGTTCCTTTTGCAGCACATCAGGCCTGAAATTTCATCTTTGAGAGGGCAAGGCCATTTTCATTTTGCCAAGGGCATTTCCAGCCCAAAAGAGGATCAATTGAAAAACATCTTGACTTTAGTAGCCTATACATTTGAACCACTTCATGACCTACATTATGTGTATTGGTGTAGCACCTGACTACATCAAGGACTTGCTCAAGATAAAGCAGTGCAACTACACGCTTGGCTCTGGCTCCTCACCAGTCCTGGTTGTTCGCAGGATTAGGACAGTACTCTATGGTGACCGGGCCTTTTCACACACACTGGACCTGTTTTCTGGAATAAACTACCCAGTTCTATTCAGAACATTGTTTAACTCTGGAAGCTTTCTAAACAGAACTGAATTTAAAGTGCTCTTTACACAAGCTAATCATTGTACTTCTTTTTTTCATTTTGTTGTAGCGCCACGAGTAATGTATTTTAGATTGCATGTGTATTGGGTTTTTAGTCCCTACCTGATTGCATCCATGGGTTTTCCCTGGAACAATTCTCTGGGGTTTTCCTCCCACACCTAAAACTGAAACTTCCTTCCTTTTCTTCTCTCCATGGGGTGCTTGGCTAGTCCAGTGATTAAGTTCACTTTTCTGTGAGTCCTTGGCTTCACAACCAATAAATGAAATGAAATGTGCGCTTTAAAATACTATTTAAAAGTATTTATTAAATCATATAGTGGTTGTATTATATGGGAAACTTTTGAAGGGGCACTAAGGCCATAACCAGGGCAACAGAGGCCATCTGTGGCCTCCTTGTAATTCCAGGACTGCACATAATTTGGCTATAGTACTTGTAGTATACTAAATACTTATATCATGTATTATATACATGTAGCAGAAATTATAGAGTCTTTTAGAAGTTACGGCAACTATACACTCAATCACTAAGGTTAATTAAGTGAACAAGTTTGGGTTTGTTTGTTTGTTTGTTTTTTTTTTTTGGTGTTTTTTTTGGGGGGGTACAAGCTTTTAAAACTGCTAACTTCCTTGAGTGTTTTACTGGTGTCCTTCCTCACTATTAAACAAAATGTGACACCATAGGGTAACTCTGAAATCTGGTAGATTCTGATTATGGTGGTGATTTATAATCAGGTTATTTATAATCAGTTTGTTATTGTTGCCCTTAGCCAAATTACATGTAGAAGAATTAAAACAAAACATGCACAAAACCCCCCAAACACTCTTTGATACCTTTGTAACCTGACTGTTTTCAATATTATACGTTAACAAAGTTTGCTGTGTAGATTTGTTCTTGAGATTTCGGAATTCTGGAAATTACGTAGTTCTGAAAACAACTGTCATGACTGTACTGCTTATAAAAGTACTACCTGGGGAGGTAGGAAATCGGCCGGGACTACATGTACATGTAGGCCTACTAATTTTGCTAGTGGATCAAGGGGACTTCTTGCTAAATAAACTGTTTATAATCTCTTTGCCAATCCAGGGTTACAACCTACATGTGAATGGTGTGTTCCATTGCTCGTTGCGTTACTCACAGCTACATGACTTCAATGAGCAAATCAAGAAAGAGTTTGGAACGGGCTTTCTTGGCGCTCAGAAGTTTCCTCCCAAGAAGATTCTATCATTAAATCAACAACATATTGAAGAGAGGCGTCAAAAACTGGAAAAATATATTCAGCTTGGTAAGTGAATGAATTCAATAGAAAGAGTCCTCATAGTGGGGAACAAATTGTCTCTCTCTAACCTCATGTTAAAATGGGTACAACGTCATTCTGTCTTAACACTCACTCCAGAGCAAATTTTGAACCTTGGCTTGTTGATGTCTTTGAACATGTTGAATATCAAACTAGCAGAAAGACAAATGTTTCTGTAGATTCCAAAAAGGAATTGTTTGCACCGGTCAAAAGGTCAAATTCGATGCCTTTTTGATTGAATATCATCAAAATTTAGGAATGAGCTGAAATTTGTTTGTCGGAAAATGTTCAGACCATTTTATTTGAAAAGTGACTGGCATCACGACACTGGGCACACTCTGGGTGCGTTTGATAAATGAGCTTCCCCTGGTTGACCCAGGTGTGACCCCAGTCTGTTTTACTTTGAGTAGCTTTTTCACATGAATGGTGGCTCACCTGGGTCAGACCAAAGTAATCTGCAAGTGGAGCAGGATCCTTGGGTCTGACCCAGGTGCATGACGCCATGCTGGAAAACTTTCTCAATGGCCGGGCCTTGAATTTCATCTGTGAAAGGGCAAGGCCATTTCATTTTTCCGCAATTTTTTTGTAATTCTGTGGAACACTTTCAGGAAGTGTGACACACGTTTTCACCCTTAAACAGCGACCTTTTTTCAGCGACTCTAAGTTTTTATTCCGAAGACACATATATCAACCTGGGCTTGGAAAATAATTTAAAATTAATGGTCTTTTTGTTAATCCTTGAAGAGTTTCGGATGTATCTAAATAATGTACACAATGAAAATAGTTCCGGTCAGTCAGCTGTCCCAAGATGCATCGGTATGAATGCTGAGGAAAGTTGGCATTCAAAAAGCTCTTGTTGGCATGGTTGGGGGCTCACCAAGATAGCACATTTGGGTCGACCGGGGCAAGCTAATCGAACGCACTCTCTGTGGTCTAGTGATTAAGACATCTGCTGTAGAATGATGGGGGTCCCGGACTCTATCCCACCTGAGTGGCCTACGGGTCTTTACTTCAAGACTCGCATTTAAAAGCACTGAGTTTACAGTGCTTATCACACATCAGTGTATGATGTATGATGTATGATGTAAAAACAAAACTATGAAGAATTTATCATCAGATTGTGACGTTTTGTTCCTTAAAAAATCCTTCATAATAGGTAATCAACCTAAGGATTACTTTAACTTTTGAAGATGAAGGGATGTTTGACCTTAATGTGTCTCTGGATTTAGTTCACAGAAATCGGGAAAAATATGAGTATGCAGTGCTTTACACACATTAGTTGTTTGGGTAAAACCAAATGATATTTTTTGTTCCTGATGCTTGTCTTTTCCCCTTGCAAATGAACCAGGAGCGACTTGGTGAAATTTCAAAATATTGATTGATGTAAATTTTTAAGAAAAAGCTCATAAAAAATGCAAATTGAACATTTTTTAGGGAGTATATCATTTTTTTGCAAATCTTCACAGTGAGGTGGTGATATTGACAAAAGAAAGAAAAAACAACAAAAAGCTGGGCGTGGCGTGGTCAGTGAAAGTAGCAAGGTGGGCTGCATCACGTTTGAATGAGCAGGGGAAACACGAATCATAATAAGAAATATGGGAACAACTTGCAATTATTTTCTCCGACTTGTTCAACTTGCTAGTCATCTAATTTCACTAAGGCACTGACTTCTCCATTAGAGTGCTCAATATAAAGTAATGAAGTTTATAATTATTGTCACTACCTGCACCAGGAATGCTACTGCCTCAATTCTCAAAAATCAACCAATACAAATTTACATCAAGCAGGATCCTCACTCCCCCCCCCCCCCCCCAATGGACCCAATTCACCTGACGTCATCATCACAGTGTTAAACCTTGGTTGTGCTATTTATGGAGTCAAAGTAAAACAGTGTACTTTCGCAATTTCAACACAGTGTTTTCGCACTCACCATATTTTTACATGCAACTTGACTCTCAACAGGGATGAGAATTGACGACTATGAAAATTCCTGCAAATGGCTTGCTGGAATGAGTTTCCTCTTATTCTACATGCAGAACTTTCCAGAAGTTACACTTCAGGAGGTTTACAGATTCTGTGCATCACCACAAATGCATCTAGTTAATTATTTGGACACAATTTGGACTATTTCTTTCTCTCTTTGGTGACTGCTTTACTTTTTTTCAAGAAAAAATGTGAAGGCTGAAGGAGACAATACGTTTGTTTGCGACAGATCAGACATCTGGACATTATTATGACCTGAACAGGAAATGAGATCAATGACATTTTAATTCATGGGAAAAACCACCGCCCAAACATTTAAATGGCCAAAATGGCATTGAATATTTGCTGCATTGTTTACTCCTTTATCTGTTTATCCACCTCCTTGTAAATTTGTCTCAATTTGAATGCAGAAAGCGTGTACCATCACAAAGGCCCGTATTTGGTGTTACTCATACGCCAATGTGTGTTTAAGTCTAACTGTATACTCAGTACTTTCCCTGGGTCCTGTGAAAAACAAAAATCCAGAGGCATATTAGAACTAGGGTAGAATTTCAAGATGCATCAAGGCAATGACCAGGGGCATCTGCCTCCTTTGCCTCCAGGGCTGTTCATTAATTACTCCTTATTTGCCTTCGTAAAGTGAGTCAGGACCAACGAGTAGCCAACAGTGATCTCTTCAATGGTTTTCTGTTGAGTGCACAGAAAGAAACTCGGAAAGAGAAGCCGGTGGAAGCTAAACTAGACGTCTTTCTGATGAATGGACATAAGATTACTGTTAATATCATGTCCATGGATCAAACGGATGATGTACTGGAGGTGAGTAATCAATGCATCACCAGGGGAAAGGCGGGGGGGGGGGGGGGGATTAGGCCCAGTGGGTATTTCAAGCCCTGGCATGCCTGGTTGTTACTGGCCCAATGTTCAAATTACTGGACTCTGGCCAGTGGCTCAGTTTATACTTCAAGCAAGCCGGGGGGGGGGGGGGGAGGGGGACCTGGCCCAATGCTTAAACTACAAAACTCTGGTCAATGGTCCAGTGGGTAATTCAAGCCCTGTGGGTTACTGGCCCAGTGCTGAAATTACTGAATTGACTAGTGATATGGATATCAAACCCATCACCAAATTGATTGTAACCTAACTCCCCAACGTTGTCCTAATTCTGGTGTCCCATTTCTTCAAGGTAATACACAACGGAAGATCAACATGTCTGATCAAACACTTCCTGTATTGTCTGATTACAGTTGGGTGGTTACATAGATCATAGTAGTTGGACCTCATTTCCATTTACCAATAAGTTATTTTTAAACCTCCAACTGTCTGACCATTCAATATTATTCGCTATGGTTTTGAATGACACTATAACAGCCTGTAATGTGATACTATGTGGTGACTGCATCTACACAGGACACAGTCAACCCTCCTACTGTCTGACCATTCAACATCATCCACTGTGGTTTTTAACGATAGAGAAACTGTGTCAGCCTGAAATATGATATCATTTGGTGATTGCATCTTCACAGCCAACCCTCCTATTGTCTGACCATTCAACATGTTCAATATCATCCAATGTGCTTTTGAAAGATTTATAGACAAACGATGCTAGCCTGCAATATGAAATTGTGTTATTGTGGTGAATGCATCTAGGTGGGGCAACTCAGCATCCCCGCTTTGTGACTGTGGTGAGCCCCGGACGTTGCACCATATGGTAGCCGACTGCCCACACTTTCACCCTAATGCCTAATGGTGCATCACTGTCCTTCATCAGGCTGGGGACCCGGCCATCAACTGGCTGACACACTTTGATAAGAGATGGATATAGCATCATGACATCATCAGTGGTACCACCAAACGCAACCCGTCTAATTAAATAATAAATAGTTCTAAATGGTTTGTCACTCTGCTGGAAAATGTAACAAAGAGTAGGAAGGTCTAATTCCAATAAATGATTGTTTTTTTTCTTTCATGGGTCTTATGCAGGCAGTGGCTTCTGAGATAGGTCTCAAGAGTGACTTGGTCTTCTACTTTGCGTTGTTTCTTGTCAAGAAAGATGAAGACGATGAGCGTGGAACAAGTAAGTACATAATAAGGCACTTAACCATGATTGCTTCTCTTAATCCAGGTGTATAAATGGGAACCTGCAAGGGCTGAGACAGTATTGTGTTAGATTAACCCCTTTGTGTTAATATAAACAGCTTGGGGTTGTATGCTCCCCAGAGAATTGAGAACATTTAAGGAATGGTTTAAGTATACCTGGTGAACAGGGGTAATGCTACATGTACTATCCTGGCATAACCCTTCTCAAAGTCAAATCAAGGCCTTTTGTATGACCTTGCACATAGACTTTCGACATGTGCCATGCAACTACCCCGTTTTTCCTAGGACTGTCCTGATTTCTGATAAAAAAAAAATTGTCACGTCCCAACTTTCAGGGGAGGAAAATATATATTGCACCCCCCCAAAAGTAGTTTGAGTCGATAATCATGCGAAATAGAGGGCGCTATAACATGAGGCATCTATTTCACAAGCTAGATGTTGTAAGCCGATCATAGCCACTAGCTGGACTTATTTTAATGAGCTCATTGCCAGGGTTCTTGCATTGAAGTTACAGTTTTTATTTTTATTTTTCCTGCAGTTGTCAGAAGACTTCAGGATTTCGAGTCCCCTTTTATTTCCCTGAAGTCGGCAGTCGGCAAGAACAAGATTGTCCTGAGAAAGAAGTAAGTCAGAGTGTTTGGGAATAGTTACTTCATTGTAATTGAAGACAGAGTTAGGGAGGGATCATTTGGGAAACAGTCACAAACATTTCGCCTGACATTTTTCTGGTAAGCAAATTTGTTTGTGCTAGAGTGCTTTAACTATTTCCCGTTTGATGATGTGTATACATGCCAAATTACTTTGTGGAGTAGAAACTGAGCAGACAATTTTGATGTGGATGTTTTACTGCAGTTACTGGGATGCCTCATACGATGATGATCTGATTGCTGACAGTGTAGGATTGCAACTTCTCTATGTACAGGTGAGCATTAATTGCCCAATTGTATGTTTAAAGACTAAAGTCTGTTTCAAAATTTCCTAAACGTTTAAACGAAACCTACAACAACAAAAGTGGGACCTTTGAGCTTGAGTAGAGACTTACTTGTAGCAATATTAGCAATGATTTGGATTGACTGTCTTTGAGCACGCTCCCACACAAAAGCAGGGTGTTACTTTCTATTGTCTTCATATTTGAAAAGTCACATCTTCTTCAGGTGATCCCTTCCCAGGTTGTGTCGTAAACTAACTTGTGTGTGATTCCTGGCTTTACAGCAGTTACAGGCACCTCCAAACAAAGATATTGACAAAATAGGGAGGCCATCAATGTGTAGAGCTAGATAGCTCAGTTGGTAGAGCCCCCCTCTAGTAAATTTTTCTTTGTTCAACTCAAAGTTTTAAAAAATTTACCCAGTCAGGATCCCTTGTGGTTTATTACTTGACATTCTTCAAAATGTGTTAGCCATACACTATCTATGCAGAATGATTTACATCCCCTACATTTTGTTGTACGTTTTGCTTTATACCTGTATACGCTGAAAAGAATACCCGCACACAAGGGATATGCCACCACACTGGTTTGTGACTGTCATGACTGAGTGTAACCCTGGAAAGTGTATTGACACCTGCTCCTACTCTACATGTACACTCGGGAAAATAGACTGCTGGCACCGATGATCAACCCTAATACGCCCGCATAGACTGGAATCAGTAAAAAACGGTTTAACAGAAACTGGTCATAAGTTCCGTTTCACTGTGATAAAAAATAAATGTAGATACCTAATCCTAGGTTATTTGGTTAGTTCTTTCACTTATTCCTTTGTTTTTTTTGTGCCTCTGAATAGGTAAACCTAGATGGACGCTGCATTATAAATACTAACATTTTTGTTTACTTTCAGGTTGTGAATGATATTGAGAGAGGATGGGTACAAGCGAGTCCGGATCAGATCAAGAGATTAGAAACGCTCAAATCTAAAGGCTCACGCAAAGAGGTAGGTTTAGATCCAGTGGAGCACCCCAGACATTTTCACTTGTGGGCAAGCAGGGGCAAAGACATAGTATCAGGGAGTTAGTTAGTGTATCGAACCATTCTTTTTGTGCATTTAAAAATCCAACATTAAAAAAACCCATTGGAAATAAAGAAAGTTGGGTTTGATATTTTGTTATTGTTTACAGTACTGATTTTTCCGAGGTTCCAGTCTTGATGGGGAGGACTTGGTCTTGGACATCTTGGTATCGGTCTCTGTTTCAGTCTCAGAGGGGATGTTTTGGTATCTGTCATGTCTCAGTCTCGATGGGGAGGTCTTCGTATTGGTCTCAGACATTGAGGTTTGGGTCTCGGTTTTGGTGGGGAGTAGTCAGTCTTGATCGGTCTCGGTCTTGATGGGGAGGTCTTAGTCTCAGTAATGGTCTCGATGTGGCGGTCTTGGTCTCAGTTTCAGTCTCTATGGGGAGGTCTCAGTGTTGGCCTCGATGTTGGCCTCGATGTGAAGGTCTAGTCTCGGACTCGATCTCGATGGGGAAGTCTCAGTTTTGGTTTCGATGTGGAGGTCTTGGTCTCGGTCTCGGTCTCGATGGGGAGGTCTCAGTGTTGGTCTCGATTTGGAGGTCTTGGTCTCAGTCTCGGTCCTGATCTTGATGGGGAGGTCTCAGTGTTGGTCTTGATGTGGAGGTCTTGGTCTTGGTCTCGGTCTCGATGGGGAGGTCTCAGTGTTGGTCTCGATGTGGAGGTCTTGGTCTGGGTCTCGATCTCGATGGGGAGGTCTCAGTGTTGGTCTCGATGTGGAGGTCTTGGTCTGGGTCTCGATCTCGATGGGGAGGTCTCAGTGTTGGTCTCGATGTGGAGGTCTTGGTCTCGGTCTCGGTCTCGATGGGGAGGTCTCAGTGTTGGTCTTGATGTGAAGGTCTTGGTCTCGGTCTCGATCTCGATGGGGAGGTCTCAGTGTTGGTCTCGATGTGGAGGTCTTGGTCTTGGTCTCGATGGGGAGGTCTGTGTTGGTCTCGATGTGGAGGTCTTGGTCTTGGTCTCGGTCCTGATCTCGATGGGGAGGTCTCAGTGTTGGTCTTGATGTGGAGGTCTTGGTCTTGGTCTCGGTCCTGATCTCGATGGGGAGGTCTCAGTGTTGGTCTCGATGTGGAGGTCTTGGTCTCGGTCTCGGTCCTGATCTCGATGGGGAGGTCTCAGTGTTGGTCTTGATGTGGAGGTCTTGGTCTCGGTCTCGGTCCTGATCTCGATGGGGAGGTCTCAGTGTTGGTCTCGATGTGGAGGTCTCGGTCTCGGTCTCGGTCTCGATGGGGAGGTCTCAGTGTTGGTCTTGATGTGAAGGTCTTGGTCTCGGTCTCGATCTCGATGGGGAGGTCTCAGTGTTGGTCTCGATGTGGAGGTCTTGGTCTTGGTCTCGATGGGGAGGTCTGTGTTGGTCTCGATGTGGAGGTCTTGGTCTTGGTCTCGGTCCTGATCTCGATGGGGAGGTCTCAGTGTTGGTCTCGATGTGGAGGTCTTGGTCTCGGTCTCGGTCCTGATCTCGATGGGGAGGTCTCAGTGTTGGTCTCGATGTGAAGGTCTTGGTCTCGGTCTCGATCTCGATGGGGAGGTCTCAGTGTTGGTCTCGATGTGGAGGTCTTGGTCTTGGTCTCGATGGGGAGGTCTGTGTTGGTCTCGATGTGGAGGTCTTGGTCTTGGTCTCGGTCCTGATCTCGATGGGGAGGTCTCAGTGTTGGTCTTGATGTGGAGGTCTTGGTCTTGGTCTCGGTCCTGATCTCGATGGGGAGGTCTCAGTGTTGGTCTTGATGTGGAGGTCTTGGTCTCGGTCTCGGTCCTGATCTCGATGGGGAGGTCTCAGTGTTGGTCTCGATGTGGAGGTCTCGGTCTCGGTCTCGGTCTCGATGGGGAGGTCTCAGTGTTGGTCTCGATGTGGAGGTCTTGGTCTGGGTCTCGATCTCGATGTGGAGGTCTTGGTCTCGGTCTTGATCATGTTGATGGGGAGATCTCAATCTTGAAAGGGAGGTTTCAGTCTCAGTCTCAGACTTTGTGGCTCCACTACTACAGCCATAAATTGATGAATAATGGTTGTTCTTGATTTAGTTTGAAAAGTTTCTGTCAGCAGCCTTTTTTTACTACCCAATAACTTTTATCTTGCTAATTCTTTACATTTTCATCATGGGTATTTTAATCAATCCCTCATTTAAATGTTTTCTTTGTTTTACACCTGTTGATAGTTCAGCCTCTCAAGCATTATATGGATATTATATTTGTCCAATTTTATGTGCTTGTTCTTTTAATACTAACCTGAGAAATCAAATAAATGAAAGAATTAAGTTCCCCTTAAGGTGATCCCTCTTCTGTTGCTTCCCAGGTCATATCCTAAACTTGGATGTGATCCCTGGTTATATGGCAGTTACAGGTTGAATGGCTTCTGACTGGCACCCGGAACAAATATATTGACAAAATAGGAAGACTGCCAATCTTAGGGCTAGATAGCTCAGTTGGTTGAGCGTCGGCACGCTAATATGGAGGTTGCAGGTTCAAGCCCCGCTCTAGTAAATTTTCTTTAACCCTAAATTGGTTAAAATTTATCCAGTCTGTCAGTTTCCCTTGTGGTTTATTACATGATAAATAAATAAATAATAACTAAACAAATTCCATTGCAGTATTTACAGTTTGCAAGGACAATGAAGGACTATGGGTTCATCCAGTTTAAACCTTGTGTGGTGGACTACCCAGCCCTTAACACACCGGCAGTAGTCAGCGCTGGCAATAGAGAATTAGTCTTCCGACTCAGGCTGGAGAATGGTGCATGTAAGGAAGGCAGCTTCAAGATAACACGTATGAGATGCTGGAGGATTACATCGGTAAGTCAGGGAGCTAGATTTTGCTTTAAAGTATGTTCTCTACCTTGGTAAGGTTGAGAATCTATTTGGTCACTTACATGGTATAAAGATGGTATGAAGATGGTATAAAGATGGTATAAAGATGGTATAAAGATGGTATAAAGATGGTATAAAGATGGTATAAAGATGGAATAAAGATGGTATAAAGATGGTATAAAGATGGTATAAAGATGGTATAAAGATGGTATAAAGATGGTATAAAGATGGTATAAAGATGGTATAAAGATGGTATAAAGATGGTATAAAGATGGTATAAAGATGGTATAAAGATGGTATAAAGATGGTATAAAGATGGTATAAAGATGGTATAAAGATGGTATAAAGATGGTATAAAGTTGGTATAAAGTTGATCATGGTGAAAATCTTCCCTTGAAATTTGTTTGCCTGAGAAATGAGTCAAACAATTACAGTCGACTCTCGTTAATACGAGCTCGGAAGATACGAGAGGCCAGTTAATACGAGGTATTTCACCGGTCCCGAACTGTCCCATGCGTGTTTCTATGTTTTAAAAAACGGAAGATACGAACACGGTCGTAACGAGAACACGGATAATACGAGGTATTTTTGCGGCCCCATGATGACAAAATGTATTGTTTTTCATACTTTTGTAGCGAGATCTGAAAAATATTGTTGCGTAAAAGCTTATTGTTCAGTCAAGGTTCGGAAATAACATTCTTGATGCCAAACTATTTATCGGACCGGCTACACAGTTCTGTCCAATCAGAAACATTTCGCTGGTAACTTATAAATGCTTGATATGCTACTTCACTTACACGCTGATGGTTACCAGCGAAAACAACGTTCAGCATAGGCGATACGCAGTATCGAATCTGTCACATCATGGTCACATGAACGGCAAGTTTGACATGACTTTGCTATGATTTTTATCTTGAGTTATACAAAATATTAAATTTCTATGATCATAGTCAACAAAAATGCATTTATCATTTATTTTTTTGTGTACAGGATGCTCGTAAGAACTGTACTAGGAAGCAAACTGCTTCGTTCTAGCCTAGACACGTGTGTAGTGCATGCACTATGACAACGTGTGTATACATGTACGTGTAAATAGTGCGCTGCGTTTAAGACAAGGTTCGGATAATACGAGGAAAACGGGCCAGTCCGGCGGACCTCGTATTAATGAGAGTTGACTGTACATGTAGTTTTTATATCGCAAAGAAAAAAGTGATGGGTTGTCCACTTGTTTCTTGTGACACCGATGACTGATTGAGCTTAGACATTTATTGGTTGATTTCATGCTGTTATGTTGATTGTAATTCTGCATATCTCCCTGATGTTGAACAGGATCTCTCTGATTCATATACTGTTTGCAACATCCATGGTCAGCCCATGCCAGAGACTCATTTTTATGATGATGTTTATTTCAGGTGAAAGAGGGGGAAGACACCAAGGTAGACCCGTCCCAGCTGGAGCTAGCCTTTGAGTACCTCATCGGCAAAGACAAGCTACGATGGATAGTCATAACCAGTGACCAGGCTATCCTCATGAGTCTGTGCTTACAGGATATGGTGGATGAGTTATTGCTGTTCAAACGAGGTGGTCGAATCAAGAGGGTATGAGTGAGAACACAATAGGCCTTTTAAACATGGTGCCGCCATCTTGTTTTTCCAACTGCTCAAGTCAATGTGTACCAAACCGAGACTGAAGGGGAAATTAGTCTGGCACTTTTAATTTCTAGTAAAATGAGACTCGGTATTAAGTAATGGGGGCACAGGACTATGGTCTATGGACTATATGGCAGCCACATGATAATGGTCTATTGAGCCAATTCACCTGACATCAACATTACAACAATCTTGGTTGCATCATTTTGGGAGTCAATACAGTGTGGTATGAATTTTAGGCATCGCGGCATTTATAACTGACGAGTTGACCCCACATTATGATGAGAATGGCAGACCAGTAGCCTTATGTGACGCTAGTATAGGGGATCACATAGGCTACCAAGCTTGACACCATTTATTGTGCACAGTCAACAAAACAAAACTCAAAGTTTGCAGTGAATTAAAAAAAACAATTTCATAATGTTGGTTTTTGTGTTGATTTGTTGATGAATACAGCCAACTGATAGAGTGAAGGGGCCTGAGAGACAGTTCAAAGGTCGTGATGGAGGCGTCATTGTGGCATCATCAACCTCCAGTCCAGCCATTGACCCACACATACCTCCCCAGGTTAGTCATAACAATGAAGAAAATAGTGTCAAATCCACTCATGATTAATATCCCTGGCTCCACATTTACAACTTTTCACCAGTCAGCTTGGAAGGAATTTGAAGAAATGCACTGTCCCAGAAACCAGTGATGTTCCATCCATTCAATACATGATTCATTTTAATAGTAGTTCAACATAAAAGAAAAGAAAAGTTATGACGTATTTCTAGATGATGTTTTGTCTTAGTTCCTACATGTTTGTATGTTAGTCAGTGTTGTTAGTCTGTTGGTGTGTATGTTTGTTGTTGAGTCTGTAGGTATGGGAACAAAAGCTCTTGCTTCATCCTATACCTAAATGTTGTCCTGTTTTGTGATTATTTATCCAGCTTTTGTTTAAATTGTTAGCATTATATACTTGTTATCATGTACCTTCACTTAAACCATGTACACCTGTATTTAATCATGGCAATATTGAACAAAATGTATTATCCATCTATCTAACCTTAGATGACTAGGCCTTTTTTTTTTCCAGGTTAAATAAATCTTTCAGGAAGATTGTTTGATTTTTCTTTTTACAGAGTCCATCAGATACCAGTCCGACTAAGACATCTAAAGCTATGGGTTCCGTCAAAAAGATTTCAGTAAGTCTGAAACATTTGAGAAATACTGCAACGTGCTTTGTCCTCCTACAATTGAGTAACCCTGCTTAAAAATACCATGTTGTTTTTCCTTCTGTTATTAACAGGACAAGTTACAGTCTGTGTCAGTGTCTGCCAAGCAACAGCACGCTCCGATGTCTGTGGTGGAGAACGACATCTTTGAAGCTGGTATCGGGGAAGATGACTTGTAAAAACAGCGCCCTCAACCTCTGCTATGCTGATTTATTGTTAGAACCACCGTATGCATGTAAGCAATCAAGACTGGTATCATTGTGGCATGAATGGCAAATGGTAGGGTAGGTTAGCGGCAGTATGCTGGCAATAGACCATTACGGCAAAGCTCCATTAAAGAGATTTGGCCACAAAACTTGGAAGCTATTCATCCTTTCCACCCATTAGGTGTGTTTACATTGAATTACTCAGGTCATTAAGCTTAATGGATGATCAGCTTATCTGCCTGTGGCAGACAGAAGCCCTACTGGTTTGTGCATGATCCACTTATGTCAACTGTTTGGAAAAGGAATTACATGGAGATAACAGGAGTGAGTTGTCAGATGAAAGGATGTTTCATTTGAGCCTCATTGCAATGAAAAGTGGGGACAGAAGCGAATTTTATGCCAGATTGGTAAAGCGATATTGGAGTATTCAAAGTCTTCAACGTGTCAGAAACCGGGTAGGGCTAGTCGCCCAATTCACCTGATCACAATATCACAATAATTGAATATCATCATGTCGGTGCAAAAAGATGAAAAAAAGAATCATACTTCAATTTTGCAAAAATGTTGTATCTCACTTAAAAATGCTCCATGAAAAAACCTTGCATTGCGTACCTGCGCACTTGCTTTTGTGTGTACATCTGGACTGTTTTAAGTGAGAAACAACGCTTTGATACTTTCAAACTCACAATTTTTGCATTGACACAAAAATATCTTTTGAGAGATTCGGGGGACCAAGGGCCCAGAAAATGCGCTCATCAATTGTTGCCTCACCCCCTTCCCTAACTGGAGGTCTAAACAGGGGAGTCTCTCACCTGAACAAAGTCCCAGAGACAAGAATGTCATTACTGTGGTCATTTCATTCTGAAAATGCTAGTTATAATGCTGGCCAATGATGTCAAGTGGGAACTATCTATTCCCTTTACTTTGAGCATGACACGGAGGCACAATACGTTTGATCATTTGGACAAGGTCACGTCTCAAAACAATGATTGAACCACTTTCAGACACTAATATGAACTGTCTACCTGACAATTAATAGAAAAAGACCTTAAAAAACCGTTGCCAAAAGTCTTCGATTGATAGATTTAAGATGTTGAAAGTGAAATATTATACTGAGTGTATGAGAGAAGGTTTGAAATAACTCAAAATAGGAGCTTCCAAGGCTGTAAGGCTGTGTGGATTTGCGCCACTGTGACCTTTCATGCTTGCCTATATGCTGCTTTTATGTTGCAGTGAGCAGTAACAAGTACAAGTTAGGTTAATTGTGTTTATATCCCGCACACACACTCCTTGTCATTTGATTGGTGGAACATGGGTCACATGTCATCACTTATTTTGCCGTGTATTTACTGCCAAGACGCTCCAAAATGTTACTACTCGGCGTACACAATGTGTATGGATAATCAAGTAGGATGCTTTGGATGTTCTGCAGTGTCATTTCCCAAATAATGGTGCCTTGCCTGTTTATCCCAACTTGGCAAGGTCATGTCACGGGGGACAAGGTTGGTGTCTATGTAGAATTGTCCAAGTTGTGTTGAAGGGATTTTCAGATAGTGGATGGGACGGGTCTATGTCTATTTAGCTCGGTGTTTAATGTGAACAAAATGTCAAATGACAAGGATTTGTGTGTGTGAGTTATATAAAACTCTGCATTTAAATTTGTTTGTGCATTGGTCACAGAATCTAATCACTCAGTGAAATCTAGCTTTTCCATTTCACTCGGCTTTGTCTCAGGAAATGGAACAGTCCAGATTTCACCGCATGATTGTATTCTGTGACAAGGCACTCATAAACTTCCAGTATTTGTATAACAGTTGTGTTTAGTATGCATGTATATCTCTATTATTATTATTATTTTGCAAATAGTAAGCTATATTATTCTATTATTTCTAGATCTGACATGTGTTTCACAGTCGTATAACAAATTATTTGCTTCTTAATTACTGTGTTAATTTCTACAAAATTTGTAAAACAAAATCTTCCTTATCACTCAAATTGGTTACCAGTGATGTATGTAATGCTTTCGACTGGTTTGAGGGCGTGATTTTTCTCTAGCTAATGAAATATATAAGCACATTTTATGCTCATTTTGGGGCCAAATTTCATAAAGCTGTTTAAGCACAAAGTCTGCTTAGCACAGACAAATCTTACTTAGCAGAAACAGGTGAGCAACCAAACTGCCATGTAACTTATAATACTTTTGACTTTACCCTGATTATTTTTTGCTTAGCAAATTAATTTGTTAAGCCAGTTTTTCTACTCTGGTTGATTACTTGTCAACTCTTACTTAAAAAAAAATTTCCTGAATGAAAATCAAAGCGAAAGCTGAGAAAAGTGATTTGTGTTTTTCTGGAGTTTCTATGGAGTGTAACAAATTCTTGAAAGGTACATGGCAGTACAGGGCCCAATCTCATAGCGCTGATTAACGGTAAGCACATTTTCTTGCTAACTATAAGCATAAGCGTATTTCACAGGTTAGCAAGAAAATTAGGCAGCTATCTTGCGCGTTCACCATGTGGATTTGCATTGTTACGCCAATCATTTTCATAATTTTAATTTCAGGTTTTTTTCCTACTTGAAACTTAAAGCCAAAGTGGAGGAAAGTATTTTATATTTCTGGAGTCTCTTTAACACATTCTTATCAGAAGGTATTTGTATATAATATATATTCCTACTCTACAAGTATGTATCATATCAACATTGAGTTGACATCAACTCTCTGTTCAAAAGTTTTGCTGAAGCGGAGACTGTAGCCTGAACACCTGACGCGACACTTTACCGACCTTAAGAATCAGAGACTTTTTGCTGTTTAGCAACAATAAACAGGATACCAGTCACACAGAATGTACATGTGACATGGTATTTTGGTTGGTAATTATTCTGGAAAGCATGATTTTTGGGGCTTGGCTACTTTTTTTTGCTTTAAGTAGCTCTATGAAATGGGGCCCTGCCAGATGTAACATTGACTCGATTTTTACATGGCACAATGCTGTGGGTTTCTAGACCTTATGCATATGACGTCATTTGAGCAGGGCGCCCTCGCCTAGAGGTCAAAAGGAGGTTATTCATTGGCCAATTATGAGAGCCATGCGTACAAATCTGCGTGTTTCCATTGTTTCCTCATTGGTTTACCTCCAAGATGGCGGCTTGATGATGTTAATGCCGGGGTCTATTAGTGTCCTTTTGGTAGTATGTTTGGGGTGGATCATAGAGTGTATTACACCCAGTGAGACATTGCATGTATAATGTACATCCAGTGAAACCATTGGGTTTAAGACCAGTGCCTGTCTTTATCACTTTATCCTTCCGAATGAAGACATGGTACCAGTCTACACACAATGTGGCTCTCCTTCAGATGACCCAGGTATGTTGGACTGAAGTATCAATCAAGCACGATGGACTACTTTGACTGTACGTCTTCCGAGAAATAATCAAAAGTACAACTTGGATATTTTTGTATAACTCCTCAATAAAAGATAAACCCACCATTATTATTATTATTATATTATTATTATTACTGTTATTATTTATTCAGCCATCACAACAATACAAGACAATACAACAATACTTCCAGATGGTCTTGGAGGAACAAAAATCAAATGAATTACGGTCCTGTGATCCATGGACCTACTGCCCCACATCTGGTTGTAAAACAAGTAGAGTAGAAAAAATACAATCAATTGGGATCAGCAAATCCAAGGTGTGACCAGGCTGTAGGTAGTGTTGCTTAACCGTGGGCAAATTTTCACATGCCAACTACAGCAGAACAATTTGCTTAAGCGTATTTCACATGTTGGCAGCCAGCTTGCGTGTTTACCACAGTTAAGTCATTCATTTGCTTACAGTAAGCACCGGGAGGTTAGCAGGGTTATTAAATGGGAACTGTACAGTAAGCACAAAATCAGCCATTAAGCAGCTAAATGAAATTGAACCATGGGGCTATTCATCTCGGTCCAATTCTATGGCTCTGCTTACCACAGAATTCTGTGCCGACAGAGACTTTGTAACGCACATCGATACAAATATAGGGAATTTCACTGTAAGCAGAGCCATGATATTGGGCCGTGTTAAGCACACAAATAACTAAACAAATAAAACCTTGCTAAGCAGAAATACCTTATACCAGCCGAAGTACCATGCTATGTATATCATTTCTAACTGGTGCCCTGCAATTTTTTGGCAGATAAATAATAATGCTAAGCAATATTTAATAAAAATTAGTCCTGTGTCACATCGTCAGTCTGTTTATGTGCGGCGAAGCATGTTTTCTTTCCGGGTCAAAATTCTACCTTGAGAAAAAAATGTTAACTTATGCATGGTAGCAGAAAATTCCCTTCACCTTTTAGAGACCATTCATTCCTGAACAAGTAAATAGAACCAACTGGTCGATTTTAATTGGTTGGGCCTGGTCAGGGGTAGCCATAAAGCCATTTTGAGGTATGATGGACACATTATAACTGCACTGTTTGGGTTAGGTAAACCTGCCTGATACCTGAACCAAACAGTGTACTCATAAGTTGTTTGCAATGTCTCAAAAAAACAAGCAAACCAAAAACAGACAATTTCTATACTGTATATTTATATTCATTGTTTATTCTTTACTTACAATTTGTATAAATCCATATATTAATACACATATTTGATTATTAATCATTTCTATACTTTTTTATTTGTTAATAATTGCACCTTAATAGAGACATAGATCCCCCGCACTGATCTTTATGAAAACAATCGCCTTTAATACTAATCAAATCAATCTTCATTGAGAAATGTTTTAAAGCATTATTTCAACCAAATTATCAAGCTTTATAGAATTTGCAGGCCTTGAAATACCCACTGGCCAGAGTCCAGTAATTTTAGCATTTAGCCAGTAACCCCAGGGCTTGAAATACCCACAGGACCACTGGCCAGAGTCCAGTAATTTTAAATTGGGCCAGTAAGTAACCTCTAGGGCTTGAATATCCTCTGGACCACTGACCAGAGTGCAGTAAGTTTGAGCCCCAATTTGTACACCTTTGTTTAATGCAAGTACATCTACATATTGTACATGTAAAATGATTCAGCGTTTATTTGTTATGCCTTTGCAAAGAAATTATTTTTCTGAGCAAATATGTATTCAAAAATGTTTAGTGCTCTAATAAACAACGGTGAGGGTCATTGCTGACAGAAAGGTCTGAAACCAGCATCCAAATGCTAGGGGGGTAGGTTGACATGATGGCATTTCAACATGTTCAAACTTTTGGTCGACCATAGAGTGAAAGATTACAATGAGCTTCTGTGAACAGTATCCTCAGTTCTAGAGAAGTAGATCAAAGAGCAGGAATTCTTTACATCTGAAAAAACTACTGTTTTTGTCACCAGGCAGACATAAGACAGTCTGAAATTTCTCACTTCTGAATAAGACAGAGTGGTCTCCATTCTCTTCATTTCTGCTGCATTGACATCTGGTTTGTTGAAAAGTAAAGTTTCACACTGAAACTAATTTCATGTTGCCTGAAATTACATGGAGGCCATGGCCTCTGTTGCCCTGGTCTTGGCCTTGGTGCCCCTTCAACACTGAGTTTCACATCGACTTTAAGATTATCCAATGAAAGTGCCCTTTGCAAAATGAAAATTGCCTTGCCCTCTCAAAGCTGGAATTCCAGACCTGATCATGCATGAAGAACAACCTATACAAAACTTTTGGGACACTAGGTGGCAGCAGACTTACCAGGTAAATCTATTTAGAAATGTGAGCAAGGTCAGCACTACATATTTAGTTTATTTTGTTTAACAATAATAATAATAATAATACTTGGCTCTTATCACACCCTAGGAGCGTATCACAGTGCTCAGGTTTTTTTTTTTTTAAAGGAAAAGCAGAGCTGTGTTTTGAATTATGAGACCAATTTATGTTAACGCCTTATACATGCAATGGTTTACAAGGTGCTACAGTGCATTCAGCAGCCACTGCCAGGTACATGGAAACTGGCCAAACCCTTCTCCTAGCGAAAAGTGTACCTAGGTTCTTTAGTTTGTACGTGCGTTACACAACAAACGAAAGGCCAAGCAATAATAGTAAATCCTTTGGTTGTATCTAATAAAGCTACCACTAATTATTCAAAACTTAATTAATTAAAAATTTAATTTCCTATAAATTATGAAAAGCTGCACAGGTGTTCAAAGTCAGCATTGTACCATTTTGTAAATAATAATAACATGAATTTATTATCTTCATAAATATCAGCAAATGACAATGCCTTTGAAAGCTCCATGTTTTTTCCTTTGCATTAAAAAATTTGAATAAAAGGTGGCTTCCAGCAAAGTTTGTTACATCATATTTAAAATATAAAAAGGAATGGTACATCATTTGTAGTGAGAAGAGTACATTTATTCCAGTTGTTCAGTTTTTTTTTAACCCTAGCAGTAAACCCCCCCCAAAAAAAAACCTGCCAGAAAACATCAAGGCCAGCCCCTTCTCTTAACGCTAAGTGTACTGGGTTCTTTTACGTGCATTACACACCACACAGGACCCATGGCTTTACTTCCCATTAGGGCCAGAAGTGTCACGACTGGGACTCAAGCCCACACTCTGCTGATCAGAAACACTAGAGCTTGAGTCCAGTACACATGACCACACAGCCACAACATGCCACAGTGTACACACACGCTCATTTGGCATGCTATGAACACAAGCTTTCACATCCTACATATGGACATGTGTAAATGAGGCCCCCTCATTTATAGTTTATAAGTCCCCCCCCCCTGTTTTCTTTTTATGTACTTAACCAAGTTTTATCAACAGGTCTCCTCCACTCTTAAAAAAGGTACATTTTGTATGACCCTGGTGACCCCTACTTGAAAGTGGACTGTCCCTGAGCCAGAGGATGCAGTGGTGTGGTTGCTGGGGTTTAGCATGCCTTAGTGCTGTTACTCCCACCAATTAACCCGCTGCTTCCTCCGTTTCCCTCTCCTTTTCAGTCGGTAAAAAAAGAACATTACAAACCATCCTTTACAAACGTGTCAGAAGTGGGATTACCGACATCACAATGAATGGAGAGAAGGCAGCGGGAGGAGGAGCTGGGGCGGCCCCACCAATCAATCAAGTAGCTTATGTGCTGTTTGACTTCAGAGTGGGAGTCTTCATCGGGTGCCCTCAAAGCCCAAATGACCCCCATGTGGAAGAGTGGGTGAGAGATTAAAGTCCCTGTTCCAGTCATGGCAGACCCCAGCCGACCAGCGGTCCCAACTCCTGATGAAATATCTGTCGGGAGAAGCCAAGAGAGTTGTGTTGGTCCTGGAACCAGATGATAGAGAGGACAGCCAGGTGGTCATTGAGCGACTCCTTGAAGTCTACGGTGATAAAACACCAACTTCTTCACTTCTTCAGACCTTCCACAGCAGGAAGCAGAGGAGAGAGGAGACAGTGAGAGAGTTCTCCCTCGCTCTCAAAGAAAATCGCCAGCGGAATAAAGAAACGTGACCCCGAGGCCCTGGCTAAGCAAGATGAGATGCTGAGAGACCGATTCGTCCAAGGTCTCTAGAATCAGGAAGTTCTGAGGTCCCTCAGATCAGATCTTCTGCTGAAGCGCTTCACCTGATGGCTGACCATGAGGAGAGTGTCAATGATGTACTGGCTGAAGCGCTTCACCTGACGGCTGACCATGAGGAGAGTGTTCAATGATGTACTGGCTGAAGCGCTTCACCTGACGGCTGACCATGAGGAGAGTGTTCAATGATGTACTGGCTGAAGCGCTTCACCTGACAGCTGACCATGAGGAGAGTGTCAATGATGTACTGGCTGAAGCGCTTCACCTGACGGCTGACCATGAGGAGAGTGTTCAATGATGTACTGGCTGAAGCGCTTCACCTGACGGCTGACCATGAGGAGAGTGTCAATGATGTACTGGCTGAAGCGCTTCACCTGACGGCTGACCATGAGGAGAGTGTTCAATGATGTACTGGCTGAAGCGCTTCACCTGATGGCTGACCATGAGGAGAGTGTTCAATGATGTACTGGCTGAAGCGCTTCACCTGATGGCTGACCATGAGGAGAGTGTTCAATGATGTACTGGCTGAAGCGCTTCACCTGACAGCTGACCATGAGGAGAGTGTTCAATGATGTACTGGCTGAAGCGCTTCACCTGACAGCTGACCATGAGGAGAGTGTTCAATGATGTACTGGCTGAAGCGCTTCACCTGACAGCTGACCATGAGGAGAGTGTCAATGATGTACTGGCTGAAGCGCTTCACCTGACAGCTGACCATGAGGAGAGTGTCAATGATGTACTGGCTGAAGCGCTTCACCTGACAGCTGACCATGAGGAGAGTGTCAATGTGAATGCTTCACCTGACAGCTGACCATGAGGAGAGTGTCAATGTGAATGCTGTGGCGTCACGCTTGCAGAATCCTCAGCCCCCAGCCCTTTTAAAGACCTTGCAAGACGCTGTACAGAGGACTGTCGAGCAGCAAAGAGAAATGGCAGAAATGGTGTCTGCCATGAGGAAAGAGCTTAACCAGTTGTGCATCAATTCACCCAGAGGATCCTACCAGAAAAGGCCAAGATGACAACCCAGATGGGACGACCAAGGGAACCCAATCTGTTTGAATTGCGACAAACCAGGCCACATGGCTCGTGAGTGCCCAGAGAACAGAAAGCGATACATGACCCAATCTCCCCAGAACCAGGGTTACTACCAGAGTCCCCACCGTTAAACTAGGATGTTCCAGTGTCGAGGGCCAGACACTGGAACACCCTAACATATCTCAACATAGGTCCGTTGCACCGGATGAGGCAGTAGGGGACTGTTTGTATGTTGATGTTTCCATGGGAGGAGTTATCGTCCCCAGCCTGTTGGACACCGGATCACAGGTCTCCACCATTTCAGATGAGCTATTCAAAGAGCACTTCCATAACAACCTCAACTCTAACAGCCTGGCTAACCCGTTCATCCGTCTTGTGGCAGCTAATGGCCTAGATATCCCGTATCAAGGAGTAGTTGAGCTTAACATCAGCCTGATGGGATGCGACATTGAGAAAGCAGTGTTCTTTGTTCTCAGAGAGTCAACTACTACAAGTACATGTATCATTGGCATGAACATACTCCGCAGATGCCAAGATGTCCTTTTCAAGAACCCTCACTCAACCCATTTCCAGTCCAAACCACAATCACGGCCAATACAGACGTGGCAGCGACTACTGAAGACTGTGGAAGCAGATACATGTACTCTCATTTCTCGTGCCAGAGACAGCGACGACCCCATTAGCTTTGTGTATGCTGCTAACCCCCCGACCCATTGTGATTCCTGGGGGTACAGAAGGCTAGTCCCTGGGAGCTTCCATCAGTCACCATCCAGCAGAGGTCCAGTCCTCGTAGAACCAACAGCTGTAAAATTCTTACCAAAGCACTTGATGGTAGCCCGTGCAGTTTGCATGATCCGTGATGGTCGCGTTCCAATGAGAGTTGCCAACCCTAACCGGTGGGACGTAAAAGTACATCATGGAATGCGACTGGCCCAATTGAGCGATGTCACTGAAGTCCTGCATCCCCAGAGTCAGTCATCCCCCCTTAAGTTAATAGAGCTTGCACTTCATGAAGTAGAGGTGCGTCTTGAAGAGGAGCCAGATGTATACCCAAAGATGACCCCTGAGGAACTCCCGATACCAGTGAACGTTGACAAAGAAGCACTATCGATATCTGAATTCGAGCAACTCAGCTCTCTTCTTCACTGGCACAGGGATGTTTTCTCTAGGAGTGATGATGACTTTGGTAAAACAACAACTGTCCAGCACACCATCCCCACCACAACCGATAGGCCCATCAAAGACCGTTATCGGAGAATTCCCCCGAGACGGTTCCTCGGATTTGTCAGGTACTATAGGCGGTTTGTGAAAGATTTCTCCAAGATCACACAACCACTGTTTGTCTTGACTGGCCAACCTAAAAAGGGCAAGAAACCCCAAAGAAGTTCCCCCTTCCGATGGACTCCAGAATGCCAACGGGCATTTGATAAGCTCCGGCAGTATCTGATGTCCCCGCCAATACTTGCTTATCCGGATTACACTAAGCCGTTTCTGCTGCACACAGATGCCAGCAACCAAGGCCTTGGAGCGGTTCTTTCACAGCTACATGATGGAAAGGAAAAAGTCATTGCCTATGCTAGCAGAGGTCTTCGCAAGACGGAACGCAATGATGCTTACTATAGTGCATTCAAGCTAGAGCTCCTCGCCTTGAAGTGGCCCATCACCGATAAGTTCAAAGAATATCTGATGGGAGGGAAATTCAGTCTTCACAGACCATAATCCACTCGTGCACTTAAACACAGCCCAACTATGAGCCGTGGAACAGCGTTGGATTGCCCAGCTGGCTAACTTTCAGTTTGATATCAAATACTGTCCTGGGAAACATAACGACAACGCTGACGCCCTTTCCAGACTACCCCACCCTGATGTAGAGGAGAACCATGAGACAGATGAGTGGGAAGGTCAAGTTACTGTAGCTGTCGTAAAGGCTTGCTTTGATGGCCTAAACCCAGACAGTGCCCCTTCTGTGGGAGTGAATTTGAATTGAACATGTTGAAACGATGCCTGGCTTAAGTCGAGATGAGCTATCAACACTGCAACATGATGACCCCTATATTGGCCCAGTACTATACTACATCAAACAAAACAAATGCCCTAGTACAGATGAGCAAGCTACTCTTGGTCCAGTGTCCAAGCGTATCCTGAGTGAACGGAAGAAGCTCCATGTCTCAAACGGTATTCTCTACCGAGTTGTACAGGATCCTAAGCAGCTTGAAGAGAGGAGACAGGTTGTACTACCCTGCTGTCTGCAAGAAGATGTCTTGCGAGAATTGCATGATCGTGCCGGCCATATGGGAGCTGACCAAACTCAGGAAGCGCTTCGTCAGAGGTATTTCTGGCCCAAGATGTCAACAAAGGTCCAAGATTGGTGGCTGGCTATGAAAGATGTTCCCTGAGGAAACAAGGAGAGAAAGCTAAGGCTCCTTTAGTCTCCATCAAGACAACAGCATCTCTTGAATTAGTGGCACTGGATTTCCTGACCTTAGAGCGATCGACTGGTGGCTATGAACATGTTTTGGTCATCACTGACCATTTCACCAAGATGACGGTTACTGTTCCTACCCGTGACCAGACCGCGACAACCACAGCGAGGGTTCTTTGGTCGAAGTTTATTGTGTATTATGGGATGCCTTCCAGAATTCACTCAGACCAAGGCGCCAACTTCGAGTCGAACACAATTAAAGAGCTTTGCAGGTTGTACGGTACGAAGAAGAGCCACATGACACCTTATCACCCGGCAGGCAACGGGCTCTGTGAGAGATTTAACCGTACCTTGCTGAACCTCATAGGTACAATGGAAGCCGAGAAGAAGCATCGGTGGGCAGACTATCTCCCAGAGCTCTGCTTCAGTTATAACAACACATGTCACTCCTCCACTGGCTATACACCACATTATCTGATGTTTGGAAGGCATGGAAGACTCCCGGTTGACTTGGAGATTCCTTCACCCGAAGTTAAAGGCAGTGTGTCCTCGGATGATTGGGTGTCCAAACACCACCACTGCCTGCAGTTCTCCCATCGCATCGCCCGGAAAACCCTTGACGCAGCAACTGCTTCACAGAAGAAAGCATTTGATAGGAAGGCAAAGCATCTGCCCTTACTTCCGGGAGAGAGAGTTCTTGTCCGCCTGAGAGGTTTGAAGGGGAGGTCGAAAACTCAAGACCGTTGGGAGTCCACTCCATATGTAGTCTTGCCGCAACCCAATGCTGATATACCTGTCTATGACATGTATGAGGTAGAGCAGGAAGAGACGAAGAAACATAAAGTTCTCCATCGTAATGCACTGTCGGTGTTTCGTTTCATTTTTAATTCAAACATGCCCTAAATCCAGCAAGATCTTCTTCACCTGACACAGACCCCAACCGAGACTCATCAAGTTCCCGATGTGCTAGCACTCTAAATCCAGAAGCTCCAGTCTTTCGCACTAGAGGCTGGCTCGTCACTACACCTGTCCCTCCACCTCAAACACACAGGAGACTGCCTACCCCACCACATGCAGTTTTGGTAGAAACACCTGTAGAGAGACCCAGGAGGAGGCTTCCTTCCCCACCAATTGGTCCAGTTTCCCTGTCCCTGAACAACACCCTATGGATAACAATCTTCATCCATCCGAGCCTTAAGTTCAAAGTCGAGTCACGACACCAAGACCAGATTCCCCCATTCCGAAACCAGTGGCAAGACGCTGCTCCAGCAGGAGTACCCGAGGGAAGCGACCACAGCGTTTGGCGTATTGAGAACTTTTAATTAGATTTGTTGGACACTTAGGAGATGTGTTTCTATCTTTTTCTGATGTCATCCACAGATTGGCAGGGATGCCAATTGATTAGCGTAGGATGATGTAAACGAGGCCCCCTCATTTATAGTTTATAAGTTCCCCCCTGTTTTCTTTTTATGTACTTAACCAAGTTTAATCAACAGGTCTCCTTCACTCTTAGAAAGGTACATTTTGTATGACCCTGGTGACCCCTACTTGAAAGTGGACTTTCCCTGAGCCAGAGGATGCAGTGGTGTGGTTGGTGGGGTTTAGCATGCCTTAGTGCTGTTACTCCCACCAATTAACCCGCTGCTTCCTGTGTTTCCCTCTCCTTTTCAGTCGGTAAAAAAGAACATTACAAACCATCCTTTACACATGTATGACTTGTTTAGTCCAAAGTGTATCATAGCAGACTCCCACATCCATCGATTATACATCCTCATCCACAAAAGGGTCTCAATTTATACTGCAACTCTGCAACTCTGCAATACTGGTGACTCCCCAGGGAGCTGAGAAAGTTTGAGGAATGGTTTAAAGGTAGGGAGTTGTTTGGTTTTTGTCATCATAATGCTGATTTGCAAGCAAAATTATCAAGAAAGATACAATAAAAGTCACAATGTGAAAGTTTTAGCTAGTAAACATTAAGGGAAAGCTCCATTAAAGAATTTCCGAAACTATTCATTCTTTTCACCCATTAGGTATGTTTACATTGAATTACTTGGGTCATTAAAATTAATGGACGAGCAGTTTATCTGCCTGGGGCAGTTAGCAGCCCTACTGGTTTGTGTATGATCCAGTTATGTCCACTGTTTGAAAAAGGAATTACATGGAGATAACAGGTGTGACCTGTCAGAGGAAAAGGATGTTTCAGCAAACAACTGTCACAATATTTTCATTAAGACTGTTGAATCTATCCACATTTTACAGCGGGTACCAACCGCATCTCTGGCCACATTGACAGCAGCATTCAAAAAAGTCACCTGCAGGTGATCTTTGGAGGTTCGGTTGAATTTGTAATCAAGGGGGCGGGGCCACTTCAGTCGAACTAATTTCACAGGATGCTTGAACTGTATTACCATCTTTACAACAAGTAAGCTTTCTGATAAAGATTAATACAGGATTTCTTTTCGGGGGTCATCACCAAAGTATTACCCTACCTTTAAGTACGCCTGATGAACAGGGATTCATTGTTAAGCTACAAACTATACTCGAATATCTGTACCACTCAACAACCCATTAATTTGCTTCATAATTTTGCATTGTAATAATTTACTGTTCTCCGTCACCTTTTTGCAGTTTGTTGAACTAGGAAACCATACTTGTCAATACTCCGATAGATTCCAATATATCCAGCTGCTCTAGAGGTCACTGACATAATGAGGTCACGGCAGAAATTCTCCCTTGTGATTGGTTGATTGCAATCTGGTTGGATCGGGTTGCAGCCAATGAAATTTAAGAAGCTTATAACGAAATCAAAGCAGTTGTGTCCATCCTCTTTATATCTGATACATACAAGAAAATAGGAAATAGATTAATTTCGGAATAGAAAAGGAGATTTTTTTCAGTTTTCTTTTTTTATAATGAGACATCGCCTTACATCACAAGGCTGAATGGCCCCTTCAGCGTGAGCGCTATACTATACACTTAACTGATTTGGGCTATTAATCCAAATCAACTGTCACCAGGGGCACATTACCACCTACTCCTGGGGCTGAAACAGGGTTACCCCCTTCACAGTCCGTACTCCGTATGGATGTAGGCATGAGTATCATCCACTAGGAGCCTGACTAGTAGAGCAGAATGCACTACCTTCCCAACTTTTTACAAAGCAATTATGGTCAGTGCCTTGCTCAGCCAACACGTGAATGTGAAAGTGCTGAAACAATTTACACATCCTATTTTGTAAAACTCTTTGTTGAGAGCCAAATAAATGAAGACTGACATAGTGTTATGTTAATACCACTTAATGGTGCACTAATTTTGCACCAACCTTTCTCTACACCACTGAGGATCAGCAGCAGCCTCTGCTAGTCTCCCGTCCCAGACGTTCTTCATTTCCTCATCATATTCTTCCACTAAAGGTAGAGTCAAACACTGATGCCATCCTGTAGACTCCAAATGGACTCCTGATTCATCAAAACTGTACACCAATCCTGCAAATGGGTCAAATGGGATTGAGAAATTGTATCGCGCTGCCATTGCTTCATGACCTTGAAAACCCTTAACGTCCCTTTGGAAAAAGGGGTAATTTAAAACCCCTAAGTGAGGGAGTAACCCTAGGAATTACACAAATGCAAAAAAGTTCCATTAGTTACTGGCTCCCCAGAATGCCAATAAGTTTGACTGGCTGAGGGAGTGATGTTAGAAACCTCAGAACCTATATGTAGCACTGGCTGTCAGCAAGACATCTGGAAGCCTGCTACAAAGAACAGATGGCTCCACTTTATCAGAGGGTTAGATCTGGGTAGGTCTGTATGTCTGCACAATTTTGTGCAAAGAGTATACGAGTGAAAATATTTTTCAGTCCCTCAAAAATAAATACACAACTCTAGGACCTGATTCCCCCTCTTAGATATGTGGAATGGTCAAGTCTACATGTAGGATATCAAGGACTTTGACTCCCATCAGGGCATTGCACTTTGAAGAAAACAGTGAAATAAATTAATACCATGAATTAGTGCTCACTGAGGCTTGCAGTGGATGTGAAATTATTTCCTTTGACTTGATCCCAAGATGGTGGATCATGGAGGAAAGAAATAAACCTCCATAGGTGGATGAATGATTCCATCCTCAAGTACAGATAGTGTACATAATGTGCCATGTCTGTCAAAAGTGTCACTCGTGTCACCGAAATAGCAAAATTGGTGGAGCTTGCTGGGAATGATTTCATGAGATGAAGCAATCTTAATACCTTGAAAGGTAAACAAGGTCAGGTGGCGCATATTGCTGCCCAAACCCCCACCTCCTTATTGTAATAACTGTTTTGGAATCTTTTATGTACATTGCACATCACACGGGACCAACGGCTTTATGTCCCATCCCCGGCCTGTCCGGTGGACGCGGCAATAATGGTTAAGTGCCTTGCTTTAGGATCCAAGTGTCAAGACCGAAACTCAAACCCACACTCTGCTGATCAGAAACACCAGAGCTTGTGTGCAGTGCACTTCTGCTCTGCCACAACACAACACTAAGTCAGCCTATATTAAGCCTGTAATGGAAGGGGTATAATGCCAACAATTTAGGGTTACAAATGTTTGGCAACAAGCTGACAATGTAAAATATATAACTCACACGAACCAGCAGTGAAATTAAAAGTAGGGTCATCGTTTGGTTTTTGGCAATTTTGTGTAAGTTTTTCAGTTGAATACAGTGTCTACTTGTTAAGAAAACAGCAAAACACTGTCACAGTATTTTCATTAAGAACGTTGAATCAATCCACGTTTAGCGAGGTGACAGAAGGTACCAACCACACCTCAAGCAGTATTGAGATGTAAATTTCCGTGCAGATTTCCAAAAGTTGCCTGCAGGTGATCTTTGGAGATTCAAACTTGTTGCTATACTTTTATTGATTTCTAATCAACAGGGGCACATCAGACAAACTAAACTTGCAGAATGTTTACTACAATCTTTCCAAGTAGGCTTTCAGTACACAAGTTCTTTTCAGAGTTATTACCAATGTATACCTATTGCCTTTACATGATTACTTACATTACATTATAAGTTATTCTATTATACAGGGCGGGAAATTTACACTGGACCGCAGGCCCGAGGCCAGTGATTTTAGCGTCAAGCCAGTAAACTTATGACCGTACAAGTCCGGCGGTCTTGTGTTCTTTAATAATAACACCTCACTGTATTTTTAATTAAAACCGATAAACACATCTTTCAATTTTGTTGAATATTGAAGTATTACTCATAAGAAAAATGAAATAAATCTTTTCTTAGCGCTTGTTCCACAAACAGCTCAAATGTGAAACTGTGTAGAAAGTGTTCTTCTCATTTTGATTCCGGTCTTGTAACAAATTTTCTGGTCCAGTAAAAGTTTTGAGCTACAAGCCCTGCAGTCATGTGGATTTTTTCCCCAAATTCACGTCCTGATATATATATTTGTTTTAAACAAACAAAAGTTAAAAGAATCTTAATATGTACCACTCTACCTTTAGAAGAAGTTAATCCCGTGTGTAAGTTATTGCCTCGTCCATAGGAACTGTGTGAATGGAACACAATAGATCTTTAAGAAGGAAGTGTGCACTAAAAGCACCATGTAGATTTTCAGTGTACAGAAATGTTTACAAACATTTTTCCTCCCGAAGTTGGTCTGTCAGGAGGATCAAGGATTAAGATGGTGGCAATGAACATTAAAAATAAGCTTTTATAAGCTTATAATGTTGTCTTTTAAAAAAAAAAGATTCTGTCATAAAAAGAACCGTGATGTGTTAGGCCTATCAATTTTTACTTGAAGCCAACTAGAATCCATGACTCTGATTAGTTAACCCATAGCAACAGGAGGTGCGATATAAACCTATCAAACAGCCCTTATCCCACCCAGTGTATTGCGCTGTTCTGCTCTACGTATTGTACTATTTTAAGCTAAGTATTCACAAAAGATAGGCCTACAGCTGTTCCAACACCGCATGTTGCGTTAATCTGCATGTCAAATTTGCTTGAAGATAAATTCTTTATCACAAGCGTGCTCGTGGAATATGGAAAAAATAGCGTATTGTGTCCCATATCCAACAAGGCCAAAGGGGTACAGATTTGTCCATATTCCACTTGTGCTTGTGGGATAACTAGTAGTAATTAATAAACATGCTCACTTGAGAAAATCACCAACTGTTGGCTTGATGCCCAAACAGAAGGGCACCCCATGGGCTGACAGAAACGGTGATGGATACCTTGCCACGGGAGATGTCACACTAGGCTGATCGACAACATTACCACACATTGGGCAATGGGTAGGTACGCTGAAGATAAGGATTTTAGTTTGCGGCTGGCAATCATGGGAGAAGGATCTTACGCTCTGAACTGACGATGCCATCTGCTGGAATAAGTAAGAGTTTGTACCATTACCAAATCAGGGCTGGAAATTCACACTGGGTGGACTGCAGACCCAAGGTCAGGGATTTTAGCATTGGGCCAGTAAACTCCAGAACGGACAAGTTCGGTGGTCTTATGTTCTACAAGTGAATAATTGTACCACACTGTACAATAAGTTTAATAAAAATATTTAAAAAGTTTTTTGAATGTTAACTTTGAGTCTGATATCTTTAAATTCTGTTGAAAATCAAAGTATACTTGCCAAAAAGACAAAGTAAAATAAATCTACTCCTAGCAGAGTCTTAAAGCTTGTTAAAATAAAAGCAATTAATAATTAGATGCAATAATCGTAGCCCTCCATCATCCTCCCGGCAGTCGTAGAGAAAGGAGGGTTTGATCAACACTACTTTAGTAAGCCCTGCTGGCAGTATAGTCTTTTCTCATTTTGACTCATGCTATGTACAAAGAATTCAGGTCCATTAAAAATGCTGACATTCCCTGCACTGCAGTCTTGTAAATTGTTTACCAAAATGTGAGCCCTTCTGTACTTACCTGCTTACAGACCAAGTGGAGACTGATCAACTCAATCATCTGACATTATTTGAATTTTTGAGGCATTTTATAAAACAACACTCTACTATTAATTATTAACCCTAGATTGTGAAGCTCACTGTTTCACCATCCCAAACCATTTGCATGCTTCACTGATCTTGTATTGTTGGGTAAACTTTGATACATTGGACGGTAAAGCTATGCTACGGTCTTATACCTAGCATGCCTAGGCCGAAAGCTTAGCCACATCCATTCATATTTTTCATACAGCTTAAAGTAATGGACAATCAGCCGGGCACATCCCCTACCCGCGGATCAGCGGTTTAAACCATGGCCATGCTAAAAATGTGTCCATTTAGAGTGAGACTTAGGCCTACCCTTGTCGTACAGCTTCCCAGCCAGCTGTGCTTTGGCTGTAGAAATTACTAACTTTAACCATTTTAAAAACTTATTGTTGGGCTAACTTTCTTAGAACAACCTTTGTTTGAAAAAAGAATTGCCTTCTATTCTATTTTTTACCTCCAATATTTAAAATCGACACATTCCAGTCTGGCAGGCAAGAATTGAGATACTCAATTCTGTGAACAAGTTTTGAGATGTGCCCCCCCCCCATCCTTCATATAACAAGTTGAACAGACTCAGCTCAGACAGCATGGGCAGTGCAATGATCTCCATCAAAAGCTTTCTTTCTACCCTGGAGGAAGAACCTCCATGTTTCTCTACATAAGCTATATGGCTACAATTTGTAGTACAAATTCATTGTGTCTGCAGCGTGGTGGGCGTGGCTTTTCTGTAAACCGGGGTTAAATATCATTCAAACTAATAATTAAAGGATGGTCTAACTCTCAACTGAACTTACAGAGATAGTTATCCTACCCCTGGCTTCTGGCAAGGTGAGGAATGGATTTTTAATAATTTTGGTTTTGGAAATTGGAGCAAGTTTGTCGTGGCCGACCACTTCACTTGCTGCCCGACGCGATATGTGGCACAAGACTACATACATGCCTGCATAGTGCATACATCAGTCCGCGCAAAGTGCAAATAATGCAACTTTGCATTATACTGCAACCAGTATCACAATAATGCAACTTCCGGTGTAAAAGTAGAAAAATGCTTATTTTGTTGAAAATAAGGTGTAATATTGTAAATGCTGATCACCTTATGGTCTGTAGTTATCATTAAACATCTTTATTGTTGTTTTATGATAGTTGGGTTGTTGGGGATGGGTGGGGTGGGTGAGGGGGTGTCACCTGGGGGCGGAGCTATTACTACACACTGAAGAATAACTACCTTTCCAAAGGTTTGTTTACTTTATATTTTGTTAGCCACATATATTTAATTACTTTTTAAAATATTTATGCTAAGTTTTTGTTTAAAAAAATATTTACATGTGTTTGTGTAATAATTTCTGTTAATTAACTATTTCATTAATTTTGCTAAAAAACATGCTTTCTCATAATGTTATTTTAGTATTTTTTGTATTATTATAATGACGATTTAATCCACCAAAGTATTTTTCTTTTCTTCCTTCTACCTAATGTCGGACAGGTCTACCTACATGGATTACTGTATGTTGCCCAAGTTCATTGACATACAGCTTGTAGTTGCAGTCACAAGACCACACCCAATTTGTTGCATCCCATTGAGCCCACCCCTGCTCCCTGGCAGTTGTATCCTTGAATTTTCTAAATAACCAGTTAGTTTAATATAATTCCATCTGAAAACCATCGTTATTGCTAATTGGAGTGGGGAACGGGGTGTTATATTCAAGCCAATCGGGTGGGGCTTATTTCTCCGGTGATCCGCTTATGTTGCATTAATATTGCATTAATATTTTTGAAACATATTGTAAATTGAAACAGATTATTTAATTAAGAAAATACCAAATCTTTATTACAATCACACTTCTTTATTACAATCAAACATCTTTATCAAAATATCTCAACTCAGAAAAAAATAAATAAATACAAATAACGACTTTCAGATTTCAAAAGTTTACATTTTCCAGATTTAAAGAGTAGTAAATAGGGAAATAGTAATACAAAAATAACTTGTGTTTAAAGTGAAGTTATTTTTGACAAATTTGCTGACAGATATTGAAACAATTTATATTCAAATGTGAAAAGGTACAAGCAGGTCACTTGATCTATGAAAAAGTAATAAAAGTAATAAGTTTTGTAAATTACGAAAAGACTTGTGATAAATGTGCCTTATTGATCAAATCAAGTTTCATTTGGCATCATAATTAATCAAGATTGCACAACCTAAATGAAAGAAAGTGAAAAACATTTCTTGTAGATTGTGTCAAGTTAAAAAAAAAATAACAAGGTAACTAATTAAAAAAATTGACAAACTTTAATTAACTTTATAAAGAAACAAGATTTTCACATCAAATGGAAGGCACACCAACTACATGTACATGTATACAATGTTTACGGTTTCTAAAATGTTGCCACCATGTTCATAAATGTTAAAAGAGGGCTTTTTAGTATTACACATCTTTCTGTTGATTGGAGCACTGCATAATTGGCGGTGTAAAGAGGATATGACAAAGTTTAGTTTGCAGCCCTAATTAATAAAGAATGCACAATTGAAATGTACAAAACAGTAAATATACATTATAACTTAGGTTTAACTTGTATGGTACGATAGCCCTGCCCCTCATTAACAAGGATTGCACAATTTAAATAATTACTTTAATTTGATTTGTTGTTTTCAAAATAATTGCTGTACCTTCCTTTTAAAGAGTTTACATTTTTGTCAAGATCTACTTTTTCACATCAATCATGTCACTTGGATGGGCCAATTGGGTACCGCATTTTCACCCTCCGCATTGGGGCGGGTGTTGGCTGTGCCAGCCAAGTCCATGTGTTTTACCGGTTGGCAAGTTTGGCTTGATGTTGACCTTTACTTGACTTCTTGTTGGAATGTGAATTTCCTTTGCCTGTGAGAATTAAAAATAAAAAATGTGAATATTAAAAGTTTATATCTAATTATACACATCTGTTTTTTATTGTCGCTGTTTGATTTGGATTTACCTTTCAATTGAAACATGTCACGGGAAGGCACCTTCTTGCACCCCACGTAAAGTTTAGACGAGATATAAGCGGTCGGCTTATTTACATGACAACTCCGGCCACCCCAATGAAATAGGCCCAATTGTTTGGGGGGAAACAGTTATATAAAGATAACACATTTGAAGCTAGATGGTAAACATATTTGTTTCATATTAACATTGAACACTTATTATAATAGTATAAACCAAATGCAGTAACTTTGCAACTTGCCGCAACGATGACTGATTATGCTGGTAGCATTTAACCGACTGCTGATATTCTGTCTTGACCGTTGACGTTAACATTTTTTGCGGTGGCGTCAGCCGTGCCCGGGCGGCGTTTCCAACCACAACGGTCCTGTTGGACATAGCTCCAGTTCTCTCCTGATCGGTCACCGTTTTTTCCTTTTTCTACATTGGTTCCCTTCTTTAAATGTAAAATGTAATATCCGTATACAAAAATGTGTTTACCCAAACCACTTCAGCAAGGAGCAAAGTGACTAAACTAGGCTTCCCGCCATCTGTTTCTGTCTCGCGCAATTTATGAATGAACTGGCACGTCAATACATTCATAACTCTAACTTTTTTAAAGTATATATCATATGTTTGTACTTTTTAAACTTTTTTTTTTTTTTTAAATAGTGAATATGTACCATTAATTTTTTTTTAACCCTCTGAACGTTTATTTCTTAAATTATTAATTTTTTTAAATGATGCATAAATTAATAATACTTGTCGAGGATACAGTCTTTCACTGTAAAATGGCGTCGCTGGTTTCCACTGACGGAAAGTGCGGAGTGATGGTTTTCAAAAGCCATTTGCGTGAAAACGCACAGATAGCTTTTTGATTTGCACAGATAAAAAGTTGGGTAAGGAACGGTACAACACTATTATATGATTTTAACTATTTCAACAAAGCCTTTTTCGTTTCCCTTTTCGTGTTTGAATGCAAGAATTGCAGTATACTGCAACTCTGAGGTAGTGCAATTCGTCAACGTTGCATTATACTGCTACTCAACGTTGCATTATAATGCAACGTTGCATTATTTGCACTTTGCGCGGACTGACATACACTACAGTCATGACAGATTTCTTACCTGGCGTCCGAAAAATTATGTCGACAAAATTGAATCTGCTGAGAGTGAGGTAACTCACGCGTTACTTGTGTACAGCATCCGCGAGAAACGGGCAGTTTGAACCATGCTAAAGCCTTAAACACATGTTGTTACAATCCTAAAAACGTTATAAAAGTCAACCCCCCCGGCAGGGGCACATTCTTGAGCTGAGAGCTGAAACAATAACAATTTTGCACGTAGTTTGGTGCACCCTCACCCTGTTCACATTTCCAGGCTCGTTAAAGGCAGGGAACCACTTACTACCACTCAGCCACTGGATCTATCTAGTCTTGCTTCGCTACGTCTGTGTTCTTTTGCATCGCATTGACAGCAGAGGGTGCTTTACTCATACTCACCGCTCGTTGCGAACCAAGACTACACTGGCTCCAGCAGCAAGAAAATCCGACGTCACAAGCACTTCCAGGCCCGCATAGCTAGAGAATTTCCAAACTAGATACAGGCCTTTTTTAAAACCTACTGGTGGCATGTACAGATATACCTTTGACCCACTTAATTTCTGCATGCCAAAATGCTTTGTAATGTAAAGAGCGAGGAGTGGATACAAGTACGTACAATCGCAATCACAATCACAAACAGACCCGCAGTCCACCATTACAGATTCACAGTACAACATTTCAGATCCCCCCCCCCCCTCCCCACCACGATCAGTTATTACTGATTTACAATCTGGTGCATAATACCAGACTTGTGAGTATGTAGAACGAATTACGAATTCATAAAAATGGAATGTGAATCTGCAGGTACCAGATTGTGAATACAAATAATGGATTGTAAATCTGCAATAGACCTTGTGCACATGAAGCTTGCTGTTTGAATAGGGCGCCCTTGGCTGAATTAAAAAGGGCAAATGAAGGTTGCTCATTGGCTCATCCTTGCCTCTCATACATGATGCGCTTTTCCATATTTTTTTTCTTCTATTTTTTGTTATCGTTTTACCTCTAAGATGTCAGCGTGATGACATCAATGCATGAAGTGTGAATTTCAGTACAACAAAGATTCATTTAATTAAGAGGCCAGAATGAAACATCCTCTTACTCTGGCAACTCACACCTGTTATCTCTATGTAGTTCCTTTTCCAAACAGTGGAATTAATTGGATCACACACAAACCAGTAGGGCTGCTGACTGCCCCAGGCAGATTAACTGTTCATCCATTAAGTTTATTGACCCAAGTAACTCAATGTAAACACAACCCACTCAGTGAAAAGGATGTACTCTTTCAGAGTTGTTGTGGCAAAACTCAGAAAATCTTTAATGGAGCTTTCTGGTAATGTTGAGTGTGAATCCACAATAACAAATTGTGAATCAGTAATATAGGAATTTAAATCCATAAGAATGGAATGAATGAATTAACCGATCGTGAATTTGTAATAATGAAATGTGAATCCCCAGTTATGGACTGCGAACACCAACAATAAAAGTTTAATTCATAATAACGGACTGTGAATCTGTAATAAAGGATTGCAAGTCCGTAATAATGCATTGTGAATCCAACATACTGGATTGTGGTTGTGGATCCGCAATATTGGATTTTGAAACCGTCATATCGTATTGCGAATCCGTAAAAACAAATTGTGAATCCAAAATGAAGGATTGCAAATTTATTTTCCAGTGTTGGTGCTAATTGGCTTACATATCATACTTACTAAAAATACATATCAGTACGGCAGGTTGGTGATGGATTGTGTCTTTAATAAACTTCGAGCTTCGCAATCAGACCGAGTATGTCAAGAGAATTGTTTGGCTATAGGGCCATCACAGATTGGAATTTGAAAAAATAAAAGGAGAATAACAAGCAATTTTCAAAATTTTCAAAATGGCTGTCATTGAAAGTTTTTCTACCAAGGGATGAATCTGCGATGACACTACAGCCAAATGTTTCTCATGATATACTCGGACTGTGCACCAAATTTTATGCTTGTATCATCAAAAGCACAAGTTCCCCAAATAGTTCTGCAATCCACCCCGCTCTATTTAAATATTGTCAACTTTTCCCGACCCATCCCGTCACAACCAATCCTGTATCATACCTTCAACCACGTGCAAATGAAGTGAAGACAAGACACATTTAACGGATACACCACTGTTTTTGAAATGGTTCATGTCCATTTATTCTACTGGTGTTTAAGAACAAGTCGAAACAATTCAACAGACCAGGAGGTTGGTTACACAACTTTGACATTCATGCAGTAATGAAGGCATTCGTATAAGGGTCGCCAAGAATATTAATAGTGAACCAGCAAATGTATTAGTAGGGAAATCTGTGTTGCTTTTCTGCATAGACTACCTCAAAAATACTCAGTACTTATACACAAAGGTTACTCGTGGAATAAATTGCTTGCTAATCTGGTTAGCGATCAAATTTGTTACTAAACTAGATCAGCATGTACCTCATTCCACGGCAAGCGCATGTGTACTGAGTATTTACAAAGTAGTCTATGGACATGGCAATATGAGTTTGTTAACGCCTGCTGCTCAGCTTACTATTATAGACAAAGACACTTGGTGTTGACTTTTGAACATTATTACCAATCAACAATTCAATTTCCATTGATGATTGTCACATTTAATGCACAAACTTGTTGCCAGTGGTCTCACTGCACCAGTAACAGAAAAAAAAACACTACCTGAACAAAATCCTCACAGAAGGCAGACAAATTTTTGGTAACCAACTTGCAATAATTGAAAAGCAGATGTGGCAATACATGCAGGTTTTTTTTTTTTTTTAAGTTTTTTTTTTTATATATATCATTTATATCCATTAATACACAGCCTGTAACGAATCCACATTCATGTCACATGTGATGGTTACAAGATTTAAGCTTCAACTGTGATGCACACATAAGTTACTTCATGGCTTATCAAAATTGACATCGAGTGAACAACTTCAGAAATAAGAGATCCTTAAAAACCTGAAGTGAATGAAAAGTAGATGGTTATGTTGTCAGCTACAATACAAGTAACACCAATGTTCAAATAGTTGCCTGTTTTTAGTTGCCAAAGATTGTTAGGACCGCAAGGCGCAAGAGTGGTAACTGAAGCTCTGTCTATTGCTAGAACTGCCATTTCGGTCTGCAAATGTTTTGTTATTGCATATTGACAGCAATGGTCACCGTCTGCACTGGGCCCAATTTCATGGCTCTGCTTACTGCAAAATTCTGCGCTTGCGATCACCATTCATTGCTTACAGGGCAAGCGGCGAAATTCTGCATTAGATAAGTAAGGGAATAATGCCCAGCAATGTGGAGTAGGCACGCAACAAGCAAAAATTCCCTGCTAACCTATGAATTACACTAGCGCAGAATTTCTTGCTTCCGTAAGTGTGGATTCTTAGCTTACAGTAAAACAGATCCATGCAATCGGGCCCTAATCTATTGTAGCATCAACAGAGCAGTTACTGGAATGGCGTCCAGTGGATACTTCTCATTTTAGCCAGAGTTGCCCATCTTGCGCCTGCGGCTATACAGTCTTCGGAGGAAACCAAAGGTCTTGCCTGTATCGCACTTTTTGTTTGTCATTTGCCATTCTTACAGTTCCACTTTTTTTATATAATACATACACCAAACTAGTTCTACTGTCAAAGATGCGGTTAAACATTGGCACAAATAAATCAGTTTTCATGTTTTGAAAAAAAAACCCAAAAAAACCCCAAAACAACAACCAAAACAACAACATTCAAACTTACAGCTTTGTTTTGCTGGTTGAATCAAACATAATTAATTTTAATAAGAGATGTAAGTTTGAATAACTTTTGGTTTTCTTATAACTTGCTTACTGAGCGTAAACCAAGATTGAACTTGAAAAATACCAACCAAACAGTGTTGTTAATCTAGACATGGATATTTCACTAACATGTTAACCAACATTGAAAAAAAAAAAAAAAAAAAAAAAAAAAAAGGGGACAAAAAAGCAACAAATCGAAAAACGAGTAAACTTACAATATAGATATGCATTTTCAAATTATATGTAAAATAAGTCTAGCTTTATTCAAACCTGCAGCTTTTAAAATGTGGAGACAAACCAGGAATTGATTTTGTGCAATTCTTAAATTTCATTGTTCTCAAATTTTGCTTTCTATTACTGTATATCCAATGAGGTACTGTAAAACAGTTTAACATTAACTTGTCATACATGTATTGCCCAGACTTGTTATTTCACCAACATTATTACACGAATAGGGGCACAACATAACATTTCACAAAAAAAGATATGCACTTTACGAGAACATGGAGTGTTCAACAATTTGACCCAATCTAAAACAAGTAAACATTTCACCTTGATCAAGAATTTGCACAATGATGCAGTAATCTGGTTCCGTTAATAATATGATCAACTACATGTAGTGTGTGGCAGGCTAGACCAGATAGTGTGGAATCTCTTCTGCATTCATACCAAGCGACTTTGGCTAGGGCTTAGGCTATATTGGCTACAATGACATCAATGAAGGATAGGACTTTCTCAGCATTCCAGCCATAGCCACTGCCGAAACCGTCAATTTGGATGCATACCATCACTTCAGCAGTTGGACTTTAACAGCTACCCAATTACCGAGTGACTACAGGCATGACCTGCAAGACGTTATGAAAACACAATCTCTTCCCTCCTTTGGCATGTCTTCTTCTTACAAATACCAATTTTATCTGTCAACTTCACAAGACCCAACTGACCAAATGCCTTTTTTGTTTGAGTGCCATTTTTGACGAGGTAATGTGATCAAACTGATACAGGTTCTTCTTCGCCGGTGCCAACCATCAATAAAATACATTTAAAAAAATCAACAAAAAAACCCACAATCATTCAATACACAATTTTTTTGTTTGATTAATACTGAAGCAAGTACACAGGCAAACAATCATCAATAGTTTAAGAGTACACTGAGCAGATCATCAATGGGTTCATGATAGAAACATGAGAAAATTACCCCTTGAAATGAAGACACAAAATCATTGTAACACTTCACAAGGACATCTCACTCTGTGCCAACATAAGCACCTGTAATGCCATCAACTACGTACATGTACATTAGTAAACATTATATACCGCACACACAGATCCTTCTCATTTGATTGGTGGAACACACATCATGTGACATCCTTTATATTACCACTGCACACTGCTATAGGAGTCCTTGGATAACATACAGAACACTTTGGATGATTCACAGCTTCGTTTCCAAAATAACTTTTACTCCAAATGTGGCAAGGTCATGTCAGGCAGTCAAGGTTGGTGTCTACATGGAGTCATCCACATTGTTTAGAAGGGGTTTTTGAAAGGACTTTCATAGAGTGGGGTGGGCAAAACTGTGTCTATTTTGTGCTTATTAAGGAAAACAATTTCAAATGGCAAGGATCTTTGTGTGAGTTATATAAACAAATATTGAATGCATTTCTTTCGTTCATACAATGTACTCCTATGCATACAATATGTGTATATTGGTGGATAAATGAGAGTTCGGACTGTACATAATAACAAACAGGCTGCCATTTATCTTAACATGTCCCTTTCACAGCTTAAAAATGATAGCTAGTATAATAGAATTAGACAATTAATAATAGTACAAGTCAGTCACTAATATCTAGCACTAATATACATCAACACCAAGCCACTTTTACATGAGACCACTAAATGTTATCAGTAAGAACATCTTTAAATTTCTGTTTGGCTATTTTTTTTTTTTTTTTTTAAGACTTTCTTTTTAAATATTTTTTTAAATTTTTTATTACCATACATATTAAGCCTGCTGGTAGACCAAGAAGAGTTAATGCATCAGCATGGTGGTAACGGGCATCACTATTTACTTGGACTCAGTGCAATGAAGAATAAATGGCCTTCTGATTGCAGCTCCACACGGACAAGGTTGAGATCTTGTGGGCAACAAGCAGCTTGTTCTTTGGTTAAACACCCGAGAAGGAGGATGACGTGTGAACTATGGCAAACTCTCTAAACCTATGGGTGCATGTCAATCATGAAAGGCTTTGCTTGGATAAAATATACACTAAATTCTACTTATTTAAATCAAGTAAATACCGCTTCAATAACTTTATCCTTGAGGCCCAGTGTTACATCACATAGGGCAAGCTTATTTTTTTCGTCACTGCGACTATTAAGTCAAAATGGTTTTCGCTCATTTTTTGCTAGGCTGGGAAATACTTTGTTGACCAAGACCAAGAGGGTTTTTTTCAATCGTAAGAATGGGAAATAGAAAAAAAATCAACAGGTCCATCTGAAGTTAATTGTGGTTTGGAAGTGTAAGCTTTGATCTATTGTTGGTTAAATGGCCAGAGACCCCTACCCTAAGTCCATGACTTCTGGGCAAGTTGCTTCTGCATTATCAAAGTATTCCTGTGGTATTTATAATAGCATTAACTTAATTAGTGCAACACATGTCGAGCATTTAAGCGAACTGTTTTTAAACCATAAATTAATGTAGCTTTATTTCCACTTGAAGAACCCAATTTTGTTCAAACGGAAAAAAGAAACCTTTTAATTACATTTTAGGTTGATAGCAAACAAATGCGTCGCAAATGATACAAACCTGATAAAAATGCTACATTTTCTATTAACAAAAACAGGAAAATCAGGGCGAAACATCTGAGAATGGAAAACAAAAACATGTGCTGGATGGTGATCAGATGAACTTTTTAAGGTTTTTTTTTTATAGATTTTTTTTGTTTTGTTTTGTTTTTTATTATATATTTGTCTACATTCTCAGCATGAGCAAAACATCATGGGCACTAACACACTACATTTACTTCTAATCCTTGATTTTAGTCTGCTTCACCCTGGTCGTCTCCCTCGTTATTGTCTGACGTCCACAACTGAAAGAAAAAAAAGGATTCCATTGTAGTCATGCATAATTTGAAATATCTAAAATGAGTCAACTGAGTCAATGTGGTATTTACAAACTTAAATGGAAATAGCCTCAATCCTCCAAAATCTACCAATATATATGTGCAGTAGGGCTGTTGGCCTGTGGCCTCAATCCTGCAAAATCAACCAATATGTGCAAGAGGGTGGGCCGTAGCCTCAATCCTGCAAAATCAACCAATATGTGCAAGAGGGTGGGCCGTAGCCTCAATCCTGCAAAATCAACCAATATGTGCAAGAGGGTGGGCCGTAGCCTCAATCCTGCAAAATCAACCAATATGTGCAAGAGGGTGGGCCGTAGCCTCAATCCTGCAAAATCAACCAATATGTGCAAGAGGGTGGGCCGTAGCCTCAATCCTCCAAAATCAACCAATATGTGCAAGAGGGTGGGCCGTAGCCTCAATCCTCCAAAATCAACCAATATGTGCAAGAGGGTGGGCCATAGCCTTAATCTTCCAAAATCAACCAATATGTGCAAGAGGGTGGGCCGTAGCCTCAATCCTCCAAAATCAACCAATATGTGCAAGAGGGTGGGCCATAGCCTTAATCCTCCAAAATCAACCAATATGTGCAAGAGGGTGGGCCATAGCCTTTATCCTCCAAAATCAACCAATATGTGCAAGAGGGTGGGCCGTAGCCTCAATCCTCCAAAATCAACCAATATGTGCAAGAGGGTGGGCCGTAGCCTCAATCCTCCAAAATCAACCAATATGTGCAAGAGGGTGGGCCGTAGCCTCAATCCTCCAAAATCAACCAATATGTGCAAGAGGATGGGCCGTAGCCTCAATCCTCCAAAATTAACCAATATGTGCAAGAGGGTGGGCCGTAGCCTTAATCCCCCCAAATCAACAAATATATGTGTGCACGAGGGCTGAAGCCTCAATCCTCCAAAATCAATCAGTACGATTTGTGTAGGCCTGCTGCCTCAATCCTCCAACAAAATCAACCAATCTATGATTTGTGTATGAGGGCTGCAGCCTCAATCCCCAAATATCAACTGATTATGTAAAACGTATACCTAAAAACATGCCTCAATCCTCCAACATCACCCAAATCCTTCGTTTAACTATGAAGGACTCGGCAAGGTTAGATTTCTGAAGCACAGTTTAGACCAGGAAGACTCCCACATAAGCTTGGGCGGTTATACAGTATTACCGAGTAGTCACGGTTTTTGTTCAATACCGAAAATACTGTGAGCTGTTTTAGAAATACCGAAATACCGTCCCGCACGGTTTTCAATTTCAATACCACCAAAAAAACAAAACATGAACGCATGTGCTGTAGCCATTTAAAAAAATAAATAAAAAAACTTATCTGTTAGGCCATAAACGAGGAGAATACAAAGCCCAATTGTCCATCCCGAGCAGACTGTTTATTGTTGCGGTTTTTAGCAGTTTCCTGCCCCCGGCGGCACCCGGCCGTATCTCTGTAAGTAAGCGGGCGATCACAACACAAGCAAACACACGCTCGATGTTTTGCAATGCCATTTGGGTGAGCGATAACCTCAAGAGGGCGCTACATTTTTAGTGCGCCCTCTACCGACAGCTTGTATAAGTTGCGACAAAGAGCGTCAAAAGCGGCGAATTTCTGATAAACACCGACATTCCGCGACTTCCTGGTTACATGTTCGGATCGGGATCGTGGCGCGCTGGTTAACGAGTACATGCATTAGCAATGCACAAGTGGCTGTGGGTACCACCAAGATACCGACAGCGCGTGCAGCATGCATGCAAACGAAAATAGATCGCAGAAAATAGATCGCGGTATTTTCATCAAGTAATCAACCATGAGAATTTCCTACCGCTGCTGCACGAACAGTAAGCTTAATTTGATAAGTTTTATGTTGAAAACAAGTCAATCTATTTGTCCTAATAAAAGATAAAGACAAGCTCAGCGCTAACCTGCTGTTAAATAACCATGATTGTCTGGCCTCAATTCAATGTGTGGTGTTTGTTTTTTGTGCTTCTTTGGGGGTTTTTTCCCATCCGAAAAGTTCCCGGTAATACCGATAACCGCGGTATTTTGGCGACGGTATACCGTGGACCCTAAAATAAAAAAAACGCTCAAGCTTAGACTGCATCAAATGCCGATAAAAAAATCCTGTACTTCTGATTTATTATGCAAATGAACACAGCTTTTGCAAAGGGCACTTCCATTGGGAAAATCTGAAGTCTATGAGAAAGTTTTGAAGGAGCACCAAGGCCAAGACCAGGGGCAACAGAGGCCATGGCCTCCGAATTATTCCAGGCCAGCTATATATCTGGATTTGTTATTCTTTTTTCACAGGCAAGTGTATATTTTGTTCTCAACGTTTAAACAAAGAACAAGGGCATATTTCTGAACTCATTCAGAGCCTGCCATTTCTTTTCCCTTTAACTGACCCCTCCCGAGTCCTTTAATATACTGTTTGCCAAAATAAAAGAATCATAAAATGAGGGCTGTAGGCCCAAATAACCATTGCACTGGGTAAGGCATCCTAATCTTATCCAAGTCCAAACATATTGGTGTGAAGTCACATAAAGGCCATGCCACACGACATTTTTTTCAGGAAACTTGGAGGCAAAGAAACAATTTGGCAGTGCATGATACAATTTTCTAGTTGTAACTCCCTATCCCTAAGAAAACGGGAAAAAAAGAAAACTGAAATGTGAACAAATGTTCTTATTGGAGATTGCCTGGAACTGATTACTTGCAAATTGCAGGGGTTAGAGTTCGTTGACAAAAAGGTCTGAATCTGGGAACAAAATGTTGGAAGCGCATTTGAATGATTGCTTTTTCACCTCTTCGTAACCCCTTAGATTTTAAGGAGTTTTTGGAAACAGTATCCTCAGCTCTAGAGAGGTAGATCAAAGAGCACGATTTCTTTATATCTAAAGAAAAAAACAGACACCTTTTTTTTCCACCAAGGTGGCACAAAAAAGTCTGAATTCAGATAAAGATTAAATTTCTCATCCCTGAAATTGCCCCCATGTGACATGGCCATAACAGCGGAGGATAGTGGAGGATTGAGGTCACCTGTGAGCAAGTGGGCTTAGGGAATAGCATGGAAAGTACAGTACAACACGCAAACATTCCAAAGACCAACCACAGGTGATGCTTTGAAAGCTCAAGATCACTCATGTTGAACCCACTCTAACATGTTCAAAAGTTTTTGTTATAACTGCAATTCAAAACTGACAATAAATCCGCAAAGACGCTTTAGTTGGTTCAATGCTGATGCTCAAACGTACTAATATTTATATTGATAAGCCACTATTTTCCAGTCTGTGGTCAATTCAGATGCCATATCTCTAAACCTGGCTTACACTTTGAACACAAGTAGCAGGCATGTTGCTGTGTTTGTTCAGTTTTTCAATGGCATGGCTGAGATTTCCCCATAACAAGGAATCGGCTGAAAAATCGCACATCCGAAGTATCCATCGAATGCAAGTGGCAGATCCAAATACTTTTTGGATGGACTATTTTTGTAAATGGCCGAACATCCACAACTTGATTCAGTGTAGCCTCCCTGGTCATAATGCAATGGCTCTTAACACCAAAAGCGGTCCGCCTGTCGGAAGTTGGTATCTTAAGTGAACACTTTCAGAATTATTGATGGAGCCCAAGCCGTGGTTCCAAAAAGACCCTAGAAATGGCAGACAGATGCATTAACTTGAACTTTTAATAATTAGCCTAGTGAAAGAAAATAAGGAAAACAAAGCAAGTCTGCATCCAATATCTAACTTTGCGGCATCGTTGGAAAAGAGTAGGAAAATTTATTGAGTAAATGGGTTCACCTACATTATACTACAGTATAGACTTTCAGACTATTTAATATAGATTTTGCTGATTTTTCCGAGGGCCGCAAAAATCATAAATGAGACTATAAGTAGGAAGAATACCACGCCTGTGGGTATGGAAAGCAGAAGCACCAGTTTTTTCCATATTCCGCACGCAATTGTTGTGTAATACCAAATACCATGAAAACGTGTGGTTTTGTAATGAATGGATGATGGTTGGCATACCGTGAGATTGTCTCTTAACAGCTGCATGATGAGTGTGCTATCCTTGTATGAATCTTCCTGCAGTGAATCAAGTTCAGCGATGGCTTCGTCAAATGCCTGCAAACAATAACAAAAAACAAGCCCAAACCATCACTAATAAACACAACAAAAAACAAGATTTTTCCTTAATTTTTTCTCTGATTTAAAGAGAAGACCAGTCCGCCAGCTTTGACTCTGGCTTCATATTTGATAGTTTTCTTTGAACATTATGAGACTTATCAGGGCTTGAAATCTACACTGGGCTGTGGCCACTGGTTTTAGTGTTGGGCCAGTAAACTTATGATGCGACAAGTCCAGCAGTTTTGTATATCTCAATTGAATAACAATACCTCACTAGGTATTTATCTTGAACAGAAACAAATTATGTTCAAACTTTGACTTTGGAATTCTTAGCACTCTCGGTGTGTTTTAGCTGATATCTGACCATGATACATGTACCAGGGTTCTGCCCACGGTGGTCGGTGCCGGAAAACCCGCCCGGCACTCATGATTCCCCGACCACCACTGACAGATTTTTTGTCTTTTTCCGACCACCACAAATTTTCAAATTTTGTGAATTAAATTAATTACCAAATTAAATTGTTGCCAAAGTATAAATTATTTAACTGATTATGTAGGTTTTTCAAAGAAAATCTACCTGTAAATTCAAAATATCTAGCTCGTTTTCTGTCAAACGTGTAGCCCCACTGTCATAAGTTTGCTGCCACACACCGATATGTGCACACAGCTTGGTGAGTTAGACAAAACCCATGCATCAAAAGGATGAAGTCTGGCTCCGTGATACCCCACATGTACATATTCTGATGTACAGTCTAGACACAAACACAGAATACATTGTACAGCTATTGGTTCTATAGTCAGGCTCCGGAGTTTTTACAATGTTTTACTGATGGGATGTGGCAGCAAACAGACTAAATTGTGCAAGCATGGAATCAGCTTGAATTAAAAAACGACAACACACAATAAAAAGTTGTATCATCGATCGTGATCGAGGCCTAGATCAAACAAAACTTTTGATAAAGGCATAAGGAATGGGCGGGAACGGAGAATTATTTGAAAAACAAGTTGACAAAATTCTTTGCACTAAAGTTGTTTGTAAACTTGACCGACCTGCACATTAAGCGTATCTGAATACAATAACTGCAAGATATGTATCACAAAGCACAGTTCCTGGCTGTAGTATTTTTTATTTCCTTAAATTTAATATTTTGCATCAACCTACTGATAGGTTAGGTAAAGTAACAGCTGTGACCTCATCTTATATTTATGAGTGACCTTTGACCCTGTTTTTTACTGCATCTACCCCACCCCACCCTGCCCATTTTTTTCCGCCACTAAAAAAATCCTGGGCAGAACCCTGATGTACCCCCTTGAGGGAAAAGCTAGTGAAGCAGGGCTCAACAATTTGCAGAGAAAGAATGTACATGGCCTGTGTTAAATAAAGGGGATGTGTTGTACATGAAATTTAAAACTCTCACCCAGTTTCTGCACGCGCGCAGGCTCTCCACAGATTGGTATGGAGGGAGGGTGTGCACGTGCAGTAACTGGGTGAGAGTTCATAATTCCATGTACAGCCTCAGGCCAGTCTTTGGTCATGACAACACAGCCACTTTAACTTTACAAAGTAATTCTTCCTCAATCAAAGCCAGTAATTATATAACAAAACTAGTAAAGAGCAGATTGTCAACCTGCTGACTGCTCTCTAGAGCACTAATTGATTGGAAAGAAGGATGGCTTGATGAACCGAATTTAAGAGGGGTGGGGGTAGGCCTAGTGGGTAACATCAACGTGTCTGTCAAAAATGGGTGTGGCACACTAGCCATGGTTGTAAGGCTGTCATGTGCTATTCCAATTGTCGGGTTGCAACAGACATGTCCCATACTGCCCGATGTACCACACCTACCAAACATTTTAAAGAGGTTCTCCAAGGTCAAATTAAGTTTTGTGATGCACTCATTTTCTAATAGAGAGAGCCCTTATGAAAGTGGAAGAAAACATTACCTCTCTAATCTCACGTTAAACAGTGTAAAATTATGTCTTATTTGATACTCTTTCCGAGCAAAGTTTGACACATAACTTCATGGGATATCAACAACTTGGTCTGTACAATCCAAAGAGAATGTCAAATTCATAAAGTCAAATTCAATGCCTTTTTGATTGAATATCATCAAAATGTACCGACCTATTTTATTTGCCATTGGTTGTTTTAAAATGTTGAAAAAATCTGCACTGGATGAGTACCAAATACAATGGCATTTTACACCGTTTAAACTTGAGGTTAAAGACTTGTAACTTTTTCTACATTCAGAAGAACTCTATCTGTTCAAAAATGAGTGCATCACAAAACTGAATTCAACCAGGGAGCCCACCTGTAAGTCTCAAACCAAAGCCACACAGACACGCCCCTCTCTTAAATTCAGGAGTGAGAGTCATTGCTGTCGAAACTTAGTTATTAAAGTAGGATCCTAAATAGGAGCTAAAAGTGCATGTATGTTAAAATGGTGGCATTAACACCTTTTGGTAATCCCTGGAGTTATAGATTTTAAGGATCTTCTGGGAAAAGTATCATTAGCACTATAGAAGTGGATCAAAGACTATGACTTCTGTATATCTGAAGAAAAATAACAGCTACAGGGGTTTCTTATCCCTGTACAATTATTACACACAATAACACAATGTACCAACCTGTTTGGCAAGCTTGCACGCTTCGGTTGGATTGTTTACAATTTCATAATAAAATACTGAGAAATTGAGAGCCAGACCAAGGCGGATCGGATGTGTTGGCTGCATTTCAGCACAGCTGAAATTAAATGCCTTCTCGTAAGCTTGTTTTGATTTTTCAGTGATTTCTGCAGAAGGAAAAAAATGAAACAAAAACAATCATTATTAAAAACATATTTCTGTTAGCCTTTTTGAATTATGGTGAAGATGCACTGGTTGGTTTGGGTGTAAACAGACAAATTATCAACACCTGATATTTTTACAGTCTACCATATCTCAAAATGGCTTATGGCTGTCACTTGACCACAAGTTGGGGAAGATTTGTTTTCTTTCAAAAGTATGGACGAGATTGCCCATCATGAAAAATTATCAGGAAAAATCCAGACTAATCACACACCTGAAAAAGGGTCTTTATGACATTAACTCCATGGAGGCAACAGCTTCGATGTTAACTCAGAAAATTAGCAAAACATCAAAAGAATTTCCTACTCTGGAACTCAATAGACCTCGATCATGCTGCCACCATCTTGGTCTTGTTCCCAGTATCCAATAACAGTAAAGGATCCTAATACTCGCTGTATAAAAAGGAACCAGACTATCTGTCCTTTCAGCCTCGGTTTGGTTACATTGATTGGAGTGGTGGGGGGGATCAAATGGTCGCACCATGATAAAGGTCCATTTACACAAGTACATATTCATATTAATTAGGGGTGTCTTTCAACACTGACTAGCAAGCCGGACCACTTGCAGAGAATTTTAACTGGTTCTCAGGTGTTTTAACCAGCATTTGGCCAACAGACCATTCTTAAAGGAGAGCACTGCCGATTAACGAAGGCCTAGAATGTCATCTTTGAGAGGGCAAGGCGATTTTCATTTTGCAAAGCAGGCCTTCATTTTAATAAATCTGAGGAGAGCTGTGCATCGCTCTCCTTAAATCAAAAGGTGAATTAAGGAGAGCGATTTTAAAATCGCTCTCCTTAAATCAAAACAAATCCCGAGCGCGTATATCAATTACAGGGAACGATTTGGTCCCAAATTTTTGCATAGCAAAACTGCTATGCAATTTTTTTTTTGGCATAGCATTGCAATCTCAAAATATTGCATAGCAGTCCATAAATTTTTTATAGCAAATTTTAAAATGCCTAAATATTGTTGAAAATTTAACCCTGTGACACAGGTTTATTTGTGTGTTTTTTAAGGCTTAATTTCAGGCCAAGGCTACTTTCAGAATGTCTATAATTAAAGAATAAGACGCTCCAAAACTTAATATGAAAAAGGCCTAGTCCTTTAACTTTTTTTTCACTAGAGACAACTTAAATTTTGGGTTGCCCGCAAGTTTTTCCACTAGCCTACGTGTATTATTAAATGCACACAATTTTCGTGGCGTCAAAAAAAAAAAAAAAAAAAAAAAAAACTTTACGATTTTTTAATTATTTTTTTAACGATCTTATCCCCTATTTTCTGCCCTAAATAGTACTTGTTTTCATCAACAACCATTTTCATGGATTTGTAATTTGAGAATCGGTTTTATAGAACTTCTTTTGCAATGAAATCTTCGTGTTAACGATCGATGGACGACGCACATTGAGAAAAAATTCAATGAACTTTGCCCTGCAACGCCCTCTATCGGCAAAAGTTGTCGATGCTTGATTAGCCTGAACCCAACGCTGTGTATAGTACAGAATCCACGGGCGTGCGCCGCGTTGTGCAGCAATTCTTTACTCGACTCGTGAACGTGTATGGAGTTGGAGGCTAGCCAAGCTTCCTTATGAATATGAATTTATTGACGGGCCAATCACAGCGTGCGGAATGTTGGTTAGGATGGACTTTGGACCTGCTGTTGTACTGAACAATTTTGTTACCATGTGTTGTGTGCGTGCGGGCGAACGTTGGCTACTCACTACCATGTGGTTAAGGGAAGTGCGTGCGTGTTTTCTATGAATTGAACGATCGCGATCGCGGTCACATTAAATCTAGCAAATATCAAGACTTGCTAAACCATTTTATGAACTTAAAAATAATCTCTCTTTGGGATTTTACAACTGTACCCCTCATTTATTGTGAAAAGGAACAATTTTTTGACTAGCCTGGCGGGCTACTAAGGGAAGGGTTTTGACTCGCACGCCGCTGTTTTCACTCGCATTTGGCGACCGCTAATTTCGAACCCTACCGATGCTGCTTCCATCGACCCATCATGTGTGGGGGAATGTGGATCACAGCGCGGCGTCGTGTTTCCCTTGCTCTAGTCTTAGGTTGTCGGACGTCACGCTAAATAAAAGGCAATTCCTCAAACACCCACCGCCACAGCTTAGGTAAATGTGAATCCGAAATCCGGGCTCTTGCCGCCTGTGTGATATTCTAAGACCCGCTCGCGTGCCCCACTCAGTTCTGTTTGTGTGACCGGCTGCGGTAAACATCAGGCATGCGGGCACGCACAAACAGTCAAAACATACATGTACTTGAATAGGGCTCGTTTACCACTTTCAATTAACAACATCGAAGCAGCAGCTAGCTTATTTTCAACAATCGAGGGGAAACAAAAAAGAAAAGCGTGAGTTCTTTAGATGTTGCCACCTCCAACTCTGAGACTCAAGCCGCTTACTTTTTTCAACAATTAGCGTTTTGAAAAAAATGCTTTTGTTGAAATTGTAAGGAGCGCTTTTTTTTGCTCTCCTTAAAAAATTTAAGGAGCGCGGAGGAGCGCGAGCGCGATCGCGCTCCTTTAAAATGAAGGTCTGGCAAAGGGCACTTCTATTGGAAACTCTTAATGTCTATGATAAGCTTTTGAAAGGGTATAAATGCCAAGACATGAGGCAACAGAGGCCATGTGCTTCGTATGACTTCATGCCTGTAATGTGCCCATCCTACCATGTGCTGAAATTGTTTCTCACCTGCTTTGTCAGCATGTGCAACCTCTGCTAGGTACCGGTAATAGTCGCCCTTCATCTTTAGGTAAAATACTTTGCTCTCTCCCTTCTCATCGGGGGAGACTTTTTCTTTGATGAGTTTTTCGTCTAACAAAGTCTGTAAGATAAAGAAACACGATTTAAACATTAAGTAATTTTCCATCTATAGAAGTACAAAATGTATACAAGTAAAGCATCTGTAGGTTGACTGGAATTGAATGATGCAGGTCTTGCAGTTAGCTCACTTAGGAAGAGATGCTTCAACTATGAGACAAATTTTAATTTATATCAGGCCTATAGACATGATAGACATGATAGAAAGGGCACCAGGGCAAACCACTTCAAAAACAAGGGAATGCCACGTTAATCATAGCCTGGGGATGTTCAAGTACATGTACATATTATTGACTCTATATTAATGACCTACATTAGTTGCGTGCAAACTATTGACCCAATTCACCTGAGGTCATTACCACGGTAATGTTGGTTGAGCAATTTTGGGAGTCAATCTCCCTGTGTGTAATACAAAGTATTGTGCATTTTAGGCGACGTTGCATTTACCATATAATTTTTACAAGCAATCTGACTCCCAAAATGGCGGGCATTGCAGACAGTATCCGCGTGTGATGTTTGTGAAAGGGGTCAAAACATGTATTCAGCAAGCAAACGATGAGTGACATTGCCTTATACTTATCAAAGAGGAAGAAAATCTGCTTGTTTTGTGGATTCGTATGTTTGTATAAAATAACCAAATTACACTTGTTTAAAACGTTATAGCCATACAGATATTCTGCATGTTGAAAATCTTTAACCAGTACCACTAGAAGGCCTGACCACTAGTAATTTAGTTCTTTTAAAACAAATCACTTTAAATGTAAATGTATGAACATATCTTGTTGGTATGACTCTCACATGCATATGTCATTGGTGATTTCTGAATTTACAAAAAAGAAAAGTAGCCTTTGGGCAAATGTTTATGCCTGATTTAGAAAATGGCTCTTTTCTATGCAGGTAAATAGTGCACAGAACATGTAGTTCGAGATTCCCCAAGACTGAAAAACAAGCTCTTAAATCTGGCACATTGCTACCCGATGTGCCATTTGCTACATGTATTTGCAATCTGCGTTTATTCCCGAGACTAGCTTACCCGAGACACACCCTACATCTGGGAGTGCATCCTCGAATTCCACGGTACATGTAATGATGTTTCCCTAGGCTATATCCACCTCAGAGTTCCCATCAATGAAAAGGTCGAGCAGGTAATGATTTGTGACCTTGGGATTTATCAACATAATTTTACTGGATCACAGCTCTCATAATACACATGTATCTATTTCTCACACCAGGGAGATTGCATGGTATATGTATGTTAAAACCAATTTCCTTTCTGTGTCTTAGATTCCCGAGATTGTAATATCTCCCAACATGCAATAAGGGGTCGAAAGTCAACAATCTCGTCTCTGTTAGATCTACATACTTCAAATGCTTTCCCAATAATGCACTATTGAGTTCCATGCATTGTGTCTCTCAAATTACAAAAGAAAACCATGTCAGGCCTTTTTTAAATATAAAAATAGCTATGTTAGTCTGATAGATAACTAAAACAGGGAAGGCAATAGTAGAACCAACTTGAAGACTACATTGTGACACACAACACTGCATGAGGACTTTTAAGAAAGATTCTCCATAATTAATTACTCCTCCTACATGTACATGCACGAACTTTCATCCACTGTGGTTTTGAATTATACATAAACTACACCCATGCCAGTCTGGTGGAATTTGATATCTGTTGTGAATTTATCTACCTACATGTACATGTTTCAGACATGTTAAGTGTACTACACTAGGCTATTCTGGACACAGTTAACTTGTGCCACAATACATCAACATAATGCAGACATCAAAATTTTCTGTTTTTTATCGGTGTTATTTTTTAAAACCATTTCGGTGATAAAAACGGTGTAAATTCAGGATAAAAAACACACAACTAACCACTTGCCTTTCATTTGGTCGACAATGTGATACACTGAAACAGACGACGTGTGCGCGGGTACAGAACCCAGATTCTATTAATTTAAGCTTAGATGGACAGATACCAGATGGGTTCACGGCACTGCAGTCTAGATCCCAATACGTCGTATACATGTAGCTAATCATGTACTAAGAGAATGCTGGCAAAGAGTCTACCAATAGGTGATAATGCCGACCTGCGCTGGAAAGCATTGTCCATGTAGCACACTGGGGATTTTGAGTTCTTTATTTTATTTTAGTCATTAGTTGAATCCAGTGAATGCAAGTCGATTGATCTGTGCTCCATACCAATTTCTGCATTTCCAGCAGTGTTGACAGCGATATGGAAAATTCTGAAGTCGAAACATGTTACCGCGGAGAGTTACAGGTGTGTTGTATGAGGCTTAACATCTTCTAACATAGCTAGAGCCTGGCAAATGCAAGACTATTATTATGACAATTCTTTTTTGTTGTTCTATGCTTGCATAATGACAAAATAGTGGAACAAAAAATAGGGCATGTGGATTGCGCAATCCACATGTAATAATTACATGAGGATTGCACAATAGCTATGCCCTAATAATAGTCAGAGCATCAAGTTTAAGGACAGCTAGTCATGTCCCATTCCCTTTATGGATTTAATAGTATTGACTAAGCTTGGGCGGTTACACGGTATTACCGAGTAGTCACGGTATTTGTTCAATACCGAAAATACCGAGAGCCCTTTTAGAAATAGCGAAAAACCGTCCCGCACGGTTTTCAATTTCAATACCACAATAAAAACAAAACCATGAACGCATGTGCTGTAGCTATAAAGAAAAACTTTTCTCTTAGGCCATAAATGAGGAGAATACAAGGCCCACTTTTCCATTCCGAGCAGACTGTTTATTGTTTGCGATTTTCAGCAATTTTCTGCCCCGGCCGTATCTCTGTAGCTAGTGGGCGATCACAACACAAGCAAATTGAAACGCATGTTTGACGTTTTGCAATGCCATTTGGGTGAGCTAACACCTCAAGAGGGCGCTACATTTTTAGTGCGCCCTCTACCGGCAGCTTGTATAAGTTGCGACAAAAAGCGTCAAAAGCGGCAAACTTCTGATAAACACCGACGTTCTGCGACTTCCTGGTTACACGTTTGGATCGGGATCGTGGCGCACTGGTTAACAAGTACATGCATTAGCAATGCACAACTGGCTGTGCGGGTACCACCAAGATACCGACAGCATGCAAACAAAAATAGATCGCAGAAAATAGATCGCGATATTTTCATCAAGTTATCAACCATGAGAATTTCCTACCGCTGATGCACGAACAGTAAGCTTTTTTCGATAAGTTTTATGTTGAAAACAAGTCAATCTTTCTTTCTGTTGTTAAATAACCATGATTGTCTGGCCTCAATTCAATGCGTGGTGTTTGTGCTTTTTGGGGGGTTTTTCCCCATCAAAAAAGTTCCTGGTAATACCGATAACTGCGGTATTTTGGTGACGGTATACCGTGGACCCTAAAATAAAAAACCGCCCAAGCATTATATAGACACTGACATTGACTTTCTAAGCAGTAATTAAAGTGTTGCCATGTAATTAATAGGGTATTTTAAGAAAAACATTTCAGATTTTTCGGACAAACATTTTGATATTAAGACGAGCAACTTTTGTTTAAAAATATTTTTTCATTACTGACATCATACTTTCATTTGTTCATTCACTACCATTTTGACTTGATGAGTTGTGCCCATCTGACTGACCCTCTATCAAGCATATTATTTAAAGAGAGATGGACCGCTCAAATCATACATTATGTCTAAAATGTAACATGAATGTACACATTTACATGTACATGTACATCATACACAGCACTACCCATTAGTACCCAACTATATACATTGTATGCAGTTGGGAAATTCACAGATTAAATGACTGTCTTATAAATTTCCAGACTTTGGTTATGTAACCTTTTTCTACACTTTCCTGTATGGACAATACACTACTGAGCAATGGGCCAGCTGGTCATGCTTAATTCATTAAGATGAATTCTCCATGAGGATAATACCCAACCCTTATGATCCATCCCCTACTAATTACAGCCAGATTCATTGATGGCAATTTGGGTCTTTTTTGTACATGGGGGTTAGACTGTATGGTCATTATTCATAATTGAAGTGTGCTGAATCTACATGAAACCATTTTAGGGGCTGTGTCTTCATGATCAAAGCAGGCCTGTGGCTGTGCATGGAATCATTAACTCTCACCCAGTTACTGCATATACACGCCCCCCTCCATATAATATATTTGGAGAGTGCGCGCGTGCGCGCATGCGTGCAGTAACTGGGCAAGAGTTTATCATTTCCATACAGCCACAGGCCTGCTTTGATCCTAACGACACAGCCCCTTTAACTTAGTGTAAACTAAGAAAGAAACAAAAAACTACATTTATCGAAAATCAGTTGCCAACAGGGAAACATTAATGATAGCAGATTGTAACATCAATAAATGGGTTCATTTCCTGTAATTTACAATAAACTACTCCATAGAGTGAGTAATTGTTTAATTAGACAGCTACATGTATATTTTTATTTGTACCATAATGATTGATAAATTTCAAAATGGTTGTGCTTTTTTTTATTTTATTGTACTTTATACACAGAGGTTTTTCCTGGACATTTGATACACAAAGATATTCCATGTCAAATTCCACTGCATACATGGCATAACCCCAGTGCTGAAAGCAAATTCTTTGCAGAAACAAATACAGGTCTTTCTCCTCCTTGATGCTGAATCTAATACGATGTAAATTTTAATTCTGTATTTTTTATTTTACAAAATTATACCCAATAAACATGTCATTTCCCTGTCATTTCCCTGCCATTTCCCTTATACAAATACATGTAGAGGTTGAACTTTTTTATTTGCTGGTCTACAATCATTTTTATTTCCAGTACAAGGGTCAGGATTTTTACACTGTTCCAACATATGTTGCTAACTTTTTCAGACTTTAATCCTCATGAATACCTTGCGAACATTGTATGTGGGGTGTTCTCTACATCTGCAACCCATATAAAAGGTTGAACAGTTTTTAAGGGAAATAAAGTCTGACATTCAAATGGTCTGATTCCCATGTCAAGAATACAAAGTCACAACAAAATATTGGGAACCAGACTAACATTTTTCACAGTAAAATTGGTAAGTCCCCCAAAACAGTCACTTTGCATTTCTGTGCCAATCTGTCTTTATATTGTTTACTAAAAGAAAGCCATATCTGGCTGCTAAATTAGTGCTCTTAACTTTTTCAGTGACTGGCCAGCGGGACCGGTTGGTTGGTTGCTTGCAACAGTCTGCCAGCCCTTCACTGGTCCACATACTTTTAGTTTTCTTTCAACACAGTCATTTTGTATGGTTGTCAGTTTGAAACAAGTGCAAGCAGTGGCTTACATCTAGCTTTTGGAAGAAATGAACTAGCCAGCAGGACCACTTGGACATTAATTTTGACTGGTCCTCAGAAGTTATATCCAGCATTTGACCAGCAGACCACTGTTGAGGGAGAACTTGCTTCCTTTTTACGATGCCACCTCAATACTAAATAGATCGAGTCAATGACCTACATGTAATGTATGGCACTGTTTTGGCAGCCTCCCTCAACAAGTTAGTCAGTTAGTTAAGTCTTCAAAACAGATTCCGGGGAAGAGTACCGATGGTATCCTATCACTTTTTCACTTGTTGTGATAAAAGTATATGGGCAATAATCTTGTCAGGGTCAGCCATAGATATGAACTATAATATGTGAAAAAGTGGGAAAGAGCATCTTTCCTGGATTCCTTTTGCATATACATGTAGGTCACTATCTTAATACAATTAATTTTGAATTTTTGGGAAAAAATGTGGCATACAACTGCCACTTTGTTTTACATGCTTAATTCTGGTCAAATTATAACTATCCTTACCTGTCCAGAAAGGTTGACAGAGCGTTTTAAATCAGAGACTATAGAAGGGAACAGGCACTTTGAACTAATTATTTTGCATCACAAAGCGTCAAAACCATGAAAATAAGCCATTTTCAGGTCTAGTGTAGTAGTGTATGGTCTTGACACTTATGACAGTGCAACTCGCTCAAATGCCATCATGGCCATAGTTACTTTGACTGAGCATCAGTGCACATAGTTGCAATGATCATAACCCTCCATCCTCCTGACGGTCGCAGACTACAGCCGAAGCTCCGCCCAGTTTGGTTTTCCTTGTTTTACGCTGATTCGTCGAGATAATGAAGTGTGGGGTTCAAAATCTCAACCATGGTCTGTGTTCGATTCACGAGCATTTTGCTCCGGTCTCTGGTAAGTTTTTGTCCTTTTTTCTTAAAATATTTCTCAATGATGTTTTGAGTGTTATGAATGGATTTATTAGACATTGAAGATCAAGTCCGTGTTCTTAGAATTTGTGTCATGTTTTTCGAAAGTGGAAAAAATTGGGCAAATCTGGTGACTAGTCTGTCAACATTGGTCCAAATTGCACTGATGGTCGAATCGTGTGCATGCTGTCTGGTAACCCTCCGGTCTGCGACCATCAGGAGGATGGAGGGTTACGATCATCGCAACTACAGAGCGCAACAGTTCCGGCTGCTGAGAAATGTCTGCTTGAATCTTCTTTTTTTAACGTAGATTAGTGTTTTTACTACCAATTTAATTTCTCACTACAGCATTCAGAGGAATATTGAAACTGTGAAAATAAAGTCAACCATCCATTCATACGAAATCTAAATAATCACTCCCTTTTGAAAGTGGCATCACAGTCACACTCACACAGCTCCAGTCAGAGACAGAGAAGTCTGTCACGACTCACTCTGCTCTCTAGTCTATATGAACTTACGTTAACATTGTTTATGAAAAACCATTGCCTTTTCAATGACAATCTTGCCGGTGTACCTGCTATATTACAATTATAATTATCAAGTTATTATTTCATTGGCCGTGTCCGTGTTGCGTTCATGACAAGACATGAGGACAGTTATGACATGCCATGATTGGCAGTGAACTGTGGCTGTCATTTTTGTCGGACATGTCGGACGGCCAACACTTCATGACATTTTGTCAACTCACCAGGACATCTTTACAGATTTCGTTCAATTCTTTCTCAATCTTTTCCCGGTACACCCTTGCCATATCCCTTTTTCTATCACTGCTGTCTGACTTCTGCTCGATGCTACTGATAACCCTCCAAGACGAACGCCGAGCGCCAACGACATTTTTGTAGGCGACCGAAAGTAGATTCCTCTCTTCGTTAGACAGGACCGATGAATCTCCGAAATCTTGTGTCACACTTTTCATGGCTTCTGCCATGTCATCATATCGCTCTGCTTGCTCAGCAAGCTTGGCACGTTGTACCCACTCTTCTCTTTTATTACCACCTTCACCCGACATCTTGAAACCAAGGGAAAAATTGACAATTGACGAAGGAAACGCCGAATATTCACGGTTCAAGTTCAGCAGACAGTCGGGTCAGGATCATAAAATGGCGGCTACTACACTGCCTATTTACACCACAATTAATACAAATATTCATACGCCACCAGCATTTTCCCGACTGTTTTCTGCAATGATAATTCAAGGTAAAACTAACATCAAATGATGGAAATACAACATTGATGAAGATTTAAAGAGATAAAATAAATCAATTAAATTCTTCTATTTATTTTATGTTTTAATTTTTAGCCCGTGCCCTACATTTTAAGCCTCTTCACTACCTCGGAAGAACCTTCCTTCTAGCACTACATAGCGCATGCATAGTGGCTAGCCAAATGCAGTTCCTTGTGAGGGGTTTCCAGCGATGAATCACACGGGCTGGTTAGAACGTCACTGTTACCACGGGCACCATTGGTCAGAGTACGGTGAAATTCGTCAATGGGATGAATGAGATCATCCATGAAGTATTCTGGAGCATTCTTATCTAGTGGCATGTAATTATTGCACGTAGCTGGTTCACCGGCACAAGCAGCCAGGTACCATAGATGGAGAGAAATCAGAATAATCAATGAATTTTATTACAACCGTGAGATGATCCGCGCACTCTCTCAAAGTGATTGAATGTTTTATACAGTATCTACACACACCTAGCCACAGTAGCCTCACACACCCACCCGCAACCGCGGCACGGTCCCGCCCACAATCGAACGTTTGTGGTGCACAGTGCCGCCGCTTCAGAAAAAAAAGGCTAAGGATTAATTTTTCCTTAAAAAATAGTAATCTAATTCAGCATGTTTGAAGAGGGTGGGGTTGTCAAAGTTTGATAAAGGGCAATAGGAAATAAATCCTTGGTGATGCTAGGTGCCGATTCAATTAGCCTTTTTTGTGGGTTTTTGTTTTTTGAGAAGGTTGAAAGCTTTCATCAAAGGTATTGCACGAAAAAGTCCACCATTAATAAGCGGTAGGCCTTCAAGTTAATTAAAATATATGAAATATAATCGGGATCCCAACACAATCACGTCGACACAATGAGCCATGTACAACCAATTTATTTTGCATGTACTGTAGTGTGACAGGTATATTTTCTGCATTGTCTATGGCTAATTGTTTGTGTATATTTTTCGTTTGAAACAAGGGAAAACAAAATCACTCTCTGTCAAAATTTGAAAAAAAACCAAACCAGAAAACTGTTTCAGCAAAAAGCAGCCATGCAACTTGAAACAATACTTTTTGCTTAGAGCAGCAAGTATTTTCATACTACTTATTTGATAGTCCCCCACTCATTTTCTTCTTTTTCTTTTCTTTTTTAAAACAGCTATTTATAGGTAATTGTACTAAATTGCTCTATTATGCCCAAATCAGTGCAGCTCAGCTCAGAGGCGCACTTATTTAAGAGGGTGTGTGCTATTCAAAGAAAATAATAGCCTACTCGGCCACGATGGTACATGCAGTGGACAGAGGCTATTTGACATTTGCACTGTACTTTGTAAAGATATAGCCCTAACTCATTTTTGTTACAAAGTTGCATTTTATTACTCAATGCTGAAGTGACTCAATTACTTTTGGGATCATCTGCCCCAAGCCCAGACCTATACTAATCCCATTGACACTTAATGCTGAAATTGGATTAAAACATAAACGAAAACGTGCACAGGTTTGGATCAACGGGGGAAACCCCTGATTGCATCTGATGAAAGCACAAGTTGATTTTAAATTTTAATCAGTTTCACTTATCCAGAAAGTTTTAGTCAAAAATAAGTTGCTTAAGTTTACGAAATATGCACACAAAGACCCCACCACCAGTAGTGAAAACCATTTCTCTTTATTTAAATTGTTATTATTGTTATCATTATTACCTTTTTTATTGTTGTGGGGGAGGGGGGGGGGTAATTGGCGGTCGTTTGATATATTGAGCCAAGATCGAGCGATCATCGATATTTTCTCTGTCTCATTTGGGACGATGATGGGTGGGGATGTTTTTTTTAAAAGTCTGACCAATGGCAAAAAGGGTGAACTTTACGGGTGAATCAGCCCCGCCTCCTCCTTTAAGAAATTGTCAGTCGGCAAAAGTGTACACATTACACACCCATATAAATTGGCATCGTTACGCCCCTAAATGCCTTAACATGCTTAACAAACGGATGTACTTTTTTCAAATCCATAGCTAGGTGAAACACAAAGGATGAAACATGTGTGCCCCCCCCCCCCCCCACCCTTCCGATAGGCAAAGTTCCCATGAACAACTTGGAATCGATTCCAAATTATTTTGAGTCCGAATCAAATCAAGTTAAATACGGAGTCGATACTTTAACCAGTCGGGCGCCTACGGAGGGTTTGATTTCCAGACGTCTTTTCCGACACCATTTACATCGTACACACAATATTGCGAAACACGTGCAGATCCTGTCCATGTGATGTGCTTTTCGAATGTGCATGTACATGACGTCTGTGTACACTCCATGCGCTGTGCTGTTTACTGTGACTGAGTTTTGTGTAATACTATAGTGCATTATAAATTAAAATAGGATTCAGAAATGCCGAAGTCAAAAAGAGACAGAAAAGGTAAGTTTATTGGACGACTTAGTTACGGTCACACTCGACATCTAACGAGTAACTCCCATCCCATTATTTTTTTTTTTTGAGTCTTGGGCTTGGCAACTCAACACTCAACTCTCAACATGCTCAAGTTCAGTTGACATGGATGGTTTTACAGTTTATTTAAATTTTAGCTGATTAGGGAGTCCGATTGCTGCTAGTGCTACTGCTGCTAGTGAAATGCTTGTTTGCTGAATATTCTGCTGTTGGTTAGTACGGATGTCAGACAACTCGTCCTTCGAAAAACTGGACAGCCTGACAATCAACAATTGAGTTGACTACTTTTACGAAAAAAACATTTTTTCCCGTGAAAAATATGTATGCACGATGGTTCCAGTCAGTTTTAAACGTGTTTCCAGATACACTCTGATTACAACCGCTGTATTTGATGGTATTTCAAACTTGTTGTCTTGAGTTGTCTTGAGTTGTCTTGAGTTGTCGTGAAATGGGCCTGTTGACGCTAATTAGTATGACCGGTTCAAACAGAAGACGGAAGTTGACTATGTTCCATCCCAACTTGACAATTGTCCCAACTATACAATGTAGTTGGGATCGCCCATAGAGTTCAACAGGACTACACCGTGATCGATGATGCATGGATTACTGTGTGACACTACAGACGCACAAGCTGATGCGATCGGCGTTAATTTCTTTATTTACAAACTCATGTCAAAACTGATGATGGAGCTAGAGCCGGTCGCGGGCCGTTGCCCAGGACGAAGTTTTGAATGATAGTATATATCCATATATCGCTCATGGACCGCTAAAACTAACTCGGTGTAAATACTAAATAGTGTGTTTAGAGGGTTCTGACAGCGGCCTCGTGCCCACCCCCCCCCCCCTCGGTTGACGCTTTCAGTCTCAAAAGTAGACCTACGCATTTAGTTTCCCTTTTCTCGGAAAACCAACATTCTAATTAATCTAATTAATCTAGGGAGAGTGGTCTTAAAATTGCATACTATAATACATACATGTACTTGCATGTTTTAAGTTTATTCATGGGGGGTGCTTTGTGTTTACTGCGATCCCAACTATAGTTTGGACGTCCCAACTTTAACACTCAAGTTGGGACCAGTCCCAACTATAGTTGGGACGATTTTCAAGTTGGGACGGAACAACTATATTGATCAGACAACTCGACAGATGGAGTTCCAATCCTGAATACATATGGCATGCAGAAGATTCGTGTGACACCAGCGCGCCCCAGCGTGCAGCTGACAAGTGACGACCGTTCGGTACAAGGGACAGGCGGCTGTGACTGAGCACGGGCCTCCCTCAGGGTTGGGGGACTAACGCAAAGATGGCGGGCGTGCATTGAGATTCGAGTACCGGTGGCTGGGAAGGGGGCACACGCAAAGATGGCCGGCTTGCACAGAGATTCGCGTCTACAGCGTAGCCAAAGGGGCCGGGGGGGGGGGGTGGCTGGGGGCATGTGCCCCCACAAATTTCCCATGCCCCCCAGGTGCCCCCTCCCCACAAAAAACAATCGCAATTAAGTGCTCACAAAAAGAAAAAGAAAAAAGAAAACATAGGATCTACTATTGTAGAGAACGATTGCAATCAGGATCGTTATTGCGGCCACAAAATGCTAAGAACATGAGACTGAGAGAGTCTTGGTACGCATGCTATGCATGTGTCAGACAGTCAGTTTTAAATATAGAAAGAATCTGCATGCAAATTACAAGTTGTATGTGTGGGTGGATACTTGTGTCGTAACCTTCCATTCGATGTGTTAAAATTATTGCAATTATTGTGTTTTTTTTCCAGTGGTGTGTTCATGATGGTTGATGGAAACAAAAGAATGGAAAGAATTTCCCCCTCTGTAAGGCCGAGTAAAAAAACAAAACATGTTTAGCGTCCGGGTTTCTAAAAAAAAGGAAGGAGGAGGGGCTTTTTATTTTTTATTTTTTATTTTCAAGATGGCCGCCATTTCAAATTTCAAATATCCATTGTTTTTTCTTCTGTCCAAACACACAATACATAAAAGAAACATGTTGGACAAGACATTGAACATGTCCGGACTTTTTCAAAAAGAGGAGGAGACAGGGCGCTACTATTTACTATTTTCCAATCTTTTGCTATTTTTTCCAAGATGGCCGCCATGCTAAATATGGCTGGCCAAGGTATATTTATTCACAGATTTTGTGCTATTTTAGTGTACTGATGAATGCTTCAGTACACTAAAATAGCACAAAACAAATTAGCTCGGAAGTTCTTATCTCCTGATGCTATCTACCTGTATAAGACAACTATACGTCCTCTATGGAGTACTGTTGTCACATTTGGGCTGGAGCAGTGCCTGTCATTTATCTTTATAAGATAGAGTGCAGAAGCGTATTGTTAATCTTGTTGGTGAAGTACTGGGATCAACATGACAACCTCTTTCCCATCGTAGGTCTGTAGCCAGCCTCTGTCTTTTCTACAAATATTTTCATGGTAAATGTGCCACCAGTGTGTTCGACCTAGTTCCTCCTATCAGAGTGTTTGAGCGTGCAACCAGAATTTCTGCTTCTTCTCACCCATACACTCTTAATTTGCTGAGATGTAGAACAAAGAGCCATTCCAACAGCTTTATTCCACATACTGCTACTCTCTTGAACTCCTTGCCTGGTGCATGTTTCCCTCAATCCAACAATCTGGACTGTTTTAAGAGGAATATCAATTCCTAGCTTTAGCTCCCCTGAGTTATTTTCACGGTTTATAATGTTTTCTTCTTGTAGCCCCTTACCAAGAGTGGCTTTAAGCCTTGTCGAGACGAACTTGCATTAAAAAAAATTAATAATAATAATTATTTTTTATTTATTTTTTTTGGATGGTAAAAAAAAAGAAAAAAAAAGGAGGCGGCGCCCAAAAAGGAGGCGGGCAGGGACGCTAAACATGTCTTTTTTTTTACTCGGCCTAAAGTCTAAGATGCAATGATGTATCATAACTTTTAAAAACCCATGAAGATCCCACTAATCATGTCAGTTTTTGAACTGAATTGAATATTGCTTGCTCTTTACACACAGTGTCGTTGACAAACACTCGGAAGAAAGGTCTGGAACTGAAGCAGAAGTTGATTGAAGAGGTAAAGTAAATTTCTCTTTTTGGCCTACTTTTTTCATTTAGGAAACTTCTCGATAGATCAGCTGATTACAGTTGGCGGTCCCAACTGTAAGTTGTTTGGATGATTCTAAAGTTGGGATGGAACAACAAGTTGAATGGAAACCCTCTTTTATCTGATATTTACTTGTAAACTGCAGTAATTTGAGAAAAGAAGCTTCACACCTAAAGCCATACCTGATGCTAAAAATAAAATGTAGCATTCAAACTGCCTCTTCTAGCTGGGCAGTTTCGGTGGTTTAATTGGTAAGTTTCTTCTCTAGAATGGCAAAAGTTGTGGGTTTGATTCCCACTCAAGTAATATGCATACATGTGGATTTGTTTACTTTTTTTTTTCACAGGACTCAGGAAAGTACTGATTATACATTGCTTTACACACATCGGTGTAAAGAGTATAACAAAATAATAAGCCTCTTACAGAAACACCTTTGTTTAGGCCATGCAAAAAATAATGTAGCACTTTTCCGTTTCAATTTCTGTCAAAAGGGGTCAATATTACATTGTGCTGATATCTTTTTACAGGTCAGAGAATGTGTAGACAAGTATGCTAGGATCTTCCTCTTCTCAGTCGAGAATATGCGCAACAGTAAAATTAAAGACGTTAGAAACATGTGGAAACACAGCAGGTAATTATAGTGTCATGAAATTGTACATAGTTTAATAGAAATTTATTATGGATTTATCGGCTATTGATCATCAGTAAATTGCATTAGGCATGCAGCGATAGGCTCGCGCCTGCAATGTGCCACACCTGCTATGTGATAATTGGTAGTGGTGTGTGATGTAAAGAACGTTGTGTTCACATCGCACACCTGCCCCTTCTGTGAAACAATGTAGTTCTCACTCAGTGTCTTACTTCCTATTTGGAGTACCCAGTTATTAACGCTAACTGTCCGCGCAGTACATTCCAAACCGACGATGTTTCACACAACGTATTTGTCTCTCATGCTGAGCTATTTGCTAGGCTATTTGCTAAACCCCGTCATGCCTAGTCTGTGGTTTTTTTCATTAACTGACAGAGCTGTGTACTGTGTGTATGCAGAGATGGATCAGAAGATAACGGTCATTGTGCCCACATGAAAATGGTTTCTTGTGTGGCTCTGGAGGGTTTTTCACTGGGGAGGACACAGAACAGATTTCTTTCCGTTGCTGCAGTCTGTAGAGCCGACTTTCTTTTCACTTTGAACCTCAAAAACCATTCAGCCATTGAAAAACTTTCAAACATATTTTATGATGAAAGCATTTTTATGGAGTGGACAGGCAGTGTAGACTCGTGTACCAAACTCAAGCTCTGGTAGTGTCAGAGAGTGAGGTGGTGACCTGTCATGACAGTAAGAAACTCTGATTTGCTATATTTTCCCGCTTTTTCTGGATACTCTCCTGAATCCTTTGCTCCTATTTTTGCTATAAATAGATATGTTTGTGTTTGTTCTTGTTTATGCTTCTGACGAAGGTCCGGTTTGGATCGAAAGCTTAGGCCATCTCCCCTACTAAAATGATATATATAATAATTATACATAAAACTAGTAGGATAGATGGCCTTAGCTCTCGATCCAAACCGGACTTTCGTCAGAGGCATAAACAAGCAAAAACATATTAAGTATAAAATCTTGTCATATTTTGCAATAAGCAATAAAGTATTGCAATGGATAAAATTAAATCATAGTGAAATATCTCTCTTTAGTAAGAAAAGGTTGCAGCGGTGAATAACATGATTACAAACCAAAAGTCTGTAAATTACCTTTTGATGGACCCACACAGGATTCTATTGGGTTAGGAGCTAAACAAAGCCACCCACAAATGAAACCATGCACTTTTCAAAGGTGTTTTGTCTTATATTTTTGGTCAGTCAGTCACTCTGGAAGAATGAGTGTGGACATAACTGTTCGGAAGAAAACGTAAAAGAGAATTTTTGCTTCAGTGTCTAGCCATGGAGTAGTCACCACAAAGGGCATTTAAAAAGCATATTTACACTTGCTTTACAGATTCTTCTTTGGTAAGAACAAAGTGATCGCCATGGCCCTCGGGAAGGACAGGGAAAGTGAATACAGAGATGGTCTACACATGCTCAGTAGAAGACTGCAAGGCAACGTGGGATTGCTATTCACCAATGAATCCAAAGAAGCAGTTAACAAGTAAGTTGAAACCACCCAAAGTCTGCAGACTGTCTTAACCACACCACTTCAGTATTCTGAAAAATGTCCATGCCCACCTGCCGTATTTTTGAGTGATCGTTCTCCTTTGAAAATATCAATGCTGGAATGTAGCCCTGACTTGATAAAGGAAAGACAACAAAGGTTCTGATAAATAGAACCAGGATTTGATGTTGTCTACAAGAAAATTGAGAAGACACTCACCAGGAATCGTAGAACCTCGGCCGAAAGTCTGCCATGGTATGCTGGAATCTGGGAATGCTCAGACTTGCCTCCCATTGAGCTGAATATAATGAGGAACAATGGTGGCAGCAGGTCTGGAATCGGGGTTTAAGAGCCCCTAGAAAGGGATTTTACAAGGGAATGTTTTCCAGAACCTGTTGTCCCTTTTTGTCTGTAAGCAGAGATTCATAGTCTACACGCACATTACATTGTGAATAAAACAACACTACATGCAAACAATATCTACATGCGCGCAGCAGACGATTGAAAAGTTCCTGATGGTGTTGCTGAGGAACGCGTCACTTCGGAGCAGGCCAATCATAACACAGATATGGAAAGCTTACGTCACTGCATGTTTATCCAATGAAATCATTGTATCCAATGAAATCATAGGGTCTGTAATACCAGTGCATGTCTTTATCCTTGCTGATAAAGACAGGGGACCAGTCTATTTTGTTTGCTGATAGTGCTAATGTACAAAGTGTGATGAATTTGAGTGCTTCCTAATTGTTAGTGAATTGTTTATACACAGATGGTTTGAGACGTTTGTGGAGCCAGACTTTGCAAGATCAGGAAACATAGCCAAGTCTACCGTGGTTCTTGACGAGGGACCACTCAGTCAGTTCTCTCACTCAATGGAGCCTCACCTCAGACAACTTGGACTTCCAACTTCACTAAAGAAAGGTCAGTGATAGCAGGGCTCGGATTTGGGGGAAAAACCACAAGGCTGCAGGTCTTGTACATGTAGCTCAAAACTGTTACTGGACCAGAACAATTTGTTACATGGCCGGAATCAAGCTGTTTTTGAATTTAAAAGCACTAAGAGAAGATCGGTGTTATTATGAAAAAAACACAAGACCGCTGGACTTTTTGTACGGTGGTAAGTTTACTGGGCTAATGCTAAAATCACTGGCCTCAGGCCTGCGGTCCAGTGTAAATTTCAAGCCCTGGTTAGTAGTGTGTCTTGGTCAAGTGGTTATAGGGAATGTTTACCTTTGGTTTTGAATCATTCAATTGTTTTAATCCTAGGTAAATGTAGACACATTAAAAGTAACCATTACAAATTTCATTTGGAAAGGTGGTAGCATATGGGATAATACCATACTTTGTAATGTACACACTGTAGATGCACATGAAGGAGGCATGCCCTCTAATTAATTTTAGGTCAATTATAAATTTATAAATCCTGAAATCTCAGAAAAGTATTACTGAGAATCGATCCTCCTGTCTTCATCTGTCTCTAACATTTGGCAACATCTCATAGAACATTACATTTAGAGGTTTCTTTGTACACGTCAGAGTAATTAATTTGCATATTGATCATGTTTTTGTGCCTGTGTGGCAGGAGATGCTGTCCCCACATACAGGGAACTGTGTACAAACTTCTTCTAATAGCGCCCTCTTTTGAATCATCCTTTTCCAGCTTGTGTTAATGTCCCATGTGGGGAACAGATTATCCAGCTGGGAGAGATTTCCCTTTGACACCTGCACTGGTAGAAAAATGGCATTGTGACCTTTATCGTTTTGGGTTTTTTTTTTTTCAAACCGGTTGAAGCCAGATTTCAACCATTACACTGATGAACTAATTACAGTCATGTTGTCAGGTTTCTCCTCTGCAACCGATAATCTGGAATTTTGTTTTCTTGTTTGTTTGCCTTTGTTTCCCAAAATGTCGCACAAGCTTTGAGTTTTGACGGAATGTGTTTCATGGTTCAATTAAGAAACGTGCAGTTCATGATTGATGCAGGTGTTATAAGGTCATTGCTTAAAGATGCATTTTAAAAAACAGCCATTTTTTTGCTGAAAGGAAATTTGTTGAAAGAAGTTTTGTTTGAATTAATTTTGACAGATGGTGCTCTTTCAAAATGACAAACATACCAAAACTTTTGCATATGCCACGAGCAGTGCACAAAATTCATGTAACCTGCAAAATTGTTTGTTTATGGCTGAAGGACATGAGAAAATGTTGCGATCCTAACAAAAATACATTTTTAGTTTTTAATTAAATACCACTTATAGCCAGATTGGATCTTTCCGTGCAATGCATTAAATAAAAGCTGATGACTTTCTGACATCTATAGAAATAGCTATTTAAATTTTTGATACAGCGTTTTGGGTCAAAAATTTGACCTAGCATCTTAGGGTCATAGACTTGTAAATATTCCAATAATTAATTACAACAAAATCTGACTTGGTGAGAAGCACTGCAGCTATTGATAGTCTGAACTATTTTAAGAAAGGATTCCCTTTGAAGTAATATTGTTTGGAAATGTTTTCACCTAAACGCATTTGAATCTGAGAAATGATTCATGCATGAATTTAAACTTCCACGGTTTCTGCAGCCAGAGATGCAGTTGGTACCCGATGTGAATGGATGGATGGATGGATTTGACATTCTTGATGAGAATACAGTGATAGTTTTTTGCTGTTTTCTTGGCATTTAGACACTATATATTCAGCTGAAACTTTCACATGTTACTTTTATTGTATCTTTCCTGAAAATTTTGCTTGTATATCAGCGTTATGTTTACAAAAACCAATCTATGACCCTACCTTTAGTAATGTTGGTGATATGTGGTCATGATTTTAATGTTTAATGTTGCTTTTCAGGTGTAATAACGCTAGTCGGTGAACACACTGTGTGTAAAGAAGGGGACTCATTGACACCTGAACAGGCTAGGATACTGGTGAGATAACAAGCACAGACCTTTGATACGTTTCTAGTTGTCCCTTGATAATTTTCTGTATTTTTCGAGAATTCTGGATGAGATCAAATTAACCATAAAATAGACCCCCCCCCCCTTCGAGGCACCATAGAATCTTGTGACACACTTATGCAAAATTTGCTGGGTAGTTACTTTGTACATTGTGTAGTTACCTAGCATTTTGCCATTTGGCCATACTGAGTTACAGTAGATATGATTTTTCCTAAACATGCATTTCACATGTTACTGAGCCTATTGTGGCCCAGCGGTCTAGTGCACCAGACACTTTATGATGACATTTCTTCACTAGGTGGTAAATGTGTGCTTGCAAGGGCAGAGATGGTTCTTGTGATTGATTTAGTTTGATGCGCTACTTGCTTCGCTTCACAAACTGTATACATACTCCCCAGGCAGCTTAGATGCTCCTACAAGTAAATGGTCATGTGACCAGGGTGATATTGTTGACCTTTTCCCCATTACATACCTTTTTATTGCAACATCACAGCCGAAGTTGTTGCCAACCAAGGTTGGAAAACTATGGGAAGCCATAAATGCAAAGCAAACAAATATTCATGTTAGCCACAGTGTGTAACAATGTTCCACAAATATTCAAAAATAGTTTTGAATTTGTTGGAAACGAAGTAGCCAATCATGCGGCGTATTTTTTATACATGTGTATTTCTTACTCAAAGTTTCCAGGAATATTGAATTTGGTCACAACATCTATGAACATGATTGAATGTTTTGCAGCATTCTGCCGTCCATGCCAACCATGTTTATCAACAATTGAAAGGTCTGTACACTGCAACAATGGCCTCTCCTATCTTGGAAAACTGTAGAGGGCGCACTATATTGTGAACAGGCCGTGCATGTCTCAAGCGTATTTGAAAATCTTTGGGACTACTTTGGTCTCACGTACATTGCTTTAACTCATGAAAAACATACTCGCGCGCCTAATTTTCAATGACTGGCCAGCAGGACCAGTTAGCTTGTCATTTCACTGGTCCGTAAGGTTTGTCACTTTCATATTATTATTAATTAAGGGCGTGTTTCAACACTGACCTAGACAGCTCGACCACTTGGAGAGAATTTCGGCTGATGCTCAGGTGGTTTAACTAGTGTTTGGCCAGTGGACCTCTATTAACCCTTTCCTTACCATAGGCGACTTTAGTCGACTGCTCTCATACCCCCTCTTCCTTACCATTGGCGATTTTAGTCGACCAAGCTTGCACACAAAAAGGCACTCAAGCCTGAGCACAAAGGCCATTTGTAATAAAGTTGTAGTTTTGTCCATGTTCACCCTCCATACCCAAGCTTACCATCATTTGAAAGAGAGAGATCGGATCTTTCCAATGGTGGTAAAATAAAATAAGGTTGCTATTATGCAATTTCTTCAAATCGGAGTAGGAAGATCCGAAATGCCAAACACCTACGGAGTGACATATGGTTGTCTACAAAAAAGTGTTTGAGATTACAGATTGCACTGAGGAAAGAAAGACCAAGAACTTTGACATTTATTGGACCAATCTCAATGAGTTTTAGATTATATGAAAGGGATTTCAATAAGGAAGAACTTTTTTATTACTTATTTTGCTGTAAAACAATATCTTCAAGGAGATAATGGAGTTTGTAAAAATGGTCTTTGAACGAAAGCTTTCTGCTGTGTAAGAATGTGTGCTTCACGCTTGAGTGGTCAAACAATTCGGTCACCAGCGGTTGTTTATGTCCAAACAATTCGGTAACGAAAGGGTTAAGGGAGAAAGCTGGAAACGGGTCGCAATGTTCAAAATTGCTTGTATTAACTCTTGCAATGTTATCCTGTTGCAGAAACTGCTGGGCAACACAATGGTTGATTTCAAGATTGACCTTCTGGGCATGTGGTCCAACAACGGCACATTTGAAGATTTGAAAACCTCAGAGATCACAGATGCGACCAGTTACAGAACAACGCAAGATGATGGAAGTGATGGGGAGCAGGATGAGGAGGATAACAGCGATGATGAGGAGGAGGAGGATGTGGAAGAGGAGTAGAGAATAATCTTTTACAGATAATGACTGATATATTTAAAAGAAGCCACACATTGTCATCCACAAATGACTAATTTTTAAATTTTTGTTGTCATTGTTTTTTAATGAGATATCACCTAACATCACATCACTTAAGTGTGAGGGTTACACATAACTGGTTTGGGTTGTTGACCCATATCAACTGCCACCAGGGGCTCGTGCCACCTACTCCTGGGGCTGACACAGGGTTACCCCCTTCACAGTCCGTAAGGATGTAGGCATGGGTATCATCCACTATGAGCCTAGCTGGTAGAGCGGAATGCAGTACCTTCCCAACTTTTCACCAAACAATTATGGTTAAGTGCCTTGCTCAAGGGCCCAAGTTTCATGACGAGGATTCAAACCCCAAATCTACTGCTGACAAGACCAGAGCCAGGGTACCGTGAACTGGACTACTCGGCCACTACACTTCCAAACTTGCTTACCCAGATTTGCTTTTAATCAATCTACAGCCATGAAGACTCTCAACTCAACTAACTACAGTACCATAGTTACCTATAACCTCAACCACAGTCATGAGTCCACTTTCTCTGTGACAAGGAGACCATTATAAATTACCGAACATTATTTGCAGGGCTTGTATTTGACAACTGTGTGTATGTTATTTGTTTCTTAATATTTTAAAATGCTACAGTTTGATGTTTTTTGCCAAGCACCGAGGTCATATTATTTGGTAGAACCAAGTTGTTGATTACACAAAATGGAGGACCGTATGTTCTTCTGGTTGTCTTTGTTTTTTTCTCTTCGCTACTCGATAATTACAACACACTGTAGGTGTTTTTGTGTATGAACAACTCTTCAAAAGGATAAGGAGTAATTCCAAACAGCAACATTTTGAGAGCTTTGTAGGGGATGTGCTCCTTTAACTGTTTCAGTAGACCCAAAAGGTGAATCTTTGGACCACTGTTTTTCAAATTTCTGCATGCAGCCTGTTTCTGAAATGTCTGATATCATCAGCTATACACTATTGGTGGTGATGAAGCAAACTTTTGGAGTTGTCATACTCCACTCTAGAAGATTTGGTTCACTTCAATATACTTTCTTTGTTCTTTTTTTTTCCCGTTCGTTTTACCCCGTAGACATTAACAAGTTTTGTATGTGCTAATTAATCATTAGTGCATCTGTTTCATCATGATCACAGAAATAAATAAACATTTTGGATTAGACCAGGTCTCCTATATTATTATTATTGTTATATTTTTGGGTAATGAAACTGAGGATCCCTCATAAGTGAACTTTAATAGTCGCTGTAGATTGCAAGCCTGAGGAAACGTATGTAAACAAGGGTGCTTGCTATGTGAACCAGAATTACAGGGATTAACCCCTACATCTACAATAGGTGTTGTACTGCAGAATCCAAATTTGACAGCCAGCCAAACTCCAGATAACAGCAGCATGGTAGTCAGGTATTAGCTTCCATACAAAGCTCCAGTGTTTTATTTTAGTAGCCACACAGGCATGACGTTAAAGTTATTGAACTAGGAATTTGGCTGGCTGTCAAATTTTGATTACATGTATATACATCTCAAGGAGGACAGTACAGAAAAAAAAGGAAATGCTCACGATAGGGTTAAGGAGACGGTGGGTGGATAGAAAACAATGTAACGCGGAAGTGTAGAAGAGCAGAAAACTTGACTAAAAATTGAATTTAAGCATAAGTGATACAAAGAACTGGTCAACTGAGGGTGCTGTAAACAAAAGGTGATTTAACACATCCAGGACACTCCCCGTCTGGCATTTTTAATATGTCATTAAAAAAAAGTGCAAAATGTTCAGTCCTCGGTAGGTAGAAGGAGTACAACTTCAGAGGTGGGTCTAACAAACATCTTGATGGTGTTTTGGAATGAGACCTTGACTTTCACAGAGTGGACTTTCCCGTCATCGCTTGCGAAGGCAGAAGTGATGCGGGCTAGAGGCCACTTGTTGCGAGCGACTTGTTTGTCCTTCAAGAGCACGAGATCTTCGTCTTGGACGTTACAATGAGACTGTCCAATTTCTCCAGCTTTGCAAGGTGGGAAGGTATTATCGATTCCAACGGGACCAGAACTTACTCGTGAGACTCTGCACCTGTCTCCACTGGCTTTGGAAAAGGTTTTTGTGGGTGAAGGAGCCGGAGCACCAGACTTCTGGGTCAGTAGCATGGCAGGTGTCAGTATGAATGGAGACTCGGGATCTGTAGACACTGGAATAAATGACAGCGGTCACCTCAGCTAGATAGGTGGACAGGACTTCATGTGAGATTGCAGTGTACCTGTTCGGTACAGAATTGAGTCTAGGATCTTTCGAGCAATTCCGATCATTCGCTCACATACCCCTCCCATGTGAGAGGCATGATGTGGGTTTGAACACCTGCACACACCTTTGCTCGTTCAGGTATCGGTAGATGGTTGTTCTCCTTTGGTTCCTTTCCCAATTTTAACTCATTGCAGGCCTGACAAAGTTTGTTCTACAATTTGATCGTAGTTTTTTGCTGGTCCGTGTTCGGCAAAGAATCTTCTGAGTGCGTTGATGCAGCTTGCAGTGTCCATGGATTCTAGAACTTCGATGAACCATTGTCTGCTTTCGGCAAGACCTGATCTAGTGCGGTGCGCCATGACTGCACATGGCCCAAAGACGTTGAGATGAGAATGGTGGCGACAAGTTACGCCGTTCGGATGGTAAGTCATCCACGGAGCCTCTTGCACATGGCACACTTGTTCAGGGTGGAGTTGATAAGCCTCTTACCACCAATGATCCATAGTCTTTGACAGCCCGTTCGGTAAAGTGGCAGCCTTGATGATTCACTTGCTCATGGTAGTGTCGTGTCAGCAGTGTACAAATGTGATGGTTTCCTGGTAGGATAAGGTGATTCTTCTCTTTAACAGATGTAATTTTAAAAAATTAAATCGTTGCAGTACCCGCTGCTAAGGATTCGAACCCGCCTCTAGCCATCGGGCTAGCTCGGTGGTCTAGTGGTAAGACATCTGCTCTAGCAAAGGTCTGGGTTCGAATCCCACCCAAGTGTGTTTTTTTTCACAGAGCTTGGGAAAATTTAAGCGATTGTTCTTGTTGCTGTTAAGCTCTGCATGCTTGAAACGACTTCCTACTCTGATAAATCCATCTTCCAGATTAGGGTTCAACTTCGCAAGTGGACTGGGCGATGAACTTTTCTGATTAAACCTCCCTTTGAACCGACTTGTATGATGATTAATGATGAAATTTTTTCCTTCAGCCAACTCTTCTGGAGTGTAGGATTTGTTGCATTTGTGCCAGCCACTGCATATTCTGCAAGGGATGCTTGTGTTCGTTGCAGAAAGTCGATGGCCCTAGTATGTATTGGTAGAGTCCATTGTCGACGTAGAAGTGTCTCTCCACAAACTCCCATTGTCGTTCACCTTCTTGGGCGGCTCGTCTAAGATGATGGTCAACGATGTCTTTGGTTGTATAATTATCTCTGTACCTTAGAAACCTCAGGTAGTCTATGATCCTCTCTAACGGCAAAACAGTAGAAAATCTGTTGATTGTCGGCAATAATCCCAACAGGCTCTTTCCTGAAGTATACCAGAACGCCAAGGAGGCTGTTGGTCAGGTCAGTGCCGGTGAGCAGCACGTTGTTGAGGGAGATACCGTTTTGTTGCGCGCTGGAGTCAAAGGCCACTCTGATTTGCCCTGGCTTTTGAGGTGCTAAACTCTGAAGCGTGGCAAGTACAAGCATTCTTCTCCTTCCTTCAGTTTGGGTGCTAGCTCTGCAAGATTATTGTCAAAGATCTTCTTCATGAAGGCAATGTATTGCTCCTTCATCTAAGGTTTCTTCTCAAAGGTGCATCTCAGTGAATTCATACGATTGACAGCTTGTTTACGATTGTTAGGAAGAGGTTGTTTCGGTGTTCTAAATGGGAAAGAAGCAACCCAGCTGGTCGTGTTCGTGTCGTCTTTTTATACCTCTTTGTCCACGATCTTCAAAAAGACCGTGTCTTCGATTGTTGTCATCGGAGGTCTTCAGGAAAACTCCATGGACGATTTTGTAGATGGTTCCTTTCATAGCTACGTTACTGCTGCAAGCACCTCGGGTAGGTCTATGTTACAGATGGACTCTGAAATCTTTCTCACACAGGCCTACCAGTATTTCAAGACAGAAAAGTCTCGATCAAATAAACAAATCAAATCCTCAAAGGCCTTTGTAGTTTATAACAACGACACTTTTCTTTGGAAAACGCATTGTTTCGGAAATTTAGGAGTCCTTGAATATAGAACGCTAGAACTATTAAGAGGTTTCCTAGTTGAAGCATTGTTTGCTGTTCACAAAAACGTATCATACTTACCCTGATCCATAAAACTAGTATTCGAAATAAATAATTTACTGATGACACAAATTAAGTCTAAAATACAAGGGTCTCAAAAGGCATCAGGTTAATAGATCACCGTAATAATGTTGTGCGCAATATTTGAAAATGGCCATTCTTAAAAGTCGCGCAAGTCGAATTTGAAGTTTGCGCATGCGCAATATTTTAAACTACAAATTAAACTTGCGGGCCGATACGAGGCACGAACTACACGGTTTGTGTTTGCTTGTGCTACCAGTTGTTCGAACCGTGCTCAAATGTTGGCATATGCCCCTCCGGTCACTTCAGCTGATATCACTCCCATCAGAAATGCCAAAAGAAAAAACCTCTTCTTCGTCAACACTGTAATATTCCCACAAATCGCTGCTTTGCGACATTTTGATCTGGTTACTTTTCGTTTCAAAGATGACTTTTTACATGTTTGTGTGGGGTTAAAGAAACCGAGTCCGCAGTCTGACGTCACAGTGTTGTTTTGATTCCTAGGCACTTTGGGGCTTTTCGTGAAACTCGGCGTTTTTGCCCAGCGTAACACTGATAATTTTGTATTTATTTATTTTTTTTTATTTTATACATTTTGACACAATTTTTATTGAGTTCCACTCATTTATATGTAATTATTACGCACTCGTTGACCTTTCTACAACAAGAAAACAATAATGTTGATTTCGTTAAATTTGATCTTTAAAAATGGACTAGTCCACTGATTTGTTTAACTATGATGTGCAATGTGTTCAGTGCACATACGCGGCTGTCTCTCACCCACGATTCGTGTCCTTTGAACAAATTAATACGGCCGTACATTTCGAACGCTTCCGTTCACCGTCTGGGGTATTTCGTACTGGTGTGAGTCTCCTTGTACATTACGTGTGTTCACAAATAAAATGGCATATTACGGTATTTCTGGGCGGTTGTTTGGTTATTTCGATGAGATAGTAAAAGAAGGTGGATACCTTGGATTCGTTGCCGTACTTGGGACGTTTTCAGATTGGATGACTTGGATCGCCGTAACAAAGAGCCTGGCTGTGTTGCTGCCGACTCTACATGAGCAGTTTGGTGCACCAACATGGCTGGTCGGTTGGATGATAGCTATAATAGACGGCACTGTTGATCTAGCAGGTACGTTGGTCTTACCCCGTAAGCAGGAGGGGATGATGTCGTGGACATGACCTACTTTAACCTCTATTCTAAAACAGAAAACAATTATATTTTGTATGCCTTTAGAGTGTTCTGCTCATTCTGGGATGTATATCATTTTGACATATTATGTCTAACTGTTTAATACTGAAATCATCCACAGGTCCAATCGCACCATTACTGGGTAATACGTTTGGAATAAGGATGGTCTTTTTGATCAGTGGTGTTTTAATTGGTGCAGCGTTCATGTGTTCAGCTTTTGCATCCAGTTTGTCAACAATGACCGTCATGTTTGTGGTTGTTGTGGGTGAGTTTTCTATTCGGCGAAAATAAACAAACAAACAAACAAACAACAAACAAACAAACAAACAAACACCCCAACAAACAAACAAACAAACAAACAAACACCCCAATAAACAAATATACAAACAAACAACCAATAAACCAACAACAAGACAAACAGCCCACCAGAATAGAGTCTATGGCAAATCCAAAGCCAATTTCAGTGTTTCAAATCGGCCAATATGCTTAGTTTTATTCATGGGTTAATAGCGAGTAATGATTTTGCGCATCTCTCTATAGTGCAATGTAACAATACCCCAAGCTCTATAACGTACTGCAAAACACACTTCAAATAATACCGATTTGATTGTTTGTTTTATTCCAAAAGGAATCAATCAGAAGACATTTATATAGCGCCAAAATCAACAAAAGACAGTTACATGAAATTAATTGCAATACACTTGAAAAAGATAACATTTGAGCAGTTTCTTGAAACATACCCCATTACCCTGGGGAAGGTTACAACAATATATGAAATAATACAAATTACGGTTTACATCATGACGGAGGAGTTAGCAAAGAAGTAAAAATCATGTTAAACTAATTATTTGAAACATTGATTTCCCTTCATTTAGCAGACGTACAAAAATACTTGGTTTTTTTATAAGCAATACACAATACTTTTTTCCGTATAGACCTAGAGGTCATTACAAAATAGTGTTGTCTCTTTCAGAAAACATGTAGTTCTGCATTACTTTTACAAACTGTATCATTCATGGTTTTTCTCAAAGAAGTATAAATCGGACAGGAACACACAAAGTGCATTTCAATGTCCATCACCCATGTCTTCCATACAATTAGCCAATGCCTCACCTAATATTAAACTAATACTTGTTAAACCTTATAATGTTCTTTACTTCCTCAGGACCCGCAATTGGAATAGCCAATATATTATCCAGGGATATGATTGGTCGTTGTTTCGACAAATACCACACAACGGCGTTAGGCCTGGCTGGTTTAGGCGGTTCTGTAGGGTTCGTTATTTTCGCCCCTCTGACGCAGTTCTTCTTAGACCTCTATGGTTGGAGAGCAACGATGATGCTACTTGGTGCAATATTCTGCAACCTTACCGTGTGTGGCGCACTGCTCAAATCACGAGATACGACTACGTCAGGTTACGGAAGCCTTCGGGCGATCGATAAGGATGGCGACCAGTGGGCCATCGACGGTCAAGAAAATGGAGCAAGTCGACAGAGTTGGTCGTTAAAGTGCACAACCTTTTGTAAGTTTATCCCTGTGAAATTTCATCTGGACTTGTTCACTTCAGTCCGTTACTGGCTTGTAACGTTCGTCACTGTCATGACGTGGATGACTTTGACTGCCTGGTTGATCTACTTCATACCATACGTCACAATCTCCAAGGGATACTCACTCAACGAAGCAGCTAACTTTGTTTTAATCTTTGGTGTTGGAAAGATATTAGGGAATTTACTCGTGGGTCAAACCGTCGCCATCACTTGTTCACAGATCGGTCTCGACGCTAACGTGTGGATGTTGATATCAATTACTGTGACATCCACATACTTTTTTGTTGATCCATGGTTGACATCTAGCTGGGCCATCTCTGTTGGTGCATTCACTTTTGGATGTTTTCATTCCTTTATGTTTATACTGTATGACATCATTACAAAAGAGGCGATTGGCGTGGATCAGTTGGGAAGTGCCTTGGGATGGATTGGATTCAAAGCTGGTGTGGTGAGATGTGCATTACTATCGTTTCCAGGTAAGCATTTTAAATTTCCTTTTTTTCTATACTCATAAACTGCCTCAGGAATTTACTTTATTATAATATCAAAGGCCTATGTTAAGTTTGCAGTATCACCATACGTACTTTGCTGTGTCAAAAACAAATACACACAGCAATGTAAGTACATGGTGTTTTGCAAACTGGGTATACATTGATAATAACAACTGTATTTATATAGCGCCTAACACCTTCAGAAGAAAGTCTCTAAGCGCTCAGGAGAACAAAAGGAAAATTACATGTACGATGAATTGAACAGAAACGTTTTGAGAAGAGTCTTGAAATGTGAGACGGTGGTAGCTTGTTTGATGTGAAGGGGGAGATTGTTCCATAAATGAGGTCCAGCAAACTGAAAACTACGTTCACCATAATGTTTTGGTGGCAACAGTTGGAATAACAAGGGTGTCTTTGTTTGCTGAACGGAGGTTTCTTGCCGGCATGTATGCGGTGAGCAAACCTTTCAGGTAAATTGGACCACTTCCATGACGACATTGAAATGTTAGGAGGAGAATCTTAAAGATAATGCGAGCATGAATAGGAAGCCAATGGAGTGATTGCATAGCTGGAGTAATGGGTTCATGTTTTCTTAACCGGGAAATGAGACGAGCCGCTGAGTTTTGAATGATTTGGAGTTTTCGGAGCTGTGAGTCAGGCAATCTGTAGGTGAGGCTATTGCAGTAATCAAGGTGACAAATTACAAAAGCATGGATGAGCTTTTCTGTTGTTGTTTTATTGATGAATTGGCGGATTTTCCCAATCTTATGCAGAGCAAATGATGCAGAGCGGCATTTTGTATTGACAAACTTATCCATGGTAAAAGTTTTGTCAAATGTGACTCCAAGGTTTCTTGCTTTGTCCACTGCATGAACTGGTATGCCATCAATTTGAATTGACTGTAGGGGGATTCTGTTGCGAAAACGAGATGTAATGTGAAGGAGTTCCGTTTTATTCTCATTTAACTTTAGGCCATTTCTACATGACCACTGCTTGATGTCTACTATGCAATTCTGCACTCATAAGAATTGTTTCCGGAAGCTGTGAATGTTTAAAGGAAATGTAGACTTGTGTGTCATCAGCGTAAAACATGCTTTTGATACCATGTGAATGAATTATTGATACCTCTCCATGCAAAGCCTTAAAACCATGCATGTAACTTTTTTACCAACACTATGCGGTGTTTTTTTAAAGTATACATTACAGTTGGAGTATCACCATTATACTTTGGTGTGTAGATTGTTCTTGAGAACTTAGTGCTGTTTATTTTACTCCCGCGGAGTAGAATTCCGTACGCTAAGTCCGCAGCAGTAGAAGAAATAGCAAGACATTCAGTTCGCAAGAACAAACTCACAGCAAAGTAGCTATACATGTATACACATGGTGTTACCGCAAACTGAACATACATTATACCTCACCATGCAATGCCTCGAAACCCACAAAACTTTATTATTTCAATGTTTTTAAATCAAAATAAAGACAGTATTTTCTTATAATAAGTGTTGTCTTCCGATTAGGTTTGGTGTTTGACACTTTCGGTAGCTACACCTTGGCTTTCATCATCATGGGTGGAATGAACGTGACGAGCTTCTTTGTCCAACTCGCTCTGATGTGGCTAGAAAAACACCACCGAGACACTGCCAATTAAGTGTTTTTTTTAAATGACTTGTCAATGATCAAAGATCTATAATTAGACGGTCTGCTGAGCTAAATCCTGTGGACTTGTGGACAGGTCGTTAAATGTCTATTGCGGTGATAGCGAAAAGGCTCTCTCGCAACTATTATCCTGTGTAATTGTTCAATCTGATAGTTGTACGTATTCATTTATGCACGTTTGTTATACCTAGTACATACACTATTACAGTTAGCGTGGCGGCCAACACACTGCTAATTAGGTGTCCATGTTATCTGAGGGTCTCATTAATGTTCAAACACTGCATACACACTGAATGTTTAGACTGAGAGCATTTGAAAATGACTTTCGTGCTGCATCAGTATTGAATAGTTTTTATCAATATAAAACTTTTAGCATCGAATTTTATTATCTACTTGTTAAGATGTGTCCCTGGCCTCATATGAAACATGAATCCTACCGCAAATGTCTGCCCAGTCCGTCAACCAATATGCTTTTTATTATTGTACGGATAATGACAATATTGTTCACAGAAATTACAGAACGGCTTTCAGTCACAAATTGCAGTTAATTATTTCTGTATAAGTTTTGCACATCCTGCTCTGTGGATCTCATGTGATGGGTTCACCGTGGACGATGATCGACTTCTCCACTTGGATGACTCCATCCTCTGCACACAATATTCATGTAGGACTATAGTCTAGATATTCTGTATTTTGTATATTTTGACAAATGAGGCACTTCCGTTCGAAATCTGCTGAAGAGCTGTACTGTAGGCCGTACACAAACCTCTTTCGGATTGTATGACCGTTTCATGGGGCCGTAGATGGGAGAGCACAAATCTCGCGCTCAGCGACTCAGTCTCGCGAGATAGTTGCGAGAGAGCCGTTTCGCTCACTATTACGGCAACAGACGTTTAAAAGAGGAAGGAAATGTCAAATTCAATGTTGTAAAGCTTAATTAATTAAGCAAACAAATAAGCTGAAATTAATCCAGGCAATGCCTTCACATGTAAACAACACACTTAGATAACATAATATTGTTGAATCAACCCTGCGCAGTGTGAGGAGGTCATAGAAACTACTTGATGTTTATTTATTTACTTGTTTTTCTTTTTCTTTTTTTAGCGTCTTAAGTAATCGTTTTGTGTTGTTGTTGAAAATATCATTGCCACAAACAAACTCTGACTTGACAAGGAAGAAACATAGGTTCTCATAATTAACCCCGGGATTCGATGTTGTCGTGTGAGAAAATTGACAAGGCACTCATTGTGATTCGCAGAACTGCAGCCGTGGGCCATGGCCGAGAATCTGCCATGGTACGCTGGAATCTAGGAATGCTTTGCCACATTTGTACAACATTAGGGCAAAGTCTCTGGAATAGGGGGTTACACAATAATCCCACAGGAAGGGATTGTACAAGAACCTGTTGCCACTCTTTGAACGGGTGAAACGAAGCGTATCACGGCGTGTGTCTGCCTGTGTGCACGCATATACACACTGGAAAGTCCAAGTGGATGTACAGTACAAGTCGGCAATCCGGCTGACAGCAAACGTTGAGAAATTCTGAAGTTGTTCCTGATAATTTTTTTTAAAAACGTCCGCCATAAGTCTGTCCAAAAGTGTTTGCGGGTAAACACGTCATCCGACTTGAAGTGGTTAAAGGGAGACGCTGCCTTTTGAGTGGACGCTTCGCGCTATAGTAGCGTTTGTCGTGAAATGAGTATATGTTTGGAAAGATATTTTAACATTCGAACATGTGAATAACTATATTCTACTTTTAACGCGCCCAACCCGAAGGCAATGTGGCCCCTTAACCAGATAACTAAGACGTCGATGCCTAGCAAAAGCCTTCGAACTATAGCGTCTTATTACAATGGCCTCTTTGACACCAACAGTGTTCTAGCGATTGTGGCTGTGATAGTTAAAAGGAACACAATGCCTTCAGATTGGGCGCTTTGGGCTATAAAAAGCGATTGCTTGATAGAAAATATGTTTTAAAAGTAGAGTAAAATGATTCACACAGGTTTCCTTTTACTTTGCGAACTAACACGAGTCGGCCATTTTTTTAACCAAATGTTTTACTCCACAAAATGGCGGACCATGTTAGTTCACGGAGTATAAAAGAAAAACCACACACAGTTTCGAGGGATAGCTGCGTGAATCGTTAAATATTCATAGAAATTGTGTGGTTTTAATGTAACTTCATGACAGAACACGGTCCGCTGTGTTTAGAAGAACCAGTAAAGTTTTTGACTCTACAAAATGACGAACTGTTTGTTTCGCTGGTTATATTTCCAGAGGCAAGTTGTTTTGTTTTTTGGTTTTTTGCGCTAAAGTCCGGTTCGTACTTCACGCAAAAACGACGACAACTCAGTCTTCCCCCAATAATTATGCACGCCCTGCGTGTCAACAGGTTTCTTGCCCACTTCACCCTCTTGCTCTTTTTTATTTGATACACCTGTTGTATTATAAAGTCACCAAACTGACATTCCTCCCATCAGCTGCCCTTGAAAATAAAGTTCTCATTATCAGAATTCATCAAAAAGACGCTGAAAGTATAAGAATCACGCAACAAATCTTTGGTTTTATCTGGGTTGAGAAATGAAGTGATGACAAACAATTAAAACTGTGTAATCATTATCAAGGATGGAACATTTTAAAAAAATAGCTGATACACTATGGAGTGCAATGACCAGATGAATACGCTCATGTTTGGTGAGTTCTCCTTCCTCATTGTAATTTAACTAACACCCCATGAAGTGATGACAAACAATTAAAACTGTGTAATCATTATCAAGGATGGAACATTTAAAAAAAATAGCTGATACACTATGGAGTGCAATGACCAGATGAATACGCTCATGTTTGGTGAGTTCTCCTTCCTCATTGTAATTTAACTAACACCCCACGCACAAGTGCAATTAATGCACCAAGCTAGCACTATGGACTAACACCCAACGCACGCATGCGATATGCATGACTTCTTTTAAGAAGTTAGAACTACAAACTGTATTTATAATGTAAAATGCACGACCTCAGAAAAAACAGACCAATCAGAACGCTGTACTGTGGCGCCGTGAAAAGAAAATCGCTACCGGGACGACGTGTGTTACGCACCATTGTGTCTGACGTGGACCATTATGTCCGACAACATTTGTGAACCATTGTGTCCTACAAACCATTGTGTCCGCCCCATTGACGGCACTTTCTGACCAGGAGAGAACTGAGAAAACAAATAAACTTTCCAAAGTTTCCGTAAGAAATGGGGCGGACACAATGGCTTGTAGGACGCAATGGAGCGGACACAATGGTTTGTAGGACATAATGAGGCGGACACAATGGTTTGTAGGACATAATGAGGCGGACACAATGGCTTGTAGAACACAATGGGGCGGACACAATGGTTTGTAGGACAATGGGGTGGACACAATGGTTTGTAGGACAATGGGGTGGACACAATGGTTTGTAGGACGTAATGAGGCGGACACAATGGTTTGTAGGACACAATGGGGCGGACACAATGCCTTGTAGGACACAATGGGGCGGACACAATGGTTTGTAGGACAATGGGGTGGACACAATGGTTTGTAGGACATAATGGAGCGGACACAATTGTTTGTTGGACATAATGAGGCGGACACAATGGTTCAAAAATTAATTACGTTATGGTCCATGTAGTAAAGGTGCTTAACAGACGTGTCCAAAATAGTCCGTTCAAGTCTCGCGCGTATTCGAAAAGTAGACCAAGAAAGAAAAATGTTGTTTTTCCATAGAGGGTTCTCAAAAGGTAGGGTCGGTAGGTCGATTTATTTATTTATTTGTTTATCTATTTATTTATCATTTGAATATTGATATTGGATATATAAACTATTTGGTATTGAAAGTCCAAACACAAAACACTACACTTTAACTATATTGATTTTTTTTAAATGTCTTTGAATTGTATTTTAACACTAACATCTGTTCAACTAACAAGATGTTCTTAGGTTTTTTTTCTCGGAATTTGTTGTTGTTGGTTAAAAAAAATAAAAAAAATAAAAAGAACTTTTTCGGTCGCGACGTAAATGACGGTTGGTTGGAAGAGGACAAACAAAAACTTTGGAGTGGGGGCCTTAGGACCGTTAAAGTGCGCGAGTTTGTTTTCTTCAATAAAGCAATGTACGTGGGACCAACGGGTTCAAATAATGTTAGAATCCACGCAAGACTTACAAGGTAAATAATTGTGAAAATTAGCCCGTGTACAGGATTGGCACTAACATACACGCACTGTGATGATAGTTTATTAGTACCTGCATGTTTATGTACGTGTATTTATGGAGCTGAATAAAACGCTGGACGACGGTTTAATGCATACATATTTGAGACTGTTTTTATCGTTAAAATTTATCCGGTTGGCATTTTATTTAATTTAGAATAAAGCATCATACCCGCTTTTCGCGAGTTGATATTATAAATCAAACACGCATCCATTTAATTCGGTGCGTGATTATTTGCTTCCAGTAGGTTTACAAGTACAGGTAACATATACTTTGAGTTCACTTGAATGATACTTCAACATTAGAATGTTACAGTGTTGCTATTTATTTAAACTATTACTATCTGTTAACTTTCTACAGATCTAGAGTTGTGTAATACAAAGTGGATTGTACTCCCTTATTATTTTGACCGTTAAATTTCTTAACAACAACGAACGAACTAGCCACAAATTTAAAACGAAAATAATTAATAGTGTCAACTTTGTGTGTTACGAAGACGAGCAGCCGGAACATGTAAGCCGGGGAAAACGTCTCTGCAACCCAGCCCGACCAGCCTCCCCGCTGCCCAGTAACTGTTAAAGTACAAATGACACTACTAAACATGTGCGAGATACACTTTTCCAATTCAATTTATCTATAAAAAAAACCATGAAATAAGTCGTACTAGCTTGGTAAATGTCTTGATGAAGACTACTGAACAAATCCGAACAGCATACGCTGGCGTTTAGTACTGTTATAATTAAAGTTCGCAGCCTGGACCATGTACTAACCGCTGTATGTGCGGTGTCCGATCCACTGGACTGACTACCGGAAAATTCCGCTAAACAGGCACAGTTTCGCAATCAAGCAGAACGTTTTGCTGGTGATCCAATGGATCGCGGGCTATGCCCGCAGGATCGTTCAATCGCCTGGGCCTAGAACAGAGCACCAGTCTACTTGCAACATTGCACAGCAAAATCCCGTGGATTCGACATTTGCAACAGCTGGTATACGCTGTTTTTTTACCGTTTCACTTTTCCCCCCGATCATTTCTCATAATTTACGTGAAACTTGAAAAGTCATTGTTTGTAATTGTTCTACAACACTAAACTACGTAGACGGTAAACCGGTACGCTCATTTTATTTTATGTTAGAAATATTATACTGAAAGGCAAACAAATAAATTGGGTAAAATATGTCACACAAATACTGTGTGAATTTTGTACTGTTTTTGAAACAATGCCATACGTATAATCATCTTTGCATGCCTTTGAATATTCACCAATAAAGTGCTTCAATTGTGATAACACGTATACGTAAGTACGATTGTGTGTGTTTTTTTAATAACTGATTAAGAAAAAGATACACAAATTTAAGTTGTATAAAACCTCAACAATGTGATGGGACCAACTTTACCTTGAATATTGTCTCAGATTGAGGAAAACAAATATTAATTCGATTTTATGAAAACTTGGAGGGTGCCAGCCAAAATATCCAGCGGCGGATACGGGGGGGGGGCGTGGGGGCGCACGCCCCCCCGCCCCCCCTTTTGCTTGAAAAAAAAAACCGAAAAAAAAAACGGGGAAAAAAAACTCGAGGGGAAAAATAAGGGAGAACAAAATTAAAGACATAGGCCTTACCTGTTTTTTTTTAAAGCTACTAATATTCCATACCTCGTACACTTTTTTTCACCATTTTGTTGCTTGGTAAATTTTCACGCCCCCCCCCCCCCCCGTTTGGAAAATCCTGGATCCGCCCCTACTATCGTCACATTGATGGTATCTAGTTGGCACAATTTTTACCATCATTTTGTTTGTTTCGTAGCATCACTGGGGTGTAATCTATGGATTAAAATCATTAATACATGGCTCAGTGAAACTTAATTCAGCCTCGTCATAGGTATGAAAACTAACAAACCAGCCGTGCGGAGGTGGAGATGGGACGTCGTAGGTCATGGTAGAATCTCCCACCTCTTGGACTGCCACCTCGAAGCGTCCGTTATCGTAAGTGACAATGACTGGTACTCCGATGTATACGCCATCCTTATAGTCAGCGTCTGCCCACGATTGAGAGGAGGATTCCCGTTTGGAGATGCGTGCAAAACTAGTTAACAGCTCTGCATCAAAGTAATTAAAAGTAATCACAATATCATGAACAATGTCACCAATTATTAACATTGTTCAACGAATATTGAAAGGAAACGAATACAGTTTGTGAATTATCATAGTAAGCCAGGTAATGCAGGCTGATGTATGATTTTATATAAACATTTACACTAATGTGTATAACTGTTACAACTTAAAGACCATTTTGAGAGTACACAATCATTTTGCAATAATTTGTTTCAAGCTCTTGCAAAAGTTTATTACGAGTGCACAAATACATTTTTCCAAACATCCGAAATGATTTGGAGGGAATTGATTTTGAATCCAAAATTTGTTTTCGAAATAATTTGTTTGAGATTTTGCAAAATTTATGTGGAACTCTCTGAAAAAAACTTTCAGAAAATTATTTTGAGCAAAACGTTTTGAGAGGATGAAATAATGTTTTTAATAATTTTTATTTGAGCACACAAAATAAATTAATTTGAGCTTTCAAACGTTATTGAAAAAGAACCTTGAAAAAAAAATAGAAAGTGATTCCAAGAAACCAATCATGAAATGCATAGAGACGATCTTCGCCAGCCTACAGTATGGCGTGTTGGTTTCGAACATGCGAGGGCACCGCCAACGGCGAAAACAAATACTAGTTTAAAAGTTGCAAAAGGGGGCTAGTTTTCCAGATCAAATTTTCAGCAAATTTTCTGCGCAGAAAACTTCAAACTTACGACCAAAAAGAAAAATAACCACAAAGGAAACAAAATAAAGGGTAAAATGTTTGTTAGTGATTTCGTTCAAGTTGATCTTTAACTTTTTTTTAGGTAGATGATCACTAACTCCTCACTTTTGTATTAATCTAACTATTCACTATGATTTTGTCTGATAGGGCTGGAATGGGTTCTGTCACCTATGTGCCTATGTTGCATAATATACATGTACAGTGGAAATTAATTTGTAAACTGACACGATACAAGAGTGCTAAGGGACCTTGTCAAATTTAGTCCACCAGATATAAGTACTGCCCGGCATAAATTCACCTGGTTTGAAATTGGGTGTCGGAGAAAACATGGAGTTACATTTGTTTACAAACCAAGACACTTAGATCGCTATCTATTGGAAAACAAGCAGGGAGCTTCTTTCTACGTCACAACACTTCTCAGTTAGATACAAATGACCTCCGAACCTTCCAGATCGCTCCTAAACCACAGGTTTGTCAACCAATCAAACCGCAGAGTGTTCATAATGGCATGCATTGCATGGGGCATGTCAGTGCATGTAGGAGAACTGTGTAACCTTTCAGCGAGTAACGGTTGTCTCTCATAGAAAAACAGTCCGACGGAAGTCCAACAAAATCTGATTTCGGAAAATTGTTATTCGACTACCTGTCCTGGATTAATTTGACAAGACCCCAATATGCAAGTATGTATCTCCACCCAGAGCCGTGACTGTCAGATGACAGTAAATGTTCAAATTGATTTGGTTGACCGTTGAGAATGTCAACTATAAATACTCACCTACTCGGCACAATGCTTCGTGACAGGCAGAACCATTGGGGGAAAAGCATACAAATGCATAACTAACAATGCTGACTTTAAACTCCAATCTTATTGGTGACGTCATCAGCAGCTGAAGATCCAATGTGTTCTCAACTAGAAATGTATTTTGAGCACAGAGTGAAGTTCCCTCAAATGTTATTCCTGAAATAGGGCCTAAAGGCATAAGAATCGAGAAATTGGCAATAGAGTTTTAAAAATGCATCGTTGTATGGAAAGTTCAGAATATTAGAGGGACACATCGGCTTCGTTGGGCTATTTAGGCTACAAAATACACTAAAACATGATTCCAAAGGTCTTCCAGGAATGGAGAAGAACAGTTGCTTAAAGGAAACATCACATTTTGCCGTTTTTAAGTATTTTTCAATAAACGAAGGTCACGTGGGTTATCCGACCCACATTTTGGGTTCGGATAACCCTGCTCGTCATCTTCGGAGTTAGTTTTACTTCCAGCCGTATAAAAGTAAATTACTAAACAAAATTTAAATCTTTTTTTAAAACAATTATTCATGAGTACATGTATTTGACAAAAGAGTCCATGTATTCAAATTGTGGATACAAATTGTAAATACTGATGAAAAAAAGAACGTAAGATTCTCATTCAGAGAGTCCGTGCAACGAAAAATACGTTTTGTTCCTGTGGGGTTTAGTCTGTACCCCTAACTCTTGTCATGTTACGTGGTGCTTGCGCAACACATTCGGGACGACGGACTGTTTATCTACAACCACCAGCTGGTCTAGATGCACAGTTCATGTTTTGGAAGTTGCTGCAAACGATGGATCTTCTCCCCTAAAAACGCCACAAAAAAGACCCTGGTGGCCGTCCATTAAAATCATCGGCCGAAAAACGGGATAGGCCTAATGCCATCCCGAAAGCCGCACTGTCTTCTTGGTGTTTTCTTTGCGATATTTTTTCGGCCGATCCTTGGATGTCGAAGAAACGTTCTCTGTTCCAAGTAAGTTCATCGTACCACGGATTCATTTCATGGTCGTATACAGAATACAGGTTGGAGTGGGTCGGACTAGACTGACATGGGTTTATGTCGGTTGTTTATGTACACGTGGTCCTATGGTCCTAGATGGATATGAAGACTGAATCCTCATTCCTTACCATTGTTATAATTAAAACATAAACAGAGCACCAGTCTACTTACAACATTGCGCAACAATGTCGCGTAAACTTGACAGTTGCAACGGCTGGAATAGCGTTTACGCTGACCTAGTTTGACCGCTTTTTGTATTTTCCCCCATTTTTCGATAATTACGTGATTTTATTTTTAAGCAACCACCTAAAAATATGGTTCGTGATTCTACATCACTAAATTACATAAACGGTGTATGTCCCTGAAATTCTGCCTTTTAAAAAAAATGTGATCATTTCTTGTGATTGATTTAGGCCATTGCAACAATAAACACGAACGTAGAACATTTAGGAGTTTGTTTCTTTTTAAGCTAAATTGTACCAGTATTCAAGTTGAATTAAATAGGTTAGCGTTGCGCATTCTGGTTATCTATGAATGCCCTTCATTTAGAGGCACTTTTTGTCTTAGATCATATTCCCAAAGCAGAAAAAGAAAAGAGAAAAGCAGAGAAGCAAAACAGACTCAAGCAACCTACATGTCTTCGTAAATTAAACACAGTCGTCATAGGTGTCAATGTTTCAATAAACAAACAACACCAGGTTTCAGCACGGTATGTAGGGCCTCAACAAGCCACTGTGTTGGAATATGGCGGAAAACTTTGAAAAACTGGACGCCACGCATTATGGCCGTGTGTTACCACAATCTCCATTGTTTTTCCGGGTAATATTGTAGAAAACCAAATAAAGATTTCAACAAATGAATAACAAAACTATTTACGATGCTGGTTTTCTGGTATATCAGTTGTTAAACAACCATTTAACACCAAACTGTAATCTTAGTAATCATTCCTGTAAATATATTCAGAACCCCTTTGTTGGGGACAAAGACAATAAAGAATGACATTACTAACCCTGTTTGGGTGACTCTCCGCGACAGGTTGATCTGAAATTGGAGAATGCCCTTTTCTGTAAAGCCGACAAGTTTTCTCCATCAACTGCAGAGATCATAGTAGAACACATTTCTCCCTCCAGGGGCAGGACGTAGAAAACCACGGCCAATGTGAGTGTCAGAATAAGGGAAACAATATCAGGCGAAATTTTCTTCACCATTGTAGCCAATACCGAGGAGATACTGATTGTGCGAAACGAGCATGAGACGTGCTGGCGGTTTCTTGTTCTGGTGTGTTTAGGTAGCTACGTTCTCAGTTGCCTCGAAAAAGAGTGCGGTGCCCGTAGCAACCGTTACCACTATACACGGGTTTACACTCAATGCGCGAACACGCCCGTTTTGAAGGTTGCTATGAAACGTTTCAAAATGGCGGCGATTTGTATACAGCAGGAATAGGCAATTGCTGTCAAAAACCGTTACATTTTGCACATGAGTTCCTAGGTAAAAAATGTTGAAGAGTTGGAATTATTTTTGTATTAACATTAATATTGTGCGGTTTTCTAACACTTTTCAGGTATTGTAGCATTGTAGGTATGAGGGGGAGGGGCGAATTAGAGATTGTTACACTAGTTGCTGGATGCAAGTTCACTTGCTGTGCACGTAGGCCTAATTCCCGCCCCCAAAATTTACATTTGCTCATTATCAGGCAATGACAAAGGTGACGGCTACTCATTATTTCTTAATACTATTGATTTTTTTTTTTTAAAGAAGTATGTTTATTGTAGTTTGTTCTTATACCCTTACACCGATGTGTATCACGCTGTATGCTGTGCTTTCCTGCATGAGCTCTTTGAAAACAATGCGCAGGCAAATCACTCGCGGGATTCCAATAACCAAGAACGATATTTTTTGTATAATGAGAAAAAAATAGGTTGTAATTGTATTACAGTGAGGTTAAGAGACCTGCTATCAACCCCAACCCCCGCTCCACTTTCACGAGATAGGGCTCTGATCTGTTGGAAAATGAGTGCACCACAAAACTTATTTGACTTTGCAGCTCTTTTTTTACACGTTTCTTTCGTATGAGGTAACCATAATATGATAAATGTCAAACAAAATGCTATGGAACGTTGAAAGGCAAATTTGTACGGACATTGTTGCTGTATATTATTACTATTTTAGTCAAAATCATTTTCATTTGATTGAAGTATATAAACGAAAAATAAAAAAGACAGAACTTTGGGGTTTCAAATCAAAACTACTAATTAGGCTCCTTCTTCCCGAGCGACTGTGCCAAACACACCATGGGCAAGAACTGAAGACACTGACTGCAGTTATATGTGAATAACTGAGTAGTGCCGCTATAGTCTTGTTGGAGATATCAATTGTGACTCCAATGTTATAGGCCTGCAGAAAAATCGCTCGGCTGTTGCCAAGCTAATTAATTAAATTATTTTCTTTCAGCAATATGCTTCGTTACGGAATGACAAAGGAAACCATGGATACTTTCTCGGCCTTACCAGGAAAGGAGAGCGGGGACTTAATGAGACACTTGAACTTTCTTGGTGACAGCGCCAAGGCTTACTTGATTATTCAACTTTATGTATAGGTTGAAGACATGACAATCGCTAGCATAAACAACTAATTATGAGACGCTTGCCTTTGTATCGCGCGTTGATAACATAGCAAAACATAAAGTTCTATGAAAGAAAATTTCTTTGTTCAATCCAACAAAAGTATTGGGTTTCCTTGCGCGCATAAAATTATAATGCACATTCTCGAGTTCATGGCATCATTGAAATATCCTGACGAAACCAAAAATATAATAGAATTGTTAAGCTTCGTATTTGCTCACATGTGAAGTCCCTGTCTTCAGTATGAATAACTGAGTAGTGCCGCCAGTCTAAACATTGACCACTGAGCTAAGTTTGAGTGCACTGAATCTGTATACTGAATCTCTTGCTCACCACAGATATCCCTGGCTTTATTGCACGCAAGTATGGAGGTAGGTGCAGGGGAATAAATGATAGTATAAAAAAAATTACAAAAAATATTTTTAAAAATTAAATAAAAAGATGCTGCTAGTGGTCTTACTTGAAGAACTAGAAATTAAGGGTTCGTAAAAACGAACACAGAGGGGTTTCAGTTGGTGGATTTAAAAGTGTCATTATTTCTTACTAAAAATCACAAGCTATATCCAATCACAGGCTAACTTGGTCTTAAACCTTTTGAACTTGCTGTATGGACCATAGGGAAACGTCTGTTTTTGAATATGAGTAAGAAAATAACAGGATGACATGTGGTTCAGGAGATATGATTTTTTAATTTAATTTTAGAGCTTCCTGTTTGAACCTGAAAAGAAAATGGAAGTGGGTCATGTTTTTACATTAGTTTAACACGTGCTGTAAGCTGCAAGAATACATAAAGACTATGACTTTATGGCATGTGGTGCAGAAGATACGATTTTAAAATTGAACTTTCTGTTTAGGCAAAAAAGAAAGTTCAAGTTAGGGTCAAGTTTTTGAAGGAAAAAAATCAAATGTGCCAAAGGTTACAAAAAGGGCACAAAAGTACTGACTTTATGCCATGTGGTTCAGGAGATATGATTTTTAACTTGAGCTTCCCGTTTGGACCGGCAGGAAAGGTCAATTTGGATTTACATTTTGAGTAAAATTTCAAGTGTCATAAGCTGCAATATGGCACAAAGATTATGAATTTATGGCATTTGATTTGGGAAACGTGATTTTGTTTTTACTTGAACCCCTATTTAAACAAGAAGAAAGGTCAAAGTGAGGGTCATGTTTTGAATAAAATGTCAAACGAGTCATAAGCTACACGATAGCACACAGATTATAACTCTTTGACATATGGATCAGAAGATAACTTTTTAAATACAAAACCTTGAATAAATGTAATTTGACGTCACGATGGCGGAAACATGTTTGTCATTAAAAATATATTTGTATAAGCTGCAATACGGTATAAGATGGTTCTACTACCAGGTGATGTTAACTGAAAACTTCTCCAAACCTGTAAAATACCGACTCATCAGCAATAATCAAGTTCCCAATTCAGTCCAGCCTTTGTGAAAATTCGATCCTCGAACAAAGGTTTACACGGAACAACATGCCCTTTGCACATGTTTCAATTCAACAGAGGTTTTGAGATGCTTCAGGCAGATACTATATAGGCTACCAAGACATTGGCATGAACATCAGCAACATCTGGCAACCTCCGCTCACACTCAAGAACCACCTAAACCATCCACGCTACAGCGAACAACACTGAAACGCAACCAACCCTCCATAAGCTCACACACCCTTACAGATCCGGTATGTATGGGGCGCAGTTTGTCAATGTATTGTTTAGCGTTTTTTTGGACACGTTTTTACCATGGTTTGTAACCATAGAAATTGCTGCCATTTTTTTGTGGTTTACATACCATGATTGTACAATCAAAGCTTAGAAATTATGGTTTATAAACCATGAAAATTGAATTCATCATAAAACATGGTTTATAAACCATGATTTGTAAACCATGAAAATTTAAGCACCTTCAAAACATGGTTTATAAATCATACAAATTTTAAGCACCTTCAAAACATGGTTTATAAACCATGAAAATTTAAGCACCTTCAAAACATGGTTTATAAACCATGAAAATTCTAGCATCATAAAACATGGTTTACAAACCATGAAAATTATTGCATCATAAAACACGGTTTACAAATAATGGTTTATAAACCATGAAAAGTGAAGCTTCTTAAAACATGGTTTATAAACCATGAAACTTGTTGCCATAAAACATGGTTTACAAATCATGGTTTATAAGCCATGAAAAGTGAAGCGTCTTAAAACATGGTTTATAAACCATAAAAATTAAAGCATCTAAAACATGGTTTATAAACCATGAAATTGAGGCAACGTAATTCATGGTTTATAAACCATGAAAACTGTGTGTTCACAAATTCTCTTGCGGGGTCCATTGTTCCATTGTTGAAAATACCCCACAAGGGCGCTCCCGTAAGAAACGTTTCTCAGATAATGTGTTCCAATTGCGGATTTTTCTTCCTGTGCGGACAAACCTCTACGGTTTTTCGGCAATATCTCAAAAACGCTACCACCTTTATGACAATTTCACAGGCTAGTTTTTTTGTACATATCTACATTTAAAAACAAAATGTACACGTTTCCTCTACATGCAGGCATTTTAAAGAAATTAAGCTATTTAAAAAAGGAACAGTATAGTAATCCAAATCTTGGAAAGTAAATCATTTTACAATAGTCCTAACAAAAATCTAAAATCACAAAAAATTTACAAGGATGAATTAAGAACATTGATATACCCCCAAAATTGTCTTAAAGTATAAAACTTGTTTAAATCCTTAACAACACTGTCAAAAGGTTTAATACTTTACAAATCAAGGGTGCATCTTTTTTTTCATCGAGTGGTAACATAAACATAGTATGACAATAATTCATTCTGATTAATATACCTGCGGGAGACATCAACTGACAATTTCACCGAAAATTTCACCAGCAAAAATAGGTGTCATTAATTGCCGACTCATCAGCAGTGATTCGGGGTACCCATCAGTGTATGATAGAGGACGAAATCATAAAGAGTGAGAATCAGCAGTGGAGTTTTCTTGGCTTAAAGGGCGGGGTATACCTTTTGAAATTGTCAAAGACCAGTATTCTCACCTGGTTTATCTAATAAAATAACAAACTAGTGTGAACTTTTTGGCAGATTTGGTAATCGAAGTTGCAAGAAAATAGTATACTCTAAAAAAAACACCCTTGTTGCCTAGAATTGTGTAATTTCAGATGCTTGAAGCCTTATTTCAAAGATTCAAATTTTTGAGTGAAAAAATCATCTCTTTTCCTACTTCAAATGATGTCGTCTCTAACAATGTTTCATAATATCGGCAGCTCCACCGCTGCTCTCTATCTAGAAGTTTTCGTGGTCATCTTGTGGAGTAATTACCAGAAGTACAAACTGCCTTATATTATTTGTTTTATTACCTTGTAAATCAACATTGCTTATTCCGACCACAATTGCCAATATCATGGAGCACAAAACAAACAAATTGTTACTACATGTAGTTCCATTGGACATTCCCATAGTTTGTACAGTGAATATCTTCTTTGCACGTTGATATTAAACATTGGACATTCGCATAAGTTTGTGAAACGAATGTCTACCTTGTAGGGGGGGGGGGCCTACATGGATGTTTGATACAAGATATAGGTTTGTACAGATAATGACTACCTTGCACATCGATATTGAACATTGGCCATTCACAGCATAGATTTGTACAGCAAATGTCTACTTTGATGCCAGTTTGGGTATCAAAACCAAACAAAGCGGGTGCAACAGCGGCATACCGTAGTTCACAGTAGGGGTCTATCTTAGAGCCTACTACTCCCATAAACATTTGTGCATTGTTCGGACATGGGTTTTGGACATTCACTTTGCTTTGTACAGCGATGTATACTAATTGAAAAATATTCAAAGGTAGACTTTCACATCTTTTTTTCATTTCTTTGTACTATAGGGTGTCGACAAGTAGGCCTAAGTATCATCTAGCTCCAACGTAGAAAACATCGATATTTGACATTAGATATTCACAGGTTTGTACAATTATTGTCTACTTGCTTGTGGAATGATTTTGTAACTTCTTCAGCCAAGACTTCGGACAATTTACTTCCGTGGTTACCTCCGAGGTTTAATACCAGAAGTGTCAACGAGTACAACACGGACATGTTAATACTCTTCAACCGGATATTTTTTTTCAAAAGGGCGTAAAGGTTTGTGGCATTCAAAGAAAGCATGAACATTTTGTCTATCGTTGTTCCTTTAATCCGGTTGAAATAACAATGTACATGTACAAGTAAGTAGCCTGGGATCAGTTCTACCACCATCAGATGTCAGCATGGTAGTTGGTTGTATTGGGTTTAATACTTCGTCTTGTTAATTATTTTGAAATTGTATGCATTTCCATTGACATTTTTGTGACGTCTTAGTGACAGCACACAGAGTATTAAATACAATATGCCCACAAAAACTTGCATTATAGTTGAGTGTGCGAAGCTGTACAGTGATCATGTCCGGATCGAAAGACTTGCGGAGAGCCCAACTCTAAAGCCAGACTCCTGCCTGTCTTGAACTACGCGTGAAACTACGGCTTGCTATACTTGGCACACCCGCTGCTTTTGGTTTCGACACCTTCTTTGCGATTTAAGAAGACATCCACTGTACAAACGTAAGTGAAATGTCCAATGTCCAATATCGATGTGCAAGCTGACATCCACTGCACCAATCTATTTGAATATCCAATGTCCAATATCGAAAAAGCAACATTGGTATTCGCTGTACAAACGCTTGTGAGTGTTCAATGTCCAATATCAAACGAACTTTACTATCATATAATTTTTCCATGATTTTCCATGATTTGTAGCATTACTAGGGTGTAATCTGTGGATTAAAATCATTAATACATGGCTCAGTGAAACTTAATTCAGCCTCGTCATAGGTATAAAAACTAACAAACCAGCCGTGCGGAGGTGGAGATGGGACGTCGTAGGTCATGGTAGAATCTCCCACCTCTTGGACTGCCACCTCGAAGCGTCCGTTATCGTAAGTGACAATGACTGGTACTCCGATGTATACGCCACTCTTATAGTCAGCGTCTGCCCACGATTGGGAGGAGGATTCCCGTTTGGAGATGCGTGCAAAACTAGTTAACAGCTCTGCATCAAAGTAATTAAAAGTAATCACAGTATCGAAAGAATCTGGATAAAGTTCGTGGATTCACCATAGTAAGCCTTCTTTAATGTAGGCCTACGTATCATTCCAGATTGACATTTACACAAATGTTTGTAATTGTTTCACTTTTCGGAAAGTTATCCAACTGAAGATTTCGTGGCTGTCTCTCTGTTTGAACCTAGTCTTAGTACTATTTTAAAGGTTAATGATTACATTAAGTAGAGCTTTAAAGGTGAAAGCATATAATCCAATATTTCGTACTAAAATTAAGTTAAGCTCCTCCCAAAAGAAATGTTTACCTTTAAACAGTGCATCAGTTTAAAGCTGGAAAATCACATCATAATTTTGTATCATAGTTTAGGCGGGAGCAGAGACAGCTTACCCTTTGTTCTTAAAGACGTACCTCAGTTTTTAAATTATTTAATCAACACGGGGTGCTTTATAACTAAACCATACAATTGAAAACAAGTAAATCAAACTGCACACAAAACTATGGCAATAATGTTCTTGTCTGCTTAAATGTTTAAAGAGAGAAATTATTAACAACCTGCTTGACGAGAATATAAAACTATATTACTAATTTTGTGTGTGAAAAGGTTTGAGGTATAGATATTCAATAACTCTCCAACTTGGTTGTCTATCTATCCCTGATTTTGATTTATAGGGCTGGGATGGGTTCCGTTACCTTCGAGACCTGTATCGCATAAATTTACAATGGAGAGCTGATGAGTACAAGAGAGCTGAGATGCAGGTTTCGTTTTCTCCAATCAGCAGTGGCTGTCACTGTCAGATGGCAGTACTTGTTTGAATTGATTTGGTTGACCTTAGAAAATGTCAAATATAAATACTCACCTACTCGGCACAATGCTTCGTGACAGTCAGGACCATTGGGGGAGAAGCACACATATGCAAAACTAACACTGCTGACTTTAAACTCCAATCTTATTGGTGACGTCATCAGCGGCTGAAGATCCAATGTGTTCTTAGCCATAAATGTATTTTGAGCACAGAGTGAGGTTCCCTCAGACGTTCCTGAAATGAAGGGTAGTAAAAGGCCTAGAGTCAAGAAGTCGGCAATAACGTAAGAAGTTCATCCTTGTGTGGAAAGTCCCGAATATTTCATTTATTTCTACCCTCTCAGATTCTACCAACATACCATCCCGCCAGTCGGTCAAAGTATAGTCAATCAAAGTTAGTCAAATTTGAGTGAAGACAACGAGGTTATTTAAAAAATAATAATAATTTGATAATTTTTTGCAATGAGTATTGTGTTTACGTCCATATCGGCTTATATCGGGTGATTTGGGTAAGGTAATAAAATTGAGAGGGATTTTTGTATTTATTTAATTATTATTATTATTTTATTTTTTGGGGGGGAGGATTGGTACTACTATGAAAATTATAATCAGTGTATTGTTTTATTATTGTTTCTCTCTGACTCATTATCCAGGTCATGCAGACCCCAAATGCGGGTCAAGTTGACCCAATTAACGATCAAGACGCCTAACTGACCCTTCTCATCTCAATTTTAGATGCGAAATTTTAATGTGATAAATAAAATGTCACTAACACAAACAAACAAAAAACACGAACATGAAAGTGTTTTGCTCTGTATTTTGAGCTATCTGTTCAAGTTTAGTTTTATGGGTCACTGTTGCGAATTCTGGTTGTTCTTGATTACTGGTATTACACATCATTTACAGGTCTTTTTTGTTAATAAAACAAAATACCAAGAAATGTGATTGTTCTTAGATTTTCTTTTTTTACTTGAAGTACCAATTCAAATCATTTTATGTGGAATGAATTTCTAAAGCAGAAAAGTGCGGTATAACGAACCCAGCAATACAGATTTAAGCAACCTACTTGTCTTCGTAAATTTAGCTTATAGTTGACAAATTAAGTTGTTTCAATGAAGAAACAGCACAAGGTTTCGACTTCAGATTTTTTTTTCTTATTCTGTTTCAGTAATTTTTTGAGAAAGATTATTTCTGCTCCCTACAAACTACCAGGTCAGAATTGACCAGGATATCGTGCCCCCCCGGGGGGGGGACACCCATTTTGGGGTCAGGCTGACCCGGAAACTAGTTACAACAGGAGTGTAAAGCTCGAATTCTGCCTTTGTTTTTACTAATTTCTGGGCCATTTTGAGAGAGATTGCGGGTCGCTCTGACCAAGAAATTGGTCAGGACCCTTAAACACCAAAACTAATTCAACTGTGACCCGGGAGTGTTTAGAAAGTGCATGGCTTAGCTATCCAATTGTATATTCCTCTATTTCTTGCTACACGACTGATTCCTACCATCCTCTCTGCAATCAGGTGACCGTATAATCTGCCCCTGTTCGTTAATGGACACGCGATTATCTTCACCAATCTTGACCTCGTGTGGCTTTATTTGAGGCTTCATGTTCACTCCGCCAAGACGAAACTCAGTGCATTCACACGGTCTCTGCTCGGCTAGTGACCAACTGTATTGCGTACCAGTAGCCCTATCTGGTTCCTGGCCCACGTAACAGACACATCCATAAACTGCAAACAAAGAAATACAAAAATCTGCATGGTTGTTTTGTGCAATAAACGAATATTATTAATAAGGTAGAAAAAATAAATAAAATATAAATAAACAAATTTTGAAATTTTTTGACAATTTTTCTAATAGCTCATTCTAAAAACTTCCGGATCAGTGGAATTGACCTGTCTCTGGGTCAGAGTGGGTCTGACCCCTTTTCTGGGCCAGTACTGGTTGACCCGGATTGTGTGATAAAATGCCCCAGAGATTGGTCAAACTGAAGCAAAATCCGAGTTAATCCCTTTATCAATCAGTTCCTGGTTAGCCTGACCGGTGACCCAGATCGGAAAAACCGAAGTTTATTGCAAATGCAAAGATTATGTTTTAACTTTTATTCCATGTGAAAAATTGTGCTTACGGTGTGATTATAATGTAAACATATATATATAACGTTGTTAACTGCTTCTTTGGGGTTAAAACTAAAAACCTGTTTATTTCGTTAAGGTGCCGAAATGATGACTTTTTCGCATAATCGAAGCTGAAGTTTTATGTCCGTGCTTAAATCTATTTTCATAACATAGGATTATCGTCAGGAATGTAAAGTAGACAGCATGAAGTATAAATAGACAGAGGTGATTTTAAAAATACTAAAACGGGTTCAAGTTACAACGAATATTATTAATAAGGTAGAAAAAATAAATAAAATATAAATAAACAAATTTTGAAATTTTTTGACAATTTTTCTAATAGCTCATTCTAAAAACTTCCGGATCAGTGGAATTGACCTGTCTCTGGGTCAGAGTGGGTCTGACCCCTTTTCTGGGCCAGTACTGGTTGACCCGGATTGTGTGATAAAATGCCCCAGAGATTGGTCAAACTGAAGCAAAATCCGAGTTAATCCCTTTATCAATCAGTTCCTGGTTAGCCTGACCGGTGACCCAGATCGGAAAAACCGAAGTTTATTGCAAATGCAAAGATTATGTTTTAACTTTTATTCCATGTGAAAAATTGTGCTTACGGTGTGATTATAATGTAAACATATATATATAACGTTGTTAACTGCTTCTTTGGGGTTAAAACTAAAAACCTGTTTATTTCGTTAAGGTGCCGAAATGATGACTTTTTCGCATAATCGAAGCTGAAGTTTTATGTCCGTGCTTAAATCTATTTTCATAACATAGGATTATCGTCAGGAATGTAAAGTAGACAGCATGAAGTATAAATAGACAGAGGTGATTTTAAAAATACTAAAACGGGTTCAAGTTACACTGCAAAAAAAGGGGAAAAAAGGCCACCGCCACCTTCGAAATAATAGAGAAAACAGTTTCTGGAAATTATCATTTTATACACCATTTTACATTTTATTACACTTTTTATATGAAAAGAATTCTGCCTAAAAGTTAGAGACATGATCAATTATTGGGGAGGCTTACATTTGGTAGTTTTATATGTTTTCGTTCTAAACATTAACCATTTTAGAGTAGAATCATCGTTTGGTTTTTGTCATTGTGCTTTTTACTAAGTAAAAATGGTCAAGATAAGATACAATAAAAGTCAACTGTGAAATTTTCAGCTGAATACAGTGTCTTTTTGTTGAGCAAACATTAATAAACTGTCACAGTGTTTTCATAAAGACTGTCAAATCCATCCACGTTTAGAAAGGTAACAGACAGGTACCAAGCGCATCTAGGCCGCAGCATTCACAAACACACGCCACGGAATTCGCCTCGAGGCGAGTTTTAGAGATTCAAAATTTTGACTTCAAATCAATGGGGGCATGTCAGTTGAAATAATTTCAGTGCCGTCTTTATAAACAATGAAGCTTTCGGATTAAGTTTTTTTAGGGGCCCTTACCAAAGCATGACCCAACATTTAAGAGGTGGATTCATGTTGAAAGGAAGGGACTGCAACGAGAGGAATCGGATTGACAAGCACAGATGGATACTATTAAACTCAGGAAGCTTTCTGCAGCTGAACTTGTCTCCCTTTTCTCTCAGCAACCATTGGTGTCTTAAATGTGTTTTAAGATCCACTCTTTTTTCAATAGAGTCCTGACCTTGACCAAGGTCACCCAAACCGGGCACCCCCTCTAGAATGATTCTATGGGACCTATAGAATAACTGTACAAAATTTGGTGCTTTAATCCAGCGTGTCACGATTTTGCCAAAAAAGTGCCCTAAGCCACCGGACTAATTGGACGCGCAATCGGTCTTTTGTTAGTTCATTCCTACATTTCCATGATATTCAATAAAAACGGCACTGAATTTGACCTTTTGACCGACACAAAAATTCCTTTGAAATGTACAGACCCATTTGTTTTTGATGGACGTGATGTTTCAATTTTCGCTCTGAAAGAATTTCAAATAAAATTGCATTTGAGAGCTACACTTTTTTAACGTGAGGTTAATTGACCTGTTACCCCCCCCCCCCACACACACACACACACTTTCATGAGGGCTCTATCGGTTAGAATACGAGTGCATCACAGAAAAGGTTTGACCTTGTAGCCTCTATATAATATCGTCTACGTTTACATAAAGAGGCAATTTTTCAGCAACAGAAAATCATACATTTTGGCAAATTGGTGCTTTTACACATTCTTGATGTAGACACCAACAACTTTCAAGTGATGAAATCATATAGTTTTGTAATTACACTAAATAGCACAAGGGAAATTTGACAAATTTTAGTTTTGCGTTTTGACGAACAGCAACATTTCGATTTGCCATTTTGTTTTACATTGAAGTACGTAGCGCTGGTACGGTGCCCATAACGACGGTTTTCACGTATGTATAGACCAATTTTGCATGACCTAGATAAATTAGTTTTCAATGGTTTGTACACAATGCGCTGCACACAGACCTAGTTCGTGCAGTTTTTACGATGAGACATTCGTGTCAAACAGCTAATTACTCACTAACTACTCACTAATTAGGATTAAAATAGCAACATACTTGCATGATTTGAGATCTCAACTCTCATGCTTGGTAAAATGCCAAAGTTTAAATGACAAACGGCATCCAAAACAATGATTTCAAAAATAGTTTAACTTTGAACGCGGTCTTCTCCAAACATGAAAGTTTGGTTGCGGGGGGGGGGGGGGCTAATTGTCCCTTCGTGAAAACGGTGATGATATGTCCTTCTTTATGATACAAGAACATGATAACTATCAAACGAATTGTTATGGAACATTGAAAGATGAATTATCAGGGACTTTTTGTATGACTTTTTAAAGCAAAAACAATTCAATCTATTGAAGTATAACTATTATCACAATGTACCCAATTTGGGGGGGGGGGTTCAAAACAACCATTCAGCATTCTTACCTTTCAGAGCGGCTGTGCCAAAAAGCACTAACAGTGCAAGACCTGTTTGATCCGGTGCCATGGCGAAGGGTTTGGTATCTTCATTCGCCACTCAGTTAATAACCAGTCACTACCAGTCACTACCAGTACCACAGCGGAGTCTCTTGGCAACCACTAAAGACACTAATTTTATATGAATAACTGAGTAGTGCCGCTAGCGTATAGTTGAAGATATATATTTTCATAATCCCAACGCCACCTACACAGAAATTAATGCTATTGCCGTGCGGCTGTCTCCAAACTAAAATTACTGAATAATTTATTTTCAGCAAAAATGCCCCCGACGTTTGCTCTCTTGGTGTCAAGGTTTGGCTTGATGACAACTGAACTTACTTATAGGTTGAAAACCTGACAATAGCCATCAGAAACTAATTATATATGAGAGGATTGCCTTGGGTATGTCACGCGTTGAGTGCGTAGCAAAACTCGAAAGGAAACTGCCATGTTCAACCCAACAAAGGTATTTAGTTTCCTAATTGAACATTATATACGGCACATTTTTAATTTGGTTTTTCCCTTACACCGATGTGTATTAAGCACTGTATGCTCAGTGCTTTCCCGAGCTCTGTGGGGGAAAACAGAGCTCTGGAAAGCACTGTGCTTAATACACATCGGTGCAAGGGAAAACCAAGTTAAAATTCTTCATCCCGATGCAAATATTACATATATAAGGCACATCTCATTTCAATGTCATCCACGAACGAGTCCTGATAAAACCCACAATAATATGATTTAAACCGTTTTAATTTTGAAGCATTTTATTTCCTCATCCCTCAAGATCCTGCCTTCTTTATGACAAACCGAGCTGTGTCGCTTGTCTAACATTTACAACTACAAGCTCAATTTGAGTGTATACTGAATCTGTACTGAATCTCTAATTGTTCACCATAATCAACCCTGGCCTGACGTTCACGCACGCAAGCGAAGCATGGAGGAAGGTGCGAGTAAGTAAAAAAGGTGCTGCTAATATAACAGCCTAATTTGCAATTAAATTGTCAGAAAACAATAAGTTTAGTTAGTGTATAACTGACAGGCCAATTATATTAATAACAACGCTGATGACCTGAGGCTGGTCTCAATTATTTTGAGCGAATTGTTCCCCACCAAGGGGAACTATAACTCTGTTCAGCCAAGCGTATCATTGTTGGTCGACCATCATTGTTGGGGGGGGGGGGGTGCGAGAGTGGAAGGTTTGGTTAAGGTTATAGGCCTCTGTTGCTCATATTTCATGAATAGCGAGGATGGTTGAAACGTGACTGTACAGGTCAAGAGGGGGCGGAAGGGATATGGTGCAATCATTTGCGATCGCGATTTGGGTATACACTCCATTTTAGAGGTGGTGACCATTAAAAACAAAAACAAAACTACGTATTCCGTTTAAATACTCTCTTTAACAGCACTGAAAGTTGACTCTGTAAATAAGTTATAATATAGTCTTCCGCGTTCAAAGCTAAACAAATATAGAGATATTTCCTTAGACACAATTTCAATGCTCAACCTCTCCAAAATATTAACAAATCAATTTTAATTTGTATAAAAGCCTAACAAACTATGATGGGATCAACCTAACCTTAAACAGTATGGAAATACTGTTTACCGTTTTATATAAAAGAATGGCTGAAGCAAGAAAACAATAATTTGTGTGATGAGGTAAAAGGCAAACGCTGAATGTGTCACGTAATCGCTTGGTACCAGCCACGTCGCCAAGGTGGGGAGGGGCCTGGGGGCACATGCCCCCACAAATGTCCAATGCCCCCCCCCCCAGGTGCCCCCTTTACGAAAAAATGCGATAGCGCTAACACGCACAAAAAAAACAAAGAAAGAAAAAGGGAAATGCGTGTTTGTGTAACGTATTGTAGTGAACGATCGCAATCAGGATCGCTGCCGCAGCCACAAAACGCCAAGAACATAATAGGTCGGTGACCACTGCAGTGCCCCCCTTCCAAAGCATGACCCCCACCATTGACAAACCCATTCCCCCTGGGTCCCTCACATAAAAGAAATGCCCCCATGCCCCCCCCCCCACCAACAAACACACACCTCCACCTCCGAAAAAGTCCTTGCTACACCGTTGCTGGGTAGTAAGAAAGTTGGGGTTTCAAAATAGAATTGCAAATATTTACCTCCCAGAGTGGCTGTGCCGAAAAGCACCAACAGTACCAGAGCTGCCTGGTCCGGTGCCATAACATATGCCGAAGAGTGTTAATTGGTATCAGATTATTGTATAGTAAAGTACCAGTCGCTACCAATGCAGAATCTCTTGACCACACTGACACCATTGTGTATGAAACTGAGTAGTTCCGATATAGTCTATAGCTGCATGGAGATAAAGATTTTTTGATATAAAATTAAATTACCTCGCCAAGTACAGAAGAATTACCGGTAACGCTGGTGCTGAGCGGCTGTCGCCAACCTAAGCGATTTCAATTTAATACCTTCAGCAAAATGCTTCGATCCTTTTCGTTTGACAAAGAACACCATGAACAATTTCCGGCCATGCTGCAGGGAGAGCAGTGGTTTTATTGAGCCACGAGTTCCAAGTTTTTTTGCAACAGCATCAAGGTTGGGCTAGATTAGTCGCCTATATTTATCAGCTGAAACAACTTATTATGAGAGGCTTACCTTGGGTATCACGCGTTGAACGCGTAGCAAAATACAGAGTTCTATGAAAGGATACTTATCGAGTTTCCTTGCGCGTACATAATGCACAAACTCAAGTTCATGTCATCATTGAAGCATCTTGACGAAACCCTTTAAGGAAACAGGTCTAATATTGAAACAATTTGATAACCATGTGTGCTGATTATATAGAAATATTCAAAATTCCTTGACGAACGTTACTTTTTTTTACCAAAACTTATCACATGACCAGGTGATTTGTTGTTGTCGTTGTCGTCGTCGTCCCGTCACCGTCGTCCCGTCACCGTCGTCGCCGTCGCCGTCGCCGTCGTCGTCTTCATCGTCGCCATCGTCGTCGTCGTTTAATCTTTTGTACATCTTGTAGCTTACGGCATGTTTTATTAAAAAACGTGACTCTCTATGACCTTTACTTCCGGTACAAACTGGAAGCTCTAAAATTTTAAATCCATATCTCCTGAACCACATGTCATCAGCAAGTTCAGACAGTCCCTTTAGGTATTACGACTAAACTTATCATAATTACTGAGTAGGCCCATTATGACATGTCATTTTTTCCAGTAACCGAAACTTGTTACGTTACAAACACATGTCTAGTTATTTTTCTAATACTTCCATCCGAAAAATTCTATTGGCAATTACACGTGAATTTTGTTATCGTTCAATCTCAGCGTCTACAGTCTCAAAAGACACAAAAGACACACACAATACATCAAATGAAAGCCTGTGCTCTAACTTAGATCCAGCAGCAGTTAGATTGAGTGTTTTCATTTATTTGTTGACGATATTACCGATTAAAATCCCCCGTCGTGAATCAAGCATGATCGCCATTACTGTGTACATGACACGTAAAACTCACGGTACATGGTTTGCACACGACTGAACGATTGTGTCCCACTTACGGCAAGGTTCCGACCTTTGGACCTTTCATTCATTTTGGTTTGAACACTGCTTCGATGACAGGATCGTGCTTGCCTATCAATGGTGAACTTTTATAGTGCCCTCTTGCTCATGGAGAGTCCTCGACCTATTAAAATTTAATACGGAAGCGCTATGAGATACGAAAATAAGTAAAGACAATTACATCATTCAGAAGCGTTATATGGATAATTTAGACAAATATAAAGAATAAGATACGGAAGCCTTAAGGGATATTATTCCTACGTAAATTCAATGAATTCTCCCACCACAATTCATTTCAAGGTCTGTGTGGTATAGTTTAGCCTAGGCGTGGTAGATTATTGATTAAATTTACGGTATAATGGCGTCTGAACCATACGTCAAAGCGTTATAATCTTTGTGATATCTTTTAACTTACGCCATGTGTAACAATTTATTTTAAAACCGTGACCCTCTTTGACCTTTACTTCCTGTACGAACAGGAAGCTCTAAATTAAAAATCCGTATATCGAGAACCAAATGTCTTATAAAAGCCATAATTTTTGTGACGTTTTAGATTTAATGACACATTTCTTTTCACGAAAAACTTGACCCCACAGAAAAATTCAAATAAAAACAAATGTATTTCCTTAACTTGTTGCAGCAATGCCTTTTTGCAGCATTGCCTTGTTGCAGGCAAGGAATTGCTGCAACAAGTTAAGGAATTTTTTTTTCAATGTTTGTTTGGAACGGAAAGAAAAATCAAAGTGGGGTTAAGTTTTTAATAAGAAGAAATGTGTCATTAGCTCCTTGATGCAGCGATGCCTATTGTTGCAGTAATGGGGCACGCCGCGCACATGCGTTCTGCGTTTCCAGTTTCCAGTTTTAAAAGTTTTAAATGTTGTTCATATACTGCCCCAAAACAACAAAAGAAAAGTTTACACACTTATGGGCCTATTTGGTGCGTTTTATTGACACGTTAGCTTGGATTAGGCAATTTTGGGCTATAAAAAGCGTTCAAAGCGTTCGTTTTGAAAAGTAGAATATAATCATCCACACAAATATCCCTCGGAAATTAAGTGGTTTTCCTTTAACTTCGTCAACCAGCACGGTCCGCCAGTTTAGTTGTAGACCTGGTCTGAGCATGGAGGTAGAATTCTAATTCTGCCTCCCATGGTCTCTGAGGAGCGTGTTCATCCAGCAGTTGTGTTGAAGGGTGAGGAGGCCGTGGTGTTTATAACAGGGTGGAAAGGCCACACTATCCAGTTAGCCTCGTCTTAGGCCGTGTCCGAAACGGCGACTTCGGCTACAGCTACGGCTAGATGGCGCGCGTCTGCCTATTCTTCAACACTGGCAGACGCGCTGATCTAGCTGTAGCTGTAGCCGAAGTTGCCGTTTCGGACACGGTCTACATGCGGCCAGAGTCGCCTACCACACCGGCTGGTACCGAAGCGTTTCATTGGTTTAGTATACACAACTACCGTATTGCACCATACTACATAGAACAACCGACGAACTCCACATTCACGGCCATAAAAAAAAAACTCTGTATACGGAAATCATTTCGTAAAAAAAAAAAATGTTTCAGATAAAAAGGGACATTTCGAATAAAGCGATTACATGTATTGAACAATTCCTCGTGAATTGATTTTCATTATCTAGGGTAAAAGTTAAGAGAATACGGGAATTTGCAAAATAAATTATTACGCCGCGCGGATTAATATTGACTTGAAGTGTTCACAAGGAAATATAAATTCCCCCGAAACGTAAACATTATTGCATGCATTGCATGTGTGTTGTGAATACGTTCACGCAATTCACCAATAAAACGTTCATTTGGAACATAAAAAATACAACAACACATAATGAAACTACTGTGCTTGCTGCAGATGAGGAAACTACGGGATTTTCAACTTATCTACTTGAAGTAAGTCACCATTACAATTAGACACGTTGACATGTATGATGACACCACATGGATGACATACACTACAGTACACTTTATACAGCTACACATTTATTGTCTATACAATGATATTGATGTTCCGCCCCAACTTGATGATCGTCCCAACTATAGTTGGGACTGCTGACGTCCTACCAGGGCTAGGACTGGTCCCAACTTGAGTGTTAAAGTTGGGACGTCCCAACTATAGTTGGGATCGCAGTGCACACAAAGCACCCCACGGATAAACTAAAAACATAATAAATAGTACTGTAGTAAGTATCATACTCAGTCATAGTATGAAGTTTTTAAGACCACTTTCCTTATTTGAGCTTAATTAGAATTTTGTTTTTCCGAGAGGGGGAAACTAAAATGCGTACTGTAGGCCTACTGAGACTGAGAAAGCGTCAACCGGCAGCACTGAGCATGAGGCAGCTGTCAGCACCCTCTAAAAACCCTATTTACACTGACTTAGCGGTCCATTGTGAGCAATATACTATTAAATTATTCTAAACCAGTTTGTACAGAGCCGAGACCCGGGTTTGAAATAAAGAATCTTCAGGACCCCTGATCGATCACGGTGTCCTGTTGAAGTCTATGGGCGATCCCAACTATAGTTGGGACGTCCCAACTTTAACACTCAAGTTGGGACCAGTCCCAACTATAGTTGGGACAATTGTCAAGTTGGGACGGAACATTGATACATGACTCAATGAGGAGAGTCGTGCCGCATCAGGTGTTTCGACTCGACTATAGTTGGGACTGGTCCCAACTTGAGTGTTAAAGTTGGGACGTCCCAACTTTAGTTGGGATCGCAGTAAACACAAAGCACCCCAATGAATAAACTAAAAGTAAAACCAATACTCTACCCTAGGGAAGTATCATTCATAGTTAGTATGAAGTTTTTAAGACCACTTTCCCTTGAGAATATTTGAGATTTATTAGACTTTTGGTTTTCCGAGAGAAGGGAAACGCCCTTGCGTAGGCCTACTGTGAGACTGAAAGCATCTCCTGGCGGCATGGAATGAGGCCATGCCTGTCAGAACCCTCTAAAAACACCATTGAGTATTTACACCGAGTTAGCGGTCCATTATGAGCGAAATACTATCATTCCAAACCTCGTCATGGGCACCGGCTCGCGACCGGCTCTAGCTCCATCATCATTTTTGACATGAGGATTTGTACCATGGAGCAATAAACTTTTGTTCCATGGTTCGTACAGAGCCAAGACCCTGGTTTAAAATGAATCTTTTTAATTAACGCCAATCGCATCAGCTTGTGCGTCTGCAGTGTAGTGCCGAGGGTCACACAGTAATCCATGCATGATCAGGTGTCCTGTTGAACTCTGGGCGATCCCAAATATAGTTGGGACGTCCCAACTTTGAAACTCAAGTTGGGAACAGTCCCAACTATAGTTGGGACAATTGTCAAGTTGGGACGGAACAGTTCTACCTTGCTCTAGTTATGGTTCAGATAGGTAGGACTTTTTAGGAGTAATGTAGAACTAGAAGTCTACTGCATGTTATTGGGCGCAATCTTTTATTAAAATTGTTCTTCTTTTTTTTAAATCGGGCGATGTGGTAATTGTGGTGGCCATTATTGATGTATTTACAGTATTGCTCTATATTAAGAACAACATGGCTCAAAAAAGTTAAACATTTACCTGAAAGTGAAAGCCACGTACCTCAACATCAAGAACCCACATACCTACCTAACATGTAGTACTAGTAGTAGTAGTACCTGGCACTTGGCTAATAGAAAACAGTGGAGGAAACCAACGCGCAATGTCAGATGTCAGATGATGTCAGTGCGCAATGTCAGATGCTTAGATGATGATATTATCAGCCTCGCTACCATGGGGCAGCACACCGTATCAATACCTCTCGTCACTAACCCCTGTTAGAGATGTACTGAAAACCAGCTTGATTGGCTCTCAAAAGGGACTACTTTGCGTGCACGCTTGTTAAAAACTTTCGAGCGCTTGTATGGCGCTTGTAGGACCCATGGTATGCGCAGGACAAATCGGAAGTATTTTGGAGCGATTCTATTTAAATGAATCATGTTTTTGCACATATCATTAAGCTTTTCTCTGTGTCTAGTGAGAATCATGTATTGAAAAGCAAGCTTTAAAAAATGTTTGAGGCATCATTTGCATGCAGTTCTTTATAGAAGGGGGGGACACAGATGGTTAAGGGCAAAGCCATCAGAAGAACAGGTGTGGGGGGAGGAGGACGGATAGGAGGGAGGGAGTGAGACGGAGTGCCTAGACACAATTTGAAACTATTTCCGGCGGTAGCCAACAAAAGATAAATGGGCAGAGAAGCGTTGTAAAACTTAAACCACATGGTTTTGGTACGGTATCTGGTAATAAACAATCATGACTGTTTGGATGTTTTGGTGGGAGACAATGGTCTCTGTCTTTTGAAAAGTCAATAGGCAATGGTTAGAACAGACTTTTCTTTGATGTTTGCATACATCATCCTCACAGAAGAATAGGGTGTTTAGCAGGAGGGAGGGGGGAAGAGATGTTAAAACTTACTTTTAAAAAAAAATCCATTTTTGTGTCAGCTTTTAGGTTTTACAACTGTTCTTCTGTTAAACTGATACATCAACTGCCTTTACTCTCTAAATAAAATGCATTTTGAAAGCAAATTAGGGTCTGGCGTTAAAAAAAATCCCTCATGTAACCCTGAAAATCATCGGGGTTTCTCTGTTTCTTTTACAGATAAAACCAATAATCCAAAATGAATGCTGCTGGCGGTGACAACTACCCGATGGGCTCCCTGTATATTGGGGACTTGCATCCAGACGTGACTGAGGCCAATTTGTTTGATAAGTTTTCCTCCGCAGGGCCTATCCTCTCAATCCGTGTTTGTCGTGACATGATCAGTTGTCGCTCTCTTGGATATGCATATGTTAACTTCCAACAACCGGCTGACGGTACGTCATGTGTCTACTCTCTATGATTTTAAGGTTTTTAGTATAAAAAAGCAGGCATGATATTCTCCTGCTTTAGTCTCATTTTCTGTTGTTGTTGGGCTTTGGTGGTTTTTTTTGCCCTAGAAAAATCTGAAAAATTGTGATTAATAAATAGTCTACAATGTCTTCTATTATTTAAAGCCTACTACACCATGTGCACATGACTGTAGGTCAGCTCTTGTTTGTACTTGATAAAACATTCTAAGAACCAAATGATAATATCATTTCTGAAAAAGAAACTTTGTGTTTTCTTTGTGTGTGAAAAGAGGGGACTTACTAAGTTTAGGCTTATTCTGCAGGCTTGGAATTTTATCTTTGAGAGGGCAAGATCAATATCATTTTCGCAAGGGCACTTTTCCAAAGGGCACTTTCCTTTGGAAACCTGTGTTATGGGAAATTTCTGAAGGGGCACCGACGAGGCCATACAGCAAAGGACAAGGCCTTTGTAGCCATCGTTAAATTCCATGGATCGATTTCACAAAGGGCTAACTTGGCTATGTATCAGTCTTAATTTGGTAAGCAGAGTGTGATGTCACAATACAAATCACTAAGGCAATGCTTACATTTACTATTCCATCTTAAGATGAATCGTAGGCCATATCTGAATTGGCGGCTAGGGCTAGGGCTAGGGCAAGAGCTAGATTTCTGCCTCATCATGCATTGAAGTTTAGGACGTCTGTAGCAGATCCTTAGCAACAGTAGTAGCTGCAAATTTTGATATGGCCTTGGTGCTTTGCATCTGAATGTATAAACAGTGTCCTCTGGCCATCATCAAAACCAAGAAACTTTCCAAGACTCTTTCACAAATGCTTTCTAGTGTGAAAACTGTGGGACCATTTGATATCATCCACTGGGTTTTTGAATGATGGATAAACTATTGAACCTATGATGCCATGTGTTGAATGCATCTTCACAGTCCACTTGTGTACATGACACACTAAGTTCTATGCACAGCTGTGCCACCACACAAAGCCTATAAAAAGGTTTGTCAACTTGGCTGGAAATTGTTACCAAGTTTTAGGAGGGCTAAAATTTTAATCTGTGACGACCAGAGATAATTGTTTCAAGTCAAGATGATGCTGGTGGCGTGGTGTGTAGTTTGTGACGCAAATTTACAATACCTCTGTGGAAATCTGTTTTTACAGCCGAGCGAGCTATTGATACAATGAACCGAGACACATTGAAGGGAAAACAGATTTGTATCATGTGGTCTCAGCGTGACCTGTCATCAGTGCCTCACTCTGATGTCTTCATCAAGAACTTGGACAAGTCTATTGACAACAAAGCTTTGTACGATACCTTCTCTGCCTTTGGTACCATCTTGTCTTGTAAGGTTTGTAGTTGGTACAAGTTTCTGTACTTTAAAAAAAAAATTGGTTTGTACTATCGCAGTCCTCACATATTTTGTTGCGTGTGTATATTACAAGTATCACCATTTGATAGCTGATCATGCAAATTTTTGCAGTGAGCTTTTGACAATTAAGTCCTTTTATGTATCTGGATGGTTATACCTTCGGTTCAGTTTCCTTCGGATGTCGCAATAATGCGCAAAACTCATTTGCAACACGCAGTAGCGGGCTTATCAACTGTCATTCGAGTTGCTGTCTCAGCAAATCACTAACTAGTGTAAACTCTCTCAAAAATTATTCAGTTTAACCCATCCTTCCAGATAGTCCCATTCCATTGCATTTTACATCAGCTCAAAGGATAACAAAATACTACTCCCACATTTTTTCAGCCACCACTCCCAGATTTTGTCCCAGTGTTTTCTAGTGTGATATGCAAATATCCTAACTCAACAATTTATAACAATGAATTTTTGCCAATTAATTAAATTAAACTATTTATACACTTGAACATTGGAACGCTCCATAAGGACATTAATGCATTTTTTTTAAACAGTTGCAATCCTAATAAAAGTGATTTTCTTTAATGTTTGTAATAATTTTAACAAAAAAAGTCGCTCTTACTGCAGATGCAGTACACTTGCTGACTCCCAGGAGATAATTGAACTCTTCCCAGGAAGGTGAAGGAAGTTTTGTTTGTAGAATTGATAAAATGTGAAACTGTTTTCATATGCAGGTTGCCATGGGAGAGGACGGCTCCAAAGGCTACGGCTGTGTATGTTTTGAAACTGAAGAAGCTGCACAGGAAGCCATAGCCAAGGTGTCTGGTATGCTGCTGAACGGCAAGAAAGTGTAAGTTGGCTTGCAGCACCCCCCCCCCCCCCCGCCCCTCTTTTCAAATAGATTCCAGATAGATTCTTCAGATGGGTCAATGCATCAGTCAGTTTCTAGTCAATGGGACACCACAACATTCCGTGTAAGTCAGAAGCATAACTCAACAAATGTTTGGCTTAACATGTGAAGACTGAAAATCATTGAACGTGAAGGTCCCAGTGTTCAAATAATCAGGAGAGTTGCTGTAGTAAACCAATTTGGTGGGAGCAGGCCTGATAACTAATGAGAGTGATGGCCTCCAAGCCCATGGTCATTGCTTTGGTGCTCCTTGAAACGTTCCAGTAGAAATTAAAATTAGAGGTACCCTTTTCTATGGAAAAACTGCCTTTCCCTTACAAGAAGGAGGTGTCAGGCCTGTGGTTGCAAAAAGTCATCTAAGGATGAACCGTGTCTTGTAGTACAAAAGCTGGCCTTCTCATTTCTTAATGTCATTCTACATTTTCAGATAAAGGTGACGTACAGTACCTTTTTAAATGTGGAATTGACTGACGTTGATGAGGACCTTTTATTGAAGCTTATCGTGTCTGATTTTAACAGGTAGCGGGTAAAAAATGTCACTTCTCTCTGTCTTTGAAAAATGAGTTTGATCATTTGTATTATTTTTCATTTTCAGTTATGCAGAGCGCTTTGTCGAACGCAAAGAGCGCCTTGCTCACTTGGAAGACCAGCGCAAGAAGTTCACAAACGTATACCTCAAGAACTTTGGTGAGGACATCGATGATGAAAAGCTGAGGACTATGTGCGAGGCGCACGGCAAAGTGGCTTCCTCCAAGGTCATGGTTGACAGATCTGGCCGTAAGAAGGGCTTTGGCTTTGTCAGCTTTGAGGACCATTCAGCTGCCCAGAAGGTTGGTTTAAAAAAAAACATGAGTTGACCACAACAAGCCAAGTACATAAAGAGAATGGTGGCCCCCCTGCAGCGTCCCCCTTTCAAAATAAAAGCATGACCCCCCACCACTGACAAACCCATTCCCCCTGCCTCCCCCACTTAAAAGTAATGCCCCCTGTGCCCCCCCCCCCCAACCGAAAAAGTCCTGGCCAGCCGCAGTTCACAGCATTCTTCAACAGTGGACTGCTGGCCAAATGCTCGAGGACCAGTCAAAACTGTGTGCCAGTGGTCCTGCTGACTGGTTCATTGTTGAAAAGCATCCCTATTCAATATGAAATAAGGACTAGGGAAAAAGCTGGTGTTCTAGTGAAATGGCAAACTATCTGGTCTAACTGACTAGTCACTGAAAAAGTTTAGGACAAACCCTGCTTCAGAGCTGCCAACTCTCCCTGAGTCTGCAGAAAGTTTCCTGAAAATAAACCAATCTTTCCATGTTCTGAGGAACAAGTTGAAAAATCTCCCTGATTGTGGAATCTTGTTCCCTATTATTTTTAATGTTGTTTAAAAATCTCAGTGATTGCAAGCTGCAGATGTTGGCAACTCTGTTTGTTGTTTACATTTACCTGCTCCTAAAGTTGCTGCGAGGTAGTTTATTCGAAATGTAGATTTAGTATTAATCTAAGGCAAGCCATTACAAGCTTATACCTCTCCTCAACTTTGCCTCCATGTTATAGGTTTTCCCGGCCAATTTCAACAAAAAAACATTCATTTCAACACCGGGCTCATTCAATTTTGTTTGAAAATGAATGCTTCGTTGAATCAGCACTCAACATTCAAAAGGAGCAATTCAATTTCACCAGTTTAGCATTCACTGGTCAAATAAAATCATTCAATTTCATTAAGCCGCATGACCATGAAGACCCATTCAATTTCGTAAAAGCCAGCTGAAAGAGCTGGTCATCCATTCAATTTCATCAAGTGTAGAAATTCAACTAAAGAAAGTGTATTCTTCAATGCCTATAAATGGAATAGAATGACTGGATTGAATCTGAATGAGAAAAACCAAATCATGTGTGCAAGAAAATAAAAATTGAAGAGAGGGCTAGGCCATTTTCATTTTGTAACAGGAAAATCTTGAAGTCTATGTGGAACTTTTGAAGGGGCACCGAGGCCAAGACCAGGAACAATGGAGGCCATGGCCCGTTTAAATCCAGCCCTGTTAATAGCTATAAAAAAAACCATGTTTGAGTGGGTTAGGGGAAAGTGCGTGAATTTGGCTGTGTGTTAATGAAATAGAGTGATTTTTTGCTGAAATCGGCCGGGAAAACCTGTCAGCCTGTATACCTAAATTTGTGTTCATTTGTTGCACTTAAATACTAAGTGATTTGCTTATTTGTGGAAATTACGGTAGCCCACAACAGCCCTGGCAAAAGCGTAAGCGCCACTGCAAAAGCAAAAGTGCCCTGACAACAGCCAAAGTGCCACAGCAAAAGCAACAGCATAGGCTTGATGGTAGGTTTTTAAAAACTTGCAACTTTTTGCTTTCGGAAAATTTGATGTTTTGATTTCAGTCTTCTTTTACAGACAGAAAAAAAATGAATCCCTTCCTTGCTATAATGTAGGTTATTGTTTATTTCAGGTTTGTAAATTTATGTATGATACAAATGTCAAAAGACAAATCTTTGGAGGAAATTGGTTTTGCAAAAAGAAGCACAGTCGAGTAAATTTAATAGGCTCACAATGAAGAGCATGCATGCTGAGAAAGTTTAGCTGAATTGATTGTTCTGTAAATGTGTAATCAGTAGAAGAGTTTGTTAATAGAAAGAAGTGTTGCAAATGTGCACAACCACACCCATTTTTGGTACAAAGACATTAAATTAACAACTAAATGTCAAGTAATTCTTGGCAGATCTTGTATTTGAATATTATGTAGGGGCCGAGTGGTCAAGTGCAATGGAGTCAAGCTCTGGTGTTTCTGGTCAGAAGAGTGCTGGTTCAAGTCCCACTCTTGACACTACAAAGTGTCCTTAAGCTAGACACTTAGCCATTATTGCTTTTTTTCTTCCTATGGGAGGTAAAGCCGTAGCTCTTGTACGATTTGTAATGCACATAAAAGAACCCAGTTACACTTGTTGCTATAAGAGAAGAGGTTCGGCCCATGGTTTCTGGTAGTGGCTGATGAGTGCATCGCACCAACTTATCTTCGTTACCCTTAATATGCTGCAATAAGTCGTTCCATGAGCTTGTGTTTTTTTGTTCAAATGCTTTAAGTACCTCATTGGAAGATATGTGCGGTATATATGTATATGTGTGTGGTATATAAGATGCTATTCTTATGTCATTACTACTTTGAGAATACTTGCTTGTTATTCTTCACTTATTATGCGTGGAATTGATTTATAAATAATGTTGAGATAACTGCTACGTCAGTCGTTTTTTAAACTGTTGTTCAAGAACATGGGTACCTGTGATTGTGCACAAATGAAGATGGAGGTGAAAGACATCAAGATAAATAACACTGCTGAATTGTTTTGGTTTTCATTTATAGTGCGTTGAAGAGATGAACTCACAGGCAGTCAATGGTCGTACAGTGTTTGCCGGACGTGCCCAGAAGAAGAACGAGCGTCAAGCTGAACTCAAAGCTCGCTTTGAGGCTCTGAAGCAGGTTTGTCTATACACAACATTGAAACTCTTACAGTCCCCAATCCTTCTATATCTTATAACCAAGATGGAGAATTCAGAAGGACTTGGGCTGGTAGGCCCAAACAACAACTACCTATATCACAGGGCCAGGCATTCCACTCAAGTCCCAACAATTTAGTTTGGAGTGAAATAGGAGAAGAGGATTGAGGCCACATCCAGCAAAAATGTCTTATTTGTTAGAGTAATTTCCATGGTTTATCCTGCTTTCCTGTAATCTAAACATTTACAATTTGTTTTCAGTTTACCAATATCTGTGAAAATTTCTTAGAAAAACTATTGACATTCTCATAAACACCATATCACAAAATTCTAACAGCACTGGACTCAAGCTCTGGTGTTTCTGTACCGCAGAGTGGGGGTTCAAGTCCCGGTTGTGGCATTTGTGTCCTTGAGCAAGATACTTTACCATAATTGCTTTGTCTTTCGAATGGGACATTAAGCCTAAGGTCCCATGCGCTAAGATTTGTAGTTCACTTAAAAGAATCCAGATTACTAATATCGTATTAAAGTACATGTAGGGTTAGCCCTGCTATTTCTGGCTCACAGGGCAAGCACCCTTGTTTACAGGGTTCCTCAGGCCTGCAGGCTCACATATGAGGCATCCTTGGTTTTATTTTCAGCACTTAATAAATTTGTCACAGGTTTTTATTGTCTTAAAAATCAAATCAAATATAACTTGGTGCGGTTTCAGAGTTTTTGTAGATGATAATTATTATACCAGCGAGGTAAATTGTATATACCTTAAAAGTAAATGACGTGTTTGAGGCGAGTCCGAAATAATTGAGCATTCGTTTGTCCTCTCTTACCCTCAGGAGCGAAGCAATCGTTATCAAGGTGTTAACCTGTACATCAAGAATCTCGACGTTGAATTTGATGACGAGAAACTTCGTAAGGAGTTCACCAAGTTTGGAACCATCACAAGTGCCAAGGTAATGTACAATGTTTACTTCTTTTTTTGTCTTTTTTTCATAATCCTTTGATGATGTTCTTACAGTGTAAAAAACATCTGTTTAACTCAGTATAAAGTAAGGGATTTTATACATGTCCGTCCTGAACCACAAATCGGGTTGATAAAATAAAATATCATTAAATCATAATTTGATGACATTAATTACGAGCACCTTGTTGTTGTTGTAAAAAAAACCTGAATGTCTAGTTACAATTCATACTTCATCTGAAAGGTTTTGATAAATTAAACAAGTGCTTCACAAAATGTTAACCTGTTTGACCTTAACTTCCGGTTCAAACCGGAAGTTGGAATTTTAATGTTTCAAAAAATCATAACTTCTGAACCACACATTGGATTTTTACAAACTATACATCATTGGGAAAGTATGTATCAACTTGAGAAACTATACACTAAATGCAAAAAATGACCTTGACTACCAGTTTAAACCGGAAGATCAAATTAATATTCTAAAATATTTGAAATAATCATAACTCCTGAACCACACATTGGATTTTTATCATCTATACATCATTAGAAAGGACTCCTAAATAGTTAGTGGCCTGACATTTCGACCCTAGCAGAGTCTTTCTCGAAGGCTAAATGACAAGACTACAAACATAAACATGTACCTGGTACATGTATACATTACTTATGTAACAAAAGCAGTCAAGTGGAAATAGATGATGCTGAGGAAAATACACAGAGAAAGCAGGCGGCTGAACACAAAGGAGGGTAACAAAAGGGAAGGGGATTGGGGGAAGGGGCTGGTTGACCACAAGAGGTGGGGAACACAAAGGACAAAGTCAATGACAGGGAGAGGGAGAGAAAAGGAGTTTATTGGTGAATGTAGCAGACTGGGGGGGGGGGGTTATTATTAAAACTATTACTATTATTATTATATGATGTTTTCCTTGATGCACTCTGATACATCCCATAGAGCCGGATCTGGACCATGGATCTGAGGCACTAAATTGAGATGTTATTGAATGGACATTATTCTGTTCCGAGGAGAGCTATTTTCAACTAGATTCAAATAAGAATCTGAAGCAATACGCTTTAGGGGCAAGTTGCCTTCGGATAGGGGGCTTTGGGCTGTAAAAAGAGTTTGCTTTGAAATGAACATGGTTGGGAAGATATTTTAAAAGTAGAATGTAATGGTTCACATAAATATCCCTTGAAATTGTGTGTTTTTTGTTTGATTTCAAGACAATCAATACTCGCTAATTACAACACACTGTAGGTATTTTTGTGCTTGAACGATTCTTAAGGACATGGAGTAAATTTAAAAATTTTCTTTTTCAGAGATTTGAAGGCAGTTAATTTGCCACTTCAAAATACAATATTAAAATAGTTAAAAATAAAACTACAAACACAGGTCATGTTGGATAAAACGGGTACTAGCAAAGGATTTGGATTTGTCTGTTTTTCCTCACCTGAGGAAGCCACCAAGGCAGTGACAAAGATGAACGGTCGCATCATTGTTGCCAAGCCGCTGTACGTCGCTCTGGCACAGCGTAAGGAGGAGCGTAAAGCTCAGCTATCCAATCAGATCAAGCATCCTGTTTCTACTGGAATCCACATGATGGTGAGTACCTGTAATGTTTGATGCATAATACAGGATTATGCATAACCTCCTTTAAGCCGATGTGTTTAACCCTTTCAATACCGCATTGTTTACAGGGGTCACACTGCTGTGTACCGCATTTTTTCACACAAAAAGCGAAGTGCAGTGTTCACTTTTTTCAATCTTGATTTTCTGTGTGAAGACATATTTTTGTGGAAAAACTTTGTGCATACAATTTGTAGCTAATGAAATGATCTTTCATATGATGTCAAATTTTTATATATTATCTTCATGTCCTTTGCCACCTCGATCGGCAAGAATGGGTCGAGGCCCGCCGAGCCCATGCCCATGCCCATGGCGTTGAAGGGTTGCAGTGCTCGGTCCAGCTAACGGTATATCGTCAGGATCATTGAACGTACCTTGCGACGAAACATCACGAGTTTCATCCAAATCTTCACTAGGTTCTTCTTCACATATATTCAAGTCCAATTCATAGTCACTAACGACAAATATTTCAACCAAAACCTACGGGTCACGAACAGCCATGATGGTGATTTTTTGTCGGGAAAACAGAAGCGTGAAATCTGGAAATACTGCAGCACACAACGTAGTTTTTCTCGGAAAATCGTAATGGCGACCCCCTATACAATACACACCATTGGAAAGCTCAATAAACAAGCTACTCGTCTATGTAAGGGTCAACAACAGAGGGCACCAAACAAAATAAATACAGGGTCTCAAAGGCCGCGATTTTTTTCGTCGAGTAAACTCGACATTGGTACGGAAGCACACACGGCGCACGGTCGAGTAAACTCGACAATGGTATTGAAAGGGTTAAGACAACAACACTGTTCTATTTTCATGTGACCTATGACCTGGGTGAAGAGCGATGTCTGGAAATAAACCATGTAACCATTCCAGTTTATGCACACAATCTCTTGTCGGAATCATTCATATTTATCTATTAACCATACAAAAGTAAATATTACAGTACCCAGCTTAAAAAGTCCTGACCTTGGTACCCCCTTCTTAATGTTCCCGTAGGATTTAGAGATGGGCATCAAGGTCAAGTTAAGTTTGGTGTTGCAGTCATTTTCCAATATAGTCCTAATGAAAGTGGGAGAAAAATGCTTCGAGACTTGAGCTTGTGTTAAAATGGTGTACACTTTCATTTTATTTCATACTCTTTCAGAGCAAAATTTTGCGTCATTAGACATCGACAACAAATGGGTCTATAGATTCCAGAGAGGATTTGTTGCAGCAGTCAGACCTGGAAGCCCCTCTTATGTTTCATAATTAAAGAATGTCAAGCCAAGTAAAATCAGCCCTGGAATTTCATTTTTGAAAGGGCAAAGCCATTTTCATTTTGCAAAGGGCACTTCCATTGTAAAATCTGAAAGTGTAAGGGAGACTTGTGAATGGGCATCAAGGCCAAGACCAGGGCAATGAAAGCCGTGGCATCTGTGTAATTCCAGGCCTGTTAAATACAATTGAAAAGCTGGAAAGGAACTTTATAATAGTTTGGGGAGGTCAGACAAGAAGCCGAAGCTTGCACTTTTGGTCTGGCCTCCTCACAAAAAATACATATAAACATTTTCAAAGACGATAAAATATCCTAACACCTTTCCTTTAGTCTTGAAATGTGTTCCCTGCAATGTCTGCATGAACTGTTTATTTTTCATTCACAGCCCGTCCAACAAGTCGGCCAAGTCTATCCAAACTACGGCAACTTCTATGCCCCTACAGTCACCCCTGCTCAGTGTGGCATGTACGCAGCTAGTCAAGTAGCCCATGTACGCAACCCACGATGGCCACAACCCCAGGCTAGTCAGCCCTTCCAAGCTATGCCCGCTTCAGGAAGGCACCAGTTCGCTGGCAATCCTCGTGCAGCTGCGGCGGGTGCAACACCTGTTAGACCTGTACACCCTAGAGTGCCGCTCCAGCCTGCTCCATCTGCTCAGCGTGTCCCCACTGGTGAGTCTTGTACTCGAACCGTAAAGAAAGAATTGGATAATGACTTGCTAAGAGACCACAAAAATCAGGCACGCTTTAGGGGCAAAAGAACATTCCTGTAACAGAGCTTCCAACTCTCCCTGATTCTGCAGAAAGGTCCCAAAAAATAAACCATTCTTTCCATGTTCTGGTGAACAAATTTGAAAACCTCCATAATTATGAAAACTTTTTCCCTATTATGTTGATTGTCATTTTTAACATCTTCCTGATTGTTGTACAAAATATCCCCGATTGCAAGATGAAAATGTGGTCAGTTCTGCCGTAAGCATAGGTGCCCACAACCCAGTGGATCACTAGAATGTTCTGCTTGATTGCGTTAAATCTTCTCTTAGTGCTTGTTCAAATTAAAACAGTTCAGATGTTAAGCTGTGTAGGTATTAAAAAATTTGTTTCCATTTCAATTCGGTCTTGTAAAAGAATTTCTGGTTCAGTAACCATATTGAGCCCTGGTATGTGGTAAGTATATTTCATGCAAAAGCTAATTAGCAATAGATGAGATGGGATGTTTATTACACACCATAGCAGAGGAATGAATGAAGTTGTCTGTTAACCAGTAATCAGGGCTGGAATTGTAGCTCAAAATCTTACTGGACTAGAAATTTTTGTACAAGACCAGAGTCAAAATGAGAAAAAACTTCATGGCAACATACATTTAACTGGTTGTTTTATTTGAACAATGGACCACTAAGACATGAAAAAGAAGATTGATCTTATCTGTCTTTTTGCATATTCAGTATACTTTATTAGAATTGAGAGGTTTTTAACAGACTCAAAGTCAACATGTGAACAAATTTGTGTCTGTTCATGATATCATACAGTGAGGTACATGTATTGTTATTCAATTGATAAACACAAGACTGTCAGACTTGTCAGGTCAAAAGTTTACTGGCCCAACACTAAAACCACTGGCCTGGGGCCTGCAGTCCAGTGTAAAATTGTAGCCTGGTAATTTGTTCTACCTTTGAATGTGGTTGATGATTTTCAGGTATTGCAGCTCAGACACAGCAGCCTATGCGTCTAGGTGGTGCCAACTTACCAGTATCTAGTGTCCAGCCCAGAGCAATGAAGTATGTGCCTGCCTCTGCTCGAACCGCCCAGTTGGTGCCGTCCATGGCCAATGCTGCCCAAGCAGTAAGTTCTTCTGGAATTAAGACTTTGCCTTCTTGGAATTTCTCAAGAGGCCATTGCATCTGGCCACAGTCTTGGCCTTTGTGACCTTCCGAAATCTGAATGTCTACAGTTTCATGTCTGTATTGACCTCTTGCACAACCCAAAACACAACTCCACACAGTGTGTGTCTACAAGTTCCACCATTTTCAGTGTCAATTCCGATAGTTGGACAGGATAGGCGCGTGTAAGTGTGCTACGCATTGTGCAAGGCGTCAATACAACAAGTTTTTCCCTGGCTAACGGCCCATTTGCGAGTTGGATTCGAAAAATGCTTGGTACAATAAGTAGGCTTATGTTTGGTTCACTGTATTGCTTAGTCAAAAGTTACTGTTTAATAATGCTTGGTTCATTTTTAGGCCAATTTGAACAATCTTGATTTAAGTTTTTAATTTGCGTAGTGATATTGGTAACAATATGAGCTTCAGCGATAGAATTGTTTATGTGAAAATTTGTTTTCAACTCTTCAAGTTTAGAGACAAGCTCTTGATAAAATGGTGTTAATTTTCATTTAATTTTTTACTATTGTAGAGCAAAATTTGAAACTTTACATGATTGGATACCAACAACTAATGGGTCTATACATTCCAAACAGGAATTCTTGTGTCAGTCAAAGTTCAATTACAGTGCCTTTTTGATTGCTTGTCATTCAAAGAAAGATTTATGTATAGATCCATATACAGTTTGTTTTTAAAACTTCATTGGATTTTTTAGGATGTTGACGAAGTTCGCACTGGAAAGGAATCAAATACAGTGTCATTTTACACTGTTTTAACATGAGGTTGGATAAACTTCATCAGGACTAGCTCATATCTATTGGAAACTTGTGCATTACAAAACTGATATTGACCTTGAGGCCCCTCTTGTGTTTTCTAATGAAAGAGTATGTCAACATTTTTAGGTTCTGGCTAATTTGAGATACTATAAGGCAAGAAAAATCAGGACTGGAGTCTCATCTTTGAAATTTTGCAAAGGGCACTTTCATTGGAAAATGTTAAGGGAAACTTTTGAATGGGCACCAAAATCAGGACCAAAAAGCCTTCACCTCTGTGTGTTCTTAGGCCTGTAAAATTTAAAGGAAAGGCTACAACGGCACTTAATAAGTTGAAGCTTAAACTGGGTCTGCCCTCTTCACAAAGAATACATACAAACATTTTTAAAAACCAAAATACTTGTACTTCTTTCCTTAGTGTTTTAATGTTTTCACGAGTCCCAAGGCCAAGCGGTCAAGTGCACCGGACTCAAGCTCTGGTGTTTCTGATCAGCAGAGTCTGGGTTCCAGTCCCGGTCTTAGAAATTGGGCCCAGTATCTTGGCCTGTGTGACCTTCCAAAATCTTGGCGTTTACAGTTTCATGTCTGTATTGACCCCTTGCACAACGGGGAATGCACCTCTACACCACCACTTCCATCATTTTCAGAGTCAAATCCTTTGTGTACACTTTGACTCCCAAAATGGTGGACAGGATAGGCATGAGTAAGTGCGCTGCGCGTTGTGCAAGTTTTGCGAGTTAGATTTGTTAAATGTCTGGTACAATGAGTTGCTTAGTCACCTCCGAATTTTGGCCTGTGTGGGCAAACAATTTTGATATAAATTTTAAAGGGATATTGTATAGATTTGAGACAGTTACAAGCTTTCATTTTATGAAAGAATCCACCATTATTACTGGTAGTTGACTCAAAACTATAACTTAATTATTCCGATATTAATCTTGTCCATCAGCCATGTACAAACAGCTTTGGATTTGACATGTACTTTAGTGCATTGTCCGTGGCATAATTGCAAACATTCTGATGGTTTTTCATTTTAAAACAGAATCAGTCAATTCTTGAAGATAACTTAAAGACAATAATAAAAAATAAATAACATTTTTAGGGAACCGAAACCATGCAACTTTAAATTTAAGCTTCCTGACTATAGAGACAGTTTCTCTGTCACATGGTTCAGGGCAAGTTTTTGTAAAGCAACCTCCAGATGGACAAACCCTGGTACCAATGTGCCACATACGTTCATTCAGAATTGTGTATGGATGTGTGTCGTCTTGTATGTAACTACATTCAAGCTTGCCCTAAACCATGTGACACAGCAACTATGTATCATTATGCTGAAGTTTGTTGTCCTCTCTTCCGTTGAACAGGCCGTTCCCCCACAAGCCATTGAGGTGTCCGGCCAGGAGCCCTTGACTCCTAGTATGTTGGCGTCTGCCACTCCGCAGCAGCAGAAGCAGATGTTGGGTGAGCGTCTTTTCCCGTTGATCCAGCGCACCCACGGGGACTTGGCTTGGAAGATAACCGGCATGTTGCTGGAGATTGATAACTCTGAGTTGCTGAACATGCTGGAGTCCTATGAATTCCTAAGTGCTAAGGTAAGCTCTTACTGAACTGCAGATTTGATGCACCACCATATTAGTACTAGGGCAAAAGGGGTTTCTATTGGCTTATCTTTCTCTCAATTTAAGTTTGTGATAGAAGTCCTGTTCTTTTCCAACTTTCCCTTAGAGCTCACTTCAGCTAAACTCAGTCCCGGTCATGACACTTGTGCCCTTGAGCAAGGCACTTAACCATAATTGCTTCGTATAAAGTTGGGAAGGCAGTGCATTCAGCTCTACCAGCCAGGCTCCTAGTGGATGATACCCATGCCTACATCCTTACGGACTGTGAAGGGGGTAACCCTGTTTCAGCCCCAGGAGTAAGTGGCAACGTGCCTCTGGTGGCAGTTGATCTGGGTTGACAGCCCAAATCAGTTAAGTGTAGCCCTCACCTTGAAGTGGCTGTCCGGCCTTGTGAGTTGGGCGATATCTCATTAAAAAAAAAATTAAAAAAAAATGCCTAGTCTGTAAAGGTTAATGATCAGTTTTGCTTTTCCCCCAAATAACTATTGTGGCGGATTTCCTGCGAGTCTCATTCAAATTCGGAAGTTGGAGAGAGGTTCACCATCTGTAGCGAAAGTCTCCCAAACCCCGAATCCAAATTCCACCTCGAACCTAGAAAATACTTTGAGCAATCTCAGGCCCAGGGATGTGAGCTCAATTGGAGGAGATTTACCGCCGATTGATAACTGGTTGTCTGGGCACTCTTGGGCAGGGCAGGATAACTCACTGGGGGAGGACACACGAATAAAATGACTCTGGCACAGTTCTGTGTCAATTTTCTCGTATTGCCTCCTGGGCAATCCTGTTTATTGCCTCTGTGCAATTCTCTCTTTGTTGCCTCTGGGCAACAATCTCTTGTGGAAATTAGATTTCCTTGCTCTACCCTTTAACAAGCCTTGTCTTCCCGAGTGCACCCTTGCGCAAACGATCCAGTACTACCAAGCAGTTTTAGCGACCAAACGCACGCACTAGCTCGCCGATTGTTTACAGTGCCTCTATCTGAGTTTCCCTCCAGTTGGACTACTCGACTAATAATGAACAGCCACACCAAGACAATCTCTATGATCGCCCCTGTGCCATCCAAGTTCTCTGGGAACTCAACTATTAGCCGCCACTTCATCACAACTATCCTACAAGGTAGCTCAAATCACTGCCCACAATCGCAAAGCAACACTTTACGCACTGACCGTATACATTGACACTGTCCACACTGGATCGCTGAACGGAACGCTACACTCAGCAAGTTACACAGTTTACGGGATTCGGAAGTAGGTCGGGAGGCAGCAATGTGCATCCGGCTGAACCGCAACGGCAACCACACTCACCCGGTGTTTGTACTGAAGTTGCACCACGGAAACACGTCTGTCTTCTTAGCTTGCGAAAATCACTCTGCCAGGCCAGGCGGGCACGCCCGGACAAGCCACGCTGCAGCACTCGGCTTGGACACACCCAGGCATCATCCATGCCACCATAGATCGGACAATGCCTGCCTGTATCCATGCCAAGAGCACGCTCTCGGCAGCTGCTCGCGCTGGATTAGTCACTGAGACCTGCCACTTACACTGCGATCTCCTCCACCCTACTTCCGGACTACAATTTCAAGAACCTTCAAGAAATAAAGGAAGATTAGACTTGTGTTGGTCCACCCCAATCTTGTCACACTATCATACACCATAAATAAGATGTTATTTAATTCAGATTTTCAACTTGTCATCTGATTCCTCTTCTTTTTGTTGATCTTATGTGTCATAGAAAACTGAAAACTCTGTAAAAAATCTTTCCATGGCAGTTTAATTCTCCTGTTCCTCTTGTTCTCACTGTAACAAGTTGCATGTGTGTATAGTAATGTAGACACCAAAGAAGATTAGGAGATTTATTCTTTGGTTTTGCATCAATGTAATTATGAGATTTGTCCTGCCTCATTTTCAGATTTTTGTCTTGGTCCCCCCCCCTAGTTTTTGCTTTTGTTTAAAGTGTAAAATTAACACCTATAATTGTAGTTTTAAATCCTTTGATTTACAGGGGATCTGGATATGTTGTTGATGTTATTGTTATTTGATGTTATTGTTATTGTAGGTGGAGGAGGTTGTTTACGAGTTGAAGGCTCACCAGGTCAGGCCAGCTTGACATAGCAGCATGCACACCCAGCAAGCATCAAACCCTTCATTAGGCCGTCTCAATTCTACACTTACTTTCTCAAGATAGATGCTGTAAATACTGGCATTGTTGATCAGACACAAGACCCCGAAACTCGATAATCCCGGCATGGATGTGTGGCGACAAATATATACTTATGCATCATCAGGCATGCCATAACGACTGGTATATTTAACTCTGTGTTACACCATCAGGCATGCCATATGAGCCAAACATTTTGTGACCCCTTTACTTTTAGTCACACAGGGGATTGTTTTGGCCATAACCATGCTTCCTTACACATGCTGTCCTTTGAGAGTTGAGTGGTGTTCTACACATTTAGAGTTGAGAAAACCAACGTTTACCCTTGGATCATACTTGGAGCTGTTATTTTGGACTCCAGCTAGAAAAGGGGAATTTTTCCTTTACCACTCCAAGCTTCTTTTTGTGGGATTGAAATCACTGGATGGTGAGGTATCAATGTGTACTTGGTTTGAGGTAACACCATGTGTATATCTGTTCTTTGAGAACTTGTCTTGCTATTTTTTTTTTTATTGCTGTGGAGTAGATTTTTCATAGATTGGGGGACTTCTCAGTTCTTAAAAGAACTGTACTGCTTATTAAATACTACCTGGGTGGAAGGGAAAGGTCCAAGGACCACAGACACAAATTTTTTACAGTAAATACGCAAAATAAGTAAGTTGCATCAGGACCAAGTAAGGGCACACTCACATTGTGTTTACATAGAAGCATATCGTTTCAGACTTTAACAAGTGACAGGTCAAATGCTCTCTGTCTTTGAAAAATAAGAGAAACAAGTTGTTTAATTTTTAAATTTTCAGGTACGTAGAGTGCTTTGACCCATGCAAAGAGCACCTGGTTCACTTGGGGGCGAGTAGTTCACTAACGTATACCTGCGTTGAAATATTTTGAAGAGCAGAAGGATCACTGTTTACTGATTACTTAATAATATGGCCAATCTTTGCATTTGGGGCCAAGTGTACATGTGGGTTTTTCCGAACAGCTCCTTTACAATAGTTTAAACCAAAAATGTTATGGTAAGAGACTGGAAAAGGAAACTCAACTAAGAGTCTAGAAGTCCGAATTAAAACTTGCAACTTCTAACTGTGAGTAACTTATACATTTAATTACTTGCAATGATATCATTAGTGTAATAGATGCCAATGATAAACAAATAATAATTTGTTCCTTGCACAGTTGCACTTGTAAACTGACTTAATTAAATACACTACACACTCAGTGATTGTCGCCGTTACGGTGCAATTTTATACTTTACAAACTTAATTTCCATTTTGTTAAAACGGTGTGATAAAAATGTGGCAACAACAAAAGTTCAAAGTTTGAATTTGTTGTTTTAAATGTGACGTTTGTAAAAGTCCTCAACCTCCAGTCCTCACTGTGAATGACACTAAAAATCAATCCTAAAGAAAACAAAAACGAAATCAATAAAAACTATGCATTGTTTAGTATACACTAAATTTACAATGAAATTCAAGAAGAGGAATGAATCTTTTCGAGTATCCAATACCACACAAATATCCTGTGAGACTATGTTCTGGGGTACACGTCTTGCATGAGGGTGTGTTTTTAAAAAATGAGAATATAACCAACAAGAATATGGTACATAACCTATACCAAATGTTTCTCCTCAAAATTGCTGAGTTTGTTCAGGTCCCCTCATGTCCTTCCCCAACTTTGAAGGAAGTTTCACCTCCTCTGGGAGAGGGCACTGGTCGCAGCAGAATCAGGTTCAGCATAGTTGTCAAGCTGTCTTGATAAGATGCAGAGTAGTATTGCCCTGTTTTCTGCGTTAAAACATCTTGAATTCCTCAAGCGCAGTTGAATTTTCTTTTCTGTTGCTAATGCAGAGTAAAACAAAAGTGCTTAGTAACACCATAAAGCCTCAATTTGACAATTTAGCTTTTTAAGAACTGTAGGTAAATTACCGAGTTTTTATTTTCAATAAAGTGCATAAGCGGTGCAACAACATTGTGACTACAAAAGGTGCAGCGCCTTGGATTTCATTACCAAATGTTTGGAACATAGCCGTGCTGAAGTGTCAAGCAATAAGACTTAAATGATAAATAAAAACACTCCAAGTGCCACAAATTATTAATATTATTTATTTTTTGTAATTTTATTAAATTTATATATAATGTAATTATATATACATGTATAGGGTATTTTACCAAAAATATAAACAAATCTGGGAGTCACTCCTTTCAATAGTTATTGAAACAATAAACCTTGAATCAAATAATCAATCATGTGATTTGCTATTGAGATGGACAAATTAAAATGGAAACTCGTTTCATAAACTAAAGAGTGTGTTTGGGATTTGATTTTAAATGTTATGTTAATATATTCAAATGAGAATAGTTTACCTGACAAGATGGAGATGACCAATGGTCACGCAAGGCGAAGGCAATACTAAAGTTGTAGGGGATATTTCTGGCTACTTTTTTGGTCGACTACTTCTTTGGATGGTCACTGTACTATGTACCCCAATGCAAAAGAAATTGGTACATTGTACAATATCAAGTATGGTGAACAATAAATCGGAAAAATTTCCATATCCTGCCACCACTTTTTCACTCATTTTTACCCAAAGGAATATCTCATTTGAGTAAATTAGATACTATTTTATTTCATAATGAATGAATAAGTGGTGGCTGGATACGGAAATTTTTCCAATAAATCTTATTGAAAGTTGAAGAAATTACAACGTAGGCTAATAGTACCTTAAAGGTAGGGTCATAGATTAGTTTTCAACATAATCCTGATTTATACTTTATAGGCAAATTATTAAAAATATGCAATAAAAATTACATAAAAAATTCAGCTGTGAAAAGTCAGCTGAATACTGAGTCTTTAACTTTTTTTAGAATCGAAACAACGTGTATTATTACATGCAAAAAGGCATCTGAAATTTAAAATAAGCAGATCAAAATGAAGCAAAGCAGCAGTTTGTGGGAGTATTACAGTGTTGGTGAAGAAGTGGTTTTTCCGCCGAGCATTTCTGATGGGAGTGATGTCAGCGCAAGTGACCTGGGGTCGATTTCACAAAGAGATAAGACTAGTCTTATCTGAAGTTAGGACCAGTAACTGGTCTTAACTTAGGACTAGTAGCATTGCCTAGGACTAGTCCTAAGTTAGGATGGGTTTTGTGAAATTGACCCCAGGGGAGTTCTCGAGAAAAGGGACCAGGGGTCGATTTCACAAAGATAGTCCTAACTTGGGACTAGTCCTAGGAGTTATTAAAAACTTAAGGCTAGTCTTAAGTTAGGACGAGTAACTCGTCCTAACTCGAGATAAGACTAGTCTTAACTCTTTGTGAAATCCACCCCAGGACAACACTCGCAGGGGCATATGCCAACAGGCCCGCGGGAACAAATTTTTGCAAAGGGGTGCTGGTTTTTTTTTTCAATGACAATTGTCGTAAACGGCGTATAGTCCGGGTCCGCTTAAGTTCATAAAATGTTCTTTCGTACAATCAGAGACACGATTTGGCACATAAATCTCTCCTTTGGGGGGGGGGGGGGGGGAGGGGCAGGAATATAATTAGTATAATTTGCATAATGACAACTCCAAAATGACGAGGCGTTGTTGGGTGAAAAGATATTTAGTTTTTCGAAACTCTTGCAGTAAATTACTAGATCGTGGCTCAAATTGAAAAATATTTCCAATGCATAGTTGTTTACGTACATTGATCGTCCTTTCGTTTATTATTGTCATGGAATAACGGAATATGTCAGGTTTAGAAGTGATAAGACCCAAGGGGAGCAATAAGTGCCTCTCAGTATTTTTTTATAAGGATGTACACAAACAATAGTTTTTGAAGGCTTATCTCTGGCATCAAATGCTCACTGATCAATTGCTTAGTCATACGTTTTTGACATTACCATGATGATGAACGAAAAATGACATTAAAGCAAAATAATTTCATCCTTATTAACATTTTACCAGTCAGGGGGAAATTAATATCTAGTAATGATTGCCATTGACTTGAACAAAGCGTACCGATGGCTATTTTAGTTTTATTTTGATGTCACGTTTTTCTACAAGCACAAGCTGGTGAGAGTTTTCCACCGCTAGTTACAGTGTTTCGCTTGGGGCAACTGGGCTGTCCAGTGGCTAAAAGGTAGCCACTGGACCGCCCAGCAGCTCAAAGTGATAGGATGTTGTCTTTTTGTTTTGCATATCACTTTTGTTTTGTGATTTAGATTTTTATTTTTGTGTAAGTTCCTTAAATATTTGTGATTTAATGTATGTTTTTTGTTTGCTGGTTTGTTTGTTTGTTTGTTTGTTGGGGTGTTGGGGTGTTTGTTTGTTTGTTTGTTTGCTTTTGTTTTGTTTTTTGTTGTTGTTTTTTGCTTGTTTGTTTGCTTTTGTTTTTGTGATTTCTGTTTTGTATGTATTTATCCCTCTGGGTGCTTTAGTATAATATTCCAGCTCCGGGTGCTTTAGTATATACCAGCACCCCCTTCCAAAAAGTTGGGGGTGCTGCAGCACCCACAGCTACCCCCGCTCTCGCGGGCCTGTATGCCAATGTTCGCGAAGCTGAGCCACACGGTTTGAACTGGCAGCACAAGCATATGCAAACCTTGTACATGTAGTTTGTGTCAATTTCATACGGTGGCTGATTCCCGCCAAAAACAAAACACTTTTTCAGTACGGCGTTTTAACGCCCTATACGGCGTTATAATGCCCTTTGGCGTTATAACGCCCTTGTAGCGTTATAACGCCCTAATTTTACAGTGTTAAAACATCCTATTACGGCGTTATAACGCCCAATACGGCGTTAAAACTCCCTTTTACGGCGTTATAACGCCCTAATTATTTGATTGAAATTGAATTAAATCTGTTTTCAGTATTTCCCATTATGTCCCTTTCGGTGCTCCGTAGTAACAACCCTTGATCTATGAACAACTGAATAGTATTTTCAGCTTTTATAAAAAAAAAAACTTTGTTGGTGAGCCCTTCCTTATTATAAACCATTCAAGGACCATTTGACAACTTGAAATCCTTTCGAGAGTTGTTAACGAACCTCGCTGTATTCCTCAAAAAATCATGAAAGAAAAATATAACCTCTGCTGGACTCTTTTTGCTGTTTCTTGAATCCACCGACAGCACACTTGCTCGGCATGATATAAACTTACACACTTAAAAAAAAGAAGAAATAGAAAACAATCCCTAAGAAACCAACAGTAAACGCATAGAGACGAAGATAAACAATCTTCACTAGTCCGCAGTATGACGTATTGGTTTCGAACATACGGTGATAAAAACACTAGTTCAAAATGTTTTTAAAAGGGGGCAATTTTTTTAGACTGATCAAATTTCAGCAAAGTTGCAGTTCAGAAAACTTCAAACTTACGACCAAATATTAACTATAGACACATAATAAACAAATATAAATGGTCAAATTTGTTTTAGTGATTTCGTTCAAGTTGATCTTTAAATTAGGGGCCTATTCATACATTGTTGAGCTTACTGGTTTCGTTGAGGGCACTGAAACTTCTAATAATATCAACCAGTCATTTTTGTACAGCCTTATCTATTCTGATCTGCAATTTATATGGCGGCCATAGCCAGCTTTATGCTGCTATTAAATGTAACTGACTGCTCACCAATAAACTCTACCACTGCGTAGAATTGTGTAAAGTATAATAACCATGCTCTCATAAATACAAAAATAATATTGTCGTTTTTTCTTCTTTGCTTCAATTTAAAGTGCTTCTATAATTTACGATTGAAATAAAACAGTCAGCTTAAATTCAAAATTTGCACATTTTTTTATAAATTGTGTTACTAAAATTGTAATTTTGAATTAAAGCTGACTTTAAACGTGAAACTGAGGGCTTGTGGTGATAAACTGTGTGGGTGTATAGAGAGTGCGGGCGTATTAAATACAGGTTAATAGTACTCTCAACCTCTGGAGCAACCGGTCAAGAGTCGCTTGAAGAACGGTCATGCTGACGGACAAGAGCTTCCAAATCGTCAGCAGGATTCATAACTAAATTCGAATTAAAAACCAAATCAATGGAGAGGAGTTTGCGGCTGCGAATAGTCAGAGTGCGAGCAGCCGGTCGAGAAACATTGACTATGAGGCGGCACTTAACAGCAGCTTGGTCCGATGCGATGGAAGCTCCGTGAACAGTGACAGAAAAAACCAAGGCTGGGCTGGGCTGGGCTGGGCCGGGCCGGGCTGGGCTCTGGGCTGAACTGGGCTGAACTGGGCTGAACTGGGCTGGGCTGGGCTGGGCTGGGCTGGGCTGGGCTGGGCTGGGCTGGGCTGGGCTGGGCTGGGCTGGGCTGGGCTGTTTGCGGCTGCGAATAGTCAGAGTGCGAGCAGCCGGTCGAGAAACATTGACTATGAGGCGGCACTTAACAGCAGCATGGTCCGATGCGATGGAAGCTCCGTGAACAGTGACAGAAAAAACCAAGGCTGGGCTGGGCTGGGCTGGGCCGGGCCGGGCCGGGCTCTGGGCTGAACTGGGCTGAACTGGGCTGGGCTGGGCTGGGCTGGGCTGGGCTGGGCTGGGCTGGGCTGGGCTGGGCTGGGCTGGGCTGGGCTGGGCTGGGCTGGGCTGGGCTGGGCTGGGCTGGGCTGGGCTGGGCTGGGCTGGGCTGGGCTGGGCTGGGCTGGGCTGGGCTGAGCTAAACTGACTAAACTGAGCGTATCACACCAAGAAAACACGTTAAACGAGGAACTGTTTTTCTGTAATCAATCTTTGTAAAATTATATCTTAGGCCTATTGTAAAATTATATCTTAAAAATACAATTACTTATTGTATAAATCAGTTTTAGCTTTTAATTATTATTGAAATAAAAGTAAATTTCTGGGACAAAGATGTTTATTTGATTTTATTAACTTTTTAGAAACCCCTTTTGTAAATTAACGCCCGGGTAATGTGCAACCACAAAAAATAACTTGTGACCCAGTTTATAGAGAACACTGACGCCTCAACGACCACATAGATTAACACCAATAACAATGAAAAGGCTTCGGGTTGCTATTACATGTAGGCCTACTGCATCTGGCGATTATCATCGAAAACAAGCGTTTACACAAGTTTTGTGTTTGGATGTGAGCATAAATTCTTTATTTTGTTTGCACTAAACGGAGGCCGAGGTCAAGTATTCATTTATACTTTGTTATTTGTTATCACAAAGTATTACATTCCAAACAACATTTTATAATGTTCATGGTCATAAACAACGTTAAACTAAAGTAACTGACGAAACAAAATCTCAACAACGTAAAACTCCATTGGTTTGGACCACAATAGCAGCGGCGTAGGGTGGGGGTGCCTGGGGGAGGGGGGGGGCACGTACCAGTGCCACCCCGTGCCCCCAACGAAAACAATCGCAATAGTTCTCACAAAAATAAGAGAGAACAATTGGAAATTTGTGCGTGTTTGTATAATAAAAATGTTGTGAACGCTTGCAATCGGGATGGCTACCGCGACCACATGCAAGAGGATGGTGGCCCCCTGCAACGTCCCCCTTCCAAAATAAAAGCATGACCCCCCCCACACACACTCACACAAACAAACCATAGAGCAAGCTGTTCCTTGCTCTATGGACAAACCCATTTCCCCTGAGCCCCTCCCCCTGTAGCCCCGCCCCAAACCGAAAAAGTCCTGGCTACGCGCGCCGCTGCACAATGGTCCCGGAAGTTCGAATGCGCGTGAGACTTGCACAGTCTTTATACGTGGCTTACAGGGTATTTGTAGCCTCTTGGTTGCAGTTTACATAAATTAGTATCTGGCCCCGGGTATGGTCCTGAGTGTGTCACATACTAATTCAGTTTATAATAAATTTATTTCTCAAAGTCATATGCACTGCTGTTCCAAGCATAGGTCCATGTGCATTGGGCGGACTGACCAAGTTTAAGAAATCAGCTGATGACGCAGCCGCGTAGCCGGATTCCGACTGGTACCCAAGCATATTATGAGGTTTTTGTTACGTACTTACCCATTGCACCATACTTAATAGAACAACCTACTAACTGCTCCTCATTCACGACCATAAAATAGTTCTCTGTACACGGAAATCATTTCATAAAAACATGTATTCCATGTAAAAAGAAAAATTTTGAATACATAAATTATTTCAAAAAATCATGGTGAATTAACTTCCTTTATTTAGCGTTAAAGCTACTAGGATATGGGGATTTGCAAAATAAAATTTTACGTCACGCGGATTGATATTGACTTGGCGTGTTTATAAGGAAGCAATGCCATTTTAATTCCCTCTACAACATTGACGCGGAGTGTTGTGTGTGCCGTGAATACGTTCACACAACCCCATTTAAAATAAAACGTTCCTTTGGAACATAAAAAATACAAAAAAAGTTTAAAAGTAAAAAACCACCAAATAAAAAAAAAGTAAAGAAACTACTGTGCTTGCTGCAGACGAGGAAACTACGGGATTTTCAGCTTATTTACGTGTCAAAGTAAGTCACATCTGGAACTGGAAAATGAAACTGGATGAAAAAGTGACCAAGCACGTCGCATGGTTCACGTGTGTGCGTGGGCTGAATGAATGAGTGGAATTTCTCATGAACGTGCATGCTTGTCATATTTATGTGTAGTTGAAAAAAGGGTTAAATTTCCGTATACGACTGCCACTTTTTCCTTCATTAATAAATAAAGTATCTTATGTACACAAATGAGATATTGCTTTTAGTTTTGGTTATAATGTGTGAGTTGACTGAAGAAAAAGTGGCAGTCTAGTCAGACTGAAGCAAAGTGAAGACTAAAATGTCTCAAAAAAAATGTGAGAGTAAGATTGAGAAACTAATTGCGCAATTTAACTTAAAATCTGAATAAAGTCTTTCAATATTCATCATGTTCATGAGATTTTGTTTTAAATATATTTGTTTACATAGGATATAATACTGGGATGATAAGTAAGCACAATTTGCCACCGCAATATTTGTGGGGCCAATCAAAATCAGATTCTAAATCTGATTCTGAATCCTTGGCCACACGCCGCGCCCGGCCTCATTTTTCATTTTTTGTGCGGAGCGGACACATAAAGCAATGTATAAACACGTGTACCACTACCAGGGTGTCGGTCACTTCGTACCCAAGTCACTTCGTACCCAAAATATCATAGTCATCAGCCTGGTCATACCCTGGTCACTTCGTACCCAAGTCGTTTCGTACCTTGATTGTCTGCCGGCAGTCAAACTCGACAAAGAACCTTTCAATTTCATGTATATCACGCGTTGTCGGGCGTGCATGGTTTATTTACGTTGTTTGTTTTTAAATGTCCAGTTATTATTTTTTTTAAAGTTTTCTATTCCGTCCCCAAAACCCTCTTTAGTTGCACACAACAACTCAACTTAAATAAAAATTCTTTTTTGGTCAAAAAAGGATTTTAAAAGGATTTTTACAGGATTTTTACTTCGTTATTAAATGAGCGCTACACAGAGGTTGGTTTCAACAATCGTACCCAAGAACACCATATGCGTAAGACTTGACGTGGGTACGAAGTGACTTGGGTTCAGAAACGAAGTGACTTGGGTACAAAACGACCTGGGTACCCAGGTTGTTTCGTACCCAAGTCACTACACTGCGCCCGACGCTGAACCACAATAACCAGCAGTACACGACATTCATGTACCGCTGGTTATTGTGGACCAGCTTGGGCGCAGAATTTGAATGTAATTCTTAATATCTCCCTGATTGATGTACAAAATCTCCTTGATTGCAAGTTGTGAATGTTTACAGCTCTGGAACATTGGTGTGTAACTTGTGCCATGGGTTAAGTGATGGCATCATCTTCATTCTGGGAAAGATAAAAATGGTGCAGCGAGATGGTACACCACCTGCACTGGTACCAAGAACAAGGTTGAGTCTGTCCATCTTTTGGTGGTCATCCTCATGGTTTGCTGTCCCATTATCATCGGAGTTTCTGTTTCTTTTACAGACAAAACCAATAATCAAAAATGAATGCTGCTGGCGGTGCCAACTACCCGATGGGCTCCCTGTATGTTGGGGACTTGCATCCAGACGTGACTGAGGCCATGCTGTTTGAGAAGTTTTCCTCCGCAGGGCCTATCCTCTCAATCCGTGTGTGTCGTGATATGATCACTCGCCGCTCTCTCGGATATGCTTATGTTAACTTCCAACAACCGGCTGATGGTATGTTTCTATGATTTTAAGGTTTTTAGTATAAAAACAAGCAGACATGGTAGTCTTTCTGCTTAAAACTGATTTGATTTATTTTTGCTATTGGGAAAAATCTGAAAATTGGGAGTAAATAGTCTGAAATGTCTATTAACCCTTTCAATACCATTGTCGAGTTTACTCGACCGTGCGCCGTGTGTGCTTCCGTACCAATGTCGAGTTTACTCGACAAAAAAAGTCGCGGCCTTTGAGACCCTGTATTTATTTTGTTTGGCGCCCTCTGTTGTTGACCGTTATATAGACGGGTAGCTTGTTTATCGAGCTTTCCAATGGTGTGTATTGTATAGGGGGTCGCCATTACGATTTTCCGAGAAAAACTACGTTGTGTGCTGCAGTACTTCCAGATTTCACGCTTCCGTTTTCCCGAAAAAAAATCACCATCATGGCTGTTCGTGACCTGTAGGTTTTGGTTGAAATATTTGTCGTTAGTGACTCTGAATTGGACTTGAAAATATGTGAAGAAGAACCTAGTGAAGATTCGGATGAAACCGTGATGTTTCGTCTCAAGGTACGTTCAATGATGGCAGTGATCCCGACAATATACCGGTAGCTGAACCGAGCACTGCAACCCTTCAACGCCGTGGGCATGGGCATGGGCATGGGCTCGATGGGCCTCGACCCATTCTTGCCGATCGAGGTGGCAAAGGACATGAAGATAATATATAAAAATTTGACATCATATGAAAGATCATTTCATTAGCTACAAATTGTATGCACAAAGTTTTTCCACAAAAATATGTCTTCACACAGAAAATCAAGATTGAAATAAGTGAACACTGCACTTTGCTTTTTGTGTGAAAAAATGCGGTACACAGCAGTGTGACCCCTGTAAACAATGCGGTATTGAAAGGGTTAAAGCCTACACCATGTGCACATGTACGTCAACCCATGTACTTGAGAAACAAAATTGCCAAGGACCAAATATCATGCCTGAAAGAGAAAATCGTGTTTTCCTTGGGTGTGTTAAGAGGGGTTAGTTTATGCTTACACTGCTTAACAAATCACTACGACAACCCATATTCATATGAATCTTAGGCTGTGTCTGAATTGAAAGCAATGGCTGGGGCTAGATTTCTACAACATCATGCGTTGAAGTATGTGACATCTTCTGCAACCCCCTTAGCAACAGTGGTAGCCACAACTGTGGCTGCAAATTCGGATACAGTCTTGGTGCTTTGTAAAATCGAGCCCTGGCCTTGGGCCCAATTTCATACAGCTGCTTAAGCTCAAAAAGTAGCTGAGCACATCAAAATAATACTTATCAAAATAAGGTTACCAGCCAAACTGCCATATCACATGTACAATTTATGACTGGTATCCTGCCCATTTCTGCTAAGCAAAAACATTTTAAGCAATATTGTCTGCTTAAGTAGCTCTATGAAATTGGGTACAGGTTATGTGAAGGTACAAATAGTTTCCTCTGGCCATCATCAAGCCTAAGAAACTTTCCTGTCTGACCATTCAATACCATCCGCTGTGGTTTTGAAGGACAGATTAAATCAGCCTGCAATATGATATGTGTGCAACGCATCTTCATAGTGCACACAGGAACATAACGCAATAAGTTCCTTGCATAGCCAGTTGTGCCACCACACAAACCCTGTGAAATCATTGATAAACTGGCTGGAAATTGTTACCAAATTTTAGGAGGGCTAAACAGAGATTAACATCTAAAATGAAGATGATGGTAGTGGCATGGTGTGTAGTTTGTGACACAAATTTACAATACCTTTTTGGAAATTCATTTTTACAGCCGAGCGAGCTCTTGACACAATGAACTACGACACATTGAAGGGAAAACCGATACGTATCATGTGGTCGCAGCGTGACCCATCGTTGCGTCGCTCCGGTGTTGGCAATGTTTTCATCAAGAACTTAGACAAGTCTATTGACAACAAGGCTATGTACGATACCTTCTCTGCCTTCGGTAACATCTTGTCTTGCAAGGTTTGTAGTCGCTACTTTTTTGTGTTTTCTTTTCTCCTTTTTTTCTTTTTGTATTATCGCAGTCTCCACATATTTTGTTGTGTGTGTATATGTAGCACCAATTGATAGGTGATCTTCACATTTTTAGGGAGCTTTTTGTTCGTAAAAATAATCCCATGCAAATAGTGGTAAATGATTAAACAAACAAACACTGTCTGTCTTGTAGAATTGACAAAATGTGCAATTGTTTTCATTTGCAGGTTGCCTTGGGAGAGGATGGCTCCAAGGGCTACGGCTTTGTGCATTTTGAAACCGAAGAAGCTGCACAGAAAGCCATAGCCAAGGTGTCTGGTATGCTGCTGAACGGCAAGAAAGTGTAAGTTGGCTTGCAGCACCCCTCCCACTGCCCCTCTTTTCAAATAGATTCCAGATAAATCTTCAGATGAGTCAATGCATCAGTCATGTCATGTCTGTCGATTATAATCAATTTGACACCACAATAGACCATGAAAAGTCTTAAGTGTATTTCAACCAATTTGTGACACCCTGGCTTAACATGTGGTGAGAGAGAAACAAATGAGCGCTGATGTCAGCAGGTCCCAGTATTCGAATAATTGGGAGAGTTGTTCAGTCTCTGGTAAATCAATTTGGTGGTAGCACGCCATCGCCTCGAAGCCCTCTGTCATTGCTTTGGTGTCCCTTAAAATTAACATTTCCCTCAAAGATGTGCCCTTTACTATGGGGAAAACTGCCTTTGCCTTACCAGAACAAAGTATCAGGTCTATGGTTGTAAAAAGTCATCTAAAGATGAATTGTGTTTCGTGGTAAAAAAGCTGACCTCTTCATTATGTAATGGGGGTCTACATTTTCAGAGAAAGGTGAGCTTGCTGCCAAATGTTGATATAGAGTGCATTTCCGATGTGGAGTGGGCTGACATTGCGAGGAACTCGTATAGAAGCGTATGGTCTCATATTTTAACAGATGACAGGACAAAAGATACTTTGCTCTCTGTCTTTGAAAAATGAGTGTTATCAATTGTATTATTTTTTCATTTTCAGGTATGTAGGGCGCTTTGTCCCACGCAAAGAGCGCCTAGCTCACTTGGGCGACCAGCGCAAGAAGTTCACAAACGTATACCTCAAGAACTTTGGTGAGGACATCGATGATGAAAAGCTGAGGACTATGTGCGAGGTGCACGGCAAAGTGGCTTCCGTCAAGGTCATGTTTGACGACAAATCTGGCCGTGGGAAGGGCTTTGGCTTTGTCAGCTTTGAGGATCATTCAGCTGCCCAGAAGGTAGGTTTCAATTAAACATGTTGGCAGAAAGAGAATCGAATGTCTGCATACCATGTTTTCTTTTCTCTCATTACTTCACAGCATTCTTCCTTGACAGTGGACTTCTGGCCAAATGCTTGAGGACCAGTCCAAACTGTGTGCCAGTGGTCCTGCTGACTGGTTCATTGTTTAAAAGCATCCCTATTCAATATAAAATAAAGACTAGGGAAAAAGCTGGTGTTCTAGTGAAATGGCAAACTATCTGGTCTAACTGACTAGTCACTGAAAAAGTTTACGACAAACCCTGCTTCAGAGCTGCCAACTCTCCCTGGTGTCAGGACACTTCGTACCTTTGCCACTTCGTACCCTGGACACTTCGTACCTTTTCAAGGTGCGAAGTGACTTTGGACACTTCGTACCTTGGACACTTCGTACCTTCTCACAAGACACTTCGTACCTTCTCACGAGACACTTCGTACCCTCAGGATTCAATATAATTTTTACGTGCAGAGATAATGAAACGTAAGAAACAAACAAATTGAGTTTACAAAATACGAACAAAACAAATGTATTTTAAATAAAAGTATTCACATTTCACCAAATGAACCAAATTAAATACAAAAACAACCAGTACACTTTTAAATCAATTTCATAAAAAGCTAAAGCTGGAAAGTATTCCATATCAAATTTACGTGCCGAGATAATGATACATACAAACACAAAAATTACAAAATACGGACAAAATAAAGGTATGGGGTAGAAAATATTGCGTTCCGAGATAATGGTACATAAGAACAAAAATATACAAAATACGGACAAAATAAAGGTATTTTAAAGATATTTTTAGTTAGATAATGTAAGTAATCACATTTCACATTAAAAAGGACATTCAAATAATTAAACAAAATGACAATTCATTAAGTATTATTTTGTATCTCAACGAAAATTATATCATTATTAAGGAATTACACATTTTACTGAAGGTACGAAGTGACTCGGCTGAAGGTACGAAGTGACTCAGCTGATGGTCACTTCGTACCCCGTCCCCGGTACGAAGTGACCAATTTGGTTACGGTACGAAGTGTCCCAAAGGTACGAAGTGTCCAGGGTACGAAGTGGCAAAGGTACGAAGTGTCCGACATCCCTCTCCCTGAGTCTGCAGAAAGTTTCCTGAAAATAAACCAATCTTTCCATGTTCTGAAAATCTCCCTGATTGGCGATACTTTTCCCTTCTTATGTCGGATGTAAGTCTTAATATCTTCCTGATTGATAAACAAAATCTCCTTGATTGCAAGATGTAGATGTTGGCAGCTGTGTTGCTGGTTGTGTTGACCTTATATTAGCTGCTCCTGAAGTTGCCGGGTAGTATATGATTATGAAGATTTTAGTGTTATTCAAAGGCAAGCCACTTGAAGCATATACTTCTCCTTGACTTTGCTTCCATATTATATGCTTAGTTTTTGTTGTCAACTGTTGTTCGTAGTGCACTTCATTACTTTATGAATTGCATTCATTTGATTTGAGTACCTTATTGGTAGATACGTACACTTATTAAACTCAATTATTATGGTATTATTGTTTGTTACTTTGAGAATACTTGTTATTCTTCACTTACTGAGCGTGGAATTGATTTAAATAATGTTGAGATAACTGCTACGTCAGTCGTTTTTTAAACTGTTGTTCAAGAACATGGGTACCTGTGATTGTGCACAAATGAAGGTGGAGGTGAAAGACATCAAGATAAATAACACTGCTGAATTGTTTTGGTCCTCATTAATAGTGCGTTGAAGAGATGAACTCACAGGCAGTCAATGGTCGTACAGTGTTTGCCGGACGTGCCCAGAAGAAGAACGAGCGTCAAGCTGAACTCAAGGCTCGCTTTGAGGCTCTGAAGCAGGTTTGTCTATACACAACATTGAAACTTTTACAGTCCGCAATCCTTCTATAAGGTGGAGAATTCAGACTGGCCCGTACAACAATTGCTTAACACAGGGCCAGGCATTCCAACCAAGCCCCAAAACTTGGTTTGGAGTGACATTGGAGAAGAGGATATGGGAGGATTGAGGCCACACCAAGTGAAAATTTTTATCTATTAGGATTAATTTCCATTACTAGGTTTATCCTGCTTTCTTGTCTGTGCTTTTGTAGATGCATTTACAATTTGTTTTCAGTTTGCCAATATCTGAGTAAATTTCTTAACAACAAGTTTTGAAATTTTTTATGAACACTGTACTGTGTATTGCAAAGGCCTACCTCAACTTACACAGCTGATGTGGCATGTCGCGGCCGAGCAGTTAAGAGCACTGGACTCAAGCTCTGGAGTTTCTCAGTCTCCGTCTGGGCACTTGTGTCCTTAAGCAAGATACTTTACCATAGTTGCCTTGTCCTTCGGATGGGACATTAAGCCATAGGTCCCCTGTGCTAGGATTGGTAGTGCACATAAAGGAACCAAGAACAGTTATGGTGGAAGCGTAGGGGTTAACTCAGTTGATTCTGGCTCACATAGCTAGCACCCTTGTTTACAGGTTTCCTTAGGCTTGCGAGCTACCATGATAAAGTTCACTTATGAGGCATCTATGGTTTCATGTACAGTGCTTTATTAATATTTTCCCAGATTTTTATTGTCTTAAAAGTGTCACTGTAATACTTTTTAGATGCTTCATTTCGGCCTCTGGTTGCGGGCACATTTTTATTGGGAATAAACTAAAGCAAATCAAGTCTAATACAGCTTAGTGTGGTTATGGTATTATTCTAGATAATAAACATACCAGCAAGGTACACGCGGATATACTTTGATTGTGATTCATGTTTTGTGGTCGAAATAATTGAGATTTTGTTTGTCCTCTCGTAACCTCAGGAGCGAAGCAATCGTTATCAAGGTGTTAACCTGTACATCAAGAATCTCGACGATGAATTTGATGACGAGAAACTTCGTAAGGAGTTCACCAAGTTTGGAACCATCACAAGTGCCAAGGTAATGTACACTAATGAAGTGTACTTAATGTTTTCAATAATCCTTTGATGACAATCTTACAATGTAAGAAACTGCAGTTCTTTGAACCTATTCAAAAAGTTGCTTAAGACTCATTTGTTTAATTTGGAATATAATTATTGATATACATGTCTCTTATTTTCCAAATATGTTTTCAAATGAGTTTTGAAGCTGGTTTAAAATAGTTTTGGGGGGTGATTGTGCATAGTCAAATTGCTGTGATAAAGATGCAATGTTTTTGATCACATATGGTTGTGTAAACAATTTTTTTCGATTTTTATTCAAAATTGTGTTACTGAAGCGGACGGTTACCCATATAACCGACCGGTTACCCATATAACCGACCGTTATGGAAGTGGTACCACATTATTTTACAAATATTACCGTAAAACACAGGCTTATTCCTAATTACCCTCATCTATTTGAAAATCAATTTAGCATGTTGGACTGCACTTGTAAAATGACTAATACTTTACATTGGATCAGGCATACCACCATGATCACAGTCCAACAGTTTCAGGTTGAGTGTGTAGTGTCTTAGAGTGAGGAAGAATCTTAGTTAATCATGCAATATTAGTTTCAAATAAAAATATGAAGCACTACCACATTGAGCGCTTTGGACTGTAAAAGGCATTTTTGAAATGAACATGGTTGGACGGATATTTTAAAAGTAGAATGTAATGGTTCACATAAATATCCCTTGAAATTGTGTGGTTTTTGTGACAATCACTACTCACTAATTACATCACACTGTAGATGTTTTTGTGCTTGAACAATTCTGAAAAAGAATATGGAGTAATTACAAACTGCTAGATTTAAAGGCAATGTGCCCCATTCAAGAATAAAATATTAGAATGGTTAAATTTACAACTACAAACACAGGTCATGCTGGATGAAACAAGTACCAGCAAAGGATTTGGATTTGTCTGTTTTTCCTCACCTGAGGAAGCCACCAAGGCAGTGACAGAGATGAACGGTCGCATCATTGTTGCCAAGCCGCTGTACGTCGCTCTGGCACAGCGTAAGGAGGAGCGTAAAGCTCAGCTATCCAATCAGATCATGCAGCGTGTTTCTACTGGAATCCGCATGACGGTGAGTACCCAGCTTAAAAAGTCCTGACCTTGGTACCCCCTTCTTAATGTTCCCGTAGGATTTAGAGATGGGCATCAAGGTCAAGTTAAGTTTGGTGTTGCACTAATTTTCCAATATAGTCCTAATGAAAGTGGGAGAAAAATGCTTCGAGACTTGAGCTTGTGTTAAAATGGTGTACACTTTCATTTTATTTCATACTCTTTCAGAGCAAAATTTTGCATCATTAGACATCGACAACAATTGGGTCTATAGATTCCAGAGAGGATTTGTTGCATCAGTCAGACCTGGAAGCCCCTCTAATGTTTCATAATGAAAGAAAAATCAGCCCTGGAATTTCATCTTTGAAAGGGCAAAGCCATTTTCATTTTGCAAAGGGCACTTCCATTGTAAAATCTGAAAGTGTAAGGGAGACTTGTGAATGGGCATCAAGGCCAAGACCAGGGCAATGAAAGCCGTGGCATCTGTGTAATTCCAGGCCTGTTAAATACAATGGAAAAGCTGGAAAGGAACTTTTAGTTTGGGGAGGTCAGACAAGAAGCCTAAGCTTACACTTGGACTGCCCTCCTCACAAAAAATCCATATAAACATTTTCAAAGTTGATAAAATATCCTAACACCTTTCCTTTAGTCTTGAAATGTGTTCCCTGCAATGTCTGCATGAACTGTTTATTTTTCATTTACAGCCCGCCCAACAAGTCGGCCAAGTCTATCCAAACTACGGCAACTTCTATGCCCCTACAGTCACCCCTGCTCAGCGTGGCATGTACGCAGCTAGTCAAGTAGCCCATGTACGCAACCCACGATGGCCACAACCCCAAGCTCGTCAGCCCTTCCAAGCTATGCCCGCTTCAGGAAGGCACCAGTTCGCTGGCAATCCTCGTGCAGCTGCGGCGGGTGCAACACCTGTTAGACCTGTACACCCTAGAGTGCCGCTCCAGCCTGCTCCATCTGCTCAGCGTGTCCCCGCTGGTGAGTCTTGCACTCAAACCATAAAAAAAGAATTGGATGACTTGCTAAGAGACCATTCCTGTATCAGAGCTTTCAACTCTACCTGATTCTGCAGAAATGTTCCAGAAAATAAACCATTCTTTCCATGTTCTGCTGAACAAATTTGAAAACTCCATGATCATGAAAACTTTTTCCCTATTATGTTGATTGTTATTTTTAATATCTTCCTGATTGTTGTACAAAATATCCCCGCTTGCAAGATGAAAATGTGGTCAGTTCTGCCGTAAGCATAGGTGCCCACAACCCAGTGGACCACTAGAATGTTCTGCTTGATTGCGACATTATGCGTTAAATCTTCTCTTAGTGCTCGTTCAAATTAAAACAGTTCAGATGTTAAGCTGTGTAGGTATTTAAAATTTTGTTTCCATTTCAATTCTTGTCTCGTAAAATAATTTTTGGTTCAATAACTATATTGAGCCCTGGTATGTGGTTAGCATGATGTAGCTCAAAATATTACTGGACTAGAAATTTTTGTACAAGACCAAAATCAAGATGAGAAAAAATGTATAGGTCCTGGCAACATACATTTAACAATGGACCACTAAGACACGAAGATTGATCTTATCTGTCTTTTTGCATATTCAGTATACTTTATTAGAATTGAGAGGTTTTTATCAGACTCAAAGTCAACATGTGAACAAATTTGTGTCTGTTCATGATATCATACAGTGAGGTACATGTATTGTTTTTCAATTGATAAACACAAGACTGTCAGACTTGTCAGGTCAAAAGTTTACTGGCCCAACACTAAAACCACTGGCCTGGGGCCTGCAGTCCAGTGTAAAATTGTAGCCTGGTAATTTGTTCTACCTTTGAATGTGGTTGATGATTTTCAGGTATTGCAGCTCAGACACAGCAGCCTATGCGTCTAGGTGGTGCCAACTTACCAGTATCTAGTGTCCAGCCCAGAGCAATGAAGTATGTGCCTGCCTCTGCTCGAACCGCCCAGTTGGTGCCGTCCATGGCCAATGCTGCCCAAGCAGTAAGTTCTTCTGGAATTAAGACTTTGCCTTCTTGGAATTTCTCAAGAGGCCATTGCATCTGGCCACAGTCTTGGTCTTTGTGACCTTCCGAAATCTGAATGTCTACAGTTTCATGTCTGTATTGACCTCTTGCACAACCCAAAACACAACTCCACACAGTGTGTGTCTACAAGTTCCAACATTTTTAGTGTCAATTCCGATAGTTGGACAGGATAGGCGCGTGTAAGTGTGCTACGCATTGTGCAAGGCGTCAATACAACAAGTTTTTCCCTGGCTAACAGCCCATTTGCGAGTTGGATGTGAAAAATGCTTGGTACAATAAGTTTGTTTGGTTCACTGAGTTGCTTTGGCAAAAGTTACTGTTTAATAATGCTTGGTTCATTTTTTAGGCTAATTTGAACAATTTTGATTTAAATTTTAAATTTGTGTACTGATATTGGTAACAATATGAGCTTCAGCGATATAATTGTTTATGTGAAAATTTGTTTTCAACTCTTCAAGTATGCTACATGACCTTGATACCCTTTAGACTGGTCCCCTGTCTTTATCCGTAAAGATAAAGACTGGCACCGGTCTTACAAGCCCTTTTTTTTTGAGAGAGAGAGACATGCAATGACACTGTAGTGCACACTCGACATAACTAACAGACTGTAGCTGCACACTATCTGAGTGTGTGTATATACGAAAGGCATTATGGCCTACAAAAATTAATTGGGTCAAAGGTTCATCTACACATATTGCCAGGGCCCAATATCATGGCTCTGCTTACTGTATGCAAAGAATCGACAGTTACAGAAGCAGGGAATTTTTGCGTGTGTGCTTGCAGACTCCACATTACTAGGCATTCTTTGCTTACACAGCTAGGGCAGAAATTCAGCGCATGCACAGTAAGCGGGGAATGGTGATAGCAAGGCAAAATTCGGCGGTAAGCAGAGCCATGAAATTGGGCTCTGTAGGTTCTTGAGGCCAGTAGCCAATGTGATTTTAATGCCTCATCAGATGTTTGAGCAAGATAACATTATGCTAAAGTGTGTTGTCCTCTCTTCCGTTGAACAGGCCGTTCCCCCACAAGCCATTGAGGTGTCCGGCCAGGAGCCCTTGACTCCTAGTATGTTGGCGTCTGCCACTCCGCAGCAGCAGAAGCAGATGTTGGGTGAGCGTCTCTTCCCGTTGATCCAGCGCACCCACGGGGACCTGGCTGGAAAGATAACTGGCATGTTGCTGGAGATTGATAACTCTGAGTTGCTGCACATGCTGGAGTCTTACGAACTCCTTAGTGCCAAGGTAAGCTCTTACTGAACTGCAGATTTGATGCACCACCTCAATGCTGGGCCCATGCAACTTATGCGTAATAACCCAGGCCTAATTGTCACTGTCTGCTGTGATATATTGCATCAAAAGAGTTGCTTACTGCAATGATGTGCATTGTAATGCGGCAATCCACATTCTTGGGTTTTGCAAATAGTTTTGACTAGTGGCAAAGTCTTGACTAGTTGAAGCGTGACTAGTCGGCTAGTGACTTCCACTAGTCGGCTAGTGACTTCCACTAGTCGGCTAGTGACTTCCACTAGTCGGCTAGTGACTTCCACTAGTCGGCTAGTGACTTCCACTAGTCGGCTAGTGACTTCCACTAGTCGGCTAGTGACTTCCACTAGTCGGCTAGTGACTTCCACTAGTCGGCTAGTGACTTCCACTAGTCGGCTAGTGACTTCCACTAGTCGTCCAGGCTTACTTAGAGCCAAGGCAAAAGGCTTTTCTATTTGCTATTTTATCTTTCTGTCAATTAAATGTTTGTGGTAGAACTTCTGTTCTTTTCTAATCTTCCGTTAGGACTTGGGAATGAGGCCTTCCCTTAGCCAAACTGCTTAGTCTGTAAGGGTTAATGGTCAGTTTTGCTTGTCCCTCAAACACACCATAAATAATATGTTATATAATTCTGATTTGCAACTTGTTGCTGATTCCATCTTTTTTTCTCTCTTGATCTTATGTGCCATTGAAAACTGAAAAATGCTACAAAAGTTTGTCCATGGCACTTTCCTGTTCCTCTTTTTTCTTGTATCATCAAATCATGTCTGTATAGTAAACGACACCAAAGAAGATTGTGAGACTTATTAGTTGATTTTTAATGTCTATTACATTTTGTGATTTATCTTGTCATACTTTTAGGATTTTGTCTTTGGGGTCCCCCTCCCCCATATTATGTTTTTGTTTTAAGGCAACACCTATAATATTAGTTGTAAGCACAACCTGTTGATGTGCAGGGTATTTGAATAGGATTTAAATGTTTCATTTCATTTGTGTTGTAGGTGGAAGAAGCTGTGAATGTGTTGAAGGCTCACCAGGCCAAGGAGAATCCAACCAAGCCAGCCAGCTTGACACAGCAGCAGTAAGCGCACACAGCAAGCATGTGGAACCCTTCATTCGGCGGCCTCTTGCCTTGACTTGCGTTCTCAAAAAAGACGCTGTAAATACTAGCAATATTGATCTAACACAAGACGCTGTTAACACGATAATCCTGGCATGGTTGAATAGCCATCCAGTGATGAAGTCTAACACATCAGAGAATTATCAGAATATAACCTTCCTGCACAGTCTATGTGTAAAACACAAGCAAATTGTCATCATTCAGTAAAGCTCTGGGGCATATTCACACTGATTATTACCGTTGATCTGAACATTCCTAAGTTTCTACATGTGACATGTCAGGCATGTTACTGTTTCAATGGATGTGCAGTTTTCTGTTTTGTATACGGAATTCTACCAGTTTAAAAATGTTTCAAAGTAGGACCACCAACTTGAAAAGTCCCGTCACCAAAGCATTGAAAATGATCCAGATTGCAAGTTGTTCAAATCCGACGGCTAGGATTTGTAGAAACGTGCTGTAAATGTGCCTACATGCTGCATTCATCAATCAATTTAGAAAAATGTAGCGGAAATATTCCTTGGTATTCATAACTGGATAATCTGGTTAGCTAAAGTCAAGTGAATATGCTCAGTCTCAGCCTTATGTCTTGTAAAAATGCGTACAAAAGTCACAAAGAATGGAAGGGTTCAGTTTTGTGAGAAAAAAATCTGTTTCCTGTCGACAGTGAACATTAAGTAGATTTAGCAGAAGTACATTTAAAAAAACATCAAAAAGAACAAAAAAAATCGAAAAATTGTGTGAAAAAGCGGGTAAGTTGAAAAAAATAAAAGTTTTTGCAACCAATTCTTCAACAAGCCGAAGCTGCTTGGAAAGACACAAAAAAATAGAAAGAAATGTAAAAAACAAAAAAACTGAAAAAACGTATTAAAAATAGCAAAATTCAAATGAGGTGTCATAAATTGATGGTAGTTTACCGTGAAAGTGACTATGAATCCTTCAAGATTCAGTGAGAGCAAAAAAATACAAAAAATTGAACAGTACAAACAAAGTAAAGGTAAGCCGACTAATTAAGCAGCACCAGTTGTAATGGTGTCTAAAAACGAAAAAATCTAATAAAAAAAGGAAAAATAGTCTTAAAAAATGTTACAAAAATGTAAAACAGTTGAAAAAATATATTGTCTTGCAATTTATTGAACAGATTTTTGCGCTTTTAATTATATGTTTTTTTTGCAGGAACTTCTTTTTTATTTTGAACCGTTTTGAACTATAATTTTTTTCTGTTCAATTTGGGACTTTTTCAAAGAAACATTGATTTGTGGAACACTTTGTTTAATTTATCAACGTAAATACAGATTTGAAAAGTAAATTCCCCAAAGTATTCCATAAAATGTTATGAACAAAATCTCAAAATTTGAGGGAAGCAATTAGTTGACATTTGTTCATTTTGTGAACACTTGCTGTAAGCGACTTGATAGTTTCGAGGGGAAAAATGGGATTTTTGTTGGTACATACTCTATCAAGATAAACTCGTCAACACCATTACAGTAACCTCTTTCAACAAGTATTTTATTTTAAGTGTTCAGAAAAACGGATGTTTGAAAGACTGGATAAATACTTGCGACTAAATGTTTTTGGTGAGAGCTTACAACTTGCTTCTTTTGGGAATTGCGTAACCTTCATAATCTATATTCCTCTACATTGCACAATTTCATAAAGCTGTTCAGTGTGATCATTGCTTAGCAATGTAAGTAAGACTAAAATAATCGCTGAACCCTTCAGAACAATGTATTAATGGGGGTTTGGGGAATTTAGGTGGCAGCTTACTCACCAGGTAAAATCATTGTTCTCGGTAATGTGCACATGCTTAGAGAACTGCGTAAACAATGGAAATTTACCTGGTAAGTCTGCTGCCACCTGGTAGTCCAGAGTCGCCCATTACATTGCTTTTTTCAAAGGTAACCCTTTTGTGCTAACTGAGGCGAATGATTTGTCGGCTTATCAGCTGTTAAAAGTTGGGCCCAAATTATGCCACCCCCTACATAATCCCATACTTTGTGTTTTTATTTTAAAGTGTTTTTAATTTTGCACAATAATATTGGAGAAGCTTGACCTGCAACAGAGCTGCATTAAAGCAGACAAACTCGGTGGACCTTGAAATATTTGCAATCCTCCACCACATAGTCTTGCAAACCAGTGCTGACTGAAAATTACACAAATACAAACAAGACATTTATTTACACATTTATTTTACTGTAATGTTTTAGTTAAGCAGGCACGTGGTTTCTCGAGACTTTCCTAAAATCTCCTTGCGCCATTGAATTTTCATGGAAGTAAGGCAATCAGCAGAAGGACTTGGTTCACATCGATCCAAACCTGTAGTTTTGTATATCTGGTAATGCACATCACAGAGTCTGTATACCTCCTGAATTGTAACATCTGGGAGGTTCCGAGTCTCGAATTTTGAAGAACTCTGGCCATTTTCAGGGTTTTTTCCCAAAATGTTCAACTTCTTCAATAAGAGCAATTAAATTACATGTACAATTACATTTAAAATTGTGCACAATTTCTTTTTTATGCATTGTTCCTGATTAAAAATAGCTGCTTTTTTTTTGTTTTTCGCTTTTTGTTTGTTTTTGTTTTTAAAAAGTCAAGTTAATAAAGTAAGCTTGTTTTCATCACAATTAAAAAGAGTGTTATGTGTTGTTATTGTTTTCTTGGCGGTAAACGCAAATATTCCAGCTTCTCCTTAAGCACCGATTCTTTGCTTTCGGAAAGCAGAGCCATGGAATTTGGCCCACCAATGTAAAAGACCTTTGTAATCAATGTATGACAGACGAGAGTAGGCTGGATTGGCGAAGCTAGATTTGGCTATTAATCACCTGTAGAGGGCGCAAAATCGACTGGCTCTGAGGGACTGGGCCAGTCTACCAGTCTGGATCAACACTCGCTTTGATCCAGAGGTTTATTCGACATACAGTACATGTAGATAACTCTTCTCTAGTAATTCATGTTGCGATATCGTCGACTACATGTACGTGAAGAAAATGAACGTCGCAGATAGTGTTGTGCCTGTGGATTTTTTCCACAGGATTCGGGTGTACCGAGTATGCAGTGCGGAAATAAACATCGTATTAAGGGCAAAAAAAAGCAAGAAGAAACATTAATACACAAGACTGTTGCCAAACAACTCAGTGACGCTAGATGGCGGCAGACTTGCCCATTGTTTTAAAAAATGTGCCATGTTCAGAATGACGTTTAACAATGATGGGGAACACAAATAGTTTGGACTTTTCCCAAACTTGGCGCAGGCTCCAGTCTCTGTTTGATTTTGGAAACGCCGTGCAAAACCAGAGGGTTAGAAAAGGCCCCTGGTGTGTGTGTCTACCGCCACCGAAGTTTCCGATTTACTTTAGTTCTTTAGTAATTTGTGTTCTTTTTTTCAAACCCAGAAATTATTTTGATTTCCACGAGTCTCTAGCTCTTCAATCCGCATAATATTCATAATAATGTAAAACTAGTTTCTTTTCCACATCAGAGAGTAAATAATTATTTTGTACAAAGTACCTTTTCAAACACATCTGCAGCATCGTCTGGTATAAAATCAAAAGTCAAACAGATTTGCTCATTATTTACAGCTACAAAAGTGTTCCTTTTGTACACAGTGCAGTTTTGCCTCCCATGTTCTGTGTGTGACATGGCCTATAGAGACCACAGTATTGGTGACGTCATATTTTATTTGACTCTGCAGAAGAATGGGAAAACCATTGCGTCTCTGCACAACTGTCAAAAATTAAGGGCGTCCAAGTTTACAGCATAAAGGCAATGCAGTAAACAAACCGTGACGTCACCAGTACATGTTGTCCACGTGCTTTAAATGAGCAGTTCTCCTCGGTAGTCTAGTTTCTGATTTGTTATATTCTGACCGAGAAACACACTGATGGCGGACAGAATTATCGTCAAGTTAAGCCCCTTGCTTCCTTCGTGTATCTCTGCGGTGAAAGCCAAAAGACGATCCCAAAACGCCTCGTGGCAACAGCTCCTCTGACGCGAGAGGGCGTAATTAAACTGAACCCACACGTCGTCGATATTGATGCCACCTACTGCAAGCAAAGGTAAAATGAGCACCAACAACTTCTCATTGAAGATGACGATGTTGATTAACAAATTGTTATTGGCGAGATATATCTTTGATCCGCTGTACACTTCGTAATTCCAGGTGATGTGGACAGTGATTCCCAGCACGGCTGAAGCCATGATGAATGGCATCAGGCCCGAAAGGAAACGCCGGAGAAGACAGAACTCATGGTTGATCTCTGCAATGCGACGCCTACACAGACCGAGGTTTCCCTCGTAGCGTTTGGTGAAGACCAGTACCAGATTGAACTCCGCCGTCAAAGCTCTGCGCATGACCAGGACGTAGTACCAGAAGCATGCAAAGAGCGGAAGCCCAACGATCGAAGAGCCAACGATCACCACAACTTTAAAGAGTGTAAACGTTAAATCGTGTATGTGTGCTGTAGTCTGGGTGTTATTCTGGGTGGTGTTATTCTCTAGGGCGCTGAAAATTGCAATAGCATTTTTGATATGCAGAGAGTCAATGATCAGAATCCAGACTGTTGTAAACGAGAGGAACAGTACGCCAGGTAAGCGGAACTGGGCACTGGTCAAACACACCAGGCGCCTTGCGATGTAGTCTTGATGGAGCACCTCCCACCAGGAGCTGGTTTTCTTCCCAGGTGCCCGGTGGATATACCGCATAGTGTTGGACACAGTGCAGACGAGGGCGACCTCGAGTAGTATGGTCTCATATGTAAAGACTGACAGGAGATGGGTGATATAGTGGGCTCTACCCCAAAACTTGATCATATACCAACATATTGCGACTATGGTACACACAAGGAACATGGCAATGGGAAGGTTTGCCAGAATGCCACACGAGCCACTGTTCAGCCGCTCTGGAACTGAAAACAGAACATAATAGGGTTTTCTTTATTATTGTTTTCCACACCACAAGCACACTACTTACAATAGGCATATCACTCGGGTAGGGTTCGAACCCATTGATTCAAATCCACATGGGTGCATACCACACACCCATGTTTGCCGACCCATTCCATCACGACTTCTCCAAGCTCTCTCAGTTCTCAAATTGTCTCGACTTATTTATTCTTTAACCACTTCCCCATCGGTTTTGTACACGAAAGCGAGTAGGGCGTATCGCTCCGTCAAAGCACCCGGATACCTTTTGTTTAAAGATTTCAAACAACGGGTATAGCCCCTAAGTGAGGGCCGGTAATAAACACTAAAGTCATGGCATATTATTTATTTCATTGTTTTCTCCAAAGTGCAATGCCCTAGGGGAGTCAAGTCCTTGATATCCTATGACTAGACCATTCCACATATCGAAGATAGGATCAGGTCCCCAGAGTTGTGTAGATATTATTGTGTAGTGTCTCTCACTATCCCGGTCGGCCATTTATTATTTAAAAGCCATAGATGCAATATCTAATGCAAGGTTTGTAATAGAGTTGAGATGTTCATGATAGCTTATCCTGAGACCAAAACGAAATAGCTCAACAGATTACCACTTATGTTTTTCTATGTTGTTTCTTTGCCTCAGTTATGCAGCACAATGCCCTTTTGACCCTTTCAACAGTCTATCAGCAGAAACATGACTTTCCAGCGGCAATGATTATTACGCTTACCAGCTTTAGTGAAATCATTTACTGTTGCCCCGTTGGCATTCCATAGGACACTCCCACACACAGCACAGTTGCCGTCTTGTCTTGACACTCCATCGGTGATCTCACTGCCTTCTGTGTCGGGTTTTTTCCCTTCACTGGTGTCCATGTCAGCAGTGTCGACTGCCATATGGAAACCTGCAATACAATTGTCAACTTTAGATTCATCGAGAGTGGATTCTATACCGATGCGTTGTCCTCATTAAAACTTTTTCAAATCCCTTCCAAACTAGCTATCAAAAATACCCATAAGCCTAAATGTTTTTGTTTACAGTAATGTTCTTGTCCATTATTTCCGACTATCACAATATGGCTCTGTTTTACGTTAAGAGTATGGCCGTATCTGAATTGGCGGCTACAGCTACGGCTACGACTGTTGCTAAGCATGTTGCTAGAGATGAACTCTACTTCAACGCATGATGACGCAGAAATATGGCAGGAAACGTAGCTCTTCGTCACATACCATAGTAGTAGAACGAAGTTTCTTTCGAACGTAAATTATTGTAAGAAGTATTACTTTGCATGGGTACAGTGTAGGGAGCCTTGGGCCTAATGTTTTGAGGGACAGATTCATCCAGCATCTTGATAGTACGGTGGCCCCAAATAATAGCCTAACAGAAACTAGTGAATGCTGAAAGTACATCACACGAAATAACTCCAACTTGACTTATTTTGAAAATCAAGTTGCAATAATAAAGAAGTTCTTTCAAATCCCAGACTCAAATTTTGCTCACAACAACTTCATGCTTGTAGCAGCAGTTTGTTCACTGTTTCGTTTTCTTGATTTGGTTTTGATTTACTTGGCAAACTAGGCCCCCTATTAGGGAAAATACACGCGAATTCACACAAAATAGACAAAAAATAGAGAGAATCCAGCAAGAAAAGAGTGTAATGTTACATGTTTCCTGAATGATCTAATGAATTTGATTGATCTTAGTTGACCAGCGAATGCTAAACTGTTGCAACCCAAAAAGTATATGCCAATTTCAACAAAAAATCATTCAATGTAACACCCGGCACATTCAATTTCGTTTAAAAATGAACGTGCCATTGGATCAGCATTCAACAATACAAGGAGTAATTAAATTTCACTAAGTTTAGCAATCCGCTGTCAAATAAGTTAATTCAAATTCATTAGGGCGTAAAGGTCATTTAATTTGGTTAAAGCCAACAGCAAGATGCTGGTCAACCATTCAATTTCATAAGTGTACATGTTGTCAATAGGCAGTAGAAATTCAGCAGAAAAATTGTGAAAATGTAGTCTTGAATGTCTATATTATGATATGAAATAGAATGACTGAAACGAACCTGAATGAGAAGAAGGAAATCATTAATTTGTTCACCAAAACGTAGCTATAAAAGAAACCATAGTTTGAATGAATTAGGGAAACACGCGTGGTTTGAATGTTTGCTCATGAGACTGAATTTAAATTTGCTGAGATTGGCCGGTATTACCTACACTATCTGAACGTGTAATTCAACTTACTCATTACGTCATCACTGGGGGGTTTCCTCCGACAGAGAATACACGGTCTGGTCACTCGAAGTGGGCGGCCTTGAAACACCCCAAGTAGGGTCAAAGTTGCAACCAAAAACTTTGGCCAGGGAGGACTTGCAGTGCAAGTGTTTGAGTTATCATCAACCACAACATCCATGACTGGAAAAGGAAGTCGAGAGCACGGAAAAACAACACAACCCTAGTCTAGTACGCGAGTCCGTGAAAAGAGATCTGAACCTTTCTGTTCCGAATAAAGTTTGATAAGAGATATTATGACAACAATGTTGCAAGCCTTCAGCTTTATACCAGATATTCGAACTTGAAATCTATGGAACGCCAAAGAGGCATACATTCCGATAAACACAACGACTAAGGAACGCCAAAGAGGCATACAATCTGATCAAAACATCAATTTGTCTTTTGCATCGACTGATTGGTCTTTTGCATCGATCAATTGGTCTTTTGTATCGATCCATCGGTCTTTTTCGTTGATTGATCAATGCAAAAGAACATTGATGTGTTGATCGGAATTAATGCCTCTTTTGCGTTTCATAGGTATCAAGGAAATAAGACTGAGAGTATACTGTGTTGATATACATTTCAATTTCGTTATGGTAGTTTGTTTCCAACATTACATTTCGCATAACAATTATCACAATATAAACCGATGAAACCAAAACCTAAACGAGGAAGTAACCTCGGTTTGTGATGTTTCCGGGTCTAGTATAAAAACATCTAAAGAAAAACACTAAAAATGCAGAGGTAAGGCGAATGTAGTTGCCCATTAAAAAAACCCAAAAAAAACAGCAAAAAAAAAAACAAAACCGCAAATTACAATACTGGCATTGAAATCGAGTTCTTACGCTAGTACCTATTTTTAGTTTGTTTTATTTATTAATTTCTTTTAGTGCGGAAGTTTGTTTGAGGACATAAGCATGTTAGTTTGTCAGCCATCTTCGTTTTAAAGCACGCTGACATTATTTAAAAAACTTGTCCACAAGTAAGTCTACTTGGTTCTGGACACAAATTTTATTTACACCATACATTATGTTTAATTACATATCTCTATAAAACTTCACGTTACAATGGTAAACATTGTCATTGTATTCAACACATTTCCAGTGCAAAATTTGTCAACATCCAAAACATCGAATTGTTCGTCAGTCAAAAGGTCAAATTCAAGGCTTTTTTGATTAAATATTATCGAAAGTCAGATATGAAACAAAACATCCCCGCACACAAATTTAGAGACCCATTTTTCTCAGAATGATGTCATCAGAAATGGGTCCGCCCCCCCCGGGCCATGAAATCCAGGTCAATAATAAATTGTGACCCGGAGTTTGTAGTTTTAAGTCGAGTAAGTGGATACATGGAAACTTGAATGCCTCGTTTGTGCTGGTTTAATGTTCGAAACATCAAATTGGTACAGAGGGTAATAAACAGGTTCATTATTAAAGGTATTATAAAGGATGGAGTAGAGCTAACAAAATAGTCGCAGAAAGTGATCAGCCAAACAGGAAATAACAAACATGTGAACGTTTGGGCTTAATTCGCTGTGTGCACAGTGAAAAACCACGCACAATTTTCAGTATGTAAACACATTGTTTTTTAATGTTTGGCCGAAATCAGCTGTTGCTTTTTTCTGTTTCCTTTTTTTCTTCAGGTACGGTTTTCTCTTATATGACTTTATATCAGAAGGAAATATTTCACACACACAAAAATTGTTCTAGTATGAACTTCATAATTTGTAAACTTTCAGACTAAAACTAAACAACGATTTGTTTTATCCTTACCACGCCTGTATAATAACAAGTTGTAATTACATTTTTTCTTGGTTATGTCTCGAATTAACGTCTTAAAATTATCATTATAGTCCGAGAATTGCTATCTTTAACGCAACACAACTTTTTTTATCCAATTTATCCCAGTTGTCAAAAGCATGCTCCGGGTTTTATGAATAAATGCCATTTTGCAAGGCTAAACAATGATTTTAAAAATGAATGAATTCCAGGTATTTGTGAGCAGTATAATGAATATTTTCATTGTTTATGTTACACACAGTAACAACTTGACTGCTTTTGTTACATCAGTAATGTATACATGTACCTGTTTATGTTTGTAGTCTTGTCATTTAGCCTTCGAGAAAGACTCTGCTTGGGTCGAAGCGTCAGGCTACTAACTACTTTTTTGCACTTATACCATAGGTCCTTTTGGTCGGTAAGCAGTTTGCCACAGCTCATACTATTTTTCACACAGTAACAACAATAACCAGAAGAAGATTCATGTAAGGAACAAGAGATTTTTAAAACCTATATCCTCTCATCTTTCCCAGCTGAGTTTGAGGAACAAAAGATTAAAACTATATCCTCTTCTCTTTTCAGCTGGTTTTAAGGAACAAGAGACTTAAAAAATGTTTCCATTCCTCTTTTCTGCTGGTTTTAAGGAACAAAGGAAGTGGCGTGAGGGGGGGGGGGGAGGAGTAGGGGGACCCTATGATGACCCCCCTCCCATGTGCCCTCCCATTTAGAATCTGGACTTTCGGGATTGGATACTTCCAGAGTAAAATTGTATCCTTTATACGCTTTAGTGTGATAATTTCGATGGTTTTAAAAATATGTTTTCTATTTACACACAGACAATGTATTTTGGGTTTACACGAACGCCAGATTATATTACAACAAATAGTAAATTACATTTTCAAAATGCGCTGACAAGGGGCTTGTAAAAAAACAGGAGGGCAAACGGAATTCTGGCCAGAAGTGAGTGCCTCCCAAATAAATTAAATAATAATAAATGAAAATAAAAAAAATGGTGCGCCCCCTTGTGCCCCCTACAATCGGCTGAGTTTCAGCAACAAGGGATACAAAATCCCATCCCCTTACTTAAACTATTAGTAATCGATCCACAAATTCACTCCTCTTTTCTTCAGCGTTTCCACTAATTAAGCATATATAATCTTCTTTCCGATATTATAATGATTCAACAATATTTTGGAGTATAAAATGTGTCAAAATTGTGTTGCTAACAAAAGGGTATAAATTAAATGATTGTTGAAGAAATTCTATAAGGTGCACTGATTTCTAAATGTTTTCCTGCAGCAATGTTGTACGGAGGAAAAACAGCTTTATTAGTTTTAAAAACCCTTGAGGACCGTTGCTACATAGATTACCCAGTGAAAAAAATGTGAACAATGCAAAGTGAAAAATACACCTCAAGTAATAAACCCATTACTGTTAATAATAATATTCATGTGAGAGAGTTCTTGCACCAAGATCAGAAATGACGTCATGGGCAGCGCGCGAAATACAATTGAAAACGTAGAGGGCGCTTTTATGTTTTAAATAAAAAGTTTTCCCGTCCACTTTCAACAAAAACTCATTCAATTTAACACCTTGCTCGTTCATTTTCGTTTGTAAAAAATGAGGGCTCCATCGCACCAGCATTCAACAGGCACAAGGAGTAACTTCAACAGTTTAGCATTCACTAGTCAAATACGATCATTCAAATTCATGATACCGCAAAGATCCTTCAGTTTCGCAAAAGCCAGCAGCAAGAGTCAGGTCACCCATTCGTTAGCTGTGAGTACAAGCACTAACTGAAGAAAGGTAAGGACAAAGCTATAACACGTTCCTGAATGAGAACGAAACCATGTGTTCACGAAAACGATGCAGCTGAAAAGCAACCCTCTTTTGATCGAATAAGGGGGGATGTGTAAATTTGAATGTGTTTTAATGAAATTGAGTTATTTTGTGCTGAAATTGACCGGGAAAACCTTTAATAGACCTTATATATATGACGTCATTTGAGTAGGGCGCCGCCGCCAAGAGGCCAAAAGGACGTTGTTTATTGGCCAGTCCTGTGCGCCCCGCGTACAAATCTGTGCGTTTCCCATTGTTTCACCATCGGTTTACCTCTTAGATGGCGGCGGTTTGACGTCAATGCATAAGGTCCATAATGCACTATTTATAACACGAAAGTAATCAAATGAATTTGCAACCGGGTGATTCAAGTTTGATTAATGCCCAAATTAAACCGTGGATCCTTGAACTTAAACAATTGGACCACAACACATCGTTGGGCATACCCTGGGTACAGATCGTAAGGAAAACAAGTTATTCGCCCGATGTCGAAATAGTGCACACAACATACATTCAAAACTGCTTTAAACTTTTTTTAAAGTAATATTATTTTAGTATAATCAAAGAAAGTCATATTATATACAATGTTTAATTTAATTATTCCTCGTATGTGTTTTTATTCACATCTATTTTTCTTTCTTCATTTATTGACAGTACGGAAATACACATACAGTCTTAATGGGAGGATATACCTCTGGTAATTACTAAAAATTAATCACCATAAAAACTTACTTGTCCCTCCATAAACTAAGCACGACTGCAGTCTATAGTAGGTTTTTGCAATTTGTGTCTTACGATTTCCAAGTAGATGGTGCATGGAGATAGACCTCCATGGGTGGAGTTGATGAAAAAAAAGGACAACAGCAGACTTCCGTGAAGATAGAGTCAGTGCTCAAGTGTTACCTTTATTACTCTAGTTACACAAATTAACTAGCTAATTAGACAATTAAAACGAAAATCTAAATTCTTAATTGATAAGGGGTTCTTTGGCTTGACAACAATGTGTTGATAGCTTTATACCCCGGGTGTAGTATCATTTCCCATAACATACTATACACTATAGTTAGTGTCACGCAATGGCCTGTAATTTACAAAATAATTGCCCAAAATAACGTTAGAAATGATTTGGTTTTTAATTATTATTACTGAAATAATTATGATAATGTGTTTATAGCTGTATACCCCTGGTGTAGTAAGATTTTCCCAAAACCTACTATACACTAATAATAGGGGTCTTTCCTTACGATCATTTGTTACGTAATTGCCCCTGTTAGAGTTTTAAGCTGTACTGCATGTTGTTGACAATGTATATCATGTTGAGAAACAATTCCTTTCAAAGGAATGCAGTTTTAGAGAAATGGGTGAAGACAAAAACATTTTAATCTGCGAAAAGTTTCTGCATGAAAAATTTTACAGATTGTGTCCAATTACGGATTGTTCTTCCTGCGTGGACATAATCGCTCCAGTTTTTCGGCATTATCTCAAAAACGCGATATTATACCACCTTTCGAAATAAAATTGTCACAGGTTAGTTTCGTTGTATTCTACATTTATATAGGGTTGAAGCATTCGAACGGTTCCAAGATCAAAACGGTGCACTTTGCCTAAAGAAGCCAACACTAGTTATTTATCGGTTGCAGTTATAATGTGTTATGGTGTGGTTAAGACAATGGAAATAAAAATGTGTCAAGTGCTGACAGCGGTCCTCCCTGCAGGAATTTCAGATGAATCTTTAAATGTCTGAAATCCAGACCTGTCTGCTCTTTATACACTACAAGAGCCCATGATCCTTACTGTAGTCAAGCCGCTGCTCTGACAAATTGCGACCAAGATACAAACTGATCAGCGAGAGAAACAGCACCAAGTTATGCCCGGCTTTACGTTCGTTTTGGAGCTCGGTAGTAAATCCCAAAAGCCGGTCCCAAAACTCCTCATGAAGAGTGTTTTTCTGCCGCTTGAGGGCGTAATTAAACTGCTGCCAGACGAAGTTGATGTTGGTCCCACCCACTGCAAGTAAAGGTAAAATGAGAACGAACGCTTTCGCATTGAATATGAAGATGTTGATCGGGAGGTTTCTGGTTGCGATACCTTTTTCTTTTGAGCTGTAGAGCTGGTAGTTCCACGAGATGTGGACTGTACAACCTAGAACAGAAGAGGCGACAATGAACGGCATCAGCGTTGCCAACAGACCGTGCAGGATGCGGAAGTCATGGTTGACCTCAAATACACGGCGACGACACAAGTCCAAGTTCCCAGTGTTGCGCTTGATGAAAACTATCACCAGATTTAACTCGGCTGTCAAGGCTGTGCGCATGACGAGTACGTTATACCAGAAAAGTGTGTAGATCGTCATACCGCCGATTGCGGAGACGGCCTCAATGGTCGACTTTAAAACCGTAGACGTCGAATTAAATGGAGATCGCATAAGATCGATTGATGAAACACCCAAGGGCATGACAGAGTTGTTGAATATAATCGAAGAATTGACTCGACTCGGAGAACCAACTAGAAGGAAAGCCTGCTGTGTACTGTATACAAGTAGCCAGAGCAAACTGAATATCAAAAACACTTTCTTGGGTAAGGGGAACCTGCGACCGGCCAGGCATCTCAAACGCCTCATTATATAGTCCTGATGAAGCACATCGTACCACGACCAATCTATCACTGGTCCCCGGCGACAGAACTGGAATGCGCTGGACAATGAACAAACTAAGCCCACCCCAACTACGATGTCACCAAAGGTCAAGAAAGACACTAAACGATTGATGCTGCGGACTTGACCCCAAAAAGTAACAACAAACTGGCCCAATACGAACATGGAGCAACACACGAGTAGTATAATGAGTATGTTGGAAAGGACACCACAAGCTCTGCTATTAAGCCAACCTGGAACTGAACAGATACAAAGGAAACCACTCTGTAAAAATGTGCTCAAACGAACAATAAAGAATTGTGTGATCCCTCTTTTGCCGCTTCCCAGGTTTAATCACAAACTCCCTGGGTGCAATCCCTGGCTATACGACAGGTGCAGGTTGAATGGTTTCTGACTGGCACCCCTAAACGAAGGTATTGACAAAATAGGGAGACCGCCAACATAGGGCTAGATAGCTCAGTTGGTAGAGTGCTTGCATGTTAATCCGGAGGTCGCAGGTGCAAGTCCCGTTCATTTTTCTTTTCAAATTATTTAACATTTACCAGCAGTCAGTTCCCATAGTAAAACAACAATACAAACTATGGCACATTGTGTAAAAAAACACATTATGACCCTGCAGTTTACTGTTATTTTTAGGACGTTCAATTCTACACTGGTGGTCATGTGACAATTTTTTTGCTCCGATATCACCACGTCAAACCAAGAATTGTAAAAATAACAACACTTTTAAAGATCTTCTCACTTTCTTTCATATCAAATTTGATAAAAATCGTGCCTCCTCGAAAACTCAAATTTTCTGATTTTTTCATTGAGATAATGGTACATGATTTTACCTGCAGGAAGTCCACTTTTTGTGTTGTGTCATGGCCGAGCGGTTTACTGCATCGGACTCCAGTTGGAATCATCAGGGTTCAATTTCATAGAGCTGCTTAACGGCCAATTAACTGAGCGATTTCCATTTTATAGCGCTGCGAACCGTCTAAGCACACGAAATGGCATGCTAACCTTCCCGTGCTTACTGTATGAACATGAATGACGTAACAGTGTAAATCTATGGTGAACGCGCAAGATGGCTGCATAACTTTCTTGCTAACCTGTGAAATACGCTTACCGTTAAGCAAAAGAAACGGCGCTTACAGAAGCAGGGAATTCTTTGCTTACGTCAAGCGTATTTCACTGGTTAGCAGAGAATTTGTGCTTGTGCACGCACGTACTCCACGTTTCTAATACTAGGCATTCTTCGCTTACACAGCTAGCGCAGAAATTCGGCGCTTGCACAGTAAGCAGAGAATGGTGATCGCAAGCGCAGCATTCGGCGGTAAGCAGAGCCATGAAATTGTGCCCAGAGCTTGGGTTCGAATCCCACAATTACAATAATTTCTTCTCTTAACCCAGGTGTATAAATGGGAACCTGAGAGGGCTGAGACAGTTGGATGAACCCCTTTGCGCCAATTTAAGCAGCTTGGGGTTGTGTGCTTAGCAGGAATTGAGAAAATTAGAGGAATGGTCTAAAAGTATGCGTGATGGTCAGAGATAATGCTGTTGTATATAGCGCCTTGATCCAGCCATGGGATATGTGCGCTATATAAGAACCATTTATTATTAAAATTAAAATTATGCGCACGGATAGCATAACATGAGGGGGCTATGCGTTCATACTCTAGACGTGGTTCCCCTACAGAGTCCCCCAATGGATACCACTGCAAATTTTGCACAAACCTGCTTTTGAGTAGTCCCTGACTATTTCCCCATCGGCGTTCCATAGGAGACTGGAGCACACAGCACAGCCCGGTCGTCTACCATCAGCCTCGTAGTTATTTTTCACATTGCGATTTTCGCCACTCTTGGATTCTTCATCGGAGTTTGTACCAACTTTTGTCAAGGGGAAAATGAACAAGTTCTTCAAAATGATGTAAACTTGTTGAATGTGACAGATGTTGTGGATGTTAGTTTTCATACCAGACTGGCTGCTTGATAAATAAATAAAAATCTGCGAAATATATATATATTGTTAATAGGCTATAATAATGTATTTAAGGATCTTAGTTTCAGTAAGTTGTCTTAGGAAGATAAATTATAATGGTAAGTCGACTCCATAGGTCACATCTTTGCAAATAATTATTTGCGGTAAAATATGCGCCATTGCATAATATTTGCAAAGACATCACAACAATTTGCGATAATATTTGCAACATCCCAATTTTTTTCGCAAATGTTTGCAAATTCGTGATGCATAATTATAGATGTCCTTTAATGGCAACCATCTTTGCGATAACCGAAGTCAACTTTTTCCAATGGCGGGAAATATCGCAATATCATAAAACATTGGAATGGCATTCATTGAGTTCGGCAGTATATCCTTACTTGAACTGTCACCATCTACTCGTTTGTGGCGGCAATTGTAACATGGTCTGCAAGCGTCTAATGGACGACCCTTAAAGACTCCCAACAGTGTCAAAACAGCCAAGAGAATTCTGGGCCACGTTGGACTGACAGCATTGTGTTCGATTGGCCCTTCATCTATAGTGTTGCTCACCCTGCATGTTTATGAATGGTATAAAAGTTACACACAAACTCGACATAATAACAAATGGCTTCATGAAAATAATATTTTAAATCACTTCTAGCGCTCCCTTAAGCAAGGTACTTGACATTTTCTTCGTACTTCGGATGGGACGTAAAGTCGTAGGTCCCGTGTGTTGTGCAATGCACGTACTCAGTACTTATCGCTAAAGAGAAAGGGTTTGTCCCAGTCTTTCTGGCAGCGGCTGCTGCACTGCAAAAACCCCGGTGTTAAATTGATTCTCTCGGTATATTATGTGACAACACAGACACAGTGTTAATTTCACCCACGATACAGTAATGGGGATGTTGTCACGTAGAGATAATAAATTTATCAGCCCAGTTTTTGCCGTGTGAATGCACCGCAGCACATTGTAAACCCTTATAAGGTGCTACATAAATTGGTCTCATAGTTTCAAAAAGTAAAATAATTCTGTCTTAAAATGTTTCTGTTTGTTCAAGCGCCTTGATTGTCTTTAGGTTAGATACGTGGGCTATATAAGACTATTACATTATTGTTCCGGTAAAAAGGGGTCTACATCTATAGTGACAAAACCCATGGTGTCAAATTTATTTTAACATCCCAGTTTTTGCAGTTATACAGGTTTCGTTTATGGAGCGCCCCACAAGATCGGATCGCTTTACAATAGCTGATATATAAAGAAAGATACAAACAAACAATGCAATTGTACTGATACAAAACTATACAACCAAAATATATAACATGATTACATGATTACACAAAAATAAACGGGTTTGAGTCAATTTGTTATTTATTTATTTGTTATTTTCGTTTGACAAGCTGGAGTGTGTTGGCTTCCCGAGTGTTACTGGAAAACAATTCCACAGCCGGTGAGCGGCGGCTTGAAAGACACAATCTCCAGCACGTGACTTAATTTGTGGGTTATGGCAGCAGCGTTGCCAGGGGGGGGGCCTGGGGGCATGTGCCCCCACAAGTTTCCAGTGCACCCCCAGGTGCCCCCCCCCCAAAAAAAAAAAAAAAAAAAAAAAAAAAAATCGATAGTGCCCACAAAAAAAAGTAAGGCTGCGCTAAACGTCGCACATTTGCCGTGTCGAAATCAAATAGTTAGAAAATGATGAATTAAATTCGACAAAAGAGCGACGTTTAGCGCAAATTTTTGATTTAGGTTTGACATTGCCGTGTAGCACGGCAAGCTCTGCCATGCTACACGGTACTGCCGTGCTACACGGTAGTTGCACGGGTGACAAACGTCGCGCTCTGTGCCGCGTCGAATCGAATTGAATTCTCAGTCGGGCGATGCTCTTTGCGAATACGCATGAGCAAAGCTTTTGAAACGTGTTTTATGAGTATTGTTCTTGAACGTTCTCCTTGTCCGTACCGTAGCTGATACGGAGGGGATGGGATTCGGGAAACACTGAACAAACATAATATTCTGTAAATTTCAAACATAATCGATTTTGTTTGTCACTTTAAAATAAAATACGATGAACGCCACTCATCAACGGTTGTAATAGTAGAAGGACGACATTTAAGCTTGGGAACAATTATTTTGTCATTAATAAAATTATAAAAAAAACTACGAGTGTCAGCTCGAATTTCCATTATGAAACAACTCAATTTTCTCCTGCGTCGCCATTTTGAGTTTCTTTAAGTGCGGCAAACTATTTCACTAAATTCGACGTTTGTCAACGATTCGATTTAAGTGCCAAACTCTTACCGTGCGAAAATCATATGAGTTCGACACGGCAAAAGTGCGACGTTTAGCGCAGGCCTAAAAAGAATGAAAACAAAACATTGCAAAGTTATATCCTGAATACATCTGCTAGTTTTCTTTTAAAATACAGTAAAAATAAAAACTTAATAGTAGGCCTCGTATCAGGAAGCGCGCGCGCCCACGCGCTGATTAATGCAAGGCATGCAGCGCGCGCTGATCAATGCATTGCATGCAGCGCGGAATGAAAAGTTGGTCAATGTCAACAATTCACCGTCTTGTTGAGTTTTTAAAATAGAGAGGGGCCCAGGGCTGGGCATATTAATGCTGATCACTAATGCTGAATATGCATGTCTGGCTAAACAAAATGCCAAGAACAGTTGTGGCCCCCTGCAGCGTCCCCTTCCAAAAGCATGACCCCACCACTGACAAACCCATTCCCCCTGCCCCCCCCCCTCTTAAAAGCAATGCCCCCCCCCCCACCGACAAACTGGCTGGCTACGCGGCTGGGTTATGGAGACGTATTTTATCAAAATGATGAGCGGGTGGCATAGACATGTTGAAAGAGATGATCTCATGGAGATATGAAGGTGCCACAAATATTATAGTTGATACATCTGTAGGACATTGACAAGAAGCTTGATATTAATGCGTGCTCGAGTTGGTGGCCAATGATGGCGACGTATAAACAACGCAGCGCGTTCAAAGGTCTTTTAAAACCCTTTTTATGAACTCTTTTGAGTTGTTGATACTTGCATGATTTCATTTTCTTGCCTTGTTTGGTATTGTCAGCATCTTCTGAGCTGTTGTAAACATATTTTTAATACGTCAATCATATGAATAATAATTTTGAGTGTGACACACACCATTTCAAAAGCAGGGTTTACTTTTGGTAATTGTCAAGACCAGTATCCTCACTTGGTGTATCCCAACAAATACATACAATTACAAGCCCGTGATAATTTTGAGCGCAATTGGTCATCGAAGTTGCAAGAAAATAATGAAAGAAAAAGCACCCTTGTTGCAAAGAATTGTTTGCTTGATGCCTGCAAAAGCAATCATGCATATAACCTTTCTTTCTCAGATCGGAATTCTTTGGTGACAAAAATTACCTCTTTCTCTAAAACTACATTACTTCATATGGGTGTCGTTTCTAACAATGTTTTATAATATCTACATTGCTCTTAACCAAGTACGGTTTTAAGGTCATTAATTGTTTGAGCAATTACCAATGGTATACTCTCCCTTTAATGTCGGATATAGCGAATAAAATTGCACAATCTTACCTCTGCATTATGGTGCCGTGCTGTTAAGATACTGCGCTGAGCTCATTAATTGACTCGATTCTCTTCCTGACTTCCTCCTAGCTGTCACGATAACGCGCAAATAAAACAAGTCCCAGCAGATGACCGCAATTTAATTTTGGTCTCATTGCTCAGACCCGTGCCAAGTTTCTGTGTTAGTATCGTTGTGTAGACAGCACGTGGCATTGCAGGATTAATTTTTGAACTTCCTCTTATTTAAAGTGAAGACAAACGCTGGGGATTTTGATCGAGTGTTCATTCCACCCGACCCTCTATAAGCTAGCGAGTTTTTCTTTATTTATTAGCCATTTATTCTGTATTTAATTACATTACACATTTTTAACAGCGCAGTCCAACAACAGAATGGTGATTATGAAACGAGAAGAAATGTTGAGTTTTAGATATGGGAGGAAAACCCCAAACGGGGAAAACACATGCAATCAGGCCGCGTACAAAGCTCAGGATCTGAGGTGGGATTCGAACCGGAGTCCACAGAGGTGGAAGGCAGGGAAAAGAAATTGGCTGAGCCAACCATTGTTTAATATAAATATTTGAATAATATTTTCAGTGACCAATCAATAATAAGAACCGTCGACGGGGGGGGGGGGGTGTCTTTAACAAGGTAAACACGTATAATATCAACCAACGGCTGAAGGCACTTTATAGGTTGCGTCACAGATTGAGTTTTTTCTTTAGTCTTTTCAGCGACCACAGCGATATGTACAGTGTAATACTACTCACTACGGCCTTCATTAGCAAATCTTTCAAGAAATATGTCATAAAAGTCACCTGTGAAAGTCTCAGCCGAATACAGTGTATAACTTGCTGAGAAAACAGCAAAAAGGGGAATCAAAGTATCTTCACACGAAAGTCGAATCCATCCAAGTTTCGCGAGATGATATCGGGTACCAACCACATCTCTGGTCGCAGCATTCGTGGTCGCAGCACCAACCCTCAGAAATCTGATAAACTATTCCTACATCATGTTTCTCAGATTCAATGTTTTGGGGTGACAAACTATTCAAACCATATTACTTCGAAGGGAATCCTTTCCCAAAATAGGTTTTACACTATCGCCAGCTGCAGTGCTTCTCCACCAAGTAAGTTTATGGTCATTAATTTTTGGAGTATTTAGCAATCTGTGACCCTTCCTTTAAGCGGAAAAGATTCACACTCTCGATGAAAGTAAGATATAGAGTTGAAACTGCAATGATATCATAACAAAGAGCATATGGGTATAATTGGATTATATTCCTGCGTCTGACGCACTCGTAAACCTTTCATCAGAAGTTCGCCTGTGCCATGGAATCAAGTGTTAAAATCACCACAACCAAACTATCAAAACTGACTTTGTTCTCGGCTTTTAAAAACACACCTTTCAGTTTCAAGTTTTTACTTAGGGCCTGGATGCTTGTCAAAACAACAGCTCCTACAAATTTATAAAACAGATTTCGTGTATAATAGCATATATAGTTTCATCATGGGAGAGGACAGCGTAACTGAACGTGAAAGTCCACCGTGGCCCAGGTCCCTACTCGTTGCACTGACTCTATTGGGAATTTTTAAGGGTAAACCGATACACGCAAACAGACGGTGCCTGCTTTGTCGTCGAAAACATGAAGGTATCGAGTGTATATTTAAAGGTAAGATCCAGAGATTTTCTGTTTATGCACCAGCGGCATTGACCGTTTGTCGGACTCAATAAGTCGGCCATAATGAGTCGAGTGTACTGTATGGCATTTATGTCTGACATGATGTATCTAACGCAATTGGTCGGACATAATGGGTCACATGCACGACGTGGGTCATTTGTACGACAAGATTTGTCGGACACAATGGGTCGATCTTAATAAGTCATGAGTATATGGCCCTCATGTCTGACAAGATTTGTAGAACACAATGGGTCGATCATAATGGGTCATGATTACAAAATGGACCTTATGTGATAAAACAGAGAGGAATACCCCAGTATGTTTTTGCCCGATGTGGTATTTTTGGGAGAGTTTAAAGGGACACACCGGCTTACTGTTTACCTAATTTAGTGATGTGGAATGACAGACAATAATTTTTAGATGGTTGCTGTAAAATAAAATCATCAAAATATCACGTAATTAACGAAAAATGTGGAAAAAACAAAACGCGGTCAAAGGTCAGCTTATACGCTTTTCCAGCCGTTGCAACTGTCAAGTTTACGTGACAATGTTGCGCAATGTTGTAAGTAGACTGGTGCTCTGTTTGTGCATTAATTATAACAATGGCGAGGCATGAGGATCCAGACTTCATATCCATCAAGCACAAATTCACGTACCGTGTAAATAAAAAACAGACAAAACGGACGTCAGTCCTAGGCGAAGTCCTATCGCGGTCGTAACCAATAACTGTTTCGGTTGAATTTGCCATTGAAACAGTAGTTACGACCGCGAAAACGCACTCCAACCTGTATTCTGTGTACGACGAACTGGACGAACTTACTTGCAATGGAGAACGTTTCTTCGACATCCAAGGATCGGTACAAAAAACATCGCAAGGAAAAACACCCAGAAGGTGGTCCAACGAAAAGTAAAAAGTAAAAAAACACGATAAATCCAAAGGGAAAGCCAGCAAAAGCAGCACCGCAGCCACCAGTTTTTTTTGTGGCGATGGGAGTGGACATTGTGCAGCTATCATATAAGTAGACCAGCTTTATGGGATAAACATTCGTCGTCGTCCCGCGTGTGCAGCGCAGGCAACACGTTATAATAGTTAGGGGTACAGACTAAAACCCTCGTAAAAAAACGTAATTGTTGGTCTGGCTCCCTACCCCTCCGACAAGCTCCCAAGCTCACGGGCTAGACTGGCAAGCTGGGGAGTTCATGCCCCCGGGGTTTGTCTCTCTGGCCCCACGAGACACGGCACAGGCTGTACGGGATATGCCCCAAGGTTTACGTTACGCTAGCTCTCACGCTGTGCGCCGTAAAACAGGCTTCGGTTGCACGGACTCTCTGAATGCGAATTTTACGTTAAATTGTTCATCAATATTTACAAATTGTATGAATAATCTGAATACATAGTCTTTTTCGTCAAATACTCATGAATAATTGTAAAAAAAAAACAGATTTAAATTTGGTTCAGTAATTTACTTTTTATATGGCTGGAAGTAAAACTAACACCGAAGATCACGTGATTTATCCGAACCACTTTTTTGGTTCGGATAAATCACGTGACCTTCGTTTTTTGAAAAATGCTCGAAAACGGCAGAAGGTTGATGGTTTCTTTTAAGAACCGTTCTTCTCCATTCCTGGAAGACCTTTGGAGCCATATTTTAGCCTATTTTGTAGCCCAAATAGCCCAACGAAGCCGGTGTGCCCGTTTAAGAGTTTTGTTTCAAACTATTCATTTTGCAATCTTTTGACACCATGTTCCCAAACAGCGCGACCACTGCATACACGAAAAAAGACTACGTGCACGGACTCCGACCCCCAGTCCCCAATCAATGTTGGCTCTTCTTGCACGGTCTGCGCTCCAGCTGGGGTTAACAACATCGAGCGGGGAGTGTGGAGCGGGGGAGGGGGGCTTGGGAGGGGTATGTTTTTTGTTCCCGTGGCCCGAGCATTCTGGCCGGGATTGTCTGCCGCCCACACTAGTCTTGTGTTCGCAGTGGTTGCGTTGTTTGTGTTGGGATGCCGCAAGCGCCTCGACTATTACAGGCTTTGTTGACACTGTCATTTTATAATCAATCGGTTTCTAGTACAATGTAGACTCAGCGAATATACATGCCCCTTGACTCACATGTTTCAAACCTGTTTAAACTGTTTATCTTTCATTTCCATCATTTTGGGGGTAAAATTTTAACGTATTCACTCTGAAAACTCTGTGTTCTGGGGGGGGGGGGGCATGGCCCATTTCTGGTTCATGACTGCCCGGAAAACAAGTTTTGAAAATTTTGGTTTAGTTTCGAATTCTGCATTAGTTTGACCCATTTCTTGGGCATTTTGACACAGACTCCAGGTCCTGCTGACCCAGAAATGGTTCGGGCCCCACGGGACACGGAATATCTGGGTCGATTCTGACCCGTTTTTTTTGGGGGGGGGGGGTGTGCCTGTGTGCTCCTTTACCACTTAGTTGATTTATGAGCTCCTTTAAATAAACTATTATTGTTAATAATTATTATTGGGGAAATGAGGTTATGGGGAGGAAAATAGCAAGCATTGTATGCGATAGCTTTGCAGTGTGAACCTTGATATTTACCCCTCATCACAGATGACGACGAGAGCCCCGAGTCTGACAAAGACATTGATGCGCATGACAATCAGTCAACAGAGGATAGCGAAGCAGCTCGTGTGTCAAGACAAGGCAGAAGTTGTGCCGTGTGCTTGAGTCTTCTATGGAACGCCGATGGGGCAATAGTCAGCGCATATTCTAAAGCAGGTACGTTTGAGAAAAAGAAGCATTCTTCAGTAATGAAGTTTTAAAATACACAAGCAATAAAATAAAAATATAAAATAAAATGCAATGGCAGCGCTGGTTATTCTACCCATATTTTTTCAAAATTCAAATCTGCGATGACCCTATTATAGCCATATTCATATATAAAAATATTTGTTCACAAAATACTCTGGCCGTGTGCCGAATTCCAAAAGGCCCATTTTCTCAAAGTATTTCTCAATCTGCCCCACTAATGCTGACTACAAGAAAAATATTGTACAATGCATCATTGTTTTTTGTTTCAGTTCCGAGGTACCTTAATAGTCGTCTGTGTGGTATCCTGTCTTCTCTGTGCATAATCATATGCCTTGGATTGTCGCTCGTCATCATGTTCCTATACATCTATAACTTCTGGGGAAGTATCGAAAATCTGACTCACCTGGTATCCTTCATGACGTATGTTGTCGTTCTCAGTGGGGTCAGCCTGATGTGTACGATATTCAACGCAATGCAATGGGCACCCGTGAAAAATGGTTCCTGGTGCGAAGTGTTTCATCTGGATTACGCGGCAAGGCGATTACGATGCCTGGCTGGTCGCAGGTTCCCACTACCCGAGGCTATGTTCCTGTCCTTCATCATCGTGTGGGTGTTTGTAAATAATTCAATGCAGGTCGTGAATCTTGCCCAATACCTGAAAGGACCAGACAACAACACACACAGGGCCATCGTCGATATAACTGTGAACGACCCAATTCCCAGTGACATCTTCAGACATCTAAAAACGATAATGGACTTCGTCATTTCACTCGTTGGGCTTCCGCTGTTCGCATCCTTTTGGTTCTATATCCTGGTCATGCGGAGAGCCCTGGCGGCAGAGTTGAACCTGGTGCTGGTCTTTATTAGACGCAACGAGGGTAACCTCGTTTGGTGTAGGCGTCGCATTGCTGAGATCAACCGCGAATTTTGTCTCCTCCGAGACTTCCTCGCTGTCCCGATGCCGTTCTTCATGGCTTCAGCCGTGTTGGGACTCACCGTCCACATTACCTGGAACTACAAAGTCTACAGCGAGGCAAAGACGTACGTCGCCCGGGAGAATTTGCTCATCAATATCTTCATCTTCAGTGAGAAGCTTATGCTCCTCATCATTCCATTGCTGGCTGTGGGCAGTATCGGCATCGACTACGTCTGGTCACAGTTTATGTACGCCCTCTCGCGGCAGAGAAGTGTTGACAACGAGAAGTTCTGGGATCAGCTCTTGAGTTATGCCAGTGAGACAAACACCCAACGAAAAGGGCACCACGTGATGCTATTTCTTGCCGTGATTAGTTTGTATCTTGGTAGGAATATAACTGACCAGAAGCTTAACTACCGAGAACGCTGGGTCTTGTAACTTTGTTTTGTTTGTTTGTTTGTTTGCTTGCTTGCTTGCTTGCTTGCTTGCTTGCTTGCTTGCTGGCTGGCTGGCTGGCTTGTTTGTTTGTTTGTTTGTCTGTATGTCTGTCTGTCGGTCTGTCTGTAGGTCGGGCTGTCTGTCTGTCTGTTTGTTTGTTTGTTTGTTTGTTTGTTTGTCTGTTTGTTTGTTTGTTGGGGTGGTGGGTGTTTGTTTGTTTGTTAGTTTGTTTTTTGCCATCCACGGAACCATTTTTATTTCAAACAGTCGTTGTATCATGGAGCAATTGCTCCATGGTTGTATTGGAGTAGTTTAAGACTAACATGACTAGAACAGAAGTTGACTAGAACTAAGGACGGATATTTACAATTCATATCGAATCTAATAACAGGAAATACGCAAGTATTTGAGTGCATCATTCATGTAATAGTAGTTATTGATTTCAGTGAGCACCTAACGCTGGACCAAACTGAGGTGCTTTACAACGTCATTTCTTTCTTTGAAAAACAAAGAGACTAAGCCTAGATTTTAGAAGACTAGCAAACAAGAACAATAGCCGTAATTGTACAGTATAAAATAGCAATAACAAGCGCTAAGTACAATAAAACTAGCAGTTAATACATAAATAACCATAACAGCCTAGACCAACACAATAAGAAATACTGAATGGAAACGAGATCTTTATTATCAATACAAATTCCAGTGTATTTAAAAACAAAAACTAAGGGTGAATGTTAAACATATTATTTGGTAATACATTCAAGAGAAGACCGAATGTGTTCAGAAAGGTTGTTCCGAGCCCGGTGTTCTGGACTCCTTGCATTCGCCGCCATCGCTCAGTGATGAAAAATGCACACGTGGAGATCTATCGTTGGCTTTGAGTCGTGCGCAGCGCGTACACGCGTGCACTTTTCTATTGTTTGTCATCAAAGATGGCGGCCAATGCAAGGAATCTGTTGAAAGAGACGGGATGATGACACGGGAGGCAACATAAATCTGGAGAAGTTCTCTTATGGTGTTAGATCTCAAGGAGTGTGAAGACACCTTCCGGACACAAAGCTCATCAATGAAGTGAAGGGATTTAGTCTATAAACTGTCAGGAGAACTTTTAATAGAAAACGTTTCTTTATAGGAAGCCAGTGAGGGTCTTGCAGAATCGGTTGTATGTTTTGGGCGTGTGTTTTGGTGTTTTTTTTCTCTTCTTTCTTTTTGCACGGACAAGTCTTTCAGCTGTACTTTAAATGTGTTGTAGCTTGGCAATAGTGGTGGGCAATCCATCAACAAGACTGTTACCATAGTCTCTCAGAAGACAACAGTGCATGTTCAAGTATTTCAGTGATTTTACGATTCGAACAACTTTCATAGTTGTCCAGTGGTTCTCAATGGAGAGCGACGCACTGTGTAAACATGACTTGATACAGATAAATGATGGGCAGTACCTAGTGAAGTGCACTGGTCTGAATGTGACGCACAGACTATGCTGGAACTTACGGAAGCGTGAAGCAAAATAGACTTGATGACAAGTCGTTAGTCAGTGTCTATTTTGTCTGCCAGCGCTGCCTATTACAAACACACATCCTACCGTTCATGCAACAGTCACAGTGCGGTTATACATTCATGCAACGGTCGTAGGTAGCGCGTGGCATATTGGGATCGAGGATGTGTGTACCGTCCCTGCAACTAGACCGCACAACAATTACCGACTTGATTTCAAGACTAGAAGTAAAACGGATGAAGTGGGGTTTTTTAAGAGTCGTTCAGCCACAGCTTGTTAGAAACTGCATACACGCTATAATTAGGCCCGCAATTATTGTAAGAATTAGGCTAATGAATTTTGTATAATATAGATTTTATGTTCTCTAGAGGTGAAAAGGACCAAGGCAGTTGGGCATTCTACTAGCCTTATTATAGTATCATTGATGAAACGACAATTGTATTGTCTGAATGTTCGACAACTTTAACGATTACAAATCGTAAAGCCTTCAATAAACACGTGTTTGAAGAACTAAACTGTTGTATTAATCATATGCACCTGTAATAAAAACGCATAACTACAATAAATACAAGTTAAAGGGACACACCGGCTTACTGTTTATCTAATTTAGTGATGTGGAATGACAGGCAATAATTTTTAAATGGTTGTTGTAAAAAAAAAATCAAAATATCACGTAATTAACGAAAAGTGTGAAAAAACAAAACGCGGTCAAAGGTCTGCTTATACGTTTTTCCAGCCGTTGCAACTGTCAAGTTTACGTGACAATGTTGCGCAATGTTGTAAGTAGACTGGTGCTCTGTTTATGTATTAATTATAACAATGGTGAGGCATGAGGATCCAGACTTCATAGCCATCAAGCACAAATTTACGTGTAAATAAAAAACAGACATAAACGAGCCAGTCCATAGATCAAGGTTCCTTGCTCTACGGTCAGTCCTAGTCGAAGTACGATCGCGGTCGTAACCAATATAACTGTTTCGGTTGAACTTGCCATTGAAACACACCCCATCCTGTATTCTGTGTACGACGAACTGGACGAACTTACTTGCAATGGAGAACGTTTCTTCGACATCCAAGGATCGGTACAAAAAACATCGCAAGGAAAAACACCCAGAAGGTGGTCCAACAAAAAGTAAAAAGTAAAAAAACCCACGATAAATCCAAAGGGAAACTACCAGCAAAAGCAGCAATTGGGGGGGGGGGGGGGGTTGGACATTGTGCAGCTATCATAGAAGTAGACCAGCTGTATGGGATAAACATTCCCCGTCGTCGTCCCGCGTGTGTAGCGCAGGCAACACGTTGCAATAGTTAGGGGATAATAGCTAGGGGTACAGACTAAAACCCTAGTAAAAAAAAACACGTAATTGTTGGTCTGGCTCCCTACCCCAACGACAAGCTCCCAAGCTCACGACTAGACCGGCAAGCTGGTGAGTTCATGCCCCGGGGTTTGTCTCTCTGGCCCCACGAGATACGGCACCGGCTGTACGGGATATGCCCCAAGGTTTACGTTCCGCTAGCTCCCACGCTGGTGCGCAGTAAAACACGCTTCGGTTGCACGGACTATCTGAATGCGAATCTTACGTTCGATTTTCATCATTATTTACAAATTGTATCAATAATCTGAATACATAATCTTTTTTGTCAAATACTCATGAATAATTGTAAAAAAAAAAACAGATTTAAATTTGGTTCAGTAATTTACTTTTATACGGCTGGAAGTAAAACTAACTCCGAAGATCACGTGATTTATCCGAACCACTTTTTGGTTCGGATAAATCACATGACCTTCGTTTTTTGAAAAATGCTCGAAAACGGCAAAATTTGATGGTTTCTTTTAGGAACCGTTCTTCTCCATTCCTGGAAGACCTTTGAAGTCATATGGTAGCCTATTTTGTAGCCCAAATAGCCCAACGAAGCCGGTGTGCCCCTTTAATGTTGCATCGACATCATCATTCTGTTAGTATTAAACCTGGATGTAGAAAAACCAACACAACACAGCCGGGTTCTAAGCTTTTTCAGAATGTAATTTAACAAGTATTCTGAAAATTGGTTTTACCCATACGCTTATGTGCATTATACACGGTATATACTCGGGCCTTTTGGAAACCAGGGCTCCTTGGGCTTACATGCTCGTCAGTTATTTGGAAACTGCGAGTTCGGGGTTTCAACAATCAGTGCCCATTTTAATAGAGCTTCTTAAAGCAGAAAATTGCTCAACAGTTTTGTACTTAGCAGAAATGAGTAGGATACAATTCTCAAATCGTACACGTGATGTGGTAGTTTGTTTGGTAACCTTATTCCGGTAAGCATAATTTTGCTTTTAGCTATACTTTTTGTCCTTACAGCTCTATGAAATTGGGCACTGACGGCGCCAAGCCCAAGCCCATGGTCCGAGTCGTGGCTTCGATAGGGCCTCAGCACTTTCCAGAGTCATGTGAAATACTACTCAATGAGATTCGAACCCACGACTTTTACCCGGTAGCTAGATGCAGTTTGAATCCTAATTATAAAAGGATTTCTTCAACTTCGAAAGAATTATCATACCTTGTAAAAACCTTGTAATCTTGTTGCATTACACGAAGCTTTTTCGCGCAGCATTGGGTATCATAGCTAAATCAACAAGATCACTATGTCTAATTCTGTTGACACAATAGCAAAATACACAAAACGGATGTGCTGTATAATTGATAACACGCTTTCAGTAAGGTCAGTTTAGACTAGATTACAGCGGTGCTTATCGTCTGAAACAACTTTTCAAGACATTGGTTTTTAAAGGGCCATGTCGTACGAGGCAATACTTCGCCGCCGTGACTATAATGGTAACATTTTAGGAGGGCACGAGGGTGCACCATTACTTCTAGTGGCAGCTCTGACCAAGTTTCTGTTTGCCTTTTTCTTAAACAAAACCCCTTTCAGCGCCATTTTAACGTAACTTATAATATTTTTTATAAGATAATTAGGCGTTGGTTTAAAAATAACTACATTGTCTGCGTGTCAATGGAAAAATAGTTTTAAAAACATCGAAATCATCACATTTAAAGCGAATAAAATGTAACGTGTTACTCTAGTAATTTTCAATCCCTAAAGTCCAGACTTTAAATGGGGGCACCTGGGGGGGGGGCACGTGCCCCAGTGCCACACCCCTTTAGTTACGCCACCGGGCAATTCAAGCAATCAGCAGTTCATCTCCAAGAAGTGTTCCTTACGCTTGCAGTATACAGCCTGGCTGTTTCATAGAAATGGGAGAGCTAGGGTTTTGAACTTAGAAAATGCTTCGTTTGAACTGTTGGAACCTTCCAACATACAGTCACAAAAAATTAAGGTTCTGTACCTATTTAGTTCACGAGTTAGGTACTCAGGCGGCGGCGGCGGCAGCAGCAAGCAACAACAGCAGCAGGCAACATCAGCAGCAGCAGCAACAACAGCAACAACAACAGAGCGTCATATTGGCCCTGTAGATTTATTCTATTAGTTGCATGTTTTGCTTTTATTGAGAGTATTTTGTAGAAGTTATGTACACTACATCATTCATTGAACAACTCTGCATTATTTGATATTGCAATGTCAAACATCCGTATCACGAAATTTGTGTACAATGAGCAACCTATAGGCTATCTGATGACCCGAAAATAATAAAGCCACATCAAATCACACACTACGTAATCACGATCTTGGTTAAATATTGAATGGGTTGTGTTTACATTCAACCCGAAAGGCTCTCGCGTGAGAGCAATCAGCACGGCAATACGGTCTCACTTAAAACCCTCTTCACAGCCAGTGGTAACCCAGGCATCATCGGGGACTGCTTGTAGAATTCCGCCAGAGTCCAGCGTGTGAGAGACGCTCGTACCATGCCACTGCGCCGCAACAGAGTGGTTTTTTTAAACACCGAAAAATACTTCCGTACTCCCGATCGTTTTCGCTGCCACAGGTGCGATTGACAGCTTCAAGGTGGAATTTGTACTGTATTAATGAATAACTGTAATCAGTTGAAATTTGTCGACGTGATCATATTAATTCAGAACAAATTATTTGATGAATGCATTCGTTTAGTTCGCCATTGTTTCGCAAGGGTCTCATACTCGTCAACGCAATTATTATTGGAGTGGAATTCACGACATAATCGTTCGCAGAGTGAGCTGAACTGTTGTAGCATTGAGGCTGGCTGTGAAATGGGACGCCTGCTGATTGAGCCTGCTGAGTTGTAAGCTAAGATGTATTACTGCATTGAGTAAATCATGAACCCGAAGCAACCACAAGCAAGACAAAAATTGCATCTATCGAAACTCACACAAAATGGTCGACGTTTAGCCCCACGGAAAGCAACCATCCAATCTGGTGACATGCACCCTGCGTTGAGAAAGAACATCATCCGGGTAAATGGTAGCGTCTATCGATACAGTCACGGCAGCACAAATCAAAACAACACATCACCGAGAACGGTCCACACGGAGCCCATCGTGCTGCCGTCGATCCGGAGGAAAGTCCAGGAGTACCTGGAGCGAGACTTCAAGGACGAGACGGCATTTCCAAACCGTCACCACCACAATGATACAGTAAGCATTGCAACAGGGGTGGAGTTTTTGGAGCAGAAACCCATAGCGCTCATCAAGTCAGAACCAGAGTATGCTGGAGCTGGTGACTTGCAACCGTTCCCTAAACGAGCTTTACCGCAGTGGACGAGTGCACGAGGAGCCAAAGGGAAGAACAACAAGACTCACCGGCTACAACCACTCGCCAAACAGGATACAGAAACCGGCCATTCCACTCACAGACAAGACCTACCAACTCTACATCAAATGAACTCGTTGCATGCCTTTAATAGTGCCAAGATCGAAGAGTTCAAATGGTGGCATGAGAGAATGCGTAGTCTAAGTGAGGAAGAACGACTACTTGCTCCACCCAACTCTGCCCTAGTCCCCGTAACTCAGCAGTTACCAGCAGTTCGTGAACACTGTTTAGAAAATCCCATCGCAAGGCCGACCATAGCCTCGACAAGAAAGAAATCAAAACGAAATTCAAATAAAAAGCAAAAGACTACCCGATCAACAAGCTATGGCGTTACCTCGGATGGCAAATCGAAACATTTCAATCAAACGGGCATGATAGTCATCCATCATCCACAGGAATCTAGCGCTCAGGACCCGCAAGTTGATCGCCAACAGGAATCAAGGAACGTGCAGATCATGGAACAGAGGAACAATCAAAATGCGTTCAAGGCTAACTTGATTGAAGTACACGTTCCTGAAACATTAACCGACTCAACGAGTTCCCTTAAAGACCTAAGGAAACGGGAGCGAGTGAAGCAATGGTTGGCAGATTGCGAGCACGCTGTCGAGGGCCCGGGAGGTAACCACTGGTTCAGGCTACCAGGGGGAGACTCCGCCGGATCCCGTTGTAGTTCATGCGAAAGAGAATTCACGAGGTACGACGAAGTGTACAGGTCAAAGAGAGAGAATACCGGAATATCAGCGAGGCCGAGCGTGGACTTCACGAAAGCGAGAAGTGCCCGAGATGACGGGAACTGAAAATTGGGCCAAACTCCCGGGGAGGTCGATGAACCTTGTGACGTTCAGTGAAGCCTAAAAAACTGTTGGGGCATGATTCATGGGACTTGACATTTCAAAGTGCAGGAGTATAGTTGGCATTTAGTCCTTGCCAATAACAGCAAGGCCGTGTCCGATTTAAGCGACTTCGGCTGTGGATTATGTCGGCTGCATCGACAACGTCGAAGAACAGGACTTGTCGGTGTTTTAGCCGTAGCCACTGCCGAAGCCATCCATGGGAGACTTTGGAACGCTAGGTGGCAGCAGACTTGCCAGACTTAAAATTTCCATTGTTTACGAAATTCTGAGCATGCGCACATTATCAAGAACAATGTATTTACCTGGTAAGTCTGCTACCACCTCGCGTCCCAAAAGTCCCCATTCGGACATTCGCTCGTCCCCAGCGCCTTGCCTTAAAACCAAAGGCGCTGGGATGGGCAAACGTATCAAGCACGCTCATTGGTTAATGCTCAGTCTCATCATGCATCACACTCACACTGCAATCACTGCATGCATGACGAACTTCCTGAACAAGAATCTGTGCAAGCTGATTAGCCCATCCCAGCGGTCCTGGATAGGCCGCTGGGGCCGAGCGAAATTCGGACACGGCCTGAATTTATTTGAATAACTACCAATGGAAGACAATTTCAACACCTTTTTGTGAATGTGTAAGATTTTTACAAATTGTGGCCATCTGTTTTTTTGTTTTGCATTTATGGCTTCCCATAGTTTTCCAATCTTGCTGGTTCGTACAAATTCAGACTGTGACGTTGCAATAGAAAGGTCTGCTCCAATGTTCAAATCAGGTAATTGGCCCTCACCTTGAAGTGGCTACCCAGCCTTGTGATGATATGCAATGGGCCTATTCCATAATAAAACACTGTTTTCGCGCAGAGCCACATAGGCCTATCTTAAAATGACAAATTATTGACTACTACAGGAAGGGGCCTCTATCTCAATATTTGCATTTTGCGTTTTCACGAAGAGCCACAGGCCCCCAAATGCATTGTAATGCATTGCAACAGAAGAGCGTAAAATGTAGCTCAAATCGTTTTTCGGGTTTCACGAAGAGCCACTTATGTCAGTGTGCGCGTGATTGTGTGACATGCGCGCCCCTTTCCTATGTAAAAACATGTTAACCAGTTGGGTTTTTAAGAAGTAGGACATCTCACTTTTTAGGTTTCACGAGGAGACACGTTTATTTGACTAATTACTATGGTAATTAGCCAATATATTTAAAGAAATTAGTTAGCCAATGGAGAGGTTAAACTTATACAGAATTATATGAGAGATCTTAAACTGCAAACCGTGGCTTTAGTTTTGCAGATTTTGCAGTTTTAAGCCAAGCAGAGTGTAAAATGTAAACCTCAATCAGGCATTTGGACAGAAGTGGCTCTTCGTGAAAATGGTGACGATGTCTGGGCTGAATACAGTCTGGGACTGATTTTGCAGGGTTTTTTGCTTGTTGAAGAGTCTGTAGAGCATTGTATACCTTGTAAATTAATTGCCACACCACACAAGCACAAGGGGGTGCAACTTTTAACTCTTCAAGAAAAAGCTCCACAAGGGGCTAAATTTGAAGAAAAACTTCTTCCATCATCGAGCTGTTGAGTCGTGGAACAATCTCTCCGAACATGGGGTCAATGTGAAAACAACCAACAAGTTCAAAGAAAAAATGGACAAGTTCTGGAAAGAAAATGTAGAAATCTTAAAAGGGCTTTAACTTAAAAATTTTACTCATCATTTTTAAGTAAGTATTTCAGTGACTTTCTAGATCGAACCTATTTTAGCAATTTTTGTTTTGTACTCCAGCCATCCTGTACATCTTCGGATTGGGTGATTTGGGGCTATAAAAGCATTTGTTATGAAATGAGTATGGTTGGAAAGGTGTTTTAAAAGTAGAATAAAAGGATTCACATAAATATCTCTAGAAAATGTGTGGTTTTCCTTTTAATTCATAGACTAACACAAATATTTTTACAGCCTAAAAGCGCCCAATCCAAGGGAATGTGTCTCTTTAAGTTTTGGGTTTAAAATGACCAGTTTATTTATTTCCATGATCGTTTAATCTAAATCATTCTTTTAACAATGTTTTAAATCAAAATATATTGACACTGAAACAAAAGATTTTGTCCTCCCACAACAAACACATAATTATTAATTAAATTTTAAAATTGAAAAACAAAATGTTACAAATGAAAATCATGTTTAAAAGTTCCACCTTTTAGCTGGCGCTCGGTCACGTCCTTTTCAGATTTGAGTTAGGGAAGAAAATCCCAAACGTCGGGGTAAAAAAAAATCTTATATGAAGATTTTGAAAAATGAAGGTCCAAAACAAAAGGGTTGCGACGACAAGTCGGATCCAGTAAACACAAAGCACCCCCCATGAATAAACTACAAACATAATAATAGTATTAGTATCATAGTATGAAGTTTTTTTAGACCACTTTCCCTTGCCCTTGAAAATATTTGAGATTAATTAGAAATTTGGTTTTCCAAGAACATGAACTTGAGAAGGGAAATTAAATGCGTAGGCCTACTTTGAGACTGAAAGCGTCACCCAGCATGAGCATGAGGACGCTGTTGTCAGTGTCAGAACCCTATAAAAACACTATTTACACCGAGTTAGCGGTCCATTATGAGCGATATACTATCATTCCAAACCTCATCCTGGGCACCACCTCGCGACCGGCTCTAGCTCCATCATAACAGTTTTGACATGAGTTTGTATACAGACCCGAGACCCGGGTTGAAATAAAGAATCTTGTTAATTCACGCCGATCGCATCATATCAGCTTGTGCGTTTGCAGTAGCGTTACACAGTAATCCACCCATGATCGGTGTCGTGTTGAACTCTATGGGCAATCCCAACTATAGTTGGGACGTCCCAACTTTAACACTCAAGTTGGGACCAGTCCTAACTATAGTTGGGACGATTGTCAAGTTGGGACGGAACAATATTCACGTTAATTCGCGTACGCCCATCATTGTGGGTACACCAAACTAAATAAGCTCCCCGCATCAAGCACTAATGCTAACTGCTATAAAGATTTAAAAATACTCCAAAAATAGTCTCCCAGCCTCTTGAAACCAAACCAAATCAAATACTTTTGCTGACATTAAATTTCTGTTCTTTTCAAATTTCAGTAGGTTGGCCGTTGCATTTTGTTTTAAACTATGGTTATCCAAAATGAAAACGAAATAATGATCAAGATTGTTTCGACTTTATTTAAACCTTGCATAATATTTGTACTTTATTGTTTTACGCGGCGACTTTTTTGTTTTACGCGGCGCCTTCCGGATTGTGATTGTGTTTGAGGGGATTCCCCTACAGGTCAGTCACGTGAAAGCGCACAACTGCACTTAAACAGTGGCTCAGCAATCCTTCCCTTGCCTGCTTGTTTAGTTTTGTAATACAAAGTATAGATCCTTACTTTTCTTTTTATTGCGAAATATTCTTGCTATTTATTTGTTCCACAACATTATGTTTCATAATGTCTATCGAGGGATTACATTGTTTTGAACTCAATCTTACTCAATTTTTGAACTCAATCTTACTTTTTGATTGTCTTTTTTATCACATTTAATATGTTTAATCTTAAAAACATGAAAGTAGCTGGAATACAGAGTGCATAGTTGTCATGAATGAAAAAGAATAATATTGTCTCTCTGGTCGGGAATCAATGGATTAAAAAGAGTGTAGTCCATGTTTGCTGCGCTGCCAGTCGAGTACAAATGCGGAAGTATATCAGTTATCAGTGATGCGCTTTTGCGTGACTGACCTGTAGGGGAATCCCCCAAACACAATCACAACCCGGAAGGCGACACCAAAAAAAAAGGTCGCGGTGTAAATAAAAAAATCGCCGCCGAAAAAAAATCGCCACGTAAAAAACAAAGTCGCCGCCAAAAAAAAAGTCGCCACGTAAAGAAACAAAGTTGCCGTCAAAAAAAAAAAGTCGCCGCGTAAAAAAAAGAAGTCGCCGTGTAAGTGTCCTTTAAAGAACACCATACACTGGGAGATTCTGTTTGGTTTTATACAAATAGTAGTAGGCCTAGCTCCTTCAGCAGAGAATTGACCGTGGGGTTTTGCGCCCTCTGTAGTTGCTGTGTAGCCCGAACATCTGACGTCACACTTCGAGGCTCGTGAATAACACCAGATACCTGCCAGACCGGATGTTGCCAGATGTACCTTTGACCTAGAATTCATTTCACACGGAGACTCGCAGTCAATTCAAACGTGCATGTTCACATTACACAGTTAATAAAACAACACTACATGACGCTAGTTGCATGCAGCAGACGATCGAAAGTGCAAGCTGACAAACTACATCACCTCGTAACCTCGACCAATCATAACACAGATATGAAAAGCTTACGTCACAGCACGTTTATCCAATGAAATCGTTGTATCCAATGAAATCATTGGGTCTGTAAAACCAGTGCCTGTCTTTATCCTTGCAGATAAAGACAGGAGACCAGTCTAGTTGCTGTGCAGCTATTGCTGATGAGCCCAATACGAGAATGGCAGAAATAATGTACCATTATTGTCAAAGATCCCAGCTGTGTTTCCGTGTGCACCTGGGCTGTATTTGAGGAATGCATAATTCCAATATTGTAGTAACCCAAAATTACCCAGATACGGTCGGTTTATCCATAATTTTGCAACATGTATATCCTTGGTACAGACATTCGCAAAGTAAGAAATTGAATATATTTAGATTCATATAGAAGACAAGTGGTTGTGGTGGCGGCCATTTTACTTGTCACGTGTGTAGTTGACTGACACACATTACCCATTCTATTTTTTGCATCCCTGTGCAGACATCTTTTGTTTTGTTTCCTTTGTCCCTGTAGTTATTAACAATCTCCCGTAGACTTTGTACACAAAATTCCTTGTGGAACACCCCAGTCTTTAGAATTCCCCTATGGAGACATTTGTTTTTCCTTTTCTGTAGTTTGTTCTCGGTCTCCTTAAGTCAGTGGGTATGAAATCACACGGACTGCATGGTTATGTACAATGTACACGTACATGACATTGTGTGATGTAGCATGTTTATTAGTTTGATGCTGCAACCTGCAAGTTTTAATATTGCATCTTTATTAAGCATCTTTATTAAGTTCGTTTTAATTTATTGCCACTCATCCTTCTTTTTTTCGTTCATGTAATCGAACGAAAGCTCTTTTGCTACCCCGTCAAAATAGCAATTCAACGGTTCACTGTTTTGACCGTAAAGTCGGCCTCAAATCGTGCAGTGCATCTTCTATAAGACTTTTTAGTGGCGATAATTTTAACACACAAATAATTGGGATGTCTCTAATATTCTTTTGGAAAGACTTCTTGAACAACCATCCCTGTGGGAGGTAGGCTTGTTTTAACGCTACATACAAATTGTGGACCTGACAACAAAAGAGGTCCACATAATGTAGGGACTTGAAACACTATGTGGACTAACACACGTCCACATAGTGTTATTTACAGAGTTGAGGAATATGACTTTCCTGAAGTGCATAGATTAAACAATGTACACATAGTGACTGCAACACATAGCTGTGTGCCTTGGCGTGAGTTTTCACTGAGTTGTCTCTTCATCTGCGAGTATGCCTTTGAGAATGATAGGTAGTGACGTCACACCCTGAAGCCATTTGACGTCATCCCAGGTAAATGCAGACTCCATCATACTTCTAATGTACCCGCGAGAACCTTTGGGGTCTAGAACGTTTGGTATCATAGACAAAGAAAACCCAGAACTCTATAGTGCTCCAGATACAACCGAAATTAATTAATAGAGAATCGCCTGGACAATCAAAGGTAAATAGACTATTAAACAAAAAGCTTAACTTGCTGAGAAAATGAACATAATGCATTTATCTCTACAAGGGAGCACCACACTATTAATAAGCTCCCCGCATCAACTAATGCTAAATGCTAAAGATTCAAAAGGACTCAAACAATATTTGAAAGTCACTCAGCCTCTTGAAATCAAATAGAATCAAGTATGCTTTCTAACGTTAAACTTATTTGTTCTTTCCAACTTTCAGTAGGTTTAGCCTTTGCATTGGTCAAAAATTGTGCTCATCCAAAATGAAAACGATACATTGATCAACTTTATTGATTGCTTTAATTGACTTTATTTAAAGCTTGCATAATATTTGTACATGGTATGAAACATATTTGGCCTTTATTTATTGTACTTTATCCATGTGCAAGAAGGCCGGGAAAATGAAAACAGGTACGGTAACCGATCGAGTATTTCTTAAAGCTTAGACCTCGTCCATTTTGTTTTGTTTATTATACTTTTGAAAATTGAAGATTTTAAATTCCCCTTTAAACTTTTTTTGTTTTTACTAACAATACCTTTTAAAGTTTGAATGTGTTTTGTTACGGGAAAATTCCGTAAAAGGTAAGTTTTAAATTGCGGTTATTTCATTTTATTCAAAGTTACAAAACTGTTATAATAACAAAGGTTTTTTTCAGCTAGTATTTCGGATAATTTTCTGAAAAATCATTTTAAAATATTAATGCTGACATATGAAATAATAGGTGACGAAATAATTTACACACAAGATCAAAGTTATCCAAATCAAAGGTCGTCTATTTAGGAAAAAAAATCACCGACACTAAAACTAATAGTTTTGATAGAAAAGTCTACTTCACGTAATAATATGTCAGTGATAAAAACATCAACAAGACAGAAGGATAAAAGTTTTTAAAAAAACTGACAGAGAACTACCTCTTGAGAAGCAATTTGCGAAGTTAAAATTACACCATTATCTGCAGACATTATTATTCTTTTAGTGTTATGTAGTTAATTCAAAAGGGCAATTTTGATAACAATCCTAAACTATAGAAGCATAGCCTACTATATTTTGGTTGAATTAACTAGAAAATAGCAGTACATCGGCCCACATAGGGCCTACAATCCCTAATCAATAATTCATTTTATAAGGGTAGAAAGAAGATAGTTTTTGAATTTTACATGCTACCAAAATATTCTACAGAACACTGTCATAAACCAACATCCAGCTTTGTAAAACACAACGAAAATGACGTCACAGATTACTAAGCGGGGAAGCCATTACCAAATCTGATGTGATTTCAGCAACTGACGAACACCCTGAAGATAAAATGGAAAGACAGCAATATAATATCTTGTATAATTTGTTTTAATTATATTATTTCAATGTTCAACATTACGCTACTTATTGAGTCGTCCTCAACTTCAAAACAAAAAGGTTGATGGGTTATTACCACTCAGCGCCATTGCCAAACTGAACTCGTCTTTCAGGATATCCAGAACTTTTCTTACCCCTGCCTCGCCCTGGAAAACAAAAGAGCGTCAAACAAAATGATACAATATGGAAACTGTATCCCAACCCTTACTGGTGCGTGCTATCCCCGCTTCCAGTTTGAAACTGTTCAAAATTACCATAATATTACTTACATTGTAAGCGAGACCATAGAGTACCGGCCTACCGATGAAAACGGCTCTAGCCCCCATGGCCAGTGCTTTGAGTACGTCGGTTCCTTTACGGACTCCACCATCCAGATAAACCTCAATGTTTGAACCTTTTACCGCCTCGATCACTTCTGATAATGAATCTATCTGTAATATCATATAAGAATACTACAATGACTAAATCGCAGCGATCAATATCATTAAACTGATTGATATTTGTCTGAAAACTATGTTTTAAGGTTGATATTTAATTCGTGTGCGTCCGAGAGACTTTTTGTACACAGTTTTAGTTTTCATGATGTTGGACTTGATGATAGTGTACAGGTGCGCATAATCATACTTGCTGTGCAGAAACGATACACATGTTGCTGGTATGGAGGTCTCATTGTTAATATATCCAATTTCAATATCTTGCTGTCTTTAGCTCGAAAATTACTCCAAAACAAGTTGCTCTAATTTACCGTTGCGGCTACGCCATCCAACTGCCGACCACCGTGATTAGAAACTAAGATACCAGCTACACCGAGGCTTGCCGCCATCTTGGCACTCTCAGCTACAAGAGACACATGAATGGCGTTAGAGTAGAAGACTTTTGAGGACACTAGGTGGCAGCAGATTTACCAGGGAAATCCATTGCACTCGGAAATATGTGCATGCGCAGAACTACGTTTCTCTGAAAATTTACTTGTATTTCTGCTGACACCTATGTTTCATTGTAGGTTCCACATTGGTAAATAAGTGGCTGGAGGATTCCGGATTCGCCAATTGACTCGAAAATTGAGACAACATTGATCAAGGAAGTGTTTGATCGAATGGTTTCTTTTAGCTATCCCAAATTCTTCAGAATTTCATTGGGAAGCTCAAGAAATGGTTTGTAAAGTATAGATTGAGCCATTCGTAGAGAGTTGAAGTACACATATTCGTCCTTTATGGCGCGAGGTTTTTGAGTTTTTTTTCGGTTTTTTTTTTTTTTTTTTTTACAGTAGAGGACTTTTTGGACGCTAGGTGGCAGCAGACTTACCAGGTAAATCCATTGTTCTGAGTAATGTGCACATGCTCAGAACTACGTAAACAATGACAATTTACCCGGTAAGTCTGCTGCTGCCTAGCGTTCCAATGTCTTACATTTTCTTCTCACCTGTGAGTATACCTTTGAGAATGATAGGTAGTGACGTCACACCCTGAAGCCACTTGATGTCATCCCAGGTAAATGCAGGGTCGAACATTCGATTAAGCCTACTTAAGACGCTCTCGTGAGATTCCCCAGGATAATAAACATGCGGCATCCTAGACAAAATAATTTCAGTGCTCGTGAGTTTTTCTTTTTATTTATTTATTATGGATTTTTTTTTAATTTTTTTTTTGGGGGGGAGTAAGAAAAGAGAGATTAACAGTAGCAAAGCCGGACGACATAAACCGGGAATTTTCTTTCCCGTATACTCTCTATGCAGCCAGGTATGAACAAAATTGACAATTGAATCATAATCAACGTCTTTGCAAAATACTGTGGGTTCGATGAGATTTTGCAACCTCGTACACTAAGGCAGTTGCAGAGGAATATGTTTTTGTTTGTCTTGGTTGCAATTGATATTAAGTTTCGACCCTAGAAGAGTCTCTCTCGAAATTTAAAAGGCTAAGTATTGAGTTATTATTAGGATTAAGCTACCAAAAACACAAGCATAAAGAGTTACGTCATAACCTAAGACTAAATAAACAATTGAATAACTAAAGAGGTCTTTGAAGTTCTATTCTACTTAGAGCAAGGGAAATCACAAACTCATTTTTGTATAATGTAAGTGGAAAACATATAACAAACCACTAACCTCACGTTAAAATGGTGTAAATTGCCATTGCATTCGGTACCCTTCCAGTGCAACATCCAAAACATCCAACATCCAAACATCTGATGACATCATTCTGAGACAAAAGGGTCTCTACATTTGCATACGGGGATGTTTTGGTTCATTTCTGACTTTCAATGATATTCAATATTTTTAAAACGGCCTCGAATTTGACATTTTGACTGGAATGTAAAGACCCATTAGTCGTTGAAATCAAATGACGTCATGTTTCAAGATTCGCTCTACAAAAATCAGGAATGTTGTTCTACTTACGTTGTATGTGAGGGTGGCGAGACCGGGTTCCGAATTACAGACAAATTGATGCCATGAAAAGGTTGGTCAATAGTCACCACTAGTGCCCTGTACCGGCCGGACGCAGTGACCCTCCTGACGACCTCCTCAGTCATCCCTCTGTCCCTAAAGAAATTGAGTTGCATGAAGAGAAGGGTTTCTTCGGGAACCGATGCTGCCACTTTTTCAAGTGATGTGTTGGCAAACATACTTAAGACCATCACTGTGCCAGCGCTAGCTGTAGCTGTACAGAAATCACGGAGAGAGCAAACGTATAAAATAAAAAACTGCTAGAGAGTCTACGATTCGTGCTTGTGTGTAGAGGTGTCTGTTTGTTTACTTGTTAACTGTTTGGTCTAAGATTCGTGCTTGTGTGTAAAGGGGTCTGTTTGTTTACTTGTTAACTGTTTGATCTAAGATTCGTGCTTGTGTGTAGAGGTGTCTGTTTGTTTACTTGTTAACTGTTTGATCTAAGATTCGTGCTTGTGTGTAGAGGTGTCTGTTTGTTTACTTGTTAACTGTTTGATCTAAGATTCGTGTTTGTGTGTAGAGGTGTCTGTTTGTTTACTTGTTAACTGTTTGATCTAAGATTCGTGCTTGTGTGTAGAGGTGTCTGTTTGTTTACTTGTTAACTGTTTGATCTAAGATTCGTGCTTGTGTGTAGAGGTGTCTGTTTGTTTACTTGTTAACTGTTTGATCTAAGATTCGTGCTTGTGTGTAGAGGTGTCTGTTTGTTTACTTGTTAACTGTTTGATCTAAGATTCGTGCTTGTGTGTAGAGGTGTCTGTTTGTTTACTTCTTAACTGTTTGATCTAAGATTCGTGCTTGTGTGTAGAGGTGTCTGTTTGTTTACTTGTTAACTGTTTGATCTAAGATTCGTGCTTGTGTGTAGAGGTGTCTGTTTGTTTACATGTTAACTGTTTGATCTAAGATTCGTGCTTGTGTGTAGAGGTGTCTGTTTGTTTACTTGTTAACTGTTTGGTCTAAGATTCGTGCTTGTGTGTAGAGGTGTCTGTTTGTTTACTTGTTAACTGTTTGATCTAAGATTCGTGCGTGTGTGTAGAGGTGTCTGTTTGTTTACTTGTTAACTGTTTGGTCTAAGATTCGTGCTTGTGTGTAGAGGTGTCTGTTTGTTTACTTGTTAACTGTTTGATCTAAGATTCGTGCTTGTGTGTAGAGGTGTCTGTTTGTTTACTTCTTAACTGTTTGATCTAAGATTCGTGCTTGTGTGTAGAGGTGTCTGTTTGTTTACTTGTTAACTGTTTGATCTAAGATTCGTGCTTGTGTGTAGAGGTGTCTGTTTGTTTACTTCTTAACTGTTTGATCTAAGATTCGTGCTTGTGTGTAGAGGTGTCTGTTTGTTTACTTGTTAACTGTTTGATCTAAGATTCGTGCTTGTGTGTAGAGGTGTCTGTTTGTTTACTTGTTAACTGTTTGATCTAAGATTCGTGCTTGTGTGTAGAGGTGTCTGTTTGTTTACTTGTTAACTGTTTGATCTAAGATTCGTGCTTGTGTGTAGAGGTGTCTGTTTGTTTACTTGTTAACTGTTTGATCTAAGATTCGTGCTTGTGTGTAGAGGTGTCTGTTTGTTTACTTGTTAACTGTTTGATCTAAGATTCGTGCTTGTGTGTAGAGGTGTCTGTTTGTTTACTTGTTAACTGTTTGATCTAAGATTCGTGCTTGTGTGTAGAGGTGTCTGTTTGTTTACTTGTTAACTGTTTGATCTAAGATTCGTGCTTGTGTGTAGAGGTGTCTGTTTGTTTACTTGTTAACTGTTTGATCTAAGATTCGTGCTTGTGTGTAGAGGTGTCTGTTTGTTTACTTGTTAACTGTTTGATCAAGTTTTGCTCAAAGTGGTTGTTTTGGTTTTGTTTTGTTTTTTGTGTTGCTCTCACTTCCGGTATACCTTATGGAGACCAAGGACAAAACAAAAAAAAAAGGAAAATAAAAGGACTCCATGTGGAAATTCTAAAGACCGGGGTGCTCCACGAGGAAATTTATGTATACATAGTTTATGGGAAACTGTTAAGTGCAGGTACAAAGGAAAGAACAAAAGAATGCTCCTCAAGAATGCACTTTTTGGAATGGGTGCGTGTGTGTGTGTGTGTTTGTATTGCCTACCCTCCGAGGACATTTTACAATAGGGACAATAGGTCCTCACTAGTCGGTGCTTTGTTTTCAGGTGTCCTCACTAGTCATTTGTGTACAAAACCAATGGGGATTGCTTCAATACAGGAACAACAGAAAGTACAATAGGTGTCCTCTAACGTATAGGTGTGCTGTACGTGTGTGTGCCCTTACACATGCCAACTTACGGGGTACTTTTAACAATGGAACAATGGACCCACAAGGCAATTTCAATAGGAACAATAGGGCCCCACAAGGGAATTCTTTAGAAAAGGGAACAATAGAACAACAATAGCAGTACCCCACAAACCGGATCCGTAAGGTTGTGTGTGTGTGTGTGTGGGTAGGAATACACCTATAACGGGAACCTATAGCAAAAGGGACAATAGGTCCACGGTTGCTATCACAAAGGGTTAAACAAAGGAGGATCCACGATTGTTTGTGGACATGTACACATTGGTAGAGGGGTGAAAAGGTTGTCTAGTACCACCTGAAGACGAACAGCAAAAGAGAAGTCAACGTGGATTGAAATCTTGGGGCAGTAAAGGGGTAGCAAATAGAGAAAATGGAAATGGCAAATCATTTATTAACGTGGGTGAATTTTTTAGCTTAATTGTTTCGACATAAAATTTCCACACGTTTGAATTGTTTAATGAGCAGGCCCTGGTTCTTTTTCGTACCTCTTGCAGTTGCCCTTTCTCCGTCTGCGTGTACAGTGGCATGACAGGCAGTTGGACTGACCCCTACCGGAAACTCAATGTCATGACCCAGAATGCTCGTTCGGGGGACACAGTTGGATACGTCACGCAAGCATCGTGGTCTGAGCCGATACCTGTACAGCCAATCAAACACAATTTTATTCCTAATAATAGCAAAGAGTGCAGAATGGTCGGGATCACTGTTACAACCTCTTTCCCACCGTATGTCTGTAGCCAGCCTCTGTTTTTCTACAGATATTTTCATGTAAAAGTGCCACCAGTGTAACAGTGTGTCCGACCTGGTTCCTATCAGGATGTTTGAGCGTGAAACCAGGCTTTTTGCTTCTTCTCACCCATACACTCTTGCTTTTTGTGGAGATGTAGATTAAAGAGCCATTCCAACTGCTTTTAAAAATCTTTATGCATTTCGTTGGAACTCCTTGCCTGGTGCATGTTTTCTTCCAGCATACAATCTTGATTGTTTTTAGAGGAATATCAATTTCTACCTACAGCTCCCCGAGTTATTTTCATATTGAATGTTTCTACTTGTATAGCCCCACAAGAGTGACTTTTAGCCTTATTTGGGCGAACTTTCATAAAAAACGTATTACATAAATAACATTAGGTTTGTAATTACTTCTGTTTTGTTGATGTGTATTGATCTTGCGCTCGATTTATTTTCTTTGCATTATTTTACCTGAGTAAGAAGCTCTAGGATTGCCACGCCACTTTTCTATTTTCTGATCGAGTCTGGATCTGTAATTTTTCGCACCCCTGAAGTCCAGCAGGCATTTCCCGCCCTATTTTATAAATTCATGTTCATTCATTTTTATTAAAAAAAAAACAACAAGCAGCGCAAAGCTGAATTTTGTGGCATTACAACGAAAAACAGACGAGTTAAAAATTGCACAGGAAAAAAAATAAAACAAAATAAAATAGCAACACCAAAATACAGGGGTACATAAATACATTATAAAAAGATGTTCAAAAGATATCAATATAAATTTGTTAAACCCTGTGTCTAGCAAGGCGGCGGTAGCGGAAGGCATATTTTTTGTTTCTAAATAAAGCATAAGAACCGTCTTGTCAAATTCTGTCATATTATTACATGTTCGGTCATATTGCATGTAACCCTCTTTTAGAACCCCCCCCCCCTTTGAGATAATTTAGTCGTCCATGGGGTTGAGTTCTCTAACAGGTTACCTTGGCCCTTTGACGTTTGCTGGTGGCAGTCCCCATTGACGCGTCCACACACAAAAACCATACATTACAATGTATACACACCCAAACAAACATGTACAGATTTTCGCTTAGATGCATTTATACACGAACCTTGAATATTATTTATAGATAATGTCTGCAGTCAACATAATGTAATCTATCTATCATCAGGCTACTACAAAGTCTGTATAGCATGGTAATTACCTTTTTGGACCATCCCAAACAGACTTAATTGCCCTGTAGTTAAAAGTGTCTTCCGGTGAGGTGCAAGTAGTCTGTCATGTTTTGTTTTGTTTTGTTTTGTTTTTCTGGTTTTGTTTGTTTGTTTGTTTGGTTGGGTGTTTTGTTTTTTTTTGGGGGGGGGGGTTGGGGGGGCCTCGGCTCGCAGGGTAAAACATCAAACTGACATTACAAAAATGCACAGAGAATCGCAGGAACCCTCCTATAAAATTGAAAACCCCATATATATTTTTTTAAACCCTCCTTTTTTTATTACTTGCGCTACAGAGACTGTTTAATCCAACACAGCTGTTCATAACGTGATATCAAAGTCTCCGTTTGTCAAAACTAAATTTCATCCATCATAAATAGCTGGCACCATCAAAAAAGCCCAACCTTAAGACAAACCTTAAGACGACTTCTCAACAAGTCTAATGGTTGACAAACGATAATGGTCGCAGTGGAGGTGTCGTGACCAGTAAAACTTCTGAAATCTGTATGAGAGCGGAAAGCCTTTATATTACCTCAGGAAGGCCTTCACGTTGTCTCGAAGTGTCTGTTCCTCACCTGCCCCACCGCTGTAATAGCCGTACCAGGCTGATGTCAATCCTTGCTTCAAATACGGTTCGAAGTCACCAACACAGACGGGCTCCTTTGCCGCCATCTTGCGTACTGTAAATTTTTAGTTAAACAAACTATTTACCCTGTAACGCATGAACACCGATGCCCGTCCACGAACCACTCGTTTCTCTTTCGCCCAACTTGACAATCGTCCCAATTATAGTTGGGACTGGTCCCAACTTGAGTGTTAAAGTTGGGACGTCCCAACCATGTTGGGATCGCAGTAAACACAAAGCACCCCACATGAATAAACTAAAAACATAATAATAGTAAGTAGGCCCTATTATAGTAAGTTTTTAAGACCACTTTCCCTTGAGAATATTTGAGATTAATTAGAATTTTGGATTTCCAAGAGAAGGGAAAGTAAAAGCGTAGGCCTACTTCGAGACTGAAAGCGTCACCCGGCATGAGCATGAGGCCGCTGTCAGAACCCTTTGAAAACACTATTTACACCGAGTTAGCGGTCCCTGGGCATCGGCTTGGGCGTTAAAAATATCACCACGAAAATGGAAGGTGTATTGTCCTATTTGAAGCCGACTTGACAGTCAAAAATGTATATGTTAAACTGCTATTTTAACAGGTATCGGAAAAGTTATTAGCTTTTATTTGATTATTCGAACGAAAAAAATCCGTTAAGCATGAGTGGCAATAAATTAAAACAGAAATTAATAAAAGAATGGCTCAGCCGTTTACTCCTTAGACTTATGACTACAACATTAAAACTTGCAGGTTGCAGCAATCCATCCATGAATAGTCTATGTAATGATTGTTGGGGCAGCGGCGGCACCAGACATGTAATACTTGGAGGGGGCAGGGGGAAAGGGGTGGGCATGCTTATATCTAGGGCAAATGTTGATCTTTCATGTAATTGTTTTACTGCTGCTCTGAAAAAAACATTGATTTACCACAATAATAATGCATGATTTGGGTTAAACTTCAATTTTGGCCATCGGGGGTGGGGTGGGATTTCTTACCGAATTTTGGGCTGAGTACCCAACGTTTGTATAAAAACATATCAACTATTGATAACAATGTCCTGGCATCTAATCATCCGGTGTTTTAAATCAGCTCTTTGAACCCTGGTAAACGGTGCCGGGGTGTTCCTCGGGTGACCAAAAATATTGCGGATCAAAAGTGAACAATGAACAATGGTAGAATGTTAATGATGTTCCTGTATGTGACATGTCATTATTTATTTCCCCACCCGGAGATGGAAGGTCAAGTGGAAGTCAATGTCACTTATGTAAAACATGATTTGACAGCGCGTGCACACAAATGGGTTGCTCGTCGGGCCATGGTGTTATACACATGCATTAATGTATAGCACTAGCACATGTCTAGGCCTATTTGTATGGTAGAGAAAGGACTAGCATCAGAACAAAATGGCAGCAGAGCCCGTCCACGTTGTAGACTTTGAGCCGTATTTAAAGCGGGGCTTGGAATCTACCTGGTACGATTATTACACCAATGGAGCCGGTGAGGGCCAGACACTTCGAGACAACGTTAAGGCCTTTCTAAGGTAGGCTTCCTACAACATAATGTATACCTCATAAAAGAATAGGATTATCGAGTTTCAGGTAGGCCTAAATAATGCAAGTATTTCCTCGCTGATTCTTGGGAAATAACAGTGTGTGGAGCCGGTCTTTACTGCGTGGTAATGACCGACCGGGTTAGTGGCTGCAGCTGTTAAGGGACCGAGCAGAATTGAGGCCCGGTCACTTGCAGAATTGAGTAAGTTTATACCAAGATATATTACATGGCATTGTTAAGTTGACCTTATCAAATTGGCATTGGAAAAGCCCTTTTTTAATAGTGAGGAAAAACCAAGGAAACAGCGGCCAGCCAACAACCAAGGCTATAACCAAGCAGAGAAGACCGGAACCCACAACATGTTGTTCTTTCGCCGATTTGTAGAATTGTTCTATTCATGTTCAAGGGCCATTCTTTAGAGCTGTTCAATAATTTTGCATGGTACCTATAAGAATAGAACACAAAAGAACCAGACTACGAGCCTTGAAAATTAACATCACTATACAAATAGATCTTGCGTTAAGAGGTCACACTTTCAAAGAGCGCCCTCACTGAGGTCAAAAGGAGGCAGATGACTGAACGGTAACTGTTCTTGGGCGTAAAAATGTGTGCATGACCCCAGCGTACTTGTAGCGTTTCGCGTTATGCAAGGGGTCTATTAATATCAATACTTTGACTGGTATTCGGCTTTATGCTTGCAGCATATCAACTACCGCGTGCACGCGGTTCCACATGTCCTTGCCAATAATAGACCTTCTTAATGACGTCATTTGAGTAGGGCCCTCGCCTAGAGGTAAAAAAGAGACTTGGCCAATCCTGTTCGCAGGCGTACAAATCTGTGCTTTTTCATCATCGGTTTACCTCTAAGATGGTGGGTTGATGACGTCAATGCATAAGGTCTAAAAAAGCAATACGCACAAAGCAAACAGGGTAAATCTCATTGAGCTGCTTAGGCATAGCAGGAAATATTGCTTAAAACATTTTTGCTAAGCAAAAATGAGCATGCCAGTTAACAATGGCACATTCGATATGGTATTTGGGCTGGTAACCTTACTCTTATATGCAAAATTCTGTTTTGCTTAGCTACTTTTTGTACTTAAACAGCTCTATTAATTCGAACCCACGACCTTTGCAATTCTAGAGCAGTGTCTTACACGACTAGACACTGCTCTAGAATTGCAAAGGTCGTGGGTTCGAATCCCACCCGAGTAATATGCCTGTGATTTTTTTCACAAACCTCGGGAAAGTACTGAGTATACAGTGTTGACACACATCGGTGTAAAACCAAAATTAATATTCTTTATCCCCGATGCAAAATTAACATCTATTAAACAGCTCTATGAAATTGGGCCCAATTCATTGGATAGTTTCCACAAAACAAGCACACAGTGCATACATAACTTTTACACAACAGTATATAATTGTTTTGGGGCCATTTATTCGTTTGGGCAGAGCCGGTCTTTATTATACACATATGAACTGGCAATGAGGTCACTAGCGCACGTCTATCCCTCGAGGGACTGTGAGTGACCAAATAGGTCCCTCTTCTGGTCACTCACATTCCCGAGAGGGTATGCATAGACGCGCACTGTCACTGAATAATGCCAGTCTGTATGTGTTTCATAACACACCTCGGTCTAAAATGTGAAAAAAGGAAACTTTTCAAGGTTTTATATCTGCCAGTACTAAACTGTTTTAATTCAACAATTAAATCATAAGCATTTCAACAATTTAAGGAAACGCTTGTAGTTTCCCCAGAAGATTTAGTTTGTTAGCGTTGTTCACTGTTCACATCATAAGAGGGCGCTGTAACCAGTAACTTTTTAAAAGTGTTTTGCCCAGTTCGAAAACTATTTCCCACAAATTATGTGCGCGCGATGTCTTGACGAACGTGTTGTTCACGGTGGCGCAAATCTCATGCATTAGAATTATAACCCCACGTGACCATGTTTCAGCCGACCAGAATATACAGAACTCGTAAGAGGTATGTTATAAAATCACATGTTTATACGTGACTAGTATTCCAGCACAGTGCATAAATTATCCGAGGTGTTTATTATATATTAATGCTAGCAGCCTGATAGAGATCGGTGAATCAACTTCTTTTTCCCATGTTAACTTAGCGTGTGAGGAACACACATGGGGCGGGAGACACACACAAACTCCCCTGTGACATCAGCTGCATCTGAAGGTCTAAATTAAATTTGCTAATAGGGGTCATTCGCAAACAATTAAATCTTAAAGCTATATCATTGACAAAATGAAAGAAAAACTAAACCAATGGGAACATTTTTGAACTTCAGGTATCGGCTCCGCCCCCGTTGCTTGCGTGACGTGTCCACCCGTATCACCCGAACGAGCATCCTGGGTCATGACATTGAGTTTCCGGTTGGGATCAGTCCGACTGCTACTCAGGGTGTCATACATGATGATGGAGAAAAGGCGACTGCTAGAGGTACTGGTGTATTGGTCAGTTTTAAGGAATGCAGTTTTAAAAACACGGTTGGACACAAGAAATTCATTTTGTAGACAGACAACCAAGGCTTTATTCTTTCTCCCTTTTTTTTGCTGAAGAAAACATTTTCAGATGATTTGAGCCCCATAACTGCTAAGTTCCCAGTTGACTTGTAATTTACTCTGTTAAATTTCTCTCCCGTATTTCTGGACAGCCGCAGCAAGCGCTGGAACAGTGATGGTCCTGAGTTTATATTCCAGTAAATCCCTTGAAGATGTGGCAACATCAGTTCCTGAAGAAACCCTTCTCTTCATGCAACTCAGCTTCTTAAAGAGCAGAGAGAAGACGGAGGAGATCGTCAACAGGGTCAATACGTGCGGTCGGTACAAGGCACTAGTTTTGACTATTGACCAGCCTGTATATGGAATGACGCGGGCTCAACCTCAAAATAAATCCTTGTATGCTAAACATGTGCAGTGAGTATTACTATAATATGCACAGTACCAAAGTCGCACTTGAACTCTGAAGTGCGGAGCGACCCCAGGAATTTTACAATTGCGGGAAGGTTCCACTAGTTACTGGCTTCCCAGTCAGCCAACAATTTTGATTGGCAGGCCGTGGGAAGGGTGTTGGAAACCTCAGAGCATAATATATAGCACGGCGTGTCAGCAAGCCTGGAAGTCTAAGAACAGATGGCCCCACTTTATCAGAGGGTTAGATCTGGGTAGGTCTGCATGTCTGTACAATTTTGTTCAGAAAGTTATTGAGTGAAAATATTTTTTCAGCTCCTCAAAAAAACACCTCTGGGACCTGATCCCCCTCTTAGATAATGTGTAATGGTCCAGTCTAGGAGATGAAGGACTTTGACTCCCACAGGGCATTGCGCTTTGAAGAAAACAGTGAAATGAATCAAAGAATGTGTCGTAACTTTGTTTTACCAGCGCTCACATGGGTTTTAAGACGAGTTCGAATTAGGGTGACATTTTCTAGAAACAAAATACTTGAGAGAAAGAGAGAGAGAGAGAAAGAGAAAGACCCCCAAAAAACAAACAACAACAACAAAACAAAACAAAACAAAACAAAACAAAACAAAACAAAACAAAACAAAACAAAACAAAACAAAACAAAACAAAACAAAACAAAACAAAACAAAACAACAACAACAACAACAGAGAAATTGATGTCTTTTGCTCTAGTCATAAATCCCCTAAGTTTGAGGGCGTCTGTGAGGGGTTTCATGACTGTGATTGGAATAGTACCCTATTTGCGCCACTGCCATTGTCTCTAGCGGCTGCGGTATCTACAAGGTTTAGATATGGGAGTTGAGGCTGTTTTTGTAGACACCGCAGCCCAGGGAAAGGGTCATATGGATGAAGGGGTGGGTGGGTGTGGAAAATGCAAAACTACTTACCGCCGGCCCGATGCAAACGGTAGGTTTACCTTTACCTTTTAAACTCCGCCCTGACTTGATCCTCCCGGTCCAAGAAACTCCTCACTCTCTGCCTCGCTATAATCGAGACTGCGAAGTACCCTACGCCGCCCTCACCGATGGCAGTTGTACAAATAGTACCCTATTTGCACCACTGCCATTGTCTCTAGCGGCTGCGGTATCTACAAGGTTTAGATATGGGAGTTGAGGCTGTTTCCTCCAACTTTGTACCCTTTTGGGCGCCTTTTGAGAGCTCCAACCCGTCTACATCCCAAATCTCACCCAAATCTCAAAAGGAGCAAGCTGGACTCAACGAACAAAGGAAAGCGTGAAACCCAAGGTATAGGGAGAGAAGCAAAGCGTTGCCTTTATTGTTTTAAGCAAAATGACGACCCTAAAAAACCAACATGTGATAACTATGCCCCCAATTCTGCTGTAAGATGAGATACCAGAAAATGCAATGGTAAAACCTAAAGTAAGGTCTAAAGGAAATCCTTGCCATCTGTGTCTTGCAAGATCACAACATGGCGTCAGAAGTAAGAGAAATTTTGCAAGGAAAAAGCTGAGGGTTTGATGAGGGATGGCATAAAACAACCATATAAACCCATAATAATTGAAGTTTTTTCTTATACTGTAGGCGGTGGGAAAGCCCTCTGAGCCCCAAAACCAGAGTTCAGTAGCCTGTAGAAATGACCCGCCGCATCAGCAGCGGTGGATTGATCCTCAGAAGAAGCAACAGCATTTGACAGCATTTTTACAGTGCGCTGTCGCCTCAACACCCTTTCAACCTCAGTATAGTGCTTGAATGTTTTCCGCGAAGCCCATCTGCAGTGATCCATCACTTCTTCTTCTGTTGCGCCAAGGAACCGCAAGGTGATTGCCACTCCTGATCGTCCACCGTGGGCTCTCAGAACGAGATCTTCGGGGTTGCTCGATGAAGAAAAATACGTTATCAAACGAGAGTTAGGCCCATTGCCTACAAAAGGCTTGTTTGCCAGGCTCTTCTTATTTGCTGCCAAAGGGCGAAAGAAATACCCATCAGTTAGATCCTGCTTGTGCGATTTTGCCAACTCAAATAAAACCTGTACTGCACCGGCTGGGTTCATTTCCCCTTGGTCCTCCAGTTGCGGGACTATGATCAATGTAGAGTCACCTTCTCTTACTGTCTTGCCGATTGTGTGGTTGAAAATAAAATCGCCCCCTTCGATCTTTGTTATCTCACAGGTTCTCGCTCTTCCCAAGTCGCCAGCTCGGTCACCCGCCCACCACAGGCAAAGAAAGAAAGCCAAATCTCGCTGAAGCACATACTTATGCAAAAAGGGCTTCTCGTCCTTTTCGGAGATTGCGATGCGTCTAACAATCTCCTTTACAAGTGATCGCAGCTTGTCAGAAAACAAAGGAACAGCCTGTCTTGGGGTGACGTGGGACTCTGCCTGCTACAGCTGAACTGCTTTAGCGTATCTGTGAACTTGATGTGAGATACATGGATTTCCAAATTGGGCTCCCAAACGCCAGACCTCTGTTTTGCCGATAGAATTAAAATAGGCTCTGAATTGCCCGATGTAGGAGTCCACGGTGCCTGCGGCCAGTTTAGCCTGACATCCACAATGAAAGAAACCGTGTTTCCCAAGATGAGTACATCCCAAGGCGTGAACTTGAGTGCGGCCCCTTGAATCCCGATCAATAAGAAATGTCACTATGTCGAGTGGCGTTGCCGATTCCAAACCTTGCCCCTGGGTATGGTATCCCTTTCCGTGGTGTTCTTGCAAGAAGACATCCAACGCCTTGACGAGTCTGCTCTTCTGTAAATCATATGAGCGGCTATCCAATTTGTTGTCCAATTCTTTGAGCCTGGCTGCTACTTTTTCCACCTTCAACAAAAGAGAAAAGACTCCATAAAAGCACAGATGTCAAGGTCAAAGATACTCAACAATCTATGTGAATCCCTGTGGGCACACCCATAATTGATCTTAGAAAAATCTGCAGCTTTCGGTGGAGCTTGAGGTATCCAAATAAGGACAAATGAACCTGGTCGGTTAGATCAAGCTGAGTGATGTGGTCATTTGAGAAATAGAGCCAACCAACTTCGCAAGCTGCCTTTCTAAATGCAGAGTTAACAGCGGCAACTGAGCGATTTATGTCAACCATCTTTGTTTGGCACACCGAAGAGATAACAAAAGTGCAACCCGGGAACTCTTCTTTAAGGCGCTTTGCTGCTGCCCGGAAAACCCTAACCACTTCCAGCACCCCGACTGATGGATCGGCTGAACGACTGAAGTCATTTATGCCTCCGTGCAGGACAGCTACCTCCGGAAGACGAGCTCGGCAGGACCAAGCAAGATTCCGAAACAGAGTGCAGATATCCCCTCCTCTGGTGACTGATAACTTTACGTCTAAGGGCCCTGGCCAGCCGAAACCCTTCAGTCCCTTGAACATTGAGTCGGACACCAGGAGAACTTTGTGCTGCTTAGGCTGGGAAAACTCTACTTGAGGTGTATTGCTAGATGGGAAATAGCATTTGAAGGCCCACAACTCGAAACCCAGTTCCTTTTCGTTCGGAATATAACCAGCCGATGATGGGTATTCCAGAATCCCTGTATAAGCAGACTCTGCCAAACAAATTGACTGACGTGCAAAGGATTTCAGATGAGGCCACCATACTTTGGGAAGTCTGTGTTTCGGAACTACGATCGTGACCGAGAAATCTCCCCATTCCAGGAACAGCCTGATGAGAGATGCTATCAGGACAAAAGGTGGGAAAACGTAAACCACTTCACCACGTGGACATTGCTGAGCAAAGGCATTTACGCCTGCGGACCCTGGAACCGGGGACCTTGAGAAAAACTTTAGCGGAGCTCCATCCAGGCCCACTTGTACGTTTGAAGGTAGAGCCATTAATCCATAGTGAAACCACGGCGACCCCCTAACTGCATTTGCAGGTAATCCCACACGCGGCGAGACAGACGGGCGTCAGCTCTTGACGTTTCCCTCGACGGAGCGTCTGCTGGATTTGACTTGGAGGGAACCCAGGTCAGATGGAGGGAGAAATTGGCTTCCAGTGAAAGCGCAAAAATGAGCCTTAAAACCCTTGCCAACGCAGTCGATTTCGCTCTAAGGCCTGACCAAGCGTCTACCAAGCTCCTGGAATCACCGATGACGTCAACCCGACGGTTCCAGAGCGAGTCTAGAACCGAAAGCAATACAAAGTACAAAGCGAGGGCTTCTTTGAAACAGATGTCGTCAAGTTGTAAAATATCTGCTTCCCAGTAGTCTCCAAAAGTGACACTGGCTTCTGGTGAAATCAAAGTGCCACCCCATCTATAGCCGGATGCGTCTGTTGATAGAGCAATAGCTAGGTGGCGCTCTTGTTTCCAAGGAATTGGCTGTGAAAATGAGTCGACGAAACGCCAAAATAGGACCTCGTCCCGTACTTCCGCAGGCAAGGGCGTTGGATTCAGGTCATCGATTGCTGCCATGAAAGCACAACATTCCCTTAGAAAGAGGGACGCTGCCGGAAACACCAGGGCAAAACTTCGAGCTTTGCCAACAAAACGCTGTAACTGCTTCAGAACCGCCTGGCCCTGGGTTAGAATGGTTTCTCTTACCTCAGCGAAGGATACTTTTTTCTTTTCTGGGATCCAGAATGACAGAGAGCTAGAACAAATGCCGAAGCCCAGATGAACCATACTGGTGGACGGGATAAGATGACTTTTCTTCAGATTTACGAAGAAGCCGAGATGAGTCTGCATGTAACATACCACATATAGTGCCCGTAAAGCCCTCATGTAGGAAGTCTCCCCGGTTGCACCCAACGGCAACTGAAACAAAACAACGTAACTTCAAAGTTAGGGATGCGACAAATCCTTCCAACTAGTGCTCGGGTGACATTCCCCGATGAATCTATCGTCGATCCAGAGTTCCGTATGTATGCCTCTATTTCTAAGCCATGTTGAAAGGCATGAGCCTATGGATGTGTATACATATGCACTATTTTTGAAACCAAAGGGTAGTGTAGTGTCTGTAAAATAGAACCCTGCCCATTCGAAACCGCAAAAGATTGCTGACTCTTTGGACAGAAGAACTTGCTTGTAGCCTTGGCTATCGTCTGTCCCCGAGAAATGACCGCCTTTCCTGACTGACTTTGCGATATTGCCCAGAGGAACCAAATTGAAAGGCGTGTCCTTGCACCAAAGATTGGGACCCTTCATTGATAAAATTAAACGCGGCTTTTGAGGTTCGACTGTAAGTGCGTTTACACACCTGGGGGCTGAAACTTCATGTATCCGACCCAAAACCGAAACTGAACCTTCTATCAAACGCTTGGTGATTGTATCATTGATAAAATGTACATACTCCTGACAAATCGGTGCGTTTAGAAAATACATCTCTGAAGGAAATGCCGAATTGAAATACCTCCCCCGGTACTCGCCCTTAAATGGCTGAAAGAAATCAAACAAATTAACTCCGTGATGAAGCCAGCCGCGGACCTCTTCCCTATTCGAAGATTCTGACAAAACATTGTCCCACACATTTAAATTATTGTTCAAAGTGCCGGCTACAAAAAAGTTTGGATCTCGAAATCTAAGAGACTGCATATTTGGGGTTACTCTTCCCGCAATAACATCATCAGGGCTCGGCGCGTTGGGAACTGGATAGTGGCTTGGGTTGCCATCGATGTCTAGCCATCGAAAAAGCCCAGGCGTGCGCCTGGCTGCTTGTGCGGCAAATGGATCAAAAGTTGAGTTTAGAGACTTCTCCCAAGAGTGACTGCCCAGAGCTCCCAAATACCGTCGATAAGAGTTATCCTAAAAGGAGTGACAATAGGCAATTTTTAAAACCTTGACGAGTATGTGATCTATGACGAAACACTTAAATAACTGGTGCTCTATTTAAACCGTGTTCTCCTGACTCGGTGGCCTCACCACCGGATTTATTTTGCACCGTAAAACATCACCGAGGTGTGTTACCAGGATTTAGGAACATGAGAAAATAGTTATTAGAACTACGTGGCTAATGTAACCTTATTAAATGGCGGCTTGTTTGCTAAATGCTTTGCTCTCAGAAACTGTAACATGCTCTCAGAATTTGTAACCTGCAGTTTTTTCTTTGTATGGTACTCAAGGGTAAGATTCCCCTTGCTGTATTTTAACTATGTTCATTAAATTGATGTAATGCCATGCGCCTTGAAGCACAGCCTAGTCTGGAAATGGCGCACATAACAAATATTAATACTACATGTATTATTATTATTGTTATTATTATATTTACTATAATTAACATTATTATCGTTTAACACTCGTCATCAACCACTGCACTTCCCACTCAGGGCTTGTCTTATTTGCATTATAGCAAAATATCTAAGGACTGGTGTTGAATTATATTATTGCCTTACACTCACGCGCAAAGTGCCCCTTTTTTGAGCAAAGAAAACAAACGCCAGATCTACCGGGAGCCTCTCTCGGTCTTTGCGGTCCTCTGGACCCATACCCTGGCCCAAAACGGCCATAATTGTGCCCTCCTCTCGTACTATTTAGGGCTGGTCTCCCCCATCTGCTACTATACGCACCGGCACCTGGTGCTCCCACTCGCAGTTTTTGCTCGGTGGGGGCTTGCCCCAGTCCCAAATGCTTTCTAGAATACGCAAGCGCTTGTCCGAGTCTTCACCCGTAATGGACTTGTATATATACATTGCGATGCCCTCTAGCTTTGCATCTACGTGCTTAGAGCGCTTTGTTAACAGATGTACATACAATTGTTTCTCTTTCCAATCCCCCGGAGACAGTGGCTCGAATTCTTCAACATATCTCCTCAATAAGGACATTACGTATGCAACATTTCGGTCATAGCCCGTCTCGGTACATGCCTTGAGCAGCTCCATGCGCCTTTGCTTGTGCACCTCTAATGCGGACTTTGCCTGTATGCACCAAACAGCAATAAGGATGCAATTTTTAAATAATGGTTCCTTGCTTTGCGAGCCCACACAACCTTACGGATCCGGTTTGTGGGGTACTGCTATTGTTGTTCTATTGTTCCCTTTTCTAAAGAATTCCCTTGTGGGGCCCTATTGTTCCTATTGAAATTGCCTTGTGGGGTCCATTGTTCCATTGTTAAAAGTACCCCGTAAGTTGGCATGTGTAAGGGCACCCTCTCTGACTACATGAAATATGCCATCCAATGATGTATAAGGGGAGAGACACACCATCTATTAATCCTTATTTACTACGCAGCTATACTGTAGGTGGCCCAACCTCGCTTAAGGGCATCTTATTCCTTTGTTTTGGGACTGTACAATTGTTTTAAATATTATGTTATTGTAGTTATATGAAAAAATGCAAGAAATGTACATTGCCTTTGCACCACACAATCCAACTCTTCTCAAACCTCAGCGCACCGGTTTACAAGGACTACTTTGTCGTGGCTACTTTACTTGAGTTTTTTTTTTTTTTTTTTTTTTTTTTTTTTTTTTTTTTTTTTAAATATACTGCGCCTTTACCACCCAGCAGGGTGGATATGTGCGTACTAAGTCTTTATTATCATTTTTATTGTTATTGTTTACTAGTATTATCATTATCATCGTCACTATTTATTACTACCATCACTACTACCATTATTATCATTATCACCATCGTTTCATATCATCATGGATGCTATCATTATAAGTACTAATATTATTGTTATCTCATTTGCCATCACATTTAAGCTACAACTGGTTTAGAGGCCCATCCTCTCTTATCTCATTCGCCTACATTTTGTGGCTACTACTTGTTTAGAGGCCCATCCTCTCTAATCTCATACGCCTACATTTTGTGGCTACTTGTTTAGAGGCCCATCCTCTCTTATCATTCGCCATCGCATTTAAAGCTACTACTTGTTTAGAGGCCCATCCTCTCTTATCGCATTCGCCTACATTTTGTGGCTACTACTTGTTTAGAGGCCCATCCTCTCTTATCTCCTTTGCCTACATTTTGAGGCTACTACTTGTTTGGAGGCCCATCCTCTCTTATCTCATTCGCCTACATTTTGTGGCTACTACTTGTTTAGAGGCCCATCCTCTCTTATCTCCTTTGCCTACATTTTGTGGCTACTACTTGTTTAGAGGCCCATCCTCTCTTATCTCATACGCCATCACATTTGGGCTACTACTTGTTTAGAGGCCCATCCTCTCTTATCTCATTTGCCAACATTTTTGTGGCTACTACTTGTTTAGAGGCCTATCCTCTCTTATCTCTTTTGACAACATTATGGCTACTACTTGTTTAGAGGCCCATCCTCTCTTATCTCATTTGCCAACATTTTCGTGGCTACTACTTGTTTAGAGGCCTATCCTCTCTTATCTCATTTGACAACATTATGGCTACTACTTGTTTAGAGGCCCATCCTCTCTTATCTCATTTGCCAACATTTTCGTGGCTACTACTTGTTTAGAGGCCTATCCTCTCTTATATCTCATTTGACAACATTATGGCTACTACTTGTTTAGAGGCCTATCCTCTCTTTCTCATTTGACAACATTTTGTGGCTACTTGTTTAGAGGCCCATCCTCTCTTATCTCATGCGCCAACATTTTGGGCTACTACTTGTTTTAGAGGCCCATCCTCTCTTATCTCATGCGCCAACATTTTGGGCTACTACTTGTTTTAGAGGCCCATCCTCTCTTATCTCATTTGCCAACATTTTGGGCTACTACTTGTTTTAGAGGCCCATCCTCTCTTATCTCATTCGCCAACATTTTGGGCTACTACTTGTTTTAGAGGCCCATCCTCTCTTATCTCATTTGCCAACACTTTGGACTACTACTTTTTTTAGAGGCCTCTCCTCTCTTTCTCAATTGCCAACATTTTGTGGCTACTTGTTTAGAGGCCCATCCTCTCTGATCTCATACGCTATCACATTTAAAGCTACTACTTGTTTAGAGGCCCATCCTCTCTTATCCCATTGCCAATTACAATACATAACATAACACAACAATTCGAATTTGTAAGGCACTATTTCATCAAGAGCATAGCGCACTAGAAAACAAACAACATGGGAAAAGGGTGCGCCTTTAGGACTATACGAAATGCAGATAGCGTAACATATTTCCTAATGTAAGTAGGGAGATTGTTCAAAATCATTTTTTTTTCCAGAACTGTTTGCTCGAGGAACATACAAGCTAGTGATTTATCATTATTGTTGTAATTATTTATTATTGTTACTACTATTACCACCATCATTTTGTATCATCATAATTACCATCAATATTATCATAAATATTATTATTTCTCCTTTGACATCACATTTGTGGCTACTATACTTGTTAAGAGGCCCGTCCTCCCTCAGCTCATTTGCCGTGCTAAAATTGCTACTAAGGTTTTCACCTGTGATATTTCGTTTGCCATTTCAACACTAATATTGGGATACTCAATTGGAACCGTAAATATGCAAACAAAAAATAATATACCCGTTGTGCACCATAAAAATAAAAGGAGAGGAAGCATTTACCTGCTGAGTTGTGGCTTTTGAGCTACTCTTAGGGACGCTGCCCGAAGGGCCTGGGCCTACGTTGTCGCCCTCTGTCTTGGTACCGACAGCGGGACCCACCGGCACTGCGGTTTCGTTTTGGGGGGCCGGAACGGGCTGGTCCAACGGCCCAACGTCTATGCGCTGAATCAAGCGCTCCAGATTTCTTCGCTGACCTCCATTTGGCGCTAAGGCCAGGACGTGCTCTTTCCACCGCCCCTCCATATCTCTTAACTGGACCACTTCTTCCCAACCATCTTTTACCAAAAGCTCAAAGCATTGGGGAGAGAGCTTGAAGGAGCTGCAGAGACCTTTAAAAAGGGCATCTGCTTCGCTATTTATGCCCTGATAAGCATCTGGTTTCTCCTGTAAATGTATAAAAGCACCCGAAAATGAGAGCGTATGGGTGCCTACGGTTTAACTGCTAATAAAATTATAATAAGAGTACGCCATTTTTTATACACCTCCATTATGCCTATATGTATACTGAGCGCATTTAGAATAATACACTGACTACAGTGAACAATTCCCTTAAATAGCAGAGCAAATTTCTCCAAAATGCATCAGCGGCTACTCAAAAAATCACCATTTGCTACACAATATTAGTATTCAATGTGCACAAAACAAGTTGAGGCTAAATAAATTTGCTATCCAAAATGCTGGCCGAAAACATTTTCTGGGCTACGAAATTTCTAATTTCCTTGTTTAAACTTTAGTGTATTTTTATTCCCTTGTAAAACGTGCAATTCAGCGCCCAGCTGCAAATTGGTCTAATATCTGAATAAGAATATAAATATAATATATTTAATACTGCCTGGCTTAAATAAAGGGCTAGACCCGAGGTTACGGGAACCGGGGCCAAAACCATTAATGTTGTGCCATAAGGCTGACTGATCTGTATGCCACAATCTTGAGAAAATAAGAGAAAGACTCGACCAGAATGGTCCTGAGTACATTCGATCATTCGACCAATCTTACCTCGATTTTGGCAAATTTCGGATCCATGGCCGATAGCTAAATCTGTTCGTTTTTCTATATGATGTGAAACTTAACGGTGCTGCTTGTGAGTTTAAAACTGCGCCTACACACCATCTAAGAACGCTCTCCGGAACGCAAAGGCCGGCGAACAAAGAAAACCGTTATGACGTATTTCAAAATGAACCATCGGGGCGTGCGAGGCATAAAGGCCACTTAGGTAAAGAAAGGCATACAAAGGCCTCGTTTTAGAAAGCTCAGATGAAAGAAACGCACGTGTGTTCCTTGTTCTAAACCACAAAGGTTTAAACCCTACCACCACACCAAAAGGAAAACCAAGGCGTGTCTTCATGGCGTGCAAACGATGGGTCCCAACTCGGACGACCATGCGATGGAAATGTTCCCGAGATTCGCTAAAAGAATTTATATTACCTTATTACACCTCACAGAATGTCCCGGGTAGGGAAAACCCACTTTCGTCAACTTTTTAAAAGGCTCAATCTGTTATGAGCTGGCTTCTAACGGCCGTCAAAGGGTGAAAACATCACACGGTTACATATAAGCTTCTGGTCGGTAGGCTGATATAATCGAGACTGCGAAGTACCCTACGCCGCCCTCACCGATGGCAGTTGTGCAAATAGTTGTTGGAATACAAGTTGCCATCTTCAAGACAGATTTAAGGCAAATGAAGATTCTTGACAGAAATCCTGGAGCCAGAAAAACAAATACTGACAAATCACGTGCCTGTTTGAAAGAGATATACGCAGCTTTGCTGATTACTGCAAATTATACTTTTTTACAACCTATTTGCTTCTATTCAGATATTTCTCAAACAATATTTTGGTCGTTCTAAAAGTTTTGGGTCTAACTTTGTCTAGCGTACCGAACATTCTTAACCACCCTGGCGATACTTGGTGTGACAGTAACTCGATAGACCCTGCCTTTACCTGGGATGACGTCAAATGGCTTCAGTGTGTGACGTCATTACCTGTCATTCTCAAAGGCATACTCACAGGTGAGGAGACAATTACAGTAAAAACTCGCGCCAAAACGGGAGAAGACTACTAAAAGAGCATTTCAACTATTTGTAACAAACTCTGGCGAGGTAGAAATCCTCAGAAGTCAATCAATAATTATACGTTTCTCTTGTAGCTGAGAGTGCCAAGATGGCGGCAAGCCTCGGTGTAGCTGGTATCTTAGTTTCTAATCACGGAGGTCGGCAGTTAGATGGCGTAGCCGCAACGGTAAAGTACAGTTTCTGGATAATTTGTATACATGTAAAATCTGCTTTTATTCATTGTTCTATTCATCTTGTATGTTTCATGAAAATACAGACGGATGCGTTCAATATCGTATTATGAAATAAACTTTAGGACCTAAATCGTTGCGATGTTGTCATTGTAGTATTCTTATATGATATTTCAGATAGATTCATTATCAGAAGTGATCGAGGCAGTAAAAGGTTCAAACATTGAGGTTTATCTGGATGGTGGAGTCCGTAAAGGAACCGACGTACTCAAAGCACTGGCCATGGGGGCTAGAGCCGTTTTCATCGGTAGGCCGGCACTCTGGGGTCTCGCTTACAATGTAAGTAATTCTACGGTATTTTTAATACGTTGCCTATACTTATAATCGAGTGCACGCATTAGGCTTGGATACTGTTTCTATTAGCACAAATTTATTAAAATGTTCATTTTTTTTTTTTTTCAGGGCGAGGCAGGGGTAAGAAAAGTTCTGGATATCTTCAAAGACGAGTTCAGTTTGGCAATGGCGCTGAGTGGTAAATAACCCATCAACATTTATTTTAGTTTATTAAAGTTGAGGACATGTCATAAGTAGGCATATTGTTTTAATTAATACTGAAGTATGATTCAAACAAAAGATCACAAAATATTATACTGCTGTCTTCCCATTTTATCCCCAGGTTGTTCGTCAGTTGCTGAAATCACACCAGATTTGGTAATGGCTTCCCCGTATGGCAGTCTGTGACGTCACTTTTGTTGTTTTTACACCGTCTGCATAAGTCAGTTTGGTTTTTATTGGTTTGGTGTTTTTTTGGGGTCACCATAAACTGTGAAGGAGACTTGAGCGGCTCTCTTTGCACGCGCCCTGTGATATTTTTAGACTCAGCTGGGTGGCCACAGAGCTTCGTCCTCGCACCCTTCGGGTTTGTAAGAGCAGGGGCATGGGCAGGCGCCCGGGTGTTCAGGGTTTAAAGGTTACTCTTCGTGTAGCACGAAGTGCAAACAATTATGTTTTTGTTGAACCAATTGCAACTTAGCAATCCATAATATCTCAGCTAAAATTGATTTTATGAGGCTACACTAAAGAATAATACATTAATTTAATAAAATACGAAACAAGTTTTAAACATTTTAATGACATCTTAATAAATCTAATATTTTTGCGATTGATATAGAACAGGGGGTAAAAGTTTTGTTGCGCAAAGCAGTTTTTGAAACAAAACTATTTTTTGAAACAAGAAGTCCTGAAAATGGTGTACACATAAGCTTGCAGATAAAAAAGTGGGAGAGGCTAAAAAGCTAGGGCCCAGGGGGCGGGGGCTCCCAATTTCGGGCAAAACAGTGAGGAAAAATCGAGCACAGCCAGAAGAACAATATTGTACAGAGAAAGCAAAAAGAATTTTTACGTATTAAAAATTCTTTCAAATCAACCCCTATGCCAAAAGAGTCCCCACTCTTAAAAAAAATGGGGGTGTTAGAATTGACACCATGGGCGACTTGTCACATAGAGATACCGAAGAGAGAATCAAAATTAACATCATAGGGTGATAAAGCAACACAAATGTAATTGTTTTGGCAGAAATTAGTGTTAATTCAACACCCAATGTGTCAACTTTAAAACGCCAGTTTTGCAGTGCATACAGCACAGGACCATGGCAAACATGCATTACTTTTTTTTAATCATTGCCAATCATTGTGCACGATCAGGTCTCAAAAGTAGCTACATATATTAAAGCAAAACAAACTTGTTTACTAGAATGAAGTTGCCAGCCAAACCACTTTGTCTATACTTTTTGTCTGTGGGCGGTACCTTGCTTTTTAATCAAGGTATACATGTACTTGTCAACCCCCCCCCCCCATGAGGCGAGAAGTCAAAACTACGGTGGCTCATATTCGCCAATTCCTAGAGAACCCATGTTTTATTTTACTGCGATATATCGCCGTACTATTGCGTTATATCGCCGTACTATTGCGTCATATTGCCGTACTATTGCGTTATATCGCCGTACTATTGCGTCATATTGCCGTACTATTGCGTTATATCGCCGTACTATTGCGTTATATCGCCGTACTATTGCGTTATATCGCCGTATTTTACTGCGTTATATCGCCGTATTTTATTGCGTTATATCGCCTACTATTGCGTTATATCGCCTACTATTGCGTTATATCGCCTACTATTGCGTTATATCGCCTACTATTGCGTTATATCGCCTACTATTGCGTTATATCGCCTACTATTGCGTTATATCGCCTACTATTGCGTTATATCGCCGTACTATCGCCGTACCATTGCGTACATCGCCGTACTATTGCGTATATCGCCGTACTATTGCGATATATTGCCGTACTATTGCGTACATCAACGTATTTTATTGCGTTATATCGCCGTATATTGCTTTATATCGCCATATATTGCGTTATATCACTGCCGTATATTGCGTTATATCGCCATACTATTGCGTTATATCGCCATACTATTGCGTTATATCGCCGTCCTTTTGCGATATAACGCAATAGTACGGCAATATATCGCAAAAGTACGGCGATATAACGCAATAGTACGGCGATGTAACGCAATAGTACGGCGATATTACGCCGTAAATAAAACATGGGTTCTCTAAGAAATTGGCGAATATGAGCCACCGTACAAAACTCTATAAAGGTCACACTATTTGAAAGGATTTAACAGCAGAGCGCACAAAAAGGCCATTACTGTCTAGCCAAGGTTGTATACACAGACCGGTCAAAGGACCGTATTAAACATTAACAACAAAACAACATGGCAGCAGAGCCCGTCTGTGTGGTAGACTTTGAGCCGTATTTAAAGCAAGGAGTGGATTCTACCTGGTATGGCTATTACAGCGATGGGGCAGATGAGGGCCAGACAGTTCGAGACAACGTTAAGGCCTTTCTAAGGTAAGTTTCTGCCATAGTCGCGGCATCAAACTGTCAGTATGGAGTTTGCGTCAAATATAGCATGATGTGTAAGCATTTCTCATTCAATCAACGTATTCATGTTCGCTCGTGCGTTCACAGCGTAAAAATGAATGCAATACACTACAGAGCTGGAAACAGTCGTGGCCTCGCAGCCTTATATTGCACTCGAAAACAAAAACAGTCCAGTCCGAGTCCTTTACACAAGCACCCCGCTTTGAATTCACCAGGTAGCATAACAATACTGGCACGGTACTGCTACTGCAGTACTTGATATACAGCATACCGTGGGGTCGAAGCATGGTTTTTCAACCTCGTACCAAAAAACGAGGCCGACACAGAGCCTTGTTCCCACTGTAAACGGCAGCTTATGTTTTTCTTTATCATTGCGCAGGGATTCCAGCGCTAATAACGTATGCTGGAATCGGATTTTGAATATTCGTTTCCTGTACTGGGCGGATAATGATTCGTCCAATCATAAACTCTCATTATGACGTAATGATTATGTAGCATTCGCCTTGCCACTATACATTAACCAATGAGCATACACCTTCGGGATATATTAGCAAAAAGCAACTCCGCCCACGATCTGATGTTTTTACAGTGGGAAACGAGGTTGGTACGCGGTTGAAAAACCATGCTTCGACACCACAGTATGCTGTATATCAAGTACTGCAGTACCATGCCAGTATTGTTATGCTACCTGGTGAATTCAAAGCGGGGTGTTCGCGTAAAGAGCCTTGGACAAGGCTAAGTTGACCTGACTGTGTTCCCATGGACCACTGATCCGTTTCTGGGTCAGAATGTTGATTTATTTAGAAGTCATACTGATCAGGAATCAGGATATTCCTTACTGATTCCGGGGCACTGCGCAGGCAAAGAGTTCAGTTTTGTCAATCTCTATCTGGTCATACCCTGCCAGTTAGGGATTAGTGGTGTGTGTCACAGCCAGTAATTCGCTGAGTTTGTAAATTAAAGAAATAAATAATTGTACAGCCACACCATCGACAAACTCCAAATTAAAGTGACTTAAATCAATGAAAGAATTTTTTTTTTAAATTGCATGCTGGTCACTCCTTTAATAAAATGAGTTTTACGCTATTATTATATTTTTACGGAATCATTGCTCAACAATAGGTATCGGCTCCGACCTCGGTGTTTGCGTGACGTATCCCACCGTGTCACCCGAACGAGCATCCTGGGTCATGACATTGAGTTTCCGGTTGGGATCAGTCCGACTGCTATGCAAGGCATAATACATGGAGATGGAGAAAAGGCAACTGCCAGAGGTACAGGTGTAACTTTATTGGTCAGAATTAATAAAAAGTAAATTCCAGGCTGACTTACAACCCTTTTAATACAATTTCTCCCTCTCCTGTATTCCTGAACAGCCGCGGCAAGAGCTGGAACAGTGATGGTCTTAAGTATGTTTGCCAACTCATCCCTTGAACACGTGGCAGCATCGGTTCCAGAAGAAACCCTTCTCTTCATGCAACTCAATTTCTTAAAGGACAGAGTGAAGACCGAGGCGGTCGTCAGGAGGGTCACTGCGTCCGGCCGGTACAAGGCACTAGTGGTGACTATTGACCAGCCTTGTCTTGGTACAAAGCGGTCTCAGCCTCCTAAAAACAAGTATCGCAAACCATTGCGGTAGGTATCAGTAATAAAGTCACATTTTGAAGGCGAGTGCTTTGATATCAGAGATGTCACTGTAGTACAGAATAATCAAAAAGTTCTTTTAAAAAAAATTGTTTCAGTTTGTTCTTGTTTATGCCTCTGACGAAGGTCCGGTTTGGATCGAAAGCTAAGGCCTCTCCCCTACTAATTTTGAATGATGGAATGTTCAATCTTTTAAAATTAGAAGGGGAAATGGCCTTTAGCTTTCGATCCAAACCGGACCTTCGTCAGAGGCATAAACAAGAACAAATACAAACAAATCCATTTATAGCAAAAAGAGGAGCAAAGGATTAAGGGAGAGTATCCAGAAAAAAAGCGGGAAAATATAGCCAATCAGAGTTGTAAATTTTCAAACAATGGGGTGGCTAAGAACCAATCAGAGTGAAGAAGTGAGGACAAAGGATGGTCAGTGTCAAAGGCTGGATCACTGGACCATAAAGATGGTACCACATTGTAGACAATACAATGCGGGGAAGCTTGAAAGGGTAGGATTAGAGGGCAAGCTGAGTAAGATAACACAACTAACAATAGGAGGCAAGATCAAAGTAATTATAGAATAAAAGAATCAGTGTATGAAGTTAAAACTAGGCAAGAGGAACCTGCAGAGAGAGCAGGTTATGAAATCCTCTGCAAAGGGAATAGGTGATTGACGGGTTGGTTTTTACAACTTCTTGAGAGAAAGAAGCTTAGAAATGGACCAGTGGAGAGGACGTGTAAATGACAATAACTATATTTATTTTACATCAAAGAAGTAAGCAAGAGAAAGAAGCGTAAAAATTGACCAGTTGGGAGAACATGTTATTTATAGTCATTGTATTTATTTTATATCAAAGAAAAAAGTTACACAAGCCCAACAACCCAGGCCGACCCATTGAGGGAAAAACTGGCAATTCCCATGTCTGTTTGTTGAAAAAGATAAATGCAGCTATGTTGATTAATGCAAATTTGGTTTCACTTTTTTACAACCTGTTTTCTATTATTGTTCTACGGAGCTTTTAAAGGGACAAAGGTGGGAAAAATCAGGGGAAAAATCTTCGTTCGAACGGACCAAATTTTCGTTCGAACGAAAAATTTTTTTTTCGTGTGAACGAATATTATTTTCGTTCGTACGCAGACCTTTTTCGTTCGAACGAAGATTTTTCCCCAATCTTGTTTCACCTATGTCCCTTTAAAAGCTCCGTATTGTTCAGATATTTCCCTGACAATATTTTTAACCGTGCTAAGCGCTTTGGGTTATCTTTGTCTAGGGTACCGAATGTTTTTAATCGAGAAACTTTCATTGACCAAAACAACTTGATGGACCCTGCTTTTAACTGGGATGACGTCAAACGGCTTCAAGGTGTGACGTCACTACCTATCATTCTCAAAGGCATACTCACAGGTGAGGAGACAGTTCAGTGAAATCTCGTGCCAAAACTCACAGACACCCAATTAAGGACAATACAAACACTTTGTATTTTGACGAGGCAGAAATCCTCAGAAGTCAACATCTGACATTTATCAAGAAGTATTGTGTATATACGTTTCTCTTGAAGGTGAGAGTGCCAAGATGGCGGCTAACCTCGGTGTAGCTGGTATCTTTGTTTCTAATCACGGAGGTCGGCAGTTAGATGGCGTAGCCGCAACGGTAAAGTACAGTTTCCAGAACAGTGTATACTTGTCAATTTTCGTTTATTCATTGTTCTATTAATATTGTATGTTTCAATATGAAAATATAGACAGATGCGTTCAATATCGTATTATGAACTAATTTAAACGATCTTGATCACTGCGATTGAGTCATTGTGGTATTCTTATATGATATTACAGATAGATTCATTATCAGAAGTGATCGAGGCAGTAAAAGGTTCAAACATTGAGGTTTATCTGGATGGTGGAGTCCGTAAAGGAACCGACGTACTCAAAGCACTGGCCATGGGGGCTAGAGCCGTTTTCATCGGTAGGCCGGCACTCTGGGGTCTCGCTTACAATGTAAGTATAATATTGCGGTAATTTTTTAACAAAGTCTTAAACCGTGGGAATCGGTGAAAGAACGCAACGGTAGGGGCTGGGATACAGTTTCCACTTTTCAAGTACATTTTGATGAAAGCTCTTCTATTTTTGTTTTTCAGGGCGAGGCAGGGGTAAGAAAAGTTCTGGATATCCTGAAAGACGAGTTCAGTTTGGCAATGGCGCTGAGTGGTAAATAACCCATCAACTTTTGTTGTTTTGAAGTTGAGGACGACTCGTATGTTGGATTGAACATTGAATAATATATTAAAACACATTTTACAAGATACTATATTGCTGTCTTTCCATTTTATCTTCAGGGTGTTCGTCAGTTGCTGAAATCACACCAGATTTGGTAATGGCTTCCCCGCTTAGTAATCTGTGACGTCATTTTATGAAAGACCCTGGTGGCGTTGTCATAGAATTAACACCAAGTCTTGTGTGTATAGGAAATACATAAAAGAAGAACGATTTCATTTGGAGTTGCAAGATATTTATTTGTTTTAAGACTCATCGTGAACTATAATTGTGTTGTAGGATGTTTTTAATATGATTCGTTTACGGGCCCTATAAACACCCCCCAAAAATCCATCCAAGTGCACGCAGAATAAAACCAGCAAGACAACAAATCAAACAATCTTTAATAAGACATCATCCATTTTTAAATGATAATGTATTCATTATTAATGAAGATTCAGTAGCGAGACTCGCTAGTCTTCCACTCAAGTGCACTGCACGTCTAGGATAAAGTTATGCACCACGCTTAATAGTAAAATGCTACGCCACTCTGGCTAGTCTTTCTTCGTGCGTGATGTATACACCTTAGTCTTGGTGAAAGACCTCGTTTTGATTTGCCCACGAGAGGGCACTATCACCCAGGAACCGCCCAAAACGGAGATGTACGCATTTTGGATTACACTGACAAATTTGAACTCAGAAAATCCTGTCCATTTAAAAGAAAACAATTATAATAATAACATAGATGATTTTCATAGAAAAAATTAGAAGGAATCTCTTGGTTAGAGGGTTTTTATTTTGCAGTATTGCTCGGAATGAACATTTTACACAAAATAAATACCGTGTTTATTGCTTGTTTGTGGGGAATTATTTTGCCACTTACTCAAACTTTTAAAACAATGCATTTTCATCGCATGTAGATTTATGTTCCCCAACTTTATAGATTGTAGAATTATTGCTTAACATTCACTACATGTCTCATTAAAGATAAACTAGACCATGTGACCTGTGCCGTCACATATTTACAAAAGAGCCACAGAGCCTCGACTTCCTGCAGGCACGATTTGCACACAGCCCATTGGAAGAAAACATAAAGCCTGATACCGTTGAGATTGCACCGTCTGATTTTTAATACTAAGACGGGGAACATCTCATACCTGCCTTTGTCAGCTGTTATTTTCTTTAACTCTTGAATTTTTGGAGTAATTTTGAGCCAATGTAAAATGTCCATATGACTACTGTAGTATAATGCCTGCCATTCATGTTCAAGGACCACTCTTTACGGCTGTTCAATAATTTTGCATGGTTTTTTAACTGCCAGTACCAAATTGTTTTAATTCAACAATTAACTCTGTTACTCTTCGCATCGTTTGTATCTCTGGAAACGGCATTTGGTGCTCGATATGGTGGCATTGTCTTCATTGTGTTCTGGGAACCAGACCTTGTAGGTATTTAGGGGTAGTACTTCTGTACTAGAGGAAAATAGTTTGTTCAAATATGGGAGTATTTAGGGGACACCCTCTCCCACATACCGGGCTTGGTATAGTAGGCGGGATGGGGTAGTGATACAACTTATGTGTGCTATGGGTGGCGTACAATTTACGTCTAATTTTTGAGTTTCATTTATACGGGATTCAAAAGTAATTTTACTAAACTTGCAATTTGTTACTGCAGACATCACACTACAAGTAAGCCTGTAGTTTTTAGATTACTGAAAAGGAATCGAAAAGGTACAATAAAGAGTTATGTTATGAAATTGTGCGTGCAGTTATTGTTTAATAATTTTAATGGACTCCTGTGCACTGCATCGGGTAGCCATTTAGTATATAAGATTGGGCTAAGACCATTATAACATAATGAATATAATTATAGATGACTTTCAATACTGCCCCATATTATTCCCTGGAGTTGAATGAGAGATGTTTACATCTGGAACGCCACCCCCCCCCCTCCACCGACCAAACCCACACCGTTACGAATGCCATGGAGCTATGCTAATACGCGCATGACTAGACTGTGTCGTTGAGTGAGTCCGTGCCATTCCAGTATTAAACTGGGGTGACGGTCGTGTCCGGCATTTGACTAAAATTTTAAATGTAACGCTCTATAGATTGGTGCTCTAAGTCTGGTATGGTTGCTTGACTTCTTCTTGGTCAGCCACAGCTAGCTGAGTGGTGGCGTGGTTGGTAACAAAACTTCCAATCACATCTGTAATTAATTAACAATTGCAGTCTCTCTGCTGATGAACAGTGAGCATTTGGAGTTCCGATTATTGCACGATGTGTTTTAGTGTTTCTAACTAACGTTAAATTGTGAACATGGGTCTCTACGCCAACGATGAACTGTGACAACAGTGGCTCGGTCAACGTCAACAGGTTTTACAGAGCATAGTCAGTATTTGAAACTGTCGAGTAACAAATTCACAATTACAACAGTGCCGTCCCCCGTACTACCCCGTAGCCCCGTCCGTAGTGACAAATATTTGATCATGGATAGCAACGGGCTCAAAAAGACCATCCGTGTCAAGATCATCAGCATGGGGAATGCAGAAGCTGGAAAAGTGAGTAACCTTGTCCTTCAAAGTTGTGGAATGTCAGATAGAGTTACTGAACCCCCCCCCCCCCACACCATTTTTTTTAACAACAATTATTTTGACAAAAACAATTGACAAACTATTAATATATTTATAATTTGTCAAAATAATTTGTCATATTTTTTTTATAGAACAGACTGTGCAGGCTTGGGGGTATTCAAAATCAAACATTGGGACCTGTTAAAGTACCCAAGTTTGTTTCTTTTTTTGTCATGTGTACGTGGGACCTAGACCCAGTAACTGGGGCGCTGTACTCCGTAAAAAAAAAAGAAGACATCTGCGGTCGTATGACTACTTAGAGTAGTACTACCTCGCTAGTACGACCGCAGATGTCAAAATTTCGAAAAAACGGAGTACAGTACCCCAGTTACCATGGTTACTGACTGGGTCTGCGTAGTACGTGGAACCAAAAGAAAGTGTAGCCAAAATGTTTGCCTTGGTGCCCCTTGAACTGTTCCCCCAAAATAAAAATAAAATTCAAAGAGGTGTCCTTTACTAATAGGAGAAAATGCTTTGATGCCCTTGGCCAGCATTCTCCCTTCTACCAGTGGTCCGCTAGTCAAATGCTAGTTGAAACACCTGAGGACCAGTCAGAATTCTCTGCAAGTGGTCCGGCTGACTAGTTCAGTGTTACAAAGCATTATTAGGCCTATATTTAATATGACATATGGAATAGTGAAAAGCTTGCGGACTAGTGAAATGACAAGTTAACAAGTCCTGCTGGCTAGTCACTGAAAAAGGTTTAAGGGCAAACCCTGCTGTGCCCTTTCAAGAATGAAGCATCAGGCCTGATATGGTCCAGTGTAGGACATTTTTCTTTTTGTGCTCAAATCTTAACTTATGTCCAAAATGGACCGTACACGTGACTTGTACAGATGCCCAATTTACAGATTGTGCACGATTTTGCCCAATCTGCATAGTTGTTGTTTGTTTTATTATGAAATAGGCCCATTACATATCATCACAAGGCTGGACAGTCACTTCAAGGTGAGGGCTACACTTAACTGATTTAGGCTGTCGACCCAAATCAACTGCCACCAGGGGCACGTTGCCACCTACTCCTCCCTGGGGCTGAAACAGGGTTACCCCCTTCACAGTCCGTAAGGATGTAGGCATGGGTATCATTCACTAGGAACCTGACTGGTAGACCAGAATGCACTAGTCTGCCTTGCCAACTTTATACAAAGCAATTAAGGTTAAAGTGCCTTGTTTGAACAAGTGTCATGACCAGGATTCAAACAAATGATGTGATAATCCTATCCTCTCTCCTGCGACTGTCTGGAGGCTCATAGATGGAGGGTTACGATTATCTCAAATCTACAATCTGCAGAGTTTTTTCAGCATAATTTGGTACATAAAAAAAAGTGGGAACAAATGCAAAGTTTTAACCAACCTGATTGTTGGTCCTAACCCTCCAGTCTGTGACCATAGGGAGGATCAAGGGTTATGCATACTCACAACAATTGCTATTGATGCTTTTGCAAGAACTCCCAAGTCCAGTTCAGGCAGTCTCAAGACAAGTACTAGGGTTTGCGATCTTTTTTCCTTCATAATTTTTGAAAACTTCTGTTTTTTTGTTTTATTTCAGAGTTGCATTATCAAGAGATATTGTGAGAAGAGATTTGTCAACAAGTATCTAGCAACAATAGGCATTGACTATGGCGTTACAAAGTAAGTAGATAAACCTTAATGGCTATTGACTGGTCAATCAATGTTATGCAAAGAGTAAATGTTTTATGAGTGCATTAATGGATGTATGGGTTAATCCAATATTTCTATCTACACATGCAGGCCTGGAATTATGCAAAGTGTGGTTTCCAATTTGTTTTGCCCTCGGAAAAATCAGAAAGTTGTGATAGGCCCCCCTGTAGCCTGAAATGTTTTCTAAAGCCCCACAGTATGTAGTGTATGGTTTAGGTCTGCACTTGTACTCGATGAAATGTTACGTTTTTCCAGGGAACAAATATCATGCCTGAAATAGCTGACATTGCAAGCTGCTTACCAACCAAAACAACCTTACCAACCAAAACGACCTATGATATAAGTGCAAAAAATAGTTAATGGCCTGACGTTTGTTTCCTGAGCACTAGCAGAGTCTTTCTAAAAGGCAATTATTATTAAATTTGTTCGTCATTAATTGATCTCCACACAATGTTTTCAATTTTTCTTTTAGACTTGTTGTCAAAGATCGTACTGTAAAAGTGAATATATTCGACATGGCTGGACATCCCATCTTCTTTGAGGTAAAGTAGACAAGCATTCATATTCATGTCCTCAGGCATCGAATTTGAGAGGGGAAAGTCTACAAGACCACAGAGCTTGTTGCTCTGTGTTTTTGTATTCTTTAATATACTTTAATTGTACATATTTTGTTTTTTCTGAAACCTTTGTAAATTTACTTTTAATTTGTCAGGGGACGTAATTTGTAATTTAATGAACCATCACTGATAGGACTGAACTAAAATTCAACTGAATGTATGTCCTATAGGTCAGAAATGAGTTTTACAAAGACACCCAGGGAGCGATGCTGGTGTATGACGTATGCAACAGACGCAGTTTTGAGGCCCTCGATTCATGGCTTGCCGAAATGAAACAAGAGATCGGTGCCCCATCCGAGATGGAGAAAGTTTTCTTCTGTGTCTGTGCAAATAAGGTATGTAATAGTTGAGATTCTAGGCGAGGTTTCATCGATACTGTCTTTATATGCATTGTGCATGATCTTGTTTTGCCACTTTTTTTAGCGTGCCTGGTTTGATCACAACCCATTGAATTAGCCAGTTGTGAGTTATACTTTTAATAATGTCTGGCACAATGACATGATTGATCGCAAGTGAACTCTCAAATTGGATTCCGTCACATAGTTTAGGGTAAGCTTTTGTATGACAACCTCTAAAATGGGAAAAGCCTAGCACCATAGTGAAAGCCTGATACCATCGTGCCATATACATTCATTCAAAATTGCAAAATTGTGTATAGTGAGTTCGCCATCTCTTAGGTTACAGGAAAGCTTGCCCTACACCATGTGACATAGCAACTGTCTCCAGGAGCTCTGAGGAACTAAAATTTAAGCGGTCATTTGTGACCATAAGCAAGCTTTTGTAACAGGATTTATTGAAATTCAACTCGTGAATGGTATGGCCCAGTAGAAATGAAGTAATAAACTATGGGTGCGTTCAAGTAGCTTACACGTGTAAGTAAAACTTACACGAGAGCGTTCGATTAGCCATCACCTGATACTCGTGTCTGCCCCGGTGTCAGCCACCACAGCCCCAGTTCGCGAGCGGGTCTCTGGTGTATGCCCGGGTGTAATGACGTAGTTTCTGGCTGCAGGCGTATCATAACAAGATGGCGGGGGACAATTTGATTGCAACCAGAGTACAAAAACTACAAATTAACACAATGATTTATCGTCTATGAAACAATTATAGCAAATAGAAAGGAAATGCATTTCCTGAAAAACAAACAGTTGGTGAGTGTGTGCAAAGTATGAATGATATAATTAATTTGTACTGTCACGGACATCGACGATTTCCAATTGAGCAGACGACGGAAATGACGGAGCTGTCTGTTTTCACCTTTTTAAGTTGCACTGCTATGCATCAACCTTTGACATTAATTTTCCCAGAGTGCTAAGCGAAAACACTGCGACGTTCGATTAGCCTCTTTTCGTGGCTACCACGAGTGTAAACCCCTGGTACACGCGGGGAAGCTACTCGAACGCACCATATAAGGGAAACTGACTGGGTAAATTTGAATTAATTTGGGGCTGAACAAAGACAAATTGACTAGATTTGGATTTAAACCTGTCACCAGCGCCCTAACAACCCGGCTATCTAGCCCTAAGAGCTGAAATTGTTATACAACCAAAATAGTTGGCTGACTCCAGATTCTTAACTTGGCATTTCCTTAATCTGTTACTTCATAATTTGTCTTCAGATTGACAGGGGAAACCAGAGGCAAGTGGAGGAGGGAGAAGGGAGGCTGTGGGCAGATGAACATGGTTTTCATTATTTTGAAACATCAGCGCTGACCGGTGAAGGGGTCGGTGATGCCTTCAAGGTATGTAGCTCTCCCGAGCTAGTAGAGGTGGATGGATCAATATTTATTTGAGAATTTGTGGAATGAAATAATGGATTTGATATTGGAAGTCCAGTTGTAGTTTGTCATTGCCGAGTGGTATGGGCCATCAAATGCAAGTTCTTATGGTTAAGTCATTGGGGTGTGGGTTCGAGTCCTGGTCATGACACTTGTGTCCTTGAGCAAGGTACTCTTTTACTATAATTGCTTCTCCTTACCCAGGGGTATAAATGGGTACCTGCGAGGGTAGAGGTGGATGTGTTTGAAAAAGCCTTCGGAGCGCCACAGCAGCCCGGGGCTGTGTACTCCCCAGGGAGCTGAGAAAGATTACAGGAATGTTATTGGCCCAATGACTAGGGCACTAATGTAAACTAATGTAAAGCACATTGATACGTTATTGTAAACTGAGCTATATAAGAAACTAGTTATTTTTGTTGTGTATGTTGATAGTTTTGAATGACGTTGTTTTCTTATTTTCCTCTAGGAGTTGTTCAGTGGTCTGGTTACTGCCTACGAGAATGGCGGTAGAGCAGTGCGGATCCAGACTACCCTTGGCTATACCAAGGACCAGGTGGAGACAATACAGAGACTGAAGAACAGTAACAATGATTATGAAAGGCTGGGTATCAGACCTGGTGCATCGAAGTAAGTAGGGTTTGGATGTATTTTTCGTTCAAAGGTTGACTTTAAAAATATCTTTCAATTCTGTTGAAATATTGAAGAATACCCACCCATGATGCAAGTACGATAAATCTTCTCTTGCTCTTAGTGCTTGTTCGAATTCAAACAGTTTGAATGTAAAACTATGTAGGCATTTTTTCTCATAATCTGGGCCCAATTTTATGGCTCTTCTTACCGCAGATTTCTGCGCTTACGATCACCACTTACTGTGCAAGTGCAGAATTTCTGCCCTAGCTGGGTAAGCAAAGAATGCCTAGTAACGTGGAGTACACACGCGCACAAGCAAAAATTCCCTGCTAACCCGTGAAATACGCTTGACGTAAGTGCGGAATTCCCTGCTTCCACAAGCGCTGATTCTTTGCTTACGGTAAGCAGAGCCTCTGAGTAATGACAACAATTATAATCCATACAAATTTCAGGGAATAAATTTCTTAAAATACTATATTGTCAAATTGAATGATTACTGTGCTGCAGATCAAAATTACACAATTTGTTTAAATGATTCTATTTTCAGAGATGACATCAATAAGGCCTACCGTAGAATGGCTGTCATCCTCCATCCCGACAAGAGTGTAGCACCTGGGAGTGAGGAAGCATTTAAGATTCTTGTCACTGCAAGAACCAATCTTCTTAAGAACAGATAAAAATGACCTTCATCCTCCATCCCAACAAGAGTGTTGCACCTGGGAGTGAGGATGCTTTTGAGATATTCACCACTGCAAGAATCCAACATTCTTAAGAACGGATATAGATGACCTTTGTCCTCCTCCCCAACAAGAGTGCAGCACCTTGGAATAAGGATGTATTTATTCTTCTCACTGCATGAATCTAACATTCTTAAGAATAGATATAAAGATGACCTTCATCGTCCATCCCAACAAGAGTGTAACACCGGAGAATGAGGATACAGTTAAGATTGTTGACACTGTGAGATCCAATCTTCTTAAGAATAGATAAAGATGACAATCATCCTCCATCCCAACGAGAGTTTAGCATCTGGGAGTGAGGATGCATTTAAGATCCTCACCACTGCAAGAATCTAAGAGTGTTGGAAGAATAGATTAAAGATGACCTTTGCCCTCCATCTCTGCTAGAGTGTGGATTGAGGAAGCATTTAAGATTCTTCTCACTGTAGGAATCAACCTCCTCAAGACAAATGATGGCCGTCATCCTCCATCCAAACGAGAACACCTGGGAATGAGGAGGCATTTAGGATTCTTCCAAGCATCTTACAGGCATACAGCTGCACTTTGTCAATAGAAGAGGAAAGTACCAGGCACAGTAAGACGTTGTACTGTGTTTCTCAATTTTCAATAGCACAGCTGAGAAACCCAAAATGAGGAAGTCGGCTGATCATCTGAAAATGTCCATGCCTGATCTTAGTTTGCAGTTATGGGTGTTCTGAACAGCATTGCTGAGTTATAACCAGAATCTAGTTGTGGTCTCCTTTAGAATTAGCAGTTTCTGTCTTCATCTGCCATTTTGAATTCCCATGGTGAAAGCACATGGCTTCAGAATGGTTGGTAAAGTCAAACCCATGACGTGAAAAAGGGACCCTTGTTATGTTCACACATACTACACTTTACTTGCTGTAAATGCAAAAAAACTTGAAGGTTGAACAGCATAAAGTCATGAAAATTGTTATCAAGTTGTTTGTGTGTTATTGTTGACAATTTACAAATTTTGAAAAATGTGTTTGTGATTCGATTGGAGACTTGTAAAGGGGAACAAAGGCCCAGACCAGGGCCACAGAGGCCATGGTCAAGGCCTTCTATGGCTCCCTTTAATTCCAGCCAGGCCTTGAGCCCTTTTCACATTGTATCTCTTATCCCTGTGGAGGCCCCAGAAGTTTTTCTTTTGTTTGTTTCCCCGGCGCACTTTTACACTGTCTGTGTCCCCGCCTAGGTCCCTATTCCATGAGGTTCCGGTTGCACGTTTCAAGAATACCCCAGGGTTTTACCGCTTGAAAGGGCCCACTGTTATTCCCCGGGGTTGCCCCCAGGGAAGGGCTTTAGTGTGACTGCCTTTGACAAGCCAAGAGTAGGGTTTTTATACTGTGTGCCGTGGTCAAGTTTCTGATGTTGGTTGCTTTCTTTTTTACATGGTCATAATTCCGCCCGGCTTGTGAAGGCTGCAGCTGAGAAATGCTGAAACTTCCTTTTATATTCTTGCATTTTAGGTTGTATTTATGTTTAAGAATTACATAATTTGTTATTTATTCAGATACTAACATCTATTAAATAATCCGTCCGTATAACTATTGGTCATCAGATATTTAAAGCAAATTTGTTTCCGTTAGCATGGTGTGTATGCTAAAACCAACAGCGCCGCTGAAGGGAGAGGAGGGGGGGGGGTACCCCCAGTTACTGAATTTGATCCACAATTCCCACCTCAATTTGTGTCCCCAAACCATTGCACCCAAATTATTGCAATTATTTTTGCATTACCCCAGCTCAGGAATGACACTGGTGTAATTTGATGCTTTTTCAGCAGTAAAAAATTACATTGTGTAATAATATATATACATTACATTAAATTGTGAGGTCAGTGTTTTCCCACTTTAATTTGAGAGTGCCACCCCCCTCCCCAGATTAATCTATCTGGTGCCGCCGCTGGCATGAATTGGTCTGTACACTTAAATTTACTATAAAGTTGAAAAACACTGTTTAACCTTCGCTCAGCCCCACAGGACTTATCCAAGACTGCTGGGATGGGCTGATGCTTGTACAAGTTCTTAATAAAAAAAAAATCTTTTAGAAATCGAGAGTACCACACGTTTTTGGTGCCCAGGGTGGAATGATGAGGCTTGGTTGATGTCTTCGGTATTCAGGGGTAGAAGGTCTGAGCTTTTGACATTTTGAGGGGTGAAAATCGAGCCTCCGTGTGCCTAAAAAACAGAGAAATAGACACACTTTTTAAGCACTTCTGATCCATATCAATCTTCTAATTTTACTAAAAGAAAAAGTTAATCCCACAAATCTTGCGTTTGGATCTGGTCACTGCATTCTCTGGTTTTATGCATATTCATTAAAAAGCATAGTGGATAAAATCTGGGGTTTCTCAAATTCAAGCTTAGTGTAGTCTTTACACTTGAATGCCGGAACGCCATGAAATATATATTTTATCCCGGACAAATTGGCACATCAGGTTTCAAATGCTTATGTTATTGTTGCAAATCTATAAACAATTACAAGTGACATATCATGAAAGATTCATTTTGGCAGAAAGAAAAATGTGAATGGTATGGGCAGAAGTAAAAAAATCCCCCCAAATTTTACCCAGGGTGCACATGCCCCCCCCCCCCCCCCCGATCTGTGCCTGGTATTTCTTGGTCTGAAAAGTTGGAAACTAATATGTTTAAAATATTCCAATCAATACAAATGTTTATATAGTTTAAACCCTAAACACAGGCTGAAACAAAAAATACAAGACGACTGCCAGATAAGGCATCCATTGTGAATTACCACAATGCATCCAATTTTTTTTGGGGGAAAACCCCCAAACAAGTGGAAATTTTGTTAAAAAAGAAAAACAAAATCACTAAAAAGTGTTAAAACATTTAAACCAATGTCAGTCAAACAAACGATTGCCATGGTATCAACTGACCTCCAAGAAGAGTTTTTTTCTACAATATGACCCTATATAAATATTGGGACAAGTCAGAAAAGGTTGTGGTATTTGGATGCAGCTTTAAAATATTATGGGCTGCATATTGGGCCCCCCTTCCTGCCCAGAAGGTTAAAACCAAATGACCAACACAAACTTTTTTGGTCACACTGGAACACGCAGCCTTTAGATTATTTTAACGGCAAGAAATTTGTTAGTACATGTACTTTTATCTTTTCAACAATTTTCGTTTATTAACTTCTCCTCTTTTTATAAAATATTTATACATATTATTTATTTAACACAATAGTTTTGTATATAATTTCTACAATAGTGTAAATTTATTTGTTAATAAAACCACTTGGTTGACAGTTTTATTCAACGTCAAAAGTGCAACAGATTGTATTTTTTATTATTCTCACAAACATATCCATGATTTCTTTGTTAATACTGGTGCATCCTTAAACCAAGCAAGAACAGCTGTCTCACTTTGACAAACTTTTACAATTAATGGCTCGCACAATTAAATGCAGTCATTTTTAAATAGATGGTCTTTGTTAGAGTGGGAGAGAAAAATACAAGTCTCTGACCTCACGGTAAAATGACCCATTAAAATCTGTAAATGTAAATGAAAAATGTCTTTAAAATGTCATAAAAGGCTAGAAAAAAGGTTGCTTCTTGACTGAACATAATCCTGCGTCGTTAACGGAAAAAGGATTTTTAATCCCGGAATGAACTGGTAAATGATGATTACACAAAGGCAATAACCAAATAGACTGTGAAGTCTGATTTCATCGAACATTTTCTGGTACCTTGGAGTTCCACATACTTAAGAAACACTGCTGCATCTTATATTCCAGTCAATTTAAAAAAACAACAAAATTTAGGCTTGTGATTCGTCAGGAATTTTCCTGATTACAGTTTTTTCTAGATGTTAATTTTGCACTAGGGATAAAAGAAGTTACCTTCTTTGGAACCTTGGGTTTACCCCTACTTGCTCTAACATTATTTTCTTTTGACAAAATAGGGAGACCGTCGACTCTAATCAATTGTTTCTTTGTTCAACCCAAAATTATTATTTTTTCTGGTTTTTCCACATAACGGCCAATTTCTTGATTCCAGGGTTGGTCATTGATCTTCCTGTGCCTTCAGGTATTTTTTAAAGAGGCGGAATTCCTATAAAAGACAGCCTTGTTGAAACAAAACCTTCAGATATCTAATTGAAGTTGTCCCATCAGTGCAAAAACGTACCTTGCAAAAAAATGCTTTGTGCAAAAACATTGTATTTCAGCACGCACTTGGTTTCAATTTCATCCAGGCTATTTGAAGCTAAATCTGACATTTTGACAGTATCAAACACCCGCGTAACGGAAGTGCTACTTTAGGAGATACAACATTTTTGCACTGACATCATGAAATGATGTAGAGAGTCTCCAAACCTCTAGAAATGTATCATTCTATAAAATCTGGGAGCTTCATTTCCACACCAAGATGAAACAGTTATCCAATTTTGAGGATTGATTTATTAATATTTTCATCACAACCTTTTCCTTATAACAAGTTATGTTTGCTAGCACTTCTCTTGATCTTGCGGTATGACCTTGCAGAGATTCCTCAAAGGTATACAATGTACATTATTGTTGAGACCAATGACAAGAAAACTGAGTTTTTATTTTATAGTGAATTACTAAAGCTTACTACTCCATCGGTAGCCATTACCATCTCCATCTTTCACTGCAAGAGACAGACAAATTTGAGTTGATCAGTTATTTACATTTGTTATTTATGCATTACACATCCAACAGTACAATTACCGCTAATAACAGGATGAATAGGAAAGGGTTCTAGACCCTTGTCCTTTTGTTATATGAAATACAAGAACGAACAGGCTGCCCTCATTGTTAATCGTTGTATTCCAGACATTTGAAGGAGTCTGAGTGTTCCAAGATTCTAGCGTACCATGCTAGATTATCAGCTGTAATGGTTTTGCTCGGCCATAATGCATACTCGTGGTCCGAAAAATAAAACCAAGCAAAGGCACGGAATATTTGTTGGAAAACTCGCCCAAAGTGGTCAAAGAGCCCCAAGGCAATCCCAAGTGGCTTGCAGGCAATTGCCTCCATGAAGTATCAGGACTGTATAATCTAAGTTGTACTCTTTTGTGATAAATATGACAGGAGAATGTTCAACATACCAACTTTTCCTTCTTTTTCTAGCTTGGAGAGATGATGGTCAACATTGTTGGCTGCGGCTACGTGTAGTACCTCTGGGGTGTCCTGTAATAACACAAACAGAATGTTGATGTTATGGGGGATCAGGTTGGCTCAGTGGTTTATTTCTGGAGTCTTGCATTTGAATCGGGTTTTCAGTCCTTACCTGCGCCCAATTTCATACAGCTGTTTAAGCACAAAAAGTAGTCAAGCACAACAGAATTATGCTTACCAGAATAAGGTTACCAGCCAAAATACCATGACACATGCACCATCTTTGACTGGTATCCTGCTAATGTTTGCTCAGCAAAAACTTAAGAAAAACTGTCTGCTTAAGTAGCTCTATGAAATTGAGCCCTGGTTGCGGTTTGCCCTCCTACAAACTGAACATTTCTTGATCTTCATCCTGATATTGACGCTTTCGCTGTTGTAAAAAATAAAAAATAAATAAAATAAAACTAAAAAGGTGTTTCAAGCGTTGCTCCGGACACCTAAAAATATTTGTAAAAAATGAGGTCTATGTTATATTTAGATAAGACTTAAGGCTATGCATGGTGGAAAAATACAAAGTAAGTAAGGTTTGACACCATGTAAGAATCTCTTTTGTGAGTAGTGGTTGCTCTGAGAAGAGCCGGTTTCTGCTCGACGTTTCAATCAGTGTGCTCTGACTTACATGGTGTCACCGCAAACCTTACTTACTTACTATGTTATATTCCCTTCATTCATTACTCACAGTGTATACTATCTTGACTATGTCCATGGAGGTAAGAGACTTCTCCTTGTGTGTCTTTAAGACGTCCTCGATTTGTCTCTCCCTCATGTTTCTATGATCGATGTACATCTGGACCTTGCTGACAGCGTCATGCAACACGGGTCCATGGCCGGGGTACAAGACCTCTGCCTTGTAAGACAGAATACGTTCTAGTGACTTCATATAGGTGAAAAGGTCTTCGAATACCTACATGTAGAAGAGAGGAGGAGAGTCAGGGGAGGGGGTGGCGTATTAAGTGAAGTGCAGACTCTATTTTTGTTTTAATAATAAATAATAATAATAATAATAACTAGTTTTTAATTAGTGCTTTATCTACGGGCATCTCAAAGCACTTATTATTTATTTCCCGAAGGACGAAGCAATAATGGTTAAGTATTCTGCTTAACCCTTTAAAAAAGAGACCATAGCAGCCACAAGCAGCTTGTACCAAAACGCCCAAAGCGGCCGCAATATTTGACCAAATTTTGCTCAGACAAGAGGGTCAAAGAAAAAGTAAGGGACCGAATTGAAAATTTCTTATTCATTTTCCCTTGTGGTTTATTACTTGATACCTATTCATTTTCCTGACATTTTTCCTGAAAATAACAGTGCAAAAAATCAACAAGATTAGCAATGTCTGGGTGTATGGTGATTATTACATTTGTATTATACAGAAATTAATGGTCTCTAAAGGGTCAAGGACACAAATGTCAAGACTGAAACTTAAACCCACTCTGTTGATCAGAAACACCAGAACCCAAGTCCGGTGCTCTTAACCGCTCGGCCACGACACAAATACAGGGTGAAATACTCACAGCAGAACTCTCTCCAAGAATAGAGTCTCCAGTGAAGATGGCATTCTCCTCCTCCAGAAGCAAAGCCATGTGGTCATCAGTGTGGCCGGGAGTGTACACAACCCTAGTTTTTAGCAAGATGAAATCAGAAAGCCAATTGTTGGAACTTGTTTCAAAATGTTATAAATGTCAGCAAGAGCTGGCAACTACAATAAAAACTCTGAATGAAGAGGTCATGATGACCTCACAAGCTGTTATGCTTTCTTTTAGCCTTTGAGAAAGACTGTCACCGTGGTCCAGTGGTGAAACTGCGGGACTATCAATTGCAAGGTTGTGGGTTCCAATCCTACCAAGCTTTCCACTGATTCCACAATGACTAGAAGTATTGTAGTCTAGTTACTGAGTCACAATTTATTGAATTGTGCAATTCATAAAGATTGACAATAAACCAATGTTTGTATGAGAGAGATTGGCTGTTGCCAGCTTGGTGTTCATATCCCCTTGTTTGCATGCAATTGTTTGCATGCAATCAGCAGACTCTGAAAGGTACCTTAAACTTCTGTAACAAAAATTGTGTATTTATTTATTAACTTTTGTTTTTGTTTTGGCAGCAAACCCCCCCCCCCAACCCCCCACAACGACATGATATTTTGCTATGTGGCAATTTTGCTGAACTTGGTCTCGCTCATTTACATTATAAGAACAATGAATTGTTCAGTAAAGATTCAACTGACAGAAAAAATCAACATGTACAAACACATTTCAAACAACTTTGGTTGTCTTATTTTTAGTGAAAACTATTAAAAACAGTTTTATACTTTATCAGGGATTCAGTGCACATATTCCAAATATTTTGTAGATTTGTCAAGTGTATGTGGGGTGCGTCTTCAAATCAGGCCGTGAATTACATGGCCTCTATTGCTCTGGTCTTGGCCTCAGTGCCCCTTTATTTGTTTCCCATGGGCTTTAAGATTTTCCAATGAAAGTCCCCTTCACAAAATGAAAATCACCTTGCCCTCTCAAAGAGGGGCCTGCACATGCAATTTTCCGGACTTTGACAGTTTTTCCAGATGGAGTATTTCTCTTGGGATTGGCATTGGTGTGTGCTTTGTTGTAAGTGAGTTTCCGTTGTGTAACTACTCGTTTCTGCTTCTGATAATTATCTGTACGGTATATGGGTATAATAATACTTTTTATCCTTCTTTATCCCCAAATAATATTCTTTATCCCCGATGCAAATTGAACATCTATTAAACTGTTGTGGTACCTGCTGCAGATTCGAACTGCCTCTAGCTTCTGGGCAATCTGGGTGGTCTAGTGGTAGGACACCTGCTCTAGAATGGCAAAGGTTGTGGGTTCAATCCCACCCAAGTAATATGCCGTGCATTTTTTTCACAGGAATTGAAAGGTACTGTGTATGGGTAAAACCAAATAGTATTCTTTATTCCTGAATGATGCAAATTTATCATCCAATATATCTGTTTTAAGATTAATATTTGACTATCACAATACGACTGCAAACCTCAGCGTTACTCCTTCTGTCTGCAAGACCTGCCCATCCTCAAGATACTTGTACTCAAGATCGGATCCCTCAATGGTCTCTGGCTGACTAGGATTCCGCGGCAGCTTGCTGATACTTATGGAGGGAGCTTTAAAGGAGAAAATTGAATTAAACATTAAAGAAAGCTTTGTGCTGTTGAAACTCGACATCGTTTTTATTAACCAAGTCTTTCAAACTGATAAAAAATTTTGTTATTTGATTTTTTTTTTTATTTTTTATAAAAGCTCTCCCACCCAAAGCTTTGATGAATCTGTCATGCAGGCACCTTAAGACTTTGAACCTAAGACCAACAGCTGACACCAACAGCGTACTACTTTCATTCTCTTGTGGTTTGGAATCAAAAGTTGCATCCCCTCAAGGTGGCCCCAAAGCTGCCACTTCACAGGTTGTATCGTAAACTTGGGTGTGATCCCTGGCTACACGGCATGACAGTTACAGGTTGCATGGCTTCTGACTGGCAACCCCCAACAAAGGTATTAACAATAAACAAATAAAGAGACAGCCAACATTAGGGCTAGATAGCGCAGTTGGTAGAGTGCCGGCACATTAATCAAGAGGTCTTTGGTTCAAATCCCGCTCTTTTCTTTGTTCAATTCCAAATTATTAAAAATGTATTCAGTCAGTTTCTCCTGTGGTTTATTACTTGATATTTAAAACAATATGTTGAAATAGTTTGCCAAAATTTTAACCAAAGGTCCGTCGTAGCTGTTAGGTCTAAAGGACAGGAACAAGAGCTAAGTTACCGCAGCTCAGTCTACGTCTTTACTACACACTGACCCAGTTGCAATTCTTTGTAGACACCTGCAATTCCTCCAATGTGATCAGAATGCCAATGTGTAACTAGTATCTCCTCTATACTGGTATTATGATCAGCAAGCGTCTTCTTGAGATTGCTCAGATATTCCGGCTGACCTTTCTCGCCGGTGTCAATCAGGAAACGTCTATTTCATGAATAAATTCATCAATACATTTATTACTATTATTATTATGATTATTATTATATATTTCTAGGCCGATTTCACAGAGAGTTAAGATTGACCTTAACTGTGTATCAATCTGAATTGCTAAGCAAAGTGTGATGTCACAATACAAATCATTATGGCAAAATTGACAACTAATCTTAAGATGAATCTTAGTGCTTTGTGAAATTGACACTGGTAATGAAACCAAGGATGCCTCATAAGTGAACTTAGTCACTGTAGCTCACAGGCCTGAGGAAACCTGTAAACAAGGGTGCTTGCTATGGGAACCAGAAACACCAGGGTTAAACCCTACTCTTCCACGATAAGTGTTCTAGGCTCTTAACCCCTACTCTACTACTTCTACTTCAACTTACTCGGCAGGATCCATAAGTTGGTACGAAAATGCAGAGGAGCAATAACAGTTTAGCGTCTTGCTCAAGGACACAAGTGCCAGGACCGAGATTCAAACCCGCAAAAAGGGCACATTGTGTTGAATCAGCTACCATAATTTGAATTTGGTGCAATCAGCTACCATAATTTGAATTTGGTGCAAGCCCTTTTACGTGCACTACCAATCCTAGTAGTACACTCGGGACCCATGGCTTAAATGTCCCATCTAAAGAAAAAAAGTAAATTCGTTAAGTACCTCCTTGTGGGGTGTCATGGCAGAGCGGTCCGACACTTGTGTCCAAGGCACCGGCACTTTATCTTAATTGCTTCTCTCCACTCAGGAGTAAAAATGGATTACCTGCGACACCTGGGGAGTAACTTGCGATAGACTGACATCCTGGCAACAAGTCCAGGGGATATAATTTATATTCTCAGTCGTTTTATTACTAATTTATTAATTACTAATTAATAAATTAGTAATAAAACGACTGAGAATAAAACCAGAGCAAATTTAAAACCTTTTTATTTTAAAGACCCTTTGCTACCTTTAACAAAATTTATGACCCAAAATAAATGAATAAAGCAGGGAAAACAACTATATTAAAAAGTATGACTAATTCAACCTATTTATTTAGAGTTATGATCCACTCGCACTTTATATTAAATTATTACCTTTTTACATTGTTAAGCGCAAACTTGACACCCGCGCAAGATCAAAACTTTTACGCAAAATTTTCACGCAGGTTCAAACCTTGCGCGAGCAAGTTTGAAACTTGCACCACCGATTGAAATGACAATGTTGCGCTCAACAAAAACAGTTTTCTATCTAAATTTTAAGTGATAAACCTCTGCCAGGTTCACCTTTTACCGGTTCCAACGATGTATGTGTTGGTTCCCTGAAGAGTCATTGGTCCTGGGTTACAACCCAGAACACGAATAACTCTGGAGGAAAGTTGTTCAACTTTTGGGATGAAAGTCGCCATGGCTGTGTTTACGTCCTGCTAGCTAGAGGTGCCCGCTCACAAAACTTATTCGGCTGGTTGATGATGAAGAGCGCCACCAATGGTCCATATAATTATTAGCAATGGGATAGACAGAGACCCGGCTCGCTGAATTTCGTATTCGATTATAGCATATTGACGTCTAGACTTCATGCAAATAATTCACTTTCAATTTGCCGAACTTGGAAGTTTACAAGTGGAAATTGACAGAGCAGAAACAAGGTAAAAATCCCACTTTCTGAAAGATATTCTAGCATTAACTTTCACTGTTAGTATATTCATAATTTACTTAATTTATTGGAATTTTTCGAGGTATGTAATGAATTCAGTTATGTATGGTTGGTGGTGTTTCTCCACACGTTTCATTTTAGAATAAAAAAGTAGCACCAAAAATCTGATGCATGAATTACATTTGAATTCGGTGCATCACAAGGAAAGTGTACATCATACCATCATACTCATAGGCTTGGGATTTGCGCGATTTAATTGAGTGACAGCTGTCATAAAAGGTCAATGTAAGCTCTGATTCGAATTACTTGATTGTGATAGCAAACTATGTACGAAATATGAGTTTTATTTGGGCAGTGAGTGACATGTTGAATAAAAAATGAATTGCCAAACAAAATGCATTATTAATTAATTAAACAAAATAGTTGCGATGATCGTAACCCTCAATCCTCTGCGTCCGTCGGGAGGATGGAGGGTTACGATCATCGCAACTATAAAAAAAATTGTTTATGGGGATAAACATACACGTTCACACATTAATGTTATTTTATTCTTAAAATTTGTAGTGCTTATTTTATATTTATTATGATAAGGAACATGTCGCTAAATTATGTTTTTATGAGATCAAATAGACTGTGTCCTTTTTCGGGAGCCTAGCAAGTTTTTATCCCCAACGAATGGATGTCTTTTTTCTCTCCTTTTTGTTTGTTTAATGAAAATTATGGATATTAAATGAATTGTACTGGACATTAGTTGTAGTTAAAAAAAATCATTTATAAATTAATTAGTACAAAATCTCATGTCGGAGTGTGTGAGAGATTTATTTGTGTCCATATTTCGCTTGCTAAAAGTAAAAGTTGTACCTCCATGCTCTAAATACTAGTCTCACTTAATACTGTATGTACATGTACTGTAGTATACTTATTATTACTTCTTTAGTGTAAAAAAAGACAATTATTACGTTCAGCTTAAATCACCAGCAATACTCCGTGTTTGGGACTTCATGTAGACCATGGACCATGGTCAAAAGACCACTGGTAAAGACTAGAGCTTAGGGCTCGCAACTGCCCTTTCATGATAATACTCTCTTTACACGTGACATTTTGTGAGAGATATCAACATTCTTGAAAGTGTTTTGAGCACATTAACAAAATTAAACTGAAAATTACACCCAAATCAGAATTTGCCCAAAATGTCTGTGGGTGTCAGCTACACATACTCTGGATGATGCAAACAGTGGCAATGTACTATGTACATACATGCCAGTGTTCTCCCTTAACAGCAGTCCGCTGGCCTAAATGCCAGTGAAACACCTGGAGGACCAGTCGGAATTCTGTCCAACTAGTCCTGCTGGCTAGTTTATTGCTGAAGTCCCATTGCTACATATTGTAAACCACTTCCTATTACTATTAGCTCAAATTAAAAGTCTCATGCTAATGACAAACTGAAAGAAAACCTTAAAATATGGACCAGTGAAAAAGCTGACTGACCAGTGAAATGACAAGCTAACTGTTCCTGCTGGCTAGGCTCTGAAAAAGTTAAGGGCAAACTCTGCATGCATGAAATTGCATCAATAGCAACACCAAAAGAGGGTGTGATTAATCTAATCCAACATTGTGTTTCATAACGCAAATCATTTTATGCATGTGGTGGTAAAATGTCTGTATCCGACTGCCACTTTTTCATTCGTTATGGAATAAAGTTGTATCTTATTTACTCAAATGAGATATTGCTTTAGGTATGAGTAAAAAAGTGGCCATCAGATATGGACATTAGCTGATTTCATGCGATATGCCATGCACCATATCCAAGTAATGAGGAGAACAGCCCAGTGAGAACGATGTTGATGTAATGTAGCTGAAATGCTGTTGCGATACTAGTTTTCTAGCGGTAACTGCCTCAAGAGTGCGAGAAGTTCAGAGTTTTACATGTATGAGTTTGCGATTTATTTTACAAATGCTGTAAAGCGCCTTGATCTAGCTGCATGATACAATGTATGTGCCCTATACAAGAGCCAATTTTTATTATTATTAGTTACTAGTATTGCCAACGTTGACCATAGTCACCTCCTTTGTCTTCTACAGAGTTCACACAAAGAGCAAAGGTCCAGAAGTTGTCTGAGGTCATAATGTGACATCATCACACCAAGGTCAAAAGATCCTAGTTGTGTTTAATAACAGTGAACTACCTCTACTCACTAAATTTCAGACATCCAGACCTTCATGATAGCTACGGCATTTGACTTCTTGGCCAAGCAGCCATGACGGAGGTAAGACAATTCTGAAAGTTTGTTCTTATTTCCCTTTGCCACACTTCGTTCCATATGTTTTGTTTTCCTTTATCCATAGAAGAAGTGTTTCTAAAGGCTTTGTTTTTTGTTCAGGTATGAACAATTTCAGAGTGTTATCTAAATTCAGCCTTTTTTAGTTGTCTGCCTGGTGGAAAAAGTAGCTGATTGTTTTCTTCAGATTCAAAGAGCTTTTGCTCTTTGATCTAATTCTCTAGTGCCGTGGATACTGTTCCCAGAAGCTCCTTAAAATCTTTAACCCCAGGGGTTACCAAAAGGTGGAAATGCCATAATTTCAACATACCTTACCTCCTAAAATTTAGATCCTAGTTTTTGGTCTTTTTGTCAACAGTGGCTCTCACCCATTTGTTTTGTATCTAGGGGCCTACTGCTTAAAAAACACAAATAACATGTAAACCTCATAGGGCTCCTACCTCTCTCAAATTTGTTGAACTCTCAAGGTTTGCCTTTAATTTTTTTCAGTGATGAAATAGGAAAATAACAGCATTATGGTTAACAAGAAAATAAATAAAGTATTTGAATCTAGTCTATATTTCATATTAAGGAGGCGTTTTAACTCATAACTAAGTAGCCAACCTGACCACTTTGAGAGAATTTTGACTACTCATCTGTGTTTTAACTAGCATTTGGCCATCAGACATGTCAGAGCACTGCTGAGGGAGAATGCTGAGGTGCTGACATTAAAATCTTAGCGAAGAAAATAGAACAGAATTGTTTTATAAAAACAGTTCTGACTTTTAATCCCTACTTCATTGTACAGTATTTGATTAGGGGTGTTTGGTTTAGCAGCAAGTCACTTGTCAGTTATTTATTGGTTGACCAGCAAAGGGTTCTCCCAAGGTTTTCTAATTTTTTTTAATTTCTGAAGATTAGCTTAGCCATTGTAATCATGCAGAATTGAAACGAGGTCGTCAGAATGTATTTTACGTGGTCTTTGTCTTTGGTGTTAAAAGCCCTACTATGCAACCTGGGTCATTGTACAATTTGGTTTTATCTTTACGATTTTGGAAAAATTAAATTATATTTGAATTATATTGAATTTGAAAAAAATTATTTATTGTATTTCTTTTAGTTATTTGACCGATGTTTATAAAGTGTTCTTGTTTAACGATGCTTCTTTACACGTAGTTTGCATGCCATGTTTATTATTCAAGAAATCAGAGAGCTGTGTTGCGTGTTTTAATGTATTGACAAGTTACTTTCATGAACTATCTTAATCAGACCCAACTTGTGTCACTTATTTCACTTAATTCTTAACCAAAGCTTAATTAAGTACCTGTTAAGTGGAACTTTACCTGATGATACTTGATTAGTGTGTTGGTTTTCTGAATTTCAGTTGACAACATATATGCATAAAGTTACAAACCTGTGAAAATTTGGGCTCATTAATTGGTCAGCGAAGTTGCAAGAAAAATAACGAAAGAAAAAACTCCCTTGTTGCATACTATAGGATCGTGTGCATTCAGATGGCTGAAGCCTTTCTCAGATTCAAACTTTTAGGTGAAAATTTACCGCCTCAAAGGAGGTCGTTTCTAACATTGTTAGTAACAATATTCTATAATATCAACAGCTTTCCAGTGCTCTTTACCAATTTAGTTTTTATGGTCATTAATTTTTAGAGTAAATACCGAAGGTATACACCTCCCTTTAAGTGTGAATCAATCTCATTTGCAAAGCAAAGTGTGGTGTCACATTTATAGTGCTTTATGAAATTGAGCTCAGATAGGCATACTTCATGGAGACAAATGGAAATAATTGCCATCACGCCCTCTTGGTCATTGTCTTACATGTAGTGCCCCAAGAATTCTGTAGAAAGTTATCTTTTCCTCATTGAGGTGACCTTTAACTGCCCTTGAAAAGTATGCCTGAACAAGCTTGGAATTTCATCCATGAGAGGGCAAGGCTACTTTCTTTTTGCAAAAGGGCACTTCCTATGGAAAATCTTAAAAGTCTATGGGAATGTTCTGAAGGGGCACCAAGGCCAAGACCAAGGGCAACATACATGTAGGCCATCATCCCATGACCTTCGTGTAAAATTCCAGGCCAGCCTGGACAGCTTGCACAGGCACACAGATCATTTACACCACAGATAATGTGTAATACACAGCAGTACACAAGGTGTACATATCTCACGCGCACCACCTCTACTGAAAATTGTGTGGATGTACTATGTACATTGTTGTCGATGTAATGAACAGGTAGGCATGGTAGGGTCTACATCTGTAGCAATATGCAGGACTCTAGTGCCACAATGCCTTAGGTACAATGTAGTAAGATGCAAATATTCATGGGCAGTTTCTCCTTTGCAAGAAAACGGTGTTGCTGGCCCAAACAGGAGTCTGACTTGAGTCATGTATTTAAAATCGGGGTTGGGGATGGAAGGGGGGGGGGGTAGGACCTCAACTGGGCCTTTTATGGGGAATTTCTCCAGAGAAATAATCTTAGATTCAATACAAGTTTGTTTGGAGATTACAAGAAAAAATGTGTAATATCATATACAGAAACGTACATGTACCAAGGGAGTATTTAACTTTTAGCTGTAGGTCAAAAGTATCAGTTGCTCTGTGATTCCCAGCACGCAATGTAATCAGATACTGCATAGAAAGTTGTAGCCCTGATTCTCGCCTGCAGTTTAATTGCAAGAATTTTATTATTTTGTATTAACAATAACCATAATGGATGATAACCATGATAACAATTAATCAAATTAAATTGATCAAATTAAAGTATAAAAGTGGAATTAAATTAAAGTTCCACACGTTTTGACGTTTAAACCTGCTGTAGGCCTTTAAAGATTTGTTTTTCTTTCTTTATTTCTGTCTTTATTAATGTTTTCTTCTGTCTTTATTTGTTTGGTTATTATTTGTTTTTGTTTGTTGTTGATGTTGTTGTTTTTGTCATTTTTTAAATTTTATTTTTATTTATTTATTTATTTATTTATTTATTTTTTTTGGGGGGGGTGTTTGGAAACAAGACAAAAATAATAATTAACAAACAACATGAAGAAAAGAAATGAAACAAATGGGAATTTGAGCTTTGGCTACCTTCCCCCACTAAAAACAAAGTAAACACAATAGATAAAGAAATCAAGAAATATAATAAAAACATTAGAAGAGCTCTCAATAGGATTCTGATAAGAAAACAGTGTCAGTCCAGGGTCTCCTGGCTTTTTTCAACCACGGAAAGATAGCCTCTAGTTCTGAAGTAGGTTCAACTATTAGGGGAAGGAAAATAAATATTAGCTTTGGGCTGAGAGATTAGCCTTCTTATGGGGCTGAACTTTGCCTGAAATAAGGTGTAAACAGGGTCTGCCCTACTACCCTCTGAAAGAATGTTAGGTCATCATTGTCACGATCAGCTTGGGGATGTGTGGAGTGAGACTTAAGGAAATGGATGCTCAGTGCATGTCAAAGGTCAATGGTTACGTGACCTGTCAACTTTCACATCTTGACTGCACTGCTTGTATTCAGTTATGTTGGGATGTTTATGCACTGGCTGGATGCTTTGTTTTTTGACAGGGCTAGGGCACCAAGGAATTTTCTCCTTGGTGAAGTGCACATCTGTGAGGCAATTGTAAATTTTGTTTGAATTTTGAAGGAGCACCAAGACAATGAGCAGGGGCAACAGAGGCAGCTGCCTCTGTGGCCTCCATGAAGTATCAGAGGTACCATATGTACATATAGTACACGCAGGCGTAAGGTTTACTGTTATCATTCTGTTGAGGGTGATTAGCAACTAGTCATTTAGATACTAGTCTTGGTTGCAAGACTCTCCAGTTGTATTAGTTACGAAACAAACCTCATGGCTGCTAGAGAAGGCTAACATCCCTCTCATTGCTATCACAGGAGGATCCAAGATGCTTTAGTTTTATAATGAGTCTCCCCAAAAGCTTATCGTTACTGGAGGGCGCTGTCATTCCACCAACCACTATCACAGTGTCTCCTCAGAATGATAAGGTCATTAATGGCAAAATCAGCAAATAAATGTTTTACTTGGAAAATGAATGTTTCTTTTTGCCCAGCAAATACTCAGAAGACCACTCTTCATCAATAAACCCCATTTACCAGGAGCTTCAAAATATGCAAAAGCAATTTTACGAAACCCATATAAGTTGCACTAAAGACCTCATAGTTCTGAGCAGACGACAGGAGGTGCTGAGACACTCCAGTTGTACACAAAACAATCTTGGGTTGAACAAAGAAAAATTGACGAGTGTGGGACTTAAACCTGCGACCTCCGGTTTAAAGTGCCGGCGCTCTACCTTCTGAGCTATCTAGCCCTATGTTGATGGTCCCCCTAGTTTGTCAATATCTTTGTTTTGGGGCGCCAGTCAGAAGCCATTCAACCTGTAACTGCCGTGTAGCCAGGGATCACACCCAAGTTTACGATACAACCTGGGAAGGGGCAGCCAGGGGATCACCTAAGGGTTTTGTCATTGTTATGTTAGTTTCGAGGTCACAGGTTCAAGTCCTGCTCTAGTCATTTTTTCTTTGTTCAACCCAAATTATTTAAAAATTACCCAGTCAGTTGCCCTTGTGGTTTATTATTTGATCCCCCCAAACCCCACCCCCCCAAAAAAAAAACCCAACCCCAAAACCCAAACAAAAACCCAAGAAACTCAACAAAACACTACGTTAATTTGTTGTCCATACATGCCTGGTCTTTGTGAATTGTATTGTTACATCACATTTTGATACTTGAGATTGATCGTGTTGATAAACATCTTACATGTCTTAAAATTAAAATCTTAGCTCTCTGTGAAATCGAGCCAATAAACTTGGAACTTTAGTGCTAAGAGTATTTTTGAAAGGACATCGCATGTTTGTCATAAATTTTCACCTCCTCGTCTCGGCTCAGCATGGATTAGTCTCTAATTGGAATTATGACACCTTGGTCGTCTCGATATCATGTCTCATTCATGTGTCACCCTGATTGAATATCAATAATATTATTGCCCACTACGCAAGCAAGTCTGTCCTACATAATTAACTCAAAGTTGAACCGAGGAGTGATGGATGACGCAAAGAGTATGTTGACATTTATGATAGATGTTGTTCATGAGCTTTAGTGGGGGACTTTTGGGATGCTAGGTGGCAGCAGACTTACCAGGTAAATCCATTGTTCTGGGTAATGTGCGCATGCTCAGAACAGCATAAACAATGGCAATTTACCTGGTAAGTCTATTGCCACCTAGCGTACAAAAGTCTCACATTGATATGGACATGTAGAAGACTCCATAGTTGAAATGCAGGGTCCCATCATAAAGAGAGACTCTAGAAACTAATTCTGTCTTTTGCCCTTAATTCAGGGCTCTAATGTGTCACTGGACTGCAGGCCTAACTCTTTCAGCTCTGTTGATTATCAAAATATAGGTCTTTCTACATTTACTAAAAATACAAGAATGAGATAAGTCTTTTGTTTAGTGCTTGTTCAAATAATAACAGTTTACGTTTTAAACATTGTAGAACATTCTTTCTCGTTAAGATTCTGGTCTTGTAAAATAAATATTCAGGTCCGATAGAAATTTTGAGCTACATGTGCAAGACCTGCAGACTTGTGGAATATAACCCCAAATGTGAGCCCTGTTTTTTGTTCAAGTAGCCTGCCAGGCTTGTTGCAGGCCTGATACTTCTTACTTCTTCTTGGAGGCAACAGAGAGAATAGCCTCAATGCCTCTGGTCATTGCCTTGGTGCCCCTAAAAATGTTTCCTGTAGAAAATTCACTTGTCCTTTATAGAGTTGCCCTTAAACACAGGCATGTCATTTTCTTAGGAGTGTTCCTGATTTTAGGATTTTCTAAAAATCTCTTTGAGCCTAATTTATTGAGAGATTTTGTTGAGAGAAGTAAAGCAGTCACTAAAGGGAGAAAGAAGCAGTCCACGTGAAAACGTTGTGTATAAACTTGTAGTGTTGTATTTTGGGTGACTGACAGAGTCTGTAAACCTCCTGAGTTGTCACATCTGGGAGGTTCCAGGTCAAGAATATACATATAATGACAAACCCAGGCTCGAAGATTGGGACCCGTTAAAGTGTGCAAGTTTGTGTCCTTCATGCATTAAAGAACGTACATAGGACCAAGTGGTCCCAAAAATGTTTGAATGCGCGCAAGACTTTATAGGGAATTACTACATGTAAGACAGTGAACAGGTGGACATTTTTGTGAATGGAGTTAATTGCCTTCATTTTCTCCATGAAATACATAAAGTTATTGTGTCAGGCCTGGAATTTCATTTTTGAGAGGGCAAGACCATCTTCATTTTAAAAGGGCACTTCCATTGGAAAATCTTCAAGTCTTAGGCCGTGTCCGAAACGGCGACTTCGGCTACAGCTACGGTTAGATCGCGCGCGTCTGCCTATTCTTCAACACTGGCACACGTGCTGATCTAGCTCTAGCTGTAGCCGAAGTTGCCGTTTCGGACACGGCCTTATATGGGAAGTTTTTTAAAGGGGCTCCAAGGCCAAGATCAAGGCAACAGAGGCCATGGCCGCCTTGTAACTCCAGTTCTGAAGCATAGTATGTATTGTAGAGCAAGGCCTGCATTTTCCAAGTTGTTCATATTTTTTTGTAAATTAAATGTTTTGACGGCCAATAAAATCTCTTGTTTTATAATATCTCTTGTTCATCTCTAGTCCATACATACATGCATGACTTCATATTATATCTCTTGATTGCATTTCATTTCACGTGATAAGCCAGTCCTTGCTCTATGGATAAACTAGTCTGTGGAGTGGAAAGCCGACTGGCATTGAAATTTATTGCATCAGTGGTCTTGTCTACTGCTCAGTTGCACACGTGCATAACAAGCGGAGGGTTATTGTACTTTCTCTACCAGATATTTTTCAAATCTTCGGGGATGTGAAATTGCAGACTTATATCAGGCCTGAATTCAGACTTTTTACTGTCTGCCTTCTGAAAAACCTCAGGGTTTGCCCTTAAATGTGTAAATGACTCGCCAGCAAGACCAGTTAACATTTCACTAGTCTGCTAGTATGTTCACCAGTCCACATTTCAAATAAAATAGGAAATACACTGAAATAGCCAGCCGTACCACATGATAGAATTTTGACTGAGTTCTTGTGTGTTTTAACTGACTGGCCGGCCAACCACTGTGAAGGGAACCTGTAGCTGTTACAGGGCCTGTTCGTTTCAGATAGGAGGAAATCTTGCTTCTTAATCCACTTTTCTAATGGTGAGGATACTGTTCCCAGAAGCTCCTTGATATCTACAACTCCAGGGATTACCAAAAGGTTGAATTGTCACCATTTCAACACCACCTGAAATTTGAAAATTCTAGTTCAAGACCTCTTTCTAAGCAGTGATTCTCATCCTTGTATGTACATGTGTACTGTATCAGTACAGAATACAGTAGCCTAAACCTAGATGTGCACAAATTTACTACTACTGTACAAGGTGTACAATGTGTGATCATAATGTTCCTAAACTTAAAGGTATGGGTCATCATTTGGTTTTGTCAACGTAATGCTGATTTATAAGCAAGATTCTCAGGAAAGATATAAAATAAAAACACCTGTAAAAGTTTCAGCTGAATACATTGTCTACTTCTTGAGAGAACAGGGAAAAACTGTCACGTTTTTTCCCGCTAGGAATCTTGAACCCATCCATGTTTAGGGAGGTGACTGCAGGTACCAATTGCATCTCTGGCCACAGCATTCACAAACAGACACCACTGAAACTTAAATCTCCAAAAGTTGTCTTTAGGCGATCTTTGGAGATTCAAATTTGTATTGATTTATCAGCTGGGGCACTTCAGTCAAAATAATTTCTCAGAACGGATCTTACTTCATTTACAGCCTTTATAATGTAACAAGTAGGCTTTTGGATAAAAACTACTTTTTTTCAGGGCCATTATGAATGTTGTGCGGTTTTTTGCATAATTTATGTCTCGCACAATATCAATTGTGACTGTTCATTCATGTATTTTTTTAACCGGAATAAGTACATAAATAAATCTATAAATAAATAGCAAATTTTTGTACAGGTATTGTGTATGAATGAATTAATTTGCATATTAAACAATAAATAAGTAAATAATTTTTTGTGCAGGCACTGTGATGAATTAATCAATTTGCATTGCATTTGTAATCACTGACATTTTTGTTTGTCTGTTTGTCTGTTTGTCTGTATTTGTTTTGTTTGTTTCTCAAAGTATTTGTTGGACTAAAAGAAACACAGAGTTTGTTAGGAGTGCATAAAATATGGAATTGATATGTTTTCTCTGATTTGTACAAAATGAGCATTTGAAATTGAAGTTCCTTCTGATTGCGTAATAGCCTATCATACAGGCCTCATATTTACATGGGGGGGCAGGCCTCAAATTTCATCATTTTTAGGGCAAGGCCACTTTGGCCTTGGAGCAAGCCAAATTTTGGAGGGCACCAAGGCCAGTTGATTGGGCACCAAGGCCAAAAATTAAATTTTAAAAAAGGCACGAAGGCCATTAATAAACTATGAGTTGTAAATCAAAATAACACCATAGTGCATTAGTTACCCTGAAAGTTGAATACACAAAATTTAAAAATCATAAATTTGAAAATTGGCCAGAGGTTTCCCTATGGGTGGTTAAACCGATGAAACAATTTGCATGAACAAAATATTGATAAATCATATCTTATTCATAAACAAACCGTAAAACTGTAAGCCACCAGATGTCAACACACTTTCCAGGTTTAAAAGTACACACCACCCCCACTCCTATGAGTCACAAAACCAAGTCACAAAACCACAAAGACACCTCACAGGCGGCTTTTCTTTTGAGTGGGGCAAGAGTATTACAAACTAAAACAATTGTATAACAAACTGTAGAGGATTAAGATAAGAGTAATTGGGTGTCAATAGGAGTGTCAATCATTCTCCCAGGTGAGGCCTGGATAGTGTCTGGGCTACATTAAATAAAGAAAAGATATCCAACTGTCGGCTTCATGTGTGTAGAAAAATTAATTTTTTTGTTTTTTCGTAATCATTGACAATTGGGTAAAAAGGTTTCCGTAAAATCGCGGCAGCTGGTGCTTCTTGACAACACTGAAAATGTATTTAACTTTTATTAAAAAGGGCACGACGGTCAACGGGAATTATGGCAATTATGGCTTTGAAGAAGGTAATTTTAGGAGGGGCACCACGGCCAGTTACAAGGGCATCGACGGCAATGGCCGCCGTGGCCGCCGTGAAATTTGAGGCCTGAGGGGGGGGGGGGGGAGAATCCACAAGACCACAGGACTTGTAGCTCAAAATGTTTACTGGACCAGAATTTATTTTTACAAGACAAAAATCAAATTGAGAGAAAACCTTCCTGACACAGTTTTATATGCATTTAACTGTTCCTATTTGAACAAGCACTAAGAGATGTCATGTATGTAAGAGACGATTTAGCGGATTAAGTATACTTCATTACTCAGTAGATTTGAAAGGAATTTTAGCAGACTCAAAGTTAACATTTGAGCAGAATTTGTTTTTGTTCACAATATTATTACGGAGTGAGGTGTTATTATTCAATTAAAAAACACAAGTCTGTTGGACTTGTCCAGTCATGAGTTTACTGGCCCAGTCATGAGTTTACTGGCCCAGTCATGAGTTTACTGGCCCAGTCATGAGTTTACTGGCCCAGTCATGAGTTTACTGGCCCAGTCATGAGTTTACTGGCCCAACGCTAAAATGACTGGTTCCGGGCTGCCGTCCAGTGTAATATTAGAGCCCTGTAGTAATAAGTTTTATGGAGCACAATCGCAGATGATCTGAGCATCACAATGCAGTGTACTAAGCACGTGTACATCCACATAAATATATGTAGGAAGAAATGTTAGGGCCAAGCTAAAAAAAAAAGGGGAAAAAAAAGATTCACATGTAGGCTTTTTGAAAATGAAAGGTGGAGGCCACCTTTTTATGAAATTCAAACAGGACAAATTTCCTTCCAAGAAATATATCATGCATTGCACAGAATTCATACAAAGCACGTTAAACAAAATTGAATAATCAAGGAATAAAATCAAGGGAAATGGTCGTGGTAAACTCGAAGCAATTTTGGGTGGAACAAAGAAAAAATTTAGTAGTCTACCAAGTAGAGTGGGAATAAAGATATTAACAAAATAGGGAGACTGCCAACATTAGGGCTAGCTAGTTGGTATAGCACCAGCTTGTTTTAAATCCCAAAGGTCAGAGGTTCAAGTTCCGTTCTGGTAAATATTTCTTTGTTCAACCCCCATAAACTGTAAATTAAAAAAATATTTGTGGTGGCCATGAAAAGGGAAGCAGGATGGAACGAGAAACTGGTTTATTATTTGTTTGGCCTTAGAAGCACATTGCAACAAGGATTTGCTGACACTTTTCACCATGTGGTTGCATGATAACCTTGTACATCCCTTTGGTTCCATTCAAATCCCACAATGTGGTACGGTTGCATTAAAATCTCACAAGTAAACCTTTTAGCAAATTACATGACATTTTAGACCTCCAGCATTTTGATGACATACGTGTACATGTATGTATGGGATCAGGGACCAGAAGTCGTGTTTACACGTACATGCATGTGTACAATCACGGCTCTGCTTCCCAGAGCTCCCAACTCTCCCTGCTTCTGCAGAAAGTGCCCTGAAAATAAACCAATCTTTCCATATTGTAATGAACAATTTTGAAAATCTCCCTGAGTATGGAAACGTTGTGCCTATTATGTTAAATTTAGGCTAAATATCTGCCTGATTGTTGAACAAAATCTCCCTGATTGCAAGATGTGAGTGTTGCTCTGGCTAACCATTGAGTTCAGCGCTTGTGGTCACCGTTCTGCACTTGCAGAGTTACCGCCAAATTTCTGCACTAGCTGTGTCTAATGTAAGCAAAATATGCTGAGTAACGTAAAATTATGCAAGCGTTCAAACAAAGCATTCCTTGCAAACCTGCAAAGTATGCTTACGTTAAACGTGGATTGTTCTGCTATTGCCGATTTTCCGGTAACTGTATTAAAAGCAGTCTAGCCATGAAATTGGGCTCAGTTCTGGCTTTTTACACATTGCAGATGTATAGGCATGGCCACTCTTGCTTAAAAAAATACAAACACTATCAATATGTAGAAAATCAATATGCAATTTTACAAAGTAAGTACAAGTAGATGTAGATGCATGAACCCCCTGTCACATGACCTACAAACTCATGATGAGTGAAGTCAAATACAGTAAGATGTGTTTTCCAGTTTTTCTGATCACAGTTTCACACCTCGCATGATGGAGGCCTTTTAGCTCCTGTCTATGTGAGTCAATTAGCGTTTGGGCCTGTGGGAATCTAGCTGCAGTTACACATCATTACAAATGTGTGGCCGTGTTTGAATTGGCGGCTACGGCTGAGGCTGGATTGCCGCGTCATCATGCGCTTAAGTGTAGGACGTCATTATCAACACCCTCAGCAACAGTCGTAGCCATAGCTGTAGCTGTCAATTCGATACGGCCTGTTTCTTTCCATCTGCAATCATAAATGAAATGAAGCTTAATATGAGAGCAAGACTCATCCATGATGCCCCATTTATGAAGTCTCTCAAAACACACCTCATGACAAAATAGCTTTGTTCTTCTTAACTGAATTTTCTTTTGGTTCCTTCCCTTTTGCTTGTTTTCTCTGCTTTTGTTACATCTTGAGCACCTTTGGTGGATATGTGCGCTTTGTAAGTCAATGTTATTATTATTTCCAAATTGGTCAAGGAAACACAATAGTATGTTTAATTATTGTGTATTTCTGGGAAGGAAACGAGATCTGAAAAAAGTACCTTGGGTAACCCTAGGCCTGAGGATACCTGCGAAGAGAAAATCTTGAAGAAATCTCAAATGTTAGATATTGTACAATAATGAAGGAAGGAAATAGCTATCTTCCATTATGTGTGCATTCATTTTAACAGTATGCAAATGAAGTCGGAATAATTCAAGGCCTTCATTTCAGATTATTTACTTTTTCAGGGTAACAACATTATGTTAATCCGTATAAATATATACAATAAATATGCGTTGAATACTTATTGTCTGAAAAGATCATGTACATTTTTATTAGATCCAAATTGATTATGCCAATCAACCCTGCAGGCCATACTCGAGCACATGAGTCTGTCACAGGTCTTCAAACATCAACGTGTGATAATCAGTTAGCAATATCAGGAAGAAATGTACGCTGTACATTTTGTGACTGCATGGATACTTTAATTAAAATTCGTAGTGGAACAATGTCCAGAGCACGTTGCTGCACGTGTCAAACTGTCACTGCCGACTGCATTATAACAGCGTCGGGTCAATGATAACGATTTTCAGAATTTTGAAAAAACTATCGTGCAGTGGGTGTGCAGTAGCAGACCTGATACTTGGTTGTTGTAAGGTAGGGCTTGAATATTGAGGGAGAATCCAATTAACTGGACCAGAAATGCATTTTGGCGACGCAACCGGAAACATGTTTGTACATGTACACTTCGGTCTATAGTTTCATTTATTAATTCTGGTTGTGAAGCCAAGAACTCTCAGAAAAGTGAACTTAATCACAATACTAGCCAAGCACCCCATGGAGAGAAGACAATGAAGAAAGTTTCAGTTTTAGGTGTGGGAGGAAAGCCCCAGATTCCAGGGAAAACCCAGGCAATCAGGTAGGGACTAAAAACCCAATCCACTTTGTGCCCCTGATAGGATTTGAACCTGGGTCCCCAGAGGTGGAAGGCAAGGCAAGATACCACTACTCCAACCTGACTGTAGTCGAGCGTTTTCTCGTGTCTGGTTGAGCCACGGTGGCGTTGTTGTTCCCACCAAACCATAACTGACTTGTAGGCTTGGTTAGGCTTGGGTTTCAAGATGGCGGACTCTAAAACCTATCAAAAGATTTCAATGAAATTCTTAAAAAAATTCTTTTGAAGCATTAGGGCCTACAACAAAATAATGTTGATAAAATTACAAAGACCAAGTTCCATTACTTGAAAATAAAAGGAAGGTTATTTTCAGAACATAAAGTTTCAAGAGATGTACCTACGTGTATGTCACGAACTGTTTCTGGTTACCGACACGTTTTCGCCTAGCTCATGGAAATTGTGTCGGTCTGTGAATTTTACATCAGAAACTTGTTTCCAGTCATGGTCTCCAATTTGTTTTTGCAAGTCCAGAATTGAAATGAAAAAACCTATATGTACACAATTTAACATTTGAACTGTTTTAATACATATTTCTGGCTTATTGTTACACTAAACAGGTAGTCCAAAGGCCAACATCACTTCAATGTACACAAGGTTTAAAAAAATTGTTGCAGCAGAATATTTAAAATGTTGAAAATTGCAAATTAAAGCAAGCACAAGAGCCGTGTGGCAATCAGCAATACACAGCAAATTAAAAAACGTTAAGAATAGAAAAATATAAACGAGGAGTCACCGTGCCGATCATTGTTACAAACCACTACCAGGTCCCACATTGGCATTCAGGAGTTACGTTAGAGCAGGTATTGAGGAACTTTTGTACTATCTGTATTACAAAAGGGAAGCTTAAATGTGTTGGATCTCTAGTAGTAGTAGTTACAATTCGTAAGTAGAGGAGCAAATAACAAAATTTGTTGAAATTGAGTAATTACTTTTCAAAAGTGTGCAGTAGATTTTGTCTCAATTTGAAAAAGCACTAGGAAAAGTTTTTTGTCATTTATATCATGGCTTTTATGGATGAGTCTACTTCAATACTCAAAAGAATGGAAAGAACAACAAAAAATCAGACTGAAAGTCAACATTTGAATAAAAACACAAGATTGCTGGACTTGTCCAGTCACAAGTTTACTGGCCCAATGCTAAAATCACTGGCTCGGGCCGCAGATCCAGTGTAAATGTTGAGCCCTGTAAGGACGAGGCAGTTTTTCCAAACTAGTAAAGAGCACCTACAGTGTACTTGACTTAATTTTTACTGGACTGGATAATGTAGATTTTTGAAGTGTTTTCATTGAAGCTAATGATGCCTAGTTTAAGTTTTAGAAGGAAGCATCTAATTTGTGTTTGATTTAATGTTTGTGTTTGATTTAATGCAAACACAATACATTAACCATACCTAGCAGTCATGTAATGCAGTCTCTAAAACCTGCCAACAGTTTGTTGTCAAGGTTGTCCCTGGGAAGTGTAGCGCCATGAAGAGAGTTGTACCCCCTCTGTTGATCATTGTTGGCCAATACACTTAGGTTTCCCAACCACACGTCACACTATTGTGTGTTGTACATGTGCATTGGCCACCCTACAGTTACGGCTACGACTATTGCCAAGGGTGTTCCTAAGGAAGTCCTATACTTCAACTCATGATGATACAAAAATCTAGCCGTAACCGTAGCTGTTGCTTCCAATTCGGTTACGGCCTAAGGTTTGAAATTGAATTGTTGCACACATGGGGTGTCTGCCGGTTGAAACATGAGGACTTTACAAAAGGGATCTAGGTGTTTTGACAGAAGTGAGGATGTCCTCGCTTCGCTTTGGTGCATGAAGCGAATGAGGACGTCACTATAAAAAAAATAAGTCCAAACAATGGGAGGACAAAGGGATGTAAAGAACTTCTCTTGAGGAAAATGTACTTTTCATGGTTTTTGGTATAAGACATTATGTTATAGCATTGTTTATATTTAAATTTAGATTAAAATGTACAAGTACCTTAGAGATGTGGTTTTCAGGGCAATTTCAGCCATAGCCATACTGTCCATAGTCTCCAAGCCCATGGGCTACAAAATCTGGGACAGTGAACCTACCCTTAAAAATAAGCTGTTTGAAACTCATTGTTTAAGTCCATTCCCCAAAAAACAAAAGCATTTCAAGCACACAATAGATCAAGGGAAATTGTCCATTGTGGGAGGGGTAAGGGCTCCGCCCACTCTGGTTAAATTGCACGCTGCCTTTTTATCCTGGTCGTTTTGGTGTATTTTATCTTTTTAACCCTTTTACTCTTTAAATATTTTAAAGTGGAATTTGTTTTATTTTAAAGTTTTGAGTCCTTTTCAGGCTACAAATGTAGCTGTTTTTTTAGTTTTGATTTAGGCCTATTTTACTCTGTAATTATGTACTTTTTCCCCCATGTGTCCCCAGGGCCACCAGGGAGAACAGTTTTCTGATAACAGATGGGCCTACCCTGGTTAAACAAGACAAAATAACTAACTAAACCATGACCTTTTTATTTGCTGCATAATCTGACATCTCTGCAGCCAACAGATCTTTAATTAAATCATTTTTAAAATCAGCTCAAACAGCACAGTTAATCCGTCCCATTTTCCACTGACAATTTTTTATTACTCCATTCTGGAATTGGGCAATTTTTCTCTGTTTTTTATAATTTGTTGTGTGTCTTTTTTTAAATGAAGTGTTATTTTTTCCCTTTAACTTTTATTCATCCTATTTTTAGTTGCATTTCTGTAGCTTTTTTTGTATGAGTGCTACATATAGGATCCAGTGTTTTTTTTAATAAATGAATGTGCAGTACTTGTTCCTGTATTCCTTTTATTCTTGTATATTCAGTGCATTTTTAACGTTTTTATGTGAGCTGGGAACCATGGGAAATCAGTTAGTTTGTTTCTCACTGAAATGCTTACCCAGGGTAAACAAGAAGCAACTAATTAACAATTAAATTATAATACCAAAATTACATATAAGTGCAAATCTGTAAATATTTATATTTTCAATCCTACCAATTATGTGCAATTGGGCCCATTTACACATCCCAATCATTATTGGAAGTTGGTGCCGTGTGGTGCTTCAATTATTGAATTTCTTGTAAGAGTTCAAGCACAAGTATTTCAAGGGAAATTGTCCACAATGGCCATCTTTATACCATTTAATAAGTTACATGCAAGTCTCTGAATATTTACATTTTCAATCTTACCACTGTTGTGTACACCCTCAAAAAAGCAAAAAGTGGGCCCAGTGCTGTATTTCCCACATCCCGACCGTTATTAGAGTTTGACGCTTTTTTTAATTAAGAATTCACCAGATGATTCTTGACCTTGGCGTTATGCCAGCTGTTTGAGGACCTCCTCATATTGCGCCACGATTCCGTTGAGAAAATGTCTTTGAAAACACAAGACTGTTTGTCTAGCACAGTGTGGGGAACGTTAAACGTGTACATTGTAGATCGAAGGATAAGATCAGCTGTAAATGAGTCATCAGAATCAGAGCTCCCATTAATTTCAGCTTTTAAAATGTACCCTTGAGTTTTTTAATACTTTAATTTTTCTGAATGGGAATTGGAGGTGTAGAGATTTAGAATGGGAGGTCTTCTACATTGTACACACCGTTTTATACCTCTCTTTTCACTTCTCAAGTAAAAAACCACAAGGGAAACTGACAGGGTAAATTTGAGATAATATTGGGTTGAAGAATTTGACTTAGAGCTGGATTTTTCACTTGTGTTTATTTGGCAGCTTCTGTTTCTTAAGCTTGTTTGTATGTTTGTGTTGTGTTTTCAATTAGCCTGTGAGAAAGACTCTGCTAGGGTTGAAATATGAGGCCGTTATCCAGTTGTTTTGCATTTTTACCATAGATGTAGGTAATTTTGGTTGGTAAGCAGTTTGCAAACTCTTAATTCTGTTTTCACATTTCTGTTTTCACAACTGCAGTTGGGCCAACTGTACCAAGAGACTTAGAACTGCAGTTGGGCCATCTGTACAAAGAGACTAAGAACTGCAGTTGGGCCATCTGTACAAAGAGACTAAGAACTGCAGTTGGGCCATCTGTACAAAGAGACTAAGAACTGCAGTTGGGCCATCTGTACAAAGAGACTAAGAACTGCAGTTAACTGCAGTTAGGCCAACTGTACCAAGAGACTGAGAACTGCAGTTGGGCCAACTGTACCAAGAGATTGAAGAGACCAAGAACTGCAGTTGGGCCAACTGTACCAAGAGATTGAAGAGACCAAGAACTGCAATTGGGCCAACTGTACCAATGCTGTGTACTGTACATGTACCCAATTAAATCAATGAAAATACTATCCAGTAAGCAGCCAATAAGAGCTGTTTCGGCAGCCTTATTAATGTTGTACATGTACCTTATCTTGACTCAAAGTCAATAAGCACCCCATTAGCAGCTGTTTTGGCTGCATCATCAATGCTCTACCTTATCTTGATTCAAAGAGAGTGATCATTGATATCACTAGCAGCTGTTTTGGTGTATAATGTAGCACACATCTTAAACAAGTAAACAAGAGCACCAGTACCATACCTTGAAGTGTTCCTTGCTTCACCTTTATGGCGGGAAAAGCTTATAATCACCTAAATTGCCATAATAGCAAGAGTAATTAGTTAGATTATCGACATTAATAGATCTTGCGCCAGCGGCAGGCAGGCGGCAGGCATTTTAATGGCACACTGTGTAGGTGTATTATTGAGGAATGAAAGTGTCTCCACAGAATTTCCATTTATTACTCATGCGTGGGTTTTGTTTTGTTTCTTCGGCGGTGGCGAAGGGCAGTCTGGGGGAACAGAGGTTGTCAATTCTGTTGTGATCCCGCTCTAGTTAATTTCTTCTTTGTTCAACTTAAAAATTTACCCAGTCTCCAGTGAGTTTCCCTTATGTTTCTACGTTTGTTCGTTACATGTTTTTTGGTCACAATAAGAGCTTGACATGTGCAGCAAGTACATCTAGTAATTTAGCCTATTAGAAAAACAAACCAAAGTCTTCCAGGTTCTTTTATCATCTGTTCCACTTGAGGTGTTTCAGCAAACATGCACCATCAATTTCCAGTGTCATATCGACGTTCAATAATACAAATTACACGACCATGGACGTTAATTACCGGTGCTTGCCTCAGTTAAAACATAAGAGTATGGGAGTGCATGAGAATTGCCATGTGCATGTATGGATTTAGCATTAATTAAATGATGAAAAAACAAACGATGGAAAGAAAATGTTAAAATGAGCAGCGTGGGTGCAGCTCTGGAATGTTCATGTTGTTTGTTTGGGATTACTATTTGTCCAAAAACCATTCTTCTTCCTGTAGACTGCAGGCACACTGATTATCGGTAGCAGTCTCCCATAGAAATATTTCTGTCTGAAAGGTTGTCAAAGTGGAGAAAATAGAATTTGGAGATTCAAATTGTAAATTTGGTCGTAACATCCGAAATTAAAAATAATGTGCATGGTTTTTCACTTACTTCTTCAGACTCAGAAGACGGATTCAGCCCAAATTTTCACAGGTTTTATTTTCATGTACATTTGTATATGTTTTAGTCACTCAAAGTTAGAACACTGATCTATCAAGTTTATTTTAACTTTTAGGCCAGCTTTTTTTGGGTTGAATGATATTACTTTACTGTTCAAAAAAAGGTCTGTGAGAATATTTCACGAAGAGGCAATTTTGCCCCTGCAGCCAAACTTTCATGTTTGGAGAAAATCGCGTTTGAAGTTTAACTATTTTTGAAATCATTGTTTCGGACACTGTTTGCCATTAAAACAATGACATTTTTCCTAGCATGAAAGTGGAGATCCTAAACCATGCAAGTATGTTGTTATGTTCATCACAGTGAGTTTAATTAATGAGTAATTAACTGTTTAACATGACTTTCCCTTCGTGAAAACTGCGCGAACGAGGTCTGTATGCAGCGCGTCGTGTACAAACCAATGCGTAAACGAAGAGTGTCTGTTTGTGAAAATTTAAATTTATCTGTGTCACACAAATTGCCTTTGTGAAAACTCAAAATGCAGAGGAGTCGTTTTTGGCACCGTGCCAGCGCTATGTACTTGTACAATGTAAACAATGGAAAATTTAAATGAGGCTGCTCATGAAAATGCAAAAGTGGGAATTTCGCTAAATAGTGTAGACAAATATAATGATTTAGCACTTGAAACTTGGGGAAAATGTTGATGTCACTGATAACATCCAAAATGTGTAAAAATACAGATTTGCCAAAATGTGTGATTTTTTAAAGAATTGCCTCTTCATGAAAACAGTGACGAGTTGTAAGATGCACCGTGGCTAAGACCAGGGTTCAATTTCATAGAGCTGCTTATAATGACTGATTTTGTGCTTATTGTGTGATTTCCATTTTATACATGTACATGCTCTGCTAACTGTAAGCATAGGAAAACTTTAAAGGCTTACTAAGCTTCCAGCTTCAAGTAGAATTCTGTGCTAAAGTAAGCAGATCTATTTGCTAACTATTAAGCAGCTCTTTGAAATTGGCCCAGGGTGCGTGCATATTCCACGTTACTAGGCATTCTTCACTTACACATTTAGCGCAGAAATTCGGCGCATGCCCTGTGTTAAGCGAAAAATGGTGATTGCAGAGTTTGACGGTAAGCAGAGCCATGACATTGGGGCCTGCATCTCTAGACAGAATTCTGCAGTAAGCAGTACCAAGAAATCCAGCTCAGATTTGGCAACAAATTGAGGAACCTGTACCATTTATCAAACCATTGCAGAATGTTCGTGATTTGTTAATGTCTGTGGTTGTGGATACAAACACACGATTAGTGCCTGTGGGCACCAGTGGTGATAGAACCAGACGGTAATTAAATTATACATGGGGCATACTTCTCTTGATCTAGCTGAGACCATGGAGAGTTGCAGTGACCGTAGCGACACCAGGGGCTGCTAGTCAAGTCTGAATTGCCCTGAAAGGAATCCCGTCTGGATTTAAAGGGAAGATTTACGCAACCATGAGAAGCTTTGGGACCATGTTAGATCATTAGAGTTTTGATTTCCAGAAGTAATTGAAATAATTAGATAGATAATAAAACGAATGGTTTGCAATGCCTTCGTTTCAGTTAGCTGTGTAGCCGCGAAGTGACTGAAACTGGAGACCACATGCACAAGTGGTGAAGCCACAAGATCTTTTTCAATTTGCCAGGAATTTCTAATGTTTCTTAAGGCCTATTTGTCGATTTTGTTCTACCTTGACATGGTAGTAAAACCCCAATCCCAATTAACCTATATGCTTTGTGATTGGTTAACCTTCCAGCACTTCACTAATTTGCATGAAGGTTATGAATAATTTATGTTTAAAACTTTATGAATAATTCAAACAAAAAACAAACAAACTGCATAATCAAGTTGAATGCCTTGTGGCTTTACCACTTGTGCATCTGGTCTTCAGTTCCAGTCGCTTTATGGCTAGCCATGAAGGTCTTCACGAAAGGATATTTGCATTGCGGATAAAAAGTACGTTCTAGCGCGGAAATTGTGCGGTCAAAGTATTTTCCCCCTGTAAACCAGAACACATAAGAAAAACAATTTAGTTTCCATCAATCGAGACTGGGATTAAGGTGGGTAGCTCCGCTGACTACTTCCTAAGCTCTTCGATGTCGCTGACAGCATTATCAAATGCTCAATTAGGGGAACACTAATGTTTGAATTTTAAAGGAATGGCATAGCTCTCCTTTGAATGTGAAGAAATCTCCACTAGACTAACAGGTCGAGTGGCTTAAAAAAATTTTGGCCCAAATGTAAGCTCAATCGGTCATAGGAGTCACAAGAAAATAGTGAAAAACCTCAGCATTGGTTTCAAACATCAGATTTTAGACTCAGAGTTCAAAACTAACTGTTTGACTCATTTCTCATTAAGCTATAGCAGTTGTATAAGTGAAGTTTTCCACCATGGCCATCTTTACACATGTACTTGGTATGTGGTACTTGGTTTCTTGGTTTTCACAACTTATTTTATTTAATATAAATAATGCTCTCTGTCTGTCTGTGGCACGCCCACAAAAACAAGCGGGGGAAGGTAGTGCATTTTGTTCTACCAGACGGGCTCCTAGTGGATGATACCCATGCCTAAAGTACACCCTTACGATCGGTGAACATGGTGAAGGGGGAAGCCCTGTTTCAGCCCCAGGAGAAGGTGGCAGTGTGCCCCTGGCGACAGTGGATTTGGGTTGATAGCCCAAATCAGTTAAGTGCAGCCCTCGCCTTGTAGTGGCTGTCCGGCCTTGTGATGTTGGGTGGTATCTCGTAAAAAAATTATTGTTTTAAAGATTCTATTTTTGTTAATTAAAAGCTTTAACATAGAACATGGACACGCTAGAACGGCATGTTAATATTGTATTTCTTCAACAAATTCAATAAATTACACAAGCAAGAGAAACACTAAAATGTAAAGTAGATATGGAGAAGGCTGAGGAAGAAATAACCTATAATCAAAAGATTTTAGATCTAAAAAGTTCCGACAGGCAATATACTTGAGAAAGCGTCATAAACATAAACATATCCTTTAAAGACAGGGTATACTTTTGGTAATTGTCAAAGACCAGTATCCTCACTTGGTGTATCCCAACATATGCATAAACTATTACAAACTTGTGAAACTTTGGGCTCAATTGGCCATTGAAGTTGCAAGAAAATAATGAAAGAAAAAAAAAATTGTTGGATAGAATTGTTTGATTTCAGATGCCTGAAGCCTTTCTCAGATTCAGATTTTTGGGTAAAAACTGCCCTCTTTCTCTAAAACTACATTACTTCGAAGGAGGTCATTTCCAATAATCTTTTATAATATAAACAGCTCTCCAGTGCCCTTTACTGTTTACCAAGTAAGTTTTGTATGGTCATTAACTTATGGAGTAATTACCACAAGTACACCCTGAGTACGACACATATTTATTCTTCCAGCTTAGAAATTTGATTGACTGGAATCTGTCCTTTAAAAAGCATAGAGACATCAACCCCTCTTGAAATCTCATTGAATACCAAAGCATGAAGATGAAGACCCCAACGACCCGGTTCTCAGGGGTCTACAGGAAAAGAAATCCTTGAAGAGAGTTCAGGAATTGAAAGTGCTTCTAGCAGACCTTGAGGTGAAACCGTAAAGGGCTTCCAAAGCTAGTTGGGAAGCTATTTTTGGTCATCAAGGTATGTGTACTTGCAAGGTATTTCAATTCAGATTGATACATTGGACAGTTATTGAAATTAAATACAATGGATTGTCTGAAGCTCTTGAGAGTAGAATTGCTCAAAAAAAGTGCAATGTTATTTTTGTGTCTGGGCAAGTCTCGCGCCTATTGAATACAAGAAAACAAGCTGGACAAAGAATTTTTTTATAAAATCAAATCTGCTCCTTAAACTCTATTGATACAAAACTCTTGAAAATAAAAATACTCAGCAATTCCTTTTATAAATCCATAAAACTTAAGTTTTCATATAATAAAAATAGTTAACAAAATTATGACTTGTGAAGAGGATACTTGCTGTTGTTGGTAGACAATAAACCGATGATTTATAAAAAAAACTAAATAAAAATTGCGAATCACACCCAATTCGTGAAATCATCTCCATTAGGCTGCATCTGAAGGCGGGCTATGGCTGAGGCTGTCGCTAAGGGACTTCATCTCATGTTGATGCATTGCAGTGATTCAGCCGTAGCCGTATCTGTAGCTGTAGTGTCTCAAAGCATGCTCAGAGTCAGCCATTGTTACAACAGTTTTAGTCAAACACACTACACTCCCATGTTCTGAAGGTTGCCTTTTGTACACCGAGGTGAAGAGAAGCAAATTATGGGTGTCTTGCCCAAAGACACAGGCATCATGACTGATGTTGATGTTTTATGTTAAGATGCTAAATATTTATCCATACACCGATGTGTGTAAAGCAGGGATGTGATTTCTCCGTTTTCAACCGGAATTCCTTTTTTTTTTGCCCCCCCCAAAAAAACCCAAAACATAATAATATATATATATATTTTTTTAAGATCAAATTCATAAAAAAATGAAGATAAAACCATATAATAACGCCCCAGATTGCAGAGTAGGGCTTTTAAAACCAAAGATATATGTTTAATTGGGCTTCATGCTCGCAAGTTTTCGAGCTCGCATGCTTTCGCGCTTTGTGCTCAGAGTTCAGGTTTTTTTCAGTTACAACTTTTTTACTACTAAAATAATTTTGTTCTTGTTGAGTTGTCACTCTGTACGTGTAGCAATTTTTGAGACTTTTTATATTTCAAAATTTATGACTAGTCTTGACACTGAGCGAGACACATGCCATAAATATTAATGTAGAGAGATGTATTAAGACCTGAAACTGTACCATGTCAATTATGTGTAATGAACCGCTGTTGGATATCTAACAATGAACCTGTCCTGTACGTCAAAAAAAAGTACACAAATACATACAGCGAAGAAAATGTGCAGCCATTCTTCTGCATATTGCACGTAATTTGTGGCAATAATATTTGCAAATTGAAGACAGCAGCGGAAGACATTCGGAGATCCCTAACTGCACTTTGTGTACGGTATGTAACCAATTATCGTAGACATCACTCCCTGTTGTGATTGGTCAGTCAAGAGTAACAGTATCAGCAAGTGATGTACACGATATCACACTGTAGCTGACTTAGATCATGGAGATCACAATCCAGGAATCCCTCCTCTGTTCTTGATTAAAACCATGACCAACACATTACTGCAATCTGATTGGTGCAGTGATAATAACAGTTTAACAGTATCAGCAAGCATTGTAAGTACATTGCAGCTGCTGTGAATCACAATCAAGGGATCCCTCCTCTGTCAATCTGTTCTTGATGAAAACCATGCCGCACACATTACTCCAATCTGATTGGTGCAGTGATAATAACACAGCAAGTGATATCACACTGTAGCCAATATAATCACAATCAAGGTATGCCTCCGTAGTTGTGCTGGTTGTACAAAATACAACACACAGACATCACTCCTCCATTTGATTGGTTTATGATTGCCATCATCACTGGCACTCAGCGAGCAGCTGATTTGACACAAGTTGGGTGTGTGTATCAGAAATGTCCTTACACCACAGACAAGGGTGGAACACAACCTCACCACGGTTGCCACGGAATCGTTTAAACACTCCACTTGGCATTCAGTATGTAATTACCCAAACAGCCCAGGCAATCAGGGCACACAGGGCAGAAGATATTTTTAAATCGGTAGAGCTCAATACGTTACCAGTAGCGGCCGCGTTGAGGCACTGCATCGGCTGAGTATTCACGTGGAGGCAAATGGATCAATGCTAAACAAACCAGTGGATTTTATTTCATTTTCTATGGATGAGTGCAGTCTACCATGATGCTTTGAAACCTTTGATGGTTGATATCTGAGGGAAAAAAAGACTCGGCTGTCTGGTGATGTGTGTGTTCAATTCAAAACAGTCTTCGATTTGGGGAAACTGTTTCAAATATATTTTTGTTTCTGTGGATAAACGAGATCTACCTTTGATGCAAGATATTGGAAAGGAATTGAGTGTTTGGTGACGCATGGAATCAACTCTGAATGGTTTGCAATTGCTTAAATCCAGCTCATAGTTTCTTAGAAATGGAAATCCAGTTTTGGTTTGTTTTCTGGGGTCTGTGCTGAGGTTAGTATGTAAAAGCATAGTCAGAGATTGCGGAAGGTAGATGAGCAGCGTCCACCGTGTAGATACCAGTTGTATAATCCTCGTTTTTGTGATTTTTGTTTAGTATTACAATGTATTTTATGATTTCATGAAGCCTGTGGGAAAGTCAGTCAAACTCAAGATATTCAGCTGAAGGAATAAGAAGGTGGAAAGGAGTTGGCAAGAGTTTCTCAATGCTAAGTCAGATTGATGTTGCTTCTTGTAATGTGTTGGCTGCACTGAAAAACTTTGACTTTCTTGGTGCTCTTCTGTTCATGGAGATTCACATTGTTTATTTGTGGATACTTTTCTGTGAGTAAAGGTTTGTGGAGATTATTACAGAAAGTTTTTCAGATAAGACAAGTTTTTTTTTTTGCTGATTTGGGGAAATTTGTTCATCCAGAGAGGAGATACCAGCTGTTGTGACCTGGAAAATTCTCTTTCATTGGAGGAATTTGATGTGTATGGATGGCTTCACTGTGGAGGACTTCAACTGATGATTAGTGACTTATGTCCGGCATGTGATTTCTCTGGAATTTTTCTGATATCAGGATTTTCTCAAAACTTCCTGGAGTCTTCAAAATTTCTTGAAAGAAGTAAAGCAGTCACCAAACAGAAAAACAAATAGTCCACATTGTGTTCAAACTTTTAGTTTCGTATTTCTGGTGATGCAATGTCTGTAAACCTCCTGAGTTGCGTTTTGGTCTATAATAAGGGGGAACCCAGACCTGCATGCCAATTTCCAGGAATGATCACATTCGTCAAATCGCATGCCTGTTATGTGGAGTTAAAGAACATATTTCTATTAACAAGATTATTGTCTAGCACTGTTCTCATTTGTGTTTTTGTGTACTTTAGGAAACTCTGGGACTGACCCTGTGCAAAAAAAACCCAAGAAAACCCCCAAACAACAGGCATGACATTTGTCAGGGTTTTTCCTGATTTTAGGATTTTTCACTGATCTCCCGTCACCGTAAGATTTTCTTGAAAGAGGCAGAATTGCTATCACAGAGATTAAAGACTCTGTCCTTTCCATAGCCAAACCTTCAAATGTCCAGATGAATTGATGTAGAGAGTCTGTAAATCTCTACAATGTAACAATTTTATGAATTTTAGGAGCTTCATCTCCACACCTACAGGAAACTTTTCTCCAATTTTCAGGATTTTTTATTTTGTGAAAACAGATTTAGGAAGATGCTTTTTGTTCTGATAACATTATTCTAGTACGTGTAGGTAGTGAGGCGTACACTTAGCATGTATATGCATTGGTGAAGGTTTAGTGTTTGATCGTATGCATTATGTGGACCTATACACAGATATTGCGAGGGTAGAATTTACAACCCTTAATGGTTTTATTGCATTTAATTCTTGATGCAATTGTAGAGATAAGCTGGTTTTATCTTGTGTGAATAACCTCAATGCATTTGATGTGTGGTAAATCAGAACACAAAGCATTCTGGACTGCCATTCTGTGGATTGTGCACAAGGATTCTGCTAGCGTCATCTTGGCCTTTCATACAATACTAGGAGACTCAAACGGAGGCTGGAATCCAAAATAGACTGGTACCTGATGTCAGTATCGCTCACTGTATAGTATTTCTCAAGTGGTATCATCGGGGACCATTAAAAGGATAGTGACTTCTTGTGAGATTGTTGGTATGTGGCCAAGCAGGTGAACTAATTTGTAGACTGCTGAAGTACCACACAGCACATGTAAATGTCAAAGCTTTTGTGTTCTATTTTTGGCTGGCAATCTGTAATTAGAGTATACATGTAGGTTGTGCTGTCTGGACGACCTTCAAGTTGTTTATCCTTTTGCTGCACAGCTTTCCTAAGTTCCATTCAGTGTGGATGTCTTAATTTTTAGCTCCCGTTGTTGTCCCGAATCCAAATTGATATTTATTTTATGGATTTTTAAAGGATTGGTGGGAGAGTTACATGTAAATTGATTGGTAGGACACCAGCTAGACCCGATACTTGGCAGTGACCTTCTGAATTGGAGACATCCTTAAACTTTACGTGATTCAAAGCGAGGCACATGTTGAAATTAAAGTGGTGCTTTTAAAAGTGTTCCCTTTCCTGTAGTGATTTATAGTGAGGGGTCAGAGAACTTGACAATTGTTGTACTGTGGATAAATATAACTGCAGTAAGTCCATTTTATTAGATCTGTTGACCCAAATCACCCGATGCCATCATCACAATCATCCTGGTTGTGCCATTTTCTGATTCAAAGTTTCTGCATGTCATACAGTGTAGTGCAAATTGTTGGCAATGCGGCATTTACACGCTTAAAACTGCAAAATGGCGTTTGTGGCACTGTCTCTGCATTTGACGTGCGTGCAAGGGGATTAATAGCTAAAAGTGTTAAATTCAAGTTTATTTGGTGCCTTTGTTTGAAAAACATTTTTTTGATGGTATCTGGTTGATAAGGATGTATCAAAAAGCATAAATATCAGAGATGGCAAGATTTGCATCTTGCAATCAGGGAGATTTTGTACACCAATCAGGGAGATATTTAAAATTACATTCAACATTATAGGGAAAAAGGTTTCCACAATAAGAATGATTTTCAAATTTGATCATCAGAAAATGGAAGGATTGGTTTATTTTCAGGGAACATTCTGCCGAATCTGGGAGAGTTGGCAGCTCTGGATTTAGATGTGTGTCTGGATTTAGATAGAAACTTATGATCAAACGTTACGTTGTGTACATGTACTACCCCAGCATTTTGATGGTTAAAACGTCAAGTTCCTGTGAGTGACTTTTTAATTCATTCCTTATTCATGGAGTGAACTCATTTCAAAGCAGCAACAACCAACTTGATCACTGCTCACCTGACCATGAGCTACTTATTAAAGTCATCCTGATGGGCAGCTGGCATCTTTGTAATAAACTCACTTCCAGAGACAAACATTTAACGACAGCATTCCTGAACATGCCCCTGTGCGGTTTTAAAGACTGTCTATAAGACACCTTGTGTTGGAACCACCAATGGGAGGATATCGTATCGATTGAACAGATTGGTTGTAGACTTTTGGACAAAATGACTCTTTGGTTTGATGAACTGTTGCTGACGATAGGGCTGGAGCCTTTGATGCTTAAGCTCAGTCATAATCTGCCGATACGACGCTCGGCGCACAGGAGTCCACTCTGGGTCGTGCATGGGGTAAGACGTTCACTCTGGTCTTTTTTCAAAACAAAATAAACAAAATAAATGATAACAGTAATATTTTTCTGAATACAAATTCCTATTAAAAAAAAAAAAAAAAACATTTGTGTATGATTATTTGAGAAGAAAATTGTAATTCCTTTGAGCAGACATGACATTCTTCCTACATTAGTCTGATTTCCGGGATTTTTTTTTTGCCCTTGGGAAATGTCAGAAAATTGTGATTAAATAGACTGAGAAGTCTATAGAAGCTTAGACCATGTGTACATGTAGGTCAGCCCTTGCACTCAATCAAATGCTCCTACTTTTTCCATGGGCCAAATAACATCACTTTTTGAGAAAACAAAGAAGTTAAAAAGAAGTTCTTTAAGGGAAGAGAGAGTGGTTCAAGAATGTTTTTTTTAGAAGATGTACAACATGTAATTTCTTCCCAACCTAAATTGAATTCCTTTTTAGAAAACAATGTAGTCTAACAGAAATACAGTTTTTTAAGAAGTGGGGAGAGGTTCAACAGTGGTTTTCAGAAGATTTCATATTTTCTCGTCCTCTTAATTGAAAGAGGGTTTAAGCCAAAGTTTGCAAAATTTGCTGTAAATTTGCAAAACATGGTGTCCAGATTGCTACAATAACCTGCAAAACCTAAATTTAAAAGTAAGTTGTAGATAGCGGACTAAAAGACGCCAACATTCCCCTCTAGCCAATATACTTTACTGTGGATTTAGATATTAACAAATATTCCTTCAATCGACATACAATTGTAGCGTGTCATAGCCAGGTGGTTAAGAGCACCAGACTCAAGCTCTAGTATTTCTGATTAGCAGAGTGTGGGTTATGAGGCATCCTTGGTTTCATTACCAGAAATATATAATAATAATAATAATTTACAATAATAATTTCTGTATGAAAGAATAGGAATTTAGGATCTAGCCAACTTTTTCAATTAGGAGGTTCAATTGTGATTTTCTTTTTAGTGGTTAGGACGCTAGAGATATAATTCATAGTTTGAGCGGTAATTTTAATGAAACAGGCATTCAAATTTTATGAGCAGATAGTTGTAACTGTTTATTAAGATACAGAGAATTCTATTGACAGAGATGACACATTGCTTGAGACTGCCTAGTGCTAGTCCTTCAATTATTGTGTTCCTTTGTTAAGTCTGCATATCATTACTGATCTCAGAGCAATGACCCAGAGACCCAAGGCTCAATTTGTCAGTGTTTGTTGACCCTACTATACGCAGGGACAAAGTAAGAGCAAATTCTTTGGGACTCCTGGTCTAAGGAATCCAGTTTGTCGACTTGCTGACTACCAATATTCTTCACATCTTCTCTGTTTTTTAGAAGACATATAAAAATCTTCTTTTTTTGTGGACTTCAGTATTTTGAAAAGCTTTTGTTAGTAAATCCTTAAAAAGTTTGTGGTGAACAAAGAAAAAATTACTAGAGTGGGATTTGAACCTGTGACCGTAGGACATAGGATCACGTGCTGGCGCTCTACCAACTGAGCTATCTAGCTCTAATGTTGGCAGTCTCTCTATTTTGTCAATATCTTTGTTTGGGGGTGCCAGTCAGAAGCCATTCAACCTGTGACTGTCCCCTAGCCAGGATTCACACCCAAGTTTCAGGGGAGTGATTTCTCCGTTTTTAACCGGAAATCCGTTTTTTTTTACCCTCCCCCCCAAAAAAGAGAAAAAAATTAAAAATATTATTAAGACCATAAAAACATGAAGATAAAACCAAATAGAATGCCCCACCTTGCAAGTTTTCGCCCTCGCAAGCTTTCACGCTTTGCGCTCACAGTTAAGTTTTTTTTTTCAACAGCTTATCACATCCCTGAAGTTTATGATACAAGTTGGGAAGAATCAGGAGAGCAATCGCCTTAAGTGGCTTTGTTCTCATGGTCAAAGCAGGCCTGTAGCTGTGTATGGAACATTGAACTCTCATCCAGTTACTGCACACGCACGTACGCTCTCCATTGATATGATACAGAGGGAGGGTGGGCTTGTGCAGTAACTTGGTAAGAATTCATAATTCCATGTACAGCCACAGGCCTGCTTCGTTCATGAAGCACAACAAGGGGATGCAACTTTCTATTTCAAATATCAAGTAGTGAACCACAAGGGAACTAACGAAAACAATAGACTGCCGTCAGTTCTTTCATTTGTGAGAGTTATTCTCCCAATGTTAAAACTACCAGGCTATGGCCAATAATCCAATCAGCATTTCTTGTAACGCCCTTGGGTTCAAGTCTCTCACAGATTTTCTACGCTGTGTACATTTGTACATCATACTGTGTACAAAGGGACAGCAATAACGTAATGGCAAGGCCACATATTAATCCATGGATACAATAAGAATTTCAAGGCAGTATTGGAATTCCATTGTGATCATTTTATGAATGAAGGACTTGGGAAGAGAGAGACTGAGTGACATAAATTGACATTTACTCACTATCCAGCCATCTTGTGTCATCATCCATTCTACTGAGCCCAAACTTCATAAAGCTGTTAAGCACCTTAAAAAATTACTTAGCACGGAAAAAACTTGTTTAGCAGAAATAGGTTACCAGCCAAAATACAATGTATTGTCTATTGTTTTAACTGGTTATACACAATTTTTTGCTTAGCAGACTATTATGTTAAGAAAATAATTTTGCTTTGTTTTGGCCATGTCCCTTCAAACATTGTAAGGGCATGTCCAAATTAAGCAACTTTGGTTTGGCTACTAATAGCAACTAGCAGCGAGAAGGTTAGACAATACGACTTTTCCAGCCATAACCACCGGCGCTGGAGCCGTTGATTCAAACATGGCCTAACCAAGGTTGGAAGAGGAACAAGTCTTGTTTTTTTTTTTCACGAAATGAAAGTTACATTTATAAAAGCCACCATTGTTACTGGGTACATGGCATTTGTTGTTACACAATGTGCGTTAAGTAGAAATAATTGTTACATTGAATTTAATTGAACTATCTACTTTTGTTGAGAAGAAATTTAGTTCATGTGTCCATCAACTGTTCTGTTTCCTCTCTTGGTAGAGAATTTGTGCAATCAGTATTCCTTTCCTCACATTGACTGAACTTCAATTACCGATAAGTTGTTAGTTGCTAAATATTAAAAGATGTAACCCTAAACTGCAGGCTGAGTTTTGTTTCAACATGACGCACTCACACCGTCAGCTGGAAGGACCATCTGCAGTATTTGTATTTCTCATTTGGCTCAACATGCCCAGATTGGGTTTTCAATTCCAAATGTAATTTGGTAATTTCAACCCTTTTAAAGGTTTTATCCGATATGAGCAGCTTTTTCGGCAAACCATGTACAACTTTCATCATTCATTTTCCACACATTGTCATTTTTGGGTTGTAACAACCGAAATCAGCTGTTGCAATTTTTTCGGTTTTCAGAAAACATTTTTCTTGAATATGACTTCACTTCAGAGGGAAACATTTCACAGAAAAAACTAAATTCTAGCATGAACTTCATAACCAAGAAGCTTTCAGACTGAAATTAAAAAACGATATTTATTATCCTTGCCAATTTGTTTGCACTAAAAAAGACATGCAAACTTTGCATGGTGGTGATACAATCTAGTAAGGTTTGCCGTAACACTGGTGTACGTGAGTAGGATTTGAAACTTTGTATGGTGGAGATGCAATCTAGTAAGGTTTGTGGTAAACATCAGTTACATGAGTAGGATTTTAAACTTTACGTGGTGGAGATACATGTATACAATCTAGTAAGGTTTGCAGTAACACTGTGTGTACATGAAACACTGTGTGTACAAATGTACATGAGTAGGATTTCAAACTTTACATGGTGGAGATGCAATCTACATGTGTAGTAAAGGTTTGCAGTAACACCATACTGCCATATATGAAATCTCTCATGAGAGTTGTGGTTATAAAACCTTTGTGATAAAGTGGTATGTTCCTGTTGACAATTAGAGTGTATTGAAGCATCCAGTTGGTCATGTTATTAAACCACCGGTTCTTTTACGGAGATTATTTTATTGCCTTACTGCAAACCTTAGAAGAAGTTGTGTACTGCCTGAATGGGGGTTTCAGCCTTCCAGGGACAATGGCATTGTAATTAAGCTGTCAGAAGCTGAAGGGGATTCATTTATAATTCATGGTCCTTAGGAGATATCTCACCATCTCCCCTTTTATTGCAGTACCCTTGTGGATTTGACCACTTCAAAAGAGGCGGCTTGTGTTGCCGTGGCAACCAGAGATGCAAAAATACAATATTGTTACATGGTCGTAGTCATTACCTCTTCTGTGCGTGTGTTTGCCGCCGATCCAAAACAAAATTTGCAACAATATTTTCCGTGTGCATGACAGCGGACTCTGATTGTTATTTGCGCAGAAATTATTTTGCCAGTTGTATCAATTAGAGGGGAGGGTATTTTATTAGTGAAGGTCACACGTGTGGAATCATTTGTTTGTGTTGAGTTTTCATTTTTCAACGCGCATCTAATGGTTTCTTTTTTGTAGGTTTGTAATGTATGTAAACCTTGACACAAAATACGTGCTTTACTGTTACACCAGAATACCTGTTTATGTGTGTTGTGTTGTGTTGTCGTTTAGCCTTGGAGGAAGACTCTCAAAGGGTCGAAAAGTCAGGTCACTAACTTTTTGTTTTGCATTTATACCATAGTTCCTTTTGGTTGGTAAGCAGTTTGCAACAGCTAATACATTTTTCCTTGATTGTATGATGTGTTTCGTATTGAAGGATTTTGCCTTCTTTCAAATTTAAGCTTGGCATTGCATTCAGGCCTGGAATTACACGGAGGCCATGGCCCTCTGTTGCCCTGGTCTTGACCTTGGTGCCCCTTCAAAAGTAGACTTAAGCCCTGTTCGCACTGGACTTATTTTGGGTAAACTAACCGAGCAAATGGGTAACTTACATGTTACCATTTTAAGTCCCAATGTGGACAGCCCAGGAAGTTTCCCTCCCAGGTAACTTACCCGGCCCGAATGGGTAGTTTAACCGACCCACGTCTGCCTGGTTAAATTGACTTGGTCAGTTTAACCGAGCCGAAAAGTCCAGTGCAAACACACTGGGTAAAAGCCGTCCTGGTAAAAAGCCACATCCGGTCCCCCGACCCACCGCACCACATGTAGTGTACACGTATTATATAAGTATTTATACGTCCCACGCACATGTAATTTACACGGACGGAAGCTCGGTTGCACTCTCACTGTCATGCACCCCGGTCAAAGGTCACGGCAATAGCGCCCTCTTGTGTCTGTCCCAAGTTAGTCGGTTAGTTTTACCGGTCGTGTCGGTTAGTTTTACCTGTCGTGTCGGTTATTTTACCCACGTCATTAATCCAAGTGCGGACGCTGGTAAGTTTCACCTATTGGAATGTTAACCACAGTCTCGGTAAAACATTAATCCAATGCGAACACGGCTTTAAAGATTTTTCCAACGGAAGTGGTCCTTTTCAAAATGAAAATGACCTTGCCCTCTCAAAGATGATTGGTTAATACTCTACTGCAGCGTTTGCCAAAAAAAAACATACCTCGCAGACAGAGGGCACACTGTTTTCAGTTGAAAAACGTACATGTCCAACACATGTACATGTATTTTAAGATTGGTTTCACAAGAAGAGTGTCATGCCTTGCCAATTGTTAGAGCACCTGTGTTCAATTAACAGAATGTGGGTTTGAATCCCAACCTCATCTGACTTCGGCTATGGCTGGAATCCGCTGGATCGCCGCATCATCATGCTTTGAAGTATGGGATGTCTGTCCTTAGCAACACCCTTAGCAGCAGTCGTAGCCCTAGCTGCAGCTGCCATTTCATTTTTCATGGTTCATGCTACGGATGGGAGGTTCAGCTGTTAATTTCGTGTCCATTGTGCTAGGATAGGGGAAGTCTTGTTAAAAGAAAAATAATAAAAAATGGCATTTGGTCATTTGATTGGTGAGCAGTTTGCAGCAGCTAATTTCAGGGTTTTTTTTGGTTTTTTTCATTTATAAAAAAGAAAGAAGGAAATAAGTGTTATTTAAGGAAAACTTAATGTATATGGTTTACCCTGGGTTTTATTTATCGTTTTGGTTCAGAACAAGCTCCCTTGTTGACAAGTTTCACCAGAATACAATTGTAACAATCTGTATTCACTTTTTAAATTTACCCTGGACTGATTGATCTTGATTTGCGCCTCTTTGTCTGAGTGGGAGATTCTCCCGAGTGGAAACAAATAGGAAACTGACGCACACCTCCAAAATGCCCTGTACGCACTGTACATCGTGACTCCAAATTACATTAAGACCATTATTGTATCTGAAGCAATACAGAGGCATTTCTTCACTGATTGAATTTACTCCATTGATTGCGTTGAGGGCGAGGAGACAGCAATGAAATTACGGCAGTTCAGAAATGACATCACCGTACCTCTGCCTTGACGCGGTGTTGGCCTTGAACTTCACACTTGATACACAGGGGGCAACTCTATTTTAGTGAAATATAAAGAAGAGTGTCAAAGGATACCGAGGGAGGCAATTGCCACCAGTTCATTGCTTTCATAAAGTTCAAGGCAACAAACCAAGGCCTGATAATTTAGACCTCAGTACTGTAGCGTCCGAGCGTTTTGTGGATTGCATGTCTGTCTGAAAACTCCCTTGAGCCTTCAAACTTTCCGGTAAAGTAATCACCAGAGGAGGAAAGACTTAGTCCACATTGTGTCCAAACCTGTCGTTTCTTATTTCTGTGGTGATACACAGAGTCTGTAAACCTCCTTAATTGAGAGGTTCTGGGTCTGAAATAAGGGGGACCCAGACCCGCAGGCTATTTTTTCAGGAATTTTTACATTCATCCAATCTCATCCCCAGGATGCTTTGTAGGATTTTGTATTTTATTCAATTCAACAACATTTCACAAATCTCATTCATGGCAGTGATGATGTTCATAAAAACAGAGTACACTAGAGCAAAATAGCAGTACATGTATGAACAAGACAGCTTAGTGAAATGGAGGCAAGCCTCAGTAGAGCCTGATTCATGCTTCCTGCGAATGCAAATGCGAAGCAAATTTTACATCACAAATTCGCAAAGAACAATTCGCAAGAGTTGGGCTAAGCTCAACTCTTGCAAAATGATCGCAGCGAAAACAGAGTTGTGACGTCCACTCAAATCCACCTCGCATTCCCCTTCGCAGGAAGTATGAACCGGGCTTAAACTGTGTTTGCTTTAGTCAAACATTTGCTTATCTAATACAGTACCTTTTGGGGGGTTAAATATTGATAGCCATTTTTTTTTTTCCAATGAATGGTGTCTTTTTATTAGTAACTATTGGGTTAATTTATTCTTTATTGCTGATGAAACTAACCCAATTCCAATTCTGTAATACAGTGACTTTATACAGCTGCTTTTAGCTAAAAAAAGTAGCTGAGCATAACAAATATTAGGAAATTACCCGTACACCGATTTGTGAAAAGCACTGTATACTCAGTACTTTCCTGAGTCCTGTGAAAAAAAAAGTACAGGCATAATTACTCGAGTGGGATTCGAACCCACGACCGTTGCCATTCTAGAGTAGGATGTGTAACACTAGACTACTGAGATTGCCTGGTAGCTAGAGGCAGTTCAACAGTTGTAACATCTATTTAAATTATGCTTATCGGAATAAGGTTACCAACCAAAACACCAGGTCATTTGTGACTGCTTCCTGCAAATTTTTGCTTAACAGAAAATAATGGTACGTAATATTCTTTGCTTCAGCAGCTCTATACAGAAATTGCCAGAAGTAAAAAAAGCATACATTGTACAAATCTTTGCCTCAGTGCAAAAACTTTGTATCCCATTTTTGCAAAAGCATTGTATCTCGCACAAAAATTCTCCATGCAAAAACACTGTATCTCGGCGCGTACATTTGGGCTGTGTTAAGCGAGGTTCGAGGCTTTGACAATTTCAAACTCGGGCGTAACGTAAATACTATTTTAGGAGATTTAGCTCTGACACAACGAAATATTGCAGTATCACATGTGTATCAGTGTTTATTTCCAACCCATGTACTTTTTTTGTACACCACCACATGTGTACAACATTATGCTGTATTCCTAAAAACAGACGACACTCCTTTGAAGATTCCCTAAACATCCGGTAAGAAAGAAGAAACAATCTTGAACATCTTGTTCCCGGTTCTCACATAGACGACATTCTTGCCCTTTCCCGCTACGATATCAACTAATCAAATAATTTTTGCCTAAATCCACGGGCACTCGATCCTCCCCATCCAGGCGTTCGTTCAATAATAGCGGGAGTGTCTGGACCAGATCGCTTCGGCCCTCGGGGGCTGTTTTGGGTAAACACTCCCCACTTCTCCCAGGCACGTTACAAAGAAAACAAAACCCGAGATGCTGTGTGTCAATAAATCAGTGCCCAGATTGGCCAGAAAATTTGTATAAAGAAGATCAGATTGTGTGGCTGGGTGATTCTGAACCCCCCCCCCCCCATCCACCCCTGCGGAATTATTTGTGTTAAGATCCGCGTTGCCGCATAGAATTAGATTAAAGGATGTAGAGATGAGGTAAATTAAATAAACATGAATTACAGCACATGATTGAACCTGAAAAGATCTGTCTCCACCACATTCACCATAAATAATGCACTTATAGGTTTTTTTTTTTATACTTTAAGCTTGTTCATTAAAGTTTTGGACGACCAGGACCACTTGAAGAGAGCTGTTACTGCACAGAAATTATTGCAGAAAAAGTTGATTCATGAAGTAAACACTCTACCAACACTTCTCGCTGTGAGGTGGGTGTCTCTCTGAATAATGATTTAGAGAGCCGGCTGAAGTGGGGAGAGGATTGGCTTGTAGCCTTTATCGCTCTAGAGATGATACATTAAGGTAGTTCTCACTTGACATGACATAGTGTAAATTCGGCCATCTTTACAGGCAAATCAATCATATTGTAAGGACACATCTGTGCGGCATGCAGGAGTTGGGTCAAATTCATTGGGCGATGACATTTCCATCTATTCATATGGGTCCATTGACTTTGCCTGAGGTATCTGATTTTCACATTCTTGGACTTGACATCTCCACTAATGCCAGTTGGGAGAGGTATATCTCAGGCATTGCAAAGAGTGCTTCCATGTGAGCTGGTTGTCTTTACCGAGCTCGGAAGTTCTTTCACCTCCTGATGCTACTCTCTACCTGTATAAGACAACTATACGGCCCCTAATGGAGTACTGTTGTCACATTTTGTCTGGAGATTCTGCCTGTCATATATCTTTTAGATAGAGTGCAGAAGCGTATTGTTAATCTTGTTGGTGAAGGGTTGGGATCATCATTACGGCATCTTTCCCCAATCCCCACCGTCTGTAGCCAGCCTTTGTCTTTTCTACAGATATTTTCATGGTAAATGTGCTACCAGTGTGTCCGACCTGGTTTTTCCAATCAGGATGGTTGAGCGTGAAACCAGGCATTCTGCTTCTTCTCACCCATACACTCTTTTGCTGAGATGTAGAACAAAGAGCCATTTCAACAGCTTTATTCCACAATCTGTTGGACAAGAGCATAGCCATTTACGTAATTTAGTACTGTAGAATCATAGACAATAACTTTAAGATAGTTGTTGAAAAAAAAAAATCCTTAAAATGTTACCTAATTAATGAGAATGTTAAAAAAGACGAATAGGTTGGAGGTCAGGAATACAGTCTATGCTTTACCAGCCATTACCGGCGTGTTGTGGTTGAGCGGATAAGAGCACTGGACTCTGATCAGCAGAGTGTGGGTTCGAGTCCCGGTCATGATACTTGTGTCCTTAAGCAAGACTCTTAACCATTAATTGCTGCATCCTTTGGAAGGGATGTAAAGCCGTAGGTTGTGTGTGTTGTTTAATGCACATAAAAGAACCCCATGTGTTCCTGGTTTGATTGGCTGCATGTTGTGCCAATGCACCTTGTAAACCATTACATGATGCTAATATGTAAAGGAATAGGTCTCATACTTCAAAACATTGCCTCCGCATACCTTGCAGAAAAAAAATACTGAGCGCTTTGAGACGCCCATCAGGTGTGATAAAGCACGGTACAAAAACTGAGTATTATTATTGTTATTATAATCACACGCTAAACCAGATGGTTGCTGTACACATGACGGTCCCAAGTGTAGCTTACACCCCTACTACATAACAAGTACATAACGTGGTAACAGCTATGTGTACAGACTAAAACCCTGACTGACCAAAAGAACTTGACGGTCTGGCTCCCTACCTCCCCACATGTTAATATTTAGCTCCCAGTTATTAAGTTCTTGCCTCAGGGTTTATGCCTCAGTATCCCCACGAACCACAGCTTTACAGGATATTGCCTTGGGGTTTACGTCCCCCCCTGCTGTGCACCCTGGAACACGCTTCTGTTGCCCAGACTCTTTGAATTAAAATCTTACCATCGATTTTTCATAACTATTTAACTTTTATCCATAATCTGAATACATAGTCTCTTTTGTCAATACTAATGAATTATTGTTTTAAAGAAAATCAGAGTTGAATTTGGTGCAGTAATCAACTTTCTATATGGCTGGAATTTCAACTTACTCTAAATATCATGCAATTTATCAGAACTTGGGTAAACCTAGCTTGGGTAAACCTTGTGACCTTGTTTTTATAAATGCACAAAAACAGCCAAATTTAATTGTTTCTTTTAGGGACCTTTTTACTCTACTCCTGATAGAACTTAGACCTATAGAGTCAATTTTGTGACCTTTACGAGATTTTCCCCATAACTTTTTAACGCTGCTGATCACCATAACATTTTTGGACTTTTCCCAATAAATATCTAGATAAAGTTGTATAGACCTTTCTTTTGCAACGTCACAGCCCAAGTTTTTGCCAACCCAGGCTGGAAAACTATGGAAAGCCATCAAATGCAAAACAAAAACAGATAGCTACAGTTTGTTACAACGTTACACAAATATTCAAAAATAGTGTTGAATTTATTGGAAACAAAGCAACCGATCATGGGAGGTATTTTATTTAATTAGAAGCTTGCCGAAAATGTTGAATTTGGTTAAAACATCTGTTAACACGATTGAATGTTTTACTAACATTCGGCGGTCCATGCCAACCAGCGCTGTTTGTTTATCAACAATGGAAAGGTCTATTGTATAAAAATGGTTATCATTGGGGGTCAGCTGTTTCCATGGCAACTGTATGTTTGACCAAGGGTCAAACAATTGTTGGTGATTTGTTAGTCATTTTAAACAAAATGTCCACTTCCTGCCATGCCTCTAATTGGTGGTTTTTTCCAATGTTGGTATGATGGAATAGAATTTGGGATAGGGATTTCTTTACATGTGTCATGTGATTGTCGTAAATGCATTGTGGGAAATGGCCACCATATCAGGTGGACTTCTTGGATTAAGGGTTCTCAAACTATTATCAAATTTTTTAGCTATAGAATATGTTTTGCTAATTCCAACTATTCAAATTTCAGGCCAAGAAATACTATAGATTTGTCAATCAGGCCCACCCCCGGCCCCCAAAATGGAATAAAAACCAATGTTCATAACACCCCCCCAACAGTGACCCCAGTAATAAAATATAATGTCTTGTTATCGATCATGTCAAAACAACCAAGTTTGCAAAGTTTTACAGCAAGTGGACATACAATGTGGAAATTATGGGAAAAAATAAGATTTTTGACCCATAATGGGTAAGAAACTACCCAAAATGCCCTGTAATGGTAAATTTTTGAATTAGTTTGTGCATCATCATGTAGAACTTGGTGAAATGAACATTTTAGGCAAGTTTCGTAAAAAAAAGAAAAAAAGAAAACGTCTCAAGAACTTTGGCAAACACAGAGAGGAGGCACCTTGTGAGTGTTTCTCTGGCCTCATTGATGAAGTGTAGTTTAAATGATTGCATTTCTTCTTCACAGGTCAAAACTGGTTATCTGAGCCTGAAGGATGGACAGAGAGACGGGGAGTTGGTGCGGGTTCAGATGTCCAAGGAATCTCTCAGCTTGCAACGAGAGGAAACATTCCTGGTCAGTCCTGTTGAAATAGATGAGGTAAGTCTGTTAGATTGACCCTTCTTTGTGTGACAATAATGTGACGTGGCATGTTGTGGCCAAGCAGTTAAAGGTAGGGTCATAAATTGCTAAATACTCCACAAATTAATGACCATAAAAAATTACTTGGTGAGAACTACTGCAGCTGTTGGTAGTATAACATATTTTCAGAAAGGATTCCCTTCAAAGTAACATGGTCTTGGTAATCTTTCATCCCAAAACATTGGAATCTGAGAAACGATTCGTGCATTAAACGTTTCTCAGATTTCTGAGGGTTGGTGTCTGTTCGCTGAGGTCAGATATGTTGTTGGTGCCTGCTGTCACCTCGCTATAAACGTGGGTGGATTCAACGTTCCTCTGAAAATACCCTGACAGTTTTTGTTGCTGTTTTCTTAACAAGTAGACTCTGTATTCAGCTGAAACTTTAACTAGTGGCTTTTGTAGATGACACAAAGATGAATGATAATAAAAATTGTAAAATTTATCAGATGAATATCAAGGGAGGCTTGTCATTTTATCCTTCAGTGTGGACTGGATTGAAGCATAATGCGCTACCCTGCAGCATTTATCGTATCATGTTAGACAGAGAATAAAACACACTCCCACAGTGTAAAATACCAGTGGAATATCAAGGGAAGCTTGTCAGGTGCAACCCCTGTGTGACCCCACCCTTGTCTTCATTCCACAAAGCCCTTCACATCTACCTGTGCACCGTGATGCAATCATTCTGTCATGCAGAGATCCATTATAAGGAGTGTTTAAGAAACCTTAGACCACATCAATACAGCTCCACTGACATTTTATTGGTTGTAGATAAACACGCTAATCTAATGAACCAACCCAAGAGACAAGGGAGAAAAAATGACACCCAAAAGGCAATAACGGGTAGACTTGTAAAAACCCGTAATTGAATTTCTCATAACTGTGGAGAAACAGCTGCGGATTGTTAGAGCTGCCCTGTAATAGAGCGTGCTCGTTGACCTCCGAGGTAAAGGTCGAGATCTGCAAGTATCCTTTATTTTGGTTGTGCATTACGTTTTTGAACGGTATACAGTTTTATATGAGGGAATTATAACATTGGTTCTTAGAAGGGAACATTTAATGTATATTGACAACAATGAGCATCTCTGCATCAGTATCCTTGGCTCAATGCTATAAGGTCATTAATTGCAATTTCACATTCATTTTTGCAGAAAAATATTTATTTATGGGTTTGATTTATTTCTGACTGACACGGCTACCCACCACTTTCATCCATATCAGTAATGATCAAAAGGCAGCTACATGAAAAATGCATTTAATTTAAAGAAACAAATCAAACCCACAAATAATTTTTTTCTGCCAAAATGAATGTTTCTTTTTGTTAGACAATTATTTTGGAGACCACTCTTGATCAATAAACCCCATTTACAAGCAGCTCCAAAATACGGGAAACCAATTTGATGAAATCCATACAAACCGCACTAACGACCTCATAGTCCAGTGCCGACGATGTGTACTTGTGTGTATTATCTAAAGGCTTAAATACAATCCATCTTGTGTCAATTCTGACCTATGCTTTAAGAAAGGCAGCAGTCTTGAATAAAACTTGCCATATTTGAACATTTGAATGATAGGGATTTGGTGTCTAGAGAAAATAAGTAGAGGATTTCTGCAGGCAATTTATTCTAGAGGTGTTGTTAACTGCTGCAAAGATGATGGGCTTTTTTCTTACTGGAGATTGATGTACGTAGTATAGTGCAATATGTGTACATTAAGAAAAATATTGAGAAAATAATAATCATTTACAGGGATGAGAAAGTACAGACTTTTATCTGAAATCAGATTTAAAAAAACAATTGTTTGGTTAAACTCTTTTTTTTACTTAAGATATAAAGAACTCTAGCTTTTCACTTGATATACTTCTCTAGCACTGGTCCGAAAAGCTCTTCAATATTCTTTTACCCCAGGGGTTATTAAAAGATGGAAAATGCCATCATTTCAACATACCTCCTAAAATTTGGATCCTAGTTTCAGACCTTTCTGTCAGCGATGACTCTCTCCCCTGCATTAATACTAAAAAAGTACCTTTACAAGTGCATTAAAAGTCTCTCTACATAGTACATGTATGTGAGTTGTGGTTAGGATGGTTCTTTCGTGTTCAGAATGACGACAACTCAAAGAGAGAGAAGTGTACAAACGTACATGGTGTAACGGCAGTCGGCGAACTGGGGTTTGCCCTCAACATTCTTAAGGCCTTTTCACACTACCTCCATTTCGAACCGCGTTGAAACCTACCTGGGTCCTCTCCGGTTCAGCCTCGCTTCTTTTCGACACGGATCAGAGATAAGCAGCATTCACACTGGTCTTTACGTGAACCGGCTAATGCGTGAACCGTATAACGAAAAATGCAATTTCGATCCGTATTGAGATTTTCAACCCTGGTCCCTGCCAGGGTTGATTTCTATCCGGCTAGAGCATGCTACCCGGATCGGAGGCGGGTTGAAATTTTTACAGTGTGAAACGGGGTGAACAAAATCTCCGGTTCGGAACCGGTTCCGACTCTGAGATTTTGGACAGTGTGAAAAGGCCTTTAGTGACTGGCCAGGAGGACCGGTTAGGTTGTCATTTCACTGGTCCATCACCTTCTTCACAAACCTTCATTCAGCCTGTAGACATGTACATGTAGACATGGTAGTTTTACACCAAGTTTCAAATCCTACTTAAAAATCCAAGTGAAACTGTTGTTGCAGTAAGTCTGCATCTTTTTGCAAAATAAAACCCCAAAATAAATTGTTTGTTAAATATATACGATAAAAGAGGAGTTCCTTGCACCCACTGAAGTATTTAACAGCAAAGTACAGTGTTTTTCCAAGTCTTAAAAGCTGTTTTTGTGCCCTGGAATATAAAGTCTCTTAAATGTAGTTGTTTGTGAGATTTGTTCTTGTGTATTTTATCAGGCACAATTCTTCCTACTTTATTCTGATTTGTAGTTAAATAGTCTAAAACGTCTATTAAAGCCTACACCATAGTATACATGTAGGTCAGCCCTTGTATGCTCACTAAAATTTTCCTACTTTTTTATTCGAGGGCTAAATATCATTCCTGATTTAGGTTGGTGTTTTTTTTGGGTGTTAGTTCCAGTGTTCTGCTTTCTGGATTTTTCTCCCCAAGTAATTTTGAGATAATTTACATAATATTGTCTCTGTCTTCTGTTGTTTACTTTTTTGTTTGTCTTTTGTTTGTTTGGTGTTTTTTAATTTTTGAATGTTTGATGTCAACATGTGCAGTTTGTTTGTTTCAGTTTTTTAAAGGCAGGGTGTGCTTTTGGCAATTACTCCACAAGTTAATGACAATCAAAACGTATTTAGTAAAGAGCATTTGAGAGCTGTTGATATTATAAAACATTGTTAGAAACGACACCTTTGAAGTAATATAGTTTTGGATAAAGAGGTAATTTTTCACCCAAACTTTTGAACCTACGAAAGGCTTCAGGCATGAAGCCTTTCTCAGGCTTGTGAAAGCACACAATTCTTTGCAACAAGGGTTGTTTCTTTCATTATTTTCTTGCAACTTTGATGACCACTTGAGCCTAAATTTTCAGAGGTTTGTCATTTTATGCATATGTTGGGATACACCAAGTGATGATACTGGTCTTTGACAATTACCAAAAGTAAAAAAAAACCTTAAACTGCGATCGGGTTTTCAGTAAAGCATTTTAGAATAGAATTGAATTAAACTAGTTTACTGGAAACACTCATGAGGTGAACCAGAGGTCAAGTACATGTAAGAGACTTGACTCATCTGTGGTTCTTCTCAGCACTACCATGTCTGTCAAATCAAGAAGATCTTAGGGTGTCTCCTGTCACGTAAACTAGTTTAATTACTTCTAGTTTATTGTCATCGGTGTGCCATGAACTGACATATAGTGCTATCAAGCCAAAACTGATTAGAGAAAATTGCGGTTGAAGTTGATTTATTTTTCAAACTGCTGTTTCAGAGACTGCTTACTTTTTTTTAAAACAAAAATGTTAATACCAAAATAAAGCCGAACTGTCAATGTGTTTTCAGTCTTACAACTGTTATGGGCCCAATTTCATAAAGCTGTTAAGCAGAAAATACTGCTTAGCCAATTTCTGTGCTAAGCAAAAAATGAGTGGGGCACCAGTCACAACAGTGTAAACTTTATGAATTTTGGCTGGTAACCAATTAATGCTAAGCAATATTTTTCTGTGCTTACCAAGTTGTTGTGCTTACAGGTTTTATGAAATTGGGCCATGCATGCCATGGTGGGTTAGTTATTCCTAAACACAGACGTCGCTTTATGAAAGCGAAAAAACTGTACTTGCATGTAGAGGCTGTGCACAGACCAATGCATGCATCGCTTCATGAAAACGATAAACTTCAATAGATCAACAGATACACCACTTTGTGAAAATGTATTAGTCGTGCTAAGCGTGTTTGGCAACGTGGCAGAGGTACATGCATTTCAATGGATAAAGTGGCGTATCCTGATATGTCACTTCATGGAAACACAGAATGGCAAACCTAGTGACGTCGGTCATGCTAATTACTGTAATTAAGAAACTATTATGTGTTATATGTAGGTCTGAAAACTTGTTGAAAATGTTAAAGATCATTAATATATCAATAGTTTATTAAAAAAAACCGATTTTGCAAAATGTTTAACTTAAAAAAACTCGGGCTGGATAGCTCAGTTGGTAGAGCGCCGGTACATTAATCCGGAGGTCGTTGGTTCAAGTCCCGCTCCTGTCAATTTTTCTTTGTTCAAACCCAAATTAATTCTTTAAAAAACTTTTTAAAATGAGTTTTAATGTAATGAAAACATGAAACTGAAACTATTATTATTTAGTTTTTACCCTGCATATACAGCGATGTGTGCTAAGCACTTTAAAAGTACTCAGTACTTTCCTGATTCCTGTGGGGAAACAAAATCACTTGGGTGAGATTCGAACCCATGACCTTTGCCATTATAGAGCAGATGTTTCTAGACTGGCAAAGGTTCTGGGTTTGAATCCTGCCTGAGTAATATGCATGTGGTTTTCATTTTCACAGGATTCAGGGCCAAATTTCATACATGTAGACCCTCTTAAGCAGAAAAGAGTGCCTTAAAAATGTTCAGCTTAGCAAAAGTAATCAGGATACCAGTCACAGATTGTACATGTGACATTCTAATCTGGCTGGTAACCTTATTCTGGTAAGTATAATTTTGTTGTGCTTGGCTATTTTTTGTGCTTCAGTAGCTCTATAAAATTGGGTCCAGGAAAGTACCGAGTATACAGTGCTTAACACATGCTGTTGGAGGTGAAAACCAAATAATATTGTTCATCCCTGATGCCATTAAATTTGTCTATTTGGCTTTCCCTACAGCTGAATGGCCCTGATGTAGACTCTTCCAAGGTAAGTTATGAAGGAGGTTCAATGCTACATGAGGGAGAAATAATTAAGAAGTGACGATGTAAAGATCACAATCAGAGCGTGGCACAATGAAAGCCCTCTTTTCCACACAAGCTTCCACTTGAAGTATTATTCCTTGCACTAACAAAATGATAATGCTTTAAAGTTGCAGGGCTGTAAGATTGTTTTGAACGAATTTTGACAGATGATGCTGTTTCAAAACAAAAAAACATACAAATACATGTACCAGTCAAAATTGTGTAAGTACATGGCTGATGGGACATGATGTGTTGTCGAGATGTGAGCATTAATTCATTTTTAGATTTTTTGATTAACTGAATCCCACCTGAAGCAAGTAAGCAAGTAAGCAAGGCGTACAACCAAAATAGAAGATCGACAATGTTATCTTCTATTGTCCCACTTCACTAAGCACAGGGCTCTTACATGCGCCGATCCTGTCTGCCATTTTGAGAGTCAAAACATAACGTACCTGAAGGAATGACTCCCAAATGGTAGAAATGGTAGACACGCATTGTGTGGAGGTGCATTCAGCATCATGCAAGGGGTCCGTAGGAAGAATGTTGTCAATATTGCCAATCCAGACTTATCAGTATTCGTTATATGAGTTTTTGTCTGGTAAACTTGTATAGATCTGCAAAAACTAGTGAGGTAAATTCTTTATAGACCATCACCACACCACACCCAGACATTTTAAATATTTTAAAATTTTTCCAATCGACTTTTTCTTTTCCGGTTAAATTGACTGGCACCCCTAACAAAGATATTGACTAATAGGGAGACCGCCAACATAGGGCTGGATAGCTCAGTTGGTAGAGCGCTGGTACGTTAATCCGGAGGTTGTTGGTTCAAGTCCCGCTCCAGTCAATTTTTCTTTGTTCAAACCCAAATTATTAAAAATTTACCCAGTTAGTTTCTTTTGTGGTTTATTAATTGATATAAAAATAACATTAAACAGAAAGTTTGTTTTGTTTTTAGAAATTGGGATACTATATTAACATCTAGGAAAATTTTGAAAATTTCATTTCTGGACATGGCCTTTTCTTTGACCTCTTTGTTTGTATGGAATCGGCCAAATCTTGCAGCTGTTTGTGGCCCCTATCTATGGGCATTTAGTACCAGCCACGTGTGGCCGCTATGGCCTCTAAATGGTTATAAGAGCACTACAAATATTATAGAGCGCCTAAGGCACAACATCGGGAACTCAAGCTGAATCATGAAATGTGCACTGGACACCATTTCAGCAAGCCACTCTTTGTGATGCAACAATAGATCAGTGCAAACAATGACCATTGCTCAGTGCCATAACAAAACATTTGCTTGCTGAAACGGCTCCCATGCTGTATTTCATGTTCCAACAATAGATAGAGTTCTAGTTCCCATCTTGCGCCTTCAGTGCTCTATAATCTTTGGTGAAACATTCTCTTGAATTGTCAGGTGGATTAGTTGCCAGGATGTCGTGGTTTTAGTTATTTTCATTTATTTGTTTCTTTGATTCATTGCAGGAAAGGACAGTGAAGTTAAGGAGGCTCAAGGTTGGAGGTCTGGGTCTTAGCATCAAGGTTAGTAATACAAATGATTAAACGTGTCGGACAAACAGGTATCAGACCGAAAAATAAACCTAATGAATAATCAGAAAAACTACTCTAATTTTGTTGTGTCTTAAAGCTAAATACAAAGTGTGGACCGGAGAACAAAAGAGGTCCACATAATGTGGGGACTTGAAACACAGTGCGGTTTGTTTATCAACAATGGAACAATTTGTCTGATGCCCTCTTCTTCCAGGCACACATAGTACTTTTTTCAAGTAACAGAAAGCCGTAATCAATAAAATACCTCCCGACTAAACAAATATGCCATTTCTATTTTGTTGGGGTTGTGAGAATTTACCCAAAGACATGTTTGCCATTCCCATGCAGACATGTGGCAGAGTCTGACCTTCCTATAATGATTGATGAATCATGGAAAAACGATCAAACTTTCACACTCAGTTGTCTCTAAACACAATTGTGCTCATTAATTGCTTACGCCCTTTCTTCGCTAACTTTTCATTGAGCCCTTTTTCAGGGCACATGATGCTTTCTTCAAGGGCAAGAATGAAGTTGGGTTATATGGAGCCAATACTGGTTCTTATGAATGCAAAGCTTAGGGTCATTCTGGATAATAACAAATAATGCAGACACATCCTCCAGAATGTCAGCACTCTCATTGGGTTATATGGAGCCAATACTGGTTCTTATGAATGCAAAGCTTAAGGTCATTCTGGATAATAACAAATAATGCAGACACGTCCTCCAGAATGTCAGCACTTTCATTGGGTTATATGGAGCCAATACTGGTTCTTATGAATGCAAAGCTTAGGGTCATTCTGGATAACAACAAATAATGCAGACACATCCTCCTGAATGTCAGCACTCTCATAGGTAACCCACAAATCCTTCTGGCCTGTTGACACTTGTGTTCTTTTAAAAGCAAGTTTCTAAACCATTAGGGCCTACTGCTTCGTCCTTCAAAGGTAAAGCTGTGGTCCCATGTGTTGTGAATACATGTAAAAAGAACCCAGTTACACTTATCGTTAAGAGAAGAGGTTTGCCCTGGTGTTGCTGGCAGTAGCTGGTGGCTGCTGAGTGCGTCGCAGCACCTTACAAGGTGCCGCATAAATGAGTCTCATAATTCATAAACTTCAAAACCCTGTCTTGAAATAAATAATGATAAGTGCTTTGACGCCCGTAGATAAAGCACTATATAAAAAACTAATTATTAGTTATTATTGTCTCGCTCTATTATTAAACACTACTCTCAAGCCACAGACTTTGGCTCTTGTAGGGGACTCCCAAGGCTCTTCTTGTCCAGGACAGTAATTGTTAAGAATTTCTCTGCTCCTAGGTGTGTATCTTCTTAAAGATAGCTACTGGTTTCATGTTGAATTGCTGGGTTTTCCCTTTAAAGTTGTACGGCCCAATTTTCGCCGAAAGAAATTTTCTTTAAAAATTTGTTTAATTAAAAAAAAAAATTGATGACAGATAATGCCGTTTCGAAATGAAAAACCAAGCACAAACTTTCGGTCAAAGCACAAAATACATCTAACATGCAAAAATTGTTGTAATGGTCGATGGAATGAGATAATCATGAGCGGGTTAGATCACTTGGAAGCTTTCAAGTTCTTCTTTTACCATTTTGAAAAGTAGTTGTAATTAACAACGCAGGAATCTTTAACCCTATTCCTCCCAAATCCTTGTATATCCTCTATGCCAAAATGAAGGACTGAGGGCTGTAGGCCCAAATAATAATTGCTTATCAATGAGGGTTAGGCATGCCAATCTTATCCAAGTCCAAACAATTTGGTGTAGAATGACTTAGGCATGTTAGGAGAGGAGGATATTGGAAGATTAAGTCACCTGTAGGCAAAAAGACCTGTAGAGGGATTAAGGGCGGGATACTCCCCCATGCACAAGGTAGTGTGCGTATCGGCCGGTACGTGCAAATTGCAGGTCAAAATGTGTGAATTGCAGCTGATATGCAAAACAAACAATGTTAGAGTGTTTTATTCTTTGTTTATTTGCTGTCGTTTTTTTTTTTGGGGGGGGATAGACGTCATATCAAATTCACAAACATCGTAAAGCTTAAACCAGTTTGAATGCTCCAGATTGTACAGTATGGCTTTCAAAACCAGATGATATACCGCAGGTAAAAAACATGCCAAGGACCTCGTTTCTTTGAAAACTTGTGGGTAGTCTTAACCCTGAAGGGTTGATGTTAGTTTCTGCAGGAAGACTAAGGGAATTAAAAGACTCCAGGGAAAATCAATTCATAAATCAGCTCCTCGATATGTTTCCTGAGCAGACGAGGCAGTCTGTTGTGGAGATCTTGAATAGAAGGTTTGATTAAACACACCCTTCGTCATTGTGCTCGTTGCAGTGCCGTGGCATTGATTTCCCCCTCTGAAAGTCTCTGGGAAACTACGGTCAGCGGTTTAAACCTCGGGGTCAAAATGCATATAAACTCAATACTCATCAACAGGATCAACTTCAGGGCATGGTTGTATACTCGCTACTGTACACCATGATGCACTTGTATGCAATGTTATGCTGATTTCATGGGATGGAGTTCATCTATGAGGACATCTGTGCCCGGAGCGTCTTTTTGGAATTGAATTGGATATGGCTGAAGAGTCTTAGGCTTTGGCTGTGGCTGCACTACCTCATACATTGCAAAGAGACTTTTGGTGGCTTCATTACATGTACTTTTTATGTTCAAATAATAGACATGATTTGTAATTTAGCCGGTAGACGGAGGTGGGTTAGGGTTCACCTGCTTCCCTATCGGTATTTTAAAAAAAATTCTGTGCCCACCCTCGGTATTATTAAAATTAAAAAAATTGGCGCTACCACGATAAAACCCTGACTTGACAAAGGAAAGACAATGAAGGTTCTGCACATTTTTGTACCTAGTGTAGAGAAATTTCAGTTTATTCCCGAATTCTGATGATATTCACTTAAAACAGCATCGAGTTTGAGCTCATGTTTGGTGCAGAAATTCCTATTTGGAATGTACAGACCCATTTGCGTTTGCTGTCCAATGACATTATACTTCCAATTTCGCTTTTAAAGAGTATCAAATAAAATGACATATTACACCATTCTAATATGAGGTTAGACACTTGTAAATTTCCCCCCATTTTTATGAGGACTCTATCTATTTGAAAATGGGTGCATCACAAACCTTAATTTGACCTTGGAGACCCTCCTTAAAAGGGTCTGAACGAAAGTTTGACTATCATGTTGATGTTGGTCATGTTGGTGAAACTTTCGCCAGGTTGATTGTATAATGTGTTTATGGCACGCATCCATGAAATTGTGTCACAACTGAGTTGCATTCTCCATGTTCTCCTTCTTTGATTGAAAACACGTTGTACTTTCCCCTGTAGCTTTACTGTACCTCATGCATTAAGACCCGGCTCCTTGACCTGATTTTTAGATTTGATTTTCTTATACTCAGGGAGGCTCGGAGCACAATATTCCCATCCTGGTGTCAAGAATCTTCAAGGATCAAACAGGTAGGTTTCTCCAGCGAGTGCAAGTTATTTTTAACCCCACTAATATCATTGGCCTGGTTTTTGTATTGAATACTCCGTTGGCTGAAGAGGACGCATGGCACTTCAGTGATGATGACACTGTTTAAAAATGCTACCATTATCACTGAAGTGATCCCACGCTTCTCATCTACAGGGCTCAGAAATACTCATTATTGCAGGCCTTGCGCTTTTTGTATGGTAGCCCACTGGGCTAGTAAACTGTGTTTTACTTGCCCCCTACGAGTTTTAGTAGCCCAGGTTTTAAACATGTATTGTCGTAATGTATCTTTCTTAATGTACTAATGGTAGCGATCACAACCGGTTTAATAGTCAAATGAAGTTGCATTCACACACTCAAAAAAAAGTAAACACAATTTTATAAATTTATTATTTACATCTTAAAAGGAAGAAATATGAGCAATGAGCATTTTAAACAAGTGTGTTACCAAGTTTTACTCTTATTTCTGAATCCTTACGCACTTGTTTACCTTTCTATAAGAAAAGGACAGTAATGTTAATTTCGTTCAAGTTGATCTTAAACTCTGGCCAGACATTTGCCAAAATCTGCCCTTCCATTCATGATACAAATTGCTTCAAAGTCACAGTTCACAATCAAACGCTCGATTATGAAGAACAAGCGATCTACCATCCTCTACATCCTGTATGAATGAAAGAACCATGCCCCATTACACTCAATAAATAGGAAACCCATAAACATTTCCACACAAACCTTTCAAGTCATTGTAACATTGGATTTCAATCATCGGGCACGATGCATTACTATAATTCTATCAGGCATGTCAGGTGCTCACAAATCAAATTTCACATTTTCCTCTTCACTATCAACTACAAAGTGGATTTGCTTTTTTACCGCCACAAAAGTGGATCAAGAATTTTGGGTTAATCCTATTTCCTTTTCTACTGGTGCCAGCGTTGAACAAAAGTGAGATCAAATGATTTGTTGCCATATCTAGTTTTCTACTTTGCAGTTAGCCGACAGAGAGAGATTTAATATTTAGTGACAAGTGGCCAGAAAGTGGACAGCTGCTAAATCAAAAATTGATAAATTCAGGTCAATCTCGTCCGTGAATTAATGAAAGATTTTAAGATTGAACTCAGTTCAGAGACATATTTGGCCTCTCTGGACATGGATACATGTATTGTTTGTGGCGTGTAGTGACTGAGCAGTCGAGCACACTGGACTCAAGCTATGGTGTTTTTGGATCAGCAGAGTGTGGGTTCGAGTCTCAGTCTTGACCCTTGTGTCCTTGAGCAAGACACTTAACCATTAAATCAATTAAATGCTTCGTCCTTTGGATGGGATGTAAAACCATAGGTCCTGTGTTTTGTGTAATATTATGAATATACATAAAAGAACCCAGTTACACTTGTCTTGAAGAGAGGGGTTTTGCCACAGTGTTTCTGGCAGTGGCTGCTGAGTGCGCTGTAGCACCGTGTAAACCCTTATAAGGTGCTGCATAAATGGGTCTCATAATTCATAAAAACTTCAAACCTGCCTTTAAAAAAAACCTACATTAATATTAACACTTTATTGTTGTGGACCTTATGCTTATAATGACATTTGAGTAGGGCGCCCACGACTTGATAAAAATAACAAGTTCTTACATAGCGCATTTTACAATAGCGTATCAATGCGCTTTACATTAGTTGTCGAAAGAAGGTTGCTCATTGGTCCTTCAAATGCGTTTTCCATTGTTTCGTCGTCATTTTACCATAAGGTCCATTATTATTAATGTTAATAATTAAAAGCAAAGAACAACTTTCAAGAATAATGTCGGGATCAGTGCCTTGCTTAGTCTCAGACTAATGAAACAATTGCTATGTCACATGATTTGGGGCAAGATTTTGCATAGTTGCATAATAGCGAAATGCTACTCAAAATGTATCATTCGCTACTCAAGATTAGCATTCAGTGTGCACAAAACAAGCTCACAGTCTAAATATCGTTGTATGCAAATTGATGGGTGAAATCGTTCCCTGGTGTTAGTAATTTTTATTTGTTTGTAAATTTGTTTTATGAGAGGCAATAGCCTTACATCACAAGGCCAGATGACCACTTCAAGGTGAGGGCTACACTTAACTGATTTGTGCTGTCGACCCAAATCAACTGCCACCAGGGGCACGTTGCCACCTACTCCTGGGGCTGAAACAGGGTTTTCCCTTCACAGTCCGTAAGGATGGAGGCATGGGTATCATCCACTAGGAGCCTGGCTGGTCGACCAGAATTGACTACCTTCCTAAATTTTTACAAAGCCATTATGGTTAAGTGCCTTGCTCAAGGGCACAAGTGTCATGACCAGGATTCGAACCCACACTCTGCAGCTCAGAGCTTGGGTCCGGTGAACTAGACCACTCGGCCTCGACACGCCACAAAGTGTAGAAATGCCATCATCCTCCGTTACAACTCATGCACATGGTTCGTACAGTGTGCCATTAACAGTGTACACAAAGTACTGATTTCTAGGAAGACACAACTGAGATAAGTAAAAAAAGCTCTGCTTAGATGGAATTACACTCTACCCCAAAAGTAAAATACTTAACTTCAATGCTCAGGCACTTTAGCTAATTAGATACAAAGCCTTGAGTGTATAAGCTCTCCATTTGTAGTTATAAGAGGTAAGTTGGGATTAACTGCTTAGCATCAGAAAGAGAAAAGCTGCGTGTAGTGCCTAAGACTGGAGAGTAAATTCCTGAGGATAGGCTCAAGCCTTAATGTGGTGTTTTGTGCTGCAGGGACGGAAAGTTAATCCTTAGATGTAGGTTACTGTTTAGAAATTAAAGGTAGGGTCATAGATTGGTCTTTGGCAATGTATCGCTGTTGATTTATAGGCAACATTATACAAAAATTATACAATAAAAGTCACATGTGAAAGTTGCAGCTAAATACAGTGTCTGCTTGTTGAGAAAACAGCAAAAACACTGTCACTGTATTTCTACAGGAATGTCAAATCCATCCGTGTTTTAGCAAGGTGACAGCGGTTACAGGTTCACAGGTACCCTCAGGCTTGCGAGCTACAGTGATTAAGTTCACTTGGTTTTATTACCTGGAATATGTAATAAAAGTTACAATAAAAGTCTCAGCAGTCTTTGGGAAAAGATCAGACTCGGCTGAGCAATTTGAAATAACGGCCTTGAATTTGAAGGTGGCAATAAACATGCAAGTCTCACATGCAAGTCTGACGTTTTGGTGAAAAACGTCAGGTTCCTACATAACCCTGTCTTAACATGTGAAGGAAATAAAATTGCACACCTGAAAGGCAGTGTCACACGAGGCAATTTACAGGCAACCTGTTCCAGGCAATCTCCAATAAGAAAATTCATTCCCATTTCAGTTTTCTCATTATTTTCCTGAGGATAGTGAGTTGCAGCTGGAAGAATGTCTCTTGTGCTGCTGAAGTGTTCCTTGAGCATGCAGTGCGGTTGATTGCCTCCAAGTTGCCTGAAAAATTGCCCTGTGTGACATGACCTTTATAACGGAGCGTGAAACCGTCACAGTCTACTGCCTACTTCTCTAAAAACACAGTTCATGTACTGTACATACTCCATTCAAAGCTCTTAACTTTTGCCAAGGACGAAACCCTCACGTCGTCAAGATTGAAGTTCAACTTCCCGAGGCGGAATGGTTGTAATAAATTCTTACATGGATACCATGCATTTCAGTGGGAGACTTTTGACTATGCTAGATACCAGCAGACTTACCAGGTATCCTGCTCATAAGTGTGTGACGTACTGAAAGCCACGCCCACTTCACTCTAACTGGCTGCACTGATTACCAGAAGCCCATCGGTGTTGCATTGAGCTAGTTTTTCTATGAGGATTGATGCAAGAAAAGTTAAATAACTAAACTTGGCTTTTACATACGCTCTTCAAAGACTTGAGGTCTGGTCAGAGTTATAAATTTCTGTCATAGGAAATGCTTTTGAATGATGAAATGGGCGATTCTTGGTCAGAATTACAAGCAATGGTATGCCAGCTTTGGAGCTGGAAGTAGTGAAAGCTTTGTGTGTGCAGCAGATGCGCACTTGTGTGACGCAATGACTTACCAACAGAATATCCGTTGTTTGCGGAAATGTGCGCATGCTCATAATGAAAATTACCTGGTATGTCTGCAGCCACAAAAAGCTCTAGAGTCTTTCTTGTATCAAGGCTACATGTTTACAGGGCTGGAATTACACGGACGCCACGGCCTCAGTGTTGCCCTGGGGTCGATTTCACAAAGCACTAAAATTCATCTTAAGATGAGTTGTCAATATCACCATAGTGATTTTATTGTGACATCACACTTTGCTTAGCAATTAAGATTGATACGCAGTTAAGATCAATCTTATTTCTGTGTGAAATCTGCCCCTCGTCTTGGCCTTGATGCCCTTTCCAAAGTTTCTCATAAACTTTAAAATTGCCAATAGAAGTGCCCTTTTGAAACTGAAAATGGCCTTGCTGTATCAAAAATGAAATTCTATGTGTGCATGTAGGCCCTATGTAAAATATATGCTATATTTCAAAAGAAAATCTGTCAAAATATCTAACTTAGTAAAACATTGCAGATTAAAAAAAAACATTTTTGTGTTCATGGGAAGGTTTTGGAGTGCAGAGCTGCCAATGGGGGGTGGGGGGGGGGGGATCTTTTGGAACGCTAGGTGGCAGCATACTTACCAGGTAAATCCATTGTTTGTGGTAATGTGCGCATGCTCAGAACTATGTAAACAATGGAAGTTAATTACCTGGTAAGTCTGCTGCCACTTAGAGCTTCAAAGTCTCCCAGTCTCCCAGTCTCCCTGATTCTGCAGAAAGTTCCCTGATGAACCAACTTAAAAAATCTTCCTGGTTCTGGAAACTTTGTCCCTATTATTTTGAATGTAATACTAAATGTCTTCCTGATCGTTGTACAAAATCTGCCTGATTGCAAGATGCAGATGTTTACAGCCCTGGGAACAGCAGGCTCTCTTGCCTCATTGTTATCTAGTTAACATTACACACAAAGCGGTAATTGCTTTATTCAGTCAGGAGAAATGGGTCGTCGGAACCTCGGTATAATTCTTACGCTATTCTTGCGTGAATGACTATTGAATTACTTAAACAATGCTGAAAAGACATGTGTGCTCACACTCAAGGTTTCGTGTTTGCTCGAGGCTGGCGGATTCAAGAAGCCACTGCATAAAGTTGCATTGTCGCAAATTGTTGTTAACAGCATTCAGCATTTTAATTGAGGAATAATATTATTTGTGTTTTATCCATACACTGATGTGTGTTAAGCACTGTATACTCAGTACTTTCCCGAGTCCTGTGAAAAAAAGAAAAATAATAACACAGGCATATTACCCGGGTGGGATTCGAACCCATGATCTTTGCCATGCTTGAGCAGATATAGATCACTGAGCTTGCCCGGTGGCTAGAGGAAATTTGAATCCTACATTGTAACAGCGGGTTCCACAATGATTTTAATCGGTGTTAAATTCAGCATGTTCAGATAAGAACATGAGAGAATTCAGGAAGCAAACTGGACAATTAATTGCTGTCATTTATGCCACAGTCAATGCACACAATAATACATGTAACATGTAACTTGTACATGGTCAATGGCCATGAGAAAATGTCTGGATCCCGCCAATAATACATTTATAGCTTTTAACTAAATATCACTTATGTAGAATCCTATATCTGTAGAATCCTATGTTCAAATCCTATATTCCAACAGCGAGTACCACAACAATTTTAACAGATGTTAATTCAGCATTTGATATAAGAACATGCACAAATTCTCTTAGAACTCGACATTTAATTGCTTTTTACATAAGACGTTAGGGCTAGAATTTGAACTTACAGCAACAATGTCAAAGTAAGGACTCTGAAACTTGCCTCAGGGCTAATTTCATGAAGAGCTAAGATTGATTTTAAGCTGTGTATCGATTATAATTGCTAAGCAAAGTGTGATGTCACAATGGTGATATTGGCAACTCATCTTAAGATTAATCTTGTTATTAGTTAGTGCTTTGTGAAATTGAGCCTAGAGTAGATGCTTCTATTTTTAAACAAGCTTGGATGATATTTTTGTGGTTTTGCTCTTCATTGAAAAAAAAATGAATAGGGTGGGTTTCAAAATGGCGTCCCCCGCATTCCAAAGTAGGGTCCAATTTTTTGGCTCTGCTTTCCGCCGAATTCTGCGATTGCGATCACCATTCTTTGCTTACAGGGCGAGCGGCAAATTTCTATGCTAGCTGTGTAAGCGAAGAATGCCTGGTAGTGTGGACAATGCACATGCTTTAAATCAGAAATTCCCTGCTAACCTGTGAAATATGCTTGATGTAAGTGCGGAATTCCCTGCTTCCGTAAGCGTTGATTCTTTGCTTACGGTAAGCATCGATTCTTTGCTTACGGTAAGCATCGATTCTTTACTTACGGTAAGCATCGATTCTTTGCTTACGGTAAGCATCAATTCTTTGCTTACGGTAAGCAGAGTCGTAAAATTGGGCCCAGATGTAGTAACCATAAGACCACCTGTAACTAGTTGTCCTGGCCCAAGACGTCAGTGATCAATGGATTGTGTATTTTTAAAAGCCCCCCCCCCCCCCCGCAAAAACAATAAATAAATAGATTGTTATTATTATTTATTTTTTATTAAGATCAATGTCATAAAAACAAAGATCAAACTATACAGAACGCCCCAGATTGCAGAGTAGGGCTTTTAAAACCAAAGATAAATGTATATAAGTAGGCTTCGCGCTCGAAGCTTTCGCACTCGCAAGCGTTTGCGCTTTGTGCTCACAGTTCAGGTTTTTTTTCAACAGCCTATCACATCCCTGCTAATGATCACTGATGCCTTGAGCAAAGACTATGTTATAAGCAGCAGTTTGAAGAACAATGTCCATCAGAACTTTGTCTTAGTCCTACACCCTATGAGAAAATGCATTTGCTGCAGCCCTGCACAAAATCCTAACAGAAATTGCAGCGTTTATAAATTCTTCATGATGTATTATGGTTTTGAAAGTAACTCACAACATCATAAAGTAGTTATTGCTCCGTGTGCAGCTCATGCGGTATTCAAGGTGACATTGCGGTCATGGCGGTTGGGTCGCATGCCTGGTGTCTAAGGCTATTACTGGGGGACTGTGGTGATGCCTCATTGGATGGCTGCCCAGGCCAAATATTTTCATCAGCTGGGGGGATGCTGCTTGGCTTTAATGAAGTTTATTTAAGAGGAGTTGCAATGATGATTCCTGGAAGTAAATGAAGTATTTGTCAATAAAGCCTCAACTAAACATTTTCATATATATTTGTTCCACATTTTACAAATATTGGATGCATTGAGTGCATTGTTGCAGAATATAAACATGATGTGAAATCTGGACTATTTCATGAGGGGAAGTGGAGTGAAATGGAAAAGCCAGATTTCAATGAGTGATTATGTTCTATGACAATGTTCTATGACAATGCACGAAATAAAATGCACGAAATATTTGTTTTATATAACTCACACATAGATCCTTGTTTTTTCAAAAAAAAAGTTCTCAACAAACACAAAATAGACACAAAAACTAATCCATCCCACACTCTGATAATTCTTAAAACTCCTTCTAAACAATGTGTATGAATCAAGGTAGACACCAACCTTGTCCACCGTGACAAGGTCTTGCCTCAATTGGGCAGGGAGGAAATATATTGGAAACAGCGCTCTAAAGCATCCTATAACTGTCCATATAGGACTCCAATATTAAATTGTGGAGTGTCTTAGCAATAAACATTGGAAACTAAAAATTGAGACATGACTCATTTTCCACCAATCAAATGACAAGGATCTGTGTGTGCGGTATAGTATTTTTATATTACGGAAAGAATATCATTTTGATGTGATTTGAATTGAAGTTGAAGAGCTAAGTAGACTACATCATCTTGGAGGCTGTTTTCCTGTTCTAGAAAATAATCACATGCAATCCAGATGTGTGTGTGTACAATCTTGAACAAACGTAGACAATGCTTACTTATATTCTAAAATCTGAGGAAAATTGAATTTTTCTTGATGATGACCTACAATGCCCAACTCTTTCTAAGCGCACTTTACATAATTGTAACCTTTGCTCTTTGACCCTCAGCTGATCAGACTGGTGGCCTGTTTGTGGGGGATGCAATCTTAAAGGTAAATATGTAACTTTTTGTTTACTTGTTAAAAGATACATTGTACATTGTACATGTATTAAAGCAATACAGTTAACCAATGTTGTTAGAAACACAGGGATCGGTTGAGGATTTCAAAAAAAATTTAGTGTGATTTTGTGTGATCCAAGCAGTGTCATATTAAGTGTTCCATAGGCCCTAAACAACAGTGTTATCCGTCATGCCCATAGGCCCTTGGCAGCAGCAGTGTGCCAAGGGCTGTAGGCACCTCCTGTGGGTAGTAACCTTTATTTTGGTAAGCATTGGTAGGCAGCTCTATGAGATTAGGCCCTGCTTAGAAGCTTTATGAAATTGGACCCAAGTTGGAACCACTCGTGTGCACTGTAAGCCCTTTTCACACGATGGGAAAAAACCAACATTCCTTGAGAAATTTTCTCAATTTTGTGAAGTATTACAAAATGAGCTTCATGTGAAAGTTTTTTTTTTACATTCCTTGTGAAATTTTTTCAAACATTGTGAAATTTTGTAGTAGGTACCGACGTACGACAACAAATTACACTAGCAGAGTATTTTGCAAGACACCTTGTGCACTCCCTCATGTGAAGCGATCTGTTGTTTATTGTCGGGCGTTCCTTGCGAAAGGGGTCTTATCACGTGAATGGTTGCGCTACTGTTTTTAAAATGTGCGTCACGCTAATAATCTGAACCGGAATGCTTTGTGTTCAAAACATGTGCGCGATTTGTCATCAATTCACTGGTACTAGTGATGAGATTAAGAACAAAAACTCCATAGTTCAGTGGTAACCAGCTATATTTGTACTGTCGTCACATGGAATGTTGGTGAATTCATTACCTGGTGTTGTGTGTAAGCTTGCGAAAGCTCTGAAGCATGAGATGAGAAGTAAACAATCCGCGCCCGTCGCAAGGAATGTAGGTTTTAAGGGGGAGATGTAGTAAAGGTTGATGATTAGTTTAACGCTGTTATTATTACTTCCTTAGTAACGACTCTATAACATTAATCCCCCCCTCCAGGTGAATGGAATGTCCATAGAGAGAGCATCTCACGATGAAGCGGTAAGTTGTTGGAAATGAATGGATGAGCATTGACCTTTCAGAGCGGTGGTGCAAGCGAGCGAGTTGTACTAAAATGCCCATGGCGGCTGAAGACGGCCGCCGTAAGATTTGACCTACTTCCAATCAAAAGGTCTCAGTATGGCCATGTCCTATAGTGACATTTCCCCATCATCATCATCATTCTCTTTATCCATCTTGGGGACGTAGAGCCACCCAGTTGATCTAATGCAGATTGTGACATGTACAATCTATATTTTTAAAACCAAATTTCGATTTCATTTAATTTATCATTCTATGGGATATTGATACTTGAAGTATGTGAAAGAAATATGTTCACCCATATCTGCCTGACTGGTAGGTGAACTTAAAAACTGCTCCTGCCTAAGCCCATATAACGCTTCAGGCCTTGCTTTTGTAAAGTAGCCCACCGGGCTAGTAAACTGTACATTTTACTTGCCCCCAAGAAGTTTTAGTAGCCCAGATTTTAAACATGTCTGATGTATTAATGATAGCGATCATGACCAATTTCATTCACACACTCAAAAATTAATAAACACATTTTAAAAGTTTATTATTCACACCCGACAAGGAGGAAATGTAAGCATTTTAAGTAAGTTGGTTGCACAGGTTTCAGTAGCCCACAGGGCAAGTTGAGAAGTGGTGTTTACTAGCCCCTGGAAGTTTTGACTAGACAATGTACGCCGGGCTAGTGTTAAGGGCAAGCCCTGCGCTTACCGCTGAATAACAATAAAATTCCTTATTACTGCCTTTTATACACACTATTGGCCTAAACTGTTGGATAGAGCATGGTAAATAAAAGAAACAGTCTGTGACTGAAGTCACATGACTCAAAGTGAGTATACAATGTAAACAAACCAAGCAAGTGACACACAGTGTGCATGGAAAAGCCTAGCTACTTGCCTCCTTACGGCAGAAGCTCTCTGCTTGCTTGATTTGTTTACATTGTATACCCGCTATGAGTCACGTGACTCCAGTCGCCATTTGTGTCTATTCTCTTTAATGTGATAAACATTTTGCCTTGTTTACAATCTCACATCATTAGTTTTGGGATCAGGTGGCTTAATGGTTTCTGTCCCTGCCTTCCACAGTGTTTTCCCCTTAGCAGTGGTCTGCTAGTCAAATGCTAGTTTAAACACCTGTGGACCAGTCAGAATTCTCTGCAAGTGGTCCGGCTGACTAGTCCAGTGTTGAAAAGCATCCGTGTTTCGTATGAAATATGGACTAGTGAAAAAGCTGACTGACCAGTGAAATGACATTTGAACTAACCGGTCCTGATGGCAAGTCACTAGAAAAGTTAAGGGCAACTGCTGCTTTCACCTCTGTGCCTGTGGACTGTTCTTGCAGTCTGAATCCCAGACAAGAGCCTTGCATGGGCTAGGTTTTAATCACCTTTTAACAACTTATAGTTGCTTTGTGAGTGAAAAGTGTAATAAAATAAAACTAAAACCTTTTTTGGTTTGTTTCTTTTTTTACGATTAGGTTGCGGCTTTAAAGAATGCTGGATCTGAGGTCGTGCTTACAGTCAGGCATTTTAGAGCAGCAACACCGTACCTGAAACAGGCTGGTGAGAAACTCATCCAAATCATTCATTTGTACCATCTTGAGGGTGAACATTAACTCTAGCCCCCCTCATGTCTGTGACTAGAGACCCCACCCATATCTTCGGTTAAAGGGGGCAGGTGTGTTGAATTGCCCAAATGTTACACGGATACAAACATTAGTACTAATTTCTAATTTGGCATAAAAAGTTCTGTCTCTATCCAGTTTGTTTTTGTTTGCTGTGCCCGGATTTTCACCACTGTTTTGCCTGAATTTTGGAGGGCCGTTGCCCGCACCCTGAGTCAAACGCCTATGATTGGAAAAACCATCGGTCACAAACCAAGGTGCAAATTGGGAATCTGAGCCCTACTTATTATTGGAGCGTGAAATACAGCACGGACGCCATTTCAGTGAGCCTTTTAAAAAAATTGAATTGATAGCAATGGACACTGTCTGCACTGATCCATTGTTGCATCAAAAGAGTTGCTTGCTGAAATGTCGTCTAGTGCACATATCACGTTTCAGTCTGGGTTCCCCATCTTGCCCCGTCGGCGCTCTACAATCTTTGTTCATAACGTACCAAGTTGAGTTTGCCTCCAGTGGTGTCAATTATTAGTGCTAAGCACAGCTTTTGAAGCAGAAACCCTCTGCTTGTAGACTTTATGAAGTTTGCTCCTGGTCACTATGCTCCTTCTGTCAGCTAGGATTTATTGTACCTAAAAATTAACATCATGGTGGTTAACGTTGAAATGTACTTTGATTTTTGTCATAGCTAAACTAGCGGATGAAAAAGAATCGGAGCAATCCAACTCGACACAAAACCACGACATCAACTGGCAAGTAAGTACCGTAAGTGTAACCATGATGGGTAGATGCTGAGATATTAAAATGTGTCATGCTGAAGACCTTCCCAATCTGGTTTAATCCAGTACCAACCAGTCCAGTTCAGTTTAACCCAGTGAAACCCAGCCTGGTTTGGTTAAATCCAGTCTGATCTGGTCCAGTTCAGTCTGTTTCGGTCTAGCTGTCTAATCAATTCCAATCAATCAGTCAATGACTAGACTAAGTATTGCCATCTAGTTACTGAATCACAATATATTGATGTGTGCAATTCATAAGCATAGATGTTAAACCAATGTTTGTATAAGAGAGATTGGCTGTTGCCAGATTGGCCAGATTGGCATAGTCCAGTGGCTTAGGGCCAATTTTTTGCAAAATCGTGACACTCTGGATTAAAGCACCAAATTTTGTACATTTGTTCTATAGAGTCATTCAAGAGGGAGGGGGGGGGTATTATAATACTGCTTATCAAAATAGAGGGCCGCTTCCGCATATCATTAAAACTTATAACAAATGACCATGCAGCGTCTATTTCAGACACTCAGGCAGAGCTATGTGGAAAAAGTTGATCCCTTTAGTTTACTGACCTGGAGATGACAGACTGGGCACCCCCCCCCCCCCCCCTCTAATATGCTTCTATGGGACCCCTAAAACAAGTGTGCAAAGTTTGGTGCTTTAATCCGTCACGATTTTTACTTTAAGCCACCGGACTATTATATCCCCAGACAAATCTGGTCTAGTTTAGTTGAATCAATTCATATCTCAATCCTTCTAATTCAGTCCTATCTAATTCAGTGTGGTTCAGTCCAGTTTAATCCAGTTTGTCATAGTCCAGTTCTAGATTAGTTCAGTAAGTTCATATCCCTCTACCAATCCAGTTCATTCCAGTCCGGGGCTGTTCAATCCAGTCATTCAGTAAACCCATGATCCATTGCAGTCCAATTCAGGCTCATATTCCATTCAAGTCTAGTTCAGACCAGTCTCAACAATTCCAGTTCATTCCTGTTCTTTCAAGGTCAGTCCAATATTGTACAATTCAACCCAGACCAAACCAATCTAATCCAGTACTTTCCAGTCTAGTGCAGTTCAATCCAGTCATGCAGTAGATCCATTATATCCATTGCATTCCAATCCAGACTTGTATATTCCATTCATGTTCAGTTCAGACCTGTCTCATCCAATCCAGTTCAATCCAGTTCTTTCAAGGTCAGTCCAATATTGTCAAATTCAACCCACACCAAACCAATCAAATCCAGCTCATTCCAGTTCAGTCCAGCCCTTTCAGAAGTAGGATAAAAAATTATGTGTGAAACCGAAAGCTCACTGCTAAAGTCTTGCAGATCACTAACATGACCGGATACCTTTTTTCACCGTTTTTATAACCAAATCTTGAATCGATCTTGAATCTACAGACAAGGAACAGTGCATTGAGTCAGCAGCAGGATGCGGTTGCCAAGCAACCGAAGCCCGAGAAGAGATGGGTAGATCTTCTCTCCATCCCACTCCTCACGGCAAGAATATCACGTTACACACCAGGAACAGACAAGCTCAGGTACTGAAACAAAACACTGCCTATGATCATGAGGTTCAACTATTACGTATATCGTAGTGGTCTGTAGAATCTGTTTAACTACTTCAAATAAAAAAAATGAGGAGGTTGCAGGTTCAAATCCTGCCCTAGTTAATTTTTCTTTGTTCAATCCAAAATTAATTGAAAAATCACCCAGCCAGTTACATTGTACCCTTGTGGTTTATTACTTGATAACAATATAATGGACAGGAAAAAAGAAGTGTTTGGAGTGATTTTAAGAGCCTGCAAAGCCAACACAATTTATAGGGACAGGAAGTCTGTACTTATTACTTCAGTCATTCTTTCTTGTTTGTCCCTTTTAGCATTGATCATGGCACAGTTTCATAGAGCTGCTTAATAAGACAAATTGGTTGATGTCAAATTTGATCAGGGATAAAGAATACTATTTGGTTTCACCCATACACTGACGTACCAGCCAGTGGCGGAACTAAAGGGAGGGGGAGCAAGTGCCTCCCCTAATGATGGCCATGCCCCCATTTGAAATCTGGACTTCTAGAATAAGAAATTTCAAGAGTAAAATGTAACATTTTATCTGCTTTGATGTAAACATTTTGATGTTTTTAAAACTATTTTTCCATTTACACACACAATGTATTTATTTTTAAACCACTGTCAGATTATCTTGTAATTTTTTTTCAGTAAGTTACGTAAAAAAGGCGCTGAAAAGGGGCTTGTTTGAGAAAAAGGCAAACAGAAACTTAGCCAGAACAATCAAAGAACACCGTTTGTGAAACAAGTCTTAGATTTTTCCTTCTGTCTTGTTTTGTCTTTACTGCCAGGCCCAACTCGTTTGAGCTTGTTGGCATGGATGGCGTTTCGTCAGGTATTCTTTTATGTCACAATGCATCAGAGCTCAACGACTGGCTAAAATGCATCTCCGCAAATATCGCAACATTGAATGCACAATCTGTAAGTACCTTGTATGTGTATTGTCATTGAGGGGGTTATGGGGTTTTGGTGTTTTCGTTTGGTTGTTTTGTTCTTGGTGACCATAAGGTACAGAATATCACAACTGACTGTACACACTGCAACTACCTCCCAGTAATAGGAAGTAGTTGCAATAGACAGTGCAAGCCTCGTACGTGTTCAAACATTTTTGGGACCACTTTTGTCCCACGCACATTGCCCCAACGTGTGAAGGACACAAACTTGCACACTTTATGGGCCCCATTGTTCAAAAAGGTGTAAGACTTGCCAATCTGTAGGCAGGCCACCATGGTTGCCCCTCCCCCAAATTAATAACCTATTAAAAGGTTTAGTAATAAGCGAGAACACAAGAAAATGCTTGCATTCCAAAAGACTTTAATCAGTATTGGGGGACATAAATATTTTAATGCCAGACCTGGGCCCAATTTCATGGCTCTGCTTACCGCCAAATTCTGCGCTTGCGATCACCAGTCTATGCTTACTGTGCAAGCAGCGAATTTCTGCGCTAGCTGTGTAAGCGAAGAATGGGTCTGCTGGAGAGGCACACCACACCTGAAATTGGGCCCGAGTTGACTTACAAATCAGTTTGACATAACCACACTCCATTGCAATCCCGTCTTTTCTCCTTATTCACAGATGAAGATCACCAATAATCTACTTCCACCAGCAGACCAGATCCTCCATATGGGATGGATTGGGGAGAGGCACACCACACCTGTTCATTTAAACACATGGAAACCCAAGTTCCTTGCCATCAGGGGCTCCGATATCCTGCTTTTCAGTACTCCTCCAGTAAGTACCGGCAGGACATTGTCAAACTTTCCTCTGAATTCTGACATTTATTATGATTATTAGATATTTCTGGTAATGAAACCAAGGATGCCTCATAAGGGAACTTAATCACTGTAGCTCACAAGCCTGAGGAAACCTGTAAAGAAGGGTGCATGCTGTGTGAACCAGAAACACCAGGGTTAACCCCTACTCTTCCATGATAAGTGTTCTGGGTTCTTTGATGTGCACTACCAATCCTAGTAAGTGACCTACGGCTTAATGTCCCATCCGAAGGACAAAGCATCTATGGTAAAGTATCTTGCTCAGTGACACAAGTGCCACAACCGGGACTTGAACCAACACTCTGCTGATCAGAAACACCAGAGCAATTGAGTTTGTTGCTCTAAACCACCCGGCCACGACACACTATCTGATTATAGGAAACACAGTGTAGTGTAAAGTGTACTACTTTGCATTTGTCACATTACAAAAAGAAATTCCAATGCTGGTAACTTTTGTTAAGTACCTGAAACCAACAAAAGGTGTTTCAACATGTGAATGGACATGCAGGCTTATACTGAAAAAAAAAAACCATTGAGGTGATTCATGCGTTGTTTTTTAAAAGAATTATTTTAATCATCCTCAAATTTTTCATCAAAAGTGGGCGGAAAAAGTTACTTTCTTTTTCCCTCCATCTTTTTAGTGAAATTTTAGAGTAAATTTGAAAATGTAGGTGCAGTTTGAATCCCCAAATGGCTAGTATGGCTGGCAGTAGCCGAGTGTAATGTTGGCGCGATGGGTCAATAGGCTTTACAGACTCTTCAGGCTGTTAAAAAAGAAATGTGTTGGTTTCTTTTGAGAGCTAAAAACAATCTGAAAATCAGATTTAAGTGGGAAGAATATCTTGAGCCTACTTTAATACGCTGTGTGGCATCAAGTGGGAACTATCTCTAGACTGTGCAAGTCTTGTTGATAGTCCATCGTTAAAGCATGGGATTTTGTTTCCTTCTGACATGAAAGCACTGTTCGTTGGAATCTGAAAACCATGAAACACGAGACAATTTACTTACAACGAGTTCCAGGCAATCTCCAATAAGAAAACTCTTCCACATTTCAGTTTTCTCCTTGTTTTCCTGGGGATAGTGAGTTACAGCTAGAAGAATGTCTCTTGTGCTGCTGAAGTGTTCCTTGAGCATGCAGTGCAGTTGGTTGCCTCCAAGTTGCCTGAAAATTCACCCTGTGTGACATGGCCCTAGAGTTGACTTAAATGGTTGACTAGGAATGAGATTTGCACAGCTTATTCCTGATGACAACATTCCACTCTATTCTATTTTGTTTGCAGGTAAATACAAGAGATTGGGTCAGATGTGAGAGAACGTACAAACTATATGAAATCATCACAAGAGTGTATAAGGTACTCAGGCAGATAAACCATCATCCTCATCTGGCTTTGTCTGTTTACAGTTAGACTTAGACTTCCTTCTTTTGTTTTTTGTTTAAATATTTGCAAATTTAGGGCATCAGACTTTTTTTTTTTTGAGCGGGTGACAAACTTGATTAAAATTGGTTTGTAAAAATAGTGAACTGAGACTACTTTTCTACTTTTCATAGAGTAAACTTGCATGCTGGATTAAGAATTGAATTAAGAAGTTTAGTGAATTAACAGTTTTGTGATGTGACTCACGAACTTGACTAAAATGTATTTGCAAATTTAATGACATCAGATTAATTTTGGAAGAGTGAGCTATAAACTTGGTTGCAATTTACTTTCAAATTTAGTGATACTTGACTAAATTTCATAGAGTGAGTTTCAAACTTGATTAAATTTGTTTTTTCAAGTTAATAATTGCTACCAGACTAAATTGTGCAGAGTGAGTCATAAACTTGATTGAAGTTTATTTGCAATTTAGTGACCTGAGACTAAATTTCGTAGTGTCATTCACAAACTTGATTATTCACAAATTTGGTGACAACTAACTTTGATAAGGGGAATCACATAAACATGATTAAAGTTTATTTGCTAATTCGAAGCCAAAATTTTTTCATAGAGCAAGTCACAATTTTGATTCAAACTTGCTTTTTCTGTGTGCTTTCTGCCTCTGTATCTTTTCATCTCTTTCCACCTGACTGCTTCTTTTACAACAGTATACTAGTTTCTGTGTATTGTGTCATTGAGCCGTCGAGAAAGACTCTGCTAGGGTTGAAACGTCAGGTTATTAACTATTTTTGCATTTTTCATTATTATACAATCTGACCACTGCATAATTGATTTCCAGGATGCAGAGCTACTTGATGACAGGCCTCACTGCTTCACTCTACAGACGGGAGAGAGTTTTGACAACCAACATTATCTATGCACCCAGAGTAGAAGTGAGCTCAATGTGTGGCAGAATGCTATCCAACGGGCAACGCATACAGTGGTCTCAAAACTAGGGGTAAGTACCCGTTTACACTGACAAAACAAGGGGTAGGTACTGCTTTACAGTGGCAAAACTAGGGTAAAATTCCAGGGTTACAAGGGCATCTGGTACCCTGCCCCCCCCCCCCCCTCATTGTGTCTTCATTGTGTGCTTGGAATCTCAGGAATTCTCAAGAGGGCACTTTAGCCTACTGATGTGATAGTCAAAGTATAGACACAATTGCAGAAAATAAGGACATGCTTGGGAATGTTGTTATTTTCGACCCATTTTTGCTCTGGAATCTTGGTGCTGTGGGTTCGAATCCAACCCGAGTAGCTTATTTTTAAATTTATTTTTGCATAGGACCGAGGGGTGGGGGTGTATGAGTGTACTGAGTGTATGGTGCTTATCATACATCAGTGTAATGGTAGCCAAAATAATAGACCCTTGCATATGACGTCACACTCTCAAACAGCGCCCTCACTAAGGCAAAAGGAGGCATATCCTTGGATGGTAGCTGTTCTTAGTGTGTAAAAGCGTGTCGTGACCTCGGTGTACCAGCAGCGTTGAGAATTATAGCAAGTGGTCTTTAGTTTATCATCAATCATCTTCTATTGTATGCTTGAAACGGGGGTGTAGACTTAGAACTGGAGCTTGGTTTAGAGCAGCCAATCCTGTGTAGGAACATCAACACCAGCCAAACCTTGGACTCCATTGGGTGGTTGATGGAGAGAGCACTCTCTGATGATGTGATTGTATATCAGTTAAAATTATTAACACGTTTGACTGGAAAAGTAAATATTCCATGTGACATCTACAGGGTACATGGTATTCAAATGTACCATACACTCTTCTTTGGATTTGAGCTTTATTTATCTCCTCAGACAAAGACTTATGGATGTACGTGGCGCAAAAAGGTGGTGGGTTTGACATTTGACCTGTCAACAGGCTTCACATTATTTGATGCCCAAAACAAGGTAAGGCTACAAAACTGTTACAAAACTTGAGTTTGAACAAATTTGTTTAGTACCACTAATGCCGGGCTTGACCAGGACCTGAATACAACTTCTGATACCAGAACCTGATTCTGGTGTACTGGAACTATCAGGCATGACTTTCCATTTTTCGTAACCTTTTTCAAATCATTTATGATTTAAACAAATTTCTTTCGAACCACAAATGCCTTGACCGGAACCAAACCTACACTCTGACAACACCAGAACTTGAGTGCGGTACGACTAGACTACCATAACACTGGTCATAACTTCTTGCACCATCCTTTTGTAATTGAAAAAACATTCTTTAGAACCACACAAGCCGGGTTCGAACGAAATCCGAACCCACACTCTGACTGTACATTTTGTGTCCAGTTAATCTTTCTCTTTCTCTCTAGACGAACATGGTCATAATCATGTTGACATTTGTCCATTCGTGTCTATCCCTCCTTACGGTTTGGAAGATCAGTTGGAAGCACCCCGATGTCCCTGGCAACTACATCTGTATAGCTGAGCTTTTGTCTTCCCCTATTTCTCCTTCCATGTTTTGGTGGACAGGTGATAATCTGAGAGACAGGTTCTTTGGTGTTTCTGTATGAGTGCCCTGTCAAGCCCGGTTCATACTTCCTGCGAATGCGAATGCGAAGCGAATTTTGACGTCACAGGGCCGTTTTCGCAGCGAATGTTGCGCAGGAGTTGAGCACTTTTCAACTGCTGCGAATTATTCGTTGCGAATTTGTGACGTCAATATTTGCTTCGCATTCGCGTTCGCAGGAAGTATGAACCGGGCTTTACGCTACTGTATTTTAGTGGATAGGTTTCGGTTCATTGCCATACAGTTCAGTATTTTTCATATGTTGACTCTAGTGTACATTAATGCACTTCCTGTTAATACCATAAATTCATCATCATGTGTTTCCTTTATTTGAATCAAAGCAAGCGATTGTTTGGAGATATCGATTCTCTCAGTTGAAAGGCTCCTCCGATGACAACATTTCCAAAGTGAAACTGCAGTTCCAAAGTCCTAACACAGACCAGGTTGAAACGCAGGTTAGTACTGATTTCTTCTCCTTTCTTAGTCCACTGATTATCTTTTTCTTATTGACAAATTTGCCCAACACAAGGCCAAAAACCATTCAGGGTAAGGACTACAAGGACAATGTTGACATTTTAAGTGAGAAATGATTTCTGTTCACATTTCTCTTAAACTGTCACAGATCTTAAGTTACTGGATATTTTCCTATCATTTCAGGAGTTAGAATGTCCACATCTGCGGAAGTTACTTCACTGTATGCACGCCTTCTTATCCACAAAACTAGCCTTAGTTGACCCAACCTTCATGAGGAACACAGCAGCAATGCCTGGTGACTTGGCCTGCTGAGAAAGACACTAGTCACCCACATGTCTATAGACTGTTTTCAGATGATGTCACTATTTTATCGCACGCCATGCTGGAGTACTGACTGTATTTATCAGACCCATAAGCCACGGCTTATGAATTGATTTTCGGGCCCTCAGCATTCTCTGTGGCTGATATTCCGGGCAGCTTATAGTCCGACATTTAGGGCACATGGGCATGTCGTGCACATACGTTAATCAGAACTGAGTGTACATGTGCTACGAGATTCAACGCTGGCTGCCACCAAGGGTGCGTATCCTGCATGTGCGTAGTATTCCAGCATGGCAGACCTCCAATGTGACTTCAATGAGAAGGCCCTGCTGATCATTGTAATGACAGTCAAACTCTGTAGTGGGGCGTTGAGGGCAGCCTTCTCAAATCATGGTTGCCTACAAAGTTAGCCTCAGTTGACCAGACCTACAATAAGTAAGGAACAACCCAGCAGCACTGCCTGGTCATGTGACCTGCTGAGAAGGAGACTACATCCATCTATTTATAGAACATGATGTAATGATACTGTCGGTCTGTCGTTGGTTGTGGTTGTGAAGAAACCCAGCATGGAAAACAGCATTTGAAACCAAGAAAGCTGCAGTCATTGATAACAGCATTCAGTTTGTTAGAATGTACAATCACTTATTACAATGTATTAAGGAACAAAAAACAACCAATGAAATATAAAGCTGCTTTGAAAAAACTGTTATCTTATTTTATAGAATACTTCAGTTGTATCTTGTGTTTTTTTAAACATAGTTGTATTCTTCTTTTCAAAACAAGTACTATTGGGCTAATTTTTCCTGTGGAAATTCCCCATAAAATCCACATTTACACCAATGTATTTTCTGATTGGTTTTTAAAAGTTCTTCTTTTTGGCTTCAGCTCTAGACAAGTAAAAGATTATCTTCAAATGTTAAGGTCAGAAACCGACTTTTTGTTAAAGTTTAAGGTTGATTTGTAACGCAATATGTATTCAAATTGCTTCATGTAGGTATACAATTTTTTCTTCCTTTAACTTTAGCATGAAAATAATTGGTGATTTTTTCTTTTTCTTTTTCACTTTCAAAGTCTAATTGAAAACTATTAGAAAATGTATAACACATGATTGGTAATGATGGAAAAACACCCCCCCCCCCAAAAAAAGGGGAACAAAACACAAAAAACATGGAAATTTAAAAAAAAAAATTGTATTTAAAAACTTACTTTTGTAGACCTTGAAAGAGGAGCAGATGTCTCCATTACTATTTTGTCTGCAATATTGCCATGTGCATTTTGGTATTTTCAGTTCATCAGCATGAATCGTTTCTCAGATTTCTGAGGGTTTGTGTCCATTCCCCAATGCTGTAGCTAAAGATGCAGTTGGTACCTGCCGTTACCTCGCTAAGCGTGGGTGGATTTGACATTGTTGTGAAAATACTGTGACATTTTTGGGGGCGCTGTTTTCTCAGCAAGCAGAATCTGTAGTCACCTGAAACTTTCACATGTGACTTTTATTGTATCTTTCTTTATTATTTTGTCTAGAAATCAGCATTACATTGACAACAACCAATCTACAACCCTACCTAAGGTGACCTTCTAATTTTATAAAATGTTTACATGTTAGTTGTATGGTGCGCTTAGTGAACATAAGAGAATTGGAATGAACTACCTTACTCTTCCAAAAACCAACTTTTCATTCAGTGTGTCCATGCGATTTCTTACAATAACCATTTGTCATCATTTTACATCGTTTATATTTGTTGTAGAGATAATATGCAGAACTGGATTAGTTTCTTTGCATTCATTGAGAACCATGTACAGATGAGATAGCTTTTTTCTTGTTACTAACTCCAATGTGCCGGGCAATTTTATACCTCTTTGGGCAATTTGCTGTCTTTGAAAATTTGGCCTAGCTCCTACAGGTATGAATTCACTTGCCTGGTAGTTATGAGAAATTAATCTTTGCTTCAGATTAACCTTCTAATTCCCCTTGCTAGCTGACCATTCAATATCATCCACTGTGGATTTGAATGATCATGTGGTGGATGCATACTCATAGTACACAGTCAACCCTCCTACTAACTGACCATTCAATATCATCCAGCGGTTATTGAATGATAGATAAACTATGCCAGCCTACAATGTGATGTCATGTGGTGGATGCATCTACATGTACATAGCACACTGTACACAGATACTTCTGAGTACAGTTGTGCCACCCTACACAACCCTTGCAGTTGAATGGTTTCAAATGGTTGTTCGACTCATTGGGAAACGTTACCAAGTGAAGGTAGGCAGGCTGGGTGGTCTAGTGGTAAAGACATCTGATCTAGAATGGCAAAAGTTATGGGTTTGAATCCCACTCAAGGTCAGGACTGCGGAAAGTACTGAGTAGTATACATACAGTGCTTATCACATATCGTTGTGTATGGGTGAAACACAAGTATTAAGAGTAGGAGGGTAAGTTATAACGTACCTATAAGTCTTTAACCAATGAACGTTTTATCGTTGTGTGCTTGAAAGAAGGACCTAACAAAAATGTCAAGAAGGTTAATTTCTGCATAGGAATGGGGTAGTTCTTGCAACAAAAATATAGTATTTATGCCATATTTGTTTGTCATGAGCCATTTTATTGCTTTTGTTTCTGGAAAAAGAACTGTGCCTGGCAGAGGAGCAAAGAGCCATACACCCTTCTTTGGGGCACACGATGGTATATGGTAAATACATAGTTGTGATGTGAATAAGCTCTGGGTAAACCTGTTGATTATTTGTTTTAACTATTACAATTTATTATGTATTATGCAAGGGGATAAACTTTTGTCCAGTGCCAGTTGGAAGTTGTCATAAATCTGTATCCTATATGCAAGTGGTAGTGTTGTAAGTTGAAAGACCAATCTCAAGACCACGGTCCTCGGCCTGATTTCAAAGAGCTTCTTTAGCAGAAAATATTGCTTACAATTTTTCTGCTAAGCAAAAATAACCAGGATACCAGTCACAGATGGTACAATTGAGATGGTCTTTTGGCTGGTAACCTTGTTCTGGTGAGCATAATCTTGTCATGTTGAGCTACACAGAGTCTATCCACGCACCGCCCACGCTCATGCAGTACACTGATTCCAAAGCATGGAGTCCACCAGGTCTGGGGGAAATGCGTAGATTCGGGGTGTGTGTGTATCTAACCTACGGACTCTGTGCGTAAACTGTCAGGTAGAGGGATGGCACAAGGCAGCCTTGCAATCAAGGCTACTCAGACTTGGGCTGATTTGTTTTGCTCAAGATCCTAATGGATTATATGCAATCTAACATAGTGCAAAAAACCCAATAACTACTATTTTGTTTTGGACCCAAATCCATGTTGTAATGCCAGGCCTTGCATTTTATCTTTAAGAGGCTAAGGCCACCTTTAATTTGCAAAGGGCACTTCCATTGGGAAATCTTAAACTTTTGAAGGGGCATCAAGGTCAAGACTAGGGTAACACAGGCCTTGGGCCCCGTCTAATTCTAGTCAAGGCCTGTAATGCAGTTATACTTGGTATGAAACTAAACCCATATCTCAATAATGTCAGTAATAATAAAAATAAGCTTGGGATTTTATTAGCCTTTTTACTCAGTGGTCACTATGCTTTACAGAAGCTATGTATTGTTACACATAGGTAAGTGGTTTTTGTAATGGAGGAAATATTTAAATGTTGGGTGTGAACAAAGAAAACTATCCTAGAGGGAATTTGAACCTACCAACACCAACCGAGCTATCTATATCTAGTTGTTGTTGGTGGTCTCCTTATCTTTGTCAGTATCTTTGTTTGGGGTATTAAATAAATATTTAAAAAAACCCAATTAACTCCTTGCAAATGACGTCACAAGATCTAAACAGCGCCCTCACTGAGGTCAATAAAAACCTATCATTGACTGCACAGCAGGTGCCCGTTTTCATTGTTTGACCTCAGGGATTTCAGCCAGTGCAAGGGATCTGTTTATTTACCATTCTTACTCGGTGGTATCACGACGCCTTACAGAAGGCGATGGCTTTTTGTGAAAGAGGAAATATTTAAAGTGTTGGTGAGCAAAGAAAGGTTTACTAAAGGGGATTTGAAGCTGTGGCTAACAACTGAGCTATCTAGCCAATGTTGGCAGTCTCCTTATTTTGTCCATATCGTTCAGGGGTCGCTAGTCAGAAGAGTAAATATTTAGGGGTGGAACAAAAAAATTTGACTAGAGTGGGATTTGTGCCGGTGCTCTACCAACTGAGCTATCTAGCCCTATGTTGGCTGTCTCCCTATTTTGTCAATATCTTTGTCAGGGGTGCCAGTCAGAAGCCATACAGCCGTTAGCTTAAGGTTTATAACTTGAGGAAATATTTAATGACACAAATTTTTATTTCAGTACCTTGTATATGTTAAGACGTAAGAGGTACTCACAGTGATGGAGGAACCTTCACTGATGTTGTGTCAGTGGTGCGCCATTATTTGTTTAGACTATTAACAGAAAAACGCATAACAACATTTGTTACAAATGCCTTTTTTTCTCTATTGAATATTATTACCTTTAATGCTAAAAATCTCACCTTGGAGGTAGGATTTGTTAGAAAATTGTCCAGAGCAGTGCTCCGACAGAATAGATCCAGCCCAATAGCAAGAATAACGAATATTTGTTATCAACTAGTAAATCACAGGGGAAACTGACTGGATAAATTTAAAATACTTTAGGGTTGAACAAAAGAGACATTTACTAGAGCGGGACTTGAATTGTGACTTCTGGATTAATGTGCCGGCGCTCTACCAACTGAGCTGTCTTAGCCCTAATGTTGATTGATGGTCTCCCTATTTTGTCAATATCTTTGTTCAACGGTGCCAGTCTGAAGCCAATCAATAAATATTTGTTAAACGTCAAATAAATATTTTATGACAATAATTTGAGTGGATTAGAACTAATGTATTAATTTTGTAATTACTCTCAAATTTCATTTTAAAAAGTGGATTGAAAGGGCAGGTGACTTTTTCTGTCCATTTTTGATGGAAATTTGAGGCTGATTAAAAAAAATACAAGCCATAATGAATCAACTTAGATCATTTCATTATAAGCCTGCATGTCCATTCACACTTTGAAAAGACTCTTTTGGGTGGTTTTAGGTATTTTATCAAAAAATTACAACCATTGGGAAAAACTTCTAACATGATGGATGCAAAGTGTGGCCCTTTATTGTGTTTCCTTTCATGTTAGCAGGTTTACCGTGTTGGTAAGTCATCATTTCAAATCTGGGCAAACTGCTTTACATGCAAGGTCTTTTGCTACTTCTTGCACCAAAGCTGGCACAACTTTGTGTGCAACTTTACCAAAAATCACTTATTTCATCATTCAAATGCATCTCTTTTGACAGGATTCAATCAATCTGACAAGACTTGATTCTTTGCAAGTCATTAAGTGTGAGGCAAGTCCAAAACAAGTTTTGTTTTGTTTGTTTTTTTGTTATACACATCTTCTAAAAAAACACATAGCTCAATGCATATCTAATGGGATTCTGGTAGTCAATTTGTGTGAATTGCGTGTAACTTACAGTGGAATTACATCACACACGGTGACGTGTTTGGTTCTAATCTTGGGTACATTAAAAAAAAAAAACATTATTCTTAGTGGTTCCCCATGAGCAACAAACAATAACGATAATTTTTCTTCCAATTTCAAGATGTGAATACATCATCTTTCTCTTTTTCCATGAATTTAAAATGTCAAACATGCTTGTTTGTCAGATAGTAAAAAGTCATCCTATATATCTTTCTTTTGATCATGATGATGTTTTTAACAAAAGCAGTATTGACCTCTTGCACCAACGCCACTTGCGGTATCTGTCTGCCACACTCGCCTTATTGGAGTCAAATTGTGCGTAAAAGTTATGGAACGTGTGTGTATACACTGTGTTGTACGCACTACAGTGTATATCACTGGTCAAGTGGTTAGACTGCAGAACTTTCAACCACAAGGTTGTGGGTTCGAATCCGGCTGAGCTAACTGCTGATTTCACAATGACTAGAATAAGTATTGTCCTTTAGTTACTGAATCTCGATTTATTGAGTTGTATGTGCAATTCATAACCATTGATGTTAAACCAATGTTTGTATGAGAGAGATGATTGGCTGTTGCCAGCTTGGTGTTTATATCCCCTTCTGAGAGCTTTGCCAAGTTCTCTTGTTGGGAAGATCATCTAAACAAACAAACAAACAAACACACAGGGACATTGACTCTCAAAATGGTTCCACCAAGAATGCTGTGACGATGACAGGTGCATTTGGTCAATACCCATGTTTGGAGCTGTTCACTGGTATACTCCTTTCACAATTTTTTGAAAAATTTATCTTTTTTTTTCTGCTCTTAAACTTTACCTTTCGGAGAAGCAGATTGTGGGGATGCACTTGCGAGTACTCTTTAATAATTTATAATATCGTACTGTTAGACATAGAAAATAATGTAACCTAACAATAACAATTATAATGAATAATTACTTACTTTCATTTATATATCTAGACTGTCCTGATAAGTTCTTTCCACAATATGTATTTTTGCACCTCTGTACATCAAAAAAGTATTTATATCATATGTATCAAAATACAATAAAATAACATTTGTAAATTATAATATTTCTTCATGATATTAGTAATTAATAAAGTAATGTGGAGTTTGGAGTACATTTTTAATGTTTCAGCTTTCTTTCTTTCTTTGGGTAAGTTTTAAAAAAAACCTACATTAGCAGGCCTGCCTTTGTAGTTTGTCACAACACAAGGAAAGTGCCTGGCACAACATGACTTTGTACTGTTTTTAAATTTTCAAATTAGCACAGCTGAGAGACCAAGAGGAACTCAGCTGATCAGCTGAAATGTGTCATGCCTGCAGATACAGGCTGAGGCTCTGCTTGCCAAAAATATCTAAACATAAAATAACATTTTCAGAGGAAGGCTGAAATGATGGCATGTCCACCTTTGGGTTGCCCAAAACAGTGGCGTAACCATGCGCCCCCCAACCCCCCCCCCCCAAAAAAAAAGCACCCTCAAAACAAATGTTGAGGTAGATGTAGTGCCCTCAAAAGAGATGAAAAAGGGACAAATATTACCTCCCCCCCACACCCCACTAAAAAACAATTTCCCCCAGAGTTACCAACTCTCCCTGATTCTGCAGAAAGTTTCCTGAAAATAAACCAATCTTTTCATGTTCTGATATGTACAAATTTGACAATCTCCCTGATTATGGAAACCTTTCCCCTATTAAAAAGCTTATTGTAAATTTATAAAACTGAGCATAATAACGGATTAAAACCTGCTTTCGTGGATGGGGTGTGTTCCATAGATGACATATCAGAAATAGTTTTGACCAAAAAAGAGGTTTTTTTTAATACCAAAATGTCATTAAAAACACATTTCTCCCAATCTGGCAGCTCCACATCATACCTAACCTGGGTCCATTAAGTCAAACAATTTGTTATTCCGCTGCTCGACTATTATACTGAATGTAATTCTAAATATCTCCCCTATCGACAAAATCTCCCTGATGCAAGCTGCAAATGTTAGCAGCTCTGTTCCCCCCTGTTGCTCTAGTGACAAAATATTTGCAATGCCTAAGAGTTATAGTATATCAAGCAGCCTTTCTTAACAGTTTCTCCAACAACCGAGAGAAGTAGACCAATATCCGAAGAAACCAACAGCTGCTCCTCGCCAGACAGACATTTGAAGAAAGTACACATCCCGGTTAGACTTTTGTCTACCAGTCTTGTTTGCTACTGTTTTTTGTTGTTTTCGTATTTGGATGTCTGTTTTGTAGTATTTTAGTTCGTTTTATTGTATGGATCATTTTTAATATGCAGAATGCTCAGTATAAGTAACATTTTTATTTTGTATTATTGTGGGGCTTGATGTGGGGTTATGTAGAACACGAAACAGCCGTATCTAAATAAACCTGTGATGACACAAAACAGCCGTATATAAACAAACCTCTCTCCTCAATCCACGTGTTTGACAGCGCGCCCTCAAAATTAGTAAACACAAACTGTACAAATCGCTTCGGCAACGTTGAACGTCAAAATTTCGTTCTGTCAGCGCGGGAGTGCTGAAAACTGAATTCTTAGCTATTTTGCACAGTCTCTACCTTGATGTGACCATGCTTCAGTGCTGAGACGTCATCTTTGTCGATGTCAACACATGGATAACAGGACCATTTTGTGGTAAGATGCCGTTTAAGTTTGAAGGTGAGTTTTGTCAGTTCATTGAAGCATAGAGAAAAGTGCAGCCAGTCGAGTTGTTTGTAATGGTTTGTGGCACTCGCCAGTCACCGGTCATACACAGCGCTTTCAGGCGAGGATTGATAGTGGCAATCTAACGTGTAAACAGTTAATACTGCAACAGGTACATGTGCATTTTGCATGTTGTTTCGAGAGCTGAGGAGGAGCTAAATAAGAGCTAAATATCAACAAGGTAGACGAACGGGGAGGGGGAGGGAATGTAGTTTTTTAGTTGACGACTGTCGAGGACATTCTGGCAAACACTTCACTGTGCCGTGGATGGATGTGCTATCATGACACTGTCACTGGTACTGGGCGAGTGTCATTGATGAAGCCTTGGTATTTTCTGCTAATATTTGAATACTCATCATAGTATTACTAGTTTGGCTAAAAATTGTGTATCTGGTCACCACTTTATCTCCCTTAATTTAGGTCAAATTATATCCTTCCTGTCCAGAAGGGTTGACAGAATGTATACAAGAGGCATTGTGGCACTTTGAACTTTTACAAAGTGTCAAAATCATGAAAAATAAGCCATTTTTGTGTAAGGTGGTCTAGACAACGCTGCTTACTATACTACATTTCAGTTCCTTTGGGTGTGAGTGCACGAGAGTTCTGTCTACGCGATGAAATGTGCGCTCGAATGTTCCCTTTTAAAGGTCAACATTTTTGTGTTTTATAGCTACCCATTCCTCAAGAAGAATATGTTTAAAAGGGAAAAATATTTTTAAAAGGCCAACACCCATTACAAAATCAAATAAATCCCTTAGAAATTGGCTGCCAGATACAGAACTGTTTCCTTGGTGTAGTGATTTTAGTTATAGTAATATTAGTATTCATAAATACCCAGGACAGTTTATCCATTGTTATTGGTCGAGTGGAGATCACGTGACTATGTTTTAACGTTCGATATAAACATGGTGAGGTGTGTTTAAACATGCGTGTGGCACCCAAGCTTCTACACAGATGCTAATTTTTGCAGAACGTAATCAATAGGTCTACGTACCGGTACTCAATATAAAATTTATAATTAGCACGTGGGTGTACGCACAAACTTTGAGCGTAATCTTTCCCTTCGCGAAATAAAGCCCAAGGACATTACAGAAATTGTAAATTTCCAGAAAGGTTTTACAGATTTTCTAACATTTCTACGCCTTTTAACAAAAAGGGCAATTATGAATGGGAGTAAAAGAGTAGTGACTCAGTCTTGAACATTCGTTTAAAACCTTGCAGGGTCATGGCCGTGCAATAAAGGACCTCCACTTCGGTTTGGTTTTTTCTTGGTTCTTTCTCGCATAGCCACGATTGTACCGGTTTAAACAAACAGTCAAGACCTCGTCTCACTCTTTTATTCCCGTATAATACTATAGGCTGCCATTGCTTGTTATTGTACCTAATTTGTGATGGCCCTATACACACTATAGCCAAATATCTTTCGAATGACATACTCTGACTGTGTGTCAAATTCCGTGGTAACATCGAAGACACATAACCTAGAGCTGTGCTATTAGTTTAATACTGCAATCAAATATTGAGCAACAACATTTCGGTTTTTAGGGTCTTCAAATTCTATTCCGCATCTCTGACAGTATGTCAGATGTTTCTCTGGATTGGTACAGGTACGACCTTCATAAATAATTGAAACTATTCAATTAAAAAAACTAATGACTATGCCCTGCACTTTCTCTTAAAGAGGAGAATAAGTGTGCACTGTATGTATGGAACGAAACAAAATTCCTGCAGGCTGAAGGAGATTGAGTGTTGACTAAGAATTTTTAGAATGCTTGAGATAAATGCAGCCGGTGTGTGTAACTGAAAGAGTGTGAACATAATCCCTCATGTGTGATCCATTTAGACATCCTCAAGGTTTTGTTGAGTCTATACAGTTTGAGTATTTTAACACTTGGTAACTTTGTGGACGCGTCCATGCATAGATTCCCAGTAAGTGTGCACTGTTAAGTGATCTCAAAATTCCCCTACAAGGACAATGTACATGGCAGAAGTCTTGCTGGGTCAGTTTTCCAGGTTTGACCTTAAAGTGAAAGTGTCTCTTCAAACTGTTTGCAGTACAATATTTTATTCACTCGGCTGACCCTTTTTTCGGGGTGCTAGAACTGTCATGGAATGTAACTTGTATCCATTGGAGACCTGTATTTAAATTTGTTTCACCAGAGTTGCACGACTCGAGTCCAGAACATGGACTCGATTTGCAATTTGCATGACTCAGGATCAACTTGAGTCATGTCGTGACTCAGACTTAGACTTGGACTCGACTCTTGTGACGCAGACTCAACAGTGATGACTCATGACTTGTGATTCATATAATTTGAAAAGCAATATATTTTTGAAGATTACAAAATATAATTTGTCTAGTGGGCCATAGAAAAGTGAGACAAAGCGTATGACACAGCGTATGACAAACGTCAAAGTGGATTTCATTTCATCATCGCAGGCTCATCCCAACGCACATGCGACACCCACGCAATACGTTTTATCTTGTACATGGCATGCAAACTCGATCTCGACGCACCGTTTTTTAGATTAATTGATACGCTTGACTGGGCTTTTTGCACTATTTCTGGTATATGTTTGGAGGCTGGTGAGCAGATAACAGAGTGTGCTTATGTAATGTTGTTAACACTGCCACTACCTAGGGCATGTCAAGTTGAAACTAATCATTGTGGATAGTGGGAGAAATTAATTATCAGGCCAGAATGAAACACATTATGTCCCTGGGAAGATTTCTATTGTTCTTTCCTAGCGCTGTACTTCACATCCTCCAATAGACTGTACACAAAATTCCTTGTGGAGCATCCCTCTCTATGGAATTCTCCTGCGGAGACCTTTTGTCTCCAGTCTCCACCAGTCAGCAAATGTTAAAACAGTATGACTTGTTACAATAACAAATTAACTGCAAAATTTGAGGTTTTTATTTTAGGATCCTGCTTATAAATTCAAGTTGAAAAGTACTCATAAATGTAAGGTGTGTAAGCTTTACGAAATGTTTTGCAAGTTCTTAGGAAGTGGAGGAAACAATTATCATGCAGCAGTGGGTTTGAACCAGATTAATACCCAGACCTGATACTTCATAGAGGCAAAGGAGACGTTTTTGTTTGTTTTCTCTGTGCCCCTTGAAGTGTTCCAGTTGAAATTTATATTTTGTCCATTAAATTACCCTTTTACCAAGGAGAAACTGCCGTGTCCTATCAAGAATGAAGCATGAAGCCTGAAATCTGAATACCTGATTTATTCCATACAATGTACACGGTAGCCAGAGAATACTTCACAAATCATACTCCACTTTATCACCAACTAGACCAGCATGTACTTCATTCCATGGCTAACACGCACTTACCGAGCATTTGTGAAGTCGTATACAAACCAGCACTTTGAAATTTGCAGGACCGAGTTCAAGTTAAATGTTCAATGCATTTTAAACACAATATGACATTTACACATGTAGCCATACTAGCATAAGTTGAAATTTACAGGACCCAGTGCTCATCCAAGTCAAAATTTACACGTTACAAATAACATGCAGTAGGCCCATGTGCTAACTTCTTGAAGTATACCGTGAGTGGAAGAATCAATTATCATACAACAGTGATTTTGAAGCAGAATAATGCCTGATGCATTGGGTACAGTGTGACATGTGTACAATGGCTGATAAACCAGTAGCGTTTGTTCAGTACCCTGTTTATCCAAGTTGAAATGTGTACATCACCTGTGTAAAATTCTTCAAATGTTTTGTGAATTTTCAACAAGTGGAATAGTCAATCATCACGCACCAATAATTTAGAAGCAAATAATATACATATAAACACAATTTCGTATGACATAATATATTCTATGAATAAAATTTGAAATTCAGGTATTTAAGAGTGAAAATCTGTAGATTATGCATGCAGTGGGCTTTGAAATGTTTTGCGCTTCAGGTGGATGTTGGCCCAATTTTCAGTTTCAAAAAATCATTAATGGCGTTCACATGGTGACTGCTCTATATTCCAACAACCCTTTGTCCAAAAAAACTGGTGATTTTACATGCTAGGGTTGGGTAGGACTAGGACTAGGGTCAGGGTTAGGATTAGGATTTGGAAAATGCCCAAGGGGTGTTGGAAACATAGGCCTACAGGTAGGTGTGTCTGAACATCTAGGTGTTTAACCCTTTTGTGTAGTTTTACATGTATGTAATTTGCAATGTGGAGAGTACATTTTAGGACTAAACTTCTCAGAGGCAGTAAATAAAACATTAAGACAAAGTTTGTGCCTAATAACAATGGTGAACGATTTTCCTTGACCAGCATAGCAAAACACTACTAAAAATGTATTAGTTGCCTCAAAATCACTGTTTGTTATCTCAAAATTTGCATTTTGTGTGCACAACAAATAATGCAGTCTGAATAGTTTGCAATGCAAAACTGCGAACAAAAATATTTCCTTTTAAAAGTATGTTACAAACAGTATTATTATTTTTACAAACATAAAATTTGTATGTTTTTCAGAAATGGCGGCTTCTTATGGACTTATTTCTGATGGTTGTAATTAGTAAAATACCAACAACCAACAAAATGAAGTTTTGCAATCATGTTAGTTCTGAGGTTGGCTTGTAGATCCTTCTCTATTTTGTCGAGAAATTTGCTGTTAAAAAGCTGAGACACTTAGCAATTTGTGCAGAGTGAGGCATTGCAAGCCCTCAGGCAAGGAATACACTTGTGTGTGAGTAAATAATGCATAATGAGAGACAACCTGCTGATGTCCCCAAGGGACAATCAAAGAGCTTTGACAATGACAGGCACTACAAAATGAGTGAAAGTACCTTTTTTTATAAATAGAAGCAGCACTGGACTTACAGGTAGGGTCATAAATTGGTAAATTCTTTAAAGGTTGAAGACCATAACAAGTTACTTGGAGAGAACATACAGCCAGGACAGAGACTCTATGGTGAGAAGCATTGCAGTTTGTTGATATAAAATTATCTTGAGAAAGGATTCCTTTCGAGGTAATATGGTTTGGAAAATTTTTCACCCCAAAATATTTGAATCTAAGAATTAATTCATGCATGAATCATTTTTCGGATTTTTCAATCTGTCGAGTCCATTGGCAAATGCTGCAACCTGAGATGCGGTTGTAACTGCTGTCACCTCGCTAAACGTGGATGGATTTGTCATTGATAATTTGGCCTATAAATCAACATTGTGATGACAAAAACCAATCCTTGACACTACCTTTAAAGGTAGCCTCTCAGATTGGTTTTTCTCAAGGTAATGCTGATTTCACTAGGCCGAATTGTCAATCAAGATACAGTGTAAGTCACTTGTGAACGTTGCAGCTGAAAACAGTGTCTACTTGTATAGAAAACAGCAACAAACTTTCACAGTGTGTTTATCAAGAACATTGAATCCATCCCTTTTAGCGAGGTGATGCAGGTACCAACCGCATCTCCTGCCACAGCATTCACAAACAGACACCATGGAATGAGGTGACCTCGAGGTGAGTTTTGGATAGTCAAAGTTTTCAACAAATTTTTATTGATTTCTAATCCATGGGGGCATTTCGGCTTTCATTTCGGCTTTCGGTAATTACCAAAGTATAACCCTACCTATATAAAGGTAATATACAGGGTTGGTAAGGATAAAAAACCTATATATGTTAAAGTATGGGAACATTGTGGGGGGGGGGGGGGGACCCTCTGCACCCATATCGAGCATGTTGGGCCTGTAGAAAATCCTGGCTGAAAATGTTGAAAATCCCACCTCCATTCTACATGATACAAGTTAAGTTTTCAAATATGTTTTACTAAGTTGGATTCAAAAGGTGTACATTTTTATAAAATATGTGGCGACTGCATCCTTGCCTCCTGGGTCCAGTTTCACATCTCTGCTTACCACGGAATTCTGTGCTTACGGCCCATAAAACTTTGCGCTTTTCAGGGCACCGTAATTTCTCAGTAAGCATAGAATACCCCGGTAAGCAAAGCCATGAAATTGGAACCTGGTCATCCCTTTTGATGCCTCTTGAAATTTTTTCTTGACAGAAATTTCAATCGTTTTAGCCTCAACGAGGTGCCTTTTTACCAAATGAGTAGGTGCCTAATCTAATAGTCATTCTATAAATCAATTGATGGAGTGGTGGTGGAATTAAGGAGGATGCATATTTTCCCTTTAATTAGAGATTACACGTAGCTGCAGTGCACACGTCGTGGAGAGCACGCATATTTTATCAACATTCTGTGCAAGACTATACTGTATTTCCCCCTTGCAATGAATGATGAAAATTAAGTAATAATTGTGATTTTATTGGTATCTTTTATTAGGTACTGTATATGTCTGTCAACTGAACCTCTGGTCTTGTAATAATAATAATAATAATAATATCGAAGTCTTATATAGCGCACGTATCTACCAAACAAGGTACTCAAGGCGCTGAGTATATACAAACTTTCAGAAAGATAAGTTATTGCAGTGGTGGATTCTGAGACCCATTTATTTAGCACCGTATAAGGGTTTACAAGGTGCTACGGCGCATTAAGCAGCCACAGCCAGGAACACCGGGGCGAACCCCTTCTCTTTTCGATAAGTGCACTGGGTTCTTTTACATGCCTTAAACAACACATGGGACCAACGGCTTTACGTCCCATCCGAAGAACGAAGCAATGGTAAAGTGTCTTGCTCAAGGACACAAGTGTCATGGCTGGGGATTCGAACCCACACTCTGCTGATCAGAAACACCAGAGTTTGAATTCGGTGCTCTTAACCACTCGGCCACGACACTTCCGAATAACTGAATTCAAATTCTTTGGAAATACACAGAAATTGTTGTTTGTTTTTTTTGGTGTGGGGGGGGGGGGGAGGGGGCAAGCAGGCAAAGAAATGAAATAGTTTCTTTTAAAACTTTATCAGGCGTGGAGTTTCATCTCAATGGCCATTTTCATTTTGAAAAGGGCACTTCCACTGGAAAATGTTTAGAAACTTTTGAAGGGGTACCAAGGCCAAGACCAGGGCAACAGAGGCCATGGCCTCCAGGGGCTATGTTCAAAACCTTGCCACCTGCATTATACCAAGAGAAATCATTTTCAAGAGGTGCGTTTTTGCTGTTAATTTAATTGACGAACTGCAACGTGGGGCATCCAACCCCAGCCCCCTCTCTGGTTATGCCAATGACTACACTTTAATGACAAATTGTCTGTCATCTTGACCCTCCTAGAACATATTGCAAAGACTACTTGATAAGGTTCACACTAACTGTGATATGCCTGCATTTTCCCGATCTTTAGTCAGAGCCCATCATCATCGGCGTGTATAGCTCATTAACTTGACACGATAAACCTGATAGTATGGTGGTACCCTGGCCTTATTGCTAAGCATGGTCGGTCTGGTAATGCAGTATTGAATCCATTAGACTATTGACCCAAGTCGCCTGACGTCATCATCACAATAATCGTGGTTGCATCATTTTGAGAGTTAATGTTCCATGCAGGCCTGATGCTTCATTCTTGAAAGGGTAGACACCAAGGCGACTTCTGTTTGGTAAACATGGTAAAAGAGCATCTCTGTGAGGAAATTGTAAGTTTCTTGTACGATATTTCAAGGGGCACCTAGGCAATGTCTAAGGGCATTTTTACCTCCATCAGGCCTGATGGTTTATACGGTATAGTGCACTTAGGCTACAACTGTATCCCAAAATGGCGAGCTTAGCAGACAGTAGCTGCTTGTGACGTTGATGCAAGGGGTCAGTAGTAGGCCTACATCAATGGTTAAGACATGATGGAAGAAACTCTCTTACTGCATGGTTAAAGCATCGAGGAATTAAAACAAGGGTAAATTCACTACAATCCCTTAGTTTCCAACTATCCTGCCGTAGAAATTTCATCCAGTAGTCCTGTTTGAGAGAAAATTACGAATAACTGTTCATGTTTTATGTTTTGTTTTGTCTCCTTGCTAAAATGCTGCTGTACTCGTTTTCAAACCTGTCAAATAAAGTCATCAAGAGGTATTTGTTGGTAAAGGTTACACTTTGTTGAAAAAAGGCCTTGGTGATAATGCCTCTGTGAAATTTCAGCCCTTGGCTCATGCTGTTATAGTAGGGGCCATTGTCTACAAGCTTTGCTTCCTAAACAGTATCACATTAACTTTATTCACATCTCTTTAATTTCATTTACATGGATTAATACTGTGGAATACAAAACCCTGAAATCTAAACGTGAAACCTGTGATTTTGTGGATTTTCAAATCAGGCTTATTTCAATTGTAACATAGATTTTTAGCAATAGTGATTATATAGGTCTTCCAATACTACATGTATTCTGATAGAAACATTTCTCTGAATTGTTACTGATATGAACTTTTAAAATCAGTGAGCTTTGCCACATCTCCACACCCCTTCACTGTATCTTTTCCAAAGGACACTGAGATATTCGAGTAGCTTTTTCCCGTGTACTGCTGCTACACTTTGGTCACTCCCTTTCTGTATCTTGCTTTCCACCATCTAACAATCTATCCCAGTTTAAGAGGAATATAAACAGATACTGCTCTCTCATTAAATTGTCATTTTTTCATGTAGCCTTCACCCTTCACTGAGGTGGCCCTTCGACATTGTGTTGGGCGACTTTTCGAAAAAAACAAACTATTCTTTAGTCTTTAAAAAAGGGTAAGAGGATTTTATGTTTACAATATCGGTATGCCTTGTCACATGATGTTTGTCTGCACACATTATCCCGTAAACTAAAAATCATCAACATTGATTCACTAAAAACTGGGAGAATAAAGTGAATGCATTTTACTCTAGGCCTTTTCACACTACAGAAAAACTCTTGTGTTGGACAATCGCATGAGGTCTGACCTGTGTACAATAAGTTTGACTGACCTTTCCACACTACAGCATTTCAAGCCGGCGTTGACCCGTGTAGAGTGCTCAATCCCCTTGGAAACTATCCCAGCTCTGGCTGTGTGTTGTGGTGTGTTTTTTACCTGTGTAGAGAATTACATTTGTAGCAAATAAGCTGATTTCTCATCGTCTGGCAGTGGGACAGCAGAGTGGATTTAAACCATGTTGGAATTTTATGAAGTCAACATGGACCAGAACTTGATATTGTTACTATATAGCTATAGGCCTATGCCTTGCGCCAATGCCCACAATGTTCTTGTACAACATGTAGTACTAGGGTTAATCCATCATAAATAACCACAAGAGATTGTGTTGTAAAATTATGTACAAAGAGATCTTTAAAACAAAAATATGTTCAATTATTATGTTCAAGGCTCGGACAGCCTGCCTAGTTTGAAACTTTCATCAGAGTGCTCATGAGAACAAAAATTGAAAGTAAATTTGTAAAATATATTTGTACGGTGCATGTATGTTTTACAAGGAGCTGCTGGATGTGTTTTTTTTTTTTGTAATTTATAATTTACAGCCTTGTTTTTCCAACTACAGTGGATGCACCATCAAACAGGCAGAATGCCGTTCAGTAATTATCGGGTTGGCACAAATAACGGCCTTTTTAAATTAAATACACCTTTTCTCCCTTAAAAGTTCCTTGATAGCTAAAGCGTTGTACGCTGTAGGACATGGAAGAGAGTGGAGGGCAGTCTGGTGTCTTATGTATACACCTGTTTTATCTGTCATTATAATTGAACTAAAGTATAGCAAGTGGGCATAATTTTTAGCGCATTGTTTTTAATTGACAGTTTATTTGGTCACCCCATTTTTATGGCTACAATTGTTTCGTTGGAGGTTGGTGCACAGCAGGCGCGTAGCAAGTTGTTTAAAAAAAAGGGCAGCCATGTCTAGTTACAATTCCTGTGAGCAGTGGCGCTAATCCGTCCAAAAATCTTGACAACAGAATCCCTCAATAGCGGCAGTGGTATGGGAGGGGTATATCACCCCTTGCTAAGAAAAAAACAAAGTGGTTTTTGACAATATTAGTTCTAGTCGGTACGAAGATCATGTCATGTGCAGGGCCCATGAACATGTAGCATAATGATTCCACTGCAGTCTACTTAGTTTTGGCTATCTTAGTTTAAAATTTCTGTTATGTCTGAATTCTTGAATCTTCCAAACTTTTAAGCAAAAAGTGGGGCAGCCATGGCGGGCCGGCCACCCCTATTGCTACGTGCATGATGTACAGTCAACACGTCCACCTAGATGTACGTGCAGATAATCTTACAGTGCAATGAGCATCTTATGACATTCAACTGCAGAATGTAATGTTTATCACTCAGCGGTCGTATTTGAATCTGTCTTCGCCCTCATCCATGATTTAAAAGGAACTGCTGGGAGCAGCTGGCCTTGACATGTGCATATTGCACACTATCATTCATAATCCATTAGAAAATATAATGATTTCAGTTCACATGAGCTGTACTTACGGGTGCACCTTGCCCTATGCGTGCTGTGCACAGCGTTGTGTTTGCACACGGTGCACCAGTGCTACAGGTGTTTCTTAATTAATTGGATGCTTTCATTGGATCCTGCATAAGTGTACATGTACTGTACATGTGGTACTACAGTTGACATAATGTTCGGTGCGTACGGACAAACAGACAGCTAGCACTGGGAACTCTCCGTGGCATTCTTGAAATGTAGGTCAGTTTGTTTGTTCTCCGGAAATTAATGTGAAGTCTTGGATTGACGAATTTCTGAACCTGCAAATGTAAGTTTTGTTGTTGTAAATTAATGGAGTGCAGAGAATGAGAATATTTTTCCCAGTCATTTCCATGCAAGAACGAGAATTATGTTAATTGATTTTCGTTATTTGAAAAATTCTGCTCAATTCGTCATCTTTATGATTTTAAAACAAGTGCCAGTAATTATGTATGTAAGCAAAATTGGTTCCTTAATGTTTAAATTGAATTACAAGTTTTGTCAATGGCAACATGTACTACAAAATGTTGTTCATTAACCATTTGCGAATTTATGATAACATAAACCACACACATGCCAATTTTACAAGCTTTATGAATGAAATTGTATTTAATGTTGCAGGGCCCAATTTTTGCCAAAAGAAATTATTTTCTCTGAGCAAATTTTGACAGATGTAATTAGTTCAAAAATGCAAAACATTCGCATAGATGCCATGTACATTGCACAAAACACACGTAACATGCAAAATTATTTATGCATGGCCAATGGATGTAAAATAAAGTTGGTATCCTGACATTTAATTTATTTTAAATCGTTAATTAACTACCGCTTATCACTAGTGGATTTTTTTTTGCAATACCTTAAATGAAATCTTATCTCGTATCTATAGAAACAGTTATTAATTTTTTTTTTATTTGGATCAAATCAGACTGAATATCTTTAAATGCCTGTCTGAATAGTTTGTTCATGGCTGATTGATGTGAAATAATGTTGGGATCCTGACAAAAATTCATTTAAACATATTAATTAGCTACCACTTGTCATTGGCAGATTGTCTCTTAAAATACCTTAAATGAAAGCTTACCACTTTCTCAAAGCTATAGAAATAGCTATTTAAAAATTTCATTATTTTTGATCAAATTAGACTTCTTTAAATGCACTTACTGTCTGAACAGTTCATAGTGCATCGTCGTATGCAAATTGAGTCCAAATGCGACTTCTTTATGCACAGTGGCTGTGAGCGCACTGTGAGAGCTTTCAACAGCCGACGATGACGTCCCAAATAGCCCTTCATGCCTTATAATAGGATCTTGTCAGACCTAAAAAGGGGCCAAGTTGGACTTTGTTCCTTTCCTTCAGCGGCCCATTAAGTGTTTAGTTAGAGTGGGCCGATGTTTACCAACTTCACCGTAGAGATGTAGCTGGGGAGGTCCTAGTTAACATTCTGTCCATTACGAGCAGCAAATGTCTGTTTCCTAGGAGCTAATTGCTAGCCTCTTTTTTTTTCCTCTTTCTTTTTTTTCCCTGTCGTTCTTTCCGTGTGAGATTTGGATAAATTGCTGTAGCCATTTCTGAACATTTGTTGCTGTTTTGTCGCGCATGATTACAGTGGAGTCATGGGAGGATGGGTAACACTTAGGAAGGAATGTCCATTATCGGCCCTCAAGTGGGTAGGGTTTGCGAGAAGGGGGAGTGAGGGAAGGGAGGCTGCGTGTTTTCCTTCGCAAGGAGATTGTGACACATGGTTAACACATGTTTGTACATGTGGCTGATATTGGAAACTATTGTTTTCCTGTATTTTGTATTGTATTCAACGCTATAGACCATGTTACCTTTGTTTACAAAAAGAGTAATGCACTGGTCATAAGGGAAATTTAAGTTTTACATTTTGAATCATAGTTGCCACATGACTTCAAGAGTTATAAAAATAACAGCTGAACAAGTTTTGAGATCTGTCCCCTTTCCTCGTATCAAAAGTCGATAAAAGTCAGACAGTGCAATTTTCATAAAATGTGGCTCTTTGGTTCTTCTTGTCACTCGGTCTATAAAATGATTATATTTATGGATCGTGAATGTTTCTGTGAATTCAATGTGCATCAATTTTTCCGGTCATTGTCGGCAAATAGGCCTAAAGCAGGCATTTTAAATGTTGCTTTTTTTTTTATTTCCAGCAAAGTTGAAAGCTCAAGACAGTCATCCAATTTCACCTATGTGCAAGCAAGTAAACCTCTGCATCATGTGACTTAAAAAGATAAACATTCAATTTCACAGTCCACACAAACAGCATTAAAATTCACATTAAAAGAAAACTCCAGACTTTGCACCTACATTGCAAAATTGAATGCTGATTTCGCATGGCTAAAAAGAATGCCTTATAAGTTTAATTGAATATGATGTTGCATTAATTCGCATGCCTTAAAGTGAAAAGGAATGATGGTTTCAACTGAAGGGACAAAAATGACAGAGAAAACGTTGCTCTTGAAAAAAAATCTGACACTGTTGATAATTTTGCAAGGTTTAAATAAATACTTCTTACACATGAACATGCATTTTTTTTCAAACTGAAGGAAAACATTTACTAATATTCTTAAAAACTTGATTGTTTTGGATTGATAGGTTAGTTTGTTGATAATCCTGTTTTTAGATTGTTTATGTTTTATTACAGTCCAGTTACATCATATACTTGTACATGTACATGTACATTCATGAAAAGTATAACAGATTTTAAAAATAAAGTTTGCTGTTTTCTTTGAAACAATTTAAAATAATGTGGTAGTTTTATGTAGGCTTTTTTGTTTTGTTTCATTTATTTGTTTATTTATTTATTTATTTACCCAGGGTGAGCAAAATCAGTATTGAATTGGTTTCCCTTTTAGCCCTGCCTCCTAAAGATTAGAACAATAGACATATACTGGGTACCTTGTTTGTATACATATATTTTTAAGTATACAGGAAAAAAATACTGAAAGGAACTAACAGTTCAGAACAAAATATTAAATGGAATGCAGTTAAACAAAGAAAACTTGACTAGAGCAGGATTTGAACCAACACCTTTCGGATTAACGATTAGCTCAGTCAGTTTCCCTTTTGGTTTATTACTTGATTTTAAAAAATATTAGAGAGTGTGGGAAAATAAATAAATAAAAAAACAAATAAAAAAGTTCTGATAAAGAATGTGCTTATTTACCAAAACAATCATACACGAAATAACCATACATCTTGTAAAAAATGTGTATAGCTGTAGCTTCAATACATTCAACTTTAAAGTCAAAAATTCAATACAAAGTCTTCAATCTGTTTAAAAAGTCAAATGGCCCTGAGACTCCGATTTCCGGATATTTGAAAGTAAGAGTAGCAGGTGAAAGCTTTGCGGGAGCCAACACAGCTCTTAGAAATAAGTTAACCCTGAAATGGTAAGTGTTGAACAGCGAACGGTTTCCCTGGAATGAACGGCGGCGAAATGCTCCACAAAATCCATTATGTGATAATGGAACGTCAGACAGTTGCTTTAAAGTTGAATGAATGGCACTTTGTAGAAAAAGTTAGCCACACCTGAATAAGTGGGCAACATTTCTAAGATTGAAAATGCAAATGTTCACAGACTTGCACATAACTTACATGGTTTAAAGATGGTCATGGTCGAAAAACTTACCTATTTAGATATTTTGCTTGAAATGCAATATTTCTGAGAAATAAGTAAAACAATTTGTTTTGATCTCGCGAGTTGAAATGTTTGAAAACAGTGAAAACATACAGTGATGAACCTGGGGTAAGCTTATTATGGGGCACAACCAAGGGGGTGCACCATTTTTTTTGCGACGGGGTGCACTTCTGACCAATTACAACTTTCAATTTGCATTTTTCTTTAACAAGCCTCTTTTCAGTGCTCTCTTTATGTCATTAACTATTTTTTGGTAGATAATCTGCCGTGAATGTAAAAACAAATAGGCCTACCTTGTCTGCATGGATTGCTTAAAAACAAAATAATAATAATTACTCTTTAAAGTAAGCCAAGCTATAAATTGAACTAGGTTTACAGAGATGGAGGGAATTAAACATTTGTACTGAAACATTCAAGGAGCTCCAAGGCAATGACCAGGGGCAACAGAGGCAATTGCCTCTGTGAAGTATCAGACCTGCTGCATGGATTGCTTATAAATAAAAGTCATATGAATTACTCTTAGAGGTAAACCAAGCTATAATTGAACTAGGTTTACAGAGATGGAGGGAATTAAACATTTGTACTGAAACATTCAAGGAGCTCCAAGGCAATGACCAGGGGCAACAGAGGCAATTGCCTCTGTGAAGTATCAGACCTGCTGCATGGATTGCTTATAAAAAAAGGTCATATGAATTACTCTTAGAGGTAAACCAAGCTATAATTGAACTAGGTTTACAGAGACAGCAAAAAATAATGATTTTGGGCGGAAAACTTGAAAGCAGCGAATATTAATTGCATTGTAGATTTGTCGATCTGGGGAATGTGTAAAGAATGACAACCTCATTAAATGAGATGACTGTGGTACGCGAAGAATACTTGTTTTACATGTAAGTCGGTGTTCGATCGTGCCACTTTTTGAGACCTCTTGGGAAGAACGTAATTATGGAGCTTTGAAGTGGGTGCTGATCCTGCTTGCTTTGATCATGCCTCCCCTGACCGAGAGTACAATGTGTCTGTGGTGCCCCTGCTCAAGGTGACCATGGCAATGTCACACTAGATTTCATGGTCTCTTGTCAAGGCGTTAGTCAGCTGTGGTCTTGTTTCTTCCACAGGGATGGTTTACAAGGTTGACTCATTGTGGCCCGGTTTCAAAGCCTATTCTTGGATGTTTTGGGTAGAACTGAACCGAGGTTCTTTACTACTGATGGGGCATTTTAATTGGTTTCTTTATGCTTTTTGTGAACTTGATCTGAAGTCCACCCACCCCCCCCCCCCCAAAAAAGCAAAAAAAAACACCAAATGTTTGCGTATTGGTCGCAATGTTTTGCGTATTGGCATGATACGCTAGCTTGTGCATTGGGAGAACACTGAAGTCAGTGACTAGAGTTATTCAAGTGAAGCAAGAGGAGGTGATGGGGCTAAGGGGGTCTTTTCAAGGCCCAGGTGGATGCGGGAGGGAGGAGATGCTATTTACTATTTTTCTTACATTAATTCGTTGTTTTTTAGATGAATTTTAAAATGATTAAGTTGACCTTTAAACTCGCCTTCGTAAAGTTGTAAGACTGCACTGAGTTTAATACTGAGTGTCCTCACTGACGTAGCAACAACTTTCTCAATTTGTCGCAACTCTTTCTGAAAACATTCATTGTTAATACACTGTCCAAAATGCCTTTTAATTACGAACCCTGTCACACATCAAGACTGTTGAAGTCATAGTTTCATTACCACCAGTTTGTTGATGGTGGTGCGCACCATAGTATCTTGTATATTCCTGATTGATTGATATATTTTTATTTATTAAAAAAAACTTTTTTTGCTGGTACATACTTTTTATCTGTTTTTATTATAATTTTTTTTCGCCAAAAAAAGAAAAGAAAAAAAGGTTAGTGGCCTGACGTTTCGACCCTAGCAGAGTATTTCTTGAAGGCTATATGACAACACAAGCAGCAAGGATGCAGCAATAATGGTTAAGTGTCTTGCTTAAGGACACAAGTTTCAAGACCGGGACTCGAACCCACACTCTGCTGATCAAAAACAACAGAGCTTGAGTCCGATGTACTTATCTGCTCGGCCACGACACGCCATGATAAACCATAATAATAATAATAACAAAATTAATAAAATGAATTTAAATGTGCTGTTTTTCATTTAGGACACCCTGATTTCTCTGTCAATAAAGGTACAGTGATGTGCAGTGTATTAAAATTTATGCTGAAAAGTTGAACATGTTTTGGCCAGACACTGTCAAATAACTTATAATGTGTAAGAGTGCACACATTTATCTCCCACTGAGTAACACATAGCACGTACATTTTTATGCTGTACTTGAACAGAAGGCACTCACCTTCAAATGTGATGTATTCATAAAATAAACACTGTAATCCCTTTTGTTGTCTAACACCATCTTCTCAGTGATTGTGTGATCAACAGATGTAATGACTCAGTCAGGTAGGGGTTTCCTGATCCAAAATGGTGGCATTTCAAACATGGGTGACAGCACCAGATGGGGATTGAGTTGTTTTAACTCTAAACAGGAGTGTGCACATCATCGGTAAAAGTGTAAATATAAACGTTCACATATTTGCACACAAGTTCCAGGGCTCGAATTTGGGGAGAAAATTCATGAGATTGCTCAAACTGTTTACCAGACCAGAATATATTAACTGTTTGAGTTTTAACATTCTAAGAGAAGATTATCTGATTTTGTACTATGGCTTTAACTGTTCTTCAATGCTCAACAAAATTTGTTATCAGATTGAAAGTCAGAATTGGAATAAAAACACAAGAACGCCGGACTTGTCCAGTCATGAGTTTACTGGCCCGATGCTATAATTACTGGCTTTGGGGCTGCAACACCCTGTTAACCCTGAAGGTGCTATATAATTAATGGTTCTCTGAATACAAAAACTTTAAAAACCTGTCCTAAAATTATACTGTATAAAGCGCTTTGAGGTAAAATGCTATATAAAAGTCAGTTATCATTAGTAGTTGTATAAAAAATATTGTCATTATTATTAATTATTCATTTTGCACTTGCCAAATGAGCGTGATGTCCAGAAGACATTATCAGCTTGCATTCTATGATGACTCTGTTAGGCCACGTCAAACAAAATAGTTGCTTAGCATCTCGCTTGACTGGCAAAAATGCCCCTTTTTTTCAAAAGAACTTTTCATTTGGAATGCTGTGAGTCACTTGAAGCCTCCCCTAAAAAACAAACAAATATGAGAAATGAATCAGAAGAATCGGAGTGGGACAGAATTTAAACAATTTCTTTCAGCTAATTTCTGATCATTGGTCTTTCTTGTTGGAGAGGACTCAGTGCCTACATAGTGCCTCAAAGTGTCTCAGCAGCTGATGCTTAAAGATGTTACACTGGATTGGTAAGGATAAAAACATCGTTGTTTAATTTCAGTCTGAGGGCTAACTGATTGTAAAGTTCATACTGAGACATTTAAAAAAATCATATTCAAGAAAACTATCAGCAAACCTAAAAAAAAAACTCTCTAAAACTGCCACAACTGATTTTGGTTGTTGCGTCCAAAATTTAGGACAATGTGTTTACATGCTGAAAATTGTGTATGGTTTTCACTATTTTCTCCTGACTCACACAACGGGTTAAGCCCAAACTTTAACCGGTTTGTTATTTCATGTATGTGGTTGATCACACAAAACATGAACACTGTGACTATTTTTCAGCTTTACCCTTCCTGTACAATACCTTTAAGGGTGTTGACAACAATTCGGATGGGAATATAAGTACTCATGAGTTTATTATCATTATTATATATTTCTGGTAATGAAACCAATGAAGGCTCATAAGTGAATTTAATCACTGTAGCTTGCAAGCCTAAGGAAACCTGTAAACAAGGGTGCTTGCTATGTGAACCAGAAACACCGGAGTTAACCCGTACTCTTCCACGATAAGTGTTCTGGGTTCTTTTACTTGCACTACCAATCCTAGTACAAAGGGCCTACATCTGTCCCATCTGAAGGACAAAACAATTATGTGTCATGACTGAATATGATTGAATATCAATTTATTTGCAACCTCAATATGAAAATGGTTGGATTAAAATACACTTGAAAACAGCAATAAAAATTACTTAAAAGCTACAATACAAAAGATTTAACTGTACAAATGTTAAAAACATTAAAAAAAGAAACCAGGCAGGGCAAAAAAACCCACTAGCAACAGAAAAATACGTACAAAACATGAATAGCGACTGAAAATCTTTGTAAAAAACAGAAGGACAATGGGTACGGAATTTACAAATGGATATTGTAAGATTGTGAAATTTGTACAATGGAATCTCTGAATAACAGAGCATAATTATTGGTTAATAATGGACTCGAACCGACAATCTGCTGATCAGGAACACCAGCGCTTGAGCCCGGTGCTCTTAACTACTCCCGGCCACGACACACCAATTGTGGTTCTCACAGTCATCTGTTCACTGACCAGAGGGGGGGGGGGGGGGGAAGGGGAGAAAAAAACTCCCTCCCAACCGCGGCAGCAGAAATTGATAAGGAAGGATGGTAAACAACTAATTTTTTTGACATGGCCTTTCTAAGATCATTGTGAAAGGACCATGGGAGATCAAGGCCTTTCATCAGGATGAGTTTGTAACTATAGAGTAAGATTACAATGAGATGTACATGTACAATTTATGTTGATTTGTGTACATGTTATCATGCTTGCATGAATAGTTTGTTGATGAGCGCCTTAGAGTGCATTGAGAGAAATTATATAAATGTGTGCTGGGCAAAAGGAAGTCACAAAAGTACGCCCGAAAAAGTGCCTGGCAAAAGGTCACGATAGGCAATTATATAATGCAAAAAATGTGTGGTGAACTTGAGTGATGATTGTTTTTCTGCCGCGTTTTTATGCCTTCTTCTCTATAGGGCCTAATATTGCTGTATATTTTTGTTGTACAAATGGAAGTAAAATAAATCAACCAACAAACAACTAGATAAACAAACAAACAAACAAACATGTAAGTCATTATAGTTAATTCATTAACTCATTAAGTCATTAATTCTGAAAATAAATATTTGAAACCTCCTGAATTGTTATTATACAATTAAACACGTGTTTGAAAGTTTCAAAAGGTATGTTGCTTAAAATAACACCGGATCTATACACAAACTCAATAGGCGCAGCGTTGCATCGTTTTTGCATGGAGCGTTTTCACGCGAGATACAAAGTTATTGCATTAACACGGTGATATGGCAGGTATGCCTTTTATGTCAAAGAAGCCATTTAATTTACATGTGCTATACTGCTTAGGGTGGCGTGGGTGGCTAGTGCATAAAGTGCTTCTTTCTCACCACTCCCTGGTTCGATTCCCGGCTAAGGCCTTATGTGAAAAGGGTTTTTCGCTTCAGTTTTCCTCCCTCCAGAAAAATGAAACACTTTCGCTCCATGGTCATTTGGGTCAAGATCGCCTTGCATGCTTGCGGCCCATACACATTGTAACTGCACCCTTCACAATATTCAGCTTCAGCTGCAAGTAAGGATGATTAGCCTCCCAAATTATTATTATTGATAATTGCTCAGGTAAATAGCATTTTAGCAATTGTTAATAAGAAAACTTAATCAAGCGTGCAGTCACCCTTGAGTAAGGGTCAAGGGTCAGGTAGATGCTGGATGTGGTGGATTTAAAATACGAAGACACAAACAGTGGAACATTAAGCACTTTAGCCTGTACAGACAGATGTAAATGTACATTAGGCTGATGGATTTGGCCTCAAGTGAATTTTCTCTCCAGTATAAAAGAAATTATTAGTAGGAGTACAGTGTACATGTACAATCTTGATGGCAAACATGTCAACAAACAGTGGCTCTACACGCATAGACTGCCAATATTCCAGTGATGATCCACATTCTAACTCAGAGCAGGTTTATATGATCAGACTTGATCTTGGAAAGTTGAGGTTAACAAATACTGTATTTTTCCATTATCACAAAATCTAACTCCAGATTCATTAAAAAACAAGTTCTTAATGATTAGTAAACATTTTGTGTTGAACAAAGGAAACTGTACTAGAGCGGGACATAGGGAGACCGTCAAAATTAGGGCTGGATAGCTCAGTGGGTAGAGCGGAAGTCGTAGGTCCAAGTTCCTGCTCATTGTTCAACCATGTAGCTATAACCCATGGTTCAACCCAAAATTATTTTCAATTCAATTCAATTCCATTGCTCGACAGCTCAACGTTTATTTCCATATTGCAAAATGTACAACCATGGAGCTATAACCCATGGTTCAACCCAAAATTGTTTTCAATTCAATTCAATTCCATTGCTCGACAGCTCAATGTTTATTTCCATATTGCAAAATGTACAACCATGGAGCTATAACCCATGGTTCAACCCAAAATTATTTTCAATTCAATTCAATTCCATTGCTCGACAGCTCGACGTTTATTTCCATATTGCAAAATGTACATAAAAGTAATTATAAAGAAGGTCCATTGAACAAAGACGTTTAAAGAACTTGTAGAATAAAAATTACATGAGACACAATGAAGCAGAGACAAATTTAGAGGATTATATTCAAAAGACCAAGTTTTAAAATGTACCCTGTTAGTTTCCCTTGTTGTTTATTACTTAATAATAATACTACTTACTGCTACTACTAATAACAATAACTGGAAAGTGCCAAATTACTGAAGGATAATATGACGCCAGATAAATCCACTTTTTGTTTTTACTAATGGTAGTAAATGGGCAAGTTGCACCATCAATGTTTAAAAAAAAACATCAACAAAAATAAAGTATATTTTTAGTCTGACTGCTGCTTTCCCCGGCATGTTGGTACTACTCTCTGGAACAGTCTTCCCTTTTTCCTTTGTCAAGCTTCATCTGCTAGTTCAATCCCTCAAACAATCCCTCAAAACGTATATTTGTTCACACTGAATCAAATTCTCCATATTTGTAGTTTAGTTCTTATCTTAGTTGCTTTAGTGGTTTCTTTTGCTTCGCATACCGTCGTCAAGCACCTTGAGTGTCACTGTATGACGAAATTGTCTTTATGAAGTCACTATTGTTCTTTAACAGAACATGCAGGTATTTGTTTAAATGTCATTCAAGCATAAAAATTGTACGGGTTAAAGGTTTTTTGTCAGCGTACTGCTGATTTTTAGACCAAATTATCAACAAAGAGACTAGTCAACTGAAAGTTTCAGTGAGATACAGTGTCTATTTGACAAAACAGCAAAACACTCTTCAAGAATGTAGAATCCGTCCACATTTAGCGAGGTGACAGCGGGTAGCAACTGAATCTGCTTACTACTATTACCATCTTTAAGGTTTAGGCTTTTCAATTAAAAAAATCTAATTTTGTTTCGGGGTCCAAAGTATGACCCTACCTTTAAGACAACATGGTTGCAGTCAAATTAAATATAAAATTACAAAAATATATCTTGCATGATCATTAGAGTTAGAGTTTAGGTTAGTCAGAGTTAGGGTTAGAGTTAGGGTTAGTTGGAGTTAAGGTTAGGTTTAGGGTTAGTTGAAGTTGGGTTGGGTTGAGTTAGGGTTAGGGTTTGGTAATAATTATAGGGTTAGGGATTTGCATGAGGGAAAACTACTTGTCTAACAACTGGAAGTATTTGAGTGGTGGAGGTTTACATTGTAAATCCCACGTATTAGTGTCTTTAAACTCAATACAAACCTGAAAAACATATTTTCCTATATTATAGTCTAAACCTTCATTTGCTTCACCATGCTGGTTTCCTGAGTTTTTCCTTTTGTTCAAAATGAGGTCAGCTTTCTGGGGGAAGTATTGGATTTTTCGTTCACAATGGATCAGCACTGTTCCTCAATATATTTTTGTAATGGTTACAAGTCACGTTATTATTTTCTCTGGTTGGCTAGGTTCCTTTAAAAAAAAAAAAAAAGTTTTTTAATAAATTGCTGACTTGTACTCCAGTGAAGAGTGACGGAACTGTTGGATATGTGAATCACAATCAAACCAAAAGTGCAGTATACCAACCAACTATATAACTTTCCATAGTGTTTTCAAAACCATGCAATATGATTGTTCCTATGTTGTTATGGACGATGTATGCAGTTTGTATATCATGCATCTCTAGGCACCCAAGAACTGCCTTCCAAAAATAGATCTTCTAGCAACCATCAGAACACATCAAACAGACAAGGTAACCCACTCTGAAACCTTTGGGTTCGATACACGTCATATTATACGCATTGATTAATAGGACTGTTAATGGTAAAATACAGGATTGGTAAAACTGACAATGCCGTGTTCTTGCTAAGTGTGATGCAGAATATACTTGAAAAAAAAAATCCAAACCTGATCTATAAACAAAATAGGGAGACTGCCAATATAAGGGCTATGGCTCAGTAGTTACAGCATTGGCATGTTAATCCAGAGGTCATAGGCTCAAATCCCACTGCTAGGGGGCACTTATGGTTAATTATAACTATAGTTTCTGTTATTCTACTATTTGTTATAAGATAATCTGATGTGGAGGTATAAACAATTACGTTGTTTGCAGAAAAACTGTTTTAAAAGCATTCATCAAAATGGCAGATTTGGGCAGGACATCATTTGGGGGAGGGTATGCCCATTCCCTCCCCTGTGCTCACCTTCACTACTTAGTTACATGTACGCCACTGTTGGCATGTTTGCACCATGCCATAACACACTCCTCATTAATGCTTAAAAATATAAGCTAACTACCTGGATCTCAGACTAAAATTTTGGGCGTGTATGGATGTCCAAGTTTTATGTTTACTAGTGCAGCTTAGCGCGTCAATGATGCGATGATCGCGTAAGTGGTGGAATGTCTGTCTGAGAGCCAGGTATTTTGACCGAAAGTGACGTCATTAGTGCAGAGTGTTATTACTGTTGCTACGAACTGTGGGCAAAAAAGCCGAGGGGAATACCATTTGGTAGATTCAGATTAATTAGGGTTTATTGAAGTTTTGCGAATTCATTTTCACAATGGCGGGTCCCCTCTGACTGGAATGAACAAGTGCATGCATGGTGTTTCCACATTCCCGCTGCTCCTTGTACCTAATGTTATCGCAATCAATGTGTGAATCAACTTTCGCATTGATGAACACTGAAACACCCCTGGTGCATTAAGCCGCTGCTAATGCAGTCTGGCTGGCCTAGTTCTTTCACCTAATTCCCTGCCCCAAATCTTGCGCAGAGAGCGACAGAAAGAGAGAGAGAGACAGAGAGGGACCGGGAATGCGAGTACTCTAAACGCCAGGAGCTTCCCGGCCCAGTCGTGCAGCCCTAACATTACAAGTACACTACATTCTTCCCTTTTAGTGTCTCGAGGCTGACAAAGTCGTCTTATGGATGTGCCACACTGAGCTGAAGATGTTGGCGCCTCTCCTATCTGAAGCGTATTCCCTCGTGGGACGATGACTTTGTCATGGGGGGGGGGGGGGGTTGGCTGCCGTACAGTTGGGCGGGGCTCAGTTGTCACTAAAGGGGTTGGTAATGACATTACATGTAGTTTACATCAGCTGTTGGACCATGATTTAAAGGGGCACATTGACTTTGGATTGGTTGCTTCTGGCTTTAAAAAGCATTTGTTGTGAAATGAACATGGCTGGGGAGATCTTCTGAAAGTAGAATATAATGATTCACACAAATTGTGTGGTTTTTCCCTTTACTTCATGAACTAACTGGTCCACCATTTGTTTACTCCACAAAATTACAGACCGTGTTAGTTCACGAAGAAGAGGGAAATTAAAACCACACAATTTCGAGGGATTTTTATGAATGATTATGTTTTACTTTTAAAACATCTTTCCAACAGTATTCATTTCATAACATGCTTTTGTAGCTCAAATTACCCATCTGAAGGCATTATTTCCCTTTAAGCTGTGGTTTGCTGCACATGTCGCAAAGTAAGCTGTTGGTGCTCGTTGTTTTTCGTGACCTGCCTTGGTACACATTGTAACGTTACAATTGACATTAATCTCTTGGAAGTGCCATCTTTTTGTCTTAAGATGTATAGGAAAATGTCCTTGGGATGGAGAAGGCAAGTAGTATGTTTGGAACGTCCGTTTTAGCTACTGTATGTGTACATGTACGGGTAGGTAGTGTTCAAATTACCAGAAGGGTGACGTGTTACAATTTGACCACCTTCATCTTGGCCCAATTGCACACAGCTACTTATAAGCAGAAAATAAGGCTTAATTTTCTACTGAGCAAAAATAACAGGATACCAGTCACAGATGGTACATGTGACTATGTTTTTTTGGCTGGTAGCTTTATTCTGGTAAGCATAATGTTTTATGATTAGCTTCTTTTTGTGCCTAGAGATACTTAAGCAGAAAATATTGCTTTAAAATGCAGGATGCGAGTCACAGATGGTACATATGACATGGTATTTTAGCTGGTAACCTTATTCCGGCAAGCATAATGTTGTTATGCTTAGCTACAGTGTTCCTTTGTAAACAAGTAAGCAGCTGGGCTGGGGGAAAATGGAACGTAGACAGCAAGTTATTTGGAATTGGCCAAGTGGATTCATTGCCCAAAGTGGCTGAAAACAGTGATCAACTGAAGTGTATAGTCCTAATACTGAAGCACACGGCAGGCATTAACATTACAACTTGTGGCGCCAACAAGATGGGATTATTGTGAAGCTTAATTCAATTTAGAACTGTCTTGTTCCTTATATGCGCGATATCAATCTAAATACATATTCTCGGGACTCCAAAAATGAATCCGACCGTTTTGCCTTCCAGACTAAGTACGTTCACCTGCATTTCAATGGTGTCCAGGCAGGTCTGGGAAGAGAACACCAATAATCTCCCTTCAAAACTTTAGAAAATGTTGATTGGATTAAAGCTGTATACATTTTCGCTTCTTATATAACACCCAAATAAAACAATGCGGCTGTCTTTGCAAGAACTAACATCTGGGTTTTAGTGGAGAAAAAGATCAAACCTCACTGATTATAACAATTCTTTGTAACTATTACTTATTTGAACTTTTTGTTTGAACTGGAAGAAAATGTCAAGTGGGGTCAATGGATAAAATAAAGATGTCACATTAGTTAACTCCTTTAGTATGAAGAATACCAACTGAACATCACAAATATCCCTACAAAACTCCCTTGGATATAACAGGCCTGATGCTTCAGGGCAAGGACACCAAGGAATTTTCTCCTTGTGGTGAAGGGCACCACTATGAGGAAATTGTATTATTCTCTTGGAACATTACAAGGGGCACCAAGGCAATGACTTGGGGCAAAGGAGGCAGTTGCCTTCATTGCCTCCATTAAGTATCAGGCCTGAATTAAAAAGCTACTAATTTCCCATCATCATGACCTGAATGCAATTACCTAACTGATTGACTTGATACTTTGGTCTCAATCCCTTTGAAGTATTTTGACACAGTTTCTTCAATTGACCATATTGAAAATTAAGCTTTCAATGATTTATTATCCTTTTGGCATGTTTGGGTTCCTGTTTCTATTTTATATGTTTTTGGATGGTTATGAAATTATGGTCTCAAAAATTTTCCAACACGAATCCCTAAGATCTTTGCTCTGTGACCGAGACTGAGACCGAGTCTTCAAAGTTGAGACCTGGAAACAGCCGAGGCTCAACAAATTGGTTCTCGAGACTGGTCTCAATACCAAGACCAGTCTTGAGACCTACAACACTGATATATTTGTGTGTGATGCAGATATCTGACATCTTCACTTTGAGGTTTGACAATGATGCTATATCCTGGCCTTCCAAGCTATCAAGGAGCTACCAGGGATCGACAAACATGAACTTTCACCACTACCAGCAAATTTTTTGCCATCATCATTAACAATGTTGTTTCTCGGTAAAAAACACAAAAACACAAAAACAAGTTGCCAAATGCCAACATTGCAAATGTTTTAACTTATCTTGTCGAGAAGAAGTCAGCATCTGACTACCAGCAATTTTTCGCCAACTCTATTAATGTTTTCTCTCATTTTTGTTGGAACTTGTTTTTTTTAGTGTGGTATGGACCGTGCAATACGGTATACCATCATGCTATTATTGCAACGGATCAACCAATCAGAATGTAGAATTAAATGTATGACCCATTTTTGTACATGAAGCACCTTGTGAGAGATAACATTAATAGAGTTGGCGAAAAAATTGCTGGTAGTCATGACTTGCTGAATTCTTCTTAACAAGATAAGTTAAAACATTTGCAATCTGATACCAATACGGCCAGAAACCCCTTTTCTTAAAGATAAGTGTACTTCATTTAGACGCGTTACACGACACATTGAACAAATGGCTTACATCCCATTCGAAGGATGAAGCATTTATGGTTCAGTTTCTTGCTTTCTTGCTTGAAGTGTCAAGACCGAGACTCAAGCCCACACTTTGCTAGGTCAGAAACACCAAAGCTTGAGTCTGGTGTGCTTGTCTGCTTGGCCAAGACACGCCACATTAAGGACAGTTAAGAATGACAAGCTTACTGGTCTAGCTGGCTAGTCACTGAACAAGTTAAAGGAAAACCCTGTTCAAGACAAAGCACAGTATCGGTAAAGATAACAAAAATGTAATTGTTTAGGTTCAATCTGAAAGCTCACTGTACACTTTAGGGTAGAGTTCATACAACTTACAATTATCAATCCTATATTTTAGTCGGAAACATTGTCAAAGTCCAGGAAATAGCATATGCAGACCCTGCAAGTCAGTGTTGCTTATTTCAATAGCCACAATCAAAATAAGCCCCCAAAATGAAACGTGCAAAGTTCACTTACAATTAACACAAACCGTTTTGTAGTTGTGAGTTAATGTATGTAGGGTGTAAAGAAAACAGCGGCGCTTAAAAGTAGAAAAGAAAGCCAACTTATTGAACCATCCAAACCATTAAATGGAATTAGTCAACAAAGGAAAAATAATAATAGGCATTTCATATACTTTGAAACCGTATAAGGTGCTGCACTTCCCTCAATCCGATTTCCGACATTGTTTATTATTCTTCGCAGGGTTCATTGAAGGATTGACTCCCCTCTGAACGTTTACTGAACTGAGGGACAAAGCGCTTATGGCAATGGCTTGATGACCTTTCCATCCTATACTAATCAAAGAAGATACCTTACACGTACCTGACATTAAATCGCTCCTGTAGTCTTCCTAATAGACCTGGTGAAGCCATCTTGAATTTTGTTCCACCCTTGCTGTTTAAAGGGACATTTAGTGGGTTCTTTTTCTTCCTTGGAAGATAACATTAATCGTCATCCTTTTTTTAGGTATTTAAACAAATCTTAAAAGACGTAGTTGAAAACGGAACAAAAAATCAGCATAGCAATTAGGAATTGACAAAGAAGAAAAATAAGTTAACAGATATCTAGAAACTGTACTGTGAGGTAGTTTGTAGAACTTATAGCTGGAACAACCGATGTTGGTTGCACAATTCCTTTAACTAAAAATATTCACGTTAAGTCTTTTCTAATTAAAATGGTTTGTGGAGATCAGGTGAGCTGTTCTGAACATCAGTGAACTTTTAATCACGTTAAAGCATTCATTAAATGGTATAAGCTCTCTTCTTAATACCATCTCTCCAACCCCCCCCCCCCCCCCCCCCCCCCATCCACAATGAAACAGTCTCCAGATCAGAGGCAGATAAAAATAAACATTGACTACAAATTATGACAAGGAGCAGTGTAGGGCATTTTTAGGTTCATCCAAATGTGTATACATGTAAATTCACTGAGTAGTAAATAGTGCCTTTAGCTTGATTCATCACCGAGGATTACCCATCATACATTCTGTCTGTTTATACTACTCTGTTTATTTTTCTAAGGGTTACATCAGTCACGGTTTTTAAAGGGATATATCTGGCCATGTCTGGATTGATGGGTTCAGCAGTGGCTACGGCCGGAATGCCAAAATGCCCTATTCTTCAACGTTGTCATTGCAGTTAACGGCCATAGCCGCAGCCGAAGTTGCTTAATTCTGAGACAACCTCAACAAGCAAAGTTTATTTATTTATTTATTTATTTATTTGTTTTTTATTTATTTATTTATTTTTTTTTTTGGGGGGGGGTGTCATTTTACCAGGGAAGAGCGAGCCTAGAATTTACATTCATATACCCGGCCCCAATTTTATAGAGCTGCTTATATCAGCAAAAGAAGCAGTTAAGCACAAACTATTTTGCTTAGCAGAATAAACAGGCGTGTGATTGCTCAGGAATTTTTCCTGATTTCAGGAATTTTCTCAAAACCTGCTTGAGCCTTCAATTTTTCTCAAAGGAAGTTAAGCAGTCACCAACTTAGGGAGACAGAAATAGTCAAAACCTGAAATTTGGTATTTCTGGGGATGTACAGAGTCTGTAAACCTCCTGAATTGTATCTTCTGAGAGATTCCGGGTCTCTAGAATAAAGGGAACCAAGGCCTGCAAGCAGTGGTATTACAAGGGTGGAGGGGGGGGGGCAGGTGTGCCCCCCCCCATTGATTGATGTCCATGCCCCCCCTATTCAATTCTTGCATTTTTGGGATTGTAAATTTTCAGAGTTTTAACATGTTTAATGTGATAAAACATTTTTCCATTTACACGCAGAAAATGTATTTGTTTTTACACTAACGCCAGATTATCTTATAAAAAATAATAAATTACATTAGAAATGGGCTGAAAAGGGGCTTTTTAAGTTGGCAAAAGGAAACTTGGCCAGAAGTGCCCCCCTTGAAAAAAAATGGTGCACCCCCTTTGTGGTCCCCAAAAATTTTACCCCCAGTTATGGCACTTTCCGAAGCCATTTTCCTGAAATTTTCACATTCATCCAATCTCATCCCAGAATAAAGCAACCAGCCAAAATTCCTCATCATGTATGTAACATTTTCATTTATTTCCGTACTCACAATAAGAAAAGACCGAATCATTTTGACAAATTTATAATAGTAGAATACAAGCAAAGAGTAAACATGACCAATGATAATGATACTGGAAAACAAATGTAACAATAGAAGCTGTAAGGAGCCTGTTCAAATAAAGCGAGGCTTGTGGGAACAGCCCTAGACATATAATATAGACAATGAGCAAAGACGACATAATAGAACAAAAAACTGACAGGAGAGAATGCAAAATGTACCAGTAATGAGCTAATATACAGATAATGCCAAAGAAGCATTAATAAAAAGAGAGCTGAAGACCAGCAGTAGAGTCAGGAGAGAAAGCATATCTTTGACTGGCTTCCTGCTCAGTTTTGCTATGTTTTTGAAAATAATTGTGCATAATTTGGGTTGAAGAATAACCTACGGAAAATAGCAGGAGCACCAGCTGCTTTTGACAGGAGAGTAATGCTCTCAAATCTCGAATCAAGACTATTCTAAACCAGGCAAACTGGGAGTGGTAAAAACATCTGCATAGTATTTGGTTGTTTTAATTCCACCCAGAGGTGCATTATGGATTTGTATATCCCCTGAAAGTCTCAGAAAGTTACTAAATACTTGTAGGTTTAGAAAATGGATACCCATGTTCTCATTTTGACAATAGTATAAATTTTATTTTATTTTTAATCAACCCGGAATTCGTTTATAAATCGCATTGATCATTTCAATTGCATAATTTAAGGTTTTCTGAATGCTCTCATGACTTTTTGGAAATACAAATCATAGAAAGTTTTGTGTAGTGGATTTCCATGCTTGTTTTTCATTCCAAGTAAAGGGTGATTCCAACTGAGAAAATAGAATTAGCTGTTGCAAACTGTTTACCTCCCAAAATGACCTATAAAAATGCGTTAATGGCTTCATGTTTTGACATTTGAAAACGGCTCTGCTAGCGTGGAAGCGTGAGGCCATTAACATTTGTTTTCGTTAGATTTTATGATGCAGCCCATAATGTATGTACATTTACATGTAACTCACATTTATTTCAATTGTGTCATTGTAAGGCCGTGTCCGAATTGGCGGCTAGAGCTACGGCTACGGCTGGATCACCTCTTCATTGTATGTTGCCCTTAGCAACTTTATTGGAATAGCCGCAGTCGTAGCCTCCACTTGGCCCCGTAAGCCAATAGGTCGCTCATCAGAGGGTTCATATTTGGTTTAATCCTGGTATCACTTGTCTACTAAAGAGCTTTTGTTTGCATTTTAGTGTACACAGCTCAATGAAAGGAAAGAGAATCTTTCATTTCTTGTACATGTCAGTGTGCAATTTTTAGCATCTTCTTGTTGATGTTGAAAAATAGACAGCACATGTACAAATAAGAATGTATTGTGATTTTTTTCTCAGGGCCAACATCTCTCCCCAAAGAGCTTAAAATTGTAACTATTATAGCTTTTTGGGGGTTTCGGCCATCAGCCGAAACCACCTTTGTTTTCGTCGAGATTTTTATTTTATTTCACTATTATTATTATACTTCTTTCCGAAAAAGTCTCATAGCATTTACACGTGAAATTTGTTACCGTTCGATCTCGGGAACTACAGTCTTAAAAGACACAAACAATACATCAAATGAAAGCCTGTGCTCTAGCTTAGATCAAGCAGTAGTTCGATCAAGGATTTTTTTAATCCTTTGATGACGATCGTCAACAAAGCATGATCGTCGTGTGTGTGTACATTGCACGTAATTTACGCTGTACATCGCATACGGCCATCACTCCACACAGCCATTGCTTCTCACGCTAGGCATCGTAACACGCTGCACACGGCCAGACCCACACAGCCCATAGTCCACGCGCATGGCATCGTTCGACCTTTGTACCGTTCATTTTGGTTCGCTGCTTCGCTTCTACAGTTAACGGTGCACCTGTATAGCGCCCTCTTGTTTGTGGAGAGTCCTCGAACCTTATACGGAAGTGTTTTGGGATATTAGTAGCGGTTTGTTCTCGCACAATTTCATTGCATTCTCCCACCACAATTTATTTCAAGGTCTGTGCGGTATAGCTTATTAATTACTTTATCATTGGTATGGTAGTTTATTATTTACAATTATTTAAAACTTTATATCGTCTGGACCATAAAGTAAAAGAGTTATAATTTTTGTTCCGTCTTGTTGCTTATAACACAGTTCGTACGAAAAACGTGTTTTCATCATCGTGATGTCATCAGGTGTTAAATTAATTGTTACATTAATTCAACATTGACAACAAAGCCGAAACCCCAGTGTTTGTTCGTTACAAACTCGTTTCTAGTTTATACTTGATTTTAACAGAAAAATGTGACGTAATTAGCTTGATGTAAATGTTCAAACAGGGTTAAATATAATAGATGTTAAATTTGCATCGGCGATAAAGAATACTATTTGGTTTTTGCCCTTACACTGGTGTGCATTAAGCACTGTATACTGGGGGGGGGGGGGTTACATGTGAGATGTTATTTGGACTGGTAACCCTATTCTGGTAAGCAGAAATATTTTGTGCTTGTTAGGTACTTTTTGTGTTTAAGCAGCTCTATGAAATTGGGCCCTGGTTCTTGGGAAAAATCATGGTGTGTGCTTTTTATATAGCCCAATAATCCCCTATCATGGTTTTACACCATGGTTTAGCAGTCCAGAACAATCGTTTTGCCAATTATTGATCAAGAATATCAATAGACGATGTCAAAGAACGCTTTAAGTGAATCTTTTATGCAGAAACCAACCATGCATTGCATCCCCCTTTCATGTCAATAGCCGAGCGGTTAAGAGCACCGGACTCAAGCTCTGTACGTGTTTCTGATCAGCAGAGTGTGGGTTCGAATTCCGGTCATGGCACTTGTGTCCATGAGCAAGATACAAGCTGGGATATAAGCTGTAAGTTTATGCTAGGATTGGTAGTGCATGTAAAAGAACCCAGAACACATCTTTGAAGTACGGGTTAACCAGGGTGTTTCCGGTTCACATACAAGTAGCAGGCACCCTTGTTTACAGGTTACCTTGTTTACGAGATACAGTGATTAAGGTCACTTATGAAGCATCATTCGATTCATTACCAGAAATATAAAAAAAAATAATAATAATACCTTGATATCCCATCCAAGTCATTGCAAAAAATTGATCTATTAATAACAAGGATATATCTGTTTCCACTTGCTGATTCTCCAGATATAGTTTTTGTGTTCGTCACCCGAAAAATATAGTGCAATCACTCCTTTCATTTATAAAAGCTAGTAACATGACACAGAAATAAGACTCCAAAAAGCTTGTGAAGTGGTGCAGTTTTTGCTCCATACATCGTTTTTTTTATTCCAAGTTTGATCAAAATTGGTCAACTGAATAATGGTAAATCTGTTTTATTGTTTTGCTTTACGTGTTGTCTTTCCTACTCAGATCAGTGGAGTTACAGGAAATATTTTTACCCAACCTGTTCCCTTGCCTAAAATGTTCTTATATAAGCTTTTCAGTGGTCTTTATTAATGTGTTTGCTGGAATTAACAAATAACAAACATGGCTGCTTTAACTCTGTATATTGTGATCATTTGTGTTTTGAGGTTTGACCAATAAACCACTGTCACGATCTTAGTATTGATCCCTTGTAGTAGTAATAATAATAATAATAATTAATAATAATAATACATTTATATAGCGCCAAATCTATTTTTGTAAAATGCTCTAGGGCACTTCACAAAACACATTGGTATATAAAAAGCACTAAGATAATTTACATAAGCATAAAAAAGGTACAAATGAATATTTAACTTTAAATTGAAAAATAAAAAGACAATACAGTCCCACCAACGACAACAAGCCAACAGTTAATGAACACATAGATACAGCTAAAACCTGGTGGCTGCTCGAAAGCTTTCTTAAAAAAGTGTTTTAAGTTTACTCTTAAAAAGATTGACAGTCTCCGCTTCTCGAATACAGACATCCAGGTCATTCCACATTTTAGGGGCAATAGCAGAAAAAGCCCTATCTCCCATAGTGCATAACCTAGTGTTATTGAGTAATAATAATAATATAAAAGTGTACATATAATGCGCAATGTCTGTCATTAATGACACCCTGGCACCGAAATATCAAATTTGGTGGAGCTTGTTAAGAATGATTTTTATGAGACCATAATACAATACTTGTGAGGTATACGAGGTGAGGTGGTGCATATTGCTGCCGGACCAGCCAGAAACACCAGGGCAAACCACTTCCTTCTCTTTTACGATAAGTGTAACTGGGTTCTTTTACATGCCTTGCACATCACACGGGACCAACAGCTTTACATCCCATCTGAAGGACGAAGCAATAATGATTAAGTGCCTTGCTTAAGGACACAAACTGTGTTAAGACCGGGCCTCAAACCCACACTCTGCTGATCAGAAACACCGGAGCTTGAGTCCAGTGCACTTGACCGCTCGGCCACGACACGCTGAATACACCTCTGCACAATGTGCATCCACCATTTCCGCCATTTTGGGGTCAATCCCTTTGTCCTATTATGGAGCATCCTACACTTCTAATTTCAACAAGTCAAGACATACTTTTCATCACTGGCCTGGAATTTTTTCTTTCAGAGTTCAAGTCCATTTCCATTTTGCAAAGTCACTTCCATTAAAGAATCTTACAATCTTTTGAAAACAATTGAAATGACATCAAAGCCAAGACCAGGGCAGCAGAGGCCATGTCCTCCATGTAATTCCAGGCCTGCCATCAAATGATGCCCAAATGTTGTTAATTCATTCGACGCCCCGCATAACACAGTTTTTCCAGCAAGCCTGCCTTGCTTGTTGATAGCCATTTCATGCCTCCCTGATTGGCGTTAAAACCTCTAATTCATTCTGAGTTGATTACTTTATCAATGGAATTGTTGACTTTGATTGATTGTGTAGCAAATGCAGTCTAATTTATTTTCTCAGCAGGGGCTTAGCAAATCTTGTGTGGTTATTGCTTTAATGTTTGCCCTGTCATTAGGTTCTGTCTGCCCTGCTCTAACATGAATGTTATTTGCCCTGTCAGTCTGGAGTATAGGTTATTAAAGCCTGCCCTCGTGGCTTGTTTATTTAGGTATCTTCCTGAATCCTGGATCCAGATACTTCATGGGGAGAAAACGGAGGCATTTCTTCGGGTGCCCGGAGTCGTTGCCTTGGTGCCCCTCTAAATATTCCAGTAGAACATGTAGAAACATACAATTTCCTCCTAGAGGTGCTATTTACCACAGGAGAGAGCACCTGTGTTCATTAATCTGTGATGCCTCTCGAAACGTTCCCCTCATAGAGGTGCCCTTAACCAAGGAGAAAAAGTCTTGTTGCTCTTGCCCGTTCAAAAATGAAGCATCAGGCCTGTTGATCCATCAGAATCCAACAGTAATAGCCATTACTGGATGACAATTTGCTTTACATACCGCACAAACAGGGCCCAATTTCATAGAGCTGCTTAAGCACAAAAAGATGCCGAGCACAACAAATTTATACTTAACATAAAAAGGTTACCAGCCAAACTACCATGTCACATGTACCATTTGTGACTGGTATCCTGCTCATTTCTGCTTAGCAGGAAGTTGTTAAGAGCCACTGCCTGTAAGAATGTACCAAGTGGTGATTCATGGGTTCTCAGATCTTCTTCTAAAAAATCAGAGTGATGCACCTTCATACCAAACTAATATATCCAAAATTTTAGCTCGCTGACTCTTTCGGTTTGGGCGTAATAAATTATCAAAGTTTTAGCGAAAAAAACCTTGTGAAACGACAAGCACATTCCCGGAAAACGCAAAAATGTGCGCCAAGCTTGTCCCAAAAAAATTTTAACATTTTTTTAAACCTCCAGTTGGGCGCATAACACAAGTAAAAAAAAAAATTTGGGATCTCGTTGGCGCGTCATGTTATGCAGACCTGAACCTTTGACGAACAGCGCCCTCGTACTGTTTTCAAGGCCTCATAACTCGATGCGCCTTTAAGATCCCAGGAAATAAACAAGTTTACATGAAAGAACTTGCAGCCCTAAAACAAATTTAAGCACAAAGTGGATGGGATCTCGTTGGCGCAGAGAGATAATAGAGGTCAAAGGTCAAATTTTACCAATTTCTTGCGTTTCCGCACCTCCGTAACCTTGCGCGCCAACATCAAAAAACTTTTAAAATGACAACCAGGTGTAGAAACAGTTTTCCTCTATGAACAAATAAAACAAGAATCTTGGGATCTCTACAATTTTCATGTTAAAATATTTTTTGAAACTTCTCTATTAAGCATTTGTATTTCACACATATTAGCCTAGAATTAGCTTTGAATGGCATAACATGCACTTTTCTCATTCTTGTAAATACTTGCGCCAACAAGATCCCATCAATTTTTTCTTGTATTTGGTTTAGTTTAGTGTTCCTAAACAGATTTCAATTGGAAAATAATTGGGATCATGTTGGCGCACAAATATAACAAAGGTCAAAGGTCGTACCCAACTACAAATTCTTACAATTTCGGGCGATTTTGCGTCATCACGATATATACGCGCCAATATGGTCCCATTAAATTGTCTGCATTTTATGATTATATAGGTTCTCAGCAACACATAACAAACAAAAACTGTATGGGATTTGTATGGCGCTAACAAATATTACAGGTCAAAGGTCACAACAGCAATGATGATGTTGCTTCGTGCAAATCATGCAATAGAACTCTGTCAGACATTTCAATCAATGATTTCACAAACCTTTATCTCTTTATAAGTTCTGAGGCTATCAAGACTCGGAGTTGGTGGCAAACAAAAGCACATGCATTATATTTTTTTAGAGAAACTGTGAACAAAATAACAATATTTAAAAACAAATAAAAAAGACAATTACTGCAGGTTTCTTTCAGCTATTTCCTGAATGGGTACAAAGTACCTGAATTGTCCATGGATGTTAACAGTAATATAATATGGTAACAATAATAACATTAAAAATGTTATATAACATTAAGTTTATGAGTTGAAACTTCACACTTTCAGTTCATGACTTTATGGACTTGCATAGTACACACAATGTAGACCCAGTATAATATGCATGTGTTTTGTAATTGGGTCATTCCATGTCAAATCAACCAATGGGGTTGCAGGTCACCTCTCAGATTTGGCTGAAATTCATTTCTAATGTTCATCTATGTATATAATGAGCATGCAAAAAAGAAAATTCCAACTCCAAGTCGTTCCAAAATTAAGGCCCCTTAAAGTGGGCGTGGCAACCCCCTTTCAGTGAATGCGATTTGCGACAATGAATATTTTGCGTTTTGTAATGTGCTTAAACGCGCCTTTAAAAAAAGATACAAAGCTATAAATTGGTACCTAGGGTGACTGTCACCCAAATAGCTCAAATCTGACCTCAAAACAAGAGCATCACATCCCCTTATCTCTCTACAGGATGCTGAAAACACTAATTTCATCTGCCGAAAAAATTTAATTTCCATATTCAGACCCCCTCATACTCACAATTGATAGTTTGAAAAACTTGATATTGCTATTTGTATTATATCTAGGCACATGTGGCTATCCTCAAACAAGGATAGAGCCCTTATTCATTTAATAAAAAGTTTGCAAGGCTCCAAAGTTGGTTCTTGACCGAAAATATTTAAAAAACACCGACATTCTTGGTGACCTTTGACCTTGGCAACAGTTACCCACCAATATTAAACTTAGACCAATTGTAGATACAAGTCCAATCTATATCTGGACTAAATTTCGTTTTGGAGACTCATCTCCTTCATGGTTAGGCAACATTTTGAAATTGGGGTATTTTGCCCATTTTCGGTTGCCACAGCAATGCATAAGGATATGCATGTACATCATGTATACACTGTGTAATACACGTGTACATTGTCTCAAAGTGTTGTTATATGACAATTTAACCACTTTTGTTATAAAATAATGATTTAATCTGATCTTACAAAATTGTGTCTTAAAGATGGGCTACACAATAATGTCAGATTAAATCATTATTTTATAACAATAGTGGTTTAATTGTCATTTTTACAACACTTTGGGATCAATAGTGTACACGTACGCGTATGACAGAGTTCTATTGCATGATTTGCACGAAGCAACATCATCATTGCTGTTGTGACCTTTGACCTGTGATATTTTTTACCGCCATACAAATCCCATACAGTTTTTGTTTGTTATGTGTTGCTGAGAACCTATATAATCATAAAATGCAGACAATTTAATGGGACCATATTGGCGCGTATATATCGTGATGACGCAAAATCACCCGAAATTGTAAAAATTTGTTGTTGGGTACGACCTTTGACCTTTGTTATATTTGTGCGCCAACATGATCCCAATTATTTTCCAATTGAAATCTGTTTAGGAACACTAAACTAAACCAAATACAAGAAAAAATTGATGGGATCTTGTTGGCGCAAGTATTTACAAGAATGAGAAAAGTGCATGTTGTGCCGTTCGAAGCTAATTCTAGGCTAATATGTGTGAAATGCAAATGCTTAGAGAAGTTTCAAAAAATATTTTAACATGAAAATTGTAGAGATCCCAAGATTCTTGTTTTATTTGTTCATAGAGGAAAACTGTTTCTACACCTGGTTGTCATTTTAAAAGTTTTTTGATGTTGGCGCGCGAGGTTACGGAGGTGCGGAAACGCAAGAAATTGGTAAAATTTGACCTTTGACCTCTATTATCTCTCTGCGCCAACGAGATCCCATCCACTTTGTGCTTAAATTTGTTTTAGGGCTGCAAGTTCTTTCATGTAAACTTGTTTATTTCCTGGGATCTTAAAGGCGCATCGAGTTATGAGGCCTTGAAAACAGCACGAGGGCGCTGTTCGTCAAAGGTTCAGGTCCGCATAACATGACGCGCCAACGAGATCCCAAATTTTTTTTTTTACTTGTGTTTTACACCCAACTGGAGGTTTAAAAAAATGTTTAAATTTTTTTGGGACAAGCTTGGCGCACATTTTTGCGTTTTCTAGGAATGTACTTGTCGTTTCACGAGGGTTTTTTGGCTGAAACTTTGAAAATTTATTACTCCAAAACCGAAAGAGTCTGTAAGCTAAAATTTTGGATATATTAGTTTGGTATGAAGGTGTATCACTCTGATTTTTTAGAAGAAGATCTGAGAACCCATGAATCACACCCCCCCCTAATTTGGTACATTCTTACAGGCAGTGACTCTTAAGCAATGTTTTCTGCTTAAGCAGCTCTATGAAATTGGGCCCTGATCCTTGTCGTTTGAATGGTGGAACAAGCATCACGTGTCATTCCGTATTTTGCCATGTATACTGCCTTTATTTTGCATTATTATTGTCATTTTAATTGATTCTGGATGTGAAGCCAAAGAAAACTTAAACACTATAATAGCATTGTTCAATTTGCCATAAATTGGCAAATAATTGGATGCTTTTTGGGCTCTTTTTTTCCTGCAAACACTTTTGGTCTGAAATATATTTAGCATTATTCTCAAGCCGCCACAAGCCTCGGCTTATCCGGTACTTTTCTTCCACCAGTTTGGTATTTTGTTGTTGTTGGTGTTCATGCCTGCTCATATGACTATTGTGATGCTATTTTTACTGTTATCATTGTAATATTTAACAATGGCTTAATCATTATTTTTAAAACCTCATATGCTTGTATTATTATTAGGCTACGACAATATTTTGAAAGGTTTTGAATGTTTTTGGTTTTATTGTTTACTTAATATGTATTGATGCTAAGCACCTTGACTGTCAATTTAACGGATTTGCACACACACATTTTATGGATCAGGTGCAACATAACATTCTTCTAGCTATTACTAAATATAGGCTATGAGGACAACATTTTTCAGTTGATTTGAATTCAATTCAATCTTTATGGTAAAAAAATATATATCTTTTAAATTTTCTTTCACACTTACTTTTAGTAAAACTTTGGAAAGAAAACTTAGAATTTCCTGCAATAAACCACATATCGTGTTTACTCAGTAATGCATCATTGGTTTCGCTCTACCCTTTATCAGTGTTTCTATTCTCAAAAATTTGAGCTAGGTTATTTTAAAATCACATCAACAACAACAGTCGATTGATTACTGTTCGAAACAAGTAATTTACATTCAGGACATGACAACAGAAGACTGAAGAATCGAGACCTGGCAGGACGACATCAAAGGATCAAGCAGAATACCGCCATGACCCTTATGGCATTATCCCGGATTAAGAACCATTCAGGCGTTAATACAATTATATCCCAAACATTCATCATTGTCAATACAGTACTCACTCCAAAAGGAAAATAAATATATACACCACTTTTTTTAAATGCAGGCTTAAAATCTATTTTTATAGGAATCAGTTTGAATTATGGAAAGTGTAAAGAACCAAAGGATGGGATTTGGGCAGTAAATAACATGTAAGAGGACAAGGTCAAGAGTAACCCACAGATGAACTTCACAGATGAACTGAACAATTTTTACTGTAGATTTGATATTCGTGATTTTACTGCAGAGAACACTTTATTGGACAATTCATTAGCAAATGTTTCACTAACTGACAATGTTACCATTAATGAAGCTGATGTTAGGAATGTCTTCTCAGGTCTGAAGTTAAATAAAGCTGTTGGACCTGATGGTATTAGTAACAGAATTTTAAAGTCATGTAGCCATCAACTTGCCAATGTCTTCACATCAATTTTTCAAATGACATTAGATGAAGGTTCTATCCCCAAAAATTGGAAAATGTCAATGATAGTCCCAGTGCCAAAGCAAAAGAAGGCTACTGTGTTAAATGATTATCGTCCGATTGCATTAACATCCAATATCATGAAATGCTTGGAAAGATTGATCACAAGGTTTCTCACTAGCCAGGCTAGCTCATTTCTTGATAATCTTCAATTTGCATACAGGCAAAGTAGGGGAGTTGACGATGCAGTGCTTGTCTATCTTCACAAACTTTACAATCACCTGGACTCACCCCGAACATACGTCAGGTCTCTGTTTATTGATTTCTCCAGTGCTTTTAACACAATACAACCTCATATCCTTGTGCAGAAATTATTACAAATGAATATCTCACCCCAAATTGTGCGATGGATACATGGATTTTTAAGAGATAGGCCACAGTGGGTCAAAGTAGGAGGTGTTTGTGCTGATGTAAAATATATCAATACTGGTGTTCCTCAAGGATGTGTCATCTCTCCTTTGTTATTTTCGTTATATACCAGTGACTGTTTATGTTCCAGCTCAAATTGCAGCATCATTAAATATGCAGATGACACGGTAATTACTGGGTACTTGAAAAATGACTCTACCGAGTATGTAACAGAGGTCATGAGTTTTATTGACTGGTGTAATCGTCACTATCTCTCGATAAATGTACAGAAAACTAAGGAGATGATTTTTGATTTTCGACGAGGTGCTGAGACACATGACCCTCTCACTATCAATAACTGCATTGTAGAAAGAGTCAATGAATATAAGTATCTTGGAACTGTAGTGGATGATCAACTGAACTGGAATAGGAATACTGAAACGATATACAGTAAAGCTAACCAACGTTTGTACTTTTTGAGAAAACTGAAGAAATTTCATGTCGACCGAACTATCTTGCGTTTATTTTATCAGTCCTTGATACAGAGTGTTTTAACTTTTAACTTAATATGTACATACGGTTTACTTTCACAGCAGAGTAAAAAGAAATTTGACAGGGTAAAGAAAAATGCTCAGCGGATCATAGGTTTAATCTTGCCATCCTTGGATATAGAATTTGAAACAAAAATGGTTGCCAAGTTAAGTACAGCAATGAAGGACCCGACCCACCCACTTTTTAATTGCTTTGTTTTTAATCGCTCTGGTATTAGACTCCGTCCACCACAAACAAAATCACTTCGTTTTCGACAATCCTTTGTTCCCAATTCAATTCATCTTTTTAATTCTTTAGTCAAACGGTAATTACTTATTTTTTAACTTGTACCACAAATGTTCTGTATAATTTTAAAGTAACTTGTAAGTATTGTCAGTAATTTATTCCAATCATTCGCTTTAGTTTTAGCAATATACAATTTTTTCGTGGATTTGTACTGTGCTTTACATTTTATTGTTCGGTTTAATGAACATGTTTAGTTTAATATATTGTTTAATGTCTCCAATTGCCAATGGAAAACAATTATCTGTATATGTTTTGCGGACAATAAAGAATTCTAATGTCTAATGTAACCCTGTTATGATCCTGCAGTAAAAATTGGCCAAGCCTTAGTTAAAAAAAGAAAATGATGGTTTTAATACTCCAAAAACTGTATCATTGCTGAAATTTTTTGAAAATTTTGATTCTCATTATTTGTGTAAATGTTCCACAGATGAGACTGGTTCTTAAACCACCAAAACCTTATCATTGCCGTAAAGTAGACTCTCATCTCAACATGGTGCAAAATGAAAAATAAAAAAATACAAAATGCTGGGCTAGAAAATGAGAAAATGATCTTGTCCCTTTTCCGGATCATTGGGGGAGGGGATATCTTCTGCCTCATATGGTATGGTATAGCATGGTATATCAGAGGTCTACTAGGTATCTAGGTTAAAAGCCAATATTACGAACGATCACGTATTTACCATCACTTGTCCTTAGTGGTTAACCCCAACATTAGCAGCGCTCACGTATGACCTGTAGAAAACTTGTCATCAGCATGTTTTGGCATCCATCTGTGCTGCCGACATGCGCAAGTCAAATTGTTTTCCTACAGGTCTGATCAAACATTTTTTAGTGTGGATGGTAACGAGAAAATATTCTCATTATGACGGTTGTCTGTCTCGTAAGAAGGGGTTGCGCAGACTGTTTATTTATAGAGATGTGCCGTCGGCGTTCTACAGCAAACTCAACATGTCTGTGTACGCCAAATCCTAGTTATTAGTCTTCCTTTATCAACGACTTAAAGGCGCGTGTGGATTTATTTGTCAGTTGTGCGGAGTTAATAAAGTGATAAATTTGTTTATTATGTGAGAACGGACAGTTTGACATTTCTTGTTCGAATGATGGCTGTTTTGTGAGTGTGTTATTTTTGCAAGAATACTCAACTCAGGGTTCAGTTTCATGGGCAAAATTTTTGTATTCATGCAAAATGCATTCATACATGTAGGTACAAATAAATGTCTTGCCTATACTAATGATATGGTCCAGTAATCTACCCTTTCACACAGTTCATCCTTTGTCCTCACTACTTTACTCTGATTGGTTCTTAGCCACCCCATTGTAACTTTGATTGGCTATAATTTTCCAACTTTTTTTCTGGATACTTTCCCTTAATCCTTTGCTCCTCTTTTTGCTGTAAATGGATGTGTTTGTGTTTGTATACTAGTTTTATAATATTAATGATAATACACAAATTAAATCATATTTTTTAAAAATCACATTGAGAAAAATTTGTTCTTTGCAGTGGCATAACCAGAGGTGGAAAGGGGGGGGAGGGGTCAGGGGACAAGAGCCCCTGCTGGCCCTTGTTAAAAAAAACCTTCCCTCCCCCCTCCAATTGAGGTTTAAAAAAAATAATAATTGTGGCACGTCGTGGCCGAGTGGTCTAGTTCACTGGACCCAATCTCTGGTGTTGTCAGCAGCCATAATTGCTTGTAAAAAAGTTGGGACGGTAGTGCATTCTGGTCTACCAGCCAGGCTCCTTGTGAATGATACCCATGCTTACATCTTTACAGACTGTGAAGGGGGTAATCCTGTTTCAGCCCTAGGAGTAGGTGGCAACGTGCCCCTTTGACGCTATGTTTAAATTAGTCAAATTTTTCTTTGTTCAACCCAAAATTCTAAAAAAAATTACCCAGTCAGTTTGCCTTGTGTTTTATTACTTGATATTTGAATTAATAATTCGCATCTTCTTAAGGTAATCCCTCTCCTGCCGCTTCCCAGGTTGCATAGTAAACTTGGGTGTGATCCCTGGCTATACGGCAGTTACAGGTTAAATGGATGGCACCCCCGAACAAAGATATCGACACAATAGGGACAGCCAACATTAGGGCTAGATAGCTCGGTTGGTAGAGCACCGGCTTGTTAATCTGGAGGTCACTCTCTTTAGTTCATTTTTTTTTCGTTCAACCCCAAATTTAAAAAAAAATAATTGGTGACGGAATTATGCAAGGTTAGAAAGCTTGTGTATGACTGACAAATTTGCCGTTTTTTGCAAGCGCAAAGATATAGCAGGATCCTGTTTCAGTTTCTTCTCATAACAGTGGTCCGTTGGCCAAATGCCAGTTTAAACACCTGAGGACCAATCGAAATTCACTTCTAGTGGGTCGGCCGGCTAGTTCAGTGTTGAATCTCTATTTAATATGGATCCTTCTGTATGTCACTGAAAAAGTTACGGGCAAACCCTGCTTTGTGTAAACCTTTTAAAAAGAAAGTTCATCAGAAACTTAGAAAATGAGGGTATAGTTATCTGACGAAGGTCAGGTTGTGTTACCACACAAACAAGTGAGTGCTGCACAGTTGATGTAGCATCAATAACAAGGTCTCTGTACTTCTTTGAACATACATGTATGCACTTGTTCACTTATCACTGCTTTAACTAAAAAGCTGACTTGTTTTGTCATTTGTGTCTAAGGAAGTATAAGGCTCAGTCCACGCAAGTTTGCCACTGTGATAAATGTCCCATGCTCTAACACTTGTCAGCCGACGATCCCAGCTGAATAAAAAAAAAAAACGGAGCACATTATTTCCCCCCACATTAACCTATCAACTCCATTCCCAATAATCTCCACTTAAGGAACGGGTTCCTCTTTGCACAAAGTCGTAGATCCAGACAGGATTAGCTGTCTGATTGACAAGGTTTATTAACGTAGAGTCTCAGTGCCTAAAAAACCTGCGTCACCATTGCTTTGTCATTATACCCCTACACAGTGAGATCGCTTCAGCATGCCGATGGCCACACGGCACGCATTCATTACTAGTGTCCAACGTGCAAGGAACGGCTGTATTAAAACCTCGCTGTGGAAAGTAAATTAAAACCAGGCTCTGACGTGTGTTTTACAAGTACGTGTTTCTTACCTAAAGGTAAGTGTTGCTGTGTTAACTATTTTGGCACTGAGTGGCGCCAATGCGTATGTGATAAGAAAGCTTAAATTTCCGTCCATGCACTGTCGTGTTTGCTTCATTTCTGTTAATTTTGGGTACTGTTTTTCCCGAACATTGAAGGAAAGCTTGGAATTTTGCACGTTGGATCATTTTTGTTGTTGTTGTAGTCAATTAGTTTGTGAAAGGTACAGGGGAATGATCAAGTCACAAGCTTAAAGCCATGCTAAATATATGCAGCTAAGTTGGTAGAACAACATCACAGTAAGCTGAGGGTCGCAGATTCAAGGCCTTTGTAATTTGTAATTTGTTCTCTTTAATTTCGAGACCACTAGGTTCGCAGGAAGCCCTATGTGAAATTTCAGTGTTAAATTGTTTGTTTGAACTAATTCAACCAAAAAGGAAGCCAACTCATTTTTCCTTGCTAATAATAAAATAAATAAATGACTTAGCCAGAAGGTCAAGGTTTCCATAGAACTGGGAAAAAAAATAATGTGTAGGGAGGTTGTAGGTATGAAATGCTTGATACATTGATTATTTTGTATTGGAAATTTATGTTTGTTTTAAGTTGCTATCTGAAACAAAATAAGCACTATCGGGTCCATATCTGTCAGTTTGGTTTTTATGTTTATTTCTTGTTGGGTTTATTGAGATTGGCTTTTGGGGAGAATTTTGTTTAGAAGGCAAAACAGTGTGATAATTGCACGTGTTGGAAAGATTAAAGAAAGAATCCCTGCTGAGATGGAATACAGAGTGCCATTGTGTAGAAATATAAAATTGCTATACACATTTGTCTGTAAATATTACTGATGTGACCCTATTGCTAACGTACAATTATCTTGTTTATTTATGTCTTATGGCTGTTATTTAAAACCTAAATTTACTGTCTGACCATTCCAATGTGGTTTTGAATGATAGATAATCCACATACATGATAAACTACGCAAGCCTTCAGTAGCTTTACATTTGTCTGTACATATGACTGATTAAAATGTTCTGTTGAAAAGGCTAGTGTGACCGAATAGCGAGCGTACAATTATCACCCTTTTTTATGTCTTATGGCTGTTCTGCTATGTTTTGATTAAAACCGTTTTACTGTTCGACCATCCAATGCAATTTACTGTGGTTTTGTAAAATAGATAAACTATCTAGAGGGGAAAAAAAAAACAATTCCTGCCTTCAGTAGCTTTACATTTGTCTGTACTTATGACTGATTACAATTTTCTGTTGACAAATGTGATGTTATAGCAAGCCTACAGCCCTCATCTTGTTTAATGTCTTATGTCTGTTCTACTTTGAGTTGATTTAAACCTTTCTACTGTACGTCCGACCATTGAGTACCATCAACTGTGGTTTTGAATGACAGGTAAACCAAGTCAGCTTGCAATCAGATATCATGTGGGGAATGCGTCCACTCAGTCATGTCAGTATACAGTTAACCCTCCTACTGTTTGACCATTCAATATAATCCACTGTGGTTTTGCCGGAATGACAGATAAACCATGTCAGCTTGCAATAAGATATCATGTGGTGAATCCACTCAGTCATGTCAGCACACAGTTAACCCTCCTACTGTCTGACCATTCAGTATAATCCACTGTGGTTTTGAATGACAGGTAAACCAAGTCAGCTTGCAATCAGATATCATGTGGGGAATGCGTCCACTCAGTCATGTCAGTATACAGTTAACCCTCCTACTGTTTGACCATTCAATATAATCCACTGTGGTTTTGCCGGAATGACAGATAAACCATGTCAGCTTGCAATAAGATATCATGTGGTGAATGCATCCACTCAGTCATTTCAGCACACAGTTAACCCTCCTACTGTCTGACCATTCAGTATAATCCACTGCGGTTTTGAATGACAGATAAACCATGTCAATTTGCAATAAGATATCATGTGGTAAATGCATCCACTCAGTCATGTCAGCACACAGTTAACCCCCCTACTGTCTGACCATTCAGTATAATCCACTGTGGTTTTGAATGGTATTACTTTGTCAGCCTGCAATATAAGATCATGTGTTGAATGCATCTTCAAAGTACACACATGTACACACACACAACCTTACGGATCTGGTTTGTGGGGTCCTGCTATTGTTGTTCTACTATTCCTTTTTCTAAAGAATTCTCTTGTGGGGTCCAGGTTGAACAAAGAATTCTCTTGTGGGGTCCAGGTTGAACAAAGAATTCTCTTGTGGGGTCCAGGTTGAACAAAGAATTCTCTTGTGGGGTCCAGGTTGAACAAAGAATTCTCTTATGGGACCGGTCCATTGTTCCATTGTTGAAAATACCCCCAAGGGCACTCTCGTAAGCCCACAGAGTATAATTCTGAGCACAGTTGTGCCACCATACACAATCTGTGCAATGGTTTTAAACTGTTGGTCAACTGGTGCTGGAAATATTACCAAGAGTTTGAGGGTTTTAACAATAATTTTTGTAGACAATTATAGGTGTCTGGGAACCGAACCCTGCAAGATAATTTTTAACGCTGAATATTGATAATTTTATAGATTAAAACAAAATTGTTTCCGTTGTTTTCATCATTGTATTTCACTTTACAGTGTGTGTAAATATACATACAAGTACATGTATATACCTTGTACAAACATGATTTATTTGCATGTGGTATTTTATTCAGCCCAATGCACCTGTTGCCTTCAATCTAATTAAAAAATCCACTACAAAGATACAAGTAGATGTGTTTCAATACACAATTAATTTTTGTTTTAATTTTAAAGGTATTATACAGGATTGGTTAGGATAAAAAACATCACTGTTAAATTTTAGACTGAAAGCTTACTGATATGAAGTTCTAGAACCATTGTTTTCATTGTGAAATGTTTTCCTCTGAAATGAAGTCAATTTGAGAAAACTGCATCTGAAAACCTACGAAAAAAGCAAAGCTGATTTCAGCTGTTTCATCCAGAATGAAGGACAATGTTTTCACACGCTGAAAAGTGTGCCTTCCATGGTTTTTCACTATTTTCTCCTGACTCACACAACGGATTAAGCCCAAACTTTCACAGGTTTGTTATTTTATGTACATGGTTGACCACACAAAACATGGACACTGTCAACACTTGATCAACATCAATATGGTAAAGGGTTCCAATCAAGGTTAGTATGTATCCCCTAATGGAGATAGTTTGGCAGACAAAGACACTGCGAACATTAGTACACTGCCGAGGAGGTCAAGTGTCACCCATTTTTGTGGAATTATTTGCGTTTGGTTTATTATTTTTACCCATATTGCAAAACAACCACTTGATAATGACCATTACACCCACATCCAAAGGTAATAGAAGAAACCAAAGACCAAATCGAATGCTCCACAAACTCCTTGACATTTGTCTCTGTGTGGTAAGACTATTCAAGATCTAAAGCACATAGCAGAAATATGAACTAATATCACAAAAAGGCCAACAAAAACTTTTAAAAGGTAATGGATTGTTATGTCAAATAACAACTTATTCCTGCACTTTGTTTTTCAACATAGTTCATGCTTATAAAAAAATGGTCGTGGACTGTAAAGTGTGGGACTTAAACCTAAATGCAGCGAGGAGGCTGGAGACCGGAGTAAATAAAAAGAAAAAAGAAGGTACTCAATTTTAATATCCAGAAATGGGAAACCATCTAAATTCAATGTAACTTATGCCGTATCTGAATTGTCTGCTACAGCTACGGCTATGACTGTTGCTAAGGGTGTTTCTAAGGACACCCTATAGTTCAACGCATGATGATACGACAATCCAGCCGTAGCCACCAATTCAGACACAGCCATCAAGTGCTAATGACTGGTTTTCTGCAGATAATTGTTGAGATGAGCGTTATATTATGCACATATCTACAAGGTACTCAAGGCTCTTGGACAAAGAAAAACATTTTAAGTCAGGTTTTTAAATTTTGTGAGTTATAAGAGTGATTTATGTTTGACCTTATTTATATAAGGGTTTACAAGGTGCTGCGACGACGCATTCAGAAGCCACTGCCAGAAACGCCAGGTCAAACCCCTTCTCTAGTAGCAATTTTTAAGTGTTAACTGGGTTCTTTGATGTGCATTACATAACACATGGAATCTTTGGCGATAATGGTTTAGAGCCTTGCTGTAAGGAACCCACACCCTGCTGATTAGAAACACCAGAGCTTGAGTCCATTTGTGCTTGACCACATGGCCACGACACACCATTTTCATGGGGTTACTGCAAATCTTAGTAGAGTTTAGTCCCACCATGCAAAGTTTCACATACTACTAAAGAGAATATATCATACTTGCAGATGTTAACATTGGTAAGATTTAAAATATATATGTTTTTAAGAAATTAGTAAAACATTTTTAGCTTTGTTCTTGCGAGTCCAAAATCCGATAATTGAAAACATTGAAAATAGTGATATGTATTTTTTACTATTAGGCTATCGTGTGACTTCAATGACCAAGTGAACATATTCAAATGCAATAAAAATTTAAAATACATAATTTTTTTAAAAACGTAATACAAATAAATAAATAAATCAGCATTTCAGACAGAAGCAGGTTTCAAGATGATTGTCAACAAGGGTGATTGCACTACGTTATCTGAAGGCCAATTTAGTGATCAATAGCAAGTTTGAGGTTTTGTTTGTATATTTTAAGCTTTCAAGGAAAACAAAAGAAACAAGTCAACAATTTTCTGTAGGAAGCATTTCACTTAATTATTAACTAACTTTTGATTCCCAAGTGTCACAAATCGGGATTTCTGTTAATCTTAGGCTGCATTAACCCTTTAGAGACCATAGCGGCTGCAAACAGCTTGTACGGAAATGACCATAGCGGCGGCTGCAAACGGCTTGTACCAAAATGCCCATAGTGGCCTCAAGTGACCGCAAGATTTGAGACCTACTTCCATTTATAGAAAGTGGTCATCAGTGAAACTCATGCCCAGAATTGACATTTTCCAGTGTTTCCCATGTTGACATTCTATTAACATTTGTAAAACAAAACATAATTTCTGTTTTATATTGGTTTTGTCGTTTTTATGAAAAGAGACAGTACAATAGTGGCCATGTTTGGGTGCATTGTGATGATTTTACAAAAATAAATGGTCTCTACAAGGGTTAATACTTACATGTACTTTTTATACAAATAAACTTTTAATGTGAATCTATTAATGACATTTTTTTGTATTAAAATGGACTGGTGCAATTACTTTGGTGCACCTTCGGGGCAAGAAAAGCATAATTTTTCTTCTTATCCGGACATCCATAATTGTGCAGCACTTCTTGGCAAATTATCGTGAGAATGTACATACATGTAATGAATTTGCAGTGTGGTTGAACGTACTTTTGGCCTGGGCAGATATCCTAAGGGGGTTAAATATAGCATTCTGCAGGAGGTAGGTTTGTTGTATGCTGATCAGATGAATTTTTCAAAGACGAAATTTACTGATTGATAAACAAAAATTAAGTGAACTTGTAAAATTAAATTTTGACAGATATTTCCTTTTTGTTTGTTTGTATGAACATGACACCCAGATGGAAATTTCATTGAGCTGCATAAACAGACAATTATGCTGATCAGTTTTCTGCTAAGCAAAAAGAAGCAGGATATCAGCCACAGATGGTACATATGATGGGGTATTTTGGCATGTAACCTTATTCTTGTAAGCAACATTTTGTTGTGCTTAGCTACCTCTTGTGCTTAAGCAGCTCTCTGAAATTAGGTTAAGGTTGAAGGCTTTCTGCCTGCTGTAGATGTTATTGACTGGGTCTCTGAAGATGGTGTATTAATACAGTTATGATTTTCATTCTATATTTAAATTGCCAGTCTTAGTTTAGTCTCATGGGTGAACTGATTTTAAAAGAACATTTTTTTGCTTTTAAGTGTTATTATTCCACACAGGGAAAAATAGCTGAGGAAAGTTGGAGCAAATTATAGGGGTGCAAAAAAAGAATGGCCACTTGTAATAGAGAGTTGTGATCCCAACCATATATAAGATACTAAGGGAGGGTCATCCTTTGGTAATGACCCCGAACAAATATGTAATGTTTTCAGAAAATTTATTTGTTACAAAGATGATGAAGATGGTAGTAAACATCCTGCAAAATTATTTTGTCTAACGTGCCCCTGTTTATTAGTGAACAATAAAGGTATGTCCTAAAATGGGAATCTACAAAGATTGCTTAAAAGTGACTTTTGGAGACTCAAATGTGAATGTTGCTAACAAAGATGCAGTTGGTACTCGTGTGACACCTCACTAAATGTGGATGGATTTGAAGTTCATGATGAATACACAGTGACAGTGTTTTTGCTGATTTCTCAACAAGTAGACACTGTATTCAGCTGCAACTTTCACAGTTGACTTTTATTGTATCTTTCTTGATAGTTTGGCCTATAAACAGGCCTTCATTTTAATAAATCTGAGGAGAGCTGTGCATCGCTCTCCTTAAATCAAAAGGTGAATTAAGGAGAGCGATTTTAAAATCGCTCTCCTTAAATCAAAACAATGAATTAAGGAGAGTGATTTGCCCAACTCTTTGGCATTTTTATCTATTACAAAAATACTTCACCAATCCCGAGCGCGTATTTCAATTACAGGGAACGATTTGGTCCCAAATTTTTGCATAGCAAAACTGCTATGCAATTTTTTTTTTTGCATAGCAATCTCAAAATATTGCATAGCAGTCCATAAGTTTTGTATAGCAAATTTTAAAATGCCTAAATATTGTTGAAAATTTAACCCTGTGACACAGGTTTATTTGTGTGTTTTTTAAGGCTTAATTTCAGGCCAAGGCTACTTTCAGAATGTCTATAATTAAAGAATAAGACGCTCCAAAACTTAATATGAAAAAGGCCTATTCCCTTAACTTTTTTTTCACTAGAGACAACTTAAATTTTGGGTTGCCCGCAAGTTTTTCCACTAGCCTACGTGTATTATTAAATGCACACAATTTTCGTAGCGTCAAAAAAAAAAAAAAAAAAAATTATGATTTTTTTTTTTTTTTTAACGATCTTATCCCCTATTTTCTGCCCTAAATAGTACTTGTTTTCATCAACAACCATTTACATGGATTTGTAATTTGAGAATCGGTTTTATAGAACTTCTTTTGCAATGAAATCTTCGTGTTAACGATCGATCGACGACGCACATTGAGAAAAAATTCAATGAACTTTGCCCTGCAACGCCCTCTATCGGCAAAAGTTGTCGATGCTTGAATAGCCTGAACCCAACGCTGTGTATAGTACAGAATCCACGGGCGTGCGCCGCGTTGTGCAGCAATTCTTTACTTGACTCGTGAACGTGTATGGAGTTGGAGGCTAGCCAAGCTTCCTTATGAATATGAATTTATTGACGGGCCAATCACAGCGTGCGGAATGTTGGTTAGGATGGACTTTGGACCTGCTGTTGTACTGTACTACCATGTGTTGTGTGCGTGCGGGCGAACGTTGGCTACTCACTACCATGTGGTTAAGGGAAGTGCGTGCGTGTTTACTATGAATTGAACGATCCCGATCGCGGTCACATTAAATCTAGCAAATATCAAGACTTGCTAAACCATTTTATGAACTTAAAAATAATCTCTCTTTGGGGTTTTACAACTGTACCCCTCATTTATTGTGAAAAGGAACAATTTTTTGACTAGCCTGGCGGGCTACTAAGGGAAGGGTTTTGACTCACACGCCGCTGTTTTCACTCGCATTTGGCGACCGCTTATTTCGAACCCTACCGATGCTGCTTCCATCGACCCATCATGTGTGGGGGAATGTGGATCACAGCGCGGCGTCGTGCGCGATATGATTGTTCGTTTGTGTGACCGGCTGCGGTAAAAAACATCAGGCATGCGGGCACGCACACACAGTCAAAACATACATGTACTTGAATAGGGCTCGTTTACCACTTTCAATTAACAACATCGAAGCAGCAGCTAGCTTATTTTTAACAATCGAGGGGAAACAAAAAAGAAAAGCGTGAGTTCTTTAGATGTTGCCACCTCCAACTCTGAGACTCAAGCCGCTTACTTTTTTCAACAATTAGCGTTTTTAAAAAAATGCTCTTGTTGAAATTGTAAGGAGCGCTTTTTTTTGCTCTCCTTAAAAAATTTAAGGAGCGCGGAGGAGCGCGAGCGCGATCGCGCTCCTTTAAAATGAAGGCCTGCTATAAATCAGCATTACATTGACAACAAACATTATATATGACCCTATCTATAATCCCTTTTATACTCGTAGTGAAATAAGCTGATTTATGTTGGAACCCGATTCTGAAAATACCATACAATCACCCTTGCAGGTTTTAATCTGGCCAAGGGAAAGTACATGGCCTCTTACCATTTGCAGGGAGTCTGTCAAATCTTGATTTCACCTGCCGATGATGTTTGACGTCAAATTGTCAAACGTTGTCAACATGTGTGTGGGCATTGCCATTTTTCCATAGCTTGTACAAGTCATCATGAATAGTTAAAGGTAAGTATAAGTACAACCAACCTATGAAATGTTTGGCTCCCAATGTATTTCTGTGCAATATATATTTTTTTTAAACCTGAACTTAATTTTCAGGATATCCTTATGAAGATTCCTTAAATCATGATCAAATGTAAAATTGTTTGCCCTTAAAAATAATTTTTAAAGGTAATAAGGTCATAGATTGGTTTATGTCAACGTAATGCTGATTTACAGGCAACTTTATCAAGAAAGATACAATAAAAGTCATCTGTGAAAGTTTCAGCTGAATACAGTGAGTATTTGCTGAGAAAACAGCAAAAAAACTGTCATGATATTTTCACACCAGTGTCGAATTCATCCATGTTTAGCGATGTGACAGCGGGTACCAACTGAATCTCTGGACTAGCAGCATTCGCAAACGGACACCAAACTTCAGAAATAGTGCAGTCCTCTGTAAGACTCTGATTGTGATGGCACGCCTGGTTAATGATTGTCTGTACACTAAAACACGGTCATCAGTTCAACAGAATCAAACAAAGCATGCGCTGTTTGATTTTGAATGAATTTAGGGATGGTTGTGTTTTTTAACACACGAGCAATAGGACCTTCATCATTTGTTTGGGTCAATTTCCTGGTATACACAATGGGTTATGATTAGGTTCTGCTGTTACAGTGTTCTCACTGGCTAACCAGGTGGCATTCGAACCCACTTGAAATCCAAACTTGCCCGTTGACACCAGGTTGAAACTCTTCAGAAGGCTATAATGTGATTTACAGGCGACGGGTTTGAAAGAAAGCCCTGGTGTTTCTGATCAGCATAGTGTGGGTTTGAGTCTCGGTCGTGACACTTGTGTCCTTTTGCAAGACACTTAAACATTATTGCTGGGGAAGGGACGTCAAGCTGTAGGACCTGTGTGTTGTGTAATGCACGTAAAAGAACCCAGTGCACTTATTGTAAAGAGAAGGGGTTCGCCCCAGTGTTCTTGGATTGATTGGCTTCATATTGCGCTACAGCACCTTGTAAACCAATACAAGGTTGCTATGTAAACGGAAAAGGTCTCATACAATAGTGCACGAGAAGCTTTCCAATAATGATCTGGGCTGTGGGTTTGCACGTTTGTGTGTACACGCACATGCACACGCACGCACACGCACCACAAATTCTGACCTCTTGCAGTCCTGTAAAAGGCAACTGGTTGAAATTAACCAATCATCATTCAGTGGAAGAGAAAATATCCAGCTTCAATAAACTGTTTGATCCATAAACCTGCACTGTGCAGTACACAGGCTATGGTAATTCAAGTTGCATGAAAAGTTGAAAATTAACTTCTTTTCATGTTCTGGTGATCAAATACAAAAATCTCCCTGATAAGGAAAACTTTTCCCCTATTATGTTGAATGTAACTTTAAATCTCTCCCTGATTGTTGTACAAAATCTCCCTGATTGCAAGATGCAAATGTTGGCAGCTCTGAACTAGCTGCATCTAGGCTTGAGTAGGAAAGTCAACTTCTTGTCCCCTACAAACAACCTTAACATTTATGATTTTAATGAGATTACATTTTCTTTATAAAAGTGCATGATCCACAGAGTTTGCTTGTATCGATCTCGAGATACTTCTGGTTTTTTATGAAAACTTGCATTGTAAAACAAAATTTATACTTACTGTGGCTCTGAAAACATTGAACAATGCAAATGAGCACTGTTTTCCAATATGGTATTGAAAAACAACAATAAGAAGGCTTCAGCCAGCCACCATCAATTGTAACATTGTTTCTTGTACACCTTGGGTAACAAATTAGGGTACTCATTCTACTGAAAAGGGATAATGCTTCTTTCTTTTCTAATCTTGGTTTGAAGAGGTGAACATTAAGATTATAGAAGATGGTGATGGTCCAGCTTTATTCACCCTGAACTTTATCTTCAATTTTCCAGGACATTACCAGATTGTACAATTCAAAGTGTCTGCATGTATCCCATGTGGATACCTGCCAGACTCAAATTGAGAGAAACAAAATTGATTATTTTTAAAGTACCTTAATTCCCTAGAAGCACGTAGCATTTCTTCTGTATCTGAGTGGCAAAAAAACGTCTTGAGCCATCGGCTGTATCACTAGTCTAGATACATAAATGTATAAGGTGATGTGAGGCAGTGCCCGCATTGGAGTAAAATAACACGTTACATGAGACCGTCGTGTCGATACATGCCCCAGTAAAAACAACAACATGCCCCAATAATGGCAGACCATGTCAGTGGGTTCATTGAGTCGATGTGGACAAACTACCCTGGATGCTTTAACTCAGAAGTTCATTTTGATTTGGGTTTCTGGAAGCAATGTGTTGTAATGTAGGCTTAACTGCTCAGGTCCACATAGCTCATAAAGACACAACGAGACTATTCCTGTGTTCTGACTACAGTTGATTTATACACAACTACTGCCAACTTTTAACAAAGCAAGAAGAAAGAACAGGGAACGCTTCTCTTGTGAGCGGGTTTCCCAATCGCCCGGCAGGGGCGGCCAGCAATGCTCTACCGCGTAGCCACGCTGGCGACCCCTACCGGCTGATTGGCACTGTTGCTACAAACGGTTTTTCTGATTTACTTTTTCATTCCGTCGTGTAACTCTCACATCTTTACTTCATGTGTCACTTATTGAAAATAATCGCAAGCCTTTGGATCTCTGTGAGTTATTCATAGCCATTCTTACAAAAAGTAGCTAAGCACAACATAATTATGCTTGCCAGAATAACGTTACCAGCCAAAATACCATGTCACTTGCACTATTTTTGACTGGTATCCTGCTAACTTTTGCTAAGCACATAATTTGTAAGCAAAATTGTCAGCTGAAGCAGTTCTATGAAATAGGGCCGTGGCCTTGACTTTGATATCCACATGCGTACGGATTGATCCCAAAGTCATTAAGGAGTGCTCTTTACCTCACTAACGATCCTTGCCCTTTAGAAAATGAAACTCTTGGTGTGGGTTTCATTGCATCCTGCAGCGCAGCAGGCTCAACTTCAAGTCGAGTTCTCAGAATTAAGAAGATGGTTCTAATTTGTATCATGACTGCTGTTGAATTTTCTTCAGGAACTCTGGCGATTTATAGTTGAAGAATGATGGCCCTGTCCAATTCAGTGACACTCTACTACTGTTGACTTGAGATACATAAAACCACAGAGGTTTTTTTTTTTCATGTTTTATGGGTAGCGTCTGCATCTGGGTATTGTCGGAGCTGCTAACTCTCCCTGATTCTGCAGAAAGTTCCCTGAAAACAAACTGATCTGGCCATGTTCTCATGAACAAATTTGACAATCTCCCTGATTATGGACACTTTTTCCCTGTTATGTTGAATGTAATTCTAACTATCTCCCTGATTGTTGTACAAAATCTACCTGATTGCAAGATGCAAATATGTTGGCAGCTCTGGAATTATATTCACATTTTTTTTTGCCATGTTGACAGGGGTAACTGGTGAACATAACAGAATAACCAGAAGGACTGGTTGACTAATGAGTCAGTGGAATTTTTAGGGAGAGACTGCTGATTGTTCAGATCCTCTTGTTAATAACATGTTTTCATATGTAGACAGAATACCATCAAGGATTCCATGTCATAACAAGCACTATATTCTTCCTGGTTTGTTTTCAAATTTTGTTTTGCCCTTGGGAAATCTCATGAGAAATATGTGATTAAGTAGCCTCAAAAGTATATCAAATCCTACACCATGTGTACAAAGGCTTGTACTTGATAAAAATTTTCCTACTTTTTTTTTAAGGACCAAATGTCATGCCTGTCATAAACTGTTCAGCAGATAATAATGCTTAACAATTAATTTGCTAAGCAATAAGTAGCAGGGAACCTGTCATGAGTAGTGATTATTAAGTGGTATTTTAGCCAAGAACCCATTTCTGCTAGCTACAATATTTTTCTGCACTTAGCATCTTTTTTTCCTGCTGAACAGCTTTGTGAAAATTGGTCACTAATTAGGACTTTGGTAATCATGTTATCCTGGTTGTCTCAGAGAGGATTTGTATTAAGTTGTAGTATTGTTTTTGGTTGCATATGGGTGGCTAGTGTGTATAGCACTTGACTCTCGCCACTGTGGCCCTGGTTCAATTCCCAGCTAGGGCCTTAGTAGAGTTGTGCATTGGTTATCTCCTGTGCCACAAGGTTTTTTCTCAGGGCCCTCTGGTTTTCCTCTCTCTAGAAAAGACATTAACTTTCGGTCTCTGGCTGTGCTCTGTGGTCATTATTATCAATGTGGCTGGCTGCCAAAGGCGCCCTTTTGTTGCATGCGTGCGGCTGGAACACAGTGTTATAGCCACGCCCTTCATAATTCAGCTTCTCAGCAGATTTAGCTGCAAGTAAAGATGATTAGCATCCCAAATTATTATTATTATTGATCATTGTGATTCCTTATTGAGCCTTAATCCATGTTACCTTCATAGTTGTAAGGGCCCGCTGCTGTGTTTTCCAATCAGGATGATGATTTTCATTCAGGCTCACCTTGCAGAATACATTACCACTGATTGCTGATTGTGACCCATTTTACATTCGTATCATGCAATTTGGTAAATGTTCTCAACTGGGATGGTTATATTATTCATCAAGGATTTTTTTGTTATTAAATCTAGATTCCTAACTATTGGAACCTATTCCATATGTGTTATTGAAAGGGTTTGACAGAGCTGCTATTTCTCCCTGATTCTGTAGAAAGTTCCCTCATATCCAATCTGCCCATGTTCTGATGAACAAATTTGAAAATCTCCCTGATTATGGAAACTTTTGCCCTGTTAAGATGAATGTTCTTCTAAATATCTCCCTGATTGTTGTACAAAATCTACCTGATTGCAAGATGCAAATGCTGGCAGTGCTGGTTTGGCGCAGTACCTGGTTTTCCCTTTCTCTATGGTTTTTCTAACACATGGAAGAAGAATGTTCCTGATTGGCCTGTTCCACATTTGGGATAATTGGATTTAACTTAACAATGTAACACAATCAGAGGAGACTTGGCACATTCACCCTATCGACATCACTTTCATTCTGTGGTAGCAGCTGACAAATTAAAAATGTATTATTAAAGACTTTGCTCGTAAATTCTGACAAATTCTCTTCGGTAGAAATCCCTCAATAATTAAATGCATAAACCAGAGAGTTGGGGGGGGGGGATTGGGGTGAAGAAAGAAACAAAAAAATAACAAAAGGAATGAACTGTATGAAGAAATGGGAATGGTGTCATGGTTGGCATTTACATCAAGTTGCATAAACTTGGGTATTTGTGTGCTTGGTGTTTAACTCCAGACAGGTGTATTCATATAGACTTTTGTTGTTGTGCAATGTTGCAATTAATTACAACGTAGTTATACATGTGTAAAGTATTGTTCATTTCTGTTTATTCATAGCCTTACGTGTAATTCAATAGTTCTTATGTAAATGTGCCAGTTTGGATTCTCATGCCTTGTCTAGCACATCAGACTCAAGTTTTGGTGGCTGAGTAGGATTGGTGTCCCAGTTCTCGCAGGTGTGTCCTTGAGCGAGGCGCTTAACCATCATAAGCTTTGTCCACCCAGTACACTTGTTGTTAAAAGAGAAGGCGCTTGCCCTGCGTTTCTGGCATAGTTGCTGGAGATTGTGCCACATTACTTTTTAGACCCTTACAAAGTACTATAAATGGGGCTCATAATCCAAACATAAGCTCTGCATACCTTTCATAAAATGGGTGCTTTCTGAAATTTCCCACGGGTGTGATAAAGCGCTTTATAAGAACTTGGTATTATTAGTAGTATTCATCTATTATGTTGGCTTGCCAAGGTGCTCACCTTTAAATCTGTGTTTCTTCAGATGCACATGAATAAGTATAGCCTACAGGAAAACCAAAGTCTTTGGGAAATGTTTTTCCACTCTGGTTCACAAAGGGCCCACAAAGCCAGACTTTATCCCCTGGTTCTTGCTGAAGGTCCGTCTGTCATTTTAGGAGCAGGATTTACTCATAACTTTTTCATTTTTTTCATTTACCGACCACTTTATAGCCATACCAGTACTAAAGGTAGGGTTGATTGATTGATTGTTCTCAATGTAATCCTGAATACAGGCTTTTAAAGAAAGCTACAACAAAAGTCACATGTGAAAGTTTCAGCTGAATGCAGTGTTTATGATTGCTGAGAAAACAGCAAAAAACTGTTACAGTATTTTCACACCAACGTCGAATCCATCCACGTTTAGCGAGGTGACAGCAGGTACCAACAGCATCAGTTAAAAAAGTAAGCATAGATTTGTAATATTTGTGTCATTGAGTGTTTGGGAACCTTTTTCTTTCAATGCGTTTCCAAAATACAGTGAATATTGACTCATTTTATTCGAGTGAGCAGGTTTGATGGTGGTACAGTGAACTTCAGGTACGCTCAAGATATCAGACAATTAGGGATCCCATGTCAAATATCACCGGCCAATTACCAGGGATGTAAATAACCACATGTGAGTGGTCTGGGACCCAGACTGTTGAAAGCTGCCCTCCCCAGATACTGATCAGGACCACAGTCCATGAATTCCAGGTTAGGTTTATTAAGGGCCGTGAAGTGAGTGGTAAAAGGATGCTGTGAAGGTGCCGCCTACTTCACTCATCATTAAGCCTCTTCACTTAAGAGTCAAGGGGCCTTGGATGTTATCAGTATACTGTCCAGGGAGACTAGACTGGGGACTTGGAGGTGGATGGATACTAAGAGGGCACAGTGTACTTTAGGATGTGTCTTGCTGGACTTAAGATGGACATGTCAAGCAAGTCAACAGAGTCAGTCATTTTTATGCTGGCTTTTATACTTTTGTAGTTTTTGCATGTAATTTATGATAAACTTTCTAACACCAATATGTACTGATTTAAGTAAAACATAGTAAACCACTGATTGTTTGCAGAACCACTGCTTTTTCTGAGGAAAGATTATTAAATTACGTGTCCACAAGAACTGAGATGAGATAATTTTTCTCTTCGTGCTTATTCAAGTAAAAACAAAAAGATATATGTATTTTTTCTTCTCAGTTTGATTCTGGTTTTGTATCAACATTTTTAGTCCAGTAAAAAGTTTCCCCAAAATTTGAGCTCTGCCCATAAGGCAAATGAGGTCAATCTTATCTGAGAGCTTGTTCAAATTAGTGTAAGTTTAGGCCTGTATGTTTAACTGTATAGAAAGGGTTTTTGTTTGTTGGGGTGTTGGGGTGTTTGTTTGTTTGTCTTTTCCTTCTCATTTTGAACCAGATCTTGTATCAGATTGTTTGGTACAGTAACTTTGAGCTACAAGGACTGATGGCTACAAGGACTGCTGTTTTGTGGGTTTTCCCTCAAATGTGTGAGCCCTGGATTTACATATAATAATAAAGTTAAAGCAGTTTTGCATTAACTATGGAAAAGCACTTCCATATAAAGGTGTTCATCCAGCACTAAATCTGTGTTTGAATCTCATTGGAAATTTGCTCCATGGACAGTTGAACTTGGTTTTAAGCCCTTCAATTTCTTATGGTTTCGGTGTGTGGTAACTCCATTTGTTTTATCTAGTTTGGCTGAGTAGAATTAAGTTAAAACTCTTAGTTCTCATAAGAACCTGTCTTGCTAATTTTTTTCTACTGCAACCGAGTGGATAATTGGATTGCGGGACTTCTTGTAATTATCTTCACAGTCCCTGGTTGTTAGTCACAACGTTTCGACTAGCCTGCTTTCATAATAATAGTGGCCATTTGTAATGGCGCATGAGAGATGCATATTAAACAAGTGGGACTATGACTTACAAAGATAACAATTTAAAGACACAAATAAGTTTTCAAAAGAGTTTTCAATCTGGTGAAGTGACTTATTGGAAATTTGGAGAGAGTTTGTTCCATAGTGTTTAGTGGTAGTGTGAGAAGAAACAGACTCACCCTTTTTAGTGTTTGGAGCTTGTGTCTATAGGGCTGTGAAAGCCAACATTTCAAGTTTAGGCCCATCAGACTTTCGGTTTTGCACTACAGCCCACCATTTAGGGATCACTTGATTTCATTTGTGATAGACATGTATCTTCAACAAAATGTTTGTGAAAACATTTGTTATAAGTGGGAATTTTTGTGTTCTTTGTTTTTTCTCTTATTTTAATTGCAAACTGATTTTTGTTTTTCAGTTATTACTTTTGACCCACTCACTCACAATTATGAAGAAAAGAAAGAGTGAATTCTTTTAACATTGATTGTTCTGAATGGCCCTTGATGCAAAAATGACATTTTCTACACTTGTCGCAAGGAAAACAAAATGCTCTCAAATTGGCCATATTTTTTATTGCATGAGGGCACTTTCAAAGGCTAATTTCCTAATAAACTAATAAATAATGTAACTTATTGGCCTACTTGTCTTCATCCAATAATGGACAAGCTAAGCCTGTTGATGATAATGAATAGTGTATACCATACAACACCTTTATAAGATGACTGTATTTTAGTTAGTATCTCACACAATAGTTGATTGATTGGGTTGATTGCTACAGAGTGATCTTTGATCCAGACAAGATGAAGCCAAATAGGCCCTTGACCTTATAAGGCCATCAGCTTGACCCAGTGATGAGTACTGGTCATTAGACAGGTGTAATGCGATTATTACCAGTGGTCAAACAGATTGATGTCCTCATTTGGAGCTATATTTGATTTTATACATTATAATAAGCCAGGTGAGATTAGACTGACACTGAGCCAGGGGGAGAATCTATGGGCTGATGGAGTGATGTGTTGTGGTCAGTGATGAGATATAATGGGATGAAATGAGGGAGATTATGCCTCTATTATAAGTGGTCAGCTATTTATGTCATGGATTCACATCACCTGAGTAATATGCCTGTAGATTTTTTTTCACAGGACTTGGAGAAGTACTGAGATACACTGTGCTTTACACACATCGGTGTATGGGTACAAATTTAACAAATTGTTGTGGTACATGCTGCTAAAGTATAAGATTTGAACTGCCTCCAGCTACTGGACATTCTTGGTGGTCTAGTGGTAATACATGTAGTCTAGAATGGCAAAGATCATGGGTTCAAATCCAACTAATATACGTGTGGATTTTTTTTTCGGGGGGGGGGGGGGTACAGAGTATCTGATGCTTTACACACATCAGGGTATGGGTAAAACCAAATATTTTGTTTAACACACAACCAATTCTGGACGACAGTCAAACATGACAAACGGCAATCAAAGATCTCATGAAAAACAACAGGCTGGTAGCATGCATATCAACATTAATAGGACTTCAAAGAAAAAAGCCCAGACATGTGCCATTACATCTCTGGACTCTGATACATGAAGATGGGGACTATGTACATGTATAGCCTATAAATGCAGAACAGTCTCCTTCACTAACCCCCCCCCCCCCCCCCCACCCCTCTGAAGGCTGCCTTATGACATCAGGGGGAAACCTATTCCAGATGTTTACAGAAACTGGTAGGAACCTCCTGTCATAATCCAGCAGGGACTTGGCTCTTCTAACGCCAGGAGGGAGGGGACACTGTAGGGAGTAGGGATGCATTGCAGCGGAGGAACGAGGTACTTGATGACAAATGTTTGAAATAGACTGTGGAAGCCTCGTGCGTATTCAAACTTCCTTAACCAAGATGGTCCCAACCATGTTGACTTTTACGTGTGCACGTTTCTGTTTCTTTAAATACTTTAGTTTAACATAGTTTCATGGCTATAGAAATTATATCATGTTGTCGGGAAATTATGAAAGTGAAATAAATTTAACAAATCAACAAAGAAAACCAAAAAAAATAAGACTTACCTCTCTTTACGGTTATTTGTAAATAATTGAATATTTTGCCCAACTGACGTTCATATTATCATTAAAGCTGTGGTCACACTTATTTTGGCATGATTGGCAAACAGGTTTCCAAAAAATATCCCTCCTTACAAAAGAATTTAAATTTTATTTATAACAAATTGCTATTTGTATTCGGCTTTTCAAGAATATTGTATGAATAGAATGTAAAAAGATATGTTTTCATACAGGTTTATATAGTCTTCATTTGAGTTGTTTTCTTGTTTTGGCTGCGCACGAGACTTGCAGTCTATGACAGCTGGAGTAGCAAAAATGTTCTCTAATTGATTAGGACGAAGGGGCATGTCTGTTTAAGGACATCAGGATGCTAGTGATGTTTAGTGGTCAGTATTGTGTAATCATGGTGTCATAACAATTCCATTATAATGACTGGTATTGATCATTCTGTTCAATTTTGGAGTGAACAAAGACAAATTGACTAGAACAGGATTGGAACCCATGACCTTCGGATTAATATGTTTGCGCTTTAGCAAACGGAAGACTTTGAATGTTAGGTGGCAGTAGACTTACTGAAATAAAAGGTACAATTTTCATTGTTCACATAGATCTGAGCATGCGCACATTACCGAAAAAAATGGATGTACCTGGTAAGTCTGCTGCCACCTAGCATCCCAAAAGTCCCCTATTGAGCTGATGATAGTGATCTTCCTATTTTTTCAATGATTAGAGTTGACTCATAATAAATACAAGATTGCTGGGACTAGCCAAATCACCTCTTTATAACAGGATCATTGTTATAAGAGGACAGCAAAACAAAGAAACACAAAGCAGAAATAAGATTTAGGACTTCTGAATGTTCTCTTTATAAGCAGAACCTCTTTATGCTCCTCATAACGAGGGTGGACTATATATGCTCGACAGACATTGGCGAATAAAACTGTTGATTTCCTCATTTGGATCTCTGTTTGATTTAAAAGAGAACAAATCAACAGAACTAAGGACAAGTTGACAGCATAGGTTTTCTCAATCGAACAATCAAAACAATTTGTCTAGCGCATGCATCCAAAAGAAATACATTATGTTAAATATGCAGTGTACAGACAATGACCTTGCAGTTTACATTGGTGTAAATCACAGAGCGAGAAGATGATGTGATCCCTTGTCCTCAGTTGGAATTCTCCTTGATCAATGTACAGACAATTACATAACACTTTGTAAGGTAGTGACCTTTTAAGGACATAAGGAGGATCTGACCATTGGACAGTGATTCGTTTGGCCAGTGCAGGCACCTGGCAAAGGGGATGGCCTGCCATGGCTGCCCCACTTTTTGCTTGTGTTTGGGCAGATTCAAGAATTCAGCCATAAGGAGAATTTTAAACTAAAATAGCCCATGCCAACTGGCAGTGGCGAGGCTGGATCTCCTTATAAATATAAGCCTTCTATAAAAGTATATTACTACCGATGAGATTTGTCGAGAAACATAGGTAAAGATGGGGAAAAAAATCATTAGTTTCATAAACCCACAGTGGAATTCTGATGCTATGTGTTGTACGACGTACGCCTACACAGGACACAATATTTATAACAAGTAGAACTAATATTGTCAGAAAGCATTTTTTGGGGGGAAGGAGTTATATCCCCCTCCCCAACCACTACTGCGTTTGATGGATACTGTTGTCAAGAATTTTATACGGGTAATCCCCACTGCTCTCAGGTGCTGGCCACCCCACTTTTGAACACCTTGCTACATGCCTGGGCCAGAGCACGGAGAGAAAATATTTATTTAAAAAAAAATTAAAAAGTTTATAGCATGGACGAAGAAGTGTTTGGGGCTTGGACCTTTCCATCCTCCATGCAAACACTTACTTGTATAATATTTGTAAATTATATATAATTTGGGTTTGAACAAAGACAAATTGACTGGAGCGGGACTTGAACCAACGACCTCCGGATTAACATACCGGCGCTCTACCAACTGAGCGTTCCAGTTCTATGTTGGCGGTCTCCTTATTAGTCAACATCTTTGTTCGGGGGTGCCAGTCAGAAGCCATTCAACCGTAAGCTGCCCCTGAACAAAGATATTGACTAATAGGGAGACCGCTAACATAGGGCTGGATAGCTCAGTTGGTAGAGCGCAGGTACGTTAATAATAACAATTTAAATAAAAAATAAATTGTAATTTGACACCTGATGAGATCATAATGACATCATCAAAACTATATCTTCATATTTAGGTTCAATTGCCTAATGAGTTTCAAGGTTCAGTTCAGTTACAATCTTGAGTTATGCTATAGAGAAGAGTTCCACGGAAGAAGATGGAGAAAAAAAAAGAGAAAAACCCCCCCCCCAGAACAAAAACAAGAGGTGTTCGTGCTTGTATTGCACGAACACCTAAATATATATATTATTGACCATACAAAAACATAGTTGATAATCATAATGTGTTTTGATCAAATACCATAAGTTTCACGTAGGAAGTTACAAATTGTGTACTGTCGCCACATAAACCCTGAATGGAGGAGATTATGTTCAGGGGATGCCCCATCTACATTTCAGAATCATAAAAAAAGAAGAAGGAAAAAACAATTAAAGTTTGAGATTTAATCTTACTGTGTGGTCGTTTCTTATGGGTTTTATTTCAGGTGGCTGTACTGTTGTTAGATATTCTATATTATTTTTACCCTGTTGTAAATTCTGCATAATTCAGCTCTGTGCTGCCAGTTCGATTTTTAATAAATATGAAATGAAACTATTATTTGTATTTATTTGGCGAAGACGAATCATGCAAAAAATACAATAAAACAAGTACATGAACATGAAAGAAAAAGCAATCCAAACAAGAAAAAATATTTAAATAATTAAATAAGTAGATTTAAATAAACACATCTAATGAAAATGGGAAAATGAAATAAATAAAAGAAAAAAATAATAATTTAAGCAAGAATAAAAGACAATTTGGGGCGAAAACTGATTGAGTGATTGAGGGTGGAGCATGCAGGAGGGGAACAAAACCACTAAGCGTGGACAGAAAAATATATGACAGTGACAGTGTGTAAAATTGTGCAAGATTAGTCATCAGAAGTGCCAAACATATGACATTGGGCTCGCCAACCACCTGCTCATTGGTATTTTTGGTGCTAGCCAGGATATTGTAAAATACCACCCAACTGACTAGACCCAAATTGTATTGTATTGGTTCTAGCATGAATCCACTATACAGGGGCTAGATTAAACCATAACAACCAATAAATACATGATGCAATGCATGATACAGATGGTTAAACCTTACAGTTATACTCACATGTTCATTGTGTCCAGATTATTTATTTGTGCCATACACTGGTGTGTGTTAAACACTTTATATATTCAGTTCTTTCCAGAGTCCTGTGGAAAAAATATATATAAATTACTTGATTGTATTACTCTGGTAGGATTGGAACCCACGACCTCTGTCAATGCTAGAGCAGACGTATTACCTCTAGACCACTGAGCTTGTTGCCCGATAGCTAGAGGCAGCTAATTTTTTTTTTTCACGAGGCTTAGGAACAACACTGAGTATGTAGTGCTAATTAACACACATCAGTGTATGGGTTAAATGCAAATAATACTTTTTATCCCTGACGTAGTGTGCCATTTCTTGCCAAATGTTGAAAAATGTTGTGTTTGTTTATCAACATGTACATGTATACAATGTGTTAACAGTTCTGGTCAATGCGAGTAGTACAAGTATGGGTTTTGAGGCATTGCATGGTTAGTAGTTAGTAAGCAGGACAGTGCTTTTCAGAACTAAGTAGTCTCCCGAATTCCGAAATCTACTCCACGGCTGTAGAACAAATAGCAAGGCTAGTTCAAATCTACACAGCACATTATCTACACAGCAAAGTAGGGATACGGTCACCGCAAACAGAACATACATCATTGCTAACATTGTTTAAATAATACGTGCATAATGTATGATTGTACAATATATGTAAGTTCTGTTTTGAGCACTGCAAAGCATGGTGATCATAAGCATAGAACACATTGATGAAAAGGGATGTTGGCCACCACCTGTTTAACAGTCAGTGTATTGTAAAAATCTACCCACCTGTCTGGACTATAATAAAAAAAATCTTTAATTGGATTCACCTGTTATCTATTTGTTGCTTCAATGAAGTTCAGGGATAATGCGTGTTGTAATCAATCATACAGTGAGTTAAATACAGATCTGAGTTAGTTATTTTCATTAGGTCACCACCTGTTATTCAAGGTATGTATGTGTTTTGTTTTGCACCGATCTCTGGATCAAAGACCTTTGGGGATGTTCACTTGAAAGCCATGTTCATAATGCATGTGAGTTTTTCTTATTATTAACAGGGGTTTAAACGAGAACAGTAATAAGAACAGAAATAAAGTAACTATGTTTTGGGGTTGAACAAAAAGAACATTATGAGAACAGGATTTCAACCTGCGACCTCCAGATTAATGTGCCTGTAGTCTACAATAGCCCTTTTCACACTACCTACATGTACCTTTGATCCGTGTAAGTGGCGACGCGTGTGAAAAGTCTGCTACACGGATTTAAACTGATTCGGAGATTTCTTTCACATGACAATATCTAACCCAGAGAAAAGTTAACCCAGTTCTATACTGACACCGAGATTGGTGGGTTAAACCTAGTCCTGGGTAGGGTTAAATTTTAAGCGAGTTTGGGGTTTGTTAATCTGGAGAATTTTTAGCCCTGAAAAGTGTAGTGTGAATGCTCCACTTAATTCGGAATGCTCCTCTGTTTGGAGCGAACTTGCATAATAAAAGAATGTTTAAATGAAATTAAGAAATAAATAAGCATTATAGCTATTGCACTTCTGATTTTCAAAGCTTCAAACATCACTTAAGTACGCTTGTGGTTTTGTGTTTTGTGTAACATTAACTATGCACAATTCTTATACAGCACATCTGCACACTGAAATGTTACTCTAAGGCCCATGTCACACGAGGCAATTTACAGGCAACCAGTTCCAGGCAATCTCCGAGAAGAAAAGGCATTCACATTTGAATGTTCACACATTTTTCTTAGGGATCGTAAGACATTGTTAAAAAAATTACTCATGTGCTACCGAAGTGGTCCTGTAGCATGCACTGCAGTTGGTTGCCTCCAAGTTGCCTGTAAAAGTTGCCTCGTGTGACAAGGCCCTTTAAGAGCTCAATATTTTTACAGCTATGCAGAAATGTGTTTGAATTGTGAGACCAATTTTTATGGCACCTTAAGTTAACAAAGTGATGCGAGCACAATCTGCAAGCCCCTTTTCTTAAACTGAACCCATGGCTTGAAGTCCCATCTGAAGGACACTGCACTTATGGTTAAGTACATACATGTACATGTACATGGGGATGGTTCAGTAGAGAGGAATAGCTGTCCTGGTCATTTCCGGTCATTCTTTATACCCATTCAAAAATCATCTTGGCCATCTCAGGTCATCCACTTTGTCCATCCTTGCTGATTCATTTGTATGGAATTTCTCTCGTGCACCAACTTGGCCTTAACCCAAATATGTGTACAGCCCTATCTTGTTCATTCCCGGTCATTTGTTTTGTCCATTCATCAGTTCATGTGACAATCTGCCACCCTGTGTTTGATTTCATTCCCTAAGATTTCTATAAATCGAGCGGAGAGGCTTAACCCTGATCATTGATGGTTTTCATGTTGGCTTAGTGGTTTCTTTCCTGCCTTTCACATCTGTGACTTCAGTTCAAATCACTGCATGTGGATTGGGTTGTCAGTGCCTACCTGATTGCCTTTTGGGGTTTTCTTCCCTGACCTTTCTTTATATCATATTTGTCTACAAAGGTTTCTTCAGACCTACAGGTTACAGTACTTTTGAGGGTCCCTCGGATTCACTACAACATATCTTATCTGATATGAACTTTACTGTCTCCTGATTGAAATGCTCCTCATGGACTATCTCTAGACTATCTGATCTTTTGCATTAATTTACTGACCCAAACTACTGTTTCCACAAAATTCTCGAAAGAGCCTTCAACTTCGTTGCGCCTTAATTATGGAATGGCTTACCAGTTCATATCCACCAAGCTGACTCTCTTCAGATTTTCCAGGGACTTTAGAGACTCACTTGTTTGAATTTTTTGTAACAAATGCGCTAGAAATAATAATAATACTTGGTTCCTATTAGCACATATATCCTAGTAGCTAGATCAAGGCGCTTTACAACATTATTATCCCTGTTCATCAGACATACTTTTAGACCATTCCTCTAATTTTCTCATCTCCCTTGGGAGAATGCAACCCTTATAGCTGCTTAAATTAATGCTAAGGGGTTAAGATATAATACCAGAAAGATACAATAATAATAAAAAATTACTCTTTCCATTCATATGACATTTTGCTAAGCTTAATCAACCATCAGTCCGACCTTGTCATGGCCATCTCTGGTCATCCAGTCTGTCCATCAAACCATTATTTCTGCTCCTGCTGCAGCTTGACCTTTATTCCTCATCCCATCAATCAACACAAGACACCACGCCATGGTCATCTCTGGTCATTATCGCCATTCCTCCCCAGCTTGATATTTATTTACGAAATTTAGTCGTCAAATCTTATCCTTCCAGAAGCCCAAATCTAAAAATAAGATCGTTAGCTGTGAGATCTAACTCCTCCGGACTTTGAGGATGCATATCTGATTTGGGATGCATCTTCGTGTATGATAACAAACAGCTGTGTCACTATACAGCAGCCTGCTAAATTGTGCTATCACAACAAAGTTCCAAGGTAGTTTACATGTGTGGCTAGACATAATTCTCAAGGGATGAGGCAATGTATTTCACAAAATGATACCTTGCTGGATGGCCTAGTTCTCCTCACGATGTCCAGGTATACACAGGTATCAAAACTGCTTGCTTTTATATTTAGGTGTTCGTGCGATAGCGGGAATACCTCTTGTTTTTACAATTTAGTATTAAACTGTTGATTACAACACTAGGAAATTTTCGTCTGTACCTGTAATTTTCAACCAGGGTTTTGATCGAAAGATGCACGTCTGGACAAAATGTCCTAGTGTTGTGATCAAAAGTTTAATAGTAAATTGTATAAAACTACCAACACAGATGAACTTGCTACCTCTTGCTTCATTGTTCCTTTTTTCCCCCTTCTTTTTCGTCTTCTTCTTCCACCCAACTCTTTTAGATAGCACAACTTAAGAGTGAAACTGAATTGAGCTTTGAAACTCGTCAGACAATTGTACCTTAATATGAAGATGGCACAGTGTCCATGATGTCACAAGGACTTCATCATGTGTCAGTTTACATTAAATCAAAGTTTAATATTAGAAAAAAAATATAGCTCCTGAACCATATGTTAGATTTTTAAAGTCTGTCCGAAAGGTCTTACAAAACTGAACTTCAGTTACACAAATCTAATTCAAATTTGACCATGTCTTCTAGTTCTGAACGGAAGTTAAAAGGAAAAACTATTACAATTTATTTTCAAGTTGAAAGGTAAAATGTTGCCATCAATTGATGCAATCATCCTTTGATGACATCAATCATGACCACATTGCTTTTGTAATGTAACAAAAACTGAATTTCTAGTTTCAACTAAATGTGAGTGTTTTCTTTTGGGCTTGTTGTTCCTTTTTAACCAATGTACAATCGTTCTTTCGAAGTGCAATGCAGTCTTTGATTGACAATTTGTTTCATAGTTTATTAACAAGTAATAAACAACTCCAAATTATTAAAAAATGTACCCAGTCGGTTTTCTTTGTGGTTTCTTACATGTTGTTTGAAATCCCCCTCGTGCCACTTCTCAGGTTGTAACGTAAAATTGCGATACTATTTTTACTGACCATGAGCAATGTCTGCTGGTGAAGGCGCCTTAACTCATATTTCTCAGATTCACTACTTCTTCTTTGCTGGGTTTTATTCCAAAATAGCCCATGTTGCAAAACTTTTAGGGGCAAATGCTATACTTTTGCTTGTTTATAACCAAGGAATGGTTTGGGGTAGGCCTATATGTGGAAATACCAAAGGGTCTCATACCTCTAGTAATCCATGGAAGCTAGGTCTTCAATAATGATTTTTTTTTAAATGGTTAAAAAATAATGTTTTAATGCAATTTTAATTGTGTTTTTTTAATATGGTCTTGTGGCTTTCTCGTTGAATTTTGTTTAATGGCATTTGGAAAACAATTACATGTAGATATTAATTTAGTTAAATTAAGTGATGTTTGAAGCTTTGCATAGTGTGAAAAATAAAAAAGTAACTATTACCCGCAAGTTTACTATTTATAGTTACTCTGAGTTAAATTAATTTGTCATTGTCCTGTCTTCAGAATGTATGCTCTAATTTTAATCGAATGTTTCATATTGTTTATATCACGTGCCATGTGTATGGGCTGGAATTTGACACTGGACCGCAGGCCCGAGGCCAGTGATTTTAGCACCGGGCCAGTAAACTTAGGACCGTACAAGTCCGGCTTTCTTGTCTTTTTTAATAATAATACCTCTGTATGTTTTTATTTAACCTGATAAATACAAATTTCTTTCAATTCTGTTGAGTTTTAAGTAATACCCACAGGAAAAGTTGATAAATTTGTTCTTATGCTTGTTCCAAAAAAACAGCTCAAATGTGAAACTGTGTAGCTAGTGTTCTTCTCGATTTGATTCCGGTCTTGTAACAAATTTCCTGGTCCAGTAAGAGTTTTGAGCTACAAGCCCTGCAGTCTTGTGGGTTTTTTCCCCAAATTCGAGCCTGGTATACTTTGTGTCTCTTAATACTGTAATTTAAACGTTTTTACCTGTACAATTAACACATGAAATGAAATGAAATGAAATTACATGATACAAAGTTGGAAAAACTCAATCAAGCAATTTTACATAGAAACATTCGCACCACATGCCAAACCAATGCCATTCACATGCATGTTGTCTCTTTTTAAGCTTTCACCTATAGATAATTCATGCATAGTGTTCTTGCTCAGGGATTGGCCTGCTACAAGGGCTTTCTCAAGTCCGGCCGCTCTTTTGTTCCTTGAAAGGCAAAGCATATTAAGAAATATAATAATAAATAATTGAATGTTTATTGGATATTACAGTAGACTTGCCCAAGTCCCATATTTTCATGTGTGGTCAGTTGAAATGTGTTTTCAGTTTTCAGTGCTTGTTTTTTTTTAGGCTGTACACTCTGATTCGCGTAAATGAACAAGTTTGATGAATGATTAAATTCATCTCCATGGTAATAATTAAACAAATTAAAATTTTGTTTGATTTTTGTTGGTGTGTTTTGCAAAACATTTATTGCGTATCATTCAGTCACAATTACAATTTTAAAATGTGTGTCAAATTTAACCCAGACCATTGACCCATTGACCCAGACCCAATTGGTGGCTATAGCTACGGCTATGACCGTTGCTGAGGGTGTTGCTGAGGATGCCCTATACTTCAATGCATGATGACCTCGTGCTCCAGACGTAGCTGTAGCCGCCTATTCGGACATGGCTTGACACAAGTATGAACAATCCGATGAAACAAACAACTATCAAGTAATAAACCACAAGGGAAACTGACTGGGTAGTTTTTTAAATTAATTTTGGTTTGAACAAAGAAAAATTGACTGGACCAACGACCTCCGGATTAACGTACCGGCGCTCTACCAACTGAGCTATCCAGCCCAAATTAATAAAAAAATTATAATAAAAAGGAAACAAGAAGAAATGTTTAATTTTACATGTGGGAGGAAAACCCAAAATTGGGAAACCCTATGCAATTGGAGACTGAAAACCCTATTCACAATACGCAAGACTACGGTCTGAGGTGGGTTTCGAACCAAGGTCCACAGAGGTGGAAGGCAGGGGAGAAACCATTCAGCCAGTCTGATCCTCTAAATTCAGTTATATTTAGGACAAATCGTATTATTATTATTATTATCTCATCAATTATTCATAACTATATAAGTCATACATATGACTTATACTTAGTCATAATTATGAGATACAAGTCATAATTATGACTATACCAAGTAATAATTTTGAGATAGAAGCCAAAACTATGTCTTTTTTTCCCTCAAAATGTCCCTTTAACGCTTATGTAGAGTTCAAGCTAGGGGCTACGTACCATTTCTCCACTCCAACCATGTAGCAAATTATGTGGCAGTAAGTACATCCCATTTTGCCCACACTGTAGGGCAAACACCATGCTGTTCTATTAATAGTCAACGAAAAAATGACAAGGCAAATGAAAATTCCAATTTTGATGAGCCAGGAAATGAATGAAGCTTGATTTTAAATTGGGTTTTGATCTTTCATAAATTGATATATGTAATCACTGTGCTTTTATTATAATTCTTGAGGGGCCCCATGACCTTTAATCATCTGCTGACCTTTATTATCTCCATCTTGGTCATGAGCCCTGTATCCATATATGTAGAAGGACACAAGTGTCAGGGCAGGGACTCGAACCTAAACTCTGCTGATCAGAAACACCAGATATTGAGTCCGGTGCTCTTATCAGCTGGCCACAACACGCCAAAAAGAAGAAAACATCTTTAGCTTTAAAATTGTCAAAACATGTATTGCAAGTAGATACCAAGTTATTTATTTACTTCGTTGAAGCAAAATGTTAGACTTGCCTAACTTTATAAATGCAGTTATAAATGATGCAAGTATTTTTAGCATGAAGCTGCCACAAAACACTAACTTTCAGAATATACATGTAATAACTTCCTTAAAGGGATTGGTCTACGTTTGGTAATCATTTTTTTTTAAATTAATGGCAATACAAACTCATTGGTTAGAAGCTTACAGTAGCTTTTGATGGTATGAAGCATCTTGAGAAACTTTTCACTTCGAAGAAGTGTGGTTATGCAAAAAGATATCACTTTTAATTCCCAACAATTTGAATCTGAGAAGTGTTACTGTCAGAAACGTTTCTCAGATTGTGTATTCCTATTAGGGATTATTCTTCCTGCGTGGACATATTCGCTCCAGATTTTCGGTGATATCTCAAAAACACTATCACCTTTTGAAATTAAATTTTCACAGGTTAGTTTTATTGTATACATCTACATTTGTATAGGATTGAAACAAACAAAAGGTTCCAAAAACCAAATGCATACTTTGCCTTTAAAATAAAAAATTCCTCTGACTGTCAGCTTTTGTCTTCTGAAGATTAGTGGGAGGGTACAGCATTATTGAAAAACAACTTTAGAAACAAGATAATCCCCTTAAATTGTTTTGCCGCCCATATTTTATGCAGTTTTCTTGGCCCAAGTGCGCTGGATTACTCACTCATAAACATGACCAGATGAAAAAGATCTCCAGAATGCATTGTGTTCAGCCCATAAAAAATGAGTCCCTCACCTCATCTGTACTTAATATTGAAATACACAGAGGAATTGAAAAAGTGTGAAAACATGAATTTGACATTTGAAAACCAAGAGACTGCAGATAGACTGTGATCGCCGACATTTTTCCCTTTTTTTTTACCCCCATGAGGTCAGACATGCAGGACTATCTGAAGTTAATTAACCTTCTTCACACTTACAGTGCGTGTGTATAGAACTCTATTGATTGAAATTTAACCAGCGTCGTATATCACCAACCTCTTCCTCTAGTTAAATTTTATGAGATTTGTGCGGTGACGCTCAGGCGCTGGCAGCCCGGTCGTTGCAATTTGGAAACAGTGTCTGGAGTGTTTTGGATTTCAAATCTTTGCGACACCAGAGAAGGAAAATCTTGCAGAAGATTCAGTTTGGATTGAGTGAACCCAATTTCAATAGAAGATGCTTTATTACAATATTTGTGTGTGTGTGCTGCCTAACATAGGCGCTGTCACTTCAATCAGTGCTGTAGACTAATTTGAAATGAAGCTGAAATGTCTAGACTTTAAATCTTTTTGACACATGAGAAGGAGATGCTTGTAAGAAAATACATTTGAAATTTGTTATAAATTTTAATGAGGGGCTCCAAGGTCAACTTCAGTGTTGCGATCACACATTTTCTAATTGATATATACCTCATTAAAGTAGGGACAAAATTACAAGTCTCTAAACTAAAACAGTGTAAAATGTCATTTTATTCCTTGCTCTTTTTAGAGTGAAATTTGAAAATGACATCATCGGACATCAAAAACTATTGGGTCTGTACATTCCAAAGAGGAATGTTTTGAGCAAGTGAAAAGGTCACATTCAACGCCCTTTGGATTGAGTATCATCAAAATTCAGGAATAAACTGAAAAGTTGGATCACAAAACTGAAATGGACCTTAAAACCCTTCTTTAAAAATTTGCTCGAAAAAAAAAAGAACAGCCAGGAATACACTTTTTTCTCCTTTTTGATAACCTTTTGTTGTGTTCACCTTCCACACATCCATCTACTCAGTTCCTTGATTTCAAACTCCACGACAACTTTTCCACCTGACTGCTTCTCTTACACTAATCTGCTTGTATGTATTTGTTGTGTTGTCATTTAGCCCTTGAGAAAGGACTCTGGTAGTGTTTGACACGTTTTGCAATTACATTTTTTCGTAACATGAGTTTGTAAGTCATTGGGGTTTGTGTTCATAGCCAAATGCTGAATTGAAGGCATTTACTGTATAATATACAGTGAAATATATATGAGTAGGCTAGGGCTCGGAATTGACACTGGACCACAGGCCCAAGGAGACTTGTGACCAAATAAGTCCGGTTCTCTTATGTTTTACAATTGAATAATACATTTGTTGTCCTTGAGCTGTATCCTTTTATTCTAGCTTGATGTCATTTGCAGTAAAACTCATAGATATACATGTTCTTATCCATAAGACAAATAAAATGCATCTTCTATTAGTGCAATTGTTCAAATCAAAACAGTTAATATATTAAAATGTGCACAAAGTTTTCCTCAAGAAAGTCTACATGTCCAATCTAATTCAATGGTTACTGGTTACCGAAGAAGGCAGTGGTAAACTGTTCGAAAAATAAATCACTCTGATCGAAGATATTGTCAAAATAGGGATACCGCCAACATTAAGGCTGGATAGCTCAGTAGATCACCAGCACATGAACCCTTAGGTGGCAGGTTCAAATCCCTTTTTAGTTAATTGTTTTGTTCACATCAAAATTGTATCAAAGTTTACCCATTCAGTTTCCCTTGTGGTTTATTACTTGATATATATATTTGAAAAATTGTGTATGCACATTTTGTTTTAAAACAAGCAAAAAACCATTGTAATAGTTTTGTTAGTTTTATTATTCTTCCTTTTATGATTTTTTTTAAAGGATTTGAGGCAATGTATGATAAAAATTCATTTTTTATTGAAAACTATTGAATTTATGACGTCTAACACTCAACAGGCTTACAACGCCATCTGGTGACTTCAACCATTGTATTTGAGTCCCAAATCTTGAATCTTGAATCATGAGACATGAACCATCAGGTCATGCATAATAAAACTAAGTTCGTGGATCAGCAGCATGAACATCTTCTGATGTCACAACAACTGAGTTTCTAGTTGTTTTTGTGTGTGCAGACTCAAGAGGAGAGTCTCCTTGTCAGAAGTTGTGTTTCTTTCATGCAATAGTCTGGTTCAACTCTTTCCATTCGTTGATGTTATGCTTGTTATTTTTGAGAAAATAGCATTAGCTGTTGCAAACTGATTACCAACCAAAAGGACCTATGGTATAAATGCCAAAAAAAAATAGTAAGTAGCCTGACGTCTCGACCCTAGCAAAGTCTTTCTTGAAGGCTAATTACCCTTATTATTTTTATGTGCTTCTACTTTTCTTTTAGACTGAGAAATACGTCATATATGTAAATATACGGGAATGTAGTAAATTGAGTTGGAAAGTTGTACATCAATAGTGAAAAATGCTTTTGTCACTCCCGAGAAAAGCTGACCAGAGTAGTCTAGGATTGGAAAAGATTCTTTTCCCCAAATTCAATTCTGAATCATCACGTGAACAAGTAGTTTTCCAGTATAGGAGTACACTCAGCAACTTTAATATCAACATCCACACGCTTATGACCGACAAGTTTATATATTTCAGCCCTGAGCTGGTTCGCCTATCTGTTTACTTAATCACATTATGAAATTTCCTCTGCCCTAATGCGCATCGATTCCCTTGGAAGCCTTGTGTGGAGAGATGGGATGGTGGAACTTTGGTAAATGTCAGCAAAGGATAAAACGCTGTCGCTGTTTATTCCTTCAATATGGGCTCTCCTCTCCATACGCACCAGGTTTGCAGACAAATCCTTGGGGATGCCCTTTACAGTGTTTTTCCGCCATTACTGGGATGCAAACATGCCAAACGTTTATATTTTTTACGCAAATCTAATCATTTATTGTCTTAAGTGCACCACATGCAATTATCTCAGCACATTCTACACTTGTATATAGCAGCCCTGTCCATTAAAAACAAAACCTGTAAAAAGTTACAAATGGTAAAACATATCACAGACATCTTCACCACTGATTTTGATGCAGCCAATAATTTTGCACTAACTATAAGCCTTCACCAATACGTGTATGCAAGCATTAAAGCAGCTGGAGGTAATGCCCCCCAAAAAACAAAAACAAATAAAAATTGAATAAAAAAAATAAAAATGTATAAATGGCACAGGACAAGTGAAAATGAATTAAAATGGACTGGTCTATATTGGGGCCCAATTTGCAGTATTTTGGACCGAGTGAGGGAATGTGTGAACTGTGAACCAAACTTTATGTGATGCAAAACAGGTTCAATGTTATTTTTGTCATTATTTGTTTGGCCATTGATACAAGAAAACAATATACTGTACAGGCAGTCAAAATAAGGTTAAACTGTAATTGTGATGCCAGGAAATTCTCTGTGGAAAGCACCCTTATGCGGTCAATAATACGGCCAATTTCATCGAAATATTGCTGAGCAGAAATGGGTTTTAAGCCCTTATGAAAAAAAATTGATTGCATGCATCAGGTTGCAGCTTGTGACAATTCCTCGCAGATGACAAATGTTTGCTTGGTAAATATTTTTGAAATAAAAGTGCCACCAAGCTTGGGTGTTCCTCCCACACCTCAAGCTGACATCTCTTCAACATCTTCTCTACACATGTATCTTTGGGCCTCTAGTTACACATAAGGCACTTTTTAGGGTTAGCGGCAACTTTCCCTTCCAGCTATTTCAATGAGTGAACTTACAAATTTTATTACTTGTTTGCTGGGATTGGTTATTACCAATACTGTATTTTGTTGTGGCCAAGCAGTCTGCAGTGCGATGGCCTCAAATTATGTAATGTACAAAATGTGGGTTTGAATCCCGACCTGGTAAGTTGTGACACTTGAGTCCTTGCGCAAGGCACTATATCATTATTGCTTCTCTCTGTGCAGGAGTACAAGTGAGTACTGGTGGTTGAGGGGTGGTTGATGGACAGGCATCCTGCCAGGTGTAAACCAGATGTAAACACAGGCCTGCCGAGCCATATTGGCTCCAGACAGTCTGAACTACTACTTACTACTTTGTCAGGTCAAAATCTTTAAAAAAGGGGCCTGGCAAAAAGGAGTGCATGTGACATCATCACCTGAAGATAATTTGTAAGGGCACCCAGAACACAGTTCAGGCAAACATTCCCAACCGAATATTCCCACGGGAACCAAGTCATCTAAGAGTAGCAGTCAGTGTGACCCATTCCCTTTAAGATTGTTTACACCAAGATGGATGTTTAGATGCACTCTTGTAAGTTCACACCTTACTAATCCATCAATATCTTGAAAATAGTTATGCTGACCAATGCACTGTTCAGAGAGATCGCGATCTTTCTTCTAGACCCTGGATAGTTTACCTATAGGTCTTGTGCCCTTTGCCTAGAGGGATTGGTGTACTAGAAGAATTTTAAGACAGACAAGTTACCCGTCCTTTTTTACACATTTCGCAGGGAATAAACTTTTGCTATCCGAGGTACAAAATAACAAATTCAAAGTTGAGTGTGTGTATGTATCAATTCGTCAGTTTTTATGTAGGTAAGATCTCCCTGCCACTCAGATATTTACACAGTGCATTAAAAAACTCCTTTTCAAAAACCCTCCATGCCTCGTCTGAGTGGAAGAACCTCCACACAAAAATGAGTATTCATGATTTGTTGTTGACCTTCCACATGGTCCCACATCACCTCCAGCCAGGTACATGTACATGTACACTTCATTGCCATTAGTTGTGTAACAGTTAGGTTTGTACTTGGTGTGGAAAGTTTTTACAATGGCTCAAAAGACTAAAAGAAAGCAGCACATGCAAATCATGTCTCACTCTTGACCCATTAGGCATTGGTCTTCTCAACATGAACTTCTTTTTACCATTTTTCATTTTGCTTACCATATGACCATCATTGAGACCATGTCCGACACTCCATAAGTTCACATTCACATTCAGCCCTGAATAAGGGCCCAATTTCATGGCTCTACCGCCGAATTCTGCGCTTGCGATCACCATTCTCCGCTTACTGTACAAGCGCTGAATTTCTGCGCTAGCTGTGTAAGTGAAGAATGCCTAGTAACGTGGAGTAAGCACAAGCACAAGCAACAACTCTCTGCTAACCTGTGAAATACGCTTGACGTAAGCAAAGAATTCCCTGCTTCCGTAAGCGCCGGTTCTTTGCTTACAGTAAGCAGAGCCATGAAATTGGGCCCAGTTCACTTAGGAAGAATCGGTAACCAAACAAGTGGCAAGCTTATAAACCTGTATAGACATTTCTGTGTGATGGAGGTGGAGATGTCCAAAGGCTGCATTTGGTGAGAGACTGTAGCGTGTGGTGAGACACTGTAACGGATGGCTTGTATACAGGCAACTGCTTCATGGAGTCCATATAGGGTCATGGCACTGTAACCCTGTCAAAAGGCACTGCAAACGATGAATGGATTAACTCTTTGCATAGATTTGTGCCTAAGACCTGTTCCTTTCATATACCAGGCAAGATTTTGTAAAAAAAGTCTATACTGCATTGTCATGAGGCATTTCATCTCTCTCCGGGATACCATCTGTTCAACTAGGCATGGGTTGATGATCGACTGTTGCATAGTGCATGTAGTGGTTTTCCATTGCTCTGATTGTGCTTCAGAAATACGAGCCATTGAAATCTGTAATTGTCTATGAGAAAATGTCTTTAAATGGCTGTCCGATCCAAGTTTCGTTGACGAAACAAATTATTAATGGCTAGGAAAATATTCCTGCATGGGTCACGGGAAAAGGTTTTTCAGTGTTGAGGTGAACTGGTTCAAATGCAAGTAGTGTTAAACACATTGTGTTTGCCACAGTCCAGTGTTGAATATAATCAAATACAGCCTAACTCCATTTATTCATGGAAATTTCAGCAGTGCTGAATAGTCCCGGAAACTGTAATTGAATACAACTGAATGGGAACACCCGAATAACTGAAAACCCCCAGGCCTGGCACATGGAACAGATTCAATTTGATCCATTTACAGCATAATAACGCTGGGCCCAGGAATCCAAAATATCTATCTCCCGCGTAATGTTGCGTAAACAGCTCCACTCCTTATACCCCGACTGCTTTGCAACCCGATCCCACTACTTTAATTGAATTTTCACGGTGAGCAAAACCTTTGCCACTGCACACAAAATATAATCTCCTTCATGACTTTCAACCCATTGTCTTCATTGTGCCAGTTACGTGGGAAAGTCGGACACCACTTACGAAAATGTTTTTGTAGCGTCGCAGCACGATTCTCTCCTTTTGAGTCTTGGGGGCTTGACCAATATTCTCTGCAATCATGAATTGCATTCGTAACCGTTGAAACTGTTCTCTCATAGTGACGTAAACAGAATTGCAAAAAGTTTCAACATTGTCAAGAACGTCTTTTGTTATGCGAGGGTATTGGTGGAATAGGATGGGACTCATTGGTTTAACCTCCTTATGGCCTTAATTCCTCTAATTTGTTTTTCTTTTTACTTTTCAATTTGTTTTCAAAACAAACTGATGGCCCTGAATGGCCCATTGCAATGAGGAGATTCTCTCATGCAAATTCCTTTTAGCAATGAGTTCTCAAAATTGCACTCCTTCAGTTTGTTTAAGATTTTTTCTTCAGGAATCTTGTTTTTTGGGGGCAATATGCTAAATGAAATCTTCAGTGAGTCTGGATTTTGAATAAAACATTAAAATTTTCAATTCAATTCAATTCAATTTGACATTTATTGCCATTTGGTGAAAGACAAAGAAAAATTAACACATTTTGAACAATAATTTTATCAAAAACAATCAAGATTTGATTGAAGATAACAAAACCAACTAATGAAATAGATTAGGAGCAAACCACTATGGGAGAACTTTCAGGAGCCAAAGGAGGCTTGTATTGAAATGCCCACTGACAAATACAAACTGACACAAATTTTAGCAAAAACAAAAGCAACAAACAAATATAAACAATTTAACTGAAAGAGGAATACATTAGAACAATAATAATGATAATAGTAATAACAATAATATGTTAAATGTAATGATAATAACATTAATGACAAGAACCAGTTAAGCAGAATGTTGACATGGATGTTACATAACACAACAGATTGGCAACGGGAGAAATACGTAAAAAAGGAAGCTAAGCTGACTATTGGGAAACCAGCCGTGCTTTGCAAGTGGCCTTGAACCGACGGCTTAGTTTTTAAGACCTATTCAAGACCATTCCACAGCCGCAGATCCAAAATCTAAAAATGAGTGATCCAGTTTAGTAATTACTGGGAAAGGTTTAAGTCATGTTCAATATTAAACTACCATCAGAAAAGTCACCCAGTCTCAACGAGTATGACAGCGACTTTGCCAACAATGTTCCGCATAACCTGCAAACAAGTTCCAAGTTGCATTCCAATCAGAGTCACATGTTACAAATAAATTCCAAGGCCTTCATCAAGAACTGACTGTGACCACAGTTGATAGCTCCAGTTGTGTGTAAACATTTTGTTTCAAAATTGTTATTTTGTTTTTGAGACACTTTACAATGTAGAATAACTCTCTGAAAATCTTTTATTTGGCAACCTAAAAAGCAACCTTTGACTGATTCTTGGTGGACAAAAAGTAAATTTGTGGTTAAATAGCTGTTCAAAGGTTGTTTCATTGTAGGTTTTCATTACTTAACGATACTTTATTTGAAAAAATTTATTAATTATATGACCCTTAACACACAAATTTGATATAATAGTGTTGTTGTTGTCTTTAAGTGGCCTCTGGACCATCTTGGGGAAATCTGGTTGTTGGCATAAAGGTTTCTTTCCTAGCCTTTCACCTCTGTGGACCCTGGTCTTATTCACATCTGACAGGAGCTTTGCTTGTGGTTTGGGTTTTTCAGGGGGTTTTCCCAGTTGGGGTTTTCCTCCAACATCTAAAACTGGACTTTTCTTCATCATCTACTCTTCACATGCATCTGCAGATATACATTCTCGTGAGCCATTCTTGGAATACAGGAATACCTAAACAGCTCAATTTGAATAAGAATGATAAAAGTATGAAGCATAAATTCCTGCTCCTGTCCTTAATTTGGCACCGCTCTCCATCCTCCCCCAAAATGGCAGGGGAACTGGTCCAGTTGCAAGTGCCAGAATGCACTTGTGTACAATATGAAAGTATCATTGGAGCACGGTATTTTGCCTGGCACGGATCATGAATTGAATTGGAAGTCATAGTCTGCTGGTGTTATAGGGTAGGAAGCCTTCCTTGATGCCTGTAATAATTTCAGATCAAACCAATTAGCTGCCGCAATGCATTGAATCCCCAGATGGTTTTGCGAATGTCAGACATTTTTTTATGATGGTACACAGCATATCCACTTAGGTTCTAGTTTATTTGGAACTGTGGGACTGTGTAGATTGGTAGAAAGAACTGGCCCATTTATTTATTTATTTATAACTCTGTTTTAAAGGTAGGGTCATTGGTTGGTTTTTGTTAATGTAATGCTGATTTATAGGCACAACTTTAAAGGTGGACACAATTAAAGTCACCTGTGAAAGTTTAAGGTGAATACAGTGTCTACTTGCTGAGAAAACAGCAACAAACTGTCATGGTATTTTTTACACAAATGTCAATCCACGTTTAGTGAGGTGGCAGCGGGTACCAACTGCCTCTCCACAGCCACAGCATTCGTGAACAGACACAACCCTCAGAAATCTGAGAAACGATTCATACATGAATCGTTTCTCATTTTCTAGTTTTTATTGATTTCAAATCAATGGGGGAATTTCAGAAGAAATATTTGCGCAGTATGCTTACCACCATTACCATCCTTATAACAAGTTAGCTTTCGGATAGAAATTTGACACATTTTTGTTCCCTGGGTTATTATCAAGGTATGACTGTACCTTTAAGATGGTTGTTTAAAAATGCTACACTGCTTTTAATTATCTGTTTCATCAAAGAGCAAGGTCTTGGTTTTCATGACGGTTTCATCTAGTTATAACAAACATGCACTAAAAGTTAATGTTGACCTATAAAACCTTTTTTTTTCTTCAAGTAGTTGCAAAGTGCATCAGTGGAAAACTCATCATTAAATGGGATAATGAAGAAAAACAGGAAAAGAAAACATACAATAAATTCTCAATTTGCAGTTGAGATCCAGCCAGTAAGCTCTTGGAGTACATCTACCCTCTGAAGCATCTAAATATATTCTAAGCGCATCTGAATATATTCTAAGCGAAAAAAAAGAAAGAAGAAAAAACAGTTATAATCAAGATTTGTTGTGCGCACACATCCACCCTGCACGGAGCGCACGGGGACAACGAAAAACTTGAGTGCAATAACAAAACTAATACATTATGATAAAACTAAAAATGAACAATGAACTTTAAAGAAACATGAAATAAGATGAAATTTAAACAGCAACTTAAATCTAGCTGTAATATTACAAAAAAGAGAGTTTCTTTTAGAAACTTGACGTAAAATGAATTTTAAACAGCAACTTAATAATGTAATGTTATTACAACTTTTGAGTTTAGTATGAGGGGGATTCCAGAGTCTCAGAGCCACAACAGAAAAAGACCTTCGTTTTGAAGTTCAGGTTTTGATTATTTGTGACATATTGCTGGAGCGCAGCTTGCGTGATGGAGCGCAGCTTGCGTGATGGAGCGCAGCTTGCGTGATGGAGTGTATACGAAGAAGATCTGAAATGTAAACTGGAGCAATGGTTTTTAAAGATTTGTGAACAAGAAGCATAAGAAAACGAGTTACTTAGCGAAAATAGGTTTGTGGCCAAAGTGCTATGAGATATACATTTGTTTTGGCAGGTACCTCAGTATTTCTTTGCTTAGGAAGTGCTTAGGAATGTGTGGATCAATATTTTCTGTTGAACAGCTTTCTGAAACTGTGTCAAAGAACGATTGTGTGGATGTACAGCTGTATAGGGTACAGTTTTCATGAAAAGGTGACAGTGGTATTAAATACAGGTTGTAGTACTATATTGTTTTAAAAACTTTCTGACAATTTATTGGTTTGTTTTTTTAAACGAAATTATTTTAAAAACTCATGATTGATGACCCAAAGGAAATTCATTTGTAGTTACATTACCACTGTGTGTCATGGCCGAGCGATTAAGAGCACTGGACTCGAGCTCTGTTGTTGGTGATCAGCAGAGTGTGGGTTCATGTCCTGGTCTTGACGAGTGTGTCAATGAGCAAGACACTTAACCATTATTGCTTCATTCTTTCGATCGGAACATGAAACTGTAGGTTGTGTAATACACATAAAATAACCATGTTACACTTATCGCCAAGAGAAGGGGTTTGTCCTGATGTTTCTGGCAGCACCTTGTAAACCCTTTTCGTTAAGGTTCTACATAAACCGGTCTCATAATTCAAAAATATAAAAAAACGGTTCTGTTTGTTCAAGCCTTGAGTATCTTATTGGTAGATATGTGCGCTATGTAAAACTCTGTATTAATACAAGTTAAAACATTTCGTGTCATATTTACAATAAAACAATTGACTTTCACAAAGCAGTGGAAGAAACCATCAAATCAATAACAGAGGATGGGTTTAAACATCTCTCTTAGGACTGCGTTACACAAGGCAATTGATGAGGCGACCAGTTCCAAGCAAGGCTCCCAAAAGAAATTTTCACAAAATTTGCCTGGGAAAGTCAAATGCTGTTAGAAAAAAATGTCCTCGTGTGCTACACAAATTTTCCGTTTGTCTCCAGTGGAAAAGGTTGCATGTAAAAAATGCCATGTGACGCTGCCCCTTACATCAAAACACTTCTTGTCAGTGTAAAATTTTACAAGATTAACGATTATAACCAAATCCCATACATTCTCTGGCTCTACAATGTTTGTTGCGTTTTCATTAATTTCATAGAAGGATTGAACAAAAATAATAAAATAAAAAATGCAATCCATTACAGCACTTGAGATGTTGCTCACCAGGATCGTGCCTCAGTACACTTTATTTTGCTTTCCATTTTGTTCTTGCAGTGTTTGTAAGTGACTAATGTAATAATGAACAGAATTGAGCTGAACAGAATTTTCCAGTGAATTCATAAAGTGCTGGTACTGCAATGGAAGTTGAAAAAAAAAACCAGTAACAGTGTCTATATAACTTGGGATGTTAAAGTACAGTGCTATGAACTGTGCAAATCTTGCTGGTACGGGGTTCTCCCCACGAGTTTTCAAAACTGGGGGAGATTCTAGACCCACAATTTTTGGAAGTTTGGTCTAAGCAAGCTGAATTGAAATGAGGTCCTCGAGTGTTTTTTCCTTGGTGTTTATCTGTGGTTTTGAAAGCCCTACTGTGCAGTCTCCAGCAATCAAAATGGTTTTATCTTTATGATTTTTGTGGATAAACGTTGTTTATCTTTGTTGCTATGCATTTTCCATTGTCTTGTTTGGATCGAGTTCATAGTGTGACGTCACAGTGCTGTTTTGATTCCTAGGTGCTAAGGGGCTTTCGTGAAACTCTGCATTTTTGCCCAGCTTGACACTGATCAAAATGTGGTGTGTTTTTACAATATGAAACAATTTTTATTGAGCTTTACTCAATCATCATTACCAACTCTTACCAATTTCTATAGCAAAAGAACATAAATTTTGTTCAATTTGAACTTAAAAAATTCATGGTACCTTTTCGGAAACCATGTATATGAGTTTTCAAATTGAAAAACAAAATTGCACACTTTTTAACGGAATTTGTGAATCCAGTACCTATATTAAAACTGAACTCCTCTCTAAAGCAGTAATCTGTATCATAGATACTTGTATTCCTTTTTGCGAAACACGAGCCGCCATTATTTCAATCGGAAACAAAACAACGTGACTGACATTTCAAGAGGGCATTTTGAAACATAACTGTGTAAAACCATCCACCTGAATATTGACACAGTACCAAATAACGCGGTTAAAAACGCACACAACATGTAGTCACAGGCACGTTTGTCCGTTGCTAACGCTCCTGTTTGTGGACGCCCGGAGTATCGGACATGTCACATGAAACCCCCAAATGTGTGGCTTCCAATTTTGTTTTCCCATGCCAGTAACAATTAAATAAGCCAGGAATTTCAAAAACCGCTTGTACAGGGCTTGAATTTTACGCTGGACCCGAGGCCAGTAGTTTGAGTGTCGGGCCAGTAAACTCATAACCGGACAAGTCCGGCAATCTTGTGTTTTTCAATAAAATAATAATACCTCACTGTGTAATATTTTGGGCAAAAACGAAACTATGTTCAAATGTTGACTTTAAGTCAGATAAAATAATTTCAATTTGATTGAGTAATGAAGTATACTTAACACCAATACAAACACTGTGGAGATATATTTCTAACAGTTTAATGCATAAACTGTGTCAAGAAGATTATTCTCATTTTGATTCTGGTCTTGTAGATACAGTTGGAGTTACAATAATACAAGCTGTAGTCTTGTGGTTTTATGTTTGTATGTCTTTTTAGTTTTTGTATACTTTTTCCACGTGTAAGGATAGATCCCAATTCCTTCAGGGAATGTGGCAAACCTCTGCTACTAAAAGGAATCACTCGATCCGTTAATTTCTCTCCAACTAATGTCAGTATAGAGGCTGCGATTGTGAACTGCATACTTATGAACCAAATCTCTATCTGGATATCATTCTTATGGTGATCCCAGCTTCTCAGGTTGTATTGTAAACTTGGGTGTGATTCCTGGCTTTAGGGCAGTCACAGTTTGAATGGCTTCTGACTGGCACCCCAAACAAATATATTGACAAAACAGGGAGACCGCCAACATTAGGTAGAGCAAATTATGGATTCTAGGTTCAAATCCTGTTCTAGTCAATGTTTCTTTGTTCAACCAAAATTATTTATAACTTACCCAGTCAGTTTCCCTTGTGGATATCATTCTGTCGATGCAAAAAGGTGTCTTTAAAAATAGCCTATACGTGCCATGCATGTCAAAAAATTCACAAAATGAATGGTTTGATACATTAATTAGCACCCTAAATTATGTCTTTGTCCCGACTTTCTCATATTATCTCTTATTCTTCCAAATAGGTTTCAATTTTTCACATTGTTTGGAATGCATCGCAACTCAGAGGTGCTTACTCGTATTGAAATGGTGATCATTAAATAGGAATGACTTATATGATGTTAATAATGCTCATTCAAGAAACCTGGGTAAAATTTCACAAACTGGTTCAACAAAAAATGTAATAGAGCTGCTTAAGCACCCTGCTTAAAAAAAAAATATGTGTATATTTTTTCATTAATTTTGTTGCTTAGCAGAATCCTGGTAAGCTATAGTTACTTCTTAAGCTCCAGGAAATTTAGCCCAGACAATACAATATGTACATGGGGATGAGCTAGAAACTGCAATGCACCAGTGAAAACAATGAGATGAAATGCCGTCTCTAATTATCTGGGCCTAAATTCATGGTTCTGCTTACCGCATAATTCTGCGCTTACGGCTTACAGAATCATGCGCTTTACAGCGCCATAAGCGCATAATTCTAGGGTAAGCTGTGCCATCAAATTTGCCCGCTGCTGCGTCTGTACTTGTGGCTAGCTGAACTCTGCACGTACTGCAAAATGTTGATGTAGACATCCGACACGTTTTTTACCGTCATCAACAAAAGTGTTTTTGATCACATTCTGCTCCATTATGAGGTGCGTTGCTAGTGTTGCCAGGTTACGTCTATATCCCACGGGGTAACAGACTATGAAATTTCATATTTCTTCCCATGAACTGTGGGGATGAAATTGTAGAGCGTGATGGATCAGGGACAGACTTAAGTAGCCATTAGAGATACATTATAGCTACGCCAACCTTTGGAAACAAGAAAAGAATAAAGTTGAGGAGGAATCAAGAACTCATCAGTGGACAACTTCTGTCACAAGCGAGCAACTGGCGGACTGATAAATAAAATCAACATCTTATTTTTGATGGATGCCACAGAGGTCGTTGCCATGGATGGTCAGGCCTTGAACTATATGTCTTGAATTATCAATGTAACTTCTCAATGGTAAAGGCAATCTTGAGGAAGGAAATGGTTTCTCTTGGGTTCAAATCCCACCTGAGTAGTACAGCCTGTGAATTTTTTTTCCCATGGGACTCAGAAGGTACAGAGTATGCAATGCTTATCATACATTGGCGTTAAGGGTAAAACCAAAAACAATACAGGAATTGCCTCTGTTGTCTCAGGGAAGTCCAAGCCTTATTCGAAGACAGAGTCCAACCCATGTTTTCCACAAACAATAGTGTATTATCCAGTTAAAGTGGATTTACTTTAGTTTGGAATAACTTAGAAGGGTTGTGTTTATTCGCTACCAGTTGAATTTATGTGTTGTGGATATGCAGTATAAGAAATTAATGTTTTCTCTGTTTGCTGAGTAAATTATGTGAAAATAAAGGACAGTGTTTAGTACAGTAACGTAAACAGAAATCGCCTTTGATAGCAGGGAGAGTCAATCCGGACTTCATATCAAATTCCTTTGTAGGAAATTTTGATAAAATTTAACCTTGACTCCAAGGTGTAAGGCAATTTAATGTCTCATCGCTTCAGCAATTCGGCCCCAAAATGTCATGAATTACGCACGGTACATTTGTAAAAATTTATTTCAAAATCATCACTCCATAAAAAAGATATCCCACAACCTGTCCATCACTTGTCAAAGTCATAGCGATGGAAACCTTGACCAAACTGGGGGCTTCATTGGAAGTGTTTGGAGGAGGCAGCACAGCAGAAAATCAATCTATCTTGTCTAGATTTGTTTTGAGGCGTGATCAGCAAATAGGGAGACAGTGTGAGTAAAACAAAGTTGGGTGGAGAATTAGATTAAATCCATCACGGACATTGGGTCTGGCAGGCAGGAACTTTGATTAATCGTGGAAGACATTTATATGTGTCTGAGTCCATTTTCTTTTTATTTTGTCTTCTTCTTTTAAACAGTGTGTTTTAATAACACGATCTTTCAAATCGCATGTCACCATGGGGTCTATTTTGCCCTGAGGCTTTTTCTTCCTCTGTTTCTGATCAATCTCATCACCTCTTACTATTTGAAAGCTTCATTCCACTACCTGGATACGTGTTGGTTTTTCTTCCCCCATTTTATTACCCAGTGTGCTGATATACTTTATTATCTTCAACTGATCAAGAGCAGAAACTCAAACAGTGTTTCTTCCCCCATTTTATTAGCCAGTGTACTGATACTTGTGATACATTCTAAAAGACCAAGAGCAGAAACTCTAACAGTTTTTCTTCCCCCCATTTTATTAACCAGACCGATAGCAGAAAGTTCTAACAGTTTTTCTTCCCCCTTTTTATTAGGTAGTGCACTGACTTGTAATATCTTCTAACAGACCAGAGCAGAAACTTAAAAGCTTTTTTCTTCTTCTGGAATGCAGTGTTGTAGTACCTGTACTCGGTACTTGTACTCAAGTACTTCTCAAGTACTCATGTACTCATATTCGGCTAGCAAAATACTCATACTCAAATCTATACTCAATACTAGGCTGACAAAAAAGCCTGTTCTCAAATTCATGTACCCGATACTCGGCTGAAATGTACTTGGGCTCAATTTTAAGTACTCGCGGTCAAAATACAGTTGTCTAAATTATGTTGCGTTAATGTAAATGTATGCCATTGATATCTAAGGAATAGATGAATAAAAGCACTGTGGAAAAAAAGTAAAATTACACATAACAAGCACACAGTTGTCATCTAGAAATTAGTCAAAAATAATAAATGTGTTGATACCTCATTTTGCATTGTTAAAGTACTCATATACTCGGAGATTCAAGTACTTAGTACTCGGCTGTTGGACTCGATACTCAGATATCAGACTACTTGGACACTTCCACTTACTCGTGTACTACTCAGCTACCCTAGTACTGGACAGCACTCAATACTCAACTTTGACTACAACACTGCTTATATGAGAATTCAACCTAATAATGAGAAGAAAAATCACGAACCCTGTGTGAGAGTGTTGGGCCTCACTATTTAGAATTCATCTTGGGAAGACAAATCAGCAGTGAGAACACCCTAATGCAATCAAGCAAATGACATTTTCTGTGTCAGTGACATACTGTCAGACATCTTGGTATTTTAATGGCATTTTCCACCTAATGCTGTTACTGCCCCTGCTGTTCCATCCAGTCTGGAAGACTTAAAGGGGCAAGCGGAGCTTAGTGTAAAATAACTTTTCTTGGTATATCAATGAGATATCAATGTATATTCAGTTTGCAGTAACACCATGTGTGTATGTCTACTTTGATGTGTAGATTTGTTCTTTGAGAACTTGTCTTGCTATTTATTCTACTGATGCGGAGTATATTTAAGAATTCGGGAGACTATTTAGGTCTGAAAAGAATTGTCCTGCTAATAAATACTTCCATGTGCGGAAGGTAGGAAATCGGCCGAGACTGCTACTTACGCTTAGTGGATCGAGGGGACTTCATTACTAACTTCACTGCAACTGACTGAGTCCTATATTGGTCTAAACGTTTTGACTAGCCTGCTCAGAGATGCTGGTCTCTTTACTGGGATTCACAGGTTATTCTTACCATTTCTTGCTGAGTGTAACTCTCATTTTATTAAGTCACTTTAGGTTTATGATACATCATTTACCATGGCATAACAAAAACATGAAATAGTTTCTAGGAAGTTTATATGGTAATGTAGTTATGATGGTCTGATTGTTGGACAACATTTAGGTTTGGGTGAAGAAAAACTTCTGAACTCTTGAAGGGGCTGCGTTGTCGTGATCAAAGCAGGCGTTTGGCTACACCCACCCAGTAACTGCATGCTCAGGGGCATGCCCTCCCTCCTTATATCTACGCAGAGCGCACGCACATGTGTAGTAGCTGGGTGAGAGTTCACAGGCCTGCTTGATCATGACGACACAGCCCCTCAGGACAAACTATTCGACTGATATTCACTCTCCTTGCAATGATGACATTGGTTATGACTGCTAAATGATGATGAATGATGTCACATGTGGGTGCTCTCTGCCCATGGTCTGCCGTTTTGGAAGTCAAATTGCTTGTAAATAATGGTGAGCATATAAAAGCGATCAAGTCACTTAAATTGCTCACTTCACAGTAGCGATTCGGTCAATAGCTTTTAAAGCTCTAAATGTTACTTTAGGGAAGTGCATTTAGGAAGCTTGGCATAATGTTCAGGATTTAGGTCAGTGGTTTTTCCTGCCCATTAATTCCACTGCAGGGTTCTTTTTTACATGATTCCACCAATCCCAGTGTAATGAAACTACAGGCTAACACTGAACCTACCTAAAATCTTACTATAGTAAGATTGAATTTCTTACTCAAAGATGGTCAACCTTCCTGACCTGCTGGGCCTGGGGTTGAACCAATATTCAGGGAACTATTGCATCGGGGATAAAGTACTGAGTACAGGGTGACTGCTCTATGTTCCGACAACCCTATGTTCCAATAACTCCTCATGATCACCTTTAGATTTTCTTGTGATAGGCAAAACTCTTCATAGAGATACAAGAATTAGTTCTCGTTATGATTAAAACTTACACATTTCTATTTGAAATGATGCAAATAGTCTGTAAATCTCTAAAATTCAGATTCATCTCCACACCAAGAGAGAACTGTTATCAAATTTTCAGGTTTTTGCATTTTCATACAATCTCGTCCCTAATCGGTGTACGGAGAGAAAACAAAAATCATTCTTCTTATCAAGACTTTCTCGTAATGAGACCAAAGAGCCCTGAAAGTGTGTAGCACTGTAACTTGTTAGCCTGGGGATACCATTGTAGAGAAAAGACAATAAAGAAATCTGAGTTTTAGATGTGGGAGGAAAACCCCAACTAGAGAAAATCCACAGCCGAACACAGCTCTGTTTAATTCACTCTGTGTATATTCCGCTGTTCTGTGCACTTAATAAAAAATCTATACCTCAAGCAAAAACACTGTGTGGTGTGTGTAAGTCCACATGGTGTTTCAAGTCCCTACATGGACTTCTTTTGTTCTCAGGTCCACACTTCGTGTGTAATGCTTAAACGTAGTAGAGAATGAAAACCCAATCCACATGCAAGGCTTCGGTCTCAGGTAGGATTCCATCACACAGCAGTGAAAGACATGGAAAGAAACCACTTGACCAACCTGGCGCACTGCTCACCGATGTTGTCGTTATCTGGTAATTTGCAAAACTCATCTTTGATGCAACCTTCAGAGCCTGAAACCTTGGTAATTGCAGAGCAATGTAACGAGGATGTAATGTTAATAACATATCTCTGTAGATTAGTTGAACTTTCAGGGTTGGAAACTGCATATCGTATTAGCTATCAGACAATAATGAATTCTACCTCCACGTACATACATGTACGTATTTGAAGAAATTGATCTAGCATGAATTGGTCGTGGATTGCTAATGCTAGGTTGTACATTCAACATACTAAGATCAATCAAAGCATTTACGTGGAAAATCCATTAGTAATCTATATGGCTGTTTTATGACTGAACATTTTCTTGCAAAATATGCCATCAATAATGCTGGCAAACCCATTAAAGGGAACAAATACCTTTGGTTTTTGGACCTCTTCGATTTTTTCAATCCTATATAAATGTAGATATATACAATAAAACTAACCTGTGAAAGTTTCATTCGGTAGCATTTTTGAGATATCATCGAATATCTGGAGCAGTTATGTCCACGCAGGAAGAAAAATCCATAATTGGAATACACAATCTAAGAAACGTTACTGACAGTAGCGTTTCTCAGATTCAAATTTTGGGGGATAAAAACTGATATCTTTTTACATAACCACATTACTTCAAAGTGAAATGATTCTCATGTCCACGCAGGAAGAATAATCCGTAATTGGAATACACAATCTGAGAAACGTTACTGACAGTGGCGTTTCTCAGATTCAAATTTTGGGGGGTAAAAACTGATATCTTTTTACATAACCACATTATTTCAAAGTGAAATGATTCTCAAAATGCTTTATATAATACTGAAAGCTGCTGTACTTATAACCAAGTAAGTTTTTATTGCAATTAATTTTAAGAGTGATTACCAAACGTATACCCTTTAAGTATCTCACTTGTGCAGTATTAGATTGAAGTCTTTCTCTTGCCCGTTAAAATAGAGGGGGCCATCCTTGCTGATATTAGTTGCCTCTCTTCTGTCAGGGCCTATTTTGAACTGCTGTCATGCTAGAAATTAAAAAGTAGTAAGACTAAGTTGTTAAGGTTGGGGCGTTTAACCAGCTAACCTTAAACAAACGTTGGAATCTGTACCCAAATGTCCTTTAAAAAAAATAATAATATTAAAATATAAAAATAATAATAATAACAAGATAAAAAGAGAGAGAGAAAGACCTTCCTTTTACTTAAACTGTGATTGTGATGCAATGAAATTTGTCGTTTAAAGCGCCCTCATGTGGTCAAAAATACAGTTACCCCTTTGTTGAAATCAATTAAGAGATTGAGTATCTGAAAGCGGTTGAAACCACAATGTCAGTGTGGTAGAAACCCCTTTATCCTGCTGGATGCTTTCATCTGTCAAACACATTGAAGTTACAATGGAAGACCTAGGTTCTGCCCTGTTCAGTTACTGAAGTTACATCATTAAAGGTGAAGTATTGAATGTAATAAAAGAAATCATCCGCTCAGGACTGTAAAGTCGTTAATGTAGTTCGTATGGATTTCATAACATTGGTTTTGCCTATTTTTGAGCTCCTGGTAAATGGAGTTTATTGATCAAGAGTGGTCTCCAAAGTATTTGTTTGGCAAAAGAAAGTAATCTTTTTCTAAGAAAAAAACTAATTTGGGGGGGTTTTGATTTTCAGTTTTTGTTCAAATCTTCAAAAATCATACCTACTTTTAAATTTAAAGCCAATTTGATAATTAAGGATTAGAAATAAGCTGATGAAATTGTAGTCTTGACTGAGAAGCTGACTGATTAAACAATTTACCAGTGCTATTATACCTGGGCCCAATATCATGGCTCTGCTTACCACCGAATTCTGCGCTTACGGTCCCCATTCTGCGCTAGCTGTGTAAGCAAAAAATGTTAGTAACGTGAAGTACGCACATGCACAAGCAAAAATTCCCTGCTAACCCGTGAAATACGCTTGACGTGCGGAATTTCCTGCTTCCGTAAGCGACAATTCTTTGCGTCTGATAAGCAGAGCCATGAAATTGGGCCCTGGTCATAAGTGTGACGTAATTCCACTGTAAGGGGTTGGGTTGGCCTAGTGGTAACTCTCCTCTCCTTCCACCTCTGAGACCCCTGGTTCGAATCCTGCTGGGGGCACTATGTGGATTGGGTTTTGATTTCCTGTTTGATTGTGTGGGTTTTCCCTGAAATAATTCTCTGGGGTTTCCTCTAAAAACTGAAACATCCTTCTTTGTTTTCTCTCCATCAGGGTTCTAGGCTAGTATACTGTGATTAAGTTCACTTTTCTGAGAATCTTTGGCTTCACAACCAGAATTAATAGATACAAAAATAAAAGACAAAATAACGTGAGCCAGTCTCACATCACACAAACTGGCTCCAGTGATTATCAGAAGCCTATAGGAATTGCTCTGAGGTAGTTTTTGTATGACGATTTATGTAAGAATTTATGTAATTTATGTAAGTGTTTTATTTTGAAAAAATTTCGCTAAAAAATATGCCAGGTTTGGAGCAGGAAGTAGTGAAAACCTTGGGCATGCAGCAGATACGCGTGCATGTGACGAAGTGACTTATGAGCAGGATACTCAAGGGAAATGTTTCCATCAGAATAGTGTCAAGGTCAAGAAAGCATTATTTGAAGAACCCTAAAATCAATGTCGATCGTTGTAAATTGCAGTAATACAAATAAACTTGTATTTGAACATGCTGGAAATCGCTGACTATCTACACCCATAAAACATTTTCACCTGTTTTGACAGGTTGGTATTGTATGGTGTATTTATTAAAAACTCAAAGAATGGGAATGAATTTAACATTTGGTTTTTGTCCTTACACTGATGTGTATTAAGCACTGTGTACCTGTAAAAAAAACACCAGGCATATCATTCGAGTTGGCTTCACACCCACGACCTTTGCCATGCTAGAGCAGATGTCTTACTACTAGACCACCGAGCTAGCCAGGTGGCTAGAGGCAGTTCAAATCCTATATTTTAGCAGCCGGTACAGCAACCATTTACTAAAGATGTTAATTTTGAATCGGGGGGGGGGGGGGGGGGGGGATATATGGTGTTTGCCCTACATCGTGTAGTAAGCACTGTATACTCAGGACTTTCCCAAGACCTGTGAAAAAATATCCACAGGCATTTCACTCAGGTGAGAATGAATGTACAGTGCCTAATTTCATGGCTCTGCTTACCGCCAAATTCTGCGCTTACAATTGCCATCCTCTGCCTACTGTGCAAGCGCTGAGTTTCTGCGCTAGCTGTGTAAGCGAAGAATGCCTAGTACCATGAAGTACACACGGAAAAAAAAAAAAAATTCCCCGCTAGCCCTCGAATACTTTATGTAAGTGCAGAATTCCCTGCTTCCGTAACGCCAATTCTTTACTTACAGTAAGCAGAGCCATGAAATTGGGCCCTGTACTCAAAACCAACGATATGTGTTTATCCCTTCAATGTATTTGGTGTGTGGGACCCACAATTCCATGGAGAGCCCCTTTAAATCCTGCAGAGTGAATTTTAATTAAGATGCAGAGAGATAGCTGCAGATCAGCTGTGGGTTTCTGTCTAACGATCACCCACAACAGGATTGATTCTAACACCTCATCCAAATGATCCAGCAGTGCCTGACCAAGGCCTCATCAAGACTCTCTGGATCTCCAAGCCTCAATAGTGCTTCAGTCTCGGTTAAAGTACAGTGTAAAATTTACTGCCAGCTGATGACGCCATACTTTTTTTCGATCTGTTATTGCCTCTGAAAGGTTGTCATGTTGTTGTTTTTTAAGATTAAGTACAGGTAATTTTCAGATAGACTGACTGGCAATTTTTATTTTCATTTTATAATTGATAACTACTCAAATCCACTGAAATACCTGCAGATGAAGTGTTTGTATTTTTAGTTTATTACGTGTGTAGTTGTAAAAAACGTATTAAACATTTACAGGCCTAATAGATATTAAATTTGCTTTGGGATATGACTGTGGATTTTTTTTTCACAGGACCCTGGAAAGTACTGAGTATATAGTGCTTTATTACACACATCAGTGTAAGGGTAAAACCAAATGATATTTACAGGCCTGATGCTTCATTTGGAAAGAGCAAAGCGATTTGGTAAAGGACACTTCTATGAGGAAATTGTAAATTTAAGTTGGAACATTTCCGTGGGCAATGAGGCAATTGCCTATTTGCTTCCACAAAGTTTTAGGCCTGCATTTATATTATTGAGTTCTTGGACAACAAAAATAAATTTAAAAAGTTGATGAGCTGGTGGGGGTGTTTTGTTTGGGGGTGCCAGTCAGAAGCCATATAACCATATTTACCAAATAATAATAATAATAATAACACAGTATAGTGCATCACACAAAAGTCTCAATGCCCTTTACAACATTAAAGGCAAACAAGCATACAGGCAATTAAACAAGCAGGTAACTTTTATGGAGTGATTTAAATACAATTTGAGTTCTTGCAGTTTTGATGTGATGTGGAAGAGAGTTCCAAAGAGAAGGTGATGAATGCATGAATGACCGATGTCCGTAAGTCTTAGTGCGAGTGACAGGTGTATTGAGCAGTTATGTTGAGCTAGAATGGAGGGTGCGTGGAGGTTTTAATGCATCTTTTTTATATATTTTTGCCTATAAAAAAAGCATTACGATGGCAAAAATCCATCTATGACCTTACCTTTAAGCTTGAATAGCTATTGGTATCTGCAACCTGGTCAGGCATGTTACATCGTTGACACATTCGTCAAAGTTTCTTGATACTGGGTTAATTGTAAAGGTTGCATTGCTGTTTGTTCGATCATCGAAACTGGTATCACCAGGCATTGATTCCAAGTGACACCTTCAGCTAAATGAGGCCAGTACACCTTTAAGTATGCCGCCCTGATTTGTTGTCATGTTCCTGAACTCAATTTTGAATATTGAATTATTTATATATACATATATGGTATCAGTTGCGAGAAGATTTTCCCCTGCCAGCATAAGGGATTTTGGTTATCATTGATTTGAACGGGTTGATATCAAGATGAATGTACCATGATATTACTTCTATTGATTGGTGACCCATGATCTTTTCCAGTCTGTGTAGTCAACCACTGGGGTTGTGATCGGCTGTCAAATGTTGCAAATTGTCAGGGGAGTGGTGGAGGTGGGCTTTTTGTATATACCATTACTGCTCTTCTGTCTGAATCAGGAATACTATCAGCCCTGCATGTTATGGACCTTATGCATTGACATCATCACGCCACTATCTTACAAGTAAAACGATGGAAATTGCACAGCTATGTACGCGCGATGCACAGGGTCAGCCAATGAGCTACATTCTTTTGACCTGTAGCCGATGGCACCCTACTCAAATATGGCATCACGTGTATTTAGGTCTATTTCTATTTTTTAACATGATTTCCGCTTGTTTTTTGGTTTTGCCTTCAGAAAAACAGTAAGATCATTGCCAATCGTGTCAAAGCCTACACCAGACACAAGTATGCCCTTATACTCACTGAAATTTCAGAGAAAAACTCAAAGTAATTGTTATTATATTTTAAGGGGGGGGGGTTGATGTGCATGAAAATGAAAACAAAAAAATTAGCATGTAGGAACAACATTGAAACCATAGGATTTCAAACGGGGGTAGTTCTCATAAGGACATATGATACCAATATTATTTTTCAACTTTTACCTTTTAGATTGAAAATCATTTGCAAGTTCGATCAATCAATTTTACTACCTTCTAAACTTCAAACTTTCCATTTTTTGTGAAACATACAAACAAATTTCATGATGTCTGATAGTTATCCTGTGTAGGCTGCAGACTCTTTGATGTACCTCCTTTCGAATCACCACGCTTCATGCATCAATGATTAAAATGATTAGGGATGGTATCTCTACTTTGACATATCCGGTTTATTGCGGGTAGCCTTTTACTCGATCGATTACCATCAAACAAACCAGGAGTAAAAGGTGATGCCCATCATCAGAATTTGACATTGACTGTTGAAGCCTTGTCGGCAACCTTCAACCCGAGACTGTGTACTGAATAACCTCAACCCCCCCCCTGCTGTCTGTAAATGGGAATGCATTCCAATGAAGAGGAATCTAGTGGACGTGGTGGATACCTGTATGGCTCTGATTGATTCAGTATGCTTCATTTGCGACCAAAGCAATGAGTCTTGAGTAATGTCATTAGCTGAAGGAGTGCTACTTGACAACTTAGCTACAGACTTGATGGTTTATGCTATGCACTGCACCTGCTACTGTTTCACTACTGTTTTGCAAATGTTGATGCTGCTTCCATCCACTCCCTATAATATGCTGCATTTGATACCCACTGTGGTTTGTGTTAATGTCTCTAATTGAGATTCCTCTGTGCATAACAACTGCACTGATGGTGTTGACGCCGTAGACTTCACAGGATACCTGCTTCAGTTGTGCTCCTGTTTTACGATTGGCGTTACTTCAAGCAGGATTTGGGGTGATGTTTTTTACGCCTAGCATATTAACCATAGGGCCTGCATCTTTGCTCCTGTTTTACTTGACGTTACAATGATCGACTTGTTGATGCGCATCTAGCAAGGTATGGTGATGAAAGCATACTAAGGCTGTATCTGAAATGGGGGCTACAGCTATGGCTATGACTGTTGCTAAGGGTGTTGCTAAGGACGTCCTTACTTTAACGCTCGACAATGCAGAAATCTTGCTGTAGTCGTAGCCGCGAATTTGGACACGGCCTTACAAACCTTTAGGATGTGTTTATCAAAGGCAATCATAATTTAAATTTGTCAAATTTGAAACGCCAAATTTTAAAACTTTGTCCGAGGATCAGTCACTAGTGTTTGAATCATTTGTATTTTTGTTTTATTATTACAATCCGCTGTCTTGTCTTCTGTGTCTGCATTTGTCATGCTCCATGCCAAAAGCAGGCACATCCCTACCAAAAATCAAAACCCGGTTTTATTTGCCCTTCGAATAAAGTCAGGAGCTTTAGAATGACATCTAATTAGGGTCTACATCATTTCTCAACATATAGAATGTATAAGACATCACATCACATTGATATCACAGCTGATGTTGTGGTTGTCGGACTTATTAACACCATTTTACTATTACTTAGAAGTGCAGGAATGGAACTTTTCAGATGAGTTCAGTGCCATCAGAGAACTGAAAAACAATGTACAATGATCAGTGTGGTTTGACATTCCCTTTTTTTCTTCTTCGCAAAGCTAAATTCTCATGTCTGGAAGTACCTCACTTTGGTGATGCATTGCATTTTATCTATCAGTAATAAATAAGATTTGGGGTTGAACAAAGACAAATTTACAAGAAAAGGATTTGAACCTGTGGCCTCTGGATTAATCGATTGCACTATAGTATACAAGTCAGTGTCCCTTGTGGTTTATTGCTAGTGATAAATAAAGGTACAAATGTCATGCTTCAGCCAATTCTATAATGTCCAACTTCTGACCTTAACTTTCATAACCACATACCTACACTCTGACAACAGCAGAGCTTGGTTCCGGTGAGCTAGACCACTCGGCCATGGCACGCCACAAACTTTATTTTAATCTAGAAAATTTAGCTTTCCACAATTGCCAATAATGGATTAAAATGCAAGTGTCTTTTAAACTAACATGTGAAACAGACAAAACTTCAGTTTTCCAAAGGATTAAATTTGTATATTTAGCATAAGCAAACACTTCCTGGCCTTATTGATCATGTTCAAAACATAATCTGTTCTGAAATGTAAATTTGAGAAAATTGTAGAGCTTGTATGAACATGTTGACATTATGCATTACATTAGAACACAAAAAAATACAAACATATTAGGTTTTTGCCTTGACAAATATTTACTTTGGATATGAGGACGTGGATTGAAGGCACCTTATTTTGTTGATTTATCAAATGAATGTCGAGCTTGACGTCACCATTAATACTGTAGGCTTTGGGGGGAAAAAAACCACTTTTTTTGTAAGTACAGGATTTGTAACTGGAGGGGGAAAATGTGTAGTTTCAATCTGAAAGCTTACTGATTACAGAGCTTATACCAGAACCAAATTGCTGTCTGAAGAACTGTCTGAGTCAACAAAGTGGCACTGTTTGTTATTTTTTATTTGTTTATGCCTGAGAAAGGTTTCACTCCTGAAGCCTTTCTCAGATTCAAAGAGTTGGATGAAAAATTACCTCTTTATCTAAAACTACATCACTTCAAATGGGGTCGTTAGTAACAATGTTTTATAGTACCAACAGATCCCCAGTGATCTTTACCAAGTAATTTTGTATGGTCATTAACTTGTAGAGTAATTACCAAAAGTACACCCGGCCTTTAAACGTTTTCTTTTTTTGCCAAGGCCTCGTATAAACGACAACATTTCAGAAGATTGGTACTCCCATTACCAACTGCAAACCAAGTATCTTTCAGATGAAAGATCGATAAGACATTGTTTAAAAAAGTAAAATTACAGAGGTCTGATCTTGTTTACCTTTACATGTCCTCAGTGTAATAATGGGCTGTTCCAATATTTACTCTGCACATATACACACACATTACAAGCAATATACACATGGATTGTTGAAAGGGTCAGTAAGCCATAGGGTGATAATGTCATGAAAGGAAGAGTGAGACTCGGAAATATGTGAAATAATTTGTCTTGTCCAAGTAGCAAGAGAAAGTAAAACAGTTGCATGGCCTTTTCACCAAACTGAGAACTTTTTCTACATAAATTTTTTTTCTGAACTAATTACTTTAAATGATGCTGATTTAGCCCTTTAGAGACCATAGCGGCTGCAAACAGCTTGTACGGAAATGACCATAGCGGCGGCTGCAAACGGCTTGTACCAAAATGCCCATAGTGGCCTCAAGTGACCGCAAGATTTGAGACCTACTTCCATTTATAGAAAGTGGTCATCAGTGAAACTCATGCCCAGAATGGACATTTTCCAGTGTTTCCCATGTTGACATTCTATTAACATTTGTAAAACAAAACATAATTTCTGTTTTATATTGGTTTTGTCGTTTTTATGAAAAGAGACAGTACAATAGTGGCCATGTTTGGGTGCATTGTGATGATTTTACAAAAATGAATGGTCTCTAAAAGGTTAGAAACGAAAAGCATATCAAGATTTTCGCAAGTGCCACACACAATACAAAACAAGCATGTAGCATGCGAAGTGTTTTTACATGGCTGATGGACGTGGGATGATGTTGGGTCCCCGATAATAATCAATTTTCAGTTTTAAATAACTACCACTTGTCATTGGCGGATTGTTTTGTGCAATACCGGTTATGAAAGCTTATAACTTTCTTGAATCTTTAGGCTACAAATAGCTAATTTAAATCATGATTTTTGAGGTCAAATCAGCCACAAATCAGACCTAGCATTTTGAAAGGTTTGATCTCAGTGATGACTGCTCTATTTTCTGACACCCTATGTTCCGCCAACCATATATTTATTTTTTAAAAATAGTATTTTGCATGCTAGGGTTGGGGTTGGGGTTAGGGTTAGGGTTAGGGTAAGGATTAAGAAAACATGTTAGCTGCGTTGGAACATAGGGGTGTGGGAACAGAGGTGTGTAACCGATCTCGGCACTTTTTTGTCTGAACAATGCGTTCTGTGGTTACTTGGGGGCAAAGATGGGAAAGGTTGTGAGTGATTATCTGCTTCAAGCCAACAGTTCTAGCACTAAGGTACCAATACTGACTAAAGAGTTCAACCCAGGTTGAATGGCTTCTGGCTGGTTCCCTCGAACAAATATATTGACAAAATAGGGAGATCGCAAACATTATGGCTAGATAGCTCAGTAGTTGGAATGCCGACACGCTAATCCGGAGGTCCCATGTTCAAATCCCACTCTAGTCACTTGCTCTTTGTTCTACCTGAATTTAATTAAAATTTACCTAGTCAGTTTCCTTTGTGGTTTATTACTTGATATTCGAGTTAAAAAGTCACATCTCCTTAAGACAATCTCTCCCCTAATGCTTCCCAGGTTGTATAGTAAACTTTGGCACCTTGGGTGTGATCCCTGGTTACACACAGCAGTTACAGGTTAAATGGCTTCAGCTGACTGGCACCCCTTCCCCCTCCCCCAAACAAAGATATTTGCAAAGTTAGCTGGTAGAACGCCGGCACGTTACTGGATGTTGCAGGTTCAAATCCCACTCTTGTCTACTTTTCTTTGTTCAACCTAAAATTATTTAGGAAATATGTATACTACATACAATTTTGGAAAATAGGTCACATACAAATGATGACAAAGTTACAGGTACTTGACATTCAGTACTCCACTGGGAGAATGTGGAAGCACAATCCTACTAGCCTTTCTCCTGTAGTTGAGCAAGGTCAACCCATAAATAAAGCTACTTTATTTTTGATGTTTTATTGTTGTATATGCATCAACTCTATCTCATTAAACGCTTCACTGAGGGCTTCAATATTTCTTTATTGCTATCTTCTGGCGCAAAATTTCCTCATTTTTGCAGGTAATGATTGTATGATGTACCAGTTCATGTTTCAAGCAAGGTTTATTGTAATCATATAAATAGGACCCTGGGAATGCTGAGTGAGTCTTTAATTGAACAGCTTGTATAGTTGTGAGACCATTTTATGGATGCAAAATAATCTAGCAATGGTTCAAACAGATGCATAATATGGGTGTCCCAATCTCTCTCTCTCTTTACCAGTTTTGGGGGTCAGCCTAACCTAGAAATGGATCAGGTCCACTGGGACCCGGAATCTTGGTCAAGTCTGACCTGGAAGTCTTCAGAGTGTAACTCTTAATTAGTTTATCATGTATAATTATGATCTTTTGGAGATTATTTTGTATCTGATTTAATCTTAAATTGTTCCACAAAAGTAATCCAAACCTTTCAGATTAAATTTGTTTGCATCATACTTCTTATGGGAACTTTACAAGTTGATTAACCCTTTGGAGACCATATAGTGGCCGCAAGCTGCCACGTACCAAAATGAACATATACCACAAGAAAATGGCTGCAAGATTTGACTTACTTTTGCTTAAACAAGAGCAAGAGGTTAAAGGAAGTGCAATGTACCCAATTTATGTTTTCCAATGTTTTTGTTACTTAATAATTGCCCTGACATTTTCCCTTAAAATATCTGAGACATTGGCAATGTCTGGGTGTATGGTGATGATTGTACATAAACTAATTGACTCTAAAGGGATTGGACTGCATTAATTTCTTTTTGTAGATTTGGAGGAAGTTGTTACTGTTTAAGGTCAATTTAGTCACACTTTCTGCAGATTTCATGTACATATCGTGTAATTTATACATGTTTGTCATTTTCGATCCAAAAAGCATGTTTTCCAAAAAGTATAATTTGGGCAAATCTACTTATGCTAGTGTGGGTCAAACATACTTTAAAGTAGGGTTATAAATAGGTTTTTGTCAACGTAATGCTGATTTATAGGCTGAATTATCAATAAAGATACCATAAAAGTCACCTGTGAAAGTTTCAGCTGAAAACAGTGTCAACTTACTGAGAAAACAGCAAAAACTGTTGAATCCCTCCACGTTTAGCTAGGTGACAGGATACGAACTGCAGCATTTGCTGCAGCATTCGCGAACGGACACATAATTTCAGAAATCTGAGAAACAATTATGATATGAATTGTTTCTCAGATTAAAATGTTCTGGGGTAAATAAGTTATCCAAACCATATTACTTTGAAGGGAATCCTTTCTCAAAATAGTTTTTCTATCAACAGCTGCAGTGCTTCTTACCTAGTAAGTTTTTATGGTCATTGATTTTTGGAGTATTTACCAATCTTTGACCCTACCTTTAACTTTGCTATATTGCAATATGATATCATTTGGTGAATGCATACACAGGTACATAGTAAACCCTCCCACTTTCTGACCATTCAATATCATCCAATGTGGTTGTGAATGATAGATAAACTTTGCCAGCTTGTAACATCATGTGGTGAATGTACATGTATAGCTGTACACAGTTGCACATAGTTTACTTTTATGCACAGTTGTACCACCACCACACAACCAGTGCAGTTGAATGGTTTCAAGTGGTTGGTCAACTCGCTGGGAAATTTACCAGCATGGCAACAAAGTTGGTGCTCTGAGCATTCTTATTTTGTCCTCATAACACGGTCTGTCTAAATAAAAAGAAAACACCCAGATAATTAGATTCTGCATACTATTTCAGGGGTTAATAAGGAGGGGTAAGAAAAATGATCGAGTTAGTAGCTTTAATTTATGAGCTTGATCAATTTACATGATGAGTCCAAACATGTGGGTTCTGTAACATGAACTACATAAACAAAAAACATCTGCAAATAGGCAAATTTGGTCACCATTTGTTGTCCCCACTGTCACCTCAGACCAAATTGTTGACACGTTCTTCTACCAGGTGTGTAGAAAATTCAAACCTTCGAATTAATCCGAACGCGAGACGTCCATCTCTACACAAATCTATTCCATCAGGGACGTGAGTGTTTTTCTCTTCCCCACTGTACACTGGTATCTAGTGAATTACAATGCTATGAAACAGTTGAAGACCCACGACAAGACATTTGCACTTTCTTGTCGCTGGCTTTGGAATGATACTCGTTTTCTCCAGCAACATATCCATTAGCTCGGTTTCCATGGCAATGTCATGACCCAAATACCTAGGCATTGATCCATGCGTCAGCCGCATCGCTTCGCAATAAATAAGGAACTTTTTTTTTAATAGACTGGTTTGTCAGTCCTTTCAATCTCCTTTTCTATCCATGTATCTAACCATAAAATCCTGTATATTTGCTTTATTTGTATATTTCATGTATCGGACAAAAGTGTATATAAGTTGTAGGTTATTTAGAAAACAATTTTTCTGAAGGGGGTGTGTATTTTCAGAACGTATTCTTTCTTAAAATTTATCGCCCTGCTTTTGGAAAATTGACGTTTAGTGCTAGAATGCAGAAAGGGGTTAGTAAGAGGTTTTTTCTTTTCAGTTTGAATAATTTAATGCTTTCTCAATAACTCTGCTGAACCGAACCTCTCAATAAACAACTTGTATAATGATGTACTCTGTCTTGAACTACATATTGGTGCTACCAATAAAACAAACCAGGACTGAGATTGTCAGGATTTTTCCTGACTTTACGTTTGTTCATTGATCTCTCTTTACCTTTAGAGGTAGTTGTAAGAGGTGTACAGGTGCAACAAATAGTTAATGGCTTGATGTTTGGACCATAGCACAGTGTTTCTCAAGGTGCACAAGTACATGATTTGAAGTTGTCACTGCAAAAATAAAAGGCATTTGGCCCTAATGGTTAGGACCAGATCTCCAGATTTGTATTTGTGGTGATGTAGAGGGTCTTTTAAGGGAGAATATACCTTTGGTAATCGCTCCAAAAATTAAAGACCATAAAACTTAATTGGAAAGAAGCACTGCAGCTGTTGGTAATGTATAACACTTTGAGAAACAATTCCCTTGAAAGGAATGTGGTTTTAGAGAGAGGGATTCAAAAACATTTCAATCTGAGAAACATTTCTGCATGAAATGACTCTCAGATTGTGCATTCTATGTACAGAATATTCTTCCTGCGTGGACACAACCACTCCAGAATTTCAGCAATATCTCAAAATTGCTACCACCTTTTGAAATGAAATTTTCACAGGTTAGTTTTATTGTACACGTCGCGGCTCGCCATTTGTATGAAAACAATCGGTTCCAAAAACCAAAGGTATTTTAAGCCTTGAGAAAGACTCCGCTAGAGTTGAAACGTCAGGCCACTAACTTTTTTTTTGTGCATTTATACCATAGGTCCTTTTGGTTAGTAAGCAGTTTGCAACAGCTAGTAATATTTTGCATGTTTTGTTTCTTAAGAAGTGTTATCATATGCATCTCATTATCAGTTACTTCATGTATGAGAGGAAATTAAACTCAAACCCTACCATCAATCAAAAAAAAAAAAATCTGCAGACTCAAGAGGATGGAGAAGTTAAAAAGTATAAAACGTATGCACATTGCAATCTTGTCCCCCCCCCCACATGTATGTTGTTATTTTTCTTTTGGTCAGCTCTCATGTTTTCTCACCTGATTGGTTTGGAGGAAATTTGTTAATAAGCGTTGCCATGGCAATGACATGAATGTGCAAAGATGCCATTGATTGGGCAGTCCATATGTGTTTGCCAAGAAGACTCTGTGGCGTAGAATTGGGTTGATATAAGCAAAAAAAGGATTGTGATAGTGGACCATTTGCCAAAGTGAATGAAGATTGAGTTGTGTCCAATATTGTATTTATCTGTGTGTTTGGCTCCAATCATGGACACAGTGTTGGAAGATCATAAGCAAACAGATTGAAATCCAGTGATAGAATAATGACTTTGCATTTTTTATACATCAATTGTTCACTTCTTTGTTGGACAGAAAAAGATTAAAATTAATGTGCATGCCTGTCGAAAAAAATAAAGATCAGCAAAGAGTTTGTCGCATGTCTTGTTTCGCTTGATCGGAAGTGTTGATTTGTGTGCAAGGCCAAAATAACCTTGACATAAATATGTAGTTGGGCACTGCCCTTGAACACACAGATTGAATTGGAGTATAGCTTGGTTTCTATTGCCAAACGAGTGTTCTTGATTCGTTGTTAAAGTGTATAGGTAGTTCCCACTTGACGTCACACAGGGATCGTGTTGGCTCAGTGCTTTTTGTCCACGCCCTCCACCTCTGTGGACCCCAGTTCAAATCCCATCTCAGACCGAGTTTTGCATGTGAATTGGGTTTGCAGTCCCTACCTGATTGCGTTTTTTTTTTTTGGGGGGGGGGTTTTCCTCCCACATCTAACACTGAACATTTCTTTGTATTTTCTAAATATCATCCTGTTTGGTGCTTCCATAAATAAATAAATGAATGAAAGTAAAAGCAGGCCATCTTCACAGGCAGTGATAGTCATTTTGTGAATGCACAACTGTGCGTTATGCATTCATGCAGCATGCATGAGCTTGATCAAATTCATTGTATGATTGGTTGGTAAAACACTTAGCTGCTTAGAAAAATTTGAATGCTTGATACAGCCCAAATCCCAAACCAAATTTGCCTGTAAAAATGGCATCTTTCGGGAGCTATCTATTGCCTGTGAAACGGTTGTATAGAAAACTATTATCCTATTACGTAAGATTGGTGTGAATTTGGTGTGATTTGCTGTCTTCTTTTACCAAGAGACAAGTTAATGAAGTGAAGTATCTGGCAATAAGTCATGACCCCCATTGAGGCATTTAAATCACCAGCACCTTCACGTGAGACAACATAATGAGTGCAAACACGTTAGCCACACACAAAATCCGCCTCATCAGCACCAGCCTTAACCAACCATACTACTGTCCCAAGTATTCCATCTTCTATGTTTACCCTTCGACTTGTTCCCCCACGCCATTCACGGCCGGTGCATTTCAGTGATACCAGATAAGGGAAATTAATTTATTGCAGGATTGGGTGACGTTATCCAAGCCGTAGATGATGTCCCTAGTCGGGATATTTGCTCGTCCTGCGGGGCGTATATTTGCAGGGTGAGCGGCAGACGTGGCTACCCTGTGTAGGGGTCCACGCAGGTACATAGTGGCGTGTTGACTCAGCCAATATGGCAGAGGGGTTTTAATCCCACGCTCTTTCTTTAGTTTGATAAGATGTACACACCTGCATAGGCTCAACAAAATCTAGCTTAGCCTTAAAGGAGCTATCGCTCACATTTCACTGTCTACAAAATACCTCCTCACTTGACAAGAGTCTTTGGTTTTTTTGTACAAGCGAGAAAAAGTCAGTCAGGCTTTACACAGCTTTTAACAAAGTGGACAAATGTTTTTCAGGTAAATGGCAACTTTGTATTCCGCCATACAAATGTGTTGAAATGTTTTACAATTTGGTGGTGTTTTTCAGTTTCTAAATACTGTTTTGAGATGTTTTTACTCAACAGGACTCAGTTTCTAAATACTGTTTTGAGATGTTTTTACTCAATAGGACTTTATATGGTCATGGGGCCGCCATCTTGTTTTTCTCCCATATCAACCATACTAAACAAAGGCTGGTGAAGTAGTCTGGCCCCTTTTTGTAACATGACAATCAGCGTTTACTTAATACTATTGCATACAGGGAACAAAGCTATGCATCAACACGGTTGCATCTTCGTATTTACCTCAATGATGTTTGCAATGCATCACATTTTATAGGGGTTGCTTTTACCCAAGTATACTAATACAAACTGGTTTCAACTGATCTCATTTTTTTCCTCCACTTGTTCACAGGCTATGGTCTTGCTCAACTCACTTGACAATCCACTAATGAATTGGCCGATTGGCCGATTGCTGATTACAAGTATGGAACCGTGCGCATCATCAACCCATAATGACCAATGAGAAAGAGTGAGCCACTATCTCCAGGGTAAGTAGGAATTGAAAAGCTTGTTAGACAGAGATAACAATCCCAGGGTACCCGACGGTTGGCCGAGGAGTATTGTGATGTGAACAAAAGCAGTTGGCTCTATGCCACTCTGTTGGATATCAAAAATAACAGCATTGTCTTCTTTTTTTCGTCAATACAAAATACCTGTTCTTGTTTAATTGTTAGTTCTTCAATCAGTGCTTCCAATAACGGATTCCTGAAATTATTTGTCAAACTCAAAATAATTGAAGTCTTTATATTTTGACATAGGCCTAAGGAAGTTTCTCAGCCACAACAAAAATATAATACCATTGTCTTTTTTCTGGTCAATACAGAATACTTGTTATTGGTTAATTGTTAGTTCTTCAATCAGGGCTTCCAACAACAGATTCTTATAATTGTTGTAAAACCCAAAGTAATTGAAGTTTTTATATTTTGACACAATAAAGTTTGTTGGTAACAAACATTGTTTAACTTAAAGTAAGAGTTTTGCTGTGACGCCATGTATAGATAAATCTCTCTTTTTAGTATGTGTGGTCTTGAAAGGAATCAGTGGACTCAATGTTTTGGACAGTATAATGTTTTGTCTTTTCACCATGCAAATCTTCAAGTCTTAAATATTGTTTACCTTGTTTGATTTAGTTATGATATTTAAACCCATGAATTTAAAGGCAAAGTATACTTTTAGTTTTTGGAACCATTCGGTTGTATTAGTCCTGTATAAATGTAGATATATACAAGAAAACTAACCCGTGAACATTTAGTTTCAAAATGTGGTGGCGTTTTTTAGATATTGCCGAAAACCTGGAGAGGTTGTGTCCATGCAGGAAAGAATAATCCATATTGGAATACACAATACAGGTTGAAATGTTTTTGAGTCCCCTCTCTGAACCACATTCTTTTGGAGGGAATTTTTTTCAAAAAATTGTACACATTATCAACAGCTGCAGTGCTTCTTACCAAGTAAGTTTTTATGTTCATTAATGTTTGGAGTAATTACTAATGGTAATGTAGATATAAAGAAGAAATTTAATTTGTGAATATTTAGTAGTGTTTTTGAGATATCGCCAAAAACCTGGAGAGGTTTGTCCATGCAGGAATAATAAGCTGTATTGAAATACACAATACAGGTTGAAATGTTTTTTGAATCCGCTCTCTAAAACCACATTCCTTTGAAGGGAGTTGTTTCTCAAAATTGTATACATTATCAACAGCTGAAGTGCTTCTTACCGTGTAAGTTTTTATGCTCATTAGTTGTTGGAGTAATTACCAAAGGTCTACCTTCCTTTTAAATAGTTGAAGATTGCTCATCCACAGAGAGATTTGTGTTCTCTGGTGTGTTTTAAGTTTAGATGTTTTTAAAAACTAAATGAAGGATTCATGGCAATGGTCTGGTGAAGCAGAATGTTGGCACGATCCAACTTTGGGGGCCCAGAGAAAATTCAGCAAAGTTTACACAAAGGTAGAGTCACCGTCTGTTTTTTGTCAATGTTTTTTGTCAATGTATTCATACACGCAAGTATCCAGAAAGATACTTAAAAAAGTGGAAGTTTCAGTTGAATATAGTGTCTATTTGTTGAGAAAACAGAAGGAAAAAAACTGTCACAGTATTTTCATCAAGAATGTCAAATACATCCACGTTTAGCAAGGTATACCATCTGCATCTCTGGTCATAATTTAGGGCAGCATTCTAACTGATACCAAGACAATTTCAAAAAGTCTCCTGCGATCTCTTGAGATTCAAATTTGTTGACACACTTTTAGTGATTTCAATAAACGCCTTGTTGACTTCAGATGAAATAATTCCACAGGATGTTTACTACCATTTATACATCTTTATAATAAGTAGGCTTTTGGATACAAAAAATGCACAACACTTTTGGGGTAATTACCAAAGTATGACCCTCACTTTCAATCATTTGTCAATAGCCTGAAAGTCAATAAAAGCCCGGACCATTATGTGCATGTACATGTAGGTCAGCCCATGCACTAAACAAATTTCCAACTTTTTTGCAAGGGCCAATTATCACACCTGACAATTATGCTTCCTCCACAAACCTTTGTCGATTCTGTTCTAGGAAATGGTTACAAGTTCTACTGCTACAAATCAGGAGTGACATTTAAAGTCTTTCACTTCAAACGCAGTATAACAGTAATTTTATTGAAATTTCATTTCCGTTCAAAATAAGTGGAGAACAGAAAACGTACACTGAGGGCTGTTTGTGACAACCTTATGTAAATACTAAAGAATGATGAAAACAAATGTTGAGTTGTTTGGCCTCCAGGTTCTTCTGGCGAAAACACAAAAAACTGAGGAAGATTGGTCTGATATAAAACTCTTGTATAAAAAGATTTGATGGGCATGTGCCTAGAACATCATATCACAGTGTTTCTTAGTTCTTCCGACTTGAGTAACCAATGCCCTGCCATTCCATTAAAGCATTTCGTGTACCATGAATTCCCAAAAGCCCTTCTTAGCTATTTCAGAGGATTTGTGCGTGTATAGGAATCTCAATTTAACCAGCCCTGAGAAGTAGGTCACTGGACTAGAGGGCATCAGTAGGAGCTGTCCAACGGGGACACTCTACGGTAATTAAAGTTGTGCGTTCGTGTGATAGTAATTCCATTGTCAACATTATACCATTGAAAACAATGATTAGACGCTTGTGGTCAACATCTCTCTTCCCCCTTCTCTCTTGGATGCCTTTGCACTTGATGTATTTGTGCAACTGACAGCTTATGAAAGGAAGACTTGGTAAATAAAACTGTTGTGACATCTTTGAGGATGAATTTTAATACAACCAGTTCAGATGTCTGCCTCTTAAGGTCATTCGTGAACAGAATTTCGCTTAGCAAGTTTATGTTTCAATAATTTCGCTTAGCAAGTTTATGTTTCAATAATTTCGCTTAGCAAGTTTATGTTTCAATAACACATATCTGTCTCAGGTATCGTAGACAACCTGCCATTTGTAGCTTTTCCGCGGCTAGAATTTTTCCTAACCCAGTGGTTTTTTTTCATTGGGTCCTTGACACATGTCAATAGCAACTGCTTTAATCAGATACCTGCATTATAATCTGAAGTTAGACTTGGTGCAAGAGCACAACCAAATTTTAAGGCATTTCTTACTGAAAGAGAACACTTTTACTCACGTTACTATAGTTTGCACCGATTGTGAAGAAATTGTGTGTCAATCCTCAGACGTGGGATTTTTCCTGATTTCAGGATTTTCTCAAACTCTCCTTGAGCCTGAAGTTCAAATTTTCTTGACAGAAGTAAAACAGTTACCAAAGGAATGAAGAACTAGTTGACATTGTCTCCAAACCTGTAGTTTTGTATTTCTGGTGATGTACAGAGTCCTCCCGAGTTGTAACATCTGAGAGGTTGTGTCCCTATTGGATAAGGGAACCCAGGCCACAAGCCTTTTTTAGGAATGTTCACATTCATCTGGTGATAATAAGCAATGCCATGCAATTGAACCCTGATAAATCTTACAAAGCGGTTTCATCTTTGAGAAAACAGGGATTACACGTATGTATTGTTGAAGATATTGACTAATAGGGAGACCGCCAACAAAGGGCTGGATAGCTCAGTTGGTAGAGCGCTGGTTCGTTAATCCGGAGGTCGTTGGTTCAAGTCCCGCTCCAGTCAATTTTTCTTTGTTCAAACCCAAATTAATAAAACAAAATACCCAGTCAGTTTCCCTTGTGGTTTATTACTTGATATTTATTGTTGAAGATGTAAGACAATTTGCTGACAAGCAATGTCAACTTGAATCTTTTCCTGTTCAACCTACATCTGTGTCCATCCACTTCTGGACCTACACACCTTCTTCCATTCATAGCTGGCCATTCGATCAATGTTCAACATCTTCCTCAACATCGTGAGGCTGTTTCCGTACACTGTTGGATTTAGCCTAAAATAGCCCTCCACTTGTTTGTTTCAGGGATTTGTCTGTCCATTGCTGTCTAAATTGTTCAGCAGGCGCACATTTGTTGGTTATAAACCCCCAAAAATGTATGTTCCTAATCCTAACCCTAACCCCAACCCTCACCCTAGCCTAAGCTTGAGATCATGATGGGTAATCAGAACTTAGGGTTGTCGTAACTTGGAGTGTCGGAACTTGGGGTGCCAGAACATAGGGGTGTCGGAACATAGAGTAGTTGCCCATGTGTCATCCAGTGTTAAATGTGGACTTCCTCATTTATAGTTCTTTAATTGTTTTCACATCAATCTTATCCAACTGTTTTCATCATCTATCAGATGTGGCCCTCCAGATTTGTTCAACAGATTTGTATGTGGATTGCTGTCTAAACTTGGCAGCAGCAGCACATGTGTCGGTAACACACCTATTATGTTCTGACACCCCTATGTTCCAACACCCTACAAATGTATGTTCCTAATCCTAACCCTAGACCTTACTCTCACCCTAGCCTGAGTTTAAGACCATGATGGATTATCGGAACTTAGGGTTGTCGGGCTGTTTCCATCAGCTGTTAGATGTGGCCCTCCACATGCTCATTCCACTGATTTGTTACTCTTTTTTAATTTATCAAGTAAGAAACCACAAGGAAAACTGACTGGGTGAATCAAAATAATTTTGGGTAGGACAAAAATGTAATAGAGTGGGATTTTAACCTGCGACCTCTGGATTAACAACTGGTGCTCTACCAACTGAGCTTTCTCTAATGACAGTGATCCTCCAATTTTGTCAACATCTTTGCGCAGGGGAGGGGGATGGAAGAGGCCAGTCAGAAGCCAAAATTGACAAAATACGAAGACTGCCAACAAGAGAGCTAGATAGCTCAGTTGGTAGAGCGCTGGCATGTTAATCCGGAGGTTGCAGGTTCATGTACTGCTCTAGTCATGTTCAGCCTCCATTTTTTAAATACTTGTTTCCACATGTTTCCATATGCAATTTATGTACAGCTTAGAATTACATGTATACATTGTACATGCCTGTGTCTGAGGTCAGTCACCTTAGAAATATTCCCAGACAATAACGTCAAGGCCGTCTCACTTTGCACATGTTCTGAAGAATGCAGCATCTGTCACTTGAAATGTTCTTTTTAGTCGTCTTTGTCTACTTATACATGTATATGAGCATTGGTAAGGAGATTTAAAGGTTCTCAGCATAATTGAAGTGTGTGCAAAACATTGGTAAATGTAAAAAATATCATGTTCACATAGTTGCGCACAACTTACCTAAAAATGCCCAAGGTCAAAAACTTCCCTTGAAATATTTTTGCCTAAACAGGAGAGTTTGTTAGAAACAGGTGCAGCAATTAGTTTGCAACTTGCATTGAAAAACGATGAAAATGTATAAGTTTTTATTGCTTTTATACATATTTTTATTGTAACTTGGGTTTTTTGTTTCTTCTTTTTTTTCTCTCACTATTTTCTTATGACTGTAATGACTGATTGAGCTTAAATGTCCACAGGTTTGTTACTTCATGCTTAAGGTGCTGGTCAACTATAGTGTGGGTACTGATCTTTACCAGTGTACTTCACATGCTGTAGTGAACAGAAAAGAAACACATTTTGAGTGCACAACATTGGTAAATGTGAAAATATAATTTTTCATGGATTTGCACACAACTTTTGTATAAATATAGCCAAGGTGAAACACTTCTCATGAAATACTGTTGCCTGAAGAGTATAATGTTGTGAGTGAATCAAGTAGTTATTGATCCAAAAACTTGATAAAACAGGGAAAACATGTACCTCATTTTTATATTATTATTATTATTATTATTATTTATTTATTTTTTCACTACTTTCATTCGACTCTAATGACTAATTCAGCTTAAACGTCCACAGGTTTGTATACTGGTCTTTACCAATAACCAATGTTCAAGTTATAACCACAAGGGAAACTGACTGGGTAAATGTTGAATAATTTGAGGTTGAACAAATAAAAATGTTGTCCGCATGCTTTATTGAACCAAAGAACATAATTAATTTATAAAATTATCTATTTAAAATTTGAATTTACAGTAACTCAGATTGAATTGACCAAAAATCAGACCTATAGTATCTTTAAGAAACAAGTTTGAGAATAAATAAAAGTGAATTTAAGACTGGATTGGTAAGAAAAAAATCAACCTTTGACATTTATGCAGCAGCAGTGCACCCAGTGTGCTGATTCAACATCATCGACAGGGAAATCATAAACTTTTAAACAAAACATTCATTTCCTACTCATTGGGTGACGTTATTTACAGCAATGTGGCAATGTGGTAATTACATCCGGAATTCTTTAATTCAATCAGAAAACTTTCATGTAGTTGAACAAATTACGGTGACCGGACAGACCCATTGTGTTTCATGTTTCACTGAGCTCTTCTATGAGAGAAACTTTCCATTTTGAATGTCACATAAACTTCAAATTTCAGAAATACCAAAGACCCTAATGCATATAAAAATATGACGTCACAGTGATTTGTACAAACTTTTCATAATTTTTTTCCCAGACACCTAGTGTTTGTGTCAAGACAAAATCCAAATGGTGTAGGCATTTATGCTCTATCAGATCTTTCTATTGGTTTATGAAATACACTTTTGCTTACACACATTTTCTTCAATAAATTTTGCCACAGGGGGTCAGTTTTGAGGTACTCAAGCATGGTGCTTATTTAATAGTAACAAGTTACCATGGTACAATATGATGGAATGTATATTGTTTGTGACTGGTCCCCTGCTGATTGTTGCTAAGCGGATAATTTTCATTTAAGCAAGTTGCTCATTTGGAACCTGTCTGCTCGCGTTGAAGGCTGTCACATTATCAGTATCCTCTTGTAAAGCACTTTAATTGTTCTGTTCTCAACAAGAGAGGGCGCTGGAGTAACAACATATTGAGCGTATTTTATTGGATCCAATCATCTATTGCCCACAAAAATTACATATTAAATATAGTAAAAAGAATGTTGTTTGACATCATGTTTTACAGATAATTTCCATTGATAATCATTTATACTAAAATTTTGAAACAGCATCACCTGCCAAAACTCATTCAAAGAAAAAGACAGAAAATGCAACTACGATGGCAGCTTTAAAAGTTCTTTACAGGAGTTTGAACCCTTGTTAAACTGCATTTCAACTAATTGCACCTCGTGTTTATCCAGTCCAGTTGACCATATTCTTGACCACATGAGGGTGCTGTCAACAGCAAAATTTTCTTGCATCACAATTACAGTTTTATCTTATTTTGACTGCCTGTATTTTGTTTTCTTGTATCGGCCAAATCAATAATAACACTAATAAGGACAATGTAAAACATCGGTTGATTTTACTTTAGTCTCATAAATTTGGTACACAAAATAATGCCCTGATCACACAGTCAAAAACACTACAAACTGTTTCATATCTGTCTTTTTCATTCATTCATTCACATCTCATGAAAGTTTTTCTCTAAAATAGTGTTTTTGTACAGTTCCTCTCACTTTCTTCTACAATTTTCAGAGAATGCCTCCATGGATGTGATTTTTCTCCGGTATCTGTCAAGAAAACAAACCAATTAAATAGCATCAGAAATCACGACTTGCGAAATGTTACAACCAACAAGTGGTCATTCCTTCAGGATAAATCCGGTTTGGATTTCCAGCTTCTCCGATATCATAGTGTGTCCATCATTTGCAAAATTATCCATGGCTCGGTGTGCCCTAAGGGCATGGGGAAAATCAAATTATAGCCAACCCTGTCCTTAATGGGTACACATAGCTGCCAGCTTCCCAGTCAAGACACACAGTATGCTAAGTATTTAATATCACCTGACATTGAGAAGTCCTGCAGTTGCATTTTAGTTGAGGAATAAAACATGAACAAAAATAAAAAAAACTCCTGATAATTTCCAAGTGGTGTCTTTGTCCCTTGAAAGTTGACTCGTTTGCTTTTTGCATGACGGAGTGAAAACCGCTGTTTTTGGTTTAGGGTTTCGGAAATGTGATAGACCCTTTCTTCGGCCAAGAAATTAAAATCTGGGAATTCTGAAGTTACAAATCGATCAACTTAGAAAAAAAATCGGAGGTTCTGTCCTCGGTGAAAGAAAAATTCATTAAGTTTTGAACGTGAACTATCAGCTTCGGAAGACACTGCTCAAAGTTTTAAAGTGTTGTGTTTTTTTATTTCATGATGAAAGCAAAAGGTAGATTGCATTGTTGCAAGATAAAAATTCAAGGCTTGGGCACAATGTAATAACTTAGGAAAACTTCAACGCTATAAAATGTGCTAATTCTCCAAATTTAAGCCTCTCTCGCTCAAAAAAAATAAAACCCACACACTGTTTTTGAAAGTTGTTTTGCATTCCAAGTTGACCCGAAAATTTTGATTAAAATTTTGAATTGCTCTTTCTATAGATTCAAAATTGTTATATTCTTTCATTTAAGGTACTGCATGAAAACACTACCAATGACCACTGGTAGTTAATTAAAAACTAACATGAATTATTGTCGGGATCCAAAAATTAATTCACCTCGATTAGCCATGTGCAAACAATTTGGCATGTTACGTGTATTTTGTGTATAGTCCGCAGCATATTCAAAGGTTTTTGTATGTTTTTTCATTTTGAAACAGGATCATATCTCAAAGTTCTTTCAGAGAAAAACATTTTGAAAAAAAAAAGACAATTAAACTTGGGCCATGTTACCTTAATTTTTCATTTGTTTTAATGTATTTCAAAGATGCGAAAATTGCAAGTATGTTTGGTATTTGTATCAAATAAAGATCAATATTGCTTTAAATGAGTATTTTACTAATGCTGTACAATATCCTCAAAGCTGAAAGGACTATAAAAATATTGCTTCAAAAGCGGACGTCATTCCTGCCACCAAGGATTTCCAGATAACTCCACACAATCACAACTGAGTAAATAAGAGTTCTGATCAGATACTTTTTTTCTTGAATTTGTATCAAAAGAATCTACTTTATTATCAGCATTTATGAACAATCCTGATGAATCGTATTCAAAAGAAATTATGAATAATTGTGTGATCTTTTTTCTCGACGTCTCCATCATCATCTCTCCATTTTCTGTCTGCCTTCATTTCTCCACCTCTAAAATGAGAACACCTCTCTCGATCGTTCGTTCTCTCTACCCGACTCTTGTAATAAGATTTCATCCCTGTGATGAATGCATGAAAACCCCATGATCTAGTTTAGAGATCGTGCATGATGCCCGCCGGCTTGACTTATCCCCCTGTCTTCATCACTGGTACCAAGATCACACTCTGCTTCTGTTAAAAAGCAGCGAACACTTGTTTGTGACAAGTCTGGCCGTCCCGACAGAGCTTGACAATTCACCTGAGATAGGATTAGTGCTGGGATTCCATGTTCATTATCAGTGCGCAGGTGACGCGGGATGGGTATTTTTTCTCAACGCTTCAGTCCTCGGAATTGTAATGATGGGCTATGATTAAATGCAAGTTTTTTCTTGGCACGGTTTTGCTATCAACCTCCACCCCCTTTTCTCTCTCTCTCTCTCTCTCTCTCCACCTCTCTCTCTCTCTCTCTCTCTCTCTCTCTCTCTCTCTCTCTCTCTCTCTCTCTCTCTCTCTCTCTCGTCATCCCCGACAAACAAGATCTCCATTGAGATAAGCAAACAGTCCCTGACGTTGACTGCATATGATAGCACCTCAACTCATAAACACATTTTGTTTGAACGAGCAGAATTATTATTACAGGCTTACACTATTTGTTTTTCGTTGTGAAGAACGCAAACACTTTGCTACGAGAGAATATTATTTGAGTTGTCATCCAATCAATGCTGTTTGCTTCATTTATGGTGATGGGGTAACATTTGTTCAGTATAGTAGTGGGGTTTTGGGAGATTCCAGATGTTGATGGATCCTTCCAAAAAGCTGTTGTTTTAATCTTGTGACATAGTAATAACATCCTGTTGACAAATTTCAAAGGTCGGGTCATCGTTTAGTTTTTGTCATCCTAATGCTGATTTATGGGCAAAATTATTAAGAAAGGTACAATAAAAGTCACTTCTGAAACTGAAAGTCACCTGTGACTACAGTGACTACTTGTTGAGAAAACTGCAATGGTGATGACAGGCTAGATCACATCCAATTTAATATTATTTTTTTTACCAGCAAAATTTGTAAAACTTGTATTTAGGTTGAGCCCAATATAACCCCATACATGGGGTGGTGTGGGAAAAACAATTAGTTGATTTGTCTGTGACTTCCGGGAATTTCTTGTAAATCCATCAATATACATTTTTTTAAATATTTTATGTCCTTACAAAAAGAGTGTCTGCTTTTCTTTTACCACCCCCAACAATGAAATCAGAGTTATTGGATTTTTATGCACTGGTCAGCCATGAAATTGTGATTCTGTAGAGAAACAAAAAACCAAACAAACACGAGGCTGTATTGGATGTAATGCAATGAGAGCCAAGGTTTGCTCTGACGCCACTATTGCCACATGTGTTCATTGTGCACAACTGACCCTCGTTACATGCATAATATTAATTAAACAAACGAGGGAGAAACAGATGATAATAGCTTTGAAATTGAAAGAAAATAAAAAACATCCTCTGGATGACATTGGGCATGTGGTAAGCTGTTTGCAGTGTGGCATTTTCCCCCTCCTTTTATCAAGCGAGTGCTATGTGAAAAGATACAATATTTTTTTGTTGAACCGGTTGCTGTGCACAGGGCCCAATTTCACAGAGCTGAACAAATACTAGCTAAGCACAAAATAACTATGCTTAAAAGAAAAAGGTTACCAGCTAAAATACCATTTTACATGTAGCTTATGTGACTGGTATCCTGCTCATTGTTGATAAGTATATTGGGCCCAGATGGGTGAATAGCACAGTATACTCGATGCTTCCAGAGTTCAGTGGGAAAAAAAACCCCTTCACATTCATACTATATCAGGGGGGATTTGAACCCCTCATCCATCACCAGGGCCCAATTTTATATAGAGATGCTTAAGCAGAAAATATTGCTTAACAGTTTACTGCTAAGCAAACAGCAGGATACCAGTCACAGATGTGAGATTGTATTGGGCTGGTAACCTTATTCTGGTAAACACAATTGTTTTGTGCTTGGCTACTTTTTCTGTTAAGCAGGCCTATGAAATTGGGCCCAGTATGTTAACTGTTTTTGGTAGATACATGCGTTATATGAGATTGTATATCATGTTATATTATTAAAAGTGCAATTATTAATAAAAGCACTGTCAAACAAAACTGTTCTGTGCGGTGATGCGCTGCACTCTTTCTTAGATAATGAAATTCGCTCGCCCTTTGCCCTCGCCTTCCAAGTCAAGAGAATGACACAATTAGAACATTTCCGAACATGGTTTCTATAGAAACAGAGTAACCTATTTTTGCAATTACGAGACCCGTATAATTACATTTTATTATCATCTAAACGAAACTATTCACCCTTCCCACGCCTTGGACAGAATGTTAATGGCTGGTTGAACCATTATTGTTGTCCTTACTCCTTTAGGCTAAAAGATCAGGAATGATATTCTTCCTATTTTAGTCCAATTTCTGATTGTTTTTCCCTGAGAAAGTTCAGTAAAATGGTTATTAAATAATGTAAACTATATGGAAACCTGTACCATATGTACATGTAGGCCAGCCCTTATACTATTTTGTCCTATTTTTTTTTCTACGGACCAAATTTCATGCCTGAAAGATCTTACGTCTTGATTACTTATTTAGTCACTGCTGTGTCTTTGAAATTTAAGTATATTGTGAAAGAGTCCTGAAAAGAACAGGAGAAGCAAAGTGCTCTATGACTGCAAAGAGTCTCCATCTTTGTAAGACACATGCAGGGCTGATATTTTTTAGCTGATCAGGTGACTGTCTTATTTTAGAAACCTCATTTGGTAATCACGCCCGAATTTGTGCCACCATTTCATAGTACTAAGTATAGCATGAACTTCAGTTGGGCAAAATTATTTGTTGTTTACAAGTAACCGGAAACAAAGGTCAAGACTTATTCTTGGGTTTTCTTTGTTGATTTGTTAAATTTATTTTACTTTCACACATTTCATGGCTAAATTTTTCTTTCCCATTAATATGATGTCGTAGTAGCCATTTTTATCATTGGCAAAGGTCGTGGGTTTAAATCCTACCCGAGTAATATGCCTGTTGATTTTTTTTTTCGATTTTTTTTTCACAGGACTCGGTAAGTATATGAGTATACAGTGCTATACATATATCGATGTTTGGTAAAACCAAATAATATTCTTTATCCCTGATGCAAATTCAACATCTATTAGCCATTTTTAATCGCGCACATGTAAAACTCATTATGGTTGTGACCAACTTGGTACCGGAAGTTTGAATATGCGCAAGACTTGGACATTCTATTGCAACTCTGAAACAGTGCAATGACCAACCACGGTACCTCATTATAGCATTCCGTCGTTACTTCTCTGAGTGGAAAATATCATAAAGGGAAAATTTAATGACATTAGACGATGGCTTTTTTGCACATAGCCAGTCAGGGTTTGTTTGTGACAAACAAGGGCGCTGTTATTTGATATCCATTGGACTTGAACCTTGAGAATACACCGGCTGGATTGCAATGTAGGGTCTGCTCCAACCTCATTCCCAGGGGTGATAGATCTCGCCACCCCATTTTTTTCCCAGCATGCCTTGCTTGCTGACAACCCCTGGAATCAGTTCATTAAAATGTGCTAGAATCTGGCAAATTTTAATTAGGCCTGTGGCCAATCCACTCTATGCGCCCGCTCAAGTATGGTAACACGCAAAGAAGGCATCAAGACAAAGAGCAACTGGTCCCCTCTCATTCTTCTTTGATCTTGTGGTATGTCTAATTGTATGCAATTCAGGGTGACTGTGTAAAAACATGATTCATTTGAAATGGAATCGTGTCAAAATACTTCCATTTTCAGACGCGCGTACTAAGCGTCCTACAAGCGCCATTCAAGCGCGTAAAAGTTTTTAACAAGCGTGAATTCAAAGTAATCACTTTTGGGAGCCAATCAGCATTGTTTTTCAGTACACCCCTACCAGGGGTTAGTGACCAGAGGTATCGATACGGCACGCCTGCCCATGGTAGCAAGGCTGGGTCTCTCTGTGTGTCCTCATGTAACACCAGTAACATCTTTAGACATAGAATATAGTCTAGTTTCTGATTTTGTTTGCATTCAGAAAACAATGAAATTGTTTTAAACTAGCCTTAAAAAAGTCTATAATAAAATTACTATTTATAATAGGTCAGCCCTTGTAAGTTGTAGTAAAAAGGTAGTCAATGAAAATATGTTGTACTTTGTTTGAAGAGCCAAATATCATACTTGGTTGTACCCATTTCATGTGTGTTTGGCAAAACTTGCATGATCAACTAATGGGAAAATGGAAATTTGCCATTACTGTACGGAATTTAACAAATCCCAATAATCCCATTTTCTCCTCATTTTACAGAATCACATACAAGTTTACAATGTTGGCCTTTTTCTAAACCTCTGGGCTTAGGCTCCAGCACCGGCTTGGGCTCCATCAAGTTGTGAGCGATACATTTTGCAGGATGCTTCAACTTTAACTGAGCCTAGAGCCAGCCAAAGCCTGAGCGGAGGTTTGGAAAAAGTATCAATAATGTTATAGTCTTGGATTGGAAACTTCAAAATAGGACTAAATGAAACAATTTTATTTTAAGCACACCAATTCCACAATCCTTGCAGCCATCTAAATGGTACATGTGGAATGCTATTTTGTGCTATTTTGGCTGGTAACCTTATTCTGATAAGCATGTTGTTATGCTTAGCTACTTTTTGTGCTAAAGCAGCTCTATGAAATTGGGCCTATGTTTTCATAGAGCTCTTAACACACAAATGGGGCTAAGCAAAGTCAAATTTTGTACCTTCCATTAAATACCAGGGCCCAATTTTGTAGAGCTGTTAAGAAGTAAATTCTGCCTAGCAAATTTGTTTGCTAAGCAAGAAATGGGTGAGGTACCAGTCATAGCAATGTAAACCGTATGGTATTTTGGCAGGTAACCTATTTCTGCTAAGCAAGACTTCTCTGTGCATAGTAAGTTTACCAATTCCCCAATCTATGCAGTCATCAGATTTTCTTAGAGGTCTTTTTTTTAAATGGGCACACAAATTTGGCTAAGCAAAGTCAAATTTTGTTATAATATACCATATCATATGTGCTTAGAAGATAAACTTGCTTAACGGAATTTTGTGCTTAATAGCTCGGTGACATTCATCAGCCCCGATGTAAAAGCCTATGTTGTGGATGTGTTTTCGGTGAACATGACCAAACGGTGTACTTTTTCCTGGACAGTTTGCATCCATGCGTAATTATCAGTAGCATCTGAGCCCCCTTGTCTAGAGTGTAAATCTACCTCAACACGTCCCCGTAATCAGCCGACCGGTAATTACTGTTGTGTAAGTTAAGTATCCGCGAAGCATCTGAAGGACACTGTATAAAAGGGTCATGAGACGAATCGCACGTAAAAGGGAGAGTTTGTTTCTGTGATAGATTGAGAGTAGACCCATTCAGACAGTGGGCTGTTCAACGTTTTCTGTATTATTTGGAATGTATTGAGTTGTATTGATCTGGCACATCAGGGGCACAAACGTGAGGTTGGAAATGACTAAACCATTTTGCTCTATTTTGTAATGCACCGACACAAAAAGAGAGTAAAATTTACATTTTGTTTCAAAAGATAATTCTGTTGGAAATAAGCTGAAGTATAGGAAGTAACTATAACTAGTAAACTTGCGGGTACAACCGTATGTAAAAACACGTTTGGGAGGAGTGTTGGCTCATAGAAGAGCCTGTGTAGTCTTGACGTTTCAAACAGTATACTCTGCTCATCTTCAGTAGAAGTAGCCACCCCGTTTGACCGTTGATGCATGGGAGTTGACTTCTTATCTCTTCGGAGGAGGTGTAATAACAACTTAAAGTTTGAATGTCTGTATTCTGATTGTCTTCTGGGATTGTTGAGTTAGTGATGTTTGAAGCTTTGCATGGTGTGGAAAATAAGAAGTAACCATAAATAGTAGACTTGAGGGTACATTACAACCATGTGTAAAATCTGTTTTGGGAGGAGAGTTGGCTCTGAGAAGAGTCGGTGTAGTCTTGATGTTTCGAACAGTGTACTCTGCTCATCTTCAGGAGAATGCTGGCCTGCTGATGATGATGAGACTAGGGTTGGAGCATTGCACATTTGGGCAGGAAATTATTCTTGACCTTGACCTTTTTAGTTTCTGCACCCTGCAATGCTCCAAACATCACTTAAGCTGAAGTATGGTGTCCATCTCTTGTGTTGGATCCGTCAATTTTTGCCCTCTGTTTAGGTGAATAATTTGTTAGGGTCATTAACTGCAATTGGGATTTTCTGCAAGTTCCTTTGAATAGTGACAATTCTTGATCTTAAGATGAACTGGCAAATACAAACAACAAACGTGTGGAATAGTTTTCTGTATCACATCATCAGAACTGCTGATACAACGTCAACATTGAAAACTGCTCTCAAAACTCAGCTATTTAATGTAAATGTTGACCAGTGATATTCCACATACATTGTTTTTGTCCCTTTCTCTTGAGCAAGTGCCATGAGTGCCTTTTTTGGCAGATTTGACACTTTACAAGATTCCATTATTATTATTATTAAATATCATTGTAATTTACAAAAGATAATCTACACTTTACTCAGATATGATCCCTTTCTAAGTTCCAACTCAATTGTTGTGATCTGTTCAGTAAGATTCTTGAAAAATCCTGTGATATCATCCCACAGATGAGGTCATTGTAATTTTAACACGCCCCTTCAACGTCATAAGTATAGCAAGTTTTTAAAAACTGTTGGGGCCAAATTTTGTATCAACATCTATAAAAATTCATAAGTGCTAAAGTACCAAAACTACTAAAGAATTTCAAAATAATATTTTAGAAACAAACTATGCATACCATGTTTGTTGATAACTTTGCGGTCAAGCACGTCTTTAGAGGGAAGGTATACGTTTGGTAATCACTCTTAAAATTAATGGCAATAAAAACTTACTTTGTTAGAAGTACAGCAGCTTTTGATAGTATAAAGCATTTTGAGAATCATTTCATTTCAAGTAATGTGGTTATGGGAAAAGATATCGGGTTTTATTCCCCAAAATTTAATTCTGAGAAATGTTACTCCGGATTTTCGGCGATATCTCAAAAATGCTACCACCTTTTGAAATTGAATTTTCACAGGCTATTTTTATTGAATATATCTACATTTATATAAGATTACAACAATCCAATGGTTCCAAACCCCCCCCCCCAAAAAAAAAAAAGAAGCTCTCTTTAAGTGATTGGAAAAAAGAGGTTATCAAAAGTGAGCCTGTAAACTGTTTGAAACATAATACTGTTTGGTGAGGTCATCTTCCAGATCAGGTTGGTTTCCAAATCCCTGGACTAATTCTCAGGGTTTAGAATTTTTTCATCTTGTCAAATAATTATTGCATGTAAGTTCAATCGCTGGACGACCTAATCCATAACTCTAATGGATTATAACAGCAAAGCATGGGATCCCGCCAGGTTTGAGGATAATGTACTCTCGTTAGAAAACAGCCGCAGGTATCGCAAAGATTTAAAATCTTTACCTTCTGTCTGCACTGGTCAAATGCTAATGAAACAACAGCCGACTGGTCAAAAAAATCCTCATATTTGAATGTGAAGCAATATGGACAAGTGAAAAAGTGGGCGAATTAGTCAAATGATTAGCTTACTTTAAGTGTCCCAATGGCTTGTGCTAAAAATGGCAATCAATCAGTCACTTTATTTCAACGTCAATGCATAAAGGTGCAAACATTCAAACCAGTTCAAGTAGTTTTTTAAGTAAATATGACAAGACCAACGGTTTGCTTAGAACAGAAGATCAGTGAAGATGTAGAGGGGGTTAACACAAAGACTAGCTTGACCAAAACAAAAACAAACAAACTGGATTTTAGCTTTAAAGTTTGATGTTGCCGCTTCTCCTGTTGTCTGTTTTGTAGCTTGCAGTTTGTTTGACTGCTTGTTCTTTTTAATTATTTATTTATGCAGGTTTATTTAGGGAAGGATGGGATAAATTCATCCCAATTTGTATGGGATTCTGCTCAAACCCAATTTTTTGACCGCACCAGTCACTTTCAATGGCCAATCTGTTTGCATCACAATTGCAGTTTTATATTATAGTCTGTATGTTGTTTTCTTGTATCAATAATAAAATAATAACAATGTTAGCAACAATAAAACCAAAAACAAACACATTTAAAAAAAAAATTCCAATCACATAAATTCAGTTTACACATGCCCTCACATGGTTTACAAAATACTGCAAATATGAAACCCTTGTTTTCCAAAGAAGACACAACAGGTGCCCAATCGAGAAATTTCCTGTCATAATTAAGCTGTTTTTGTGTTTTGTTTTTCTTTTTTTTACTTTGTAGGGGATGTGATTAGGAGTATTAATTACTTGGGTATGTCACATTAATACCTGTTTACCGTAGGGTTTCTTCCTTCCTTGAGGAATAACTATTTGTGTCTTGTTGGATAAATTTAGTGTCTTATTATTTTAGTGTCTTATTATGAAATGCACCATTCATTATTCTTATGAAAACTGTGCGATACTATTTCTAAGTTGTTACAGTTTTTATAATCAAAGTCTGTTTGGTTCACAAAATGACACTCTGACACTATTTTTGTAACATGCTGAAGATTTACAAAGGTAGATCAACAGATGAGCTTGTCATTCTCTTGTCTTAGACACTCAGGTTTTTTCATGATTCAGTGATCAAGATGTCCAATCATTCTTTCACCTGGGACTGAATGATAGCGCCACCTATTGATCAGATTGTTATTGTGTGGTTAGTGTAAATAGAATACATTTGCCTGGTGGGCTGATAAAACGCTGGGGGGAGGAGGGGGTAGGGGGAGGAGGGGGAGGGACAGATCCTGTCATGGGAGACAGGTTCTGTTTTCCCTATCTCCCCCCCTTCCCAAAGTGCAGAGTGGTACAGTGCTTATCACACATGGGTATCTACAGGCCTGGAATGTCATCTTTCAGAGGGCAAAGCCATTTTCATTTTGAGAATCTTAACGTCTGTGGGAAACTTCTGAAGGGGCACCAAGGCTAAGACCAGGGGCAACAGAGGCCATGGCCTCCGTGGCCTCCATGTAATTCAAGGTTTGTTTCTACCCTTGCAGGTACCCATTAACTCCTGGTTGATGAGCCAAAAATCTAGTTAGGTGTATTGCAAAAGTCTAGACCAGGATTCAAACCCACACTACAATCAACCAGTAGGTCTTGTGTCTGACTGTACTAGACCACTATCCTGTTCGTAAGTCTGACAGAATTTCGCTGTGCCATGCCTACTTCACACAAACTGGCTGCACTGATTATCAAGAAGCTCATAGGAGTTGCATCGAGCTAGTTCTTCATTTAAAAGTCATGCAAGAAAAGTTTAATAAATGGACTTAGCTTTTTATATGTTCTAAGGTCTTCTCAGAGTTAAAAGTTTCTGTCATAGAAAATGCTTTTGAATGATGAAATTGGTGAGTTTTGGTAACATTAGGGCCATAGTCACATGGCAGCATTTAAAGGCAACCATTTCCAAGTAACAAAAACATTCACTTTTGAATTTCCACAAAGTTTTCATGGGACAGTAAAATAGTCTTAGAAAAATGTATGATGTACTCTGAAGTTTTGTGCATGCAGTGCTGGTGGTTGCCCCCAAGTTGCCTGTAAAAATAGCCCTCTCTGACAAGGCCTATGAAAAAAAGAATCCCAGCTTTGGAGCTGGAAGTAGCGATATCTTTGTGGGGACGTGCAGCAGATATCCATGTGTTGTGACTAACTAACAGAACATTCAGAATTGTCCACATCAAGGACATTTTCTCGAACAGGCGACTTTAATCAGCTGATGAAAAGACACAAGTGTACTTTTTTGTGTGAAGCAGTATCCAATATTTTCTTTAGATTTAGGTGCATGTATTGATGGAAACTAGAGGAGTGGAACAAATGCGTTCTTTCAACACTAATGATGCACTCTTCCACTTCCAGACAGCTTTTAACACGTTACACTCTTTTTAAATTTAATTCAATTATTTTTCTAAAGAATTTGTTAGTCCCGTTTTCTTGCAAGATGTATTTGTCATCAGCGATGGAGTATCAAATTTAATAAAGAATGAATTCTTCAGAGGAAGGCTTAAATAAAAGAAAAGTGTGTGTAGTGCATTCCATATTAAATTGTTCAGTAAAAGACAATCGCTTTCAACCACACATTATATCTATGATTCTTGAAGTCTGTGTGTAATGTATGAAAATTAAATAAAACAAATTACAATACACTCTGAACTGATCTTGAATTAAAACTTGAGCGAGTTGTAGGTGGATTTGTATGACATCTTTAAACATAGAAAACTAATAACGGATTACAACAGAGGGCAATAACTAAGCATGAGGATGGGATTGTTGTTGATGTTGTTGTTGCTGCTGCTTCATGCTGCTGCTGCTTCATGCTGCTGCTGCTGCTGCTACCGCCGCCGCTGCTGCTGCTGTTGTTGTTGATGATGTTATTGTTGAAAGGCATGATGACAACAAGTTCAAACAGAAGCAAACAATGTTTCTACACCCATATGTTCTAATACCCCTCTGTTCGGAGTATATATAAATTATTTTCCTAATCTTTTAATCCTATAATTCTAACCCTAACCTTAGCGTTTAGATCGCAAGGGGTTATCGAAACATAGAGTTGCCGGTACATAGAGCAGTCTCCTTAGGATTAAGTATGCTTTGTACCTTTAATTTTTTATGTCTTTTAAATATCTTTGTAAAAGAGGGTAAAAAGAGGCGCCCGTGCTGCTTCAGAAAAAAAAACATTCCAAAAATACATGTCTGAATTATTCAACATAAGTTAAAATTAAGACTAGTTATTTGCTCTAGATAATTGGAACAGTCTAAAACAAAACGAGAAAGTGGATGCCAGGGTGTTTATTTATTTATTTCAGGAGAAATTAAGTTGTTTATTGATGAGTTCTGTGAAGGCATTTACAAGTTGATGATTAGGCCTAAGGCAAAAAAGATGTAAAATTGAGATGAAAGAAATGTGTTCATGTTTTTAACATTTATTTGGGGACCCATTTTACTTTAACAGTGGTAGAAACATGCAAGAACACTATATACAAGTTCGTAAGACCTCAGTGAAAGGTAATGACTAAAGCCTGGTCACTGGTTCATACCTCCTGGGAATGTGAATTCGGTGTGAATTTTGATATCACAAATTTGCAGCAAACAAGTTGAGCTGTGGGCTACTCTTGCAAAATATTTGCAGCGAAACCAGAGCTGTGACGTCAAATTCACAGGAAGTATGAACCGTGCTTAACTGAGGTGTTCCTGAATGCTGTAGTTCTTTTCACACCACAAAGCCAATTCCCAGGAAATTCCAAGAGGAATTTAACCCCTCCGCCACCCTATGTTCATTTCAGACTAGATTCCATTTTCCCAGAGAAAATTAATATTCTCAGTATGGTAACCATGGTGTTGCCTCGCTTAAAACACACGGACAACATTTAGATCCAACAATTTTCGTAACTCCACCCAACTTGCCATCCCTGTTTGCTGGACCGAAAGGTATTAAAACAGCCCCATCCCTGTTTTAACTAAAATGCTTAATAATAATTCTTAATTTTGTGTTTTATGTGTATCTTATATCCTTCGTTTTTATGAACCTTTGCATATTTTTATCTCTTTGTAAATTCAGATATAACTCATCCCTTGGGCCGCAAGTTTTGAAAGTTTTTAATAAATCAGAATAATAATAATAAACATAACATTGGTAATTGTCTAAGACCAGTATCTGCCATTTTGTTCTGTGACCCAACATATACATGAAATAACAAACCTGTGAAAGTTCAAGATCAATTGGTCATCAGAGTGTAGGGTTTGCCCTTAACCTCTTTTTTAGTGACTGGCCATTAGGACGTCCAGTTAGCTTGTCAGTTGAGTTCATCAGCTTTTTCACTAGTTCTTAATTCAAATGAAATAGGGAGCTTTTCAACATTGAACCAGCCAGCTGGACCACTTGGAGTGAATGTTGACTGGCCCTCATCAGGTTTTTACACTGGCATTTGGCCAGCAGATCACTGTTCACTGATCACTGTTTGCTTCTACTATTTTGTGGGGGAAAAAACTTGCGGCTGAGAATAGTGTTTTTCTTTAATAAGAAAACTACATTAATACTGATTTCAAAGTGGATTTTAAAGTGAGGGAAAAAAACACAAAATAAAATAGTTAATTAACTAAGGCTAGAAATATTAATGTACCAACTAACAAAAAACAGCAAAGATTGAGAAAAAGAAATACAATACCATATTCTTTTGAGCTGGAGGATTGAGCAATTCCTACAGTATTCAAAAATATAGATAATATAAATTGCAAAACAAATGTCAATGTCCTGAAGTTTCGACCCTGTCAGAGTCTATCTCGATGGCTAAATGACAACACAACACACATAAACAAGTATTCTGTCCAAACATCAGGCCATTAATTTTGTTTTCACCATAGGTGAATTGGTTTGTAAGCAACAGCTAAAAAAAAATTCTCATAATATGATAATGTTACAATCCTTAACATTTGGACCATTGCCGGTGGGGCAAAAAAAAAACTTAATATAATCCTCTCAAATATTGACATTTAAAGAACAGTAAGAAGTAATTACTTTTTATTTGTAGTATTCTAATGATCTAAGCCCTCTCCTTATTTGTTGAAAAAAAGGTGGCTCCTTGCCAAGCCAGATGACAGTGGTTCAGAGAAAGCTATGTTGTGTGTGCCTGCAATGCTCCAGTGCATTTTATTGGCGCGTGTGTCAGTGAGAGTCCGAGCAATAGTCTGTGGTATCCACACACTACACTCACTCTGTATACATAACTGTATAAGTCACCGTGATGAGCACAGGGCAGTCGGCTCTCACTGTGTTCTGATAGAGAAACACGACTTAGAAGAAACCGTATGGTCCATGGATCGAGTGCGCTGTTCATTGAATGATCAGGTGAACTGATTGTTTTGGGTGGCCGGAGTTGAAATTGGCGGCTTCTTAAACAAGGAGATGAAAAGCGGCTAAGAGTTATTAACAGGTGATAGTGTAATTATAGCACCGAAAGGCCAGCGGTGAAGTTATTCTCAAGCCAGAGCTTTTGTTCCATGCGTATAATTTATTTTTGATACTTTCGCCGCCACAAGTGACATCCACGAGGGAAGGGGCCTGGTGACATTCTGCCGTGTACATTGCTTTTTGCTGAGTTATCGGAAAGCTTTTGATGAATATATTTTGTCCACCTTCGCTTTGTGGAAGATTTCAGCTTGAGTTGTTTGCCGATCGCATTAGGTTGTAGATATGTTGACATACATCATACACCGTGTGAATTGTGTTGGTGCTGGTGAGTGACGCACATTCTGTAGATTAATGGATCTCCAGTGTATAATGCTGCTCAGGAATTCAGGTAGGATTGTTGGTTACCTTGTGGTGTTAAAATAGTCGTTGTTTTTAGCTATTTAAGAATTTAAGCTTTCAATGTGAATTGTTATTTTTGCTGATAAGTGACAACTGTGTGTTTAGACACTTATATCTATATTGTTTTCTTCCAAGAAACCTGAACATTGAAGTCACCGATGAACTATGTCCTTTATATTGTGTATGTTGTAATTGAATGTCATCATCTCGGTCGGATCAATTAAAGTTTCTTCACAATGAATTTTGTTGGTGATGAGTCTAGAAAAATTAAATATCAGAAGGGCTGAAGAAAAGCGGTGTCATTTTTAGACGAGTGAACCTTGGTACAGTATTCTGGCGTACTTTGAACTGGAAAAAAAAAACCCACAAAATAAAACAAAACAATTTGATCAAGAGCTGGAGAAGATGTGTGGGCCTATGGGGACTCTTTGGTTGAGGGGGCAAAAGGGTTGATTATGGAGGATTGAGGCAGCATAGTTCCTACATAAACACAGATCAGTTGATTTTGGAGGATTGAGGCAGTGGGGATCCCTGTTAACATTTTTCAGTTGATTTTGTAGAATTGAAGCTTTGTGGATCCTACAGTTGGTTGATTTTGGAGGATTGAGGCAGTAAAGAATCCCACATTCACATCTATCGGTTGATTTTGTAGAATTGAAGCTTTGTGGATCCTACAGTTGGTTGATTTTGGAGGATTGAGGCAGTAAAGATCCCACATTCACATCTATCAGTTGATTTTGTAGTATTGAACAAGGTTCTCCTAATAAACATCAACTTGAAGGGGATAGGATATTAAATTAATATTTGATGTGTGGTTTTTGGTTAAATCTTCATCGAAGTGTGGAAATTTATTGATGTGTGGAAATTAATACGAACTTTAAAAATGATTAACAGCGATAAGGATTCATAGCTTACACAGTTGGTGGGAGTTGGCTTCACATTAACCGAGACAGAGAGAAAAGTGCATGAGTTTGCCGGTCAGTGACGCATGTGCTCAGTGCTCTCCGAGTCCTGTGGGAAAACACATGCATCTCCATTGGGATCAGAACAATGACCTCCTGACAACTACAGATCTTGAGAATTTCTAAAACTGCAAACAAAAATAAGTGTTTATAATTGCTTTGTCCTTCAGATGGGATATTAACCCTTTAGAGAGCATTTAATTCTGTATATCACCATATACCCAGATATGGTTTTATTGTTGATCTTTAGGGGGAAAACAAATGTAATACAGATATTTGGTTTTATTTTAGAAACAAAGATACTGTATTAACATCGGAAACATTTTCAAATATCAATTCCGGTTATGACCTTTACTTTGACCTTTTTGGTTGAGTGGAAGTAAGTCAGATCTTGCAGCCGTTTGCGGCTGCTGTGGGCATTTTGATACAAGCCGTTTACGGCCGCTATGGTCCCATGTACTAGGGTACGTAGTGCATACATACAAGAACCCAGAACACTCATCCTGGACTGGTTTTACCCTGGTGTTCCTTGAACACATAGCAAGCACCCTTGTTGACGGGTTTCCTCATGCTTGCAAACTACAGTGATTAAGTTCACTTCTGAGGCATCCTTGGCTTCATTACCAGAAATATATGATAAAAACAATCAAACATTTTCTTAAAATTCATTGAAACAAAAAAAACAAAAAATTGTCTTAACCATGGTATGCTGAGCTGAAGGGAGAGACAACTATTTCAGGGAAAAGTCCTAGAGTCAGTTAAGAAAGGACGTCTTTCACAGAGGCATTGATTTTCCCGACAAAACAAATAATGTTATATAACTCACACACAGATCTGTGTCATTTGATTTTTGGAGACATGCATCAATTTTCATCTGTTATTTTGCCATGTATTTACTGCCGTGTCATTGGGCCCCATAACTGTGGTATATGGAAATAAATATAGGACAGATATATTGATTTTCGATGCTAAATTCTTAGCTGTGTTCCTAAATAATTGATCCTGCTCGTTCATCCAAACTAGGCAAGGTTATGCACGGTGGACAAGGTTGGTGTCTACGCGGAGACATCTACATAAGGGGTTTTTGTTCTTGAGTTTTTGGAGTTTCGGATGGACAAGTTTCTGTGTCTATTTCGTATGTGTTGTTAAAAAAAATTAAATGGCAGATATTAAATGCATTTCATTTTTGCATTGTTGCAGAATATACTCGCTCGGTGAAATCTGGCTTTTTCATTTCAATCAGCTAGCCCAGGTTTTACCTCGTGATTATATTCTGCAACAGTGCACTCACATGCATCCAATATTTCTATATTATGCCATTCTTTTACCAACCCCAACAATGCCGCTACTTTTACACACGATGGAAGTCTAATCAAGTATAATCTTAGATTGTTTAAAGACTAGGATTGGACAACCCTTCCCCTTTTAACCAACATATACTTTTAATAGCTGATATCACTTCTTAATCAAAAGCCCTTCCAGTGCGTTGTTCCTTGGACATTTTGTTTAAGTGATCTGCCGAGAGATTAAAATGAATTAAAAATGAGTCAATTTGTGATGTGGAGGAGCAGGTGGAGGACATTTACCTGCCCAATGTAGAGTGTTCCTTGGGTTGGAGTGTTATGGGTTAAAGGTAAAATGCAAACTTTTATTTCTATTTGTATCATTCTTATCATGTGACCTAAATTTCAAATAAAAAATATATTGTTTGTGGCATCCCGCTTTGACTCTAGCAGAGTCTGTTTGTTTGTTTGCAAGCTAATCAGGGTTTTGCACTGTCTTCATTTCTACGTTGATTGTCGTCTTTGTCTTTCTTAATTGCATAAGCACCTGTGAATAGAATGTTGAAAATGACGTTACACTTTTTAATGGAGTGCACCTTGCATGCTGAGTTGAGACAGATATTCCTATTGAAATCTGTAAATTACATAAGGTCTTGACAAGTATGACTAGTGATGAGCCATTTGTGTTCCTTATGTCCTCTCATGTAAAATATTGAAGACATGTACTTTCAATTTGACTACGTAAAAATTTTGCATTATTCGCTTGATTTATACAACAGCAATAAAATAACTGTACGGAAGTTTCAGTTTGCTTCAAGAAGAAAAAAGAATTGTCACTTGCTTTGAAAATTATTTCCTGTTCAATGAGCTGAAAAAGAGGCAAAATGTTGAAGTAATTAATTAATAATGCGAACCGCTACTGGTACGCTGAGGTCACGTTCACGTTTTTATGCACCAAGAACAGCTATCGTCCAATAAGCTGCCTCGTTTTGCCTCAGTGAAGGCGCTGTTTGAGGGTTTGAAATTATATGCATGGGGGTCTGTATACTTTTTATATTCCCTATTATGCATAGTGCCAACAGTCCAGAGAAGTATTTCCATCAAAAGTACTGCACTAAGATGCAGTCATTACTTTCTTGATATCTTAAAAATCAGAATTAACACATGAGAAGGTCACCTGATGGAACAAAATCACATAACAAAATTGCAGGTGAATCATCTGTTTGAGTGTCACAAATGTAGTGGCTGGCGTATCAATTAGCATACATTTTACTTTCCTACGTGTATCATCAGTGGGTGTGTGTATAAACTTCATCTTATACACTTTGAGTGCCAGCAAACTGATTGAAAAAACATTAACGTCACGCTCAATAAGAGATTCTTTCAGGTGGAGAGAAAGGGTGCTGGAGGACACCTTTTAAATTCAACATTATATTTAAGCCCATTTTCACTTTAAAGGGAGGGTAAACCTTTGGTATTTTACACAACAAAATATTGACCAAAACGTACTTGGTAAGAAGCACTGCAGCTGTTGATAATGTGTAACATTTTGAGAAATTATTCCCTTCTGGTTTCATGATTTCAATCTGAGAAATGTTTCTTGCATGAAATGTATGGAAAGGTGTATGGAAGTTTAGTGAAGTTTATTCAAAAGAGGGTGCTATCAGTTGAAATTTCTACACAATTTGCTGTATGAGGGGACAGAGTCTCCTGCCACACCTGTTCTCTACCAATTGAGCTAAGTAGCCCTTATTGGTAGTATCCCTATTTTGTCAATATGTAAAAGTTATCTTAAAGTTGATTCGATATCTAAAAGTTGATTCGATATCAAAAATTTAATTGAAAGTAATTTAAATGTACTCATTGGAATGTTTTTGCATTTACATGTACTTTGAAGTGGGTTACATCCAATTATCTTCAAGCAAACTTGAATCCTCAATTCTGATTGGTCTATCCATGGCAACAACAAACAGTGTGATATTTGGCCAATTTTACTCAAAAATTTAGATTTTTTACATATTTGAAATATTTGAAATGGCTATTTTAATAGATTAAAACAAAATTATCATTTATGGTTTTGCACGAAAAAATCTGCCCGTGATTAGTTGTAGATAATTAAAAAACTAAAGATGAACAATCATGGATCATGACACTAATTCACATCAACCAGCCAATTAGTTCACATGTTGCATGTATTTTGTTCATTGTCCATGACACATACTCAAGTAGTTACGTCCCAGGAAGAAGTACGTAAAGAAAAGTTACTGGAGAAAGGGCGTTAGCAATTAACGTGCAAAATTGTGTTTCAAGGAAACTGAAACAGGGCATCATTAGGACTAGATAGCTGAGTGCCACTGCGTTTATCCGGAGGTTGGAAGTTCAAATCCCACTCTAGTATGTTTTTCTTTATTCAACCCCAAACTATTTAAAAAAAACTGAGAGTGGAAGCTTAATCGGTTTTCTGCCATTTATAAGTCATTATAGAGAGATAAAATTCTGCATGGGAGTGAAAAAAAAAATGTTTTGGGGTAACTAAAAAATGTGTGCTTTGTGTGCTTGGAAGCAAGGCAAACAGTCAGATATGCCTTTCTTCTTGGCACAATTAATTTTTTTTTTCGTTCTGAAACAGCATCATCTGTCAAAATTCGTTGAGAGAAAATAATTGTTTCAAAAATAAAATAAAATAAAAACAACCCCAAAACACCCCCCCCCCCAAAAAAAAAGAAAGAAGTTTGTTATGGTATTTAGTTCATGTTCCAATATATTCTAGCACACCAAAAAGGTGAGGCGCATACCTCCTTGTTCTGTAAACCGTCGATATTGTTACAACATTTTCACCGAAAATTGGACTGTGCAACTTTAACATAAAACTTTGAGAATGATGCATGTTGCAGCTGGAAAAAATGTCTGGATGATTGATATGATATCACAGTGGCAATTTAATTTATTTTTGTTTTTCTTCTGACTTTGAAATATCCTTCACTTTGTCTTTGAAGCAGGTGACACCTCCTTAAAAAGTGTGAAGTTAATCAATATTTGATGGGGATCACACAATATATGCACAGTCTTAAACTTTCACAATTTTCAGCACATTTCGCTTAACCGTTTCTGGGAAAAGAATGAAAAAACTTGTACATATTTTAGTAAACATTGGTCACATGTACTCATGATGGTGATCAGCTGCATCCATATTGAGTCTTGTCACTGCTTTATAGCAATGAGCTAACGCAGGCAGATACCTTTTGAATATTCCATACTCCCACTTAGAATGATAAATACTTCGGACGAAAATTCAGTTTTAAAGTTTTAAAAGTAACACAGTACAGTGTCTAAAAAGGAAAACACATAAATCTTCATTCCAGTACCTTAGGGATCAATCACAAACACAATCAAATATTGTGCCCGAATTTTCCCAACTGTTTTGCCCGAATTTGTTTGGAGGCAGGTTCCCCTCACCCCCCCCCCCAGGTTGTATGCTTTTGTTGACTTTTAAAATTTGTCTTTTCGCTAAAAGAAAAAAAAAGTCCAAACAATGAGAGAACAAATAGAAGTCCTTGATTTACTTGATTCACAAACGTGTGTGTGTCTGGTGTGTGTGTCACTTAGCCGTTGATTTAAAAAAGGAAACTCATATAGGGGTAAAAATATGAGGCCATTGCCACTTTTTCAAGAAAATAACTATTTCAGTTGATGACTGTCCCTTTAAGAAAACAACAGTGTCCAGATGGAATAATTTGTCCTGCTTAATGGATATAAGAATTAATGGTACACTGAGTAGGACTAAATATGATATTATAATTCAATTATTTTCCCACCTTGTTATGAAGAATGCTGCACTGATACTGTCAGATTCTGTACTGATTTTACAGTGGGGCTACATACAAATTGCTCTAACAAAATAAATTTGCTTGATTGTTTGTTTGTGATTTTTTTAATTAGTTTTGTTTTGCTTTTGTTTCAGAAACTTTGGATTTTGTTATTCTTTTTAGTTTATTTATTTATTTATCTGTATTGTATTTCTGTTGTCTTTTTGCCTAACATACTGAGGAAAAAAGTAATGAGGCATTTACAATTACACTTTGAATAGGTCATAAAATATTTAAGTAAATATTTGGCTATTTATAATTTCTTTACAAACTTGTGAGGTTTTTTTTTCAGGATTGTTAATTTTATCATAATTAAATGGCACTCATGATATTTTTAGTAATATAATAATAATAATAATTGCTACATTAAAACTGTGCATGCCAGACTCCAGGACGTTGGATGGTACAAAATACATTTTACTAGATGGATACAAAATTCCAAATTGTACAAAAAATTCCACTTGGTAGGCTCATAGCTTTATATTATTTGTGTTCTACCCTTACACCAAAACTGCGTTAAAGGTGGGGTCAATGTTTGTTTTTGTCTACGTAATGCTAGTTTATAGGCAAAATTATCAAGAAAGATACAACAACAGTAACATTTGAAGGTTTCATTTGAATACAGTGTCTACTCCCTGAGGAAACAGCATTAAAAAATGCCACAGTATTTTCACAAGAACGTAGAATCCATCGCTGTTCAGCGAGGTGACAGCGGGTACCAACTGCATCGCTGGCTGCAGCAATTGCGAACGGACACCAACACTCAGAAATCTGAGAAACGATTCATGCATGAATCATTTTTTAGGTTGAAATATTTGTATTGATTTCTAATCAACAGGGGGCATTTCCGACAGAATAATTTTGCAGGATGCTTGCTACTATTAGTATTACCATCTTTAAAATTAACCTTTCGAATAGAAATTGCACAATTTTTTTTTCAGGGTGATTTCCAAAGTGTGACCCTATTTTTAAGTACTGTATACTCAATGCTTTCCCAAGCTATCCCAAGTTCCTTATGAAAAAAATCCACAGCCATATTACTTGGTTGTGATCCTGTGGAATTGTTCTTCACAGGACTCTGGAAAGTACTGAGTATACATCAATTGTATGAATAATTAAAACACAAATAAAATGTTTAATCCCTCATGCAAATTAATTATTTGTTGAAAAATAGCTCATGATTAGACATGTACTAGGTAGTTGTAGGCCCAATTTCTATTATGTACATGTATTCTTTCATTGCAACGAAAAAACAAACCCAAAACATCATTTATCCTTTCAGACAAAAGAAGATTCCCTTACTTAATTTGCATAATGAGTTTCCTACTTGAATATTTTGCAGGATTTATCTCATCAAAAAAAAAAATGCTCACAAACATTTTTTTTAGTTATTTTTTCCTGACCTTCAGGAGTAAAATTCTTGAGGGAGAAACACATACGGTTGTCAGGGATACTCATTGAGTGCAGTTCATCAAATTTGTAAAGAGGTTCCATCTGTGAAGGTCTGTAATTACAGCTTTTGTGCGCCTCACAATAACAGCTAACATACACAAAGAACCCGACCGGCCGTTAAAATGTACATTACATGACAGTTAATGGTACTTGCATTTAGGTTCTGAAGAGTAAAATGTGCCCACCCCCCCCCCAAAAAAAAATAAAATAAAAAAATTCCCTACATGTATTATACAATGATGCATTTTCCTTAGTTTCTCATAAACAGGTATTTTAAACTTGGAAGCTCCATTCTGTTAGCAAGTCTGACGTAGTGGAGCCGGCAGTGCACAGTACATTGTTAATTAATGTTAATGAACATTGTTGTATACCATTCGGTTATATTGCACAGCTCCAGAACTCTTCACCAAATATCGTATAGCACCGCAAAGCACAAGAAGGGCATTTGGAGCTCTATCTGATGTAAGAACGCGAAGTAGGGTATCGGCACCATTTCAGTAGGCAAATGTTTTATTATTGCATTCATAGCAATGCTTATTATCTGCACTGATCTATTGTTGCATCTAAAGGTCTGCTCACTAAAATGGTGTCCAGCGCATAATTCACATTTCAGCCTAAGTTGCACATTTTGCGCCTGTGGCGCTATGAGATCTTTGGTCATCACTTTCCAGTAGGGTAGCGATAGATGGGGTTTTAAAAACTTCTCAAATGTTTCCAATCTTTTAAATGACATAAAATTGTATTTTGCCAACACTGCAGAAGGTTTTTTTTAAATGAAAAAGGTTATCAGCGAAAATTTGATCACAGAAAATCATATATCCCCTGTGCTGTTCCTGGCCACATTTATTTGTGTGCGATTCTTAATTATTTTTTTTACTCTTTTAATTTTTAGTTTACATGATTTTAAAAGACAGTTGTTATAGGAAATTTTACATTTTGTTATTGGTTCTTAGGCAACAATAAAATAAAATAAAAAATTATGCATAAAACCCCCAAAAATAAATAACACAAAAGACTGTTATACCTAATGTCTATATATAATTTGGTCAAAAATGTAGCTGAAGGAACAATCAGATACTGCCTTCATTTACACTGACAATTTTTTCCTTTCATTATTTTCCCTTGAGGATTTTTTTATATGAGGGAAGCTTCATAAAAACATTCCATCACAAAAGAATTTGACCTTTCTTGTGACAAAAAACAATTTGTGATGTCCTTGGTTGAGAATATGCGCAGTATTTGCTTGATAAAATTACGGATGAATTTAGAGTTTTCAATTTATTTATGAGTTTCAAGACAAACGTATTTGAAATCCTTGTATGCTGCATGTTGCTCGTTTCTCAGACATTGAGTCAAGTTTTGAAGGAAATGTCTATTATTTTTATTTTTATTTGTTCTCTGTATGAAACATTTCTGTCATGGCAGAAATAGTGTTCTGTATGACATCATAATTTTCTCAGCAGTTAAGATAAATTCAGGTTTTTTTTTCAGGACTTGGGAATGCTGAGTATACAGTATTGTGCTTTACACACATTGATGTTTGGGTAAAACCAAATAATAAACATTCTTTATCCCCGGTGTAAATTTAACAATTTGTACAAACCTCCATTTTATACGAAACTGGTTCTAGATGAATGGAATGATAACAATGCAATTAATAAAATTTAGGAAGCAATCCATACAAAATGCGATATAGTCCACCGATTTCTTGGACGTTTGTACAGAGAACAAGTTTTGTTATCTTGATGGCCCAACAGTGAATCTTGTCACCATCTTAACGTGGCATGGTAAAATCCACCATTTTGTATGGAACTGGTTTAATCTGTGGATCCATGACCGTTTCGTGATTGAAACGATTCGGGGGGCAACATGTCAGGACACGTTCAGCTTAAGAAATCTGAATTCTTATCTGACCAGGTAAATCTGGAGACGGAATTTCAACTGGGGTACCTGAACCGGCACCATGTAGAATTACTGAATTTGTATATGGGCTCGTTGATACACTCAAACTCATTTTCCAAGTGGGAAGAATTAGTGCCTTTATGGTATTAGCATATTCTTGTTTGAAAATGTAGTAGTAGTTAGTAAGGTCTCTTTCTAACTACTTGTAGTCAACTATAATGACAGAATTTTATAGATATTTAAGGATAAGGAGAATTTTATAAAGTTTATGTCAGTATGATGCAGACAAAATACCATTTTATTTAAAAGGGGGAAAAGTGTTGGATATCAAGTAATTGCCACAAACGAACCATTGGTTACCCATAAGAGATGATTGCCTTGCAAGTTACCAGAAGCAGCTTACACTAAAATGCCCAAAATTGCCACACAGTGTTTGATTTAGGAGGAGCAGTTTTATTCTTCTATATAATAAAACAATGGTGTACTTACAGAGCACTTTTAACAAGATCAATTAAGTGCTTAATAAATTGAAAGAGAAAGAAACAGAAAACCCAGTGATGGCTCTGAAAGAATTGAACAGACAAAGGTTTTGTTGCTGTCCGTTTTGGTTCTGTTTTAGTTATTATTTATTCATTAACTTTTTTATGTAAAAATCTGGGTTGATGAAGAGTCTGTGATGTGAAGAGGGAATTTTTTTCCATTCCCTGTTTTTGGCTACAAAAGCTTTGTCACCATTACAGTGTGATTTTTTATTGAAGTTTCATCTAAAACACTTTTAACCAAAACAGGTCATAAGAAAGTTCACGTTCAGAATTCCTTGACAACAGACCCATTTATCTCATTTGAAATATTGCTGAATTTTAAATAAAACTCATTCTTGCTTTTTTTTTACAAGAAAAGGTTGTTTTGCAGCAGCAACCACACCTGATAAAAGCATGCGGCCAAAATTAGTAATTGTCAGAGACAGTGTCTGCACTTTGTGTGACTCAACATGTACATGAAATAACAAACCTGTGAAAGTTTAAGCTCAATTGGTCATTGGAGTCTCAAGAAAAAAGTGGAAATCCCATCTCTGCAAAAAATATTTCAAGTGATGTTTTCCACCATGACCAACTTGATTTAATGTTACAAGTAAATATCTGAACAATTATTTTTTCCATTTTACCAAAGTTATGCAAACCCTTTAAAGTTAAAGATGTTTCTATTTGGAGCATTTAATAATGTTAAAAATCATGGCAGATATTCCAGAGGAATTCCTGCTTTAAAAAAGCCCATCAATTCAATCAATTCTAGGGACAAGTAAGTTTATTCTCTTGTTCATTATGAAGTTATCACTTCACAGAAAAGTAGTTTTCCATTGAATTGCAGGATTTGACATTCAGGATTTTTCCTGCAGTCAAAAAAGTACAATTTTCATGATATGCATTTGTTTTTCTTTTGCTGACGACCTTTTATCTGATCGAGAGTGATAATCTGTGAATAATTTACCACTGGAAGAGTGTGTGTGATATACACTGGATGTATGTATCAATTGTGTATCTTCGTTTCATCTGATAAGCAGACAAGGACAAACATACTTCACAGTTCCCAACAAGCTTCCTAAACAACAACTGGGAAAAAAATGTCTCATGCAAATATACAGGAAAAGTAAAATTGCATAATTGCTATGAGCGATATGTTATTTTTATGATTAGCTATCATAATTTTAAAGGTTAAAAACCTTTAAAGACTACTGTTCTATGTTCTGGTTTTATGTTAACTGTAAGTAATTATGTTAATTAATTTTCTTTTTGATTTATTTAACTCTGCGACTCTTGCTAAATATGTTTGCCAGCGAGTTGACGAACCATTCAAATCCATTCAACTGCATAAATTGTGTATGGACACAGAGTTAACTTGTGTTGGGGGTGTGAACGGAACATGTCGTCCCATTGAAACCCAGAACTTTAACAAAGAGGATACTTTGGTCGAATTCACAAAGAGCTAAAGATTGATCTTAACTGTGTATCGATCTTAATGGTTAGCAAAGTGTAATGTCACAATACAAATCAGTATGGCGGTATCGACAACTCATCTTATGATGAATCTGAGTGCTTTATGAGATGGAGCCTGGGTGTTTTGACAGACCGAGGTTATTCTTGCTTCGCTTTCTTGTACCAAACCAATGCAGATGTCAATAATACAAAAACAAGTCCAAACAGTGGGAAATCCAGGACAAGTCCTTGATTTGCTGGTTTGAGCATGTGTGATGCATTCCCCACAATGATATGAGCTTGATTAGTTAATCAATCATCAAAAGCCATACTGTATGATATTGAAAGGTCAACCAGAACTTTAAGAGGACTTCAGGTATGTTAAAAAGCAACAATGTTGTGGTGGTTGTTTAGAACCTTAAAAATCTCCTGAAGTCTTATGTGTAGACCTCATCCCTTGACGTCATTTGAGATGGGTGCCCTCGGTAGAAAAGAATGTTGCTCATTAGCCCATCCTGTACATTGCTGTGTGATTTCCATCGTTACATCATTGGTTTATCTCTAAGATAGCAGCGTGATGATGTCAATGCATATTGTCCATTAAATTCTTCATGAAAATGCCCACATAATCCTTTTTAATATAACAAATATAATAATAGCAATAATAATTTAAGGCATTAAATATAGCACATAATGCAGGAGCCTCTATGCACCACATAAAACAATGATATGAAATATATAAAACAATTTTTTACAAAAATATATTTCTAAACAAACAAGTCAGGAAAAGTCCCTTGAAAATCTGTAGAGTGTCAGCTTTGGAACTATGAAGAGGTAAGTTGTTTCATAACAAAGGTGCAATGAAGTTGAAGGCTCTTTGACCATAGAATTTTGTGAGAAAAAGTAGTTTGCGTCATAATGATTGGCCAGCAGAAGGAAGAGGACGAACAGGAATATATTTATGCAGAAGATCACTGAAGCGTTGGTTTGAAGTCGGATTCCACCTATGTTCCGTTAGTCGCGCCGTGGAGGAAATGGCTTTTCACAGGTGAAAGGCAGCAAATATTATACAAATAATGAATGTTTATGAGTGCAGTGTTGAGAATATTTTCATGAGTTGAAAGATGGAATTAGCAGAATGTTCTAGATTGTGCTCTGGCATCCACTACGAGATTGTTTTTTTGTACTGCTGTGTATAATGCATGCCTAGTCAAGAAGTGTGGAATGAAAATGCACGGTGAATAGTACCGAAATGCATGATATTTGATGGAAGCTTTGTAATGCTTTGAATAATGAATGCTGCCTGACCAACAATCCTCAAATCAAATGACAAGGGTCTCTACTTGGATGTGTTTTAAACAACATTATCAACTTGATTCGTAGCTGGAGTAGATTTGTCAAACATTTTAGTTTTACCACAAAATGTAATGTTTTCCTTTGCATCTTCACAGTTTACAGAACTGTGCACAGTTGCGGCTCTGTACACAACCGGTGCAGTTTAATAGTTTTGAATGGTTTGTCAACTCACTGGAAAACATTACCAAGAGTTGGAGGGGTGATTGTTCCGTCCCAATTATGGCCTGTAGTTTATCTTCCTTGAAGAAAAGAATGGACTCTTACTCGTGAATGATCCAGTCAACAGTAAGACTGCATTGCTGAGTTTAGGGATGAAAAGTTTCAGAATTTTTCCTGAATTCAGACACTTTTTATTTCCGCCCAGTGAGAATTATAGCTGTTATTTATTTATTTATTTATTTATTAAATGTAAAGAAATCATGCTCTTTGATCTACTTCTATGGTGCTCTGGATACTTCCTTAAATCTCCTTAAAATCTATACATCAAGGGGTTCCCAAAATGTAATGCCATCATTCCAGCATACTTTCTAAAAGTGAGATTTCAGTTTCACACCTTTTTCTGTCAGCAACGGCTCTAACCTCTGCGAGTTATATTGATTTCATTTGGAGACAATAAAAGAGGCCAAAAGGCAAGATCGTTTGGCAAGTGTTATTGATTAGCATGGTTAATGAACACGTACTCGCTGTATGTGTGCCATCACAGATCGTTGGTAATCAACTGCACTGTGAAAACCCAACACCTGGTGTTTTCCTGTGGTGGTCTGAACGATTCTTTCTCTGTGGTATGACTGGAGAGAGAAAATGGGATTATACATATTTTCTCAGGTGGTGGTGAACAACTGTTTTGAACTAAAGAGAAGTCCTGTAGGCAGGATTTTCATGAAAGGCTTGAGTTTTTGTTTGTCCTGTGATGTGTACAAAGTGTTGATTTCTACGTTGCCATCCAAAGGTTGAAGCAATAATGGTGAAGTGTCTTGCTTAAGGATACAAGTGTCAAGACCGGGACTCAAACACACACTCTGCTGATAGGAAACACCAGAGCTTGAGTCCGGTGCGCCAAAAACTATTCCTTAAATCTTGACTCTGGCAACTAGAAAAGAAATAAGAAATACAAAGTAGTTCAAATCATTTTCTCCAGAAATGTGCAGCATGCAATTTTATTTCATATCTAGCACATATCTGTTAATTGACTCATGCATCGCAAAAGAGATTTAAATTATGAAATAATTAAATAAATTTGACATAGTTTTCAACAAAATAGTGAATACACTGTGGCAGTCTTTTTCTCTCAATCACTATGTGGAGCACTAGCTCGGGACACAGAAAATATCCAAGCGTAAGAGAAATTCTAAGATGAGCGCAAACACTGTGGAAGTATTTATCTCCATCGATTGGAGATGTGACGCACATCACTCATGGAACTCAAAAAGGATAACAAAATTATAAGTAAATAAATGAGACATCATTTCCAAAGACTTGGAACACTTTGTGGAAATTATAGTCACACACATGCGTCATAATTTGACCATAAGCTGGCATCGAAAATACCCACATGGTGACTGGTCTATGTTCGGACACTTCTCTGTTATGATAACCTGTTGAGATATGCACACTGGTGTTAGGGTGAAGGCTAGGGAGGCTTAGGATATTAGGATTAGGAAAGTACATTTGTCAGGGTGTCCGAATATAGTGGTGTCAGAACTTAGGTGTGTAACCACCCACATCAGACAAACTCAAGGAAGACCATAAACACACTATGGATGTCCTGAGATAGGAGATGTACAGTAGAGATGTTTTGACTCCTGCAGTTCCAAAAGGATTAAGCAAAAGCTAATTCCAAAAGGAGCCTTTTAACGATACCAAAGTCCTTCCTCTCTAGCTCAGACAAAGATGTTTTTAAAAACTACCTTGAGCTGGTATACAACAATGCAAAAAATATAAGACAAATTACAAACATACATCATACACTATGAACGTGTGCCTCTCTCTTGGTTGGAGATACTGGTTTACACATCTGTGTTCCGACACCCCAAATGTATTTTGCTCATCCTAATCCTAGTCCCAAACCTTAACCCCTAACCCTTAAACCTTAACTCATCGGAACATAGAGCAGTCATTGGAGATACCAAGGAGAAAAGCATTGGTACACAGCACAACTCAAATCTAACACAGAGATAGGTTTATGTTCTAGCAACTAGGAATGTCAAACATTCCAAGCTAATCCACCTCTCACACTGATAAAGATATCCTGCACTAATAAATAAAGAAGACAACATGAGTGGCATTATGTATACACCATAAGATAAGCTCTTCAAGGGCAGATGTTTGTTGAGATGATTTTTAAATGGAAGGTATACGTTTGGTAATCACTCTTACAATTAATGGCAATATAAACTTACTTGGTTAGAAATACAGCAGTTTTGGATAGTATAAAGCATTTTGAGACACATTTCAAATAATGTGGTTATGGACAAAAATATCAGTTTTCATTCCCAAAAATTTGCATCTGAGAAACGATTCTGTCAGAAACACCTTAGTGACAGCCGTAGCCGCAGTCAGAGCCACCAGTCCAAACACAACCTGGGATTATGTATTCATGTATTTGAAGTTAATTACCAAAGGTGTGTACCTCCTTCAAGCCGCTGACCAAACTTCACGTCTTCCGATAATCCTCACAGAAATGTCTTCATTTATATGCTAATCAAATATGATAAACTGTATTTTGTTGCCTAGCTTTTTACCCTTGAAGATATCTGAGACGTGAGTATTATACATGCGCCACATGAAAGGTTTGGTCACACTTCCCTCCATGCCACCCACCCCCACACACAGTTACAGCTGACACTCAAGATATTACTGTCAAGATATCATCGAACAGTGTTTCTGAGGACTGTGTTGAGACATTGTCTGACTTATGGGAAGAGGAGAGATGTTGACTGCACCTTGTGCAACCCTTGAGAGGCTGTGTTTATGGCAGAGACTTTAATGATGTTTGAGAAAGTCCTCAACGATGCAAGGTGGTGATTGTCAGCATGCGATTAACCCTTTGCGCTATAACCATCAATCTTGTCCTATGGGTAATTGTACAAACACGCTCACCAAAGTCCACCATTAGCTTGAGCTCACAGCTATGGTTTAAAGACTCTTCTTTATTCTGTTTTATTCGTACACAGGTCCTCGGCCTCAAGTCTGAAGTGCAGTCTGGAGGGTCGCTGAGAAGTCACATTTTGGATTACGTATCGTTGGGACAGGTCGCCCTGAACCATGTCTGGGAGCGACGCGACAGAAGAGGCTGAGATGCAACCTCTGAACCCATCCGGCGCCAGCGGGGCGTCTGGGGCCACCGATAGCGCCACCGAGTTAGAGAAAGCCAACACTCCAAGTCCAGAGAATGCAGAGATGCCGATTGTACGGTCCACCCGCCAGCGAGTGGGTTTCCTTGTGGATGATGATGAGGACGATGAGCACAGTGAACTTAGAAAGAAGGTCAAGCGAGAATTTGCCAAAATGAACGGAAGGAACAGCCATGAGCGGCTACAGCAGCAACGCATGAGCCTCTTGGGCAAACCATTAGCATACAGACAGTCCAAACGAGATGCAAAATTTCGCAAAGTACAGACAAAAATTTACAACTTTCTGGAGAGACCTACAGGATGGTGTGCGGTCATCTATCACATATTGGTGTAAGTACACTTTCGTTTCAACTAATCCTCTCTTATGGGACATTTTCAGAACCACGGCTTAGGCTTAGGCTCCGTCTTGGGTACCTTCAATCTGTTTGAATTCTTGCACCAGAAGTACGTTTTTAAATTCATTTACGAAGCCCAAGCTGGAACCTTAAGCCATGGCTTTGAAAAAGTTCTAACTAACCATTTCACCAAAATTTGTCCGGTTCCTTTATTTGTATGACTGCATTAACCATTACCGCGTGCAGGGAGGTTGGTGTGTCTTCATGATCACAAGTGGGTCAGCATCAAGACTGGTTTTTGCCCAGCAGTAGTTGGAAATATAAACGGGAATCCAAGAGTACAAGAAGAAATAATAGTTCAAATAATTGCAAAGCAGCTATTAAAAACACTGATACTTCAGTCAAGTTGGCTAAAATGATTATTCCCACTTAAACTATTTTGAACAAAATATTGTAATTTTAACTCATGGCCCCCATGCAAAATAGTCAGCAAATTTTGTAGCAAAAGAAGGGTCTGAAAGAAAGGTCTCAAGCATGGTTGATATTTGTTGACATTTTCCCCGTAGTATTGATCTCAAATGAATATTCATCAACCAAAGTACCACTATGTTTCATTTACTGGCAATAACACCCATTTATCGTGATTAATATTGATGAAAGTTCACTCGAAAACCCTGTGAAATATTGGCCAGTATTATGTACTTAAACGACACATAGAGGATGAACACTTTCGCAGATCTGTAAATGATAAATTTCCTCGCAGCTTGCCAGAGCCACATCCGATGACATACGTTAGTTCTTTGTCTGAGCTTCCCGTTGATTATTATTATGTCCTTGTGGGCTGCAGTAACGGCACAAAGAGACCTAAACTTTGCACTTTCCTGCCAACGGCCGATGTCAGCTACACGGCATCCGCCAGAAAGTGAAGCAAACGCATCGCTCCATCTATGGTGCGGAGATGAGTATCTGTAGGCTACCCGTGCCGTGGCGCTTGAAGCAAAAAACAATTGTGATTATTCTACCTGATAAAAATATAAAACGGGAGATGTGCTGGTGGGGCTGGATATAGGCTGGGTTCAATGATGGATGCATTTTTTAGTCATTCATCATGTACATGATTGTTATTAAGGGGATCTGTACATCAGCTGCACCGCATCGTTGGAGTCAACTGCCAGCAGAGATACGCTGCATACAGTCACTGAACAGTTTCAAAACAACTGTGAAGACTTTGTTATTTCTATCGTAGTTTTAGTCTTGTTGTGCTTCCAGAAGTTCATGTTTATGTTTTTGAGGATGTTTGTGTTGAGCCATCTTCCATTTTTTACCAAGGAAGTACCACCAGCCGTACTAGATAGGTGGCACTCTACAGATGATATTATTATTTTTATTTAGTTATAATCCGAGTATAAAGTAGTCGACAACTTAAACTCTAATATCTTTCTTGGTAAAAGACCTTCAGTATTTAGAAAGCCAACTGCATGTTAATAAAATTAAAAGTATTATTGGATTCTTTTGTAACTCTTGGACTAGAGGTGTGTCAAAGAGCTCATTGTTTGAGTTATGAAACCCATTTTTAAAGTAGCACCCTGTGAAGGTTTACAAGGTGCTGTAGCACAATCTGCATTCCGCCATGCAAGAAACACTGGGGCAACCCCCTCTCCATGACAATAACTTTACAGGTTTTGGGTTTTTTTAAGGGGGTGGGGATGGGGTGGGGTGCATTACACAACACGTTACATCCCATCTCAAGAACCGTGGAGGAAGAACGAAGCAATGGTTGATTGTCTTGCTCAAGGACACATATATGCCATGAGGAACCTAAACCCACATTCAGACAACACCAGAACTTCAGTCCCATAGATTGCTTGAGGCATGCCGTGACCAAGCGGTTAAGAGCACCACACTCAAGCTCTGGTGTTTCTGATCAGCAGAGTGTAGGTTCGAGTCCCAGGTCCTTATAAGCAAGCTAGTTTACCATAATTGTTGAGGGGATGGGGGGCTTTTTGATGTACAGAACCATTCGTTTGTACATTTTGGGATCTAAATTGAGGAGATATGGGGGGGGGGGTGTTGTTATGACACTGTGTAAGGGCAGAATTCTGCACTAGGTAAGGCCATGAAAGTGAGCCAAGAATGCATTACAACTGCATATAAAGCTCTAAATTGTGGTGATTGGTAACTGAGTGTACAAACTTGGCATCCTATGATCTCTGAAAGACTCAAGTGACATGTTCAAATATAGGTTTCCACCAATATTGAGAGATCTTTCTGGGCATCATTAAAGCCCAGATGCAGCACAATTACTTCTTATGTATTCTGAAACCATTGGAAGAGAATGAAGAGAGCAGATTAAAGGCACTAAAGAATTACTATTCACGTTTTATGAGTCGAGCTGGAGAAGAAAAAACTGGTTCAGAGATGATGTCAAACCCATGTGTGTGGATCCATGTAAAGAGTTTATAATTCACATGACATCATTCAAGTAGGGCACCCTCGCCTGGAGGTCAAAAGGCAGACATGTGGTTTCTCAGGATTGTTTCTGATTTCTGGGTTTTCTTAAAACTTCCTTGAGCCTAAAAATGTTCTTGTAAGAAGCAAAACAGTCACCAAGTGGAGAAGAAAATAGTCCACATTGTGTCCAAACCTGTAGTTTTACCTTTCTGATGATGCACAAAGTCTGTAAACCTCCTGAATTGTAACATCTGAGAAGTTCTGGGGCTAGAATAAGTGGGGAACCCCAGCCTGCAAGCAATTTATCAAGAGTTGTTATATTCTTTACTGCTAAACATTTTATTCTTGAAATAAGAAGAAAACCAAAATTTAAGAAAACAATTATTGTGTCACTCCCTAGAAAACTTTTCTATTAGATTTTTTGGAGCGACAGAATACCATTTTTAGCCGTGTCCAAATTTCAGCCATTGAAAAGGAGGTTGTTCATTGGTCAATACTGTGCACCAAGCGTTCAAATCTGTGCATTTCAATTGTTTCATCATCGGTTTACTTCTAAGATGGAGGCATAATGATGTCAATGTATAAGGTCTGTAATCAGTGCTTTCGGGTCCTGCTGAAAAAGATTTAAGGGCTTCTCATGTGGGATTTTAACTCATGGCCCTTTCATAGAGCTGCTAAGCTCAAAAAGTAGCCAGGTACGACATAATTATGCTTGCCAGAATGAGGTTACCAGCTAAAAAACTGAATCACATGTACAATCTGTGACTGGTAGCCTGCTTGTTTTTGCTTAGCAGAATAATGTAAAGTTTTCTCTCTGCCTAAGCAGCTCTATGAAACGCCAGAGACCACCGAGCATGCCCGGTGATGACAGGCTCAGTCGAATTCCGTATTTAACAGCGGTTAATACTTCAAACAATTTTAACAGATGTAATATATTTGCACTAGAATATTTCTAGCTGTAGAACCAAGCGGCCAGGTGTTTCTGATCAGTAGAGTTTGGGTTCGAGTCCCGGACGGACGTACTGGCACTTGTTTCCTTGAGCAAGAGATACTTAACCATAATTGCTTTTCCCTTTGGGTGGGACATTAAGTCGTAGGTCCCATGTACTAGGTTTAGTAGTGCACAGTAAAAGAACCACGAACGCTTATCATGGAAGAGTAGGGGTTAACCCTGGTGTTTCTGGTTCACATAGCAAGCACCCTTGTCTACAGGTTTCCCTCACGCTTATGAGCTACAGTGATTAAGTTTACTTATGAAGTATCCTTGGTTTCATTACCAAAAATATAATAATAATAAGATTCCTTCCAAATTGATAGACCTAAGATTCCTTCCAAATTGTTAGACATGTTTTTAGAAGTCAAGCATTACTTCATATATCATTGTGGTCTACAGACCCTTGTCACTGACGCCACATTTCTCTAGCAATGCAGGAGGTCTGCCATGCTGGAGTACTATGAACATTTAGGATACGTACGCGCCGTGCCATCCAGCGTTACGTTTCATAGCACATCTTTATGCAGTTCTAGTAACTTGTGTGCGTGATGTGCGCGTGTAAGTACTCCAGCATGGTGAGCAATACAATAGTGACATCATCTGAGAAGGATCTGTGCAGGAGAAAAAGTTTCTTTGTAATTTGTATTGCAAATGGCTCATCAAAAAAGAAGAAACAAAAAATTCTTATTTTTTACAACTGATTTAATACAATACTGTTAGGTGGTTGTTGGTGTTTTGTTTTGTTTTTCTGGGGTTTTTTTTTGGGGGGGGGTGTTTGTTTTTTGCTAGAAGTGTGAGGCATTTCATATTTGGCACTTTATTTTATGTAAAAAGATGCATTAGGCCTTGAACTAGATAACTAGCTATGAATTTATGAATTAATGGAGGCCATAACATTTCTGATGCCAGGATTTCAACATATAACATATGTAAATTGGTCTTCAGAATTTCTAAGAAGTTTTTAAACACTTTTTTTATCAGTCAATCAGTCAATCAGATTAGCCGCTGTTGCTTTAAAGAATTGGGGCAGCTTTTAAAATTTTGACATAACATAATTGTTCTGTTGACTGGTTTTAATTTGAGGTTTAATGACCAATATTACACCAACTGCCAGGCCAGCAATGCTATAGGATATTTTAAGCACTGTGGGTTATGGAAAACATGTTAAATTACGTATTTGTCCCGCTACTTTCGTGAAAGTTGCCTGTACGCGGCATGCCGTGGCCGAGCGGTGAAGCGCAATGTACTCAATGTCTGGTGTTTCTGAACAGCAGGCAGAGTGTGGGTTCGAGTCCCAGTCTTGGCACTTTTGTCTTGAAGCAAGACACTTAACCATTATTGCTTCATCCTTCAGATGGGGCGTAAAGCCGTAGGTCCCATGATTTGTGTAATGCACGTAAAAGAACCCAGTGCACGTATCGTTAAGAGAACTTCAGAGTTCACCGTGGTGTATTCTGGTTTGTTTGGCTGCACAGTTCACCACAGCACCTTGTGAAATGTTACATGGCGGTGTGTAAATAAAAGGGCCTTATATTTCAAACATAGCTTCTCATTTTTCTTGTAAAAAAAATAATAAATGCTTTCAGATGCCCTCGGGTGTGATCAAGCGGTATATAAGAACTGCTTGTTATTTTATATGTTAAAATTTTTCATACAGAGTTCGTTCCATTCCTTGGAAATAGGTACAATTGAGAATAGAGAAAAACAAGAAAATATGTTGTTTTGCGTGCGAAGCGAATCCCTTGTCAATTAATGTAGATTTCTGTTTGGTCTTTTGTGCGGATACTTAATGTAAATGTCAAAGGAAGGTGGGCAGGTATATCTTTATATAAGGGTAGTGCTGTAATTGGTTAATCAACAACTCGTGAAGTGGGAAATTGCAGTGGACATTAAGAGCTGCTTAATCATAGATAAATGTTTGCTGGAGACATTTCAAATCAAAATCTTAAAGGGATGGTCCAACATTACTCTGCTGAAGTTTAAGTGTTCTTTTGTCCCTAATTCCTAATCCTTGAAATTTCCTTTAAATATTTGCATATTTATATTTGTAACAATATAGGCATAATATATGACAGTTTTAGTGTTAAAAATGTTATTGTAAAAGTAAGTTCATTGAGAGCTGATGGAAGTGGAAGATTTGTCCAGGTATAGTTTTGAATTTGGTTCATGAAATATGATATAGATTGCTTGATTGCAAATCCCCCCCCCCCCCTCCAACCACCCTCTCACCAAAAGAAATATTTAAAAATATGAAGGAAGACAGATGTGAGATATTATTTTCGTCGGGTGTCTGGAATATGTACCAAAAGTGTTCCTGCTAAAAGGGCGTACACAATTAAAGTGCAAAATTATGTTTTAAAAAAAAACTGAGCACAACAGTTTGATTTTTGTAGTATTACTTTTATTATAAACATTTCATAAGCCATTATATTCAGGTAAAATTCTGTGAGGCAATGGGAAAACATGTCTTTGGGGAGTAATTCTAGCATAAAAATGTAACATTAATTGCAATTTTTTCAGGGGCCATTTTATTGCTCCTCTTCTGTTACTGGGACACAAATACTTTGTGTGCCTGGAAGGAGAGTATTAGAGCCTTGTGCCCTTTTTCAGGGCACACGATGAAAATTGGCTTAAAGTAAAGTTTAACTTAATAATAGTGCTGGTTTGCTTATCAGTTATCAAGAAAGATCATGTTCATCTGAAGCTAAATGAAATACTAGCATTGGAAACAAGTGTACTCCACAGTTTTCTAAACAAAAAAATTAAAATGAGTTCAATCTACGTTCAAAAGTTTTTCACATGCAGTTTTATTGACAAGTTCAAGAAAAAAGCCCCAAACCAATGCTGCAACATACCTTTAAGTTAAACAAGGCGACCTGATTGTAATTTTATGTTAATAAGAAAATTGTGAGTCCTTTAGTTTTTATTTAATTTTTTTTTCCCCAGGGATTATTGTACGCATTCTGATTTTCGAGGCAATAACCTTCCTGTGTCATCTTTTGTCATACAATACTTTCTCTGGAATCAAAGTATCGGCACATATGGACCTGTCGTTGAGTCCTTCTTTATCAATCCATAAATTCCCAAACGGACATAATAGTGGCTGAGATGGAGATGTAATTACAGCAGCCCAAGTTGCAAGAACTCCTACGGGCAATTTAGGAAAGATACAAGTTTAGTGTATCACGTTTAAAGGTATAGTATATTATTGGTTTCTGGAAAAGCAATGTCAAGTCAAAGCATCAGGGATGTGGGTGTTTTTTGCGACCCTGAACAGAAAGAAGTTTCTGACTTAAAATTCACCGACCTAAACAATTTTTGAGAGCTTCATGAAAACAGGTCAGAACCAGAATCAGCTCGTGACGATTCATTCATCTCTTGGAATATCAATGGTTCTACTATGTAAAGCCATTATACTATTTTCACAAAATGGAACTTGGTCTTTAGAATTTTGTTTACATTACTGAATTTGCATGCTTCACCCTTAGTCATTTAAAGAAAAGGGAATGTTTTCATTAGTTTGTAAAATCTGTGGTTTCGGTTTGGTTGGAACAGGTACGTCACCGTAGTCTGAAAGTAAAATATCTGGTTAACCATTTATAGACCAATCATTCCATTCTTTTTTACAACACGCTCAAATATGGCGGAAATTGTGGATTTCATTATGTGACATTTTCGGTAAAAATTTTCAATACAGGAGAATGTGAAACAGAAATTTGACTCTGTTGTAGAAATATGTAGGTACTATATTAACAAGGAAAACATTGGTGTTAATTCACGACATAAACTTTACTTGGACATTTTTGGTTGAGTGGAATTCGTGTGGATGTTTGCGGCTGCTGTGGGTATTTTGGTACAAGCAGCTTCTGCTTATGGGTTCATACATATTTTGCAGATATTACCAATCATGTATAATACCCTTAAATAATGTGGTATAGCTTTGATGATTAACTTCTATTCTGTTAATTTGTTTTTATAATATCAAATCTGAAAGGTATAAAGTTTTGTTGCTGGTACCAGCAATCCTGAAAAATATTCCCATCTGAAATATACCCATCTGTCAAGAAAAATGTGCTTAGCGATTGATGTACTCTTGCTAGCAGAAAAAGGGTACAGGTATCTTAGAAAAATTGTATGTCCTTCACTTTGATGAGACCTATGCATAGTTATTATTGTTGCTTCAAATTCTTCTGTTTACCACCCTTTAATATTCTTGGTGTTGTAGGAAAAGCGAATGTTTGGTTGATTTTTGTTTATTTATTTATTTATTTTTGTTTTCCATATTCTTTGTTCTGTGACATAACTCGTTTGCTGAAGAAATTTTTCAGCAAAATAGCATGACTTGTAAAGGGTGATAAAATAACAACAGAATTATTACTCTTTCCACGTGAATGTAAAATGCTGTTATTCACATTCAAGTTCAGTATAGTTTAACCAAATGTCAACAGCAAAATATTGAAAGAATGCTCATCATCAGAGTAAATCTCATGAGAATTCAAAGTGTCACAATTAACTAGACAACCCTCCCCTGTAACTACCTCGGTCATCAAGGGCCTCTCATCATGGGACTGTTTTGACTTGATTTCCCTCTAAATTGAATCAATTAAGATCACAGCAGACTACTTAAGTGGGGGTATTCACCCTGTGGCCGACAACCAACCCCCCCACCCCCCCATGCCAGGTCCTAATATAATCGATCCTCATCTAATTGGCAAGACCTCTAAAACCCTCACAGCTGATGCAGACATTAACGCTAATTGCACATTTAAAAACCCAAGATATTGATGGCAGTTGTAACATAATTATCAAGTGGCAGATTTGAGATGTGGTGAAGACTGTCTAAAAAGAGGGACAGACAGACTATACAAAATAAAGACGGGGGAAAAAGAATCACGTCCCACACTAAATAAACCTTGGGTTTACTCTGGGAACTAACACCCTACCACCTGTCATTGGTACCGTCAAGTTCAATTGGAAAACCGAAATGGGACTCCATCATCTCGCCCCAGGTTGCGGCAGGTTTCTATTTGAATCTCATGCAGACGCTTAGGGTTTTTCTTTCCTTGCAGTCCCGATGTTGGGATACTTGCCAGGGGCTGCTTATCATTTATCGCAAGGGCTCCACAACCAGCGCCAGTAGCAAATCGCTTTTGCTCTCACGTCTCCTAGGAAGTTATTGTGGCATTCAGTTTCATACAAAGTTTTCTTAGATTTCCTTGATTTTGACAGGTATGTGCAAAGTGGTTTTGAAGGTTGAGTTGTCTTGTCAGGTCTCTGCAGAGTTAAGAATAAGGTCACCATAGAGCCTTGGCTCTCAGAGTTCAGTACCTGCACTTAATGAAGTCAGTTACACCAAGGAGTTGTCAGCCTTAGTAACAAACTAATTCCAGTGCAATTATCAGAAGCAGATTTAATCATGTGATGTTAAGTTAGAGCAGGGCTTGAACCTTCAACCCCTTGGGTAATGCACTGGTGATTTACCAATTTGATTACAAATAAACATATAAATGTTATTATTATTATTATTATTATTTATTCGGCATAAAAACACATACAAAATACAAACATAATCAGTACAAAACAAATGCCTGGGACATATGCCTGGAATTAAACAAGTTTACCTATAAACTGTAGCCCGAAGGCCTTCAATTCCAATATCCCTGGCCATATATAAAAGATCAATAATTATTTACAATATATCTATAAAGACATTAAGAACATTAAGACAACAACAGAAAGATAATTAAAAGCAGTGACACTGAATGAGTAAAAATGCAAAATAGTCCCACCAGGCAAATAATAAACTTAACCAGCAAAAAAAACAAAAATTCAATAACAATTGTAAAATTGGCAAGAGACTCAAAGGTTTAAAACGGTACCCCTATCAGTTTAAAAAGAGTTATACAGCTGTAAACAACTAGAAAAATATATGAAAAATAAATAAATGAATGTCAACAAAATAATAAAAAATAAACACAGAGGCCCCTTAATAAAAATTAGAAAAAAAGATTTAAAAAAAGATTTTAAAAAAAAAGTAAATAAAAAAATAAAGTATATAAATTAACAAACAAAAAAGAAGAAGAAAAAGTACCCAGCTGGCCAAGATTGTCAATTTAATTCCTGATTAAACTACAAAGTTGTTTCTTTATGCCTGAAAAAAAAAACATTGAAAACTACTGATGTTGGAGACCTTTGGTCTAAAATATCTGGTTCATTTGAGGCATTACTTTGTTCTTCAGTGTATAGATTATATTATGAAGCCATTCAATATTTAAAAATCGAAATTTGGGGTGGGTGGGTGGATCAAAACAATTTCAAAAAAATAAATTTAAAAAAATTGACTATTCTGAATGGCCCCTAAGCACAACAAAATTATGCTTACCATAATAAGGTTAGCAGCCAAAATACCATGTCATATGTACCATTTGTGACTTGTATCCTGCTCATTTTTGCTAAGCATGAAATCGCTAAGCAATATTTTCTGCTTAAGCAGCTCTGTGAAATTGGGTCCTGCATGGTTTTGAACCTACAACCTCTAAGTTTCTCTACCCCGGCTATCTCCTAAAGAAGGTTACGGCCTCACAACCTCTAGGCTACCACTGAGGTGTTCTGCCACCTTAACTTTGACTTGAACTAGTAACCTCTTTCATACATCAATAGTACATCTTCTATTTCATTCCTTAGAGACTGTAGCAGACCTGGACGTTGCTTGCCCCAATTCACCCCTAGTGACCCAATTCAACCACTGCAGCAAGCTAGTCCTACTCACAAATTGGTCACAAATTGACAGCTTCAATCTAACATGCTGTCTGCCATTTATTTGAATAATAAAAAACAAAATGTTTGATAAAGTCAGTACTTGATGCAGCTGATCTTTTAAGCGTGCATATAATTATTGTTAAGATTAAAAATTAAAGTTAAAATTGACACACGTAACTTTTATAGCATGTTGGAAAATTTTCCCGGAAATATTGTTGGCTGAAATGCTATAGTTTTTGAAAAATTAATAAAACAATTAGTTTAAAAAACCTAATACGAGTAAAGCTGATGATAGAATTAACTTCTTTAACAAGAATAGTTTAAAAAGAAAATCAAGAGCTTGTAATTTGTTATATGGTTTGTAACAACCAGTTGACAAAAACCGACAGGTATTTTTTTTTTACCCAAGGTGTATTTTATACAAACCTACTGGTACACAAATCATTGTTGGTGTATAGACGTGGGTAGTGTGATATTGGAAGAATAACAAACCATGACCTGGATTCCACTGTGCAGGGACAGTCCCTCTTTTTCTCCTGTAATAAATACATAAAAAAATACAAATAAGAAAAACACCGGTAGTCTTATTGGAAGGAAATGAGCGACGGCGGCAGAAAAATACTTCAACATTATTAGACATTCTTGAGCCTCCACTAAACGCCAACATTTCCAAGAAAATTCAATCTTGAAGCAATCTGGTCTGTGTTTGTCCTGGGTTGCTGACATTAAACCATTTTAAATTGATGTTTGAGGAAAGATGTACATGGAGAGGTTTTGACCGACCTACCACAGTGGTTGGAGAATTTCTGTTATCTTATTAATAAGCATTTCACATGCAGTGCCAACTTGATGGGTCCTTGTTTATTCTGTTCTTTTGGGGTAGAAATAAAGTCAATGGAAAACAATTCGGCAGAATTTTGTATATGTGATAGACCATGGAGAACACTGCAGTCAGTTACCTTCTTTGCTGTCTGTAGATGCAGTGTATCAATGTCAGAAGAACGAGTGTGTAATGCAAAATGTAACAATGTCACTCACACGCAGTGGCATAACCAGACATTGTCATTTGTGGGGGCAAGCGAGGGCAAAGACATAATTTAGGAGGGCTATTAAATTTTAATGTATTAAACCTTTTATGTTTGCATTTTTTGCTATCTTATTTGGGGGGGGGGGGCTAGAGGGTAGGGGAAAGGGTTCTGAGCACTGACATGCGTGAATGGTAACATTTACTAGACAGACCAATGGGTATTGGAATGCAGCTGAAAGTAGATGTGTGCATAAATCAGCTCACGATGTAAATAATAGACATTTGGCGTTCCATAGGCTACTTTGGTGGGTAGAACTTTTTAAAATGCTGTATTTGTCATCTTTGTTGGATTTCCTGTATCCATCGTATCCTATTTTGGTAATGCAATGCTAATAAAATTGGATTCTTGTTTTATTCCACACTTGTTATTTTTCTGGCTTTGTAAGCAAAGGAATGTATGCAAACAATCAAAGTTTCCTTGCTATCCTGTGAAATACGCTTATGGTAAGCATGCTTTTTTTATATTATTGTAAGTGCCAAATTTCAATTACTGTAATCAACCCATGACATTGTAAGCCATGAAATTGGGACCATGTTATTTTTCTCTCATTCAGATTAATACAGCCAATTGGAGACTGCTATAGGGAAAAAAGTCTAGCCCCTTTGCTGGCGAGAGAATCAGTTCTTATGCTTCGCTTACCTGAAAACTATTACAAAGTGGCAGAATATTCCAGTTAGTGCCAAGTTTCATGGTACTGCTTACCGCGAAATTCTGCACACAGGGGCCCCTGGTCAAAAAGCTATTAAGCCAAAAATACTGCTTATCAAATTTAATTGCTTAACAAGAAATGAGTGTGGTACCAGTCGCAGTAATGCAAACTTTATGGCATTTTGATTGGTAAACTATTTCTGCTAAGCATGGTTTTTCTGTGCTAAGCAAGTTTTTGCTTACATACTTTATGAAATTGGCCCCTGGTCACAATTCTCCACTCTCTGCGGGTAAGCGCCAAACTTTGGCACTGGCTTTGTAAGTGAAGAATGTGTGCAAACAAGTACAAATTCCTTACTAACCTGTGAAAAATGCTTATGTTGAGCATGTTTTTTTCTGTTATTGTAAGTGCCGAAATTTTACTTTCTGTTAGCAAGCCATGAAGTCGCAAGCCATGAAGTCGTAAGCCATGAAATTGGGACCATGTAATTATTGACTACACCAGTCACTACAAGGTTATCAAAACAAATTATGATTATTTCATTTCATTTCATTTCATTTATGTACATCCAATCAATTACAAATATTTTGCAACATAGTAGACCACATAGGGATTAGCCGCCATGTTACACATGATGGTCAGACTCCCAGAGCTTATCGGATTCAATAGACAATAATAGAATAAAATCTTTCTAAAGATTAGCCCTGAAGCCCTTGAACCACTTGCGCCTCATTGTTACAATAACATCAGGAACGTGTTTGTGCAGGACAACAAAAACAGTAACCATGATAAAAACAGCTGGTGTTTTTTTTTTTTTTTTTTCACTGATCCACCTCCTTGTTCTTCTATCACATCTATCCATGATTCCTTGGTTTATTTTTGCTTTTTCTTCTTTTTCTTCTCCCCCCCATCCAGCCCAATCTAACCCCAAAGGAGACTTTTAAATACACTTGGGCATAGGTAAACTCAAGAGATCAAGACTTCCGTTGTTTTACTCTTCCTGATTCTAGTCTTCACACAATTGTGCCGTGGCCCAGCGGTTAAAAGCACCAGACTCAAGCTTCTGTGTTTCTGATCAGCAGAATGGGGATTTGAGTCCACAGGTCATGGCACTTCAGTCCGTGAGCAAGATACTTTTACTTTAACTGCCTCGTCCTTCAGACCACAATAGGTCCTGTGTGCTAGGGTCGGTTGTGCTTATAAAAGAACCCAGAACAATTAACCTGGATTGAAATCATATCTGTAGCAAACTGATGTGGGTGTTTTTATTTTCAAGAGTTTTGTACAAATAGAGTTAAGAAGGAAGAGTTGATTTCATAGAAAAATAAAGTGTTCTTTGTTTTCTCCTTTTCGATACGCGCGAGACTTGCACAGTCTATTGTCGTGTGCTCTTGAATGTGTGTAATAAGAAAAACAAATTTAAGAGTTGAAGTTTTTAGAATTGTTTACAAGACGGTAACAATCAGTCACAAAACTCCTTATATGTTCGGTCTGAATCTTCATGGGTCTTGGGAATATTGAAAGATTAAACTGTCTGCACAAATTTACCAGCGTTTTCATTCAAAATTTAGTCCCGCACAATGGAGGCGTAATTTATTTTTGAATTGCCTGTCAAACATGCTTTGAAATTTCATGCATCGTGATCCCTGGACAATATACCACAACCCCCACGCTTACTCTCTTGGGTTTTGAGGTGCTTTACCCAAGTTAATCCTTCAGGTGAGTCCACGTCCTGCTGGACAGGTCCGAACTTGTATTCTCTGTGAATTACTACTGACGATTTATTCTTAATTTGGATTGTTACTTTTGGTTAGTTGGATAACTCCAATAAAAGTACAGGAAAGCTCACTGATTATAAAAAGTTCATACAAGTACCAAGCCGTAATTATTTCAATCATAAAATCTCAAAACTGTCAAGAGTCAAGGAAATAACATTTGAAACCTCACAAATGACAGTTGCTTATTTTAATTGCCTCAACCATAATAAGCCCAATATGAACATGACATTAAATCAGTGTTACAAATAATGGGAATGTCTAATGTTTTAAGTTTATGATAGCAATAGCATCTTACCTGTTTATTCTGCAATGCATTGAGTATTGGATGTATTATATTTTTCATGGAATAAAGAATACTCATTTGTGTGTTAAACCGAGGAGTTTAAGAAAAGAGATCTGGTTGGTTGACTGACTGACGACCATCCTCGTTCCAAGGGGTGTTCGATCTCGCCGCACGCATGCCTTGCTCGCTCATAACTGCTTGAATTGGCTCATTAAAATGTGCCAGAACCTGACATTTCAAATTGACCTGTGGCCGGTCCATTCTACGCGCCTGCTCAGGTAAGGTTGCCCGCAAAAGAGGTATAAAGTCAACGAGCAACTGGTCCTCTCTCATTATTCCTTCATCTAGTGTTATGTATAACTGTATGCAGTTTAGTGTGACCGTGTAAAACATGACTCATTTGAAATGGAATCGTGTCAAAGTACTGACATTTTGACACGTGCATACTAAGCGTCCCACAAGTGCCATACAAGCGCTCGAGAGTTTTTAACAAGCGTGCACACAAAGTAGTCACTGTTGGGAGCCAATCAGCGTTGTTCTTCAGTACATCACTACCAGGGGTTAGTGGCAAGAGTTATCAACATGGCGCGCTGCCCATGGTAGCTAGGCTGACTGAAGATGTCTTTGGTTCAATTTTTTTTACAAAACCAATTGGGACAACGCTGAAAAGAAGGCCAAGGAACGGGAAAACAAAGAGTAATCCTTGACTCACTGTGAAGTCAAATGTGTGTACCTCACCAGGCCTGGAATTTAATCTTTTGAGGGGGCAAGGCCATTTTCATTTTGCAAAGGGCACTTCCATTGGAAAATCTTAAAGTCTATGGGAAACCTTTGAAGGGGTACCAAGGCCAAGACCAGGGCAACAAAGGCCATGGCCTCTGTGGTCTGCGTGTCATTCCAGCCTGCCTCATCAGGAATTGGCAACCTTTCCATTACATAAATTTGTGTACTTTTGAATTTAAAGGTGTTTTACAGGTTTGGCGGAGCTGACAAAATAGTCACAGTGTTCTTATTTTGTATGATCAACCTTGTACATGAAATAAAAAACCTGTGAAAATTTGGGATTAGTTCAATGTGGGATTCCGAAGAAAATAATGCACATGTTTTCAGCATGTATTTACATTGTCCTTAATTTTAATTGTAACAACTGAAATTAGCTGTTGCTTTTTCTTCTTCTTCTTCTTCTTCTTTTGGTTTCAGATACAGTTGTCTCGAATATAACTTAATTTTAGAGAGAAATGTTTCACACACACAAAAGTTGTTCCATTATGAACCTCATAATCAGTTAGCTTTGCAGACTAAAATTAAACAATTTGGTACAAACATATGTTTATTTTCAGTAACTAAGAATTAAATTAGAGATAAAACAGTGTCTTTACCACCGCCTGAAACATTTCCAGAAACTAGTTAAACTCACAAAAGATATTTGGTTCTGAGAGATTTATTAGTGCCTGTCAAAACTGATTCTTAGGAATTAATTGGGTCACTCTAGAAAGTTAGGTCCGTCCAGACCCCTTTATTAAATGTGACAGTTAGTAAATTATCTTTGTTGCGGAAAGAGCACAAATTTGTTTGGAGTTTAATTGGCTGTCACAGCCAATGCATGCAGTAAATCTCCTTTTTCTTACGAGCTCGGGTAGACATTATTCTATATCTGTATGTTTGTTGTTTGGAATAATTGCATTCAGGTGGTTCAGTTAGATTAATACTTGGCTGGGTGCCTTGTCTGAAAGCTGGAGTGAGTTTCAGCAAAGATTTGTGGTTGACCTTTGTTGTATCTATATGGCCAGGAAGGGCATTCAGATTGGCTCAGTGGTTTCTTTCCCTGCCCTTCACCGCTGTGGACCCTGGTTCGAATTCCATAACTGGAGCCCTGCATGGGGATTGGTTTTTCAGTTTCACCTGATTTGGTGGGTTTTCCCTATTTGTGGTTTTCCTCCTACATCTAAAACTGACATTTCTTCATAATTTCTATCACACCGGTGTCTTCTGAACAGTGTGCATGCTCCCTAGCATTAGAGAACTAATGTATCTTGTTCACACAGACAGAGCGTCCACCTCTCTCTGATTATGTGGAATGTTCCCTTAAAATAACTAATCTGTCCATGTTCTGATGAGCAAATTTGAAAATCTTCCTGATTGTGGAAACATATTTCCTATTATGTTGAACGTAATTCTAAATATCTCTCTGATTGTATGGGTACAAAATCTCCCTGATTGCAAGATGCAAATGTTACCAGCTCTGAGACAGGCTTCATGTCCAAATCAATGGCATAGGCTATAGTGATTATATCCAGGGCCCAAATTCCTACAGCTGCATATAAGCAGAACATATTGCTCAGGGTGTCAGTCACAGATGGTATATGTGAGACTGTATTTTGGCTGCTTACCTTATTCTGGTAAGCAAAATTTTGTTGTGCTTAGATTTTTTTTCTACGTTAGCTGTTTTTTCCCTATAAATTTGGGCCAATATTGCTGAGAAGCCTACTATTTTGTCTACTGTCTCCCTAAACTTTGACATGGCCTGGGCATCAGTTTGTTAACAGAGCGATATCAGGTGCATGACAATAATTATTCAATGAATAAAACATGGTATCATTGAGGCATTGACCACCCTTAAAATTCTTGAATTCCAATGAAAAGCTCCTGCACTCACAGAATGGGAAAACCTTTGTTAAAGGTAAAGGATCATATAGAGGTAATGCTGATTTATAGGCCATTATTATCAATAAAGATACAATAAAAGTCACCTGTGAAAGTTTCAGCTGAGTGATGTCTACTTTTTGAGAAAGCAGCAAAAGACTGTCACATCCAATCCATCCACATTTAGCGAGGTGACAACGGGTACTAACAGTACGGCATTGGAAATTATCAAATTTATATTTATATTTTAAAAGATTCAATCTGAAAGCTCACAGACTACAAAGTTTAAACGGGGACCAATCCTCCAGAGAAATATTTTGTCTGAAACATCGTCAAAGTCACTGCCGTTACCACTGTTCCTTATTTCCATTGGCAAATAGAAAGCTGGCACATGAATTCTAAAGAAGTGTTTCAATAAACAAAGTTGATTAATTCCTTGAAGTATTTCACCATTAATTACTAAGCAATTGTTATCATTCTTCAACCAGTTGAACAAATATTGGTCTTTGAAAATGGGAGAGAAAAGAGACTTGGATTCCACTCTGTGCCGAGGTATTTGTCAGCACTTTGTACCGATATTATTTTCAATTACCTGAAAGGAATTCTAATTCGTTAGCTTTAGCTTTTTGTCAAAGCTGTGGATTTTATGAATTGTTTACACACGTGTCGTTAATGTTTCGTGATCAAACATGGGGGGGGGGGTTCTGCTACCAGTGGGCCAGATGGCTGGCTAGATGATGTCCAGTATTCTCAAGGCAGGAATGGTGAGGTGTGTCTTACTGGCTGATAATGCATGGAAGTGAATGTACATCATTGGAGGTACTTGAAAAAACGTGATCTATATACATTGAATTATCTGGGTTCAGCAAATACTCCAACTGTTTGAGTTTTATTTTAAGGGGGAGCAAATCAATGACGGTACTTCAGTTGAAAATATTTCTCTTCCTAATCAGTGAACTTTCAGATTTTGTTCGCTCTTTAGAAATTACCAATGTAGGCCTACTTGTTCTGTACAATTGAACTTGGGTTTTTTTGCACATTTTTTTTTCTTCTTTTGTTTTACTCAAAAGCTTTTTTAAAATGTATTTGTAGTTAGCATAGAGGATTGGTAAGGATAAAAAAAAAAACCCACATCATTGTTGCATTACTTCTATTCTTGCAATCGAACTTCAAAATGCCAACAATGTCAAGCTTGATTGTTGTTTGGATCAAAAACGATCCATCTTTAGGTATCACAAATATTGCCTTTGCACTCAGGGGATATCGCAAAGTAATGGCAATGTGAAAGTCTTGAAATGTTAAATATTCAAATCATAAATTCATTTTTCATCAAACTTTTTCATCAATATTTATTCATTCCCCATTTGGGACTATAGCTTCTTTAATTTAAATTTTGTTTGGTTACAGAAAGGTCAGAAATTTAAATAAAATCAGTAAATGTACATTGCTGGTGGATTGAAGTCTTTAAAAAAAAGATGTTATGCTTTAAAAAAAATAATTCATGAGGGTTTTAATTTTAATCATTTTACTCAGAAACAGTTTTGTTTTGTTTTTGTTCTCACTAAGATGGAAGGTTACAGTGAAGAGATTTTGAGGTTATCGCTTTAATTTATAAATTAGTCAGAAATTGTGAATAGGTAAAGTATAGATAATAATGGTCTTCAAGTTTAGAAATGAAAATTTGTTCGCCCTTAAGATCCAGATTCCCATCCTATTATGAATGCTGCTGGGTTGTTTTTAGAAGCCATAATTTTCTGACTGTCATAGTTTGGTTAAACCTTCTTTAGTCAAAATGTCTTTAACATGTGAATATAATATAATATAGAGGAATTGTGTATATAGTCTAAAAAATAGTGGATAATGACATTTTTTAAGAGAAGGTATACGTTTTGTAATCACTCTTAAAGTTAATTGCCATACAAAATTATTGGTTAGAAGCACAGCAGCTTTCGATAGTATGAAGCATTTTGAGAAACATTTTACGAAGTTTGAACAGTATACTCTGCTCATGTTCAGAAGAATACTGTTTGAAATGTTGAAACCACACTGGCTCTTTTCAGAGCTAACACTCCTCCCAAAAGAGATTTACACATGGTTGTACCTGCAAGTTTACTAGTTATAGTTACTTCTTATTTTCCACACCATGCAAAGCTTCAAACATCACTTACTATATGCTATGAGCATTACATATTGTAATTATACTTTGAGCATTACCATTGTCAGAAGGCACTGATTGCAAAACAATGCATGCCTTATTTCATTCCTTGCATCGATTGCCTCAATCCCAGCTGATCCTTATACCTTATCACAACACAAACAGGTGGAATGCTTCCGAAAGTCGTGCTGGCTACAGTATCCCTTATATAATGGAAAGCTGTGGATCAATTTTTTGGAAAAGTTGGATTAGGTTTGGAGGGGGACGGGAGGTGAAGCATTGACTAGGTGCAACTAGCAGCACATGATGTCATAGATTGCAATATGGCGTAAATCGGCCATCTTTACAGGCAATTTGGAACACACAGTCATGTGTTTCGTGTGAGAACAACGTGCAGCACGCGCACATTTCATAAAACACATTGCATGAATGGTTAGTGAACAATGCGGCTGCAATAATTTGTTGAGTGCTTGATGCAACTGCAAGCCAAAATGCAATTTACCCGTAAAGATGGCATCTATTGGAAACTATCTATGCTCTGGTGCTGAATGAAGCCATGTTTCCTGATTCAAAAAGGAGCTTATGTGTTTTTGTATGTGATTGATGCATGAAGTGGAAAGAACTATAGCGATTGGTTTAAGGTTTGAAGGAAAACTTGAGCAATGGCTTGACAAATGTAGCTCAACAAAGCATGCTTGGTAATCTAAATTTGGCAAGTAAACCTGTTACACCAAGCAAGGTTATGTGTTATCCCCATTTAAAAAAAAAAAAATTGGGCCAAATTGATTAAAAGATAATAGTAATAATAATAGATACTTATTTTCCTTTAGCAGAGTAAGTAAAAAAATGTTCATTTCAGACACTGAGCAAATTAATCAGAACCCTTGTCCCCCCAGTCTTGCCTCCACCTCAAAATGAAATCAACAAAATGCTTAAATAAATGGTTCATTTACTTTAAAAAGCCTCCCAAAATAAAAAATTAATAAATAAATACAAATAAATACATCTATGGTCCAGTAATCCACCCTTTCATTTTCTTTCATTGACCATTCTTTTGTACTCTTTTGCCCTCTCTGCTTTACTCTGAATGGTTCTAAGCTACCCATTGTTTGTAAATTATAAATAATTTTGATTGGCTATAATTTTCCCGCCTTTTCTGGATTCCTTCCCATAATTCTTTGCTCTGCTTTTTTGCTTTAAATGGATATGTTTTTGGTTTGTTCTTGTTTATGCTTCTGACGAAGGTCCGGTTTGGATCGAAAGCTAAGGCCATCTCCCCTACTAGTTAATATATATATATACATATGTATTATATGTATACATCTTTGTCCCTGCTTGAAGCTTAAGTTCATATTGAGTTTTAACATTAAAATTTGATCCAAACTTTTTTTTTTTTTTTTACCAAATGCTGTATGCCTTACTCTTAATCCGATTCATTCGGAGGTGTAAGTCAGCTTTTCAAGAAGAAGGCCACCCACTAGGAGCGAGTTAAGCTGCATGGTTCTTAATTGCATTAACCAGTGATAAAATGTCAAGCTGATTATAAAGATGTCTCCTTATTCCTGTTTGCCATACATTCTGACCTTCAGACAGATCAGGTTGTATTACTGGTTTGGGGATCATACTTGTATAGGAATCTCAACGGAAAGATTTCATGTGAAGATATTTTGTAAGTGTGTTTCAGTTTAGTTAAAGGTGTGATTTCTATCCGAATGTTTATTTGTTTAAAAAAGATGGTAATGGTAGTAAGCATCCTGTGAAATTATTTCGTCTGAAATGCCCCCGTTGATTAGAAATTGATGAAATCATTTGAATCTGAGAACCGATTCATGTGAGAAGATCAAATTCAATACCTCTTTGTTTGAATATCATTAAAATTCAGTAATGAACTAAAAAAAAAAAATTTTACAAAAATGTACAGACTCAAAGAATTGATGTCATTGGATGTTTTTAGGATGTTGACAGAATTCGCTAAATTTTATCGTGAGGTCAGAGACTTGAAGTTTTTTTTTTCACTTTCATAAGACTCTATCTGCAGGAAAATGAGTGCACCACAAAATTGAATTAACTCTGGAACTCATTCTCTTTAAATTGTGTGGCTACATGAATGTCACTGCAAATTCCATCCCTCGACTAGGGTTTTCTTTGGGGCAACATTTATCTCCAAACCGATTCTTACGGTGTATTGTCCCAGCATTGAATTAGTATCTGCTCTGTGTTCAATTACCTCTGGTCTGTCGAGTTGTTAGAACTGACCCAATCCCTGCACTAATCCGCTTTCAGGAGTCCTTAAATTAGCCATCTGATAGGATTCCATGCCTAAACCCCTTGCATAATAGGATGTGTGCTCGGAGCGTGGAGCTCTACTCAGAGGGACTTGCCTAGAAGCTAGGTAGTAGTTTAAAGCTACATTGGGTACTACTACTAGTAAGAGCAAATTCATTCCAATCACATGGCTTTCAATAAACAGACCGTCAATAAACAACCTGTCAGAATTACGCCAAGTAAAGTTGTTACGTAGGATTCAAACTGCCTCTAGCCACTGGGCTTGCTCGGTGGTCTAGCAGTAAGACATGTGCCCTAGCAGTGCAAAGGTCGTGGGTTCGAATCCCACCTGAGTGATTTGCCTGTGTATTTTTTTTTCACAGAACTCAGGAAAGTACCAGTGCTTAATACATATCGGTGTAAGGGTAAAAACGAATTATATTCTTTATCATAGATGCAAAATTAACAATTAAGTTGTCATATTGGGGAATATTTACATAAGAGTTAGTGTGATGGTGCGATAGTAAGGATTTTGTGCATGTACTTAGTTTGGTTTTGGAAATCATAATTAAGAAATACAGTTTCCTTGCTCATGTCTCAAGGTTTCAAAGGCTTTGAGGTGTATTTAGTTTCCACAGTATCAAAATAAATCAATAGTTAAAACATAAGTACAAATAATACAACAGTCTACAAATATCCTCAGATGCTGCTGAAAGTAAATATTTCTGCGATGTTTGACACAATGCAGTAGAATCCATTAGGAAGCAACGATTGTAAGCCAGGGCCCCAGACAGCAAGGCTCATTGGGAAGTATAGCAATGAACATTATTGAATGGGCAGTCTCACCAGGTATAGATATTTTTCAGATGACGTCACTATTTTATCCCCTGCAATGATGCAGTACTTACATGCACACGTCACGCACACACACACAGCTCTGTGTTGCAGTCACTCTGTGGACATTCCTTTGTTTTGTACACTTCAGTAAAATCCTATTCTTCAACACTGTAAAAACACTGTGTGGACATGTTTAAGTCCACATAGTGTTACAAGTCCCCAAAAATTTGAATCCAAGGAACGTTAATGTCGGTAACGTTTCTCACGTTGTGTATTCCTATTAGGGATTATTCTTCCTTCGTGGACATATTCGCTTGGGATTTTCGGCGATATCTCACAAACAAAACAATCTTTTGAAATGAAATTTTCACAGGTTAGTTGTATTGTATATAGGCCTATCTACATTTATAAAGGATTAAAACACTCAAAAGATTCCAAAAACCATACTTTGCCTTTAATCCAGAGGTTGTAGGCTCAAAACCGGCTCTAGTCAATTTGTCTTTGTCCAACCCAAAATTATAATTGATTTCAGTCGTTACCAGCATTATATCAAACCTTTAACAATCCGTGGACAAGAGAAAAAGATGAGGTGAGTGGGAGTTGGAGATCCAATTCCCACATGAACAACTACACTGATGGTAGCCCCCCAACGCCACACACACGTAATAGTATTACCCTAGTGACTGACAAGATTTATTACAAAACCCTGTCACTATTCATTTGAAATCGCATTTCGGGGGGTATATTACAGTCCCTGCACGGCCGGAGTACTGCGCACTTGAACAGTGGCCGAAGTAGTCAGAATTTCGAAATATAAAGAAGAGAACCCGACCGTACCGAGTTCTCAAGGGTTGATGTTGCATTCCTAATTGCGGCTTTGATCTACATGGCAAATTAAATTTGATTAGCCATCTTGCCCTCTCTGCTTTTTTCCCCCTGATCCCTTCGTCTCATTGCTCCTTCCCCACTTTTGATGGTACCTTGTGCTGCCAGCATTATGTTACCTTAGGTATTCTTGAGAGGGTGAAATATAAGGAAGACTATATTGGCTTGGCTGATATACCTGCAGGGATGTGGTTTTTTATTGAAAATGATGTGTTGGTATGCAGGGGGTGGTTGTGCTCGTTGGTCATGGGTCACTTTTACATGTAGAGTTAGGCTGTAGATCAGCATCTCACATTATGAACTTACATTTTAAAACCCTAGCCTCTGGTTACTGGCTACATAATAATGATAATAATAAGCTGCCATTTATAGAGCGCCTTTTCCAGAGGTTGCAAAGCGCGAGGATGTGTCCAACACAGATCAAAAATCTTAAATCAAAGATGACCCAAACCTGTCAACAAAACAAGTGGGTCTTCAGCAGTTTCTTGATTGATTCAAGTGAGTTTGCTCTTCTGCAGCTAGCAGAAAGGAATTCCACAGAGCCGGGCCCGCATTGGTGAACGCTCAGTCTCCTGCTTTAGTGTTTGTCCGATGCTCGAAGAGAAGGTTGCTGAGGAAGATTGCTGTTGGTTGATGCTGCTGAGAACCTGTCACAGATGTTTACTGGATATTTCAGCATCAGTGCCTTGAAGACATGTAGACAGATTTTTGAAGTCAACACGCTTATAGTTACAAGTAACCAGTGGAGTTTCTTCAAGAGAGGGCTAAGCACTAGCACTGCGGCGCTACAATACACAGTCAGGCGGAAATTCAGATTGCCATTCCAATAGCGGTTTGACCAAGCATGATATTCTTCCTACTTGAGTCTGATTTCCGATTGTTTATTTATTTGTAAAAAAAATTTTGGCACTCAGAAAATCAGCAAAAGTAATATTAAATAGGCTGAAAAGCGTCTATACCATATGGACATGTAGGGTAGCCCTTGTACTCAAAAAAATGTTCCTACTCTTTTCCAAGAAGAGACAAATAACATGCCTGGCTTAGACCTAAGCATCATCAGGCCTGAAAATGGCATTACATGAAAATGTTTAGTCTTAAAAATGTCTGAATTGGAAAAACAATTGCCAAACAATTACTTTGGAGACTACTCTTGATCAATAAATTCCATTAACCAGGAGCTCCAAAATACACAAAAGTGTGATTTCATGAAATCCATACAAACTAAACTAACAGCCTCATGTAGTTCTGAGCCGACCTGATAGGTTGTATAGAGATACAAACTATTTAAATTTTGCTCTATATGACTGAGATAGGAACTAGAAACCACTTCAAGTTAAGCCGTGTTCCCATTGGACTTATTTTTGCTAAAGTACCGCGACTTTTCTGTAGAATGACAAAATTAAATCCAATGGGAACGCATGTTAAACTGACCTCCCTGTCAACTTACCGCGACCGTGATGTAAAACTAACAGGCCGAATGAGGTCGCGGAAGACTTCCGCGCAGCCACGGTAAGTTATCAGGGCCGATAAAAAGTCCAATGGGAACGCTCCGTGCTGTAAACCTACCGCGACCACGGTGTAAAACGCTATGCAAATAACACCACTTCCTGTATACACACAGAGGGCGCGCGAAAATGGAAGTATGGTTCCCTGTCTCGTTTGCACTGACCATCATACCGTATGCAGCGTGTGTACATGTACCATGCAATACAAAAACAACGCTATTTTCAATCTCGTCCAGTTGCTGCAGTTTCACTACTACTTTGGTTAGAAATATGGCAGATTTGATCGATTTTGTGAGGAGTTTAATTGGGCTAGACGAATGTGAAAATGCGCGCGAAAACTATGTCACAGACACGTCGTATCCTGCTTAGGTCAAAGGTGACTGTGCACAGCGCCCCCGATGTGTGACGATCTGCCAGTTTTGGAGAGCGAGTTAACTGTTCCATCGCGGAATTTAAGTCCAGGTGGGAACGCACGGTAGAACTACATCTAATCCAGTCACAGTAACTTTCCGCGTGGCCGCGGAAGAAAAAGTCCAATGGGAACACGGCTTTAGACATATTCGTATTTATGGCAAATTATTTAAGAACAGCTGGTCGTTAGGAACGATACGAATTGGTGGGGTCATGGACCTTGGTCCTGGGCTGAAATCCTTTGAGATGGATTTTGTAGGCATGATCTTCATCCTACTTTAGTTTGATTTCTGTTACTATTCCATTTGAAAAATCTGAAGAATTGTGATTAAATAGCCTGAAAAGTCTACAAAAACCTGCACCATGTGTTCTTGTACAATGTAGGTCAGCACTTGTACTTGATAAAATGTTCCTTGGTTTTTCCCAAGGACCAAATTCCATGTCTGTTTATACCAAAACATATAAATTAACACCAAACTTGCCTCATTGAGTCACAATTTTAAGAAGCTTTTGAACATGCAATTTATTTGCTCTTAAAATTTCGAAAAAAGAAAGTCTTTTGAAAGAAACAATGTATGCCAGATATGATTTTAGTTACCTTTTCATATAGTCTTCACGTATGGAAAATTTCTCCAAACTGGTTAAACTGAGTTTTTAACAAATTAATGGCAAATTTATTTTGATAAGTATTTGTTACGGAGCTGCACAACTCCTGTAATTAAATTACCACCAGCCAGGGTTATCAACAACGCTTTTGGCACCTGTCTCGGGAACCTGACATTATCATTCCTGCAAATATTTGTATCAGAGCCTCTTCGTAATTAAAGTTAATTACCTTAAAACTTGGACGAGAATACAAAACTGTCAAATGGTCAGTTTGAGATTTTGCGATCATTAATTGGAAGTGCAAAAGGGTGCATCTAAGTGACGTTAATCTTTTTGAAGGATCTCTGTGGCAATTTACCCTCTGGAGTTGTTGTTTGTGTTGACACAATACTGAGGCTTGTGCCAGTGTACTGCGAGTCAAAATTAATTTGTCAGTCTGGAAGAGATTGTGTGTAAGCAATCCATTAAAGGTACATGTTGCCTTCAGATTGGGTGCTTTGGGCTATAAAAAGTGTTAGTTATGAAATTAATATGGTTGGAAAGATGTTTTAAAAGTAGAATGTAATGATTCACACAAGTAACCCCTCAAAATTGTGTGATTTTCATTTTACTTCATGACACGGTCGGTAATTTTGTGGAGTCAAAAATTTTGTTCTACAAAATGGCGGACCGTGTTAGTTCATGAAGTAAAGGAAAACCACACAATGTGGATCATTAAATTCTACTTTCAAAACATCTTTCTAACCATATTCATTTCACGACAAACATTTTTATACTTAATTTATAGTCCAAAGCACCCAGTCCGAAGGCAATGTGTCCCTTTTAATGGAAGATTGGTGAAACTTGTTTATGGTATGTTTACTGTCTTTGCATCAAACTATTAAGGAACAGCATTGATAAAGATGGTTCAACTGCTGCTTTTAATGATTCATTAAGTCAATAGAGGTACAATATTTATTAAGTTGGCGAAACGTTGATGTCTCGTCTGAGCTTTTAATTTACACAAATTTGGTTCTTAGATTTCAGAAGTAGGATTAAAGATGATATAGGCATTTCCCTTTGATGAGTACTGTATAGGATAACAAAACAAAACAAAATGATCAAAAAACCCACAAATTTCCCCCTTGTTTCAACAAAGGAAACCGACCTTAACTGCTTTCAAGATGTGAGTGGTTTGGCTTCTAAAATACTAGACACACAATAAAGATGATAGGTTCAAATTTTTTGGTGAGTTGACCTGAAAATTTAGCTTTAGATTTTAAATAACTATTTTTGTAGATACGAGAAAGTTCTACACTTTTATTTAAGGTGTTGCATAGAAACATCCTCCATTGAGAAGTGGTAGTAAATTAATAAGTGATATTGAGTTGTCGGGATCCCGACATTTCTCGCCTCCATCAGCCATGTATAAACTATTGTGCATGTATTTTGTGCATTGTCCAAGGCACATGCAAAAGTTTTTGTATGTTTTTTGTTTTGAAACAGCATCATCTGTCTAAAGAAAAGTTCTTTAAAAAATTTATTTCGCCTGAAATCGGGCCATGCAAGGTAAACTAGACATATTTAGCGCTCTGAAAAAACATATAATAAAAAACAAGTGTTGTAACTCCCCTTTAAGTTAGCAACTCACGTCTCTTCAACTTTTTCAATTTTGGTTCCAGACGTGAAGAGAGCTTTTTTTGATAGCATGATTAGATCATGCGTTTCTTGATTCTTTGATTCAAAGCAAGTATGCCTGCAAGACTTGGATAATTTAATTCCTGTCGGAGAATAATTGTGGAAACTCACCAACGTGATTTTTTTTTCCCCGAGAATGTTTCTTTGTCCTCATGTGCAACTCTCAGGGAAATTGAATTTCATCTCAGGCTGTGGTTCGGATAAAGGTTTGAGATTGGTCAGCCATGTGTTCGTTTTATGTTATGAAGTGAAGAATTGGCTCTTACGATAGCGGAAAAACTCTCACATTTTTTAGTTCAAATCATGGGTGAACACTTTTTCTTTTATTTTATGTGATACCGCCTAACATCACAAGGCCTGACAGCCACTTCAAGGGCTAACTTACCTGATTTGGGCAGTCCACCCAAATCAACTGTCGCCAGGGGCATGTAATGGCACCTACTCCTGGGGCTGAAACAGAGTTTGTGGGGGGCATTAAAGGACACAAGAGTTATGGGGGAGGGGTGTATATGGTATAATGATGTTCATAGTGGGAAACTTCCCTTGAAATAAATTTGTCTTAAGTGCTACAGGTTTTTTTTATGGGTTTAACAATTAGTTTTGACCCCGCAAGTCAGAAACCTGATGTTTGAAAACAGTTATCGGGTTTTTCACTATTTTCTTCTGACTTTGACAGCTGATATAGCTTAAATGTTCTCAGGTTTGTTATTTTATTAATGTTGGGTCGCGCAAAGTGGGGATAATGGTCTTCGACATTTACCAATGACGGCTGCATGCTTTAATTTTGTTTTCATAATGGATAGATAAAACCCTAACAAAACATGTACAGTTCCCATATAAAAGGCCTAAGCAAAACAAATTTGTCATGTGATTCTGTCCTTATGTTGAAAAAAAAAACCTCCTCGCCTTTCCAAATGATAGCAGAAAAACTCTTCCATGTTTTAGTTCAACTACAACTCTACTCATTGTTCATTCTTTCCATTCTATGAAAACTAAATGCCAGATGTTTTATTTCCCAGGTGGTGGTTCCATTAATTAAATTAAAATTAACAAATTGAAATCAAAACCAAGGCTTTTAATTTTAAACAGAAAATCAAAAGACAGTTTTCCTTTTGGAGGAATACTTAAGACTAAGCTTAACGTCATAGTTGTTTCAGCTTGACTAATCAAGCTTTGTGACCATTAAAGGTACATACAGCGTCATTATTTATTTGAAAGTGATTTCATTTATTCAGATCCTCTAGTTAAAAAAAACCAAACAAACGCCATAGAAGTTGCATCAAATTTCCTGGTAGCATTGTTTAGAAAATGTCCAACAATGGTAAATGCTTTGTCATTGATTTTAGGCACTTTCTGTAGGCCCTAATACAACTAATAAATAAATGTGTGAGTTCAATTTGTGGTATTTTAGTGGCACAGTTTCAAACCAAATTATTTCAGATAGCTCAGTTGGTAGAGCATTGGCTCGTTAATCCGGAGGTCAAAGGTTCAAGTCCCACTCTTGTACAATTAGTTCAATAAGTGTTTATTAAAGTAAACTTTCACATCAACAATCTTTAATGTCTTTTCTCTTTATTTGAATGTCTTTATTTATTTATTTATTGTTTTATTTTATCTGTTTATTTTTTCAAAGCACTCAGCTGATGTTTTGATGCAGTATTGGTCATTTACACACTATTTACAAATTCAGCACCTTTCGATTTTATGAAGACCGGATCATTCCGTGTTAGCAATCACATATACGACCAGCCTATAACACTACCTAAAACTTGCTTCTGAGAAAACCATCTAAAAATGGTTATCAGCCTGAATGGCCCTAATACAGCACAGGGCTATCAGGCCATTAGTGTAGTTTGTATGGATTTCATTAATTGGTTTTGCATGTTTTGGAGCACCGAGTAAATGGAGTTTATTGATCAAGAGTGGTCTCTAAAATGATTGTTTGGCAAACAAAAAAACAAAACAAAAAACAGATTCAGATTCCAAATACATTTAATGGGGATTTTGATTGATTTTTAAAAATTGTATTTATAAGCATTTTTTGCGTAACGCCCTTTTGATTGTTAGGGAATGAAATTGCAAATAATGACCTTATAGCACTGATCCAACCTTCTAACACTCAAAGACTGATATGAAAAGAAAACAAATTAATACCAACGATTATAATAATAATGGTGTCATACAAACAATCATTTTGTTTAGAATTGAAACAGATGACAACATTCAGAATTCCTTTTCCTGGAACCCTGTGTACAATGCAATGCATCATTGAGTTGTTAAATGAAAAAACACATTTTTCTAGACTAATCGTGGTTATCCATGCACATGGGTTCATGGAAATGCTTCTGTTGTAATTTACATAAATGTTACCAGGTTGTCTAATACTGAATCTCATCAGAGTGAAGTGCCCGATAATGGAGTTATCAACTGGCATGTTGAATGGAGAGAGACCCTTATGATTACAGGCTTTCATTAAGTATCATCAGCGTAGCCACAGAGGTCTGGGGGGCATGTGCCCCCAAAAACATTTCCAGTGCCCCCCAGGTGCCCCTCCCTCCCCCATGAAGTAAAACAAATTTGATAGTGCTCACAAAAAGAATAGAAGAAAAAGAAAAGAGGGGAAAAAGAGGAATTGCGCGTTTGTATAATTTATTGTAGTGAACGATTGCGATCGCGATCTCTACTGTGGCTACAAAATGCAAAGAACATAAGATGATGGTGGCCCCCTGCAGTATCCCCTTCCAAAACCCCACCCCCACCAAAAAGTACTGGTTACGCAACTGTTTAGTATATGTTTGGTGTAAATGGCAATAGACTGTGCAAGCAGGCACGTATTAAAACTTCTGGGACCAAGTTGGTCCCAGCCATATTTAGTTTTACTTGTTCCTTATTCTGTTTCTTCAAATACTTTATAAATTCTTAAATCTACCATATCCTATAAAACCATGTGTAGATTAAGTTTTGTGCTCAAGAAGATTGGCAGGGTTTTTCCACGAGTCAAATATCAAATTTGCAATTTTCTTTCAGGTGATATGTTTTTGTTGAAAGAATATATAACTGAGGTTAGCAAGACATGAGAAAGTGTCCGTAGGGTAAACAGGCTTGTAAAAGTAACTATGGGGAATCAATGTTAGTAAACAAACCAATCAAATTAATTTATCTACATTAAAGTTCAATGAGTGCTGAAACTTACACCCTAGTCAAGAAAGAAATAAACAATTACAATTATTTGATTGAAACAAATATCCGCAAAGCTTATTCTCTTAATATCATTTAACATCTATTCCTATTAATTATGTTAATTTTATGTAATAGTGCAATAATTTTACACAAATATTAATGTACACTGATTTATAAAGATGCTTAGAAGCAATATAACCATACATTTAAAGCAAACAATTCTGAGTTTTATTTAAAATACTGTACATCGTCATAAACTTTCCATAAGTAAAAGGATTTTAAGTTGAATGTGACGTGTTTTTGTAAGGGTTCACAAATTCATTCTCTTGCTTCAACTCCACCTGTTTCACCAAAGAATTAATTATCATCACCCCTCTAATAGAGTCATTGTTTTTATCGTCCCTCAATCCTCTTCAAATTAATAATAAATCTGAAACGCTGTGTTGGGCTGATTTGCCCTGGAGAATGATTTCGGAGGAAAACAAGAAAGTAGAGTGTCTATAAATAAGGGCTAGCTAATTACTCATGGGCTGGAGAAGCCACCGTTTGCAGCAACCTCGATTTAGTAATCTTCAATTGGGTATTCCATGGCTATGGAGTCTTTGCTGCAATCAGGCCCCAGGATACATTGTGGGCTAGCACGGCTGCTGAAGAAGGCTGAACTTGTAGAGTAGGATCTTGGTATTCCATGGTTGGAGACTCCTTTCCTTAGTCAGGCCTGAGGATAAATTTCTGGGTAGCTTTTCTGGAGGGGTGACTGGAAATGGGAGAGTGGCGCTGGGTATTTCATGGTTATTTTTTCAGTCAGGTCTTGTCATGAATTTTGGGCTAGCATTAATTACTTCTGGGCATGTTAGAGTGGAGGATCTTGGTTGGTAATCCAGAGTTATGTAATCTCATGTCCAATCAGATGACTTAAATGGCAAATCTAATTGCTCTTGTAGTTGGTGTCATAGACCATGTAACATGTGACATTAACGTGTTTATAAGAGCCACAGAGCCTAGACTTCCTGCAGGCACGATTTGTACACAGCTCAGTGGATGAAATCATTCAATCTGATTTTTTATGAAGATTGCACTCTCTGTTTTTTATCAATTTTTGATGAATAAAGGGGGCTCATCACTGTTACTATTATAACTCTTGAATCTTTGTAGAAGCTACAACATAAAATTGACAGGTTTCCCACATGGCCATTGTAGTATCTTGCCTGCCAGGAAATGACCTGGAATGTACAAGGTCACCCAAGCGAAACGAGCGAAAGCGCCCTCTACATCTTGAAATTGTGCTCCAAATATTGATATAAAAACTTTTGTGATTGGTTAAAGAAAACCGCCGTCTTTTCCAACAACAAAACAATTAACTAATGATATTAAAAGTGGCGTCTTGTCCACGGATTTCCTGTGATCGCCATTGCTTAACGTTAGTTTTAATGTCACCAACGTAAGAATCTGAGAGCTCGTGTGATGGTTAGTTTTGTAATTTTATCATTAAAACTATGATTTAAAAATCACGGAGATGGTTAATGAATAATTCAAGCACAAATCCTGAAAGTATTATTTACAAATATTGACCGAAACATTGCAAAAAGAGACAAAAACAGTCGAGTCCTTATCATTGACATGGTAGTTTGTGTTCAAGAACTGCGTGGTTGCGCTGTGGGACTCAACCATTTTATGCAGGGGGTGTGTTGCATAGCTAGCTGGGGACGCCGGTAATCGTGGATAGTGTTGACACGGCACATAAATATGAATTATGAATAATATTATTAAAACATTAGTAAAAATGTACACATATAGTGAAATTAATGGAAAATTTATTGTAATGTTTTTGAGCAAGTTCATAGTGTGCATATTATACCCCTGCATAACAAGCTGTACACCTATATTCAATAATGGAATGGTCCAAAAAGTTGTTTCAAGCCCCACACAGAGAAAACGTAGCGGGCGTGTAAAATCTAGGTCACCCCAAAAGTATTACATGTAAAACATTGTATCTTGTGTGCATTTTAGCTGTCTTTTTGACTGAACAAATTCGGGGTAACAAATTCATATGTTTCAAGAAAATCTTCTCTTAGTTGTGATGTACTCACTCAGCTGTACGTGTGAATTACTTAGCCAGTTGATAACTAGGAAACAGTGTGACTGTCGGGAGGGTGGGGGATGGGTACAGAAAAATCCATTTCCATAGCTACCCTCAGGGTAAATTTCAGCCTAAAATTACTGGGAGTTGCCGTCAGGAAGGGACAGAGAGAAACTCAGAGAGAGGAAGGGGATGTTTGAGAGTATGACATCAGAATTGGAAATTGACTGGTTTTATCTCGGCAGGAGCCAGGTGCCACGTTGAATGTTGTTGGAGTGGATCAATGAAGGATGCTAGGATCAGCGGAAGCGAGACGCAGACTCGGGACATCGGCATCCTGTTGAGTGTAATATGTGCCCAGGAGCAGAATGAATTTATCTGAATGAGGGAAGGGGGAGGGGGAAGTCACAAGGGAATGACGCGTGAAGTGCTACAAATCTTAAGAGGCAAATTCATAAAAAGTTTGTTTTTCATTTGTTAGTATTGGCATCTTTCTCCAAGAAAAGTGACTAACTTTGTTTGAGGTTTGTGTATAACTTAGTGGTTTTTTTTAAAGTTGTTTCAACTTTTGTTTGCTGTTTGAGTTATCATTTATTTGACAGCAGGGTTCTCCCCAGGATTTTTCAAAACTGGGGGCATTCTGGAACAAAATATTGGAAAGTTTGACCATAAGCATGGTAAATTGAAACCATGTCCTCATTATTTTGATTTAACTTGGTGTTCATCATTGGTTTTAAAAGCCCTACTGTGCAATATGAGACATTCTAAATGGTTTTATTTTGCAATTGTTGTGAATTATATCTAATTAAAAAAATACATTTATATTATTATTATTATTATTATTATTATTTATTTTTAATTGTTGGATATCAATCCGCAATTTGTACATAGCGGCCTGATTGGCTAGCTTAAGCATTGGGAGAAGCCTGTCACTTAAGAACACTTATCACATAATGTCCACATTGTACAACAATTGTAAGTCCTTTTAAAATACACTTGTTGAAGTGCAATTCCACAGATCTGCAAAAAACAATTATAATAATAAATAAACAAACCAACAAAATCAGTACAAAAACAATTTTCCTTACCTGAGTAAGGTTAAAAGCAAAAATACTTGTACCATCTTTGACTGGTTTTCTGCTTTAGTTTTGCTAAGCAGAAAATGTTTAAGCAAATGTTCTGCTTATGATAAGCGTTTCTTCAAAGTTGGGCAGAGGGCCCACGTTTTTAGAGCCGTTTAAGCACAACAAGTAGCTAAGCACACAACAATTATGCTAACCAAAATGTTACCAGCCAAAATACTATGTCATAATGTGCAATTTATGACTGGTAGTCTGCTCCTTTGCTTAAGCAGCTCTATGAAATTGGGCCCAGGTTGGAATGGATACTAAGTAAGAACATTGGTTGTTGCTCCAAGGCAGCCAACCTTGTAGAGTAAGGTTCATTGTTGACCCTTGTATTATTGGAAGTTTACTTAAAGTATCGTGATAGAAATTGTCCCATGTCTGTCTGATTCAGGCAAATGACTTCAATTATCCATAACAGTAATTTGTGCCAAACTGTTAGTAAGTTGAGAAGTCTCACTTGCTTATGGACAAGCCATAAGTCAAGTTTCACTTGCGTCAATTAAGTCAAGTCTAAGTCAAATTCCCGGGAAAATCCTGTGAGAGAAATTTGGACCTTTCCACACTTGAGTTGCTAACCCTTGCTTACTCCTGGGAAAAGGCCATTTCCTGGGAATTACCTACCCCTGTTGGTTGAGCCAGATAACCCTGTGGTTAGCATCCTTAGTGTGTACTTTCCCTAGGAAAACCGCATCAAGTGTAAAACCAACACAGGGTAGCTGGCAGTGGGGTTAAAAATCCCCAGTAATTTCCTGGGGTTTTATTTCCTTGCGCTTGGTAGTGTGAAAAGGGTTTTAAACCACATTCATAAATACCCCGGACAGTTTTGCTATTCCTATTGGTGGAGAGCATGTCACGTGGGGGTGTTTAAACGGCTGATAAAGACATAGCTAGAGCTGTTTAAAACCGGCTGGCTTCGCGTGTTGGGCGCGCAAGCTCATGTACGCCAATTTAATTACGCGGAACAGAACATAGCTATTAGTACCAGCGCGTAATCTATTTTTACACGCGCGCACACACAACCCAACGCGCACCAAACAGAATTTTTAAAACGTTTTTGAAAATGTACAAACTTTGAAAATTTGAAAAATTTGCTACGAAGCAGATTGGGCGCGCAAGCTCATGTACGCCAATTTAATTACGCGGAACGCAATATATAGCTATTAGTACCAGCGCGTAGTCTATTTTTACACGCACGCACACACAACCCAACGCGCACCAAACAGAATGTTTGAGACAAATTTTGAAAATGTACAAACTTCGAAAATTCGCTGCGAAGCAGATTGTCACAGATTGTCTATAACATTTTTTCGCTTTTTAACAAAAGGGCATTTATGAATGGGAATAAAAGAGTAGTGACTCGTTCTTAAACGGCCATTTAAGAACTCGTCACCACTCTTTTATTCCCTTAGTTAATGATACGAGATCAGGGGTCTGTAGTATATGTTTAATTACTGGAGTCATAGGTAACCAAATCTAGTCACCAAATCAGCCCTTTGATTAAAGTTGTAGAGGTTATGTCCGGTAACATTTAATTTTGAACCTGATGAAATATCAATCTCAAGTATTTTCCATGTGATATCTCCCGCACCCTTCCCACTCACAGATCCACTCCACATTTGTATAAAGTACTAGCTGCAAATCGATACATGTATAACTTTGGTCAAGAGAGCTTCTTTCTCTGAGGACTCGTAATCAATTCCAATCATAGAAATTCCGAAGCTGATGTTAGGAGGAAAGGAAAAAACAAACGAAAAAACTCTGCAGAGTTTTGCCTTCAGATGTTTGGTGGCAGTAGTCATAATGCCATATGCAGAATCAATAACTTGACTGTACATTCTGTCATGGTCAACACTTAACTGCTTCTAATGGATTACAGCTCTCACCACGTATTATGCATGCAACATCAATAATTTAACTATTTGTGGACTCCTGGTCAGTCGAGTGTTGTAAGTGGCTTTTCGGCTGCAGTGTTTTTTCATATTTTTTATTTGCCGACTTAATGCCAAAATGCATTTGTTCCCTTTTGTACAAGGTGTGCATAACACCTCGCTTGTGTGAAATACTCACAATCGATGTTGCCGGTGACGATGCTGTGAAAATTTGCGGAAAACTCAACAGCGGCGGGCTAATGTGACGTGAGCATAGTTGTCGACATGAAGTGTTATATATTTCATTCACTTCCACCCCTTCGGATCAATACAGACATTTGTGGAGTTGTGAATTATGCAAGGTCCATGTTGAGCTGGGAAGGGTGAGGATATGGTGTACGGGAAAAAAAACTGGGGCAGGAGGGGATGATGTGATTAAAAATGCATTAATGTCATTTTAGTGACACTTGGATTAACTTGATGATATTTTCGCTGCTCCTTCCTCTAATTTGCTTCATCAAGAACATGTACTTTTTATCCGGGGGTTGGAGTCTGTTTTGAAATTTGATTTGCAAGTTCTTTATCAAATCATACACCTGAAAGAATGTGTGACCTAATTAGTTTTGTAAAACTTTACATGGTGGAAATGTAATCTTGATAGGCTTAGGTAACATCGTGGAAAAGTCTTTCTTGCTTGCTTGCAAAAGTTTACCCTTAAAGTGACTCAGACCCTTATACTCATGTTCAAGACATTCTTTATGAATAAAAAGTATAATTTTGCATTGAATTAAGAAAAATTGGATAGAGCGGGACTTGAACAAGCGACCTCCAGATTAACATGCTGGTGCTCTACCAACTGAGCTATTGAGCTCTAATGTTGGCGGTCTCCCTATTTTGTCAATATCTTTGTTCAAGGGTGCTAATCAGAAGCAGTTCAACTTTTAACTGCCGTGTAGCCAGGGATCACACCCAAGGTTATGATACAACCTGGGAAGTGGCAGCAGAGGAATCACCTTGATGCAAGTTTTAATTTCAAATATCAAGTAATAAACCACAAGGGAACCTGACAGTAAGTTATTAATAATTTGGGGTTGAACAAAGAAAAATTATATATACAAGGTACATTTCTGAAGACTGAAATTAACTTACTTAATGGAAGTGTTCAGTGTTTTCTGACTTATTGAAGAAAGAGTTAAGGACAGACATCCTTTTCAAACCAGCTGCTTTGTTAAAAGAATTTGACAGATTCCGCAAATAAATTACTTATCATTTACTACTTTTTGCATTTTTTTTTTGAATGGGTCCTTAAATGTAGGGTTATAGATTGGAACATGCTCCAAAAGTTAATGACCATAAAAACTTACTTGGTAAGAAGTACTGCAGCTGTTGATACTATGAACTGAATCTGAGAATAAATTGTGTCTCAGATTTCAAAAGGCTGATATCCGTTCGCGAATGCTGCAGCCTGAGATGCAGTTGGTACCCTCTGTCACCTCGCTAAAATGTGGTTGGATTCAACTTCTTGTGACAGTTTTTTTTCTGTTTTCTCAACTAGTAGACACTTTAGCTGAAATTTTCACGTGTGACTTTTATTGCATCTTTCTAATGTTGCTTATAAATCAGCATTACATTGACAAAAACCAATCTATGACCCTACCTTTAATTTTGATAAGCAGTTATATACTACTCTATATTCTACCTTTTTTCCCTTTTAAATGTGAAGCATTTAGGAGGTTTTGAAGAATATGTTGACCTCAATCATCTTGGTGCATGTAAGATTAAGACTTGAGTCTTATCACTGTCCATCATCTTCCAACTCTTCACCTGACCTTATTTCTTGTCTTCTTTCCTTCCTGGATAATGATAAATTCTGTAAGCCAATCTCCCCATGGAGAAAAATACGGTTTAATGAAACCCCATCATTTCGACCAACACAACTCGTCCCGAGCAAATATCATCAGCAGTATCTAATTATTCATGAAAAAGCAATTTCATCACTTAATCTAATTTCCATCAGTCCTTAGAGTTTTTCCTGAACAACCAGCACAGCGACCACTTTCACAAGAGCTTTTTCGCTCTACGTATTTAAAGCAAATAGTGTAGCATTTACATACTATGGGGTGGCATTTTGAGTTGTAACCTCAAGACAAATCGTCGGGTGCCGCCAGAAAGACTTTAGGCTCTACTTGGCCAGGCACATTAGAATATAACAGTTTTAACCAAGAGAAGGTCGTACACAATTTTACTTCAAAGAAGTAAATCACTGGTATATGTTTGTTGCTTAAGATTTACTCTCAAGTTGTGCATTTCCATTCCCCTTGAATTTGACTTTCCTACAACGACTTACGAAGTAGCAGAACAACGATCAAACTTTCAAACCCTGTTTTCGGGAAATGCAACTCTACACTTTAATTGCTTATGACTTTTTACCATGTCATTGCCTTTTTGCTGGTGATTGCTTTCTGCTAAGCAGTAGCGAGCTCAGTGGCTTTATCAAGTTGGAAATAGACCAACCATACATATTAATCAATCAGTACCAGCCATAATGGGTATTCTCCTTCTATCTGCCAGCAACACTACAGTAGTATAGAACAAAACAAAAAAAATACTCCAAGACATCAACAAGTTCTCCATTAAAATCTATCTGCTATCCCTCGGGATGGCCAGGGAGAGGAGAGAAGAGATATTGCTTGAAGGGGCAAATGCTCTGAATGACTGCCACCATCATCATCTTATGAAGAGAGAGGAATAGGGATTAAAGAGGGTTATGGATTGTAAACATCTCTGGAAAGTAAAGCTGTAGAGGCAGCAACAGTGCTTATGGCTGCAATCCAAAGAATTTGTATTTGTGTAGGGTTTTTTTTATAGGTTTTTATTTATTAATTTATTTCTTCTTATTTCTTTTAATTTTTTATATTGACCACCATCGCTCAGGTCAAACAATGAAAACAGGTACACATGTTATACAGACCGCTTATATTGACTGCCATTTAGGTCAAATAATGGAAGCAGGCCCACATGTACCCAAAGCACAGCCAACAAATGGTCTTAATTTACCTCAGTGAGGGCGCTGTTTTGGGCTTGTTTTAGGTCTATCTGTACAAGTTTTGTATGTGTCTGTTTATTTACATGGCACACGTCCAGTAATGATGGGTACCAGTACTTTTTTGTCGCACAAGTGTTTAGGTTATAAATTAACCAATAATATGTTCTCAGAGAAAAACAATGTTGAAAGTTACCACTGTAATACTGATAAGGGTACACTGCTAGAAATGTTGACGCTTTATTCAACTCGGGCTGCTCTCAGACCCCCCCCCCCCAATCCTAGAGGATGTTTCATTTATGGCTTTCACCCACAAACTAGTTTGTTTGTTGGGGTTGTTTGTCTGTTTGTTTGTTTTTTGGGTATTTAAAAAAAAAAATTATTGTCAAAAGGAGCGGGGGCAGTAACCTGCTCAACCCAATTTTGAGTATAGGGACATGTTGTGGGCACCCTGTCTAGAAACAAATTTTTGACGTAAAATTCACTGTCCTAAACAATTTCCAAGAGCTACGAAAATGGATCAGTAACCAAAAACAGTTCATGACAAAGGTACCGGTACATCTCTTGAAAATTAATGTTCTCAAAATATGCTGCCCTCATTGTTCAATAATAGTCTTTAACATTATTGGATTTATTTGACTCAAGGTTTTTCATTTTTAGAATAATTCTTTCAACATTTTTCGTAAGATTGTTGAACTCGCTATCTTGATACCAAGCCTAAAAAGGCCAACAACCCAGTTACAGTTTGGTCGGAGTAGCTGCATCATCCGCGTTGAACCGAACATGCGAAAACGCTCAAGGGATTGGTACAGCTGACAAAATAGTTGCAGTTCACGGTGCTGTCGTTTTGTGTGATCAACCATATACATGAAATAACAAACCTGTGAGAATTTGGGCTTAATCGGTAATCGGTTGTGTGAGTCAAGAGAAAAGACTGGAAACCATGCACAATTTTTAACATGTAAACACTTATTCTTAATTTGTTGTAGTTTTTTTTGTTAGGTGTTTAGATACAGTTTTCTCGAATATGACTTCATTTCAGGAGAAAATATTTCACAGCGGAAATAATGGTTCCAGCATGGACTTCATAATCAGTAAGGTTTCAGACTGAAAATAAACAATGATTTTTTGTATCCTTACCAATCCTGTATTAAAAAAATATTTAACCAATATTCATTAAAACCCGGGGACAGTTTATCCGTTCGGATTGGTCGCGATGAGATCACGTGGCCATGTTTTAGACGTGCGATATAAACACAGGGAGAAGTGTTTAAACATACGCATGGCATGCTAGCTCACATAGGCACTAACTTACGCATACACAATCAATACATACTGGTACTCAATCTAAAATACGCATGCGTACACACAACCATTGAGCATCGCATGCAGTTTGACCGCAAACGGAGCCCGAGGGACGCGGAAAGAATCACAGAAAGTTTTACAGTTTTTCCAACATTATTACACTTTTTTTTTCAAAAAAAGGGCATTTATGAATGGGAATAAAATTTAAAACCATGCAGGGTCCTGGCTGTGGCCTTCACCTCGGTCCTTCGTAACACGGCCACGAAACCATCGGTTTTAAACAGCTGGTTAAGACCTAATCTCCAATCTCTAACATGTTTCTGGTCAAGGAGTCTTTCTCTAAGCTGTACTCTGTATTAGGCTTATTTATACAAAAGATTAAGGCCTCCAGGCCCACTTCTTCGTCAAGCAAAACTTACCTAAAGTTTTTTTGTATGAGGGCTGCATCCAAACAGACACCACAGAAATTTCCAAAGGCAATCTTTAGAGATTCAAATTTGTTTCGGACATATTTGTATTGATTTCTAATCAACAGGGGCACTTCAGACGAAATAATTTCACAGGATGCTTACTAACAGTACACCTTTATACCAAGTAGGCTTTCAGATAAAAATGTCTTCTCGGGGTCATTACAAAAGTATGCCCTTACCTTTAAACACATGTGTTTAGTCAAACACGAAACTACTTTTGGGGCAAACCTGTTATAGAAAGCTGATTTAATCAACTTAATACAAACTAACCCCACCGGCCAAAATTACAAGATCCAGATTTCATAGTGCTGTTGAGGTTCATAATTTGCAAAACGTAGAAAACTCTTGCTTGACAAAATGATTACCAGCCAAAATGCTGTGTGATTTGTGTTGCATTTGACAGGTTTCATGCTGTTTTTGCTCAGCAAGTGGATTTTATTAGTGAAGTTGAAATGTTGAGTCAGGTTTGATACTTAGTAGCCTCTGCTCGTGTTCTTCACTCTTGCAATTAGTGGCTTCTTCAATTACGAAAAGACAAAATAGCAAACATTCTCAGAAGGTATTTCTAAAATTCATAACTCTAAAAGGATCGGGTCAACAAGGAACAGAAATGTAATCAATTGTTCAAAAATCTTGAGTTTCAGTCATCCTGATGCAAGAATTTAATCAGTTGATCTTAATTTCAATGTGTGGTCCCCCCATCCCCCCCCCCCCACCCGCCACATACGTTTTTGCAGTGCATGTCAAGACTTATTGTTTGGCAAATCCGGTGGGAAAAACTCTTCCCTCGCTCCATCATTTGGAAATTAAACACCTCAACGAGAACCTAGGATAATTATGTGTCATCTGCCACCACAAGTGTCAAATGGAAAGTTTTTGGAGCATTAGTTTGTTTAAATGTTGTTATTTATTTATACACTACGACGGATGATTTTGACTGCGGTCTGCAGTGTTAATCATCTTCCCCCAAAAGACTTGCGAGGGAAAAATAACAAGGCAAGTTCTTAAACAAGCAAGGTACAAAAACACCTTTGTTGACTTACATTAAGCTTTGGTTTTTATCTAGGCTCTTTTGTTTCTTCAGTTGTGCAGGGGGGAAACGCCATGGACACATATGTCAAGAATTCCTGGCTCAACATTGATTGATGACGACAAATAAATTACTTGTAGAGACTTGCTCAAAAATGTTGTCAATCAATGATGAAAAAAAGAAAGAATCATAAATGGAGATAAGTTTACAATTTCAATTTTAAAAAGTCAAACCTCTGGTGAAATAAATGGGAAGGATCTAAAAAGGGTCGGCCAAAGGGAGGTCTTTCATTTAATTTGAATGATAAAGAAACAATCAATGTTAAATGCAGGTACATACTTTGGTGATAACCCCCGAAAAAAGTGTAATTTCTATCTAAAATACTAGTGATAACGATGGTTATTATGCATGGGAAGTATCCTTCAAAATTATTTTGTCAGAAATGCCTCCGTTGATTCAACAAACAATTTGAATCTCCAAAACTCTCCTTAAGGCGAGTTTTGGGGATCCACATTTCCATGGTGTCCGCTTGTGAATCCTGGGGCAAGAGATGGGGTTGGTACCTGTGTCACCTCACTGGATAGATTTGATGCTCGTGATGAAAATACCATGATAGCTTTTGGCTGTTTTCTGAACAAGTAAACACTTTAATCAAGTGACATATATTTGACCTATAAATCAGCATCACATTGACAAAAACCCATCTATGATTCTACCTTTAAGCGCACATTTATAAGATAAATCTTAGTACCTGATTTTGTGCTGATCTTCCTTGCTTCTTTATATATATTTTTTAAACCCATTTTCTCCTTTATACGATCAGTGCACGGTTTGTAAATTGCTTAAGACAACTTGCACTTGAAGTGAAGTTGTGCATAAACCTTGCTTTACTAGCGCAAGTACTTACAGGCAGAGAGCTGTGTCTACAATGCAATCGCTTAATTGTTAGAGTAACAGCCACGTGTACACGTATCTCAAGTGCACCCTTGTGTGTAAAAAAAAAAAAAAAAAACGTTTCTGTGGCAAGTCTCTGGATATCATTAAATGTAGATGATTAACCAAAGTATCTGAGTGGTGCCCTCAAATCTCCTGGAAAATATACTACAGGTTGTCCCTGCATGGTTGTTTATGAAGCCATTTTGCTCTCCGAATAAATTACTCACATAAACATCAATGAAGGGCCATTAATATGGCTTAATAGGCAGGCTACAGTTTAGTGCAGATGCTTAGGTAACCATGGTGATCGGGGAATGGGGCAAGAGGCTCTTTGGTTGGGAGATTGCTGGGTTTGTTTGAACAGCTGGGATGGCTGGAGTGTGACACTGTAGCAATTTGTTGGGTTTGTTTTTTGTGCTTTTTGATTGGGTGGCAAGGGCATTTTCTTTACACATGCAGACAGTAGCAGTATTGGCACAGAGCTTTAAAGCCAGTTTAATTATTTGATGCAAAAAAGAGAAGGGGCACTGACCCCTTCAATAATTAAAAAATCAGCTCAAAAAAGAACAGCTTGAAATAACATTTGTGGCCACTTTCCCACCCACATGGCAATAGTTATGGGAAATAAAGATTAATACAGTAGGCGTAGCTTTTTGTCGCATCGGACGTGACTTTAAAACACAAGTAGTAAAATTTAAAGTGTAATTACATTGTAGACGAGGTAAAATGTTTAGAATTTACCAGTTTTCAATGGGGGAAATTCAGTTCCTAAGTACAAAAGCAGTGGGAATGGAGGTAGGGGCTTGAGCCCCATGCTCAGAACAAAAAAAAACCTAAAAAGAAGAAGAAAAATGTCTGCAAAAAATAATAATAAATACAAATTTAAAAAACTAAATAAAAGCAAACAAAAACAATTTTTTAAAAGGAGATTATGTATCGATTTTGCTTATTGATTGATAACAATATACGGATATTGATTAGTACGTATAAAGATCTATGGCTAAAGTAATACTCTTATTCAAACAAGTCCGTGTAACCCAATCATAAAAAATGGAAGGAAACATCATAGACGAGCGTAATTTCAAGTATTTCAAGTATTTATTTGTGAATGCTGTAATTAGTCAATGTAGGCTCATGAAGGTAACAGCCCATACCATTAGCTCCATATTGCATGTGTACATCAGTACATCAAACTATATAGATCATAAATAATTGGTACAAAGCCCAAATCTGTTTCTTTGCCCACTGCCTGCCTACCCCAACCCCAACCCTCAAAAATATTAATAATAATAATAGTATACAATTTGGGGTTGAACGAAGACAAATTGACTAGAGCAGGATTTGAACCTGCAACTCCGGATTAAAGTGCTACCGCTCTACCAACTTATCTAGCCCTAACATTGACAGTCTCCCTGTTTTGTCAATATCTTTGTTCAGAGGCAGTCAGAAGTCATACAACCCAAAATTAAAACAAAATTGAGTTCCATTTTTTGCACTGATGTGAAACTATGTAGATACAGAAAGTTCAAAGCAGCTCCATACCCAGTTCAGAGTGTTCAGTAAACTAGATCGACCCATGATAAATTGCGTACGGATATTCCCCAGGCCGTCATTGCAGAATATCACGAAGTGTTACCATCATTGGTCATTATTCAGGATTCTGACAGATTAAAGAGAAAGTGTGATTTTTCCTTCATTAAACACTTGTTTCTTTTGGAATTTACAAATAATTATTCAGCCATCAAATTGCACTTGTGTTGCACAATATGAGGGGACAACGTGGTTTATGAGGACCATTAGGGGTCGGTCTTCACTTTCTTGGATATTTTGATTGTGATTTCTCACATTTGACTCACTTGGGTCAAAATATAGCAGCAGCAAGTTTTAGGCAAGGCCTTGCACGTACACCTCCGAATTTCTTGCACCTAATTATTTACATAGCATTTAGGATTTGGAAAGGTAGAGATTCCAGTTTAGTATGATTTGCAGTAACACCATGTATATGTAAGAAATCTCTCTATTGACCCCCTTGCACGATGCGCAGCGACACGCCTATCCTGTCCACCATTTAGAGAGTCAAAATGTACTCAAAGGAAGTGACTCCCAAAATGGTGGAAAAGGTTGACGCACATTTTGCGGAGGTGCGATCTGCATCTGCATGGGGTCAATATGAGCTGTGGTTCTGAAAAGAACCTGTGGTGTAACAACTCAACGTTTTGATCTGCATGTGCTATCTCTGGGCCCAATTTCATGGCTCTGCTCAGCATCGAACTCTGAGCTTACAATAACCATTCTTTGCCTGCAGGGCAAGCGCTGACTTTCGGTGCTAGCTGTTTAAGGGAAGAATGCCTTGTACGCATGCGCATAAGCAAAAATTCCCTGCTAACCTGTGAAATAAAGTAAGCGCGGAATTCCCATCTTCCGTAAGTGTTGATTCTCTGGTTACGGTAAGCAGAGTCTTGAAATTGGACCCCGATCATCTTCAAGACAAAAGTAGATTACTCTGTGGAAATGTAACATATAGAATGATGTGTCAAGGCCTTATAGTGACTGGTTTGAACAATGTTCAGGATCAAAATTGTTTTATTTATGTTATTTAAAGCTAAACAATTGTATTAAATACGGCTGGACCTAGCTTGTACTTGTTGTTGTGTGTGAGGCAAGTCTCAAAGATATAAAATAAAAAGCAAAAATGAAGTGAAGAGTGGAAGGTGAGGAACATTTTATATTGTGGGTTTTCCCAAATTATGAGCTAAGATACATGTTCTATGTAGTCTTCTCTGTTTGAAATGATGAGTTTGACGTGATGTCTTCTGATTGTGCTCCTCTGCTCCTTGTCTTTGATGAGCATTTGATAGACTGAGCTATAAATAAGTTTCAGTTCCCGGCGACTCCTTGGAATGTTACGATATTAACAGGAAGTGGAAATAAAAGAACATCCCCCCAATGTAACTTCCCTTTAAAAACAATGATCTGAATAAAACCTTTAGAAAATGTTACTTAAAAAGAAAAACTGCCTGGGGAGAAGGATAATCCTAGGAAGGTTTCCCATGTTATCTTTCTTCCTTCCCTGGGTTGAGTAGTATTTGGTTGAATATAATCAATCTCATTACTTATACACAGGTGGTCAGAGCTGAGCAAGAGACGCAAAGCTTTGTGCCGCGACGATGCACGGCCACACACTCTCCTTACAATGATTCCTGGATAAGCAAGCCCCATCAGACGCTTCAACTCATCTCACCCGATTAATTTGCTCGCGATTTCCTTACACACTGTTTGGCCACGCAGAAACTTGAGCCCAGAGCTTGCGGGGGCAGCATTTCTTTCTTAAATGTCACATGGCCATTCCTGTCGCCCAGCCTGGAAACTGTCTGTTGCTATGGTAACCGATTCAGGTACTTACTTGTACGTGAACTGGTTACGCCAGTACACATTCCTGTACTGATGTTATTTTGTTGTTGTATCAGAATTTATATTTGTGCAAGTCGTACAAGAAATGCAGAAGACACCCGTCCTTTTACCTGCATTATCTGAGCTTTATATACCTGGGCCCTATTTCATTAAGCATGAAAAAGCAGGATACCAGTCACAGATTGTACATGGGACATGGCTTTTTGGCTGGTAACCTTTTTCTAGTAAGCGTGGTCTTGTTGTGCTTAGCTACTTTTTGTGCTTAAAGCAGCTTTATGAAACTGGCCCTGATGATAAACCTAAAGAAAGCTTGCTCTTGTTTGTGAATGAGCAAGCTTTCTTTAAAAGATGTGACCAGACCTATAAATGATATGCAAGAAATAGTTCAGGTTCAGGTTTCTTTCCATACTATAAGGAAGTACAATACAAGGGAAAACTTTAACAGAACTTAACAACAGTTTGGGGAGGTCAGACAAGAAGCCGAAGCTTGTACAAGGTCTGCCCTCTTCACAAATGATACAATCATGAGTTTTTAAATTAGATGAGCAATAATCACTATATGCTATTGTTATTGAAGGGAAGGTACACGTTTGGTAATCACTCTAAAAAATTAATGGGAATAAAAACTTACTTGGTCAGAAGTACAGCAGCTGTCGATAGTACAAAGCTTTTGAGAAACATTTCAATTCAAAATAATGTGGTTATGGAAGAAGATTTCAGTTTTTATCCCCCAAAACTTGAATCTGAGAAATGTTTTGTCAGAAACATTTCTCAGATTGTGCATTCCTATTATGGATCATACTGCCTGCGTGGACATAACTGCTCCAGATTTTTGGCGATATCTCAAAAACGCGACCTGCCTTTTGAATTGAAACTTTCACAGGCTAAGTTTATTGTATATATCTACCGGTAGGATTAAAACAATTGAACAGTTTCAAAACCCAAAGGTTTGCCTTTAAATAGTTTTATTCAATAAATTCATAACCTGATAGATCAATAAATTAAGTTTTGAAATATTAACTAAAGGATATTAGTAATTTCGTCACATGGCAATTAAAGTAATATTTAAAGCTCCTAGTTATCATTAACCATTGAGAATAAGTTTTTTATAATACTTACATATATGAACGCTACTTCTTAGATATTGAACAAGCTTGAGAAGTGCTTTTTTGCGGTTTCAGTTTTGAGAAGTTCGAGTCACGGCTGGCCAAAAAGTGAGTGGGAGCAAGTAATAAGTCAACAGTTTATTTTGGTTCTTATTGATTCCTTTTGATTGCAGAAAGAACACCCCAAATGGTTGCCTGATGCTAATGGTCAGTGATTTGACATTAATCCCATTTGGGTCAATAGAGGATCTACCCAATCAGAAGAGTCACGTGAAGCTCCCATGCTAAAACAAGGCACTTCCTGACAAAACTCAAAACTTGGTTTATTTCCTCATCAAATAGATGAGACTAGACAATCTGTAGTGCCTACATGTACATGTAATTATTCTTATAAGATAAGTAATTCCAAACGTATGGACTGTTTTAAGACATCAAATCACATTGATATCAATGCTGATGTCTTAGTGCTTTCAATTTTAATGCCATTTCACTATTTCTGAGAAGTAGGCCTACCTGATTTTTGGCATAGATTCACACATTATTCACTACACACTGCTTCTGATAGGTCAGAAATAGCATGGCTGTCCAAAAACGGTGCTATCAGGTTTGGTCTTTTTGTCTTTTGCTTTATTATAGGGTTGTTCAGTTTATTTGTATACATCCAAAGTACATGCCAAGAAGGCTAGCTGAGAAACCTGGTGAACTACCTATGATAACAGCAGCATATAAACAGTAGCATGAGCAAGCACGTCACGTAGGCGCTAGACATATATTACTCTGTCGCCCGGGGTTCATTCAATCCTACGGGAGCTAGCGATCGTGTCTAGCGGGGATATGAATACCAGGACCCAAGCAACCGACAAAACGTTTGCTTGCAGGGGGTGAAAGCGATACGGCAACGGCGATACCTACTGTCTGCACACAGAACAGCCATCTGGCCATCTCTGGTGTTCCTCTCACACCATGGGCCCTTCCTCCTGTAGAACCGTAAACCTCAGAATATTCCGTTTACACTCTTGTTCCATTCTTTATTGTCTGTATGTAAACACAATCTTCAAAAAGGGTGGTCAGTGTTTGTTTTGGAGATGAATTTTGTTTGCTCAGTATAATATGTCTGTTGTGCCACGAGCACTATTTTTTATGAAAACGCGCTTGAATTGCTAAATGATACATTTTACATATTGACTTTTTCTCTTCCCATGCGATTGTGTTTCTTGAAAAGGTCCAATATAAATTTGTAGTTGTCTCAAATACAACGTCTGCACAATGAGCAAATACAATGCAGAAGATATATTTCTACTTACAAAGACGCCATTATGAACAACCGAGTGTCAGGTAGAATAATTATTTGCAGATTTAGTGTTTAACAAACTGAAGTATTATATTTATAAATAATAAAACAAACATTCGCACTTCTCACCGGAATTAGAATTATATAAGTATTGAATGCATGTGAGTGCATTGTTGCAGAATAAAATCAACAGGTGAAATCTAGACCATTCCATTTCACGAGGCGAATCCAAGTGAAATGGAAAAGCCAGATTTTACAGAGTTAGTTTATTCTGTGGTAATGCACGAACGAAATACATTTAATATCTGTTTTATATAACTCGCACATAGATCCATGTCATTTGAACAATTTTCAAAACAGAAACTTGTCCACCCTACTCTCTGAAAACTATATAACTTTTTTTTTTACTTCTAAATAACGTAGACATCTGGCTTCATGCAGCTTTGTCAGCCTTAATACGACCATGCCTCATTTGGGCAAATTATTAATCCGGGAATGAATATTCTAGAAACGACACTGTGACGCTTCCCAAGAATCCAAAGTGTTGTATTTAATATTTACCAATATAGGACTCCTATATTACATTTTGGGGTTTCGCGGCAGTATGCATGGCAAAATAAAGGATGACATGTGACTTGTGTTCTACCAATCGAATGACAAGATCTTTGTGAAGTTATACAATAATTTTATGTACAAAACTAAAGTCCTAATAACTTCATGTCGTGTCATGGCCGAGCAGTCAAACGCACTGCACTCAAGTTCTGATGTTTCCCTGACCAGCAGAGTGTGGGTTCGAATCCCGGTCTTGACACTTTTAACAACACACTTAACCATTATTCCTTTGTCCTTAGGATGGAACGTAAAACCATAGGTCTTGTGTGTTGTGTCATGCACATATAAAAGCCTGTTTAAAGGAAAAGGGGTTCGCCCAGCCAGTGTCATCTGGTTTGGGTGGCTGCAGATTGCGCCATAGTACCTTTTAAACCATTACATGGTAGATGACGTAAATAAAAGGGTCTTGTATTTCACACATATCTCTGCATACACTTTGTAGAAAAAATAATGAGCACTTTGGAACCCCTTAGGGTGTGATAAAGCACTATATAAGAACTGCATATTCTTATTATTCTTGTCTTCCAATGTGTATAGTCAATTTCTCAAGGGTCATGAGTTAAAAGTTGTATGCCCCCAATTTTAGTAGATGATCTTTATTCTTTTAAATACTTTTTTTCTCTGAAAGAATGTGGACAAGTAATTTCATTCATTTCATGTATTAATTCTGGTTGTGAAGCCAAGGACTCTTAGAAAAGCGAACTTAATCAAAAACTAGCCTAGAGCCTCATGGAGAGAAGACAATGAAGGAAGTTTTCATTTAAGATGTGGGAGGAAAACCCCAGAGAATTATTCCAGGGAAAACCCACGCAATTCAGCAGGGACTGAAAACCCAATCCACTTAGTGCCCCCGGTGGGATTTGAGCCAGGGTCCAAGAGGTGGAAGGCAAGACCGTACAAGATACCACTATGCCAACCTGACTACCCATCAATTATGTTGTTTCAAAATGAAAAACATAGAAACACTTTCACATACTCCACAGACAACGTACGAAATACATGTGATGTGCAAAATTGTCTGTACGTGGACGTGAGATAATGTCGGGATCTCAAAAATAATTCATTTTTAGTGTTTAATTAACTACAGCTTATCAAGTGGAAATCTTTGTGCAATACCTTAAATGAAAGCTCTTATAATTTTCTCAAAAACCTTAAAAAATAGCTGTTTAAAACATATATCTGAATTTTTGGGGTCAAATCGGTCAAAAACCTGACCAAGCATCTTTAATTCAGAGTAAATTCATGACTCCTGATTCTGTATTCAATGGATATGCTCCTTCAAAGCACCTACTACATTGTTGATTGCCTGCGGAGACCCTTGGCCGAGATCCCAGGCCAGACTTCGGTGACATGTTCAAGTGAGAAATCCGTCATGAAAGAGGGTTGTAGGAGTTACGTGCAACGTCTAGGTGATCAAGTCAGGGGAGGTAGAGGGTTGTGGATTGAGGCCCTGGGATGTTCCTCTACTGCCACGTGAGCTTACACGGTTCCGGAGGCAGGTGAAGAGTTCTGTAGGGAAGGGGGAATCCATCCTATACATCCTATCTCATTCCTAACTGAGGTATATTTTCATTCCACTCACCCACACAGTCTCTTAATATATCAATGACCTCTTATACAGAACATGTAAGTCGCCTTCATCACAAAAAAGTGACCTTGTGCATTCTGTGGTATTTCCTGGCAGGCAAGAACTTTCAAGTTCATTCCAGATGTTTTATTTTTTAGAACTTGTATTGTAAATTACCACATGAATTGTAAAAATGTCCAGCTGAATATGTTTCGAGATGTGTCCCCTCTCATATAAAGGAAGAAAAAACATGTGCTGTGCAGACTTGATGAAACCTTCATTCTTCTTTCAAGTCAATATAGTCATACTGAGGCTTGGTGGACTAAATATTCAGATCCTTTAGATAGTGGTTCGCATTGCATTGACCTCGGTGTGATGGCAAAAAAAGGTCTAAAGGCCATACCTACTTCAATGGACGGCTTGACCCACGCAGGGGTTCAATTTGACCCATAACCTGATTGAAAAACATATCACTGGCCTGGACATGGGTATTGCCCAAAGAAGATAAAGCGCCATAGGTGCAAGATGGGGAACTGTAGCTCTATGTGTTGTTGGAACAAGCAAATGTTTTTTTATATCAGAGATGGTCATTGTCTACACTGACATATTGTTGCATCAAAAGAGCTGCTTGCTAAAATGGTGTCCTGTGCATATTTCACTTTTCAGCCCCAGTTCCTCATCTTGTGCCTTTGGCTCTCTATAATCTTTAATTTCCTGCTGGAACCATGCTCCGGGCAATTCCGGCCTGTGACTTTTGAGAGTATTTCATTGTTTAGTCATCTGTTGTTTTAATGATTGTAAAAGCATTTAATCAGTTCGCTTTGGAGGACACCATGACAGGCAATTCTCTTACGCAACACACAGCGGCAGTCTTAAAACCAGCATGTGTGTTGCAGCGTGTTGGCGGTGGTCATGTCAACAGGCCACGTGTGGTGGGACATTGGAAATGTTGGTCATGGTTTAGTGGCCCCGGTCAAAGGGCACTGGAGACAACAAGTGGATTAAATCTTAGGATGGATTTGTTCCTAATTCCTTTGTGGAAGACCTGTTCCTCTCACATACCAGCCAGAATTTTTTGAAGAAGGATACTACTGCAATGTCATGAGACCTTTCATCTCCTGGATTCTATCTGTTCCAACAGGCATTGGTCGACATAATGGCTTTCAAACGGTCATATTGCGCTTGAAGCATGATAGTAAAAACTATATGGATTTATAAATATATATATGCCATTAAAATCTGTAAATGTCAAGGAGAAAACGTCTTTATATGGGTGTCCAAATTGAGTTTCATTTGACAAAACAAATTATTAGTAGATGGGGAAAATGGGTTGCTTATAGACTGAAAATATTCCCACATGGGTTACAGGAAGAGGATTTTCAATCACACTCATACCCACCAGTAAACACCACTTAAAGGTAGGGTCATCGTTTGGTTTTGGTGAACGGAAATGCTGATTTAATGGCAACATTTTCAAGAATGATACAATAAAAGTCCCCTGTGAATGTTTCAGTTGAATAGTTGAGAAAACAGGAAAAAAACTCACAGTATTTTCATCAAGAACATTGAATCATCCATGTTTAGCAAGGTGACAGGGGGTACCAACCACATCTCTGGCCGCAGCATTCAAAAACGGACACCACAGAAATTTGAATCCCCAAAAGTCGCATTTATGTGATCTTTGGAGATTCAAATTTGTTGACATACTTTTATTGATTTCAAATCAATGGGCACTTCTGACGAAATAATTTCATAAGGACGCTTACTTCCATTACCATCTTTATAACAAGTAGGTTTTCAGATAAAAATTACACTTTTTTTCGGGGTTACTGCCAAAGTATGACCCTTCTTATAACAAAGGTTTCACTTTCCCTTTTAAAATTTGTTGAATTGGTATTTATAGTTAATTTGTATGTCTGCATATTCCACTCTCAGTTGTAAAATATCTTTACAATGCAGTTTTGTTGTAATTGGACAGTTCCTGGCGAGACTGGGATTGATAAAGTCTTGATTTTGTTTTAATATATTCCTACCCAAAAACTATTGCATTACTCTTGATAATGATTTATATCCAGCACCATTTCATCATATTGGACTTTTGGCATTGGGGGGGGGATGTAAGAATGTTCTTCCACTACATTATTTTGCATTAGCTAATGGGTGCCCAAAGGTACAGGTATGGATTGGTTGTCAGAGCGCAAGCAATTCATCATCAGGATGTAACGCTTCGATCATTTCGCTTGGGCTGAGTTTGGTTTGACTTCCTCAAACACCTGGTGCGGCCTCATTAAAGAATGATCGGCATAATGTTCTTCTTACTTTAATCTTATTTTATTTTATATTTTTGTGCGTACAGCGACATTTTAAGCACGTGATTATATGGGTATTAAATGCAGAAATTTGCAGTTAGTAGCACTATGAAATTGTACCCAGTAAGATTATTATTCTAAATTACTATCAAAATTTTACCATTTGTGGGTAAACCTTTGTACTCAACAACTTTTTCCTTTTTCCTTCCTTTTGAGGGTCAAATAATCATGTCTTCTGTAAACGCAGTCGAGTGAAATGTAAAACTAAAAGAGCGAGAAACCAAAGTGACACTTTAAAAATTGTAGATAGTGTGAAACAACATGCATTCCAATTTACATGTCCAAATGATCATTACAAGCACAAAGGCCCCTCCTGGGGGTCTTCTTGGTTGCTAAGTATCCACCATGTCTGCTCCTTCTTCAGTAGGAACATTTCATGTAGCACATCTCATTAAAAACTAACAACATGACATATCAATATCAGCTAATCAAACAAGTGTCAAATTTGGTTCTCAGGTTTGAAGCATCAATCAAGAATACATAGCAGTGGCGTTGATTTACTTGTTTGTTTTTTTACTTCCATGTTTTTGCAAACATAGAAGGATTTGTTTACAAATCAAACACAAGTTGACAAGTTAAGTTTTTAAAATTTAATTTAGGGATAATTAATCGTTCGAGGGCAATTGTCACATTTTTTCCAGATTATTTTTGTATGGCAGAAACAATTTAAAGTGTAAAATGCAAATGTACATGTTCTTGGCTGTAAGTGTCTTGCTTAAAGACACAAGTGTCAAGACCGGGACTCGAACCCACACTCTGCTGATCAGAAACACCAGAGCTTGAGTTCGGTGCTCTAAACTGCTCGACCACGACACACCATGTTAATAATGTGAACATGTATTTATTGGGCCATTTTTTTTAAATGCTGTGGATATGATTTGGATCAGTGGATAAAAACTTATGCTATAAACTATGTACACGGTGACATTACATAACAAAAGAGCCACAGAGCCTGGACTTCCTGCAGGCACGATTTGTACACAGCCCAATGGAAGAAACATGAAATGGAGAGTGCACTGTATGATTTGTATCTTTTTTTAACATAAAGGGGGCACATCTCAAAACTTGTACAGCTGTTAGTTTTACATCTCTTGAGTTATCTGAAGTTATGACACAAAATGTAAGATTTCCCATTTACCAGTGTAGTATCTTGCCTGCCAGAAAGGCTATGGAATTTACAATATGTCACTCTTTTTCTAAGAAAGGTTACATGGACTGTATCAAGAATTTGTCATATATTCCACCGAATGGATTCAATTTACTGTGTAGACGATTATTAGTGTATGTGTTCCCCTTTACTACATTTTTGTATAAGCACCTCCAAGCAAGCTGAGGGGTACCGAGTGTCAGAAATCAATTTGAGTTCTTTTCTCTCTTTTTCCCCCCGCTTCCCAGCAGCTAGCTGCCGCTTTGTTATTTTTCGTCTCCCTAATCGATTGATTGAATGTGTCTGTGGTGTTGGCTTATTTATCAGACGTCTCGCACCACTCATGCAGAAGGTGTTGATTCCCAATTGGGGCCCATGTGACTCTTTATTGACATTGGAATTCTGAACTGGGCCACTAGAGGGATGAATTGGGAACTTGTGGGAGACTTCCAAAGGTGTTGTGTGAGCATTTAGGGTGGAATGTGACTGGTCAATGACCTTTATTAAACACAATGTGGTGTGGTATCTCGACCTGCTCTGTGGTTGTACTTTGTGTGTTCTAAACTGACTCATTTGTTCCCCGATTGGGGTGTACTTATACCCCATTCTGTCAAGAGGATATTAATGATCCTGGACTGGGAAACAAAATTGGTTTTCATCCCAATTTTGTTCACGCTCGTGGTAGCATTGTGCATGAATAGACCCACAGGGTTTGTTGACTTTTACCTCTAGTAGCAGTCTAGACTTTGCCACCATATGCACTCATTTTAAATAAAGTGGTAAGTTTAATATGCAGTGGGATTTAGTTTGCAGTTGGATCATGTTCCTGTAACTTATACTTTGTGCCTAAATTGAAGTATATTAAAGCACTGTATGCTCGATACCCTAGACTGGACCTGAACCAATGACCTTCTACATTTGAGAGTAGATGTATTGACTGCTAAACCATGATAAAGCAAATGGATGAATGGTACTGGTAGTTCCAATCCTCCTTGTTTACATTTGTTTACTACAAAAAATGTGACTTGCCAGCAGGACCAGTTAGCTCGTCATTTCACTAGTCCCTCAGCTTTTTCACTAGTTCATAGTTCAAATTAAGTAGGGATACTATTCAACACTGAACTAGCCAGCCGCACACTTGGAGCAAATTTTGACTGGTCCTCTGGTGTTCCACTGGACCACTGTTAGCGAGAATGCTGTTATGGTGCAAATCTGCACTGCTGTGGTCACTATACCAGAGCATGCTAACTACCAATGCTTATCCTGTCAGCATGGAGGTAGAATTAGTATCTACCTCCATGCTGTCAGTAACACTCCTATGCACCCATGTCCTAGTCCTGATCCTAACCCTAAGCATTTAGATCACAAGGAATTAGTGGAACAGAGGGTTGTTGGAACATAGAGCAACCACCATACTGTCCATAGTGATTCCATGGAGGAAGGAAAATCCATGGCGGTACTATCCATCCTTGAGGTCAATGGTCTACCTCTTTGTCTCCTTGCATTTTAGTTAATACTGGAGCATTCTGTTGGAACATTCAATCCAACAGAACGCTACAGCATTGCACTGTATTGCATTTTTTTTAGAAACTCCCATAAATAGTCCATAGTGGGCCGCCAGCAAAGTGCCAATTAAAATACCCAAGGACCAGTCAAAATTCTCTCCCAATGGTCCAGCTGGCTACTTCAATTTTGAAAAGCATCCCTATTTAGTGTGAAACATGGACAAGTGAAAAAAGCTGACCGACAGGTGAAATGACAAGCTAACTGGTCCTGATGGTTTAGTCACCAAAAAAGTTAAGGGCAAGACCTTCCAACTGTCTCCCCATCCCATCATTTTAACAATGAGTTACAAAAAAATTATTCAGTAGCCATTGTTTTCCTCTTCTTTTCTGTACACAGATTTTTAATGCTCCTGCTGTGCCTTATTGTCAGTATCCTTGCAACCGTGGATACTAAAACTACCATCAATGGTGAAACCGTCAGATCAAACATGTACATCACATGCAATCACCTAGTCTTTTCAATGGTAAGTCTAGCAGAGTTTATTGTTTGTTACTTGAAGTAACTAGAGCCAGTTTCACATTACACTTTAATCCAGAAAATATCTGTGTTAGGACAAATTTAACACGGAGATTCTCCGGATTAAGTTTTCAGGACAATTTGTTTTCGGATTAACGAACCCAAAAGTGGCTTAATGTGGGTAAAATTTAACCCTGGACTAGGGTTAACCCACCAATCTCGGTGTTAGTTTGGAACTGGGTGAACTTTTCTCTGGGTTAGATATTGTAGTCTGAAAGGAATCCTTGGATCAGTTTTAACCCGTGTAGAAAACTTTTTACACGGGTCGCCAATTACACGGATCAAAGGTAGGTAGTGTGAAAAGGGCTCAATATTGACCCAGTGCACTATGCAGAACACACCTCCACACAAGGCGCGTCTTCCATTTCCACCGTTCTGGGAGTCAATTCCTTTGTGTACATTTTGACTCCCCAAATGGTGGACAGGATAGGTACATGTAAGTGCACTGCGCGTTGTGCAAGGGGTCAATAGACAAATGTAGCCTGTGGCATCACATGTTTAAAAAAGAGCCACAGAGCCTGGACTTCTTGCAGGCCTGATTTGTACACAGCTCAGTGAAAGAAAACAACAAATCTTTGATTTTATAGAAACAAGGACTGTCTGATTTTTATCAACTTTTGATATGTAAAAAGGGGCTGATCTAAAACTTGTTCAGCTCTTGAATTGATGAGGAAATTATTTTGACACAAAAAAAGAGGAAAAGTTCCCCATATGCCCAGTCTAGTATATTGCCTGCCACAAAGGCCCTGGAATGTAAAAGATCACTCTTTTGGTAAGCAAAGGTTGCGAGGTCTATATTATCCAAATCCAGGGACCAACTTCATAACTCAAGCAAATTGTTATGCTTACTATAGCAGCAAAACTTGTGAAAGCAAAAGTGCATTTCGTAAGGGATCAAGAAGATTTGACGGCGTGTGTGTGTGTGTGTTCACAATGGATTTGCTCACTCTATCTGCTTACAAGAACTGCTAGAAAGGTAGCAGACCTCTTGCTTCGCTTACATTGAGCTGAGTTTGTGAAATAAAAATTCTGCTAAGAGTTGTTCCTTGGGCAGAAAATAACTGCTTACAGGAATTATGAAAATGGGGCCCGATTTTATTGAGTGTGAGTTCATTCTTCCAGTGGAAATATATTGCATTCCATCAGGAATGTTGTCGCCCAAAGTACCCAGTTGAAGAAACTACCCAGTTTATCCCAGTGGGGTGTGTTTTTATCCTAAATAAATCATTCTTTGGATATTAATTCAGTTGCAAATCAGGTCACCCTAGTCATCTCTACTTATCACCCAATTTATCTCAATTATAAGATTTCTTTAATCCCTATTTAAACCATTTTACTTTCAATGGTGATATGATCATTCTCAACTGGGTCACACTGTCTATTTCATTCATGACTTTACCCAACTTATCCCAATGGGGTGTGTTTTTATCCTAAATATAACATTCTTTGCATGGGGATATCAATCCAGTTACAAATCAGGTCACCCTATAGTCATCTCTATTTATCGCCCAATTCATCCCAATTGGGGCTTCCTTTATCCCTATTTAAATAATTTTACTCTCAACGGTGATATCATTATTGTTCTCAGTTGGGTCACACTATCTATCTCATTCATGACTGTTTTATCCCAATTGAAACCCTATACCCCCAATGGGATTATCGCTATATCGGTTGGTCAGTGACAGTTGCACCATCTGCACGATATTTAATGCTTTCCATTCATCCACATATTCAAAATAATAAAGTAAGAGTTGAACAGCTGTGAAAGCAGATTTTAAAACTCATGATGCAGGCATTTGAGTGCTGCAAAAAGTCAACACAATAGGACAGTCGACAATAGTTCATCAGGAACTGTTTCAAAATATTTAAAAATAACTTTGTGCCTTTAAAGTTGGTGTAAAATTCCGGAATAATTGTTTGTCATTCGCGGTAATGTAACCAAAAGTCAAAGGTCAGAGAAACATTTTTAATCATGGAAGAAGGAAATTTCCTCCATGTTTTTTTTACCAAGACATTTGGACTTATTGTAACTCTTACAACCAATTCTTTGACATTTTGCATGAAGGCTACCTTGTCTGCAGCAACACCTGTAGACCTTTCTTTTGTGACATCGCAGCTACTAACTTTGATAACCAGTGGTTGGCAAAAGTACCTGCGGCTTTTGAAAATGCAAATACGACAACTTATCATTATAATACAATACTGATATCAAATTACCTATATTGCTGATAAATTAAGCTTGTGCAACCCAAAACAAAAAGAACTCATATTGTTCATTAGAAGGTTTTAAATGAATTATTAAAAATGGCAAATTTGTGCAGCCCACTTTGTGATATGCAAGGCCACCCATACAAAATGTTGGTAGATACTGTAAACAAAAGAAAGGGTCATCAATGAATTGTTATGATAAATTTGAAACCCATGAAAAATGGGCATGGTGAAAGATGATAATGACATCAGGCACAAAGAATCTAATTTTGGCCAGAGCTGTCTTTAATAATTGTCTCTGATAACCCTTGCTGAGCCATGTGTTAGTTTCTTTTATCCAACCTGTTACTACTAACTATTATGTCTATAGACCCCTGTGCCCACCCATGCCCCCCCCCCCCTTTGCCCACTTAGTTACCCCTCTGTGTCTTTGCCAAGCAAACTTTTAAAAAATTAGCAGAGCAAAATTTATATGTAATTTATTTGAAAACTTTTACAAGACAAGGGCATTTTTTTTGTAGTTCATCCCACAAACTATTTTTTGCTAGTTTTCTTAAATGACTTTTAAAACATTCTGAATTATTCAGTTTTCAGTTTGTTAACCCTGAAACTTGTCAAGTGAGTGTCAAGTTTCTATAATGTATTCATGCTATTTGGCATTTAAAGGGCAAAAACGTTCTACCTCTTTACTTTTTAACCATCTGATCCCCAGTTTTAAACCCCTAATAGATTTTTTTTTTTTTAAATACTTTTTGCTTTGCCGTGACATGCATTGCGTGTGAAATGAGATAATACCATTTGATATTATTGCAGTGCAGTGTTATATTGCTTGGGACAGGTCTGGCGGTAAAGAACGACAGCGTTAACTAACGGTCATTCCACCCTCACTAATGCTCTGTGATCACGCACCATGTCCCAATAAAAATAAGAAACCCACTAAGCCTCTTTTGAAACGCATCTCGGGACAATACAGTGTATGCCGCCCTTCCTTTAATGGTCTCCGTAAATTGATTCTTAATTGGAATGCTTTTGAAAGAGATTAAAGTATTACAACAGCAAAGCTGAAATGTCTAGTGTGTATTTGCACTCAGTATTTCTGTGGCTAGTTTTTTTTATATATTTATTTTCCACGAATGTACTTGATGACATTGGTGTGTCTGATTATGTTACTCAAGACATGAGTTTGCATTAATTTTAAAACAGGGTCCGTAGATGAAAAACTGTATAAAAAGATTTATTGGTAAGCTTCTATAATATTTTTGAGTTTGCAATTGTTCAAGAGACAAACCAGTTCCATGAGGATACCCACACTGCAAAAGCTCTGGTGCTAAATCGATTCTTTTGTAATCTGTTAGTGCAGGGCTCGAATTTGGGGTAAAATTCCACAAGACTGCAGGGCTTGTAGCTCAAAATGTTTACTGGACCACAATTTAATTTACAAGACCAGAAATTTTTCAAGAAAGAGCTTTCTAAACAGTTTAACATGTAAATTGTTTTTATTTGGACAAGCACTCCTAGAAAATTTATTTCATTTGTCTCATGGGCTAGTGTAGTTTGATACTCAATGGAATTGTATTTACCCTTGCAGACTCAAAGTTAACATTTGAACATAATTTTTTTTTCTCGAAAAGATATTTCATAGTGAGGTATTATTATTCAATTGAAAAACACAAGACTGCTGGACTTGTCAGGTCATGAGTTTACTGGCCTGGGGCTAAAATCACTGGTCTCGGGCCTGTGGTCCAGTGTCAAATTCGAGCCCAGTAGTGACAATACCGACACGGTGTTAATTTGAAAAAATTGAACTAAATAAACAGAAAACCTGGATAGGTGTTCCGTTGACACTTAGCACTTTTTAGTGAGATCACAGTATTATAACAGCAAAGCTGAAATAGTAAGTCAGTATTTCTGTGGTTACTTATTTTGTTTTTGTTTTTTAGTTTTTTCACAAATGTGTTTATCACATTGGCATGCATGTGTTTATCACATTGGCATGCCTGATTATGTTACTCAAGACATTAGTTTGCATTTTATTTAAGGGGTTTGAAGACAAAGATCTGTACAAAAAGAATAATGAATAAGATTGTAATATTTTTGAAAATCACTGGTTTATAATTAATTGTTCATGAGGGAAACCGATACAAAAAGAAACATACCCACACTGCAAAAACTCTGGTGTTAATTTGTTCTTTGGGAATCTGTATGTGACAACACCAACACTGTGTTAATTACTACCAAAATATTGAACTTAAAACAAAAAACCTGGATGAATGTGCCGTTGACACTAAACACTGTTGTCAGTTCACTTAACACATATTTCAATGGGTACACAAGGGTACACCTATTGTGGTTTCAAGTAAATTCATTTTAAGTTTTGGTAGTAATAAGCGTTGAGTCCGTGTCGTCGCATATTAATCACAAAGAACAGTGGCATAACGTAATTGTAAATGTCTGGTAATGCAACTGTGAAAGAATCAATTGAACACCAGTGTTTCTTGCAGTGCATTGGATCTACGCAGTAGCATATAAAACAAAAAGGTGGAGGCTAGATGTTGCTTTATTCAGGTTAGTTTTGTGATTAGATTATGCACTTGGGGGACTAATTGTACCCCCAAAATAGTCTATTATCTCCTTAAGCAGAGGCTAAGCGAGGCATTTTGGATGACTGTCTAAACCAGCTTTGATGAAATAAATAAAAAATTCACTTTAAAAGGTCAAACAGTAGCCTTTTCACTACAAATAGCACTGGGTTCAAAATTGTAAAACTACAAATATATATTTAATGCATTTATGGTCTTTCTATGCCAACAAGTGTAACTTTTGTAAAACAACTTTTGTATTTATAACAAATAACAACATATCAGGTCATATAACAACATATCAGTATAATATTGCTAGTGATGGTGGAATTCCTGAATCTGAACACCTAGCAAATTTAAACCTTTCAGCAATAGCCGGTAACCAAGAGTGTAAAGGATCCTAACATGGCACAAACTTTGTAACAGTACGCACCCTTGCTAATTCACAAAAGCTTCAACAACTTGCCACATCAAACTGATTATACACTGTTGGCATTAGTGGAAATGTACAACATAGTCAGGTACATGAACCCTTCAGAGACCATTCATTTCTATACAATCTTCACCAGACATTGCTAATCTTTTTGGTTTTTTGCCGCCGTTATTTTCAGGAAAAATATCAGGAAAATTAATAAGAGAGAGAAAGACATGGCTTTGTTTTTAGAGTTGTTTATTCTGTGTCTACATAGGAAACTTTGGAAAATGACAATTTGGCGCTGTAAATTTTCTTTGATCCTCTTGTTTGAGCAAAAGTTGGTTAAATTTATGGCCGTTTGCGACTGCTCTGAGCATTTTGGTACAAGCTGCTTGTGGCTGCTATGGTCTTTAAAGGGTTAAACCTGTCAGCAATAGCCAGTGACCAAGAGTGTCCCCTCAGGCAAATTCCTCTCATTGAGCCCCTCAAAATAACGAAAAATAGAAATAAGAATGTCAAAAATGACTTTACCCTTTAAGTCAGTTATACGCATGAATCCATGGGCAAATCATCCGTAGTGATTCGTCATTAGCCATTTGGCTTATTAATCCTTACGCTGTGGTTGATGACGGCCCACGATGACAGTAAATCAATGCCCAGCCTGATCAGAGGACCAAATTAACCAGTTGTTTTGTAGCTGTGGAGAATTAATTCAAAACCGTAAGTGGCCAAGGCCAAATGGCATCCATGATTTGAGAAGGCACCTGTCATTTTATTTTTATTTTTTAAGTATGATCTGCTCAGGGACAATATCATTGTAATAATTTTGCAACTGAGGTTTAATTCATATGGCAAAGTGCACAAATTTGTTTTTTAAATGCAAAGATTCATTCGCTTAGCAGAAATAGGAAATCAAGAAATTAAGAAAATAAATTTTAGGGCCCAAATTCATAGATCTGCTTAAGCACAAAAAGCAGCTAAGTACAACAAAAGTCATGCTTACCAGACAAAAATTGATGTCACATGTACTGTCTCTGACTGTTTTTGTTTTTTAATATCCTGCTGTTTTTTGCTTAGCAGCAAATAGTTAAGCAATATTCAAGTTAGGCCCAGGTTGGCTTTATACTTTACCAAGAGAAACTATTTGCAAAATGTAGAAGACATGGATAAAAAGTATTATTTGTTTTTTACAACAACGAAGACTGGCGTCCTACTAGGGCTAGTTTTTACCCATACACCGACATGTGTCAAGCACTTTAAATGTCAGTAATTTCCCGAGTCCTGTGAAAAAAATCCACAGGCATGATACTTGGGTGGGATTCGTACCCCCGACCTTTGTCATTTAGAGCAGATGTCCTACCACTAGACCACCAAGTATACCTGGTAGCAAGATGCAGTTTGAATCCTTTATTTCAAATATTGTTGATTAATCAGTTGAAGTACTGAACTATTTTTCAAATGGTCTTAAACGGTGTACGGGATATGCATGAAAGTTGTTTTGTGAAAGCCAAACAACCTTTCAGGTTTGCCCTCAACATTTTCATTGACTAGCCAGGGGACCAGTTAGCTTGGGTTACACTACTGATCAATTGTTTAATTACCAGATGAAGACTCAAGCAGACTAGTTGAAACAGTGATGTGAATGCGGTTTCTTCAGTAGGAACTTCATCCAATAAATCACACTTGCCGAAAACGAGATACCCATGTGGAGTCATGCATTTCAAACCCTATATTAATCTTCTACCATACAAAGCACAATATAAAAAAAATTAAATTATTTTACCAACATAATAATAATAAAGTCTCATGAGGCACACATAACCACCAAGGGTGCTCAAGGTTCTGTAACAATGAAGGGAGAAAAAACAAAGGAAAAAAGAAACCTCTGAGAAAAATAGTGCAGAAAAGCAAAATGCTTTTTTGACTCGAGGTGTGTTTTGAGAGACTTTTTAAATGAGTGGAAAGTATTGGAGGTTTTAATATGAAGGGGTAGCTGATTCCAGAGATGTGGAACATTTGAATTTTTGAAAGGATTACATTGTTTTTCTTTTTTTCTTTTCCATTTTAATCCATGTTTTGAAGATTTTGCTTCAGGATGTAAACTATTTTATCAGCTGTTCTTTTTTGGAACCAAGTGAATATTAAATGATTTGGTGGTTTGTTTTCTTTCATTTTAAACAGGCAAGTCAATTTTGATTGCCTAATTTCTCCTAGAACAGTTTCCCACATTTTGTTGGGTATCAATTTCTTTCAACTGGCACACTTCTGGAACGTAATAACCACCCAAACCAAACTATGAGAGCAGGTGATGTTCTCTTTACTCGTCTTACAAATCGCTCAGTTTGATGACATCAGATTTCGTAGACATCAGATTTTGTAGACTCTGTGTTGTTTCATCACTGATACTACAAACTGACACCCACAAACAAACTAGTAAAAGCTAGCAATCCAACAAAACTGCTTCTTAAGTTGAAAGCTCTTTGAAACACTTACTGTCCTTCCTAATTTCAAAGTGTTTTCAACTATTTTTTATTTAATTTTTATGTTTTACGTCCTGAATTAACACGTTATAAATTGAATTGAACTGGATTGAATTGAAAATTGAATGAGGGCGAACTTGCAGGAGAGGTAGTTCAGTCACCATTACCAACTTTTTACCTGATCTCAATTATCAGGTGTCAATCCCGGCCATGTCTCGTTGGGCCCCCGCCCCCTGGCCCCCTTTCATTGCATTGCACAGTCTGAATGCTCCAGCTGGGGTTAACATTGAGTGGGGGAACGGGGGAGGGTATGTTTATGGTCACAGGGCCCAAGCATTGTGGCTGGGATTATTGGGCGCTGGACTCAAGTCCTGTAATTTACAGAATCCTGCCCTTGTCAGTCACGAAACCTGTGTCTTTGAGCAAGGCACTTTATCATAATTGCTTCTCTCCACCCAGTAGTAAAAATGGGTACCAAAGTAACCTGCGATCAGGGAGAATATAAATATTATCAGTCGTTAAATAATTAACGAACCCAAAAGGGTGAAAGGGTGTTACTTGACTAATCTTTAATTTAATTTTATAATGTATACATGACAAAAAACTGAAACTAAGTCAACTGATAATAGTGATCAGAACTTCCTTTCCACCTCACCAAGGGAACTGTCTTGTTAAGAATGCAACTGTAGTCACCGCAAGCACACCTGGGACCAGTGTGCTCTCCTTCACTCTCCCGTCTTACAAAATTTAAAGGTGCCGTTTTTGCTGGCTGCAAAGGTGGGAAGTGTAACAGTTCACAGCGTTTATTCGGGCAAAGCCGCGGGAAGGGAACCGTGACCGTGTTTTCAAATTTGAAGAGGTGTTTTGGGGAGGCATGGATAAATGCGGCCTTTAGAGTGACAGTTTCTCTGGTTTAGAGCTTGCGAGGAAGGAGGGTTCTAGCGAGTGCTAGTCAAGCCCTCCAGTGTGTTAGATGCTATTAGCGGATGAGCACAATGTCGGTAATGTCATGGTTTCAATAACTGTCGAATGAATTATCGACATCTTAATTTAGTTGTACAAATACCAATCATCTTAAGGAAATATTGAAGATGTTTTGACATCGTTGTAATAGAAATTCTCTTTTGAGTGGCTCTTAGACCAGGCACACTTTCAAAGAGGTGCCTGCTCGAATTATTACTCAGATTTTGGAGAGGGGGAAATTGACAGACTGAGGGCCCCCCTTGCTGTACCAAGGATAAACAGACTCAAAGGAACATGGTTTCTTCAACCAATTGTGGAACTAAGTTAATCCAAACTTTGTTTAACTCCCCATAACCTTATTTTCCACCAATGCATGGAAGAGATTAAAGTATTCATAAATTAATAATTATGTGGGGAAATTAAAGTAAATAACAATTTATTTCATGATTTATACACAAAGATTTTTCGAGCCATTCCCATCCACTATTCACAATAAACATTGAAACTGTCCTTTAACAATCTTCATTATGAAGACAGGTGAGGTTTCTCTACCCTTCCTAATATCCCTTATCAGAATTCAATTAACACTTATGCCTCAAGGGGTAGACAATATCTTAGACATACATGCAACAGTAGTAGATGATCTCTTAGAACTTGAGAGCTTAAAATAATGTCTGAATTCCAACCAAGACATCAAATCCCTGTCATCCATACATCCAAGGAAACAATACAAGATAACCACACGATGTAAAACAACATGAAAAAAATCGTTAGCTTTTTTTCCCCCTTTCCTCATCTGACCAGACTCTATTAAAACCAGTGGCCCTCAATCAACTGCACGAGGACAAGCCTTGAGTTAAGATCAATAAAACAGAGGGTAATTACAGCTACCTAAAGACAGTTGCTAGCTCTATGATAATATCGAGCGTGTAAAATGTGTAGTATAAAGACTACGGCCCAATACTGCCCATCGTGGCTACTTGACAGACAGTCTAGTGTGTCATCGGTAAACTTTATTGATGCAGCCGTTCAATCTGTCTCTTTTAAAGGAGAAAGTCTCAAACATTAAACAAATATTTCAGACTCAACATTTTCACAATTTGGTGCAAGAAAAGTGTTGTTCTGTTCTTCCTCTATGTGCACCTTGGATCAGTTAGGTTCTTTTGACTAGAAAATAGCTCTTTAGAGTTTATTTAGAATGAGTGATGTTTGAAGCTTTGCGAGGTGTGGAAAATAAGAAAAATTAGTAAACTTTCAGGTACAGCCATGTGTAAATCTCTTTTGGGAGGAGTGTTGGCTCTGAAAAAGGTTTGGTTTCGAAAATTGGATCGTTTTTCTGCCTCTCATAAGTCATTACAGGTAGATGTAATTCTGCAAGGGCATGGGAAAACATGTCTTTGGGGAATTTTAGCAACAAAAATGTAACACTTCTGCCGAACCTTTTTGTCAGGAGCCATGTTATCATGCTTACAACCCTCTGTTACTTGGACAGAAAGTACTTTTTGTGCCTGGAAAAAGTGCGTAGAGCCTTACGCCTTTCTTCTGGGCTCGTAATGAAGTAGCAATTAGTATACCACTGTTATGAAACTGAAGGGGTCAGTGGTTCTAATATTACAAGTCTTTTTTTAAGTCATATTTCATAGGCAATAACAATCTAGCTAGTTCATGATATATAGTTATACTTTCTATGAAAAGATCTTAATTAAGAAACAAGTAGGTAGACCACAGTTATCAAAATTGAGGGGTCAGGGGTTGAGATCTAGTTCCAATCTTTTTTTAAAAGACATTTTCCACAGCCAACAATAATCTACCCATATCTAGTAATACTATCTGCAGCAGGAACACGGTGAAGGAGCAAGTCAACATGCGATATTTGCTGACGATAAATCTTCATTTTTATCAGCTGCCTATGCACACTGAAAGAAGATCCTCATCGACAATCTTTCGAAAAATACAAAAATGTTTGAAGAATGTAATCCGAAACTGAGATGACATCACATTAGGCGAGTGTATGTATATACTCAAATACTGCAGCATGTGATTTATAGACGCAATGGGAGGATTTATCAACTGGTATGATAAATTACAGGGGGAAAATAGAGCATGAAAAAAAACATAAGACTAGGTCAGCTATGGAAATTATGAAAATCAGACGAAGTCTTGCTTATAGATAACACTTAAATCATTGTATTTTAGTTCTACTTAATAGTATCTTCTTTAACACCAGAACACTCATTGTGATAGAGAACAGGCTTGCCCTGGTGTTTTGTGGTATGATTTGGCAGCAAGTTGTGCCACCGCTCTTCCCGAGTGGGTGCTTTGATGGTTCACATAGTAATTCCTTCTCAACAATTCCTTCACTTGCTTGTTTCTCTCGAGTACCTTGAGTACCTTATTGGTAAATACATGCACTATGTAAGACTTCAGTATTACTATTATTATCATCTACACAGTGACAAATTTCTCAAGATGTGTAAAGAAGAAAACAACAATCTTTAAAATACTGTGCAAGTTTTGCACGCATTCCAATGTCTGGACCTGTTATGGTGTGCTATTGTCTCCCCTCAAACGTTGGGGCAATGTACGAGCACGTATTCAATTATTTTATTTTTTTCTTCCCCTTGCATGGGAGCCTAACGTTTCATAATATTTAAAAATTTAGTATGAGCAACACTTGCACGGTCTATAAGAATGAGTGGTTGCAAATAAGACATCAAGATCAAGGCCCAATATCATAGAGCTGCTTAAGCACAAAAAGTAGCTAAGCAAAACAAAAGTATGCTTACCAGAATAAGGCTACCAGCCCAAATACCATGTCACATGTTCAATTTATAACTGGTATCCTGCTCATTTCAGCTAAGCAGAAAAATATTCAGCAATATTTGCTGCTGAAAGCAACTCTATGAAATTGGGCCCTGAATAGTTGTCAAATAGAAAGACTTTTAGTTTGTTAGTGTTCTTGCCAATCAGCCAAAGCCAGAGAAGGTAAAGACAGACATAGCCACTGCATGTGGGCTGCTTGTCCAAAAACATTCAAACTGTAATAGGATCAACTCACCTGAGGCATATATATCATGTGCATTGTTTTGTGAGAGAATATGATAGCTTAGCGGATACGTTATTAGTGGGGCTTGACTTTAATCATGAGAAGTCCACACAGTTGTTGTGTTCTCAAATACCCGATGTGGAGTGTTTGGAAATGTAATCTGTTTTGGATGATTGAGGAATGTATTTGTCCTTTTCGGAGAACCCTTAAGGAAATTTCATACCAGGTATTCAGTGTTCATGATTAAAGAAGAGGTTTGTCACTGGTCGAAGAAAAACAAATACCAAACCTTTTCAGCGAGATACATGTTTATATGTTTTTAAGCAGTCATTTTGTCAGTGCAAAATCAATGTATCTCAAAAATAGCATTTACATGACACTTTTAAGTTATTGTAGATGTACACTCAAAACCTTAAGAGCCAAAATTCAGTGCATTGACCGTCAAAAACTGCTGCAATCTGGGGCACCCCATATGGTTTTGTCTTTATGTCTTTTTTGAATTTGGTCTGAGGGTCTGAACTTACATCAGTAAGGATACTATTTTTGAATAAAGATAAAGTATAGCTTTCTTAGAGAATTTGTAAATGAAGATAAACCACAGATAACTAAATCTCAGACGGCTCCAATTTCATAGAGCTACTTTCTGCTAAGCAAAAATAAGCAGGATACCAGTGAGATGGTACACGTGGAGTGATATTTTTTGCTGCTAACCTTGTTCTGGTAAGCATATGTTGTCGTGTTGAGCTATTATGAACTGGGCCAAGTTTCAAAGAGCTACTTAAGCACAAAATAGTAGCTCAGCACAACAAAATTATGCTTACCTGAATAAGGTTACCAGCCAAAATTTCATGTCACATGCACCATTTCTGACTGGTATCCTGCTAATTTTCACTAAGCACACAATTTGTAAGCAAAACTGTTTGCTTAAGCAGCTCTATGAAGATGGGCCCTGGTCGTAGTCCCAAAATCTTGATACTGTTGAGGCAGTGTGAAAACTTACTTAAAAAAAAAACCCACAAGTTTTATGTGTACAACCAGGATAGATTAAAACATACTATGAGCACTTTCAAACTCGCATGCCACATGTGTGTATGTTCTTTTGCTTTTATTTTCATTTTCATTTCATTTATTTTTAATTTCACGGGTAAGGATACACAAGTACAATGAAAAAACAATCAGTATTAAGACACAAACTGAACAAACAAAAAAGGTACCACCCCTGAAAGATTACCCCCCAAAAAGTCAACTTAATTGCTATCAGATTGATCTCCTGGTGCTACAATGAAACAGACAAACGGCATTAAATAACCTGGCTTTGAGAAAAACATATAATATATGGCTTTGAGAAAAATGTATAATATATAATTGTAAAAAGCACACAATTCACATCAACAAATTGCAATTGGAGATACCATGTCTTTGCAACTTTGCATTGACATGAAGGTACAACACAAACCTGCCAGGTGTGAAATTGTACACCATGAACACCTCCATTGTATGATACAGTGACTTACTTGGACATCTTATAAAGGCAGCGGTATTTTTAGTTCATTCTGCGTGAAGGTCTTATGATCACTTCTGTTGAAGCAGAAGATTAGAATGTATTTCTTCTTTCAGAAAATCAAAGGTGTACATTACCCTTAGGGTCATTCACATGACAATGTATATTTAACTAATGACGTAGATTATCGATCCCCATAATAATAACTGTCACAAAAGTTGTTTGTCAAGCTTGTTTGTGTAACTCTATTTTCCCCTAAAAGGATATCCGAACGCACAAACACTTTCAGATTTGTATTTCTTTTACGTCATGTATGTATAGTCGCCATTCCATGGGAGTAGTCTCTGATAAATCCCTGATAAGGAGGACAAGGAAGAAAAAGACACTTTGGAAAAGAAAAACATAACAATCGGTCGAACTATTTGTCCCCTTTTTTTTCTTTTTTCGTTTGTTATTGAGGAGATGGACAGGCAGTTTGAGATAACATTTTTTATCCAGGTAAAATTACCATGGCAACTGTTTTGAGGTCAAACAACAGTTTGTGCAATGACACAATTAAAACTGAAAACTTATATTTATAAATTGTTTCAAATATGGTTTTGAGGCATTGCATGGTGAGGTATCAATGTATATTCAGTATGCGGGAACACCATCTACTTTGCTGTGTGGATTTGTTCTTGAAAACTTAACTTGCAATTTATTCTACTGCCACGGAGAACTAATTCGGGAGACTACTTAATTTTTTTATAATTGTTTTTCTTATGAGGAAGGAGAACATTTACAACAAAACCAGCAATGAAAATGGCCCAAATTCAGAATCCACATTGAAAGTGATGATGACAATTCCCTATTCAGTGCTTAAAACTCCAGGATTTGTTGGCCTATTTATGACCTGATTTTAAAAAAACCTGTTTCAGTTGAGTTTGATTTTTATCTCGCATGGTTGGATCTGCGAGAGATCAATTTGAGCCCCCTCTAAGCGGAAATTCCAGATGCGCCGGAGACTGAATGAGAAACGTAACTATGATTGCTTTATCCTTTGAGTGTCGGACATCCGCAGGGTTCGTGTATAGAAGGATTATGGTTTGTAACAGAACACAAAGAAAGAATCAGTATTGGCAGAGACAGGAAGGCTGGCGTTCCTTTTATTAAGGTTATTTTAATTTGATTTGAATATATTTTCATTATTATATTTTTGTGTGTATTTTTTTATTTATTATTATGTATTTGTTTGTTTATTATTTTATTTATGTTTTTATTAATTTATTTTAAATTTTTACTTTACTTTATTCATTTACTTTTATATACATATTAAATTATATTACATTATTTTTTTTTTTGGGGGGGGGGTATTTGCAGAGTGTTGGGAGACTATGTAGTGGGGTTGGAATCTTCATTGCCTAATGTGGGGAACATCCTCAATTGTGAAAGAAAATACTTTTTTGTTTCTATTTCAAATGTTGGACATCATTTTGGAATACAAAAAAGCTTACAGGTAGGGTCATAGATTCGTAAATACTCCAAAAATAAATTGCCCTAAAAGCTTACTTGGTGAGAAGCACTGTAGCTTGTAATAGCATTTATAACTACATGTATGTTGAGAAAGGATATGGTTTGGGTGATTTTTCACACAAAACATATTTGAATCTGAGAAACGAATCATGCATGAATTGTTTCTCAGATTTTTGAGGGTGGTGTCGGTCCATGAATACTGCAGCCAAAGATGCAGTTGGTACCTGCTATTATACATAGATGGATTCAACAATAGTGTGAAAATACCAGGACAGTTTGCTGTTTCAAGTTGACACTGTATTCAACTGAACTTTCACATGTGACTTTTATTGAATCTTTCTTTATATTATTTTGCCTTTAAACCAGCATTACATAGACAAAACCAATCTACGGCCCTACCTTTAAAAAAAAAAGGCTACTACATTAACACGTATTAAATTGTTTTTGTAATCCAATATCTACTATTTTTGCCCCCCCCCCCAATTAATCTCCCTTTCCGTAAGTTTAAGTGCAGGTGAATTATTTTGTGTGTGTTTTTTATAAACATCAAAGCAACTTTAACCGAAACAACAAATCTCAAAAGCAATCAAGCCTTTGCACTTATTGACAGATCAACAATCAAATGACGTTTGAAAGCCCAGAGAAAAAGCCTCGTCATCAGAAACGACTTTGGACAGGCCGCCACACTAAATCACCTTTGCCATTTTTAAGAAATACAAATGAAGACTGCTGACTGCATTATACTAAACTCACCTCAATTTTAATTCAAGTCCATGCAAAAAACAAACAAAACTTCCAGGAAAACCAGAAAGAAATTCAAAAGCGAGGTACTTTTAACCGAAGATAATTCATTTAAGAAGCATGTTAAAGTACAGACATACAAACACAAGCAACAAAGTATACCTGAAATTTTACAAAGAACAGTGGATAACAGGGAAGATACACATTACACTTTAAAATAACATAAATTTATACAGCCTAGTTTTCTTGAATTTCTTCTTGGAGGAGTGGGGGGCGCTCAACTTCCTCCTTGATGGATAAAACCACAATAGTTCATCCATCATGAAACATCTCAAGAGTTTGACGAGGGGGCAGAAAATTGGCTAAACCAACTTCTTTCAGCCAGTAAATCTAACCAAATAGCAGAAGCTGTATGAAGCTGGGGGAAGAAACATCAAAATAATGAAGATTTAGGGATGAGCTGATGTCCCCCGTGGGCGGACCACAATAAACTCATAATCCTTTCAATTTACATTTTTCATTTCATGGGCATCCCCGGGAGATAAGTGACCTATTTTCCCCCAATCTTGTGTCCAATAATTGATTTTTCTTTTCTTCATTAGACGGTTGGCGAAACTTTATTGATTTTTGTTTTCTTCCCTTGTATATAAATGGATAAATGTGTTTCATTTTATAGCTGCCAGTAACCATGGCAACAGTGTCTTCATTGCAGAGAACTGCGTCAGATATTGTCAGATATAAGATGGTGGGGGTTTTTTGTGGTCCCATTAAATCACAGGTTGAACCTGTGGGTCTTTTATGTTGACTTCAACAAAAATATAATCCCAACTGATTCTGCTCTCTTTCTTCAAATTGCTCGTCCTGTCCTTTAACATCTTGACCTCAATATATATGTATGTTAATAGCATGATGTGGTTTGGGAATTATCTGATTATTGTCATGTTTTTCCCTGAACCCTGTTACACTCCCTGCTGGAAACAGCTAATATCAACAAATTTTTTGTCACCATGTACATTTAGGTGATTAGACATCCGTTTATTTATTTTAATTATCTGATTTTTTTCGGGGAGGGGTGGGGAATGTATCTAACCATTCACTTGTGCATTTTTTAAATCTCATATGGGGGGGCCAAGAGGGGCCTCCAGCCAACGCCCGGTTACGTCACTGACCACATTCTTCCTCAATCCTCCTGAACCAATCTTTACGAGTGCATGTAAGACCCCTACTCCTACAATCCTACAAAATCAACCAAGAGGAGTTGTGTGGCTGAATGTGTGATCTTGTGTTTAATAATTGTTGTGCCTGTTGGTAAAAAAAGTTGTTATATTATATAATTACCCATCTTTTAACATGACATGCTTTTTGCCTTGTTTTGTTCAAGGCATCCAAGGCCTCAAGCTTTTGTTTGTAAATGTCAAACCTCCATATATATACATATATATTTAGTAGGGGAGATGGCCTTAGCTTTCGATCCAATCCGGACCTTCGTCAGAGGCATAAACAAGAACAAACACAAACATATCCATTTATAGCAAAAAGAGGAGCAAAGGATTAAGGGAGAGTATCCAGAAAAAAGCGGGAAAATATAGCCAATCAGAGTTGTAAATTTACTGGCTAAGAACCAATAAGAGTGAAGAGGTGAGAACAAAGGATGGTCAGTGTCAAAGGCTGGATCGCTGGACCATAAAGGTGGTACTGCATTGTAGGTATTACAATGCGGGAAGCATGAAAGGGTAGGATTAGAGGGCAAGCCACATAAGAAAATGCAACTAACAATAGGAGGCAAGATCAAAGTAATTATAGAATAAAAGAATCAGTGTAAGAAGTTAAAACTAAGCAAGAGGAACCTGCAGAGAGAGCAGGTTATTAATTCCTCTGCAGAGGGAATGGGTTATTGACAGATTGACTTTTTCAAAACTTTTTGAGAGAGAGAGAAAAAAGAAGTGTAGGGAACATGTAAATGACAATAACTGTATCTATTTTGTAACAATGAAGTAAGCGAGAGAGAAAGCATAAAAATAGACTAGTGGAGAGAACTTGTTGTTTACAGTTATTGTATTTATTTTATATCGAAGAAAAAAACAAGCAAAGGTGGAAGGAGTGTGATGGGAATTTATTAACACCAGTGTTTACGTTGAGTCCAAAGGGTTGGACTGTCTTGAGTTGGTGAATCCAGTGTGATTCTCTGAGTTTGCGGTGTGTGTCGTCACCATTGCAAGCCTCAATCACGATGAGTTCAACATCTTTGACGCTGTGATTACGGCTGTTGAAGTGGATGGAGACGGGGTACAGTTTCTTGGTCTTTATGGAAGAGACATGGTTTGCAAAGCGAAGACTGAGTTTGGTCTTAGTCTCTCCCACATACTGTAGTCCACATCTTTTACAAGATATAACATAGACCACATTGGGTGTGCTACATAGGGAGTCGGTCTTGATATTGTAAGAAGAGCCAGTGCTATGACTCTTCACTTTAAGTGCAGGTTTGATGTATTATATATAAAACTAGTACGGGAGATGGTCTTAGCTTTCAATCCAAACCGGACTTTCGTCAGAGGCATAAACAAGCACAAACAAAACATATCCATTTACAGCAAAAAAGAGGAGCAAAGAATTATGGGATGGCACCCAGAAAAAAGGGGGAAAATTATAGCCAATCAAAGTTATTAATTTACAAACAATGAAGGGGCTATATATATATATATATATATAAACTCTGTATCAAGTTGTATATTTTTGTATTCCTGTATGGAAATAAATGTGAAGTAATGAATGAATGAATGAATGAGTGAATGTTAAAACTTCTTAAATTATCCAAATCCTCCGGTAAATTTTTGAAGGACTAGGGAAGCTGAGGGTTCTTAATGCTTTCTTGAATGCAAGATAATCCTGGTAGGGATCGGCCTCTAAGAAATGCAGATGCTATCTTCTGAAATGCTGTCTTCTTGATGAACATTGTATTAGATTGAATCAGTGACTTGCCTTGCCATGCTAGAGTAAACATAAACGAATGTGACGTATGAGGAACAAAATGATAGTAAAAGATGTAGCTTTATGCGCTGATTTTGTTGACCGAAACCATTGATTTGAACTGAAGTTTTCACAAGTAATAGTTTCCTTACATAAGGTTTTATTTACAGTATTTCTCTTCTGGGTGTACAGTCTCTTTAAGAATGTGAGCATGGTAACAAACATGAATAAGGGGGGGGGGGGGTGCCGGCCACTTGCCTCTCAAATTTAAGATCAACAGGGAAAGTTAAGGTGAATGGCAAGAAGAAAGAAAAATGGCCAGACAGAGCAAAAAATAAGTTCTATCTAGTATTAGAAACGGGTACTTATGTTTTTATATGTGTAAAATTTTGGGCAAATCAACCCCCTTAATCAAAGTGTCCCCACATTCCCATGTCAATAACCAACTAGTAATTAGTTCGTAATTGATAGGGGCAGATCTGCCCTGGGGGTTGGGAGGCCACTGATCCAGTGCGCACACGTAAAGGAGTGGTTTGGGGGTAGGTCCATGCCCCCTCTTAGTCCAGTACTGTTTAAATGTGTCTCCGAAAAGGAAATGGTTTGTTAGTTTCAATTTGAGCGTAAATTTGGTTAAAGATAAATCTGTAGCTCACAGGTTAATGACTGAATGTGTATTCACCACAACATTTTGGGGGGTTGTGTTGCCTTAAAAGCTCTTTTGATTGTGGCTGAATACTTTAGTCATAGGATGCCGACAAGAACAGTCTGCCTTCATATCCTTTGGTTGTGGGATTTCGCTTGTTATTATGACATTATGTCAACCCTGTTTGCCCCCACTTTTAGTTTTTGGTCTTCCTTCTTTTAAAAAAACACCCTAAATGTCCCTTAAGGGTCAAAATCTTCCCTTCCTTTGTTTCCTTGTTTCTCTCTTTACAATTAAAATATACAAAATATAAACAAGCAGGTCCTTGAAGTCACCCCCGCCCACCCCCGCAACATTGATAAGCGCCACTGAAACCCACCCCTGATGAAAATAAAATGATATCATTTTGTTTTTGAATGCCACTTTCTTTGTGTTTATCTTTTTTGTTTTCAGGAAATAGTAATTGTTATCATCCTTTCAGTAGAATGTGCATTAAGAATATGGTCTGCAGGCTGCAGAAGTAGATACCAGGGGCATTATGGTAGACTTCGCTTTATAAGGAGGCCACTCTGCATATTAGGTGAGTATAGTAACATCTGCAAATATAAAACTAACAAAGGAACAATAGTATTAGCTGTCACAAACTGCTTACCTACCAAAAGGACTTGTGGTATAAAAGCAAAACAATTAATTAGTGGCCTGACATTTAAAAGACTCTGCTAGCGTCGAAACGTCAGGCCATTTATTGTTTTGCATAAAACAAAAACAAAAACCCTTGCAAGATAAAGGAGTGCTTTTATTAAAGGTATTGTTTTTTTATGGGATTGGTAGGGATAAAAAACATCATTGTTTAATTTTAGTCTGAAACCGTACTGGTTAAGTGTGAGCGTATTTCACAGGTTAGCAAGAAAATTAGGCGGTCAGCTTGTGCATTCACCATGGATTTGCATTGGTCTGTCATTCATTTTCATACAGTAAAGCCCTTTTCACACGACGGAAAAAACGAACATTCTTTGCGAAATTTTACAATTTTTTGTAAAAAATTACAATTTGGGCTTCGTGTGAAAGGACAGTAATATTTTACATCGCCTACATTCTTTGCGAAATTTTCGCAAACCTTGCGAAATTTTGTAGTAGGTCCCGACCTCCGACAAAATCTTACGCTAGCGTAATTTTTCGCAAGGAATCTAGTCAAACCTTTGTGTGAAACGATCCGTTGTTTATTGACCGACAATCCTCGCGAAAGCAGTATTAACACGCATGCGTGAAGAACCTTCGGGAGCCGACCTTTGTGTGTTTACACACCGTTACCGGACTCTGGTCACCGTTGCGACAATTTGCCACCTTGTCCGCGGTTTCCCGCCAAACATGGCCGTTTTGGGTCAAACCATCCATTTTAGATTGGGTGGTTTCCTTCTCCATAATGTTTATCAAGGCAATCGTTTCCTCGTAGCACCAAGATTTCTTGGCCTTCTTACTCTTATCTTTGGTTGATGTCTTCGCCGGTCGTTTTTTGGAGGATATTACGGGCATAGTATTATGAATGGACTCCCCAACGTCTTCGTGAGTGTCAGCCATTTTGAAGAATGTTTACATGGTTTATTTTTTACCGCGACACACTGTGCACACGCGACATACGTCATCATTTAACTGGTACTAGCGCTGTTTAAGAACAAAAACTCTATAGTTCAGTGGTAACCAGCTAAGTCTGTACTCTCGTCTCATGGAACGTGGTCACATTTTTACTTGGTGTTGTGTGAAAGCTTGCGAAAGCTGTCAGGCTCGTTAAATTCGTCGCAAGGAATGTTGTTTTGGGGTTTTTTCGTGTGAAAAGGGCTTAAGCACCGGAAGGCTAGCATGCTTTTTCGTGTGCTTACAGTTAGCAGTTCTATGATTCGGAAACTCGCGCAGTAAGCACAAAAAAAGGGCTGTTAAGCAGCTCTATGAAATTGGGCCCAGATCAAGAATAAAGGGGAATCCATGCCTGCTAGCCATTTCCGGGAATTGTTATATTTGTCAAACTGCATCCTTGGTTGTGATCAAAAGCATGGGTTTAGGAAAAAGGAGAAGATTTATAAAAAGAAACATGAAGTATTTTTACTTAGATATCAGTGCCAATTGTCATTGTAATAGTTCTGTTTTTAATAAAGTCATTTGTAAGAGAACAAAATCATCTTTTGTTTTAAACTGAGATTCTAGTAGGACTATTGAATAAGATTTGAATTATTTTGCTCTTCATGAAAGTCATTTCAGACTTTAAAATACAACCATCTTTTTATCAACATAATTGAATATCTGGAGAGAATATGTTGCAAAATGAGTCTTATTTCTTGAAAAAATGTAATGACAGCAGGTCCGTTAGTATTCATCGCATGGTCTAATATTTCAAAGTTTGCAGATGAAAATACTGGCAAGGTTTTCTAACCCGACCCCCCTAAAAATAACACCATTATTGCCCCGGCACGCAAGGCGACGGCCAACCAAGCCGTTATTGTTTGGTCTGTCAAGTCCATTTACCAATCTCTATCTCTCTGAGCCAATTTAGCATGATAGCTTTGGCATTTTGTCTGCGGCTTGGCCACTGTCAATAACTGGGTGACAGTTGAATGCAATAATAATTAAGATTTTATGAGGAGAATCGTTTTAAAGGTAGGGTCATAGATTGGTTTTTGCCAACATAATGCTGATTTATAGGCAAAATTATAAAGAACGATACAGTAAAAGTCATTTGTGAAAGTTTCAGCTGAATACAGTGTCTACTTGCTGAGAAAACAGCACAAATCTGTTTTTTTCACAAGAACGTAGAATCCTTCCGCATGGAGCGAGGCGACAGTGGGTACACCAACCGCATTTGTGTCCGCAGCATTTACAAATGGACACCAACCCTCAGAAATCTGAAAACCGATACATGCATGAGTCGTTTCTTAGATTCAAATGTTTTGGGGTGAAAAATTATCCAAACCATATTACCTCTAAGGGAATCATTTCTAAAAAAATAGTTTATACTGTCAACAGCTGCAGTTCTATAACAAGTTTTTATGGTCCTTAATTTTGTTGAGTCTTTGCCAATCTATGACGCTACCTTTCAGAAAAACATAAAGAAAACTGGGCATCTGTGGAGGCCCCTGTTGAGATCAGGGACACTCAGTACTATTATTATTATTATTATGTATTTCTGGTAATGATATCACTGTAGCTCTCAAGTCTGAGGAAACCTGTAAACAAGGGTGCTTGCTATATGAGCAGTGGGGTTAACCCCTATTCTTCCACGATAAGTGTTCTGGGTTCTTTTACGTGCACTACCAATCTTAGTACAGGGGACCTATCCGAAGGACAAAGCAATTGTGGTAAAGTATCTTGCTCAAGTGCCATGACCCACACTCTGCTGATCAGAAACACCAGAGCTTGAGTCCAGTGTTCTTAACTGCTCGGCCAGGACACTCCAGGAGTTGAAAAGTAAACTATTCAGTTTCTTGATGATAGAGGTATCAAGGTGGTTGTAACATAATATTTGCCCGGGAGGAGTATGTAACGAAAGCTTCCGGAGAAAGGGCACAAGCAATTAATGTGCAAAATTCAGTTTCAATCAAACAGAGCGTGAAAGTTTGATTGGTTTTCTGCCAATCATAAGTCATTATTGGAAGGTTAAATTCTGTATGGGGGTAATAACATAAAAGTAATTGTGATGCCATATTATTTTGTCAGGAACCATTTTATTGATTACGACCTTATATAACTTTTAAAAAAATGTATTTTGAATGCATGGAAGACAGGCATAATCCAGGCACAGGAACGATTTGTGACACCCTCTTTCATAGTTTTTTCAGCTGTGAGAAAAACTTGCCATATTCTTTGCTCTTAAAGTTTGTTTCATACTTTGGTAATACGGTATAAGTTTGGTAATTACTCTTAAAATTAATGGCAATAAAAACTTACTTGATGAGAAGTACGCAGCTTTTGAAAGCATAAAGTATTTTGAGAAACATTTCACTTCAAAGTGATATGGTTATGGAAAAATATATCAGTCTTTATCCAAATAAATTTGGTCTGAGAAACGTTTCTCAGATTATTGGATTATTCTTCCTCCGTGGCAAAACCACTTTAGATATTCAGTGATATCTGAAAAATGCTACCACTTTTCGAAATGAAATTTTCACAGGATAGTTTTATTGCATAGTCTACATTTATACACAGGATTAAAATAATCGAGCGGTTCCAAAAACCAAAGGTATACTTGGCCTTGATAGTTATGGCGAATTGATACACTTATCTGAAAAGTAAATGTTGTTGCATCTCTTTAATGTGTCTCTTTAATGTGTCTCCAGAGCAAAACATCACCATCTGATGTTCTGACAGAAATGTTTTCATGCGTACAATTCACCATTCTTTCACCTGTCTCCCCAGTAAAAGACCCTTGTGTGGCAGCCACTGCCCCAAACCCATTAGTCTATGTAAACATTCTGCAGTAGATGTCTGAATGTGCATCTCATTCTTCAAGTTTCGTTGTTTGGAACTTTGGATTTTGGTCACAAGATCTTTACTCCATTGGGAAATCCTCCCCAAACAGACTTTGAAATGGTCAGTCAGGCATTTTCTTATTGGGGGTTTCGGCCATCCGCCGAAACCACCTTTGTTTTCGTCAAGATTTTTATTTTATTTCACTATTATTGTTATACTTCTTTCCGAAAAATTCTCATAGCATTTACACGTAATATTTGTTAGCGTTTGATCTCAGGAACTACAGTCTTAAAAGACACAAACAATACATCAAATGAAAGCCTGTGCTCTAACTTAGGGTTTTTAATCATCTGTTGACGATATTAACGATTTAAAAACACGTATCGTCAACCCAGCAATTCACGCTGTACATCGCATACGGTCTGCACTCCACACAGCCATTACTTCCCACGCTAGGCATCGTTAACACGCTGCATACGGCCATACCCACACAGAGCCCATTGTCCACTTGCATGGCATCGTTCGACCTTTGTACCTTTCATTTTGGTTCGCTACTTCGCTTCTACAGTTAATGGTGAACCTGTATAGCGCCCTCTTGCTTGTGGAGAGTCCTCGAACTATTAAATACGTAAGCGTTTTGGGATATTAGTAGTGGTTTGTTCTCGCGCAATTTCATGGCATTCTCCCACCACAATTTATTTCAAGGTCTGTGGGGTATAGCTTATTAAGAACTTTAGCATTGGCATGGTAGTTTATTATTGACAATTTATTATTTAAAACTTTATATCGTCTGAACCATAACGTAAAAGAGTTATAATTTTTGTACCGTCTTGTAGCTTATAACAAAGTTCGTAAGAAAAAACGTGTTTTCATCATCGTGATGTCATCAGGTGTCAAATTAATTATTACATTAATTCAACATTGACAACAAAGCCGAAACCCCAGTGTTTGTTTGTTACAAACTCATTTCTAGTTTTTTTCTTGTGTTGTAAAAGTAGACTTAATATTGGTATAACCATGGATTTTTTTGTTCATCAAGAGCACATAAATACAGTAACCAGTTGGATTTGTGGTTTGTTAATTGAATTCAAGAATCTAGAAGAGTGTACAATACTATGAAACTTCAACCATTGCATCTGTAAAATATACATATAAAAATACCACACACAGATCCTTTTGATTTCTGGACCACTCATCACATGTCATCCATTATTTTGCCATGCATATAACCGCTGCGACACTCCAAAATTTAATAGAGGAATCCTATATGGATAATTATAGGACACTTGGGATGCGTAACCGAATCATTTCCTCAATAATCATGTCCCGCCGTTTTTCCAAATGGGGTGAGGTTGTGTCACGGCGCACAGGGCTGGTGCTACATGGAGTCATTGTTTAGAAGTTTTTGGGGGTTTTTTATATTCAGAGATTTTGTGTATATTTTTTGTTTATTTAAAAAAAAAAATCAAATGACAAGTATCTAAGTGTGATTTGTATGAAACAAATATTGAATACATTTCATTCATGCATTGTCACTGAATATAATCACTGGGGGAAATCTGGCTTTTCCCATTTCACTCAATCCAGATTTCACCTCATGATTATATTTTGTATGCTTACCAGAATAAGTTTACCAGCCAAAGTAGACTGTACATGTTACATAGTACTTTGGATGGTAACCTTATTATGGTAAGCAAAATTTGTTTGTGCTTAGCTACCTTTAGTGCTTAAGCAGCTCTGTAAAACTTGGCCCTGGTTTTAATTCAATAAACGTAAACACTTTTTGTGCACTATATCTTGGCACTGGCCAAAAGACAGATTTTTGATTAGCAGAAAAGTGCTAAGCATAATTGTCTGCTTCAGCTTCTCTATGAAATTTGACCCAGGATTCTTGTTGAGTAAGGACACGTTTACAAACGCTTGTACAGAAAGCTTTCCAGGTCAGAACTCTATTCTCGTGTGTAAGCATTGAGTGAGTAATAAGTCCATGATGTGAAATAACTTTCCGGGGGTTTACCCCATCTCCCTCCTCCCCTACATTTTAAGGGATGAAATTCTAGCTATATCGAATCATGGATCCCCCTACTTCATATATCCCATCGATTCTCTGAGGAATTCTCGCTTACTTTGTCCAAGGAAAACTGACAGGCAACCACTTGCATTTTTTGGCGGGTTGCTACTCATTTTTCCTAGATACAGGTGTTTTTCAACCCTTTACGTAAACACAGGGCTTCACTGCTAACATATTAGGTATGACATCGATTAGGTAAATGACATCTCAGGTTTATATGGTGGAGATTCAGTGCCACCCCCGCAGGCCACAATGCCATCACAGAGTATACTGTCACCCAGCGATTTCTTCTTTTCTTTTTACTGGTTCTCTCAAGCTCTCCTTCTTCGCCTATCTCTTTCTCGTCTAACGAAGTTAAAGTCTTCTTGTTTTTTCCCTATGGCCGATTGCATCTCTAGCATGCGTGATTGAGTTGCTAGTCGCCCCCAGGGTTCAGTGCCATGGAGTGATCGACTCAGGTACAATGAACCATATAACCTCCTTATCCCAAGCTACTTCGTTTTCAGCTTTCCGCTTTTCGATTTTTTTTCTTCTTCTTTCTTCTGTTTTGTAGTCGACGCTTTCCCTTAAGAACAAATTTTCCCTGGGTACCTACCTCATTTCCCCCAATGAAATGCAGTGATCAAAATAGGTAGATATGGCATTTTTATCTTTTGTCTTAAGTGCCGGTGAGTAATTGTCCACATTTACACCTGGAAGGAAACCAAACCATCAATTAAAGAATATCGAAACCTAATAATTAAAACGAAATGCGTTATCAAATACATATGTTTAAAGGTGTATTATTATATCACAGCATTGGTTAACCTTTAAAAAAAGGATTTGCATTTCAGAAAAATAGTTTACATTCTGTTTATGTAGTACATAGGCTTGTTTCGAGGCAAACTGAGGCTAAACTGTCTGATTTGTTCTCAACTTTTAAAGGTTTTGGGATATTTTCAATGGAAAGATATTTACGGGTGGTTAATGCATACAGTGCTAGCCTCTCACCAATGTGATCTTGGTTCGATACCTGGCTAACGCCATAGGTGAGTAGAGTTGTGCAGAATAAAGCAAAATAGATGGTGGACAATAATTTGAAGTGTGAATGATTGTTTTTTAAGGGTGTTCAAAACATTGATAAAATTGAAAAAGTAAACGTTCTCAGATAAACATGTAACTTACATGGTATAAAGACAGTGATGACTGAAAACTTCCTTAAAATAATGTTGCCTGAATGCTATAGTTTTTGAGAAATGAGTACAATAATAAATTTTGAGTCCCAAAATCCAATGTTTGAAACAGTGATTGGGTTTTGTCACTATTTTCTTGTGACTCCGATGACCAATTGAGCTTAAAATTTATAAGTTTGTTTTATTTCTTGTGGGTAAAGTGTGGATACTGGTCTTTAACAATTACCAATACTGGTCACATGCTAAAGGTAGAGCCATCGTTTGGTAAATGACAAAGAAGAAAAAAAGTGCGTATCATTTCTATCCGAAAGCCCACTTAGCTACTTAGTATAAAGATGGCAATAGTGAGCATCTTGCAAAATTATTTTGTCTGAAATGCCCCCATTGATTAGAAATCAATAAAAACATTTGATTCTGAGAAATGATTTATGCATGAATCATTTCTGGGAATTGGTGTCCTTTCGCGAATGCTGTGACCAGAGATGTGGTTGGTACCCACTGTTGCTCACTATTAAAGGGTGGATAGATTTGATGTTTTTGTGAAAATCCTTTGACATTTTTTTGCTGTTTTCTCAGCAAGTAGACATTGTATTCTGCAAAAACAATCACAGATTACTTTTATTGCAGGCTTGGAATTACACGGAAGACATGGCCTCCATTGCCCTGGTCTTGGCCTTGATGCCCCTTCAAAAGTTTCCCATAGACTTTAAGGTTTTCTAATGGAAATGCCCTGTGCAAAACGCAAATGGCCTTACCCTCTCAGTTGTGAAATTTCAGGCCTGTATTGTTTTTTTTATTATAAATTTGCCTGTATATAAGCATTATGCTGACAAAAACCAAACAATGTCCACACCTTTAATAACCTATGTATAATATTCTGATGTAATGATGACTGTAGGATTTATTCCCCTCTGGTGGTGTGATTACTTCTGTGTGTCACTAAACCTATAAGTCTCCAAAGTGAGTCATGAATATTGAGTAATTTTGAGTTCACAAAGGCAAACCACTTTCTTTATCTCTTCTTTTGTTGATTTGTTTTCAACTTGTTGAAATAGTCAATCTCATTTCATTTGTTGATTTGAAAGGTAATGCCTGGCAAAACAAATTATAGGGCCGCTCGAGAAGCTGAATTTGAATTTGTATAAATTTTGGTTTTATATGTTATAGCAACTGTTACTGTCTCTCGCTGTTGCCTCTGATGCTGGAGAGCTGAATTTCAAAAGACTCCAAAGTAAAATCCAATAGATGGGACTATTTATTGATTTGTTTGGTTTTTAACACAATCAAAAAAAATTCTGCGAAATGCTGAGTTGCATTTGAACACTGTGTCCAACCAGGGTCCAATTTTATAGATCTGCTTATGCACAACAAAATTATGCTAACCAAAAAAGGTTACCAGCTAAAAAACCATCGTACATGTAGCATCTGTGATTGGTATTCTGTTTATTGTTGCTTACAAATTTAAAAGATTTCTGCTTAACAGGGTATGCTTTTGGTAATTGTCAAAAGACCAGTATCCTTACTTGATGTATCTCAACATATGCATACAATAACAACCCTGTGACAATTTGAGCTCAATTGGTCATCGAAGTTGCAAGGAATTAATGAAAGAAAAAAACAACCTTGTTTCATAGAATTATGTGCTTTCAGATGCCTGAAAAGGCTTCATGCCTGAAGCCTTTCTCAGATTCAAATTTGTTGGTGCAAAATTACCTCTTTCTCTAAAACTACAAATTACTTCAAAGGGGGTTGTTTCTAACAATGTTTGATAGTATCAACAGCTCTCCAGTGCTCTTTACCAAGTAAGTTGTTATGGTCATCGTATACCTTGTGGAGTAGTTCGCAAAAGTACACCCTGCATGCCTTTAAGCAGCTTGATGGAATTGGGCCCAGGATGCATTGTGTGGTTGAGCTCAACATTCTCCATGCTCTATTTCTAGTTCTATTATTGAGTAGCATTAAAGGTTAAACATAAAAATACACTCCAAAATAAGAATTGTGTACAATGAAACACTAGCAATACATGAAGACCATGAAGACTAAACAAATACATGAAAAGGAATTAAATACACAAAAGAGGGATGAGTAGAAGATTAATCTCGTTAAATACAACTTGTGTTTTTAAATAAATTGACAACAGACTTATTTATATTGATTGGTTCTGTCGGGATGATGGAGATATTTTCCAAATATGGAGAGTGCATGTCTGTTGCCTCAGTAAACTCTTCGCTCAGCCCCACCGGTCTCATCCACGACCAATGGGATGGGCTGATGAGCTTGTACAAATTCTTGTTCAGGATGTAGTAATGCATGATGGGAACAATTGTGCAATGCACCTATCGCAACATGTACACACACACGGTACGACAAAGCATGCAGGCTCCATGGATAATGTAAACAATACTCTTAACCAAGTCAGAAGAGTATTGAGATCGATCCCTATTTCTATCACTAGGCATTTACAATTATTTGCAATGGATGTTAACAATGGAGCATCATTTTTTATAGTCAAATCTTTTGTAAACGGGAAGAGATGAGCGGGGGTTATTAAGTCAGGGGAATGGTGAAATGTGCATGTGTATTCCTCAGCCCATCCCAGCGCCTCTGGATGAGGCATAGGGACTGAGCGAAAGTAAACTCAAGTATAGGTTAGAGGGATGACTGCTCTATGCACCCTTATGTTTCGACAACCTATGTCTCGATAACCCCTCTTGATCAACAGGCTATGGTTAAAGTGAGGGTTAAGTTTGGGACTAGGGTTAGGGTTAGGATTAGGATTAGGAACATACATTTGTAGGTGTGTGGGAACATAAAGAAGTCAGAACATAGGTGTGTAACAAGGGCACAATGGCAGCAGAAACAAGGGACTCAAAGAATATTGCCCTGGATGCCTTTAAGCGTACATTTTAATCTGCACCAAGACATGGTACTGAAGAAATTATCTGCATTGTATTCTTGAAGTGCAAGGACTTTTGTTTTTAACTTGCGGGTGTGAGAGGAACTGTTGTTAATAATAATAATAATAATAATATCGAAGTCTTATATAGCGCACGTATCTACCAAACAAGGTACTCAAGGCGCTGAGTATATACAAACTTTCAGAAAGATAGGTTATTGCAGTGGTGGATGTGGTGGATTCTGAGACCCATTTATTTAGCACCGTATAAGGGTTTACAAGGTGCTACGGCGCATTAAGCAGCCACAACCAGGAACACCGGGGCGAACCCCTTCTCTTTTCGATAAGTGCACTGGGTTCTTTTACATGCGTTACACAACACATGGGACCAACGGCTTTCGTCCCATCTGAAGGACGAAGCAATGGTAAAGTGTCTTGCTCAAGGACACAAGTGTCACGGCTGGGGATTCAAACCCACACTCTGCTGATCAGAAACACCAGAGTTTGAATTTGGTGCTCTTAACCACTCGGCCACGACACTTCCACTTATAAAGGTTTAAATTTATCTCATTTCCATGCAGATATTGTGGTTGTTTTAGCATCAGTGTTGATCTTTGCTGTCGGCACGCGAAATGCAAAATTCATGGAGCCAGCATTCCGGGGACTACGCTTCCTTCAAATTCTGCGAATGGTACGTGTGGACAGACGAGGAAGCACATGGAAACTACTAGGGTCAGTCGTCTGGGCGCACAGACAGGTAACTTTTGAAATATGTTGCTTTAGGGTTCAATGGAAGAGATTTATCACATGCAGTTGCAATATAAAATAGGCCGATGTACTAGGATTTGAGCTTGGGTTGAGGGTGGATGACGTGTTTCCCAGAGTTTAAAGTAAGCTTTCAACATTATGTGAGATTTTCAAGCTAATTGAACTCACTGCAGTACTGCAAGAGTCTTGTTCTCTATTCAATTTGCAGTGCAAGTTTTTCCACCCTTGTATCATTGATGAAATCGTAGACAGTCCTTTTGGATGGATTTTGAGCTTCAATATCATTGAAATTTTAAATCCCTTCATGCCAGTTTGTAGGAAGACAATTTTTGGATCATATGTACCTCCATTATTTTGTTGCACATATTTTTCCGGATTGTTATTTATGGAAAAGGGGGGGGGTGGTGGATTCAAACATGCTATTCACACAAGCACACTTTTTTTTACATGTTTCCTCAGGCTTGCAAGCTACAGGGTTTAAGTTCACTTATGAGGCATACTTGGCTTTATTACCAGAAATGTTGAATAATAATGATAATAAATAGGTTACTTGTGAAAAAACATTGTCTTATTTTATCATTTACTTTTGTTTTCCATGTTGATAGGAGCTGCTGACAACGTGGTACATAGGTTTCTTAGCACTGATATCTATCTCTTTCCTGGTATACACAATGGAGCATGACATTAACCCCAAAGATTATGAGACCCTACCTGATGCTCTTTGGTATGGCTTGGTAAGTCACAGTTCTCCCTCTCCGGCCCTTCCCCCCACTTCACTCTCATTGTGTAATTGTCCGTTCTCCATGTGGGCCCAATTTCATTGAGCTGCTTAACCCTCCAAGGGCCTATGAAATTGGTCCTTGAGGCCGTATCTGAATTAGCGGCTATGGCTATGGCTATGACTGTTGCTAGCTAAGTTGTCCTATACTTCAACGCATGATGCCTCAGCAATCCAGCCATAGCCACCAATTCAGACCCGGCCTCATGTTCTTTGTCAATATGAAATCTTCCTATTTTATTAATATTGCTTATCTGCCAAGCAAAGGTCAGTGTGATGGCACCAGTCTCACTAATGTACAATGCGTAGTAGTTAGGCTGGGATCGTTCTTTCACTGAGTAAATTTGTGTACTTAATTTAAACAGCTCTATGAAATTGAGCCCTCAAGCACTTGTAGCATGAATGCATTATTGCAGTTATTGGCCTTTAAGTTATTACACTTGCAATTCTGCATTTGAGAGGGAGTCTGCCAGGTTGTAAATGTTGAACCAATGAGCATCTCATTCTTATCTATCATTTCAATTTGTTTCTCAGGATGTTCTGCCTTAAGATGATTCTATTTATGTATTCACACTGTCGCCTCCGTACCTCACACACTGCTCCCCTACAGATCCAAATCTTGATCATCACTGCCAACTTACAAACAACAGTTCACAATTTTCCGTCCCCTGGAAGGGGGGGGGGGGCTGTTGTGAGATTTGTACTTATGAAAATTATGTTGAACTGGCTTCAGTTTGCCCTGATCAAGAAAAAACAAAAAAATTGAATTAAATGTTTAAGGCCAAGGGGGACAACCACTCTCAATTGAACACAAATACAAACAAAGAAAGGATACAGAGATATTTTTTTTTCCTCTTAACAAATTTAGACTTTTCGTCAGTGAGTAATTGTATAGATCTCCAGCTGGAATTGATGGTGCAGTTGTGGAATGAAGGGGGGGGGGGGTATTGATAGAATATAATTGTTTATCTTCAGAGAACCAGTGTTGGAATTATTTGCTGACAGACTGATTATTTCTGCCCTTTTGGGCAGAAACATGCACGTCTGGTTTGGGAAGCTTCTTGGTTAAATTGTTTTTGTGTTTTTTCAAAGTTTCTGTTTGGCTGGAATTACCCCCTTTTGTTACCCTTGTATGTTTGTATGATTTTCCGTGTTTAAAAACATGTCCTTTTTAAAAATTATTTTGATGCTCTTCAGTGATGTGGCATGTCGTGGCCGAGCCAATAAGAACACCGGACTCAAGCTCTGGTGTTTCTGATTAGTAGAGTGTGGGTTCGAATCCCAGTCTTGACACTTGTGTCCTTAAGCAAGACACTTAACCAATATTACTGCATCCTTCAGATGGGACGTAAAGCCGTTGGTCCTGTGTGTTGTGTAATGCACATAAAAGAACCCAGTGCACTTATCGAAAACAGAAGGGGTTCCTGGTTTGATCGGCAGCATATTGCGCCACAGCACCTTGTAAACCATTACATGGTGCTATAAAGGAATAGGTCTCATAATTCAAAACGTAACTTCGCATACATTGCAGGGAAAAAATACTGAGTGCTTTGATACATCCCTAGGGTGCGATAAAGCGCTATATATGAACCCTGTATTATTGATACCACTGCATTTAGCATTATCTGCCAATTTTCTAACTCAGCATGTTTCAAATTTCTTGACTTGTCTCCCACACAGTTTGTTGCTTTCAGCAAAACTCTTATTTGAAACCCACTCTTTCCCATTAGTTTAATACTAATGCAGCATTTGTGTCCAATGTGTTTAAAATTTTCAGTGGGACTTGATAATAATAATAATGATAGCAGTGGCTTCTTATATAGCGCACATTTCAGTCATGCAGTGATGCTCAAGGTGCTCAACAATATGCAAAAAAGAAAAGAAAAACTCACTTTTTTTACAGAAAAAAAATACAGTGTTGTATACCTGCAGCTCATGTCATTGTATGTGGTACATGAATGTGAAGCTGTTACATTTCAAATTTAAACATCAAAAAATACATAGGTTGTCTTCAATTATAAAAATTTCCTTCTCAAAGAGCCTCAGACCAATATTGCTAAGAAGTATGTAATAAAAAAGGACCCCAGGTCTAAATCTGACTAAGGCATGTCACCATGCCAACTGTTGCCCCGGTCTGTTGTATGACAGTTTTGCTAGTCATAAAAAACTGAGGCTTTCTGACGTTTCAATAATTCAGGAGTTGTTTTTCTAGCCTAAAAGGCTTACCATTCGCTCTCTGTCCACGTCCGTTGCCTCCACCAGGTTATCCTAGCAACAGTCACCATGGTAATGCAACTCGCAAGATTTACAGCCTGTGGCCTCTTTGTATGACAGAGTGGTTAGTCATAAGTGTTCTGGTGGCAGACGTTTTTGTGGCATTGTTCTTTTGTCATTTAAAAACAAAGTGCATTTCTGAAATCAGAACAACAAAACACATCACAGTTGCTTTGATTGAAAGTGGATACTGGTCATGTATATAAAAGTCAATATTTATTCAAAAGAAGGGTGAAAACATGAAATTAATTTCCATTAAAATCCATAAAGGGAAGACACAGCATTTTTAGATAAATCTCTTTGTATCCAAAAAGTGGTCCACAGCTAAATTTCTTATTTTTTCATGATTATAAGAAATACTTATTTTTAGTAATAAATTTCCGTACATCCATGACTGGATCCAAAAGCCCTGTGCAAATCAAACCAACCAAAATAAATCAAATTAAATATAAATGCAGTCCCTTGACCCATTGGTCTACATTATTTTGTTGGGCCACCAAGCAGAAGTACATTTTAGATTATTAACTGTTGTGGAGATTTGAAATTAATTCCTGCTGGTCTGCTGGCAATTCCTAGACAGAAACAATGAGTTGGCCCCCAAGATATCAACACTCTGCAGTTTTGCTTTGTAGGTCAGCTTATATGATGTACAGCATCTTATCAGACTCTTGCTCTAAACTGTTATTCCTATTCCAGTATGAACACACTACAAGGTCATGGTTTCATGCATGTTAAATAATTTACTTTAGGGGGTGTTATGAATTGTATCCCAGCCTGTCTCATTCCCTCCCACTCCAATCCCAATCGGTAATCCCCCAGATCCCCAGAGAGATCCCCCCCCCCTAAAAAAAGAGGAAAAGCCCTCAATATTTTTAAGTGCGAAGGCTCAATTTGAATGGATGTTCAATTTAACAAACAGCTTTTTTGGTGTGGAGTTGCATATACACGCTTGCCAACTGACGCATGCAGAATCGACTCCACTCCCCATCCAGGCGATAGAAAATGATATATCTCTGATGGCCCAATTACATATTTTGCCCCCGTTTTTTGTTTGGTGCTCCACAAACGAAGTTATTCCTGGTAATCCATCCCATTTTCAGTCGTGTTTACTGAAATGACCTCCAGGCTTTGGGGCAGACATTCAGGGGGGACTTTTTCCCTTCCCAAATGCTTTTGTTGACCTATTTTTAGTGTACTCTCTCCTTAAAATCTTCTCAATGACAGGTCTTAACAGCTTTTAATGGACCTGTTTTCTTGGGAAAACAAGTTTGGATTCTGTCTTTTTTGAAAGGGAATGTTGTTCTTTGACTTTTGAAATTGGAGTTTGTTGTTGTTTTTTCCCAAAGAAATCTTTGTGGTTGTAATAATATCCAATAGATTTAAGAGTACATTCATTTCCATCATATAGTTTTTGATAAACTACAGGGTTTCTGCGGTTCTTTAAAAAGTAATAAAAAGTCTTAAATTGAAGTATCAAAGTTTATGGCCCTAAAAAGCGTTAAAAATATTACATTCAGTTATTTGAGGTCTTTAAAAAAAAATGGATGAAGCGTGAAATGAATTTTCGTATCAGCTTGTAAAGAACCGAATTAAGCCTCAAGTAAAAAAATAACATAAAGTATGAGAGGGTATAGCTGTTTCCCCTAATTTAATCACTTACTTTTAGTCTTAAATTTTGTTAAGGGTGGCATTTAAAGGGTCTTAAAAAGTTTTAAATTTGTTTTTATAGTGTGCAGATACCCTGAACTACTTTGTAAAAGCATTTGTAATCCTAAATCTTGTGTGTAATTAAAAAAAAAAAAAAAATAACAACCACACTTATTTCATCTTTCATATGCATTCTTATTAGTTAAACTGATAATTCTGACAAGACCTGAAGACTTTGCAAATCTTTCTAAATCTTGTGTGTCATTTTTCAACCAAAAAAACAAAGCAATAACCAAACTTATTTCATCTTTCATATGCATTCTTATTAGTTAAACTGATAATTCTGACAAGACCTGAAGACTTTGCAAATCTTTTCTAAATCTTGTGTGTCATTTTTCAACCAAAAAAACAAAGCAATAACCAAACTTATTTCATCTTTCATATGCATTCTTATGACTTAAACTGCCATTTCTGACAAGACCTTGACACTTTGCAATACTTGTGTTTGGAAGTCCAACAAAATTGTTAATTCGTACATCAATCTTCAGAGAAAACACTTGCTCAGTGCATTTCCTATGGGCTTCTGGTAATCATCGGATCAAATTATGCGTGGTTTACAGTGGAATTATACGTCACACTTACGAACAGATTTGTGCTGACGCATGGATTAATGCTTCCCCACAAAGTTTTCTTTGTTCAACTTGTACCTTAGAGAATACCTCTTTAGAGGAGGGAACAATAGAGCAACAATAGCAAGAAGAATCATAAAATCAAATATAAAAAAAAGCATCCGTGAAAGTTGGGCTGCTGTAAGGGTCTTTAGGGACCCTTTAAAACAATGGAACAATGCTTTCCCGGAAAGTTTTCTTCGTTCAACTTGTATCCTGAAAAGGCAACAAGTTTATATTGTAATTCCTGTTTTTGGTTCTTGTAAAAAAATACTAAATGTTGTGGGCTTCTTTTACTGTGGTTAAATTGTTTTGTCACTCCTTTTCTATATGTTTGTATTTTTTAAAATTGTGTTTGGCCTTAGCTTCTTAAATTGAATCTTTGTGACACACCTTGATCGTCTTTTCAGGTGGACTTTGGCGCTATAAAAGATTACGTTATTATTATTACTACTAGTATTAACAAAAGAGCAAGAATAGCAGGACCCCAGAATGTCAACCATACAGTGGTGAGTGTGTGTTGGGGTGTATGTAATTTGTTTTTGACTGTACTCCTTTTTGTTTAATTCACAGGTGACCTTAACAACAGTAGGTTATGGTGACAAGACACCAGAGAGTTGGGCAGGGAAACTGTCAGCTGCAATTTTAGCCGTTTTTGGCGTGTCTTTTTTCGCACTTCCAGCAGTAAGTTGTTGTTATTGTTGTTTTTCCCCCTTTTTCATTCAGGCTTGAAACTCCAACTTTAAGTTTAGTTTGATATTTTTTAGTAAATAATAGTCATGGATTTTTCCAGCATTTAAAAAGAATTGTTTACAATGCATATGGTTTGCAAGGAAAAAATCATGCATTTATTAGGCGTGATTGTTTGAAATGTGAAATTTATGTCGGCAAACCATGCATGTTTAGTTTATGAAATGCACGACAACTACATTTTTAAGTTGTTTTTTTATGGGGTGAACTCACAGACTTGAAACAATGGTAAGCTAGTTCAAGTCAAACTTTCCAGATAACTGATAATTAAACTTTGTTAATTTAGGATGAACAAAGCAAAATTAGAATGGGATTTTAAACTGCAATTTCAGGTTTATGTGCCAGTGCTCTTCCAACTGAGCTTTCAAGCTCTAGGTTGGCGACAGTCAAAAGTCATGCAACCATATACTGCTGTATTGCCACGGATGATGCTGAGCCAGGGATGTCTGGCGATACACACTTTTGTTTACCCCAAAATTGTTTATGTTTCCCTAGTCACTTTTCCTTGTGGTTTATTTACCTGATTACTATATTGTCTGTTTCTTTCCCTAATTTGACTCTTTCCAGGGTATTCTAGGTTCAGGTTTTGCTCTTCAAGTCCAACAGCAACAGAGACAGAAACACTTTGCCAGGAGGCGGCATCCAGCTGCCATGCTTATACAGGTACGAAGAAAACAAATCTTCATCAACCCAAAAGGCCTTATTTTAAATCGCTGTAAAGCTGGAGATGACTGGCATTTTCTTGCAAAATCAAATGGAACTGAGCTTTGGTCATTATCAGGAAAAGTAAAAGTTGTTGAATAAACTTTACAAAAAATTCATACTTTTAAAAGACCTCACATTGGAGTGTCCATTTGCTGTATGTAGTGAAAACAAAATCTCACTTTTTCAGAATCGCTCAGTGACTGTAGGACTTCACTTATGATGTTACTGTATGTTGCCCTGGCAAAAGCTATTGTACACGAGCACAGAACAGATTTTTACTCTGTCAAATGTAGACTATACCGTATTCAAAGGATATTCCAAACCATTGTAATAAACATCATGTGGTTATTTTTCAATGACAAATACAAAGATTGAGCTGTAACCTTATATTGCCATGGGCCAGTAGCCATTCTTCATATCTGACAGCCATTAGCCGTTTTAGCATAACCAAGTTATAACAGCCAATAAGCACAACCAAAACCATAGCCAATAGCCAGTACCCGTATCCAACAGCCATTAACCATTAGCACTAACCAAATTATCAGAGCCACCATTATTAAGACCAATCCAAAGCCATTGGCCACAACCATGCATTGCAGAAGTGATGTTATATTGTCCAATCCTAGGCCTACACTGTCTTAAAAATGTAGTTGTACAACCCTTAATATGCAGTGCCTGTGGCGATGTTATGCAGCAGATCCAAACTCATGTTCTATGGCAACATGGAAACCACACTTAAAGCCAGTACAGAGTCCCACCACTAACAAGTAAGTACTCTTAAATTGTAATTGACAAATCCATCATAAGTTCTTTATCAAGCCAAAAAAAAAACTTAACAAAGTTGGTTAATAATTATCAATTATCTTCAGTCACAGGATTGGTGTTCTGCTGAATGGAACAAATTATAGACTACACTCAAAGTGAATAAGGCATTGAAAAGCATCTCGCTGACATTTTTTCACCAATTACCATCTTTTTGAGAGGAAAATTTGGGGTATACATGTATATTGAAGGGTAACAAGAGTTTGGCTATTTGTCTGCTGGTCAGACTGTTTACTCGCTGAGTTTGTTAAGGATTCTTCATGTCTCCTGCAGGAATTCTCCTGCATCAGTTTGTCATTTAGGGGTTTTCAATGAAGGTGTATGCTCAAGAGGAGTTTAGAATGTCTCAGGAATGCTTAAGGCTGAATGAACAGTATGTCCTGATGACCAGGTTGAGGCCTAATGAGCAGTATGGCATGCCGTTGCCGAGCGGGTAAGAGCACTGGACTCGAGCTCTGGTGTTTCAAATCAGTAGCGTGTGGGTTCGAGTCCCGGTCTGGGCACTTGTGTCCTTGAGCAAGACCTTTAACATAATTGCTGTGTCCTTCAGATGGGACATTAAGCCACAGTTCCTTTGGACTAGGATTGGTAGTGCACATAAAAGAACCCAGAACACTTATCAAGGAAGAGTAGGAGTAAATTCCCTGGTGTTTCTTGTACACATAGTAAGCATCCTTTTTCAGATGTTTCCTCAAGCTTACGAGTTAAAGTGATTACGTTCACTTTTGATGCATCCTTGGTTCCATTGTAATAATAACAACAGTGTAAGGTGCTTTATTACATTAGGTGTAAAAGTTCCTTAAAATACCTAATTAGGTTATACAATTAGAACCCACTGGTGCAGTAATAGTTAACTGATGCTACTTGTAAGTTCTCCATAGATTGTGATTTTCTGAGAAGTACGTTTTGAAGTGGGTATAATCGTGACCTTCCGCCATGGTACACATTTTTTTGGCAACCTTTATGTTTTGAAGAATTTACATACCTTTGTCAAAAGAGGGCGCTATTACCTGTTGCTATACATTTATTTGTTGCTGTATATTAAAATGTTTTAGATGTTGTTGACATAAAAATATCTGATACAATTGACATAAGTGTGTATCTTAACAAGTAAGATCTTAAGTTATTCTTGTATGTATGTATTTGTTATGGCCCTGAAATGCTTCTCAAAAAACGTTTAGTACTAAAATTAATCTGTTTGCCCTTCACACACAATTTCTTTTAAAAAGTTTCTGTGTAATACAGCAGTGGATACAAATTAATGATTAAAGCGAATATCCAGTGTTGATGGTAATTGTACATGCAATCCATTTTATTTACTAGTGTGCAAACCAGAGGCAACAGACACAGGTAAGAATTCTCCATACCCCACCTATAGTCATTTGCCCAGCCTGAATCATTTCCCTCCCTTTCCCCTCCCAACCTACCTCCAGTCACCTACCTTTCATGACTCCCTTGCTTGACCCATAGTGAAGGTCAAGTTAAAAAAGAACACATTACTTTAAAATGGCTAAAGCTTCATTCTTTCAAAACCAAAATGGGTGTCGTTAGGTACCCAGAAAGGTAGCTTGTAGCTACCTAAATGGGTGTCCATTCATAATAACCCAGACAAGTCACTTGTATTAGTTAAGTTTGGAGTGCAAGAAATTACAAGCATGCTAAATAAACACAATTGACAATTTCATTTGGAAAACACTTGGAAAAGACTATTAGTCTCATTGTCCCAGACATTATTCACGAAAGATTCAATTTATGGCAGCCTTAAAAAAAACTAGAGGGTTGAAAGGAACAAGAAAACAGGTGCAGTGTTCATGGGGACTTTCTTCTATACCATCCAAGGAAAGGTTTATGAATTCACACTTAGCGCCCATGCCCCACCCCCTTTCCATGCACACTCTTCACTGTCGGCACACAATTCACAAGCTCAGAGTGATGGCAACCATTAGTTGATTTGTAACATTTCAAAGCATCAATTGAGAAGGTATACATCTAAAGGTAGTATCGAAATCCGCTGGTTTGGGTATGCTTTCTCTCCTTTAAACAAAATTTCCCTGTTGGATGTATTTGAAAGCTGCTGCTGTATGTATGAACATTGTCCTTGAATTAAAAAAAACAACATAAAATATATGCAAAATGCTTTTCATTTTCTGTCTAATGTTGTTCGTATTGGAAAAGGGAATCTTGGATTTCACTTCTCAAAGCAGCGGAAGCCTTTCAAAGAACGCTTATTTTGGGAACAATCATTTTAATCAATAGCTATGCTCTAATTAAGTTTCAAAATTCACACAGACTTGTTTTATAAGTAACCAAAACTGTGCTATACATTTTAGGATCTTTTAACAAATTTTTTAAAAACAAAAACAAGTTCACAAATATTTTAATCAATACCTGCTACATCACCAGCTCATAACCATGTAGACCTTTCATACTGCCATGTATTTAGTTTACATTTCATTCATCATCATATCAATAGATGTTTAGTGCATCCATGAGCAAGTTTGACTGCGAGTGCTACCCTTTGTTAGACAAAATTGGACTATCAGGGTTCAATTTCATGGCTCTGCTTACAGGGAAATGCTACGCTTATGGCGCCTACAAAGCACATAATTCCATGGGCTGTAAGTGCAGAATTCCTTGGTAAGCTCAGCCAAGAAATTGGGCCCTGCACTTGAACCCAGTGCTGTCTTGTTAAGGTTTGATAAATGGTTGGTTGATTTGTAGGGGGAAAAATGAATGGATTTTTAATCTGAGAACTTACTCTTCATAAACTTCATGTACCAGTTCCATTAGTCTTGAGAAAAGTTCCATCTGAAATAATGTCATTTGCGAGAAAATTTCTCCCAATACATTCTTTTATTGATTTGAGAAGTTGCACTAGGTATAAAATAATGTTAAATGTTGCAATAAGCATGTTTGATATAACTGCCATAAACAAACACTGAACAAACATAAACTATTAATGATCTATTAAAAATGTTGCGGTACCAGCAGCTGAAGTATAGGAACTGCCTCTAGCTACCAGGCAAGCTCAGTGGTCAAGGGGTGAGACATCTGCTCTAGAATGGCAAAGGTCCTGGATTCGATTCCCACCTGTGTAATATACATGTGGATTGTTTTCACTGAATTTTTGGGAAGCACTTAGTATACAGTGCTTCATACACATTAGTGTATGTGTAGAACACAAATAGTAAACATAAATCAACAAAACTGTTAATTTGTCCCTCAAATTGTGATCACCTAATTGAGTTTACAAAGATTGGTTGAATGGTAGATTTCTTGAAATTAAGAGGGTGGGAGTTTAATTAACTCCAAAAACCAATCATGAATCATAACTTGAGCTGACTGCAAACTGTTTAGAGCATGGTGAGAATTCATCCTATTTCTGACACATTTTCAAAGAGCAGAGGGTGATATTTTGATTTAGAGTCCAGCATATACTGGGTTGACACAATTATGAGCATGAAGCCCATTGGTAGATTTCTTGAAATTAAGAGGGTGGGAGTTTAATTAACTCCAAAAACCAATCATGAATCATAACTTGAGCTGACTGCAAACTGTTTAGAGCATGGTGAGAATTCATCCTGTTTCTGACACATTTTCAAAGAGCAGAGGGTGATATTTTGATTTAGAGTCCAGCATATACTGGGTTGACACAATTATGAGCGTGAAGCCCATTGGAAATGCTAGGTTTTCTTTACATATTTGTAAAAGAAAAACGTTAAAGTTCTTGGATTGCAGCTCCCAGTGTTTACGAAGGGCTCAAGGTTTCGCAAAATCCAAGCTTTTGTCTTGACAAAGCTAGCGGTAAAACTTGCTGGAGCTAAAAATGTGTTGTTTTTTAGGCAAATGTTATGTTTAAGATTGTTTGTTGTAGTTTGCATATTCATGTGTAGCTTGTGCATTGAAAAGAATGTGAACCATTGGTTAAAGCTATAGCTTTAGTTAGTATGAATGTATTTGATGCAAACTGAGCTTTAATAAAAAGATTCCGAGTGAATTATTTGTAACCTCTTGGCAGCTTTCAAAAAATGAAATGTCAAAGTTTACTGTTTTTCCTGTTGAGATTTAGAACCATTTTCATTATTTTGCACTATAAACAGTTGAAATAAAATGTAGTATTTTTCTTTCAAGTTTGAGAAATGCTTCTCCCCAAAGTGACAGTAACTTTTTGTTCAAGTAGCATTTTCGAAATACTTGGAAGCTAATTTGTTTGGTGCCATCTTAAAACTTTCATGTAGTTTTTTGTTTTTCATTCAAGTCGATATGTCTTTCTGTGGCTTGCTAGTGTGTGTGTGGTTGATGTTTATTAGTTTTGTGTTGCATCTTATAAATGAAAGTAATGTTGTTAACCATCACCAGAAAGAGTTTTATTTCTCTTCTTGGGGAATTGTTATAACTTTGCAATATTTAAAGTATTTTATTTGAAAACTGTGAGTTTACAATAGTCATGCACAGTTGTTCCCAATTAACATTATTATGGTTTTGATATTTATTTGGTAATTGTAATACATTTAAAATAATACATTTTATACAGCTTACAAAGATTTTAATTTCTTTTAATAAATTGATATAAAAACACATCAAACAGTAAATTAATTTTTAAAAACACACATATTAACAGCCAAAGAAACAGCAAGAATGGACAAAAAAACAAAAAAACACTAAACAAACTTAGAGAAACAATGGTATTGTATTCAGAAGAAGAGGAGGCCATTCGCATTTTTTATAACAATGGCTCTACGGGAGCACAGTATTTTGTCTGTGTAGCAATCAATCAAAATAGCGCCCTCTGTTGGCTTTTTTTGTTACAGTTGTGTACATTGTTTTACGTATCCATATGTTTATTTTGGTGGAAAGTGCCTTAATTTTTGCTTTCTGTATTGTTTTGTTCTTTTGATGTCCTTATGCAGATTTTGGGGTGTACAAGGCAACGTTAAATATCCCTGAACCTGTGGGCTCACTTGGGCAGATTGTGCTAAGATAGCTTTGAAAGAACAACGGGGCTATCTTTTGTACCCAATTCTCGTTAATGGAGAAATTGTTTACAATGTACTCGACACTAATTTCAAGAGACAGCCGTAGAGGGGAATATGAATTAATCTCATCTTTCAGGATTTACTTCAATCAAGTCATGCTTATCCCTGAAACCCATCTGTGAAATAGTTCACTTCCATGTTTGTTTAATCTAATGTAGCGAACGATCGTGATCGCTACTGCGGCTACAAAGTGCCAAGAATAAGAGGATGGTGGCCCCTTCCAAAATAAAAGCAGTGCCCCCCCCCCCCCCCACCCACCCAAACATTCCCAGCTACGCGGCAGTTCATTATATTTTCAACTCAAAAGGAAATGTCACAAGAGACCATGCCAAGGACTTTTTAATTTTTGATAGGAACGAAAATGTTCTTGAGGTTACTAGTGATATTCACCGGGCGTTCTTCCTTATCAGTTGTCCGCTGGCCAGATGCCAGTTCAAACACTGAGGACCAAGCAAAATCCAAGTGGTCCGGCTGACTAGTTCAGTGTTGATAAGCATCCCTATTTAGTATGAAATATGGACTTGTGGAAAAGCTGGGGGGTGTGCTAGTGGAACAAGCTAATTGGTCCTGCTGGCCAGTTACTTCAGACATTAAGGGCAAACCCTGTTCACTGACTTATTTCTGCATGTTTGAACTCTGAAAAATGTGGAATTTGTCATTTTCACTGTTCTGTATGTTCATGCGCATTAGGTGCTTTATACATTTAGATGCATTTTATGCTATTTAAGTTGGATGTCATCATTTTTGTTAGTTTTTAGTGAAGGGAGGTTTTTTGTTTTGTTTTATTTGATTGTATTATTTCTTAAAGCATTTTGGGTGACCTGATGAGGTGCCAATGTGCATGTTTGATTTGCCTTGCACATGTGTTGAATTCTACAGAAGAGGCTCCTAGGTCAAATTATAAAATTGGCTCGGGGGAAATAAGTCTCGCGCTAAAATGGTGTAAAATGCCATTGAATTTGTAACCCTTTCAGTGTGAATTTTTTCAACATCCTAAAACATCCAGTGACATTTTAAATAAAATATGGGTCTGTACATTTTTGTACAGGAAATTTGGGGTTCAATCCTAACTTTTTAATGATATTCGATCCAAGAGGCTTTCTATTTGACCTTTTGACTGATGAACAATTCCTCTTGTACAGACCATTTGATGTTGATGTCTAATGATATCGTTTTAAAAATTGTTTTCTCTAAAAAGTATGACTGAGGTAAAATGACACCAATTTAATTTGAGTTTAGAGACGTTGATTCTTTCCCCACTTACATTATGATGCTATCTATTAGAAAATGAGTGCATCATAAAACTTAATTTGACCTTGGAGACCCTCATAACAACACCCAAAATAACTTTACAAAAAGATGCAATTAAGAAGGTGGGCGTGGTCTTTTCTGGAACCAAACATGCCTTCATAATACATGGCTTGCAAACATGATTTGGCAAGATGTGAATCACTAGAAGTAGTCGGTGAATTCTACCAAATAAAGTTGCTGTAAGACGGGTTAATGTCATGACTGTGGTAGCAAAAAATTTAATTTGAGATCCTTATCGACTTATTGTACCCATCTTATATAGTCCATGTGTAAAAAGTAAAATTCATTTCATGTTGTACATTTTCTGATATCTTTTATTTCAAAAACATGAAATTATAATTAAACAAAAACTGTGCCAGGTCACATAATTTATATGGTATGCTTTAAAAACATTTTACTCAGTCCATGCCGACCAACAGAAGTAATTAAACTATAATCAGTCACATGTATTTCACATATCTTAGAAACTAGTTGGTTGCAAACTTGTAATTTTGTATAGCTCTTGTAATTGTTCTTTAATTGTTAATTGGTGGAGTAAAAATCCCAATTAAATCTGCTACCACATGAAGTCTTTCTAGTGTGTAATTGGCAAATCAAACCATCGATGATATTCTGTTGGTTTTTTTACTTCCTTTTGTCATGCAGTAGTTTTCGCACGAACAACCTTATATCCCGACTGTCCATTAAGAGAAGTACAAACAGCCCTATGCTGCATCGGAACAGCGACCGGGTCAAAAAAGGCGTTAACGGAATCTACGACGAAGACGAAAAGAAGTTAGACATTACCACCGGACAGTACGGAGAGAATGATTCCATCCGATCCAGAGGATCTCATCGATACCACACACAGCATTCCCAAGGTATGTGACTGCTCAATGATGAATTCGGTTAAGATCATGGAATGGTTTAACCATGACTGCCACAAATAGTTACACACCTGTGCCCATACGCATACTGTCTCATCCTAAGTGTCCTTATAATTGCTTCTTCTCTTTTTTTTCTTTCGTTTTTTTGTTGTTGCAAAAAATCACTCACTTTTTGGTGCTGAAGAACCAGTTGGACTGACCAAACTGACCGAAGCACACAAGAATGCCATCCGTGCCGTCCGTAAAATCAAGTACTTTGTAGCCAGACGGAAGTTCAAGGAGGCGTTCAGACCGTACGACGTCAAAGACGTGATTGAACAGTATTCATCAGGCCATGCCGACATGCTAGCCAGAATCAAAAGCTTACAAGCAAGGTCTGTTAAATTATCTTTTTTGTTTTAAATTTGAAGAATTTATTTGATGTTGTGAGTCTTTATTGACTGTAGTCTCTGTTCCCCTACTTACCTTACCATGTCTGTTGAGTTTTCTTAGGTTTATCTGTCTTAATGTTCATTTTTGTTTAAATGAAACTTAGGCTGTATTCAAATTTGCGGCTACAGCTGCAGCTACGGCTATGACTGTTGCTTAGGGTGTTGCAAGGACATCATAATTATACATCATGCATGGTGACATGGAAATCTAGCCAAAGCGCCGTAGCTGTAGTTGCCAATTTGGACATGGTTAGGCCATGTTCCAATTGGCGACTGTGGATGTGGCTGCAGCTGTTGCTGACAGTGTTGCTATAGGCATCCTATGCTTCAACCCATGTTCCCGTGACGATCATCAAGCCACAGCGACTAATTCCAACCGAGGATAATTACACTCTAACAATATTAAATTTTTGTGGAGCACAAAAACCCACTTCCTCCTTCTCTTCACTCATATTTTTTTTTGTAGTTTAGAAATCTAGCCATAGCCGTAGGTAGCCACCAATTCAGATACTGCCTTACTTTCAAATCATTGTTAAATGGAGGCTAAAGGGACAAATAGTCTGGTACCTTAGCATCATTAATCATTGTGGTCATGCCCGAATCAAGTGATTTTTGGCTCCGGCTATGGATGTTGTCTGCAACAACAACATTGAAGAATATCGCTTTTTAGTAACTTGGGCTCAGCCATTGCTGAAGCCATCAATGGCCTATTGTTACTTCATAAAGGAAAGGTAACTTTATAGACCTTTCTATTGCAACATCACAGCCAACACAGTTTTTGCCAACCGCCGTTGAAAAACTATGGAAAGCCAGAAATGCAAAACAAAAACAGATGGCCACAGTTTCTAACAATGTTACACAACTATAAAAAAAATAGTGTTGAATCTGTTAGAAACAAAGCAACCAATCATGGGAATATTTTATTTAATTAAAAGTTTGCAGAAAATGTTGAATTTGGTCACAGCATCTGTTAACACGATTGCACTCGGCTGTCCATGCCAACCAACGCGGTTTGTTTATCAACAATAGAAAGATCTATAAGTACATCTTTACACTAATTCATGTAAACTATTGCGGTCTTTTTTTTTTTCATTTTGAGCAAAATTATTTATTACTGTTACTTTGTAACAGAGATGCCTGTCATAACAGAGATGCCTGTCATAACAGAGATGCCTGTCATTTGATAGTGTTCTCTTAGCTCAAGAGGGACATAAAGTCATAAATCACGAATTTACTGTCCAATAATTATAAACATGAAACTGTCTACTCAATAATTTGGATACTGTAGAGTTATGTCAAACTTCTAACTAACTGAAAGTTTTGTTTCACAAGTTTTGTTGAGTACTTGATAAAAACAAAGTTTGTATTTAATGTGAGATTTATAACGTGCAACTGTTACACACAAAGTTGTGAAGTCCTAATCCTTGCATTGAAGTGGACCTACTTGCTATGGGTGATTCGACCACGCTTTATTTGAAGGAATCTTGCAAATTTTTTTGCTCAAGTTTCATGTAAATCATGGAGATACATGAATTGGAGATTACAATTATAGAAAAGAAGCTGGTTTTAACATTAAAAACATTACATTTGGGACAAGTTGATTTGTAGAAGCTTGTTACATCAATGAGAATGGTTTTAAATGTAAGTGCTTCTCTTTTTTTAGGAAAAGTGCTTTGATATACAAAATTCTCATGAATTGCAAGGCAAGAAAAGTAAGATTTTGATTGGAATAACGTTTTTGAAGATGACAAAATTTCAGTCGAAAGAATTCACAAGATGTTTGCCATCATTCAAAATAAATTGACAGCAAGTCATATTGTAGGTTAAACATAATCATGCTCGGTTCGAATGATTACACACCTAAGTTTCCGACACATCTATATTCCAACACCCCTAATGTATTTTCCTAATTCTAATCTTAACCCTGACCTTAACCCTATTCCTAACCCTAACTCTACTGTAGATCATGAGGGGCTGTCGGAACATCAGGTTGCCAAAAACATAGGGATGTTGGAATATAGAGCAGTTACCATTTGAATATTACTAAACCATGCCCTGCAAAAATATTGTACTTCATGAAACTGATTTAGCTCTTTTTATTTATTTTGTTGATACTGCGTAATCTAGGATGACAACCAGGTTGGTTTATTTATCAGGCATGTTTGGTTCCAGAAAAGACCACGCCCACCTTCTTAATTGCATCTTTTTGTAAAGTTATTTTGGGTGTTGTTACTCGTTGATGAGCAGGAGACATAAAGACCTCAGATTCACTGAACCACTTAAACTTTCACCATCACCACTAGACTATTTTAACCTATCGAAGTACAGAAAAGTATGCACCTGATAAAGGCAGTGCTTGTTGCATTCACAGCTTGCTATACAATTACAAGTAACTAATTTGCTTAATGGAAATAAGTTAAGAACTGGGTTTATTCTTGTTTAGTGGATGGGTTAAATTTGACCTTTTTTCCTTCTTCTAACATCTGTAAAATATCTGTAAGCAAAAGGGAACAGTCTACACTTGAGATTTACAAAGAGTGTCATTTGTTTGGATGATAATCTGAAACTATTAACTTCAGCTGTGCAGTTCATGGGAAGCAATAGTTTTGAGAAGAAATAACCTTAAAATTGAATTTTACTGTAAAGTCTTTGAAAGTATATGTGCAATGAATGAGCAGCCATTTATCATGTGCATTACAATGTGCAAACAAAAACAGATAATACAATCACAAAAATGCATACACAATGTTTGTTCACTGGAACTTTCGCAAATATATCTTGTCTTGCACACTTTGTGCAATAGCAATGATGAATACAGATTTCCACAAAACCAGAAAGGGCTCAGACTATTTTATCCTTTTCAGCCTCCATTGTATTCCTCTGGCCCTTTTAAAAAAAAACACAGCTTCGGCCTCAGCTCTGACTTAGGCTCCTATCACAAATAAGCTATTTTCAAGTTAGATTTGATTAAAGTCTGGTAGACTGACTTGCTTAGTCACAAGTTACCGCTTAAATTTGAATTCCTCAAACTATAGACCTTTCCGTTGCAACGTCACAGCCCAAAATGTTGCCAAATAAGGTTGGACAACTATGGGAGGCCATAATGCAAAGCAAAAACAGATAGCCACAGTTATCAAACAAGTATACAAAAATACTGTTGGATTTGTTGGAAACAAAGCAGCCAATCATGGGATGTATTTTGTTTAATTGAAAGTTTGCAGCAATGTTAAATTGGTCACAATATCTGTTAACATAATTGATTGTTTTGCTAACATTCAGCCATTCATGCCAACGGCCAGCACGGTTTGTTTATAACAACAGTGGAAACTTCTGACAGTTGCTGTGTCAAATTGTTCAGGGCAAGCTTTTGTATAGCAATCTCAAGATGAGCAAACCCCGGCACCTCATTGTGGCATACACATTCATTAAAAATTGTGTATGGGTGTTCACCGTCTCTATCGTAACTATGCAAAAGCTTGCCCCGAATCATGTGACATAACAACTGTCTCGATAGTCTGAGGAATTCAAATTTAAGTAGTAACTTGTGATTAAACAAGTCATTATACCAGATATGATTCAAATCTAACTCGCAAATGGCTTATTTGAAGCCCTGTAGGGAAAATGCATAATTATTTTACAATGACAGACAGAGCAGAGACGGAGCCGAAGCCACAATTTTGAAAAGGCCCCCCTTTTTTTTCTTTTTTATTAAGAGGAAGAAAACTCAACGTCTGTTCTATGATAAAGGTCTTTGGGTGTCCTTCAAGCAGTTGCAGAGTAGTGTTTATTTAGAGTTATATCCACTAGCAAGTAGACTTATCCCTGTTCATAGTTGGATTTAGTTTTGGAGCACATTTTTTCTCTTATGGTGAGCAGTACAATGTCATTTGGCCAATGTCACCTCAATGTATATATCTTTAGTATTGTTACTATAGACCTAACCACACAGGCAGCGGCGGCACCAAAACTGTTAATGGGGGGGGGCGGGGGTAAGCTTAAATTCAAGGGGGCAAACATTGTTGATCTATATTGTAATTTTCTACTGTTGAAAAAGCATTGACTTACAGTGACGGACTTATACAAGTGTTATTCTTGAGCTGGGATAACGTGAACTTAAATGAACTTATGTGGGTGCAGTGTTTTGGGGTTAAATTCAATTTTTGACCATTATTTATTATTTATTTTTATTTATTTATTTATTTATTTATTTATTTATTTATTTATTTATTTATTTATTTATTTATTTATTTATTTTATTTTATTTTTTTTTTTGGGGGGGGGTTGGGGGCATTGCCCGCATTTTCATCCCTGCCCCCCCTGTAGCGCCGCCGCTGCACACAGCATCTATGTTTGTTTATGCTTCATGTCCCGTGTCCAAACACATCACTACTAACAACTTTGAAAGTTTCAAAAGCACCAGTCTAAGTTGACAATTAGCCTCAATGTGGGTTCTGTGTTTGAACAATCCAGATGTGCATGAAAACAAAAACTCCCGATGTGGAGCAATTCCAGTTTTAATTCAAACAAGTTATCACTTTATTTATTTGTTTTTTCTTATAGCTATGGGAGAATTGAAAAAATGTGAACATTTAGGTGGCATCTTGTTTTCTGTTGCCAGTATCACCTGTGCCACCCTTTTTTACCACTAGTCCCACTTAGTTCACCATTATATATTCCAGGTGTTCCATGAGCGAAAATCAGCAAACACAGATATTTTTTTTTATTATAAATAACGTTTCCTTTTCTTTTTAAAATTAGATTGGATAACATATTGGGAAAACCTGGACAGCAGGATCGCCGTCTGAAAGGTCGTGGCAGCAGTGATCTGGAGCTGTTTGATCCAAGTATAAGTTTGTTATCACGTGTTGTCAAAGTTGAGAGGCGGGTGACGCTAATCGACCGGAAACTGGACATGCTGATTGAACTGTACCGAGACGAACGGCACTCTAAGACCCAGGAGAGCCGCAGTGAAGAAAAGGATGATTCTCACGAATCTGAACTTGAGATTGCGCCAAAAGGTTTCCATCGTCGGGGATGGAGCCCGGGCGTGCAACGCACACGAGACGGGACGACCCAGCGCCATGAATCGACAGACACATCGTCGGCCACTTCACCAGCCGACAACACTGGCACTGTAGTAGCACAGCACAAACTAACAACTTCACATCCAAGTCTCTTGGAAGACTACCCTAAAGAAACCAATGTGACAATCAGTACATGTCCCCCACAGGGTGCGCAGGCGCAGCCAGATGCAGGGGGTGCATCCTCCGGGAAGAGAAGACTTGGTTCTGTCACTCGGGACTCAATCGACGAGACAACAAAAGAAGAAACTGCTTCAGAACCCAAAAAGCTGAGTCGAAGGTGGAAACGACCGGGTGCTGTCCGGATCCGACCTGCACGGTCGGCAGAATCTGTGAACTGCCCACAATCCGGTGACTCTGTTTCCTATAGTAGTGGACGCCAATCTAGTATGGGCAGCTTAGCACCATCTGGGGAGGGGGAAACTCGGATTTGAGTTTTTGACTTCACGTAACGGACGGAAAAACAACTATCAATACGACTGTGGTTGGTTCTTTAAAGATCTGTAACTTGATCTACTTTTCCAGTTTTTGCATTTGATATATATATCTTACGCCAAGTAATGCGGCATGTATAATATATGGCATAACGTGACATGACGTGTTTTGATTGTCCAGTGAAACAGTAAACCTAGTGTGTATTCCAGATGATGTCCACGACTTGTGCATGTTGCAGCTAGCCTCCTTGCAACTAACAACCGGAGTAAAGACAAATGGAGCAAGACTGTCCGTGGATATTTTGTGAGGGGTATTCAAAGTACAACGATGAAATAGTATAAGTGACATATTCGGAACTTGCCAAAGTTTCAACTTATTGCGAGTAGTCGGCAAAACTGTTTGAAAAATGTGATATTTCTCATTCACATGATAATTGGTGACTGCTCTATTTGTTGACATCCTTATGTTCTGATCACCCCTCATGATCTACACGCTAGGGTTAGGGTTAGGATTAGGAAGATACATTTGGGGTGTTGGAACATAGGAGTGTCAGAATGCAGGGGTGTCGGAACATAGGTGTGTAACTATTGTATTACAAGGATTCTGTGAACCATGCATTTTTGGGGACTGATGGTGTACTCAAGTGAAGCAAACTGAAATGCAAATATCTGTAAGTGGTTTTGACCCGAGATCAGGGGCTGATGGCATAGAACTATGTGTAAATCACACACATTAGGCAAGCACAGACAATGTTTTCAGCAGTAAAGGTTACCAGCCAGTGTACCACATCAAGTATAATGTTTGTGACTGGTGCCCATGTTATTTTGTGAGCAGTTGTTTTGACAAGCAATAATAAGAGACTGTAGTGACACTAGGTGGCAGCAGACTTACCAGGTAAAACCTGTGCATGCTCAGTATTATTATTATTATTATTAATTGTTATGTAAACAGGGTAGCCCCATCAGTGTGTGGACCCTGTTTTTCCTGAGGGTGCTGTTTAAAACGAAACTCCAAATAAAGGCAATGAAAATGGCATAAAAGAAAACAAACAAATCAAGTGCATACACATGTACCAAAACAGTGAGTAATATGATAAACATAGAGAGATTTGCACAAGAAATAAGCATGTGAGTGTAATCATATTGAAGTTTAAATAACTTAAACCAACTTCTAGGTAAACACCGGTACGAGGAAGTAAAAGATGTTAATGTTGGTGCATTTCTCAATCTTTCAGGCAAACTGTTCTATAAAAAGTGCATATTAAACCGATTGGCGTTTACCTGGTAGGTATCTGTTGCCACCACAACATCCCAAAGGCCCCCATTGGCAGCTCTATGAAATTGGACCCAAATCCTGAAAGCTAGAGAATGAAATTGGTTTTATGAAAGTCTTTTAAAAAAAGAAATTATATGGAAACAAGGTGTTCGGATTCATGGTTTTTCTGAGATAAAAACTGGGTGATAAAGTTTAGGCTCAGTCTGGGCTAAGACTTTTGATTTCACAATGCACTAAGATTTATCTGAGAAGAGTTGGCCAATGAATCAGTCCTCGTTGCTAAGGAAAATTGGATTTAACAACACAAATCACTATGGCAATATTGACAACTTGTTTAAAGATGAATCTAAGTGTTTTGAAAATCAGGCACTTGTAATGTAAAGGGATATCCTTAAAGCAAAACAGTATACATAAAACAGATTTTTGTAGATCTAGGACTGCAAATCTAGGACTAAGTCTAAATCAGATTAGACCTCATTGCTCTGACAACTTTTCAAGCTTTTCTTACTCTTCAAATAAGTGTTGTGTCGCACCTTTTAATTAAGCAACTTTGGCCATGGCTGTGCAGAGTGTAGCAATTTGCATCAGTGCAGTGGCATAGCCACATGAGAGCGGGGGGGGGGGGGGAATGGCTTGTGCCCCCCACTATTAACAATTTTCCAGTGGGCGCCCCCCCCCCCCGGTGCCCCCCGCGAAGAAATCCAGGAACACGCAGTGTTCTAAAAAAGGAAAGGAAAACACAGGGAAAAGAACAAAACATGGCCCCTGCCTCCCTTCCCCACCGCCACCCCCTGAAAGCAATGCCCCATGTGCCCCCCCCCCCCCCAAGTGACAAAATCCTGCCTACACCGCTGCATCAATGACACTGTTGAAGTATAGGATGATACTTTGATCTACCAGCAGCCATAGCCAAAGCAATTACTTTATTCACATATTTAATGTTAAGACATAATAGACTGGTGACTGTGACATAAGACACACTTGATTATGGAATCTCCAATATGTCCATCAGGAGCATGACAAAATGGCCACCACATAATGTCCATCAATTTTTTCTGTGTATTTTTACAATTTTTTTAAAGGAATTCCAGCATAAGAGTACACTGTCAGGGTTTGCTAACCGAGACACAACAAATGACAATTGTTTAATTTTAGTCAAAAACCAGAGGATGATTCCTGGGAAGTATGTACACTAAAACAGAAGGTGGAAACAAATGGACAGGTCGACTGCAATAATTGCATGCACCGACTATTTGTGCTTTCAATGACAGATCATTTATCCTGCCATGGTCTTTCCCAATATTGTCAGTGACTTTTGTGAAACAAAAAGAACTGAATAAAAAGTAGTGGAGAGTTGGTGTTCAGTCGGCATTTGTAGATAGAAAGAACAAGATAATATAACTTACATCTGTAATTTAGACTTGGTAAAGAGTGATTTTTTTTTTAGACAACTATGGGTACACCTAGATGGGGCAAATCCAGGGAACTGAATAGAGGGGCACGGAGAGCCTAAGATGGGAAAAGTACAAAACTAAGTTTGTGTACTTTGAAACTAACTTTTTATATACATTGAACAAGGTTCTTGACAACACTCAAGAAACATTGATGGGAAAGGAATTTCAATGTAAAATAATTATTCAAAGCCAAAGTTTTGTCTGAAATAAAAGGTTTCATTGCAATTTCTTCTCAACTTAAGTATTACAGGTTAGATACTCACAAGAGGGTTGTCAAAAGTCTTTTGATTCAGCAGGAATCAGTATGTGAGTTATCTGAGGTTGGTTGGCACACACCTTTAAGCTGTGCCATTTATTGATTCCAAAAGTGTAAACATACAAGTATATGGAGTTTGGCTAAAAGCATCATCAACAGAGAGTTAACATACCAAAAGCTGCAGATTGGGCGTCTTTACCAAAGAACATGCCGTACATTATACTGATTCAAAGAGAGTAAAACATACCAGTAGCTGCAGTATTTGGCTATTAATTCAAATGTTTGAAACCTTTTCTCTAAACATTTTGTGCTGCCCGGGTAGTGATGAGTTGAATAGATTAGAATGAATGAGATTGTGGTCGATCCACCCCACCCCATATCCCTATACAATGACATAGTTATTTGATCTGTACAATCCGAGAAATCATGTGTGTGAGCTTGATTATATTAACCTCAATTTAACATGCCCTGTCGTCACCGACAAGTTTGGATTTCATCTGACGTTTGGCTTGGGGGTTTGCTTGTGCGATTTTATATTTGAACAATACGAACAAAACAGTACAGGATGATTCTTTTGCGCCAGTGGTATAACTAGATACGAACTGAAAGCTCTCTGTTTATCTGCAACTTATCTTCGGCACACGTCTTTCTTTCTTTCTTTAAAAAAAATCCTTTTCACAAAAAATGTGAGATAAAATCGTAATCCTCCCTTTTGCCCGGAACTGAGATACTGACTTCTTGCACTGATACCGTGATTTTTTAATATTTTGTTTTAAGCTAATGAGTCACAAGAATGTGAAGGTCTGAATAAGTTTCAGAAAAAAGTCAGAATGATATGGGTGAAATGATCATCCAATGGGCGATAAGAGTCACTGGGGCTCCGTACCCCTTGTTACGGCCCCTCCCGACCGCCACACCCCAATAAGTAAGGTCATGTTTGCTTTTACAAGTGAAAATGTATGTCTTTTAAAAAATTGGACTCTTGAATGGTGAAACCACCTTGCAACTTGTGTACATGCTGTGGTTTGAAGTACATGAGCGGTTTGACATGTTGTGACAAATTTTACACATTGTGACTGGTGTTACATATTGTAAATGATGTTTAACACAGATGTTGCATTTGTATGAATTTCTTTTTAAAACATTGTACTCTTGAATGGGGAAACACCTTGGGACTAGTGCACAGGTCGTTTGCAGTACACAACCGATTTTACATGCTGTGACAAATGTTACACATTGTGACTGGAATGTTACATATTGTGAATGATGTTTAATACAGGGATGTTACTTTTTTGTGAAGTACTGTTGGAAAGATGCTGTATACTAAACACCGTGAAGGTTGTGACATTTAACAACAGATGTTAATACATTGCAACTGGTGTAACAAAATGTTACAGGTCTACATTTTGACATTGAGACAACTTGTAGCATTGTGACTGGTGACACATCTAACCCTGTATGCTAATGGCCTACTCGCATGTTAAATTGGCATACTGTTGTCGGGGGAATGAAGGAGCGAGGTTCTGTGTGACTATTTAAATTTGATACTCACTCGTCCTATCCTACTGTGAACTCACTCACAAATAATAAAACCCGTCCCGGATCTTGTTTTCTGTTGGAGTGGTCCTTCAATCTTAATCACTGTTGTTAGGGCTCTCTCGCCACCCGGGCAAGGTCGGCCCGGGGCCCGTGACCCAGGTAGGCCCTCACCCGGAAGGCCTGCTCGGTCCTCATTGGGTGCGGGACCGCGTGGGCCGGGCCCTCGGTGGGAAACGGAGCTCCGCCAATCCCATCAGGGTGCGCCTCTGAATAGACAACTGAACGTCTCGGAAGTCTAATCTTGACACCTACCAGAGATTTTTTCCTCCGGCCCAACCCCCTTCCCTACCTAAAAACTGTGTGTCCATCCCAGAAAATACTCTGGAATAGATTGAATTCAGTGTTAGATTTTGTAACCTGTGATGTTATGAATGGTACAACTCATTAAATAAATATTCATATACACATATATATATATATATATAGTAGATCTATGCTTCTGAAGCAACAATTCAATGGCTGAGTTTCAAACAGAAATCAAAAGCAAATGTTTATACAAACTAAAAGGGTAACTTGTTTAAATAGTTGTATGAATAAGGTGCCAAGAAAAATGAGGGATTTTTCATGTTTGTGTACAAGTCGTAAAATATTCAGAGTTATGATTTCATATAGAAAAAAAAAATGGCTACGGTTGAAAAAAGACCAATAAATGTTATTACAAATTTGTGACCAACATTACCGGTATTTAATATATACTTTTTTTAAAGTGTATCTAATGATATAATTATTACTCCAAGTTGTTTAAGATGGCGCTGCCATTTATTTCAATTTTTACTTGTTTATTATTATTATTATTATTTATTTATTTTTTTTTATAGTTCTCATATAAGGAATAATTCATTACTGCATTTATTCATTTTATTCATTGCCATATTTTTTTAATCACTTTCATACCAAATAATGTTTACATTTGGGGCCGTTTTCATGTACCTCGAATGGATCAGAGTCATTAAGGGTACTGATGACAGTACAGTCGTCGTGTGATTTCCTTCCATTCACCTCTAAATAACCAAACTGAGACAAATTAATGGTAGTTAGAACTGCCACTGCCTCCGTGAAATACAGACCCATTGCATATGACGTCACAAGCCCAAACAGTCCTCACTAATAGGTGAATGAAAACCATTGGCTGAGAGTTGTGCGAGGTGTGTACGTGCATGCACGTTTTCATTGTTTGACCTGAGCGATGACGTCCAATGCAAGGGGTCTAAAGACCTTATCCACATGACGTCACTTTAGTTAGGCGCCCTCGCCTGTGTAGATGTCAAAAAAGAGGTTTTTCATTGGCCTATCCTGTGCGCCGCGCGTACAAATCTGTGCGTTTCCATTGATTCATCCTCGGGTTACCTCTAAGATTTACGGCTGGGTGACGTCAATGCATAAGGCCTATAGGGAATCTGACGCAGATGTACTCAATCTTATATGCTTCATTGCATGGCGTCTATTTGGTAACGGGTTTTAGGTTTTCTGTCAATTTTATTTCTACCTCAAAATAATAATTTACATTTTGTACTCGACTGCATAGCAGGGGGACCCCATTATGTAGAATAGCTGCAAATTTAATAGCACTTTCAAATGGGTTGTTTTATAACTTCTCTGCCTTTTATTTTCTTTGTTTTAAGCCCTTTTCAGTTTGGTGTTCATTTGCATAATTTCTAAAGGGGGATTGATTCCTTTTTTTCGTTCTTTTTTTACAAGCAGAAACTCAGTGTATTAAAAATAATAACCAAATAGTGTTGAAACCTGTACTTTCAGATGCAAAGTAACCCGAAAATATTTTGTCCACATTTTTTAGTACATCCCGTCAACTCTGCAGTAACAAATGAAAGTTTATGTAGGCATACAACAACCAACGCACTGCACACGCGGCTACATTTTAAACAAAAATTTGTAGGATATGGTCCATAAAATAGCATGGGATTAAAAGAACACACATTTATTTTGATGACATTAGTAGTCTCATTCGGAGGATAATTTTGGGGTTAAGTTTGTTTTATTGATGCTAAAATTGAGATTTATTGGTAGAATGTAGTTTCGAAAATATTGCAACCTCGTTCAAATCTCTCTTTCTCTCTCTCTCTTTATCTTCTTTATAGTCTATGTGAAAGCTAAATATTAACAAGAAAATGTCCATCTTTGCTGCAATAGAAAGTCTAATATTAATGGTGTACTTCATGCATCGGCATAAAAGTAAACTTATTCTTGCCCTTCATTGACGTAACTATAGTTATGGAATGTACGTGTTTTTTCTATAGTTCTGGCGTGGGAGAATCTTCAGCCGACTCGGCTGGCCGGGGAAACAAACCTCTGACGTTATTGTATTTCCTTGTTCACCAGAGACAGTTGCAACTGCGTATCCACTTTTAACAAAACAGATCGGACTACTGTATGTACTATGTGCTGTTGGGTTCGAGTGCGGTAACTTAAAAAAAAAAAAAAGAGTACATGTAGACATTGGAGATCATGATTTACTTTATTCCATGTTTACTGATGTGCCGTTTCAAGTCGTTCGCAACCACTATCTACTCTTATACGACCCGACTTTATACCAGCAAACCAATTAAACAAGAATAATAGACCTGTAATTTTACCTTATATAACGTGCTTTTTCTTCTTCTTTTTTCCCCATTGGTCTTCAGCATTCCTTGAAGACGTTTAGACATTCGTTTTTACGTTTCTGGTTGCATCATTTGCGGAGTGCTCATTCTGAAAATCCTCGAAAAGGACCTTGTTATTTATGGGCTCTAGACCAAGAGGAGACACCGCCACTCATTTTGTTATTATTGTTTCTTCCTTGTTTTCTTCTCTTGTCTTTTCTTGTTCTCTCCCCTCCCCCTCGCTTTATTGTAGGGCTGCTCATTTTTGTACCAATTATAACCCAGGAAAAGTATAGTTACGAATCACACGCAAGGAAAGGTCTGAACACAGTTATCAGTGAACTTATAAACTGCGCAGCTTTCCGCGGGTTACGTTATTAAGTTTTAAAATTGTCCATTTCACTATAAAAACAAAATAATGTTTGCTGAAAGGTGAAGTGTGGCATTTGCATTCAAAGGAAACACACATAATTTTCAATACGAGTATTGTTATCGCTGGATTTTGTTTATTTATTATTTATTATTATTATTATTATTATTTGTTTTTAGATTTATTTATTGACTTGTTTGTTGACTATTATTTTTTTATCTTCCAAACTCCATCCATTCAGTTTTATGATATTGTTATCATTAATTTAAGATCGTGACATTCATGTACATGTCGCATGAACACTTCTTCACATACCGTAATATGCAGAACTGCCAGAACAATATTGTATTTTATAGAATTAAATGTAGCTATACATTGAAACATATTTACTCAGACGTTTAATTTTGTAGCTTATAGTATGTTCATGCTTTTCTTTTCTTTCTTTTTTTTTTTTTTTACAAGATTGACATTGTACCATTATACTTCCCTGGCTTTGTGTAATATTAACCTTTTTAACTTGCATTTTTTGGAATTGGGTTGGTTGTTTTTTAACCTTCGACATTAGGAATTAGAGCTTGATTGAGGCCCATGTCAGCTTGAAGCAAAACCTCAACAGGATTTGTTTAGGTGTTCGTGTGCAACTGCGCAAACTTTTTTTTCTTTTCTTTTTAGGCCTAAAACTTTCTTTCAGTCTGAATAGGCCGCTTCGTCACTACAACATCAGAAATGAGAAACTCTTGAACTTTACAAGACAGACCGACTACGTGTACGGACAGACTGACAAAAAATAACTTTGATTTCATATGTCGATTGCTGCTAGTGAACTCGACTATCTACGCCACCAGTCATTTTTATCTAGACCCTTAGGTATACATGGCAATCAAAACGAGGCTGGTAACTAAAATAGACTTGTACCTATCATTTGTTCGTGGTGATTTATTATTTACAACTGGGTCACAATGCATGAAGGACGCAGTCGTGACGACTGGAGCTCAAAACGAGACGGACAAAATTCGACCAATCAGCGACGCTGACGAGATAAAAACCACAGCTTTTCGGTAGGAGAAATTAAGAAAACTTGAACAACATCTGGGTTAGAAAAGAAATATTCACTAGATACGAAGACTACACGAACAAAAGAACATCGGATGAGACAATTAATATTTGAATATTCATCATGCTGTATCCTTTTTCCCCCTTTTTTCATCCATCATTCAACTCAATGTAAACCAAATCGTGGCTGGAAAGGCAAATTAGTCTGGTGCCCTTTTATGATATTTGAGTTGGAAATTCCAAAGGGAGCCTCACGAAGACAGCCAAATTTGGGAGTATTAAAAATGTTTAGATTTACCGTAGAAGTGACGAAAATGACGTATGACAAACGATCAGAGTGACCGACACGTCCCTTTAGAAAGTGCACGAGATTAACGGGAGGGTATACCGTTGGTAATCCCTCAAAAAATTAATGACCATAAAACTTACTTGGTAAGAAGTACTGCAGCTTTTGATAATGTACAACATTTTGAGAAACGATTTACTTTTGAGGAATGTTCTTCCTGGATTGACATTCCTGCGATAACTAAATCTTTCGGCGATAACTAGAGAAACGTTGCCACCTTTAGAAATGAAACTTTCACAGGCTAGTTTTGTTGTATATATATATATATGTATATCTGCATTTATAGGTTTAAAACAATAGAACGGTTAAAAAAACCAAAGGCATTCTTTTCCTTTAAAGACAGACAGACAGAACAACGAACGGACAGACGAGAGATTGTATCTACAGGGAGAGTAAAACTTTCAAAAGAAGCAAGCGGTCGGATACCGTGGATGACCACCCCCCAAAAAAATAAAAAAAATAAAATAAATTTAAATAAATAAATAAATAAATAAATAAATAAATAAATAAATAAATAAATAAATAAATAAATAAATAAAAAACAAATAAAACATTCTGGCCACGAAAAAAGAGATTAGTCTTGACGATGGTAAAAGTTAGTCCGACATGTGTTGTGGCCCATGCTGGTTCGGGATTTATCATGGGCCAAGGGGTCAAGATTGACATCCAATTTCGGTGTCTCTTCGAACTGTGCATGACTAATTATAGACTCGCCACAAACTTTGTTTGTTAAAATGTGAGTTTAGTATCATTTTTTCAAGGATCCCATATAGGTATTTGTTAGAAAATGGTTAAATATTTCTGTTTACCCCGGGGATAGTATTGCTCCATGGTAATACATTTGTTAATAAATAACAATTAAAGGGGATTGTTTTACAGGGAAGCTTGTAGTATTCTGACGAGTATGTGAAGATTGAACAATTTTAGCTTTTTTAGACTATATTAAGATGTGCCACCCATTTTGTAAGCTGCTTGTATATCTTTCTGTAGTCTTATAATAAACATTGGATTTGTTCGGGCTACACTGTATTGTGAAAATAAAATAAAACAGAATAAATTTGATTTTTATTAATAAAGTTTGTGGTCGGGTGCTTTCCTTTTTTGTCCCCGGTGCTTTCCTTCACAGTACGCCAACCATCTCGCCCCAAAGTGGCCTTGTTCTGTTCAGTACCTAACGTGTACTATATCCCGTTAAACTACAGTAAGCCTGCCGTCGATTTCACCAAACTCTTCCTAACTTAGGATTAATCTTAGGACTTAGAACGAGTCCCAGCCTTGCACTGTAACATGTAAACCTTAAGATTAATCCTAAGTTAGGACTAGTTACTCGTCCTAACTTGAGATAGGATTAATCCTTGCGTTTCGTGAGATCGGCTGCAGTGCTTAATACACATCAACATTTACCTGTCACTTGTATACAAATCCTAAATTCTCCTCACCTTTTGTTCCATGCCACCCCCTTGAAAAATCCGTGCGCCGTCTTTGTTCTTCCAGAATGTCAGACGTCTCACTCTCAGCTGACGAATCAGAGGTCGCTAATGACAGGTGCAAGCGCGTTGATTGGACGAATCTTTCTTGTGTTATGCAAATTTCCTGCAGTCTGGCAAGCTTAGTGGTATGCGTGTTATGTGATGTATGCAGTGCAGTAGTGTACTGACTTGAGGACCATCTATGTTCTTTCAAGTCGGCCATTACGCACATTCAAGATGCAGTATTACATGTGTTTCCAAAATACAACTAGCTTGTTGTTGGAAACGTTCATTTTGGAACATTTACTTTTAGAGTAAAAATATTTGGTTCGCGAACAGGAGCGGAGTCAACATTTGAACATTTTTGTCAACCTGGAATGTTATTCAATTCTGGAAGACTCAATGAAATGAGAATAACATTGTCGCGTGGCTCTTCAACATAAACAAGTTAACTGTATGTGCATGAACTTCCGAACAGCCATCACACCAAACTTGAAAGTCGAACTAACTCTTCCGTCCACAATGTCAATGGGTGAGTCAACTTTAAGGTTCTTCTTTTTTTCTCTTTTGAGACGTTGAACAGTTTCGGTATTACTGCCAGTGTCTTTACACAATGATTACACGCAGATCTGATTTTCGACGAGCCTGTAGAGTTCTGGTCTCAGTTTCAAAAGTTATTAAAAAGCAAGGAAAAAAAGTGCACAATTATTTTCGTAGCTAACACTGAAAGAAGAACGGTTCAATTAATACACTTACGTGAAATTGTGGCACAAATTTCTGTTTCAGCTGTATATTTTTTTACTGTATTCCATGTAAATTGCTAAACATTAAATTTTATTGCTTGAAGTTTTTTTTTTTTTTAGTCAAAACTTAATTTTTTTAACTCTATGGTCGGAAACGACCGTAGGTATGTACTATGGATTTTCAACCATTGCTAAGTATTTCTGTCGACCGTAGGTATGTACTATGGATTTTCAACCATTGCTAAGTATTTCTGTCCAGACGTGGCAGGTTGTCCCCATTGGTGACTTTGAAATAGAATAGTTTACTGTTTTTGAAGGTCGAAGAAATGTCTCTACGACAGTGGCATAACCAGACATGGGGGTGGGGGTGGGTACAGAGACATCATCTTCGGGGGCTATATATAAACCATTCATTTGTGCACTTGTGCAAATTTCGCAAATTGGAAATTCCAATCGTCGCGACACTTTAGAAGAAAATATTTTGAGGATTATCACTGCTCTTACTTAATCTTAAAAATTAGTGCATGTATTGATATCAGTCAAGTGCGTTAGTTGCCATTCGTCATACAATATATCATGGGTAGTTACTATTATGAAGAACTGGCTACTTTGATGGTGGTTGTTCAACTGTAATTAGGTTTGTGTGTGTGGTTTTATTTTATAGAAAACATTAAAACATTCGAGTATTTTACTTGCAATTTTATTTTATGAAATGACACTGTTCACAAAGCTGAAGGAGACCACTCGGTGGATAAGTTATCAATACACTGTAAATAAAATTAACCAAAACTAGATGTAAATAAATGAACTTTCAAAGGCCAACTTCAGTTTCAGAAACTTGAAAGATCTGTTCTTCATACAAGTAAAGAGATAGCATGTTGCAACCAAGGACAAAACATAAAAACAAAGTACAAAGCCACATAACTCAAGAATAACCAACGTCTTTTTAATAAACAATCCATGCATAAACAACTGTTCTTTTGAAATAATTAATACATGTCACTCTGGAGAAAAATGAAAAGTGTCCCGGTTGTCACATGAGGGCGCTCTTTCAACTTGTGATGCTATCTAGAAGTGTTCATCTGAAAGAATACATTTCAAATGAAACAAGAACTTAATTGATGAGTACGAGCTCTTACAGGTGCTTTTGAGGTTTAGATATCTGTACAAGTTTGCATACCAAAGAATTTTTTATATTTTAAACTTGATTGAAGAAAACACAACTCCAAAACAATCAAACACAATGTTTACTTGTATTTTAACCATTACAAAAGTAACACTGGATGAAGAATTGTTGTCCGGACATGGAACTAATCATCAAGTCTAAAAATACTTTAACGGTTTACTTTCTTGTAGGGGCTTAAAATGTAGAGCGTGGGCTGTTCAATCAGTCAACTCTGAATACATTACAATTTATTGGCAACAGCTGAAGCTTTACTTTTAGACCTTATTGATGAGGTAGGAAAAACCTAACTTTACCAAGAGAAAGGAGAAGTTACTTGTTTTTTTTTCTAAAACAATGCATGCCTTTCTTTCTTAGTTTACCAGAACTATTCAACTTCTAAACCATAGAATTAATTTAAACAAACCAAATCATTCTCAAAACGGAATTAATTTATTTTCTAGTGCTGACTCAAGCAAGGAGAACATACACACAGAACCATCATCAAGATCTAATGAACAGAGGTGGTGAGGAAAGGTATGTTATATCATGTAGCTTCCACAAAATGATGACTGGTGTAGAATTTAATATATAAGAATTTGACATGTGAATTGACTAAAAACATTACGCCTCAAAAGACACATAATCAGTATCGGCATCCATCATTTTACTCAATAACTTCCTAAGATAGTTGATGTGTGATCAGCATTTAAGGTAGGCTCAACTGTCTTGGGTGTTCATCAATGTAAACTGAACCTTAACAAAGTTGAAGTATTGTAGGTTGTGGTGTGACAGTAGGTGTTCAGTAAAAATCAATCAGACTTAACAAATCACAACTTAATAATAAGCAATCTTTCTATAAATCTAAATAAAGACCCATTTAGTCGCTATCGCTACTGGAATCGGAACCTATTTCACTCTTGCGTTTCTTTAGTCGATTGATGGATTCAACATGGCGGTTGATTTCTCGCTCATGGGCTTCAATCTCATCGTCGTGATGTTTCTTGAGGGCTTTTAGCTGCTCAGCTTGCTGCAAAAAGGAGAAACCAATCAAAATGAGAACTAAGATTCAAATTTGTTATTCATCATATTTAGCAGAAGGGGAAAAAAAGATAAAATATTACAGGCCTAGAATTTCATCTTTGAGAGGACTAGGCCATTTTTATTTTGCAAAGGACACTTCCATTGGAAATCTTAAACACTAGGGGAAACTTTTGAAGGGGCACCAAGGGCAAGACCAGGGGCAACAGAGGCCATGCAATTCAGGCCTGAGCAGGCCCGATAGTGCCTAATAATACCCATATATTCGCATGGACCAATGTTGTTTTCAAATTCAAGTGAAATTTATGAATATTCACAAAATACAAGACAAAGAAGGAGGTTTGTAAGCAAAAAGTGGTGTAAACAACTATTACAAGTTACATTATCTTGGCTCTGTAACAAGCTTCTGGGATAGTTTCTATTGATATCTTCTGATCATCCTTATGGTAAGACAGATCAATGTTACTGTTTTCTAAAATCCCAACCTGCTGTACTGTCAAAACTGCATATTTGCATGGCTTAAATCCACAAGACTGCAGGGGTTGTAGCTCAAAATTTACTAGACCAGAATTTAAGTGAGAAAAAACTAAATTATCTACACAGTTGAACATTTTGACAGAGCACAAAGGGAAGATTTGTCTCATTTGTCTTGAGTTTACTGGCCCAAGGCTAAAAACGCTGGCCTTGGGCCTGTGGTCCAGTGTAAATTTTGAGCCCTGATTTGCAGGAAAATAAAAACAATTTGCTTCACAAAAAACTATGATATATACATTGTGCACATGATGTCATTGACCAGTGCAGTCTTTTTGGTGATCACCAGTGCATATTTCAGTCGTGTGTAACTGTTACAAATAGCTGATGCGAGACGCAAGATGCAATAATAAGCCAATCACTACAACACATTATCTTTTGTATAACACTTAATTAGGTGCATAATGTAGCTGTGCATCAGGCTGATGCACATGTTGAGAATAAAATCTTTTAATACAAAAATCTTTATTATGAAAGTAACTTCTCAGCATATGCATTCGCTAGACGACATAGGCCCCCAAAGAGTTTTCAGTTTGGGAAATAATAAAAAAGTTCCAGCTCGATTCTGTAAAAAATTAATTATTAACATCAACCTCGTGTATTTTTCTTATGTAGACGGGATCACAAAAAATGGCAGTTTGAAAAGCGATGAGCACTCTGTGACGTAGATACACAAGATCTATAAATCCAGACAGCAGAGCATATCGTACACGCATCCATAATGGGCTGAATGTCGGTTGATTCTTTCCTAAGCTTCACAGGGCTCAAAATTAACATTGGACCCCTAGCCCGAGGTTATGCATCGGGCCAGAAATCTAATGACTAGAAAAGTCTTGCAGTCTTGTGGTTTTGTTCAGTCTGATGAATGATTTTCAGCTGAAGAATTCTTACCCATAATACAAAATTAAATAAATCTTTTCTGAGTGCTCATTCAAACCAGAACAGTTAAAATGTAGGGTAGTTTTTTTCATTTCAAATCTGGTCTTAAAAAAAAATGTTCCAATAAATATTTTGAGGTACAAGCCTTACAGTCTTGTGGATTATTTTCCCCCAATTTTGAGTCATGCTTCAAAACTTACCAACTGTCTGAAAAACTGGTCCTCATGGGCTGCTTCCATTTTTCCAAAAGCACCACCGGCATCACGGATTGTACCACCAGTACCTCCACCCTGTCAAAGATGCAAAATTACAACATTCACAAAGAGATGGGCCAAATAAATAAAATTATAACAGTATTTTTCAAAATGCATAAAAAAAAAAAACCAACACACGCTAAATGCACAAAGGGATACAAGTATAAACAAAAAGAAAAAAAAATTAAGGCAGATCTTCGCATCCACATTTCTTAGGGTGACTTTCACCACAAATGTTATTCCTACTACAGCATCAATAATGGCAAACAAATAATTTTTATATGTTGAATTTGCATCAGGGATAAAGAATATTATACACCATTCTGTGTTAAGCACTGTAAACTTGGTGCTTTCCCCCTGAGTCTTGTGAAAAATTTCCACAGGCATTACTCGGGTGGGATTCAAATCCAGGACCTTTGCCATTCTAGAGCAGATGTCTTGTACCAGTAGCCCACCAAAACTGCCCGGTAGCTACAGTACATGTAGAAGCAGTTTAAATCCTGTATTTTAACAGCGGGTACCGCAACAACTTAATACTTGTTAAATTCCTTGCTTCATTGTTTTTTTACAGTGGTGATCATATATTCTGACAGAAAACTATATCATCTTCACTGAAATCGTCTTCACCAAGGAATTTTGCCATTTCTCTCTTGAAAATAAATGAGACAATAAAAACTTTGCTTATAGATGAGAAAGCGACAATGGATCATACATACCGATATGTAGGTTCAAGTTTGGCAAATCTGGACTTACTCTTTGGTCGACAAAAAGGGGGGGGGTGGGAAATAGACCAAACAAACAAACAAACAAAATGCAATGTTCAAATGAATACTCTGAAATCCAGGTATGTACTTTTCTCTCCCGATAGTTGAAGATCATGTTCTTTGCCTTCAATCAAAATAAACTACTTTCTAGGACTTGACTAATACAAATGATAACTAGACATGTTGCATTTGTGCACAAATGCCGAGCTGTTTCGTCATAACTTTTTCAAATTACTCAACTGAATTTGAAAGTGTTTTTTTTATTCAAAGTAGTTATGACGTATCAAGCCTGTTTAAAAAAGAATTTGGATTATACCACGTTTTGTAAGCAATTTATGACTAAAAGGTGCAAAAAATAAAAAAAATCATAAAAAATCATGTGATGACGTCATCATGACGTCATTTCAGAATTTACAAGAACTTGCCAATATCCAACAACCTACCAAGTTTCAACATGATCGCACTAATACTTAGGGAGATATACGACTTTAAAAAAGGCACCTTTAATGCCGCGTCACGTGACCCCCGATGACGTCATCGATCTGAAATTTCACACATATGATGGCTGCTCGACGATCAACATGTGTGTAAATTTTGAAGTGAATACACAAAACTTCACCACACACATCTTCAAAAAGTCCATTTTGATCAGTTTTCAACCTGCCGCTAGAGGGCGCTCTTGTGTGTTGTGACGTCATCGGTATTTTTTTTTAATTACCCACCCTTGCCAGACAATAACATCGTTGAAAGCAACTTCATAACTATTTCCACTTTTGAATAACGAGGCACTTCCGGTTTCGACCGGAAGTAGAGGTCATGTGAGGTCACGCACACTGAATAAAATGAAGACCTAATTTATCCCTATACAATCCCGCAATCAAAAACCTACGGTCTCTTGTGGCTGATTTGTTACTGATTTTCAAATATTTAAAATAGAAACCTTTAAGATGACGTCACGTGACAGGTGATGACGTCATCATGACCTCATTGTTTTGAGATCATTATTGCACCAATGCCTTTCATCACTGAAAGTTTCATTGCAATTGCTCTTTAGGAACTATGCAAATAGCCGCTTTGACCGAACGTGCGTTATGTCAATAGCCTTTTTTACTGAAACAGACAAATAAAAAAATTAAAAATAATAAAAAAAACTTTAACGAAAACAAGAGCTGTTTCGCAGCGCTGCGCTACGAAACAGCTAATTAAAGCAGTAATTAAAGCAGTTGATATTTAACTACCGACCGTAAAATCATCTGAAACGCTGTTTCGCAGGCAGATGGTTTATAGCGCCCTCCTGACATTGTCAACATTTTAGGCCTATTATTATTAGAGTTTTTGTTCACATCCTGGTAGTCTTGAGGACTCTGCTCCTCTAATCAACTGTCATGCTGCGCGCTAATAATGGCCTGCTGATGCTGGTTTTGGGGGTTTTGGCATCTTATTTTTTCATTCCCCAAAATAAATATATCAATCTTCGTTCATTAGAAATTATTTTTCTAATTTGTGGCATCCCAAACATTCTTTTAAAGAGGGAAATAAAGTCAAATTTTGCGGTACAACATTTGGACGATTTTACCGTCACTGGTAAAATATCCACAGCCACAACTTACTTTGCCAGCTCCACTGCCCATGACACCTGAATCAGATCCATATCCACGCTGCATTTGACTGAAAGTGAAAGTGAAGTGATTTTAAAACAAGAATAACAAATATTCCGTTTAAATGCTGACAACAAATAAGATAGTGTAAAGGATAGCCCCACTTGTATGACCAAGGAACCTGGATCCTTGGCCACACATCCGGACCCACTTTTTTTTAACCTTACCTAAAAAAAATTCAAGGCGCATTCCCTGCGGGCGGGTCGGCAGTTTAAACCAGCTCACAGTTTAAATCAATTCTTGACGTCACCGGCCGGCCGTGTTGTGGGCGGAGCGAGGATGCGAACATTGCAATGGTTGCTATGGATTGATCCCAATCATGCCAATCAATTCACGAAGTCACCGGCCGGCCGGGCTGTTGGCAGAGTGGATACATAAGTATCCGCTCCGCCCACAGTCGTTGAAATTGATTGGCATGATTGGGATCAATCCAAAATGGCCGGGGTTAGTAAACATCGAGCAAAGTAAATCGGAGGAAATAGACAAATTATTTCTTTAGATATCTTTTTTATTATTTTTTTTATTTCAACATCCAAAACACCCAGGTCAAGCTAAGATTAGAAGTGAGTGAACACATTGAGCTAGTTTAAACCACAAACCCACCCGTAGGGAATGCGCCTTGAATTTTTCATCGGTAAACTTAAGAAAAAATGGTTCCGAACGTGTGGCCAAGGAAGGATAAGTAAGTGAGCATGATTTACCAAGTACATTTTCAAGGTCATTTACTGCAGCATCGGCTGGCCCGAATGTGGAACCAACTTCCCATGATTGTCAAATCATCTCCATCCATCACAACATTCAAGAAAAACTTAAAATCTCACCTGTTCAAACAAGCATTATTTTATTAGCATACTCACAATACACAGTCACACAATCGACACTCCTTACTCCTAGAACTATTCGGTTCGTTCCACTATCGTCTCCCCGACCCTCATAGGTCATCATGTACAAAATCCTATTCGAAACTTTTTCCCCTTCACGTTTATGCACCTGGACTTCTCTTTTGAAAACGGAGCTCGCCAAAATTAGGCTCTATCTATTCATTGTTTTCACAGTGAGCTCGGGGTGGGTCCAGAAAATCCACTCCGCAAAAAAAAGGTGCAAAAAATGATAAATTCCCATCGTTTATTCAGAATCGTCGCCTTCCGATAACAAAAATGGCCGCCGTCGCTTGTATCACTGGTATGCTGCGTGCAACGCTGGTCCACGACATGCCTTAAGCTGGTATTCAATAGTATTCTGTGCGCAACACTGGTCCACAATAATCAATGGCTTATCTTTTATACGTAAACTGTTGGTTATTGTGAACCAGCGTTGCGCGCAGCATACCATTGATACAAGCGACGGCGGCCATTTTTGTTGTCGGAAGGCGACGATTCCGAATAACGATGGGAATTTATCATTTTTTGCACTTTTTTTTTGCGGAGTGGATTTTCTGGACCCACCCCGAGCTCACTGTGAAAACAATGAATACATAGAGCCTAATTTTGGCGAGCTCCGTTTTCAAAAGAGAAGTCCAGGTGCATAAACGTGAAGGGGAAAAAGTTTCGAATAGGATTTTGTACATGATGACCTATGAGGGTCGGGGAGACGATAGCGGAACGAACCGAATAGTTCTAGGAGTACACACTCCTATCCTACTCCTAGTCACTACTTGTTTTTCCCTCCTCAAGCGCCATGATCGCCTTTTTACTAGGCGTATACCGTCGCTTTACTAAATATTCTTTACTATTATTGTTATTACTATTATTAATATTAATATTAAATTGGGGCTAATTTTAAATAAATACATATCATTACTGGTTAATGATGCAAGTGCACGCCGAAAATGGTAAATCTGTAATCACTAAATCAGGAGTGCAATGTGATTCATATTTCCCTCTTTGCAAACACAAATTTGCAATTTGGATACAAAAAGACAACAGATTATAACAGAATTTACATAACTTTCAGATAAATTCTTACCAAACAGCTGCTATCGGGCGAAAAAGACGAATAGACGATAGTCTTGCGAGAGCCATTTTTTCTGATGTAGATGAGTGAACTTTCGTGACCTCTGTCCCTTTGCTGGGCAGCCGGTCATATGACTGCTTAACCGCTGGTATTTTAATATTCGTAATAACCATTGATCTCCATTAATATTGACTGGATATCAATGTCGGAACTCAAACAAATTAAGGAAAACTACAGGTACTGTTTTACTCTTATAATTAAACAAATATATTTCTGGTTTTATTAGTGGTTGTGTCGGGATTGCAATTCCATCCTTAAGTGTTTTTTTTTTAGAAAGCTAAAGGGTTGTTACGAAAGGCGGACAAGAGGGGGCGCTATTTCTCTTCCCTGTTTCTGTTCTTCCTTGTGGATGGCTAGGAAACATTGTTCAGATCGATTGTCTTCATTTTTTAAAGCCTGTCTGTTTGGCTAGACAAAGATGTAAAGTTAGTATATCGAATCATACGTCAATTGTTAGTCCTTGGTTTGGTATCGAGTTCTGTCTACAATCACAATAACGTGTGTAAAAATGCTACAAGTCTGAATGAAAAATACATAGGCCTATCAAGGGATAAACCAGGGTGAAATACATTTGTAAATAATATTATTTTTCCTTTTGGGATAAGGTGTCTTTCATAACAGACATTCCCGGTATATTCTGCTGGGTTTTTTCTTCTTCTTGGTTTCCATTGGTTTGATTCGGATGGTGTGGTGTCCTCCTCAATCCGTGTTTTTTGTTGGCAGCGGATCAATCCCAGCACTGTGTGCGTGGTGTGACCTCCTAGTGACCTCATGGACGGAGTTTGAAAACTGTAGAATTATTATTTATTAGCTGCCGGGGGTAGGGGGAGGGGGGTAGGTGTTCTATGGGTGTTTCAACATGACATTGGAACACCCATGCTGATACGTCTCAATCGTGACTCATCTTTTGATGTCGGACACAGCTGGCAATGCCGCTTAATTTGCCATCAACCATTTTCAGATAGGGGGAAAATATAATTTCTTCCAGAAATTATTTTTTCGATACACTAAGTGGAGTAGTTGTCTTCACGTCACTGTGCTGTTAAAGACGGATAAACCTTGTTCAACAGAGGGCGCCATTAATCTGATGTTTATTAATTTTCTTCCACAAAATAAACTCCATAACGTCACAAGGTTTTGGGTGTGGTTTGAGGGGCTGTGTTCATTTCCTACGGAGTGATCAGTAGAACGAGAAGGCTCCACTGTGTTTGTAATCTTTGTTTAAATTGAGACTCAATAACAGGCCTACAGAAGTCTTACTGGTTCTGGCGTAGCCGTGCAGTCTGAAAGGCTATAAAATCATATCATAATAGTATACACTCTTCCTATGAATCTATTCGGAGACCCACCATGGAGTCGATATCAGCATTTGAAGCAGCCTTTGATATTTCACTCCTGCGTCTCTTTAGTCGATTGATGGATTCAGTATGGCGGTTGATTTCTCGCTCGTGGGCTTCAATCTCATCCTCATAATGTTTCTTGAGGGCTTTTAGCTGCTCAGCTTGCTGCAAATACAACAGACCAATCAAAGTTCGGTGTTTTCGAAATTCGAAGCCACCTTGAACTGAATATACACACACTTGATTTGCGAGTTGCTGTTATTGCTGGTCAGTTCGGGGTCTGTTGAATTTCCCGTAAACAGGGCCCATTAAAACACCGCTGTGCTATTAGTCGTTGCTCGAAATATTATTGACATATAATACAGGGATGGTGATCAAAAATGCATTTTGAGTTCAGTAAAGAGGATCAAAACAATCTTATTTTGCAGTTTTGCGATTTTGTTACGCTTAAAGTTCCGTTTTAAATGATCAAACAACTAGAATGTACAAACAAATCCACAGAGGAGAGATTATTTATTTAAGTATCCATAATCCTCATAAATGTTGGTCTATTCTGAACCTCAAATCTTACCAACTGTTTGAAATACTGGTAAACGGTTTGCTGTGCTAGTTCAATTGTACTGCCAGTTCCTTTACTAGTGTCTTTATCAGTTTCTCCATCGTCACCTCCAGCCTCCAGTAAATAAATAAATAAATGAAGAAATGAATAATAATTATAGTAAAATAAAACAAAAGGATATGAAGAAAAAAAATTAGAATAAAGAATTGTAAAAATTTAGTTTGTTTATGCCATTTAAAAAAAATAAGAACACACAGACCACACACAGGGATACATTATCAAAATAAACCGAATCCAAATATTGCATCTTTGCAACCTCATTTTGTGAGTTTTTGTTGCTGATTACTTATAAGAGCACAGCATATACATGTATAATCGCAAACTAATCCTTCTTAGATCATCTTAGATCATCTTACTTTCACCAAGGAATTTTGCCATTTTCTTTTTTGAAAATAACGAGACTGTCAAGACTACATGTACACAACCTACCTCCACGCTTAATCTTATTTTACCAGCTCCGCCACCCATGACACCTAAGTTACGCAAACACAATAAAAAGGAGATCAAGAATGTAAATTTTCTCCAATCCTTGAAACGAAGACATGAGATATAAACAATAAATAAAAATGTCTACATGAATTGAATGACTCAGTGCACTGACGTGGCCGGACGAGAGGATTATGGGTGCGTCTTAAACATTACATAGTGAATGTTGGCAACAGCTCAAACTATGTGCACATCAAAAACAAAAAGGGGACATTTTCCAAACGAGTCACCTAATCAAAACTGAATGTCGAGAACGCTTTATTGATTAAGAATTTATTCAGTTGTTTCGAAGAACCTGGACTAGATACGCCCACTGGTTGTTAAACAAAGCTGTGTTTAAACATTTTGATGAAAGGATGGAATTGCTTACTGTGGTTCCTTTTGTGTTTACACTATACCTATACTTCATGGGTGGTTGTGGATGGCAGGGTGGGGTTGATAAAGATCCCTCTATAAGTCCGCCCCCCCCCCCCCATATTGAACATCAGGAAATTTGCAAAAAAAATAGTTAGTGGCCTGACGTTTCGACCCTAGCAGACTCTTTCTCGAAGGCTAAATGACAAGACTACAAACATAAACAGGTACATGTAAAGGAAATTTGATGATTTTATTTGGATAAATGTAACTCGCACAATTATAGTGGTGTGACGCAGAATGATTTCGGATTGGGGATGTCGCATCAGGTAACATAACTTCTCTCAGCTCCGTTCAAACGAGATTTTTTTTTATATAATGCGATTTCATATATTGGCCATGCCACGACACACAAATAAAATTTACCTCTTCTTGATATTTGTCTTACAAGTAATTCTTTCTCGAGGAGGCCTACGATAATATTCCCCCCCCCCCCCACACTCTCTACAGCATCTCCACTGCGGACCTCGTTGTTCAAACAAACTGAATTGATGGGTTTTATATTTATTTTTATGATATAAATTTACCCACAATATACTTGCACTTGGTTATCGATTTGAGGCAGATGGGGGACTCTAAACACGGAGTAAGAACTCTGAAGCAGTTGACCTGAACGGGCAGGCTGGCTCGGTGCAATGGCCGTGTTACTCTTGTCACTATGAACACACACCCTGAGGTGTCATGCCTCTGGACGTCCATAAAAGGCGATCCTGTGTACATAATGCAGGTAATATTACTTAATTAAAGAGAAACGTCTTTCACTTTCTTAAACAATATGTAGTACTCGTCTTGTAATTATTGCTGTGTAATTAAAATTTAATAGGTTAAAGGCACTGAAGTAGACAATTTCAGTAGCTTTAAACGGGTGACCTCACTCATTTTGTTTGCATCAGTTGGGCTGTAAAGACGTTATCCCGTTGCCCTTTCATTCATTAACTTGTCATCAAAGCATACCGTTACTATAGAGGGAATAGTAAGATTTCAAGTTTGTTCTCGTGGGGGGACAGGATAGTTCGAAAAGAAGCTTTTTTTTGGAACGTGTGTAATTTGTTTTGATTGAAGGCACATCACATGATCTTTAACCATCGGGATTAGTTCACTCGAGTTCATGATACCAGTACGAAACTTCCACAGATAAATATGTCCGTCTGAAATACTATGCAAGTCGCAGAAATAGCACATGAACATCTCAATCACATCGCTTATTGTGATTGCATCAAACGAAAATATAAGCTCAAACTGGACGTGACACACAAAATCCCTGGACAAAAAATAATTAAATGTGGCCTCATCGTTAGCTGTGTTTAGTTGTAAATGTGGTCATAAATTCTGACGAGTTTTTCGTTACAGGTTGGCTGCTTGGTGTTTTTCGAAAACGCATATTGAAATCACTACGCTTCCAGCAGCAAATACCAAGTTTTATAAACGTGTTCAATTTTTAGGTTGGGCTCTATTTCACAAAGCACTAAGATTCACCTTAAGATGAGTTAGCAGTGTTAAAGATTTGTATTGTGACTTCACACTTTGCTTAGCAATGAAGATTTATTTCAATCTTAACTCTTTGTGAAACTGGCCCCATGTTTGGGAAGAAAATGTGTGATTGCCCTTCTTCAAAATATTTAGTATGGACTTCATGCATTGTCTTCAGCTCGCCGCCATCTTAGAGGATGTAACAATGGAAAACGCACATCTACGTATACACGCGGCGCAGGATGGGCCAATGAGCAACCTTCTTTTGACCTCTAGACGAGGCCCCCTACTCAAACGACGTCATCCACATAAAGTAGATTCTTCTGAAATTCCTTTAAAATTGTATTTTGTCTCATGACAGATATGAAAGACTTCTTCGCTCAGTCCGTCATCCCGTATACGAAACTCTAATATGTTACGACCCAAACTCTGAAAATAGGAAAGGTAGGACCTCATCATCGCATAATAGAGGTTTTGTAAAGTAAAACGTGAGTAGTTTTTTCCTTGTCCTTTTGTCCGCCGCATAGACTGCACGCGTTGGCCGCCATCACCGAGGTAAAACAATGAAAGTGCACGCATGTACGCGCCACGCACATCATTCAGCCAATGATAGGTCTTTCTTTGACCTCGGTGAAGAAGATGTTTGAGCTTGTGACGTCATAAGTGGTATACTTTATAATTATTGTTGCTGCTGTTTCAGCTGACATTGTCAGTGTTTTTTTGTACTGATTTAGTTTTTGATATTCTGTCCTGTCCACCCCATTGGCTATTGTTAATTATGTTGCAGTTGAAACGCCTCCAGATTTACAAGCTTCTATATAGCTTCTTAACCGTTCAGGCTTGCAATTTGTATTGACTTATTTCCCCCGGTCCAGCCGTCGGTTTTAATGTTTTCAGTTTATTTATGATTTATTCATTAGATCATACTAACGGCAACAAATAAACTTTCAGATAAAACAAAATGCTTAAATTAAAATACATAAAAAGACGGGAAGCAGTTAACATTGTTTAGTCAGATGCAAACGGAAATAAAGTACACGTAACTACCCCCCTCAAAAATATTTTTTATAGTAAATTGAGAAGTTGTAGAAATTTACTTCTTCCAAAATGCATCAGATCCCTGGAGACCTGTTTGCCTGGATTGATTTAGGACGCAGCGTCTCATAGGAAAAATTACCGTTTTGTAACCCTCTAGGTCTGTGTCTCACGAGACACTCTATCTTAGGATAGTATGTCTCGTGTCCCTCCCAGGATACTGTGTCTCACAAGACGCTGGGAAATCGTGTCTCCTTGGGCAAGTGTTCCTCAAACACATTATCTTCCTCGAGGATATTGACTCGGGAAACTTTATTCCTTGGATTAGCCGTTTTTGTCTGCATGAGAAATGTGAACGAGAATTTTCCACCAACTACATGTACGTCAGGCAAAATGATAAGGGCGCCCTCTGCCTTGGCTGAGCTAAACACTACAGTTATCGACATTTTCATTATAAGTTTGGAAACGTAAATCTGTTGCCGTCATCCCGTGGAGAATGTCGATGAGTAAAATCACAACTGATGTTACAGCGTTTTGTTCTAAATGCGGAAATTGACGACAACGGGCATATCATATTTCAATTAGCATGACAATCAGTCCTGCCGTTATGTTTATACTAGTCTACGTTCCACTTAGGTCCCGCTATGTCTGCTCACGAGGCAACCAGCGGGTTACGGGACACCGTGACGATGGTCTACCCAGATGACTCACCGTCATTAATTTATGGACAGACTATAAATATTTCGGGTTTCTCAGAAAGAACGAAGTCTTAGCGTAGAAGTCTTAGTAATTTATTTTTGTGATTACCGTTTCCGGAGATGCTCATAGGGTATATTTTGGCAGGTGATTGGACGTCAATGATGACATGATGATTTTGCAAGCAACAGTTTTTATAAGTCCTTGGGAAGGTGAAATGTACTCCCAACCATGGAGGTAACCCTAATTATATTCCGACCGTGCAGCACGAAATTAAATCTAAAAAAAGTATAAGTCTTACGATTTCTTTCACCTTTGATGGGTCAGGACAGAGAAGCAGCTCTTCGCTTTTACACATTGTAATTTTTTTAACTGCAAAAAAAACCCCACCCAAAAATCCCAAACAAACACACAAACAAACAAACAAACAAAAAAACAAACAAAAAACGAAACGACAACAACAACACGTTTTCCGGGCAGGCTTTCGGTGAAGGAAACCTTGGCTCGAAAACTTCTTGAAATAATAATAATAATAATAATAATTGTATTTGTATAGCGCCTACTGCAGGCCAGCCTCTAAGCGCTTAACATTCAGTATTTCCTGCAAGGTATTTGGGGCTACGTTTTGAAGTATGAGACCTACTCCTTTACATAGCACCTTGTAATGGTTTACAAGGTGCTGTGGCGCAATATGCAGCTGATCAAACCAGGAACACCGGGGCAGACCCCTTCTCTTTTCGATAAGTGCACTGGGTTCTTTTTCGTGCGTTACACAACACACTGGGCAGGTTATCTTGACTTTTGTTGTGTCGGACTTCAGTCCCGAGTAAACCCCCAAATGCCGTTAAAAAACACAACCCCAAACCCCCTAAAACCAAAACACTTGCAAGTATAATGAGAATCAGGGACTCGAGTCTAGAATAGTGAGTTGCACCGCGAATTATGTTTTGTATCGATCGTTATAAGAAGTGTTGATTCATTGCTAGTTTGAAGATCAAGGATGTGTAACCTGTAACAGCCCCCCCCCCCTCCTAAGGGGGGGGGGGGAGATAAATGAATACAAATACAAAACTTAATAAGAATAAAATAAATAAAATAAAATAAAAACAATAAAAACAATCATAATAATAAACTAGAACAGCGAAGCTGCCATGGCGAGCTGCCGATCGCCAGATAGAAGACTAATGACTAATTGCAATAAGTAGTTATGACAATTTAGGGTTTTCATTGTTTTAGCTTATTCAACTGGAACCAGTAATAAACTCTTTGAGTTTTATCTTTTCATATGAATCTACATGTAAGAAGCAATATTTGTTTCAAGTTTCTAGTCAGTACATCATTGCAATAAGGAGTTATGACCATTTAAATGTTTCATTGTTTTAGCTCATTCAACTGGAACCAGTGATAAACTCTTTGAGTTTTATCTTTTCATATGAATCTACATGTAAGAAGCAATATTTGATTCAAGTTTCAAGTCAGTACATCATTGCAATAAGGAGTTATGACCATTTAAACTTTTTCATTGTTTTAGCTCATTAAACTGGAATCAGTGACATAGAGTTTGGTTTTTGTTTAAACAATTTTTGCATGTCTTTGTCTGTTGTGTTGTTGTTCAAATTTAGTTCTAAAACATCCAACGTTTAGTCTAAAGTTTTGTATAAAGTCCCGAGGGCACAATGTTCAACACTGTAAAAAAAAACTTCAACATTTCTTTTTAAATTCTGAAAACATTTCTGTAAAAAAATTGTTGAGAAACACAATACATGGCTGTCATTGTATAATTAATTCACTTAGAATCCATAAAACAATTCAAAACATAAATGTTGAAGCTTGATGCTTAAATTTTAACAGTTATTGAATGCGGACGGCCGGACAGACGGACGGACGCAGCTCGCCAAAAACAATTATGTTTGAAACATTAAAAAACAATATTAAAAAAAGTAATTGTATTTGAACAATGAATTTGAGTAGTGATAAACAAGACTTTATTTTATTACTGACCACGAGTTTGTGGACAGACACTTCACGCGGTAAAGGTACTTTGTACCCCGGCAGTAATGCGATTGATGTTGGCTTTAGGTACTGCGAATATGACGGGAATATCTAATGGGGCGGTTTAAAACGATAACAGTAAGGGGCTTTTCCATGATGACTTGAGTGCCGCAGCATTTCCGTTTTGTGAGCGGTGGTGCGTGGAGTCCAAGTAAGTGCACACCTTCTCCAAAACTGCGAATTTCTTCTCCACTGACAATGCCGAGATGTTGCTGCAAGTTTTCATGGAGATTGCTAACCAATGGCTATAATTGCAGTTGAGTTGTGTTTTGGCGGCGATGTAGTACCACACATGTTGAACTTTAAAAAGTTTGTTTTACACAAACACTCCTCTGTCTGCGGTTGAGCCACGTCATCCATGCCAACCATTAAAGGACACAACTGGGCAGTTTTTGTTTGTTTGACTGTAGAACTTGACGTAGTTATCCGATTTACCGGATACACATCTGAAGAATTTTGTTCCACCCTTGTTTGGGGACAAGCACATTCGTCCTTTTCCAATCCATATATGGTAAACCGTCCGTGAACATGGATACATCATAATTCGAGCGGTGGGTACTGCTGCGTTCATCATGTCATTTACAGTCATTTACACCTGAAGGTATTATACGATTTAAATTAATACGTACGCAATGCATGTCTGTACACGTACATTACAATGATATAATGTGGCAATTCACCAAGCTATTCCAAGGACATCGCCACGCGTACATTCCACTGCCAGCCCTGGACGACATCCGATGACCCCTGCGTTGAAAACACGATCCCTCCAAAGCAAAACACGTCATAGACATTGCTGCTTGAACCACTCTGTGCTTGAACCAAGCTTGAACAGATGTCACATATAAAGCAACAAGTGCATGTGTGAACGCTCTCAGTTGCGGGCCTACGAGACCGTAGCGCCAGCTAGTGAGTATTAGCCAGAGAGGTATTTTTTGCTGGTACTTACGAATACTTGTACAACAATCAACAACAAACATCAGCGTGGCCTCTGCGCACACGGGACTTGTCTGTGGTAGCACCACATGGGTGTGATGCACGGCGCTAACACCACATAATCTGTTAGTTACGTTCACTGGAGTGCACGGTCTATTCAGTCAGCCGGAGATGTGTGTACCAAACAGAGAGAGCTCAATCACAGAAGCTGAATAGATTGTGGAACTCCGACCATGGCTACATAATAACGTTATGCACCACATGCACCATTGGTATAATGCACAGGAGTGACCGAGTGTATAACTTGTGTTCACACAGTTAGGTTTGCCCTCCATGGCCCATACGGATTGCCAGTAAGGCCTTATGAATCATCAACCGACCTTGTCCGACAATAATATTCACCAAGAACACGAGTAGGCAGTGACTTCGCCGCGTGAACTTGCGAGGACAACATGGAGTAAAACTGTGGAAGATGCAGAGGGTCACGTCCAACGAGTGGCCTCCGTTTCGACCCCACACAACACCCCCTTTTCTCGACCCTGACAACTCTATTACTACTACAGATGAGTTTGCCGGCAAACAGGAAGTACTTGTGTGCAAAGAGGACAAGCTAGCGGGGATCGGAGGTCGGAAGAACGGGGACGATTTGCAGCATTACTCCAGGGATAAACTTACAGACAGAACACCAGGCAGGACTTTGAATAGTATCATTGGTAGTGACCTGGGTGAACGCGCTCAGCAAATCACGGAAAGGCATGATCGGAACGCGAGGAGCAGGGGCCTGCAAGGGGAAACCATACTAGACACGACCGCCGGCCCACGTCACCCGTCAGACTACGGCAGTCAGACGGTACAGGGCGCTGTGCTTGGTATCGGGCCTGTCGTGGAATCGGGTTATGTCAATGTGGACTCATCATCCCATCTTATGATTGGAAACAAAGCAGATACAGACCGACGAGCATGCGATACATCACCATGTACGATGGATACCAGGAGAGGATGTAATTCCAGTAATAACCGCAGGGATTACGTGGATAATTCGCGCCAGAATGGAAGAGACGAAGACGACGAGGATTATTTCGACTCTGACAGAGATGAAGATATTAACTTCGTTCACTTATTACGCCGCAGGGCTCAGCAGGAGCAAGAAATCACGGCCATTTTTCAGCCCCCGTCGAGCATGGACTCATCAATGTATGTCACATACAGTGACCTTTCCTCCATATTCGGGGGTGAATTATCCGAGGAGGACCGTGACACGATTTTCACCGGTAACCTTTCCACGAGCAGCGAGGAGCTAAATGCGAATAATTCCAGCTCTGCGTCGAGCTACGGTGTCCTCCATAAAGTGCGAGACACAAACTTGAATACGCGGCTGGCAAAATCTACGGAGTCTATCCCTACCCAGGTCGACTGTGAGCGACAGAGAGCGGAAGAAAACGCACAACCGCTACAGCGATCGCGAAGCTTGGAGAATTTGAACTTGTTGCGAGTTGGTTCATCAGGGGCGCCGTCATGCGACGACTTCTCATCAACGCGGCCGGCCGCGGTAAATATTAGTAATTATGCAAGCTGCCTTGAGAATAATAATGCACGCAGGTCGCCGGGAACGAGCGCCTGCGCAATGCGGCGATTAATTACGGCGAAGGAGAACGTGCGAGAGAGCGACGATATTACGAGAGGGGTCAAAACAGACCAGGGAGACGAAGATACACCCGTGGAACGATCGTTCGCCGAAGAGGTGCGATTGTGTGCCCTCCCTGTCTATATCCCACCTGCTTCAGATAGGATGTATCATCAACATCAACGGGTGCCTTCGCCCCTCATGGAGATGGATGAAGACGAAGATGAGGACGAGGCATCGCAAGGAGGTGTTGAAGAGAAACATAAAGAGGTCACGGGTGCAGGGGAGGACAAAGCACCACCGAAGCCGAGACGAGGTGAAGAACGTAGTCTCCCACCCGAGCAGGAATCAGCCAATGAGATGATGAAGAGGGTGTCATCACCTCGCGCTGAGATTGTAGCCAAACCTGCGAGTGATGAGACCAAGAAGGATAAACCACATGACAGTGATGCCAAGGATAAACATAGGACTGGTGACGAGAGCACAGAATCCAAGATGGCGGCCCCCAACATCAATGTGCCACAGATAATTGAAACCCTTGTGGAGGATGATGAAGACAATGAAGGGGAGAGAATTGTTCTCCAGCTTCAGTCCCGTCTTGCTGCCGTGGAGAAACTCGCTCAAGATCTCTCGGATCAGAATGCCAAACTCCAGGAGGAGTTAACAGAAATGCAGCTGGAAGTCGAGGAGTCGCAGGATAAGTACAGGGAGGGTGGGGACATTGAGGAATATCGTGACATGAAGATCGAACTCGACCGTGCTGTCAGAGACTGCCGTATCATGCAATATCGTCTGCGTAAAGCTGAGAGAAAGAACGAGGAGTTCGAGCAAGATCGAATGCAGTGGGAGGATCGCATACGGGCCAGCACGGCCGGCATCCCCACCCCCTTGATCTCTGGGTCCGCTGTTAGTTCGGGCGACTCGTCTCCGGAAGATACCCGATTGAGTGAGATTGCCGAACTCCATCAGGAGTTGAGAACAGCCAAAGATGTATCCATAAGACTTCATCAAGAACTTGAGATGATTGAAGAGAAAAGAGCCAAGACGGAAGAGGAGTGTCAGAATTTGAGGAGAAAATTAGTGGATTCGGAAAATACCAGAAAAGAGATGAAACGGGAACTGGAGAAGACACGGACCGAGGTAAGAAACAAATTTGTTGTTGGAAGACATAAACTGCCTGACGTTTAGACCATGTAACCTTTGTTTACAAAAATAGTGACCTTATACATTCCAGGGTCTTTCTGGAAGGCAATACACTACATTGGTCATATGGACAGTTTGACATTTTGCGACATTAACTTACACATACATTCAAAAGTTGTAAAAGTTACAGCTGTACAAGTTTTGAGATGAGCCCCTTTCTTCATTATAAAAGTTGATACAAATCAAACTTCAATTTCCTTAAAATATGAGATTTTGTTTTCTTCCATTGGGCTGTGAAATCCATGCTCTATGGCTCTTTTGTAAACATGTGATGTCACAGGTTACATGGTCTATTCAAAGTACATGATCATGCACGTGTCCAACCAGTTAACAACGATCGTGAAGTTCTTATTTTGCTGTTTTGCCTTCCCATCTGCCAGGAGGAGGCATTGCTCATTCCCAAGTAGTATTTACCCAGGCCTTGCGCGTAAGCTTTTTGTAAAGCAGCCCACCAGGCTAGTAACTGCGGTTTACATGCCCCTAGGAAAATTTAGTAGCCCAGATTGTAAACTTTTGTCATGAATGTATCTTCCTGATGTACTAATGGTAGCGATCACAACCAGTTTAATAATCAAAGGAAGCTACATTGACAAACTCAAAAATAAGTTAATACCTTTTTAAAAGGTACCATGTCCATCTGAAAAGGAAGATGAACATTATAAACAAGTAGGTTGCAAACCAGTCATCAGCAGTTTTTACTAGACAATGTACGCCGGGCTAGTGTTAATGGAGAGCCCCGTTTACCCTAGTGATTTCGAACAAAATCCATTGCTTTACTTTTGTGTGTGTTTATAAATCCCTTAATCAAATAAAGATAAAGATCGGTGACATTTCTAATGTTTTTAAGGCTAAGTTTTTGAGAAATCATCAGTGTTGATTGATGACAGTCCCCCCCTGGTTTTTCTTAGTCTAATAATCCCATGCTCTATATTCTGTCGAGCAGTCAAACAAAATAGAACGACCATCAAATATAAAGACAGCGAGAATCGTTAAAGTTTTTAAGTCACACTGGCATTGAAGTAATAGCCTTTATGGGAAATTTGATTAATAAAAGTAATGACCACAATTCCTCTCATTAGTCAGTCTAGCCGCCGCCTACCCATACTATTAAGTTCCCATTCGTGACGTGGCCATCTTCTTTTTCCCATGTAGCCAAAACTCCACTGGGACTGAAAGTGAAAAATAGCAAGGCCCACTTATTCAAAATGAGACTAAAAAACACCATTGTCACTGGGTGTGTAGCAGTTGCAGGCCTGGAATTTCATTTTTGAGAGGGCAAGGACATTTTCATATTGCAAAGGGCACTTCCATTGGAGAATCTTAACGTCTGTGGGAAACTTTTGAAGGGGCACCAAGGCCAAGACCAGGGGCAACATAATCAATGGCGTCCATGGCCTTTTCTATTTGTATGATTCCAGGCCTAGTGTCCGAACCCGAAAATTGTCCACTCTACACTAATGACATACATAAAGCCGTTCTCTAATTTGATGCAAAGTCGTGAACGTTGAGCGTGAATCATATTTGGCTATCTCTTTGTATTTAAACACAGAAGTATGACGCCATCTTTACGGGCAAATTTCATTCTGGCTTGCAGGCGCGTCAAGTGCTCAAATTATCAACGCAGCCGCGCTGCCAATCGTGCAATGAGAATTGAGTTTAGTGCAATGAGAATTGAGTTTTGTGAAATGTACGCGTGCTGTACGCGTTGTCCGTAAAGATGACCGATTTACGTCATATTGCAACCTATCTATAGTCAATCTCGAAATCACAAGAGGATTTGATTATACATGTACATGCACACAAATCCTCTTATACTTGTAGGTACATGTAGTCTGGGAATCCGTCTACCCTGCTTTAAGTCCATCAACTAATCCATGCAGGTCATTTTTTATTAAATTTACTTAAAAATGAAATAAAACAACTTTAAAAGTAAAGTACCATAAGGTCATAACAGTCTCATAACATCCAGGAACATAACATAGTTCTTATTTATATAAAACAAAATATAGGTTGGTTGTAGCATGAATTTGAGAGTTTGTTCACCCTTTCTGTTGTACTGTAGGCTTTATGTTGATTCTCTTGCCTTAACTTGCTGCTTAAAGCAATTTGTTTGGAGTATTACAGTCGGTGAAATATTTAATATATAAATCAACGGTAACCTTTGAATTGTATTTATAATGATTTTAACAGTGTGATGTCGCTGTACTTTGATGTAACTTTAATGAGTATGGAGTAGGCTTTATATACCAATACGAAGCTGTAGTACAAAAATGAGTGGGTGAAATTGCTAGCACTGGAGCACGAAAGGTCTTCCTAGGTATTGTCACATAAACCCACAATCCAGCTGCTTGCACGTTAATCAATATTTGTGTATGGGAAAAAACCCACAAACAAACATTCCAGTCAGTCAAAATTCACTCATCACTATCTGAACCATGACATAGAGTTTCATGTTTAAGCAGAGAAATCGCTTTTCACATTTCTGCTGAGGAAAAATAAGCAGAAAATCAGTCACAGATGGTACAACATTTTGTATTTTGACTGCTAACCTTAATCTGATAAGCAAAATTGTTTGGGCTGCAGCTTTATTAAACTGAGCCAAGGTTTTATACGAGAACTTCCTGGATTTTTACAATTAATGAAAAATAAATAAAACAACAACAACAACAACAACCAGCATAATTATGCGAGTAATATGTACCTGCGTAAAAAAAAGTACGCATGTATGGTGACTCCAAGCACAACCCCACTGTGAAGGATGGATAAATTACTCGCGGATCTAAAAATAACAGTTCGACTAGGGTTAATGACACGGGTGAATACGTTTTTTCACATGAACAAATTGCACTCGAGCTGTTCAGCAGAAGAAGAAGAAAAAAGAAATCTGATCAAATTTGAGCAAAATTAACAAGGAACAAGGGGCCTGGAATAACATGGAGGCCACAGAAGGCCTCTGTTACTCCTGGTCTTTGCCTTGATGCCCCTTCAAATGTTTCCCATGATTTTCCAATAGAAGTGCCCTTTGAAAAAAAAACCAATTTGGCCTTGCCCTCTCAAAGATGAAATTCCATCCCTGGGAACTATAATATAGTCACAGGGAATAACAATGACGTAGCCATCCCTGGACTATATTAATATTACTGGTTGTGCAGCACATGTTTCTGTGCTCAGCACATTTCTTTGTGCATGTCAAATTAGTGTGCTTAAATATGTTGATGAAATTGGCCACATATGGAAAAATGGTAGTTCAGCCGTTGAGTTTAGTAAATGTCATGTACAATATCAATCTCCTCATTGCATTTAAAAAAAAAAGACCACCATTTTTTCCAAAGTGTTCATGCAAAACGTTACACCACTACAACTCATATTCATTCACATATTATTTAGGCCAGTATCAAATTCATTCCTTACACGCTACAAACAAAAAACTTTTATCAGTAATGTACATATTACATGCTCTGGTGATTGAAATTTGATTGGTATTTATGATAAACGGGGTTATGCCTCGTTGCCCTCCCCATCGCAAGGTTTATGAGTTCAGAAAAAACAGGCGTGTGCTTGTTGACACCATGATTGCTTGAGCATAAAGTACAATATTAACACTGTGTACTCACAGAAATGGAAAATTGACAAAATGTTGTATGAAGAGTTATTGTTAGGCTGTACTCGTGGTGCTTTGGATGATGTGTGTGCAAACTTTCAACAGAAAGTTTTTTTCTTGGAGATGTGTTAATCTGATTTTACCAGTACAGTAGGAGTTATGTAATATAATTTAACCCTCCACCTGCCTAACACAACCATTCGCATAATAGTAAAAGTTGAATTTTGTTGCTATTGCCAATTAGCAGTAAACTCAAATTCCACACTAATGCACCAGTGAACTGTGCTGCATTTAGTAGGGTTCTACATGGCCTTGACATGTCCATGTGCAATCACAGTCGATGCATGCTGGTGCATTGAGCAGGGTAGGGTTGATGTCTAGTGCCAAGACTGGCGTGAAACAGTTCACTTCATTTTTTAAAAATAAATGCGACAGAATTCTCTGTTGCATTCTGCTGCTGTTTGCAGGTTTTCATGTCAACTGTGTTGCTTTTTGATGCATTTAGCAGGGTGCCTAGAAAACACACGAAGGTGGTTAAAAAGAACGAATAATTACCACAGAAATGAATAGGTTTTTCAAAAGTGAGTTCAAATTGAAAGGCTGGCAAAAGAGCTCCAGAAAATTTGATACGTTGATAATAATGTTTAAAATATGGGCATCATGATGGAAACAGAAAGCTCTGCTTAACCCATCATGAAATTCATTAATCATTCAGTTTCAATGAATACTAAAGAGTCAAGTCTGATCAAGTTTCGGTATCTTGTATTTACTTACCCAAAACTGAGACATTTCTGTACAGGACCTCGCAAACATTTATTACACATTTAAATTTAAAATGCAAGCTACAGTTTTCTAAATTGACACATAGCAATGTTGATATGACTGGTTAAAGTTTGTGTCACTTTACGTTTACCTAGCCCAACACTTGATATTACTCAACACTTTTTTATATTATATGTACATGTAGGACTAGATTTTTGTTGAACTGTTTAATTTTGTTTGAACCCGCTTTTATTTACAACGCAGAGAAAAATGTAGCATAAATAAATCGGTTATTAAAACAAATAATAAAATAACAATTATAAAATACATTCTGTAAAAGTTTGCCTTTAAAGGTATAGATTGGTGATATAGTTTGAACAATTCTTTGAATATTCTGATTTATATTTCACCTACGGATTATATGACGAAGAATTGCAGCATTTAAAGGAAATAAACTACTCATGTTTTGTGCTTGGATCTAAACCATTAAAATTCGCTCCAAAGACAAATTAAATCTTGCTCTGTCGAAACTAGGTCACCAGCAATGGATTCATGTAATTCGAATTGCTGGTGGTCGCGTCTGTGTTAATTTCTCTTTAGAAAATTAATTTTTAAGCAATCATTTCTGCTTGACGTCTTTATAAAAATTGGACACAGGTCAAGGTCTTTTAACCGTACACGATGACACCAAATAAAGGCCACATTTGGTTCGACGATACTTCTTCGTTCTAGATAACGCTCATTATAATTTTAGCCCCATATACCCTTTTTACCCTAACATATTATAATTTTTATACCACGTAACCTGTGACATCGCATGTTTACAAAAGAGCCACAGAGCCTGGACTTCCTGTCGGCACGCTTTGTACACAGCTCAATGGAAGAAAATGAATTATTTTTTTTACAATTTACGGAGATTCACTGTCTTTTTTTAGCAACTTTCGATATGATGAAAGGGGGGCCCATCTCAACATTTTTATAACTCCTATATTTATGTAGAAATTAGGGGGGAAAAAAGCAAAATTTCCCAGATATGACCAGTGCAGTATCTTGCCTGTCATAAATGCCCTAGAATGTATAAGGTACCTCTTTTCGTTACAAACAAAGGTTATACACGGTTTGATCGTCATGCCAGTAGAGCTCTCCAATATTAACACAAATGAACTGTTCCACTGTTTTATGGATTACTAAACCACTTCATGCCCTGCACTGCCAAAACCGTAGGCGGATTTCATTGCCAATTTACATAATAAGCCTATTATTAGCAAACGTAAATAGATTCTGTCTGTCTATTTCTGGACTGAAATTTTATAGAAAGAACAATCTGCTCTCTCCTAAGGGAGTCCATTAAAACTAATGAAAGCCCTTTGGCATTTTCTCACCTATCGACAGGAATTCCCACATATTGTTTTGCAAAAAAATTAATAAAATGACAAAAATAAAAACTATTTTCTCACATGCAAACACCGCAGCGTGTTTATCATCACTCTGCAATCGCAGCTGTGAAACACATCAACAATCAATGGCTAATTTTCTAATTATTATAGTAATGTCTTAATCATGGAGCTGTATAATAAAGCATTATGCAAGTGCCCAGCGGAGAAAATCGAAGTAAGGTTTGTGACCACTGAGTCACCGCTGTACTTCTTGCTGTGTACGTTGTACCTCGGCGAAAGCTTTCTCTGTGGTTGTACACGGCCACGGGATCCCCATAGTGTAGTACTACTACTACTAGTAGCCTTCAATGTAATTGCACTACATTCAATCTTCCATAATGGGTCAGTTCTATATTTCAAAGCGATGGTACACGTAGCACTTGAAGCCGGTGCAACCATGGATTTCCTTCATGGTGCACCTGACCCCTCGATGCACCCATATTAACATACCTGATACAATTATGAGCATGCATTCCACTCATTTGACTTTTAAATGTGTGTTAATTCCCGTGTGTACTTCACAGAGTAGATTTATAGCGGGGTCAGGGTATAAATACACACTGGTTTAGATTCCATTTGGGATTCTAATTAACATAATCTCATCAACATCATCTAATTTGCATAAATACAATGTGGTCATTATACTGAACGGTTTAGGTTGTACCCTCCGTGCATGTACTGACGAGACGAAAATGGCGAGTTTCTTTGTGTGGAACATAGTGTTGATTACATTATGTTAATGTGTAAACACTGTACACATGCCTTGCATTCGTAGAGATGACAATATTGTACATAATGCTGTTTGTATACTCAGGCATGCAACTCTTCCGCGTTTCCGCGGATTTCCGCGTTTTTTAAAAATGATCAGCGCTAAAATAAAAAAAAAATATTTTTTTTTTTTTTTTTTTCGATTTTTTTTTAAAAAGCCTTATACATGCTTGGCAACAACAATGTACAACCACAATAATGTGAAATAAGCCTAGTACATGCTAAGAATGCACCTAAGAGCATAATAAACCTCAAAATTTTCTAGGGTACCATTGTGGATCTCATGTCCCTTGGCGTTTTGGCTGCCTCGCTCCGCGCTTGCGTTGTGCCTTTGAAAATTTCCTCTTTTTTTTTCATCGGGCAGTTGCATGCCTGTATACTGAATAGGGCTAAATAATATGTACATGCACATGTACATACATTAATATTATGTACACCTATTCACGTGTAAAGTGTAGTTAAAAAAAAACAGTGTCTGTTGTGTTGTCATGTAGCTATAACCATACAATTATTTGTTTGTATTTTGCAGTACAGAATCATACATTTTCTGCATGTTACTTATGCTAATCAGTATTCCCAACCAGAATACCTGCATCTTTTAACAAAAATAACATTTTGTTCCAAAGAAAAAGAAATAAACTTGTGTTTATCTCTTCTCTCTATAGTAGTAAATGAATCAAAGTAAATAATTTGAAGCGATTAAAAAAGCTAATATTTGTTCTTCCTCGTTTGTGTAATCCATGCATTTAGTTGATCATCTTGTGTTAATGATATTCTGAAATTGCACGTGTAGTTCGTGAGCAATGTATACGTAACTTTCAATGAATAACACCAATGTGATAAATGTACCTTGAATATTTAAACACTTCGTTTCAATTTCACGAATAACTTGTAGATTTTAATATGGTAAACTGAACCTAGCGGTTTCATCAAGCAGTATACATTAAATGACAGTTTTGGCTGGTCGGCGGCTAAGCACTATTATGTCTGTTTAATATTAGGCCTAGGGCTTTACATTACAGTATATGATAGACTAGCCATGGCTACGGTTACCCGTACAAAGTACACTGGAACATGCCACCACATACATGTACGTTAAAGGGAGGGGTGTATCGTACCTTTGGTAATTACTCCAAAAATTATTGACCATAAAAACTCATTGGTAAGGAGCACTGGAGAGATGTTAATTTCAGCCAAAAAATTGAGTCTGCCTTTCTTGGGCACCTGATAATAGTGAAAGCACACAATTTTATGATAGGGTGTTTTTTATATAGGCCTATATTATTTTCTTACAACTTCGATGACTAATTGAGCCCAAACTTTCACAGGTTTGTTCTTTAATGCATATGTTGGGACAGACCAAGTGAGGATACTGGTCTTTGACAATTACCAAAGGTATATCAATCCCCCCATGCCTTAAAATAAAAAAATTAAAAAAAACCCAAAACAAAACACACAAACTGTCAAATTATTTCCCAACCAGGCTTTACATTAAGCAGGTCACTCTGTGATTTGTAATTTTTTTTCTTCCTGATTTCAGGTTTTTTAATGATCTCCCTGCAACTTCAGAATTTCTTGAAAGAGGCAAATTTGCCATCACAGAGATAAAAATACTTGCCTTTGTTATGACCAGACTATTAGAAATAACATAGACGGTTTTATGCTTTTTCACGGATTGTGTGCACTTTCATGCAATGTATACGTGACTTATTTCTGTATCGGCAATCGAAATAACCATAAACGTTTTTGTTTGGGTGGTTTTTCTTTTGAAGGGATGTCTTTAATGGATCAAAAGAGGGACAATAGGTCGGAGGTCCCCGATTGCAGGCGTTTGCACACCCATCCGTACGGATCGGGTTTGTAGGATCCTGCTGTTGTTGTTATATTCCACTTTCTAAAGAATTCTTCTGTGGGGTCCTCTGTGTTGAACAAAGAAATACTTTGTTGGGCCCGTTCTTCCATTGTGTAAAACACATCGCAAGGGCCCTTCCGTATCACCGTAGACCTTTGTTATCAACGAGCTTCTTATTTATACAATTTTAAAATAAGAACATTGTTTTGAAAATTCAAAATGGACATTAAGATTTCTTTCTTAAGCTTACTTTCAGATCGATTGGTTCAGTTATAAGTTTATCCATTAAAAAAGATGATTTGTAGATCACGTTGGAATACAATGAATAGTTACCATACTGTACATGTATGTATTTTTATAGGAAATGTTCCAAGTAGCTTTTCCACTTGTACTGCTGCACTTTGGAACTGTATCTACCACCATCTTTACATTCTATTGAAACTCTTTTGTTGTTTTGTCTATGTGCTGAGATCCATATGAGATGAGTGAGTTTTTCCCTCTCTGGATGGATCACCTAGGATAGATAATAAATAAATAAATAAATGAATACATGTAAATAGAACTCGAGAAAAAATGTGAATAGATATGTGCTCTCCCTTCAAATATTTTGTACTTTCCATGTATCTCTCACCTCATGTGGCTCTCTGGCCTTGTGTTGTTTGATTCATCATTAAATTAATCCCTTGAATTAAAATTGTAAGCGAAACACTCGTAAACCACGATATATCATGATAACTTTTCTAATAACAAAACTGAACACGCATTGAAAATCACGACCATATTTAAAGTATTCATGCTGCGTAAAAACTGGCATAAAAATAGTACAACACTTAGGCTTACTTGCCAGAAATATTTCAACAAAAGGTATTGTATTGATCTTTTGTACATATGCCGCGTGTTTTTGTTAAGGTTTGTCAACACCAACCAAACATCCAATGTGAAATTTGCGGAATGCTCACGGGAAACTTTCAGTGCATTCATACCCGAGACCCATAATTATGGTAAGCCGATTTATATTGGTTTTCTTTGTTGAAGGACTTCTTTCCAGTGAACCTTTATGAAGATGGAAATCTGCTCCATTAATAATAATCCGAAATGGATTGTTTTGTGTTGCAATGTTTTGTCAGTATGGTTAAATTGAAACACGAAGCAACATGCATTGTATTGTACATCTTTATTAGATAAATTTTATCTGAGTGAGACAAGAAATCACAGATCTGGTGACCCATGCACCTGTAGACTGTTTCTCTAAAGGGTATGATGAATAATTAGTTTTGAAAACAGTATATCGAGTTTCAATTGTGATGAACATCGTCATGAAATAGCGTGGTCATATAATTAATTAGTGAAACACAGATTCTGAATAAAGGTTTATGTTTTATGTGGGGTATTTCTTTTTAAAGCATTACATACAAAGTGTGGATCTGAGAACAAAATATTGTGTACATAATGTGGAAGTAGGGACTTGAAACACTTATATGGACTACACAAACGTCCACAATTGTTTCTTTTTTTTTAAGAATATGTTTTTTCTTAAGTGCACTGAACAAAGCAATGTCGACAGGGTGAATGTAGTTTCACATGTGTTTCTGTTTATTTCGATTGAACAAACGAAATACTAGATCGAGTGTTGAGGGAAAATATTCTCGAACATGGCTATTGCTGAGCTCACATTGAATTTGTTGAAAGGGTTTGCCTTTAACTTTTCCAGTGATGAGATGGACAATTTTTTTCACTTGTCCGTCATGGGTAGTTCAGTTCACACGAGTAGCTATTTTCGCTGCCAACTTTGCTGAACAGCGAAATGTTTTGACCGTGTGAACGCAAAGGGTTGGCATACTTCGCTGCTAAGTCCAATAGTTAGCAGTGGAAATGTTACAATGTACTATTGAACTAGTCAGCTGGACCACTTGGAGAGAATTTTGACTGGCCCTTAGGGGAACTAGCATTTGGCTATTGGACCACTAGGCAGGCAGAACGCTGGATGATGAAGACAAAATCGTTCAGCTCACAAATCCTTGAAAAGGATGTTTTATGTTTTAGATTTATAACGTGTTTTTGACTGAACTGTGGCGATATGACCCCTTGATATTTTTCATAATTGAAGTTTTCCTTGATGGTAAGCAAAACTGTCCGCTCGCAAGTGGAAGTTTCCCTCATTTGCTTTGGTTCGGTCAGGGTTAATTATGGTTGAAAAGTTTACCTGGTGAGATACCGATACTTCTATAATTTTTCTCCCATAACAGGAAAACCACAAGAAAGTAAACCGGTAAGCGGTTTGTAGTGTCCCTGGTCCCTTTTGACTTTCCAAAGAGCAGCATAAATCAATGAAAAAACTACTTCCCGTTCAATTTAACAACAGGTATTCGCTTTTCCCCCATCAGTCACACAAAAGTATTTGTTATGTATCCTATGTGTCGAGAACTTCTGAACATTTATTTAAATATGAGCAATTTTTGTTGTTGTTGCTCGAACGAAAGTTTAGAAGCAATTTCATGCTTTTCAAACAGACCCTTTTGAAACATATGATATGGCTTAGCACAGTTGTGGTTCAGAGCATGGTCGGCATTGGGCAATGTTCCATGGGCTCATTTGTCGGTTTGTCGATCATTTTGACACACACAGATTTACAGTTAGCAACATCCCATGGTTTTTCACTTTAAGACGTTTGATAAGACGACATGGACTTCTTATCTTTACCAAATGATATAGCTTTCAGTGACGTAACTAGACATTTTCATTGGGGGGGGGGGGGTCTGAGTGGGGTGGCGCCCATGTCCTTCTCTGGTTACCCCACTAATACTTATGTTCTTAACTCACCGTCTTGCAACTATAGTCATTACATTTATCTGGACATTTCCGTTTGAAAAGAGGTTATCTTGAGGTTGGGAAAACATTGACTTCTTTCTTATCTAGTATTTTGTTAAAGCGGTTTGGGTTGCGTTTTTAAGACACTGTATTGACCCAATAGATCTTATGTACATGACGTCATTTGAGTAGGGCGCCCTTGGCTAGAGGTCAACAGAAGGTTGCTCATTGGCCCATAGTGTGCGCCGCACGTACTGAGATGTGTGATTTCCATTGTTTCATAATTGTTGCATCTCTAAGATGGCAGCGTGATGACGTCAGTGCATAACGTCCATTCATCTCATGTCTTCATGCACAATCAATCTTGGTTGCGTCATGCATTGTTGTACTCGGATTCCCCATGTTTGATCAGGCGCTTTTGGCTGCGCGCGCGTATTGAGACGCCAACTATTATCTTCTTATCACATTCGTGACGATGGGCTGAGCCCATTTTTATAGGTCTGCTTTAAACAGCCATAAATGAGCAGTATACTAGCCACCGTAATATGGTACATCACTGGCATGGTATTGTTTGGCTGGTAACCTTAGTCAGGAAAGCATAACTTTATTGAGCTTAGCTACTTTTTTGTTCCTAAGGCAGGTATGAAAATGGGCCCAGAATGTAATCGCGCGTGACGTCAGTACCATAGTTTATATAGTGTATCCTCAAATAAAATTCGTTGGCAAACTCCAAGATGAATCGCCTTGAATGGCCTGAAGTATTTCTTAAAATAGCCATGGATGTGATGCCCTCGTGTATAGTTTCATCTTGATTATTATTCTGTTACCTCTCGTGCTGATATGGTTCATCAAAGTTGTGGTATCACTTATCCGACACACTACATACCAAATTGAGTTAGGCTGATAATTCTCATCACGTTCCCGTAGCGGCCAAACGCTGTATCGGTGCTGAAGTGACGCCAGGCGTGTTGTCAGATTACATTATGTCCACGTGATCTCTGCCTTGTGCAAACATGACTGTGCAAACGTCTACACATGAATGATACAGATAATAAAGGGCATTTAACGGGATTTCAGAGCAGGTCATCTGGAGTGTTTATATTTCAGTAAAGTTGCCTAAAATATTTCATATTTTTCAGGATACAATTTCATTTTTGCGAACAGTGATTCAATCAATATATTGGGTGAATCTACACTCTATAACCTCCCGAGTCAGATTTTACCCTTAACCGGGTCAGACTTGACCCGAATTCCAGGTCCCGTGTGCCTGATTTATATCTGGGTCAGTATGACCCAAAACCTGTGCCAATCTGCCCCATTAAAGGGTTGAAATGACACAGAATCTGAGTCAAAATCCATTGAGCTACATTCCGTGTTAGCCTGATGACCCGTGGGCCAGGCCCCCTGTGACCCAAAATTCGGGTCAAGTCACACCCATTGGAGTTTCTAGAGTCTAAATAGCCGTGTTTGCATTCTGTTGTTTTTGGTGAAGTTCCAGCTACTTCTTGTAATGGATAGCAGTCTGCTTCTATTGTTATACCTGTAGTATTAACACGCTTACTCGAGTCGTAATAAGTATAGCAGCAAAAGGTACAGAAGATTCGTTCTATTTGTTCAAACAACTATTTGTCCAAGTTAACATTGAGGTAAATATAGCAGAAAAACAAGACGTCTGTACCTTGAGAGAAGTTCCATACTTAATGTCATTACCAATGTGCGATGCCTTCAAGGGAGTCATTGCAATGAATATGAAACTGGAAGGCGGTTAAAATGGGAGCAGTTTTAACCCCACAAGCAAATTCGCTATAAATACCGCCGTTATCAATTTATGCCTCTCACGTGCCCGTTGTCCATTAGTTGTGAGAGAAAACGCGAGGACGGCCAGGTCACGAGAGGTGCTGCCAAGGGTTCCGAGCCAAACACTTGGCTGATCAGTTAGTGGCCACCGGCTGCCCCTGGAGTGTCCGGTTGTTGTCAGAAAATCGAAGCTTGGTTGGGTCCATGCTTTATAGAGAATAGAGGTTTTGAGCCGTTAAGGCCGGAGGGCCTGAACCCATGATGTTATAAAGTGCAAAGGGTCGGCTCTTGTATGATTATGCATACGGAATATGACACTATTCGTTTAAAAGTGGCCTCATTGCATTTGTATATATCTTGATGAAATTGAGTTAACTACTTTACTATTGGTCTATATTTAAGCCCACAGTAGGTGGTTATAAGATTTCAGCATTTTACAAGGCACTTGTTCTCGAGCCCGCCTCAGTGGTGCAGCCCTTGCTCCATGCTGCAGATAGCCATATAGAGTTTGTACATTAACAGGGTATCTTGCTAATGTGCAGGACATAACTGTCTTTGTACAGGTACAACTTGTACATGTAGTACATGTTCATGCACATGTGCACGGTTTTATATGAAGCTACGAGCTTGGATGATATGAATACCCAGGGAACCGCAGACGGATTGATTAAAAAACGAAATTTCACAACACGTTATGGTGTTTCTAGAAAACAAGACTGTCCGAATAAACCACCACTATACTCAAAAGAGATTTTACTCATGGGGTCACCGCAAACCTCTCCTGATTGTACTCCAACCATACAAAGTTTCAAATCCTACCGAATGAAATAATTGAAAACTCAAAGTCGATAGATTCTGGATATCCACCTCCTTGGGTGTTTACAAAACACAGTCACCTGTGATGGATTAACCAATCATGTTTTTAAAAAACAAAACACCGAAGGCCTATACGTCGCCCCTTGTCAGAAAACAGTAAGTTCCACACTAATTCGGATGACTGATTGAAAATTACAGAATTGAACTGTCATAATCACCATGAGTGTGTGTTCATGTTGGGCTTGGGCATCATAGACGTGTATTTACTTCTGCATAATTGCAAACACATGATTATGAACATCGTCATAATACGCACCGAAGGGCACGTAATGATGAGCATATGCCACCACGATAGACCAGGCCCCGGGTCTGGTCGAACTTGACGCAGATAAGTTTCGAATAACGATACGGTTACGAATACCGATACGGTTACGAATACCCGATTCTAGGAGTCGAATTATTTAAATTATATTCACATGCAGTTTTTACGTAGAGTTAAAACGAAATCATATTAATCGAAACTGGTATCGATCGCGTTGAAAAGGAGTTGATTGCAAGATCTGAGTCGAATTAAGTGTTACAAGGCCTTCTTCGTGCCTGCATACAGATAGCAATTAAACTTATAAAGACTTTGGGGATATAAAATATTTTTATTGAAATCAGTCGCACTTCAATTATGAACATGGAAGTGGAAACAGATATACATTTAAGCGCCCGTGCGTGGACCTGTCTTTCAGATATTGAATGCCTTTTCGAAATCACGGTTTGGGCTTTGGCTTCAATCCACCCGATTGAAGCCCTTAAAAATAAATAAATAAAAGTGACAATAGTAATAAAAGCACACGTCCTCTAAATAACTGACGGAGCCTAAGGCCAAGCCTAAGGCCAAGCCTAAGGCCAAGCCTAAGGCCAAGCCCAAGCCGTGGTTTCGAAAAGGATCATAGAATATGACAAAGAGCACTTTCGTTAAAAATGCAGTGAAAAAAACTTTCTACTACACACTAAAACCAAGATCATTATTACGTCAATAAAATTATATGTCCGTCACTATCGTGCACTTAACCTCGGTGCGACTGCATATAAATAAGTATATCGTAATTTTCCATATGATTTCGATGTGTGACGTTTGTTTATCACGCAGACTAATAAACAGCATGACTTTTTTCAACGATTATAACGAAAGTTGCAACAGTGCATGACGTTTTTATTCGTACATGTTAAAGTATAAATGCATTGTGGGCAGTTGAAATCAAATAATCGAGAGTCCACCTCAACTTGGTCCATGGCGATTTGACAACAAGCTAAGTAAATCATTGTCCCCATGAGATAGACTAATCCCCAGTTAATACTTCTTTGTAGTTCTTCAGTCAAAACTTGTCATTTCGATTTGCAGGATTCAACACTGTTCTCATTTCGAATTCATAAAATGTTCTGCCATTACTAATTTTTGTTGGATGGATCAAGAAACCTTTTGCCGTACCTCGGCACAATTATGGCGAGTTGCCAACGAGTTTAATCTGCAGAGTATCCCGGGAGAGATACGGTTCCTGTGGTTGTTCCAAATCACAGTTTGAGTCATTCTTGTACGTGACCTGTTTAAGTAGTTGAAAACCTCAATATGAAGAAATTCAAAAATTGTGTATTCAGTTTTCGGAATATGGGGCAGGTCCGGGGGTTAGAACGTTTGCTGGTGTTTAACCGAACATCTATGCAAGGAACAATTTTGTCCATCAATTTCGCATAGCGAAATATTTTCTGCACACTGAATGCTAATTATTGAGTAGCAAATAATGATTTTGTTAGTAGTATCTGATACTTTTTGTAAAGTTTTTGTGTGTGCTATACTATACAATGGAAATCACTCTGAAATTGCGGCTATTTAAGTTTTGTAACTTTACGACACTGTACCTTGGTCAACGGCGACTTTACCCTGGCAGTTTCTTTGGAGAGCGTGTTCCCGTGATTGTTCCAAATCACAGTTTTGAGTCATACTTTATACGTGACCTGATCCATTAGGTCACATGTTTCTTGTCTGTCACATCATAACGAGATACAATTGCTTTGGGAATCATGGCTTTAGCGGTTACACTTAATGCATGTCTACTCATGGTTGACACACAAAACCAACAGCACAAACCTGTCATCACAATGATGGAAGAAAAATCGTACACGTAAATTAATTGTGTTTGTGTACCCCTAAGTGGAACAAGATAATTCGAGTTGTAAATTCATTTTGTGACGATTTTTATTTGGTTATTTAAAAATGTACATTTTCATATATTCATGTTTAGATAAAATAATGTTTTCTCTAAGTGTTATTTACAATTGAATATAGTCTTTCCTCAAGTCTGTATTGACCCCGACTAATACATTATTTCATTAGTATCTGTAGTTACATGAAAATAATGTACTGAGTTATAGTTGTGAAAAAAATTGTTAAAAATTCAGCAGATATTTCCACAAGTGTTACAACGAATATAGTCTTTCCTCGAGTCTGTATTGATCCCGACTAAAACAGTTATTCACAAGGATTTACAATAGTATCTGTAGTTACATACAAATACATACAAAATCTGCCGAATTGTACTTGTGAAGGCTATAATACTTAATTATAAAATTTATGAGATATTTTCGTCTGAAATTCTTTAAAAAAATCTTGATTCTGATTAAAAACAATGAGTTATTGATTAGTCTCATTGTAATTCTTTACAAATATCTGTTTGATTTGTAAAGCTGTCTTGGCATGAATATCGATCACATGACATATGTCATCTACTCATTATCACTTGGGATGTTCTGCGCATGTCTGATGACGCTTTTGGTCAAGTGAGTCGTGAAATTGGGTGCCATCTGTCTGCGCATTCCGCAAGATTATTACGTCTAGGTTGTTGTTATAATTCACGCCATGGTCTCATTATTGCCTTGGGCTTATTGCATGTTTATATGTATGAACTGCAATAATTCGCATTGTTTTGAATTCATATGCAAATTGTTGGAGTCCTTTGTTCCTGGAGCTGAGCACAATGGTGTAATCGTGGATGAAGGGTGGTGACATTCAGGCCTCCGTGATGCATAGTTTAATATGCTATTGGTTTTGGTTTTACCAATAAAGACCCTGGAGTATTGCCGTAGTGCGATGCACCAGCTGTAAGTCGCTTTGCACACTAGTACTGTCCTTGCTATTCTTTGTCGTGGCCGCGGCAGTCTACTGCATCTGACTCAAGTTCTTGGTTGAATCATCGGAGTGTGAGTTCGATTCCCGTTCATGACCATTGTGTCCTTGAGCAGAGCACTCTATCATAGTTGCTTCTCTTAACCCTGGTGTATAAATGGGAACCTCAGAGTGCTGAGACAGTATTCTGTTGGATTAACCCCTTAGCGTTAATTTGGGCAGCTTGGGGTTGTGCTCCCCAGGGAGTTGAGAAAGTTTGAGGAATGGTCTAAAAGTTTGCCCAGTGAGTAGGGATAATACTTTTATAAAGCGTCGTGGTCTAGCTTCGAATCGAGGATATGTGAACTATTTATATATAAGAACCAATTGTTATTATTCTATTTAAAAATTCCTAAGTTCGCACCTGATGAGAATGTGATTTTTAGGTGTTCGGCCAACAACTATTGTTATTGCTCTGTTTTTTTTAAATCGTGTTTGCACGAATTTCGTGCGATTGTTAAATTATGAAACAAACAGTGACATGTCTGTTATTAACGTTATTGCTGCAGCAAAGTGACACACGACATAAAAACCAATTGGTGAATGAAACTGCACAACCTCTTTCCCACGTTGATCGACATCAGGCTTACATAATAAGCTATACTACAGGTCACGAAGCTGTGGGGAGTATGACATTTTAGTACGCATTCTATCACGTAGTGACTCGGTGTACTAGCCCTTGTTGATCGTTTCCCATGTTGTTTTATCGGCATTTCCATGTTATGGTTGACAGGAACGGGGAAAATGCACACTGACTAGTATCTATCCCACACAATTTAAATGATGCTTGTTTAGGCATACCGGTCTCTGATTGTTTTTCAACATTGAAATAACAGCCTATGAACTAGAATTTTGTCTGGAGTTCCCACGATACCTCAAGGAATTCCAATACCATTTCAAATAATTTTTATGTGGTTTATCTTTTTCCGATTTTGTATTTTTAAGTTTTTCTTTTAAAAAAATGTGTTTGAACAAAAAATCATTAGCTGTTCTTTTTTCCTCTCTATAACCAAAGTCGCTTTGTCAATTTCTCAGATAACACAAAGTCATCGCAACAGCGCCCTCGTAAGGCTGTGTTTACACCAGATATTGACTCTTCATAAATCAGAGATACTCAGTAATCACCTTTTTGGCTCTCTATCAGGAAGGCACCTGGATAAGATTCTATCTGAAAAAACGGCCGGCGCCAAATTAACAAAATATTATAAACCAGCATCGGCTTGTTTTGTCTTTCTGTTGAAAAAGGTGCGTCAAGCGTCTGTTTAATATTACATACGATTTCTTTTATGATAAAAAGGAGATAATATAAATAATAGATTTCATCCGTTGGACGGGGTTTATTTCAGGCACCTGATTTATCTAGTCACGGTAACACCTGCCTATTAATTGATTGACTGTTAGGCTGGCATGGAACGGCGTAGATGTTACAACAATTTAAACCCTTGCTCTTTGCTAAGCTGCGATTTCCACCATGCTGGTTATGCATTTCTGCAGCTGTGAGATTGTATCTGTGGAATGGTGTATCAGTTTTGGATGGCAACTGTTTTATTGACACATGGACGCTTTCGAAGCTTAATGTAACACAACCTCTGTATACAATACAACTGGATACTGAATTTTCTTGGTTTGGTTATAGAATTTGAAACAAAAATCTTGTCAATAATTCTTTGTGTTTCCATTGAGACTTATAGGGGTTTTTCGATTGCGATTTGCCTACATTTTTGATGAACTCGGGGATCAGTTTGATCTGGGCATGGTTTCTTTCCAATTCTTTCACCTCTGTGGACCCTGGTTCTAATCCCACTTGAGACCGGAGCCTTGCATGCTGACTTGGGTTTTCAGTTCCTACCTGATTGCATTAGTTTTCCTCATTGGAGTTGTCCTTTTCATCCAGTTATTTGTGCTAATTGTGCTAATTGTGCTGTTGGATGTGCAATAAAATAAAATGGAACAAAATGGTGGAGTACAATAAAACCATACAGGGCAGGATGATAAACGATTCGTGTGGATGAATTTACATGGTATCTACATTGATTTACAGTACTAGAACATGAGATGGTAGGGATTCGATTTTCACACCTCGATACTTATTTCAGGCTTGTGGTCCATGTATGAAAACTGAAAACAGTTATGGTGTCCATGAAGTTTGTTTTTTATGGAATGGGTATTGGGTCTTTTGATGTCTTTATAATAATGGCATGTGATTATTTCATCCTGTTTTGATCGGACCCAAGGTTGGGCGAATTCATTTTCAATGAATTTCGTACGTGTTCATTGGAAAGAGTATATCAGTACGCTCGATTTCATAAAGAGTTGAACCCCCTTTCCTAGAGCTGCTTAGCAGAAAATGTCGCTTCAAAGTTTCTGCTAAGCAAAAGCATGCGATATACCAGTTAGAGATTGTACACGTGACATGGAATTTGGCCGGTAACCTTTTTCTGGCAAGCATAATTTTGTTGTTGCATAAGCAGCTTTATGTAAATGGTCCCAGATATTGGTATTAAGGTGTCTATCAATCTTAATTGAAAGGGCAAAGTGTGACGTCACAATACAAATCACTATGCCAATATTGGCAGCTCATCTTTCAATGAATCTACTGTCGAATCTGAATCCCTTTGTTATCGAATAGGAATCCGACTCTGTGTTTGCAGGTCATCATCGATTTGGGTGTGTTACTTCGAAAAACAAAAGGCCGTTCAGCAGATAGAGATATCTTTCAAAATGCTGGGAGATAAATAGTTTGTTTCTGTTTCCTACACTCTAAAAAAAAACCGGGTCACGACCCGGATTCCTGATCACATGGGGCTTGATTTATTCCTGTCTCATTGAGACACAGGGTCATTGTGACACAGAATCCGGATGACAATGATCCGAAAATGGGTCAAGCCCAACTGGACCCGGTATCCGGATCAATTCTGACCCTGGAGTTTTTAGAGTGTAGTTCATGTACAGATTAATAAGAAGCTGTGTTTTATAGTCAGTGTGCAACTGTCCACATATATTGTAAAACATTCTTACTGAAGTACAAGCACAGACAGGGGAGAGGTAGACAGATTACAGGTCTTTGAACATTACATTTTTATATTACAAGACAAAGTAGGAAATTAATATTGAAAGTGCTAACTCTGGGGAACGGGGATGGTTTCATGGACGTAGGTAGCTTTTTGAATGCCATCCAACCTAACTGCCTTGAATAGTTGAACACATTTGGTCGAACCCGTAGTAGCTCAGCCCTGATGGAAGCTACGAATACAGCACCTCACCGCATCTTGAGCATAATGTAATACAATTTAGTGTGGAGAGAGAAACTCGATCAATCATCTTTGGTTTCACGGAGTACTATTCACAGCAGAGCATCAGGGTTCATCCGAGGAGCTCACAGGGTCTCAGTACGGCCCGAGGAGGGTGCAATTATCTTATAACGCACCCGTCCTCAAGATTGCTGCGGTGTCGTATCAATCCGTATCATATTCAGTATTTAGGAGCGCAAGTTAAAGTGTGTACTTCGTGTTCAATAATTCTGAACTCGGATTAATTGCGCCCCATGGTAGTCTTATTTCATACCGCCCCCCTGTAATAGCTTTTGCAGGATCGTCTCTCACTCTGCTTAGCATTATTAATAAGTCTCGTCGTGTACTGAAGGACGCAGTGCACACTTCACATGCCCCATTCATGCAACTAACATGTAGTTATTTTTGGAGCACTGTAGGCATATATTATACTTGGCCTGCATCTTGTTTCGTTCCGTTCTTTTATTACTGTACAGTTTCTTACGAGTGTTTTTGACTGCAGACAATGATTAGTCGTGCAAATAACAACAAATGTCGTTGGGGTATTTTTCAGACCTCACTGATCAGAGCCAATTAACTTTCACCGTCAAGTGGTTGTGATTGTCAGGTTCATATTCTGTTAAGGATGCTCGGTCAGATTTTTTGCAGATTTTCCCGAAAATTTTGATACACATTTTAAATATTTTTTTGTACAGAATATATACATATTTTTTTAATCTTTCATTTAATTTACTGCACGAGAAAAACACCGTCAATGGTAAGCGGTATAGTTAATTTAAACCATCGAACTACTGTCCGGATCCCGACAATATCTCACGTCCATGTGCAAATAATAAATAACTCTAACTAGTAACTTGCGGATACAACCATGTGTAACCTTTTTTTGGAGGAGTGTTGGCTCGCCAGTGTGGTATCGACGTTTCGAACAGTTTACCCTGCTTGTCTTTTGGAGAAGATAATGTACAAATAAATTTGCATGTTACTTGTAAATTGTCCTTGGAATAATGCGAAAGTTTTTGTTTGTTTTTCGTTTTGATACAGTATCATCTGGCACAATTTGTTCCGACCCCCCCCCCTCCCAAAAGGAGTAATTTCAATGAAAATCGTGCCATGCAACTTGAAGTGAGTTGAATCTCTTTACAAAGAGGAGAACGCCAACAATTTGTAGGATTTATATATATATTTTAAGTTTTGGCTTGAACAAATAAAGAATAGAGCGGGATTTGAACATGCAAACTCCGGATTAACGTTATGGGAAAATCCAGACATAAAGTGAAACGCAACCGTTGAACTGGGCTGACTAACTGCCCTGGTTGTCAAACAGTGACTCAAGATTCGTCAGAATCTGACATTTTAGCCCCAAAGTTCCGTTCATGTTCAGGAAACTCTTCGTTTAGTTCTCAATCTAAACGTTGTAAATACTATCTTAAGGCATAAAGAGTACAAAGGTATGTTCTCCACCGATAAGGGTGCAAGTATAAAACTATGGGAAATATAAGCAATTAAGGGAATTATAAGAGCTATGCCGAACTTTTTTTGAAAGTGATATAAGTAATATTGGAGGAAACGTAACGTGATTTATACACGGATAAAACGCCACAGAGTGCAGCAATCGGACATTTTCATTTGGGGTGGGGGGGGGATAATATTTGTCTTGTTTGGGTGGGGTGGGTGGGGGCTATTTCAGCAGATCAAACCATTAATCTGTGCATTTGTTCGATCTTATTTGGAGGTATTTTTTTTAATCGAAGGGAGGGGAGGGGCTCCCAATCACGCCCCCAGTTACGCCACTGATAGTATTCGGCAATACTAAAGGTTTTTCATAAAGCTGTAATCAATGGCATTGTAGACAGGTCGTGTCATTCACGTTTTGTTTCAATGCAAATTGATCAAACCGGCTAATTTTAGTGGTAGGCGTCATCGGTGCCTCAGTTTGAACATTTTGGTCTGTCCTTGCATTTCGTCAATCCAGTGGTATAAGGTCATTAATTCCAATTGTATATCCGCCATCATTATTAAAAGGGAGTTAATTGAAAAATGCATATAACCAAAAATAAAAATAAATAAATAAATAAATAAATAATGATAATCAAAATCCACAAATAAATAATGTTTTTTAGAAAATGAATATTTCTTTTTGCCAAGCAATTATTTTGGAGACCACTGTTGGTCAATGAACTCCATTTATCAGGACTTCTAAAGTATGCAAAAGCAATGTTATGAAATCAATACAAATTGCGCCAGCGACCTTACAGTTTTGAGCCGACGATTTGTCAACAGTGCCTGTGCTCGAATTCACAAAGCACTAAGATGCATCTTTAAGATGAGTTGTCAGTATTACCATAGTGATTTGTATTGTGACATCACACTTTGCTCAACAGTTAAGATTGATTCACACTTTCAGATCAATATTAGCTCTTTGTGAAATCAGCCCCTGCTAATTTTTATTAGTTCCTGGTTGGCACCGGTGTCTTGTATTTGTGAGTAGCTCGTCGTTACATTGTCATGCTAGATACGAAACGTAATGAGAAGGAAACAAATTGTCAATTTGAAAACCGATAGATCAGTTGTATGAGAAAATAACTGCATGTTTCCGCTTCTTGCCTTCTTGCCATGAAATGACTTTGAAATAAGAAATAACAACCGTCATCCCACGCGAGTTAACATTGGTAATGGTGACAAAATAGTTTGTATATTTTGTTTGAGAAATATATTGTTGTGGTTGAAATCTTGGGACTTTGTACAACTCTGTGTATTACAGACATGCTATTCTTCCTACTTAAGTCTGATTTTCGATTTGTATACCCTTGGAAAAATCAGAAATGTGATTATATAGCCTGTTAGTCTATTGAAGGTTACACCATGTGTAGATGTAGGTCAGCCCTTGTACTTGATAAGATGTTTCCACTTTTTTCCAAGGACATATCTTTGGTTGGTATTTGGTAAGCAATTTGCAACACAGCTATTTTCCCCCAGTTACTCAATACGTTAAAGGGAAGGGGTTGTTTAAAACATGTTGTCTTATTTGATATGAAGTAATCTGTCAAATAAGAATGGAAGATGATAAGATCTCTTATCATGTACCACATCTTGTTTACTTCCCATTTCAATTAAGGTCCAAAGATCGGTTGTATTATAACGGGTGCACAAAACAAGTAATATGTCCTCAATTGTGTACATCCTGTTTGAAAATCAATAATATATCATGTGATGTCCTCCTTTTCCTATGTTGGGGTTTTCCTAATGCTGTCAAGTTGCACTTCTGAGGTCAATCGAGACCACTCACGATAAAAAAAACCCCGCATTGTTTGGTAATGATGCTAACTGCAAACAATAAGATAATGGTGTTGAAGTTCTAGGAAGTGTTTCGGTTATGGTTTATAAAATACACCCCAGCGATTGGACGGAAAGAACGACGAGAAGAAAACAACACACACATGAACTTCATGGGAAGTTTACTTCACAAACATGGTGCCAGTGCCATTGTTCTGAGAATAGTTTCTGTTTGCAGAAGACAAATAGAGAAAGAACTTGGTTCTTCTTCTGTCTTACAAATCGAAGTATAAGCAGAATTAGCTGACGAAAACTTACATACTCTGTTGTTTTCTCAAAAGCGCAAACAGCTTATTTAATCACATTTTTCACAAGTTTTGGTTGTGTGGACAACTCGGTAGGACCACTGGCGTAACAAGACATTTCATTGGGGGAGGAGGCAAATGCATAATTGGGGGAGGGCTATTTTATTTAATTTTTTTGATTTGGGTTGATTCGTGTTTTCTTTGTTCATTCATTCCGAAACATTGTTTTGTGCATTTTTTCGATCTCATAGGGTGTGGGGTGTGGTACAAGGGGGAGGGGGCACACATGGGTTGTTCTGAGTGGGGGGGGGGCCACCCTTGCCCCCCCCCGTTACGCCACTGGATAGGATTGACTATTCCTTCAAAGATAAAACAATGTTCCTTAATCAGTCGTTTTAGTTTACCGAATGCAATACATTTGTCTGTAACCCAATGACGTCGGCAGTTTTAACATGACTGCCTACACTGTTGATCTTCGACCCTCTCTAGCTTTAAATAATAATATGGAATCATCTGTGGTTAACCCGTCTCAATTTGAACTCAAGAGGAGAAACAAGACCTTTTACGATTCAGGTTTGCAAAGTGAGGTCAGGTTGACGAGGTTTATCCCTGTCTTTCACATTGGTTGAGCACCAGTCTTCGCAGAGCCTTGGAATTTGGTTCGGGCCTTTTGTCTGGCCCGATAGAGCTTCTTTTGCAACGTCACAGCCGCATGTTTTGCCAAGCGATGGTTGGTATTGGCAAAAGTACGGGCAGCCAGCCTTCACTGCAAAAAAACCCCAAAACATTATTTTATTATTTGACCAATTATGCTATCAAAATAGTACCCATATTGTGATAAATAACATTTATTATTCAAAACAAAAAGTTTACTTATACTTCATGAAAAGGTTGTAATGTTTAGCTAAAAATGTCTCCTTTTTTAAAATACATTTTTGGCTATCTCAAGGCACTCCATACAAAACGATGGTCAATTTTGTAGGAAAGAAGGTCTGTATCTAAATGTGGCACTTTCCCTAGTGTTTTTTTTTCTTGCATCTAGTCACTGGTATCTTAAGAATAGACTGACATGGTTGTTGACAAAATTGTATTTCAAGGAATTACTGCTAAATGAGCTTCTCCGTCTAGTCTTGGTTACTCTGGATTCTTAATAATTGTGGTTAATTCACAACTTGTGTTTCACTTGCCATGCGTAAGGAAAACAAATTGGACAATAGGTGTTCGGCTGAAGCCTGAACACTTATAGTGTGTTAATAATAACAACTTTTTGTCAAGCTTGCCGTTATCATAGAAGACCTGCAGCCAACCGGAATTCTCATTACGACAAACAAAACATGTTTCAGTCCTTTGACTCCTTTCCTTATTATGTTATTGAGATTTCCAGAAGCACGTCTTCGGGATATGCCAGGCATGTGTCAACCACGCTGCTGCTACTGTACACAGGCTGCACCGGCGCCATCTTGATTGAACTTTCCTCAGTCTCATCCTGAACTTGGTCAACCTCGTTCATAGTGAATCATTGTCGACCCCTCAGTCCCTCAGTCGCCACCCCCCCCCCCCCCAATCGCCCCAATACTGTCCGGCCCTTTCGGGAGTTTTAATTTTGACGAGCGAGTGGTGTGATGTGCTTCCTGCGCACAAAACCGCATGTTTCTTTTCCCAAATCTTGTGTCACAATTATTTGAAACCCCGTACAGCTCGCGGTTCCCCTGAGATTCCCCCGAGTCCAAACAATGAACAATGATGAGATGTGACTATTGTGACTGTTTCATATTTTTCAAGATTTGTACTGGCCTAAATATTAAGTAAATAAACATGATAAAAAAATGTTTAAAAAACTCAAGTTAATCCCAGTTTTGACAGCAAGCACTCATGTTCTCTTTTCCACAAGAATGACATTTTAGATAGCTAAGGAGCCTGCGTGACTACCGCTCCCCTTGACCTTAATTTTCAGACGTTCGATCGACGTTAAAACGCTTCGATTTGCTTGATCTCTTGCGTTACAAGTCACGTACTCGTGAAATTATCCCGCTATAATATCAGTTGTGGAGACGAATTAAGCTCTTCTTATGGCTGTTTTCCCAAACCACGGCTTGGGCTTGGGCCTTCTTCCGACTGTTTGAAGCCCCGTAAGGAAAGCACGCGTTTTCTAAATAGCCTATGCCCAAGCCTATGCCGAAGCCTATACCCAAGTTCAAGCCTGGTTTCGAAAACGCCCATGAAAAGCATCCTCATGTATTTTTGTTTCTTAATTTTAAAGGAAGTATTCACCTCGTTGTATATGTAAATGCATGAGGAGACACAATGGCCTAATTTCATAGAGCTGCTTAAGCACAAAGAGCAGCTCAGCACAACAAAATTATGCTTACCAGAATAAGGTTACCAACCAAACTGCCATGTCACGTGTTCACTTTGTGACTGGTATCTACTCACCAATAATTTCTGCTTAAGCAGCTCTATAAAGTTGAGCCCAGGGCCTAATCTCTTAGAGCAGATTTTGCTTTACAAATCTCTGCTTACCACCGAGGCAAATGTTTTGCCTCACCAAAAACTGAAGTAATATTATGTGTCCCCTTTGGACATTGTGTCTTGTAATTTTGATCAGCTTGTCTGTATATGACAGAGTCTACACACTATAAGCTCCCATCTATAAGTGAAAAGTGTAGGACCTTTACAAATGCTCCGTTCCAGAATTGTTGTGGGCTGCCTTTGGAAATTATAATTTTGATCAGCTTGTCTGTGTAATTATGGCATATACATTATCAGCTCCCATCTTTAAGTGAACAGGTTTTTTTTAAACGAATGCCCTGTTCCAGAAATGTTGTGGGTTTCCTTTAAGACATGCAGTTGCTGTCATCACATCTCAATCAAATCTAAGAAGGCCGAGGTCTTTGATTTTCTAGAGGGTGAATGTACGCGATGTTGAGGGGGCGACGGCTGGCTGCGATCCACACGCTGCCGTCATTCGATATCCATTATGTTTGGATTGAAACTGAAAAAGCTGCGGGGGGGGGGGGCTACCTTTCCACATTATATGAAGTCATCTTTAGGTGATATCAAGTGATAACATCACTGAAACTTGGTGATGATGGTCCGTCCCAACTTTGGAATCGCCCCAACTATAGTTGGGGCCGGTTCCAACTTGGGTGTTACAGTTGGATGCACCCCCCCCCCCTTTAGAGTCGTCCCAACCATAGTTTGGACTGGACCCAACTTGAGTGTTGCAGTTTGGACGTGCCCAACTACAGCTGGGATGTTGGTACCCGAGTTCAAATGTCGTTTCAATGGCCCAAGGTGTAGGCAATTTGTCTCATAACCGAGACTAGTGCTATAAATATCAGCTTTAAGAACAACGATACGATTTTGTTTTTAATTTTGGCAAAATCTGTACTTTCGAGATGAATCACATGCTTCCCACAGAGTTACACTTTTACAAATCAATGTATATTTTTTTGCGACAAATCCCCAAACAAAACAAAACCAAAAAGAAAACAAACGAACTTCTATGTAGTTTTGTTTTCAAATATGAAGTAATCACCACAAGGGAAGATGACGGGGTCAAGTTTAAAATAATCTTTGGCACCCAAAATTATTTACTTTGTTTTTATCAGCACGTCATACTGAGTTGAAATTGTCTGACGTAGTATTTAAAGAATGTTTCGACAGTCTTGTTTTTAAGGTCCTACCGGTTCTTACTGTTTTATTCCGGTCAAAGCAGATTTATCGATGACTCTGTATTTGAGTTGGGTGACCTTTATGTGCACGGAGGCATATAAACAGTCTTGCTTCAGATCGCTGTAGTCTTGTTTCAGACCGCTAGACGTTATTTATTTTGTCTGTATGGGATGAGTTATTGTGAATTACATTTCATCTGTCAAGATAGACCGTGGATCAATAAATATAACGATATTAATAGTGTGTACGAGTTGAAATACGTTTATATAGATGTAGTCACTTCAGTGGAATAAACTCAGACATTGTAAAACCAACAACGCTGGTGACTCTTTTAAGTACAGGATAAACATGAAGGACTGCTCAAAGAAAATTTTGGGAGAAGATACATTGTTAGTTTTGTTGTATCCAATATACCCATTGCAATGGCCGCAATTGCTGAGGCTAAGGACACTAACTGTATGTTTTGTGGCTTGTTTTTTGTTTTATTTATTGAGGGTGTTTGTTTGTAGGGGTGTTTGTTTGTTTGTTTTTTATTTGTTGGGGTTCGGTTTTTTTATACAATTTGTAAATATGTGGTTTTGTTAAAGCAATTTTTAGAAGTTTATGGGTTTGTTGAAGACCTCTTTTTGATGACACTTCGGTAACACATTGTGTGACTGAATAAGGTATTTTCCCTTCACAGACCCTTTGGATGAATTGTGGTTTTGAATTACATCTGTCTTTTGCTTTTTGTGCTTTCACAATATGCCATATTTCTTATTGCTCTATTCGAAGTTACATGTTGACATGTGCAATGCTTGTTCTTTGCCATGTGGGTATTTATAGTGGGCACATGGAATTTGAGAATGTATACACATGTTCGAAGTACAGAAATTCTCCGGAAATGAATACAGTGACAGCTGTGAGTTCGGCCCATGATTTGCCGGACGGACTTCATTATAGTGCATTCCTTCACGTGTTGAATCGGTGCGATTTTAAGACTTATCTACTTCCACAATTAAAGGGACAGTACGAGACGGTTGTACGAGAGTTTTATTCATGCTCCAGCCGTTAAAACAAAACCGCTGTAAAAACAACGAGTAGCCAAAGTTTATTCGAATTTGCTAAGTGCTCAAGTTTTCAGCTTCACGAAAACATCGATGATGTTTGCAGCTTTGCATGGTGTGGATAGTTCCAGACGTGGAACTTTATGTTTGAGAGGGCGAGGCTATTTCCATTTTGCAAAGGGCACTTCCATTGGAAAATCTTAAAGTCTATGGGAAACTTTTAAAGGGGCACCAAGGCCAAGACCTGGGCAACGGAAGCCATGACATCATGGCCTCTGTTTAATTCCAGGCCTGTAACAGTGACAATTCGTGTTTGTTAAACCATGTGTATATCTTTTTTGTAAGGAGCGTTGGCTCTAAGAAGAGCCTTCGGTTTGTTCTCGACGTTTCGATTAGTGTACTCCGCAGCTCGTCTTCAGGAGAATGAAATAATTGTAAAAGAAATATGCGTCTTGTTCTGGTGTTTGTACATGTACTTGCTGTAATAGCCTCTAGGTTGGTGTGAAAAGTAAACCTGAAGTCCATCACAATTCCTTGATTTCAAACGGTACAGTTTCTCTCTCAGGAATGATCAGAGGGCTTCCGGAATCACACCAAGCTTTCTTGACAATATTTTGATATTTTTTTGTCATAAGAAGTACATGCTGTCCTCTATGTAGATTGTCTTTAAACGTCTTGAAAGAAGCGTCCTTGCCCTTGATCTGTAAAAAGCGCTTTTTCGATAACGTCTCAGATGAAGAACAAGATAGGGACCGACAAATCCAAGGCAAGGTCTGAGCTGAGATAAATCAATTTATTTATTCGTCATGCAAAGCGGAAACAGACTTATTATAAATTATTAAGGGTGATCGAAGGCTTCCAGGAGAGAGTAACTTAAAAACTTAGTAATTGAAAATAATGTGATATAATCAACACCCCAATCAGCATTATTCTGTTTCTGTTCAAAATATATATTTTGTGTTATTTGAAACCCTGCAGCGAGGGACTGGCTTGGTTGCAACGCCCCGTGGTTAGTTGTCAGCACAATCTTTGTCTATAGGGTCAAGTGGGTATGTTTTACATTTTTTTCAACGATTTTTTTTGGTTTAAATCTAAGTGTTTTGTCTACATGTACAGGTATTTGTCTGGGTTTATTTAAGTTTAATTGTTTTGATGATTAATTAACCAATCTACCATTGACAATTGACATACCGATTTTGTGCATAAAGTGTGCTGGCAGAGTTTTGTTCTGCCCCCTTCTAACCAAATCACTGACCCCCTGTTGATGTGTGGCATGGTCCAGCTTGGGGTATCATGGCATTTGAGCTACCAGCGAATAACTTTTTAATAAGTAGGACAATGGAAATATCATAGATGTTAGCACGTGCTGACAGCGGCACTCACTGTAAAGCCCTTTTCACACGAGAAAAAAAACCCCAACATTCCTTGCGACGAATTTAACGAGCGCTGAAGTCATCCCACGCCTGACCGCTTTCGCAAGCTTTCACACGACACCAAGTAAAAATGTGACCACGTTCCATGAGACGAGAGTACAGACTTAGCTGGTTACCACTGAACTATAGAGTTTTTGTTCTTAAACAGCGCTAGTACCAGTTAAATGATGACGTATGTCGCGTGTGCACAGTGTGTTGCGGTAACAAATAAACCATGTAAACATTCTTCAAAATGGCTGCTGACACTCACGAAGACGTTGGGGAGTCCACCAAAAAACGACCGGCGACGACATCAACCAAAGATAAGAGTAAGAAGGTCAAGAAATCTTGGTACTACGAGGAAACGATTGCCTTGATAAACATTGTGGAGAAGGAAACCACCCAATCTAAAATGGATGGTTTGACCCAAAACGGCCATGTTTGGCGGGAAATCGCGGACGAGGTGGCAAATGGTCGCAACGGTGACCAGTGCCCGGTGACGGTGTGTTAACACACAAAGGTCGGCTCCCGAATGTTCTTCACGCATGCGTGTTAATACCGCTTTCGCGAGGATTGTCGGTCAATAAACAACGGATCGTTTCACACGAAGGTTTGACTAGATTCCTTGCGAAAAATTACGCTAGCGTAAGATTTTGTCGGAGGTCGGGACCTACTACAAAATTTCGCAAGGTTTGCGAAAATTTCGCAAGGAATGTAGGCGATGTAAAATATGACTGTCCTTTCACACGAAGCCCAAATTGTAATTTTTTACAAAAAATTGTAAAATTTCGCAAAGAATGTTCGTTTTTTCCGTCGTGTGAAAAGGGCTTAAAAGGTTGTAAAAAGTACTTGGCAAAATTGTATTGTACTGGAAGCTAGAACAGAATGAGTGCTTCCGTTCTCTGGAGAGCGATTTTCCATGTAAATCCTGTTTAGGAGCTTATCAAAGATATGCTCACTTTGCCTTTGACTTTGAACAAAAAGATCAGTAAACATTTCGGCAGCACAAAAGTGTGCCCAGCAACCGTGGAAATAGCAGACATTCCTTGCCTGGGGCTGTCAAGCAATAGACAATAACTTCCCGGTTCAGTGTTGTATTTTGATTAACGGTCCAAAGACTGGAAAATTGTCAATACCTTTGTGATCGATAGCAATCGTGTATAATACTTTCTGTGAATAGTAGTTGTGACCTGTCTGGGGTATCCTTCAGCATTAACAGCGAGTTTCAAGTAAAATTCCTTGTTGTGTTACCCCAGTGTTTGATTCAAATTCCCTGTATAATTGACTGATCACCTCTGGGAGCCCTTTCCTTTACTTCGGTAGAATTGACCGAACAGAAATGGAAGAATATACAGAGAATTTTTAATTCTCTTTTCATTCTTTTTGATGTGTTATTTTAGCGGGGGTGGTGAGTATACGAAGACAGTCAATCAATTTTACACTCACTCCGGACAAACAGTCTGTCCTCATCCAGTCAGGAAGACATTTTGACTAAAGCTGGACGCCTCCACAGTTAGTGAGAGAGAGAGAGAGAGAGAGAGAGAGAGAGAAAGTTTATCTGATAAGACTTGTTAAGTTTGCTTTAAGTGAAGTATCCCAATTCCCAAACGAACCAGTCACACCACGCAGATAGAAAGACCTACCGCCCACTGTTTTTGAAATTGACGAATTGGCAAAACACAAACATGAAGGTTTCGTAACCAAGACAAACTAATCCCCTTTTGATCTCTGCATGGAGAGAAGGCTTTTTTATTCGCACTTTGCAAGCTGATAATAAACCAAGATCTGAGTTGAGTGCACGGCCACACACCAAGTTTTACGTCAATTTTGAAACCATACACATTGTGATGAAATGGCTTCGAGTTGTTTATTTAGGCTGTGATATAATTTGAGTTTAATGGGTCCGACTGCTGTTTAATGTCATTTAGTTCTGGGAAATAATCACGGTCGGAATATAGCAATGATAAGTGGACATCTGTGTTTGTCACTTGGGTGTCTTGTAAGTGCACCACGTGCAAATATGAACCCTCACGGGCACACATTGGGAGGGTTGGGGAGATTGTTTGTGCTAGATACCTGAATATTTTGACTTTATTTGACCACCACTTAAAGGGCTCACTACCTGCTAGTGTGGCTTGCTTTTGTCAATGAGACTTCAACTTGTTTTGGAAACTCGTGCAAGATTGCCCTCCATCGAACCAGACGTACAATCAAAAGACCTTTTGGACGTCTGATCCGTGTCAAGACCTACACGGGTCAACTCCGTGTTGGCTCGGTAAAATTTCAGCAACACTAGCTCTGCCCGAAATCAGGCTGAGATACCTCTAGTGTTGTCGGGCATCGGTACTCAAACACAAATCTAAAAACATTTATATAAGCCTATATTTTTCTCCAGGGCTATTCCATTTGTTTCATTGCGAATTGTTTTAAGACGTTGCAGTATTTATCACCGGAGAAAATGGTGAAACTTTTATTTAATAACGTTAATAATAACCCGTTGAGAGTCGTGACATTTGGGTCACTGTGTTAAAACACAGAGCAAAGGACCTTGCTCTACAGCGGTTAAAATCAACCAATCAATTATCAGCATCGTTCCTCAGGCAGACCCTTGTCTAGTGCATTCTGGAGCTGACGTACTCAGTTAGGTCGACGCATATCAAGGGCAACTGTGATCACGCATGGGGAAGAAGGAGGGGGATGGGAAGGGGTCACATGCTGAAAACTATATGGAGATGAGGAAGGAAATGTCTATCAGCTCTAGACCCACGCCCAGTCGATTAATAAACAATTAAAGATTACGTGTAATCCAAAAAATGTGCTGAGAATAACCACTCGATTCACCTTAATAGGATTCAGGAGAATCTGAATCTGAAGTTCGCAAAACATCCACCAGGAAACATCACTCCAACTTGTTTGGTGTAGAGATTGACGTATGTTCACAGTCAGAAGCAAACATCCAATTTGAAACACTTTGGACAAATTCTGCTCTAAAATGTTGAGCAAGATGTTTTCCCAGATCGATTGATATTGTATTGTGCTTTTGGATGATAGGGATGCGCCACGCCCAGTTTTACAAAGCTTCTCTCTATAATTGAACAGAAGAATCCTTTTAAATGATCAGCACTGGGGGTGCGCTCCTAGAGGGGCTGATCCAGGTCAGGCCCAGGCAGACACAGAAACTGGTCCATAAAAAGAAAGAAAGAAATTTTGACCCGAATTGTGCGTCAATTCGACCCATATCTGGGTCTTTCTGACACAGATTCTGGGTCATATTGACCTAGAAATGGGGTCAGGTCTCACGTGACCCGAATCCGGGTCAATTCTGACTTGGGAGGTTTTAGAGTGTAAATCTCATGTACTCATGAAGACGAAACAGCGAAGTGTTTCTTGATTAATGGAAATAAACGACGAATCAATCAACTGAAATATGACAGAAAGAAAATGAAATTATGAATAGAGACAATCCGTAAAGCTACCGCCCCGAAATATTTTAAATGTAATGGTTAGTAATGTAAAACTGTTCACAATGTTAGTTTACTGCATGGAGGTCAGGCCTAATGAAAACAATATATTGATTTTTTTTAATGGCGCAATGAATTGAAATGAAATTTACAAAAACTGATTTCCCAAATCTTTCATATATACTACGGTATACCATAGAGCTAGGAACCCTAGCTCTATGGGTATACGGTAAGTCAGTAGAAATAGACTTCTCGCAATTGGTTGCCCTGTTTATGATATGTCTTATTCGACTCATAGTCACGTGGCATATTGCCATAATCCCTCCCTGTCGTGACCGCTCGACCCCCCCCCCCCTTAAATCAACATCCTTCAATATTACAGTGATGTGTTTGTGAACAAAGAACCCCGAAGGTGTTCTCCCCGTAGACTGTATCGGGAACTTCTCGCATCCTCATGGGATTGGTTAAGGTGCCCCTCGAGGCTGTCACTCCATCCTTATTCATTTAGGATACCTCTTACGTGAGTTGATTAAAGACCGTAGGTCACTGATTCCTCTGCTATGGATAATTTCTTTCCCACGTTTGGGTGAGGAACAACAAAGTACCCTTAGCAAAAAAATATGACCACTGAGGTAGAAACTCATGATATGACACAGATATTGTGAGGAAGAGGCGGGCTGGTGAACTCAGTGACCTTATCAATTTGAACTCATGGACCAACAATAGAGTGTGTAAACCAACCATCTCCCTGCGGTTACCCTGAGGTGCCAAGCATTAAAATTTGATTTCGTTTTCATCTTAACATTCAGTTCATTCTGGAGTTTCGGACCGGAAGGGCTGGGCGGAAAAAAAAAGTTGTCCGGAATTCCCGCAACTCATCATCAAATCAAAAAGCTTCAAGTTCTGATCATTCAAAAACCTTGTTGCCGAGCGTTTTATATCACCAATGGTAGTTACTAAGTTTCTTGTAAACTTAGGTGAAAAAAAATGTCCGTAATTCCTGCAACTCAGCATCGTATCAAAAAGCTTTTCTGAACATTCAAGAACCTTGCTTCTTTGAATGTAACTTGTTTAAAGTTGATGGTGTCGAAAAGAACTGGTCGTATAACAACTCGACGTTTCCATCAGTATGCTCTTATCATTTTCATGAATGTAACTTCATCAACTGTACAACTGTACAAAGGCAATGTAAAAAAAGGTCGTAGAGGATACCTTCCGGGTTGTGTTGCGGACAGATTGGCTACAGATTGGGGAAGTGGGAAGAGGCATGAATGACAATGTGACTTTTATAATAAATCCAGAAGCACCGATTGGCTATTACTTTATATAAAACAAGGTAACAAATCAATTATAAACTAAAAATGTAAGGCAGCAATTTACCCGTTGCATTGGCTGCCATCTTTGATGTCAAACACTGGAAACGTGCAGGCATGTACGCGTTGCGCACGACTCTCAGCCAATGATGCGGCGGCATCTCTTCATCGACCCCATCAGTGAAGGGACCGTTTTGGGCTTGTGACGTCATGGCTGTTTGCAGAACAAGTTCTGCATGTCTATGAGTTGATCAAGAACAGAGGTCAGCTGGATTTCCATGCCACCGTCATAATTTACCTCCACTCCTTCCCCTTGGGCCCAAAAGGGCTATAACTTTCAACCGTTGTTTTAAGGGTTTTCCTGGTCTTGATGAACTACCTGTGTCGTCTGCCTGTCGGCTTTTCCCTATCCATATATGACTAATCAGTACCATGGCACGAGGTGAATCGGTTAAAATGGTCTACCTCCAAAATTAAAGCAGTTATATAGGATATTATTATCTTCAGCTTTTTAAGCCGTGAATAAAGCCCTCGTGTTTCTGTAGGATATCAGCGATTTTGCAGGTTAAATATATGTATTTTAGCATTGGACACATAAATTCATTTAATCAGAATGTCAAGGCAGACATTTAATTAGCTAAAGTGATATTATCCTGTTGGTAAATCATCGCGTCACACGCGCGCGCGCGTATCCGCTACACGCCCCAAGTCACTATACTACTTCCGGTTCCATAGCTACCATACGTTTGTGTGAACTATTTACCCCCTAATCACCCCTTTTATCGTAAAAAAATGCATTTTTAATGACAGAAACGTATAATTCTGAGAAGTCCTCAAGTCATTGAAGAACGAATGTAAAAGCCAAGTTCAATTATGAAACTGTTCTTATGTAAATCATCAAAGCAAAACCTAGCTCAATGTAACGTCTGGTGGTCAGTGGAAGTTTGTGTGAAATGGGCGTGGCTTACGTTGGAATTACGTCACACACGATTAGGATAATATCAGCCAGCCAGTATTTCTTATGGAATGCAAATGAGATTGTAGGTAAAACTTTGAATTTTATAGAAGAGCTCTTTCGTTTTCACTTTTGATTGCCATTTTTCGAAGTTAACGAGATGACATTATGTCTCATATTTCATATTTCATATTTATTTATTTCCACTTAATCATTTTAAAGGGAAAAGGTTAGACAATAATTTAGATAACCGGATAAGATTAAGCGGCGGGCTTCTCCAAAAAGCAAGCTTGTCAAGTGGAGAAGTCCATTATGTGTAGAAAAAGTATATATATATTTAAGTCTCGATTCACATCGGGAGAAAGCATGGTTCCAAAACTAATTGAAAGAGCAATTTTGTTCATAAAATGAAAGTTAAGCCTCGTATTTAAACGTAAACAGTCCAGAAATCATGACAGACATGTATTAGCGTTGGGCGAGTGACGGGCTCTTGTGATGACAGTTGTCTTAAGCGATAAAAAGAATTGGCCAAACACTTCTACATTGTAAGTAATTACTTGACTTTCACACTTCACGTGTGGTGGGATAATTACAAGTATGAAATTCGACACTTCCCGTTAATTAGGAATTTACATCTGTTTCTAACTCTTGAAAATCTGACAACTCAGCGGATATCTGATTTAAAACAGTGACACCTTTAGTCGATTTACACTCGGGTACTGCTATGGTCGGGTTCCAAATTAAGAGCCGAGACTGTGTTTAGGTTTTTTTTAAGGCAAAGTATACCCTTTCGTTTTTGGAACCGTTCGATCATTATTTAATCCTTTACAAATGTAGATATATACGATAAAACTGAACTTTGCAAATTTCACTTCAAAAGGTGGTAGTGGTAGCGTTTTTGAGTTATTGACGAAAATGTGGAGCGGTTGTGTCCACGCAGGAAGAATAATACTTTTGGAATACACACTCTAGGAAAGGTTTCATGCAGAAAGGTTTCTCAGATTGCAAGTTTTTGAATCCCTCTCTCTAAATCTACTTTCCTTCAGGGAATTGTTTTGCAAAATGTAATATACATGATCAACAGCTACAGTGATTCTTTCCAAGGGTAAACCCTCCCTTTAATGTATCGAACCGTTCATTTTTGTATCGCATCATTCATTTTTTGGATCTCATGGGGGAGTGTTCTGAGCGGGGATTTCCGGGATTTCTGTGCCTTCTGGTTATGCTACTGGAAGACAAGGTTTTGTGACACGTGACGTTGGTTTCTACGCCATGTGAAAGGTCGTATCCAAGTTTGACCAGCGTCCATGGTCGAGACAACTGGCGGCCGAGACCAAGGACCCTAGTTTGCGTTTGTCTAGTGAAAAGGGTTTTAACCCTGTGAAGCTATTCTATTAACAATGTTAGTTCCACGTTGCACCGTTTATTGCGTGGGACGTTTTATATGCATGTTTTACCATGAGTAACTGGGAAAGGACCAATGAAAGCGAATGTAGCTGAAGTCTTTGGAAAAGGAGTGACGGATCAATAAGTTTATCTTGAAACTTCAAACTTAGGCGAATGCTTGAGGGGTGAAGTCGGGATTTATCTCACTCTATGACAGTAGACATAATGGAATTCCATCTTACTCTAAACAACCCGTGTGTTCTGATGTGATAAAGAATAAGCGGAGGCTGGGAAAGACACTTCCTACAAATTCACCCACGGATGCTTACCAGTGAGGCAGACGGTTTAAACCACACGAGGCAAATGGGAAGAAAAAAAGAAAAGAAAAAACCCACCAAAGTCGTCTCTCGATTAAGGCATTTCATTGTATCCGTTAGTAAACGAGTCTGTCCCGAGCCAATATGGTTCACCAGACCTGTGTTTATATCCAGTTTCTTTGGCATTAATAAACGACTGAGATTCTCTATTTCTCCTCTGCATGATACCAGTCCATTCAGTTTACTGGTACTCCCCAGCTCTTGCTTGTACCCAGTTGTACTCCTGGCTGGAGAGAAACAATTATGATAAAGTGCCTTGCTTAAGGACACTAGTGTGGGGTCTGACAGGCTAGGATTCGAACGCACATTCTGAAAATTAAAGAACTTGCAAAGTTGTGTCTTTAAGTGCTTCAAAAAATATTGAATGCCAAACAATCAGACTTGAGTTGGCAGTTCATTCCAAAGTCTGGCAGCTGCAATAGTGAAAGCATTCACCAAAATTTACAGTTCCATGTTCAGCAAGAAGAAATTGAGCTAAAAGCAAGAGTTAACATGTGGTTGGTTGCATGTGCAGCTATCTCTGTGTGGAGATTATGATACTCTTTGTAACGCCCACAGGCCAATGAACGGAACATAATTGGAGCTGATGTCTTCTTCCCAGGTTGAACTCTGAACTTTATAAAGCAGAGACGAAGTCGGAAGTGATTAGTTCCACCCATGGCCAAGCCACCTATTCCTGACTTGAGGGATTAAAAGATACCAAATTTATTTCTAATTTTAGGGGATTGACCTGAAGTCTTGTTCATCCATGAACGGTTCTTTCGGATGTTGTAGCGTGAAGAGACTGACTTGCATCTCCTGGTGATTTCTTGTTGGCCTATAAAGCGTTGATTACAGCTTTTCCTTCCTGTTCTTCGTGAAGACAGATTGAGTGGACTTGCAAATTGCAAAACTTGAACTATATTCAAATAAATAACCCTCGTAAGTTTAATTATTTTGTTGTAATCACTGTTTGTTGTAAATACATTGTATACTTTCAAATCACACTGATTTGTTTCCAGATAATATTTTAGGTTTGCTACCTGTGGTTGATGTGTATTCTTTAAGACACATCTATCAAAAATACATTACCGTTTAGCTGGGGGCTTCATGTTTACTACAGAAATAACTACTGATAGGCTTACAATAGACCTTATGAATCTGGCTTCACTGGAGTAGCCCCACCCCAAGCAGAGGGCAAAAGAGGGTTGTTCAATGACCAATTTGCGCGTTTACATAGATTTGCGTTTCCATTGTTTCATTATTGTTTAACCTGTAAGATGGCGAAGGGATGACGTCAATGCATATATAGTCTAGAATTTTATTTTCATAGATGATCACCATAGCAACTTGTATTTTTTAGGGAGTTTTCAAAGGTCATGTCTGTGCTTCCACTTACGTCAGCCAGTTTGCTGACGTAACAAAGGGTGTAACAGACGTCTGACCCTTGGCTTTCAGCCTTGATTCCAATGAGCCCAATTTACTCTCATTAGGCCTAAGTATGAGGGGCCACAGAAAGTATATCTTGACCTTTTTACCGAAAGTTTTTTGAAGTATACATTTAAGCTACAGTTTTTATGCTCAGCATGATACCAACCCCATCGACGGTAGGTTTCAGGGTATATGCACAAGACGTGTTGAATAACGGTTCCTCCCGAGGGAACCAGTCGACCTTTTTTCCATTGACCCAGGTGAATCACCTGAGATGGTGGGTACCAGGGACCAATGCCAAGGTATAAGCATGTGACGCCACTATGAGTCAATGGGTGAAGTGTCCACTGAACATGTGCTTCTTGTTTAAATATTTGTTGATGAGGGAATGTCTTGAAAATGGGAAGTATGTGATTCTAGTCATGTTCGTCTTTTTTACTGTAAAATACGTGCTTTCTGAAAAGAAAAAAAACCCAAACATGCAAACAAGTGTGTTTCGAAAGACTTATATTAAACGAAACCCTATTAAGTTGCAAAGAAATGTCAACATTCGCTATAACAAAAATATGTTGCTCGTTCCATACTTACGTCTAGGGACACTTAAATTATTGTGTTTACTTGGTTCGGGACGAACCGAACTAGTTATGTCCCCAATAAAGTCCACCCAGTAATAGATACATATCTCATAAGACAATACAGAACCTCAGTTTGACTGTATTAAGTGTAACCATAGCTCTATGATCAACGTTGATTTTGTTTAACGATCTGCGTTGTTGAAACTGCCCAAGGATACATTTCGGTGGTTGGAATCAGATCTTTCTTTATTACTATTATTTCTTCCTTTTTTACTGTTATTGCAATATATTGTTGTTATTGGATCATCCTGCCAAGCCAAACTAGCAAACTAATTCAATAAACTACAAACTCGGATATCTTGAAGTCATGATGAGTTGGTACGTTCGCCAAGCAGTTGGTCAGATAGTCAGATTTTACAGCGTCATTAACTCGTTAATGAATTGGCCATTAACCATCGAACTAGTCTTGATTGGCAACGTTCGTTTTATTAAATTTGTCGCCGATAACGCAATTAGCTTTTTTGAGATATGTTTGCCGCTCTACTGTTTGGTTTGTGTATACAGACAAATTTGTAACAACCAAACCTATAATAGTGCCATAGTACTGTGTCCACCATATCTCAAAATGGCTTATATGAATTACTGGAGAAGAGATCTCTGTATGTATCAAACAAACGTCTGGTTAGAAACAAACTCGTAGACTTGCCCCCAATCCCTCTGCGGAGCTAGTCGATGGTGTGCCATCTAACGGCGACTAACATAAAAGCCATATATGAATGTATATGTATTGCTGACAAGACGCCTCGTATTGGTTCTATTAAGACATGTTGATTGTTATCCGCTGGTGGCGCTTGGTGATCGAAGCTCTGATCTCGTAATTTAATTCCCTGCATTTTCCACGGTGTCACATTCTAATCAGCAAATATCAGGGATATGACTATGAAGGCTGCCTTTAAATCATCACAAAATCCATGTTCTGAACACATTGAAACCAGGTCTTTAATCAGTTATGCCCCAGACTTGCTGGGTTTAGCTGTTGTCCCGATTGCTGACGTAACCAATCATAATGTTTAGGCTAGTGCCCGTCTGACGCGATTTTGTCACCGAGTTGGTACCATCGCTAATGTACCCTGCGCCGCTGTCTCTTCCGTTTGTTTTGTGTCTGCGATTATGACGAGACGCTTTAGCAGAAGTATGACTTGACGACTCGTCATTTTCCTCCGAGAGATACATTTCTCTAGAGAGGAACTAACCCTTTGAGGATGGATGCTGGATTGGTGTCGGGGCAGCCATGAAGCTTCGATAGCACATGGTGCGAATTGGGCTGTTTCCTGGGCCATTACCACACCACAACGGCTATTTTATGACCAAAAATGTATTTAGATTACATTATCAAATTCAATGGCCGAGCAGTGAGCAGCGTTGTAACACGATTGTAACCAAAAGTTAAGTTTATTTATAAATCGTGTCACTAAATACATTTACGCAAATGGGATAAGTTGTTGTAGCTATTTTGTTTGTAAAAAACGAATACATATATATGTATATGTATATGTAAACCTATAAAACAAATGTGTATACGAACAACATTTAAAATTCTTCGTAAACTTTTCCTAATGGATCCGTGTATGTAATAAGTCCCGCGTCTTAACTGCAATGGATACTTTAACTGTAGCCTTATTCGGGGTGTAATCTCTGTGATGTAAATGTAGGAACCTGTTGGCAGAATGGCCCAAATGATGTAAAATATGAAATAATTTGTCAATACTTTCTGGTGTGAAGCAAGTTCTTACCAGCGGCACACTATTATATAGGGCGATTCACATTATAACATTTAAGGTTTGAGCATTATCGCACGCACTCAAACAGCTCTCCAAACCATCTGTAACTTTTCCTCCGTTTACTTGCCCGTCCATTCTCTTTCCTGTGGCCTTCCTGTTATTTTTTCATTCACTTATTCATTTCTTATTTACAGTCGCTGGTAATTCGCCGGCAAACGTTGTCATCCCGTGGGGGCCATGTGAAAACACGTTATGCTGGCTGACTGAAGCGTTATTTAGGTTATGTGTACACTCAAGAAATAACGTGGTTCCTAAAAAAACAAACTGTCAAAGTTTGATGTGAAACTTCAAAAACTGATGATGTTTTGAATCCTCTTTGGGATTTCATTTGCCCGCGGTGCTAGAAAAGGAAATTGAATGCCCGTATCCTTTCAACAAATAATGAATAGGGTAACCAGGAAAAAACTTTCGCTGAGTTTCCAAACCAAGTTTGCAACAGTTAATGTGAGCCATATTATTGCTGGTCGCGAATAACACGTAGATTCCAAATGGCCGAAAATGAACTCTCACCCAGAGTTCAAAAAGTAGATATTGCTATGAGAGCTCATGCCATCAGCGTCTCCCGTATACAGTGGTCAGCTGGCCAAATGATAGTTAAAACCAGTCAGAATTCTCTGCAAGTGGTCCGACTGGCTATTTCAATGTTGAACAACACCCTTATCTAATTAAATATGAAATATGGACCAGTGACAAAACTGGTAGACCCTTGAAATGACATGCTAACTTGTCCCGCTGGCTAGTGACTGAAAAAGTTAAGGGCAAACCCTTCTCAGTGCGGTTTTTTGTAATTAATTAGTCTCAACAAAGTGCTTTATCTAGAGTTAAGTAAGTGTCGGAATTGAGTGGCTTTTTGCTTCGGCTGTGTTTTTTGCTGCAGCTGCAAAATTGCTCAGTAAATTGGATTGAGGTCGTGTCAAACATGTAATCACTTTTCATTTCATCTTTGATACATTGCTGCGTATAGTTTATAATAACTAGTTTTATATTGCGCTTTATCTACGGGCGTCTCAAAGCGCTTATATCATTATTTATTTCCAGACAGGTTTTTGAAAGTTTTTAAATTTTATTATGAGACCCATTTATGAGTACCTTGTAAGGGGTTTACAAGATGCTGCGGCACATTCAGTAGCCACTTCCAGAAACACAGGGGCAAACCCTTTCTCTTAGCGATAAGTGTACCTGGGTTCTTTTACGTGCATTAATACACAACGCACTAATGCTGTTTTGCTAATAGTTTAGTTTTCCTGATGTTAGGCACGTTTTTGCATGGTTTCTAAACGCAGAAAATACTGAACCAGATGTTTACCATATATAGCCATGCCGAAGCCTTTACATTAACAGCTTGGGCCCCCCTTTTTTTTGGGGGGGGGGGGCACTGCCCATGACTCTTGCTGTAGATTGCAGCAGTAACAATGGGGTTCAATCTTTTTCATTGAAGAAGACTTGGCCAATGTCAAGGTTGTCAGGAATGTGGACACCAAAATGGCCAAATCACCGTTCCACTATACATTATGCGAATTAGGACCGCCCTCTGGAGCTGGGGATGGGTGATGTTAACATTATGAATGATGCAGATGCGGACCGAATGTTTCCTCAATGTGAAAGTAAATGTTTCACAGAAGTGAAAGTGAACATTTCGCAAATTCGTACGTGAATGTTTCACATTTTCCCTTAAGATTTTGAGATCAAGATCAATTAAGACTGCTTTTAAAAGTAGTTTGATTGCAAAAGCAGATGATTTTGGAAACTCAAATAAGACCGAACACTTCCTGAAGTCGATTGGCTTGAAGAGTTTGTCAACCCTTCTGAGCAAACCATTGTTTAAAACCTACATAAACAAAATAATTTTTGAACGTGATCAAAAGGTCAACCTGAATTTCTGGCCATTTCTTGTAACTTGATACGGCATCCCTATCACCGAACAAATGTACATCCATGAAACTTTACGATACGAGTATAACTGCACTCTAAAATCTCCCTGGTCAGAATTGTCCAATCAGATTCCGGGTCTTGGGTGCCTTACCCATTTGTGGGTCAGGCTGGCCTGAAAACTGGTATAAAAAAAGGATTTTGACTCGGATCCTGCGTCTGTTTGACATAGTTTCTGGAATATACTGACCCTCAATTCTCAAAAGGGTGTGGCCACAGTGGACCAGGATCCAGAGGTCAATTCTGACTCGGAACTGTTAATAGTGCATGTGCAAATTGTGAGAGTACTGCATGATCTGTAATAGGCAGCACCTTGTAAATTCGTATAAAGTGTTACATAAATGGGTCTCATAATCCATAAACTTCAAAACCTGTCTTATAAAAAGTGGTTTTCTTTGTTCAAGCACCTTGAACACCGTAAGCTATACATACAAGACTCCAGTCCAATATCACAGCCAATGTTGTTTGACGATCTGTTGAATTTGAACATATGGACATTCAACCCATGTCCACGTTTTGTCTTAAAGCTGCAGGAGGGTGACTGCCCATTGCCTTGAACGGGGCAGGAAATGCCCGTATCTTTGGTGCAGGAAATTCCAAGTTGGATCGATACACCCCCGGAGTTCGAATATGACAGTTTCACTACCCATGAGATTAAGTGATTGCCTTTGGATTTCTGCCCCTGTTTTAAATAATTTGAAATATCCGTTGGCTTGGTGACGTTGTGACTGACAGAAGAATTATAGATGTCAAAATATAATGTGGTCGATAACTTGTTTTTGATGCTAGTTTATGAACAGTAATCTCCTTCTCCTACGATACAATTTACATCCCTAAAATGTTTGCCCCCAACGCCCTCATTGTCGTCCCTGCTGAGTTTGTTACAGGCCCATAACTTGAAGATGACTCTTACTACACTGCAACATCTGGGGTGTTAAAATTGACACCATGGGTGTTGTCACAAACAGATACCGAAAAAAGAATCACAATTTTCATCATATATAGGTTGTTAAAATAAAACTTATTTCTGCCAACACAATTACATTGGGGTTATGTTAACAATAACACCCTCTGATGTTAATTTTGATTCTGCTAGGGTATCTATATGTGACAACACCCATGGTGTATATTTTAACACCCCAGTTTGTGCAATGTAGATGACAAACAATCAACATTGTTTTTCAAAGCCAAGATAAACAATGCGATATTTGCCAGCTGCCGCCAACTTTTTCGATACTCTTGAACCCTTAATGCAGCTAGTTCATGTTTTGAATTCGGTCTTTGATGATTCAATTACAGATCTGATATTTATGAAATACTGTCATTTGCGACTTCTCAATGCGTATCAAAATGGGGAAATTTATGCCCTTGAATACCTCGATGCTATACATTGTACGTGTACAATATTATTAACTATATAGCTCGTCTACAATCTCATTGTAGTCACTGCAGATTTCCTTACAGGCCCATTTAAAAACATAATCATTCAGCTTAACAGTCCACTCGAACAACATTCAAATTTGCGGCAGCTTTTCGCAGAAGTTTCTATAAAGTTACGCCTATACTGTTCTAAATTAAAGAACACCTTAAGTTTAATTAAATTATTGTAAAATTTGCATACCTCAAAGTGAACTTGAATGACGGTTTGTTACGAATGCATGAAATTGAAATAGGCAGATTGTTTGTCGAAAATGACCAGGAGAACCTATATTAAATGAATAGGTAGTTTGCCGACCACATTGGGAGACTTCGCCGTCGTGCGGGCTTAAATCTCAAAATACGGTTAATTGCATGGTTCGTATAGCAACCTATCAGAGAAAGACAACGTACATGTAATCTTGATTGACAATTGCATTCACCTTGCGCTTGGGGACGAGGTTGCTGTACTGTTTCATGGACGCATGCACTGCGGCTAATCGAGACCGTTATCCAAAATAAAACACCACAGCTGTTTCATGATTTTAATTTGGTGTTTGATGGACCAATTAATGACAAAACCCATTGTTTGTAAATTAATAACTTTGATTGACTGTAATTTTCCCGTTTTTTTGTTGTTGGATACTTTCCCTTAATTGTGTGCTCCTCTTTTTGCTATAAATGGATATATGTGTTTGTGCTTGTTTATGCCTCTGACGAAGGTCCGGTTTGGATCGAAAGATAAGGCCATCTCCCCTTAATATATTTCTTAAATGCTGTCATTTGCGACTTTTTGAAGCATACCTTAATGGGGAAATTAGTTCTCTTGATACTACATTTTACAATATTAACCAGTTCGTCTCCATTTGAATATTCGTTCCTTCCATGGATCATTTCGCGAATGCTATAACAATCTATTTCGGTCCATTTACGGATGTTTTGCTCACCTCTTCGTTGCCACGGAGTCGGCTCCTTGGAATCAGACGGCGTCGCGACGGGGGTCTTTTCAAACGGTGTAGATAATATGACAAACAAACCATCATGGCAGCCGGAACTCGGTGTAATTCCTGAAAGATTGAAGCCGGCAGAAAACCAAGTGTTTGACCCTGTCACCTGACTGCTTGGCGTCCCAAGAGCTGGTCATTCCAGGTGGACTCACAGCTGTTATAAAAAAGAACCATCCTGTGTAAAAGCTGTGCTGTGGTACCGGATGGTACAGGTACGCGCGCGTAAGCTGCCCCCTCCCCACCCGCCCGCCCTCCTACCATGCCACCTGGGTCCAGTTTCATAGAACCAGCAAATGCTATGCTTAACAGTCTTTTGCTTAGTAAAAATAAGCCGAATACCAGTCACAGATGATACGTGTGGGATAGTATTTTGGCTGGTGACCTTATTGTGTTAAGCATAATTTTGTTTGGCTTAGCTACTTTTTGTACTTTAAAGAAGCTCTTTGAACTGGGTCCTGGGTCCGATTTTATTGTTATCACACATAGTATTGCTATTAAAAAAATCTCGCTAAGAAGGAAAAAGTTACCAACCAATACCTCGTGATTTGTTTGTCACATATTGTACACACACGATATGATCAAACATTAAGGCTCCGTGTGTGATGATGATCTTTTTAAACAAGTAAGAATATTGTTGCGATCGAGTCCCATTGTTTTGTACGAGGCAAAGAATGGCAATACTTATTTGCAATGGATTTACACAATAGAGCTACAGTTTAATTGATAGTCGAATCTTTCGTAAACTGGAAGAGGTGACCGGGGGTGTAGATGGTCCAATGCGCATGTGTACACGGTCCCAACGCATTTGGATGAGGCGCTACGACGGAGCGAATGACTGTAGCAGCTCTTGAAAACCGGCAGAGGCCCCCATGAATACTGGAACCCCATATTTGAACTGCATATGACCTATGAATGTCCCCGTTCATCCTGTGCATTTTGGCAAAGTTCACTCATTGACAGGACCAGGGTATACCAAAGGGAATATAGATTGGAACAGGTGCCCCCCTTTTTTCACTAGTCATGTAAGTCATTAGTCCATGGTGCTTTTTGTGGCCCCCATTTAGGGGGAAACTTTATACAGATTCGTGATTCAACATAAACCATTGAGTTTCACTGAAAGATGAAAATATTTCAGATGGAATAATCGGTCCGGCTGGTGGATGTTGTCGTCATCCTCTAACTTGATAAACACATATTCTTGTACATGACAATAATTGACTTTGACAGTCTGGTGATTAGCGATGGTAAACATTCACTCGATGTTTTTAGAAATCGTTGGCAATCGGTGTATAGTCAACAAGATCCGTGACTTCCTCGAAGCATTACAAATTCGAGAGGATTACTGCCTTGCTAAACATCATCAAGTACGTTCAGGCAGCAGTCAGCCGAGATATCTCAACAATGTACGGAATTATGACTTTTCCCCTTTAGGGTTTGAGGATTTTTGTTCTTTCCGTTTGGTTTCATTTTATTGAACCCTGTGATGACCTTAAAGCTTATTCTATAAATACGCGCTTTCCACATGATTATGACCTTGACAAATTCCTTCTTTGAAAAACGTAGAACTATTTTTGGCGTCAACGCCGCAGGCCTAATATGGCCAACGTTTTAAAATTCTCAAAAAGGGTTAATTGTTGCTCCAATGCTGACCAAACTTTGTTCAGTAACCAAATTCAGTCCCAACGATGTCTTAACGTTGTTCTTGAGTGTCGTATCTTTTTCGACGTTTGTTACATCGTTGAAGAAAACATCTTATTTATGGAATAATGTGGTAGGTACAAAGAAATCAGTAGACTATTAACTATTTACTACTATTTAGTAAACAACAAACAAACAAACACTGAATCGTCAATATAAATCTGTACAAAAATTGTAAGAAACAGAGACAAACAATCATACAATGAAAACAGAGAGCAAATGCGCACGAAAAACCCAAGCAATAAAGAAGAGAGAATAGCTGTTGCAAACTGCTTACCAACCAAAAATACCAATGGTATCAATGCAAAAATAAGCTAGTGGCCTGACGTTTCGACCCTAAGCAGAAACAAAATTTCGAAACAAAATTACGCCCAACTCACTCAACTGGTACTACACTATACTCAGACCATGCATGAAGATATAGCCGTATTTCTTGATAAAGAAAAAAACACATATATAAATTTACATATATTACTTATAACGTCACAAATACTATGCACTAACTTTAACTCAGCCACTAAATCGATGCATATAATTATACAAACTGCCGCTTTAAAATGTTATTAATTTTTGACCGAAGAAAATCCATCTCTAGTTATCGCTCCTCACAGTTTTGAAATCCAGAGATTGTTAGGCCTATTTGAAGAAAATAAGACGAGTGATGACTTGTTTTATTACCCAAATAAATATCAATTTCCTGCTGATGTCCTTCAATCAATTTTTGCCTTGTCATTCAATGGATTTCCCCACAGGCCTAACACAATTTATTTGTTGAAGTTCAAGCTAACAACTCGCAGGCTTGATGAAATTTCCGCACTTAACAATGACCTGTTCCCCGTTAATCCAGACACAATACTCTTTTAAGTTAGCATGCGTGAGTCAGGGCACTATACCGGAAACACACCACTGTTGAAATTCACTTTAGGGGACTGTGCAGATGTCCCTTTTCTCAAAGGAGAATATGACGTCGCTCATCCAGACTTATCCAGTTGTAAGAATGAAACAAGACAACACTGTACTTACCATTCTACCAAAGAAAGTGGTACTACTTCAGTTAAATTTAAATATCATTCAAGAAAATGTTACATTACCATCGTATCATAAAATAAAACAGTTATTTTAAGCTATTTTCATATTTTGATTATTTATTCGTATTTTCTGGCATTCAAAAGGATAAAGTTATACCTAGCTTTCACAGAAAAGCACTGGGGAAAGTCTCAATAGCAGACATATTGTAGTTCGGCTTTTAAAATAATTCATAGCTTCAGTTTGTATTAAATTGTGTTTATTTGAACGATAGCAATAAACGTATTATAACCGTTACAAATTCTACGGCTGGAAATCCATGTGTCTGTCACGGCATTGTGCATAATACGTAATGATATAGTCCGTAATGCGTACAACTGAAAATACACGCCAAGCAACGCACATAATTCCGTGAATCCGTATTTCGTACTGCGTTATCCGTAAAAACAGTTGTAGGCTGCATTGCATGGCGGGTCTTTTCGTTTTAAAGGATTGCGCACTGCGCATTCCACACGACGCATGATGAACACGTGGATTTCCGGCCTTATTAGCAAATTTTTTGTATAGTTGCCAAGATTTTGTATGAGTATTTCTCACTGCAGAATGAACATATACAAAAGTTATCCAAAATTCCCCCGCTAGATAATTTGACTTATCCTTTGTTGATATTTCCAAATCATGTTTCTCCAGCACAGCCACTTACTCTAGGATGACATTTGTTTGACCATCAACACACAATGCCTTAATTTTCATCCTCGAAGTCTCGAAGGTTTTGTCATTCCAATGTAATTTACTCGCAAACCATAACACCGTGATACGATCAGTTAAAGTTCACGTTGCTTTAGCTTGCTATTCAGGACTCTAGGTCTCATGAGAGCTCACACAGCCATTAATTAAAATTCTGACAGGACGGTAGAACAGTCAGACTACTGCAGATTCTTATCGGTGTGTAACTCGGAGCATTTCTGCATACTTTGGTTGCCGGAATCACACTCGGCATTCACGGTGTTGTCAATTTTTAACATTGTCACCAAAGTAGGTCAATATTTGCATTTCTGCGGTAAGGTTTGGGGAGATCCTATTAAAACGTAGTCTTAATTAGGGACGCTAGTTTTTGTATTAGTCGTCGGTAGAGGGCGCAACATCGACTGGCTCGGAGGGACTGGGCAAGTTTACGAATCGGGATTCGTTTTCGACCCAGATGTTTGTGCGATACAGATTTCTCCAGTAATTTGTGTTGGGATACAAGAGAATATCGTTAATGAGCAAAAAGAACGTCGCCAATCAAGACTAGTTAAAATGCCCCCCCCAACGCCACAGCGCGGCCATCTTTGTTTGCACCAATCCATTTACATTTTTTTTTGCTCGAGATTTGACAAAAAAGTAGGCCTGAAGCTGAAACATTTGATTAAAACCTTGTCAATGGTTATAAAGTGGTGATTTGTTGTCATAAGAAATGTAGCATCTAAGGATCCGCAAAGTTTTGAATTTATTTTTTGAATAATTTTGGGTTACTTTTATTTTTTGATTAAATTTATGCAGATATGTATTTTTTTTTATATAGCTACCCAGGTGTATAACGCTTCACTTTCCCCAAAATTATTTTGAATCGTAAAAAACAAGAGAGAATGGATATTAAAGTAAATTTGCAATAACCTTATTTTTAAAGGGTGTGCGTATAACTGGTAATGTTTAGAAACATTTTTATTAAATGCTTTTTGATTTGCCCATTCTGCATGGTCATTGGTCATGGTGGAAAACTTCCCTGAAATACTTTTGCCTAATTTCTATAGTTTTTGAGAAATGATTAAAAACAATAAAAAAAAATTTTTTTCACCATTTACTCATGACTCCACTGACCGAATTAGCTTAAACTTTGACAATTAAGTTTGTTATTTCATGTACATTTTGGGTCACATCAAGTGCGGATACTGCTCTTTTGACATATTACCAATGTTGTGCCTGTTGTTTTATAATGGCCAATTGTTCAAAGTTGTGCCACGTCCCTGGCAAAACGTAAAACATTATTTTGTATTTTGTTTTCACTCAAATTTGACCAATTTAATGGAATCGCTGTAAGGTGTGTTATTTGAAATCTCGAAGATAAGAACACATTTTTCTTTTGATAATTGATAATGTATTATCCCTTTAAATTTCCTTTGCATGAAATTAAGCCGTTTTCTAGTTAGCGGCTGCGGCTTATGCTGATTTTTTGCGATAGCAGGCATTCATGCTAACGACGCCCTTAGCAACTCCATTGACAACAGCCGCAGCCATAGCCGCTAACTTGGACATGGTCAAAATCCCTTCGTAGGCTACCTACCGGTATCCCATTAAGTTCAAATGAAATTCATGTGTTTTATTTTCCCCTTTACTTGCATGCAGCTTCATAGGACAGAAGTAAGTACCAATTGTGGCTAAGTATTTTTTTTTGTATATTGATGTTGAAATAGTAATAAATTTTGGTGTATTTTGTTTATTATTTTCAGTGAAATGGTGAAACAAAGTCTTAAATGTCTTACAATGGTTGATGAGGTCTAGGAACCAGTCACGAGTCAGTTACACCATGTACAAACGTCTGTGGTAAATGACGAAACAGTCAATATGGAAATAGACTAGTTCTAATTTTTGGTAAATGACGTTAAAAACAAATTTGATCAGCGCACACATTTCAGACTTGAATAATTTCATCAGCCTTATTGATACCATTTTAAGACTTTTGAGAATTTACAGGCTGCACCTGTATTATTTTGCACTTAGATTATGATATTGAATTATTGGTTGAAGGGTAAGTTTCTACTAAAATTTTATCCAATGTATTGTCCGTGATGTGACAATGTGACAAACCGCAGACAGCTAAATGTGACGTCGTATTTCTTATTAGGAGCTCCTCTAGAGGGCGTCCTATTGGACGATCAATCGTTTTCGCTGTCGGTGATGCTGTCAATGGGTGTAACACACGCTAAGACTTTAATTCGATCCTAAAACAAAACTATCCTAAGTCTTTTTCGTCATTCGCCCTCCATTTTGGGTTTCAACTTTGGTTTTCATCATGAAACCTAATCGTAATAACCTGATCTGTAATGATTCAATCGTATTTATGGATCACAATTATTTTGAATCAAACAGCGTGAATTATTGATACAGTTTTGGAGAAAGCAACTTGATGCATTATGCACAATACTTATTTAAGTACAACCGTAAAATAAACACACTCTGAAAGCTTCCATGTCAGAGTTGACCCAGATTGCGGGTCCCAGGGGGTCTGACCCGTATTGGGGTCGAGCTGACCCGGAAATGGTTAACATGGAAATTTAACTTGGATCTTGCGTCAGTTTGACCCATTTTTGGCCAGTTAGACAGATTCTGGGTCATACTGACCCAGAAATGGGTCAGGCCCTACAGGACCCGGAATCCGGGTAAACTCCGATGGTTTTTTTCAGAGTGTCAGCTTGCCTTTAGTTAATACAAGTGATTTACGATTTTTAAGGTAAACTTTTTGTACTCGATCTGACCAATATATTTTGGAAGAGCACACAAGCACTAAAACTGTGATAGCTTACAAACATATATATCGGAAATGAACTTGCGAAAGTTTAGTGAAGGGTCCTCTTGATTTCAGCGTATCACGGAGGGTCGAATATCCACGCTGGTGGTAGATACCAGCCTAAATAAGCGAGCTTTCAGATTTAATATTGCTTTAATTTTGTTATTTATTCATTTTTCATTTTTGAAATATCTCAGTTTAGTAGATGTAAATTTTGCATCGGGGATAAAGAATATTAATTTTGGTTTTACCCTACACCGATGTGTGTTAGCACTGTATACTCTGTACTTTCCCGAAAAAATCACAGGCATATTACTCGGGTATAGGATTCGAACTGCCTCTAGCTACCGGGCAATCTCGGTGGTCTAGTTGGTAAGATACTGCTCTAGAATTGCAAAGGCCGTGGGTTCGAATCCCACTCGAGTAATATGCCTGTGATTTTTTCACAGAACTCGGGAAACTGAGTATACAGTGCTAACACACATCGTGTAGGGTAAAACTAAAATTAATATTCTCAGTTTAGTGTTATGTCTCTAGGCATTGGTTTTAAAACAGTGTGGAGCTCATACTTGTATTGACTCGGTCGATTCTGGCTGGGTTTCTGTAATGAACTAAAGGGTCAAATATAGTTCTTGCGCACTTTCTCTCATGCTATCTGGACTACGGTATTTGTCTAACTTCATTTCCTTAAATTATTGACTGCCCTCGCAGCTGCATTTTGAGTGAAGCCTGAATAATATGCATGTCAACTTTCTGTTTGTTTGTACTGAAATCTCTGGGTTCTTTCTGGTTATTAAATTGACAATTGTACAGTGATTTAAATGTGTCACAATATACATGTACTGGAAGTCGCACTCACATGTTGATGGAAAAAACTGTTTATATTCCAAGGTTAATTTCATCTTGCTGACAACCGTTTTTCGAAAACGGGATTGAAATTACCCTCTAGTCCTTTACATGTTTGCAATACTGAAATATTTGTTTGTGATTCTGCCGAGTTGTTAACCTTGCTAATCATTCCACAGTGTGTTAATTGAGCTGTTCTGACTGTAGGATGTGCTCTATAATGCTGTGAACATAACGTGACTGCCTCTGGCAAAACCCTAACATTTGACCTCGTTTTTCAAAATGGAGATTGTGGTATAGTTTGATTCACTAGATTTTCTCATTCAATTTGCAATCAGATTCGAAATTTTGAGAAATTTCACAAAACAAACTAAGACTATATGTATAACTTTATTATATTTCAAATGGAAAGAATGTTTTTCATTGAATACGAATAAGATATGCAAACGTGATCTGACAAATCCTTGTAGTTAGGATGTTTTTTGTTTTGATTGCTAAAGAAAAATCAAAGAAAAGGAAAACTCAATGTGCAGATGTTTCTTTCAAATTGAGATGAAGTTTGGAACCCTTTTTACAACACCGAGGAAATAAAGAACTTTCCTTAGACTGTGATAACGAATTTACTGTTTCACTTTGAATTACATGCACATTCATCTTTTTCGGTGTTTGTGTACAAAAAACCACAACAAACGCAGATTTGGTGCTTATGTAAACCCTACAAATAATTCTCATGAAATTGTCATTTAAGAAGCACATTTCACGCTGTGGTATTTTATTTTGACTTTGTCATACGTTGGACCACCGAGGTATATTTTCTGTGTTGCACAAAAACAAATGCACTCTGTCCACATTCTTTCCTTATCATTTTTAGTTTCTCTTTCTGTTTATATAAACATTGTTTATAATTGTTTTCAAAATGCATCCATAATTTTTCTAGCTCCATTTTAAAGTTCAGTTTAGCCCATTTGTGACGAGACTTGGACAATGGGCTTTAAATGTGCAAAAAGTAAAAAATTGCGGCTGTGGCTTGAACATGCGCTGAAGCATAGGATGCCCATAGCAAAATCGTTAGCAACAGCCGTAGCCGTAGGTGGAGCCACCAACCATATCAGATGTGGACTGTTTAAAGCGCGTGATCATTTCGAGTAAAACAAAGGGTTAGCATCCGAAATGTTAATGATGTAAATTATTGTTTAACTCTAGATTATCAACACCTTTTCCCTTTAGCCTTTACTAAGCATTTTTCTTCATAGCTGCTTGACGGAATCTGTCCCTGCATTCGTCTCTCGGAGCGGAAAACTACTCTCCGCTTTTAAGTGTTTCTGATGCCAGCGTTATACATCGAGAACAGTGCATTTGAGCCTGTTGCCAATGTTGTGGTTATGCCGTCCCTTCAACTTCTATTTTTCGTATCTTTCATCAGGTTGACGTCATCCGGAGAAAATTGAAGCAGTCACACGATGCAGACGCCTCGAAGAAACTCAAAGCCAAGGTCAGTATGTTTAGGATTAAGGATGAGGCGGATGCCAGGAGTCCACGACCCTGCCCCGACACCGTCAATATCTAGGTCATCAAATGACCTTATGTTATTTAATAAAGCGTTGAAGGATTTGTTCTAAAATTTGCCCAAACGCTTCACAGCAAATATGTGTAAATTTGAAGCGATATTACTCATGTTTGTCGAGACTTTACACACACACACACACACATTATAATGTTCATCATCTCGATAAAGTAATGGTGTTTCGTTTCTCATGATATGTGAATGCTAAACTTAATATTAGGACTTCTTATATATTCTTAAAGATATATATATTTTTTAAGCCTCTGAGGTTCTACCGAATATCACCTGAAAGAATCGTATGCACTCTAAAAACTCCCGGGTCAGAACTAACCTGGATGCTGGTCCAATGGGGCCTGCCTGACCCACATCTGGGTCAGTATGACCATAGAGAATGACACGGAATATATGTCCAAAATAACCCAGAAATGGTTCAATAGACGCAGAATCTGGGTTTATAACATCATTTTTAACCACTTTCTGTGTCTGGGACTCGGATTCCGGGTCAATAATTCTGAACTGGGCTTATTTGAGTGTGAGAAAGTTTAAGCTGACATTTACTGTAAGGCCTCGAAATTTATTCAAAGACGAATAATAAAAATGGTAGTAATTTGGTAAGGGATTCACAAGTGTTTGATTGTACCAGAGTCACGATCTAGCCTTGTATGTAGGGCTCTTCGTCTGTGCTGTAACACATAATATACAGAGTCCTAGATATGAGGGTCTTGTAGACATGAGCGTGATGAATTGTACTTTAAGTTTGCAGTAATGCTAACGTAGAGCTAAATTATTTATGATGAATATCTGTCTAATGCCCGCGGCCCAAAAATGTATGCGGCCGTGGAATAATAATCTGGTGAGTTTAGGCAGCTTTATGCAGATGAGTTTTGAATTTAATGGAGCTCTGGAAAACTTCGCCCCGGGAACAGACCCTCATCATCAATCATATATATTATTTAAACGAAAGTGAAATACATCCAGGGCTAAGCCACGATCCTGCATTTTGTGCTGCCGGCTTAATGTCCAGTTTAAATCACCTACATTGGAAAATCATATGTTGTTACTACCATAGTCTTGATTGGCTAAGCTAGTTTTTGCATTAGTAACCGGTACAGGGCGCAACATTGACTGGCTCGGAGGGACTTGACAAGTCTACGTATATCTGAATCAAAACTGTTGATCCAGATGTTTGTTTGGTATATTTATCTCTTTTCTCCAGTAATTCGTGTTGTGATATCGGTGATAACGAATGTCGCTAATCAAAACTTATCCCTCACAAAACCTCTTGGGATATCAACACAGATGACAACATTTACAATTCACAACCTTCCTCCCCCAGATCCAAGTCCTCCGCGCATCATCCACGTCTTCCGATTCGGATTCCGAGGTTGATTTTGACGTCACGTCACTTCTCAACGACTTGGAGGAGTCTACGGAGAGAGAGCGTGATCTCCAGAATCAGATGCAACTGCTTGAGGAAGAGGCTAACGTCATCCGCAAGAATCTATCCCGGGTGGAGCAGGAAAAAGAGGCGCTAGACTTTGAGCTTGAGAGGTGAATTAGATTAACATTGTCGAAGTTAGTCTGGCGATGAGGCACAGTGATTTATAGTTAACGTATCTTGTCAAAACTGCACAATTTCTTTATGAATCAAGAGATTTGTGAACAGAAACGGTCTTTGATGATCTCAGTTCAGTTGATCCTCACAGCTGATAGTGAACGTTTTGCAAGTTGCGTCACACAATTGTACAAACAACACCGATGATTTCAATCAATGAAACAATTAGTGATAAATTCAAAGTGATCGGATAAACAAATTGACTGGATTTGCAGTAATCCAGAAACTGAAAGTGAATCATACAAACAAGAAAGATGACATGCGGGAATAGACTTTGAAAGTCTCGCGCATATTCGAACCTTTGGCCTCGTTTAAGTGCGCACTTTTGTTTTATTCACGCAATGTACTTAGGAATCCAAGATTCCCCCAAGTTTTTTGGTTTTTTTTAGTTTACGCGAGACTTCCACGGTCAATTGTCAATGGTGAAGTAAAGCTTCCACAGACAGAATATTGATTCGTCAACAGGATGGCAATAAATGAGCAATGCTTGCAAACATTTTTGAAAAAGGAAAAAAGAAAAAAATGCCCCCTAATCTTTGCATGGATGACCTTTGGAATGCAGACCTTGACCTCACTGGGGCAACGGAAGCAATGGGAGATTTTTGAGACGATTCTTTGTTCTCAGCAACGAGAATGGAAAGGCCCATTCTGTGGGACGCCCGCTGTCGTCTCAAAAGTCTCAAATTTGTCCTTTGAAATACAGGGCTTGATATTCACGGTCAGACTTGCCTCGGTGCCTTTTAAAATATTTCTTAGTAATTAAGAGTCGCGAAAGAGGTTGCCTCAATGATCCTATTATTAGTGATTCAGTCGATGTTCTGCCTTTCTGAAAGGCTACAAATGGTGAAATAGAATTGTTAAGGCTTAAGTACAAAATGTAGAAGTACGGATTTATCAACTATTGACTATTTTTTGTATCCTAAACGTTATCATTAAACTTCATTCAGATTCAAGATGAGATTTGGAACCTTAGAGGAGGGGAAGAAACCTGAGAATGGCCGAGGGGCTTCGACCGAGAAAGAGGCTGAACTTAGATTACAACTCATGCTGGTGGAACAGGAGGCTACGGTAATGCGCAGAAAGATGCGCGAGCTAGAGATGAAGAATGAGGAGATGACAGGCGCCCTCGACCGGCCAACAGCGACCAGTTCCTCTGCAGGTGCAGTAGCAGGTATAGCCAAATTTTTGTTTAAGGATAGGCCCTAACTTGTATTTTTCTAACTGAATTGTGCTCGCCATAAATTTGGCTTGGCTGCTTTCTTAAGCATCAAAGCTGAAACATTGTAGCCTGAGCATAAAGCCGAATCCTACTTTAGAACAATGAATAGGCTTAAACGCATACCTCTATTGCATAAAGGTCTATTAACCTGTTGAACAAGGTTCACTAATTGGTCAAGATAAGAACTCGACTAGAAAAACTGACAATTCTTCTATGAGCTAACTTGTTCATTGTCAGCTGTCATGATACTTCTTCGTTCGAGGGATTACCCTCGTTTCCTCTGTCATGTTATTAGTCATTTGGACATTGAAACAAATTACTGTAATTCCAGATACACACGGTTATCCAATCGTACAAAACAAGGCTTGCGGTTTGAGTCATTAAACAATAATAACATTCTTTGAGTCCCATATAGCTCATGTATCCAACGATAAGTTGCCAAAGTTGCTTCAGCAAAGAAACGCTAAGACGGTATTGAAGTTTTTGAATTATGAGACCCATTTATGCAGCACCTTGTAAGGGTTTACACGGTGCTACAGCGCACTCAGCAGCCACTGCCAGCAACACGGGGCAAAACCTCTTCTCCTAACGATAAGTGTAACTGGGTTCTTTATAGTATGTTACACAACACACGGAACCCAATGGCGTAACTAGTGGGGGGGGGGGGGCATGTATCCCCCATTAATGTCAGTGCCCCCCCCCCCCCCCCATTTGGAACCCGTCAGATCAAGATCAATTTTTTTTAATGTGCAGATGAAACCTCTAATTGATTTGCCAGACAAAATGGTACCCCCCCCCCCCTTTGTGGCCACGGACTCTACGGCTTACATTGCCATACATGGCGTGGGAAATTTAAGCATGTTTAGTACATGCGTTTAAAATTAACGACGTATTAATAAAAGTTTCTGGTACAACGCACACATTGTATAGATCATCTTTTAAAAGAGCCGCAAGTTTAACATTCCCAGCGTTTCCAGTAGTGCTTTCTAGCAGTCGTCATAAGACCGATTAATGTGATGAAACCTTCTTTTTTGTTACTCTTAATAGTTTACACTGCTCGGATGTGTTTTGTTTCATAAGCATTTTGTGAAGACTCAAAAACTGATATAGAAGCATGCCTCCAAGTGATTTCTAACCTTTGTTAAGATAAACTGCCCTCAAGACGTAACTTTCTGCCTTTTTTGTCACTACAAATTTCTGAGCTATAAAAGGTTTTTCAATCTACAAGCTAAAAGAGGTGGCTGCAGCTTCGAGAAAGAGACTACATTATTTTGACTGGCTTAGTTTAGTCCTTGTCAGTTCTATTTTGAGGTTTAAACACACACACCCAAAGGATCATAACGTATCATGCCAAAGTATCATTACACAAATAATGAGACCCCCGTGACGCAGAAATGTTTTACTTTAATTTTTACCTTTTTTAAAGAAAGCTAATGAAACCTGACTTGGGCCGAGCGATGGGTACCTGACTAATTATGTAATAGTGAGGCATAAATCCTTCCAGCCGTCATAGCTTTTATCATGTATTCCCAAATGGGTCGGAGAGAGCATGCACAATTTAAAGGGAATCAAAACAGTTTACAATAAAGTTAGGCCGTAGCCGAATTGGCTGCTACAGCTACGGCTACGACTGTTGCTAAGAGTGTTGCTAAGGACATCCCATCCTTCAACGCGATGACGCGGTAATCCAGCCGTAGCCGTAGCCGCCAATTCGAACTCGGTCTTTACTTCCAATGATGGAGCTTTTCAATTTGGTATTGAGATCACACATCTGTTAGGTGAAAGCGAGGCTCAAATTTTCAAAAGACATTTATTTCTTAGCCTGAGTTAATTTCCTATGGTTTTTCCATTTAATTGGTACTCGATGTGAGGCATGGTGTACCATTCATTGTGTGCTTCGAATGAATCTTATAAATTCTGTAGAGAATTTTAGAGAATTTTAGGGGGGTACTTCTGTTTAAGAGGATAAGAGTGTGTTAAAGTATGGGAGTATTGGGGGGGGGGTAACCCTCTGCCCTATATCAGGCATGGTATCTTTCCATTTAAACTCAGAGAACAAGGTCAACATAAAAGTGCACTGCAAAAATGAGGTGTTAAATTGACACCATGGGTGTTGTCACATAGATACCCCCCAATACAGAATCAAAATTTACATTATAGGGTGTTAAAATAGCATTAATCAATAACATTGGTGTTATTTTAACACCCTATGATGCTAGTTTTGATTCTCGGTATCTATATGTGACAACACCCATGTTGTCAATTTTAACACCCCGGTTTATGCAGTGTGGAGGACTCACCGCTTGCGCTAAAGTCCGTTGCTCTGTTTTTGCTGAAATTTGTTTTATGGCTAAAAGGCCATTTTGCATCTCCCAAGCTATTATTGGAAAATCTCCTTGTGGGTCTCAGCTAAAAACAAATTTGAGTTTGTTGAACTATTATTTTACCCTTCAAAGTGTGGACTTTTTCTTGCTAACCTTCCCGATTAAGAAAGGCAAGGCATGTCATCCCCGTTTCCTATGATTCATAAAATAACACCGCCGGATAACTAGTCTCTTCCTCTAATTTGAGAAGAAACTTCGGGATTAAGCCGTGGGATATCTCATCCATAAACCGATTAGGGAGATAACTAGTCAAGCTCCACTTAAACGGGTTATCTGACAGGCTCACTTCTATGTTTGTCTGCGTTAATTTTGTCCATGGGGTGCAGAATCTTGACGAGTCACACTGTATGTGATCAATTTAGAATTTTAAAGCTGCTATGGCCACTTGTTAAGATTTTACATGAGACGACTGTTTCAAAACATCTTGATTATATGACCTTAATTCCATTTACTTTTGCATCCTTTTGTTTAGGAAAATCAACATTACAAAGTGACACCAAACCAGAAGATGGCCGTCAAACTGAAGATAACACGTCGGCTGAGGTTAGCGCCCTCAGGCGTCAGCTGGAAGATGTGCTCCGTGAGAATGAGGCTCTCCGGGTCAAACTGGAGACTTTCGAGGAGCTTAACGCATTGTACCCAACTTCCGATACCAAAGAATCTCCCGAGGGCCAAGACACTCGCCCCCGACATATGCAAACCGAAACAGTCGTAGCTTCCCTGAAGCTTCGCCTGGTCGAAGCAGAGTTCGAGAACCGCAGTCTACAGCTTGAGACGGAGAGTCTGCGCAAGCTCAGTGAGATTGCCGGCGCAAAGGATCACGGGAAGGGCAAGGTCAAAGGTACTGAGCACAAGCTAAGGTCCCAGATTGCTCTCCTGAAGACGGAGGCCGATTCCATGAGGAGGAAGATCGTCAGCCTTGAGGAGCTGAACGATCGGCTTGAGGAAGCGACTGAGAAGACATTGGCAGAGAAGGTGGCTATCGAAAAGGTTCTCATCGAAAAGGAGAGAAAGTCAGAACCGGTTTCCAGACAGGAGTCCACATCATCAACGACGTCGTCAGAGGTTGACAATGAGAGGCTTCACGTCCTGCAAAGTCAGATTACCACACTCCAGGAGGAACTAGGTTTGTAGATTGTCACCTGGCACCATTTGTATTGCTAAATTTAAAGAATTGTGTGATTGCATTACTTGAACAATGTTTAAACGTATGATGTCTCCTTCCAATTTACGGGGAGTTGAACCTGATAACATCTTGTTAAAGATATATCATTAGCTTTTACCAGAATTGTTCGGGTAAATTATTAATATACAGACAGCTTTGGTGAAATATTGTATTGGGATAACACCTTGACAGTTTTTTTTCTGCATGATCTTTCAAAGTTAACTTTACATTATTCTTTTCAAATTGGAGCAATAGGCTGTTTTTGTAAAAGGAGCCATTAAACAGGTTTGATTATTTGCATATATATCTTAGTTCTTGGAAAATATAGTACCCTCTTCCGAAATTACCCATTAGAAATTCCACTATTTGAATTAGTTATGACAGTTTTCGTACATAAAAGAAAAAGTATAAGCTTGAACTTCGATTGTTTTATTGAAGCAGCAGATTTGCCAAACCTATGAATGAGGTACCTAATGTTTATTCAAAGCGAACAAGCATGCCATTAACAGCAGTTTAGCTCCCTGTAACGTTCCAAATGCTGTATCTTGAATGGGAGGAAACTAATGCATCTGTTAACCAACATTACCAATGACGTAATGCATACTGCCAAATCCAATATCACCAATGTTTTTGTTCACACCTTTTCCCCCGGCGTGACAACATTGTCATATTGGGGCTTATAAGCGAATCTCTTTTTTGATTATGCAGTATATTTCAAGAAATATCCCAAGCTCTCTTGATTTCGTTCAATCCGCACTTACCAAACTGTCACTAGGTATACTTACTGTCAGTCATTCGAGCAGTCATGAGGTAAATATGATTGCTGCACAAGTTGGTTAGCATTTTATGGCAAGCCTTTCGACCCTGTCAATTGGAATCTTAACCCAGAGCCACTGGCAAGATTTCCCCTATGATCAGGAAAGGCGTTGTCAGCTCATCTCCAGACGCTTTTAGTTAAAGACGAGTATGCTGTGCCAAGTTCCAGTCACTATTGGATAACCATTTTAATAAGATTAAAGTCAGTCAAGATATTTATATCTGTTCGAGACTGAGTGTAACAGAAACCCGGTTATCATTACTGCCCTAAACAAGCAAAGGGCGACCTTTGGGGACGCTAGGTGGCAGCAGACTTACCAGGTAAATCAATTATTCTCGGAAATTCTCAGAGCTACGGTACGCAAACCATGGAAATTTACATGGTATGCCTGGCTAGGAAGCTAATTCGGGTACCACACACACAGTGGTAAAAGACGAAATATTGTCAAGCCATCATAAGAATTGGCTTAAAACTCATACAGTCCCTGTCAGGTAAACGTTTGGTCAATTAATTGGTACATTTTTCTTCTCCAAAACTTTATCAGCTTTCTGGCGAACTAATTTCGTTGCTTATCTTCCGTAACCTTCGCCGTTTATTGCTAGTAAACTTCGCTCAGGGTAACATGAATGCCTAATCATCGACAAAGCTTCGTATCCTGCTCAGTGGTTGCGGAATTGGCAAATTTCCTGGTTCAAAATGTATGTCCAGGTACCACGTGCAAGCTGGCGGCGAAATAAATACACGTGTAATGATTTATAAATAGTCTTGCAAGCTCTTGATCTCTGCTTCTCTTCAATCTCGGATCTCTGCTTCTCTTCAATCTCGGATCTCTGCATCTTTCAATTATGAGAATGTACCACGTTTTGAAAAGCTCGGGCATACCAATTCTCAAGTCGTAGCGTACATCATAAAACCAACCTTCACCAAGAAATAGAGTTTTATCATTGCGCAACTATCTTGCCTTCCCTTCCACATTTAGTTGTTTTTCCTTCAAAACCTCGGCTTTGAAGCTATGGCGTCGCTGGCTCCGGGATCCGTTTGATGTTGGAAACGCCGCTGTGCAAAATGTACACTGCTCCAAAATTGATGACGTAGCCCAAGCCGGAGCCGGAGACCAAACCAAAGTTTATAAAAGCCCCCATTAATAAACGTAGTCTGAAATGGCGGCTACAGGTACGGCTACGGCTGGATCGCCGCTTCATCATGCGTTGAAGCGAAGAATGTCCTGAACAACCCCCTTAGCAACAGTCGTAGCCATAGCTGTAGCCACCAACTCGGATACAGCCTTAATTAGACTGAGGCTGGATCATAATGTAGTTTGGCCCCATGCTTATAAAGTTGATGTACTAGCTCACTGCCATTAACAAGATTGGTTTCGCTGCATGCGCCACTTGTTTTTGACATGTATTTTAAAATTGTTTTCCTCTTCATTTATAACTCAGGTTGTTTGGTACCAGTACCAACTTTGCATCAGGTGACATTGCAATTTGAATAATTTTGAAATGTTGTGGGGATGTTTGCTCCCCGCCGATATCTATACATTGCTATGAACGAAGTTTTGTGTACAGTGTAATGACATCAATGGACAGTAGTTTAACCTATTTCATAATGAAGAGCTAGTTAATAAAACAAATAGTGGTACAATTTAGTTTGGCTTCTGACTAGCACCCCAACCAAAGATATATCGACTACATAGGGAGACTGTCAACAGTATTGGCTTGATGGCTCAGTTGGTTTGGGCGCCGATATGTTAATTCGGAGGTCACAGGCTCAATTCTTCTGCCAATTTTGTATTAAGTTGTTCAACCCCAAAATAATTGAAATATACGCAGTTGGTTTCCCGCGTGGTTTATTACTTGAAAATTAAGATTGATAATACGGAGCATTTGGAGTGAATTGAAAATTGATGTGTCATATAACAGCCGATCTTACGTTTTGATAGTATCTTGGCTAATAACCATCTATGTATGATGAGTTTGAAGTAACCATGCACCAAAAGGTGTTTGAATGAAATTAGTCGATTCTTTATCCTATTTAATAATAATAAAGTATAAAAAAAATAATAATGGGGGAATGGGGTAGGGCTGTGAATGTTTGCACGCACTGCCGGTTATTTTAAGTTCACAGATCGTAGATTTTATTTGTAAAAGATTTGAAGTGCCTCTGACCTATGTACAGATGTTTTGCAATACATTTTTCATAAGCTTCTTTTTAAAATAAATTAACAGTTATTATGTTGATTTTATTCTATAGTATTCCTTGTACAAGTCGGTTTGTCTTTGTATTTCTTGGATACTTAGTTGCAACAGTTATTTGAGCTTTATACCCTATATGCATAATATCCATCAGTTTTGAGTCCCGCCGAGACAGTTGGTGTAGTGAAAAAACAGTATCCGAAGACTGTAAACTTGTTGATACAGGAGTAGTTTCTATGAACAAGCAATGAGCCATGCCAGCTTTTTGGACAATTGTTTGCAGTTTCGAAACTCTACAAACATCCGGGTCAGAGATGATCTGGATACTGGGTCCAAGCGAGCCTGACCCATTTCCGGATCAGGCTGACCCCGAAGCTGGTTTACAAATTAGATTTTCTGCTCGGAATCTGCGTAAGTTTGACCCCATTTCTGGGTCATTCTCACACAGATTCTGGGTCACAGTGACTGAGAAATTGGCCAACCCCCGGGAACCCAGAACGCGGAACCGGGTCAATTCTGCCCGCGAATTTTTGATGGAGTGCATACGCATTTTTTAAAAAGGTATATTATTAGGTAGAATCTCATGGCTTAAAATCTTCATTCTTAAAGAATAGTCCTAGTATTCAGTTCAGCATTCACATATCATGAGAAACGAAACACCATTACTTTATCGTGATAATGAACATTCTATATCTCGTCTTCCCGTGGGACTGTATCTGAAATGACATATTGAAAGCATGTTGGTATTTAGAGCTATGGAGCACATTGCCCTCATTCGGGTGACCTTACTATAATTGAGCCAACTAGCTGGCTGTGCAGTTCATATTAAAGCCCGCCCTCGCATGATCAAAACCGTCCATCTGTGGCTCCCGGGGGAAACCTGTCATGTCAATTTTTCAAGATGATTTCCCGTCATGCATAGCGGGGTGACGTCACAGACATGATATATGCTTATGGTTAGATATGGTTACGTCTCTGCGGGGAGGCGACTGGATTTAATTGTAGAAATGTGTGTCACAAGTTATTCCTCGATCCACGAGGAGCTGCGTCTCCGGGCGAGAATGCTCAAAATATTTCTTATCAAGATATTACTCAAATGCCATAGAGATATCGTTCTTAATGCTAAAGCAAAACCCTGCAGCTGTTTCATCAACAACAATGTTTGCACACCATAAGTCTAATCTGGTATTTAAAGCGTCGATACCGGGCAAGATTCCCAGATCGCCTTTTGAAACATAGAACAGCCGTGTATATCCTCATTGGAAATAATGTGTTACGGAATTTTTCAATACACTGCTGCGAAGTAGACTGTGTAAATGTATTCCCAGCTGTCGTTTCTAGAAGATCAGTGCATTTATTATGTTTCGTTTTCTGGAAAGCTTCGATACGTGTGGTCAACACGTGTTCCCTGTTGTTGTAGCTGCCTATCTCAATAAAATGTTCATGCTTGTATTTCATCTATACATGCACTAAACCAGTTTCTGGTTTCAGTTCAGTGGGTTCTACATACCCCCTGCCTGTACCTTTGTACAGTCTTAAACTCAGTTAATTATATGTTCACCTTCAATTAATTTCTTCATAAAGTTTATAAATTACGTCTAGTGTTCATTTACTGCTCAATTGATGGATCTTTGGCCTTTTAAAATTCAATATTCGTTTGATGAAATGCTAATATTTTGCGTGTTTTCTTTCCAGGGGACCTTATTCTTGTTGTTAAGAGCAAGGAGGTTACGCAGGAGCAGCAAGAGAAGGAGCTCTTCCAGACTCGCCAAGAAGCTGACCAACTCCGTGCAGAAGCCTCCAAACTCAAACAGGACCTCCAACTTCGCCTCAGCAGTGTCACACACGAGCGGGATCTCTTGCTGCAGCGCATCCGTATATCCGAGGAGCGGTCGGAGGGCCTCCAGACGGACCTCAAACGTGCATGCTCCGTGTCAAGAGAGGATGACGACAAGGATGAGGTACAGAAGACAGAACGTGAGGTACAGCGCAGTGAGGTTTCTGAGGCTACCGATGATGTTTTTGTTGAGCAGGAGGGTAGTCCAGAAGTAGCTGTTAATTACGAGGTGAGTGTAATGACAACTTATTTTTTGGTATTGAGGTTTAGGATACAACTTCTGTCATTGTGTAACTCAAGAAACAAATTGTAACAGAATGAGTTAGAAAATGAAAAGAAATGTTGAATTAACTCATGTACTCGCTTTATTGGATAAGCTACCTTAAGTAACACATTCGGTTTTGACTGAACCTTGTTTAGCCCTTATTTTGACATAAGAGGAGGATCTAAACAATCTTATAAACATAGGCCTAATTTACCAACATTGGTTTTAGGGACCATTTTCAAAAAAGCTTTTTCCCTACTAATCCATATCCCCTTTTGTAATTTCAGAATTCGTTCTCTGTGTTATTATTATTTTTATTTCAATGTTCGGCCACAGTTTTCGAAACAACGCCAACAAAAATATCCAAACCCAGCCTTGAATGGAGCGTTAATGTGCGCATGCGCACTCCATTGTTTCGGTCATTTGAACGAGAATGTCAGTCTGCTAACTGGCTTTCACCCCCCCCCCCTTACAAAAAGTGCCTTGATACGCCCCTAGCTACCTTCTGCGGCTCATAATTAGTCATTGTTCATTGTTTTCAGTGAAGTTAAACCATGGAGGAGGGCCTGTGCCACTCACAAACACAGGTCTTTCAAATCATTCCCACCCAAAACAAATCTTTGAAATTTAATTTTCGTGACAATGGTAATCGTTTGTTAGAAAAACTTTACCAACTGCGAAAAGCACCTGTTACTCAGAGCACACACACCGGCTTTTTGGCACTTTATATAAACATTTTAAATTCCTAGATTATTATAATATTAAAGTTGGAGTTTCCACCTTTAGAACAATACTACACCCATCGACTCAGCTGTTATTGGAGATGGTCATGTAATCACATCATCACATGCATACGTTTAGTACTTGTGTTGCTTTGTTACACCCCATTGTTTATGTCAACTTCCAGCGATGTCTCAAAGACAGGATTGCCACTCTGGAGACGCAGCTTGCAGAGGAGAGACAGAAATGCAAGGTTGCTGAAAAGAGGGCCGAGATGCTGAATGGGGGAGCGTCAGGGAATGACAATGAGGGCGGGCTACAGGTTAGCCAGTCTGAGGATGCTGCATATAAAGAGCGGGAAAAGGAACTGCTTCGATTTGAGGTAAGGGACTTATCATGTCTTATATATACTTCTGTGGTTGCCTGCATTAAGAGAATATAGCAGTGCTGAGACGTCGTGAGATGTGAACCCCAGTTATGAAAACTGTGGTGCAAAACAAGTCAAACAAAAATGGCTCTTCCATTATTGTTATTATTATTATTATTATTTATTTGCCATCATGGTACAAGACAAAAAACCATACATGCAGTCAAAAAAAAAATAAATAAATCAAACTGTTAGTGCTATTCAATGAGATTAGCCCATTGGAAGCTTTCTCATGCGATCAATCTGATCAGTTGACTAGGATTCCGGGCCCCGTTGGGCCTGAACCATTTCGGGATTAGTATGACCCGGAATCTGTGTCAAAATGACCCAAAATGGGTCCGAGTTAAAATGCCATTTTAAAACCGGGTTAGCCTGACCCAGAAATGGGTCGGGCTCCCAGACACCGGGAATCCGGGTCGATTCTGACCCAGGAGTTTGGGGAGTGTAAGGTAATCCTCATGCTGCCCCAGATTTAATATGGCGTGTAGCCCCCTGATTGTCAGAGGAAAGTGTTTTGGATTGGCAACTCTGATTTCCATGAGAATTTTACAAGGGTCAGAGAAATTGTGAATACGACCGTTCACGAAGTTTAGAATCTCACATTACACATATTTTGTTCTTACTTGAAAAAGGGTTTCCAGCAACAAACATAATGACACTGTTTACATCTGGTTTCCTGCTTATTAGTTTGCTTAGCAGCAAATTGTTAAGCAGCTCTATGAAATTGGACCCTGGTTGTAACCTTCTAAATATTTCAGTTTGTTCCTGTATAAAAGTAAAAACTTGAAATCTAAGAGTTGAAATGGAAGTAAAATTCCTTGAGATTTTAGAATGTGCGTACGGGGATGAAGCCACTAAGCAAAGCAATACCACAATGACGCAAGTTTGCGGGGCTAGTTTCTTTCAAAAGACTTCCAACCTTCGAAGTGCCCGGTTCCCGTTAACACGCCCCGTTTCCACGAGTGAGTCACAGTCTGTATGATTGGATCTTATGACCTCCTACATGAGCCCCAAAGTACTTCGAACACTGTACAATTTTGCTATACGTAGTCAACAAATTAGAATATCAAGTCATAAACCACAAGCTGGTAAATATTAAGTAACTTGTGGTTGAACAAAGACAAATTTACTAGTGTGGAACTTGGAATCTGCGACCTCCAAATTAGAATCCAGGCCCAATGTCACAATTACTTCAGTTTTGTATAGAATATCGCTTTGCCAAATTCTTCGGTTGTTCTTCGTCTCTCTATTTTTGCATCATGTCCTAGGTCCATTTTCACCAACAAAACTGTTCGCCTTTTGTTTACAGTGCCATCAAAATCGGTATAATAATCCAATATATGTTATTAATGTTCCTTCGTGTAGTTGAAATATCGTCTGGCTATCCTAAAGGAAAGTCACCACAAGCTGTGCCTGATATTAAACCTTTACCATAATTTATCTTTCCCTTTATGGATGGTTTGGAAGATTATCTCTGCAAAAGTTACATTGCTAGACGAATTCTGCATTAAAGCACCCTAACTTGCTAACACATTAGGAAACATCAATTTTGACTCTTTGCCTCGCATCTCCACATTTCCTCGTTAAAACTAGAACTCAAAATGACATTCAAGTTTGCTTGTTGTATACACGTCCCTTCCTTTCCCCCGGGATTGGAACTGCCTCAGAGCTCAGATCAGAGCTCAGAGCTCAACAGTTCATTCTAATCATGGGAAATGGCTGATTCACGTGATTTGCAGATGGGGGTCTCGAAAGCATGGATGATATATAAATAGCCTGTCTCATGAAAGAATGACTTGAGTTTTCTCGCAGTCATTTCCGGCTACTCAAATGTCACGGGCACATCGTGTGATGAGTTGTCCGTTCATGATGTGTGTTACGGGCAGCATCGATACATTGTTAATAAATTATTAGCAACTTCTTGTTGCTTGGAATACTACTGTCTTTGAAGAAACCTCCTTTTGGTCCAGCTGGCCTCGATTTCACAAAACAATTTTCTTCTTAAGATGAGTTGTCAATATTGCCCTATTGCGATTTGTATTGTAACTTTACACTTTGCTTTAGATTTTATTAGAAATGTTATTGTCTGCATCATAAAAATAAAGACATTATTTATCGGGTGCTACTAGTAATGTATATTGCTTTCAAACGATGCTTAAGATTGATGCACATCTTAAGATCATTCTTTGCTTTTTGTGAAACCAAGCCCAGGTCAAAAGCTGCTACGTGCTTATTCCAGTGTTACAGACTTGATTCTGTAACTCCAACTCAGTCGCCTAATGTTCTGACTTTCGACTAGACGTTTTGTGACTTGCGAGTTGTGACACTACATATCGACTAATGGAAAGTCAGTCACAGCAAAGGCCTTTATACGTGTATAAATTTGACTCACAAACTCATTGCTTACTTTAAAAAACAACACTTTTTGGCGATGAATCAACTTCTGTTGATCGGAGCCTTAAGCAGCACTGTTATGATGCCTCTTGTCTCGATTTCAAAAGAGGTGTACCCTTGATCCTTTGATGCGTATCGACCTTATTGCTAAGCATTGTGTGTAGCCTCAGACGAAGAAGCTCCTTAGTCAAAGGCTGTACGCAAATGTTGAACAAATGTAGACAGATTTGCACCTAACTTGCATGGTATAAAGATGGCCATGGTGGTAAACTTCCTTTGACATTATAGTTTCCTTGAAATGCAGAAAACGAAACAGTTTAAGTTTTGATCTCGCGAGACCAGAACTTGATGTTTAAAAACAGAGAAAATGGTTAAGTTTATTGTAAACCATTTTCTTGTCACTCCGATGACTGATTAAGCTTGAATTTTCACATGTTTGTTTCATACAGTGTACCTGTATATATTGGGTTACGTAAAGTGCAGATGCTTGTCTTTGACATTTATCAGTGTTGTCCGTGGGCTTAAACACTTAATGTGGTTGATTTCCACAAAAATACAATACATTGTAATATCGCCATAACTAATAACACAATTGGTTAGTAAAGATTATCATGATATTCGTACTTAGCTGAATTGATCCCCTCTCCATTGAAAACAAAGACATACAAAGGGATTAATAAAAGTATTTTGTGATAGCCCAGTGAGTCTAAAAGGAGGCATCGATTGGCTAAGTGAACAGTGTTGTTGATGGACTGAATGTAACGATTCTGCAGTAAACCCATATTCACATGTTCACAAGTATGGGTCCTATACTTTAAAGAGGTGCTCCATGATCAAATTTAGTTTTGTGGTCCACTCATTTCCCAATAGATGTAGTCTTCATGAAAGTGGGGACATATTACAAGTCTCTTAACTCACGTTAAAGTGGTGTAATTGACATTCTATTTGAAACCCTTCCAGTGCAAAATGTTTCAACATTCAAAACATCGTATGACATCAATCATGAGAAAAATGGGTCTGTACATTTTTGTACGGGGATATTTTTGGTTCATTCCTAACGTTCAATGATATTCAAACAAAATAGCCTTGAATTTGAACTTTTGACTGATGAAAAAATTCCTCCTTGGAATGTAAAGTCCCATTAGTTGTTGAAATCCATTGACGTCATGATTCAAATTTTGCTCTGAAGAAGTCACGAATGAACAAAAACATTTCCCAGGTCGTCCATGGAATAAACAGTAGTTCAAATCGAATTCACACAAAAACCCCAAAGTACAGAAAAGCTAGTTCAGAACGCATTGATGCTATTCAAATGATTTTACCTCTTTAAAAACGTTTGTTGCAGTTTGTGGCAACTGCTGTGTGATATAATGGTCAGAGGTGAGTGCTTGAAGTAATTGAACGAAACCAACACTCTTTGTTATGACTCTGTTCGGTTTACCTTTGAGCCCAACCTTCATGTAGTATGCAATAACATGAGAGGAAAAGGTAGCTTTGCATGAAATATAATTCACAGACTTGTTCTCGTTTACCGACATGGCTGATTGAACTTCGAGACGAACAATCCACTGTTTCAACTTGACTAACAACACCAGGTTTAGCTGCGGGACTGTGCAGTTACGTTCAGTACTGTTGACATTTTCCATATGAGTTTACCAAGCACGTTCTGGAAAAGTGAAATAACACGAATCTCCTACTTCCACGGTGAGTTTGTTATTCCCAGGTCGTCGATTTTAGGGCTTGCAGAGAATTGGACAGACAGCAAATTTAGAGATTTCCAAATATCACAGCCGTACGCAGTGAATACGGGATTGGAGGCTCGCTGCAATATCGTACCCACAGTGGTCACTCCCGGCGTCTTCTGTTGTTGAAAGTAAGTTCGACAAAGGAGTCATTGTTCAATGGTGTCGACAAGCATGTTTGAGAGTATGGGGAGGATCGTTGAAGAGGGTAATGACCTCTACTGTGAAGTGGTATAAGTATGTTCCCCTGGTATGCAAGCAGTCTTAAACACATTAGTTTCGTGGTCCATTGTCCAGACGGGTGCTGAAAGCAACATTGAGTTGGTTTACCTCACAGCTCAATACACACTGTAGTCGCATTGTTCATTTGTCATTTGGTTATTAAATACACGTACCTGGTGCAACGCCTTTGCTTATCTACCGTTGAACTAATTTGAGATGAATGCGTAGATATGGGAGTCAAACTTAACGTAATCAGTCATTGCTTGTTAAAGGTAAGCTACAAAAAACAACCTGTTGTTGTCACAGATATGGGTTTTTTTTCGCTTGAAAGTGTATTAATTCGTGTGGCATACAGGAGAACTCTTTGGGAGTTCTGCTTTTCGTGACACGAGCACGGAATTTGGCACACAGTCAGTATTTGCAACGAGAAATATATTTGGCTATAGGACCGTCGAAGATTTGTCCTTTTCCAAAATAGAATAAGAAACACTTTTTAAACATTGTCAACAAGGCTGCCATCTCTTTTTATTCTGCTAATATTTTAAGAGGACACATCTGCGATGGCCTATATAGACAAATATCATTTTCATGACAAATACTTTGTCTGTGTGCCAAATCGCATGTTTTAATTATCAACGAAAGCACAATTCTATCACATATCTGTCGTACTAGGTTGAGGTTTGGTGCTGATGATTATTCATAATGATGAATCCCTATATAGTAAAGCTCAGTTGAGTTTCCAGGAATTTTTTCCACTAAGACACGGAGGTGGCGAATTGCTTTCCAGTTGAAGGGGGGGGGGGCATGCTTCCCCCTGTTCTGGGCACCGCATGTCTCTGTATAGTTTTGTCGTGGATCACACCTATGGGGGCACTGGGAAATGGGGGGGGGGTGCCCCCAGTCCCTCGTCCCTAAGCCGCTTGTAAAGCTTAAAGTTGTCTGAGGTGTTATCAAGTTTCTTACGAACATTTTTTTCCAGGTTGCTTCAAGAAGAGGGTGCATTTTAGTTCCACTTGGCATGAATACACACTGTTGTTAAATGGTTTTGTTTGTTAATTTGTTAATGAGATATAATGCTGAGAGCATGTGTTGCCATGCTTCTAACGAGGAAACAAAACCGTTTAGTTCAAAAATGTAACCACATAAAATTCCTTTCACTGAAAATCAGCTGACTCTCGTTATAACAAGATCTCTTGGACTGCCAAATTACCCCTTTAGAACAAAAATGTTTTGATAAGAGGTCAGCAAAAAGAGAGAGAGAGAGAGAAAAAAGAAAAAATAAAGAAGAAAAAAAAACACGAAAAAGAAGGGGAAAAAGACCACAAATTAGAAATGAGTTTCAGGACTTCAGAATGTACTCTTTATAAGCAGTTCCTTTATAATATTCTCTTTATAACGCGCTCTTTATAACAAGGTTGATTGTTACTGCAGCAACGTTAGTGTTGTGGCACGTTTCTACGATCCGCATATTTTTGTTTAAACTATTGCATTGCTGAAACACTCCATGTTAACGCGTAATATGCATATTTTTTTGTTACATGTTTAGATTAAAGGTACCTTGTTTTTATCACCATATAAACGTTTAAATTATGCGTGTCGTGCGTTAGCCGTTTTACAGCGTGGATATGCTGACCGCAACATGTTTCAGTAATTGCAAAGCCACTTGAGCAATGTTTAATGATATTGTGCAAAACCATCCTATTTGTTCGGTTACTTGAAGGTCTACCTGATGTTATAATTGTTTGTGTATACAGGTCATTCTTGTCGTTGTTGAAAAAAACACAATAAATAAAGTCACGTTTACATAAAGCACGCGGTGACACAAAACGACCAGAACACAAAATGTCCGCTAAGCTGATTATTAACCCACACTGGATTTCTCCAGTATCTTCTCGGGAGACACCTTTCAGTCCAAGGACATTCATTCTTCAATCTTTAATCTTGTCTCATCTGTGCTTGTTTTGGGGACCTGTCTACCGACCGCCTGCCGAGCAGACCCTTCCTCCATGAGCAGACGAACAGTTGTAAGGTTTTCATAGTTTGACGCCAATTGACAAGCGTGCCATCTCGTTGTAAAATTAATTTGAAATGTTCAAAATATGAAACGGCGAGGGCGTAATGTATTGCGCTCTTTCCTTACATTGTGACTTGTAACTTGACCTCTGGCTTAATATTCAGTTTTATGCTGGGATAACGTAATGGCTCGACTATAGACTGCAAAACCATAGAACTATGGGTTGATATCTCTATGGTAAGAAGGTGACATGCCACGTCACCGATGACCTGACGAAACACGTGGTCGGTCAAACAACTTCTCTTGAAATGTCAACTGTTGGCCCTCCTGCCTCGTGCGATCGATTTGATCAATCACACCTAATTGTGGCAGGATCGGGTGAACTTCTGTTACCGTGAGGCGGCCACGAGCGCTGGTTCCTCCCAAGATTTTATGGTGAGAGTTAAAGACGTCTTATCCTCATCCTCTCCAATTGCCGAGGTAGGACTCTTAAATCAGATCAAGACATGTGTCTTCATTAGTCCACCCTTTTAAGCAAACTTAACAATCACCAAGGCCGGGCCCCGTCGGAGCATGCCGTCGTAGCAGATATCGTCTGCCGTCTTTCGCGGTGACTTTCCCGTTGAACTTTAGGAAGACATAGGGGGTACTTATGGCTTGAGGATTCCGCCTTGCGGTTTGTGACATATTTGTGTCAAAGCAAGCGTGCACCGTTCTCATTTGAAGGTGATTGGTCCTGTCTGCGGATTAGAGCGAGTTGGAGATGGTTAAAGAAAGCATGGAATTTCTCAATGTTAAGAAGTCACTCTTGATTCATCTTTCCCTGGAGCTACTTTACCGTGTCCACTTGCGCTATATTGAATGAATCGACGACCGGTATAGTTGGATCCGCTTTACTGAACAGTTTACCTTATTAGACGTACTCGTATGTGAATACAAGTATTGACTTCAACAGTACAGTAATTCGGTACATACCATATTTAGATGACATTTATAGCGTCGACGTCATGATGTTCGCTTTTATAACGGGTGTTTGTCTGAGGGACGTTTGTTCGTGAGTGTCAAACAGGAGTCGTTTACCCCGTTAGGTGAGTCTGTGCTGAATACATCTCAAGGCTTTTTGGAATGGAATACGTGTTATTATTTAACTGCTTCCACAATGTGTTCTGGTTTTAAAGAGCATTATTAGATTACATTTTCCTTCATTGGTCATGACAACAAATTAGTGTGGTGAAAGGCATGGAAACAATTACGATGTACTTATTTGTTTATTTATTTTTTTGTTAAATGAAAAATCGCCCAACACAAGACCAAAGGGCCACTCAAGGTTTAAAGTACATGAACAATCAAGAAAATTTAAAGAAAAGGAGAAGGTATCTGTTCACATTCCTCTTAAACTGGAATTGATTACAAGATGGTGGAAAACAAGATACGGGAGTTCCAAAGTGCAGCAGTATTGAATACCCTGATCATCGATGAGAAGTTAATTATATGGATTGGCTGTTCCTGTAATTTCAATGACCCTTTGCGATGTCAAGCGTTGCCGTGTACGGTGGGATTCGACAGCATGCTCTCTCGCAGCGTCCGGGAACTAGTCACGACGTCTACGAACCAAATTGAATTTCCTCACATCAGAAGATGCAGAGTGTAGCTTTGATATCATGTCACAGCCATTACGTTATGTCAGATACCCACTAGACAGCTGAGGTTACATCAATGTAACAGAGCAGGTACCAGACTGCTTTTGCTACCAGCCTCGGTTTGGTTGTTTGATTGGAGACTTTTGAGATGATAGCGGGCGTCCCACTCATCTGTCCTTTTCTATTGTTCTTGTCCCATTAATTAAGAGTGACACATCTCATGAAAACATTTCTTTCGGGGCAAGCAACGTCAGCCTTTACTTTGTGTAAAGTATTGAACGGACGTCGACTGTCGACGGACGTTATTTCGCTTCAAGTGTTTCGCCAAAAATTACTGAACAAACAAATACTTTTAAAATAGACTGCACTTGAATTTGACTGTAATGTTCATAGCTGAAAAGGAACCGTGTGCAATGAAAGCTTAATTAGGCTAAGCTATCATGATCTATTTGAGGATTGACGCTAATTACCGCCGACAGAAGTAGTCAACAGTCCTTGTTGACAGCAAGCACGGTTAAAGCCTCTCTATCCCTTCATTGGATGAGGATCATTGATGGACTTGCTCCCATAAACGGCGAAGTCGTTACCCATTGTGGTTACACATTGTTCTGGGCTCAAAATCATACCTTGAGGAACCACCGTAATACATAATTTTCCCCGATAGCCGTGAGACGACTACATTGTTGCAGTCAGGATTATTTCTCAGCTCCTCGTTAGAGCGAACCGAAGCTCTTGGCGAAATAAAAAAACATTGACGCTATTTCCCTGTGTTATCTAGATTATGTGCTGTAAGCCACGATTTGATTATTGGTGGATGTTGGTGTGAAGACGGTTTGGATGTATGTCTGTTATTAACAGGGAATGCCGCCCACTTGTGTCATGTAACATCTTTTGCACCTTTTTACAATGATCTTATCTTAGGCCGTGTCCGAATCCAGCGACTTCGGCTACGGCTATGGACGTTGGCTGAAACGACAACGAGACGGGACTTTTCGGCATTCCGGCTGTAGCCACTGCCGAACCCATTAATCAAGACACGGCCTTATAGATAGCTTATCACGCTGCAGTCTTGTCACCTCGTGTAACAGCGACATTGAATACGGACTCTCAGTCTAACTGGGAATTGACAGACTAATTTCTCTTCCAGATTCGGTTTGATAACACTGATTCAAATGGGAGAAAATCAAGCTGGCCTCGTCGTGGCACAAGATGGAAAACCGAAACTCTATCTGTTGTAGGAATGTGCGATACTCATGGGCGCCATTTCATCAATCGATTGTTTGGCTATTCATTGAGAGCAATGGTCATGTTGCACTGATTTTTTTTTGCAACCAAAATGTTGCTTGCTGAAATGGCATCAGTGCACATGTCACATTTCAGTACAAGTCGCCCATCTTGTGCCTTTGGCGCGCTATTAGTCTTTGATTGTAATATCATCTGCGTAAGATGCGTGTACAGACCAATGTTTCTGTTTCATTTAAAAAGATTGCCTCCTCAGTGGAACAATATCAACCAGAGAGGTACTCTGTATTAACACATTCTAAATTTTATTTTGCTTTTCTACACAGCTGACGGAGTGTCACCTTGCCATTGATGACCTGACCTCAGAACTTGCCCGAGAGAGGGAGCTCTTCGCTCAAGAGAAATCTGAGATGGACCTCCGGTTACAAGAGGTTAGTGTTAACCTAGATGGGGAAATGTTGTCTAGCCAATGTTTAGATCAACTCCTTGTTATGGCCTGCTAAATTATGGATTGACCGGCAGGTTACAGAAATTGCACAACTTGAATACATTGTTTTAAGAAGATAATGTAAGACGTCTTTGAGCACATTGGATTGATAACGTGTTATGATCACGTTTTGTGAGGTTCATTTAGCCGGCACATGTCTTCCTGCCAGAAAATATGAATGGTTCCAAGTACACAACATTCTTCATTGCCGCAACATTTTAGTCTGAAACAATCACCGAACCATGGGTACACAACAAGCTATCCAATACATTTTGTCCCGGATTTTCACAAAAACTACATCATATTTGTTAAAGATTTATATATAGTTTCACATACGAGAACCTGTAAAGGGTTGTATGATTTCTGATTGCACTCGTAGGCGGGTAACTTTGCAATCTTACGAGTTTCCTGCAGTAGGCAGGAAGACGTGGGTCCGACTGTTAACATAGTGGGTTTCAATGGTTACTCTTCATCACAAGGCATAGGATGATGGTAGGAAAGGGAGCGCGACCTCCGTGCTCTGTTTCACTTTCATGTTCCGTAGCATGTCCACATTAATTTATTTGATGAACCATAAGGACTGAAAAAAACAAATCAAGTTGAATGTTTTTTCACAAGTTTGTGTTTTAAGTTGAGAACATCCCTTTTATTAAAAGGCATTATACAGGATTGGTAAGGATAAAAACACAATTGTTTAATTTGAGTCTGAAAGCTTACTGAATATAAAATTCATACTAGAATCATATTTCCTATGAAATAATTCCCTATGAAATGAATCATATTCACGAAAACCTTAACCTATGCAACAGCTGATGATTTGGGTTGTTGCATAACCAAAATTAAGCACATTATGTTTTCATGCTGAAAATTGTGCATTATCTTTCACTATTTTTCGTGACTTTCACAACGGATTGAGCCCAAGTTTTCACAGGTTTGTAATTTGACGTATCCGTTTGATCACACACAACATGAACACTGTCTGTGACTATTTATGAACACTGTCTGTGACTATTTTGTCAGCTCTTTAATACTGTTTAGTCATAATAGTCACAACGAAGACACAATGTTCACAAAAAACGGGGTCGCGGAAAATAAGTTTTGTGTCTTCAACTTTTAAAACTTTTCTAGTATAGCGTAAAAATAAATGTCTTTTAAAAGGGCCACTATAAGTTGCATAAAATGGGATACGTTTGCATTGCATTGTAATATTTGGACATTGTGTCCGACTGATACAAAAGGAAAAGGTTTGTGGTTGTCTTAAAACAAAGGCCTGTTTGCAATTTGTTATCAACATTTTCAGACCGGCTGCTCGATATGTGCCACTTGTACAACCTCCGCACAGAAAATCAAAGGAAATCTGAGTTCCCTTAGCGCACTTGATGTAAAAAGCGTATCTTTGGTACAATCCATCCTTTCGCGAGTAAAAATAATCCCTCAGCTAACTGAGTAGTTCCGTTTGGAACTTCCTCCTTCTCAGGGGTTAGGGTGTATTAATAGACGCTTATCCGACAACGTATTCCATAGGGGATTTAGCCAACATTAACCGCGATGTTGTTGATAAAGTTATGTGTTATCGGGTGTAGACTTTTGAGGGAAAAAGGGATTGACGAGGTTGAAGAGAGATTCTTGCAAAGGGAACATTGAGTTGTTTGTTCCAATTGTCTTCTTTATCATTGCCGCAGTTTTAAATAGAGGTATGTACACTTTAGATTCGAACTGTCTAAGTTTGGTGGAACTACTCTTATGAAGTTCCAGTTGAAACCCACTAATCTTTGCTGGGTCCAATTTCATGGCACTTCTTCCACAAAATTATGTGCAATTGCCGCACCGTAAAGCCCGTGAATCTGTGGGCTGTACGCGCAAACGTCTCCGGTAAGCTGTGCCGTGAAACAGTGCTTTGCTGTCTGGTTCCCAATGCAAGAGCGCGCCCCAACCAGCCAAACAAAAGTGAAAAGGAGATTATGAACAAAACATTTGTTTAATGTAGGTTGAGCACAAAATTCAACTGAGGGAATTTTTCACCGCACAAATTTGCTCACAGCGCTCACATTCATGTCGAGTCACTCCGAGAGTCAACAGAGTATGCTTGGCCATTGTCGTCACAGAGACGCCCGTGCCCTGTGACGAATAATTGTATTTGAAAAAATAAAATGAAAAAAAAATCTCGAAAATAAAGACATTTGCAAAACTTGCTATTATGCATATGCAGTTAATTGTTGTATTTTTATTGAATGTTAGCTATGGTTCATTTGTCTTTATGTTACAAATGATCAAGTAAAAACACTTTTCGAATTTGCTAATTGACACTGTTGCTTGATGTAGCAAATGCTTAAAATAATGGTGTGTTGTCACAGAGAGTGGACTCCAGATTGAGACCTGTACATACAGTGAACAAGTTTCTGATGCTGAATGCCCAAAGCATGTTTCCGAAGCCTTCACAAATTCAGCAACGTTGCAATAATTGTTATATGCCCTGTATATGTTATGCTTGCATTATACTGCTCGCGTATAAACGATTAACCCAAAACTCACATTGAAATTCATAAATTCACAAATCTCTCCAAAGTTTATTTGAAAAGACACGTTTACTCAAGAGAAACAATTTTTTGAGAAGTTCTGACCGACCTTAAAGACACTGCTTCCGGCACAGGGCGCAGATAGTCGGCAGCCTGTAGGCCTATCTCATCCTTTTTAGCTTAGCTGATGCGTCACACGCTTTACCAGGCCAGTCTGGCAAGAAAATAAGTCCCTTGGTCTTTAGCATTTGCAAGAGCAACACCACCTTCTTCTAACATGAGTTACTTACCTCTGGTTGGTATAATGTTTAACAGCTCTCTATGATTTTAACTTGTTTATACTAATCTCATAACTATCAACTAATTGATTTTTAATACTTCATGTTCTTCCCCACTCACACGCATGTTCTCTGCCACCCTGTCCAACTCGACCTTTAAAACGATTGACTCATTTCCAATAACGCCTGATTGATGAACGTGTTCGCCCCTCCAAACCCACCCAATGATTCCTGCTGGATGGAATAACGGGTACCTACGCTTGTTCACATTCTGCGATGTTTTCTCCACCGACTGTACGCCACTGTATGCCGATGCATGACACCCTGCTGGCCACGCACGGTCTTCTTTCTTGGACCCTTCCTGTATGTTACCCTTCTTGGAATACCTCGTCAACTTTGTATGTCCGCATGATACCCATTGCTTACCACAACACTGCTACCCTCTTCCTAAAATATTCCACCCAAAATGCAAAACTACGCTGACTCCTCTCTCTGACCACCTCTGCCAAAAAAAATTGCGTCTTTTACCGTCAAATATCACGCTGCGCACCTGCTCTACGCGACTGTCAACAAACGCACTTGGTGGTCATCACCACCCTCCCCGATTTAAAAACTGCCTTAAAACTACCGTCACTGAACGTTTGATAGTACGCTAAGAAATTCCACTCCCCCGACCCTGTCTCACATTCCCCCGACGCACCACAGACACAGGACGAGCAGGACCGGGCAGAGAAGAGATTCGCCTTCGAGAAGGAGAGTTCGGAACTCCAGAAGAAGATGGAGACGATGGCCTGGAGGAGGGAAAAAGCTGAGCTCTCCAAGAGGCTGGATGAGCTGAAAATGAAGATGGAGGACATGCAGAGCAGACCGGATGTTACTGCAAGTGCTACTCTTGGGCAAGAGGTATAGTACATTGAATCTTTTTTGGACGAATTCGTTTAATTTGCAACCAGGGAATCCCCCGAAAGTTGGCACCTTAATATAGCCCCTGTGGGTTGAGGTGACTTCTTCAGAAATGTCCCTTTTTTCAGTTCGAGGTGGGACTGGGAATGATTTCCAACGTGATACAGCAAAAAGATAAATACAGTGCTGCATCAAACTAATCATGTTTGTTGCAAATATTCTGTCGAATATGTTTCAGATTGGTCTCATTAAATGAAGGTTGCACTTATTTCCACATAATTAATACCATCACTGATCAACATGGGTAATTTATGCAACACTATTAAACCTGTTTTCCTTACAGTTCTTGCTTTTAGCAATATTTATGCACTGACTGATTTGACCAACTTAATTATATTTTGAGAAGCTTTTTATTTACCATTTACCACTAGCTTGAATTTCATGATGTCTTTTGCGGGTGTTTGATGAATACCTTTAATATTTACAACCAAAACATTAAGGACAATGTGTTATGCTGAAAATTGTAATGGGTGTTCACAAAACATGAACACTGTGTGCGACTATTTTGTCAGCTCTACCAATCTTGTGTAATACCTTTAATATGTATTTGCCAAGTGAAAAAGCTGGGCGACTGGTGAGATGACAAGGCAATTGGTTCTGCTGACGAGTCACCGAACAAGTAAAGTGCAAACCCTGCAATAATTTTGAACATTTTACAACAGTCCCAACCGTTTTGTTCGCTGTTTTGAAGTTAAGAAGGCGGCGGGTCTTCCGGTGACCCATACAGCTGATCTGGTCTCGATGACGATCAAGCCCATCAGATAATTCCGCGTGTCACGCGTAGAGATTTGTCCAGTATACCTTGAGACGTTTGTGCTCCCTAAGTGACCAAATAAAACCTCAAAGCCGTGTAATTTGATTAAATGACGTAACTAATGAAAGTTCAATTTCATGATTCAATGCTAGCATCCTCATGGAAATATCAAATTAGTGTTGAATAAACGGAGAGCTTAAAGATGCGGGTCATAGATTGGTTTTGCTGATTTCTGCCCAGTGGTCCAGTGGATATTTTGAGCTCAAGGCACACGCGAATATTGTTCATTTAAGGACACACTGTTATCAGAACAAAATGATGGTCCCATTATATACAAGTGTTTCCATTCGTTACCCATAGCAAATCAAATTGTTTAGAACACACAGTTATCTTTAAACCCGTTCGTAATTGTCTTGAGAAGCAACTTGGTTGAAGGGGAACATTCACATTTGCCGTACAATCTATCGATTCATGCAATTATGGTAATTGCATCCGTGCTGCCATTTTATACTACACGTTATAGGTGAAACCCCGTCGCGCTGGAAATAATTTGGGGCTAAAATGATTGCCCCTTGAACTGGTGGGTGCTCTAAAACAACAGCCACCGGAGTAATCAGTGTGCACATGATCTGTTTCAGCTGTGGTTATAGAACAAGTCAAAGGACAGAATTTGATGTGTCACATTTTTCACGGAAAGCGCAGTCAGATGTCACCTTTAATTCCGATGATTTATTTGCAAGGAACATAATCTACTTGAAATCAGATTTTCATTTGGTAGATAATTATCATGGAAATGAGTTTCATGTCGTAGCAACGTTCTCGATAGGAACCTCAACGTCAAGTAACGCCCCGGATTGGTAAATGACACGATGAGTCATTGCGAGACTAACAAACTGACGAGATTGCATGTCCTTGTTAGGATTTCAAGTAAAATGTGTCGCAAAATTAGTCGTCTGTTTACACATTTGCAACCCCATTACTAGAGTGACATTATTGCCATCTAGTGAAAGAGACACAGGGACGTTATCAGGTCGGATATCCATGTGTCAGTCATGCGTTTTGCATAAAAATAAAACTACACGCTAATCAACGCACATAATCGACCTCTTGCATAACATGCAACGCCGCTAGTAATTTGTTTATTGTTGTCACGTTCCTTTTCTTTAATCTTTTTTAAAATATTTTTTTACATTGCGAGTCAAACTCACACGAAAAAAGCAAAAAAGAAAGAAAAAGTTTTTACCTAAAAATCACCCACAATTTCTATCTTTTCAGGACGAGGCAAGGTTTTGTATTGCTAACTCTGGATGGGCCAAACCTGCACCATCGTGCCAACCAAATTCATTCAGAATTGTGTATGGGGGTCACCGTCTCTTGCTTAAGTTTGCAAAAGCTTGTCCCAAACCACGTGATACAGCACTGGTTCGGGAATTCAAATTGAAGAATTCACTTTTCACTTTTATTGGTGTCAGTGTACCGGAACACTTTTGCATTTATCTCTCAAGTGGCGTATTTCATATAGCTTCATTTCGCACAAAATTAGCTGAGCACAAAACATGAGATGTACGTAAAATTTCATGGGTACTAAATGTGACTTTTCCCGCCTTGTTTTTCCTCGGCATAAAGTTGCCAGGCTCTATTTGGCCCCGATTTGCAATCCAATTCTATACTTCACCGTATTCTTGAAGTCACGTTAAGAACTAAAAGTTGCAAACACTGTACATTGAAGAATTTCTCTCCCCTTCATCGTTACCAACAGTATTTCGCTGATGTAATTCAGTTAAGTTTCCTTTGCCACCCACTGTTGTAGACATTTATTCTTTTAAAGAAGTCAGTTTGTCATCGGTCGGTCTAATCTATTCTTGGACCCAGTTGGTAATTTTAGCAAATGCAGTCTACGTCAAATAAATTGTACGAGATGTAAATCGCTTGACATTTGGCCAACACGTTTATCTGATGTCTGTCGATAAGGTTTTTTTTCTTGTCGTCACGAACTTCAAATGGCTCTAAAGATATTTTAACTGAGTTTCTGAGGATCCTTAAAAAGTATTAAAACGTCTTAAATTCAGTTATTTAAGGTCTTGAAAAATGTGATCAAGCGTTTATTGAATTTCCTATCAGCTCAAAGAGAACCAAAATAACCTGGCCTCTCAAAAACGAAATCCAGGCCTGCGATGAACAATGGAATTATTTTCTGAAGGTTTTTATTTTATTTTATATATATTTTGTATTTTAAGAAATAATATACTATCCTTGTTAAAGACACGAATTGCCTCTTCGTTTCCTCACAGGAGAAAAAGCCAGACCCCACTCGCCCTGACACCGAGAAGGAGGAACTGAAGAAGATTCTGGGTAAACTAGAGACGGAAGTCGAGATTCTGGACGGAGAATGTTGGAAGTATCGCGAACTTGCTGAGGACATGCAGTCGAAGATGAAAGTGGTATGTGTTAATGTCATTGTGACGTAGCGGGATGACTTGGTTCGGTTGATTGCACATCTGATATCCACAGATACTCAAAGCATAAAAACAGTGTCATTTGGAGAAAAATGTAGTAGTGCTTGCATGGTCTTTCTCCTCCTTACTTATCTGATTTACTCACTTTGTATCAACCAGGTAGAGTGGGACTCCGATCTTCTGACGATAAACTTCTTCTGTCTATTCCTACTGGTTCAAAATCTCTCGGGGACAGATCCTTTTCTATAGCTGGTCCCAAACAGTGGAACTCTATCCCCATCAATATCAGGAATGCTCCTTCCATCGCCATTTTTAGGAAACGTCTTAAAACATTTTTGTTCTCGTAACCCCCGTCTTCGTCTTCTTGTTTCTCGTCTTTTTCTGTTCAGCGCTTTGATCTTTTTGTAAAGGCGCTATATAAATACCTATTATTATTATTAGTAGTAGTAGTAGTACAGTACAAGCAAAGAGTAAAAATATACAATAGTAATGATACTGAAAAATGTTGTGAGTAAGGAGGATGTTCAAATAAGCCGAGGCTTGGACTATTTGTGCAAAACTTTACACGATGAGACTAAGATTGATAAGTATAATGATTAAACAGTCTTGTAAGTGCTACCAGTGCTATTTATTTTTATCCTTCAGAATATCTCTTCCACTCTACAGTGGAAATGTTTCTTAGGGTTGCGATGGTTCCGAAAAGGAACCATTATTTATTTCGATTGGTATACCTGGATCGTCTTCGGGGGGCTGGGGGGGGGGGGGGGGGCTGGATCGTTTTCAGTAGAAATTGTTTTATCTGAAAACGATTAGAACATCCCAATGTTATATTCGCAATCCTTTATTAGTCCAAAAAATGGAAATTGTTTCGTTACATTGAATAAGATCAAATGTTTATATAAAAATAATCCAAACTTCGAGTTGTCGACCCACAATTTCTTTGCAAAAACTAACAACTCATAACATACATCGTTTCATGCAAACCTTATAAGGTGAAACATCGTATACATGTACATATTTTATTTCAGGAGTGGTTAATGGTATCCCATTAAAGGAATATACAAACACTTTTATAGATCTAGCATAGACTGTGTCTGACAAATTGTCTGTCCGGGAAATAATAATTTCAAGAATGATGTGAAAATCAAAATTAATGTCTCCATCATGCTGAGAAGTCATTAGACCGGATATGGTGTCGTCTTAGAAGGAACATGATACATTCTAAGACTGGTGATCCGTTTCCGCTTTAAATCGGAGAAATTAATTGGTAATTCAGAAATGTTTGACGGCGTTCTCTCCAAGGGGATTGGCAAGATACCACTTGGGTTGTGTTGTATCCGTAAAGAGTCAGGTGGTTGTGTCTCGAGCTATTAAAGCAAGCTGTAACCCTTCGTAGATACAGCAAGCTAGGTACACTTTCATGTATTTCTAAAATTCACTGTGGAGAGTTTTAAGTATAACTTTTGATTGTTTTTGCTGTTTTCTTTAAAACAGCTTTTCAATAATGAAACCTACTGCTAGTCTGTTTAAAATAATATCAGGGGTTAAAACAAAACTTGCTCTAACCCACTTCAAAATAAATCCCAGAAATCTTAATTTTGCTAATGTATGCTGATGACCCAAAATTAGCAGGTAGTTCCTCCAATCAAGTCTAGGCCAGACGGCTTCTCCAGCCTGCCCAGTGTGATCTTGGTCCAGATGGCCCGGTCCAGCATGCAAGAGTGGAGCTTATTGGTAGTTCCTCCAGTGTTAATGCAATAGCAAATAACTTGAATACAGAAGTTCGTGACTTGTCAGTCTCAGTCATAAACATATTTCAAATAAATGCCAACAAAACTGAAAATCTTGCCCATTGGAAGTAGATGTTTAAGCATGCCTCAACGAGATGCGGATTTAGGTACGGGATATTTTATACACAAATTAACGGCAAAGGAAGTCGCGTTAATTGTGTGGTTTCTTCATTTTGAAATAGAACGGAGACCTTGAGTTTATTAGGTATAGAAACATCGGAAACTTCTCGATTGATTAAGTAACATATGTTGAATGGGGAGAACATTAAGTTACAATTTGATGACTGTAACTTCACAGGATGGGTTAACATTGTTCTGGGAGGGGTACGCTCATTCGATCTGTCTTGTTGCGAGAATAGAAGTCGTATTACTAACTGAGTTACGTTATTCGTTAGACAAGGTTGGTTTCTTTCGAAAACTTCAGTACCTGTCTCACACTAATGATTACAGATTAAGTGATGTTTGTTGATTTGCGTGGTGTGGATTATAAGAAAAACAATAGTAGTAAATTTGCTGTTACAACCATGTATAAAACTCTTTGGAAGAAGATTTGGTTCTGAGAAGAGCCAAGTGGTCTGGACGTTTCGAACAGTGTTCTCGTCTTACAGTTCGAAACGTCTTGCACTAACACTTCACCCAAAAAGAGATTAATACATGGTTGTACCTGCAAGTTTACTTCTATAGTTTGTTCTTAGGATTACATGTAATTTATTTGTATTTCTTGAAATCGGTCAAGGGATTGATTGTACATACGCGTGCATTAGAACCCAATTCAATGATGCACCTTCTTGTAAAGTATTAACCAGAAGTTTAAAAAATCTCTCCTTTCAAAGATGACGGCACAGACCGAGGAGCTCAAAGCTTCCAGCGACATCCTGACCCAGGAGCGGTCTCTCCTCCATGCTAAGGTAGCCACCATCCACCAGGAGCGGACCGAGCTTGACATTCGTCTGAAGAAAGAGCGCGAGGCCTGGGCGAGGGAGAAGAGCGAACTGATAGCAAGGCAAGATGCACAGCAACATGAGAACGCCAGAAAGCTTAGCGACATACAGGTATGTAACGGCCTTCAATTCCTTCGATTTTACCCTTTAAATGTAGGGTCATAGATTGGTTCTTGTCACCGTAATGGTTATTTAAAGGCGAATAAATATAAATAAAGATACAATAAAAGTCACGTGAATACAGTGTCTACTTGGTGGAAAAACAGCAAAAAGCTCTCGCGGTATTTTTCATTCGAATGTTGAATCCATCCTCGTTTAACGAGGTGACGGCGGGTACCAACCGTAGCTCTGGCCGTAGCATGTGAGAACGGACACCAACCCTCAGAAATCTGAGAAATGATTCGGGCATGAATCTGTCTCAGATTCAAACGACTTTGGGGAAAAATTATCCAAACCACAATTACTTTGAAGGGAATCCTTTCTCAAAATAGTTTATACTGTCAACAACTGAAGTGTTTCTCATCAAGTAAGTTTTTATGGTCATTAATTTGTGAAGTATTAACCAATCTGTAATCCTACCTTTAATACCATCGTGTAACCATATTGGGGCAATGGGAAGAGATGCCTTACCTTGAAATAATGACTGTGTTAGTTTGTTCTACGTTCATGTCGGCTGACATTAATATGGAGGCCCTGTAATTAATCTTGACAGAAAAAATCCATCTTCGGAAGATCTTCGTGTCATTTAATCAGTGGCAAATGATGAGTCCCAAATGTGTCGTAACTCATGCATCAGTTCCGCTTGCCATATAATTACATAGAATCATTGATGCCTTGATTTCTTCTATAAAACAACCCAACAGTGCTGCGTTACTGGGCTTGGATTGACACTGTAGAAGCACAGACCAAATCTTTAAGGATTACAGTGTCAGTGTCAGGTTCTTTGAAAAAGGTGCGGTAATTTAAGGGGCACAACCAGCAGCAGAAGGCATGATGTTTGCTAAATAAGTGGACACTGATTTGCCTTTTATTTGGTTTTCGTTTAAAGGCAAACACTTACAGGCCTCTCTGCTTATACGTGTCTGGCCCAGCAACAGTGACGTAACCGGGGGGGGGAGGGAGCGTGGGGCAAGAGCCACCCCTGCTCAGAAACCTTGCCCCCTCACCCCCTCCCCAATGAAAGTATAGGAACATTAGAATAGCCCACCCAAATTAAAATAGCCCGCATTTGAATAGCCTACCCAGATTATGTCTTTGCCCCCGCTGCCTCCCCCTCCAAACGAAAAGGTTTGGTTACACCACTGCCAAGCAGACAAACACTTTTAAAAACCTGATTGTTTACCTACATGGTCGACGTGGTGTATGATTTGACATCATGTATTGAAAAAGAAAAACAGTACATTGTGTTAGAAGATTGACTTCACGAAGTGTGTATTAAACAATGAGTTATATTTCCCCATCAGCACGAATTTGGACAATTCCAGCTGGAAAAGCAAACCCTCCAACAGAGGACCGTGGAGTTAGAAACATACATGAAGTCGCTCAAAACCAACGGGAAAGAAGGAGAGGAAAAGCTCAAGGAGACTCGGAGTCACCTGGAAACAATTCAGGTGTCGCATGAAGCAGAGATTGCGAAACTCCGGCTGGCATTTGAACACCAAATTGGTCTGACATCCTCGGAAGGCCGGGTCGAGCTGGAGGAGAAGGATCTCGAGCTGAGAACCAAGTCAAGACAACTGGAGGAGATCTCTGCCAAGGTTGAACTAATGGAACAAGAACTTGAACAAAGTCGGGGTACCATACATGCCCTGGACGCGCAACTTCGCACCCAAGAGGACTCCAGAAGCAAGGAAAAGGCGGAGCTTATAAAGAGTGCCCGCAACGGTGAGGATGAACTTCGCAGTGAGAACACACGGCTAGGGAAAGATATGCGGGACCTACAGGCTAAACTCTCCAATCGGGAGAAAGATTGGAAGGCAGAGCGAAATGAGCTTCAAGAAGCCCTTGAGAAACTGAAGTCCAGTCTTAAAGCAAGAGATGCCTCGTGGGAGAGCGACCGATCAAAGCTTGTCTTGGAGGTCAAGTCCCTCCAGTCCAACTTGATGACCCGGGAAGATTCATGGAAGGTCGAGAGGGGTCAGTTCAACAACATCCTCAGTGAGCTGAGAGGAAAAGTACACGAGACGGAGATAAACGCCAGGAAGAGGGAAGAAGAACTGATGTCTCGAGTGGAGGCTGCAACGGAGCTTGTAGAGACGCACAAAGTCAGTGAGGCCAAGTTTAAAGATGAAAGAAGACGCCTGATCAAACAGGTTAGTTCGTCTTGAAAACAGGTCTTGATATACTTGTCTTTTGTTAACATATTTTACATGATTGTCCCTCGATGGTTCTTGTTCAACTCATACTGCTTGAATTCTCATAAACAAGTTGTGCACATTTTGGACAAGGCATAGCTACATATCTCATTGAGCCGTTCAATTACATACTGTTTCACTCTTGCCAAGAGTTTAGTTTAGTTTAGTTTAGTTTATTACCTTTCTTGTACAAACATCAAAATACCGTGTGGTGCAAAAGGGAAACCCCAAATAGGCACGCAAGCCCACTGGGGACCCTTGATCACAAGTCAGAATAAAACAAAGGAACAAAGACAACAGAACAAGCAAAAACAACGATTTTTTACTTTGACTTTGTCAATGAAGTAAACAAACTTTTAAAACGTTCTCCAACCATCGTTTTTGGTTTGTTTTAAAAATGAATGTTATTGAACCAATAATATTCCTCTCAAATAATTGTCCCGCTTATAGATTGAAGACAAAGTCAACGAAATCAAAAACGTCTCGAAGGAAGTAGATCGTCTTCAACGTCTCCTAGACAACCAGTCACGTCGCGTGGACAACGCCCGTCTCGACATCCAGATCCAGTTCCAGCAGGACGAGAAGATATGGAAGGCCGAGATAGCAGCCAGTCGCTTCAAGCTAGAGGCGGAGACTAAGTACTTCAAAGAAGAGCTCGCTCGGCTGCAGAGTAAGCTGGAGAGTGAGGTCAAGGAGAGGTCAGATATGGAGAGGGATCTTCAGGTTGCTTTGAAGGAGGAGCAGGACCAAAAGGCGATTGCTGAGAGGGCTGTTGCCGAGAAGATGTTGGCGAGACAGGCGGCTGATAAGGAGTCCCTGTCGGTAAGCACAGAGCCGTTCATTCTTTCACTGTCGCACAATAATCGTTTTGCCTTTGTGATTATGGTGGACACCATATGAGTGCGCTGTTTCGTTTGGAGGTATACACAGACAGACTTACCCAAACCTATAGTGTCACAGTTTTGTGCTCACTATATCTCAAAATGGAAAAGGTTCACTACAGTGTAGGTTCATAGGAAAGGTGAAAGTATTATGCCAAAACTTATCAATTGTATTTGTGTCCGAGATTGAGAAAATCAGCAGGTTTAAACTTGACGTTTTAAATTGCAAATCAAATTCACACTACTGTATCCTTTTCATGGTTGGTCATTAGTTGTGGTTTATAAAATATCTTGAAAAACAAAAAATTATTCATGTAATTGAAAACATCCGTTTATAAGATCCTAATCTTCATCTTCTCCACAGGCAAAGAGATCGAAGCAATTGATGGAGGAGCTCCAACGGGACAGGCGGAGTCTCAGCAGCCAGCTTACGGCGGAAAAAGAACGCTGTGAGGCACTCCAGAGGAGTTACGCCAATGAGAAAGCATCTTGGGACGTCAAACGAAACGAACTGATGACCAGACTTGGCAGGGTAAGAGAGCAGGACCCATTTGTAACTGCACACCAAGGTCGAAACGTGTTTGATCTCTACAACTCAAACAATGTCAAGTGTGAAGTTAAGTTTGAAAGAAAAGAGAATAGTTAATAAGACTAAAGGCAATGTCATAATGGCCTCACTTTTCGATCCTAGCAGAGTCTTTCTCAAAGGCAATAGACAAGTTAAGAATTAGACATTACACAGGTTGAAGTGGTACCTAACAAGTGTTATCCAAACATGTGGTACGAGTTGGAAATATTTATTAGATATATACTATATATTGTGTTTTATTTAGGCCAATTAGAATGCTGCGTGTAAAATTGTCTAACCATTTATTATTTCTCTCTATCTTTTTAACTTCATTTTTTTTATAGAAATGAGTAAAACAATAGTTTTGATATCGGATGCTTGAAAGTGTGAAAACATTTGAAGTCTTGTTCGCTATTTTTGAATGACTCCGACGACCGACTGAGCTTAAAATTTCAAAGATTTGTTATGCTGGTTCTCATAAAGCGTGGATAATTAGGGTACTGTGCTCTAATTTGTTGTTTTAAAGCATTTTATTTTATGATAACCGATTGATTTGACAGCTCGAACAACAGACTAAACTCAAGAAAGTCAAGCTCGAAGACCTCCAGGTTCGACTCCAAGCAGCCTGGGATATCGAGCGAGCCGATAACCGACGTCTTGTAGCGGAGGCTAACCAAAACTCCTTGGAGACTCGGAGACAGATGGATACTCGTGAGAGTAAATGGCAGAGGGAGTTCAGTGCCACTCAGGAGAAGTTCGCCAAGGAGAGGAAAGACTGGGAGGAAGATAAGAGAAAACTTTCAGACGCCATCGAAGATGTTCGTAGATTATTTTAGCTTACATATATATTTATGGCGACACTGTGTTCCAACACCCGTGTTCCGACATTTTTTATTGGTTTTATGATACAGTTTTCTTGAACATGACTTTATTTCAGAGTGAAATATTTCACAGAAAAAAATAAATTCTACTATGAACTTTATAATTAGTAGGCTTTTAGACTAAAATTAAACAATGATGTTGTTTGTTCTTACCAATCATGTTTGATACTTTTAATCTAGCTGGAAGATCAAATGCAAACCATGAAAGACATACAGAAACGTAGTGGTCAGGTGGAGTGCCACTACCAACGGGATAAAGAGCTGTGGCGGAGCGAGAGGGCAGACTTACAGAAACGGCTGCAGGGGAGTCTAACGTCACGTAGACTGGAACACAACAGGATTGAGACGATGATTCAAGAGGTATGGATTAACCTTTGACCTCTAACTGTTGCAAAGGGAACTTGTTTTTTAACTTGTTTATTGTTCACTTGTCTATTCTAAAACAAGCAAACACGGCTGACTTATTAATACACCGATTGTAAACAATCAATTAATAATAGTAATAGTAATGATAACAATTATTAACATAACTGGTTCTTATATAGCGCACATAGCTTAGTAGCTCGACCAAGGCTCTTTACTAGATATTATCCCTGTTCATCAGGCATTTTCTTTAGACCAATCCTCTAACTTTCTCAACTCCCGGGGACTGGGGAGCACACAACCCAAGCTGCTAAAATTACCGCAGAGGGGTTAATCAAAAAAAAATTGTCTCTGGTTCCCTCTCAGGTTCCCTCTCTGGTTCCCATTGCTCAAGTGTCATGGCCGGGATTCGAACCCACACTCTGATGATTGAACCATCAGAACTTGAGTCGGACTGCTTGGCCACGACATGAATCATTGTCTTTGCAATTCTAAAGTTGTCAAGTTTTTTTGTTACTTTGACAGTGGTTGCTGTTTTTCGTCGAAAAGCAAGCCTCATTGCTGTTTTCTTCAGTGAGCTTTAATTAATATCACTGATTGGACTGTGAAACATACGACGGAGAACATATTTTGTAACTAAAGTTGTAATTATTGGAAAGTATATACACTGTTTTCTCTCTTATAAAAACTCTATACGAACAGATTGTTGTATTTTTTTATTTTAGCTGCAAAAGTTGAAGATGATGGACACTACTCCGAATCAGGTAACTATGTTTGAAGAATTTAAGGTAAACACAGAAATTGTTAAAATATTGTTTATGTGACTTCTTCCTATATTTTTACATTACACTAACGAGAAAAACATTCAAACTGTTCATGTAATGTATTCAACTTTGGTAATTGGGTATAATGGGTTTGATTGCAGAATTCAGAAAAAGGCAAAACGGCGACGAGCAAAAGTTACTCTACGTCAACTGAGGCACCAACCAAGGGATTCCAAGAGCTAACGGTAGGTTGGAGTTTCAGCTGCAACAAGTGCTAAAAAATGTTACCAGTAATTACTGAGTTTTCATTGGTTTTATTTGATGTAACTCCCTCATGCGAGGGACTTGGTTGGTCGCAACGCATCTGTGGTTCGTTGTCAGCATCTGCTTATATTTTGGTTATCTAAGTGCTGTTCACATGTCCAGGTAGTGTCTTGGTTAATTTAAGCTGTTGTGTTTGCTTAAACAACTAAGTTTTATTATTTGATTTCATCTACTATTGACAATATTGACATATTGATTTTGTACACAACGGATGCTGGTCCACTCCTAACCAAATCACTGACCCTGTTGATTGACACCCCTCGAGGACGTGTGGCTGGTCCAGCTTAGGATATCATATCATATGAGCTGACCGTTGTGTACGATGTGGTTAAAGACAATGGAAATATTAAAATATGTCAGCAAGTGCTGACATTGCTCCTAACTGCAGCATGCTTCATTTTGCGTTTGAACCCCCCCCCAAAAAAAACCCCAAAACAACAACAACAGCAACAACATCAACAACAACATCAACAACAACAGCAACAATAAACAAACAAACAGGGGGAGCAGAGCATCAGGCAAAAATTTGTACACTTATGTGCATAGTCCATTATTCAATTCGTGCTCACAGATAATCGAAACCAAGCAGACCAGCGAGAAAACAGCGCCGCCAAGAAAAGAGAAGGGCGACCTCGTTCGGCGGATGCAGGAAAAGGTGCCGGAGCATGATGGGAACGATGGGATTGCCCGTGAGCAAGAAGTGCCTGACGTCATCAAAGCATCAGATAGCATGACGGTTAAGAACGCATTTGAGGAGGTTCTTGCATTTTGATTTTCTTTCTATGAAACTTAATGAAAATACAGTCAAACATGCTCTAAAACATTAACTGAAAATTCGTCAGTGGGTGGCAAAAAATCAGCTTGTGGCACATTACAAATTACCCGCAGTGATCAAATTTGTAGTATTGGTATTACTACTCACGAAATTAATCATCCAAATGGATTGATTCATGCATACAATTCCTAAACATTTGGTTTTCGGCTTTGACTCTGCATAAAGCAACAACATGTAAATACCGAACAGCTTCTGCGTGTTTATTTCAGGAAATGTCACCAACATGTTTACACTTTTTAGTGGTGGTCGCCCTTGCCATCCCTGCATCAGAAGCACGTTTAACTGTGGTGTTCATTATGTTTATTTTATTTCTTACATTTCAATGATACATTGTAATATTTCTCGATTCTGACCTCATACTTTGCTGTTGTTTTTTCTGAAACAGTTGATTGATTGATTTTGTGTTTACTGTAATTATTTGGGCTGTGTCAGATCATTGCACAACCCAAATAAACCAAAAACAGCAAGCAGTGTAAACAAACCCAATCCATTAGATCATACTGAAAATGAGATTTAGTTAAAAAGAATATATCACAGTATAATAATATTCTATTATTTCCCCCATTTTGTTGCTCTCAGTGCTCAAAACTGAATCCACTTTTATCTCAACTATAGTTAAGAATGTAATTGACGGCCACCTTTGCTTCGACCTGGAATTCTAGCGTCCATCATGAATGTGAAACCTTTTGAAACACCGGACGGCAGCAGACTTACCAGGTCCTAATTTCATAGAACTAAGCAGAAAATATTGCTTACCAATTTTTTGCTAAGCAGAAGTGAGCAGGATACCAGTCACATTTTGTACATGTGACATGGTAGTGTGGCTGGTAACCTTAAATTATTTTGGCCCAGGTATAGACAACTTGTATATGACGTCACAAGCTCAAACAGTGTCCTCACTGAGGTCAATGAAGACATACTATTGGCTGAGAGTTGTACGCAGCGCGTACACGCATGCACAATTCAATTATTTGACCTCGGCGATGATGGTCAAGCAAGAGGTCTATATATCCATTGTTGTTGGGAAATAATTATGTGCATGTACGGAACACGTCAACATTTAAAGTTTACCTGATAAGTCTGCTGCCACCTAGCGTTCCAAAGTCTCACAGTGGATGCTTTATTATGGTTCTGATGGTCCAGCCAGTGCTCCAAGCTTGAACCAAACCTCTCCAATATTGCCATTTCACTTCCCAGTCTCGTTCTCTCAGGACTGAGCCCCCAAATAGTCTTATAGAGCTTAAGGACGGTAGATTCATTAGTTGTAGCACCGAACATGAAGAACTCTCGTGGCTCTGTTGTATTCCTTGCTGTTGTAGTCTAGAACCCAGACTTTCATATTAGATCATTGCTTTCCTTGCAAAAATGCTGTGGTGATTTTGTTTTGTTTGACCTTCTTTGGAGATTTGTTTGCTGCTGGTGGGTGAAGGGAATTGGCTTAACAATTTGTCAGTGGCTTAATGAAATTGCTAACGTATTGGAGGGGATTTGGAAATTGTTGGAATGTCAAAAATGCATCTTGGTCGTCGCTAAAAAAAACCGAACTGTGAAAGATCAAATACTGAACGGTTTTATAACTTCTTCAACAAACAGCGAGACTGCCGGCTTGGTACGTTTGGCTGTCACCAGAAAAGGCTACACGTGTACTAGAACTATTTAAGAAATTCTGAATGCGTGAATTTGGTTTATGACTTTTTAATTTTTATTTAGAATTTTTTGAAAATCCCATTGCTGAGCCTAGATGAAAGCATTTTGTGTCATGTATTTTTAAAGCCGAAGTTGAGACAAAACAATCCAACAAAATCCAAAGAAAAGGCCATCTACTTCCAATAATGCAATCGTAAAAATGAAACTCAGAATTACTTCTCAAGATGCACTAAATCTGCCTGCTGGGTTGCTTGAAACTTGCTTTGTTCTATTGCACGTTGAATGACTTTTTGTTGTAAAGGAAAACTAACATCGGTTGAAAGATATGGATGAAATGCTGCCTTTTCTGTTCGCATGTTTTGTCCTTCATTGCGTTTTACACTAGTAAGACTGAAATGTCACCGTACGATGTGCGTGTTCGCTTTTCATAATTTTATTAGAAAAAGCATGATTACTGCCCCAGAAGAAACAAAAGTAACAACAAAATATAATAAACAAAAATAAAGAAAGAACAAAATGAAAAGATTGTGGTGAAGGTAACATTAAGAGCCCTGTGTAAATGCTCCTAAATGAAAAAGGTTTGTTCGTTTATGTGTTTGGTATAAAGTGCATTAGTGGGCAGATGGCGTAGATCCTAACTGCGCATGTACTAACTCATCCATGTTTTTTCTTCCATCTTCCTTCCCGCCTTCGCTCTCTCATCTGCGCACGCGCACTAAAGGTGACCACATCGGAAAAAGATTACAGGTAGGAAATTTGTTGCAAATCTTTGCATTTGCTTATGATATATTTTCTGGTATTTCCCTCCCAACTCTGTGGGGGTGTGGTTTTGAATTTGTAGGCACTGCGACGGATTGCCCTTGTACAGGACGACCTGGCATGCTTTCAGGTTCGACTTGAGATGGAGGCGTCACGCCCGAAGAGGTAATCAACGTAGTAACCGAGAATCGCCGTACTAAGCGATCACAGTTGATTTATCGTAGTAACCGAGAATCACCGTTCTAAAGCGATCACAATTGATTTAAAGACGAAGAGAAATTACCAATTCGATTTTGTGATATACTCATTTTCCAAATAGATAGAGTCCTTATGTGAGTGTGGAAAACTTTACAAGCCTCTAACCTCACATTGAAAAGGTGTAAATTGCCATTGTATTCGATACCTTTCCAGTGCAAAATCTGTCAACATCCAAAACATCTGATGACGTCATTCTGAGAAAAACGGGTCTCTGCATTTTTGTGCGGGGTTGTTTTGGTATCGAATACAGTGGCAATTTAGATCATTTTAACGGGAGGTTAGAGTCTTGTATTGTTTTCCCCACTCACACGAGAACTTGGAAAATGAGTACACCACAACATTGAATTAGTCATTGCCCTTTCTCTTTAAACGAACAAGATGCACTGACAGCGGCCGTTCGATGAATTATTTGGCAGTACTAGAATGGGAGATAGTTGTATGACTAAGTACAATTTATGTTGGGGTGTGTTATTACGGCAACTGTCTCTTTTACCGAGGAAGTATTCATCATGCTTTTATTTTCATACCAAATGAACACAAGTTGTAACAGGTTTAGTGTTAATATTTAGAATCCATTGACTCCGTGTTTTCGGTGACAGTGAAATGACAAGAACTGCATAAGCAGATGAACCAGTCGATTTTAAAGGAGACTCTAAAAAGAAAGCAAAAGTTCAATTAAATTTAAGTTCAATTTGTCTTTACCTGCTGTAACCTTCCGTATGCCTTATACATATATTTTTGGCAATCCACACAGGTCCAAGTCACACTCTGACGTTGCTCGAGCAGCCTCAGTGGCCCGTCACTCTAAACCCGTGTGCCAGAGAGCGAAGCAGTACGAGAGTAGCACCGGCGCGCCCTCATCGATCGAAACAACCTCAATCCAGGTGATCACAACAGAGCGCCAGCCCCTGGACGGCAACGGCAAACTGCTGAGGGAAGGACGTTCGTATACACGCAGTGCGGAGATACTAACGTCCTCGTCCCCAAAACCCCGGAGGAAACGATCCCCCGAAAAGCAGGTCAGGGCCCAGACCCCAGAACCAACTTCTTCAACACGTGTGCAGATTTTACCCAGGATGTGTTCCACTCCAACTCCTCCTGAGACAACCTCGCGTACAGTGTCGTCTCTGAAGGATTCAGATAGTGAACATGGAAGCAGTTGCAATAGTAACACAAACTCGGCCTCATCGTCCCCCTCGCTGACTGAGAAAAACATGGGGCCAGGTAAAATCACGGCCAAGCCTATTCTGACGAAGTTCGGTCGGTTTGACGCGCAGGGTATGCTCCGGGAAACGGACCGGAAATCCTCGCCCCAATCGTCGGATTCAGAGCTGAAAATCGAGACGGATATTGAGAAGAGAATGGCCGAGATGGAGAGGAGCCGAGTGAGATCTACCAAGAAAATGTTCGAGCAGAATTTGGCGCGTGGAGCTGGAACTCTGCCCAGCCGATCCTTGTCTCCGAGGCGGGAGCAAGACGATTCATCTGATCAAGAATGCGATGCGGAACGGCACACGGACAGTGAATTGTACACACGTGTCAAATCCCCGACTTCGGAGAAAGACATTGCTATGTTTTCTTCCCGTGACAAAGACAGTGCGCCCTCTACTGTTGTAGTTTTAAAAGGCGTTGGAGCCAGTGCTCCTTGTGGCCTTGACTCCCAAAGTGCTAGAAACACTTCTACCTCTAAACCAAGTGGGCATGCGCATAGCACCCAGCAGCTTACCCCAAGTGCTTCCAATTCCAATGGCAATTCAAGCTCACATCAGAATATGAAATCAGCCGTTTCTTCCCCGGGCGTACAAGCTTCAAGTCCCCGTGGATCGCCAAAGCTTCACCGCTCCAACTACCCTTGTGCTCCGCCCGGCTTCCTTTTGCCAAAGAAAATAAACGAAGTCCACTCGTCGACCAAGCGGACCGACAACGTCCCTGTGATGAGCGAGTCTTCCTCTCCTCCCGCGTCCACTTGGAGACACTCATCAGCACCATCGAAGAACTTCAACATCCCTCTGCCACCGTACCAGATGACCACTTCACAGAAAGCTGAACCTATGTCCGTTATCCCTGGTCAGCTACCGCGAACTAAGAGCCAAATGCAGGCGAAATCCCGGCCAGTATCCGAGGCTCCCCAGCACTATATCTCCTCGACCGGCGAGGTAGACTCTCCCGGGTCTCGACGCAAGCGTATCTCTCCCCGGTCTGCCCGAGCCAACTTCTTTGCAGACCTCCCCCCGAGTCTCATGCTTTTGCAGCAGCAGCAGATGAACAAACCGAGTACAGAAAGTAGCCGCGAACCAAACAACAATAACAATAATCCACATCGCCCATCACAGCTCAACGTGACGGGGACTAATAAGAATGAAACGGCTGGTGGCGCTTCAACGAGTCAGTCCAGTCCCAGGGACCATTCACCATCGGGACGGAGCTCCATGTGGACTGCAGCCCCAACAGTGGCTCTCCAACAGCAACACTCAAAGATAAAAACCGAAGAACACAGTAGCACCAAAATTGAAACTCAAGTCACAAGTTCTAAACGCCCCTCAGCTGCCGTGTCCCCAACCCGGAGAGTCCCTACACAATCTGGTTCCCCGAAGATCAGCAAATCCAGCACGTCCAAACACCACAAAAAACGTGCAAAATCAAGCGATAGGGCACAGACCACCCCGCGATGTGTGACCTTTGCTTCTCCGACCAGCCCCTCCGGACCACTTGTCCCATTGAAACCAAACACTACCCGAGTCACAGTGGTATCGTCGAAGAAGACTGTGAATACTGTGGAGACGTGCCGGGTGGTGAACTCTTCCTCTTGTGATAAAGGGGTGGCAGATTCTGAGAAACCGAAGGGATCCACTGCTCCAGAGGTGCCGCTCAAGCCAGCACCAACAGTCACCTTTGACGAAATGGTATGTCTTAAGAAATGATATCAGAATCATTTTAAAATCATTGTTTCAAAAACCAAAGCTTCTCTCATCATAGTGGATCATTTCCCATGTTCTGGATTGACTCTTAACATTATTAGCTTTCAACTGTTTTCTAAAATGTGGATAGTCTACTCAGAAAACACTTCTATTACAAAACGTGGTGTTTTGTATTTGTTTACCCATGAGTGATATCTTGTATCTTCCTCCGTACGACTCGACGTCGTCTTGGTTTTACTCGGGTAAAAGTATAAACAGATAAAAGTGTAAATAAATACTACAGTATTTTCTCTTGATTTGCTCGGCTCAACAAACATCAAACAAGAACACAAACCACAGTATGCTTGAATTGCATGATAGAATACGTGTGTGTGTGTTTAACGAGTTTTTCTAACACAATGTTTTGAGGCTTAACGGTGCATGGCCCGGCTTTTCAGATTTTTTCTCTGAAAGAGTTGTGACAAATGATGCTGTGTCAAAATGAAAAAAAAAAAAAAAAAAAAAACGTTCGCAAATGATTCAGTCAATGCACAAAATACTTCAATAATTCGCTTTTAGTTTTTAATTAACTACCACTGATAATTGGCGGAGTGATTTCTAGAAAAAAAGCCTTTAATGAAAGCTTCAATCTTTCTCGAATCTGTAAAAATAGCTTTGTAATATTTAAGTCAAAATTGTTGAGGCAAATCGGCCAATCCCCCCCCCCAAAAAAAAGAAAAACAACAACAACAAAAACCTAAACAAACACCACCCCACAAATGTTTATAGCATCTTCAAATGCTAACCTTAACTGCATTTTCTGAAGAAAAAAAAACTGAAAAGCGGAAAATCCCTAAATTATCAATTAACAATATATTTAGAGCAGGTTGACCCGAGCAACCATCACTTCGGGGTTAGTTTTTCAATTTTGCTTTAGTCTTGGGGAAAAAATGTTTGAAAAAGTCGTTTTGCATCTTTTTGTATTATTTAATCCACGCAAATTGTTTTAATCAAATTATGTGTGTTTTGCATTTGTCGTTGTGAGTGGATCCATTGCCGTTGTTATAGTTCACATTGTGCGTACATTCCACGTTGCCTTGAGGAAAATCATCAGGCATTTAAATATCGTCATTTTCGGTTTTTAAAATTGCGCTTCTGAGCGTTCAAAAGTACAAGGGTTAGTCGTATAAAAATACCAACACTACCGTGTTGAGGAGCCATCCCTAGTTCATTGCATAGTCTCCCGCCATTTTTATAACTCATTTGTTCGGATACATCACGTGGCTTTTACTAACACTGTTTTCTCCCTCTTTCCCACTTTTCAATAACCCTAATTTCCCCGCCATTCCTCCACCACCGCCGCCGTTTCACTAATCCAATAATCTCTGCTTTTCTCACCCCATTTGCAACTTGCCGTCTTTTGTCAATCTGTGTCTCCATAAACTCATACATGCCCAATCCCCAATCGTCTGTTTTTTTGTCTGACAGTAATAACAATGTTCATTGCTCTTCTCACGCCACTTATTAGTTTCACACCCCTTTGCTTTTAATTGCTTATCATAAAACCACTTGGTTTTCGTTCAGTTTAAGTTGACCCTTTTATGTATGTATTTATTTATTTTATTCATGAGATGAGGTTTTGGGAACACAACAAAAACAACAACAACAAGCCATGCAGGCCCTATATTCTTCCTACTTTAGTCTGATTTGCGATTTTTTTATTTATTTATTTTTTTGCCCTTGGAAAAAAAATCAGAAAGACTGTGATTAAAAAGCCTAACAAATATTGAACTTACACCATATTGCAAAAAGGTCAGCCCTTGTGCACAAAAGCAAATCCTACTTTTCTCCAGGGAACAAAATAATATTACGCCTGCATTCAGACCATGCGATTTAACAAGTACAGTCGACGATAAACACAATTTTGTTTTATTTTTTTCGGGGGGGGGGGGGTCCACGTTGCCAAATTATTTAGCCCAGTTAAATGTGAATCGTGTTTCAGGTTTCTCCATAAACATGAGTCCATTTTAAAATACATCCTCAAGAACATTTTCCTGTATGTGGTTGTAATCAACTTTCCTTATAGCCAAGATATTTTATCAACTGTTGTTTCGCCAAAAGACTGTGTTCAGAGCAAAAGTGTAACAATGCACAAAACAACCCCCAAAACTTGAAATAATGGTATTCTATGTCTCTTGACATTGTAAAAAAAACAAAAACAAAAACACCTCCATTATTTTGTGTTTAACACATGTCGTTCCCGTTAGCATGTTATGATTATTTTATATTTTGCACAGTTTTTCATTAACCCCTTGTTTCCCATTGTTTTGGTTTGGTTGTGGCACCCCCTGTTTACTGTCTGTCTATCCCTCTATCTCTTGGGTTTTCTTCTCCCATCTCTCTTTTCTTCTCTTCGATATCTTCTGCACTACTCCCGTCCAACTTTCACCCCCAACGGAACATAGCAGCCACGTCACGCCGTCCCCGTCCTCACCCCGCGATTTGCCCGGCCAGCCCCGTCGAGCAACCGCCGGAGGCCTGCCCGGTGGCTCGCCAGTAAACGACTGAAGACAAGCACCGGGTCGCTGGACTCTTTGTACCGATCAGAGCGTCGACCGTCCGGTTCGTCGATGTCCGATTATGAGGCGGTTTTGGAGCAGGAAATGTACACCGATGAGGGAAACTGTAAGAGGAAGAGGTCGAAAGTTGAGACCACTGTCTAAAGAAGAGCACTATTTACATTTTTATAAAATTGTGGGCCAAACCGTTTACAAGATTTACACTGAAATCAGGTACCAAAAAGGGCAATACTCTCAACTGGGTAGCTAATAACGAAGTCAGCAAATCAAACATTATCACTGAAATTAATTGAATCATACTAGCTGATGTACACAAAATCATTTATCTACATTTTGCTCTCGGGGGCAACCCTCTGGTGCTTTTTTTGTAAGGAAAGGCAATAATTGAGCACTTGGGAAAAATTGCTCGTGTGGCTGTTCTCCGTAAACTTTTGGCCAAGTAAAACGATTTCCTCCGAATAGTTCCGTGCAATTGACGATTGACTTGACCGAGATTTGCTTGTCAAAAGTGGCCCTTGTCTAAACTACAAACGAGATTAATAATAATAAAAATACTTTTTTTTAGTATACCTATTTACATAAGAAATAATTAACCCCTTGTTTAGTTAAATTTTCATATCATTGTGGCGAGTCTAATAATTGCTCAAACTTATTACATGTACATTTAGCGAAGCCCTCTTTTGATAACACCGGGCACAATTTTGTGTTGTTTTGACGCCAGCTCTAATCATTTAAAAGGTAATGGTAAATTGAAAATTTATTAAAGAACGCCTTACCTAAAGTGTATAGCAGGAATTTTACCTGTAAAATAAATATTCAAAGTTAACTGCTAAACAAAAGTTTTGCCTGCCATGATAAACAGAGGGCGCCCTCTGTTCCAACAGGTGGTGTCATACATCCGTCGGTCAAGATTTAGTCAAGAAGGTGATAAATGGTTGCCCCGTACCAAAGAAAAGATCATTTTCCATTAATTTATTTACTACAACTCCGAGCCTTTTTTCTTGACGTTTTTCACTTGGTGTACAGTCGCAGGATTTCTCTCACAGTTTCACTTTTTACAAATGAGGTTTTGAGCTCAATGACGCACATAAATTTGTCATAACCTCATCTTCTGATGAGGTATTGTATTTTGCCAAATTCGGTGTGGACGGAACTTTGTAATTTCTTACTTTTTTTATAGAAACGATGCAACGGACATTTTTGATAGCTTACTTAGCCTTATTACCTTGCGAGCAATTTTTTAAACAGGGTTTTTAGCACCGTTGTTTGGTAGCTGCTGCGAATTGTACAACAGCACCAAATTGCAATTTAGAAGTAGATAACAATTCTCGTACATTTCAAAGGTTGATCACAAATAATTAAATTATTCGATTAGACAAACGGGAAACTGTTGTAGCTAATGGCTTTGGAAGCAGAGTTTGATACGCCTTTCATGAATTATGAATATCATAACGTAAAATGCATTTTTCAATTGGTCGGGGTGTAATGACCAATCCCTCGTAAAACATGAAAATGTTTGTAGATGTATGCCTATATTTTATATTCTTTATATTCCAAAAATGAAATGATGCCTCGTACGTCATGAAAAAAGTACCGAACACCTAAGGGGTAACACCTCTGTATTAATTAATTAATTGATTTATAATTGTGATCAATTTTGAATTTGTAAATTTCACAATGTAATTGTCCAGTTTTAAATGGCAGAGATTATGCACCTGATGTTCAAGCAATGAATAGAGATACTGCGAAACTATAGACCTTGAAATATGTAAATTGCACATCACGCGTGCGCACGAACACTATACTGAGAGGGAACATATCGCGCCCTTTTTATGTGGCCAATGGTGGCGTGACGCATATGCGTTTGTAATGGACCCCTTGCATGACGCAAAACGCTTCGTCCTTCAAATGCCTTTGTAATAAATAGACTCATTTGCTTGTTAAAATATTGGTATGCATGGTAACATTATTACCCAACAACAACGAAAACAAACGAACGAATCTAACTGCTACCGTTGTCATCTGTGCTATGTAATTAATTTATAAACATTCTCTGCTTACAGGTACGTGAAGAAATTATTTGTTGACTTTGACTCTATTAAATATTGAATGCAGTTAGATTTGTATGTACTCATTCTAAAACATCCGGGTAAGAACTGACCCTGTTCCATGTCCCATGGGCCTGACCTTGTCAGTATGACCCGGAATCTGTGTCTAAATTACCCAGAAACGGGTCGAACTGACGCAGAATCCGATTTAAATGCAAATTTTAAAGCCACTTTCCGGTTTTACTGACCCGGAAATGGGTCAGGCACTCTGGTATCCCGAATTTGGGTCAAACTCTGACCCGAAAGTGTTTACATTGTTCGCACACGATCTAAACATTCTTGGTCTGGGACCCGTACATCAATGAAACGTTGGCGTGAAAAGGTACCACACTTGATGTATTATGTGTTGAGTGACTCGGAAAAGATGCCTTGTGCTTCTGTAAGGAAAGTAGCCACCAGCTAAGACTCGGAAGCAATTGCTAGTCTTTCAACTTGTTTGAAATACACACACATTTAGAATAACATACCGGGAGAGAAAACTACTTTGTTTTAGTAGGCCTATAAATTAATCAACGAAGTATTACTTCACTCACTGGATTTTTAAAGGAACAATTTATAAAGTTATTATTTCCACAGACAAAGCAAGTTCACAAACATTGTTTAGTTTGATTATTTCAATAATTTAACACTGTTATTTATCTACATTGTTGTTCGTCCCCTTCCTAAAAAAAGTCTAACTAAGTAGACCTGCTGTATTTATATGATTGCAAACGTTTTGTATCATAATATGACTGTCAAGCCAAGTATAAATTAATAGCTCCTCCTCCAGTGAGTAGTGACTTACTTTCTGCTTGATCGAGCGCCCTCTCGTGAACCTTTGACGGCGTGTTCGTGTTGCAATAGTTTGATCTGTGTTTACTGTCGTACTTTTATCATCTTATTTATATTTTAAAGTCTCAATCTGAAAAAAACCCTCTCCCAACATTTAAACTACGTTTCCCAGTCGTTTTGGGTTAATTGTGTCCACTTTGATCAAGGTCTTTCGACCTGAAGTAGTTTACAAACGTGTGCTACTCTGAAGAATTTGAAGGTCAGAAGGTAAAGAATAACTTGAGGTTGTTTTAGGAAAACAAAACCGAATTTTTGTCAACCTTTCTACCTTTATATCTGTGTGCTAAATGTTCCAATCATACCAGTTGCTTATTTCGTGTAGTGTTTATCCTTCCCATTCAAAAGTGAGGGGGGCCACATCGCTAATTTCAGTGACCATGTGCACCTGGGGCATTTCTATTTTTGCCAATATCGCCTTCACCTCGAGGTGAGGATTTGCCACAAATTGTCTATTAAAAACAAAGCAAAAACCATGATTGCGTGATTTAAGAGCTTTTACCTTGATTTTTATGCGTCAAGAATGCATAATTTGGAGGTGAAGATAGTTGACTCATCGTGTAATGTTGTGAACGTTGCATTCTTGCCAGTTCGCAGACTGCGTGAATTTGGCTCCAGTCATCAATTCGAATGTTTACCACCTCGCTCATTTCATCAGCTGGGAGAAACACTGTTTCAACACTGCAAACACTGGGGTGTTAAAATTGACACATATAAATACCGAAGAAAAAGAAATCAAAATTAACCTCATAGGGTGTTACAATAACACCAGTGTAAGTGTTTTGGCAGAAATTTGTGTTATTTTAACACCCTATGGTGGAAATTGTGATTCTTGTTTCGATATAATAAGTGACAACACCCATGGTGTAAATGTTTACACCCTGGTTTAGTTTTCGCAATGGGAAGGAGCTAAACACTACCATGCAAATACACTACTGGACAATGAATGTTTTGAAGGTTTTGCTAGAAACCATTGGGGAGAGGGAGGATGTCTGAAGTCTACTTGAAGTAGACAAAACTCTATTAAAGTATAAGCCTTGGTGTTGTAAAAGTGAGGTGTACATAGATTGTGATCGTTCAAACGGTTTTATTTAGCTTGTATTTTTATTTAATCAAAAAACTTATTATTTTGGGGGAGGTTTTAGTGAGATATTATTTATTATGTATTGTAATTCACCCCTCATTAATTTAGTGACTATTAAACAGACGAACAGCGGACCGCACAGTACGGTCGGATTGTATAAGAAAATACAGTCGTTATCCGAGTTATAATTATTGTGAACAAGTAGTAAATTGCAACCATAACAATTATTTAAATTGAAGTACACATGCTTGCACCCCGGCGGTGCACGTGACCAACCAAAGGAAGAGTCGACGAGCAACTGTCGACTCCACTACATTATGAGCTCCAAGATGTCATAACGCTCTCTTGTTTTCGTGCCGTCGTTTTTGAAACAGCTGTTGTGAGAAGTTTCAGTAAAACTCAGAATTACACAAAGGTTACACTCTTTCTTGTGTGGGTGTTAACTGCTAATAAAACCCACCATGAGGATTTATTAATCATAAATTCATAAACCAGTTGTGTACCATATTTTCAACCTTGAGACTGTTAAACTTGAAAAAGAAGAAAAGGAAGGTTGCCGGGAAGATAAAGCTGGAAGTTTAATATAAAGGACGATTTTCTTTCGAACGCAAATATCGCAATGCGCGCAGACCACAGACCGTTTATACTACAAAACTCCCGCCTAGCTTTAATCCAACTTGACGGTGCATTTTTAGCTGTCGGTGAACCGCATTTTGACGGTTTATAACCAACTGGTTTGTAATAATAAATGATCAAACTGATAAAGGTTTATTACACAACAGCTGCGTAGGCTGAGCCAGCCAGCTCAGATTATGCGCAAAGACCTGGGCACCTGTCGCGTCAACGGCTGTTACATGCACGTGTGTACAGTAGCTCCTCCAAGGCCATAATGGTTCCTCCGGTCAAATTGTACTTCTTTATGTTCTGATTTCATGTTTTTGACTAAAAAATTAACTACAGTTACTTTTCAATGTTTAACATGTGTAATTACATCCTGGCGTTAAATGGACCGGATTTGATGTTACATGGTTCAAAATCTTAGTATAAAAAAGGTAGAAAAGCCCGGTAGCTGTTATCTGGTGTTTCTCGCCGTTCAAAGTGATATTGTTGATCGAGACATAAAACAGCCGTCGGTCATGACTGGTGGTGGGATGTACAACCCATCAACGTCAGTTGAGTTTGAATCCTGGACGGCGTGACGTGCGTACCTCGTGCCCAACGACGACACCGTGAAACAATAAACATAAACTTTTAACATAGCGATCAATCGCTACTTAATGGTGTGACACATTTTTGACAAAATAAATACCATATGTTGCCACACTGACATATAAAAGTTATATATGATTTGACGTGACGTCTCACTCGTCATCTACTACGCCGCTCGTACAGTAATTTAATGCGGAATCGAAGACAATATATGTGTTAAGAAAATTTCAGTTAACAGGACCAGTGGATTTGTTACCATTCCGTTTCTGATAGAAACGAACAAAAGCTTTGATCAATTTTATCAGTGATATCTGTGTTGTGTTTGTAATCACTAAATATTGATTTTATCTGCAAACGAAGCAATCAGAATTGTCTCACTTAATAGGCCTACCTAGCATCAAGTACTAAAGACAGATGACCAGTCAAGGTTTTTCTTAGATCTTGATCATGGTACGGCCATCTTGATTTTCTCCAATTCAATGTAACCAAACCGAGGCTGGCATGAGATTAAGTCTAGTTCCTTTTTGTATACTGCATATTAGCATATTTAATACAAGGAACATGACCAAGATGGTGACAGCATGATAATGGTCTGTTGTACAGCTTTGAGATGCCTTTGTATGCATGTTTTCGCACTACATGTTTTTTTTTTCTGTCAAGGAAAACGTAAAAACAAGCCTGGGGATGTTTCATCTGAGATCCGTGCTTTCACTAATCATTCAAAGAAATATTTTGAAGGCATTGTGAACTTCTCTTGAATATTATCCCCTGACTGTCTTCATTTTTGTCGTGCAAGAGTAATCACAAACTGTTTTCCAGTATAACAAAGGACCAAGCTGTATTTGTGTAGCCTCGTCTGTGTAATACGCACATGTTACAGTGGGATATAAAAGATGGCTACACTACTATAAAGTTCTATTTCCTTGTTAATTTGGACTTAGTTTCCAATGTTTCCAAATTAGTTTCCAATCCAATGGAAACGTCATTGAAAAACGTTCTCATATTAACCAAAACTGCACGTATTGTTTCCCAATACATGCACGAAGTAAATCATTCTAATTACGGTGAATCGCCTTTCCACTGGGTTGAAGTTGAGGTCAAATGTAGGCCCTGTTTTATGCGATTGGTAGCACTTCGGCCGGATGCATTCCCACCCCAAAATGACAATGCAAAGGGCAAGACAAAGCAATAGTCTATCAGTAATTATCATTAATCACAACACTTCAGTCGTGCTAGGTCTAGAGTCCCGTCAGACCTGCCTGGAGGCTACTTTCACGGTCTTCTCTTCGGACTTCCCCCGTCTTGCCTTAATCCAACGACATCTCGCAACCCTGGCCTCATCTCGGTAGCCCTTCCGTACCATCCTCACTGTCGGTAGTGGTATCCCGTCTCGAAAATAACGATGTCGCTGCCATAATATTCACCAGAAGAAAGAGTAAATTACCCAAAATATAACTCCGAATTTGTGATCTTTTCAGCATACCGGAAACAGTTGCCCACACAACCAGAAAATAAAACTGTTTACATGTTTAATCGGAAACAAGCCAGCCGTTTCAACTGAATGCATCGATATCTTTGTTTAGTCCAGCTCAGTGGGCGAAATGTAGCGAATTATGGTCACAGTTATGTAGTTTCACCTCGTCTAAAAAGACAAATGTGTCTAGTTGTTTACAAATTGGAAAGATGTCGCCTTTGTTTAACAAGGGGACAAGTTCGCGATGCAAGAACAAAGTGAAACTGATTAACCAGGTGCTGTTTGGAAATTGCATCCGCGGTTGGCGCAAAGATTTGCACACGGTCATTAAGTTGATTTCGACGGCACGATTTTTGCTTTTCGAAACAACGGTTTGGGCTTGGGTCCGGCTAGGCCTCGTCAGTTATTTTGAAAACGTGTGCTTTCGGTACGGCGTTTCAACTCGAGCGGAGCCCAAGCTGAAGACGTTATTTCGAAAGAGGCCATACAAAATTGGCCCTTTTCGGAATCACGGCTTGGGCTGGGGCTCCGTCCGCCCCCGTTTGGCTCTCTGGACGCTTTCAAAACAACTGGCGACCAGGGCCCAATTTCATAGAGCTGCTTAAGCAGAAAGTATCGCTTAACAAGTGTCTGCTAGGCAGACATGAGCAGGATATCAGTCACAAATTGTACATGTGACATGGTAGTTTGACAGGTAACCTTGTTCTTGTCAGCATAATTGTGTTGTGCTTAGCTACTTTTTGTGCTTAATAAGCAGCTCTATGAAATTGGGCCCAGAGCCTCTAGGGGAGCCCAAGCCGAGTATTGTTTTGAAAAGTGTTCAATTATACGATTAAAAACCAAGGCCAAGTTTCAAAGACTTTCCCAGCCCCAAAAACTTGCTATTACTTTGTACTAGCTCACGGAATGTGACAATCAAATTACCGGGCAAGATGTGTATTGACGAACACGACTGCATAGCCACGGCTCATAAATTTCGACCTCGCTCATAGTAAAAGTGAGGACACAAACAATATTCAAGATCACAAGCCAGCAGCAGGTCCTTTGGAGTAGAGTGGATCAATTAAGTATCCCCTTGCCAGTTTCCTAAAAATTACGGCGTTTATTATTTTTATTTGACAAGTTTGTTAAATTGTGTTGCACCACGAGCTTTTCGTGGCACGTTCATGAAATCCTGTCCGTACGGAAAAGCTCAGGCTCGTGAGGGTTGGGTGTGATGATGACATTCACCGTACGGTACTCAGACAAGACGCGTTTGGGAGGCGGACGTGTCAGTTCACGTTGTCCGAGTCCGAGTTCAAGACCCTGTTGTCACGGGGGGGGGGGGGGGGGGGGGGGGTCCTAGTCCGAGTTCACAAAGAATGGACATGAGACCGGTCTCCCACCTGACTCGAGTCCTCCAGCACTGGGGCGTGTCAAGTACGCACGCGCTCACCTTGCACTCGAGAAACTCCCAGTCAGTATTTTGGTCGGATTTTGCCTCAGCTGGGTAATAGTTATACGGTTTCGCGTCAGTTTGACACAGATTACCATTTACCATCACACTGTGGCCCGGTGTCGGAATTGACGGCTACGGCTAAGGCTGGATTGCCGCATCACAAAGTATATGCCGTCCTTAGCAATACATTAGCAACAGTCGTAGCCGGATGACCGCCTATTTGGATAACGGTCTCACTCAGAAATGGGTGTGGCTCCCTGCGGCCCGGAATCCCGGTCATTTTTTACTTTAGAGTGCGCATGATCAGGGAGAAAACACAGTTTAGTACGGTGTGTGGACAGAATCAAGTTAACCACATCAGATTTAAGTCCTCACCGGTGATCGCTTACCCAGGACATATTGCGTAACACGCCGTAAACTGTGAAAGTGCGCGTCTTTTGTACACGCTTGTTTGTATGGTTCGCGGGGTTTATGTAAATATAGCGGATGTTGATGTGTTGGGTCACGGTGTTTGACCACCTAAAATCGAAGATAAACCGTATCGGGTTAACTTAGAGCTGTCTGAACACAACTTAACAAGGTAGTTTTATTTCACTGCTCGTGCAGTTAAACGCTGTCTGAACATAATGAAGGGATCCACAATCCGTAACGTCCACTGAGGTGTAGAATGAGGACATAATAGAATACGGTGTTAAGGGACGCCTACTAAATAATGCTCGAACCGTTATTGGATGTCTTCTCCAAAGCGTGACCGCTTTGACCTAATTATTATTGATAGGTTCAAGATAAATTTTAGTTGATGTTTTTATTTAGAATATGAGGATTGGAATTAATATATTCCTCAAAAACAAACAACATAACAACAACAACAACCAACAAACAAAATAAACTGAAGCCAATCAGACGAAAGTGTAAATAAACAGGCTGATGCCCATCCTTTTTTTTTTTACACAGTTTGATTTGTAATAACCTCAACGACGCGTCAGCGGTGAGTCTAACAAGAATCACGAAGAGTACAATCTTTAGAGAAATAATGTTGAACACCCCCCCCCGGAATTCAAACACTTGTGGTTCGTGGTACCCCCCCCCCCTTAACCTTAACACAAATATTATTTGTTATTTCTGCCTCTGGTATTTACACAAGATCTGTTTTTCGTATTTTCGTGCAGTTGCGCAGTCAAACTTGCCCTTTTCAAAAAGATTGATGGGCTCCAAAATTGATGATCACACCTAAAATAAAAGCCCGGCTGGGTCTCACGTTCCGGGCCGTTCACTCTCCCCACCGACCATGGCAGGTGGTTTCCCACAGTCCGGGCTCAATTTCTCCTCGCTAGGGCTTCCCAAAACAGACCCGTAAAACACTGCCTTTCCGACCGATCAAATCCAGTAAGGCGTGATGGCATGCCGTGTGGTTCTGCCCCGCTGACCCTCCACAAAAGGCCCCGCGAAGTTCCCACGCTCTCCCCACGCGAGTGGCCCATTCATTGGACTTGGTTCCCACCACCAGATGAACTCGTCTTTTTACAAGGTTTCTGCCACCCCGCATAGTTGGTATTGTCTGTGCAGACCTGTTGAAAAATAAAAATTAACAAAAATGTATATCAACAGGAGCAGAGAAATAGGACAGTTTGCCCCGTGGGTGTTCTGTATTTCAAAAGTTCTTTTCTTTTTGTTCGATTTTGCGATGCGGATTGTGGAACACTTCATGTCTTGGTGTCGTAAATGTAAACAGTCACGTCAAGTTAAAAATCGCCTGTTGCGCGCGCCGGCTCAATGCGCAGACCCAATGGCTAAGCCGATCTGCGCGTGCGCGCAGAATTGTTCAATGGACAAGATTTTCTGATGGGTAGAATGTCCAATTATAGAAAGGCAACCGTGATGAAGTGCTTCAGATGTCATAATGAAAAAATAAGGGGCTACAATGAACTTGAAATCAAAACGTGTACGATTGGAGCATGAAACTCGCCTAGTTAGCTTCGAATTGTGTAGTGTTCAAACCGGGCTGGACGGACTATGCGTTCAAGTTGCCTAAACGACGGACAGTGCTCAAATTACAGGTTACATACAAACTTGTTTGTATGCGGCTGATGAACGTGAGCTAATGATGGGATCCTGACATTAATTAAAATTTAGGACTTAATTGATTACCACTTACCGTTTGTGGATTTTGTGTGCAATACTTCACTCTCTCGAATCTATAAAATTTGCTATTTGAATTTGAACTCTGAACCTGGCATCTTAATTGATGATTAGTAAATGACATAATTAGTGCAAATTGTGTTCATTACAAATCTGCACAATTAAACTCTTAATCTCTGCCATATAGTTTCATTGAGCAACTTTGCCATAATTTAAAAAAAAAATCACTAGTTTCAATAAAACTATTTCAAAGAATGACCCAGTGAAGTAATTGGTGTCTACATAATTATGTAAAAAGTTACATGTAGTCCAAGAATATTATTTTGTCGTTGTTCCTTATGAACAACATTTGAGGAAAAAATTACTCCTTAATTAAAAAAAATTACGTCTCAAAAAAAGAAATATATATATAGACCCAACTTTACAGGTATGCACAATTGGCCCTATTTCCCCCCAAAGATCAAACTTGGAACTGGAACGGCAGTGGTAATATTGTGGGTCAGAACCAGGTTCTTCGTTGTGTTAGAATCTTCCACCATTCCCATGTACGGAGTTCACAACCAAATGCACTTTTATAATGGAGACATTTGAACGCTAGGTGGCATTAAACATATCGTGTTGATTTAATTGTTTACGTAATTCTGAACATTTGCATAAATATTTTAGAAAACAATGGATTTACCTGGTAAGTCTGCTGCCATATAGCGTTTCCAAATAGTCTCTATCCGCATTAAAAAATACATATAATTGTGTTCCATTGGCAATTGGAAACATGATCACAACACAAATACCAACAACAACAACAACAACAACAACAACAACAATAACAGTAATACAATGTAAATACCAAATATACAGAAAATTAGCGCAAAAATATGTTTCCAACTAATAGAAGCGCTCCCTTAACACTCCTTGGAGCGTTGCGATGTCATGCATGGAAAGTCTGGCTTTTTAAGTCCCAGCCAACTTGTACTCAGAACAATGCTTGACATACCTTTTATTTACAGTGGCATGTATTACAATGGAACTAAATGTACATTCTGTGTGAGAATGAAGTACAATGTACATGTACACGCTCACACATGTTAAAAACGAACTGTACGGGAGAGCGGTCTTGCTGAACCATCAGCCATTTTTAAGTCAGCTCTTTTATTCGTTAAGGTCCTAAGGAACACTTGAAAACTGAGGAACGACAGCCTGCATAAGCCTTGCTGGTTGTGCTTTGGTGAGGTTCACTGGTCAACCAACATGCTAATACACGTGTTGCATAATCAATCTCGGACGAGTTCTTAATATTATTATTAGAGACGCCATGACCAAGAGTGATCTTGCTCTTTGCTATGACCAACATGCCTATACGCTTAGAGAGAGGAAAAGGGTATGCGAGACATCTTCAGAGGACGCATTTCCACTCCACACTCTGACACTACCTGGAAACGAGGTGAGCTAAGCTATTTATAAAACACATGTACTCGATCTGCTAGATTATTTCTTCCATTCTCGTCAGTTTACAACCAAAAAAAAAACGAACTAGCAGATCTACTCATTGGCTAAGCCGCTGCTGTCAGGCGCGTCCTCACCAATCGTCGTCCAATTCCTTACCCCTAAAACACTTCAGGAATCCCCATGGGGTGGGAAGTCTTATATCCAACCGTCACGTTTTCACTGGTGACGAACAAAAAACATCTTACCTGGGTATAATATTTTTTTTCTTCATAATGACTGAATGCAATCGGAATCAGCGTTGACGTCTACACGAAGTGACCGTACATAGTGAAACCGCTATCATTTGTTTACCGATCATAATAGTAAACTCATCTTGAAGTGTGGTTTTGATCAACGATATACACACAAGAGAAAACTAGACAGTTACACGACTGCAAGTCAAGTTTTGTTGTAATCAATCATTTATTAACATTTCAGCGTTTCGATGTATATAAAAAAAATCATTATCAAAAGAATGTTGTCTTTAACATGATTATCAACCTTGCTATAAACAGATAGCTTTAACATTAAGCTGGTTTCCCATAATTCAACAAGATTATCACTGGTACCCGGTTGAGATTGGTATCCGGTCTTGAGTTTGCTGTAATTATGAGTGTAAGTATATAGACCTTGTAACCTGATAAGAGCCATTAGAGCTTCCGGCAGGCACGATTTGTACACAGCTCAACTGAGTAGAACATATCTTTCATTCAGTGTAGATTGCAGTTAGCAATGTTTCGATAAACAAAAATGTGGCACATCTCAAAACTTCAGCTGTTATTTTGTTTAAATAAAATTCTTGAATTTACGTGGTAATTTTAATAATATAAAATGTAAATTTTCTGGTATGACTAGTGTGGTATCTTGCCTGCCAGTAAATGCCCTGGAATGTACAAGATCACTTTTTCGTAAACAAGGTGACATGGTCTATTATATTATTTAGTGGTAGTAATTATAGCACTTGACAGCTCCATTTATGATATGCCGTCCACTCTACATTCAATTTCCATATCGTTTTCATATTGCCCGGTATCTTGAACTCGAGTTTCAAACAGATCGTGTCCAAAACAAAACTGGTGTTGGCTACGGCATGGGCTTGGTGGTTGTTTCTGGTTCTTCTCAGTGTTACTGAGTAAAGCCAGCAGCCATAGCCGTGGCCATAGCCGCTCAATTTGGGCAAAGCCTTAAGTCTCCAAGTAGCAGTACGGATGCTGCTCCGCTTGGCTACCGTGTCCAGATTGGCTGCTTCCAATGCGGCTACGGCTTAAACTCTGCAAAGAGTTTCCTAAAATTGTCTCTGCAGAGAACACACGCAGGCATAGCCACTCTATTATTTAGTTTATTTTTTTGGGCACGGTAAATTATGCAAATTAGCTCATTAATATGCAAAATGTACATTCTGATGTACAAAGTTTGAGTGGCTTTTTCCGTATGGCTTACCAAATGCATAAAACAGATAAGTACATTAAGCTGCAATTGTCTAAAAACATAAGCTTGTCGTACTCATCCACCAGGGCCGAATAGAGCTGCTTAGAGCACAAACACAACATGCTTACCAGATTAAGGTTACCATCTAAAGCACCCTGTCACATGTGTCATGTTACTGGTTTCCTGCTCATTTTAAGCAATATTTTCTGCTTAAAGCAACTCTATGGTATTGGGCCCCTGATTTGAGTTAACCCAGAGAAGTTACCAAAAGCTTGACAAAAAGTGACTATTACGTTACCATAGAAACCGGGCAAACTGAAAGGGTTGTGACATAGCTTACGACTTTAAATAAATAAATATTTACAAGATTTTACAAACAATATAAATACAATAAAATTAACAATTGTACCGGTAATTTCAAGTCAAGTACCTGTGACGAAATTGGTAGTTACATCTCATTCTGTAATCAATAAATAAGATTTGGAAATAAAGTCGCACTTTTTGATAATTAAGTAATTTACCTTTCCTCATTTGATGATTAAGGACTTAATACATGGAATGTTGATTCTTTAATAAATTAATTTTAAAATCACAATGGGATAATAATAAATATACTATTACTACGATACATAATATCACGTCCAGGGCATCGTTTTAGCTCGTACGATTAAATTTGATTATTGTAATTTATGTTATGGTGAGAAACATTTGCAGATGTACGGTCACTTATTCTGCAAGGTCTATGGAATAGAAAATAGTCATAAAATTGGTTACCAGCACACTTTCCTCTTCAATGAGTGAAGTTTTTAAAAAAATGCATAGTGGAAAAAATAGAAAAGTCAACAATTGGTTTATGCATAATGTTTAATTACAACAATGATTAGCACCTTGTGTTCTGGGGTGTTTATTTAAAGAGGCACGTTCGTCGTGATCACAGCGAGTCTGTGGCCAGACATTACATTTTGAACTCTCACCCAGTTACTGCACGCGCGCGCGCGATAATAATGACGGCGCCCTTGAAAGCTGTTTGTGATGTGACGGTCAACGCGCGCGCGTGCAGGAACTGGGTGGGAGTTCATGTTTCCATGTCCCGCCACAAGCAGACTTTGATCACGACGACAGTGCCCTTTTAAGTATGGATTCAAACTCGGTTTTTAAATAATGCAAATCGTTCAGGAAGTCGTTTGGTGAAGTTAGAGTGTGCATAGATATTGATCAAGAAATACATTTTGTGTTTTCATTAACATTTTTAAAAGTTCTGATTTGACGTGTGATGGACTTAGGCTATTTGAAAACATCACTATGACCTGATTGGTGCTTAACATGTACTTCAAGTTTAAATAGTTAAAAAAACTGACACCATAAATCGGGTGTTACTCCACCATTGGTTAGATAGTGTATGAACGATGAGTGGATTGTGACGAGGACAACCGCCAATGGGGAAGACTTCCAGCAAGGGTTAAAGTTCAAAGTTAATCAGGGAGAAGCCACGCGTCATTTTTAGTATGCCATCTCAGCTCCCCATGGGCGATACGGTTTGGACATAATGGTGCTGTGAGTCATGTGTGACGAGCTGGTCGGGCTGAACCCATTGGGTGAAAGGACTGGGAGGCTGTTGTACGTCACTCCAGGGTACTGTGTGTGAAGACTTTGGATTGGTGCCACGGGCGGCGAGATCTGGGCAGATACCGACGAGTTAACTGGTACGGAGGCAGCCGTTGACGGCGGCATTGGGAGCCGTGCGTGACATGAGGTCAACGATGATGCCTCCTGGCTGGAGCTGGTGATCATCGGAATCATTTGCCTTCCGGCTGTGGAGCTGTCCGTGATCTGCACCCCAGACGAGATTGGCGGACCGTGTGAGGCGTCGCCCGTAACCGCGTTATGCTGACCGTGAGGTAGTACCCCAGTCTGGCCGTGAGCAGCAGCGTGAGAGGTGAACTGCGAGTGAGGATGACCGGGCACTGAGTAATGCTGCCTGGACTGGAACTCTCTCTGTGCCATGTAGCATTGGAGGTGGCTCATAAGGCGAAGGCGAAGGGGGTCTTGGATATCCATACCCTCCACTGTGACCATGTAACGTGCAACCTCCGAGGCACACTCTCGAAAACCCAGCACGCGGTAATCCATTGCGTAGGCATGAGCCTCACCGTAAGGGTGGAACGATCCATCGATACCTGCAGATGGGAAGATAGTAGATTGAGTTTTGCAATACTAAGATGGGGAGGGGGGGGGGGGGTCACATTGAACTTGAAAGTTTTCTTTTGTTGACAAGAAGAAACGCAAAATGTATACCATGCCCGATATGTGGCAGAGGGTGTCCCAATGCTCCAATGACGCAGTTTTTCCTCTTACAGGTGTATCCACTGAAGTCCATGAAAGATCTCCTGTGTTCCCACAACACAATGAAGACACACTATGGGGTACACCATGCCACATATCGAGCACCAAATTGCAAAACAAGTTAAATGTGTACACCTCTATGCTTTAATAGCAGAACTTTTTCATTTAGCAAACAATTTCTATGTACCCGTGATTGATATTACAACATGAACTGGAAATTGAAGGGCTTTTTCTCTTACCGTGCTTACCTTTAGCATGCAGATACTTAAGATGGTCCACTGTCATCTGCAGAATTTCTGCCTTCTCAAGTTTTGCCGAGCCCTGAAGGTAAGTGAGGAAAACAAAACGTATTTAAAATGAAGCCTGGTACACGACCATGATGTTGATAAAGAGATGATGAAAATAGTCTGATGACAATAAGGGCGGCTGTCAATTTGAAAACAGTTTTCATCTTTAAATATAACTGAGAAGATAGTGGTAGCACTTAAAGACAAAATAATTGCATACAAAACTGCACGAGCTTTCGTAGCAACAACTACTTCATCAGATTGTTGCTACAAAAGCTCATGTAAAAAAATGTAACTAGTAAGTCTTTAAGCTACCACTACCTTCCTTGTTTTATATTCCAGACTAACAGCTATCTCTATCAAATAATTATAACGGGTGTTTCTTGCAGATGTCTTGCATACTTTGATAGCATTGTTGTTTAATTAAACCATGTAGGTAGAACCTCCATGATTAAACCCATCACAAAAAATGTATTGACAGCACAACATCACCAACAACAGCCCCACCACCACCACGACCAAAAATAACAGTGACAACTTAAAAACATGAACCAAAAAAAGTATAGATAAATAACTGATTTAGGTCAATACATAAAGTTAAAAAAGCAAAATGAAAAAGAAATATGGCTTCAAATTTGTATACCCTAAATTATATATTTATAAGCCAACATGATTTTAAGGCTGAACACAATTGAATGATTGTATGATTGGTTTTATGCAGAAATTAGACGCCTCATTAAATCCACGATCGCCTCATCGCAATATCATTTCTTTTTGCACGCGCTGTTTTGGAACTGTCCTCTTTATCTCTTGATGTTCATTCTCCAGACCTTCTCTGCCCCGGTTGAGATTAAAGCTCTATGCGATTAATTGCGCCGTTGGGTCTTTTGTCTGCGCTGCCGGGCCATTGTTGTCGTGCGGGGCCGTGCGGGGCCACAGGGCTGCGTGCCGACCGCTCGACCCTCTACACCCGTGGTAACCACCAAAGAATCACTCTCTCACATGAAAAATTCATGAGCCTCAGAAGTGGGCATTGTGTTGAGGCAATTTAGATTGTGTTTAACCATCATTCAGGGTACAATCGGTTCCCATGCAGTGATTGCAGTAACACCGTGGGATATGCACTCGCTGCAACTCCGGGGCAAAGGGGGGAGCCTGTGCTGGGGACAATTCTATATCCGATGTTTGCCCGTACTCACGTGGTTTTAATTGTTCGCCACAAGAGCCACTCCAATTATATACGTTTTATTTATCTATCGAGAACAACATGTATTATCAATGAGTGTGCTTTGCACGCCAACAGTGAAGGGTGGATAGCCATCTGCAGTCATGCGTAGTTTATTGAGTGATCGAACGAACATCGTATTAGTTGTATGACAGTAAACATAATGCACTTTACGAAAAATGCTTGCCCTTTGTCTGGCAACAAAAAGAGGGGTGGATTAAAAAAAATTTACAATAAAACAAATACTTGGTAAGTTGTTTTTTTTTATTTTCGTGATACCCATCAGTGAATACCCATCAGTGAATACCAGGGTCAAAACCACAGCTGCCACAATTTTGAATCCAAGCAAAACAAGTTCCGCAAATTCAACAATGTAGGATCAAATACAACAAATAGATTTTAGTTTCACCAAAATCTATTCCAACGTTTCCACGATGAGTTGTCGTTGTCACTGGTTTGTTTAAAGAGGTGTGAAACGATATTTTCAAGCAGGATTTGCATAATTTCAAACCAAACTCCATTGCCTGACCCTGATGTTAAATAAACATAATAATGACGAGATCTAATATTGATTAATTAACAAAATAACAACAGGTTGATTAAAAACCTACCTGTTTTTCATAAGCAGCAGGGACAAGGCGTCGCAGCTCGGTCAAAGAATTGTTAATCCGGTCACGTCTTCTCTTCTCAATAATCTTTAAAAATAATCCAAAATAAAATTCATAAATACCACATTCGAACTGTCAGTTAAAGGCATGGTATACTTTTGGTAATTTTCAAAGACCAGTATCCTCACTTGGTGTATCCCAACATCTGCGTAAAATAAAAAAAATCCTGTGAACATTTGGGCTCAAGTGGTCATCAAAGTTGCAAGAAAGTAACGAAAGAAAAAACAAGCAAACAAACAACAATACAACACCCTTGTTGCAAAGAATTGATGTGCTTTCAGATGTATGACAAAGGCTTCATGCCTGAAGCCTTTCTCAGATTCAAAATTCATTCTAAAAATGTGTTATAATATCAACAGCTCTCCAGTGTTCTTTTATACAAAGGAAGCTTTCATAGTCATTAATTTTTAGAGTAGTTGCCAAAGGTTACACCCTTCCTTTAAATCTGGACAGTTAAAGGCTAAGGAATGAAGTGGCTTATATGCATGGATCATCAACAAGTCAACAGTGTAATACGGTTTTACATTAGACGAAAGTACATCGGTGAATGATTGATAGGTGGAGCTTGCTCTGTGGCTGGAAAGATGCTTTGTAACAAGTGATTTAAAGCGATGAGTGTCAACAGTTTTTGGTAACAGTCAACACTGTAATAAAATGTGTCAGAATCTGTTGATTAAATTTAAGACTAGGAATGCAGCGATCCTGAAAATGAATGGTTGAATGCACATGAACAAAGAGGTTGTAATCTTCAAATACATGGGACTGAGCAAGAGTTGAAACAATAATTAGCAATTTTTCCTTTTGATTGTACACCACCAGCATTTCAAATGTTTATATCAGATTCGTAAAATTGTTGGTTCCAAGGGAATAAATGTATTGAATAATCTGCAAAAGTTCCAATAGGTGATTATTCTTTCACATCAAATAAGCAAAAGAATATTGAAGCTAAAAACTTCAAAATGTTTTTGACAAAGGTTAGTTTTCGAAAAGAAACCAGATTCAGTGAGAGATCATCCGTCAGGATGACGCGCAGAAAATGAGTTTATGTTGTGCCACGATCGTTAACTTGATGTATGGAAGTTATAAAGGACACCGGCTTAATGTTCGAAGTAAATACTGATAATGTAATTCAAATACAATTCAACAACAGTAAATAGATACACACATTAATTCCTTTGAACAATAAATCAAGTGTAGGTCTCAGTGAAATGTCACATGGAAGCAAAACAAAACTTAGATGAATAACTGCAAAAGGAGCTAAAAAAATTAAGTTAAATTCAAATTAAGTATAAGTATCTTACCCCTCTTCGCTTCTTGCGAGCTGTCACCGGGCATGATTGACTGGGTGACCTGCGGGGCGAAAATACAACAAATTTGCACTAATTAAATAATTTACTAATTAACGGATTACGATGAATATTCAGTACATGTGTTGTATAAGACAGTGTTTTACGACACACCGTTGACACGTGCAACATATACATGTTCAAGTTTCAAGGCATCACGTGATCTAACCACCTGATCAAAACAAACGAATAGACTGGCGCATTTAAATAGCATCATCAGGAGTTTCATTAAGTCTCGTAGACTTCCAAACTAGAGATGAAAGTAGGCTAAATTGGTGATTTCGTAATGTTCAACAAGTTTCGTAATGTTCAACAAGTTGTGTAATGATCAACAAGTGATGAAAATAATCTGGTATGATTTGAAACAACTCTTGCAAGACTGACAATGTTTAATCGAGTGGACTTTGATAAAGTGGAACTTTAGGCCTACTTTCACAAGGAGATAAAAACCGAATGACAAAGTAGCTTTATGGCGTCAGATTTCCAGCAGTTAGTTTACTTTGTCTTAATTAGTGAAGTTAAGACACTTACCCCTTGATGGAGTCATCGAAGATCTCGTCAGTATCGGAGTCGCTCAGTGTACGCTTCATAATTTCTCGTGGATTCTCGTATGTGTCTTGGGAACAAAGACGAGTAAAGCACACTGTGGTATCTTACGGATACGCAGATTAGAGACTTGTTGCTTCTTTGTGGCCTGGGATGCAACAGATGGAAGATGCTGACTGGAAGGCAGAAGGAGAGAGCGTGGCTGACGATGAAACACGTCCTGTCGTCTACGGTCGTAAGTCAAGAATGAGTCGTACGGTTCCCACGCTCTGCTTCAAAAAGTCCATGCGACTGACTGAGGGTTCCCAAAACACCACTACATTTACACAACACCCGGCAGGCTAGCTCAGGGTTGATTGACAGCAATCCGCCACTCGCCCAGTCACCGTACCTCCTCCGTTCGGCACACGCCATTGGCTAAAGCCACCAGGCTGTCATCGGTCATTCCCCTGGCTGTTTCTATTTTGACGAAGTCCCCCCCTCTGTTGTCAAAGAAGTGTCGTCTGCTGCTCGTGTGCCAATCATTGTTTACCTGTCGCCTTGTCTTGCAGGCTAAGGTCACGTAGGCGGGGTCAATTTACTGGGCAGACCCCTGCTAAACTTCAACGCTTTGCTCGCGCACACAAAGAAGGCGAATAACTTCAACTATAGACGCTAAAATTCGAACCCCCATCTCGTACCTAAATCCACGTGTATTATATTCCACGCTGCACAATGACATTATATTTTTTAAAAACCCCAATGGCAGAAAGCACAGGTTGTTGTAGTCGTGGGGGTGAATAGAAACCGTCAGCAGTACTGGCGTGCGACCCGCACGCGTGTTACAATACCGTGGGAAAGTTAGTATCTCACTGCCGGGCGACCAATCAGAGGACAGTTGCGGTCGGACAATTGTTTGGCTTGCACCGTGTGAACGGCAGCCAAGATCTTTTCCAAGGTATATGTTTGCGTGATAATTGCTCCTGAGCTCGCTGCCACGCTGTTGGGGGCTGTCTGTCAAGTTATAATTTGGGCATTCAGTGTAAATAAGTGATGTTTTATCAAGTAAATCTAATAGACGTCATTGTGTTTGGGCGTTAGGTTGCTGGGGGAGCTATGGGTTTTGGTATGGGAGTGTCGCAGTCTTGGACCTTTGGTGCTGATGTATAACGCACACGTCTAGGTATAACTTGCCTGTAAAAATTAAATGAACTATTTAAACTTTTATCTCTGTATATTATGAGTTATAGCTATAAAACAAATGTAAAAACTGCTATCTTTAATACAGTATACAACATCCTTGTACGTCATAACTCTACCGTTTAATATTTAGACCTACAATGACCTTGTTTGTTCCATTTTTTTCTTTTTTCATTTTTCATTGCTCAAACTTAAAATGAAACACTTTTCTTTTCGAATTGAATGAACAGATTTGGTTCACAAGACGTGATCGCAGTTTATAATTCGTCTGCCCAGATCCATTAACTTCGACCGTTCAAACAGTTGGGTTCGTGAAAGCTAATAATGGGTTGTGCAGTATGCTCCTCGATCCATCCTACCAGTTGGACTTAAATTTTTACTAGGGTGAAGTTTTCCTGGGCTGTTCGCACTGGACTTAAAATGGCCAAGCTACCCATTTTGCTTGGTTAGTTTTATACAAAAAAAGTCAATGCGAATACGTCTTCAGCCGCTTCTAATATTGTCGCAGAGGGTCTTCCGTTCGTTGCTCCTTCTGAAAGCGCTCGCTCGCAGTTTACATGTTGCCGCGGCATCTTCTTACCTCTTCCCTTCATCTGTTCTAAAAGCAAGTGATGAAGTATAGTTGTCAACTACGAAAGCTCATGCAGTTTTGTTTATGTAAATAGTTTGCCTTAAAAGCAGCGTATACTATTTTGGTAATTGTCAAAGGCCAGTATCCTCACTTGGTGTATCCCAACATTATGCATAAAATAACAAACCTAAAACAGTTTGAGCTCAATTGGTCATCGAAGATGAAAAGGAATAATGAAAGAAGAAAACACCTTTGTTGAATTGAATTGTGTGCTTTCAGATGCATGGTGAAGCCTTTCTCAATTCAAAATTTGGGGTGAAAATTACCTCTTTCTCTAAAACTACATTACTTCAAAGGGGTTGTTTTATAATATCAAAAGCTCTCCAGTGCTCTTTTCAAGTAAATTGTATACGGTCATTGAAATGTTTGGTGTAATTGCCAAAGGCATACCCTCCCTTCAAAGTCCAAGCGGTACCACTACCTTCCTTGTTTTATCTATGAGACTAACACGGCTATCTCTATCAACGGCAAATTTGAGATTGTCTGATGTTCCTCTCCTATTTTGAAACGTGTTTTCCAACCATCTTTTCTGTTCCACTTCAAGAGAAATGTAAACAGTTTCTTCTCTCCCTTCAAATTGTCTGTATTTTCTTTTGTAGCCCTCACCCTGAGTGATCCAGTGGCCTTGTATTGGGTAAATTTTCACCCATAAAAACGACTCCTTGAACCAAATGGGATATTCGGGTTGACAAGAGTTTGTTTTAAGCTTGCAATGTGAACAGTCACATTGAGACTTCAGTGAGTAACTATAACTATAGTACACTTGCGGGTACAGCTAGGCCTATGTGTAAATATCTTTTTGGATGAGTGTTGGCTCTATAAAAAAAGAGCCAGTGTATAAGTCTTGACGTTTCAAACAGTATACTCTGCTCGTCTTCAGAAGAAACTTCAATGTTTTTAGTTTGGGTCAAAACAAATGTTTTTGTAGTATAGGGGACCCTCTAACAGACGTTTGGTTCTTGTCACAGTGAGGAAAATGATGCTACATGGGTGCAGTCATTAGCGGTTAGAGAAACTCACATGGAACTGGTTTTCACAATTATAGGCTATGATGAGTTTGTACACGTGTGGGACAACATTGAAACGAACATTTTTTTAGTATCGTATTTTGCCTGAAAGAACTCTTTCAAGTTTCTTTCCAGCATCAGTTGTAGACAGTGTTATGGAGGTAAGCCAGAAAGATACAATTGTATAAGGACAGAGTAGTGAATCTGTTTAAATCGTACATTTTTTAAGGGGTGGGGGTGCTGGACTGTTGTTGTCAGTGGCGTAACCACAGGGGCATATCCCCCCTCCCACACTCCACCACTCAGAAAAAGAGGTCAACAAAATTGCACACCAATGATCGGTTCGATACACGACATAGCCCCACCATATTGTGTCTTTGCCCCCCCCCCCCACCCCATGAATATTTCTGATATCGCCACTGGTTAGGGTGGTAGCTAGAACCCGGAAGCAGGTTGCCAACATTTACTGTAAGTGGGGAAAAACACTTGCAGACTGCTCATTTTTAACACTTACGCCTATTATAGGCCTACAATGACAGGAAATAACAGTTCTTGACCGGAATGGGTTCGTGTAATTATGTTACCATACTCTTGATTATTTACAAAGAACAACGAAATGGCGACGTCTGATTGGCATTGATTCGGCATGGGTTGATGTGCCTGACATCCCCACTGGCCGTCAGATGAAAATACCAACGTTTGGGGATCATGTCTGTTTTAACAAGCCTGATCATCGGCAGTTTTGACGGCTCGACTCCCACCACACCGCCCTCGACGCGTGTGGCTGGTCGGCCACGCGAACCCCATCGGGACCTCACGTGACTGACTGACCGCCGGTAAAAGATGGCACGCGAGACAGGTCATCCCACTGCACGACATAAAACTAAAGGAATCATGTAACTTGGTCGTTTGATGCTCGATATGGGGCATGGTGTACCCCCTCCCATTGTGTCTTCATTGTGTGCTTGGAATTTCAGGAATTTTTTAGAGGATTTTAGGAGGGGGTACTTCTGTTGAGAGGAAAATAGTGTGTTATCTTCCCTTTTTGGGGGGGGGGGTATATACCCTCTACCCCCGTATCGGGCATGGTTTAAACTTGATGAGACTTGCGGAGGAATCATTGAAATTTGTGGTATATCCATGTTAATAGTTTTGTAAACTGCATGTTTGTGGACTTTTATTTGAACAAATTCGTTTTATTGTAATCCATTGGGATGAATACATGACTTAAAGATATCCAGTAAGTCTAGAAACGCGTTGATTCAAGCATGGAGGTAGTTACTAGAGACCACCAACGGAGGGTAGTTATAGGCCTAGCTTAGTTGGTAAAGCGCCGGCACGTTAAACCGGAGGGCGTTGGTTCAAATACAACTCTAGTCAAATGAATTCTTTGTTCAACCCCAAATCAGTATTAAAAAAAAGGTAAACGGCATCACAAGAGCCCTGGAAAAGGGATTAATTAAGCAAAATGCAAACTGCCACTCACTATTTTAATTTGCCAGAAATGTTAGGGTCTCCCCCAAAAAGTGCACCCTATTGTGCTCAACTAAAACGTAAACCGGTATTTTATTTAGCTTCGCCGTTGCCTGTGTTTGCAGCTCTAGTATCATGAAATCCTTCAAGTTGTCAATTACTAAAGATTTCACTGTCCTGCTTGTCCTACAGCTGACTTGTTTAAATCTGCATTCCACTCTAACAAACCAAGCCCCTTTCAAAATATTGCTTTCAAAGTTTTCGAATGAAAAAGGAAAAGAAAACCAAACCCAAAACACAAACACAAAAACAAGGTAGGTCTGTACGTGAGATCTTCAGCACAACCACAGCGGCACACAATGCCAAGACCAAGGTCAACGTTCATTTTCCAACGTACACCCACATAGTCAATGTATTAAACAACATCATATGAAAGAGAGAGAGAGGGAGAGAAATAAAGGCAAAACCACCGATGGCCTAGTGATGACAGATGGAGTTATTATTCACGCACGATCGCCGATAACCTTACGGTATACCGTCCACAATATGCTCCGTGTTCGGACAGGTTGTGTGTGCCTTTGCGGACGGGCGAGCACAAACAGCGTCACAAGCGAGTGGGGACGGTAACAAGCCACGCTAGGGGCCTCCCTTAACCACAACCCGAAACAACCAACCCACCACTCCATAAAAAAATACCCAAGGGACCAAAGTCTAATGGATCAATATTTTAGACGTTATCCCCGATAAATACGCGATAATGTCATCTTGATGTAATTCCACTTTTAATTAGTCCGAGGGGAATCAGTTCTTGCTAAAAGCCACGAGTGAACAACTTACTAGTGGAGTGGTTGGCGCAATGCAGCACTTACTCCTATAGCAAAACATTTCGCATCAAAATACCTACCTCAATTCAAAGGTAAATCACGCTTGTGTTATCGTTATTTTTGTAGGCAAGGTGAACTTTTGGTAATTACACCACAAGTTAATGACCATTAGAAACTTACTTGGTAAAGAGCACTGTAGAGCTGTTGATGTTATAAAACATTGTTTGAAACGACCCGCCTTGAAGTTATGCAGAAAGAGGTAATTTTGCACCGAATAATTTGAATCTGAGAAAGGCTTCAGGCATAAAGCCTTTCTCGGGCTTCTGAAAGCACACAATTCTATGCATCAAGGGTGTTTTTTCTTTCATTATTTCCTTACAACTTCGATGACCAATTGAGCCCAGTTTTCCGCAGGTTTATTATTTTATGCATATGTTGAGATCTTTGGAAATTACCCAAAGTAGACCTGTACACTCTGTCTTTGAGAATCCAAAGTGTGAAAGTTTTTTTGTTGATGGGAGTTCTTTGTGCCAATCCGGGGAAAGCGAAAAACATGTACCATCTGCTTCTTGCAGACGTCTTTATATTGAAGTATGCGCGTAATAGTAAGTATTCTGTAGTTTTAGAGGTGTCCGTTTTCCCCAAGCTGTCTTTAATGCATTTCGAAAAATTGTCAGGCGTGAGAACTTGTCTCGTGTAATCCTCACAAAGTGGACATTAAGCTTGTTTTTTATACCTAGTTATTACCTAAAGAAGTTTTTAAAGTCCTTTATAGTATCGTGTCAGGCATTGTGGACCCATCATTAATTTGCTCATAACCGTGTGACGGTTTACGCCTAAATAATGACCCGGTTCAAAACTGGCGCTATTGTACACGAAGCTGATCATACACGGGCCATTTCCACCACACCGACCACGCGACAACGGGTCGTTAAGACGCTTTGGCACATTCTTCTGCTTCAATTTGATTGAGCCAGCCACAATTTCATGAAAATAAATCTGTTAAATACTCAAACATGTGCTTAGCACGTAATATTTGTTTATTTATTTATTTCTTGATTTATTTGGACAGAGTAGCCTTATCAGTATTACAACTGCTATCCCTAAGGGCCTTGTGTACAAACAGTAACTAGTCAAATTAATAGAGAATAGTAAAATACAGAGCAATAAGAAAATCCATGAATGAAAACAGAAAAACTGAGTGTAAAACAAAATAAATCTTCAAGGTTGAACGAAAAATTACAGACACATCACAAAGCAGGGTGCATGAAAATTAAAACATGAACCAAACAATCAAAACTATATACATGCACAAAGGAATGCACCATCGCATTGAAGTTAGGTAAACTAAGACAGGCAAATACAGGCCTTCAGAGCAAAGGCAACTTTTAAGCTTTAAGTTAGAACACAGCAACCGTCAAAACGGCACCAATACACACATTAAAACGAAACCACAATAGCTGGAGTTAGTAGGCAAAAATGTAACAACAATCACATCTTTTGCCACCACGACTTTTTGGGGGGGAGTAAATCAGGTTGCATTACAGCTTTATGAACTAATTTCACAAAGCTGTTCAGCAGACTGAATCAGAATTTTACAAACATACAACTTTCATGAGCATAAACAAGTTGTTTGTATATTTTTTTACTGTTAATAATATAATCCCAAACTCAGTCAGCTGCAGCTGTTATTTTTTTATAATAAATACTTGGATTTCTGTGGAAACTACGGTAAAAAAGATAGCACAGTGCACTGTCTAATTACACCAAACTAGAAGACGTAGTGATTCAGTTCGCAGAAGCTGGGCAGTAAGCCAAAATTGACAAAGGGAGGTGTTTTTTCCCCATAATTTATTTTTTAACAAACACTGGAAATAGTTTTGGCCACCTGCTCTGCATTCCATTATAATCCCTCGTCTATCCCGACCCAACCTCCTGGGTCACCCGTCGACTTCTTTTATTCAATAGATTGAGAAAGTAAGTAAAACATTTAATACTTCAGTCCTATCCAGATATTTCCAACACCACAATGAGAATGCAATTTGACTTGGAACAATTTTTCTCGCCGTTGACTTTGTGATATTAAAGGAAAGTTTTCAATGTAGTATGCTCTAAAAGGCTTTGGGTTCTCGGCACGCAATTGTTGCTTTGGTTAAAGCCCAGCTATCATAGTATTGCGATCACATTTCATTGGGCTTAAAAGGAGAAAGTAATGGGTTTTTAAAAGGTTTAACGTACTGGGGGGGGGGGTAAAAACTCACCGGGACAACAATTGCAGACGTTGTTTTTATACACCGCAGATGGCATCTTATGACCTGTCACTACTATAGTGCAGCGTGCACTCGTGAAATTTATACACTTTGCAGGTAAAGAAATTGACCCCTTAAGTTGTGCCAATTTGATTCTCCTTCATCCCTTGCTGTGCCTTTGATGATGAAAGTACGGACTTTGGACTGAAATTCGGAATGTCACGAGGAATATATTTTGCTATTTGCCCTTCGTACGGTCAGCCATTTGGCGTAGAGCCTCGAATTGGGGACAGCGGTGAATAGAAGCATCATATTGTCACAGTAATGTAAATGACACTTTCATTCAAGCAGATAACACGAATACAATACAAATGAAGTATGATGACGAGGCTCTACACGCACTTGGCGACGTGCAAGTAGCGAATAGGGCCATCTCATAATTATTTGCCATAGAGTTTTATGCACCAGGCAGACGCACAGTCGCGTATGCGTCACGCACTAAAAATTGATCTCTACTATTAATAATTATTAATACAATAGAGATCAATGGTCACGCCACCATTGCCTACCAGTATTGTTTGCGCACGCGCGATGTTCAATTTACATATTAATGTGAAGGGTCTAGGCCTATTAATTATTCACGTTTCAATATTATTATCTATGTATATAATATAGAAATAAATGCTGTGTTGAATTGAATTGAGTTGATTCAATTTCAGACAAAGTCGAACTACGGAACGCGTGGGCGGAATTACATTATTGATTTAATCAAGAAAACTCTTTGGAAATACTTCACATGTTTCGATTAGGCTTGGTCCACAGCACCGATTTCGAGAGGAACCTGTTTAATTAAAAAGCGATAAAAAGTCCCATTATTAACAGTCGTTTGTGATATTTTGTATGCATTGTTGATGTCTAATTCAGTATTACCCTTGTGTACTTTGCTGTGATGGGGCTGTTAACTTTATTTTATGAACCCGAATTTTACCCAGTTCTCACGGTCAGTTACGAGGCCCTTGTCACCCTAATCCACCGTCCGCATGGCTGCTCGCCCGGGGCAAAGAAATTCCCCTTACGCTGTGGATACAGGGCAAAGCTTTTCTATAAAGACACCCCGTCCGCGTCACCGGTAGATGAAATCGCAGTAAAGGTCTTGCCGACAAAAGTTGATCATTTGTGGACTTGTCACTCGCATGACGGATCACCGCTAAACATGGGAGAAAGGTGGTCTAACCAAAGATTTGTTTGTGATACCTGTTTGTGATACATATTTTGTAGTTTGTATAACCTGCTGCTGTAAATTTGATTTGCCTTGTATGAAATAAACCATGTAAGTTGGTTATAAACCATCTATCGAAATAATGTATTTGTTTTGTTTATTTATTTATTTATTTTCAATATTTAGATATACACCGAGTAAAAGTTTAACAGGGGTTGCCAGGAAGTACAGAAGTACAACAACTTTCCTCAAAAGGCGTGTTCAATCAGACTCCTGCCAAAAATAAACATATAATTACAAATATAAAAACAGAATTGATACTTATGGTGGGAGTTCAATCAGGTGAGGTTTGCAATGACACCATGTGTGAAATCTCTTTGGAGTATAGTGGTGGTTCTGCGAAGTACGCGACGGTTTGACAACTCGACGTTTCGATCGGTATGCGCTGATCGTCTTCATAATACATATATATTAATAAAATAGATTTGCACACAAAAGATTTTCTAAACACGTGATGTCACAAGTCACATGGTCTATTGTGCGAAAAGTACACAGTTGTTGTACTCCCAACTGAAATGTAGTTTCTCTTTTGGGTGAAAAATGATCAAATCCATACTTTGAAGGGAATCCTTTCCCAAAATAGTTTTAAGCAACAGCTGCAAAGCTTCTTACAAAGTAAGTTGTTATGGTCATTAATTAATGGAGTATTTACCACTCTGTGACCCTACCTCTATTAATAGTTCTTCTGTTTGGACAAAGCAACCCACATGAGCGAGTCACCAATATCAAAACGAAACCATTATTAGGCATACAGGAAGAGCGTATCCAGGTGGTAGACTACAGTCGTTAACAAAATGATTTGAATATGTTCTTTGCTGCGTGACATGAGTTTCAAACTTACCATGAGGTCTTTTGCAGCCACTTCATTTCACATTTGGTGCCCGAGTTGGGGCATGCTGTACTCCCCCTTATTGTGACTGCATTGTGTGCTTGGAATCTGAGGAATTATTCAGACTTTGTGTTTACCTTTTAATTGTTTATGGGGGAGGGTGCTTCTGTCCAAGAGGAAATTACTGTGTTAAAGTTTGGGAACATTTGGGGGAACTATCTGCCCCCATAAGGCAGGGTATATAACTTCAACAATGCAGTGAATAGCTTTTTGATATTTTGTCCTGTCTGTTTAGAATTGTCACAGTCTTCTGAAGCAGAGTATTTAAAGCTAACCAAAGTCACCCTGTGCTCAGCATTAGAGGGTAAGTTTCAAGTCACATCTCAGGAAAATTGATTGGATACAAGTCTACGTGAAAACTAAAGGTTATATAACAAATGTTTTGCGTCTGACTTTGGATCTCACTGAACGGATTGAATATTTCCAGGGGCGGGTTATGTGTACGATTGCCCCATCAAGATAGACATTTGGGGTGATTTTTCGGATAGGAACTGTATGGGCCTACTTGTGTGTTTTGTTTGTTTGTTTGTTTGTTGGGGTGTTGGGGGTGTTTGTTTGTTTGTTTGTTTGTTTGGGCTTTTGTGTTTTTCCCCTCATATTGTGGGGTTAGACCCACAAAGTTTTAAACAAAAAGGTTGAAGAAAGTGGAAAATATAAAACAACTTGGGAAAGACGTCACTGTCTTGGGATGTGGCACATTGGTCTTCTCTTGTGAATATCGTTTCCGAATTGAAGAAACAAATTATTTCGCCCGTTAAAGACCAATTTAACTCACTGTTGACATGCAATTAATTTCGCGTTAATTTCACATGACCCAAATCAAGAAACCTTCAACTAAATTGCATTATTTACTTGTTTGGATACGCGATTGCCAGACAGTACTTGTCAGGTTTTCGTCTTTGGTCGAGATAATTTCTTCGAACGTCCGTCGGACACCCGCTTGTCAATGTCATCTGATAATACACATTATAGACTACGGAGTCTATATATCATGGTATGCTTACGGTTGTGAGAAAAAAAACCTCTCATTGTGTTGAAACAAAAGCCCCCGCTACGTGCCTTCCACTGTTTTGTCAGCGTGTTTTTGCAGAAGATAGGATGCGCTTTTAAATTTCCCGACCACACTTTGTGGGTAGCGCGCCCACACGCGCAATCTTTGCTTTCCGAGTGAGTCCGGCGTGCGCCGGTGAGCCTTGGCATGCTGACCGACGGGGTGCACCGGCCCGTGCAGCCGCAAGTCGGCGGCTGTGCATGGTGCATCGTTCGTTAATACCGTTAGATTACCATGCTGTTGCCGCTGGCCGTCAGATTTAAGATTTCACGAAATTAGAACGTTTCCCGTATATATAGACCATCAATTATGTCAAAACCCAATTGCCTTGTTTTATGTAATTATGTTAATAAATTCACAATAATGTGTAAAAATTTACCCTGTTTCCACTGATAAGGTTCCAAAATGACCGACGAATCAAAACACTAAAGTTATCATGTTGTTACTCACTGTTAAAATTTGTTTCACTTTTCGTGCAAACTTCGCACCTGAATGAAGCTCAAGAAGCTCAACTGTTCAAGTCGCGTCTATGGACACTAATTGAACTTCTGATTACCACATACCGTAATTAATACATACACTTGCAGTAACAACTGAGTACGAATAGCAACCACTGGACTATGCACAAAGGGTATGCTTAAGTTGACATGCCGTCAGACACAGAGTGCCTTTTAGAAACTTGGTGTGGGCTGAGATTTTAGGTTTTAAACCTCCATAGGCGATATATCAACCACAAGGAGTCATAAGTTATAATGTTCACGTTAAACTATGCCAAGGCCGGATCGATTGGTCCCCGGTTTCGAAAACACCCCCAAACTACCTGCGTTCCATGGAACTTGTAGTTCACAACTTTTATTCTTCAAAAAAAGAAAAAAAGAAAAAAACTTTCATTAAAGTTACCGCTACAGGAGCACATCTTGTTTCCCCAACGGCAACAGCTCCTCTGACAAGCACCGATCAGCGGACGGATTATCAGGGTGTTTGTTCAGTTGATTTGGCAGCCACCGGTGGGTCATTGTCACCAACGTCTTCGGATGGCCAAGGCGTAACCCGGTAAACACCTTGCGAAAGGAGGCAGGCGAGCGCCACGCGCTGGCCCCGACGCCATGCGTGTATGGTCCTATGCAAGGGATACAGACCCGCTGTATCATCTTCGAGCAAGACACAATGGGATCTTACCGTACCTCTTCTTCTTTTGTGTCTCTTGTCCGGTCTATGTCTATGACGATCGGGTGTGCCTGTCTATTTGTATATCCTTTGTACATTTTGGCCCTTGTGATATCATCTTGCTGTGCTTTTGTTTCTGGCTGTATTTGTTTTTTGTTTTTTCAACATTTGTTTGGAGATCGTGAAGGCTTGCCACATGGGAGTAAAGGCAGGGATATTCACTCCTGGAAACCCAAGCCAGTTCTTTTTCAACGGAAGTACAAAGTCGAGAATGACTCTGATCGAGAAGAAATGTAACAGACAACCGAGCCTGATCATAGACACTTCGTCTGGCTAGTGGTTGCCGTATATCGGTCAAGCTTCTGCTGTTTTTGCTGGTCCATGCGACCGTCGGAGTTGATACAGACCGATCATCAGTTATTGGGATATGTCTGTCAGTCAGCGCCGTACTGGGGTAGCATTTTAGGTGGGTGCACCATTTTTTCTTCTATGGGGGCACTTCTGGCGAAGTTTCCGGTTGTCTTTAAAAACAAAACACAAAAAACCCCACCTTTTCAGCTTATTCTTGTATGTAATTTTTTTTTCGGATCCGGTTCCCGTGGAAAAATAGCTTAAACGCATCGAAATTGCCACATTACAACTCTGGATATTTCCAATTTAAAAAGTCCAGAATGCAAGTGGGGACACCGGGGTGGGGGGGGGGGGGTACACGGACATCAACTGGGTAGGGGGAACGTGCCCCATGTCCCTCTCCCCCTTAGTTACGCCTCTGCTGTCAGTTTTTAGGTTTCCACCAGAACTTCTGTATCTTCACGAATTCTCAAATGATCCACATAGAGGCCTTTAATCTAATGTTTAAAGAAGCCCCTGAAACCACTGGGCAATTTAAAAATTGTTTGGTCAGATTGTTTGTTTAAAATTTTAATTTTGTCTGGTACAGCTTGGATTTCTCTGACATGTTCTATACCTTTCGGTGGTGGCACGCGTGCCAACACCTACGTGCGCCCATGTTCCAGTCGTGAGTTTGTGCCGGTACGCCTGCAGCAAAAGTCTGCCCGCCGATGACAGCGGGGCCTTGTGCCAAATAAATACCGCTCGTCCATTCAGCGCCCGGGATTTGTGCCAGAAGGAATTTACTTGAAACATCTGCTTTGACAAGAAGTTCCCTCGACTTTGGATTTATGAGATGGCAAGTTTGGGTTAAGGGCTTGCCGCAATGGGTTCAGTGAGAAGAGCTAGGACGAAGGGCGGGGGGGGGGGGGGAGCCGTGTGAGGTAGGGGACACTTGCGACCTAATTCCCTTGATTTGGTGTCACAAAACCCACGGTGTGTTATACATCTTTAGGTTAATGATCAAATAATGAATGTTAATTTGCATAACTATAATAACCAGGTGTTTCAAGCTTAAAATACAGGAAGAAGCCATCTGAGTTCTTCAATAATTATGGTTTTTTTTATTCAAATAATACAGACATCACCAAAAAAAATAATAACCACCAAACTTTGTGCTGCAGAGACTTTCACTGGAAGAAACGGGGATGACTGCAAATAAATCATTAAAAATTAAAATTAAAATGGAAAGTTTCAAGCACGAATGGTTCAAGTCTAAACACGAGAAGATGCCAGAGGATGATTAAGCATTCTGAGTGTTATAGATGTAAGAGTAACACACCAATTGTGTAAACAAAACAAAAAGCAACAACACCTGACCATTTTAATGGTGCCCTCATAGTTGGGACTCGAACTGTGATCCACGGATTTGAAATGTTTGCAAAACTTTTTATCTACTTGCGTGCGTGAGCAAAGATAAAAAAAACCCAATATTTTCCGTTACCATCAATGAACCTAGTATGGGGTGCTATTTAAACAAGGGATAAATCCCAAAAGTATAATAAATAACGTAAGAAAAATGTATATTATTGTGAGCATCAAAGGCAGTTGGTACACTGCAATGATTGTAAATCATTCGATAACACCAACTGAGCCTGGCGTCGTCTTCCTCCAGCTATGATTTACAACCCAGATCTATTTATCATTGTTCGTCATCAAGAGAAGAGACAGTCCACTTTGTATATACCAATACCATACGAGCACCATTAAACAGAATGGTTTCAATGTGTCCCGCCATGATCTTTCTAATGGAGTTCACGTACGGTATCCCTGCGCACACGCAGTTCTTAAGGCCATACAAACCCCTTAATTAGACCATGCTGCGTCAAACCCAGTGAAATATGAAAACTGAAATTTTTATTGAACCTTGCTGGAAATTTGATAGGTCTCGGTAATAAAACAATGTTGTCACGAAACTGTTTAAGCCAGAACCTGTCTTCTTTTTTTTTTACTGAGCGTCTTTTACCACCGGAGTCACCCATAAACATTTAAAGATGGCGACGGGGAGAAATGACGCGAGCAACCCCATGGCCGTGTCTGTGTGCGCGCTGGTGAGGCCGCGGTTGATCCCATAAAACGTAAACGCGTAATGATTTAATGTCATTGTTGATGTAGGTCGAGACGAGGACGTGTTTGATAGGTGCTTGCCTGTGCCAATCTCGACCCCGTGAAATGCACTGCTCTTTGTGTGTACGGGATTTTAATAACAAAAAAACCAATCGTATAAAAGTAAAACGATTTGTTTGTAATGATGTTAGAAAAGTCAATGAAGTTTGCTGTAGTTTTAAATCTCTCGAATTGCTCCTTATCCTTTTAAAAACTTGTTTTTGCACAAAAATACCTGCGAGTAGTGATAACAAAACACATATTTAATACTGGCAATACAACCAGCTGAACATTATGTCTCGCCATTTTGCGGAGTGGAATATTCGGTCCTACAAAATGACCGTGTTCTGTCATAAAACAAAAACAACACTTTTCAAGGGATGATAATGTGAATCATTGATTTCTACTTTTAAAATATCCTTCCAATCAGTTAATTTCATAACAAACGCTTTTTATAGCCCAAAGCGCCCAGTCCAATAAGCATCTGATCAAAACAGCCCCATACTCTATTTGTTATATTTCCCCTGATTGTTGCTACTTATTTATGTTTGCTTAAGTCCATCATTACATAAAACTTGTTATTTTCCATAGAATTATGGAAATAAATGTGTGTCTGAATTTAATTTAACTGAAAACTTGCCCCTTTAAATCATATGCAATATTTTTGAAGTTGTCATGAAGACAAACCTTATTTTGCTTATCTTTACAAACCCCCCACAAAAATCCCGTGATATTATTCCGCACCATCTGTCCCCATTCAACAGCAATGAAGGTGTTACTACATGTTTTCTTGTACCGTGATGTAATATTAGTGTGTCGAGTCTCGTAATGTCTGGATGCAACACACATTATTTATTTCTTGTCTTTTAATTTCAAGGTCTCGAGTTTACGCCTTAGTCGTAGCACTCGCCCCTTCAGGCATCCTGTTGTCACATTCATTTGTAGAAAAAAAAAATGGATTGGTTAAATATTCCGCGTGGCTATTATACCTTTTGTAAATTGTCCTCATAACGTCAAAACATGTTTGTGTACAACGTCTGCTCTCCGATCAGACCAACATCTCTTTATGCCGTGATGTCGATTGTATTTTTATGATTTGCCCTATTTTATTCACCAACAAAGTTAACGATAGGGTCATAGATTTTTAAATACTCCAAAACTTAATGACCATAAATCTTACTTGGTGAGAAGCACTGCAGCTGTTGCTAGCATAAACTGTTTTGAGAAAGGATCCCCCTGTACACATCATTATATTTACAGTGAAATGCATTTTGGGCTTACGCGTCTAAAAAAAACATTAAAACTTTGTTACGCACTAAAAAGCACATTGTACACAATTACTTACAAAAGTGGTCTAATACACATTTCAAAAGTGTTAAAATAATCTTCATTCCCTTTCTCAGAAATATAGAACTCCGCGTCTGAAAAGCCACAAAGCACTGACTGACTGACTGAATTGTTTGTCTCTGTCAGGTCAATAGGGCAGAATTTCGATCTTTTATCACCCTGGATGTCGTTTTATGGTTGACACATTCTTGTATGTTTTTTAACGAGATTCCGCGACCCCCTGACCCTTGTTGTCGTAATTTCAGTTTGTTTTCAATCGGCACCTGTTTTCACGATAGAAGTGTTTTTTCTTGTCCGGCATTCTTCTTTGTGGTGCTGTAATCTGTAAGGTTTGACGGTTGCCACGGCAAAACAAAAAATTCTCGCAAAAAAGAAAGGAAAAAACGGTTGACAATGGGGTTGAAGTCTACCATGCGATTTCTTGTCAGTATTGTCATGTGGTACCTTTAAACTTGCTATACTCTATACTTAGGCCTAGCCATGACCAAGGGGTCTTAACTTTAGTCCATTTGCATCTACTCCCAGAGTCTCTACTGCGCTAAAGAGGGGCTCCAAGGTCAAATTCAGTCAAGTAATTCACTCATTTTCCCAATAGAAAGAGCCCTCGTGGAAACGGGCAGGATTTACTAATCTCTAATCTCACGCTAAAATGGGGTCAAATGCCACTGTGTTTGATACCCTTCAAGTTAGTGCAATATATATACACAAAAAAAAATCGCTCGATGACGTCACATTTCAATTAATATTATGGTCTGTATATTTTTCTACAAAGGATATTGAGTTCATTCCTAAATGTTGATGATATTCAGTCGGAGTAGCATTGCATTTGACCTTTTGACTGCCGCAACAAATCCTCGTTGAAATGTAAAGACCTTTTTTTTGTTGGATGTCCGATGACGTCATGTTTCAAATTTCGCTCTGAAAGAGTAGCTTATAAAATGACACTTACACTATTTTGACGTGAGTTTAGAGATTTGTAACTCCCCCTCCCCCATCACTTGCAAGACGACTCTATATATTGGAAAATGGATGCGTCGCAAACCTATCTTAACCTTAGAGACGATCTTTATAGAGTGCTCAAAGTTGGCAAGGGACGTCCCAACCTCCAAGAAGGCTCAGAAAATACCCAAAGAACAATCCACAAAAAGAAGGGAATAAAAAAGACCTGTAGTTTGCAATTACTACCCTATATATTAAGTAAAAAAACATAGATAGTATGATCCTTCGTCTTGAACTAAGACTGTGGTAGGCCGTCTTTACACGGGGGGGGGGGGGCATAAAACAGTAGAGAGGTTGAAAATGAGGACATGAGTCCTTGCTTTTAGACTGGCGGCAGTCCGTCCGGCGTATGTTATGACCGGGTTTATTGACACGCGGTCTCGTCTCCATGGTTGATGTAAAATGGGTTCGCATTTCGTTTCTTGTGAGTGTTACTGACGATGGAATTGAACTACACTCTCTACTAACACTAACCGAGTCAATAACTGGGTCAGAATTGACTTGGATCTGGTTCTCGGGGGAAGCAGGGCCCTTTTCAACGTGAGCAGGTTGTTGGGTCCAGTCTAAAAACTCTCAGGGCAGAATTAATCCAAATTCCTGGTCCAAGGAGACCCTGTTCCATTTCTGCGTCAGGCTGACCCAGGAACTGATTTTTAAAATGTGGTTTTAGGTCGAATTCTGCATCAGCTTGACCAATATCTGGGTCATTTTGACACAGATTCTGGGTCATCCCAGAAATCGGACCAGGCCGTACGAGACCCAGAATCTATTGACTCGGGAGTCATTTAGTGTAATCTCAGTAATCGGACACTACAGTTGAGTAATCATGTTTCTGACTCAGTTTCTAAACACGGGTTTCGCTGATGACCCAGACGGCGGGGGTTTGGCCCCCGGGTTTCCAGGTCAGTTCTAACCCTGGACTTTGAGATACCTGTACCATTATTTCGTCCTAAATTATTTCGTAGTTCTGTAGTGTCGATTCATTGAACCAGATTTATTGGTAGATAACTGGGGGCAAGAGCTGGGTTGGCATTAACTATTTCATTGCCTAGTTTTATTACCAGCTTCGTTCTGTTTTCTTATTTGAATGTAACCATGAATGCAACAGTCGTTGGTGATATTTGTTATGCATAAGCCTCATAACAGAAAACAGTAGACCCTATAGGTCTGAGGAATGTCTGTTGAGCTGCCTTTTTCTTAACCTCTTTCTCAGTGAGTTGGGGATGTTATGTCTTATACTGCGCATTCAAACGGTCCGTGTCGCAAAGACGCTTATTGCGGCAACCTGACTATTTGTTTGTATGCTGCCAGGGGCAACCTCGCTCTCACATGGCATTTTTCAGTCAAATTTCAAATGCATCAAGCGTTACATAGAGTATTCGGTACATTACACTTTTGTATTAATCGTGTTAGAGTAGCCTACTGTCTGTCCAGAAGCAACATGTCATTTTATTTGTAGGCCATGTCTCTGCGAGGAGACAAAAACCAGAGTACGTCTGATCCCAAGCAAGTGCTCTGTGTCCGGACCAAACCAGTCCACCGTGTCCCAAGCCGTCAGGCAAGGGTTGTTTGGCACGGAAGGCCGCGTGGCCCACCACGCGTCTGGTAGACAGGAACCCCCCATCGTTAATTACACCATAAACCGGTCGCGCTCGTCCCCCGGCCGGCCGGCCGATATTTCCCCTCGTAAACACGATCACTTACCGCGTCACGCACGGCACAAGACCACTTTCAAAACACCAGGAAGAATTTTACTAATTAATACCTCGATTTTTGTCCAAAATCCACGGATGGTTATCGACAATTCCTTATCTTATCAATTCCCCTCGCGGAATTCAAAAGGGGATAAGGGAACACGCACCGGTTGGCCGTGCGCCGTCTATTTGCTAATTTCCCAGGCGTGGTGACAGAGAGACGAGCCATAGTTTTCTCGGTCATTTATAAAATCACGGACACAAAAGAAACTAAGTCCTTACAGCCAAAAGATTTAATATCAAACCACAGTTCTGTAATTATCCCGTAAAACCTAGAATTGAAACCAATTGGGGACTTGCTGCAGACACTAGTTCCAAGCCCGGCCGATTAATCTACCAACTCACATGTTCTAAGAGTTCAAACAAGGACAATTATTAATATTAGTGAGTGTTGCACATGCATACTTGGACCTAAAACAGTAATAAGTGTTACACACGGTAGGGGGGAACGAGACGAAAAAATGGTTGTGTCAACGAGCAGTGGTTATGTGAGCGGTAGTTTCCTTGGGTCAACACGGCCACCACGCTCTCCCGCTGGTGGGACCGTGTTCCCCGGATATCATGTCCACGGAGAGGGAGGTGATAATTATTTCCGTGGAAGGCTTGGGATTCTCTCCAAGGAGCTGCAGTTTTTCAGAAATCAGAGAGCCGTGCGAGTCCTTCGTCACCGAAGACGGTGATGGACACCCGGAGGGCGCCCGGGGTAGGATGACAAGGGAAACACGTAGAGGAAAAAGGGGGAGGGGCACACTAATAAAATGGGGTCGCAAGCATCTGCCGCATCGAGTTCACGTTAGAGAGAGGAGCTTTTAGAAACAATTTTCTGTGTGCTCATAAATATATATATACATATATATATCATATGACAGTCATGATAAGAAGGAAAACGGGGGGGGGGGGGTGGGAGCACATTAACAAGACCTTGAAACTGAATGTGAAACTTAAAAATTGGAATTAAGAGTCACATTAAAAACTCCCAGGTCAGAATTGACCTGGATTCAGGCTCCCGTGGGGCCTGACCCCCTTTCTGCGTCAATGACGCTCATTCTGTGTCAAACTGACGCAGAATCCAAGTTAACATCCCATTTTTCTAAAACCAGTTTACGGGTCAACCTGACACAGACATTTTTAAGGCACCCCCCCCCCCCCCCGGACCCATAATCCGGATCAATTCTGTCCCGAAAGTTTTTAGAGTGTAGAAAGAAAGTAAGGTTCAAGCAGCAGTGATTATTTTGTGCATAATCACTTTAAGGGGCAGATCTTTGATGAGACGATTACTAAGAAGTTAAAGAAGTACGAGCATTTGTTGCAGCAAGGATTTAAACAAAGCAAACTCCCACAATGACCTCTTGACATTTTGACGCATCCATGCCGTCAACGGCAGAAGTGTTTCTAGTTTTTCAAAACCTTGAGGTTGGGACCTAACTTTTTGATCGATAATTACGAAAAATTCAGAGGCGTACACATATCTAAATTACATTTAAATGATAAACAAACATTATTACAAACAAGTTTAAACATCATTCACGTTAAACAACGGCTACATCAAAGATCGTCTTGAATTAACTAGGCACTGCCATTGTCTTCCCCGTTCTGCTGCCTTCACAACCCAGCTCGTACTCTAGTCCCTAAGTCTCGAACCCCACACTCTGGCAATCGTGTCTTCTCCTACACTGGACCAGTCTAACTTGTGGAACAATGTGCATTACAGAAACATTCAGACATCAGAAACATTCACTCTATCAACACATTTCAAACACCAATTACGAAACTTTGATTGCAAGGTACTTACATTCATTGTTATTATTGTGTGTTATTTTCTGTAGAAAGCTTTTATACTTTTGTGGCTTTTTTCCCCTTTTTTCTTCTGTACCACATTAAGGTAATGTCATCGTTTGGTTGTTGTCAACGTAACGCTGGTTTAATGGTGAAAATATCAAGAAAGACTCAATAAAAGTCACCTTTGAAAGTTTCTGCTCGGTGTATACTTGTTGCAAAAAGGGAAAAACTGTCTGGGCATTTTCATAAGTACGTCGAATCCATCCTCGGTTAGTTATAGCGTGCACCAACTGCGTCTCTGGCCTTAGCATACGCCAACGGACACCACGGAAATTTCAAAAAAGTCACCTTTAGGCGATCCTTGGAGATTAAATCTTTTCGAAATACTTTTTAAAATTTCTAATCCACGAGGGCACTTCTGACAAAATAATTTCGCAGGGTGCATCTTTCATTACCATCTTTTAACAAGTAGTCTTTCGGATGAAAGTTACACAATTCATTGTCGAGGTCATCGCCATATGACCCCAACTTTAAGTAGTATCGTTAGATTCAGATACCAAGCGTGCTTTGTATTAAAAGCGTATTATTAGTAAGATTCCCTTTTTTCTCCGTCATGGTGACCATCACCGACTGAGGTGTGGCCTTCCAGGACATCGTTCCTGGTAACCCGGGAGCGGAGGGTTGTAGAGCCTCACCATCACCGACTGAGGTGTGGCCTTCCAGGACATCGTCCCTGGTAACCCGGGAGCGGAGGGTTGTAGAGCCTCACCATCACCGACTGAGGTGTGGCCTTCCAGGACATCGTCCCTGGTAACCCGGGAGCGGAGGGTTAGTAGAGCTTCACCATCACCGACTGAGGTGTGGCCTTCCAGGACATCGTCCCTGGTAACCCGGGAGGGGAGGGTTAGTAGAGCCTCACCATCACCGACTGAGGTGTGGCCTTCCAGGACATCGTCCCTGGTAACCCGGGAGCGGAGGGTTAGTAGAGCCTCACCATCACCGACTGAGGTGTGGCCTTCCAGGACATCGTCCCTGGTAACCCGGGGGCGGAGGGTTAGTAGAGCCTCACCATCACCGACTGAGGTGTGGCCTTCCAGGACATCGTCCCTGGTAACCCGGGAGCGGAGGGTTAGTAGAGCCTCACCATCACCGACTGAGGTGTGGCCTTCCAGGACATCGTCCCTGGTAACCCGGGGGCGGAGGGTTAGTAGAGCCTCACCATTACCGACTGAGGTGTGGCCTTCCAGGACATCGTCCCTGGTAACCCGGGGGCGGAGGGTTAGTAGAGCCTCACCATCACCGACTGAGGTGTGGCCTTCCAGGACATCGTCCCTGGTAACCCGGGGGCGGAGGGTTAGTAGAGCCTTACAAGTATAGTCCCTAGTCTTATTCCCGTCGCCTCAATGACTTATCAATGGTTTGCTCAGCATAACATGGGTGGAAAACTGTGTAGACCGAAAACACGTACTTTTGGCCGATGACCTGTCTTTGCCGAGTAGCAGCTTTATCCCACAATGGCTCTTTCCGAAGCCGTGTTTCTGGCTGCGGCTCTTGCTTGTGCTTTGTCAGTCATTTTGAAAAAACTTACACTTACGGGACTTCAAACAGACGGATGTTGCCGTAGCCAGAATCGTAGCCAAAGCCGTGGTTCCGAATACGGCCTATGCTCAGCGAATGTCGGTGAACTTCTTAGACCTACCTTTGGGGCCCCGAGTTACCGGCTATTGGCCAGGGGTTTACAAATAAGGGATGGTGTGATTGTGGGCGTACATGTATCAAACCGGGGGGGGGGGGCTATGTATAAAGAGGACCAAAGGGTCCCCGGTTGGGTAAAGATCCCCAGTTGGAAGGTGTGTACAAGTGTTGCCTAAAACAGGTACATGAGGTCCTCGACAGGTCAGTGCATATGTGCTGGTCCCGTTTCTTCGGTTTTAAATTAGAACATTGTTTCATTTCATTACTTTGTATAATCAGTTCACTTAATTTTCATTTTTAAAACCTTTCAAAATTAGAATAATATTCAATATGTGTGACACAAGCAGACAATGTGGTCATGAATAAAACAGGAGGACGCTAGGCGGCAGCAGACTTCCCAGGTAAAAGCAATTGTTCTCAAAAGGGTGTGCATGATCACAATCACGTAAAACAATGGGAAACTTTTGGGTACGTCGGCTGCTACCGTCCCCATAGCTCTTTGGTGTTGTATTGACCCCTGGCATATGACGTCAAAAGCCCAAAACAGTTACGGGACTAATGTCAATGAAGAGTTATCATTGGCCAAGAGTCATGCGCAGCGCGTACACGCGCACATTCCTTTGTTTGACATCAAAGATGGCGGCCAGTGCAAGGGGACCACTGATCTCTATTATACTGTATATAGTATAATAGAGATCAGTGAAGGAGACTATTGGCTGACGAAGCACAATCAATGTAGAAATTAATCCCATTCTCCAAGCTACTACGTGTAAATAAACAATAATAAAATTATTGAATAATACATCACAACAAGTAATAATAATAAAATATACAATGAAATAATATAACAATTTTTGACCTTAATTGCTGTAAAGTTTTTGTGTCATTTTAAATTATGAAACAATACCATCAACGAAGTTAGCTTTCGTTACCAATCGAAGTATGCAAGATTCCTGTTTGTTTTGTTGTTGCTGCCGTTTTGTTGTTACTGATGTTGTTGTTGTTGTTGCTGTTGTTGTTTTTCACTCTGTAGCCGAAGTGTCATGTTTCGTCTAAAATTCGTATATGCGTTGCCTGTTTTAAAGAAAAGTCCAATACCACCGCAGAAAAAAACACACCTATTTAACCCTATGAACAGTACGCATAAAATGATTATCATTAAAACTATATTTCCGTCCGTTTTTGTGATTGCATTTTCGGTGTCTCCCCCCCTCCTTCTTCAGCAGTTAATTAATACATTGGTGGTCACTTCTTGACGACGCGCTAATCAATTTATCAGTAATTTCTCATTGTTGCCTTCATTTGGCAGAGCCCGCAAATCTGGGTAATTATTAACCGTTGGGCTGGTTGTGTCCCCGGGCGAGGCGGTAACAATGGCCGGCATACGTCGAGCTGTACGTGGGAACGGCCCCATGCTCATCGTCCCACAACCCTACTTCATGTATTATGACCACTTGCTTCGCCGGCACGGTGTTTTAAAAAGGTTCGTGCCCCCCCCCCCCCCCCCCCACCTCCCTTCACGGTATGGTATACGGGTAAAGTGGCTAATTAAGAGGGCTATGACGTCATTTCTTTGTTTTCCTCTTTAAAGGGGGGTCGTCACAGCAACGGGGAGTTCGCTCATAGCGAATGTATTGGTAGACTCGTTTAGATGTGTTTACATGGAGATTGCTAGAGTCGGGCCGCTCATACACACATGGTACATGTTTGAAATGATCATTTCTTGATAGGGTTGGTTAATGCCATCTCCAGTCAGAGGCATGTTTTGTTTTGTTACGCACGTTGGGATTAGAAGGCATTTGGTGTTTGATGTGGCATGGTCTACCCCCTCCCCCCTCCCTCCTATTGTGTCTTCACTGTGGTCTTGAATTCTCATGATTTCTTTCGAGGATTTTAAGGGGGTACTTCTGTTTTACAGGATGGGAATATTTTGGGGGACTTTCTCTGCCACATATCTAGCATGGTATAATTGCACGGTGCATTTCATTTGGGTACCATCATCACTTCCCATACGGACCTCATACCCTGTTCTCTAACTTCACATAGGGTCTTAATGACAATTGTCGCTAAGTTGATTTGAATGGTTTAAGAGAATCTCTTGTTGTCTGAACGTCAGAATTTATCATGCCCGTATAAAAGCAGCCCGATCGAAACCGTACCGTGGGAAGATCAGTGACGAAATTGGAGGGTACGCCGCGGAAGATGGATTTGCGAAAATCAATAAAGATAACGCTGTAACTACTAAACGTTATTTTATGACACCCTGGAGCTAATATTTACATTGATCTAATGTTGTCCTCCTTAGCAGGCGAGAAGAATAACTCGAACTCAACTACAAAAACCCAGAGGCACTTCACCAAAAACGGTTCTGCCTGACCCATCCCACCTCATGTACCCTAAGTGGTTATTAAGCGGCCGGGCGCTTTTTGCAGAAGGAAATTGGAGCACAACGCTACTATTTGTTCCAACTTCAGCTTGTTTGCAATGGTTTAAAGTATAGCTGTGCTATTCTGTGATTTGGGCTTTGTTTAATTAGCTAGTATTCTCACTTGGTGTATCCAAACATATGCATAAACTAACAAACCTGTGAAATTGTTGGCTTAATTGGTCATCAAGGTTGCAGGAAAATAATGAAATACCCCCCAACAAAAACAAAACAAAAAACAAACAAAACAAAAAACACACCCTTGTGAGCTTTCAGATGCCTTTCTCAGATTCAAATTTGCTGGTGAAAAATTACCCCTTTCTCCGAAACTAAAATACTTCAAAGGTTGTCGTTTCTAACAATGTTTTAAAAATATCAACAGCTCTCCAGTGCTCTTTACCAAGTAAGTTTTTATGGTCATTAATTTTTGGAGTAATTACCAAAAGTACACCCTGGCTTTGAAGACCTTCCTGGAAAATTTGGCATTTCATTCGTGTGACGCAACAATTTTAAAGTTAAACTCCTGTTTATGGGCAAGCTTGACCTATCATAAAAGAAAAGAAAATCAGAACTGCAACATTGCGGCATTAATCATTCAGTCGGAATCCCCTCCATACGTGTACTACACGGCATTGAACTACTGCGCACACGTGCACAGTTACCCAAAGATTGTGCCACAACCCGGCGGGGTGGGCTCGCTCCATAGCACGAGCTTTGTCAAAAGTTCTATGTTGCACAAAATCGGATATAACTCCATTGTGTCGGCACACCGTTGGCAGGTGAGTGGCTAAGTGTGTTCGGTAACTTTATTTGTGCTGACTACAAAAGTCGCACGTGCGTACAGGTGTTCCGCTATGTGGTCGACACGCGAGTTATAGCTAAGCCTTTCCGGCTCACCCCACTTTCACACGCTCCGACACACCCCCGCACGCGAAATGCGCAAGACCTGGGGACCAACGACACGCGTAGAAGAAAAGGTATTGGGCGAGCCTATTGTGACAATTGTTGGGGACAACAAGAAGGCTGGTATTAGGCCTTCCTATGATGATATTACCTCACTTCGCTGGCATTCTTTATTTGTTTTACAAATCCCTCTTGCTATTCTATGGCCTGCTGCCCGCTGCGGTTTCGGAGTCCCATTGTGTGGAGAAATTTTCCCATGAAATTTGCGGTGATATTTTTTTCTATGTGACCCGAGCTAGGTGTATGGACGATGATTTTCAGCAGAGGTGAATGGAAAAGTAATATAGGTCTTTTGTGTGTGCTGGAACGGTCGTTGTTAGGCCAGGTCTTTGCAAAGGTGGGTGTTACACCAAGCGTGGTATCCAACAATAATCATGATTTTCTTGGCCAGGCTGTGTTTTCGTTGAAATATCCGGTGAACAACGCGATAGTTCGAAGGGGGAAAAGCCTTTATATAGGTTTTCGTCTCACAAAATGGATTGAATAAATAGGATGCAAAGATCGAATAGTTCCATTGTTGTTGCAGGTTTGTTCTCTTCTCTGCTTCAATTGTGAGCTGTAGGTTTTTATTTCGACTGGTACGAAATATACAATCCCAATAATATACACAATGTCAAAATATCTCTTTGAATTTTTATTCATAGGGAATTCAAGTTAACTCTTGAATATTCCCTTAGTATAAATATAAGAAAAGAGAAGAGAGACAAATTTAAACACACTGTTGCGTGTTGAATGTCTTTGTTGTTTGGGTGAAACGATTTGTGTAAAATGACTAGGTCCCTTTTGGGGGGGGGGGGGGGAGGGGATCTTGAAACAGTTATGATGTTTTACCGGTACTACTGACGACAAGGTACAATTTAGTGAGCAAATTCATACACAGATACACATTTGTTTCGAATCCACACTTCTGTTAAAAATAACGACAAGTACATTCAATAAGTAGGCAAAACTATGATATAATAAATATAGTATGAGCTGTTTCGATACAGAAACTTGTAGAAAGCAGCCAAACAAACAAACACCCCAACACCCCAACAAACAAACAAACCAACACCCCAAGACCCCAACAAACAAACAAACAAACAAACAAACACCCCAACAAACAAGCAAACAAACAAACAAACAAACAAACAAACACCCCAACAACCCCCGAAACCAAACAAACAAACAAACACCCCCGCAAACAAAAGGACAGACAAACATGGGACATGACGATAAAAGCTACACCGACCCAAGACACAGAGAGAACACAACGAAGTCATAATTATAACGATGGCAAAACAGTTCATTGCCAAGCAACAAACTAGAGGAATAAGAGGTGAATGTAGCTAAGATTATTGTGAGATGAGGTCACGTTTGAAAGAATACCTAACAAGTATGTGAATTTTCGGAGAGGAGATTTACTTAGTTTTCACATTTCCATTGATAACGATTGACTATTTAGGACCAAAATGTAAGCATACCCTTTTCGATCGAAATGAGTTAAAGGAAAAAGGAACAAAGGAATCTACTCAACGGTCCCGTTAAAATATATCTTAGACGGTACCGTTCGCCGGGACAAAGGTACTGCTGTTGAAATAATAAGGAGTAATCATTCACAACTTAAATCATTTATAAGTTGTTGTTTTTTCGATTGTTACAATTCATGTATGCACCTTTAAACTTAAGAGTTGTTTTTCTCCTTTACTTTAATTTAAGTGCGGGCCTAGGTGGGCTTTAAATCTTTTAAATCTTTTTTAGATCTTTCCATGGCGTGCTTTTAAAATTTAAATTACTCAGTATATATTTTAGTATAGGATTGGCTTGATTTGGGAAAACGTTCGTGGTAGTTAAATATGAGCTGACAAAAGAGTCGCACACAGTGGTCATGATTTGTGTTATCAACCATGAAATATAAAACCTGTAAAAATGTGGACTTAATCCGTTGTGTGAGTCAGGAGAAAATGTGGGAAAAACCATGCACAATTTCAGCTTGTAAACATTCTTAATTTTGGTTGTAACAACCAAAATCAGCTGTTGCGTTTTATTTAGGTTTTCTCACACAGTTTTTTTTTAACAGGCCTATGAGTTAATTTCAGAGTGAAATATTTTACAGAAAAACAAAAATTGGTTCTAGTATGAACTTCATAACCAGTAAGCTTTCTGTGTAAAATAAACAGTGTTGTATTTTATCCTTACAATACCTGATACCTGATAGCATAAACTTCCGTATATAAACTTGAACATGCACTTTTATGTGAAGTATATAATGTATTCGGGACGCATACGTGTATTTTGTTCGCGAAACCACCGTGGGCTGCTTTACGACACCACTTGATATGATGGTGGAGTTGAACTGTCATTTACCCATATGTCCCTTATCCAGGCATTTTGTTGCTATTGTCTTCTAATTATTTGAAAACCCATAAACTAACAAAAATATAATCCAGTAATGACTAATAGGGAGACCGTCAACATAGGGCTGGATAGCTCAGTTGGTAGAGCACCGGTACGTTAATCTGGAGGTTGTTGGTTTAAGTCCCGCTCCAGTCCATTTTTATTTGTCAAACCTAAACACATTGGACATTAGGCCCGTGTTAAGATTTTGAAAGGCTTTATTTTGAATGGCCACAGGCAGATGTATAAAAAGTGATGGATATTTCAAACAGAAGGAAGCACAACCTTTTAATTGGTGCAATAGTTGGATCTTACACCAATGTGGGATATGCACTGATAATGCGCAGTGCTTTCCGAGTCCGGTGGGGGGGGGGGGGGGGGGGGGTTTACTGGCTGACTGTATGGGATTCGACCGCCACGACCCCATTCATAGGTATTGATCCAGTACCAACCCACACTTCAGTTACCTCGTGCGGGGCCTCGAAGAGACATGGTAACAAAGTGCCAACAGAGGGCGCTATTAAAGACAAGAGTTGGCGAGGCTCTGGGCCAAATCGCTGAGCATAACGCTGTCAGTGGCATACATGCTTCTTCCTTTTACATTGAATGGATCTGATGTCAATTGTCATAAAATTAATGAGGGCCGGTTCACCCAACTTTCATCTGTCCCAACTAACCATTATCATAAATAATAATCAACGTATGCTGCACCTGTTGCTTACTTGTAATTAAATACATACAGGCCCCTAACATCATTATAAGATTTGAAACGTTGCATGGTGTGGGAACAGAGAAACAAACTATAGTTTTTGGGAAACAAGCACGTATTCTTTTCTTGAAGAAGTGGTGGTTCTGTAGAAGAACCCGAGGTGGGATAGTTCTCGACGTTCCGAACATTGTGATTTCAGGAGAACACGGCTATTCTGGTGGGATTTACATAGCGTTCTGATCCCTTTTTGTCTTATTATCCACGGTGTGAAGTGGTTGTTAACTATAGAGTAACATATACATTCTTAAATAATAAAAATAATTAGAACAATAATTAGGTAAACATGGAATTATAACTTAGGATACTGCAGTTCGAGTATGTCAAAGATACTTTCCGCTGGGTCTCCGCTGATGTGACCCGCTGATGTTGAAAAAATGTTGGTAGAATAAAAAAGTAATGATACAAAAACATAGATTCATATATCGAATAATATAATATAATATGCCTTTAATATAATATAACATAACATGATATAGGGAGTACTATATAATAATATAGAGTTGTATTAAATCATATTGAATAGAACAAAGAATATATAATACAGTACTATTATTATTTGATGCGTTTATGAATCTGAAAGCAAGGATTTGTTCTTGGCGGAGGGATGGGACAGGACCAATTAGCTGTAAAATCGGTGTATCTGCCCTGACTTTGGATTGTCTAATTATTTATATAATATTTTAAAATAATCACTGCAGGAGAGTGTATCCGTAGTCAAGACGAACGTGACTATAGAGCTCTGACGGCACGGTGTCATGTTTTGCCTTTTACGTATAGGAGAAGATGCTAAGGCAGCAATTTAAGTTTTTGCAAAATTGTTGAATTTCTGTTACAAGCAATAAAACTAAATTTCAGGAGTACTGGGTTTAGTGTAAAGTAGGAATGCAGAAAACTTTTCAAATAGATACATATAACCTTTTTAGAAGGAAATTCATCCGTACCTTTAAGAATGTAGGCTGTGTCAACCAAGGTATTTGTGGTAATGTCAAACATTCGTAACCAATTTCTCAATAATTTTGATGATCTGGACACTCTTGGCCAGCTGCTCAGGTCGTTTTGAAAATCTATGTAAAATCTGTGCGGCACAAGGGAGTGCACCATTTTTTTCAAGGGGCACTTCTGCCCAATTAAAACAATAGTTTCTCTTTGCATTTTTCCTAAACAAGCCCAATTTCAGCGATATCTTTGTGTCATTTACTATTGGTAGATAATCTGCCGTGAATGTAAACATAAATAGGCCTACGTTGTTTGCGTGAAAATAGACAAGAAGTTTTAAAAACACTGAAAATACTGCATAACCACTCATAAAATGTAACTGAAATTGGGGGGGGGGGCACGGACGTCAATGGGGGGGATGTGCCCCACCCCTTTAGTTACACCACTGTTAACACCCTCAGTGTGCTGTGTTGGATGCTGCGGTGAGTTGACTTTTCGTGTATTTTTTTATGACATTGTTTATAATAAAGTAAACTATCGTAGTGTGCTGGGACGAAGAACATGTCTGCCCAGCAAAACAAAACAGATCCGTGAAAAAGTTTTGAGCGTAATTGTGTTTCAAGAAAGCCGAGTGTGAATGTTGAAGCGCTCCTAAGACAATCCGTAGTCGTAAAATTATGTATGAGAATGGAAAACCATGTCTTAAGAGTAATTCTAAAGATAAAAATCTAACAGTTTTCGATCTAAGGGCCCTGTCACACTGGGCAATTTGTACTGGCAACTTGGAGGCAACCAACAGCACTGAGTGCAAAAGGAACACTTTGGTTGCACAGGAGTTATTTTTCTAACTATGTCTTACAATCCTGAAGGTAATGATATGACAATTGAAATGTTAACGCCTTTTCTTTTTCGAGATTGCTTGGAACTGGTTGCCTGTAAATTGCCCCGTGTGACAGGGCCCTTACGCCCCCAAAAAACTGCTTGCGAAACTCTGCTGGTACAAAAATGTTGTATACTTCGCGTACCCTGGGGCACCCGACTATTATTGGATTCATGCGCTATTTTATGAATTTCCTTTTGGAGGACAGTATTTCCTGCGGAAATATTTCTGCGCACGAACCATTATTTTGTTTCCACTTCAACAAGCTAAAAATAACTGTAAACAGCGGGAAAAAAAAACCCAAACCACTCTATCCCAGAGCAATATATTTTTTAAAAGAAAGGAAAATCAAGTGGAATTTAATCCAATTAGTTGGAGACTTAGTCTGGTGAATGATAATCTGTAATTAAAAAGTTAGTTGATGTGGTTGGCCTGACAGATTGTATAGTGCATCGCTTCAATAATTCATTGTTACCATGTGTTGGGGGCTGTATGTTGGCGCCACGCACGTTTTATACCGAACTATGAATACGAGCCAAGTGACCACAACTCCAGCACAAGATTTGCCTGGCCGTCGTAAAAATGCATATATTTGTTGTCATTAAAGGGAGGTTATATCTTAATTTTGGTAATTACTCCAAAAATTATTGAGCATAAAAAACATACATGGTAAAGAAAACTGGATAGCTGTTGATATAAAAAAAAATTGCTGGAAACGATGCCCCCCCCCCCCCCATTGAAGTAATGTAGTTTTAGAGAAAGAGGTAATTTTTCACTAAAAAAATTGAATCTGAGAAAGCCTTCAGGCATGAAGTCTTTCCCAGGCGTCTGAAATTACACAATTCTACGCAACAAGGGTGTTTTCCCCCTTTTTTTCTTTCTCCATTTTCTTGAAACTTCGAAGACCAATTTGAGCCCAAATTTGCACAGGTGTGTAATATTTTATGCATATGTTTGGATACACCAAGTGAGGATACTGGTCTTTGACAATAACCAAAAGTGTACCCTGCCTTTAAGTCGTGCTAAAACACCCAGTGCAGTAACTGCCTAGTTGAAAAATAGGAAATAATATTTTTGTTAATGAGAAGTATAGCTATTATTAAGTTTTTCTTGGAAGTTTTTGAAGCCAGAAATAATGATACTTTAACAGTACGCAGTAAAATTTATTCGTGAAGAATTTACCCACCCCACTTCCTTCCACTTTCCAACACGCCGATCGAACCCTTGCCGCTTATCGCTGTGAGCAACGTGTGTATTGTCATTTTTTGCTTCCATTCTTTTTATGTTTCATGGAAAAATCGTGGGCTAGTTTTTGTGCAAGACCACAAAGCACTCTTCTTTACAAGTTCTCTCGAATTTGATTTCATTGTTTGACTTGCGAGCGGTGTTTAAATTGTTTGAAGTGCTTGACTGGCGTCAATGAAAAATTTATTTTTTCAGTTCAAACTGTGGGTGAATTTTGAGAACGCAATTTGCAGCATTAAAGTAATGTCTGGTAGTGTTATGGTTTTGCATTGTGTTAATGATTTCAATGGATTTTCGCTACTGGATTCGGTTCTGCGGTTTTGCTGAAGTGCATTTTTTGTGGGTGCAGATTCGTCAACGTGTTGCTTTTCCTCACATTAATATCAATCAAACCTCAGCGAAGGCCGGTTTAAGTGTAGCCCCATGTCCCTGTAACCGCTGATCTTTGTTCCCCTGCGTGTGTCACACCATAATGTACTGCAAAACGTGACAGGTGAACGCGGTATGCTCACCGTGCGCGGCCCGCTCGCCGCCCACTTGCGATTCGTGCTTGGAGCCCCGGGGGCGGACGGCACACACGACCGGTCGGGAGTACGGGACTACAGCGGCCCGTTGTGTACAATCAATGCCCACCACGGGACCCCTATTGTTTCCCGGACTGGTCTGGTTTACGATCTCCGACTGGGTGCGTTAAAAGAAGTTGAAGAAAAAAGAAAAAAAAAGCCCAACCAAAACACACAGAAAGGAGAGGACATTTCAAAGGGTGTCTGTGAATGTTCATGGACATGCACACTTGTATTGTGGGCAGGTAGGACACACGCGTCGGTCCAGTAAAAGGCTAAAATCACTCTATACAACTCTGAATTTTCTCCCGCGGCTTTGTGACAAACCATGTTTTATTCCTCAACCCGACGGGGGGACTGTATTCATAATTCGAATTAAATAAGAGGGTTATTAAGTGTTTGATGAGGGGTGAATAATGGTTGGTATCTCCGGCACGGGTCCCATATGCCAGCTTGCTTGTTCCGAGAGATGAACTAGAAAAGGAAATCCACTCACCAACAAAATGAACAAAACTGATTAAAAAAGGTACCCGCTGTTTATTATCAATGGGACCTTGCAAAGCGATTATTCAGTAATTAAGATGTTTTTTATTAAGCTTTTATTCTCCGTGTTTGATTTATTATAGCACCCCCAAAAGGACACTATGTTTTGTGGGTCATTATTCATGTGGGCCTGGTTTCATTTATTTTTATTTTGTATTTATTAATTGTTTGTATTTATTTTTTGTTTTATTTAATTTGTTTCATTAGAATCACTCAATTAATTAATTAATTAATTTTATAATATTTTTTATTTTTATTATTATTATTATTTTTTTTTTGGGTGGGTGGGTGGGGTGGGGGTCAAGAAACGGGCATTTACATGAGACTTTAGATCCTGAAACGAAATGCAAAGTCTCTTGCTCTTATTGTAAAGAGAAAGGGTGGGTGTGTGTGGGGGGGGGGGGGATAGGCTTACGGGAGTGCCCTTGTGTGATCTTGTACACAATGAAACAATGGACCCCGCAAGGGAATTCTTTATTCAACCTGGACCCTACAAGGGGAATTATTTAGAAAAGGAAATAATAGAAGAACAATAGCAGGACCCCACATACCGGATCCATAAGGGGGCGTGTGTGCGTGTATGTTGGGGGTTGGATGGGACGGGGTGGGGTGATGCTTGATCAAGTGTTGCTCCACTTTCTTTTGATTCAAAAATTAAAAACAAAAATGTATTGGTTATAATGGGGAGGGCGTAAAAACATACATATTTTGTCAAATTTATTATTTTAGAAAGCCTTGTTTTATTCAAAGTGGTAAAAGTTGTACTTTTGGCTTTGTCTGTTTCACTAGAAACGCTGTCAATGGGGTTTGGTATTTCACATTAAGGTGTAACCATGTCACTCTTATTGATATTTGTACAATGTGACAATCCTGCCTGAATTTAGAGTCAGTCGTTGTCGTGGTCATAGTTGTGGGAGGTAGGTGTGGTCTTGGATGTAGGCGTGATCGTAGGTCGTAATTTGGCCGTAGTATTTATAGTTGTGCTCGGTTGGACGTGCTTGGTATTTAGACTCTGCATTTCTGGCTCCGTTGTGAAAGCGCTGGCACGTTAATCAGCAGGTCACAAGTTCAAATCGCACTCTAGTAAATTGGTCTTTGTTCTGGCCAAATTTAGCTAAATTTTTATGACGAGAAGCGTTTATTTGTCAAACTATTCCCCCCTCGTCTTATATTAAAAATTACCTCGTAAGCGTCAAACGTGTATCATCATTACACGGGAGCCTTTTCTTGTAGTATGCACAAAGGCGTATTTTTGGTTGGAGTGACTATAGAATAGATGTATCCGCCAGTTTTAGTATGAAATGATATCTGCACAATATCAAACTGTTAATATCTCAGTTTTTTAATTAATTGGTCACCATTTAAATCCAAAGTGAAAAAAAAAATTATCACAAAGGCATTCTTTAAAAAGAGACGGCATTACAGATAAATAAAAAAAAGTCGCGTGGCGGTCTCACCACATCCTGACAAACGAATTCATGGTGACCTGCTGGTAGCAACAATGCGTCCCCAGAGCTTGACACTTGACTAATTAACGATTTTCGATTTTCTCGCTCGGCTTTATATTGGTTTGCCATTCAAAGGTGGATTTTATTGGAAGTCGTTGTATTGACACACCTATACGATTGTGAATTCAACGGAGAAGTTTTCATCGCAACGTATGAAATGAAAAAAATAAGCTCTATTATGACTTGGTTCAGGAGTATGATTTGATTCAGTAGCAACAATCTCTTTGGGATCCTCCTACGTGTGTAGGTTGGGGTGGGGTTGGGGTGGGGTGGGGCTGGGGTTGAGGGTGGGGTGGGGTAGGGTGGGAGACCCATCCAACCCGAGCAGTGAATTACCAGTTTCATTTTTGAGTATAGTCTTTGATGCTCATTTAATTTAAGCATAAATTCACACGGAGCTTGTGCTGATTTAAACCCTCCAGCGAGGGACCTGTTTAATTGCAACGCCCCCGTGGTACGTTCTCCGTACATGCTTCCAGCGGTTAAAAGGGTTTGTTGTGCATATTTCCAACGATTGTTTTATCCAAGTGTGTTGTTTACGTTCACAGGGGATTGCCTGTGTTGAATCAAGCTTATTTGTTTGTTTAATCAATCAATTGTATAATAATTTGTTTTAATCTACCATTTTTGCAATTGACATACCGACTTCGTAACACAAAGGGTACTGGCATACTTTTGTCCTGCCCCCTCCTAACCAAATCACTGACCCCTGTTGAGTTACACCCCTCTAGTACTTGTGGCATGGCCCAGCTTAGGATATCATGACATATGAGCTACCAGTGTGTACGACGTGGCTAAGAGTAAGACATGGAAATATTGAAGTATGTCAGCAAGTGCTAAACAGCCCCTCACTGCAAGGTTTTTAATTCTTGTTCGTATAATTATCGATAGAGGAGAACAATTTGAAATGGCCCCAAAGTGTTTAGATTCACTATGTTCCCCTATAATACTTTGTTTTCTTCTGTGGGGGGCGGGGTGGAGGATTGTATGAGCCAACCCCGTACCCAACACTTAGGGGATATTTCCTCCGCATCCAAAATCTCCATTGGATGTAGTTCTTGTGGGTGTAATCATGACAAGCGGGTGTTTTATTAAAACACACACATAAACGTCATTGAATTGACAATGCCATGATACAGGAAGGTGTGACAAAGACGACTGGGTGACGACTCAGTAGCTCCGGTCAGCCATTTTTCAACGGTTACTCCACTATGTTCCGACGCCCTTACGTTCCGACAACCTTGGTGTATTTTCCTAACCCCTAACCCCTAACCATAACCATAACAATAGCGATTATCACATGGGATTGTTGGAACGTAGGGGTTTCGGATCATGGAGTGTCGGAACATATGGTTCTCTCGGAACATAGGGGTATCGGAATATAGAGCAGTCACCTTTTGAACCAGTGCCTTTCACACTGGGCTTAAAATTATCAGAAGGCGGAAGTGCAAAGCTGCACTGCGAAAGCCGAAGCCGTGAGTTGTAGACGAGGTCGTTCGGTCGGCAGTTCGCAGTTGCTCGTCGGTGATGCATCTATTTGGATTGTGGTATCGGTCAAGGCGAAAATCACAATGCCGTGAAATGAAGTTAACAAGGGGAAAAGCCAGCAGCAGTAGCCACCTGAGTGTTAACACGAGGATATGTGGCAGAGGGTGTCTCCCCCCCCCCCACCCATACTTCCTTTTGTACAACAGTACCCCCTAAAAAACCTACAAAGAATTCCTGAGTTTCCAAGCACACCGTGAAGACAGAACGGGGGGGGGGGGGGTGTTACCACAATAGCTCATATCGAGCACCTGACCGTCAAACGAAGAGTGTTTGCGGCAGTGCATAAACGAGGGAGGGCAGTGCAGAGGTCAACTGAGGGCATGTTTGTCCGTAGTTTCTGTGTGAACTGAGGACTCAAGCCAGTGCGTGGTGTAGCCAGCTGCCCGACATAGCTCGCTAGTCACGGGTCAATGTCAACAAGAAGATGGGCCTCTTTTTAGTCAGGCGGCCCGTCAATTCATGCATGCACTATTTTGTGTTCCAGTATTCTCCCTTATTGTTCACTGGCCAAATGCCAGATAAAACACCCGAGGACCAGTCAAAGTTCACTCTAATTGGTCCAGCTGACTAGTTCGGTGTTGAAAGCGTACCTAGAAATACGTACTGGTGAAAAAGCTGATGGACTAGTCAAATGACAAGCTAACTAGTCCTGCTGGCCAGTCACTAAAAAATAATTGAAAGGGAAAACCCTGTATTCTCTCCCAAAGTTGTATTTAAATTCTATCAAAAGAATGAAAGGATTTGCTTTGTGGAAAACATTGACCGAATTGATAACTGTTCGTCCTGAATTGATGAAACTGATAAACGTCCTGAACAACGTATGCACTTTCCAGCCAATATTTTGGTCGCCGGGAGCATCAATTTGATAACCGATAGCTCACTTCGCAGCTGTACAGGGTTATAAATCGGGACCTTTATGGTCAAGCCGTCCCCTATTCAAATCACCATAGCCAGACCGAGGCTGAAAGTGAAATTGTACTCTGGTTCCGCAATGGTATCAGAACTAGTATAGGTTCGTAATCCACTCATAACCCGTTTGCTATACAATACACTGCAATAACTGGGGTTTTAAAATCGACACCATGGGCTTGTCAAATGTAGATACCACAAAAGAATAACATTTCACCCCATGATGTTAAACTAATTTCAGCCAAAACAATTACATTGGTGTTGTTTTAACACCCTATGATCTCTCTTCTAACACCCAAGGTGTCAATTCTAACACGACAGTTTGTGCAGTGTACAGTCGGCTCTCGTTATGAAAAGGCTGCGATTGACTGGTCAAATTCCCCTTTTATAACAGAGCGATATTGTAAGAGGACAGCAAAATAAAACAAAAACGCAAAGAAGAAATGAGACTCCGTAGAATTTGCTCTTTATAAAGCAGGACCTTCTTTATAACAGTGCTCTGTTTTAAGGGGAGTTGACTGTATTAAACAAAACTACAGGGTAGAAAATTTGTAAGTCAGGAGCATAATAACCTCATGTACAATTAAGTTGTACAAGTCATGGTTTACTTGTTGCATGTTAGATGACACCCACTGACCCCCCTCTCCTTGACCGAGGTCCGAATCTTTAAGTCCACACCCCATACCTTGCCTCGATTACACCCCTACCACCGCCATCATCATGGACGAACCATCTGTGAGCTTCAGTCCAATTAATACTCCATCCCAGATCTTTTAGTGAGCTATTTACTTGTGCCTTTTGTTGCCAAACGGTAACTGCTTTCAGGCATCCCAGAGAAAACACAAGTCCTCAAGCGGTCTGGATGATTATATGCCGCTGCACGTTTTCTCTGTTAGCCGAACGAGTGCGAAAATTGTCCACGTTACTCCCCAGCAAGTTTTTTATCGGACTAGCTATCGGCATACCCGACAATGTATTTATTTTAATAAGTGATTTACAAAACGCCACCGTCAACTAACGGGACGGCATACGTTTTTTAACCTCATGTGGCCATTTTCCGAGTGGGTTGACTTTGGCGAGGCATAACTCACTCGAGTTCTCTCCATCGACGAATCAATAAAAACAAACTTGATGATGAGAAAACAGGGCATTGCTTGTATTTCCTCTCGTTGCGCAGGTGGCGAAACTCTGAGCAACTGAAATAATATGTTGGTGTCAAAAAGCATAATGTAATTAAATCTGGATTTTAGATGTTCCCTTTGTAAACAAGTTGACACGGTTGATTTGAATCAAGCTGAAATTTAGCTGTGTTTGTGTAAGGTCCGGGGAAAGTGATTTATTTCGTTGACTCAAAAGAGCGTGCTCGCATAAAACGGTGGACGGCAACTGAACTTTTTTTTCCCCTTTTCTTTTTTAGTTTACAAAGGATTGGAATTTGAGTCTGAGTTCTGGAACCAGTGCTGGGCCCATTAGTCATGAGGCTGTCGGGGGAAGTTTACTTAGGGAAACAAAAGAGCACGGCAAGGAAATTGGAAGATCAAAAAGAAAAGTTAAGAAGAGAACGATTTCGAGAGAACGAACGGTACAGTACAGTCAGAGTTAGATGATCACTCCTTGCGCTGATCGACCAGAGCCGCTCGTGCATAAGACCGGGGTCTCGCGAGGCATATCGCCTGGGGCTATTGGTCTGCTGACACGCTCGGTCTAGCGTCTCCCCGTAGTACAAAACTTTAACAAAACTCCGAGATTTCTAAGCGATGCGGGACAGAAAGAAGAAAAAACTCGCCCCGATGAAACCGTTTAGCACCGCTGGCGTGGAAATAGAAGAAGCAATAATTAATACGGATTAACAGGCGAGGTGGAGGGGTACAAAGGGGGCGAGGGGTAAGCGGGCGACCGGGACAGTAACGCAATACTTCCCGCAATCTTGACATGAATAGCTGCTGCAGATTGAGGTCTTTAGACCTAGACTCTGGCTTGATGGCTTGGCCGGTGTGAGGCCCAATCTCACTACGGGTTCGTCGTATTCTTTTCAGTCAATCGCCCGCAGCGCACGCATGAAAACTCAATCACAGGTCAATAAGTGACAGAGGGGGGTAATGTAGAACTCAAACTTTATCCAATCATTGGCCTTATATGCGTACGCATTCACCGGTTGCTCCTTTGCCAATGTCACATCAAGTGAAAAAATTGTGGTTTAATGGTTCCCCCCTTTAAATCTCATACTCGTGGCATGTGCTATGTGACACACAGTGTGAACAAAACCAACAAATCAACTCTGATATTGGTAAAGAAACAAAAGACCGGGAATTATATACACACACGGGAACACGTGGTGCGACGGTCCGTGGGTGAGATTGAGCGAGCGGACGGTATAAGACTCCAGTAGGGTAACCCAACCCCTCCTCGGTCGAGGTTTCCGTATACAAGACCCACGGCTGTTTGTCTCGTGGTACTGTATATGAACAGATACCCCATCCCCGGCAGCTGGACGGCCGCCAAGACGTTACTGATTAGTAAGGGGACACGGTGCCACGATTTTCAGCGCTCGTGCAGGTGCGGGACGAACCACGAGAGCGTACGGTGGCTGGCGCAGCCAAGTCCAAACCAACCGCCGATTGGCGTGCGACTGAGCCCCGGTGATTCTGTACCAGAAAGGAAAAGGGAAAGAAAGGGTTTATAAAAAAAATATATAAAAAAATCCATTGCCGCTCGGAACGTCGTCCGGGGAAAATTAAAAAGTTATCATGAGGTCTGGCGTAATGCCAAACTGGTAAACATTTTATTGGCTCAATTGAGGTAGGTTTTCTTAAGGCTAGTTGAGATCATTTATCAATGAAATGAGTACTTGACGGGCAGTGGACATGCGCCGTTCAGACCTTTGGTGGTCCAATAGCTACATTGAGGAGACCCCGAAGCAATGGGAGGGGCGAAGGGGGAAAGTATAGCCCCATTTTATCACCATACATGTGTATTTTCAAATATTCATGTTGGAAAAAGAAAAAAGCTTTTAGTGTTGAAATAACACCACTGGTGTTAATTTTAATCTCTTATTGCTCATTAGTTGTCCCGCACGCGATCACAACTTTGGTGTTGATGTGAAATTTATCATATCTTCATAATTGACAGATCAAAAAGGGATCTATACAGTATCAGATCACTTTAAATTATGTTACAGGAAGACACATTAACACAAATTAATGTGTCAGTCTTAATCTTGCCTTTCTGGTATTATTCATGTTTTCATTTAGTGTGTGTCCTGGACAGTTTAACGGGGATACCATAAACAACGACATAACAAACTACTGCGAGTGTAGCAGAAAAATGGATCCCAAAGTAGTGTAGTTGAACATGCACGGTGGCCAGCGTAGCTATTCGTGGCGCTGTTGCCCGGGGCAAGGTCACAATAGCACCCTTCACTCACTGTTGTCTTTGAAAATCTTAGTACCATTTTGAAATGTACTGACCTCTGGCTATAGGTAAGAGTGACAACCCCGTGGGCACTTGTACAGTTCATGGTCGATATCATCCTCGTAAAAGGAAAACAATTCCCCAAACTAAACCAGTTTCTTCCATAAATCCCAACTCTTCTTTTGTCATGCACCAACATAAACTTCATCATGGCAAAGATACGACGAGCAAAGCTTATTTAGTATTCCTATATAAGAAAATAAATCAAACTACAAAAATAGAAAAGAACTGTTAAATGGTACGGGGTCTGTTTCGATTTTCCGTCTATCCGAAAGCTTTTGTTTCATGCTCCCGTAACGCCCCTTACACACCGTCCCCTTGGGTGATCCGGAGACCTCGATCCCCCTAATAAATGCATACTGCCCTCTAACCCCGGCACTCAAGGCACACGCGCCAGTCACAATACGGCTAGCGTCGCGCGGCCATCAACATTTTATTAATTTGATTTTGTTTTGTTTTGGTAGAAGCAGGTTTTTTTTGTGTTTGAACATGAAACTCAAAAGAGGATGTCAGCCCGACAGATGGACCTGCCGTATGGCGTCTAACGTTCTACCGAGTCATTGTAACCAACTTTGGGTGGTTCGTCCCCCCGTTTTGGGCGGATGGGGGGGGGGGGGGCTAAGTCAGTGGTATTCGCGGCTGAGCGTGCACACCAATGGCGGTCCCCCCCCCCCCCCCCCCACTTCTACCACATCAAACCTCTCTCTACATCGGCATGACACATGCACAAGCAATAATAATAAATTCTTTATTTAGATCATGAGATAATAACACGTTTTCACTGTAAATATTGGGGTGGGTCGTGTGTAACTAATCATTTCCCAATTTTTTTTTTCAGAGACTCCATTAACTTCAAAGAAACCAGCTGGAGGCCAATATCAAACACACCAATGGCGCTCGCTGTTCTGTCATTCTATCGAGTCACTCTCTGTAAGTGATTAATTATCTCATAAAAGTCGTATTATTTTATGAAATCGGTTCAACAAACCACTGCAAACAATAAGCACAAAAGTACAAATTTAAAGCCGAATAAAGACAGATTTTTGCCCTGGCCTTTGTTTTTTTATTAGGCATATTTCAACAGCAATTATATCGCTTTTGCCAAACATCAACAACAAAGTATAACCAACGCTCTGTGTTAATTTTTGTCTCGTCCCAAGCCAAGTATGACTGGTTTGACTATGTTATAGGTTGTTAGATCACGAAGGGTTGAAAACTTCGAACAAGCTTGCCAGAGATAATAAGATCGGACTGCCTCGCCAAAGTTGTAAAAACAAACAAACAAACAAACAAACAAACACCCCAACACCCCAACAAACAAACACCCCAACAAACAAACACCCAAACAAACCAACAAACAAACCAGCAAGCCAGCCAGCAAGCAAGCAATTCAAAGCAAACAAGCCATCAAGCAAGCAAGCAAGCAAGCAAGCAAATAAACAAACAAAACAAAACAACAAAAAACCACCCCAACAAACAAACAAACACCCCAACAAACACCCCAACAAACAAACAAACAAACAAAACAAAATAATAAAAAACACCCCCAACAAACAAACACCCCAACACCCCAGCAAACAAACATCAAACAAACAAACAAACAAAACCAAAAAAACATAACAAACAAACAGCGGGGTCAACACTTTATTTTCCTTGGCCTCCATGGTTTGAAGGCAGACAAATCTGGCGAATAGAACAATTGTATCCACGAATTTGGGGGTATATCTGCCGGTGTCCTAGGGAAATCTGTCCCCTGGAGATTCTGTACCCCTACGGGAAAATGGGCTGAAGGAGGTCGATTCAAAAGAGGGCGCTATCAGAAGATGTTTGTACACAATTTGCTGTATGGGGGACAGACTCTCGGGGGGGGGGGGCGACAGAATTTCCTGCCCCACCGGTGTGGCTGAAGGTTCTGTCCCCTGAGGGTGCTTCCCACTAAATGAAGAGAAAACAGAGCGTAGACCTCATTGATAGTATGTAGGCCCTCAAAGTATTCTTTATAAGACAGATTTGAGAGCCCAATAAAGGGAAACAGTGTAAAAAAATAATTAAACTTGTTTTTGGGTTGACTTCAAGCTCGAGGTATTCTGGATGACATAAGCCCTGAAATAAATGGTCCTATTTGCTGAGAGGTGTGTGGACATTCCCGTGTGATGCTCGGACGTTTGGAAAATTACACTGGTGTAGGGGTGTTTTTATTTGCAGCGGGAATAACTTGACGGGCCGAGGGACTCTCCAATTGAGCAGGGGATAAAAGTTCAAGAGTAAATGGATATTTTACCCCTTTACAGTAGAACGCTGCGAGACCTGGAAATATTTGTGGGTGGTATTTTTGAATATTTAGAATTGTGCACTACATGTACATGTATATGCTACTGGAGGTTTTTTTTTAATGGGGTGCACCCCTAAAGTCGAACTGTGTACAGAAATTTCATCTGACAGCGCCGTCTTTTGAATGAACTTCCTTCAGCCCGTTGACGTATACTACGTACAGGTATGGGGGAAGCACACACCAGGGGACAAAATCCACTATGACACCAGCCTGGGCAGGATGCAAATGTTTACAATACAACATAGCTAAGCATTCATGTAATTGTAGTATCACCTCGTGTGCGCTTTGGGAAGCGTACCCACCCATAGTTTTCAATGAAACACCATCAAAGAACAAGCCCATAAAATCATTTCGTTACCAATAATCTGATTACGAATTCAATGGAAAAAACAACAACAACCTGTTGTTTTATTATCACAAATTTTATGGAAGTTCCTACATGTGCTTATTTCGACTGTTAATCGAAATAAGACGTGGTGAGTTGAAGGTTAGCAAAGCTATTTTCAGGCGGAGACATTTCCCTTGTGATTGTACTGGCAGAGAAGAAAGTCAAAATGATGACTTTGCTGAGTCTATCTGATAATTATTATAATTATAATTATAATTAGCATAAGTCAATAGTTTGATTTGTACCTCATAACTATGAATAAGCGTAGGTCATACTTAAAAGATAAATATCATATTTATAAGCATACAAAAGCCATAATATTATAACTTGTACTAAGTTATAGTTATGAGATAAAAGTCATATGACTTGTATACTACATATAAGTCATAACTATGAGGTGTAAGTCATTTTATGACATTCTTTTTCTTTCTCTCTCAATTCCCGTTAAAGGTTTCATTACAGGAATGGTAGAGCTGGCAAAATAGTCACAGACAGTGTTCATGTTTTGTGTGATCAACCATACACTTGAAATAACAAACATGTAAACATTTACGGTATTCTCCTGGTAGAGCCAGGAGAAAATAGTGGGGGAAAAAACAAAACAATTTCAGCATGTAAACATATTGTCCTTTGGTTGTAAAATCCAAAAGCAGCTGTTGCGTCTTTTTTTCTTTTTCTTCTCTTTAGGTTTCCAGATACAGTTTTCTCGAATGTGACTTCATTTCAGATTCCACAGATACATTTATGCCCACCATCTATAGCAAAATGAAGTTGTACATATCCAGTCGCCTGAGGCATTGTCAATGTTCTTCGTGCGAAACAGGGTTTTTGTCTTCTCCACGCTCTATTGTGACAACAAACAGTCGTCAGACACATCCATGGCATGATGGATACAGTCATTATAACAATGTTGGTAGCTAAGAGCCAACCCGCAGAATTTTTGTCAATTATTGTGACATCAAAGTACCCATTTCTAGTTTGTAAGGGTGCCGTTTCCACTAATTTTGAAAACATCAACCACAACAAAAGAACACATTTGTATTGTTGTACTAACTTTGACTTTTATACAGGATTGGTAGGGTAAAAAAACCCATCACTGTTCAATTTTAGTCTGAAAGCTTACTGAAGTTTAAATTAGAAACATTTTTGTATGAAATATTTCCCCTCTAGAATGAAGTTATTTTCGAGAAAACTGTATCTGAAATCCTAACAACAACAAAAAGCAGAAGCTGATTTCAGTTGTTAAGACCAACATCAAGGACAATCTGATTACATGCTGAAAATTGTGCATAGTTGTTCACTATTTTCGCCTGGCTCATACCACGGATGAAGCCCAAACTGTAACAGGTTTATTTCATGTATGATGGTTGATCCCACAAAACGAGAACACTGTTTGCGACTAATTTGTCAGCTCTACCAATCTTGTATGACGCCTTTACAGGCAGTGTGCACTTTTGGTAATTACTCCACAATCTAATTACCATAAAAACCTACTTGGTCAAGAAACGACCCCCTTTAACGTAACACAGTTTAATGGAAAGATGTAAATGTTCACCAAAACAATTTGGATCCGAAAATCTGAAAGCACACAATTCTATGCAAACAAGTGTGTTTCATTATTTTGTTGCAACTTCGATGGCCAATTGAGCCCAAACTTTCGCAGGTTTTCGTTGTATGCATAATGTTGGGATACACCAAGTGAGGAAACTGGTCTTTGACAGTTACCATATGTAGGCCTTTAATACGCATGTCCGGAAATACATTCTATTGTATTGCATGACAGATGTTGCACTTTATTGGGGGCATTGCACCCGCCTACCCTGATCATTAATGGCGAGTCTATCTATACCATAACCTTCATTGTGCGCCACGCCGGGTGACCTTGACTATGCTGAGCATTTCCTTGCAGGCATGGGTGTGCGACATTTATCCTTTTTGGAAAAAGAAAATATTTATTCACATCTGCTGAAGCACTCTCAGTGTCACATTAATTAGTGTACAAAATAATTACAGCTGCACAAGAACTGATAGTAGTGGCATAAACCACACCTTTAATTTTAATTATTATTATTTTTTTTTGGGGGGGGGGGAGCGGGGGCAAAGTCATCAGTTTTTTTTGGCCGGCTATTGACTGTATTAAAGGATTAATTAATTTGTGCACTTTTTCGATCTCATTTGGGGCAAGCGGATAACCATGCCCAATATGAGGCAGAAGGTGTCCCACCCAAATGATCCTGTACAGAAAGAATTACCTCCTAAAAACCTCCACAAAATTCATGAGATTCCCATATGCAAGGGGGGGGGGGGACGGGCCCTTCAAACTTAAAGCATTCACTTCTTATAAAGGTAAGGCGTTGTACCAGACATCATTCAAATCAAACTCGCAAATGGCTTGTTTGAATAATGTATTTTTTTTTTTATTCCTTTGACCTCTGACTTATACTCAAATCCCATGAGGATGTCACTGGACCTATGAGGAGACAAAAACAGTTAATTTATCTAAATTAGGATATTTTACCCTGATTGGTTTCTCATTCTCCCAACTTAGGGTATATCTATAAATAAACAATCCCCAATTTGGGATACTTTTTTACACTCGTTTCAATCTTCACCCAATTAGGTTATACAGGTGTCAAAGTTAAATTAAATAGCTTACTAGCCGGCAAGGACAGTAGAAAAAAAGTTACTGGCCCTCTAGAAAATTTGGTTGGCCAATCCCGTTTTGTAATTTAAAACTGATCAGCATTTATCATTCTGGTACGTTAAAAAGTCACTATTCGTCTGCTCAGGACTATCAGGTCATTAGTGCAATTTGCATGGATTTCATAAAATTGCTTTTGCATGTTTTGGAGCTCCTGGTAAATGAGTTTTTGTTTGGCAAAAAGAAACATTCATTTTCAAAGTAAAACATTTATTTGTTGATTATGGTTTATCTTTTCAAATCGATACGCATTTTTCATTTACTGATCTTTTGATCAATACGAAAAATGAAATTGCAATTAATGACTTTATCGCACTGAGTCGACGTATTGTATCTGTTGTCCGTTTGTCATCCGGATTCAATTGTTCTAAACTATCTAAGCTCCCACGGAAAGTTTCTGTGATATGTTGAGGGCGGTATTTTCCACTCTCATTTTTGGTGTATTCGGTGGCCTGAAGATATTGTCAATAGTCACAGGCTAACAGGCCACCATTAATTTTGACTACTGATGTACACGTATGCCACGTAAATTGTTCCCAATCAGTAATCAAATTTATAGGTGACATAGAAACCTACTTCAAGAGTACTTGAGTCAAAGTTTAAGGCTGTGGTTTCGCGAGTCCTAATAAATCTGCATCAGCTTCAAGGAGACTCAGGTCTCTTGCTGCTCCGATGAAGTGATCTGTAAGCTCCACGTCCCTCAAACGTAGACGCACTTCCACGCCTCGGTGAAATTTCCTGTGCATGCAAAGAAAAAAAAAACATGTTAAAATGCTGGTTGCTGAAAGTGTTTTAACATAATAACAGCATGTCATGCTTGAGCAGTCTAGCAAATTCATGTTCAGGTGGCCGAGTCACGGCAGTGTGGGTTTGAATCCTGACACTGGCATCTGTGTCCTTGAGCAAAATGCTTAACTATACAATTGCTCCAACAGTGCCAAGTAGGAAGTAGAAGTAAATGGAAATGATAAAATATATGCTGCTGGATCTGGATGTAAATGAAAGATAAAGCAAAATCTTTGTTTAGCGAGTAACCCAATGAAGGGTTTTCTTCCCACATACCGATCCAGCTTTCCTTCCCAGATTATGATCTAGCTATTAGAAAAGGCCCTACACCCATAAGTGGCAATGCTAGTCTGGGGAACAAAGGGCATGCTGCCCGATGACCTGAGACCTGGCCTGACGTGCAAATGCTGAAGCATGTTCTGTAGCGGGTAGGGAGGGGCTCAAACATGAAGTGATTTGAATGTCAGGAGGTTGATCCTGTACTGAATTCTAAAACGAATGGTAGCCTGTGTAGGATGGGAGAGATATAAGATTTTTTCGCGGTTAGCCGATTGTGAAAATCAGCAGTTATAGAGTACAGGCTCTCTCAATCGATGCATTCCCCCAAAACCTACTGAAATTTAAAACCTTTTAACCGTCAAAGGCAGAGCTTACTACAATTCAAACAAGTACATGTAGAGTCCTCACAGCCACACACAACATGTGTATCCCAAAAAGATCAAACCCTACCTCCAAAATTGGGCAACCTCCATCTCATGTCGATACATGGAGAGGTGTTTGAAAGCACTAAATGGGACGACCTGTTTCCCAATTCCCATATCCCAGCAAAACAAACCTATCATACAGTTTGTGTACTTTTTTGTTGTTGAAGTATGATCCATTGCAAAAACAGCAATGTCAGTACTTACAGCCATTCAGAAGCTTTTATGTTTTTATCCCCCGAAATTTATTTGACCCCATTGCCCCAATTTTGTATTTAAGTCTTTGGTATGTAATTTATTTGAATTAAATATTCAGATTGTTAATTATTTTCTTTGTACCACACCACCTAACCACATAAAAATTGCAATTTATAATCGTAACCCTGGACCCTCATCAGAAATATATTTTTCATAATTAATCTTCTTGACTGTCATACTCGACTCCACCAACCAAGCACATCACCTGAATTTTTTTTTTCATAAACGCTGAAAACTTTTAATTCTGAGAGGCTAGGCCCATTCCTTAAATCCTTGGCCTTATTTTTTTTTTAATAACTAACTTACTCAGCTTCTTCCTCTGGTCTCTTGCAAACGCAGTGAAACTTCCCACCAAAATCAATGTACAGATCATCCTCGACTGTGTGAAATATCTTTCCTAAAACAATTTGACCCTTTCCGCTCCCAATATGGACGTGTGTTGAATTTCGGAGCAGCGTTGCAAAACTGCCTGCAGTTGTTGGCATCTCTGCTGTTGCATCTATTTCGGGAAGATCAGTTTCATGCACTTTTGAATGCTTCTCAAATGCCTGTGCAAAACCGGTTAGTTTGATGTTGGATTTTTCGGCTGTCGGCAAGCTACCTTCGCCACTTGTTTCCGTTGAATCAGGTGAAGAATTATCAGTTACGTGTGTTGAATCACTTGATAAGCATCTCACAGTCATCTGCCAACGGGATGAACGAATTTTTGACAGATTTCTTATCACACTCAGTGCACGCACGCATAATATCATGGGCGCCGCCATCTTGATTTGGCCTCGTTATTATCGACCAATCAGAAGGAGGTTAAGATTCTTTATTGCCAAAATAGTCGCGAAAGAAACAGTTTAATTGGACCAAAGCAGTCGGCGGCTACTGCAAATCAAGCTACACTCAAGCCCAGCTGCTGGGCCGCCGGCCAGAGTCGATACCCGAGTCAACCAGTCGTCCAAAACCAACCAAGCCTCAGACATTTATTAAAATAAATACTAATTACTATATCAGTCACTGTACACACTACAGTGTTCACTTGCAGTTAAACACCAACATAATTCAACAATGGCAACACGTGTAAAAAGTACCATTGACTTCATGCGAATCGTTGGTCAGTTAAAAGTAAGTAAACGAACAGAAACTGATTCAGAATAGTTATTGACGATTGTGCCAATTTTGATTTCAATACCACGTTTACATTTTCTAAGACCAGAAAACTAGTAAAGTAGTATAGTACTACTGTAAATGTATTTAACTAATGACTGTGTATGTATCCTTGATGCATAAATTCGTGTAAGAGTCGTAGGGGGGTCATGTAGTGTTTTGTTTTGACTTGTCTGTATTTACCAATGTCTTCCATCCACCCATGGCCATGATGGCCCATGGAGGTAGACCCGGGGGTGGGGGGGGGTACGAATACGATGATGGGCTCCTTTAAACAACATTTTGACAAAGATTAATAAGTGTTAATAAATAATGATTCAAGTTGAATAATAATATATTTATAATAATTAATAAAGATTAATAAGTGTCTACGTCACATGTAGGCCTACTCCTACCAAGTCCTGCGGTTTGTTCCGCTATCGTCTCCACGATAGCGGAACAAACCGCATAGTTCTAGGAGTAGTTTAGGCCTATGTTGTTTTCAAAAAATTTGAGAATGCATTTTGGCCATTTTTTGTTTGTTCACCATGTCACTACCCAAACCAAAGTTAAGCTTTCCTAAATAGATTTGTATTCTTTATTTTTGCCCGCATTGAATTAATGTGTCCATGTAAAATCAATAGCCCCATAAATGGTACCAATCAATATGCTGGACCCCTCCCATAAAAACCATACGATATATGTAACTTTTCAGATCTTGACAAAGAGGCAAAAAGTCAGTCATTGAAGTACGAGGGGTGCCTCGCTAGGTGTGTTTGTTTTGTTTGTAGTTGAATGAAAGGACTTTTGGTCATTATTTGTTTATTTATCATTTTTAATATTGTTGTTGATTGCAGCGTGTGAAAAGGACAGGGTGGGTTTACTCCAAGGTGGAAGAGCCAGAGAGTGTAGCTGACCACATGTACCGAATGGCAGTTTTGGCCATGCTTATTCCAGAGGGGCAAGGATTGAGAAGGGATTAGTAAGTGGTTTACGATTAATACCATAAAAAGGGCAGACCTAGTCATTGATTTTGTGCATGCGATAATGGTAGACTGGTCCCCAGTCTTTATCATTAAGGATTATTGTTATTGTATTTCTGGTACTGAAACCAGTCATGTCTCATAAGTGAACTTAATCACTGTAGCTCACAAGCCTAAGGAAACCTGTAAACAAGGGTGCTAGCTATGTGAGCCAGAATCAACTGAGTTAACCCCTACGCTTCCACCATAACTGTTCTGGGTTCCTTTATGTGCACTACCAATCCTAGCACAGGGGACCTATGGCTTAATGTCCCATCAAAAGGACAAAGCAATTATGGTAATGTATATTGCTCAAGGACACGAGTGCCACGACCAGGACTCAAACCCACTCTCTGACACTCTGCTGATCAGAAACACCAGAGCTTGAATCTGGTGCTCTTAACTGTTTGGCCACAACATGCCACATCCCTGTCCCTGCCACCCATTTTTCAGTGCCCCCAACCCCAAAGTGCCCCAACCACAAAAAAAAAATTCCAAATAACATGTAGCGCCCTCAAATAGAGAGAAAAACAAAACCCATACATCCTAATGTTATTTCTAATCTAGATTCTGGGAGTACTGAAAAACTATCTTAAAAGAAATGTTGTAAATCTCTTAACTTGTCTCATGTATCAAATCTAGTTGTGTGAAGATGGCCATAGTTCATGACCTAGCAGAGTCGATTGTTGGAGATATTGCACCTGCAGACAGAGTAAACAAAGAAGACAAATACAAACGGGAAAAGGTAAAGTTAAGAGTTCCCATCTATGTCATCAAATTTAGTGTAATTCATATGACTGCTCGTTCCTAAGGCAGGCATCTCAAAAGGCGGGAACGTTCCAGGCGCAAAAGATTGCTCCCAGGGGCACCAGCCTGCAATCCATTGGACCGCAAGAACCTTCCACTGGATGGCATCATTGTGCCAAAGTTCGTGAGCAATCCTACTCATTAGTATTTTGAACTTTCCAATGGAACATTCCAGCGGTCCAACAGAACGATTCACCCGCTGGATCCAATCAGAACATTCCTACCATTCCGACATTTGAGCCACTTCCTAAAAATGATATTAACTGTATTTGCATTTTCATAACTAAAAGGATTACTGGTGAAATCTCGAATCTAAGCAACAATGGCAACCATCATGGCCGATGATTTTGAAGCAATGCGGTACCCACCTGGGTTGCAAAGTTCCCTTTACATTTTATGCTTCTGATAACTTAATTGTTGGTAACGCGATATGATGCCCTTTTTTTTCATCTCCTCTGTTTGCTGTAGGGCGCCCCCATGAAAAAAATTGATACATTTAGCACCCTCAAAAAAGGTAAAATACATGGCCCCTGCACCCCCCCCCACTCGAGAGCAATGCCCCCCCCCCACTCAAGAGCAATAACCCCCCCCCCCCCCAGTGTCCCCCAGTGGATTTTTTGCTCCACTGCTGCGTAGTCCCCGTTTATACTTATGGAATTGAATAACATGGTTTGATGTCCTTTTTTTCATTTGATCTGTTTTATGCAGGAGGCCATGAACCACATCTGCAGCCTGATTGATCCTGCAGTAGGTTCAGAGCTATGTGCATTATGGCAGGTGAGGTGCTGAACTTTTCAATTCAATTCAATTCAACTGACATTTATTTACACACATAATTGATCACTGAGTAATGGAGAACAGGTGATCATAGAGGAGTATAATAATGCATGGAGGCAAGATCCAGGATAAGCCAAAACTTGTAGCGGCTTGCCTTAGAAATACAATAAATATACAAAAATGGAACTATCAAATGGATAGACCAAAAGAGAAAGAAGGTGGGGGAACTTGGACACGTGCCCCCAGGCCTGGGCCCTAATGGGATCGATAAAATTATGCTCGTACTTTGGTATTAGTAAAATTAATGACCATAAAAACTTACTTTGTGAGATGCACTGCAGCTGTTGATAACTATTTTGAGAAAGGATTCCCTTTGAAGTAATATGGCTTGGATAATTTTTCACTAAAAAACATTTCCATCTGAGAAACTTGTTATGCTTGAATCGCTTCTTGGATTTCTAAGGGTTGGTGTCTGTTTGAAATGCTGTGGCCAGAAATGCAGTTGGTACAGAAATGCAGCTGTCACCTCGCTAAAGGTGGATGGATTCGACGTTCGTGAGAAAATACTGTGACAGTTGATTGCTGTTTTCTTAGCAAGTAGATACTAAATTCAACTGAAATGTTCACTTGTGGGTTTTATTGTATCGTTTTTTTTAAATTTTCCTGTGAATCAACATTACGTTGACAAAAACCAATCTACGACCTTAATGAGGCCAAGAGGAAGACGGCTCGAGAAATGGTGATATAAACTTTGATTTAATGTCATTGGAAAGCCGTGGAAACAACTGCCAAAGGACCAAGAAGTGAGGACAAGTTTGTGGAAAAGCCCTTCATCGAGTATTGGATTGAAGTTGGCTTATAGTTTTAACCCTTTTTCTTCTGTGTATTTCAAGGAATACGAGGATGGTGCTACACAAGAAGCCAAATTCGTCAAAGATTTGGACAAATTTGAGATGGTCCTGCAGGCATTCGAGTATGAAACACTTCAGAACAGACCAATGCAATTGCAGGATTTCTTCGATTCAACAAAAGGTAGGATTGAAAACAAAGATAGTTATTGTCATGGGGTGGTGTGGATTATTTAAAAAAAATTGGAGAGTACTTTCTTGGAAGTTTGTTTAGCTTTTAAGGAACATTATACACAAGCAAACCTGTAAAAGTTTAACACAACAGGTGAGTGGCTTTTTTGAAAACCATGACGTCTAGTGCCAGTACTAATAAGTAGTTGAATAGTAATTAAATACTAAAGTTTTTGTGGTAAAAGTTGTCTGCTTGTGGGGTCATATCTGGGTCATGACACTTGTTGTTGTTGAGCAAGAGGCTTAAATATAAATGCTTAGTGGTTTCTTTCGCAGCCTTTCACCTCTGTGGACCCTGGTTCGAATCTCACCTCGGACCTGGAGCCTTGCAGTTGCATTTGGATTTGGTTTTCAGTCCCTACCTTATTACGTGGGTTTTCCTCTCACATCTGAAGCAAAATGTTCCTTTTGATTTCCTATCCATCCATGGTATTGGCACTTGTGTTGTTGGATGTGTTTTGAAAATACTGCCTCACCATTGAGGAGTGAGTGATTTAAGAAACCAAAATGACTTTTCATTGAGAAGTGAGTTCTGATCTGCCAAACTGATGCAAAGAACCAGAATGACTGTCCATTGAGAAGTGAGTTCTGCTGGTCTGCAAAACTGATTTAAGAAACCAAATGTACTCTCAGTTGAGAAGTGAGTTCTGATCTGCTTAAAACTGATTTAAGAAACCAAAATGACTTGATCAGAGGAAACAGTGTTGGTGTTAAATGACTGTGGTGTTGGATTGAGAAGTGAGTTCTGTACTGACAAATCGATCTTTACTATGGGGCTAGGCAAACCACCAAAGGGCAACATTGTGGATGTTGAGTCTTGAGTCTTGAGTACAACGAATTTGGTGTTGACTCAGTGCATGGTGTTGGATTGAGAAGTGCATTCTGCACTTACAATTCAGTCTTACTTTACTATACGGATCTAGGCAAAATAACCATTATCAAATTGCAACACTGTGGGTTTTGAGTATTACAGTTTTGGTGTTGATTTAACAAAAGGTTTGGATTGAGAACAAGAAGTGAGTTCTGCACTGACAAACTGGTCTTTCTTTACTATGGAGCTACTAGGCAAACCACCTTACCAAAGGGCAACAGTGTGGGTGTTGAGTATTGCAGTTTTGGTATTTACTCAACATACGGTTTTGGATCAACAAGTGTGTTTTACATTGACAAATTGATCTTACTTTTCTATGGGCTATGCAAACCACCATTACCAAAGGGCAACAGTATTGATGTTGAGTACTACGGCTTTGGTGTTGACTCAACGGAGTGTTTGGGATCGAGGAAGTGAGTTCTGCACTGACAAACTGATCTTACTTTACTCTCTGAAGCTAGGCAAAATAACCATTACCAAAAAGGCAACAGTGTGGGTGTAGAGTTTTACAGTTTTAAAGCTTGGTAGGAAATAGCTCTTTATAATTTTGATAAGCGTATTTTGTGTGCCGTGTATTTGATGAGAGCAGGTGATGGGTTGGGCCAGGGCACTCAGCATGGCTTTTGGTAGAGTTCATGGCCATGGTTGGTTAGTTTAATGCAAACAACCGAAGTCGCATTTGTACCTGTCCCAGATTGGAGTGAATGAATGCATTACAAAGAACTACTTAACAGAATAAAACCAAACATTCCAACATTCACATCAACGACAACAACAAAATCAACAAACTATTTGCACAAGGAAACTACACTAGTTGAAGTTTGACACAAAGAGATGCTTGTTCCAATAAGCACAGCTGTTTAGAAGGACATTTATTTGGTGTGATGGAAGACAGAAGTTATATATAACAATCAGTTGTTGTTGTTGTTTGTGTGTGTGTGTGGGTTTTTTTTAGGGGGGGAATGTTGGCACATCACTAATGTATAGTTGACTTTGTTGTTAAAATGTTTGTCAGTCCCATGCGGTAGGTCTTGATTGTCATATTTGTAAAGTAGTGGGCAGGTAGGGGAAATATTTGGAGGAGTTGTGCCTTTGATGAGACAAGTATGGAATTTGCCACACAGTCAGAGTATTTCGTGAGAAAGATATTTGGCTATGGGCCATCGCAACTTCGACACAACAATTTCTGCCAGGCATTATATTTTTCCTACTTTCTTCTGATTTCCGATGTGTTTGCCCATGGACGAATCAGAAATATTGTGATAACATAGCCTTAAAAGTATGTATTAAAGCCTAAACCACTTGTACGTAGGTCAGTCCTTGCTCTTGATTAATTGTTCCTAATTATTTCCAAGAGCCAAATATCCTGCCTGGTCTGCTTGTTCAATACGTATCTTTTAAACACGAATACATAAAAAAACACCTAAAATTTAGATTTTTTTCCAGAGCTTTATTCCTCTATCCTTTGCATTAATGCACACATTTTGACCACGAGTGCTTAAACTCGGAGTTCAAGTACATTTAAAGAAAGATATAGTGGAGTATCGAGTGCATGACTTTGGGTAGAGATTATTTTTTCAGCCGAGTATCAAGTTTGGGCTTTGAGTACAAGTATTTTGCTTGCCGAGTGCAAGTACGAGTACCATTACATCAGTACTCGAGTAGTACTCGAGTACGAGTACCCTTGAAACAATACTTAAGTAGTACTTTTTGTACACGAGTACGAAGAACGAGTACCATCCAAACAATACTTGAGTAGTACTTATTGTACACGAGTATCAAGTACGAGTACCATCCAAACAATCATTGAGTAGTACTCATTGTACACGAGTACCAAGTCTCAGTTCGAGTACCATCCAAACATTACTCGAGTAGTACTTAAGGTACACGAGTTACGTAGACATTTGGTGGAACATTCATTGGAAATAAACATTTTAAAAGAGAAAACTCTTCTCAAAGTTAATTTTGTGTGATACCATAGAAACGCCACTTAATAATAATAATAATAATAATACGAGACATTTATATGACGCAAAATAAAGGAGCCTCTATGCGCAAAACATAACATAAAACAATGAAAAAAATATACTAAAAGCAATTGTAACAAAAGAAAGATTCAAACAAATGAGTCTTTAAAAGTCCCTTGAAAATCTGAAGAGAGTCAGCTTGGCGAATATGAAGAGGTAAGTCGTTCCATAACGAAAGTGCAATGAAGTGGAAGGCTCTTTGACCATAGAATTTAGTGGAAAAGGTAGTTTAAAGGTAGGGCCTTACTTTAGTAATGTCCCCGAAAAGAACTTTATCCGAAAGCCTACTTGTTATAAAGATGGTAATGGTAGTAAGCATCCTGTAGAATTATTTCTCCCGTTGATTGGAAATCAATAAAAGTAAGTCGAATAAATTGGAATCTCCAAAGATGGCTTCAAAAGGCTACTTTTGGAAATGTCTGTTTTGTCCGCTTGAATGCTGCCCCCAATACAAACAGAGACGCGCTCAATACGGGCTTGTTTGTAAGAAATGCAAACGGAAACTAAACAGATTTAATTGGCCAGAAGTGCCCCCTAGAAAAAAAATGGTGCACCCCTCGTGTTCCCCTAAAATTGTACCATTAAACTGTTTTGACACTATATCCAAAGGGGTGTACTGTGCACATGTAAAACTAAGGAGGTAAATTTGAACACCTTCCCATTACATACAAAAAGAAATGAGAGACAAACACCTCGCTATAAATGTTACTTCCCTTTGTAACCCCAGCTTCCCACTCAGCAGCTGGATTTGATAAGATACATCCACGTTTTTGCCTGAAGCTATTTCAGTTTTTCACTTAATTCAAAGTGAATGTACTTCATCAATCATTTTCGGGCATATTCATTTATAAATATATATATATATAAAAATACATTCAATCATTCTCACAATAGACTAACTTTCCGTTTGTATAGTGTAAGGATTACTTTCTACAGGTGCCTGTTCTGCGTGAAAAAAACAAAATCCATGTTAGACTTGCGAAGAGATCACCTCGCGTTGTATACGGTGGAAACGTACTTAATTATTGCAAAACAAAGACCGATGAACTAATTCATTGAAACAAGGCTAATTACTACAACAAAACCCCTCAGTGTTATACAGGATTGGTAAAGCTGATAAAATAGTCGCAGACAGTGTTCATGTTATGTGTGATGGACCATAGGGTAAACTGGGGGTAAGAAATCTAATTTTTTAAGTTTTTGCAAAATATCTCAACCCTGCTAGGACAGGAAATAAATGTGTTGTTTTATCCAATACATATCTCCTCTATTGTGTGCAAACCTAAACCCATTGTAATTATACTGATGGGGGAAATTGTCCACCCTTTTTGGGAGGAAGTTTGGCGGGCCTTTTGACCCGGGTCTCGAGGTAAAAACGCCCGCCCACATTTTTTATTCCAAAAGATGGCTTTACCAGAGATTTTCCCGTAGTATTTAAAAATCAATATAATACTCAGGGATACTACATCAAATACAAACAACTTTTCAAACACAGCTGGTTAATTATAACTATAAACTCAATCCATTGAAACAGGTATTCTTATGTAGCTCAGAAGTCGAACTTTAGCGTACGTAATTCACACACAGATTTGTAGGCTTATGACTGACCAACATTGCAAAGTCTAAAATTGGAGTTTGGGGCAATTTCAGTTGCTTTCAGACTAAAACTAAACATGACCTTTTTATCCTTACCAATCCTGTATAATACCCTTATAATTAACCAGCTGTGTTTGAAAAAAAATTTGTATTTGACGCAGTATCCCTGAGTATTAAATTGATTTTTAAATACTACGGAAAATCTCTGGTAAAGCCGTCTTTGTTTTGTGGATGCATCCCACTAAATAAACTCACATAGCACACAGTAATAAAGGCTAAATATTCAAAAATACTGTTAAAATTCTTAGAAGTCTTACAGCTTTTTAGAGTAAAGATAAAAACATCCATAGACTCCTAATCTTTCACCCTCTGCTCATCTCCTAAGGCCCGTCGAGTTATTCTCCATCCAATTAAAAGCAACCCTACACATGTGTCTGAGCATCAATTCTGGAAAAGAAAAAAAAATGACATACACCTCTCAGCAAATAGGACAATTCTTTCAGGGAAGTCAACAACCACCAGTTCGTGCACAATTTGTACACTTTACACCCCCTTTTATTTGTCTGTCAAATATGTCTAGTATAGAATATTTTGAGGCCGTCGGGCCTTTTTTCTCCGTATTTAGTGAGGTGTATCCTTAATAATGCCTTGTGGTGCGGTGAATTGTGCTTACGCAATATGAAGCATTTCCATTTGTGGACGCTAGGTGGCAGCAAACCTCCAACTTCTGCCAATGACGAATCTGTTTAGTTTTTTTCCGCTCTCATTCGTTTGTAGATTCAAGTGTGTCTATAAAAAAAAATTCATTTCCTAATATGTGGCCTAGTTTGCTTCTTATTTGTTTTTCTGAAAATGTTTCTTTTGCTTTCAATCTGTATACCTGTCTAGCTTATTTGTAAGTTGTTATGCATTGGGTCCAGTCTTGAGCAAGTTCGGGCGGCATGACTAGCGCCGACTAGACTTAACCAGATCTAGATGTCACTCGAACACTATATGGTTGAACAAGCTAGTCCAACTGGATCAATCTAGCCCCGGAGCACTGTTTCTCTAGTCAACTAAAAAAAAGTTACGTCACTTTGTCAAGATGGTGGTTTGGTTTCGTGGCGGAGAAAGTATTTTGTAAACTTTTGCAATAACACAAACAGTTGGTTTAACGATAAATGGTAGGTTTTTGCGAAAAAGATAAGTCAAACATTAAAATAACAATTGTCAATGCACTGTATTTTGCAAGTAATTGTTTTACGAGCCAATTAGCTGCCATATTTGACAAATCAATCGACTAAATGCGTTCGAGTGAACCACAGACCACGCATGCGTGATTTAATGGCAATATTGACTAAAAGGTTAGCACCCGAACTTGCTCATAGATGCAACTGTGTCGTTGTATTCTTATTTTTGTTTTTGGTGTAAAGTCCTTCCAAGGAACCTCGCCACAAATATTGAGGCTTCTGAAGATCCCTCCGTACCAACATCATTTTCACTTTTTTACTTCTTGTTTATTATTCCATTAACTTTCTTTGTTTTTAATTGTTCGTTTGGTTTGGAGTTCACAAAGTCACTTAATAAAAAATGTGCTGCTTTATCAAAACACGTTTTCACATGATCTGATGTAGGCCTAAACATTGCTTCCAAGGACTGGAAACTAGGAAGCCTCAGGATATACAAAATTGTTACAGTTCGAAACAAAGTTTTATATTATTACGTGTAAATCCATTATATGGGTGCACTGCACCACTATTGTATGAGGCTCCCCATATCAACTACTGCTAATTAATGCTATATACATGTCACACATTTTCAATACCAGACTTATTTGATATTTAAACTAAAAAGTCACAGCCCTGAAGGGGATCCCTCTTCTGCCGCTTCCCAGGTTGTATCATAAATTACTGTGTGCGATCCCTGGCTACACGGCAGTAACAGGTTGAATGGCTTCTGGCTGGCAACCCCCGAACAAAGATATTGGCACAATTGACTAGGAAGACGGCCAACATTAGGGCTTGATAATTCAATTGGTAGAGCGCCGGCACGTTAATCCGGAGGTCGCAGGTTCAAGATAATTTTTCTTTGTTCAACCCAACATTATTTACAGTTTACCCAGTCCGTTTCCCCTGTGGTTTATTACATGAAATATATTTGCTGACAAAGAAACGTTATTTATATATTTAGTAGGTTGAACTTTGACCTATGCTCATTCAAAATAAAAACACCCATGAACAAGCGAGCTTGAGACAGACTCCATCTTGGGAAAAGGGGTTCCTCTGTTGTCATCAAAATGGGGAAACTGAAGGCTAGTGTACCAAAGTGCTCTGGATTGAAAGCCAAAAACCCATGGGGCACAATATTGGTCCATTTTTCAACAATCCTTTAATAGCCATGACCTTCAAATCTTTGATTTACAGAAAAAGTTGTGGGTTTACCTTTCATTCATGAGGCTTTTATAAACAAAAACACCCATCGATATCGTTTGGGACCTAAGACATAAAACAAATGCATAAAGTTCATATGAGATTGGAAACTTGAAAACGCTAGGTGGCAGCAGACACAAAGGTCCACTAGGTGTGGAAAGCTCTCCATAGCTAACAACTCTAAATGCTTAATATTCAGAAATATTCAACAAATATTTTGAAGTCTCTCAGCCTCTTGAAAACAAAACAAATATATTTTATGACACCTAAACTTAATTTTTCTTTCATTTTTTGGTAGGTTAGCCGTTTGGATGTTGAGCTAGACTCATCAAAAATATAATATCCCAATAACGACTGGCCAGACCCCATCTTAGAAAAATGATCCTACACCTTTTAGCAAAATATGGCAATTTTACCCGCTGTCACCTCGCTAAACGTGGATGGATTCGACATTCGTGTGAAAATACCGTGACAGTGTTTTGCTGTTTTCTTAGCAAGTAGACACTGCATGTTGCATAATTAGCTGAAACTTTCACACGTGACTTTCATTGTATCTTTCTTTATAAGTTTGCCTATAAATCTATGACCTATCTTTAAAAGTCCATGATGTTTCTTTTGGTGCAGGGAAATTTACGCATCCGACAGTTGTAGACTGGGTCAACGAGGTTTGCAGGCAACGGGAGGGGCGTGCGGAGGAAACCAGTTGATGTTGCTTTCATAACACTGATAGTGATTGGTGAAGCGATTGAGATAAAACTACCTCTGTTCGTACGTCATGACCAACCACGGGGCTTGACACACATGAAATGGCTCGCAAGAGGGCGTGCCAACAACCGACAACATTAACAGACGAGAAGAAATCAAGAAGAAAACAAATAGTAACACATTGTTTACAAAAAATTCTATTGTACTACAGAAGTGTTGCTTTCCTCCATACATTGCTTATAAAAATAGGCCCCCGTATAAAAACAGACAAAGGAACAGCAACTTGTGTGTGGTAGAATCGCGAGCACCATCTTGGCTAAACATAAGTTGTCTTTTTTATTCAAACTACAGTTTTAATAACTTTTTAGGAAACTTTAATTCAACTTAAACGAAGCTTACATCAAGGTAGTTATATATAAAGCCGAACAGTCTTTGTACATTTTAATAGTTAAAGGTATGATACATTCTTGACAACGAAATGAGCGATAAAGATCGATATAAGTTAAAAACACTTTTCATAAATAGTTGTGTCTTCACAATTTAAACGTGACAAAAAACCTAACACAAAAACAAAAGGAGCAGTACTATATAAAAAAATACACATGCCGTCACATCTCGCTGCCAATAACATTCGGTGTGCGATATGGGGCATGGTGGTGGTACCCCCCCCCCCCCTCTTGTGTTTTTTCATCGTGTGGTTGGAATCTCAGGAATTCTTTTAAGAGTTTTTTTCCTGGGGGGGGGGGGCGGCGTACTTCTGCACAAGAAGAAATAGTTTTTTAATGTATGGGAACATTTTTTTTTGGGGGGGGTACCCTCTACCCTTCTGAATGGTATATCCTAATCCTATGAACAGCTCGATTATGTTTGAACTTTGATCCTATCCACGCCTGCTTTGATCTTTTTACTCGTTCAGGCTTTAACACAGATTATTTTGAACCTTTATCATTTTTTGTATTCATTGATGTATAATTTTGCTTAATGGTTTTCTCCTCTGCCCTCGCTCCTCCAGCAGGATTTCAATGTCATGGCGCTGCTTACTGCAGAGTTCTGCGCTTACGGTCACGAACGATTCTCCGCTTACAGGGTTAGTGCCAAGTTTATCATGCGCAGGCTGTGTAAAAAATAATAACATCATTGGTGCTCAATTGTTGGGGTGGTGTATCCCCCTCGCCCTATTTGGAATCTCAGGAATTCTTTGGAGGATTATAGGGGGTACAAGAGGAAAATAGTGGGGTGAAGTATAACAACATGGGGGGGGGGGGTACCTCAGGTCCCATACCGGACCCATAAAGCAAAAAGTGATGAGTATCAATGTAAAGTACGCGCACGGGCTAAAGTAAATGGTCCTTGTGTACCTGTGAAACATGATTACAATATTAAGCGTCAATTCTTCGTTTTTACAGTAAGCAGAGCTATGGGCCCCGCTCAATAAACAACTAGCAGGTGTATAAATTATGCATATATTATATTGTCGCAGAATATAATCACGTGGTGAATGGAAAAGCCAGATTTCACCACGTGATAATACTCTACGGACAGTATACGAACGAAATGCATTCAGCATTTGTTTACACATAGATAGTTGCCATTTGAAATTGTTAACAATAAAGACAAGATAGAGACGGAAACTCATGCTGATCGAGTGGTGGTAGTGTATAAGCTTTTTGTAACGCGCGTCCTCTAGTGCCAATTAATTGCCAATCCTATGAATTTGACACGTGCCTGGCGAGTGAGGGCGCACAACAAAGTGCTGAAGGGTGCACCACACTAAATAAGCCAAAATTCATGCGCCAGGCTAATTATCATAATTTTTATACCCACATAATCTTTTTAGTTATAAGGTTTTTGGGGTCATGCAGTATATATAATTTGTAAAGATAAGAATCTATAACAACCTGTGGGTTCTATGTTTCAACTTTTGAGGAGATTTTATAAATTTAGGCTTTAAAGTTGGTCCTATTTGGCTTGGAAATTGGAGGAGTCCCTCTTGAAAACTGGCAGCAAGTCGGTTTGGGAAAAACAAAATCAGGAGTGTTTTTACTGGGGTAATTAGCAAAAATTACAAACTTGGCTTCTGACTGGCACCCCCGAACAAAGATATTGACTAATAGGGAGGCCGCCAAGGGCTGGAGAGCTCAGTTGGTAGAGTGCCGGTACGTTAATCCGGAGGTCGTTGGTTCAAGTCCCGCTCCAGTCAATTTTCTTTGTTAAAACCCAAATTATGAAAAAATTACAAACGGCTAACCTGCCAAAAATTGAAAAGAAATCTGAAGTTTAGCGGCCTGAATATGATTGGTTTTCAAGAGGCTGAGAGACTTTAAATATTGTTTGAGTATTTTTTTAGTATTTAGCGTTTAGCATTGATTGCTATGGGCATTTTTGTAGTGTGGTGCACCCAAATATGCCACAACAGCAACACTAACCAAAAAGAAAGGGGTGGGGCGCATACTAGCAATGATTCAACTGACCCAGTGTGACCCACAAGCTTTATGATTCAACTAGGTAATTTCGTTATCGGACCAAAGGGTCTCGCCAGGCAATGAACCCCTCACAAGCTTATCGAGGAACCTGTATTTGCCGCACAACCCAATTGGCCCCACAAAGGAACCTATTCGCCGCACTACCCAATGGCCTCAACTAGCTCGTACCAAGAATCGTTACAGCCGACTTATAAGTCAACTGATCCTAACACATCTAACAGCCACACGGTCCAACTTACATGATCATGAGACGGGACGCGTAATTTTTTTTTCCCAGGACAGATGAGGCCGCTTATGGGCGTGTTTTACCTACTTTTCGCACGTGTGCACCAAACACGATCGTATTAAACGAAGAGCCCACTACTACTACTAGTAACGGAAGCACGTACGGTACATGTAGGCCTACACATACATGCACACTGCATGGTGTTATCAGAAGAGTGGAGACAGTAGAACAAAGGAATACAAAAGGGACAATGCATGTCCTCACGTCACATTGGCGCGGAATCCTTAGTTTGTATTTTTGTGTCCTCACATTTGTTCATGCGCTAAGTCTATGGAGAGTGTTTAAGTTAGAGGGACAAAGGAAAGTCCTCACATAGATAGCAATGTAAGAATGTATGTATGTACATGTACAGTACTTGTTCACAATGTACATAAGCTGACACTGCATGCAATGGCTTTTTACGCCATGTTTTGACTTTTTTAGCCACACTGTAACAGGGAAACCCATCCATCCGAGTGACGAAGCGTTGGAGAAAAAAAAATCAAATTAAAACGCAAAGGTAGAATCCACAACAGCCAGGTGCAGAAACTGAGCCAACCCCACAACAGCGGACCAGGGCCACCTGTAGACATGCACAATACATACTTTAATGAATGACTTAAGTTTTCCCAAAGTGTCCATACCATAAAAAATGTAACCTTAGAAACTGGCACACTAACCCAAATCAGCTTTAAAACTGTAGCAGGGAATACCAAGTTAACGTTCCAGGCGCAATTATCGGCAATCACCGGAAAGCTTTAGAATGAAAGTTTTACTCGATCTCTTTTCCTTCTTCCATGGATCTCACCGATTATGGTGTCCTGATAGGTCAATTGTAGACTTGGTTGCGCTCCTTTTCTAAGTCGGACACATAATATGTTCCGACACCCCCAGTGTATTTTCCTAACCTTAAACCTAACCCTGGCCTAACGACCCCAACAAAAACCATGCGTGTAAATCACGAGGGACCTGTAGGCCCCTATATTTAAATTGACATTGTTAATTAGTTTGTTGGGTCATGTTTGACGGAAACATTACATAGGACAATAGTTGCACTTGTTTTGTTTGCATAAATCAAGAGACTTTTTGGGGAATGCCCAGTGGCAGCAGACCTACCAGGTGTACACTTTGTTCTGGAAATTTGCGCATGCTCAGAAAAGTTGGCAAGTCTGCTTCCATATAGCGTTCCAAAGTCTCTCATTGAGGATTTTAGAGAAATTATTCATCCCTTTATGTTGCGAAACTGAAAAGAACTTAATAAAAAGCTGATGTCAGCTTGACAAGGTTTGCCTTCATCTGTGTTAGTTTGTGTGATTGCTTTCAGATGAAATTGCCTGTGCATCTGCCGAAACGCGTCTAGCTGAATTGGTGATGGGAGTCCTTCCTGTTGGTAAGTAAAGGCATGGCGGGGGGGGGGGGGGAGAACTTTCAAACTTTTATCTGATTTCAGACTTGTTAAAGTCTGCTTGGTGAAAAAGGACGCGTAACTTTCTTCAGCTATAAAGAAATCCGGCTCTCTGATCTACTTCTCTAGCACCGAGAATATTGTCCCTGAAACATTGGTAACTATAACTCCAGGGGTTGCCAAAATTAGAAATGTCAGCAATGACTGTCACCCTTGGTATGGCCTTTTGCCGTAATAAAACTACTTTCTGTGAAGCCATCTTGTCCACAGAGAAAACATTTCTACAAAATCAAGCTTCATTTTCCGAGGAGGAAATCGATCCTACAAATTAAACGGCAGTTATGTAGTTCAACTATGAATTCAACTTCTAACGAAGTCGTTTTTCACTCTGTATCCGGGACAAGCGCTTGGTGGCGCACTCTATTGTGGATCACCCAAATTGAGGTCGACTAGACTATCATTAATTCGTTCTTAATGCTAGGACTCCGTGGTTTAATACTCGCTGCTATAATTGCGACTCTTATGAGTGACCTGACCTCAATTTTCAACAGCACCAGTACCCTCTTCACCATGGACATCTGGAAGTATGATCGAACCAAGTACAGCATGAAAGCCCCCAGTTTCCGAGAACTCATGATTGTTGGCAGGTAGGATTATTTCCGGAGCACTCCCGGCTCTCCGACGTTTCCTTTTGTGGATTTTTAATTTTGTTTTCCCCTCCTTTTTGTTGTTGACTTTTTTGCTTTACCTCCCTAGTCAAATTTCTTAATCTACGCCTGAATGATGTGTCTTACAGGTAAACAAAGAGGGGTTGGTGAGAGATGTTTTTCGACACTCTAAAAACTCTATGGTCAGAACTGACCCGGATTCCGGATCCCATTAAGGGGCTTAACCCATTTCTGGACCAGTCTGACTCAGAGAGTGTAGAAAAACACTGGGATTTTTACTCGGATCCTTCACTTTGACCCACTTGTCGGTCATTCTGACATACTTCAGGTCTAACTGACCCAGAAATGGGTCAGGCCTCACGTGGACCCTCATCTGGGTCAAATGTGACCTGGAGGTTTTTAGAGTGTTACTATTATTATGTTCAGACTCGCAGTGATCGCCCTAGTTGGAGTTAGTATTGTATGGATACCAATCATCCAGGGAACAAAGGCGCTCAGCTGAAGATCTACAAGATGGAAATTGCTGCCATGTTGGCCCCATTGATTGCCGCTGTCTACCTGCTCGCTATCCTGTGGAAGAGGGGAAACGAAAAGGTAAAATTGAAATCTGATCCACTCATTAATGGACTTTGCAATAGACCCCTTGCCTTATGACGTCACGAGTCCCAAATAGTCCCCTCACTGAGGTCAATGAAGAGCTGGCATTGGCTGAGGGTCGTGCGCAGTGCGTACACGCGTGCATGTTTCCACTGTTTGACGTCAAACATGGCGGCCATGGCCAACGCATGAGGGTCTATAGATGGATTGCACAAGACGTCAGTGGCCGCCATCTTTGATGACAAACAATGGTACAATGCAGGAGTGTACGCGCTGGGCGCGGCTCTCAGCCAATGATAGCCTTTCACGCGTGCACGTTTCATCAACTATGTCGGCAATTGCAAGGGGTCTATAGACCGTGCAAGTCTCGCACGTATTCGAAATATTTAGGGACCAGTTTGGTCTCACGTACATTGCTTTGATACGTGAAGGAAACAAACTCGTGCATTATAACGGTTTCCAATCTCCGAAAACGCGCGAGACTTGCAAAGTCCATTCTCACGCTGGGCAATTATTTTTAGGCAATTTGGAGACAACCCTGCCACTTGTTTCGCATGCACAGAGAACACTTTGGCAGCACAAATGACGTTTTCTAGCTGTCACTTAAATGATTTCCCAAGAAAATAGCGGGAAAGAAAGAAGAAAATGCGAATGAACTGTCTTGTCGACCCGAGAACAGGTTGGCTGTAAATTGTGTGCACATGACACGGCCCGGTTTTCAGGTACAATGATTTTGTCATGTGAAGGGGAAATTGTCGTTGTTTAATGGTAGGTTCATAGTTTGGCTAAAAGAATATGACCACAAAACTTACTTGGTTAGAGGCACTGCAGCTGTTGATATAAGTATAAACTTGTATGTAGTTAAGAAAGGATTCCCTTCGTAGTAATAACGTTCCGAACCTTTTCACCACAAAACATTTGAAATTGAGAACGAGTCTTAGGTGAATCGTTTCACCAATCTATGACCGTACCCCCCTCCCCTGTAAGGGGACCAACGTTCCAACACAGCCAAGATTTTGTAAGTCTATTGGCTTTAGTTTTTAACTTGTTGGATGTTTGTAAAAGGATATCTCACTTGTGGTCGAGACAAGATGTAGTGTAATTTCGGTACGCAATAAAACCATGACTCTGCAAAAACCTGGGGTGTTAGAATTGACACTATGGGTGTTGTCACATATAGATACCGAAGAGAGAATCACAATTTACACCAATGTAATTGTTTCACCGGTAATGATTCTTACACCATATGATGTAAATTTTGATTCTTTCTTGGTGTATGTGACAACACCCTTGGTATCAATGTTATCACCCCCGTTTTGGCAGTGAGTACTTTGCTGTGTAGTTTTGTTCTTGAGAACTTGTAGAACTCGGTATTCGGAAGATACCTAGTTGTAATAAGTTCTGTCCTGCCGTCGATTTCACGAAACTTTATAACGCAACTGCTTCGGTCCCTTTGTACAACATTTATCGCGTACGTTGTTAACCACTCACACACGAAATCTTGCACAAGTGTTGGACTTACGCAGTTGCGTAAAGTTTCATGAAATCCACTGCTGCTCCAGTACTAAACCTAAGTAGGTAGGAAATCGGCCGGGACTTCTATTGTCACTTTAGTGGACCAAGGAGACTTCTCGTTGTTAACTTCACTGCAGCGAAGTGAGCCATAATTGGTCTCAAGCAAACAAACACACACCGCGACAGAGGAAAATATGCATAAACCAAAAGTGTTTTTCATTTAAAGGGATAAGGTAAATGTACCCTGTGGGGCACATCACTCATGTTCTCCTGAGCCATTTACATGCACCTTTGTACCACTTGATTAGTTCTCAATAACAATTTACAATCTGTTACTGTGTTATAACAAAGCATATACACCATATTATTGCTAACTTTTTTTCTTGTTTTTTTTATATATTTATTTTATTGGGGTGGGGGGGGGGGGGAGGGTTGGACAGAATCTCTTGCCAAACCGGCACCGAACAAAGAGTGCAAGCTCCTGCATTGTTCTCAAACCGAGTTGTGCACAAACTGTTCAACCGTGGAGATCTTTTCTCAATGGTCCAACCATATGGTCCAACCTATACATGTACACTAGACAGGTGTACATTGTACCAGAGCAAGTCCTTGCTCCATGATTGTACACTCACATCTATTGTTCATAAACGTGCCGCGCTGGTTTGTACGGACGGCCGAGTGTTATGTAGGCAAAACACATTCTATCGAGTTAACTTAGTTGTGACCAAATACAACATTTCTGCTCACCCTCCATTCAATACATCCCATGATTGATCGTATTGTTTCTAACAAATTCAACACTTTTTAGAAATACTTTGTGTAACCATGGAGGTAGAATTAGACCTCCATGGTGTAACATTGTTACAAACTCTTGTAGCTGGTTATGCTTCGCATTTGGCTTTCCATAGTTCCCCAACCTTGGTTGGCACTAAACTCGCAATAGAAAACGATCGCAATAGAAAACGATCAAATTCCACCACACGATCCACGTGGTTGTGTATACACTGAATGTCTCATAACCACTCCACTGTGTAACGCCTCTCGATCGACGGTTCATGATCGCAACAACCTGTGCAATCTTTGACGGACCAGGGTTAGGAAATAATGGCACCGGCGTTAGAGGACTCAACGCTGGTAGGGTGGGACTACGTGGCAGTGGTGGTCTACTTCGCGCTGGTGTTATGTGTGGGGCTGCTTGTAAGTACTTCTTCCTTCCTAGCTCCAAACTTGTTTGATTATATTTGCCCAAAGCACTATACAGTCTTGAGCGTGAGTACCTAATCAGTGCATGGAGCAATAAACTAGTTCATTGCTTCATGATCAGTGTTAAGTGCCGTGGTATGGAGAATGGAGATAGCCCCCATAAATATTGCCAAAAGATCATTAGGGAAGGAAATTTTTTTTTCCTTACTCCATGTGCCAATCAACTTCAACTTGTTCAAGGAACGTGTGGATTGACACTATTTATGGGGCTATTGATGGGGCAGCGGGTATTCCCCCCACCCAACATGCCCAATGTTCCCATAGTTTAACACATTATTTTCCTCGTACAGAGGTCCCCCCCCCCCAAGAATCTATAAATAATTCCTGAGATTCCAAGCACACAGTGAGGATACAATATCAGGGGGGAGGGCTATACATACCATGGAGATAATAGCTCCATGTACATACTAACCTAGCACCAAATGACGGACTGAGAAATTGTATGCCAAGTGTCAAGCCCCATTCAATGACCTTAAATGACCACTGTGACCCGATGACCCATATGCTGCTCACTTTGTATTTGAGACTCAGTATCTTTGACATTAGTTTAACCTTTTTGGAGCAAGGACAGAGCTCTATGTCTTTATGGTTTAACCTCCATTATACAAATGGAGGTGATCGATAGCTTATTTCTAGTTTTACCTCCATACCCAACTCAATGTCTGTGTGTAACAACACAAAATGTGACAATTGTTTACACGCCCCTGACTGCTCCGGTTGAAGATAAAGTCCAATGCTATCTATGGGATAACTGTTCGTGTGAGATTGTGTCAATTCGATGATCCAAATGAGTGTTTTCAACATGAGAGTTCAAGAATTACAAATTAATGTTCTGTCAATAATTATTGGCGAAGCTCATGTGCACAGACAACATTGGTGGATTTTCAAAGACCATAATGTACTACAGCCCAACAAAGGCCTATAAAGTAAACAAACCTGTGAAAGTTTCAGCTCAAAAGGTCGACATCAAAGTCACAAGCAAAGAGTGAAAAATCTCCTCATATGTTTTAACCAGGTGTTTCCAAACATCAGGTGTCAGACTCGAGAGATCAAAACTACTTGTTTCAACTATTTCTCAAAAATTGTATAGCATTTCAAGCAAACATAATTTCAAGGAAAATTTCCCCCCGAATTTCCAAAAATCTTTATACCATGTAAGTTACGTGCACTTGTGTTCTTTTCATATCTCACCAATGTCGTGCAAACAATATAAACATCAAACAAATAACAAAACAAACAAACAAACAAACAAATACTTGATTTACAAGAGACAGGAAACACAAAGTGTAGGCCTACCACTTGTATACCGTAGGTAACTTACATTATATTTTTGGCCAAATAAGCATTATTTCGAAAAATAAAGGGAAAAAAGTCTATAACGCCACCTTAATGAGCAAAGTTTTTGTCAAATTAGTAGACACTGTTTTCAACTGAAACTTTCACAGGTAACTTTTATTGCACCATTCTTGATAATTTTGCCTATGAATCAATTAGCTTTATGCAGACAAAAATCAATTACCCTAGCCTTAAGGTGCATTGCCCAATTTTCTCCGAGGAATTTTTTTACATAATTTATTCTCTGAACGAACTTTTGAATTAATATCTGAATTCTGCCAATTATTTGTTTTGAGGTTTTAGTTAAGTATTTTTTAAGTTTTTAATTAACTATCACTTTTCGTTGGTGTATGTTTTCGTGAAAATAGAGTTAGCTGTTGCAAAATGCTTACCAACCAAAATGACCTATGGTCTAAATGCAAAAAAAATAAATAGTTAGTGGCCTGAGTTTCGACCATAGTAGAGTCTTGTGTAACTTTCTTGAATCTATAAAAATAGCTATTTTAAAAATTAACATGTATTTTTTAAAAATTAACATCTAATTATTCATGTCAGCTCTGACAAACTTCTGACCTAGAATACTAAAGGCAGTGTATACTTTTGGTAATTGTCAGACACTAGCATCTTCACTTGGTGTATCCCAACATATGCATACAATAATAAACCTGTGAAAATTTAGGCTCAATTTGTCATCGAAGTTGCAAGAAAATAATGAAAGATAGAAAAAAACACCCTTGTTGCATAGAATTGTAAGCTCTCAGATTGAATTTTTTTGGTATAAAATTACCTCCTTCAAACACAACATTACTTCAAAGGTTGTCGTTTCTAACAATGTTGTATAATATCAACAGCTCTTCAGTGCTCTTTACCAAGTAAGTTTTTATGTCCATTAATTTTTGAAGTACTTACCAAAAGTACACCCTGCCTTTAAACATGTTGTTAAATCAGTACCTTGTTCACCACAGGCGTTGGATTCCCCAGGATTTGTCCTGATTTCAAGATTTTCTTAAATCTCCTTGAGCCTTTGAATTTTGTTGAAAGAAGTATACACAACACATGTATAAAGCAATTGCCAAACGTGCCAAAAGAAGGAAGAAAATAATAGTCCACATTTGGCCCAAACCTGTAGTTATGTCTTTCTGGTGATGCACAGAATCAATAAACCTTCTGAATTGTAGCAAATATCTGGGAGTTTCTGGGTCTGAAATAAAGGGTGATCCAGGTCTACTAAAACCGTTTTTAAAAATAACTTTCCTGGACATCAAATCTCACAATAAGTCGAGAATTTCGTGTTCGGTGACCCGGTATATAATGAACACTGAGTCATGCTTGGGCCTTGGTGAAAAGAAGTCCTTGCTCTGTAGATTCAGTAATTTCAGTTGTCGGTTGTTTGCTTCCAAAGTGTGACAAAAAGGTAAATTTTAGAAGTTTACATATGAAAGGGTAAGCCTTGTTGCCTGGCAAGTATATTCATTGGATGCAGCCATGAGAGACATGATTTGTGCAGCTATCCTTGTGATTACATATGCAGGGCTGCACAAAATGAAATGTCCTTCATACATGTATCTTCAGAATTGGGCTGCCAAACTAATATTTTATGCCTTTAAACATGATCATGTAACCCCTTTTCTAAAACAGCTACATTGGCTCCCAGTGAGAGAGGGCATTCTATTTAAAATATTACTGTATGGTTATAAATGCTTGAATGGACATGCACCAGCACGTCTTGCATCATGTTTTACTTTTACAGTCAAACTAGGGCTGCACTTTGCTCAGCATCAGACAACACCCGTCTTGCTGAAACTAAACCAAGCAGAAAATCTCTCCACTCTGCTGCCTACAAATCATTTTCTTTAGCGGCTCCAGGACTGTGGAACAGCCTCCCCATCACCATACAGACCTCAGTTTCGCTGCCTATTTTCAAGAAAGCACTGAAAAATACCTTTTTCCTTGGTTGCTTTCTGTAAATTTATTTGTTATACTATTTGCAATGCTGTTGTCTGTTTGCTAAAGCGCTGCTGGTCTAAATGGAATGGCGCTATATAAAAGCTAGTGTACAGTATTATATGTTATTTACACAGACTTGTGGACATTACAAGTTGTGAAAGAAATACAAGAAGTGAAGAAGACTTGTGACTTTCGTTAACCAATCCCTAGGAATCCCCCCGCCCAGAAAGCAGCAACAACCATCCTATTATTCCCAGTCCCAATCACCAAAAAAAAGGAGAAATACCAGTTACTATAATTTAAAGGACAATTTGCACAAGTTACTTTAAATGATGCTGTACCTCGGTCCTGTTTTTGTTTTTGTTTCATCACTCCCTGGCAAAAAAACTTAGGGCCGATTTCACAAAGAGCTAATTGATCTGAGGTGAGGATCAATCTTAACTTCTATCTGAGCAAAGTGTGATTTCACAACACGAATCACTATGGTAATATTGTTGACAATTCATCTTTGAATCAATAGTGCTTTGTGAAATGAAGCCCTTGATCTGTGTCTGAGTACCTTTAAAGACTACACTTGACATGATGATGCTGCTTCAAAAGGCTTTTATCCTACATTTTCCATTCTTTATTTCAGTCTATGTGTCGTTCCAATCGAGGTACAGTGAACGGATATTTTCTGGCAGGACGTCACATGATTTGGCTGCCGGTAAGTACCTCAAGGAGAATTGAAGTTTGAGACTTTTGGGGACGCTACCATGTAGGTGGCAGCAGACTCTCTGTTGTTCTCGAAAAAAAGTGCCTTTCCCCAAACTACGTAAACAAATTAATTTTACCTGGTACGTCTTTAAAGACCCTGACCAGGGCCCATTTTCCTAGAGCTGCTTAAACACAACAAGTAGAGCACAACAAAATTACGCTTACCAGAATAAGGAAGGCTACCAGCCAAAATACGATGACGATATTTATTGTTAATGTTATTTATATTTTACTAATTGCAAGACAAAATACCGTAAAAAAAAAGAGGTGCCCTCCCAAAAATATAAAATTGATAATATAAAATACACAGAAATCTAAATTGGAGTTTATTGATCAAAAGTGGCATAAAAAGTAAATGTTTGGCAAAAAGAAATGTCACTTTTGTGATAACAGTATTTATGTGTCAATTTTGTTTTTTTCTGATTAAGCATTTTACATGCGATGCAATATTGGTTGTTTTGCTGTAGTTATATTTATTGGTAGTAATAGTAAGCATCACAAAAAATAATTTTATCTGATTGCCCAGTGGTTTGACATCAATAAAATCAAGGTGAGTTTTGGAGATCCAAATCTCCGTGGGGTCCGTTTGTGAATGCTGCGGCCGGCTAGAGATGCAGTTGGTACCCGTGTCACCTTGCTAAATGTGGATAGCTTCACTGCTATTGATGAAAATACAATGACAGCTTTTTGCTGTTTTCTCAACAAGTAGACACTGTAGGCCTATCAACTATTGTATCTTTATTGCCAATTTGCCTACAAATCAGCATTAAAACCCCAATACATGACCTCACCTTTAATTTGAGAACTTTTTTTTAAAAACAGGTTGGAGCATCATTGTTTGCCAGCAACATCGGCAGTGAGCATTTCATTGGCCTCGCTGGGTCAGGAGCAGCTGGTGGCATAGGAGTTGCGGCCTTCGAATTCAATGTAGGTTAAAATGGATCTTCTACAACCCTTAAGTGAGCGTTGGAAACACAATAAGTTATGGCACTTTTGTTCTAAATTTTGTCGCTGTTTTCTTGAAAGTGCAATTCTCTGGGGGATTCAAAGTCCTTGATATCCTACATGTAGACTGGACCATCTAAGAGAGGGATCATGTCCCTAGGCTGTGTAGATTTTGTTTTATTTGAGGGGATGAAAAATACTTTCACTCATATACGTTGTGCACAAAAGTGTACAGACATACGATCTACCCAGATCTAACCCTCTGGTATTAAAGTGGAACCATCTGTTCTTTTGACATTAGCAGGCTTCCAGATGTCTCGCTGACAGCCTGGGATAGGTTATGAGGTTTCCAACTCCCCTCCCCCTGCCAATCAAACTTTTTGGCTTACTGGGGAGCCAGTAATTAGTGCAACCTTCCCGCATTTGTGTAATTCCTTGGGTTATTCCTCACTTTTGGATGAATTCTCCTCATGCAATTTCCATTCTCTTCTCCTTCTTTCGTGTGGTCCAAGTTGTCGAATGTGTGTATGTTTGGATTTCATTTCTCCATCTTCCCCTCTGTCTTCCTCTTCTCTTTTTCCATTTCTAGGTTGCAATTCGGTTTGTCTTTTGGTCAGTGGCGTAACTAACTTATAGAAAATAGTCAATGGCATAAGTTAACAAGAGCACTGAAAAGGGGATTTTTACAGAGAAATGCAAACAAAAACTGCAGGTTATTTGGGCCACAAGTGCCCCTAGAAAAAATGGCGCACCCCCTTGTGCCCAACTTATAAAATTGTACCCTAGTTTCGGCTGCTCTTGGTCCACCTGCATGCTGTCATGTCTTCTTGACAAGTGTCGTGCCCATCTCTGTTTCAGTTCCTTGATCTTGTCCATGATTGGTCTTTGATCTTAGGAGAATCACGATAACCCGAAACTCACATTTAAAACACTGCAAAAAGTGGGCTGCTAAAATTGACACCATGGCTGTTGTCACGTAAAATACCCGAGAGAGAATCAAACTTAACACCACAGCGTGTTAAAATAATACCAATCTAATTGTATTGGCTGAAATAAGTGTTATTTTAACACCTATTTTGTAAATTTTGATTCTTTTGTAATATCTATATGTGACAGAACCCATGGTGGTAAATTTAACACCCCAACATTTTGCAATGACCATGGGCTTGATAGCATCATAGTGTTGTAACTGTCAAAAAGCAATTATCTGAAATATCACAGATTACGTTAACCCAGCAGTGCCAGCACCAATTTTCAACAGATATATTTCCCTCTAAAATAATTTCAAAGTCTAGAAAGTGTTCAATTTTGACATTTTTTTTTACAGGCATGTTTGCTTGTTCAGCTGCTAGGATGGGTGTTCTTACCGGTCTTCATAGCGAGTGGGGTGAGTTACAATTAACAAATTTGTCTCATAAAGACAATTTGTAATTCTCTTTCTAATTCTAGAGTTTGTATGCCGATGTACTACCTTGACCGGTGTGGCAGGAGATTCTGTCCCCAATACAGCACACTGTGTACAATCTTCTTCTGATAGCGCCCTCTTTTGAATCAACCTCCTTCAGCCCATGTTAATTTCCCATATGGGGGATGGAATCTCTGGGGGACAGATTTCCCTATGACACCAGCTACACAACTGTGGTCCTACACCCCCATGTTGTGACACCCCTATTTGTATTTCTCACCCTAGGCCTAACTCTAGGCCTAACTCTAGGCCTAACTCGACTCCTTACCCTAGGCCTAACCCTTACTAACACTAACCCTAACCCTAACTTTAACCAAACCCAGCCATAGAGTGAAGGGCCTACCAGTATATCGGATCATAGTAATCGGATTATACATGTAGGATTGTCTAATACCATGTAAAAGTTTGTTAATAATAATTAACGAATTACCTGAAAGTACATACTTGAATATCTATATCCCCTTTATACATTTTAAAGCATTTTACGTCATCTGAAATATCGCTGTCCGGGAACGCCCACAAAAGCTGTCCTTGCTCAAGATGTGACATTGCTGGGGGAACAAGGAACATCTGAATTGTATTGTGTTTCATAACACTATGAGCCGCCAGGCTTGTTTTTGTAGGTGTTCCAGAGAGCATTATTGTAAATGAAATAAACTAAGCAATAATATGAAAAGGGGGACCAGACATGTTTATTTTCATTCAATTTTATATTTATTAATTACAAAAATTATCCTTTAACCTCTGTATAAGGCTATACAGTGTGGTATCTGAAAAGATGCTAGTAATTTTAAAACATCTTCTTAGTTAAAGTTTCAACAAGGTTTGTATTTGGAAGAAGAGGTTCAACAGACTGACGCAATGGAAGCAGCTGGGGCAACTCACACGCCACTCCTTTGCTATCTTCGTTGGCTCACAGAGTATATTGGCCAAAGTACAAAACACAATTAATATATAATGATATAAAAGCCAACAACAGCCAACAAATCCATAAAAATATCTTTTTTAATCTTGTAAATTGATCATTGTTTTCTAACCCCTCCAGGACATGGTGCAAAAAAAGTCTCACATGTTCATTTCTGCTGTAGCCAGTTTTTTTTTTTAAAGGGGTGCACGGGCTATGTTTTTCTTTTTAGAGGGTGCTATATGTGTATGGGTTTGTTTATGCTTTGAAAGTATAAACTACTTCATTACTGTGTAAATTTGATGCAATTGAAGAGTGGAGTAAACTATCATGAACATATTTCGGATCACTTAAGTGTGAATATTGAACCAAGGGAACCATAACAATAGCAAAAGTATAAATGAAAATTTAAAAAATGGTGGCCGAACAAAATATCGGGGTACAGTTTCTAAGTTGATCCCTTGAACTGATGTTAAATGCCTTACGAGTATTTAAACAAAAACAGTTTTGCACAAACCCTTAATTTTGAGTGAGTTGTGTCAAGTTGTGTAATCGATTGTTGGATTTGCTAGTGGAGCTGCTACAGGCATGCTTCCCTCTTGCTTCCCTCTTGCTTCCCTTTTTCTTCTCTTTTTTCTGCATTAATTAAAGTTTCCTGGTTTCTTTATTTTTGTTTATGGATGATGTACATGTACATGTAACCTTTGTTTTTTAGGAAAAGAGTGATCTTATACATTCCAGGGCCTTTAGGCAGGCAAGAGAGTGTACTGGCCATGTATGGGAAATTTTACACTTTGTGTCATAATTTCCATACAAATTTTATCAAACTAACATGAACATGTTTTGAAATATGCCCCCTTTTTTCATGTAAAAAGTTGATAAAAAAAGACAGTTCAATCTACATAAAATACAATCTTGTCTTTCCCATTTTAAGTGTCTTTATTTGTTGGCTTATTGTACTGCTTTCTTGTTAAGCACTGTGGTACCGTGGAAGAGCACCTGTAACTGTAACTAATATGTATTATTCATTTATGATGTAGTATCTATTTAATATATTCTGTGACATGTCAGTGTGAAATAATTGTTTACCACAATTAGAATTCCCTTGGTGTGACTGTTACAGGTATACACCCTTCCAGAGTACATGATGAAGCGATTTGGAGGGCAGAGGATTCGTGTTTACCTCGCCATGCTGTCACTCATCCTTTATATTTTCACAAAGATTTCAGTAAGTTTATCCAAAAGGTGTAACTTATTAAAGATGTAATCACGTGGCACTCTCACACATTGTGGCCGCATCCTGGAGGCCGATCCAGTATGTTTGGCTCCTTAAAAGTGTGTGCACAACATTGGTAGAGTTAAAAATTATAAACAATCACAGATTTGCACATTACTTACATGGTATGAAGATGGTCGCGGTGGAAATTTTTTTCGAAATATTTCTCTGAAATGCTATAGTTTTTGAGAAATGAGTAAATCAATCAGTTTTGATCATGCGAGTCCAATACCCTTTGTTTGACAACAGTGACAAAATTTTTTGTTCACTGTCTTCTTGTGACACCGATGATGTGCAGGCTTGTTATTTCATGCTGGGTTACACAAAGTGCAGATACTAATCTTTGAAAATTTCCAATGCTGGCTGTGTGCTTTGCATTGGCAAATATTACAATCTTAGGAGGCAAGTTGGGGGGCAAAGGAAGTAACTGCGGAGAATTTTATCCCCCCAGTGCAACCGCTATCCAGTGGGTATTTCAAGCCTTGAAAAAAATCTGAAATGTTAAAAAGAATTTGTGCCTGATGTTTTATCTGTCATTGTCACTATCTTATGCCAAATGGAATGACAACAACAAATTACCAGCCACCTTTTACAAACATAGAGACAAACTTCAAAACATGTGTCCTTAATATGCTTTTATCCCCCCTAGTATAGATGAGAAGAGAAACACATCCATGCATAAACTGGCAGCTTCCATGTTCAATTTTGTTTTTGGTATTATCCAGGTAAATTTGTTTTCTGGTGCACTGTTCCTTCAACAAGCTCTAAATTGGAACCTTTATGCTTCAGTGATAGCATTACTCATACTGACCGGAATCTGCACAGTAACTGGCGGACTAGCAGCTGTTATTTTTACGGATACTCTCCAGTTCTTCGTCATGATGATTGGGTCTTTCATTCTAATGGTTATGAGTAAGTTCATTCAATCTTAAAAATGCAACTCATTCTGGAACAGTTTATTTATAGGAACATTTGTAAAGAAAGATACAGCAAAAGTCACATGAAATGCAACTCATTCTGCAGCAAAGCAAATCTGACAATTGCAGAGATGTGGGAAAATGTCTTTATAAAATGTTTTGCTCTTGTCATTTTTACTTTGTTCAACCCAAAATTGATTTAAAATTTACCCTGACAGTTTCCCTTGTGGTTTATTAATTTGAATTTGAACAGTTTCTCTCCCAAAAAACATTGGTGTATATGGCAAACCTTTACCTTTTACACATAACTGGCAGCAGACCTACCAGGTAAATTTCCTTTGTTTACGTAGTTCTGAGCATGCACACATTACCGAGAATAATGGATTTACCTGGTAAGTCTGCTGCCACCTAGCAGCCCAAAAGTCAACATTGTGCTATTGTTTTCCCATCAATCTTTTTCCCCCCCCAGGTTTGATTAGAGTTATATTTGTGACAATCTTTCAGGTTTTATTAAGGTTGGTGGCTACGCAGAGCTTAAAGTGAAGTACATGGCTGCAATCCCAAATGAAACGCTGTATTCCAACTCGACATGCGGGATACCACGGAGCGACTCCTGGCAGATGCTGCGTGACCCGATTAACTCTGATATGCCGTGGGCCGGGTTCCTCTTCGGTCAGACACCTGCCTCTATCTGGTACTGGTGTGCAGACCAGGTATGAATGTCCATGACACTTTGTGAAATTAACCCTTGGTTTACAACTTCTATGCAAATGAGTGTTAAAATAAAGCATGATATATCAACAAGGTGTTGAATGCATAATTTCCCAACGAGTAGACACTGTAATCAGCTGAAATTTAACAGGTGACTTATATTGTATCTTAATTGACAACTTGGCTTATAAGTAAGCATTATGTTGACAAGAAACAGTCTGTAATAACCTCACTTTAATTAGCAACGTTGTTGTCAATTTTTTCTCTAAGATGATGGTGCAGAGAGCCCTGTCTGCAAAGAGTTTATCCCATGCTCAAGGAGGTTGTTTGATGGCCGGCTATGCCAAGATGCTACCATTGTTTCTCATGGTGTTACCAGGGATGATCAGTAGAGTGCTATTTACTGGTAGGTTGGATCATGTATTGTCAAATACAGAAACTGTTGATTTTTAAAAGTAGTACACTATAATAAAAAAAGAGTATTTATATAGCGCTTTTACAAAGGAGATCAAGGCGCTGAATAAGGACAGGAAACTAACTAGGGTGCGGGTGTGGTGTGACTAAGAAGTGTTTAAAACGCTTCCTGAAAAAAGTGAGAGGTAGGAATGGTGCTCCAGAGTTTTTAGCCAGCTTGAGTTTCAGGCCTACTGCAAAAAAAAGTATTGTTATAGCTTGAATTTTTTACCACTGACCAATGTAACATACTGTATGACTATCACAAATGTGTACCAATTGTCGTGACAAATAATTCTTGTTGTCTGAAAGAAATACACTGTTGTGTGACTTGGAGCACATATTCCCCAAAACATTAATTTTCCAAGCGTGTTTAAAGGTTTTTATGGTTTGGGTAGGTTCATTCCAAGGAGGGGTTTGTGTCCTGGACAAGGTAATAAAATTTGAGCCCTGGTTTTTCTGGATGTGTGTCCTGCTCATTCCCAAATGTGTTAAAGCGTTAAATAGTTGTAAATAGATCCATCTGAAGCTGCGACAGAAAGTCAAGCAAGTTTGTAATGTTGAATGATTATTGTTTTTTCTACCTATGTTGTAGATGAAGTTGCCTGTGCCTCTGAAGCGACTTGTATGGCTGCCTGTGGAAGCTCGACTGGATGCTCAAACATCGCTTACCCAAAGCTGGTGATGGGAGTACTGCCTGTTGGTAAGAAACCATCAATTTTCTGTTGGTTTTTTTTTTCTTTCCAAGGCTTAAGTCAATCTTGCATTTAAGATGAAAATAACTGCTGAAGGTAGGAATTGCTATTCCTCTTAAAACAGTCTAGATTGTAGGATGGAGGGAAACATGCACCAGGCAAGGAGTTCCAAAGAGGATGCAGTACGTGGAATAAAGCTGTTGAAATGGCTCTTTGTTCTACATCTCAGCAAAGCTGGGTTAGAAAATGCAGAACGCCAAATGCTTCATGCTCAAACACTAAAGTTGCAAAGACTCTCCCTGAAGGTGAGAAACCTGAACACTGCTTGTACTGGTAGGGGAAGTGATGACCATTTTACAAGCACAGCTGCTCCTGGGTTTCAAAGTTAAGGATTGCAAGTACTTCTGCATAGGTTGTGATCTCTGCTCATCATAATTTTACACGCTCTCTTTCTATAGCTGTATTGTGATGGTAACACACCTATCATCCAACACCCCTTATATGTTCCGGCACCCCCTAGTGTATTTTCCTATTCCTAACCCTAAACCTATGATGTAAATCTTGAGGGGTTTTTCAGAACATTAGGTTTGTCAGAGCATAGGGTTGTCGGAACATAGGGGTGTAGATACATTTATGGTTATCGGAACATAGTGGTGTCGGAACATATAGGGTTGTCGGAACATAGGGGTGTCGGAACATAGGGGTGTAGGAACATTTATTGTTGTCGGAACATAGTGGTGTCGGAACATAGGGGTGTTGGAACATAGGGTTGTCGGAACATACGGGTGTCAGAAAATAGAGTAGTTACCATTGTGAGCTGCGTTTATTCGTGGATGCCTAACAGGTGCAGCATATTCAGTTAATACTCACAAAGCCAGTAAAAATAGTGAAAAAGTAGGTTGAAGTGTTTGAGTGTTGTGAGCATGAAGAGTTTCCCAATTCAATTAAATTCAATTCAACTTATTTGTTCATCATGTGAAAACACAAAAATGTGTTATCCATTGTACAGCATTAAACAAAGTTACTTTAAGAACCTACACAAAAGTACAACACTATAAGCATTTATATACACAATGAAAAAGGAGAGAGAGAGAGTCATAAAAACAGGAAGAGTCAATCATGTCAATAGTTTAAAAAAAGTTATTTGACAAAACTATACTTTTAAAACTAAAGATAGCACTGGGCAGGAAGGAGTTTTAAAACCTGTTTGTTTTAAGGCCAAGTTGTTGAATCCTACCTGATCTATTAAATACAATCAAAGAGTGTAGAGGATGTGTGCTGTCAGACATAGTACAATTACATTTTTCATAAGGCTGCTATCTACCAACTTCAGAAGGCTTTCCATGTCAGCACCAATGATTCTGCTGGCGTGTTTAACAATATGTTGAAGTTTCTTCCGGTTTTGACCAGTCAGGGAATTAAACCAAGTGATTCAGCCCATTAGCCTTCTTCAGTATTTCTGCAACTTGGGTTTCCCATTTCAGGTCAGCTTTGATATAGAGTCCTAAGATTTTTGCTACAGTCATGGTGCTCAATGGATAGGCCTCACAGAGTGTAAGAGGTGGATTAAGAATTGGTTGCCTCGGCAATGACACATGCATTGTTGAGCATTTTGTCATAATCCAGTCTCAAATAGTTCAGTTCAGTCCACTCCACGAATTGGTCGAGCTGAGTCTAACCATAGCTCAAAGTTAAAATGATGTTCTTCTGTTTTGGAGTGTCCACCCATCAATCACAGAGCTTGATTGACCCCAATGGCATTATACATTTTCTTCATTATAGGTCTGCGAGGTGTCTTGTTAGCCGTCATGCTGGCAGCTCTTATGAGCGACCTGACCTCTATTTTCAACAGTACCAGCACGCTCTTCACCATCGACATCTGGAAGTTCTTCCGCGCCAAGTTTAGCAAGAAGTCCGCAAGCGTTCGGGAGCTTATGGTTGTTGGCAGGTACGTTCATGTTTCCCTTCCACTAAGAAAATGAATTAAAACTGTTGCAAACCTTGAGATCCAGCACTTTAAACTATAGAGCGCTATTTTTTTAAATAGCATTATTTTTTTATTGTATTTCTGGTAATGGAACAAAGGATGCTTTATAAAATCTTTATGGAGATCTAAAAATGTTGACAAAAGTTTTAGATACATAAAAATATCAATACCCCCACCCTATATACAGCGACAAATGTAAATAAACAAAGAAATTTATGATAATTTACGAACACTTGAAGAAAAAAGCAGAAGAAGAAAGAAAACCACACACGGAAGTGTGCAATGATCCTTTATTGGTGGACTTCCCCCCTTTGTTCAAGCAGCTCTTTGTGCAAGTCCACATAGTGTTTCAAGTCCCTACATTATGTGGACCTCTTTTGTTCCCAGATGCACACGTGGGTCATTCCGTGCCAACTCACCTACAAATCCTGAAAAGTTCGGCAGGCTCCGTCTCAGATTTTGCTAGTATTTTTATTAAACGATCCCCTATGGGTGCCATGAGCACACGCAAAATTTTAGAATCCTACTCCTCATAATTTTTTTGATATCTTATCTCCATTTGTAGATACAGACCTTTAAAAATGCCGAAAACACAAAAAGTCAATTTGAAGGGTCGGGGCTTAATTTTTTAGGGGGTCATATCTCAAAAATTATGAGGAGTAGGATTCTAAAATTTTGCGTGTGTTCATGGCACCCATGGAGGATTGTTTAAAAAAAAAAATTGCAAAATCTGAGACGGAGCCTGCCAACCAATCAGGTGAGTTGACACGGAATGACCCACTTTGTATGTAGCAGTAATACACTGAAATTTGACAAACAAAAAACATGGGCAACAAACAAAACAATAGATGGACTGCCTGGGAGACACACAAAAGTAAAATAAAACACTATCACCTAATAGGTGTGTCACTCTGACAAAAATAATGTTTAGATCTCTTAGAATTGTCTGAATTAGACTCGTATTAAGTCCTTGGTTTCACTCTCCAGGGTAGTTGTCGTCGTCATGATCATCATCAGCATCTTGTGGATACCAATTATACAGAAGATGCAAGGAGGTCAACTGTTCATCTACATCCAGGAAATCTCTGCTTTCCTTGCTCCGCCTGTGGCTGCCGTCTACCTGGTAGCTCTCCTCTGGCCAAGAGGCAATGAAAAGGTGGGATTCTTCTTGATTCACAATTGCAGTTATTAGTCAGGGCTCGAATTGGGGTGGAGGGGATATGCGACCATAGGGCTTCTATCTCATAACGTTTACTTGACCAGAATATTTGTTTACAAGACCAGAATTGACGTGAGAAAAAACCAACTACACAGTTAAACATTTGAATTGTTTCATTTTGAACAAGCACTAAGAGAAGACTTATCTCATTTGTATTATGATTAAGAATTCTTCAATACTCAACAGAACTGAAATTCAGACAGAAAGTCAACATTTGACCCCCCCCCCAAAAAAAGAGATCATCAAACTCTTCCAGTGATGAGTTTACTTGCCCCGATGCTATAATCACTGGCCTCAGGCCTGCGGTACAGTGTCAATTTTGAGCCCTGTTATTGTTGATCATTATTAAGAAACTGGTATTGAAAGCCAAGAATTCTCAAAAGAGATTAGACAAGCCAGCGATTTGTCAGGATTTTTCCTGTCTTCAGGATTTTCTGACAAACTTTTTGGGGCCTAAAAGTTTGGTTAAAAGAATTATAAGGTCACAGAAGGGAGACAGAAGTACAGTCGACTCTCGTTAATACGAGCTCAGAAGATACGAGACGCTGGTTAATACGAGGTATTTCACCGGTCCCGAACTTTCCCATGCGTGTTTCTATGTCTTAAAAAACGGAAGATACGAGCACGGTCGTCACGAGAACATGGATAATACGAGGTATTTTTGCGGCTCCATGATGACAAAATGTATTGTTTTTCATAGTTTTGTAGCGAGATCTGAAAATAATTGTTCCGTAAAAGCTTACAGTTCAGTCAAGGTTTGGAAATAACATTCTTGATGCCAAACTGTTTATCGGATCGGATGGCTACACTGTTCTGTCCAATTCGAAAGCCAGAAACATTTCCCTGGTAATTTATGATTGATATGCTACTTCGCTTACACGCTGACGGCTACCAGCGAAAACAACGTTCAGCATAGGCGCTACGCAGTACGAATCTGTCACATCATGGTCACATGAACGGCAAGTTTGACATGACTTTGCTATGATTTTTATCTTGAGTTATACAAAATATTAAATTTCTGTGATCATAGTCAACAAAAATGCATTTATCATTGATATTTTTGTGTACAGGATGCTCGTAAGAACTGTACTAGGAAGCAAACCGCTCCGTTCTTCTAGCCTAGACACGGTTGTAGTGCATGCACTATGATGACTTGTGTATACATGTACGTTTAAATAGTGCGCTGCGTTTAAGACGAGGTTCAGATAATAGGAGGAGAGCCAGTCCGGCAGACCTCGTATTAACGAGAGTCGACTGTAGTCCACATTGTTCCTGGTGATGCACAGAGTCTGTAAACCTCCCTGATTTTAACATCTGGGTGCTTTTGTGTCTGGAATGAGGTAACCCAGACCTATGTCTCAGGAATGTTCACATTCTTCGAATAGCCTGTAACCGCTGATCTTCACAAGCTCACCCAGTGATGATGATAGTAAGCCAGCTGGAATCATTTGCAGCAGATATTGAGGGGATTAAGTTGGATTTAGTGGTATCTTGCCCTGCTTTCTAGCCCTGTGGACCCTGATTCTAATCTCTTTTGGGGACAGGAGCATGATGTGGATTAGTGTCTAAGTCTTAATTGGCAAATTTTCTTCATCTTCTCTAAACATGTATTGTGAGTCCTACAAGTTACATTGCTTGTTGCTTTTGAGGAATCTCTTGAGTCCATTTCCAGAAAGAAAAAAAGAAAGAAAAAGTTAATGGTCTGATGTTTAGACCCTAGTAGAGTCTTTCTCGAAGGCTAAATTACAACACAACTCACAAATGGATTTCTAATGTACCAGAAGCAATGAAAATTATAAACAAATAAGAATAAGTATTTGCAAAAACTGAAATGAAATTGTTTTCATTACATTACCTTTTATTTGTTTGCAATAATTGTGGCCCCCATCTTTCTGTGACATAAACATTAATTTGTTACAACTGAAACGTTGCAATTTCAGGGTTGTTTCAGCGGCCTCGTGGTGGGGTTCATCGTCGGTGTAATTCGGATGATCTTGGACTTCACCTACCGAGCCCCACCCTGTTGGGAGGAGGATCTCCGCCCGCCCATCACAGCTCGAGTTCACTACATGTACTTTGCAATGATCTTGTTTTGGATCACTGTCATTGTGGATGTAGTGGTCAGCCTCCTGACAAAACCGCCTGATGATGAGAAGGTAAGAGGGGGAGGATAAAATGAACCATGACCTTTGAACCCTGAACCCTGGACCTTGTGTAAATGTCCAATACCCTATATAGGATATGCAGTTTATCAGATGCAACCTTTTTTGTAAATGGCACTTAAAAAGGAAAGACAAAGACTGAGGAGATCAGCTGAGAGAATGGGCATGCAATGTTAGAAACCATCCAAAGTTGTCAATATCTTCAGGTCATACAGTGAGTTCTAGCTACTCTTGAGGTGCCCCCCCCCCCCAAAGTTGTAAATTTTTCTTTCATAATTGATGCACCTTTATTCTCAACATTTTAGACCTCTTTTAAAGTTGTATGCGGTCTAGATCTCCACCCCCTCTCCCATCATACTCTTTATATGACCGTGAAATTGTACATTTTTCTTTCAAAATAGATGCGTGTTATTTAATATCAACATGTTACGCCCCTTTTAAAGTTGTCTGTGGTGTCCACCTCCTCCCCCATCTTACTCTTTATATGATCTTGAAAATGGTGAAACTTGGTGAAACCTGAACAGTATTTTGTACAAAAACCTGACCATGTGTTGGCCGGTTGGGAACGAAGCCACATTGAAGAAATCTTTATCATGGCTTTGTATCACAGAGTTTTTCTCCCATGCAAAAAGCTCATCACTAAGCTAAAGTATTGACATAATATACAAAACAAATTTTTAATAAAAAGTTGGTCAGTTTGATATGAACACTTAAAACAATCATCAGAGAGTCTGATAAAATTTGATGAATCGGTAGAGTCATGACCTGTTTGGTCTACAAGCATAAGTGGATAAGAGCACCGGACTCAAGCTCTGGTAATTGTGATCAGCAGAGTGGGGGTTCGAGTCCTGGTGGTAGCACTTGGGACCTTAAGCAAGACACCTAAGCATTATTGCTGCGTCCTTCCGATGGGACGTGTAATGCACGTAAAAAGAACCCAGTGCACTCATTAAGAGAAGGGGTTCGCCCCGGTGTTCCTGGTTTGATTGACTGCATATTGCGCCACAGCACCTTGTAAACCATTACATGGTGCTATTTAAAGGAAAAAGGTCTCATACTTCAAAATGTAGTTCCCATACATGCCATACCTTGCAGGAAAAATTACAACAATGTTGGAGTGCCATGAGCGTCACCGGGTGATGGATTTGAGCACTATATAAGAAGCTACTTTTATTCAAAGAAAAAAAACTATAACCGTGACAACCAAAATGGAAGGTCTTGTTACGTTTACATGTAAATGCTTTGCAGAAGTAATAAATAATATTTTAGTGAAAGTGTCTTTACATTTGTTACTATTCCGCTCTTTTGATAGTTGATTCGCACAACTTGGTGGAGCCGCCTGAATCGCAATCCTCGCTCAGACGAGGTTGAAGACGCCAAGGAGAACGATGAGATGGATGATCACGTCATTGTCATCACAAATGGAGGAGGTAAAAAACTTTTTTTTTGAATTGTTATCCAAAAAATTCAAATGAATGATATGTGATTGGTAAAAGTCTAAAGGTCTCGTACATTAAAGGGACACATTGCCTTGGATTGGGCGATTTGGGCTATGTAGAACGTTTTGCTATGAAATGAATAATGTTTGCAAAGATGTTTTAAAAGTAGAGTCTGATGATCCAGACAAAAATGCCTTGAAATTGCCTGGGTTTCCTTTTACTTTGTGAACAATATGGTCAGCCTTTTTGTAGAACCAAATTATTTTGCATGCCTGTTAACCACTGTTGCTCTGTTCCATGGGGTGATGTGGCCGAGTGGTCAAGCTCACTGGACTCAAGCTCTGGTGTTTCTGGTCTGCAGAGTCCGGGTTCAAGTCCCGGTCTTGACACTTGTGTCCTTAAGCAAGACACTCAAGCATTAGGCTATTGCTTCGTCCTTCAGATGGGACAGAAAGCAGTAGGTCCCATGTGTTGTGTGATGCACATAAAAGAACCTACTACACCCCCTTAAGAGAAGGAACCCCAGTGTTTTCTGTTATGGTTGGTTGCAGAATGTGCCACAGCACCTTGTAAACCAATACATTGTGATATGTACATGTAAATGGGTCTTACAATGACGTGTTGTGGCTGAGCGGATAAGATCACTGGACTCAAGCTCTGGTGTCTTTGATCAGCAGAGTGTGGGTTTGTGTCCTGGTTGTGACACTTGTGTCCTTAAGCAAGACACTTAACCATTTTTGCTGCGTTCTTCGGATGGGACGTAAAGATGTAGGTCCTGTGTGTTGTGAATGTACGCCAAAGAACCCAGTGCACTTATTTAAGAGAAAGGGTTCGCCCCAGTGTTCCCGGTTTGATTGGCTGGACATTGTGATACAGCACCTGGTAAACCATTACATGGTGCCATGTGGGAATAGGTCTCATACTTCAACACATAGCTCCATATACCTTGTAGGAAAAATACTAAGTGCTTTGATCGAGACGCCCATCGGATGTGATAAGGCACTACATAAGAACTGTGACTATTATTATTACAAGTGCTAGAAACAACACGATTGAAGCATAGTATAAACATTGATTATTATTATTGTTCAGAGAGTTATATACATGTAACTTGATTTTAACCTTACACCGATGTGTATTAAGCACTATATACATGGGTGTGTACTTAGTACTTTCCAGAGTTCTGTGAAAAAATCCGCAGGCAAATCAGTCGGGTGGGATTTGTGGGATTTGACCCCACGACCTTTGCATTGCTAGAGCAGATGTCTAAAACAACTAGACCACCGGGCTAGCCCAGCGGCTAGGGGCGATTTGAATCCTATGTTTTAGTAGCAGGTACCGCAACGATTTAATAGATGTTGTTAATTTCGCATCAGGGATAAAGAATATAATTTGTTTTTACCCTTACCCCAATTGAGCACTGTATTCTCAGAACCACCACTACTCAAAGAAGATTTACACATAGTGCTACCGCAAACCTCACCTGATGATTGTACTCCCACATGCAGAGTTTCAAATCCTACTTATCATTATTATCACTCTTAAAAGGCAATTTTCAAAATCAATGAATTTTGGAACAATGAATTTCCTACAGAGCGCCCGGACAGAGAGAAGTCGGTGTTGAGGCGGGGGTATGACTGGTTCTGCGGCTACGATGACTCATCGGCAGGGAGGATCAATGCAAAAAAGCAACAGGCTCACCTCAGGAAAGTGTCCTCGCTGAAGCAAGATCCCAAAGCCAAGATCTTCCTGAATATCAACCTTGTTTGTGTTATCCTCGTAACTTCCACAATGTATGTCATTTTTACAATTCCAGATTTACTTTAGAGGAACACAATTCATTGTTTAGTCATGGTGCGGCCATCTTGGACTTTTCTTTCAAATGTATTCAAACCATAGAGTTATATATAGGAACTAGAGGGCGCACTGGTAATGCTACGTGCACAAACGCGACGGAACCGCAAGGAGGCACGCGCGCCATTTTGTACGAGGGCAACATTGAATACGAAATACGCGGTGTGCTAATTAAATACACGTTATATGTGGTCTAAAAAAACAAAAACAAAACGAGCGGCTGTATTAAAGTTGTTTCGTGGGGTTTAGGTTATTCGTTTCAAAAGAGGATGAACACACTAGGCCTATGTCATGATTTATTGCCAAAAGTGAAGGAATATAATTATAAATTATTATATTTATTCGGGGGTTATTTAGTAGCATAAACGGTCTTCACTGGCGTTCATAAATTTCACAGTAAACCCTTTCATTGTTAACCATTGCTCTTTTGCAACACGCGCACAAATGGTTTAGACGTTGTTTTGGACTACTTCAGTACTTACGAAATGGCCGCCGCGCTGCCCTTGTCGGGCCGCGTAAATAGGCTACTGCGCCCTCTAGTTCCTATATATAACTCTATGATTCAAACCGAGACAAGATGGGAATTTAGTCTGGTCCCCTATGATCTGACGATACTCAGTATCAGTGATTGCAATAAGGGACTTGACCAAAGGTGATGTGGATAAAAGTAAAAGGTCATCAAAATTGAACACGAAGAATGCCGAGTGCAACTCATCTTAAGATGAATCTTAGAGCCATGTGAAATTGGCCTCGGACCTGGTAGCAACTGGAAGCTTATAACTGCCAAGCTTATTGAGAGTCGGGTGTGTGTAGAATTTTTGCCATTGCTAACATGAAGGTGTACACAGTGTTCTTCTGGGCCCAATTTCATAGAGCTGCTTCAGCACAAAAAGTAGCTAAGCACAACAAAGTTAAGCTTACCAAAATAAGATTACCAGCCAAACTACCATGTCCCATGTACAATTTGTGACTGGTATCCTGCTCATTTCTGCTTAGCAGACAATTGTTAAGCAATATTTTCTGCTTAAGCAGCTCTATGAAATTGGGCCCTGGTTGTATGGGCTGGGGCCTACTTTTGTATTACTTGAAATATTTTGTGTTAAGCTGCAGCCATATTGGTAACAACTGGTGCCTAACATTAAAAGGTTTTACACAGGATTGGTAGAGCTGACAAACTAGTCACAGACATGTTTTGCGTGATCAACCATATACAGGAAATAACAAACCTGTGAAAATTTGGGCTAAATTCATTGTGTGACTCAGGAAAAAGTACTGAAAAACTTTGCACAATTTTCAGCATGTCTTCATTTCAGAGTGAAATATTTCACAGAAAAAAATGGTTTCAGTATGAACTTCATAATCGAAAGCTTTTTAAAGCTCAAAAGACTGATTTTTTTATTTTGTTTTTAAATCCATATGTACCAATCTTACCAATCCTGTATAATACCTTTAACAAGTAATTTATTCATATCTTCCTGAAATAGTTTTATTCTGAATTAATGGTATTGTCAGTATATTTTATTAGCAGCATATACCAAATCCAGTTTTACGGCGCTGTAAAAATGAACCCTAATGAAATTATTTTTTCTACACAAAAATTGAAATTGTATTTATGACCAACTTCTGCATGTATTTTTGTTTTCAAGATTTTTATATGAACAGAATACAACAAATATTTGATTTCATAGAAAACTATAGTCTTTGTGTGAGTTGTTCTCTCATTTTCAATACATGCGATACTTGCACAGTATAGCACTGAGGCCGCAGTGTATACTTTTGAATTGCATTGATTTTCTGTCAGGAAAAATTATTGTAAGAACAAAACGGTATGGTAAGCAACTCCTTTTACAAGGCTGTGTTGTCTCAAATCTTTGTGTTAAACTTTCTTGGGTGATATCTCTCTCGGACATGATTGTGGCTTCATATTTTATTTCCCTTAAACAGTTTAGGGATCAAATTTAATTTTAACTTTTAGTTTTAAGATCAGGCTTCAATTTTATAAAATTATAAGGGGTTAAGCCTTGCATTTTAGTTGAAAATTTGCTTAAATCGGATAAAACCACAAGGGGTAAGCCCTGCATTTTTGATGAAAATTTGGCTGAACGTGGATAAAAATCACAAGGGGTAAGCCTTGCATTTTCGTCAAAAATGTAATGAAATTGGATAAAATAACAAGGGGTAAGCGTTGCAATTTTGACGAAAATTTGGCTGAAAGTGGATAAAAATCACAAGGGGTAAGCCTTGCATTTTAGTTGAAAATTTGGCTGAACGTGGATAAAAATCACAAGGGGTAAGCCTTGCATTTTCGTCAAAAATGTAATGAAATTGGATAAAATCACAAGGGGTAAGCCTTGCAATTTTGACAAAAATTTGGCTGAAAGTGGATAAAAATCACAAGGGGTAAGCCTTGCATTTTCGTCAAAAATGTACTTAAAACGGATAAAATCACAAGGGGTAAGCCTTGCATTATAATAAAAAATGAACTGAAATTGGATACATCAACTTCAACATAAATTTTAAAAACCCAATCAACAACATTTCAAGGCCGACAAAAAGCAATTTAAAACAAAAACGTATAACACACATGGGGTATAACACTGAAATATTTGATTTATTTACAGAGCATGAAACCCATCTGTTCCCACACAAGAAAGTACGATCAAAAAACACATTTAAAAATAACTACCGCTAAGGTAGGGTCATACATTGGTTTTTGTGATTGAAATGCTACATTATAGGCCACATTGTCAATAAAGATGCAATAAAAGTCACCTGTGACTGTTTCAGCTGAGTACACTGTCTACTTCTTGAGAAAACAGCAAAAACCTGCAAGGTAATTTCACTAAGAACATCACATTCATCTTAGTTTACCCAAGTGCCAGTGGCTACCAACTGCTAGATCTCTGGCCACAGCATTCACAAACAGACACCACGGACATTTGAATCTCCAAATCTTGCCTTTTTAGGCGATCTTCGGAGATATAATTTTTGTCCACATACCTTAATTGGTTTCTAATCAATGAGGGCACTTCAGACAGAACAAGCTCACAGGATGCTTACTACTATTACCATCTTTATAACAAGCTTTCAAATAATGTTTTATTTGTTTACTTTTATTCACGATGACGTGACCCATGGCATAAAACTGGGGACCCATTGTTAGGTCAGGGGTTACCAGATACAGTTTGTAATTCATAAGTTGCATTGTGCAGAGCCATAACATTTTTCCAACTGTATGTCATTACCTATTCAGGCATTGAAGGCATTTCTAATAAAGAACATGTTTTTTGAAATAATTCTCAATACATGCAATATTCACATGCTTTTCTTGATTTGTCTGAATTCCTAATTTCAACTCAATCACCTCAGAAAATGCGCAGCGGCCCCTAATCTTAACTCCCCGTTCCTCCAAAATCGTTCCCCAATTTTGATGTTGTCCGTAAAGATGGCATCTTTTGGAAACTATCTATATGTAGGTTTGTCAAGATGGCGTTGCTGCAAAGAACTCAACAAAACAATTATAAAATGCATCTGTGGTGTTAAGTATGAGAAAAGAAAAACACATCAAAGGAAAATGGGAAGAAAGTTAAAATGTTGCTCTTCCCATAGAGGCCCACAATACACAGTAATAAACTCCATACTACTCTACATGTCTCTATAACAGGCATGATGTTAGGGGATTTTTTTATGTTTGGCCCTTGGGGGAAAAAAGGACAAGTATTTGGTGGCGTGTCGTGGCCCAGTGGTTTAGTTTATCAGACTCTAGTTCTGGTTGCTGAGTCATCAGGGTGTGGTTCGAACCCCGGTCAAGAAACTTCACTATAATTGCCTCTCATCACCCAGTGTGTAAACGGGTACCTGTGATCACCCAGTGTGTAAACGGGTACCTGTGATCACCCAGTGTGTAAATGGGTACCTGTGATCACCCAGTGTGTAAATGGGTACCTGTGAGGGCAGAGATGGTTCTTGGGACTGATTTAGTATAGTGCGCTATTCACTTGGCAGTGCAGGCTGTATACTCCCCAGGGAGCTGGTTTAAGGAATGAAATACATGGCCCAGTGACATGGGGTGATAATGTTTGAAGCGCCATGATTATTCTTTGGAATTCGCTATACATGTCGGAGCAGATATTATCATAAGCAATTAAGAGAAGCAATTATGGTAAACATGGTAAAGTGCCTTGCTCAATCAGATCTTTGGCATTGTCCATCTTCAAACCCCAATCCATTGATACAGTGATTTACAATTTGAATGCTTCAGGCATATTGGGAGATGAAGCAAGATATAGCGTTCTAATCCTTATAGTTCCTTTTGGAGTCGCACTACAAGAGAAGCGATATAAGTATTATAAATATTTTTATTCTATTATGAAAATTTGCAGACCTATACATGTACACATTGTACAGGTTTTGATTGGCTTCACTGGCTATTTAATAACAATTTCCCTGACGTGTTTATGGGCAACAAAATAAATAAACAAATCTGAAATCAGAATAAAGTAGTAAGAACATCATGCCTGCTATTAGCACTGCGCCAATAATTGTTCTTTTTCTTTTCATTTGAAGATGAGTGCATACAAATTCCCTCCACTTTTTCTGGTATCGCTACTTATTAACAAAGAAAACAATTAATGTACAAATGTTGATTAATCCTTTACCTAATCCTTCAATCTGTCTTTGGTTTTCTCAACCATTGCCTTCATAAAGTTCCTTTACTTTCCTATGACGAAGACGCAACTTTTTGCTTTTGTTGTTGCTCATGAAATCGTTGCATCCGGCTCTCTAACTCTGGGCGGAAGTGACGAATCAATCCCTGAAGAATGGGAACAGAACAAGATGTTTTCAGAGTTAATTAAGGGATACTGCATTAAGGCCAAGTAAAAAAAAAACAGCCACAGTTGATCACCCAGGTTTTTTTTTCAGACAGAGGGTGATGAGGGCCTTTTTATTATTAGTTATTTCTTTCAAGGAGGAAAGAGCTAGACTAAAAATTGGCTTCTTAGAACTTAGAAGTCTAAAATATGGGTAAGTTAAATAAATCGAGGAAGGATGGAGCCAAGATGAAGCGAAAACACATGAAAAATGTAGTCTTTTCGGTGACAAGATAAAAAATAGAAAGAAACAAATCGGATGCTGCTAAAAAATAGGATCGAGAACAGAGACGATCATCTGATGTTTTTTAAAACTTTGCCTCGTAGCCTTAACTATTACTACAACCCTGCCTTCTTTGTGATAGTCACTTAAGCGTAATTGTTTCTTCCTTCAGATGGGACGTAAAGCTGTAGGTCCCTTGCACTGTGTAATGCACATATAAGAGAGCCCAGTTATAAGTTATCGCTAAGAGAAGGGTGTTTCTGGCAGTGGCTACTGAATGCACGGCTGCACCTTGTAAACCCTTATAACCTGTATAAGATGCTACATAAATGGGGTCTAAAAGTTCAATCATTTCAAAAACCTGTCTTAAAATGTTTCTGTTTTTTCAAGCGCCTTGAGTACCTTGTTGGTACATACATGGACTATACAAAACTCTGGTATTTGAATGATTGTTACCATAGGTGGGATTGTATTATTTGTTTAACCCCAAATCTTTTCAAATTTCAAATTTACACAGTCAGTTTTCCTTGTGGTTAACGATAGGTGGACTGGGCTCTTTTACGTGCATTGCACAACACACAGGACCAACAGCTTTACGTCCCATCCGAAGGACGCAACAAAAACAGTTAAGTGTCTTGCTTAACACGTTGACTGCCGCCTACGAGTATATTCGTAGTAACAGGTGTAACGGATTCTGCCACTACGAGTATACTCGTAGAGAATGAAAGGTTTTTGTATTGTTAATTGCATACACTGGCATCACTGAGAACGCAACAAATACACTTCTGGCAGTGGTGAGGACATACATGCTTAGAATTTGTATGTTCAAATTATTTTTTGTAGTGTTTTTGCTGTTGGTATGTGCGCATGCGCACCACACTTGGCAAATGGGAACGCCCTACGAATCTATGACCGGCAGTCAACATGTTAAAGACACAAGTTGGGTTTGAAGTCGATAAAATCACAAGGGGTAAGCATTGCGGCGAGGTCTTAACTCTTGATAAACCTTTTACCACAGCCAAATATTTTAGAGCTGCTTAGGCATAAAAGTTAGCAAAGCACAAAAAAATAGTGCTTACCAGACAAGGGATACCAGTCAAAATACTATGTAGTGTATACTGTTTGCAACTGGTTTCCTGCTTGTTTTTGCTTAGCAGAAAACTGTTACAAGCTATTGTGTCTGATCAGGGAGAGAAGGTTTCAAAGGTACGTTTCTGGCAAACCCACCTTGGACAAGATACAGATTGACCTGGAGGTCACAGGGGGCTTCACTCCTCTACTGATGTCACCCAGCCGATTGTTGGGTGCACCAAAAGGAAGGCTAGGGACAGTTCATTCTTTGCTGTTGCCCCTAAATTGTGGAACAAGCTGCCAGTACTATCAGGGAAGTGGGATCTGCTGCCACCTTCAAGCACCAACTCAAAACTCACCTATTCCCAAGCATGTGATCTGTTTGCTTCTATGTATTTTCTTTCCTTATTATGTGATTCTATTGTTGATAGTGAGGCGCTGCGTTCTTTGTAGAGTGCCTTATATTTTGTTTATTTTATTATTGAGGTCCTAGAGCCCTAGTGTCCTGCCTGGCACCTAATGATTAATTGATTAGGGTTCTGACTCACCTGTACAGGCCAAGCTGCTCCATCACCTAACGCACAGATGGTATGTCCCTCGATCTGCTTACTTAGCTCATACAGCATGTCTATTTCATCAGGTTTAGCATTACCAGTAACTACAGACAAAACAAACAAATTGAAAGCACTGTCAATAATTCACACGGGTGTATACACGCCAAATTAACTTTACGACGGACAGTTTTGTTATAACCAGAACAACTTCAGAGCTCACTTCTGACAGCCGAAGAGCTGACGGAAATATTGACCTGGGCTTTCCATTGTGTAGTGTGCACAGGCATGCACCTACCATGCTACCCTTCGTTTCACCAATACAAAGAGGGACACCAGGTAGTGGAAATCATGCATCGTAGTATCCCTTTTCCGGGGGTTATTGTGTAAACCCCAATTCCAAACTTTTGTACAAATGGGGCATACAAGAATGAACAGGCTGCCACCACTGTTGATCATGGTATTCCACGCAATAGGAGGTAAATGAAGTCCGGTGGTCCGAGATTCCAGCATACCTTGGCAGATTATCAGCCATGAGTCATGGCCGAGGCTCTGTGAATCATGGTGAGTGCCTACTTATATTTTCTAAACCAAACACATCAGATCCAGGTGATTATGAGAACCTTTCTTTTCTTTCTTTTGTCAAGTCAGGGTTACATTCTGGCAACGATATTTTTAAAGGAAAACGATTACTCAGGAAGCTGCAAAAAGTTCGGGAAAATAATTCCGCTTAATAAGAGAATTTTTTTTTGTAAGCAATATGTTGTACTCAAGTTTAAGCAGCTCCATAAAATTGGACCCTTGAGCATAAAGGGCCTCTGTGAAGTACCAGTGCTGTAATGATGATTGGGTAAAAAGAGTTTGCACAACATCTGAATTGCTTTCTGGAATATCTCTGAACAATCTGTTGGGACCTGTTAAAATCTGAGATTTTGTTGTTGCTTTCTTCAAACATTGGTAGTTGTCAAAGACCAGTATCCACACTTTATGTGACCAGTATCCACACTTTATGTGACCAGTATCCACACTTTATGTGACCAGTATCCACACTTTATGTGACCAGTATCCACACTTTATGTGACCAGTATCCACACTTTATGTGACCAGTATCCACACTTTATGTGACCAGTATCCACACTTTATGTGACCAGTATCCACACTTTATGTGACCAGTATCCACACTTTATGTGACCCAGTATACACATGAAATAACCAACCTATTTGGGGTTGAACAAAGACAAAATTGACTAGAGCACCAGACTCAAGCTCTGTCTGTGTTTCTAATCAGAGAGTGTGGGTTTGAGTCCCAGTCACGACACTTGTGTCACTGAGCAAGATACTTTACCATAATTGCTTTTTCCTTCGGATGGGACATTAAGCCGTAGGTCCCATGTACTTGGATTGGTAGTGCACGTAAAAGAACCCAGAACACTTATTGTGGAAGAGTAGGGGTTAACCCTGGTGTTTCTGGTTCACATAGCAAGCACCTTTGTTTACAGGTTTCCCTCACGCTTGCAAGCTACAGTGATTAAGTTTACTTATGAAGTATCCTTGGTTTCATTACCAGAAATATAATACTTATAATAAAAACTTACCAAATCTATCCATAACTTTTTCCATCCAGCCGGTGCCTTCCCTGCATGGTGTGCACTGTCAAAATCAAAGCAATACCAATTAAAAAATTGCCACTCAAAAAGATTGTTTCACTGAGGTTGGTCAATCGCAAACATTTCTTGAATAGAAATTTCGAGGTGAACAAAGACAAATTGACCAGGGCAGGATTTGAACCTGTGCCCCTCATATTTACGTGCTGCTGGTCTAGCAACTGCTAAGAAGCCCTACGCTGACGGTCTCCCAATTTTGTAAATATCTCTGGGGCTTTGCAGTGTAGTTTTTATGTTAAATAAACCTTATTTACCATGTTTACATGTATGTTGCAAAACAGTCTTGTTGTGTTAAGTGTGACGAGGCAAGAATTTATAGAACCGATGAGACTTACACCGTCTGTTGTATAAGAGTACAGTCTTGTTGTGTTAAGTGTGACGAGGCAAGAATTTATAGAACCGATGAGACTTACACCGTCTGTTGTATAAGAGTACAGTCTTGTTGTGTTAAGTGTGACGAGGCAAGAATTTATAGAACCGATGAGACTTACACCGTCTGTTGTATAAGAGTACTTATGAACAGGGTCTTAGCCAGTTTGCTTTGGAGGACAAAATACAATGCAAAACTCATACGCCAGACACAGTAGCGGTCTTACTAACTGGCAATCAAGTTTCTGTGTATTTTCAAAAGAAAGTCAATTCCATCCACGTTTAGCAAGGTCACAGCTGGTACCAAGCGGGTATAAAGCCTAATTTATCATTACCAACTACATCTCTGGCCACAGCCTTCGCAAACAGATCACAGCATTGACGAACAGACACCATCCCTCAGAATTCTGAGAAACGATTCATGCATTATGAATCGTTTCTAGAGATTCAAATGTTTTTAGGGGGAAAAAATCGTCCAAACCATATTACTTCATTGGGAATCCTTTCTCAAATAATATACTTTCAAACAGTTGCAGTGCTTCCATACAAGTAAGTTTTTATGGTCATTAATTCTTGGAGTACTTACCAATCTACGACCCTACCAATTAGCGCCTCTATAAAATTGGGCCATAACTGTGCCTGCGAAAGTTTGAAAGCATACGCGTACCTGTCCACAGCTCTCATGCTTGTAGAACGTCATTAGTCTAGCGATGCAGTTCACTACATCAGCTTGTTTGTCCATAACGATGACGGCTGCTGTCCCCAGACCGGTCTGCGCAGATACCAGAGCGTCAAAGTCCATCATGACATCATCGCATACGCTGTAATAAAAAATATAATATATAGTCTACTCTTACACAAAGCACACGTATCTATCGATATATCTATACAACGAAAACTGACTGAATTTGAAAAGATTTTGGGCATTGGGTGGAACAAATAATACAATCCCACCTACAGTAACAATAACCATAAGACCAGAGACTAATATAGCACATGTATCTACTAATAAGGTGATCAATGCGCTTAAACAAACAAAAACATTTTAAGACAGGTTTTTGAATTTTTTGAATCGCGAGACAGATTTATGCATCACCTTAGCATCAAGTTTAAAATAGGTTCCGCGGCGCATTCAGCAGCCACTGGCAGACCACCGGTTCAAACACCTTCTCTTCGCGATAAGTGTAACTGTGTTCTTTTAGGTGGATTACAGAACACACGGAACCTATGGCTGTATGTCCCATCCAAAGGATGAAGTGATAATGGTCAAGTGTCTTGCTCAAGGATACAAGTGTCGGGACTCGAAATTTGATCAGAAAAACTACCCCCTCCCCCCCAGTAAAAATTTGATCAGAAAAACTAACCCCTCCCCCCAATCTTATTTGTTCACTAGTGTTTGTTCCCGCTGTTGGCAGCCTCCTGAATGGTTCCCAGCAAAAACTCAAATGGAAAGTTGAAATAACACTGAAGTACCTTTGCCTCAGAAAACCAGCGCGAAACCAGTCCGCATTGTGACGTCAAAAACACATCACAACATGGACTGGATAAAGGATGTTTGTCTTCGGTGCTAGGCATTTTGTATTGTCTTGTTTGGATTGTGTTCATAGTCATGGTGCTGTTTTGATTCCTAGGCTTTTCATGAAACTTTTTTCGCCCAGCGTGACACTGTAGCCAAATGTGACCCACTCTGTGAAAATGAGTCAGATGTCGCCCAATGCATTATTATGTAATGGACAATTCAATGTGGATTTTTTTATTTATTTTTTTTTACTTTTTAAGATCTATATTTCATGGTTAACTTTCAGAACACTTATTTTTAGGCAATAAAGCTATGAATACAACAATTTTGTGATCATACTTTAGTCTAATTTGTATCCTTTTGCGCGAAATGGTAGTTTAAAACGTCACTTTACCTGTAATTCGTTTTTAACAAAAAATGATATATTGACTCATTTCAAACAGGAGTAACTCAGCAACACGATACACCCCAAAGCTTAGACATATACCAAATAACTGCTGCTGGTGTGTTCTTTCCAGCCATGCATATAACTCAATTCTTTAAATTGTCAACATCTGACTCATTTTCACAGAGCGGGTCACAAATGTGTTTTTTGTTATATTATGAAACCAAATGTTTACTGACTTATATTCAGTTATATATATTCATTACACACTTGTTTACCATTCTATAACAGAAGAACACTTAACGCTAACTTCGTTCAAGTTGAACGATTTGGAAAGAAATAGAAAATAATGGTCTCACCTCTTGGGAATCAGAGGTGTGGACGACCCCCCTGGAATAACAGCCAGTAGGTTGTCCCATCCACCGGTCACACCCCCTGCATGGCGCTCGATTAGCTCCCTGAGTGATATGGACATTTCTTCTTCTACTGTGCAAGGGTTGACAACATTTCCTGAGATGTTGAACAGCTTTGTTCCGGTGTTCCTCTCTCTACCGAATGAGGCAAACCATGATCCCCCTCGACGACAAATACTCTGAACATAGAAGAAAAAATACCTCCAATATAAATAACAGGGCTCGAAACTAACACTGGGACAAAAACATTGTTTCGGATGTTACATTATTTTATTGTTAACACAGGACTGTGATCTTTTTAATGCAGTTTTAATTTAAAACATTTTATTTTACTTTTTAGGTGTTCGTGCAATACGTGCATGAACTTCCCTTGTTATTGTTCTGAACATAGAAGAAAAAATATCTCCAATATAAATAACAGGGCTCCAAATAAACACTGGACCACTGGCCCGAGGCCAGTAGTTTAGGTGTTGGGCCAGTAAAACCCATGACTGGACAAATCCGGCACTTTCAGTCTGACAAAATCGCTCAAATCTGTTGAGTTTTGAAGAATACTTACCTGGCAAACTCATGTAAGACAAATCTGCTCTTTAGTCCTTGTTCAAATTAACTCAGTTTAAAAAGTTTAAACTGTGTAGGTATTTTTAACTCTTTTCTCAGTTCAATTCTTGTCTTGTAAAAAAAGGAAATCTGGTCCAGTAAACATTTTGTGAATGTTGTGGATTGGCCACCACATTTGAGCCCTGAATAAATTTTCAGGGGGTCTTCTTTCATCTTTCGTGGACTGTTTTGTGGAAATTGTGTGGCAATTGTGTGAGCTCCCTTTTAGAGCTATAGTTGGAGTGTCAACAAGGAGGGTTTTTCTTTTTGAACAAGATACATTTATGTTATTTGGTTATGCGCTGCGTTCTTGATGTAGTGGCGCCTTATAAATGCCTTATATGTATGTATGTTTCACCCATACAGTGATTTGTGTAAGGAACTGTGGTACTTGTACATTCCCCCGAGTTCTGTGAAAAACTCCACAGCCATATAACTTGGTCGAGACTTGAACACAAGACCTTTGCTATTCTAGTGCATATGTCTTACCTGTCTAGAATGGCCAAGGTCCGGGGTTCGAGTTCCACCCAAGTAACATGCCTGTGGATTTTTCACAGGATTTGGGGAAAGTACTGAGTATGAAGTGCTTTACACACATCAGTGTATGGGTAAAACCACTTGTACAGTCGACTCTCATTAATACAAGCTCGGACGCTACGAGACGCCGGTTTATACGAGGTATTTCACCGGTCCCGAACTGTCCCATGTGTGTTTCTATGTCTTAAAAAACGGAAGATACAAGCACGGTCGTAACGAGAACACGGATAATACGAGGTATTTTTGCGGCACCATGATGACAAAATGTAGTGTTTTTCATACTTCTATAATGAGATCGGAAAAATATTGTTGCGTAAAATCTTATCGTTCAGTCAAGTTTCTGAAATTACATGCTTGTTGCCAAACTATTAATCGGATCGGACTGGCTACGCGGTTCTGTCTGATCAGAGAACCAGAACTATTTCGCTGGTATCCTATGCTTGAAATACTACTTTGCCTACACCCTAGCGCCTACCAGCAAAAACAACGTTCAGCATAGGCGCTATGCATTATTGAATCTGTCACATCATGGTCACATGAACGGCAAGTTTGACATGACTTTGCTATGATTTTTATCTTGAATTATACAAAATATTACATTTCTTTGATCATAGTCAACATAGGGCTGGATAGCTCAGTTGGTAGAGCGCCGGTACGTTAATCCGGAGGGCCTTGGTTCAAGTCCTGCTCCAGTCAATTTTTCTTTGTTCAAACCTAAATAATTTAATACTAATTTAAAATATATAATACTTAATATTAATTGGCTTATTATACAGCGCACTTATCCTAGTGGATAGACCAAGGCCCTCGAAAACGTTATTATCCCTGTTCCAGCCATGATAGTCAGATAGTTGGTCCTTGGGGAAAAAGTAGAATAATTTTATCCAGAACAAGGGCTGACCTACATAATGCATTGTGTTGGCTTTACAACAGACTTTTCAGGCCTTTTTCTGACCTTTCCCAATGGCAAAAAAACCAAATAAATAACTAGACATAATTGCATTTGTGCACAAATGCAAAGCTGTTTTGCCAATAATTTTTTCAAATAACTAATCTGAATATGAAAGTCTGATGTTGTGTGCATAGTCAAGTTAATAATACAAGTATATATTTCGTACGATAGATCTACTGATTATAGCATGTTCCCCTAGCATTTCATGACATAAAGGGGAAAAAAATGAAAAAAATCATAGTGATGACGTCATCATGACGTCATTTCACAATTTACAAGAACTTGCCAATATCTAACAACCTACCAAGTTTCAACATGATCGCCCTAATACTTCGGGAGATATACGACTTCAAAAAGGCTCATTTTATGCCGCGTCACGTGACCCCCGATGACATCATTGATTTGAAACTTCACACATATGATGGCTGCCTGACGGTCAACATTTGTGTAAAATTTGAAGTGATTACACAAAACTTCTCAACAAACATCTTCAAAAAGTCCATTTTGAACAGTTTTCAACCAGCCGCTAGAGGGCGCTCGTGTGTATCGTGACGTCATCGGTATTTTTTTTTAAATGCACAGTCTTGCCAGACACTATCATCGTTGAAAGCATTTTCATAACATTTAGCACTTTTGAATTACGAGGCACTTCCGGTTTCGACCGGAAGTAGAGGTCATGTGAGGTCACGCACACTGAATAAAATGAAGACCTAATTTATCCCTATACAATCCTGCAAACAGAAACCTACGGTCTCTTGTGGCTGATTTGTTACGGATTTTCAAATATATAAGTTAGAAACCTTAAAGATGACGTCACGTGACAGGTGATGACGTCATCATGACATCATTGTTTTAGGGGCATTATTGCACAAATGCCTTTCATCACCTGAAAGTTTCATTGCAATTGCTCTTAAGGAACTAGGCAAAAGGCCCCATAGAACGAACGTGCGTTATCTCAATGGCCTTTTTTACTGAAACAGACAAATAAAAAAAACTATAAAAAAAAATATTTAAAAAAAATAATAATAATAATAAAAAAAACTTTAACGAAAACAAGAGCTGTTTCGCAGCGCTGCACTACGAAACAGCTAAAAACAAAAACTTTAATGAAAACAAGAGCTGTTTCGATGCGCTTTGCTGCGAAACAGCTAAATACCAAATCGTAAACCAGACTTTATAAAAAACAAAGAGTATAATGCCTGACTGTTTATTAGACCGTTCCTCAAATCCCATGGGAGGCACACAACCTCAAGCTACACAATGATGTCTCAGCCCTTTCAGGCTCCCATTTGTTTATACGACTGTACGAAGAAAAGAAATGAAAAAGGAACGAGCCTTGCTCAATGAGATCTTTGCAGTTGTCCATCTCCATTAAAACGTCAATCCCTTGATACGGTGAATTACAATTCCAACGTTTCAGGCATATTGGGAGCTTAAGCACGTCACTGCACTTTTGATCAAGCAATTAAGGTATTCCTTTTAATCTGAACTGTGCGTTGTTTCATGATGAAGAAAACTGATATTTTGATGGACCAAAAAATGCACATCAAAAGAGAACGGTCTCTGCAAAGATTGGTTTGCTGGTAATTCAAAAATAGGTGGAGATTTCTGCTGAGACATCTTAGCCAATGGATAATTCTTAATACTGTATGCCACATTCTATGTGAATATCACTTCTGCAGGAAATCAGGGAAGCTGTTCGGCGAGAACTGACTGTCTACAGTTGACTAAACCTGTAAACACTGAGAGACTGGACACTTTACACATAATGGAGATATCTACTCTTTCTACATCTCAGTCAACAGTTGATTCTAACTACCGGTACGCTGCATTCTATGTGAACATCATTATCGGTTCACTAGGACTGATTGGCAATGCATTTGTCTGTCTGGTCATGCTGCGATATCGAAGCATCTTCAACTCCACAACCAATAAGCTCATCATCCATCAGTCCGTCGTGGATTTCCTGGGCTCATTTATGTTCTTCCTCAGCCTATTTCTGGTGGTATCACCACAAAGTCAAATACCAGAAAACATCTTCGGCTCCCTGTACTGCAAACTTTGGTGGTCAACGTGGCCCCAGTGTAGTCTCTACACTGTTTCCACCTATAACTTAGTTGCTATATCCATTGAACGATATTACGCCACGTGTCAACCTGTCAGACACCAAAACAAATTCTCAGGCCATCGACTCAAGATGATCGTGGCCGTAATCTGGATATGTGGCTTGGTGCCAAGTCTACTTTTAATTCTCACATCATATAAAACCGAAGATGGATGTGGAATCAGCTGGCAAAGCCGTACGGTCCAGGTCGTCATGGGTTTGTTTATCTTCTACAGCATCTTGATCTTCATCCCATTCATCATCATCGTGTTTTCTTACATCAAAATCATTCTGGAGCTACTTAAACGCTCTAGAGCCAGGGTTGGCGACAACAACCAAGATGCACGGAACATGTTGAAGAGAGCAAACAAAAACACTACGCTGACTTTATTTGTGGTGGCAATATTCTTTGCGATCTGCTGGACACCTGCGAGCACCAACGACGCATTGTACAATCTGGGACTGAACAATAACTACAATGACCCTACTCTGAATGCCATCCTGGTGTTGAACCTCTGCATCAATCCATTCATCTACTGCTTCACCTATGAACGCTTTCAGAGACAAGTCAAGGAGATGGTGTGCGGTGGACGTCAGCACAATGTCAACCATGTGGACACCACTAGTGGATCAACTAGGCAGAAAGCAAACACCCAACGCACTGTACAAGTGAGTGTCGTAGCATCAGCTAATTTACCAGACAGTCCTGCAGAATCTTAGAATGCTGTCAGACTTGAACCTTTACATTTAGTGGTCTCATCTACTTCATGTCTTTATCAGTTTATAGATATCTAGCAATGTAAATAAATAAATTGATCATCTTTGCAGGCAATTTGGAACACACAGGGCTCTGTTGTTTTTAAAACATATGCCAAATAGCTTATCAGCACTTTTAGAGCCTCAGTCTTTTAAACATTCAATATTTGAACTCACTTTTACATTTTTGTTTGCAGCATAGACCTAGATTAATCTCCCATAGCTTAATACAAATTATACGACTTTCGTTTATGTGTCTTAGGTATCGCTGAACAGCCAAATGTTAACAGAATTTTTATAAAAATAGGGACACCAAATTGTTTTGTTTGAAAAATAAAGAAGCAAGAATTAATGTTAATCTGTTCTATTGAAAATGAATACGTATGGATGTAATTTCAGGACAGTGAACAGTAACTTGAATTATCTGTACTGTTGTGGCAGAACGGTGCAAATGAAAATGGTGTTTTGGAAGGTACATTGTCCGTAAACATTCTTACCCCACATTTCACTCAACAGAACAAACATTTTATTTTTTGATATCAGTATTAAAATACACTTACATGTACTGGTTACCCCCATTCTAAGGTTTAAAAAGAAAAAACATTAAGTTGCTGCAATGATGTTGTTGAAAACATTTTGTCATCAAATAAAAAAAGTTAACTCATTTTCCATAAACATTTTGTAACGTCCGAAACAATCTTAATTTGAAGTATCAGAAGAAAAAAAACCCTGCAGAATCTTTTTTTACTATTTCATATTAAAAGACAGTCTAGAAAACTTCCCTTCACAGCATAAATATTTGCAGTATCTAATTGTATTATCCCAATATCAGCCAAACAAAGTTTCCGTAAAACAGTTGTAACGTCCGAAACAAATGTAACATCCGAAACAAAAACTACCTTTTCTAAGCCATATAGCTCAAAATAGAGGGTATCTAAAGTGAATCAATCATCCCTAAATAGTTCAATTCAGTTGTTAAAACATATCTAGACATAAATTAGATCATCCATGCTCAAAACATTTCTTGTGGGACAAAAACATTGTTTCGAATGTTACACTATTTTATTGTTAACACAAAACTGTCATCTTTTTAATGCAGTTTTAATTTTAAACATTTTCTTTTACTTTTTAGGTGTTCATGCAATACGTGCATGAACACCCCTTGTTTTTGTTCTGAACATAAAAGGAAAGATACCTCCAATATAAACAACAGGGCTCCAAATAAACACTGGACCGCTGGCCCGAGGCCAGTGGTTTAAAAGTGTCGGGCCAGTAAAACCTATGACTGGACAAATCCGGCACTTTCAGTCTGACAAAATCGTTCAATTCTGTTGAGTTTTGAAGAATACTTACCTGGCAAACTCATGTAAGACAAACCTGCTCTTTAGTCCTTGTTCAAATTAACTCAGTTCAAAAACTGTGTGGGTATTTTAAAATCTTTTCTCAGTTCAATTCTTGTCTTGTGAAAAAAGGAAATCTGGTCCAGTAAACATTTTGTCAATGTTGTGGATTGGCCACCACATTTGAGCCCTGAATAAATTTGCAGGGGGGTCTTCTTTCGTTGACTGTTTTGTGGAAATTGTGTGGCAATTGTAAGTGTCCCATTTAGAGCTACAGTTTGAGTGTCATCCTGAATCTTTTTTTTTTTGGTACACGTTAATACATTTATGTTATTTGGTATTACCCATAACGTGATTTGTGTAAGGAACTGTAGTACTTGTACATTCCCCCGAGTTCTGTGAAAAACTCCACAGCCATATAACTTGGTCGAGACATGAACACAAGCCCTTTGCTATTCTAGTGCAGATGTCTTACCTGTCTAGAATGGCCAAGGTCCTGGGTTCAAGCTCTACCCAAGTAACATGCCTGTGGATTTTTCACAGGATTTGGGGAAAGTACTGAGTATGAAGTGCTTTACACACATCAGTGTATGGGTAAAACCAAATAAACTATACTTTGGGGGAAATGGTATCAATGGTCTCTTGATTCAAAATGCATCGTGAATGGCATTTATTTGTTAATAAACAATACTTTTTGAGCCACTGATTAATTGAATATTAATTTCAAAAATTGATTAATAGTTCAATATGAATTGGCTTTTTATACAGCGCACGAATCCTAGTGGATAGACCAAGGCCCTCGTGAATGTTATTATCCCTGTTCCAGTCATATTTGGTCCCTTACCTACAACACATGTCGAAATGCATTGTGTTGGCTTTAAAACAGACTTTTCAGGCTTTTTTCTGACCTTTCCCAAGGGCAAACAAAATAAATAAATAAATAAATACAAAATCGTAAACCAGACTTTATAAAAAACAAAGAATATAATGCCTGCAGTTTATAAGCAATACTTAGACCATTCCTCAAACCCTTTGAAATGCCTTGGAAAGCACACAACCTCAAGTTACACGATAATGTCTCAGTCCTTCCAGCATTTGTTTGTATTAAGAAAAGCAATTAAATAGGAATGAGCCTTGCTCAATTATATCTTTGCAGTTGTCCATCTCCATTAAAACGCCAATCCCTTGATACGGTAAATTACAATTCCATCGATTCAGGCATATTGAGAGCTGAAGCTCGCACAGGGAATTTCTATGCCCTTTTGATCAAGCAATTAAGGTATTCCTTTTGATCTGAACTGTCACCGTTTTATGATGAAGAAAACTGATATTTTGATGGAGCGGAAAAATGCACATCAAAAGAGAATGGTCTCTGCAAAGATTGGTTTGCTGGTAATTCAAAAATAGGTGGAAAAATCTGCTCATTCATGTTGGCCAATGGATAATTCTTATTACTGTATGCCACATTCTATGTGAATATCATTTCAGGAAAACAGGGAAGCTGTTCAGCGAGAACTGACTATCTACAGTTGACTAAACCTGTAAACACTGAGAGACTGGACACTTTACACATAACATGCAGAATGGAGATATCGACTGTTTCTACATCTCAGTCAACAGTTGAATCTAACTACGCTGCATTCTATGTGAACATCATTATTGGTTCACTAGGACTGATTGGCAATGCATTTGTCTGTCTGGTCATGCTGCGATATCGAAGCACTTTCAACTCCACAACCAATAAGCTCATCATCCATCAGTCCGTCATAGATTTCCTGGGCTCATTTATGTTCTTCTTAAGCCTACTTCTGGTGGTATCACCACAAAGTCAAATACCAGAAAACATCTTCGGCTCTCTGTACTGCAAACTCTGGTGGTCAACGTGGCCCCAGTATAGTCTCTACACCGTGTCCATCTATAACTTAGTTGCTATATCCATAGAACGATATTACGCCACGTGTCAACCTGTCAGACACCGAAACAAGTTCTCAAGCCATCGACTCAAGATGATCGTGGCCGTAATCTGGATATGTGGCTTGGTGCCATGTCTACATTTAATTCTCATATCATATAAAACTGAGGATGGATGTGGAATCAGCTGGCCAAGCCGTACGGTCCAGGTCGTCATGGGTTTGTTTATATTCTACAGCATCTTGATCTTCATCCCATTCATCATCATCATGTTTTCTTACATCAAAATCATTCTGGAGCTACTTAAACGCTCTAGAGCCAGGGTTGGCGACAACAACCAAGATGCACGGAACATGTTGACGAGAGCAAACAAAAACACTACGCTGACTTTATTTGTGGTGGCAATATTCTTTGTCATCTGCTGGACACCTGCGAGCACCAACTACGCATTGTACAATCTGGGACTGAACAATAACTACGATGACCCTACTCTAGATGCCATCGTGGTGTTGAACCTCTGCATCAATCCATTCATCTACTGCTTCACCTATGAACGCTTTCAGAGACAAGTCAAGGAGATGGTGTGCGGTGGACGTCAGCACAATGTCAACCATGTGGACACCACTAGTGGATCAACTAGGCAGGAAGCAAACACCCAACGCACTGTACAAGTGAGTGTGGTAGCATCAGCTAATTTACAAGACAGTCCTGCAGAATCTTAGAATAATTTGAGACTTGAACCTTTACATTAGTGGTCTCATCTACTTCATGTCTTTATAGATATCTAGCAATATGACATAACACATGTAAATTGATCATCTTTGCAGGCAATTTGGAACAAACAGTCATGCGTTCCGCGCAAAAATGGCGTGCAGCACGCCCACATTTCACCAAGCTCAATGCGCGATTGGTTAGTGAACAACACGGTTGAGTTAATAATTTGAGCGCTTGTCACCTCTGCAAGCCAAAATGCAATTTGCCCGTTAAAGACGGCGTCTAATGGGACATTTTTATTTGTGGTGGGAATCTTCTCTGCAATCTGCTGGACATCTGTGAGTACCAACTCTCTATTGCACAATACCATGAATACCATTAAGATTGCGGGTCAAAATACAAGGTATTGCTTTGACTTAATCAAGATGAGATATCCTCGCGTCATTGTAACAAGGTCATATGTCAAATTATTTGTGAAATTGAGTTTAAATATACAAAGATTCTTTACTTTTGTTTTAGTAAACTGTTAAAATTTGTATTTTGTCCAAAAAGTAATTAAAAAGACACAGGTCATTAAAAGTAAATGACAGCATAATTTGTTGACGTGGTCCGAGCAACAAAGTCGTATCTCAAACATCTGATCTGACCTTGCTGTATTGAGAATTATGATACAATTCCCAATTGACTGCATGAGGTGCAGGTCTGTGCACAAAAATGTTGACCAACTTATGACCAGATGTATTTTCAATGCGAAAAGATCGTATCAACATTTACCATTGTAATTAACAGGGTTCAAAATTAAATTTCTACTAGTTGACTAGCCAGCAGGGACAGTTGAAAAAAAATATGTTACTGGCCCATCACAAAATTTGGTTGCCCAATATCATTTAAAAAATTTGAACTGTTCAGCGTCATTACGGGAAGTTAAAAAGTCTCTTTTGTACTTTGGTTTGTTTCAGTAAACCTGTGTGCTATTTTTGTAATGTGTGACTTTTGACTTAAAGCAAAAAAAAAAAAAAAAGCAAAAAAATGGAAAGAATCAAACCTTACATTATACTTTCAAATAATTGTTTAAGCATGTGCGTTAATGGACGGTTATTTTTGTAAACCTTTAAAAACCATTTCTGAAATGGTCGGTTAGAGACGTGTAGTACTAACCACCCGTTTTTTCCAGAAACAATTAAAGTTTTTAAAACTGTTCACACAATCACACATACATGTGATTGCGTCTTCATCACAGCATTTTGACCTCATGAAATCACCCCGCTAATAAACCCACAAAAACAACAAAACTAAATAAAATCAACAAGGAAACAAATGTTACATTACTCTTCTAAAATACTCTTCTTGTTCATCCGTGGTATCCTAAATTGTGTCATTTTTGTAAATAGAGCATACACGATGTGTAGTTTTTCATAAGCTAGCTAAAATTTCTGAGGAACTGTGCTCTGCAGACCATGCTGTCGACGGAATTTGCGTGCAGACCAGTGACAACAATAAATGCTGTATATACATGTAGTTTTAGTGTGCGCACCAGCGATAAAATGATTATGGCAATTTCAGGGAGCAATTGTTTTTCCCAGTCAAGTTGAGACTTTGTTCAAGGCATTTGTAACTGGCTTTATATGCTATTCGTAATGTGCTGTACATTTCATTAGTAGAGGGCGTTTAGTTTTGTGTTGTTGAATTGTTCTGAAACACCCTCTAGCAGTCAATGTTTCTTACATTTATTGTATTACACAAAGTAAACAGATAACAAAGTCTGTACATTGGAGACGATATGACTGTTTGTGTGTCACACAGGATCGTGCATTGTTTACATCGTGATCGCAATGTGGTATATGCGTTTCGCGGCACTTTCAAGTGAATTTTTACTGGTTAAATCCAAACCATAACAATTCAACCAACGTGTAACCAGCTGGACAATCTGGTAAGATTCAGCGATATTTTGAGGAAGATAACTATTTTTCACTGTTCCACCGGACTATCAGTTGTGGTGACTTCGTTGGCCCGAAGATATTCTCACTGGTCTCGGGCCAGCGGCAGTGTTGTGACTAGCCCAAATTTAGTGCCGGCTAATTTTCTGCTCGCGAACGTATTGAGCGAGCGAGCGGAGTATCGCGCCTCATGGCCGGGGGTCCAGGGGCCCCCTCAACATGCTCAAAGTCTCAAGCTCATGGATTTTAGCATTTTTCAGGGGTAAAATTGAGGTTTCTGATGCACAATTTTTAATATAAATGTAGGGGCATACATAATAATAAGTTTCAAGATATCAGGTCACTATTGGCACATTTTTGTGTATATTATTATTTGTGAAATGTTGATAATTAATAAAACATTCTAAAAGAAACTTCAAGTTTGTTTGTTGTAATGTGATTTTGTGATGTACAGTACTCCAAATTATTTTAAGTTATATTTATATAGTAATGGGTTTTCAAAGATTTAAAAAAGAAAAAAAAGGAACCATTGGGGCATTGGATCAAGCATGTCATGCAACAACAATCAAACTATCAAAAATATTGTGTTCCTAATTAAAACCAAAAAGCAGTTTGTTAAGCGGCATATATGCTTATGTTGGGCCAAAATTTGAAATAAAGCATCTCGATAATTAAGGCTTCAATTTACACCAATCGCAGCTAACGCATGCTCGATCACGGTCATCGCTTTACATGGAGGCTATTTATCCCGTAGAGCTCTATGGGCAATCCCAACTATAGTTGGGGCTCCCAAACTGTAACACTCAAGTTGGCACCAGTCCCAACTACATGTACATGTATACATTAGTTTGGGCAATTGCCAAGTTTGGCCGTGACGGATCATAGTGATTTTCTTTTTGAGTGCGACATTGATATCAAAAAACTTATTATATAAATATGTATGCACCTACATTAAAAATAGTGCATCAGACCAGGACGCGACCGGTACAAGATAAATTATGACGCACGAAATGAGAAATTATCAGTGAGTATATTTGTCAGGAATGGATACTGAAATGAAACCAGATGTAATTTTTCATAAATACTGGAATTTATTGTTGGCTTCTGATGACAAAATAATAAAATATTCAGCGAATTAAGTGCCGGTCGGTAAAGCTTATAGCAAGGCAAAGTCCTGGTCGGGTAGCTCCGAGTGCCGGTAGGCCCGACCAGCACCGACCGGCGTAGTGACAACGCTGGCCAGCGGGCAACTGTTAATTTTGACCCCCGAATTAAGGCATACATCTTACAGGTAATAAACTCTAGATACAACTTTTAGTATTTTAATTACTAGTTTCTCATCATTCCCTGTCTTAAAAAGGTCCCCAATACTGACAAATCACAAGACAGCATACACATGTAGAAAGAAATAATAAAAGTGCCTACCGGTGCAACAGCGACTGTCTCAACGTTAGCGACGGTGGTTGGGCAACCAAAGACGCCCACATCCGCTGGGAAGGGTGGCTTAAGGCGTGGCTTACCCTGCTTACCCTCTAGGCTTTCAATCAATGCCTGAAAATGGAAACGATATCAAGTTAGAATCAACACTAAGGTAGGGTCATCGTTTGGTTTTTGTGACCGTAATGCTGATTTCTTGCAAAATTATCAAGAATGATACAATAGGCTGAAAAGTCACATGTGAAAGTTTAAGCTGAAGACAGTGTCTACTTGCTGAGAAAACAGCAACAAACTGCCACGAGAACATCAAATCTATCCACGTTTATCGAGGTGACCAGCGAGTACCAACTGCATCTCTTGCCACAGAAAAAAATCTGAGTACCAATTCAACTGAATTTTATTTTTTTTAATTCAAATTGTTTTGGGATTATCCGAGCCATATTACTTAGAAGGGAATCCTTTCTCAAAATAGTTTATACTATCAACAGCTGCAGTGCTTCTAACTAAGTAATTTGTAATGGTCATTAATTTTTGGAGTACTTACAAGTCTATGACCCTACCTTTAAACAAACAAATTAAAAGAAAAATATTGGGATGCTACAACCCGGCCATACAGTTGTACCTCGATGGGCCCCCCTTCAATGTTGGCTCTCATTGCAAGATCTGCGCTACATGTACATTGAGCGGGGGAGCCGGGGAACGGGCGAGGGTATGTTTAGTGTCACCTGGCCCAAGCATTTTAGCCGGGATTGTAAGTCGACAATGAGAACTGCAGCAATTTCAAATGTTTGCTTGTTGCATGTTTGCCTCATCCTACAATAGACTGGGCAAGTCTCATGCATATTCAAAACAAGACAAGTTGAACGAAGACTATATTTTTAAAAGAAATGTCATCTTCTTTATAAGTTCTACATGTATTTATACAAAATTCTTGAAAATTTAAGTTTTCACAGCAATGTTAATGAATATAATTTCAGTTTTTATAAAACACAAGTTTGTTAAAATTAACATTTGGGTCGAGGATGCTTGTTGCCAGACAAATTAATGCTATAGACCATGCATTGTAAGGATGTTTGTAATGAATATTTTTTTAGAAACCCCACTTGAAAATCACGCTCGAAATTGCCCAAAAAGACACCATACAAATCTTTTATTTTATGGAGATTGTACTGTCTGATTTTTATCAACATTTGATATAAAGAGGGCACATCTGAAAACTTACTCAACTCTTGAATTTATGTGGAAATGTTGACACAAAATGAAAAGTTTCCCTTAAGACCAGTGTAGTATATTGCCTGCCAGGTACTGCCCTGGAATGTACAAAGTCACTCCTTTTGTAACCATGGGACACATCATCTATAAATAATGGATTTTTTTAAAAGGGAATATTTTCATGTCAGAATCCTCACAGACAGAAAACTGGTCCTCAGTGAAAAAGTGGCAGAAGATTAAAACAATATTTGTCAACCCTTTTGCATAGGCCATTGTCACCAGGGCAAACAATGGAATCATGCATGCGTGTCCACGCAACGCACAATTCTCAACCAATGACAGGTCTTCTTCGACTGCAGTGAGGGCGCTCTTTGAGATTGTGATGTCATGTGCAAGGGGTCTTTTCATAACTTGCAGTCAGGTTGGCATAGCGGTATCTTGCCTTGTCTTCCGCCTAGTGGACCCTGCTTCAAATCTATGTGGATTGGGTTTTCAGTCCCTACCTGATGCGCGTGATTTCCCTGGGATAATTCTCTGGGGTTTTCCTCCCACATTCCTTCCTTGTCTTCTCTCCATGGGGTTCTTGGCTAGTAGAGTGATTAAGTTCACTTTTCTGAGAATCCTCAGCGTCACAACCAAAATTAATAAATAAATAAATAAATAAATGTATAAATAACTTGAAGACCACTGACCGTTTCCTCTCCACAGATGTAAGCCCCAGCACCTCGGTGCATGAAGACGTCAAAGTCATACCCAGACCCGCAGGCATTCTTCCCGATCAGACCCGCTTCATACGCCTGTTGAATGAAGGAACAAAATTCAATACAATTAATTGTTACATTCAGTGATATCATAATTTAACGGTTGCACACACCATTGGTCAGACTGAAAAGTAACATAAATGTTCACAGATTTCAACACAATTTACATGGTATGAAAATAGGGGGGGTGGGGGTGGGTGAAGTGGGGTACAAGTACGACGCTCAAAAAAGTAGACATGTTGAGCCTGTTGTTGGCAATTGAAGTACAAAATCAAGTGGAACACAAACACCCAGACTAAAATTAAGTCATCTTGCCTAATTTGCCGATCAAAAACAGAATTGTTTTCCTTTCAAACCACTCCAACAAGACTGTTGGTTGCTTTTTGACATTCCTACTCTTTCTTGAAAAAGTGGAGATTATTGGCAGCTGGCAAGTCTGCACACTGTTTTACACTAATATCAAAGCTCTCAGTATTTAGACAAGCAGAGCTACATGTATGTTTTGAATTATGAGACCCACGTATGTAGCACCTTCTAATGGCTTACAAGGTGCTGCGGTGCTCTCAGCAGCCACTGCCAGAAACACCAGGGCAAACCTACCCCACTTCTCTAAGCAATCCATAGGACGGAGCAATAATGATTATTTAAGGCTACAAATATCAAGACCAGGACTCGAACCCACACTTGTATGAGCCCCAGGAAAGAGGAATGCCAGTCACAAGTTGGCTCCCACACACCCTTCGGAAGAAAATGCTCTTCCTGCACCCCTGCTTGATGAGACTGAGAAGTACATGTCAAACCCAGCACTTTAGACGAGATTCGACGAGAGTGAAAAATCCTGAAACATGGCTTTGGGCCGGGGTTCCCCCTTATTCTAGACCCAGAACCTCCCAGATGTTACAAATTCAGGAGGCTTAGAGACTCTGTGCACCACCAGAAATACAAAAAAAATTAAAGTTTGGACACATTGTAGACCATGTCTTTCTCCCTTTGGTGACTGCTTCACTTCTTCCAAGTAAACTCGAAGGCTCAAGGAGGTTTTGAGGAGAACCTTCTATCAGGAAAAATCCTGAGGACTCTCAAGCCTGCCCTTGACAGCCAGCCAGCCCAAGTCATCCTGCAGAGTGGAAACACTTGGCATGCAGTCCTTACCTCTTTGATGGCGATTTGCATGTTGGACGCCTCCGTGTAGAACTCACCACGGATGTAGATGTAAGCTGAAAACAAAAAAACACGCTTGTTATTAAAAGTGCATAGTAGGGCCATGTCACACCCTAGACTTGTGGACAAGTCGTTTGTACCGGTGTCCCCAAGTTTGTCCCGGTGACAGCATACAGGCTCTCTCCGCGATTCATGCAACACTGGCGATGTTCTAGTGAGACAGCTAGCTCTCCCGAGACTACTGCTCTCACAACTACGATAAATGGGGAGTAGTTAGAAGCTAGCAGCCTTATCCCAAGAGCAGTAGTCTTGCCCCAGAGCAGTAGTCTCGCCAAAGAGCAGTAGTCTCGCCCGAGAGCAGTCTACAATCGCGGAAGAGCCGAGTGTTACGCTATCACCGAGACAAACATTCAACAACTTGTCCACGAGTCTATGTCACACCCAATACTTTACAGGAAACCAGTTCCAGGCAACCCACAGGTGAGAGTCGTTGCTGGCAAAAAAGGCTGCAACTGGAATCCAGATCTTATCAGGTAAATTGAAGTATGGCCTTTCCACCCTCTGCTTATCCCTGGAGTTATAGATTTCAAGGAGCTTCTGGGAACAGTATCCTCAGTGCTAGAGAAGTAGATCAAAGAGAATGATTTCTCTGTAACTGAAGAACATTACAGCATTTTCTGTTTACCTGGCCGACTTTAAAAAGTCTGAACTCAGCTAAAAGTCTGAAATGTCTCATCCCTGGTAATCTCAAAGAAGAAAAACCAGTTATCACTCTTTGAATTTTCACTTAAATTTCTCAGTTTAAGGATATGAGTGGAGAAATGTCTCTTGTGCAACCAAAGTGTTCCTTATGCAAGGTCCGTGGTTGGCTGGCTAGGCCCGATAGTTTGGAGTTGTAAAGGCAAGGGGTTTTTTCCTTTGTGATGGGCACCACTATTTCAACTGGAAGAATTCAAAGGGCACCAAAACAATGACCAGGGGCGTGGATAAAACAATAATAATAATAACAACAATTTTTGAGTCTCACATGTATATAGCAGAATCTTATATAGCGCACATAGACCTTCCAGTCATACATGTACTGGCGTGTCGTGGCTGAGCGGATAAGAGCACAGGACTCAAGCTCTGGTGTTTCTGATCAGCAGAATGTGGGTTCGAGTCCCGGTCGTGACACTTGTGTCCTTAAGCAAGACACTTAACCATGATTGCTTCGTCCTTCGGATGGGACGTAAAGCCGTTGGTCCCGTGTGTTGTGTAATGCACGTAAAAGAACCCAGTGCACTTATCGCAAAGAGAAGGGGTCCGCCCTAGTGTTCCTGGTTTGATTGGCAGCATATTGCGCCACAGCACCTTGTAAAACATTACATGGTGCTGTTAAGGAGTAGGTCTCATACTTCAAACGTAGCCGCCAAATACCTTGCAGGAAAATACTTAATGTTGAAGCGCCTTGAGCGTCACTGAGTGACGGATATGAGCGCTTTATAAATAGCTTTTATTATTAATATTATTACCTCCACACCTGCACTTCTACTGACAAAAGTCCTACATCCTGGTACTCACCAGCCCTCTTACACCCATACACCTTTCAGCAATGACCCCCAACCTATCCATACCTCCATACCCGCACTTTTTCTGACAAAAGACCTACATCCTAGTACTCACCAGCCCTAGCACCCATGGACTTTCCAGCAACGAGACACCCTTCTACTAGTTTATGTGGGTCATGCCTCATGATCTCTCTGTCTTTACATGTCCCTGGCTCTCCTTCATCAGCGTTGACAACCAGGTACTTGGGCCTATCATAAAGGAAACAAAATTCAATTCTTCTACAAAATTTTAATTCCAGGTCGGATCTTACATCGTGTCAGAGCCAGAACGTTGAATCTCCCCAAAAAAGCACTTGCATTACACGTGAGTTTGAAATTGTCAAAATATTGGATCTCGCTTACAATAGCCTATTTTTAGGAAGCGTCTTAAACACTTCTTATTCACTACACCATAGTTGTGATTTTTGTTCTATTCTTGCTCAGCGCTTTGATCTCCCTGTAAAAAAGCTTCACAAATACTTATTATTATTATTATTATTATTATTATTATTATTACTGTTATTATAGCCTGGATGTGCACACAAAACAAGTATGTGCTGAGATTTGACACTTTTTGCTCGGATCATGTTTCATGCATGAATCCTTTCTCAGGTTTCCGAGGGTTGGTATCCGTGCACAAATGCTATGGTTGGTACCCGCTGTGACCTCGCTAAACATGGATGGCATTTGAAGTTCTTGTGAATACACCAAGACACTTTTTTGCTGTTTTTTCATCAAGCAGACACTGTACTCAACTAAAACTTTCACACGTGGCTTTTATTGTATCTTTCTTGATAATTTTGCCCATAAATCAGCAACGTTGACAAAAAACAAACTATGACCCTACGGGCAAACGGTTCTTACCTTCCATCTGATGGTTTATTCATGAACCCCCACTTCATCCCGGTTGGGAATCCTGCTCCGCCTCGCCCTCTCAACCCAGAGTCTCGTACCTCTTTAAGGATCCAATCGTGCCCCTTGAGTAAGATCTCTTTAGTTTTGTACCAGTCACCCTACAAGAAAAAAACTTGAACCACTTAGATTTTAAACACTTCACGTCGGAATTCAACAACCTTACCGTGCCTCTGTGCGATAATTGTTTTTGGGAACTTTCGGGCCTTCAGAAGTAATTAGTGATTTTGGCCATCCGCCAAAACCAGGTTTTTTGGGGGTAGTTTTTAGAATATTTTTTATTATTATTTTTCCATCATAACAATTCTCATAGTGTTAACACGTAAAACTTGTGAAGGTTTGGTCTTAAAAAACACAAACAATGTACACCAAATCAAAGCCTATGCTCTAACTTAGATAATAAACAACATGACATCATGATCATGTCACTGTTACATGTACCTGTACTGTAGTACAGGTACATGTAACAGTGATGTTTCCATTTTTATTTATCTATTTATTTTTTAAATCACTTTACATGTAATTCAAAGTTTCTTATTTAAAACTTTATATACCTTCTGAACCACATGTCATAGAAATATAAATAGAAAAATTTGTGCTGTCTTGTACGTAGCTTACTACACATTAAACTTTTTATTCAAGATATGACCCCACTTTGACCTTTCCTTACAATCCAATTCAGCCAGTTGAAAGAGTTCATTTAGGGTTTGTGGGTAAACTTAGCACTTTGGATATGAAATGTCATTTTCTCTTTTTGTTCCACCAACCATAACCCCCACCCAGTGTAACACGAACTTATCATTTTCTTCTTTTTTGAGAACATCAATGTCACATTCAACCCTGCCTAAACAAAGTAAAGGACAACAAACAGTCTCATAAAATGCACTAGGACTTTTCGTTCTATTTTGAGAAATTATGGAATATCGTACCAAGATCAAGCCACACGGTCGAAAATGGGCCATGGTACATTATTTATGCTGGAACTTCGGACGTGCCTCTGTTAGTTCGAATGCAACAATGGTGGCAGCCTATCTATTTCTCGTAATCCTCGTTTTTACATCAATTTGGTTCTTACTGAGTGCACATATCCATTAGCAGATCAAGACCGAACATTACTACCGGTATCCCCCTCATCACGCATACTTTTAGACCTTTCTCTAACTTCCTCAACTCCTACAGCTACTCTACTTACGTTGTATTTATATTGATTGAGGAATTTGGAAATAAATGTTGTAATGAATGAATGATTGATATTAAAAAATCTTTAAATGTTGCAGAATATACTCGCACCGTGAGGTCACGCTTTTTAATTTTCCTGGAATAGTCCAGATATCTCCTCCTGATTACACTCTGCCACAATACACTCACATGCATCCAGTATCTGTGTATTACTCACCCTTGCCATAGCTCCCTTGAGTTTCCAGTCATGACGTCCGTACAGGTTGGTAAAGATACGATCCTGGTCCTTCAGTGGTCCGTATATCTGCAGGAGTAAGTGGCAAAAAAAAGAAAGAGTGGATGAGTGAAAGGATATATGCAAATCCCGGTCTAGACACTGACTTAGACGGAAGGTATACGTTTGGTAATCACTCTTGAAATCAATGGCAATAAAAACTTACTTGGTTAGAAGAACACACGGCTTCCGATAGTATAAAACATTTTGAGAATCATTTCACTTCGAAGTAATTTGGTTAGGGAAACAGATATCAGTTTTTATCCCCAAAAATTGTAATCTGAGGAGCGTTACTGTCAGATTCCAATTACAGAATATTCTTCCTGGATGGACATAACCGCTCCGGATTTTCGGCGATATCTCAAAACACTACCACCTTTTGAAATACAATTTTCACAGGTTAGTTTTATAAAGGATTAGATACCAATCGAACAGTTCCAAAAACCAAAGCTGTACGTTCTCTTTAAGCAAGACACTTAACCATTACTGCTTCATCCTTCAGATGGGACATTGTAAAGCTGTTTGTCCTGTGTTTTATAATGCACTTAAAAGAACTACTTAAGTTCACTTCCAGCAAACAGTTTTCTAAATGTTTCTGTTCAGTCTTGTTACAAGTGGTATATTTATAGGGCCTACCCATAAGCAGAGCCAGGCCCACTTCCAGTTACCCAACCGACTTTAATTTCGCAGCTTGACCATGCGCTTTTCACTCAGCTCAGCTTCAAATTTAACTTTCAATTTTTTTAAAAATCCAAACAAAAACAAAGAGATGGCAATTCCAGCGACAAATATTTATAACTGAGTAAGTTGAAAAGTTTTAACCAAAATTAGGTGGGATAAGAAAGAAAAACCATATTTACATCGAGGAAAATTTGCCAAACTTTCTGTGGTTTGAGTCTACATTTTTTGGTAATCCAGCGAAAATACCTGCATTGATATCGCAATGGTTCCAAATTATGCTAATTACATGTACGTATAGCTTTACAGTTGGCATACATTGTAGCTTCCTACATGTCGCGTACCCTATTCCATATCATGATAAATGTAAAATGAACAAGACTAAGAGACCATGCCATGCCGTAGGCGTAAACATTATTATTTTTTTCAATGGTAATAAAGGTTTTAATTAAGAGTAGGGGTGGAAGAGTTTCCACGTCTATTTTGTGTTTACATGTAGTGTGAAAAATATTCAAATGACATTTAAATAACAGAGATTTTAAATGCATTTCATTTGTGCATTGTCGCAGAATATTCTGACTCGGTGAATATTGCTTTTTTTTAACTTGTGATTAAATTCTGGCACAATGAATTAAAATGCATTATTCATATTTGTATTCTTTGTTAGATCAGTGCTTGAACTTTACACTGGGACACAGGGCCGAGGCCAGTAGTTAAAGTGCCAGGCCAGTAAACTCATGACCGGACAAGTCTGGCAGTCTTGTGTTTTTCAATTGAATTATGTTCATATTATGTTCAAATGTTGACCTTGAGTCAGATAACAAAAACTTTCAAACGAGAGAAATCTTAGCTGTCACATTTCTCAGAGCTTGTTCAAATAAAAATAGTGAAATGCCTGTTCAACTATGTCAGGAAAGTTTTTTCTCATTTTGATTCTGGTCTTGTAAAATTTACATTTCTGGTCCAGTACACATTTGGAGCAACCGAGCAACAAGCCCTGTAGATGTCCCATCTGTACTGGTTGTCATTTGTGCATTTGAAGTTTAAAGCGTGAAGTGTGACTAAACTTACAGGGTACCTTTGGTAATTACTCCAAAAGTTAATGACCATAAAACTTACTTGGTAAAGAGCACTGGAGAACTGTTGATATTATAAAACATTGTTAGAAATGACCCTCTTTCAAGTAATGTAGTTTTAGAGAAAGGTAATTTTTCACCCCCCCCAAAAAAAGCACACAATTCTATGCAACAAGGGTGTTTGCTTTTCTATCATTAATTTCATGGAACTTCGATGAAAAATTGAGCCCAAATTTTCACAAGTTTGTTACTTATGCATACGTTGGGATACACCAAGTGAGGATACTGGTCTTTGACAATATTACCAAAAGTATACCCTGCCTTTAAAAATCAAGATTTACTTTAGGTGCGGCATCTGTGGAGTTCTCTCGTGTGGCAACACTCAAGCAGCTTGAGGATGGTGCTTGAAGCCGACCTGCAAAAACTAAAAAGAACGTGAACTTTGTATTTTATACCAAGTACCCAAAATGAGATTGCAAAGAAAATTATTTATTTCCATTTGTGTCAAAGGGGCAAGACTTGGTCTGGTACCATTTGATAAAAAGAAATACTGAATCCTGAAAGCAGTGCGGACATTAGGTGAGTTTAACTTTAAGTGTGACACAACATGTACATGGGAAAACAAGGTTTTTTTTGTTTTAAACAACATTTTGGCTTTTTTTTTTTTCAAAATATTTTCTTGTTGATGTTTGAAGTGTTCTTAATTGATTCATTACACATTGTGAAGATTAAATTTGTGCTCTTTAGTCTTAGAATGTGTGTCATGATTTTCAAAAGTGGTAAAAATTGGGCAAACCTGGTTACTATTGATGTACTAATATATAATACTACTAGTTACTTATACTAGTCTGAAAAAAAAATGGTCAAAATTGCACATTCGGTTATTTGTTAAACGGATTGTCTCATTCATCATGCTCATTAATAATATAGCCGCATCCTAGCCTGTCTGCGACCGTTGTGAGTATGGACATGATCTGATGACGTATACAACAACAAAAATTAGTTAATTACAATTATCGCGGGATGACCTTTTTGGGGCTTACCAGCTAGAAGTTTTGCAGCTTTCAATTAATCTATGTTTCACAATTCAAACTGATGGTAGAGTTCAAACCATTCTTTACATGTAATGTAGCCATCCATTAATTTACAATCAACCTCGGTTGTGATTGTCAACCATTGACTTGAGATTGACTGGCAAGAAGTTCACCAAACCAATTGAAACAAAATCCGACAATTCACTAAAATTTATAACAAATGTAAAAATGTATTATAATTTGAGCTGGCAAGAAAATTAAACGGCTTCACAACTTACCAAAGTTGCCGCGTAATAAGGTTGACAGCTTGTGTGAGAGGGCCATTTTGTTTCGTTGTTTCGAAGAAGAGGTTCTCCAGACAGATATTTTGATCCTTTTTTATTGTTTTACATAACTTTCTCAGATCCCCTTCCTTGCTTATGCAGCCGTGTTTTCCTTCATAGAAACTGTACACTGCTCCATTTGAACTGGTTTCCAACAGGATTAGCTTGTTTTTCGGTAAACAATTCTTTGTTACGGGTACCAGTGAAATTACCTTACGCAAACGCTTTGTTCAAACTCTTGGTGGCGCTATATGAAATTTTATGCACCACACTAAATAAACTCCCATAGTAACCAACGCTAAATGTAAATATATTTTTTTTTAAATAAAAAAATACTTAAAGTCTCTCAGCCTCTTGAAAACCAATCAGATAACTGAACTTCTGATTTATTTTAAATTTTTGGCAGGTCAGCCGTTTGGAATTTTTGCTAATTACCCTAGAAAAAAAACACCCCCGAAAATGCTTTTTCCCAAACCGACTCGCTGCCAGTTTTCATCAGGCACTCCTCCAATTCACAAGCCAGACCAACTTTAAAGCCTAAATTTATCAAATCTTCCCCAAAGTTGAAACACACAACCCCCGGGTTGTGACAGATTCTTACCATTACACGTTCCATTAATTGCATGACCCCAAAAACCTTATAATTAAAAAGATTCTGTGTGTTTTTTTTAGCAGTGGTGCTTGATTTGTGGCCTATAGTGTTGTGCACCCTCAGAGATCAATTGGTGCACCACACTGAATAAACTCCCATAGCAACCAAATAATGCGAAATGCTAAAATATTCAAACAAACTAAAAAAATAGTTAAAGTCTCTCAGCCTCTTGGAAACCAAACAAACGTTTTTTCGGACAACTAAAATTTAGATTTCTTAAGTTTTGGCAGGTCGGCCGTTTGGAAACTTTGCTAATTGCCCCCCCCCCAAAAAAAAAAAACACCCCGAAATTTGCTTTTTCCCCAAATGATCGAATAATTATTACCAAGCCAAATAGGACCAACTTTAACGTACCTACGCCTTTTATTTATCAAATCTCCTCAAAAGTGTGAATGGGAGAGCTAGCCCCATCAGGTTCGGATAGATTGTTATAATTATTTACACAGTCTATGCATGACAGAAGACAGTTTGGTTTTACACATGGGAGGAAACCCAATAGGGAAAGTTGGTTGCATCAAACAGAAACTGATTAAATGTGTGCTAAACACATTTTTATACCGTAGGCAACCAGTCAAAAGCAAAGTGTATGTCATAGTATTTTGGCTGGTACGATAACTCATGTCTGCTGATGGCAGCAGTTAGCCGATACGACAGAAGATTCTGTCCCTCTGGAGATTCTGTCCCCCTTACGGCGAACTGTGTACAAACTTAATTAGCCCTCTTTTAAATCATCGCATATCAATTTCCCATGGGGGACAGAATCTTCGGGGGACAGCTAAATTTTCCTAGGACACCGGTGTAGCACGAGATACTGTCCCTCTGGAGATTCTGTCCCGAGTAAAAAAGCATACGATACGACGAACTGTGCACACATTTCTTCTAACAGCGCCCTCTTCTGATCAACATCCTTCATAGGGGACAGATCGAGTCTCCGGGGACAAATTAATTTCCTTGACACCAGCATGGTAGCTGGACCCATCTCTAAAGCGGCAAACGACTGTGGCTGCTGTTATGATCGTCGTTGTCCTGAAACACATGATTCAGACTCTGAAATTCAAGTATCTTATGAATATCATCGCAAGTACAATTTTAAATATCACCCTCCACTTTGTCAAACATCTGACGTCACACTTCGAGGCTCGTAAACAATGCCATCCTTGAGCGACTGACCGGATCCTGCCGGATGTACCTATTTGACCTTGCATCCATCTCACACGGATCAAGATTCACTGTCAATTCCCACGTACATGTACAGTATACATATCTTGAATACAACAGTTTACATGCGCAAACATTGTGCACAAACGCATGTGTTTCAGGACAACGATCATAATTATAACGGTATCCACAATATTCTGCACATGAATAGAGGGCGTACAAAACCATGTGACACTGCTCGACAAAAACCTTACCCCTTTTGTGCCATCAGTGGTGCTTACTTATTTATTTTAAGATTGATGTGTGAATTTATAGGTCATAGACTTTTAGTACCCCATATCCATTTTCTTTCCAGAACTTGTCAATTTGTTTCTTTGAATTACTTGTTTGTTGTCTTTAACATTAACCACATGCTCAGGTAGATTGTTCCATACTCAACAACCCGTTGGGAGAAGAACATGTTTCCTTAAAATTAGTCCCTTGTGGAGCCCTTGTGTTGTGTGACATTGTGAAAAACTCTTCGGGTTTGATATCTTCCAGGCCCTGGAATCAAATCTTGAAGTTTCTCTTGGTAGGATTTAACTGGTATGATTGGCACCGTGTGGCTCTCCATTGTACCTTTCTAATGTCTTGGTGTAGGTGCCGGGCCATCTTTTAAAGCTCAATGACACCATCGCTCACTTATTGAGTAACAGCTTATAATTAAAAAATCGGTACTCCGGCATTTTTCTTTCAAAAAATCAAAAAAATTCCAAGTTCTACAACTGCACCTAGCCAAATAGCATGCCAAATGTCTTATCACTATCCGGGGTTTGTTTTTCACTAACACAATCCAACAATGACCCGCTCTCCAGGAATTCCCATAGGAATTGTAAAGCAATTACTCAGCCTTGCTAAGTTGTGTAAACAAAGGGTGTTATTCAAAGAAATGGTTGAGTGAGCAGAAAGAGACATGCGGGCAATACAATTTTGCTTGAATTGATTTTATTTAGTCGAGAGGGTCTAAATCTAATGCTTTGGGGATTTAAACGTGATTTGGTTCTTCACAGAAATGTATTACATGCTAACATCAAACTGTTACTCAACAAGTAAGGCAGGGTGAAATGGTGTGGATTTTTTTTATGGTGTCACGCAGAGTTCAATGGGCTCTCAAATCTGTCTAATAATAATGTTATTTTCAGGGCATACAAAATATTAATTAGGCAGACGCCTTGTTTTCTCCTTATTAAAGTGGGGTGCACCCACTGATCTCTATATACTGACGTACATAGAGATCAGTGGGTGCACCCTTAGGGCGGCACCTTTGTGACAGGAGCGTGTATACTTATTATGATAAAGCTAGAGGGGCACTCCAGTCTCTAAATACACACAACCGCGTTGGCCGCCTACACATTCTCAAAATGCATCCTTTTGGAGCATTCTTTTGTTCTTTCCTTTGTCCCTGCACTTAACAGTTTCCCATAGACTTTGTACACAAATTTCCTTGTGGAGCACCCCAGTCTTTAGAATTTCCTTGTGGAGTCCCTTTATTTTCCCTTTTTGGTTTTGTCCTTGGTCTCCATAAGGTACCGAAAGTGAGACCACCGCTGGGTTTGAATCCCTATGGGCAAAATTAATTACATACAAATTTCCAATTACAAAATGTTGGCTGTGTGAACTGGTGCGTGACATGATTGTGTTAAAAGGGAAAGAGTGTAAACATTTTGCTCAGTTGTGACCTGGGGGTTGTTGGCTTCAAAGTTTAGGTCTTTTGGATGACATAGTCCCTGAAATAAATGGTCCTGAGAGGTGTAGGGATATTTTTAAAGATTGGATGCTCGGACGTTTGGAAAATTACACCGGTGTAGGGGTGTTTTTATTTGGAGGGGGAACTATCTCGACGGGCTCAGGGACTCCCCATTTTAAATTGGGCAGGGGACAAAAGTTCAAGGGTAAATTGATAATTTCCCCTTTACAGTAACAAGCTGTGAGATTTCCAAGTAGTTTTTGTTTTGTTTGTATTTTTGAATATTTAGCATTTTGCACTGTATGCTACAGGAGTTTATTTAGTGGTGTGCACTCCTAAGGGTCACCGTTTGCAAACAATGAGACGCCGAGGACCAGCGAAGCCTTTTTCCTCGCTGTATTTTATACAAGCTCAACTTGCAATCCTCAGCAGCATATCGGCACCAAAGGACACGGGCATTTACTAACCTCCGCTCTATCCCCATCATCCCAACAGCAGTGAACCGCCATGACGTGCTCCTTGGCTAAAAGGGGATGTGTCGTCATGACCAAAGCAGACCTGTGTGGCTATACATGGAATTATGAACTCTCGCCGAAGTTACCACACGCGCACGCAAGATCTCCATTTAGATAAAGATTGGGGGGGGGGGGGGTTGCGGTAACTGGCAGAGCTGTGTATCGAGAGAGTTGCGACACGGAGGGGAGGGACCAGATTTCTTTGGTAACGTGATTGATGGACACCATTTTCGGTCCAAATGCAGTGCAACTCAATGGGCAGTCTAGTATGGCACCCTGTTTGCGCACGTGGAACCAACCAAGACTACCCACAGGTCTGCTTTGATCATGACGACACAGCTCTTTAATATAAAACAAATTCGTCCAAAACAGCGTAGTGCTGATAGCGTTGTTCTTAAAGTGTTTCAGGTACTTAAACATAATACGTCACCAATCATTGCAGCTAAAAAAGTTCATGGACGAAATTTCAAAAGCCCCCTCCCAACCCAAGTGATAGAAATAGTAAGGTAATAACAGTACAACCAATAAAGTGACTCCAGGATTCCAACTAACTAAACGAACTTCTGCAACTCGGTAATCATGCAATGGGCTTCAAAACGCGGCCCCAGGTCAGTGTGCGAGGAAATGTCTCGGGGCGGAAGAGTCACCAACTCCGACAACTCGATCAAAAGGAAATCTGAGCCTGCAGATCCTGACGCACTGGATGATCTCGTTACACTTAACGAGGCAAAAGCAAAACACACTTCATGCAAACAAAACAAATAGTTTGAAACAAACTTCCGTTGCAGTGTTTATTTTCCTTTTAAATCACACGTACACCAAAGCAAAAGTGAAGCAAAAAAAAAAAAAACCGCCAACAACAACACTGTCGTAAATGAGCATTTCAATCGAAACAACTATAACTGTAAAACAACAGTACTTTTGCAAAGAATTTCATCTGTAAAATTTTAACACATTCTCCCTTTTCTTTCTTCTAAACATTTAACTGTGGTTAACGGTAATTTGTGACAAACAATTTGAATTAATTTTGTTTCAAAATGACAAGGGGGAAGCCATTCAATTCGTAAATGGGTATTTTTGAAACGACGAAGAAAACCAGTTCTATAGCAAATTGTTTTACCTTAATTAGATTAATTTAACAAAAATGATCTAATCCGTTCCTCTGAGTATAGTTAAGTCTCGAAGGTAGTTTGTGGTAAATATAATTATATATCATTCTTCATGCGGATTTCGAAAGGTGAAAACGAAAACCATACGAAAATGAGTACTTTGAAACGACAACGATTAAAACGCTTGCAAAACCATAGTTTCGGATTATTAGTTTTATACCGTTACACTTGTTAGTGACAATAGCAAAAAAATTCTTTCTTTTAAACGTTTACCAATTGTTTAACGAAGTCTTACACAAACATGAAAAACATGTCAGTACTAGTGTAATACTTTATCTTTTTTTTAAACGTTAACAAATAGTGAACGAAGTCTTACACTAACATGTTAGTACTAGTATAATATTTTTTCTTTTCTTTTAAACGTTAACAAATAGTGAACGAAGTTTTACACAAACATGTTAGTACTAGTATAATATTTTTGTCTTTTCTTTTAAACGTTAACAAATAGTGAACGAAGTATTACACAAACATGTTTTTTTATATTTCTTTTCTTTTGAACATTAACAAAGAGTGAACGAAATATTACCGAAACATGTTGGCAATATTTTCCTAAACGTCTTACGATTCATAATTCAGGTCCTTTATATATGATAGCCATATCGAGTATTAAAAAGTACTTAAGTAGACATTATACCGGTAAACTTGTTATTGACAACATGAAGCAGATACCTTTTCTTCAATCTTTTCAATAGAACAAATCTTCCAAGGCCTGTGTCTGTTCTTAGTATAATGTTTTCTTTTCTTAAACGTTTACCATTGTTTAACGAAGTCTTACACAGACATGTTAGTACCACTAAAAAAAAATTTTTTTTCTTAATAACAAACATTGAACGAAGTGATACACAAACATGTTAGCAATACCCAGTATAATATACTTTTTTCTTAAACGTCTATATTGATTTGTAATTCAGGTCCTTTAAATATTATCGCTTTTCAGACGAGGTCGACAAAATAATGACAAATTTTACAACTTTGATAATCTAAAATAGAACTTTCCAGTCTCGAACATTAGAACGGCACACTTGGAATCTCTGGGTTCTCATCGTAGAGTTATATAAAAGTTCGTATAAGTTCCTATATTAACTTTATGGTTTCCATCGTAGATTTTAACTCATGAAGGAAACAAAATCACGAATCGTTAAAATTTAAATACACACTTAAAAGCTACATTCACAGTCTATTACAATACCATTTGAGTTTATCTTGCCTGTACTGTGGCTGTACATGGAATTAGTGAACTCTCACTAGTTACTGCAAGTGCCCGCGCTCTCAATATGTGTGTGTGGGGGGGGGGGGGGGCGTGCAGTAAATTGATGAGAGTTCATAATTCCATGTACATTCCCGGCCTAAAGTTTGATCAATACGACACAGCACCTTTAAGTTTGCTGATACACTCACAAGCTTGATTTTTTTTAACTCCAGAGAGCTTCATGGCATAGCGTATAGTTTCAACCTTTCTCTGTGTTTCAACTAAACCCAAAATCATCAAAAGAGATACCCCCTTTTCAGTATATTTCATAAACATATATTGACGGTTAAATCTTAATCACAGTTTAAGCAAAGACAGGAAGTACTGGACACGGAACAGATAAGCCCAAAACGGATGTCAAGTGGAACCCACTTTCATAATCTATAAAAACAAATCTACAGTATTGTGCTTTTAGACAAATGAAGTATGACACACTCCCTAAAACGGAAAACCTGACGTTTCGACCCCAGAGTCTTTCTCGAAGGCTTAAAGACAACACAAAATTACACATAAGCAAGTATACTGGTGTAACAGAAGGAAGTGGCTGCTTCTGTTATACTAGTTAATACCTGTTGTGTTGCGTTGCCATTTTAGCCTTCGAGAAAGACTCTGCTGTGGTCGGAACGCCATGCCGTTATTTTGTGTATTTAAACCACGGGACCTTTTGTTTCGTAAGCAGTTAAAACAGCTAACTCTATCTCATAATCCCTTGTTGCTGTACTTTCTGTAAGTAACTGTCGCATTATCAATTGTGTAAACCCTTGTTATTTCGGGATAAGACAGTCGTCTATTTAGAAAAAAAAGAAAAAAAGGGGGTCTTCGAGGCTACATCTAAACCGTATGAGGAACTTCTTATCTGTCGTTATAGCCTAACAGGTACATTGTTCAGGAGCAATCGTTCTGTATACCGCACTTTATACACAACGTCAATCAATGTAATTGAGGTTAAGCATGTTTCCCTCCCCAACCCCGCTGTCGTTTTGTTAAGTTTACCACGAGAAACTGTAGTGCTTTGAGTCGCATCGTCTATGCACACAACGTGTTTCCGACCAGGTTTCATTTTCATAAGGCTAAGAAAAAATGAGTGGGACCAGTTGTAGCAATGACAATTTTAATGTATTCTTGCTGGTAACCTATTTCTGCTTAGCAATATGTTCCTGTGTTTAGCAAGTTTTTGTGCTCACAGACTTTATGCCATTGGGATTCAACCACTTAAGATCCAACTCTGACCTGCCTAAGACGTGAAATTGCCAAACACAACCATGTCTCCAGGCACGTGTGACTCCTTCATGTCGATCAGGTTCTTTGCGGGGAAAAGTAGGTTCTTCAGAGCAAATAGAGACACCGAGTCAAATGACTGATTAAAGACATCGACCAACTTGGGCGGGACGCTTTTCCTCAGATTCTCCAGAAATTTCTTCTGAAGCTCCCGGTCGTTACACTTGCAAGCACCTGCTGGAGGCTCGAGGTTTCCGGTGAGGTCAACAGCTGACGTAGTGGAATGGAATCCAACGAGTTGGTTTTGCCCCTCACCGGTTACATCAAGCGGCAGGGTGGTGTTCATGTTTATAGTGACATTCAAGGAGTAGTTTTTGTAATGTATAGGCGACCATGAATGACAGCCGAACAAATTACACGTCTTTGACCTAGATCCATATTTAAAGTTGTACTTCTGAGCCTCAGCATTGTAGTTCATCTTTGTGTCCCAATCTGAAGCATGGTCACCCGGGGTAAATTCCATGCCCTTTATATTCACAACAGCAGTGTTGTTGTCCACTTTCACATAATCCTCAAAGAAAGTGGTAACGGCTTGACTACCTGAGGAACTTGTTCCCACTTTAGTCTCCGGATAGGGAGCCGATACCGAGCCAGCAGAAGCTTTAGCCGACCAAGCTTTGTTCATGTTACTATCGTTTTCTGGCTTGGTTGCCTCTAGAACTAGACCAATTCCACCATCGCCTAGAGAAGTTGGCAAGACGTCCTGAAAGAAGATCTTCGAGTTGACAATTAAGGAGCTATCGTAGACTGACGGGATCGGCTCTTGTAGGTACAGATACGTGGACGATTGCAGCTTTCCAGTTGTGGCAATAAACAACTGAAGAAGATCACGGTTGCTTGGGGTGTGGTAGACATTAAATTTAAAACTGCTTGGTTTCAACGAGTCAATTAACTTGACCCCTGAGTAGTCGACTGTGCCAAGGATGTAAACTTCGTAACCATCTTTCAGATTTGTGAAGTATTTTGTTAAGGAGATTGCCATGGTGGGGTTAGCTACACTTGCTTCAAAGTCCTTGGCTGAGAAAGCTCCACCGTTCAGCTTGACGGCAACATTATTCTGGGAGGAGACCGTACCAGGCAAAATGCTCAGAGGGACATCCCCCTGAACGTATGCCTTATCCGCTTCTGTCAACGTGGATTTAGTAACAGTGACCCACTTGCCGTCAACCTGGATGGAATACGTGTACGAGCCAGCTTTAATAGGCAGGAAGATTTGGGCCGAATTGGAATTGTTGAGAAGAAACTGAAGCCTCGGGGCGTTGAATGTAAAATCAAACTCCGTTTTGGTAGGTAGACTCTCTGAATCATGTGTCTCGTCCACGATCTTCCCCGTTTCTCGGATAAACTTCGGATTACCTTGACGATCGTTATACTGCTCAAACAGCTGGTCGTTGACCTTCTTGACAGTCATGGAGAATACCACGTCCCATCCAGCACACACAGATCCAGACATGCTGCCAAGTACATCGTCCATAGTGACGTTGGTGGCAGTTGACGGCTCTGTAAGGGCTGCAGGAGAGCGCAGGGCAGCTGGACCTGCAACGAGAGAAAGTGGGGCCTGAAGAACTTTGGCTGACTTCAGTTGCTGTGGCTTGATTTTTGGTGCAATGCTTGGCTGGACATAGTCGCCACGTGCGCATAACTTCATTGATGCTTGATGAACTTCCAAAGAGGAGAACATGTTTTCCTTCAGCTGAGCATAGATCTGGAAGACGAGACGGACAGTTACCCCTCTCGAGTGATCATCAAACTGAAGTCCTTCATTACTTGCAGATTTTGGTAAAGACACCTGCCATGTGGAGAATGGAGTGATATTTGAGATCTTTCCACCGAATGGATCTTGACCGGTAGTGTCTACGATTGCCTTCGGTGAACTTGGAGAAATTGGCTTGTCAGTCACCGTGTGGCTAGAAGAACTGACCTCATGAAGCCCAGTGAAAATACGCGAAACCGTCTGAAATGTGAGAATTTCCCCATCAAAACCACGATCAAAGAACGGATTCCCGTCAAAGGTCAGCTCTGTGTAGTACTTGCCACTCTTAGTGGAGACAATACCACCTACCTCCACGTGGACATTCTCTACACGGACGTAGTTGTACGATGCAAATTCACGTTTGTTGACAGCAATATTGAACGTGAAGCGGTTATTATCGGTGAGGCTTTGAGGTTGGACACCGTGAATCTCGTAGACCACAGGGTAAGGTTGTTCTCTTGGCAGAGGTTGCACCGTTAGACCTTGGTTGATGCTTTGAGATTGGTTGAAGATAGCAACCTGAAGGTTTAGCATCGAGAAGGATCCAACTGATGTAGGTGGTCTCAAGTACTCATACTGCAAAGCCCTGTCCTGAATAACCACAGTGGAAGCCAGAGTCATCAGCATCTGACGCTGAAAGAAGATAAGTTGTCCAGAGAGACCAACCAAGTCAATTTTTGAGAGCTTCAAGTCTTGGGGTTTAACGCTAAGGTCTATCTTCAGATCATCGAGTCTTTTCTTCTGTGCATCGTGAAGTGTGATTCGTTGTTGAGCAGCGGATAGCTCTACTGCTATGCCTTGTATGGTGTTTTGAGATTGCAACAGGGCCTTTCCACGAAGGACAAGAATAGCAAAGGCTGCCGAGAGGGAAGTCTTAGCAGAGATGGCTGGGCCTGTAGCAAGTGTTGCTTCAAAGTTTACCTTCATTTCATCCCACTCAAGTGAACTTGGCAACTCAAGACCACTAGGACCAATATCCTTCAAGACATCTACAACCTTTTGAGGATTAGATGGAAGCGTCTTGATGGCTCTGTACGTCTTGATGACTGCGTCAAAAACTTGAACTGCGTTTTGGATTTTCTGCACAGTTTCCCCAAGATCTTTCAGTGCCGAGATAGCTGAAGCAGGAGAAACAAAGGTGAAGCCAAGAGAAAAGAGACTGGAAGCGATATCGATGGCGGCTTTGATGGTCGCCTTAGTCTGCCAGTCAGCGACAGCATCTTGGTATTTGATGATAGCTTCGTCTACAGCAGTCCGCTGCTCGGTCACGCTGGCAGTCAGGGTATCTGCCCGATTGCTAGCTGCATCCAATTCTCGTTCTTTGTCTTTGACAATGGTGGCAAACATATCCTCCATACTTTGCTGGTAACTCACCTGGGTGCCTATGTAATCTTGGACAAGTTTTCCAGAGTTGATGATGTTTTCATTAAGAGCCTTCTCTCGGTCGACTTCACGCTCCTCTGCCTTCCGATCCCTAATCTGGTTCTGGTAGTTTGTCAACTGATCAGAAGCTGTTCGTAGCACATTCTGGACGTTGTTGACTACATCTTTGTAAGCTTCGTACTTCAGGTAAGGAACAGGTACCCCGGCAGCCTGATCGTTTGCTGCCACATTTGCAAGATACATTGCACGAGCCTGCAGAGCAATCAACGTATCGTCTTTGAATTGATAGTTACTGCCGGCAACCCCAGCAAGCCACAATAGGAATCTCTTCATGAGAGAGATACTCTGCTTCTGATCTTTGGCATTCCCCAGCAGGAAGTTAAGACGTGCCTCAGCAGCAACCAATGCAAACTGAATATCAGTTATCCGCTCAGTAAGCACTTGAGTCGATGGGGACGCACGCACGTCACAAACTACCTGTACTTCCCCATGATTTGCTTCAAACATTAGCCCGTTCATAATGACACATGTCTTACTAGCATCTGAATTACTGATCTGCAAGCCACCGTAAAACTCACCACAGAACAGACGTCTCTTAATTTCTGCAAATGCAGCATCAGTGAGACGAAGGTGAGGAGGTACTGGTCCTTTACCTCCACTGGAGATGACATGACCAAGAAGGCTAACAACGGATGAACCAGGTACGTCAGTCACTGCCTTGTCCTTGGAAACAGGTGTAGGTAACTGTGAAATAAACCGTACAAATATTTGCAACATAATCATCAATAAATTTTACAAATATAGTATATCCTAAGAATTCATGAATCAACATGCAGTGGCTAGAGATGTTTAAAAGCGGGTCTCAAAGGGCAATTAATTTTGTGATGCACTCATTTTCCAATAGATAAGAGTCCTTTCGAAAGTGGAGAAAATACAAGTTTCCATCCCTCACGTTGAAGTAGTGTAAAATGACATTTTATTTGACATTATGTTAGAGTGAAATACGAACTTGACGTCACCTCACAGCAAAAGCAAATGGGTCTGCACATTCCACAGAGGAATTTTCGCGCAAGCCAAAAGGTCAAATTCAATGCCGTTTTGGTTGGAAAATATCATCAAAATTCTGAACTGAACTTAAAATTCCCTGTTTTTGGGTAAAAAAATGTACAGACCATATATTTTAAATAATTTTTTTTTAATGCACTTGAAGGGTATCAAACAGTGGCATTTAACACAACTTTAATGTGAGGCTAGCGACTTGTGTTTCCCCCATTAAACACTTCCTATCCAAGATGTGTTAAATTTAAGTTAAACATTTTGTAAATGCAGCTTTGCAGATTGGAAAAAAATGCTTATAAGCTCGCTTTTGTGCAAGAGGAACACAAACAATCACTTTCTGAGCAATTTTCCTAAGAGAGCAACAAGGGAAATCAACCTTCGGCGACACCTTGGGAATCTATGCCCACGCTTACACCACCATATTGTTTCCAACACGTTTTATAAAAGCTTGTCATACTGTTTGTGTTGATTTCAGCCTGGAGTGGCTATAAGCCCAAGGCTAAGCGATTAATTTACAATTCCTGTGGGAAGTTTTAAAGGTGCAGTCATTAATCATTCAAAGAGTCAACCCAGGGTAATTTGCAATTTTTCATGCTATTCGGCTTTGTCTCAATAGAAAGCTTGGAATTAATGAGATTTTTATACCAAATATGGGTGGTGGAGTACAGACAATTTGGTTTTAAACAGACTGTTCAAAACAGTACAATGGCACCACCGAGTGATTGTGTTTCCCACACTTACCTGGATTCCACTTGCAAACACGCTGAACTGTTGCACCAGCTCAGGGAACTGCAGAACCACGGCGCTCAGGTCAATCTTCTCCTGCCAAATGTTGATGGATGGAGTGGCTAGAGTTGAGAGGAGTCCATCTCCACCGATGGGGTTCGAGTCCTTAAAGACAACGTTGAGGTCGTACGGGCAGGTGTTGATGAAGTAAGGAGCCACGCCAGACCCGAATGCGTACTTAGTGTACATAGCCGCTTTGAAGACGAGACGCCATATCATCATACGGTAGTATTCAGCGAAGACGTCCAGAGAACTCAGTTCGACTGCGATTGCAACAACCTTCTTCAAGGCGGTGTTGATGTTAATTGCATTGGAACGGACATAGGGAGCGAAGATACTGTCAGTTCCAGCGTAAGTCTCATCCATCCAAAGGCCTTCTTTCAAGGTCTTGGCTAGTGTAGGGTCTCCGCTAGCTATACAGATGGAACCGATTGCTGCGGTTCGACCGTATCCAGCTTCATTGCGTGGGGTTGTATAGAGAGCAAATGACAAGGCTGTGGGTCCGCTCAAGTCGCCTGGTCGCTCAGAGTACACCTGTACCACTTGTTCGTATTCTGCGGCAGCATATGCGAACACCTGGAAGATCGAGTCGCCGGCGTCAATACTGGAAACAAAGTGAGACCCGAAGGTCTCGTAGAATCGTAAGTAGCCGTTGCCTCCGTTCATGCTCACGTTGGTAGAGGTTTTCCCAAGTCTCTCCAAAGCTTTGAGAGCCGCTAAGGTATCAGGTTTAACGGTCTTATCGGGATCAGGCAGCCCGAAGATGCCTCTCTCGTAGCAAGGATGGGTTGCCGTGCCGATCTTGCGTGAGCGCCGAACCAAGGCAAAGGACCAACCAACAGAGGACAGATTTATCCCAAGCTGCTTTGAGAGGTCCGCAAGAGCTTTCTGACGTTCGGTCGCAGTCAACCCAGCTAAGACAAGAGCTCCAGAAGGCCAGACTTCGGGCGTTCCGTCCTCGATGGAATTCACCCCAACGGAAACCGGCCTCAGCTTGATCTGAAAGACGGCGTTAAGGAGATCCTCGACATTGCTGTGAAGGCTGATCATCGGCCAGGACCAGGTGGCGTCATGGTTTGGATTCTTGACTATCACCTGTTTCTCGTAGAGGGCAGGCTTGGTGGATGTTGTAAACGGCACCGCCGAACTATCGGCTTTAAAGCCGACTAGCAGACTCGTCGACTGACCGAGTTTCAATGGCGTGTCAAGATTCATGACGTCGAAGTGTCCCGGATGTAGTAAACCTGTAAAGAAACATAAAGACATTGTTGTCAGTACCACGTCAGAATGTCTCTGTCATATCTATTTAAAAAAGGCATAGGTGGACCACAGGGTAAGCGTGACATACGTACAAAGATTTAAAACAGTAAGATTTTTTTTAACATTACAGGAAAATAAATCGACATTTTAAACATATTTTTATTATCTTACAGATATTTGCAACCCTACCTTAGTATCCTTTTTTTCTTTTGTGTTTTCTTTTTTTTTACATTTGAAGCGTTTGAAGGTATCATAATGAGTAGTTGAGTTCCATGACCAGATCATAAAGACCGTATATAAGCAACAGTTTTCTGTATACCCTGCTTGTGTTCTGCAGACCCTAAGCACTGCTGTTCTGTAGGTCGTATTTATGCATTAGGCTCAATTTCATACAGCTGCTTAAGCGGACACTTTTTCTTAACAAGTTTGTGCTTATAAACAATGCAGGATACCAGCCAAAGATGGTGTGTGTGTGTGGCACGGTATCTTGGCTAGCCAGTAATCTTTCCTGTGGAGCATGCTGTTGTCGTGAGTCGCTACTTTTTCTGTTTAAGCAGCTCTGTGAATTTGGGCCCTGGTGTTCTGTAGGCCCTAAGATCTGCCGTTCTGTGGGCGAGATCCAGTGTCATAGCGCTTTTAATTGCTGGACCCCCCCCCCCCCATGTATCACTGAGCTTTGTACAAGTCGTACAGTTCAAAGAGACCCAAATATTAATAATATAAAATACAAACTAGACGTTAGGTGTTTGTGAACAAACACAAAGCTGTTCCGAGTAGTTTTGTTTGATTAGCACTCAAGAACTTTAAAGTAGGTCTGACTAAGAGGTAGAAAAGATTTCACCTTTTCCATGCACTTATTTTGACTTGAAATGTACCTATCAAAACCTAAACCTAAAAGTAACCTTCAATCTGGTGCTGAGTCTAAAACTGAACAGGTCTCACAAGTGAGTACGTAAAGTGAACAAACCATATCATGTATCAAGGAACTGATCTCACAAATTAGTACGCAGAGCGATATAACCCTGTATTTTATCATATACAAAAAAACAGGTCCCATAAGTTAGTTTGCATTGTGTACGCAAAAAAGTGAACTACCTGTCATATCAAGGAACAGCTTTCAAAAGTTAGTAAGTAAAATGAAATAATTAAGCCTCATATCAAATAACAGGTCTCACAAGTTAGTACGTGAAGAGAACAACCTCTCACATCAAGGATTAGGACTCACAAACTAGTACATAAAGCGAAATAACCCTGCAATATAAAGGAGCAGGTCTCATAAGTTAGTACTTAAGTGTACGTAAAGTGAACTACTGCTCATGCACTGCGCCGCATTTTGAATAAACTACATCATCAAACGGGAAGACAGTAACAACGGTTCGCCTTAAGTAAAGTAAATGGATTTTATCCTAGCTTAATTTAGGCCGTGTGTTTAATCTACACCAAAAGATGGACTTTTTGAATTTTCAGGGTCTTCGTTCAAAGACATTGTATTGGGACAACTTTGATCCCATACTCGTAACTTATGTAAAAAAAAGTGCCGTGTTGCATGACTGCTCTCTATGGTTTATTGTGTGACACAATGAAGCACACTAAAAATACAACTTCGGAGTCTAGACTTTATGATGTACATTTAACCATTGCGCTCATGGTTTCACCATTGGTATTGTCATTCAATTCGGTTTCATTATGCTGTCTGACGCCTTCAAAACATAAATTTTGTTTTGATCAGGTTAATTGTGCCCTGATTTATGGTTCGCTGAATGTACGGGGGTGGTTGTGGCGACAACCCACTATTATCCTTTAGATTTGAAAACGTGAGTTATTATTTCATCTTCGACAAAGGTACTATTCTCGTCTAGCTAAATGTAATAGGGTCAGAAAGTGATGCCATTGACACTATATTGCATTTACATGTATACTGTACATGTAGTTTTGGTTTGGAAGCAGTTTGAAACAGAATTCTTTTTTTTCCTTTCGAAATGAAGTGAGAGTGATTTAGCTTGCTTGTTAAAAGAAAACCACTCGAAAATGACGGGGGGGGGGGGTCCCGCTACCAATACGGCAATTAGTTAAAATTAATCTCATTCGACTCTCGCAAATTAGACAGTTGGCAGCTCAACGTTCAAAACATTTGAGCGGGTTTTCCAGCGCATGTACATGCACTATTATGTACATACGCATGTCGGTATCCGATGCGTGTTTGCATGGCCAGCCATTAAAGACTGTCTGGACGAGTCTGTTTTAACTTATCGTTTACACTATAGAACATTCGTAAATGATGTTTTGCGTTGCTACCTGCTTCGGTATTAATAATTTCATGAACAAACATATATTTGTTTTTTTTCCTGTTTTGGATGTTGCCTTGGAATTAACATTACCTTCGGCAAATGTTCATCCGTCGACCTACACAAAATATTGTGACCGTGGCAATAGGCAAAAACCATCTTCTCAAAAAACCTTTATAAATAGATAACTAAAATTTCTAGAGGAACGAAAGGTACATCCTTTAAAGGGGCACACCGGCTTCGTTGGGCTATTTGGGCTACAAAATAGGCTAATGTGGAGGAAGCTCTTATACGCTCCCCCAGATACAAGATCTATTTTTAGATTTACTTATTTGTATGACCGGGTGACTTTTCCTCACTTTGAGTTTGACCTCAAATACATTCTCTCTGAAAGTAAATCCCTGTTTCTTATAATATTAATTCAAATTGTACCTTCTTTGTTATTCAAACACATGTAACATTTCCTTAGAAATACAATGTCACTTAATGGTACGATGTATTGCTTTATATTTGAAATAATTGGTAGACCTCCACTATTTAGTAGGCGGACTTATATATTTTGGTGTTGTACGGTCGCACTGGGAGAGCGGGACGAGACTCTCTCTTTTTGCTGGGGTTAAACGGGGACAGTTGTGCTACACTTTTGTGCACCTTTTTGACAGATGTTCTTCTGAATTATGTCGCCATTGCGACATGTCTTCCCCCTAAATTAGCCATGGGCTATTTCCTGGAACCTGTGATGAAGTGGTTGGCCTAAGTAAGCGAGCATCGCACCAAGGGATTATTCTGATTATTATTATTATTGGATTATTGTGAGGAATATTACTAATTAGCCTATGCTGACTGACAGTTGCCAGTTCATCCTGGTGTGACTGTTCAACTATTGATTGTATTGACGTGTGCTGTGAACTGTGTGCTGTGAAATTCTTCTCCAATTGAACTGATTTGAACTGTGATCTCCAATAAATCGTCCAATGAACATTCGAATTAAATCATCCAATCGTGAACTTGTGCTTTATCTGTGTATACACACTCGTCCCAAATAAATTGGTGACCAACCCCCCTCTTCAGCTGTGTTGCCGCAGCCCAGGGTTTCACTACACTAACATATGACTTCAAAGGTCTTCCAGGAATGGAGAAGAACGGTTCCTAAAAGAAACCATCAAATTTTGCCGTTTTTGAGCATTTTTCAAAAAACGAAGGTCACGTGATTTATCCGAACCAAAAAGTGGTTCGGATATTAAATCACGTGATCTTCGGAGATAGTTTTACTTCCAGCCGTATAAAAGTAAATTACTGAACCAAATTTAAATCTGTTTTTTTTTTTAATTATTCATGAGTATTTGACAAAAAAGACTATGTATTCAGATTATTGATACAATTTGTAAATAATGATGAAAAATCGAACGTAAGATTCGCATTCAGAGAGTCCGTGCAACCGAAGCGTGTTTTACGGCGCACCAGCGTGGGAGCTAGCGGAACGTAAACCTTGGGGCATATCCCGTACAGCCTGTGCCGTGTCTCGTGGGGCCAGAGAGACAAGCCCGGGCATGAACTCCCCAGCTTGCCGGTCTAGCCGTGAGCTTGGGAGCTTGTTGGAGGGGTAGGGAGCCAGACCAACAATTATGTTTTTTAGGAGGGTTTTAGTCTGATACCCTAGCTATTATCCCCTAACTATTGCAACGTGTTGCCTGCGCTACACACGCGGGACGACGACGGGGAATATTTATCCCATACAGCTGGTCTACTTCTATGATAGCTGCACAATGTCCAATCCCCCCCCCCCCCCCCACAATTGCTGCTTTTGCTGGCTTTCCCTTTGGATTTATCATGGCTTTTTTTTACTTTTACTTTTCGTTGGACCACCTTCGTGGTGTTTTTCCTTGCGATGTTTTTTGTACCGATCCTTGGATGTCGAAGAAACGTTCTCCATTGCAAGTACACAGAATATAGTACGTCGTCGTACACAGAATACAGGTTGGGGTGCGTTTTCGCGGTCGTAACCAATAACTGTTTCAATGGCAAGTTCAACCGAAACAGTTATTGGTTACGACCGCGAGCGGACTTCGACTAGGACTGACCATAGAGCAAGGAACCTTGCTCTATGGACTGACGTCCGTTCTTGTCTGTTTTTTTATTTACACGTGAATTTGTGCTTGATCGATATGAAGTCTGGATCCTCATGCCTCGCCATTTTTATAATTATTGAAGCATAAACAGAGCACCAGTCTACTTACAACATTGCGCAACATTGTACGTAAACTTGACAGTTGCAACGGCTGGAAAAGCGTATAAGCTGACCTTTGACCGCGTTTTGTTTTTTTCACATTTTTCGTTAATTACGTGATATTTTGATGATTTTTTTTTACACCAACCATCTAAAAATTGTTGTCTGTCATTCCACATCACTATATTAGGTAAACAGTAAGCCGGTGTGTCCCTTTAAAAAAAATTTCAGTGAAAAAAAAACACACGGGATGAACGATAAATGTAATGTCTGCGTGGAATTAGGGTCATGTCTACTGTCTCAAACTCATGGACAGGTTCAGGAACTGGATCATGTTAACCTATGGCAAAATGTTACTACCCCCTGCTAAGTTCCGCTGATAACATCTTAGTGCATGACACAACAGGGCTTTAGTAGCAGATTATAATTTTGATTTGATTTTGATTTAAATTCCGGTCTGCTATTGTACTAAAATCATAACTGTAACTTGAATATGTTCTTGTTGGGCTAAAACAGGTTAATATGGGATATGACTTTATTGTTAATTTTGTCTCTTCACCCCTATGAACAATGTAAATTACCCCCCTTTTTCCATTCAGCTCTAATTCCTGCCCTATTGTAACCCCCTGCCAATTTGTTTGGTATGGTGGCCCTGAAGGGACATCGCATATCGCAAACGTGTGCGCATACGTATGCGATGTCGCGAAATTTATCGCGAATGTGTGCGCACACGTATGCAATGTCGTGAAACAATTCGCGAATATGTGCGCACACGTGTGCAATGTCGTGAAACAACTCGCGAATATGTGCGCACACGTGTGCAATGTCGTGAAACAATTCGCGAATATGTGCGCACACTTGTGCAATGTCGTGAAACAATTCGCGAATATGTGCGCACACGTGTGCAATGTCGTGAAACAATTCGCGAATATGTGCGCACACGTTGGCGAATTCATTTGCAATGTCGTGAATTTTATTGCATACCTTGTCGCATTCCTTTGGGGTGGTGTCATTTTGCGGGCAATTTGTTAGTAACCTAGGGAGTACGCAAGTGGCCCGGTCCCATTTTGTATACCAAAGATACTTCAAGGCAGGAGCTTGGGTACCAGGCAGGTACATTTTAGTGTGGCCATGTCTAGCCGGCCAGCCACATGGTGATGGTACAGCATCATATCACAAAACAAAAGGTCCATGCAAACAATCGTCGGACTATTCTCACTAAAATGAGCACCGGTATAATAGTTATTCACTTATTAGGAAAGCGTGAGGAACAGCGTGCACTCGAAGGTAAATTAGTCAGACCCTGTTTATATATATTTGTACGTCTCGATTCCAGACTAGCTGCTACAACTCCCCAGTTCATTAGGAATTTTATTGAATGGTATGCGACAAGGTATGCAATAAAATTCACGACATCGCAAATAAATTCGCAAAAGTGTGCGCACATATTCGCGAATTGTTTCACGACATTGCATACGTGTGCGCACATATTCGCTATTTATTTCGCGACATCGCATATGTATGCGCACACGTTTGCGATATGCGATGTCCCTTCAGGGCCACCATAGTTTGGGGTTTTACATTCACGCTGTCGCATTCACACTCCATTCGTTGATACACACGACGCTGAGAGCTATAGACAATTCTTCTCAAATAGTGTGAACAAACTTAGACTCGTGTAAGTCGGCGTACGTAAAGACTTTGTGTACAATATACAAAAGACGCAACAACACTGGTCATAAGTATGACTAAGGCCGTGTCTGACACGGCGACTTCGGCTACAGCTACAGCTAGATCAGCGCGTCTGCCAGTGTTGAAGAATAGGCAGACGCGGGCAATATAGCCGTAGCTCTAGCCGAAGTCGCCGTTTCGGACACGGCCTCAGACTTGACACTTTTTAGATATGTACATTTTTTTGACAATACAAATTTTATTTTACGCTGTACCCGATCCGTGAATTTTGCCCGGGAATCCAAAATTGTTCTACTGACAATGTTTTAATAAGTTTTAATGTCAGAAGGTCTTACCGTAGATGTTCCTACCTCCATGGTCTTACTAAGAGGTAGAACCGTTCACCTTTGGCATGCACTTATTTTGACTTGAAATGTGCCTATCAAAACTAAGCCTACATGTAACCTTTATTCTGATACTGAGTCTAAAACTGAGCATGTCTCACAAGTTAGTACGAAAAGCGAACAACCCCTTGTGTACATAAAGTGAACTACTGCTCATGCACTGCGCCGCATTTTGAATAAACTACATCATCAAACGGGAAGACAGTAAACACAGTTTGCCCGACGTAAAGTAAATGGATTTTATCTTGGCTTAATTTATGCCGTGTGTTTAATCTACATCATTAGATGAACTTTTTGAATTTTCAGGGTTTTCGTTCAAAGACATTGTATTGGGACAACTTTGATCCCATACTCGTAACTTATGTAAACAAGTGACGTGTTGCTTGACTGCTTTCTATGGTTTATTGTGTGACACAATGAAGCACACTAACTTCGTAGTCTAGACTTTATGATGTACATTTAACCATTGCGCTCATGGTTTCACCATTGGTATTGTCATTAAATTCGGTTTCGATATGCTGTCTGATGCCTTCAAAACATAAATTTTGTTTTGATCAGAAAATTGTGCCCTGATTTATGGTTCGCTGAATGTACGGGGGTTGTTGTGGCGACAACCCACTATCCTTTAGAACTGAAAACGTGAGTTATTATTACATGTTTGACTATGGTACCAATCTCGTCTAGCTAAATGTAATAAGGCCAAAACCAAATGCAGAGTATCCATGGCGTTAAATTTGCCTGAGAATTTTGGGTTTTTTTTCTACTGACAATGTTTTAATAAGTTTTGATGCTTTTAAACTGAACGTCAATAAAATCTTTCTGGATTTAAGAAACATTTGTGTAATCTAGGACGTTAAATGTGAGCTTAATTGAAAAATTTAGTCGGATTTTCTAGAAGTCGGATTTGATTTCACTATCTTTATGTGTTTTGTACACAGGCGAAAATACGTAAACGCAAAAATGCGCAATAAATGACGTCATTGTGACGTTGTTCGTCATTTTAGGCCGGAAACCACATCTGCAGCATCTCATAAGTCTAAAACTAAAAAAAGTTTGACGATCGGCGGTATACTTTTTGAGATATGGTCTCAAAAAGGGTGGCTAATTAAATATTCAACTCGCTGTAAAGTGGCTAACTAATTAAGAATTTTAACAACCATCACAATAAATGTTAAGTTTATGTACTGAGCTTCAATTTGACATAGGATCTAACTCTTTCAGATTATTTTTATTATTTTTTAAGAATTAAACAAAATCGTGTACAAATGCTATGGGAATTTAGGCAAAACAAAGAATAATAATAATAATTAAAGCTAAATGCTATTGTATCTAAATTGTAATTGTAAAACTTTGTGTGCCCTTTAATACCGATCGAGTATCAATACGCTTATTCAGAATTAATTCGCTTATTCTGAATCATTTCGCTCATTCGAAATCAATTTTCTTATTCAGAATCATTTTGCTCATTCGTAACCATTTCGTTTAATTATTCGTAAGGATTTCGCCTGTTGATAAAGATTGTGAAGTTTATTTAATTACACTTAACACTACATCATTCAGTGATTAACCACAACACGCATACATGTCAGTACCATTTTAATGTTCATTTATGTGTATGCCGTGTAAACTTCCAAATCTCGGGCAGGTGTATTCATCCGTGCACGGTTGCTTTTACGGAATGGCTTATTCGGAATGGATTTGCTTATTCAAAATCAAATCGCTTATTTTTTGTTAAAGTTTTGAGCTTCCTGTTTGGACCGGAAGTAAAGGTCAAAGTGAGGTCATCTTTAAAATTAAATTTTTGCATTTGTTGTAAGCTACAAAACAACAGTAACTATACGACTTTATGACATGTGGTTCAGGGGATATGATTTTTTAAAGGAATAAGCGTCGAATTGCCGTAGTTCGACACCTAATGACGTCACAGTAAACAAAATTGTGTTATTAATTCTAATAAATTTCATAAAGAACACGATGGTAAAAAAAAAATTCCATCCAAAGTATTTTCAGGAAACCCTAAACCTACGTAGGAATTACAGTACATGTTGCTCATGTACAAATCGAATGGGCTGTGCACAAAGCAATGGGCCCTCTACCGGTTAGGAATCGAATATCAAGGATCAGAAGTGCATTGGATATGTATTAACCCATCCTGTTAATAGATTGTTATAGATTCCTTTGTGTTGCAAATACATGTTTAAACAAAAGCGAAAAAATGTCTCTTTAAGGTGAACATTTATCATTAATTGTCACACTAAGAACGAACAGGTTTTATAAACATATTTAAAAGTTCCAAGAAATTTTGCTTTTTAATGCAACCGATGGAGATGCACCATTGTGTCACATTTCATCGTTATTTCTAACTTTCATGTTGCCATTTTTAAGGATATTTTACAATTAGTTTATTCACAAAAAGTGGACAGAATTTAAAATGTTATTCTCTGCCATAAACATTCTTTTCTTTAATGATTTGTTAATTTGTCATATTATGTCAAGCCAAAGTGCAATCTTCTCACAAATTCTTTTAACAAGCAAATTTGGGGATTCACAATTAATTTTTTTAAACAAAAACTAGAACAGCGAAGCTGCCATGGCGAGCTGCCGGTCGCCAGATAGAAGACCAATGACTAATTGCAATAAGGAGTTATGACCATTAAGGTTTTCATTGTTTTAGCTCATTCAACTGGAACCAGTGATAAACTCTGAGAGTTTTATCTTTTCATATGAATCTAACATGTAAGAAGCAATACTTGATTCAAGTTTCAAGTCAGTACATCATTGCAACAAGGAGTTATGACCATTTAAGTTTTTTATTGTTTGAGCTCATTCAACTGGAACCAGTGATAAACTCTTGAGTTTTATCTTTTCATATGAATCTACGTGTAAGAAGCAATATTTGATTCAAGTTTCAAGTAAGTACATCATTGCAATAAGGAGTTATGGCCATTTAATTGTTGTCATTGTTTTAGCTCATTCAACTGGAACCAGTGATAAACTCTTTGAGCTTTATCTTTTCATATGAATCTACATGTAAGAAGCAATGTTTGATTCAAGTTTCAAGTCAGTACATCATTGCAATAAGGAGTTATGACCGTTTAAGTTTTTAATTGTTTTAGCTCATTTAACCGGAACCGATTTTATGCTCAGCCTGTCTGTTGTCAATTGTAAGTCAAAGTTACAACTTAACTTAGTTCAAAACTTTAAAATTTTAGTTTGAGTTTGGTTCTTTAAAATCCAGAGGTCAATAATTAAACCTGAAAAAAAAAACTTTAACATTTTTTTTATTCCCAAAACTTTAACATTTTTTTTATTCCCAAAACTTCAACATTATTGGAAAACATAGTTAAAAAAAAAAAAAAAATGACTGACAATTATATATAACAATCTCACTTGGGCTTGTACATACCATAAAACAACTCAACTCAAAGACTGATACTTAAACAAAAACTTTAACATTTCCACTGAACGCGGACGGACGGACGGACGGACGGACGGACGGACGGACGGACGGACGGACGGACAGACGGGACGGAAATTGTCATTACATAGGCTCACTCTGCTTCGCAGCTCGCCAATAAAACAAGTAGCTCCCTGAGATGACATCACTGCAACAGCACCCTCGGTAGTCAAGATAAGAGGGGATTTTTTTTATATTTACCCAAATTCAGGTCCTTTAACAAAAACAAAAACAAACAAGGAACGTTTCGCTGCACTTTGTTTCACTGTTATTGAGTACTGCAAAACTCTGCAGAAAGAAAAGATGTTAAGAAATTCTAAAATGATAGTCTTTATCAACAGAAATTGATTCTAAAGCCAAAACAAACTTGAAATAAACCAAATTATACTGTGCTTGCTAACTCTAGACTGGTAAAAAAGATGCTTAGTAGTTCTACACCATTTACACTTTCATAACTTAGAGTTAGATTTTGAACTGCCACAAAAAAGTGATCATGCCAAAATACTCAAAACTGTTTTATGGATTAATTTGTTCCTTGCTTTACTCATCAGAGTGAAATTCCATAAATCCATAGTACATGTAGGGGTGTAACAATACATTTAAGATAAACATGATAAAGAATGCTATTATACAGCATTGCGATAACTGCATTTTGACAGTAATGGGTAGGCATACCCAGAGTTGTGGGGACTTTTACACAGTGGAACAGGGAAATGAACCTTTGTGCATTGTGATATAGGTGATCATATCATACTGGGTATGAAACTTATTGACACATATTTCCAAAGGTTGAAAATGACTAAATTTTATGATGGCCCACAGAGCTGGTCATGCCAAAATGTTACTACTCCTCATTAAATATGGGACTTTGTACATGTACTTGTACACTTTTCAAACCTATGGCAAACTGAGTGTTGCTTGTAAAAGTGTTGTGATCCACATTTAATTTGTGAAATGTTTATTAGACCATCAACTCATGATAAATTGAAAGAGTAAATAAACATTTGTATTGGGTAACCAAATATCTTTGTTTCATAATTAATGTACATATTCCTTTAGCTTGTCTTTTTAGCTTTCGGTATCATACATTTTTCTAAACCCCATGAGTTGGGAAGCTGTTGATGTTTTTAAATCCTAAAATGAAATCCTAAACACTGATTCAGACTCAAAGAACAACCAATACATGTTTCCGATAAACAATCCGTTTGTGCAGTTGATGTAGAGGGTTCAGTCACCGAGAGTCCAGCACTTGATGGTCCAGCTGTTGATGGATCAATCCTTCATCCAGTCTTCCAGATTTCCTTATAGAAATTAAACATGGAAAAAAAGCAAAATGTTACAATCTATTGAAAACAAATTAAAAATTTTCCAAGAAATTCATAAACCCGCATTGTTTTTCCCTTGGGGGGGGGGGGGGCATTGGAAAGGATGATCAATCAACTAACTACGTGGTGTTCTATAGCTGTATCTCGCAACTTGCGTTATTGAATCTTAAGTTAGGTTTTAATCTTGCACTCATGTTATCGAATCTCACAGATTTCAAACCCTTCCCTTTTTTGATTAACTCTGATGTCGAAACAAAGAAATGACCATGAAGGGATGGAAGAAGCTCGCCACTCTATTTTACAGAGGGATTTATTAACATTGCCATTGTTCAATGACATGAGGGCGAACATTGACACCTCAGATGCTCAGTGTCTGGTAAAATGTACCCATAAGTTAATAAAACAAAACATAATTTTGTTGTTATGGGGGGGGGGGTGTTGGAAAGGTGATTCATCCACCAACCTCTATTTCACTGTGACTAGGACCAATACTTAAATAGGAATTTAAAATATTTCTTATGGGCAAGAAACAAAGATGGGAAAGATTTCCGTAGCCAAAGGGGATTTATTCAATTTTTTAATTGATGTTGAACTTCCTTTCTCTTGTACCTGATTAAATATTCCTGGTGAGGAATTGGTAGCTGAAACCATAGAGCAAGGTCCTTGCTCTATGCTGAAAGGCTAAACTTGGATGGAAAAACAAGTTGCAAGTGGATTTGTCACTCACTTAGGACTTTTTTTCTGGGGGGGTCTTCTAATAATTCCCATGTATTGTATTTTGTAACAAAGAAAGGATCAATGAAAGGGGTGGAAAAAGCTCACCACTCTATCTTAAACAAAGGGATTTATAGCATTGTCCTTGTTTAGTGACATGACGGTGAACACCATCATTGACACAGGCTCACGGTGTGTAAGGATCGACATTCCGTACTGCCCAATCGAGTTTGCCTAGTATCCGGACAAGGAGTTTCTGATCATTCATAAGTCACTTACCCGTGGAATTTTCCTTCTTGTCGTCCGTTTGGCCATTTCACTTTCTAGCTTTTCAGCTTGAATCCCTGACTACGTTCTGGCAATTTTGGAGGCCTTCAGTGTTGACTAAATTAACTCAAACTGCACCCTTTTCAGGGTGATTCGCTGGCCCGAGTTCGTTGCTCAAACTTCAAAGAGGCTTGCAAGGATAAGTCCTCCATGCAAGGACGTGTCCCATGATGCGTTAAAAAATAAACTTCCCTAAGTCTTCCACCGTGAAGAGTCTGTATATTATGTACAAAATACGCAACAACATCGCTCGTATACGGGACTGGGACTTGATCAAATTTAGAATCTTACAGCCATGGGTTTTGTACACAGATACAAAACGCGCATTAAATGACGTCATGGTGACGTCGTCCGGCATTTTAGGCCAGCAAACAGTTTTACAGTATCCAACAAGTATAAAATCGAAAAAAGTTTGACGATCAGACGTGTACTTTTTGAGATATGGTGGTCTCAAGATTGGCTAATTAAATATTCATGTCATTAAAACTTAGTAAATTAATTAATTAAGTTAAGTTAATTACATTTTACTATAGCTTCATGACCTAAGCTTTAATATGATATATGATCTGACTATTTTTTACTAAGCCTAGTATGACTTTAGGAGGTAACAAAATGCATGTACAAAACCTATGGCATTTTGGTGGAAATAAAGAATAATAATAAGAAAACTAGTCATTAGGTGTTTGTGAACAAACACAAAGCTGTTCCGTTTTGTTGTGTTTTGATTAAACGATCCAGACATTTAAAGTGAGCCTAAGTTCAAGATTGAACGATATGGTTCCACTTCCGGTTGACCCGGAAGTAAAGTTCAACATGGGGTTACGGTACCCCAAGGCTTACCTTCAATGCTCAAAGGGTTTACAACTGAAAAAAATTGAAAATCGGCTGAATAGTTCTTGAGATATGGTCCCACATCCGGTTTACCCAGAAGTAAAGGTCAAAATTGGGTAACGGTAACACAAGGCTAATCTTCAATGCCCAAAGATTCTATCACTGAAAAGAAATTTACAATGGGTTGTGTAGTTCTTGAGAAATGGTCCCACTTCCGGTTGACTCTTCAGAAGTAAAGGTCAACATGGGGTCACGGTAACCAAAGGTTTATCTTCAATGCTCAAAAAGGTTTATAACTAAAAAGAAATTGAACATGGGTTGTGTAGTTCTTAAGATATGGTCCCACTTCCGGTTGACCCGGAAGTTAAGGTTAACATGGGGTCACGGTATCCAAAGTTCAGTCTTCAATGCTCAAAGGGTCTATAACTGAAAAGAAATTGATCATGGGTTGTGTAGTTCTTGAGATGTTTTTCTGAAGAGGCAATGTTTTTTATCGCAAGCGCAGTTGTGTTAACGGCTTTCTTTACTCGAAATTTTGTTATCGAGGAACAGGTCTCACAAGTTAGCATGTATACCAATCATGTAACGGTTACACGGTTAACCAACCAATCAACCGGTTAAACGTTTACATTTTTACAGTTCGGATAAGCGTAAAACAATGACGTCAAGTACACATGCGCACAAGCCAAAATTCTCTGCTTACCCCTGAAATACGCTTGACGTAAGCACGGAACTTGCTGCCGTAAGCGTTGATTATTTGCTTTTGGTAAGCAGAGCCATGTATTTGGGACTGGGTCTCACAACTTTGTGTATAAAGTGAACTATCCCTCATTTAAACGAATGAGCCCAATTTCATGGCTCTGGTTACTGTCGAAATCCATGCTTACAGTCACCCATCTCCGCCTATTTTGCAAGCGTCAAATTTTTGCGCTATTTGTGTAAGCGAAGAATGCCTACTTACGTGAAGTACACACGCGCACAAGCCAAAATTCTCTGCTAACCCCTGAAATACGCTTGACGTAAGCACGGAATTCTCTGTTTCTGTAAGCGTTGACTCTTTGCTTTTGGTAAGCAGAGCCATGTATTTGGGACTGGGTCTCACAACTTTGTGTATAAAGTGAACTACCCCTCATTTAAACAAATGAGCCCAATTACATGGCTCTGGTTACTGCTGAATTCCATGCTTACGGTCACCATTCTCTGCTTATTTTGCAAGCGTCAAATTTTTGCGCTAACTGTGTAAGCGGGGAATGCCTAGTTACGTGAAGTACACACGAGAAAAAGCCGTAATTCTCTGCTAACCCCTGAAATAAGCTTGACGTTAGCACGGAATTCTCTGCTTCCGTAAGCGTCGTTTTTTTGCTTACGATAAGCAGAGTCATGAAATTGGGTCCAGGTCTCCCAAGTTAGTACGCAAACCACACAAGACTGTATATCATGGAATAGGTTTCACAATTTAGTACGTAAAGCAATCACACCACAGGTCTCACAATTTAGTAAGTAAAGCAATCACACCACAGTTAGTAAGTAAAAATTGGTCTATGCTGTTGTATTAAAATCATAATTGTAAAAAAAAAAAACACACTTTTAATATCGTGTTTGTTATTTTTGTTGCGACAAATTTAGTATTAAATGCGGTATAAGTTAATAAGTTAGTACGTAACACGAACTGCCACTCTTATCAAAGAATTATGAATTCGAAACGAATTATGAATTCGAAACGAATTATGAATTCAAAACGAATTATGAATTCGAAACGAATTATTAATTCAAAACGAATCATTAATGTGTTACTACGCCTGCTTTCCGCTGATAACATCTCATTGCATGCCACAATTGCGCTTTAGTAATAGTAGCACATAATAATTTGGGGTAGACGATTTAAATTTTGGTCTATGCTATTGTACTAACATTTGTTGTGTCTTTTTAATACTGAATGTTTTTGTTGGGCTAAACTAGTAAATACTGGATATGACTTTATTGTTCATTTTGGCTCTTCATGCACACCCATGAAAAATGTATTTTTTCTTTTCAACACCTTTCCCCATTCAGCTACAATTTGGGCCTCATTGCAACCCCCAACAGGTTTGTTGTTTGCTACATAGTGATTTCCCGAAGTAATGCATTCGCACAAGAACCTTAAAAACGTGGTTTCAGGCGAATGGGTAGCCTTGTTTCCTTCACGATTCAGCTTCAAGTAATGCCTTTCCATAAGAAACCTAAAAGATCGTTTTCCGGTGAACGGGACCCAAGCGCAGACAAGTCTGACACGCGGGCAACATCGCCCCAACACACGGCGTTGTATTTTCAACGTTCACGCTGAATAACAAGATCTGAGCGGACACATCGCTCTGCGCTGAGAGCAAGAAAAATTCTTCTCAATTCTTGTGAATGAAAGTAGACTTGTGTTAGTCGGCGTAGGAATGACTCTTTATAGTACACTCTACATACAAACAACGCAAAAACACGGGTCATAAATGGGTAGGACTTAATCAAGTTTTTTTTTAAAGCAAGCAAGAGCACCGTTAAACTCGTATAGTGCCCTCAATTGTAAAAATGTTTTAAAGCTTGACTCCTTTTTTATTTATAAAAACACAGATTCTAGACAAAGTACCCGTGGCGTTAAATTTGCCTGATAATTTTGGGTTTTTTTACTGACAATGTTTTGATAAGTTTTAAAGCTTTTAAACTAAAGGTCAATAAAAAATTCTTGTTTTAAGAGACGTTTGTGTAATCTAGGATGTTAATTTTGAGCTTAATTGAAAAATGATGTTTCTAGAAGTTGAATTTGATTTCACTATCTCTATGTGTTTTGTACACGGGCGAAAATGCGCAATAAATGACTTCATTGTGACGTCGTTCCACATTTTAGGCCGGAAAGCACATCTACTGTATCCCTGAAGTCTAAAACTGAAAAAAGTTTGACATCGGACATATACTTTTTGAGATATGGTGGTCTAAAGATTGGCTAATTAAATATTCATGTCATTATAACTAAGTAAATTAATTAATTAAGTTAAGTTAAATACATTTTACTATAACTTCATGACCTAAGCTTTAATATGATATATGACCCGACTATTTTATACTAAGCCTAGTATGACTTTAGGAGGTAACAAAATGCATGTACAAAACCTATGGCATTTTGGTGGAAATAAAGAATAATAATAATAAGAAAAACAAATAAAAATCCCAACGAAAACAATAGCTGTTCCGACTCCTACGTCGGAACAGCTAACTAGTCATTAGGTGTTTGTGAACAAACACAAAGCTGTTCCGTTTTGTTGTGCTTTGATTAAACGATCCAGACATTTAAAGTGAGCCTAAGTTCAAGATTGAACGATATTGTTCCACTTCCGGTTGACCCGGAAGTAAAGGTCAACATGGGGTTACGGTACCCCAAGGCTTATCTTCAATGCTCAAAGGGTTTACAACTGAAAAAAATGAAAATCGGCTGAATAGTTCTTGAGATATGGTCCCACGTCCGGTTTACCCAGAAGTAAAGGTCAAAATGTGGTCACGGTAACACAAGGCTAATCTTCAATGCCCAAAGATTCTATCACTGAAAAGAAATTTACAATGGGTTGTGTAGTTCTTGAGAAATGGTCCCACTTCCGGTTGACTCTTCAGAAGTAAATGTCAACATGGGGTCACGGTAACCAAAGGCTTATCTTCAATTCTCTAAAAGGTTTATAATTAAAAGGAAATTGAACATGGGTTGTGTAGTTCTTAAAATATGGTCCCACTACCGGTTGACCCGGAAGTTAAGGTTAACACGGGGTCACGGTATCCAAAGTTCAGTCTTCAATGCTCAAAGGGTCTACAACTGAAAAGAAATTGAACATGGGTTGTGTAGTTCTTGAGATGTTGCACTGAAGATGCAATGTTTTTTATCGCAAGCGCAGTTGTGTTAACGGCTTTTTTTACTCGAAATTTTGTTATCGAGGAACAGGTCTCACAAGTTAGCATGTATACCAATCCTGTAACGGTTACACGGTTAACCAACCAATCAACCGGTTAAACGTTTACATTTTTACGGTTCGGATAAGCATAAAACAATTCAATCGAAAATTGCCGCTAAACCTTGACTATAATAATTGCAATCATGATTTACACAGCACACGAGCAGATGCATATCGTTTCCAACCAGGCTCGTAGTCTTTTATGACATGTTCAGGAGATACGATTTGTTAAAGTTTTGAGCTTCCAGTTTTGACCAGAAGTAAAGGTCAAAGTGAGGTCATCTTTGAAAATAAATTTGAAAAATTTTTGTTTCGATAAAATAGTAAATGCGGTATAAGTTAACAAGTTAGTACGTTACACGAACTACCACTCTTATCAAGGAGTTATGAATTCGAAGCGAATTATTAATTCAAAACGAATTATTAATCCGTTACTACGCCTGCTTTCCGCTGATAACATCTCAGTGCATGCCACATTAGGGCTTTAGTAGCACATAAAAATTTTGGGTAGACAATTTAAATTTTGGTCTATGCTATTGTACTAACATTTGTTGTGTCTTTTTAATACTGAGTGTTTTTGTTGGGCTAAAATAGTAAGTATTGGATATGACTTTATTGTTAATTTTGGCTCTTCACACCCATGACAAATGTTTGGTTTTTTTCTACACCTTTCCCCATTCATCTACAATTCGAGCCTTTATTGCAACCCCCAACAGGTTTGTTGTTTGCTACGTAGTGATTTCCCGAAGTAACCCAGCTAATAGTTTGACGCTCTCACAACAATGTAATAAAGTCAGACTTTGGTGTAAGTAACGTTATTAATGTAACGTTGTGATAATGAAACTTTGTCGACTCCCCTATACGTTAGGACGTTAGGACGCAATGTAACAACGACGTTGTTGGTATGTTTAAGATATGTTTCCAGTGACCTTATGACAACTTAAATAAACGTTACGACAACGTTACCAGAGCGTGCTTGCTTGGTTGTTTTAACGTCATATAAGTAATGTTGTAGCAAAGAATCTTTGTCGACTCCACTGTATGTATTTAAAACGTAATGCTGCAACGAAAAACACGTTGTTAGCACGTATACACAACGTTGCCATGTTGTAAATATTTGTTTTCAAAAGAATGTTGCAACGTTTCCTTTTCCGGTACCATGAACGTTGTCACAACGTCAGCTCATTCTTACCCAATCTTAGGTTATTGCTATATCAAATATACGATAGTTTCATGAAAACTGTTAATTGATATGTCAGCATGATAAATGACTTACTTTCAACAATACGGACTTAACAGTAGGTCCCTACTTCGCTGTCGATACCTGTGACTTCACTGCACCTGTATACTATACATCGTACAGCGTGTACTACATATACAGACCGATTTCTTCACTCTCGCAGTCATTGGTGTATATTGTTTTGAAGTTTTTTCTATTTTAATAATATTTTTGAAAATAAAATTACATGTCTACATTTAACTTATCACTAAATCCTCTGATAGTTAAGACTAATACAAGAAGGAATCAGGATACAAAGTTCATAAATTTGGTAAATTAAAAAAAAAATACTATTTTAGTATTTTTCGATTTCTAAGCCCGGTCTCCTAATTTGCAAATGAGATACTTACGTTGTCATAACGTTATGATATTCATATTTTAATAGACATGCAGCATTCAGAACGCTGCTCAATGCGGCAAGATGAGTTTATGATACCTAAACGGAAACGTAGGTCTTTGTTTTTAAGAACAAAACACATTTATTAGTACCCGAAAGTAATTTGAAAGTGTCATTGAAATTTTGAAAGTGTCTTTGAAACATTAAGGAGCAAACTTTGGTTATACAGCAAGTTTTAGTGGGGGACAAAACGACCCAAGAGAGGATAGAAAATCTTGTCAGGGGAAAACGTTTCTCTAGAAGATTCTGTCCACGGCAGATTCTGTCCACGAATGCCGCTGTGCAGATGAGGGATAAAAAATCTCCCCAATCCGCGACACTGCTGCTTGAAACAATAAGCCTAATTAAGATCTATGAATGATTAGTAATTTTCAGATAGATTATTAAATGCCCTGTGATAGGGATGATCCTCGACCTACTGTCGGAACAGGTTTTGTTTTTTGTCGAGATTTTTATTTGTTTTTCTTTCCCATTATTCTTATTCTTTATTTCGGTCAAAATCCCATAGGATTTGTTCACGAGTCTTGTCTTCTCCTTAAAAGTCATATACTTAGCTCAATACGAAAGTCAGATCTATCCTAGCAAAGCTTATGTCTTGAAATTACCGGAAAACACAATTAGCTTAATAAAATAAATTAATTGACTCAGTTATAAAGACATGAATATTTAACGAGCCAATCTTGAGACCACCATGCCTCAAAAGTATAGGTCCGATCAGCAAAATGTTTTCGATTATATACTTGTGGGATAATGTATAACTTTTTGTTGGCTCAAAAACGCTAGACGAGGTCCCCATAAAATAATTAATTGCGAGTTAGTATGTGTGTACAAAACCCATGGCTTTAAAAAGTGCTAGACACCAGACTTTTAACCAGTTCATACATTTTAACAATTGAACATTTCACAGAAACCTTGACAAAAGGCGTATTGAAAGTGAATTGTCGCATGACTGCCTGCAAAGGTTTATTCTAATACAATGTATGACTACATTAAACTTCAGAGTCTAGACACTATTGTGTACATTTAACTAGTAAACACATTTGTGGGAGTGACGACGCACTTTTATTCTTTTGAATTGAAAACATATTTCGACTCTAGTAGAGTCCTTCTTGTTTAGCTTATAGGGGTCAAAACGTGAGGCCATAGAAACATATTTTCATTTACATGTATACTTTACATGTTGTTTTGGTTTGGATTTAGTTGGAAACAGCTAATTTTATTTCAGAAGTGATTTCCGAAAGCACATCTACAGTATCCCAGAAGTCTAAAACTGAAAAAAGTTTGACGATCGGGGGTATACTTTTTGAGATATGGTGCTTACAAGGTTGGCTAATTAAATATTCATTTCGCTGTAAAGAGGCTACTTAATTAAGAATTTTAACAATTATCACAAAAAATGTTAAGTTTATGTACTAAGCTTCAATTTAATATAGGATCTAACCCCTTCATATTAGGATATTGGGTGTATAAATAAAACGTGTACAAATACAATGGGATTTAGGATTTAGGTTTATCTTCAATGCTCAAAGGGTTTATAACTGAAAAAAGAAAAATCGGTTGTGTAGTTCTTGAGATATGGTCCCACTTCCGGTTGACCCCGAAGTAAAGGTCAACATGGGGTCACAAATTCCCAAGGCTGATCTCCAATGCCAAGGAGTCTTAACTGAAAAAAAGTTTGAAAATCGGTTGTGTAGTTCTTTAGATACGGTCTCACTTCCGGTTGACCCCGAAGTAAAGGTCAACATGGGGTCACGATTCCCCAAGGCTAATCTTCATGCCCAAGGAGTCTATAACTGATTTGGAATGAATTTTGCTTATTCGGAATCAATTCGCTTATTCAGAATCAATACGCTCATTCGGAATTCGCTTATTCGAAATTAATTCGCTTATTCTGATTTTGCTGATTCGTAACAACGATTTCGCTCATTCATAACCATTACGCTTGTTGATGTAGATTGTAAAGTTAAATACAACTAACACTACATCATTTAATGATTCACCACAAGACACAGGGATGATATAGTACCATTTCAATGTTCATTCATAAAATGTGAATGAATCATTACGCTTATTCAGAATCAATTCACTTATTCAGAATTAATTTGCTTATTCTGAATCATTGGCTCATTCGTAACCATTTCGCTTATTTGTAACGGTTTCGCTCATTCGTAATCATTACGCTTGTTGATAAAGATTGTGAAGTTTCTTTAATTACACTTAACACTACATCATCATGATTCACCACAAGACGCATACATGATAGTACCATTTCGATGTTCATTCATAAAATGTGTATGCCGTGTAAACTTCCAAATCTCCGGCAGGTATTCGTCCGTGCACGGTCCGCTTTTACAAACACGGAGTGTTAGGATGCCTAGATCGGGCCAAATAAATAAGTAAAGAAACAAGTTTTTATGTTCCACACAGGTTTGTCTTCTCTGATGATAAGTTTCAGAAAGAAAATACTGGCACTCTGTGGTGATTGACAACACACGTAAAGCGAAAAACTGCAAAAATAGCGCTACTCAAAGAAGTTTTTGTCGCCTGTGTCTGCCTAAGGCTATGAGAATGAAAGTTATAGATTTGCGTCCGGGCAGTTTTCAAATGACATGAGGCTTATTTTCATTTTTCATTATTCATTATTTTCTCGTAGTTTCAGGTTTGCACACGGTACTTTTCTTGCTATATTGGGTACACAAACTCCTGAGATTTCCCTACATATTTGTCTCACATACAACGTACATACCATGCGTACTAAAAAGCAGCATCCGTCCAAAATTCTCAAAATACCAAATGCGCCCGTTCAAAAAATGTAGCGCCCGGGACAAAATCGTCGAGCACCCGCGCAACAGAATCACGACGTTCATGTACACATGCAGAAGCTAATAAAAATCCTAACAAAAACAATAGCTGTTCCGACTCCTACGTCGGAACAGCTAAATAAACAAATAATAATAAACTTCAGGCTCGGATCCAGGACTGTTGATTTTGTTAAGTTTAGGGTTTAGGGGGAGGGGGGCAAGCCTAATTGTTCAACTGTCCACCAATTAAGTTTACCCCCTTTAACCCTATCAGGACAGATTTTTTTTTTACTAGCGGGGACTAGGGAGGGGCACATAGTGCCACCCCACCCCCTGTATTTTCCAAGTTTCGTAAGCAATTTTTATTAAACTTTCCACAAAATTTCATTTCGCCAAGTTCTACATCAGGACGTACACAAAAATCCAAAGATTTACCATGACAGGGCATTTCTTACAGTGCTTTCCTCCACCTTTTGTCAAAATCGTATTTTGGGGCGTAAATTCCGTATATTTTGTGTAAATTCTAAAACACTTTATAAACCTGTTTATTTTTACATAGTCAATAACGTGACAATGTGTTGTCTTTACAGTGGGATCACAGATGGGGCGCTATAATCCTTGGTTTTTCCCATTTTGGAGGATTTGTTTTTATTTGTTTAACTTGGTACCCCCACACCCCACCCCCAAACAAAGGGTTCCCATACTTCAACACATTAGTTCCTCCTGTACATCTGAAGAATTCCTGGGACTGCAAGCTAGCCCACAATGGAGACATAATAGGCCCCTATGGGGTACCGCTATGCTCCACATCGACCAGTAAATTAGGAGTGGTTGTGGTTCTGGGAAGAACCGGTGGTTTTAATTCGGCGTTTCGATCAGTATGCTCTGACGGACTTCAGGAGAAACGGCCGCTCTCAGAATCTCTTCTGAAGACCATCATCACATCTGAACGAAACGTCGAGTTGTAAGAACCACCGGTTCCTTTTTTTTTCTTTTTCGATTTTTTTAAATAACCATCACAACTCATAGAGAGTTTATGTACATGCATAATTTATGTCTTCGCAAACCTCGCTAGAATTTCTGCAGTGGTTTGGCACACAATCATCATAGAAAGGATACTCAAATCCGGTCGATGAATGTGACGAAATATTTAGGTTCTTGGGTGGGTCACATTGGCACAGTGATTATACCCATTGCCTCATACATAGGGTTTTTAATTAAGTAAACATCAGTTTCTTTTTGGTCACAAATCATAGTACTATCATTATTATGATTGTTGTTATTACATATTTCTGGTAATGAAACTAAGAATGCCTCGCAACTAAACTTAATCACCGTAGCTTGGAAACCTGTAAACAAGGAGCGTATGAGCCAGAAACACCGGGGTTCATCCCCTTCTCTGGGTTCTTTGGCGTGTACTCATACCAATCAATGTGACCTACAGGTTAATGTCCATTCAGAAGGACAAGCATGTATGGTAAAGTATCTTGCTCAAGGACACAAGTGCAACATCCGGGACTCGAACCCTGCTGATCAGAAACACCATAGCTTGAGTCCGGTGCACTTATACCACTCGCGGCCACGACACGACACATTTACTTGACTTTATTTCAGACGGAAATATGTTTCTTGAAACATTGATTCTCCACTTGATAAGTCTAGTTACCTGATTAAGCTAAACCGGTTCTATGTGATACATTGCATAATATCATTGTTAAGTTGGAATATACAAACGCTTTGTTTTTGAGTGACTGATCCACATTCCATTGCAGTGTAACGTAAAAATCTTGAGTAGCTTCTTCTCTTTTCATCATTCACCTCTACGAATTACAAGTTATGATTTACTTTCCTGTTTCATCCTAGCTCGTTAGGTCAGTTTACTTAATTATGAGTTAGTCCTGTGCCGTCTCCAGTCTGTTCTGTCTTATCTATTTTAACATCATTTCTGTTTTAAGAATTCCAGTTTCTTATTTTAAAAAGGCATTTCTCTACAAGACTTGGTCTTTTAAATGTGCCTTCACGTTTGCCTTTGCTTCTTTATGTCTCATAATGATCAAGTTACAGTTTGACACTCTCCATAAATACTTGTATGTACATTTTACATTATGGAAATTAATGTTGAGTGGAATTGAGTTGAATATAGTTGAATTGACTTATTACCAGGATTGGTTACCAAAAGAAAAAGAACAAAACAATCAGTATATTGGCTTACCGAATCTGACTCAAAAACGCAGCCAAACAGTCTGATGAACCTTATGCAGTTCTTTGCAAGAGCTCCTCTCTGTACTGGACCACTCCCTACAAAGGCCTGTCTGATGGAGTAACGACGACTTCCAGCACTCACAGGCTACCACACACACCTGAATGCCTTTTACACAACGGCCAGCCAACGACAGGGTGACAGAAGACAATCGAAGGAATTGTTGAAATAGCGATCACTTGATAACAATGACTTCAACACTCAAACTCACCGAACGTGCCTAGGTGTTTTATACATTCGCCAGCCTTCGCGTGACAACAGACAAACCCTTGGCCCCTGGAAGTGTACTGGTTTACCCACAACCCTGGATATGTGGATGGATGATACAACACTTTTGCGTTGTTTTGCTCTCATGACAAGTTACAACAATTCTGTTCTTGTTGTTAACCAGCGACGGTACATATTTACTGGGCACAAGGAGGTGCACCATTTTCCCCGCCTAGTGATGAGGGAGCAGTTCTTGAGAATCAAAACTGCAGTTTACTGTTAAATATTTCGTTAGCAAGACCCTTCAACACTCTTGTCATGCCATTTTGTACAAGAAAATCTGACGTGAGTGTAAAAATAAATACACTGTCTGCGTGTAAATGTACAAAATGGTTTTAAAAACATTGAAATTATCACACTAAAAGCTTACAGAAGTAATGTAACATTTTACTCTGTAAGTTTAATCTCAAATGTCCAGGAATTCAAATGGGGGCCCTAGGGGACGGGGCCACGTGCCCCAAGCCCCCGTGTGCACCCCCCCCCCCGAGTTACACCTACTGCTGTTTACAATTACCAGCATGATTCTGGAGAGCCTACGGTGTTTTCTTAATTAAAGTTGAAAAGTTCTAAGGAAATAAATTTTCTCCAAAAATTTTTGAGCTTGTAGAATATGATCTGTATTAAATGCAATTTGAGCTAAAAGCAAGTAACATTCGTAAAACGTGTATTTCAGGCACTTCAAATGCTCCGACATTGCACATCGAGTGCACGGGGAGGGATTTTTGACGGCCGTGACCACTTTTAAACATTTAATCAAAATTTAAAACTGAAACAATTTGCCATTGTATTAAAGATTTGTACAAGTGCCGCAGTCCTATGGAATCCACTTTGAGCCTACCCTGCACATGTACACTGCGGTGAAAAGGCAACGTGACATCGTTTTGAAGTTGAATTAATTGTTGTTTCAGCCCATGTAAATTCCCAATATGGGGGACAAAATCTCCGGGGTAGTGTTTTCCCTATTACACCGGATTGGTCACAATGTTCGGACACACTCCCAAACACAGGCACTTTATGGACAGGGTGCGCACGGGGTGGGGGGGGGGGGGGGGGGAGTTGTCGACCGTAGCGTAGGATCATCGTTATAATAGAGTTGCGACAAGTAGCAATTAGCAAGAATCTACATTTATTTTTCACTTAGAATTGACCCAGACTTCAAGTCCTATGGGCCCTGACCTATTTCTGGGACAGGGTGACCCGGAAAATGGTTTAAAAAATGGGAAGTTAATTCGGATTCTGACCCGGAAGAGTTTAGAGTGTACATGAGCTGCAGTACCTTTAGAGCACAACTGCTGTGTCTGACTTTGGCGCTTTATTGTCAACGGGTAACTTTTGGGACGCTAGGTGGCAGCAGACTTACCAGGTAAATTCGTTGGTCTCGGTAATGTACGCATGCTCAGAACTGCGTAAGCAATGGAAATTTGCCTGGTATGTCTGCTGCCACCTTGCGTTCGAAAGTCATCCATTGTATTGTTTTATACGAGGTACAGCTCGGGTAAAGACGTAACTATGACTAAAGCAAACCTTTGAAAGGAGCCGGGGTTGTCTTGACGTTTCAAACAGTATAGTATAGGCCTCTCCTTTTGACGAGCAGAGTATTGTTCGAAACAGTTTTTCAAGTTTTCAGAAACAGTTTTCTCGAATATGACTTCATTTCAGAGGGAAATATCATCACAGACAAAAATCGGTTCTCCACTAAACCCCCGAATAAACCAATTTTACTTTTAATTACAATAATTAACACTAAACACGATAGTTTGCATTGTACTGTTGGTCTTATTTCGCACCATTGCTCGTCACATTTTTGCAAATAATTTGACATGTACATTACATAGTTATACTTTTTATAAACATAAGAGCTGTTTGACACTTATTGTAAAAGTTAACAATTTCGTCTTTCCGGATTGACACGGTCTCTTCTGTATGACATCCTTTGCACCTCTATTCTCCTTAAGAATGTTAGACATTCTTTACCCTTGAGATCCAATCGTGATAGTAGCCGGTTACGAAAACTCGAAAAACCCGTTTAGGAAAATGAGAACGTAGTTTGGCTCCATGCTTGCTATCTCATGCCAACCTGATGATTGGATTCTCTACATGCTTAATTTGCACTTGATTTTACATTTTGGTTTTTTAGCCGTCTTGTTTGGAGTGCGAACCAACGTGAAGTGATCTCTTACGCCACACCCCGATACTCAACCATTCTTGATTACGTAACGTGGAGAAACCAAATATATGCTAATTCACCGAGGGCGTTCAACCGCACATATTATCGTTTCTCCACTAAACCCCCGAATAAACCAATTTTACTTTTAATTACAATAATTAACACTAAACACGATAGTTTGCATTGTACTGTTGGTCTTATTTCGGACCCTTATGCCTAATCTGAAGTTTAAAGTCAGGGAATCTACAGTCCCAAGGATTGGGAAACCGAAAGAAGCTTTGAAAAATCTTCTTTGACGTAGCCATCTTTGGCTGACTCTGATTTCCATCTTCCATGCCTTTTGAATAGCCTGTCTGAGACTCCGGCTTTAGCCGCCTCTGTAGCCCCGCCTGCTCGAAGACTGTGCACACAGTATTTCGAGACATCCCCAACTATTGGCTTGAGGGCTCCCATGATAGACTCACGTACTGTGGTATAACTTATTGGCTTGTTAACATTCCTTAATTTATAACCTTGTTTTGTGGCAGTTAAATTCCTAAATATGTACGACTCTTCGTCACGAAGCTGTACCAGCTCTAGATACTTTTCTAACAGTTTTACTGGGCAGGCTTTAGTGGGAAGCCTTGCTATTACCACATGATGACCATCTCTAAAGATGTCCGTTTTGCTTGAAGGGATAAATACAGACACATGAGTATGATCAAATGCCAAGTGACTTCTCTTAATGTGCGAAAGTTCATCAAAACGTAGAAAGCCTGCAAATGCTACAAAACACATCGTTACTGTTCGTAAGGCTAAAAGGTTTTTAATTGACAACTCCGTACAGTAATACTCGTACATTTTGACAAGAATGTCTGCAGAGATTGGTTCTTTTCTAGAAACCGGGGTAGCCAATTTTCGTTTGAAGCCCTCGACGGCTTGTTTAACCAAAGGTGAAGAGCATGGATCAGAGCAACCTGCCATTTTGTGCGCCCAAGCAATTGCTGAGCATGCCTTGACTATGGGTGACGGTGTTTTGGCTGAATATGCGACATGAATAAAATACAATGTTACATAATACGGATCAGCTGGGAGTTTGGATAAACCATATGTGTCAGCCCATGTACACCAATTGCTGAAGGCGCATCCATATTGAGTTTGGGTAGAACTTGCTCTAGAGTTCATTAAAACATCTGGTAACTCCGTTGCTAGCTTTTTCAGTTCTTTGTGTTGGTCTGCCTCACGCCTATATTCGGACCATATTCCACTCTGGAAAATTATCTGTAATTTTAATATCATAAATGTATTAATTAAAGAGTAATATTCATTATATTGAGCATCGTATGCACCCTTATTCGGCACTTAACTTCCAAGTGATATAACTAGGCATTTCTCTTTTTCCTACTGTAGGAAAGTTATTGATTTAGAAGTTGAACACAATACTTCTCCTTTTATCACTGCCATATTAAAACTGCAATCTGATTGCTAGTATAGCGCTCCTGGCTATCTGGTTAACGAACTGTTCGTTATCTCCCCTGCCTCTCATAAACATACCAGGAAAAAACGGGATTTCCTGAATCTCTTTAACTCCAACTATAGGAGTTTTTCCATCTGGAAACAGAATCGGCCAAAACGGAGCCGAATACCACTGCGGACAAATAAGAGAACCAGAGGCCCGTGTACGCCTCATGTGCAATATAACTCTTGAAACAAGGTGGATTGGGGGAACTATCCAATTGTTTTCGTTTGACCAGTCAGCTGTAAATGCGTCTATGGTTTCGCATCCTGGGTTCCAAAATCTTGAGTTAAAACGGACAAGTTTGGTATTATAATACGAAGCAAATCTATCGATGGTGTGTGGCCCCCACATTGCTTGGAATTGGTTGAAAATGATGTCAGAAATGGACCAATCATCGGCGTCCACAATTTTACTGATGTAGTCTGCCCTTTCGTTCTTAGTTCTTGGTATCCACTCTATTTCTAAGGAAATATTATGTCTCACACTGGTGCTGAAAATTCCTACGGAAATCTTTTGCAAATCTTCTTTCGTGCTACCGTTAGTAATTATCTTAGCTACTGCTTGGTTGTCTGTAAACCACTTCACCCTGTGTTTCGCGAGCTTTCTCACGAATGACAGCATAACCATTTCTACAGCCTTGAGTTCTCTCCATGTTGAACTCCTAACTTTGTCAATGTGGTCCCATTGACCATGAGCACATTCGTCTGACATATCCACAATGTACCCTCCATATCCTGAGCTACTTGCGTCAGAATAGACTATTCTTGAAGCTGAATGTTTCGGCTCTATAGTCTCTTTATTCAACTCACAAATGTTTTGCAACCAAAATTTTAGTTCGCCCATAGCCTCACTAGACACTAGAATGGAGGAACCCCAGCTTATTCTGGATTCTATACAAACATGTAAAGCTTTAGTCATGAGCCTTGCTATATTTCCAACTGCGAGGCTTGTAGATACTATCTTACCCGTCACACTGGCCAATAATCTGGCCTTTACATTTACACTGTTTACACTTTTGTTTTGAAAGATTCCTAAGATACACTGGTGTATATCTTTGATCCTGCGCTCAGGTACGCTAAATGAACCACAATTTAAGTCTATATCGTACCCTAGCCATTCTAGTGTTCTGGATGGTTCCCATTGGGACTTTTTGTCATTAGGAACAAAGCCAGATGCGACGAGGTCTGATTTTATACTTTGGCTAGCTATTTTTGCTTCAGAAAAATTACTTCCATAACCCAAGCCATCGTCTAAATATACTACAATGGCTTTACCTTCGCTTCTCCATTTTTTCACCAAAGGTCTAACTACTTTTGTAAATATGAACGGAGCAGAACTTAACCCAAAGGGGAGGCACTTGAATCTAAAATATGTCGTCTTTCCTCCGATTGGCCAAGCAAACCCCAAAAATGTCCTTTGGCTGGGATGAATATCAACATGATGATAACCTGATTTTAGATCGAATTTGAACATGAACCCGCCCTTTCTGAGAAAATTTTGGGCGGTACGCAAGTCTTCGTACTTTACTGATTGTTTCCGGATGCATTTATTCACCAACCTCAGATCTAAAATCAGGCGTTTTTTGCCAGTTTGTTGAATGGATACTGTAAGAGGGTTGACAACCTGTGGGTGAGATGAACATGTCTCAATCGAGCCCAGTTTCAATAGATCTGTAATTGCCCCTGTTACGAAAACATGATGTGTAATGGCGGACCTATTGTTGTTTGAAATCTTCTGTGGAGGCGAATCATAAAATGGAATTGTATAACCGTTAACAATTGTCTGTCTTATGAATTCAGGTGCTCCAATATTTTGCCAAAAAGAGGCGTGGCTCTTAAGTCTACCTGTAACTTGAATTCCATTTCCTTGATTTTGTTTGTATTCACTGTCCCCATCATAAACTTCATGGTTTTCAAACTCGGCTTGGCTTTCGATTGCCCTTACACTGTAATTAACGTTCTTAGGTATAGCTTTAATTACCCTAGTAGCTTGCTGAAGCTTGTTTGGCTGTGGTGTTAGTACTCTGCTGGAATTGCTGTTGTCTTGCAGGGCAGCTTTCTTTCCAATGCCCGAACTTTCCGCAAAAGAAGCAACTCCCCTTTCCTTGTCTGAAGTTTTGGCTTCCCCGAAAAAGCTGCAGAGGAGCAGTAACAGCAGTATTCTGAGGAATAGGCCAGTCTTTCTTGAATCTCTTTGGTGCTTGATTGGTAGATTGCTTCTTTTTGATTTTCTTTGCTGCACGGACCTCTGCTCTTTGGATTCTTTTTTCATCATCCTCGTCCGATGCCAATTCGTTAGTTTCATACTCAGAAACGGTAGCCCAGCCATGCTCGCTCTGTTCTGCCAGCTTGATCAGCTTTTGTCTTGCTGTGATCGAGTCTTTGGCCTTTTTGAGATGAATTTCCGCTTTGGCCGGGTCCTCGATGGCTTCGTCTACAAGGTGAGCGATGTTTCTGAGTTTCATTGAAGAAAATCGAAAAAACAAACAAACAAGAACATGTTACATAATCTGTCTGAATTCTAACATTCCGATAATATAGTACTGGAATGTTCTCCATTGTTCCAAGGATCGGAGTGCATGACTTTTGCATTACCTCTTGACGTTATTCAAACTGAAGGTTTTATTCTCAACGTTATACTCTGAAGCAAAAAAGAGAATTTTGAGATTTTGTACTTAACTGATTGAATTCAAACTGCTTCTTGTTTCCTTCCCGTTTCCATTTTTTCTCCGATGCTGTGGAAATCTTTCTTTGCACTGACTGGATCGTTTTCTGGTTTTCCTCGTTGAATTCAGCTTTAGTGGCTTCCAGAGACTGAGAAAATGAATTCTGTAGATCCTTGTGACTCTGTCTAAATGCTCTTAAAATTTCTTCGAGATCTTCTTTCGTAGCAGCAGTCATTTTAGAATCAGCTTCTACTGCAGTTTACTTATGGTTCAAGGCAAGGGATATTTTTTAGCCGTCTTGTTTGGAGTGCGAACCAACGTGAAGTGATCTCTCACGCCACACCCCGATACTCAACCATTCTTGATTACGTAACGTGGAGAAACCAAATATATGCTAATTCACCGAGGGCGTTCAACCGCACATATTATCGTTTCTAGTATGAACTTCATAATCAGTAAGCTTTCACACTAACATTAAACAATGACGTTTGTATCCTTACCAATCCTGACTGCTGATCATTGTTTCAAAACCAAAAAGAAAATCAAAGACACGATAATATATAAAAATGATTTTATCAACAGTGGGAGTTAATACTCTGTGTATTCTGAAAATTACATTTAGTTCGTTTGATTGTTACATAAACTCTCAATAGTTCACTTTTCGAGTTTAATCCGTCGAGCTCTACTAGGTGGTTTATTAATACTTACTTACTGCCCGTTATGCCTCGATCTATTGGCATGTAGACCAGCAACGAGATTCATCTTCTAATACTTACTTACTTCCCGTTATGCCTCTGTTGGCATGTAGACCAGCAACAAAACTCATCCACTTCTGTCTGTTTTGGGTTAGTCTCTGGATGGTACCCCCAGGTTATTGGAGGTCGTTTGATGTCCCGGAGAGCCCGAAGTTTTAGTTTTCGTTGATGTTTCCGTAACAAAGTAGTTTTTTGGGACTGGGTTGTTAGCCCTGTGCCCCCCCCCCCCGTGACCCCCAACCTGGAGGACCAGTGGATAACTCTTCGTCTGGCCTCTACCCTTTGTCCTGTCCGGTATGGGTGACCTTACCAGGAGACAAATCTCCAGCCGAGTTCTTGGTGTCACTGAGACACGGAAGCTCCCCGACCAGGAAAAGGTTATGATCCAACTAGATGGACCTATAGGTGGTTTAACTTCTTCCTTTTGTCAATACAACGTTTGTCAACGTGTTGTACCTCTACTTTCTTACCAGAACAAGAAATGAAATCATTATAAACAGGTATGAAATGAAATAGTACGTTGTCTTTATCCAATCAGCTGTTGCGTCCGATCGCCTCGCCATCCAATCCAATGGCACGATTGCTATGGCAATATCTGCACTGTTGATTGTTATGGCACACGAGCGTTGGTTACCCTGGGGCCGATTTCACAAAGTAGCCCAACTAAAGATTCATCTTAAGATGGGTTGTCAATATCACATCACACATTGCTTGGCAATTACGATTGGTACACAGCTTCAATATCAATCTTAGCTCTTGGTGAAACCTACCCCGGGGCAGGTAATTTGTTTAACTCTTATACTAAGCTCCATTGGAGAGTTGTGCTGTAGTCGAGACCCACTAGTCCGAGGGGGGAGACCGAGACCGAGACCGAGAACTGAAGGTCCGAGGGGAGTCCAACGACACTGAAGGAGAGTTATGCAACCTGCACTGCCAAGAAAAGCTTATAGTAACGTACCAAACGACGTCAATCACAAGAACAGTCTCTGGCCTCACATGTACCACTAACCTGAGAACCCCTAGGTACAATTTGTACCCAAAAGTACCATTTGTAACCCTATAGGTACCATTTGTACCCCTATAGGTACAATTTGTACCCCTATAGGTACTATTTGTAACCCTATGTACCAAGAATACTCCTAGAAGGGGGGTAGGGGAAGTTGAGCAGGGGATTGCTGTGTTATCCCAGTTGCATTTTCACCCCAGTCGTATTATTTTATTTTATTCAAATGTTTTATTTTCTTTTATTTATTTGGTTTTTTTTGTGAGGAGTCGCTTTTTTATTTATTGGTCGCAATTTTTCCACGTCCGTCTTATTTCTTAGGGCGTTGCATTTGGTTTTCTATAAATTATGGTCATAATAATATTGGTTATGGAGCATCATTGGAAAATGGATCTTTAAAATATTGTCCCTACACCTTCCGGCAAATATGACCATTTTTCAGGGCCTAGGTTATCTAAAATACCAAAGTTTAAAGTCAACAAACCTCAGGTCACTGTTGGTCGAAATGTGTTTACTTTTTTTTCCTTTTACTGGGCTCTCAAATCTGTCTAACAGAAAATATTTTGAGGGTCAACAAATAGTCATGTTGCCGTGGGCCAACAAATTATTCATGTTGCCGTTTGTCCGTTTTGTCCCGATTTGGTTGAGTGCACTCCTACTGTACATGTATGTGAATTCAATTGATTGATACAGTGTAAATTCCCGGGATTAAGTACCGACACTTTAGCGCAGTGGGATAGGTGCCGGTACTGTCTCACTCTCAGACCACCCGGTCTGGGTTCGATTACCGTCTGCCCCTAATATAGGAACAAGGACTTTTGCTGACCGTGGCAACAGTGTGATTGGGATCTGCCTTGTTTCTCCCCTAAAGGGACAGGGCCCGCGAGGGCTAGGGATCGAGACAGGGGAGGACATGCTGTGAGTCGATCGCCACAACTCACGGGAACTATATGGTAGCCGGTAAGGGGCCAGTGTGGCCGTTAATCCGAATCGCGGCACCTGAAAGCCTGACATATCACAGCGTAACTTTTACATTTTTTTAACCAAACGTTCACTCCTATAATTATACGCAAAACATACTTAGATAGAAAGGAGAATGCAACATAATGTTTCGGTTTTATTTACCGCGTCGCATCTAATTTTGTTTCCGTCACAATATTTGGGGTCCTTTCTTTCAGGAAGGGGGTCCAATTTTGAAATGTATTTTTGTTTTTATTTATTTATTTAGTGTTTATTGAATTAATTATTTATTAATGCTTTTTATTTTTTCATTTGCTATCTTTTTGGGGAGGAGGGCGGGGGACAGGCTTCGCAAAGGCTACCCCTGCGGTTCAGGTTCAGGACATTATTTTTCTATACTTTCCTACAGTTTTACTGTATACGCCGTGTCTCGACAAATGGCTTCGTAGGGGAGACAGGATTGAGCATTCCGCCAATTTTACTTATTCATTATGGATTATTTTCTTCTGCCTACGCCGTTTATTTACATTGGTATAGCCTATTTTTTGACTCCTGGCGAAATTGAGTTTGTTGATAAATACTGGTTTCCAGAGCAATCGGTAATTATTGGAAATAAAAACATTCTTTTTCTAACGAAAACATTTCCCCCAGATTTATATGCCTGTTATTTTTAACGCTCTGTTGATCATTATGGATATGAAACTGCCAGGACCTCATAGCAGTAAGCTGACGAAATGAACATAGCGTGAAGGTTTCCTTGGAAGATCTCTATTTTTTCTTTCTAAATGATCTGCTTTTGTTACAATAAACTCGTCTTACTTGTTTGTGTTCTGTTCTTCAACAGCTTGCCGCCAACTCCTGGAGCAAGGGGTGGGGCGAAGATGGCTACTTCCGGATTCTCAGGGGAAAGAACGAGTGTAAGATAGAGTCTTTCGTCGTCGGTGTCTGGGGAAAGGTCGACGCGGGCATGATGAACGGAAATGATGTCCCCTTTTGATTTTCCGTGACGCTAAAATTGAGAAGTAAAACGATGATGTATCCGATGAATTACTATGTACTATTATATTTATGATAATGACATAGAGGGAGTCGAGAGTTTGCTGTGTGAATAGAGTTGCCAATATGGACGATGAAACAGTTGCCGGATGCAGTTGTTATCTCTCAAGGATGTTTTAGACACCCCCAGCTCGACGTCTTCGTCGTTAAACGAATTTTTGTCAACACAGGACGAGTTGTCCCAAACACCACCAGTCGTTAAATACTATGGATCGCGAACAGGATAAGTCGCAACATGTAGGTTTAAACATGGCTGACTGGTACACCCCACATTATATAAAGAGTATCAGGTTTCCAAGTGGGAATTGTATTGTTTACCTCAGCATTTGGCATTGGAGTAGTTCATTGGAGGGGGGGGGGGGGGGTCATTGCCGAAGGAGATGGCATTTCTTCTGCAGCCACAGAGAGCCCCACTTGTTTACCACCTTGGGATGACGGTTCCAAGAGGAACAGCGGTGGGCAGCTCCGATATTCAACGCATTGTTGTGGAGAGCAATAGCTTGGGGCAATGGCAATAATCACGGTAACCGATGAGGGCGCCTTTCAAAGTTAGCATTATGCTGATTAGTTGACGATTTCTGTTCACTTTACAGGTGAGCACGTTAACTAATACGCATTGTTTTGTTGGAGTTCTGAGAGTATTCAAGCTACTTGTATTTCTTAACACTTCCACACCAGGGTGTTTCACGGTATTTAATACCAGATGGTGTTTTGTGCTGCCAGAGGGCGTTTATTATTTTTTACTACACGATGGGTTATTTTGTTCCATAGTTATTTTAAAAACTTTTGTAAAAGCTTTTTTGGAATAACAGGGTACTTGTAAATTCTCTTTCTTTACCAATCAGATGCATATGAAGTGGTAGGTTATAGGTAGGGCTTTGCCAGTTTGTTTTTGTATTGGCCACTTGGTACAAATAATCTTGGTAAATTTTGAGCCGTCTAAATTGTTGATAACTGTATAATTTTAATAATCTTTTCATATTATTAGTGAATACTTTGTGTAAAGCTGTAGATGTTAAAATAAAACTGTCCACATTGTGGATATTGGGTATAGATATTGGGCACTTGACATAAAGACAAGACGTCACTGTCTTTATCCGTAATTATGAGCCCAGTCAATTTTGCAACGTCAGATGTTCAAGTTAATTTTGCACATGGCGGTATGTTTTCACTGCTCACTAGTGCATTATATCTTTAAGATGGCGTCGGGATGACGTCACGGAGCATAAAGTTCATTTTGTACAATTGGAATTCCCCCATTCGAGACCTATAGCCATATTATGTCTTGTTTCTAGAATACAAGAATGTTGTGTGCTGAATACAAACTCGATATGGAATCCAAGCTTTATAGTTGCCTGTCAACCCCGTTTTCAATCGAAAATTGAAATGTCTTGTCTGTTATGAAACTATCTGGGGCCGTGTCCGATTCTGGCTTTGGCTTTGGCTGTCTCTATTGGTATAGACTGTGCAAGTCTCGCGCGTATTCGAACATTGGGATCCGTTAAAGCGCGTGAGTTTTTTTTTTTAACGCGTTAAAGCAATGTACGTGGTCCCAAAAATGTTCGAATACGCGCGGCCGCGAGACTTGCATGGTCTATTGCCAAGGGTAGAATCTGCTTGAACACGGCATGTGGATCCATTTACAGCTACTGCCGCCGTTTTGGAAACGGCTTAACCTGAAAAAGACGATATCAAGGATGATATAATATAATGATAGTGTTCCGACTCTCTCTGAGAATCTCGCGACACTGGAGATGTTCTCGCAAGACTGCTGGCCCCATTGACTACTGCTCTCGCGACTACGGTCTCATTTAAACTGCAAATAGGCGGGAGCCAGCAGCCCTTTCGCGGGAGCAGACTTCGATCGCGACGAGCCGAGTGTTGTTAGGCTATCACTGCGACATACATCGACTTGTCCACACGTCTACTTGAACGCGGCATGTAATTGATTCATTCACATCTGCTGCCGCTGTTTTGGAAACGGCTTGACTTGAAAGGACATGTTGGCGATGAAGGAGCGAGAATCAAATTGTCTTATTTGTCAGGTGTGAACAATCAAGGCCTTGTTACCTATAATAAGAATAATGTTTCCTCATGGTTTGTGTTACATTATGGCTGCACTTTTTAATACTTCAAATTTTATAAAACATTAGAATTTGAAAGTGAGATTTTGTGGTTTCATAATTCAATATGAAAAGTTGCTTTGAACCAATCAATCCAGGCGTGATAGATACAATCACGTCGAAGTAACTTTACAAAGTTTAGTTTGAAAACTAAACTATTGATAATGAACATCCAAGACTAAATACCTGCATTTTATATACAATTCACAAAATTGTAACGAGCTATTTTAAAGATCATAACAAGTTCAGGGGGGGGGGTCCAATTTTGAAATGTATTTTTGTGTTTATTTATTTATATATTTGTTTATTGAATTAATAATTAATTAATTAATTTTTTAAGGTTTTATTTTTAATTTGCTTTCCTGGGGGGGGGGGGGGGGGACAGGCCCCGCCAAGGCTAGCACTGCGGTTCAGGTTCAGAACAACAATGAGTATTGTATTCTCGTGATATCAGACAAGTATAACACGATGGTACATTATAACAAACTTTGAAGTAGTTGCGTTCTCGCACACGGTGTCTCTTGTCTGTGTTGCAGGGACAAACGGTTTTTTTTCCTACAGTTGCGCAGGGGATTGTTATACTGCCTGTCGATGATTTCAACTGCAATATGACTTTCTCGTTCAAAGCCTTGGAGCTCACGGATGTCTTTCACTAGTTTCCTCTTGTCTGCCATGTCTCTGATATTTTCATTTTTGATAATTTCACCACATTTGTTTGAAATTCTTTGCAGCCCACTAGTGGATGGTACAGCTGTGTCCATTGATGTCAAGAGCCTCCTCGCACCTGCGGTTGCAATGCCAGTGTTCTGCAGGCCAACTTGGAAAGACATGTTTGGGGTTGCAGCGCGCCGTCCCCGCTTCCTACCCTCGTTAGCTATCTCACTGTACAGTTTTGTCTTTTGTGTTTTAAAACCACACTTTTTGCAGGACATTACCTCTGAGACGGCTAAACCTCTACGCTCTTCTGCCTCGGCCAGTAGTTTGGGTTGACCATCACACTCAGGATGTCCTTGTTGATGATCAAGTACAGCTTGTGCACCCAGCTACAAAACGATAACCTCCTCCTTGTTGATCAGTTCCATTCTTGGGCAGTGGCTGGCCACATTTGTTGGCTATTGGGATCACTCCCTTGAGCTGGATCTTGTCAACTGGAGCCATTTCTACAACTTTTGGGCGAAGGAGCATCACATTTCTGCGGTTGTCTTGTTCCATCTGTGCTGGAGTGTGGCAGAAATCTCCTCGCTCCGTATTTTGGGTGGCTAAACTCAACTGCTGATGGGTTGGCCTGACATACCGTTGTGTAGGTATACTCTGAGTTTCACTGCCTGTGTCTTGTAGCGAATTAAAATGATTTTTCGGCTTGAACCAAGTTTTTTGCATCTTGAAAATGCCGCGTCTAGTTCTACCCATTTTTATGGCAATGGAGTTGTTACAGAATGGCATCCATCATCAGTGATCTCACGTTAATTGTGGTATGAAGCAAAAATACTTTTAGAATTCTCCCGATGCACAAGCTAGCGTACTGGGGGCCGACACTACGCTGAACGCACACATTTCGGCCGATATGCCAAACAATTTTTTTATTTTTTATTTTTTTATTTTTTTATTTAGATTTCACAACAATTTATCAAGATAAAACCATTGCCAATGTTCCCTATTGGACAGTAGGACCTGTGAAAAGGCCCCCATCCCAGGGGAATCGTCTAAGATGATAGCCATCTGTTTCTGGACAGAGTTCACTTGTCCCTATCAACCAGAAACAATCATAATGGTTTGGCCTTTTTCAACACGCCCCGCACACACCCCGCCCACCCCTTCCCTCTTTTCCCCCTTTCCAGAGGTAGAATAAAATTTGAAAGGGCAGTTAAATGTACAAAAAGTGACCTATGTGTGTTTTCTAGATTTTATAAAGCTCCCTATTTTAGACTAATATGAATGCATGGTTAGAAAAATTGAAGGGAAAGCAAAATGTGCCCCTCCCTCCCCCCCCCCCCGGCCAGCCCCCTTTCATTTTTACAGCTTTTTCATGCAAATTAACCTCCTCTTGATGATTAATTAAATAACTTGTAAGTTTTTTTTATAATCCTGTAATAAAAACAAAAATGTAAATAGCTCTTTGAGTGAGGATTTGGTTAAAACTTCTGACTTGTCCTTAGAATGTACACAGTGTGTCGTGCAGGTTTTTCTTCTTGCATTGCTTAAAGTACATGTAAATGCGCCATTATTTTTGACCTTGTTGTAGACAAACGCAATAAAAAATGTCATTTCTTCCCAGATATCAGGTCAGTGACTCGTTCTCAACGATTTAAGCATAATTTTTCAACCATACAGAATAATTAAGTGCCCTTATAGGGTGCACCACACTAAATGGACAAATATTCATGCGCCAAGCTCATTATCATAATTTGTATACCCACAGAATTTTTTTAATTATAATGTTTTGGGGGTCGTGCAATTAATAGAATGTGTAATTATAAAAATCTAGCACAACCTGGGGGTTCTGTGTTTCAACTTTGGGGGAGACTTGATAAATTTAGGCGTTTAAGTTGGCCCTATTTTACTTGGCAAGTGGAGAAGTGCTTCACGAAAACGGGCAGCAAGTCGGTTTGGGAAAAAGTTCATTTTCGGGGGTGTTTTTTTCTGGGGTTGCTAGCAAAAATTCCAAACGGCTGACCTGCCAAAAATTGAAAAGAATTCTGAAGTTTAATTGTCCGAAAATATGTCTGATTGGTTTTCAAGAGGCTGAGAGACTTACACGATTTTTGGAGTATTTTTTAATATTTATCATTTAGCATAGGTTCCTATAGGAGTTTATTTAGTGTGGTGTGCCCATATGCATCACACTGAATAAACTCCCACAGTAACCAACGATAAATGCTAAATATTCAAAAATACTTTAAGTCTCTCAGCCTCTTAAAAACCAATCAGATATATTTTCAGACATCTAAACTCCAGGTTTCTTTTCAATTTTTGGCAGGTCAGCCGTTTGGAATTTTTGCTAATTGCCCTAAAACAAAAACACCCCCCCCCCGAAAATGTGCTTTTTCCCAAACCGACTTGCTGCCAGTTTTCAAGAGGGACTCCTCCAATTCCCAAGCCAAATAGGACCAACTTTAAAGCCTAAATTTATCAAATCTCCCCAAAGATGAAACACACAGCGCCCGGGTTGTGATAGACTCTTACCATTACACATTCTATTAATAGACCTTATGCACATGACGTCATTTCAGTAGGGCGCCCTCGCCTAGAGGTCAAAAGGAGGTTGTTCATTGACCAATCCTGTGCGCCGCGCGTACAAATCTGTGCGTTTCGATTGTTTCGTCACCATTTTACCTCTAAGATGGCGGCTGGATGACGTCAATGCATAAGGTCGATTGCATGACCACAAAAACCTTATAATTAAAAAGATTCTGAGGTTTACAAATTATGATTTATTAGCAGGCGCGTAAGTTTTGGCCTATTTAGTGTTGTGCACCCTCAGAGATCAATTGGTGAACCACACTGAATAAACTCACATATCAACCAATTAAAGGCTCTCTTTTGGTAATCGAAGGATCCAAAGTAGAGGTGAAAGGGGGGCGGGTGATTGGGTAACATATTTGGGGAGGATCCAGAGTGACAGTAAAGCAGCGGTGAAGCCAATGGGTGTCCTGGGGTGGGCTGTAATGGCGACTATAATAAGACCGATGTTAAAAGAGAGCCATAACAGCCCAACAAGGTGGGCTAGGTGCACCCACTGATCTCTATATACTACGGTGGCTCATATTCGCCAATTCCTAGAGAACCCATGTTTTATTTTACGGCGATATATCGCCGTACTATTGCGTTATATCGCCGTACTATTGCGTTATATCGCCGAAATATTGCGTTATATCGCCGTACTATTGCGTTATATCGCCGTATTTTATTGCGTTATATCGCCGTATTTTATTGCGTTATATTGCCGTATTTTATTGCGTTATATCGCCGTACTATTACGATATATCGCCGTATTTTATTGGTTATATCGCCGTATTTTATTGCGTTATATCGCCGTACTATTGCGTTTTATCGCAAAAGTACGGCGATATAACGCAAAAGTACAGCGATATAACGCAATAGTACGGCGATATAACGCCGACGTGACACGTGCGTGACACGTGTTAAAAGGAAAAGAGTGTAAACATTTTGCTCAGTTGTGACCTGGGGGTTGTTGGCTTCAAACTTTAGGTCTTTTGGATGACATAGTCCCTGAAATAAATGGTCCTGAGAGGTGTAGGGATATTTTTTAAGATTGGATGCTCGGACGTTTGGAAAATTACACCGGTGTAGGGGTGTTTTTATTTGGAGGGGGAACTAACTCGACGGGCTCAGGGACTCCCCATTTTGAGCAGGGGACAAAAGTTCAAGGGTCAACGGATAATTTCCCCTTTACAGTAACAAGCTGTGAGATTTCCAAGTAGTTTTTGTTTTGTTTGTATTTTTGAATATTTAGCATTTTGCACTGTATGCTACAAGAGTTTATTTAGTGGCGTGCACCCCTAAGGGTCAACGTTTGCAAACAATAAGACGCCGAGGACCAGCAAAGCCTTTTTCCTCGCTGTATTTTATACAAGCTCAACTTGCAATCCTCAGCAGCATATCGGCACCAAAGGACACGGGCATTTACTAACCTCCGCTCTATCCCCATCATCCCAACAGCAGTGAACCGCCATGACGTGCTCCTTGGCTAAAAGGGGATGTGTCGTCATGACCAAAGCAGACCTGTGTGGGTATACATGGAATTATGAAATCTCGCCGAGGTTACCACACACGCACACAGGATCTCCGTTTAGATAAAGATACGGGGGGGTGCGGTAGCCGGCAGAGCTGTGTATCGAGAGAGTTGCGACATGGAGGGGAGGGACCAGTTTTCCTTGGTAACGTTATAGATGGACACCATTTTCGGTCCAAATGCAGTCTATATAATTGCAGTGCAACTCAATGGGCAGTCTAGTATGGCACCCTGTGTGCGCACGTGGAACCAACCAAGACTACCCACAGGTCTGCTTTGATCACGACGACACAGCCCCTTTAATTTAAAACAAGTTCGTTCAAAACAGCGTAGTGCTGATAGCGGTGTTTCAGGTACTTAAACATATACGTCACCAATCATAAAAAAAAGTTCATGGACAAAATTTCAAAAGCCCCCTCCCAACCCAAGTGATAGAAATAGTAAGGTAATAACAGTACAACCAATAAAGTGACTCTAGGATTCCAACTAACTAAACGAACTTCTGCAACTCGGTAATCTTGCAATGGGCTTCAAAACGCGGCCCCAGGTCAGTGTGCGAGGAAATGTCACGGGGTGGAAGAGTCACCAACTCCGGCAACTCGATCAAAAGGAAATCTGAGCCTGCAGATCCTGACGCACTGGATGATCTCGTTACACTTAACGAGGCAAAAGCAAAACACACTTCACGCAAACAAAACAAATAGTTTGAAACAAACTTCCGTTACAGTGTTTATTTTCCTTTTAAATCACACGTACACCAAAGCAAAAGTGGAACCTAAATCTTGTAAGCAAAACAACAACAACAACAACAACAACAACAACACTATCGTAAATGAGCATTTCAATCGAAACAACTATAATTGTAAAAAAACAGTACTTTTGCAAAGAATTTCATCTGTAAAATCTTAGCACATTCTCCATTTTCTTTCTTCTAAACATTTAACTGTGGTTAACGGTAATTTGTGATAAACAACTTGAATTAATTTTGGTTTCAAAATAACAAGGGGAAGCCGTTCAATTCATAAATGGGTATTTTTGAAACAACGAAGAAAACCAGTTCTATAGCAAATTGTTTTACCTTAATTAGATAAATTTAACAAAAATAATCTAATACGTTCCTCTGAGTATAGTTAAGTCTCGAAGGTAGTTTGTGGTAAATATAATTAAATATCATTTTTCATGCGGATTTCGAAAGGTGAAAACGAAAACCATACGAAAATGAGTACTTTGAAACGACAACGATTAAAACGCTTGCAAAACTATAGTTTCGGATAATTAGTTTTCTACCGTTAAACTTGTTAGTGACAATAGCGCAATACTTTTTCTTTTCTTTTAAACGTTTACCAATTGTTTAACGAAGTCTTACACAAACATGTTAGTACTAGCAAATACTTTTTTCTTTTCTTTTAAACGTTAACAAATAGTGAACGAAGTCTTACACAAACATGTGAGTACTATAGCAAATACTTTTTTCTTTTCTTTTAACGTTAACAAATAGTAAACGAAGTATTACAAAAACATGTTAGTACTAGTATAATACTTTTTTCTTTTCTTTTAAACGTTAACATTTAGTGAACGAAGTATTTCTTAAACGTTTACCAATGTTTAACGAAGTCTTACACAGACATGTTAGTACCACTAAAACAATTTTTTTTTCTTAATAACAAAATAATATGGAACGAAGTGATACACAAACATGTTAGCAATACCAGTATAATATACTTTTTTCTTAAACGTTTATATTGATTTGTAATTCAGGTCCTCTATATATTATCGCTTTTCAAACGAGTTCGACAAAATAATGACAAACTTTACTACTTTGATAATCTAAAATAGAACTTTCCAGTCTCGAACATTAGAACGGCACACTTGGAATCTCTGGGTTCTCATCGTAGAGTTATATAAAAGTTCGTATAAGTTCCTATATTAACTTTATGGTTTCCATCGTAGATTTTAACTCATGAAGGAAACAAAATCACGAATCGTTAAAATTTAAATACACACTTTAAAGCTACACTCACAGGCTATTACAATACCATTTGAGTTTATCTTGCCTGTACTGTGGCTGTACATGGAATTATGAACTCTCACTAGTTACTGCACGTGCTCGCGCTCTCAATATACATGGTGCGGGTGTGTGTGTGGGGGGGGGGGGGGGGCGTGCAGTAAATTGATGAGAGTTCATAATTCCATGTACATTCCCGGCCTAAAGTTTGATCAATACGACACAGCACCTTTAAGTTTGCTGATACACTAACAAGCTTGATTTTTTTTTAACTCAAGAGAGCCTCATGGCATAGCGTATAGTTTCAACCTTTCTCTGTGTTTCAACTAAACCCAAAATCATCAAAAGAGATACCCCTTTTTCAGTATATTTCATAAACATATATTGACGGTTAAATCTTAATCACAGTTAAAGCAAAGACAGGAAGTACTGGACACGGAACAGATAAGCCCAAAACGGATGTCAAGTGGAACCCACTTTCATAATCTATAAAAACAAATCTACAGTATTGTGCTTTTAGACAAATGAAGTATGACACACTCCCTAAAACGGAAAACCTGACGTTTCGACCCCAGAGTCTTTCTCGAAGGCTTAATGACAACACAAAATTACACATAAGCAAGTATACTGGTGTAACAGAAGGAAGTGGCTGCTTCTGTTATACTAGTTAATACCTGTTGTGTTGCGTTGCCATTTTAGCCTTCGAGAAAGACTCTGCTGTGGTCGGAACGCCATGCCGTTATGTTGTGTGTTTAAACCACGGGACCTTTTGGTTCGTAAGCAGTTAAAACAGCTAACTCCATCTCATAATCCCTTGTTGTTATACTTTCTGTAAGTAACTGTCGCATTATTAATTGTGTAAACCCTTGTTATTTCTGGATGAGACAGTCGTCTATTTAAAAAAAATAAAATAAAATAAGGGTCTTCGAGGCTACATCTAAACCGTATGAGGAACTTCTTATCTGTCGTTATAGCCTAACAGGTACGTTGTTCAGGAGCAAGCGTTCTGTATACCGCACTTTATACACAACGTCAATCACTGAATTGAGGTAAAGCATGTTTCCCTCCCCAACCCCGCTGTCGTATTGTTAAGTTTACCACGAGAAACTGTAGTGCTTTGAGTCGCATCGTCTATGCACACAACGTGTTTCCGACCAGGTTTCGTTTTCATAAGGCTAAGAAAAAATGAGTGGGACCAGTTGTAGCAATGACAATTTTAATGTATTCTTGCTGGTAACCTATTTCTGCTTAGCAATATGTTCCTGTGTTTAGCAAGTTTTTGTGCTCACAGACTTTATGCCATTTGGATTCAACCACTTAAGATCCAACTCTGACCTGCCTAAGACGTGAAATTGCCAAACACAACCATGTCTCCAGGCACGTGTGACTCCTTCATGTCGATCAGGTTCTTTGCGGGGAAGAGTAGGTTCTTCAGAGCAAATAGAGACACCGAGTCAAATGACTGATTAAAGACATCGACCAACTTGGGCGGGACGCTTTTCCTCAGATTCTCCAGAAATTTCTTCTGAAGCTCCCGGTCGTTACACTTGCAAGCACCTGCTGGAGGCTCGAGGTTTCCGGTGAGGTCAACAGCTGACGTAGTGGAATGGAATCCAACGAGTTGGTTTTGCCCCTCACCGGTTACATCAAGCGGCAGGGTGGCGTTCAGATTTATAGTGACATTCAAGGAGTAGTTTTTGTAATGTATAGACGACCATGAATGACAGCCGAACAAACCACACATCTTTGACCTAGATCCATACTTAAAGATGTACTTCTGAGCCCCAACATTGTAGTTCATCTTTGCGTCCCAACCTGAAGTATAGTCACCGGGGGTAAATTCCATGCCTGTTATATTCACAACAGCAGTGTTGTTGTCCACTTTCACATAATCCTCAAAGAAAGTGGTATTGCCTTGATAACTTGAAGAACTTTCTCCCACTTTAGCCTCCGGATAGGGAGCCGATACCGAGCCAGCAGAAGCTTTAGCCGACCAAGCTTTGTTCATGTTACTATCGTTTTCTGGCTCGGTTGCCTCTAGAACTAGACCAATTCCACCATCGCCTAGAGAAGTTGGCAAGACGTCCTGAAAGAAGATCTTCGAGTTGACAATTAGGGAGCTATCGTAGACTGACGGGATCGGCTCTCGTAGGTACAGAGACGTGGACGATTGCAGCTTTCCAGTTGTGGCAATAAACAACTGAAGAAGATCACGGTTGCTTGGGGTGTGGTAGACATTAAATTTAAAACTGCTTGGTTTCAACGAATCAATTAACTTGACCCCTGAGTAGTCGACTGTGCCAAGGTTGTAAACTTCGTAACCATCTTTCAGATTTGTGAAGTATTTTGTTAAGGAGATTGCCATGGTGGGGTTAGCTACACTTGCTTCAAAGTCCTTGGCTGAGAAAGCTCCACCGTTCAGCTTGACGGCAACATTATTCTGGGAGGAGACCGTACCAGGCAATATGCTCAGAGGGACATCCCCCTGAACGTATGCCTTATCCGCTTCTGTCAACGTGGATTTAGTAACAGTGACCCACTTGCCGTCAACCTGGATGGAATATGTGTACGAGCCAGCTTTAATAGGCAGGAAGATTTGGGCCGAATTGGAATTGTTGAGAAGAAACTGAAGCCTCGGGGCGTTGAATGTAAAATCAAACTCCGTTTTGGTAGGTAGACTCTCTGAATCATGTCTCTCGTCCACGATCTTCCCCGTTTCTCGGATAAACTTCGGATTACCCTGACGATCTTTATACTGCTCAAACAGCTGGTCGTTGACCTTCTTGGCAGTCATGGAGAATACCACGTCCCATCCAGCACACACAGATCCAGACATGCTGCCAAGTACATCGTGCACAGTGACGTTTGTGGCAGTTGACGGCTCTGTAAGGGCTGCAGGAGAGCGCAGGGCAGCTGGACCTGCAACGAGAGAAAGTGGGGCCTGAAGAACTTTGGCTGACTTCAGTTGCTGTGGCTTGATTTTTGGTGCAATGCTTGGCTGGACATAGTCGCCACGTGCGCATAACTTCATTGATGCTTGATGAACTTCCAAAGAGGAGAACATGTTTTCCTTCAGCTGAGCATAGATCTGGAAGACGAGACGGACAGTTACCCCTCTCGAGTGATCATCAAACTGAAGTCCTTCATTACTTGCAGATTTTGGTAAAGACACCTGCCATGTGGAGAATGGAGTGATACTTGAGATCTTTCCACCGAATGGATCTTGACCGGTAGTGTCTACGATTGCCTTCGGTGAACTTGGAGAAATTGGCTTGTCAGTCACCGTGTGGCTAGAAGAACTGACCTCATGAAGCCCAGTGAAAATACGCGAAACCGTCTGAAATGTGAGAATTTCCCCATCAAAACCACGATCAAAGAACGGATTCCCGTCAAAGGTCAGCTCTGTGTAGTACTTGCCACTCTTAGTGGAGACAATACCACCTACCTCCACGTGGACATTCTCTACACGGACGTAGTTGTACGATGCAAATTCACGTTTGTTGACAGCAATATTGAACGTGAAGCGGTTATTATCGGTGAGGCTTTGAGGTTGGACACCGTGAATCTCGTAGACCACAGGGTAAGGTTGTTCTCTTGGCAGAGGTTGCACCGTTAGACCTTGGTTGATGCTTTGAGATTGGTTGAGGATAGCAAACTGAAGGTTTAGCATCGAGAAGGATCCAACTGATGTAGGTGGTCTCAAGTACTCATACTGCAAAGCCCTGTCCTGAATAACCACAGTGGAAGCCAGAGTCATCAGCATCTGACGCTGAAAGAAGATAAGTTGTCCAGAGAGACCAACCAAGTCAATTTTTGAGAGCTTCAAGTCTTGGGGTTTAACGCCAAGGTCTATCTTCAGATCATCGAGTCTTTTCTTCTGTGCATCGTGAATAGTGATTCGTTGTTGAGCAGCGGATAGCTCTGCTGCTATGCCTTGTATGGTGTTTTGAGATTGCAACAGGGCCTTTCCACGAAGGACAAGAATAGCAAAGGCTGCCGAGAGGGAAGTCTTAGCAGAGATGGCTGGGCCTGAAGCAAGTGTTGCTTCAAAGTTTACCTTCATTTCATCCCACTCAAGTGAACTTGGCAACTCAAGACCACTAGGACCAATATCCTTCAAGACATCTACAACCTTTTGAGGATTAGATGGAAGCGTCTTGATGGCTCTGTACGTCTTGATGACTGCGTCAAAAACTTTAACTGCCTTTTGGATTTTCTGCACAGTTTCCCCAAGATCTTTCAGTGCCGAGATAGCTGAAGCAGGAGAAACAAAGGTGAAGCCAAGAGAAAAGAGACTGGAAGCGATATCGATGGCGGCTTTGATGGTCGCCTTAGTCTGCCAGTCAGCGACAGCATCTTGGTATTTGATGATGGCTTCGTCTACAGCAGTCCGCTGCTCAGTCACGCTGGCAGTCAGGGCATCTGCCCGTTTGCTAGCTGCATCCAATACTCGTTCTTTGTCTTTGACAATGGTGGCAAACATATCCTCCATACTTTGCTGGTAACTCACCTGGGTGCCTATGTAATCTTGGACAAGTTTTCCAGAGTTGATGATGTTTTCATTAAGCGCTTTCTCTCGGTCGACTTCACGCTCCTCTGCCTTCCGATCCCTAATCTGGTTTTGGTAGTTTGTCAACTGATCAGAAGCTGTTCGTAGCACATTCTGGACGTTGTTGACTACATCTTTGTAAGCTTCGTACTTCAGGTAAGGAACAGGTACCCCGGCAGCCTGATCGTTTGCTGCCACATTTGCAAGATACATTGCACGAGCCTGCAGAGCAATCAAATTCTCGTCTTTGAATTGATAGTTACTGCCGGCAACCCCAGCAAGCCACAATAGGAATCTCTTCATGAGAGAGATACTCTGCTTCTGATCTTTGGCATTCCCCAGCAGGAAGTTAAGACGTGCCTCAGCAGCAACCAATGCCAACTGAATATCAGTTATCCGCTCAGTAAGCACTTGAGTCGATGGGGACGCACGCACGTCACAAACTACCTGTACTTCCCCATGATTTGCTTCAAACATTAGCCCGTTCATAATGACACATGTCTCACTAGCATCTGAATTACTGATCTGCAAGCCACCGTAAAACTCACCACAGAACAGACGTCTCTTAATTTCTGCAAATGCAGCATCAGTGAGACGAAGGTGAGGAGGTACAGGTCCTTTACCTCCACTGGAGATGACATGACCAAGAAGGCTAACAACGGATGAACCAGGTACGTCAGTCACTGCCTTGTCCTTGGAAACAGGTGTAGGTAACTGTGAAATAAATCGTACAAGTATTTGCAACATAATCATCAGTAGGATTTGAAACTTAGCATGGTGGAAGTATAACTAAGAGAGGTTTGCGGTAACACCACGTGAAAATCTCTTTTGAGAAGTGTTGGTAAAAAAAAACCCGGTGGTTAACGACTCAGCGTTTCGACCAGTATACTTTGCCTTGTCCTTGTCCTGAAGACGATTAGAGCATACTGATCGAAACGTTGAGTAGTTAACCACCGGTTCTTGTTAGAACCAAGACTAGTCAAAAGAGATTGTCACATGGTGTTACCGCACACCTCTCTTAGTTAGCATAATCATCAATAAATATTACAAACAAAGTATATCCTAAGAATTCATGAATAAACATGCAGTAGATAGAGATGTTTAAAAGCGGGTCTCAAATGTCAATTTAGATTTGTGATGCACTCGTTTTCCAATAGATAAGAAATGTGGGGAAAATACAAATGTCCAACCCTCACGTTAGAGTAGTGTAAAAATGACAATTTATTTGACATTATGTTAAAGTGAAATTCGAACGTGACGTCACCTTACAGCAAAATCAAATGGGTCTGCACATTCCAAAAGGGAATTTTCGCGCGAGCCAAAATGTCAAACTCAATGCCGTTTTGGTTGGAAAGTATCATCAATATTCTGAACTGAACGGAAAATTCTCTGTTTTGGGTACAGAAATGTGCAGACCATATATTTTAAATTATTTTGTTTTTTTCAAATGCACTTGAAGGGTATCAAACAGTGGCATTTAACACCATTTGAATGTGAGGATTAATAGCAACTTGTGTTTCCCCCATTAAAAACTTCCTATCCAAGAAGTGTTAAATTTAAGTTAAACATTTTGTAAATGCAGCTTTGCAGATGGGCAAAAAATGCCTATAAGCCCGCTTTTGTGCGAGAGGAAAAACAAACAATAACTTTCTGAGCAATTTTCCTAAGAGAGCAACAAGGGAAATTAACTTTCGGTGACACCTTAGGAATCTACGCCCACACTTACAATAATGATAATAATGGCTATTTATATAGCGCTCATATCCGTCACTCAGTGACGCTCAAGGCGCTTCAACATTAAGTATTTTCCTGCAAGGTATTTTGGGGCTACGTTTGAAGTATGAGACCTACTCCTTAACATAGCACCATGTAATGGTTTACAAGGTGCTGTGGCGCAATATGTTGCCAATCAAACCAGGAACACCGGGGCGGACCCCTTCTCTTTTCGATGAGTGCACTGTTTTTTTACGTGCGTTACACAACACACGGGACCAACGGCTTTACGTCCCATCCGAAGGACGAAGCAATCATGGTTATGTGTCTTGCTTAAGGACACAAGTGTCACGACTGGGACTTGAACCCACACTGTGCTGATCAGAAACACCAGAGCTTGAGTCCAGTGATCTTATCTGCTCGGCCACGACAAACCATCATATTGTTTCCAACAGCACGGTTTATAAAAGCGTGTCCTACTGTTTGTGTTGATTTCAGCCTGGAGTGGCTATTAGCCCAAGGCTAAGCGATTAATTTACAATTCCTGTGGGAATTGTTAAAGGGGCAGTCATAATCATTCAAAGAGTCAACCCAGGGTAATTTCAATTTCCATGCTATTTGGCTTTGTCTCTCAATAGAGAGCTTGGAATTGTTGAGATTTTTAAGCCAAATATGGGTTGTGGAGTACACACAATTTGGTTTTAAACAGACTGTTCAAAACAGTAAAATGGCACTACCGAGTGATAATGTGTTGCCCACACTTACCTGGATTCCACTTGCAAACACGCTGAACTGTTGCACCATCTCAGGGAACTGCAGAACCACGGCGCTCAGGTCAATCTTCTCCTGCCAAATGTTGATGGATGGAGTGGCTAGAGTTGAGAGGAGTCCATCTCCACCGATGGGGTCCGAGTCCTTAAAGACAGCATTGAGGTCGTAAGGGCAGGTGTTGATGAAGTAAGGAGCCACGCCAGACCCGGATGCGTACTTAGTGTACATAGCCGCTTTGAAGACGAGACGCCATATCATCATACGGTAGTATTCAGCGAAGACGTCCAGAGAACTCAGTTCGACTGCGATTGCAACATCCTTCTTCAAGGTGGTGTTGATGTTAATTGCATTGGAGCGGACATAGGGAGCGAAGATACTGTCAGTTCCAGCGTAAGTCTCATCCATCCAAAGGCCTTCTTTCAAGGTCTTGGCTAGTGCAGGGTCTCCGCTAGCTATACAGATGGAACCGATTGCTGCGGTTCGACCGTATCCAGCTTCATTGCGCGGGCTTGTATAGAGAGCAAATGACGAGGCTGTGGGTCCGCTCAAGTCGCCTGGTCGCTCAGTGTACACCTGTACCACTTGTTCGTATTCTGCGGCAGCATATGCGAACACCTGGAAGATCGAGTCGCCGACGTCAATACTGGAAACAAAGTGAGACCCGAAGGTCTCGTAGAATCGTAAGTAGCCGTTGCCTCCGTTCATGCTTACGTTGGTAGAGGTTTTCCCAAGTCTCTCCAAAGCTTTGAGAGCCGCTAAGGTATCAGGTTTAACGGTCTTATCAGGATCAGGCAGCCCGAAGATGCCTCTCTCGTAGCATGGGTGGGTTGCCGTGCCGATCTTGCGTGAGCGCCGAACCAGGGCAAAGGACCAACCAACAGTGGACAGATTTATCCCAAGCTGCTTTGAGAGGTCCGCAAGAGCTTTCTGACGTTCGGTCGCAGTCAACCCAGCTAAGACAAGAGCTCCAGAAGGCCAGACTTCGGGCGTTCCGTCCTCGATGGAATTCACCCCAACGGAAACCGGCCTCAGCTTGATCTGAAAGACGGCGTTAAGGAGATCCTCGACATTGCTGTGAAGGCTGATCATCGGCCAGGACCAGGTGGCGTCATGGTTTGGATTCTTGACTATCACCTGTTTCTCGTAGAGGGCAGGCTTGGTGGATGTTGTAAACGGCACCGCCGAACTATCGGCTTTAAAGCCGCCTAGCAGACTCGTCGACTGACCGAGTTTCAATGGCGTGTCAAGATTCATGACGTCGAAGTGTCCCGGATGTAGTAAACCTGTAAAGAAACATAAAGACATTGTTGTCAGTACCACGTCAGAATGTCTCTGTCGTATCTATTTAAAAAAGGCATAGGTGGACCACAGGGTAAGCGTGACATACGTACAAAGGTTTAAAACAGTACGACTTTTTTTTTTAACATTACAGGAAAATAATTCGACATTTTTAACATATTTTTATTATCTTACAGATATTTGCAACCCTAACTTAGTGTCCTTTTTTGTTGTTGAAGCGTTTGAAGGTTTCATATGAGTAGTTGAGTTCCATGGCCAGATCATAAAGACCGTAAGCAACGGTATTCTGTATACCCTACTTGTGTTCTGCAGACCCTAAGCACTGCTGTTCTGTAGGTCGTATTTATGCATTAGGCTTAATTTCATAGAGCTGCTTTAAGCGGACACTTTTTCTTAACAAGTTTGTGCTTATAAACAATGCAGGATACCAGCCAAAGATGGTGTGTGTGCGTGTGGCACGGTATCTTGGCTAGCCAGTAATCTTTCCTGTGGAGCATGCTGTTGTCGTGAGTCGCTACTTTTTCTGTTTAAGCAGCTCTGTGAATTTGGGCCCTGGTGTTCTGTATGCCCTAAGATCTGCTGTTCTGTGCGCGAGGTCCAGTGTCATAGCGCTTTTAATTGCTGGATCCCCCCATGTATCACTGAGCTTTGTACAAGTCGTACAGTTCAAAGAGACCCGATGGGGTCACGATAATCCAAGGCTTCAATGCTAGGAGTCTATAAATGAAAAAATTAAATAAAAAATTTGATGTATATTTGTACGCGGGAGTGTAGGTCGACTTGGGGTCACGAAAACTTAAAGCTAACCTAAATATGTGACACAAAGTCTATTTATTATCTGAAAAAGGATGCTATCATGCCATGATATTTAAAAGATACTATTTTTAGCGAATAGTCTTAGTGTTGAAATCATATGAAAGTAAAATAAATTTAAAATTAATTTAATAAATCTATAAAAAAACTGACATTAATATTAAAAAAAGATTAACAAGCCTTGATCTCACTCTTCGGTGATTTTGTAAAAATTAAAAAAATTGCCGATCACTGTAATTATTATTTCTTTTCAAGTTAAAATTCTTTTTAAAGTTGTTAATTTTATAATTTGTATTAAAACTTAAATTGTTTTTATAAAATATAATGTATTATCAAGATTTTTGTATAGATATACTTTAAAAAAAAGAAGAGCAAAAATTATCAAATATCGACTTTTTAGTTTGATTTTCTTGTATTTCTTTTTATAATATGCGCAATCGATACCTTGAAGACAATTCAAAGAACAACTAAATTCTGTCACAGGAGGGCGCTACACATGTTTACGGGGCTTCCCCGTAGCACTCTTTGCAAGTAATCATATTGGGTGGGTTTTCGTTCAAATAATACCGAGTCTATGGAGTTTCCTAAGGGGCTCTTTGACTGACTCGCATAGCCCCACACGGGTACACTGACCCCAGCAAAGGTCCGTAATATTCGGACTCCACAGAATTTAAATTGCAGGTTTTATAATTATTAATAACTGTTATTTAAAATGTGAATACATGTCCACGTTTATAATTTATTCAGAGGTAATTTTAAACAATCAGAGTTTTATTTAATGCAGAAATAACTTGACCTTTTAAACGAAATAATTATTGTTATTTTTTATTCGGAATCAATTTGCTTATTCCCAATCAATTTACTTAGTTGGAATCAATTTGCTTATTCAGAATCAATTCGCTAATTGGGAATCAATTCGCTTGTTCTCAATCATTTTGCTCAGTTTCGCTCATTCGCAACCATTTCGCTTGTTGATGTAGATTGTGAAGTTAAATACATCTAACACTATATCATTTAGGCCTAATGATTCACCACAAGACGCATGATAGTAGGCCTACCATTTCGATTGTTATTCATAAAATGTGAATGAATCAATTCGCTTATTTGGAATCAATTTGTTTAGTCCGAATCAAATCGCTTGTTCAAAATCAATACGCTCATTCGGATTCAGTTCGCTTACTCTAAATTAATTCGCTTATTCTGAATCATTTTGCTGATTCATAACCATTTCGCTTATTCATAACGATTTCGCTCATTCGTAACCATTGCGCTTGTTGATGTAAATTGTGAACACTACATTATTCAATGATTCACCACAAGAGCACGAATGATAGTACCATTTCGATGTTCATTCATAAAATGTGAATGAATCAATACGCTTATTCAGAATCACTTCACTGATTTGGAATGATTTTGCTTATTCGGAATCAATTCGCTTATTCAGAATGAATACGCTCATTCGGAATTCGCTTATTCAAAATTATTAGCTTATTCTGATTTTGCTGATTCGTAACCATTTTGCTTATTCGTAATGATTTCGCTCATGCATAACCATTACGCTCGTTGATGTAGATTGTAAAGTTAAATACACTTAACACTACATCATTCAATGATTCACAACAAGACACAGGGATGATAGTACCATTTCAATGTTCATTCATAAAATGTGAATGAATCATTACGCTTATGCAGAGACAATTCGCTTTTTTTTATTCGGAATTAATTTGCTTATTCTGAATCATTGTGCTCATTCGTAACATTTCGCTCATTCATAACCATTACGCTTGTTGATAAAGATTGTGAAGTTTTTTTAATTACACTTAACACTACATCATCATGATTCACCACAAGACGCATACATTGATAGTACCATTTCGATGTTCATTCATAAAATGTGTATGCCGTGTAAACTTCCAAATCTCCGGAAGGTGTATTCGTCCGTGCACGATCCGCTTTTACAAACACGGAGTAAAATGTATCCATTAATCATATTGAAATCGTCGGGATCCCCGAGGGCCCGAATCGCGGTCCTTAGCTTGGGAAGTTAACGCGGTAAACTGCGGTGCCATCAGACCAGCATGACAATTTGGATGATTTATACCTTATATTATTACTGTATACATTGTATAGACTTGTTCAAAGTCTGCCATTGTTGCAGTCTCAGGTCAACAGTACAAAGGTCAACAGTACAAAGAATACGATAGCATCGGGTGCACACGGCCTCAGGACTTAGTACGAGTTTACACTGTTCTTCATTACTTTGTACACGGATACGAAACACGCTATAAATGATGTCACGATGACGTGACATATAATATTACTTCATGGTGCACAACTCCAATACCCAGAGAGTCAAGAACTGAAGAAAATTTGAAAATCGGACGTTTAATTTTGTGAGATATGGTGGTTACAAGATTGCCTAATTGAATATTCATGTCATTATAACTCAGCTAATTGATTAAGAAATTTAACAGTATAACATTTAGTGATGACTTCATGTACTAAGCTTCAATTCAATACAGGACTCAAGTCTGTCATATCTACTGTTTCTAAGATTTTCAACATATTATTTCCTCCTGAACATAACTGAGTACCCTCTTAAAATCCTCTAAATAATTCCTGGGACTGCAAGTTAGCCCGCAATGGAGACATAATAGGCCCCTATGGGGTACCGCTATGCTCCACATCGAGCAGTAAATTAGGAGTGGTTGTGGTTCTGGGAAGAACCGGTGGTTTTAATTCGGCGTTTCGATCAGTATGCTCTGACGGACATCAGGAGAAACGGCCGTTCTCAGAATCTCTTCTGAAGACCATAATCACATCTGAACGAAACGTCGAGTTGTAAGAACCACCGGTTCTTTTTTTTTTTTTTTTTTTTTTTTTTTTTTTATAACCAATAAAACTCATAGAGAGTTTATGTACATGCATTATTTATGTCTTCGCAAACCTCGCTAGAATTTCTGCAGTGGTTGGCACACAATCATCATAGAAAGGATACTCAGATCCGGTCGATGAATGTGACGAAATATTTAGGTTCTTGGGTGGGTCACATTGGCACAGTGATTATACCCATTGCCTCATACATAGGGTTTTTAATTAAGTAAACATCAGTTTCTTTTTGGTCACAAATCATAGTACTATCATTATTATGATTGTTGTTATTACATATTTCTGGTAATGAAACTAAGAATGCCTCGCAACTAAAAACTTAAATGCAAAAAAATAGTTAGTGGCCTGACGTTTCGACCCTAGCAGAGACCAACTCGAAGGCTAAATGACAAGACTACAAACATAAACAGGTACATGTATACATGTTTGCTACAGCTAATTCTATTTTTCAACTAAAAACTTAATCACCGTAGCTTGGAAACCTGTAAACAAGGAGCATATGATCCAGAAACACCGGGGTTAGCTCCCTTCTCTGGGTTCTTTGACGTGTACTCATACCGATCAATGGGACCTACAGGTCAATGTCCCTTCCGAAGGACAAGTATGTATGGTAAAGTATCTTGCTTAAGGACACAAGTGCAACATCCGGGACTCGAACCCATCTGCTGACCAGAAACACCATAGCTTGAGTCCGGTGGACTTATACCACTCGCGGCCACGACACGACACATTTACTTGACTTTATTTCAGACGGAAATATGTTTCTTGAAACATTGATTCTCCACTTGATAAGTCTAGTTACCTGATTAAGCTAAACCGGTTCTATGTGATACATTGCATAATATCTTCATTGTTAAGTTGGAATATACAAACACTCTGCTTTTTGAGTGACTGATCCACATTCCATTGCAGTGTAACGTAAAAATCTTGAGTAGCTTCTTCTCTTTTCATCATTCAGCTCTACGAATTTCTAGTTCTGATTTACTTTTCCTGTTTCATCCTAGCTCGTTAGGTCGGTTTACTTAAGTATGAGTGAGTCCTGTGCCGTCTCCAGTCTGTTCTGTCTTATCTATTTTAACATCATTTCTGTTTTAAGAGTTCCAGTCTCTTATTTTATAAAGGCATTTCTCTACAAGACTTGGTCTTTTAAATGTGCCTTCACGTTTGCCTTTGCTTCTTTATGTCTCATAATGATCAAGTTACAGTTTGACACTCTCCATAAATACTTGTATGTACATTTCACATTATGGAAATCAATGTTGAGTGAAATTGAGTTGAATATAGTTGAATTGACTTATTACATCAGGATTGGTTTAACCAAAGAAAAAGAACAAAACAATCAGTATATTGGCTTACCGAATCTGACTCAAAAACCCAGCCAAACAGTCTGATGAACCTTATGCAGTTCTTTGCAAGAGCTCCTCTCTGTACTGGACCACTCCCTACAAAGGCCTGTCTGATGGAGTAACGACGACTTCCAGCACTCACAGGCTTCCACACACCTGAATGCCTTTTACACAACGGCCAGCCAAGGACAGGGTGACAAAAGACAATCGTCGGAATTGTTGAAATAGCGATCACTTGATAACAAGGTTCAAGGTTCAAGGTTCATTTATTTTTCCACAGTGTCAACTTGTAAAAAGACATTATCACTCACTCAAGAGCGATCGGAGTAAAGAATATAACTTAACAGTATATATATAAAGAAACAGATTAAATTTAACATGGCACTGCAGAGGGATCCATCTAAGAAGCAGAGCTTGTAGGCAATGGTCCCTAAAGACATGCATTTGCACTGAGACGGATAATAATAATTAGGTGAACCAAAAGGTCTGTGGTCGAGTCGAGCCACTAAGGGAAAAAAATAGTATAATATAGGTCTCAATGCACAAGCATGTACTCAAACAAATTTTTTAAGTAGATCACTTTAAAACAAACAAACGAAGGACGAAAACGAAACAGTGGACTAAAACTAACACAACGGCCTGACTTCAACGCTCAGACTCACCGAACGTGCCTAGGTGTTTTTATACATTCGCCAGCCTTCGCCAAGGAAATGAAAAAAGTGACGACAGACAAACCCTTGGCCTAGTTAATTTCCTTTGGGCAGAAACCTGGAACTGGAAGTGTGGTTTACCCACAACCCTGGATATGTGGATGGATGATACAACACTTTTGCGTTGTTTTGCTCTCAAGTTACAACAATTCTGTTCTTGTTGTTAACCAGCGACGGTACATTAGTGGGCACAAGGAGGTGCACCATTTTCCCTCCTAGTGATGAGGGAGCAGTTCTTGAGAATCAAAACTGCAGTTTACTGTTTAATATTTCGTTAGCAAGACCCTTTTCAACACTCTTGTCATGCCATTTTGTACAAGAAAATCTGACGTGAGTGTAAAAATAAATACACTGTCTGCGTGTAAATGTACAAAATGGTTTTAAAAACATTGAAATTATCACACTAAAAGCTTACAGAAGTAATGTAACATTTTACTCTGGTAACGTTTAATCTCAAATGTCCAGGAATTCAAATGGGGGCCCAAGGGGACGGGGCCACGTGCCCCAAGCCCCTGTGTGCACCCCCCCCCCCCGAGTTACACCACTGCTGTTCACAATTACCGGCATGATTCTGGAGAGCCTACGGTGTTTTCTTAATTAAAGTTGAAAAGTTCTTAGGAAATAAATTTTCTCCGAAAATTGTTGAGCTTGTAGAATATGATCTGTATTAAATGCAATTTGAGCTAAAAGCAAGTAACATTCGGAAAACGCGTATTTCAGGCACTTCAAATGCTCCGACATTGCACATCGAGTGCACGGGGAGGGATTTTTGGCGGCCGTGACCACTTTTAAACATTTAATCAAAATTTAAAACTGAAACAATTTGACATTGTATTAAAGATTTGTACAAGTGCCGCAGTCCTATGGAATCCACTTTGAGCCTACCCTGCACATGTACACTGCGGTGAAAAGGCAACGTGACATCGTTTTGAAGTTGAATTAATTGTTGTTTCAGCCCATGTAAATTCCCAATATGGGGGACAAAATCTCCGGGGTAGTGTTGTCCCTGTTACACCGGATTGGTCACAATGTTCGGACACACTCCCAAACACAGGCACTTTATGGACAGGGTGCACACGGGGTGGGGGTGGGGGGTGGGGGTGGGGAGTTGTCGACCGTAGCGTAGGATCAGCGTTATAATAGAGTTGCGACAAGTTGCAATTAGCAAGAATCTACATTTTCACTTAGAATTGACCCAGACTTCAAGTCCTATGGGCCCTGACCTATTTCTGGGACAGGGTGACCCGGAAAATGGTTTTAGAAATGGAAATTTAATTCGGATTCTGACCCGGAAGAATTTAGAGTGTCCATGAGCTGCAGTACCTTTAGAGCACAACTGCTGTGTCTGACTTTGGCGCTTTATTGTCAACGGGTAACTTTTGGGACGCTAGGTGGCAGCAGACTTACCAGGTAAATTCGTTGGTCTCGGTAATGTACGCATGCTCAGAACTGCGTAAGCAATGGAAATTTGCCTGGTATGTCTGCTGCCCCCTTGCGTTCGAAAGTCCTCCATTGTATTGTATTATACGAGGTACAGCTCGGGTTAAGACGTAACTATGACTATAGCAAACCTTTGAAAGGAGCCGGGGTTGTCTTTACGTTTCAAACAGTATAGTAAAGGCCTCTCCTTTTGACGAGCAGAGTATTGTCCGAAACAGTTTTTTCAAGTTTTCAGAAACAGTTTTCTCGAATATGACTTCATTTCAGAGGGAAATATCATCACAGACAAAAATCGGTTCTAGTATGAACTTCATAATCAGTAAGCTTTCACACTAACATTAAACAATGACGTTTGTATCCTTACCAATCCTGACTGCTGATCATTGTTTCAAAACCAAAAAGAAAACCAAAGACACGATAATATATAAAAATGATTTTATCAACAGTGGGAGTTAATACTCTGTGTATTCTGAAAATTGCATTTAGTTCGTTTAATTGTTACATAAACTCCCAATAGTTCACTTTTCGAGTTTTTTTAATTATTTTTATAACCGTATTTTACAATGTTGCTGTAAATTGTCCGTCCCCCCCCCCCCTAAACTCGCTTGGTAAATAAAGATTCATAATAGGATAACAAGATGAAATATGAAAACCACGAATCAGCTTCGGTTAATGACTGGAAAATATCCATAATTATATCCACTTACAAACACCGTGAAGTTGAGAGGTTTAGCGAGCTGGAGGCCGGGGAACCCCTGGTGAATCTAGTCTGTTTATTGTTCGGTTTAAAAAGAATAAATAATCACCTCACCTCACCTGGGCCCAATTTCATAGAGCTGCTTTATTCAGAAAATATTGCTTAACAATTGTCTGCTAAGCAGAAATGAGCAGGATACCAGTCACATATTGTACCATGTGACATGGTAGCTTGGCTGGTGACTATATTCTGGTGAGCATCATTTTGTTGTGCTTAGCTACCTGTTGTGCTTTAAGCAGCTCTATATATGATACATTTGTTATGAAATATCGTAGTTCAAATAAATATATCCTTTTATTGATGAAAAATGGAAATCCCTGTTGTGTACCTACGCACTGGTATGCCTCGTCCATGGTATTAGATAGGCACTAGCGTCCATGGTATAGATGTTACCGAATCCTGAGTTTTTCCCGATGCGCAACCGATTAAAATGGAGAGCTCGGGCGAGGTGTTTTTCTTTGTAGGGAAAAGCAAATAATCCCATCAACCCAGATCCAAAAACTGAAATGGGAGATGCTAGATGGCAGCATACGTAAACAAGTACATCTATCGTTCTCGGATATGTGTGCATGCTCAAAATTACGTAAACAATGGAAAGTTGGCTTGTAAGTCTGCTGCCACCTAGCGTTCAAAAGTCTCACATTGACATGTGGTTTCGTGAGGGGCTTGTGATTGAGTATGGATTGATGTTTCAGGTGGACGGCAGCCAACTACTCCGAGTTCTGGGGCATGACCCTCGAGGAAGGGATGTCCCAGTTTAGACTCGGCACCATAAAACCCACCCCAATCGTTGTGGCAATGAACGAGATTCAGATGGACGCTGCAGCCTTGGACATCTCCGAGGTTTTTGATTCAAGGGAGAAGTGGCCAACGCTCCGGGATGACATCTATAATCAGGGTAACTGTGCCAGCTCGTGGGCCGTCTCTACAGCATGTGAGTACTGAGAGACCGGTGTCATAGGGAAATCTGTCCCCGGAGATTTTGTCCCCCATTATGGGAAATTAACATGGGGTTGGAGGACATTGATTCAAAAGAGGGCGCTATTAGAAGAAGTTTGTACACAACCTTTATCAGATGTCTTTCTTCAGTCTATTTTTAACTTTTCACATTCTACATTAATGGTATTTATTATGCGTACTTAAAATAATTGTCATTCAAAGATATTATATCATTTATGGTGTATTAAACCGGGGGGGGCAAGGGAGTCTGTGCTCCCAAATTGATGTCCTTGCCCCCAGGTGCACCCTTTTGTCTGGAATTTGGAATCGGAAGTTTCCTAAGTAAAATGTTCCATATTATACGCTTTAATGTGATAAGTTCAATGTTTTAAAAACTATTTTCTCACTTACACGCAGACGATGTAGGCCTATTTATTCTAACACTTACGCCAGATTATCTTATACAAAATAAAATTTACACATTTAAACTAGGCCAGAAGTTCCCCCTTGCAAAAAGGTGCATTAGTTTTTAAAACACCGCTAGATACAATTTTTACCCCTATAGGTACCATTTGTAACCCTATATGTACCAATTATACCCCTAGAAGGGAGGGGGGTGGTGAAAAAGTTGAGCAGGGGATTGCTGTGTTATCCCAGTTGCATTTTCACCCAGTCGTGTTATTATTTTATTCAAATGTTTTATGTTATGTTATTTATTTACAAATGTTTATTTATTTTGTTATTTATTTACAAATGTTTTATGTTATGTTATTTATTTATTGGGTTTTTCTGTGAGGGGTCGTTTTTTTTATTAATTGGTCGCAATTTTTCAACGTCCGTCTTATTTCTTAGGGCGTTGCAATTGGTTTTCTATAAATCATGGTCATAATAATTTTGGTTATGGAGCATCAATGGAGAATAGATCTTTAAAATATTGTCCCTACACCTTCCGGCAAATAGGACCATTTTTCAGGTCCTAGGTTATCTAAAATACCTAAAGTTTAAAGTCAACAACCCTCAGGTCACTATTGGTTGAAATGTGTTTACTTTATTCCTTTTACTGGGCTCTCAAATCTTTCTGACAGAAAATATTTTGAGGGTCAACAAATATTCATGTTGCCTTGGGCCAACAAAATATTCATGGTGCCGTTTGTCCGTTTTGTCCCGATTTGGTTTAGTGCACTCCTACTGTACATGTATGTGAATTCAATTGATTATACAGTGTAAATTCCCTGGATTAAGTACCGACACTTTAGCGCAGTGGGATAAGTGCCGGTACTGTCTCACTCTCAGACCACCCGGTCTGGGTTCGATTACCGTCTGCCCCTAATATAGGAACAAGGACTTTTGCTGACCGTGGCAACAGTGTGATTGGGATCTGCCTTGTTTCTCCCCTAAAGGGACAGGGTCCGCGAGGGCTAGGGATCGAGACAGGGGAGGACATGCTGTGAGTCGATCGCCACAACTCACGGGAACTATATGGTAGCCGGTAAGGGGCCAGCGTGGCCGTTAATCCGAATCGCGGCACCTGAAAGCCTGACATATCACAGCGTAACTTTTACAATTTACGAGGAAGAACTGGGATAATGAATAATTATGAGCAATATGCTGTGCAAGTCTCGTGCGTATGAACGTTGAAATGCGCGATTGTATTGCTTTCACACGTAAGAGCATGATAATACCGGGGAACCCAAAGTTCACCCAAAAATTCGAACACTCGCGGGACTTGAACAGCTTGTTCTTTCTCAAGCTTCGACAGATTTTTCCCCCAGTCATTCGACACTGAATATTGGATACCATTGTAATGCCCTTTTCTACTGTGATTCCATCCAAAACCATTACGACTGTGAGAACTGTTGCTTTTCTGCCAATATATTCTTGTGGCTTAATTCTAATTTCCTAGGAATGGGAGGTCATATAATATTGCAAAACCAACGGGAGACCATCAGTGTCCCATGAGTATGTTTAAAGGTAACAGCGCGTTGCAGTTTCCAGCGAACGACTCGCTGCTGCAACCGATGCTCACCTCTGACCCTCCATCCAAATCCTGGGTCAATTTTAGTAGCAACTTTCGGAGCTATATACGTGTTTGTTTGTTTTGGGGTTTTTATCTTTTACACACCAGCTTTGTCCTAAATTTGACGAAACCAATTACCCAAGTTCATAATGCTGATCATGAACCACATAAGTTTGCTAAACAGAAACAGGTTACCATGCCTAAATATAATGTATATTACCTGTGATTGGTACCCCGCTTATTTTTGCTCAGCAGATGTTTTTGTGAGAACCAGTCAATTAACCTTTTAAGGCCCGGTTCCAGGGCGCACCACACTAAATAACCCCCTTTGCATGCAGTACAAAGTGCTAAATATAAACGGTATTTTAGTTTTAAAAAATGAGGTATCACAGCTTTCTACAGTAAAGGGAACAATAATTATCCATTGACTCTTAAGATGTTATCCTCTGCTCAATTTGATATGGGGAGTCCCAAGGCCCGTCGAGTTACTCACCCTCCAAATAAAAACACCCTTACCATCTTGAAAACAATGTTTCTACACCTCTTGGCAAATAGGACCGTGCTTTTTTAGGGTCTATGTCATCCAAAACACCTCAAGCTGGATGTCAACAACTCCCAGGTCACAATTGGGCATTTAAAAAAACCAAATCACTTTACCCATTTAATTTGGCTTCCAAATCTGTCTAATATAGAATATATTCAGGGCCTACAAAATATTAGTGAGGCCGTCACTCTGTTTTCTCCTTATTTAGTGGGGGTGCTCCCTCCATAGCAGCCGTTCTGCTTACCAAAACGTTCTGTGCTTTATAAAGCGCGCGATTCAACGGGCAGTAAGCGCAGAATTTCCACTGTAAGATAAAGCCATGAAATTGAGCCCTGGTGTATTCGGGTAAAATAAAGGCGAGAAAGAGGATATAGACCATCGGCCGTCCAGTCGTATCTTACAGTCTTGTTCTCTTCAACGAGGGTTTACTCAGTAACCACTCAAAAACGAAGATAATAATACCAACTTGCAATTTTTGCTTGTTCCCACGCTCAAATGTTGCACATTATTTCGTAATTTGACGACAAAAATCGCCCTAATTTGTGCAACGATATACGGTAACTGAGTCAGGCGCGAGTAGGTTGTCCAATGAAATTTGGTCTCTCATCAGGCAATTGACCAATCAAAATTAGTCTTATGGAAGCGTGCGGATGTACGAAGGAACGCGCTGCGACGTATTATGTAGAAGCGAAGCGCATTTACGAATTTGCACAATTTTGAGATTGCGCTATTATTCTGCATTCCCAGACTAGCACTGAATCTGAAAATTGAGCAAAATTTTGCGCAATCTCCATATTGTGCAAATCTATAAAATGCGCTCAGCATAAACAAAATTTTCACGCAGCTGGATGTCATGTGGGCAACATGTCAGAAAAAGACAGCGAGAAGCAGTCAAATTTACAGTGTTATGCCCATTTGTGTGATGTTCATGAAGCCTTTACACCTATAACTGAAACATAGTGGACAAAATTCAGACAATGTGTGCAGATTTGGAAGGAACTTCACGGAAAATCAGCTGAAATAGCGAGGTGTTTCTTGCAAGATAGTGGCGGTGATGGTGCAGCTTGCGCTGCAGTAAGTTAGTACCTAACGCAACGATGGTGGTTTTCCCCCTTTTCATCAGAAGGGTTACCAATATTTCACGGATGCTACAAAACAAAGACGGGCTGTACTTGCCAGGCAGAAGCTAAATAAGGAACGTGTGCCTGCTGCTGAAGGTTAGAGAATCAATTGTTTCAAGTTATATATTGAACATTTATTTTTGACATTCGTGACTGCATTCTCTTGCTCTTATTATATAGACTTACTCTGAGATTGGGTGGCTAGCTGCGAAACTGTACCGCAGTAGCTATTGTGTTCGCTACCAACATTTCTATTTTTTAAAGTTTTATAGAGCTGGGGCGGTGAGTCAAAATAAAAAAAAACCAAGAGGTGTTCATGCACGTATTGCACGGACATAGGTATAAAGAACATGTTGGGCATTCAGACCCATATTTGTTCACAGTACTGTTTGTAGCCCTGATGTCTAAGGTTCATGACCAAGACTCAAGAGCTACGTTTATCAGCTACACTAAGTCTTGGGTAGGTGCAGTGATCAGTAACCCTCCTCCCAGTCCCAGTGGCCTTTGCACGAAGGGTAATGGCTTGTATTGTGTACATTTTCTGTACTAACTAGTAGTAGTAACTACAGGCGATATGACTAATGAGCCATTTCTGTCGGAGTGTCCATATTTGCAAGATTTTCAAAATTTTTACAAATAAAAAAAATTCATAAAAAGGGAACAGAAATTGTCTCCATGAGTTGGGAATTAATTATAGCACTGAATAAATTATTTAATTCCTCAACAGATCGACAAAAAAATTCACAAGAGACTGTCGAGTTGCCAGTTTGAAATAAATTGCTTGTAGTGACTTCCATAAAATGGTTCCCAGTTTTTTTTTAAAACTGTTTAGCTTGTTTTTGTTTAAAAAGTATTATTATTTACATTTTAGAAAAATCATTGGTGCCAAAAGTGTTATTTGAAGAGGGACTTAATTATTATTATTTTTTTTCCCAACCAGATCTCAGTGAATCTTCTCACATCAGAGAGGAGGACTCGGAGCCTGCTGAAAAGAGAATTTGAATGCTCCAGTCAAGTTCTTCAATGAAGAAAGAGGGAACCTTATCATCTGCTCATATTTTACCGAGAGTTTGCATCATTTGCCATGAAACTCGGTATTCAAACACTTTTTACAGCCCAAATCGCACATTCCACATTTAACCATGAACAATGTGTGTACAACCCTGCACCCCCCCCCCAAAAAAAAGTTGAAGTAAATAAATAAAATAAAATACACGTAATCAACTTATTCATGTATGTGTTTGGTTGGGTAAAATGGTAGCTGTAGGGCTCTTCTTGTCTGTTTTGGGGAAAAAAGGGGAGGAGCAGGTGATACTGATGGCTACATGTACAAGATATTTTTTATTTTAGTAGTTCTAAGACCTGTGCATGTACTATGTAATTACGCAAATTCTCTAAATTGGCAGTGCATGTGACAGGACCATCAATTTAAAGCTAAGTTTCTTTTCAGAACCACATTAATTGAAAGTTGCATGTGCAATGTTATGGTCAACAAACAGTAGTAATTCAAATGAGATTTAAAGGTTTGTGATGAGAAGTAATCAGGTGAAGTGTTTCTTGTAACAAAACACTGTGGTCTGTTCTGAACTTAGGAGTTCTGAAAAGAACCAGGATGCATCACAGTACAAAATAGAAACAAAAAAATCACTCATTTGCTTGCCACAAATAAGCATACCTTTCAGTATAATTATGGTTAGCTTTTTTTAATGAAATGACAACGGTCCAGTAAGCAACAATTCTGCTACTAACAGGTTTTGTAAAATTGGGCCCAGACTGTCTGACTAGAAATTGGTAATCTAATCGGAGACCATTCTCCATCACCAGTCAACTTTCCTAGCACATCACTATTTTTAAATACTTACTTTAACTTTTTGTATTTTTTTACAACTACCATAGAGCATCTTCATGTATATATTATTTTTAAATGGAAAATATTGAAAAGGACATTAACGTTGCATTTACATTTCAATTCTTTATCTTATCACACTTCATTAATAATCGATACACACATTTTGTATTATTCAAAGTGTTGAAATAAAAGGTTAACATCTGTTAAATGAGCATTCCTTTGTCTTTATGCACACAAACCATGACCATTATGACATGATATTATGTGGTTCTTTTTGTAAGTTATGAGTTTGTTATTCATACAGGGGACTGTTTTAAAACTCATACAGAGCTGTGGTGTGAAATTTAAGCAAAATTTAATGCACAAAGGAATGGGTTTTTTTAACACATGATAACAACATTTGTAGGACATATTTTCTACAGAAAATGATTTGTAGGGACAGGAAAATTCAAGTACAAAACCTAATAATTTATTAAATTCAGCATTCATATTTTTGATTATGCAAGTTGAATTGACATTCAATAAATTCAAAGATGGAAATATCTGAGGCTTCTTACTTTTTCTAAGGGCTGTTTTGACATACTTTGTGGGTTAAAAAGTATATCAAAAACTCCAGTTATTTTACAATCAACATGAAATAGTTTGCTTATTTATTTGGCAAGACTGAACCCCCCCTCCCCCAGTCAGGTTTTTTATACTTGTGATGTACCCCATTCCTTTCCATGTGTTATACCTGAATTGTTAATTGCCTGGAAATAGTGTGTTAAAGATTCAACAATTTCACAATGGATCAACTGGCCTATAGCATATTCCCCACCACATAAACACCAAGTACAGTTGAAAATTAGTGTTCCAATAGTTGATATAAGCATACAAACTTTTAGAAATGCTGTTAGCATACATGATCTTTAAAATTATAAAGGTTTCCACATCATAATCTGATTTTTTTTTTGGGGGGGGGGGGTAAACTGTGCCTAGCTGGAGAAAGCCTCTCTTTCTTTGGTCAATTGAGGGCGCTGTTTTTCTTATGTTTTTCCTTATGTTCAAAAATGTGACATTTTATCCGTGAATTACACATTAATGTGCAACATTTGAGCGTGGGAACAATTGGATTCTTGCTCAGACACATATTATCTACAACTGGGCTAAGTTTCATGCAAACCCTCTCCGGAGAGAACAAGAATCGTTTTCTAGAAGGATTTCAGAGCCACGGCCCATAGTCTAATAGTCTTGAAATCAAGTCCGTAATTGTTGTGCGGTCTAGTTGCGGGGACGGTACACACATCCTCGATCCCAATATGTGTGTGAATCAGTCGCCATAACTTGTACCCAGCTTTGTACACATGCAACTGGACTTGCTACCAAAATTGGACGGAGCAGTTTGATTGGTTAAGAATCGCAAAAACATGAATATTCATCATACATCTTGCAGTGTATGGCGCCATGCAGCTACCAGGCGCACAATTCATTCTTTGATAGGGGGTTTATTATAAAAAGTAACATTTTATGATAATGCATTGGTCAAATTTATCTTAAAAGAAAGTTAAGAAATTGTTATAATAATTAAAATATTATGCTTTTTACATTAATGTTGGCAAATAAACTGTCATTAAAAATATTTTTTGAAAAGCCAACATAAAAGATGCATTCCCATGTTTATAATGAATTCTTCCAATTTAGTCAGACGAGCTACCATTGGCCCTCTCTATGGCACTTTCGCATATGCAATGTATAATTTACCATATATGAATATTCGGCCGGGAACAAGCTACTCAAGTCGTTAGAGCTGACGGACCTTGCCACGCGCTACCTACGACCGTTACATGAATGTATAATCGCACTGTGACTGTTGCATGAACGGCAGGATGTGTGTTTGTAATAGGCAGCGCTGGCAGACAAATAGACACTGACTAACGACTTGTCATCAAGTCTAGAAAGAGGATCGCTGCTGGCAAGCTAGTCTTGGTGCAAGACGTTGTTGTTCATTATCACGCAACTATCGCGATTTAGCAAGCTTGCCTGCGGTCCGCATGCTCCGCGGTGAGAACGTCTTGCACCAAGACTACTGGCAAGCATGTCATGGCCAAGGCATCTAGTGCACTGGACTCAAGTTCTAGTGTTGAAGTCATCAGGGCGTGGGTTCCGAGTCCTGGTCATGACACTTGTGTCCTTGAGCAAGATGTTTCACTATAATTGCTTCTCTTCACCCAGGGGGTATCCAGAAGGTATAGAGGTCGATAATGTGTTTGGAAAAAGCTTTCAGAGCGCCACGGCAGTCCGGGGCTGCATAAATTGCCTGGAAGCTGAGAAAGAGTACTGGGATTAATACAACGTTTTTTCGTTAAAAGAAAGACTAGACTTTAGGTGGTGTAGAATACAATTTTTTTACCCAAATTTTCCTTGAATTACTCAACTATTTCCTTCCTGTTTACCGACGCCATTCTTAATTACTTGGCTCCATGTCCTGCTTGCGCATACCGGAAACCGCGGTGGCTTGCTGATTTAAGCGCGGAAGAACACAATAAGAGAGAAGGCATTAGAAGGCCAAGTAGTCCGACCAGGTCACGCAAAGGGCCAGACGAGCGTTCGGCTTAAAGGTACTTACCAGGGTATTTGGAACAGTAACTTTGTCCCACCCTACAATTTTCAATAACAAACAATCTGTGAAAACTAAGATTGCTTGAATGGATCATACCACAGAGAAAGATCGAGTTTTATATACTAAGGAATTTTTTTCTTTTTGGCAAAGTAGACATAATTTCAAAACCATTTGCCTTTTTGAGACTTGGCACCATAAGAGTTTGGTTAGGGTGTATACGGACATACAATTGAAATATGTCAAGCATATCTCAAAATGGCTAATGGCACACAGGCCTCAGTACCCAGCCTAAGCCGGAGCCAAAACCGGAGCCCAAGCCGGAGCTTAAGTCGGAGACCAAGCTTGATCCCAAGCCGAAGCCTAAGCCGTAGCCCAAGCCGGAGCTTTAGTCGGAGCCCCTGCCGGAGCCATAACCGGAGCCCAAGCCGGAGCCCAAGCCGGAGCCATAACCGGAGCCCAAGCCGGAGCCATAACCGGAACCGTGGTTTCGAAAAGGGTCATTGAACACTGGCAATGAGTTATTAAGCAGCAGAGGAAAACTGAAGTGTTCCATTTGTGCATAATTATAACAATCCCACAAACAGTCAAGTCCAAACGTACCACAAGAGTAACCTTTGACATTGATAGGAGTAAGAAGGGTTGCCAGACAGTTTCTGAGAAATAAGCCGAAAGAGAAAGTGCATCATGCGGTGCTTTTAAGTTGTTGATGTCTCTTCGCCGTCATTTGACCTTAAGTTCGCAAAAGTGGGAGTTGAAACATTGCATAGTGGAAATTACAAATCTCTTGCATCGTCATGGACTAGAATTCTCCACCAGCCCTTTCTCTCCCAACGCACCGTTGGTTTACAGCTCGACGTTTCAATTAGTAAGCTCTTGGTGTCTTCAAGAGAAGTTAAGCTTTACCGAGCTTTCTTCAGCATACAAAATATTTCCTAAAATTTTGAATTGAAACGTCCACTTGATTTAAATAAGTTTGTACAAACAGAGTACAGATCACATCGACGGTTTCAACCACAAGAACTTTCTTTTTGTTTAACTTCGGGTAATATAAATGCTTTTACAAGACCTCTTGCTTCCGTAAATAGTGTCATCTTTAAATTACTGAACTGTCTTGAAGGACTACAAACCTATGTTCCGACACTCCTGATGTGTTTTCCTTAAATCCTAACCCTCCCCTCTAACACAAGCGAGTAGATCAAATGGGGGGGGGTTACCGGAACAGGGTCAGAACAACATTTAATAGGGTTGTTGGGAAGTAGACAAGTCACCGTCGTGAAATATGATCACGCCAAGTTTGGATTTTAAACTGGTTGGAGACTTGTTTTAACACAGTTTTGTGGTCGCTTGGCTCTTGAAGTATTTATGTGAGTGTAAAGACTGTGTTCGTAAAACACTATCTGGGGTGAGTTTTGATGAATTGTAAATCTGTTTTCCCTTCGTTTTTTAAACAAATATTATGGCTCTCAGAATTGTCAGGTATTACTTTTAGTACATCAACTTGTCAACCTGTCAATAAGTAGGCCTATGCAATAAAAAGTAAACGGAAACAATTTCTGGAATTCACTGTTATTTCAGCAAGGGTTAACCCTACCCATTTAATTCTAGGAAATTACGTAGTTGGCTGTGTTTTGTTGTTGTTGTTGGTGTTTTTGTTTTTTTTGGTGATGGGACTGGAGTCTAGGTCCACGTGGAGCTTTGCGGTTTCACAATGCGCTGTGCTACTCGGAACTATACATTGGGGGGGGGGGGGTTCCGGAACAGGGTCAGAACAACATTTAATAGGGTTGTTGGGAAGTAGACAAGTCACCGTCGTTAAATATGTTCACGCCAAGTTTGGATTTTAAACTGGTTGGAGACTTGTTTAAACATAGTTTTTTGGTCACTTGGCTATTGAAGTATTTATGTGAGTGTAAAGACTGTGTTCGTAAAACACTATCTGGGGTGAGTTTTGATGAATTGTAAATCTGTTTTCCCTTCGTTTAAAGAAATTATGGCTCTGAGAATTGTTAGGTATTAGTACATCAACTTGTCAACTTGTTGTCAATAAGTATGCAATAAAACGTAGGCGGAAACAATTTCTGGAGTCCACTGTTATTTCAGTAAGGGTTAACCCTGCCCTTTAAATCTAGGAAATTACGTAGTTGGCTGTGAGTTTTTTGTTGTTTTTGGTAGTGATGGGACTGAAATCTAGTTCCTCGTGGAGCTTTGTGGTTTCACAATGCGTTGTGCTACTCGGAACCATACATTGGAGGGAACGCAGTGTACATCAACATGTACGTGGGTCTAACCTCACGCTGCTATAAACGAGACTGTAATCGACTTACTACGCCATGACCGTCGGTGTCTTATAGCTTTCGGTGCAGCGGTGGATGGTACGTGGACAATTCACACTGTGACGGATCTCTATCAAAGTCTGGAGTATAGTTTGACTTGGCCACGATATATAAACAGATTGGGTTTCGTTTTTGGTTTCCTAGTTCAGTTTCTTTGAACCCATGGACTAAGGAACGTTAGCAGACAGCTTGGCTTCGGTGGCATTAAGCCAATATTGTTTCACAGTGGGGTTCTGTCCATCCGGTTACATGTACAGAGATCCCGAGTTGTTTCTCTTGGGGTAGTGTTGGTTTGGTCGAGTCGCCATGTTGGTTTAGAACTCTTCGCGTTTTCCACATATCATTCGCACAACAATTATTTATTGCTACGAAACTTTTTCCTTTGTAGTTGATCATGGAGGAAGGAGGTGGTTAGAACCGCGTGAGACCCCCCCCCTCCCCAGCCAAGGCGTTAAGTATAGCCCCAACGGGTTATGTCATGAATTGATTGACCTAAACTTCAACATGGTGGAACATGGTGAGAAACTAAACTTACAAGAGGTCAACTGCCAGCAAGACTGACCTGTTAACTCTAGCAGTACAGAAACCGCAGAGTTCAGATTCAGAAGATCTTCTACCAAAAATCGACTATAGGATCGGAGGACAGCAACTTGTATACAGTACATGTCAAGGTAAGCATAATTAACTCCGTTTCTCTTTGCGTAAGACCTGATTGCGTGTGTAGGTTGAAGTTATGAATGATGGCCCAAGCATATAGGGCAAGAACTTGTACCTTGTCTGGCAGCGTACTCCCTTCTTTACGGTAGTCTGCTGGCCAGTTGCCAGTAAACCTACAAAACTTTACTTTAAGTGTAGCCATAGAGAACAGGACCTTTCTCTACGGTGTAACGGCTGGCTAGTTCATTAATGAAAAGCATGTCTATTTCGTTTGAAATAAGGAACAATAAGGACTACTGAAACGGCTAACGGACAAGTGAAATGACAAGCCAACTGGTCCTGCTGCCAAGTCACTGAAAAAAAGGGCAAACTCTGCCCTGGTCCTCGACCGTCCTCTCCCCAAAGTCGATGGCCATCTTAACCCAAGATTAAAGTGGGTGAAAAGACAGAACACAACCGAAGTCATGATTCGGACAATAAACGACATAAAACGTGGCAACTGTTACATCGAAGCTCCCCTCCTAACAACTTGCACTTTTGTTTGCTTAGAACTCCCTGAAACCATGGAGGTAGAAATACCTCCATGCTGAAACGTAGATCAGATCTGAATTGACGGTTACAGCTACGTATACAATTGTACTTCACCGCATGATGACGCGACGACCCGAATTGGCGACTACGGATGCAGCCGTAGCCGTAGCCGCCAATTCGGACACGGCCTAACTCGAATCAATCCTTGCGATTGTATATTGGGGTTGTACATGTTATGTCTGCGCGTTTACAAAATGGCACCAACATGATCAGAACTGATGAAGCTGGCTTTTTGAATAATATACGTGAAGGAATGGCATTCCATATGCGGGTAGTTTTCGATGGTATAAATAGACCTTTGATATATTTATTGCTGACATTGACAAGATTTGATCTAGCCCACCTCTCTCCGAATAGCTCTTTCTTACCTTGCCAGGCCTCATGAGGATTTCACCCCTGTTTTACACCTGTGTCTGGGGTCCCCCTTTTTTGTAAATACATTTGATTGTCTGTAAACCCTTTTGCCTTTTAAACACGTTCGTAGTTTCTTATTGTATCGCTGCTGTATGGCGAATGACATTAAAGGTATATCAAATAACATGTACACTTAATTTGTACTCTGGAAGATTTCACACAAATCACTTCGCGGACAATTATTTTTAGTTTTGCCATTCTGCCTCCAAAGTGTTGTGAAAGGCAAAACTACCCATGTGTCTGTCTGTGTGTGACCCCTGATGCAAGCTAGATCTCTCTGATCAAGGGTTATAAGAGCCGTCTGAACCGCCACACACTTCACTAGTAACATTCAGTTTTGTGCAGTCTATCTTCTTGGTTGTCATGAAACCAAGGATGCCCCTTAAGTGACCTTAAGCACTGTAGCTCGCAAGCCTAGAGAAACCTGTTTGCTATGTGAACCAGAAACACCGGGGTTAACCTTTACCCTTCAAAGATAACTGTTATGCGTTCGTTTGCGTGCGCTACCAATCTTAGTACACGGGACCTCGGGATCAACGGCTTGATGTCCCATCCAAAGTACACAGCAAAATGGTGGTAAAAGTATCTTGCTCGAAGACACAAATGTCAAGTCCAGGACTCAAACCCACACTCTGCTGATCAGAAACACAAAGCTATAAGTACTGTGCTCTTAACCTCTCAGCTGCAACATGCCACAAAATACATGTTTACACATTTCATATCGTTGTCACACTGAGGACCAGTCTGCTATTAGATCTAGCAAGCTTATTACACAAATATCTAGTTCATGGACATTTATGGGTTTAGTTTTGCGATTCAACTGGGGGCCGCCACGCTGCAAAAACTTGGGTGTTATAATTGACATGGTGTTGTCACATTGATAGCTACCCAAGAGAGAATCAAAATTAACATCCCCATGTGTTAAAATAACACCAGCATATTGTGTTGGCAGAAATTAGTGTTATTTTAACACTAATTTTTTTTCCGGTATCCATGTGTAACAACACACCCATGATGTCCATTTGAACACCCCAGTTTTTGCAATGTGTGGTGTGTATAAAGACCATGTGTCATGTTATTTTGTTTACAACAAAGAGACTGACATTGTATATTCCAGGGCATGTCTGGCAGGCAAGATATTGCACTGGTCATCTGTAAATTTCACATAAATGTCCACAAAAAATTCAAGAATTGTAACAGCTGAACAATAAAATGTTCACATGAAAAAATATTCAAGAGTCATAAAAGTGACAACTGACCAAGTTGTGAGATGTGCCCTCTTTCTTCATATCAAATGTTGACAAAAATCAGACAATGCAATCTCCAATATGATTGATGCTTTCTTTTATTGGGCTATGTGTCAATCGTGCCTGCAGGATGTCCAGGCTCTGTTGCTCTTTGGTATATAAACGTTTAATGTCAGAGGTTATTTGGAACTAAAGGAAGTGTCTATGATATTGTCGATTTTATATCATACTCACTAGTGTGGTCTCTTGCTTTGCGAGCGAGCTTGAGTTGTGCAATGTCTAGAATACTTATCCGCAAAACAGCACCAGCCATTATAATCAATCGCCTCATCTCGACACAACCAATGTGATAGAGAGGTGAATTAATATTTACATACAATAACAATAAAACCGAGGAGCATGCATAGCTTGAATAAAGCTCACAAAAATCTTGAGCAAGTTCGAAAATCCGATAATTTCATGGGCCATTATTAAAGTTATAGATTACATCATTCGCAGACATGACAAAAATGTACTTCCAAGTCACTACAAAATGACTAACATGACTGAAAGTACATTCCGAAGTATCCGGTGAAATTGTTTCGCCAGCTGTTGCGGAAAAATGTAAACATTTCGCGTAACCAGTTTGGTATCTTGCCTACCAGAAATGCCTTGGAATGTACAGTGTCACTCTTTTTGTAGACAAATGTTGCAATGGTCTATACATTTCTTCACTCAATACTTTTAAACTTCATGCATTATAAATTAGTGAGTAAACTGCTCAGATTTTTTTCTTTACTTGCAAGGTGAAATTAAAGATTACATTTTGTCTCATCAACATTTTTGATGGGCACCATTCGATTCTCGAAAACAATGTCATGAACCCCCTGGCAAAACCGTAAATCTTCATTTGGTGTATATATCTAAAATTGTGACAATCATTGATAGAGAGTAATGGCCGAGACTCAGTTATGGTGGTTAAGTCGACAGGGTGTGGGTTCGAACTCCGGTCATGACACTTGTGTCCTTGCCTTGCATGAAACGGGTGGGAGTTTATACTTTCATGTAGGCCCCCTACAGCCACGGGCCTGCTTTGATCATGACTTCACAGCTATGACTTTAAAATAATATGGCCCAGTGACCAGGGGTACTAACTAATGCTCGAAGCCCAATGATCATTTCTGGAGTTGTGCTATCCATGTAGAAGATCCGTTTTTATTATTTATTGATGACAAATGCACATGTTGGCCCACGCTGTGTTTGTTGCAAGTTTCGGAACTGGGAGTCGGAATGAATAGTACTCCAAAAATAATTAGACCTTCCCCTCAAAATATGCTAATTACATTCACGCATGCGTACAGATACTATTGGTTTATGCAGACTCATAAACGCGTATGCGTCACGCCACCATAAGCCCCATAAAAAAGGCGCAATGTTCCATCATTTTGCCAACCAATACTGTTAGTGCGCACGCGCCATGTTCAATTTACGTTTTTTATGGGAAGGATCTGTTATAATGAATTTGGACAGTAACGCTCTCTGTTTGGTAGAAATGAAGCCACGTCCGAACTGATGGGGCCGGAACGACGAAAGGTCCTCCTTTCCAACATTGTCGTCGCAGGCCTTTTAGTTTACTTCATTAACAAAAGATGACAGAAAGTTGTATAGACCTTTCTATTGCAACGTCAGTTTTTGCCAATCGAGGTCAGAAAACTATGGGAAGTCATAAATACAAAGCAAAAACAGATGTTACACAAATATAGGCCCTATAGACCTTTCTATTGCAACGTCACAGCCCGAGTTTGTGCCAACTGAGGTTTGGAAACTATGGGAAGCCATAAATACAAAGCAAAAACAGATGTTACACAAACATTCAAAAATAGTGTTGAATTTGTTGGAAACAAAGCAACCAATCGGCTTTTTTTTTTATTCTTAATTGATGCTTGCAGAAAATGTTGAATTTGTTTACAACATCTGTTAACACGATTGAATGTTGCTAACATTCGGCCAACCAGCGCGGTTTGTTTATCAACAATCATGGACAAGTCTGTATATCGTGTCCTCGATCGCGTAGATGACGTCTTTCTGTTTTTTAAACAAAGCAAACTGTGATATTTGCGGTGGCTTTTCCTGCTGGGCAAAGTTGTTCACGAGCACTGTGCACCAGACTAGTAAATATTCCACTTCAGAGGGGCTCCAAGGTCAAATAAAATTGTGTGATGCACTCATTTTCTGATACATAGAGATCTCATGAAAGTGGGGTGGGGAAATTACAAGTCTCTTACCTCACATTAGTGCACATTTGTATTGTATATGATGCTATAGTTCAGAGCGAAATTTGATAGCATGATATCATCGGACATCAAACATTAATTGGGTCTATACATTCCAAAGGAAAATTTTTGCGCCAGTGAAAAAAACAATGCTGTTTGGATTGAATATCGTGCATGAAACGTTTCTGAGGTTGTGTATTCCAACTACGGGTTAGTCATCCTGCGCGGACATAACCGCTCCGGATTTTCGGCGATAACTGAAAAACGTCACCACCTTTTGAAGTGAAAATTTCACAGGTTAGTTTTAGTCTATACCTACATTAGGATTAAAACAATCCAGCGGTTCCAAATACCAAAAATGCGCTTTCATTTTTGACATACTTGTGCAGAGCAGAAGAATGTGACGCTGGTAGCCGCGCCGCTGGGCCACAACGTGGAGGCTACGGGCGACATAAACCAGCAGCTGGGCTGACTCCTGTCACATACAATACATGACTCGCCATCATGATACATTCCAGTTTGTTCCAATAGGCGGGGTTGGTTATGTGTCATTGTAACTAGTTACACCATTACAGAAAGGGTAACTGGTACACCATAGAGAAAGTTTCCACAGGCTGTCTTGTCCTCCATGGTTGTCATTAGGTGCCACAAAAGGTTAAATTCACACGGCAGGAATCCCGGGGGGGGCATAAAGCTATAGACTTGCAGACGTATGGCGGAAGGATATCACTGAACATTTTGTACACATATTTACAAATATTTTTTTTAAATTTCATTGGAAATACAAGTTGTCGATTTTTGTTCTTCATACTAGAACAACTTGTCTTTCTGTGAAATATTTCCCTCTGAAAAGAGTTAACTGTGTCTGAAAACTAAAATAACGCAACAGCTAAATTCGGTTATAACAATCAACTATACAAGGACAATGTGTTTACATGCTGAAAATTTTGCATGGTTGTTCACACTTCTCTAAACTGACTCACACAACGATTAAGCCACAGTTTTCACAGGTTTGTTATTTCATGTAAATGGTTGATCACATAAAACATGAACACTGTCTGTGACTATTTTGCCAGCTCTACATTTTAAATAATATAGAATGTGGAATTAACCGTTCTGTCATACGAAGTTTGAACGATCGTGATTTGTGATCTAGTTCTGGTTACACGTTATCCTACGCCAGCTTTTATTTGGACTGGTGTCCTTAGGGAGATATTTCCCCCGGAAATTCTTTCCCAGTGGGGAAACTAAAATGGGCTGAAGGAGGTTGATCCAAAAGAGGGCGCTATCAGACGAAGGTTGTACACTGTTCGCTGTATTGGGGGGGGGGGGTCACAGAATCTCCTGCCACACCGGAAATAGAGAAAACTTAAGGCGTGCGGCTGATACGCACACGTCGTGTGATGACGCACTGCCTTACCAACTGGGCCCACTTTCATAGAGCTGCTTGAGCAGAAAACAGTGCTTAAAAATGTTCTGCTTATAGCCAAAACGGCAGGACACCAGTTACAGAAAGTACATGTGACATAGTGTTTTGGCTGGTGACCATATTCTGGTAAGCATACTTTTGTTCTGTTTAGCTACTTTCTGTGCTTGAAGCAGCCCTAAACAAACTGTCTTCGCATAATAGTTACTACTGGGAGAGTTTACAACAAACTGTTCTGACCTCGTTCGTGATAATAATTTATATATTTTTTGTTTAAACCTATCCAGTCTGGCATTCCCTTTTTAACACCTGCTCTCAATTATGACATTCCATTTTAGTCACAAAACTAATTGGCTCTTAGTCTTATTGGTTATTAATCTCTAATTACTCCCTTATGAGTTGTAGCTGATCGGCAGGCAGTGCGTGCCGTCAATTGCGACTCTCTGATAAAATGCTGAAGTTTGAAATCCCGGTTCAAAGGCAGGATAGAGTAACTTGTGCTAGGTACTCTACGAGTTTAAATGACCACAAAACCTTTCTTGGTAAAGAGCACTGGAGAGATTTTGATAATATAAACATTGTTATAAACTACACCCTTTGAAGTAATGTAGTTTTTTATATAAAAAGATGCCATTTTCCACCCAAACATTTGACTTGGACATCTAAGGGCACACAATTCTATGCAAAAGGGTGTTTTTCTTTCGTTATTTTCTTGCAACTTCGATGACCAATTGAGCCATCGACCAGTGAAAAAGCTGGTGGGCTAGTGAAATGACAAGCTGACTGTTCCTGCGGGCCAGTCACTGAAACATATGGGCATACCCCGCATTGCACACCAGCCACGAACATGAGGAATTTCATTCTCTGTAGAAGCAAGGTCAGCTCTCCTGAGAATTATCCCGCTTCCATTACCCAATGCAAAAGTTGATGGAAACTTCTACCCTTGGTACTTAGCAGATTGGAGGCGATGACCTCCGTGATCTAAGTTTGGCAGTCTGAGTAATGGGATAATTTGCACCTACACCGGGGACAGTATCACTGTCAGAGACAGAGCGGTCCTTGGAAGCGTCAAGTAATTCATACGCGACTAATGCAGCTTATCCTGCATAATTGAACTGCAAGCATTTCCCAATTGATGGATCGAACAGGACGTCATTGGCTCCCATCATTGATGACAAATAGTTTAAAAGTGCACACGTGTACGCGCTGTGCACGACTCTCAGCAAATGATAGCCTTTCACGCGTGCACGTTTCATCGATGATGGCGGCTAATGCAAGGGGTTTCTTGGTAACAGACATTCATTTGTTCACAATGACTAGCATTATTGTCTTACAATTTCTTGATTATGTGCAATTCATAATCATAGACATTAGACATTAAACCAATGTCTGTCTGAGAAAGATTGGCTGTTTGTATTCGACCTTACTTTGCCGAGTTTCGTGGCAGCGTAAATAGTGAACGCATTGTTCCCGTAGAAATGTGTGCGTGCTCACTGAACTACGGTGGAAATGGAAATTTACTTGGTATGTCTGCTGCCACCTAGCGTTCAAAAGTGTCCCATTGGCCATGTCATTATAGCCTGACCATCTGACGTCACACTTCGACGCCAGATACCAGCCTGACCGGATGCTGCCAGATGTACGTTTGACCTCGCATTCACTTCGCACGGAGATTCGCAGTCAATTCGCACGTTCATGTATGATCAAGTTATTACATAGTGAATAAAACAACACAATACCTGATGTACACACAACTATGCACACGCTGCATGCAGATGATCGAAAGTGCAAGTTGAAAAATTACATCCCCTCGGACTAATTAGAACGCAGATATGGAAAGCTCAAAGTTACGTCACAGCACGTTTATTGAATTAATAAATTATGTTATCCAATGAAATGAAAAGTGGGGTTGCAAAATGGTTACGGAAAATCATAAAATAATGTCTTATTTATGGACAGATATTTGGAAGAAAACAACGGGAATCACAATAGTTTATTACCCCTGGAATTTGTGACAGCGTGTAACCTTTATGGAACTTCGTAGTGTCGCAACATATTGCTTTATATGGTCGAAGTGATGATGGACGAAAGAATTTGTGTCATAATGTCCACATAAATCCAAGAGTTATGAAAATAACAGCTGAACATTTTTGTTTTTTTCTTCGTAAAAAATAGTTGACACAAGTCTGACCATGGAGGAAGGTCTGACAATGCAGTTAAAGCATGTGACGATGTCTTTAATTTATCGGGCTGCTTTTTAAAATACAAACTGTGACTGCAGGAAGTCCAGGCTCGGAGGCTCTTATGTATAGTGGCCCAGAAGAGGCGTCGCTTATTATCGCTGATATGTGCGCACACGTATGCAATGTCGTGCAATTAATCGCAACAATAATTTGCACATACGTATGCGCACATTATTTGTGATACGCGATGTCCCTTCAGGGACACCATACTTTTGTAAACAGGTGATGTCGCAGGTAATTAAGCCTACATGTACATGTACATTGTCTAGTACAGAATTTTTCCAGACCCCAGCAAAATAAAAGAAGATTCATGACTCGCCATGACCTCTTTTTTTTCACGTTGTGTCATAAATTCCACATAATTTCAAGATTAAAAAAAAATAACAGCTGAACAAGTCGTGGGATTTTCCCCTTTTCTTCATGTCAAAGGTTTGATGTCCAGGCTCTGTGGCTCTTTTGTAAACATGTGACATCAAAGGTACGTCACGTGGTATATACACTCTTCAATCTAAAGTTTGTAGTATAAACGGTGGTGGTTCTTTACGATCTATTCGTCTTCAGCAAAAAAAAAATCTGGACTGATTTTCCCGACTTGCTTTTTGGACGAGCATGGAAACAATGTGTTCTGAAGTGAAATGTATAATTATTGCTTGTTTGAGGAGGGAGACTTTCACACTACTCTATTACCCGGGGAATAACGGCCAGTCCTTTCACACTTTAATAGATCGCTTTACCCCTGATCTACCCCGGCAAACGGCCTTTACCTCGGGGAAAAGCAACCCCCTCTCCAGAGTAGGGGTAAGCGGTAAAACCCCGGGGTATTCTTGAAACGCGCAACCGGAACCCCGTGGAATAGGGAAACAGTTTGAAGTACGCCGGTTAACCATGGGTAAAAAAAAAACCTCATGGGGCCTCCCCAGGGCTGTATTCCACGGGTATAAGCGATACAGTGTGAAAAGGGCGAAATGGGTGAGATTCATTGATTGCATGTTTCTTTCTCTGCATCTTATCCGTGCTCTTATAGGGTACCCTATGTAACACCTGTTCCGGGGTGGTAGGGTTACTGGAGGAGTAATCAGAGCCAGATTGACCCAGGGTCGGTGGTGGGAACCTCTTGGTGGTTTGCTTAAGACAAGTGGGTGGGAAAGGGCGAACAGTGCCCTGACCCCATGCCTGACCTGAACAGCTGTTTGTGCTTCTCAAGTGATTGATATTCAAGATGAACCTTCTATTCCTCGACGTGTGTAGTCTTGGATTACGATGCAGACGTTTTTATCTGATTTATCTTCTGGCGTTATCACTAAGTGGTTCATCCATAGAGAACTTTATCTATGGTTCATCGAACCGTTGCTGAACTGATGGATGGCGGAGACCTAGCTGAACTCAACGAAAGTGCCAACTGTTCCGTCCCAACTTGACAATTGTCCCAACTATAGTTGGGACTGGTCCAAACTTGAGTGTTAAAGTTGGGACGTCCCAACTATAGTTGGGATCGCCCACAGAATACAGGACACCATGATCGATCATGACTAATCTCATTCCTAATCTCATATCGTGGAGCTAGAGCCGGTCGCGAGCCGGTGCCTAGGACGAGGTTTGGAATGATAGGGGCCTCATGCTCATCCCGGGTGACGCTTTCAGTCTTTAAAGTAGGCCTACGCATTTAGTTTCCCTTCTCTCGGAAAACGAAAATTCTAATTAATCTCAAATATTTTCAAGGGAAAGTGGTCTTAAAAACATCATACTATGATGTGTATACTATGTTTTTAGTTTATTCATGGGGGTGCTTTGTGTTTACTGCGATGCCAACTATAGTTGGGACGCCCCAACCTTAACACTCAAGTTGGGACCAGTCCGAACTATAGTTGGGACGATTGTCAAATTGGGGCAGAACATCGACTGTGCTTAGTTCTGGCTGAAACACAACATCTAGCGTGTGTAGACACGATCAGAAGAAGACTCGAACCATGATCGATCCAAGATGTGTATAGACCTACTACGAATTACCCAGAGGGTAGGCTATAGCCTTGACCAAGAGTTTGAGTTTTGTGGGGGGTTTTCTTCATATTTTTCCATCTTTGTGCCGCGCTACATTATGCCCATATCTCTGTGTGCACATGCATGTGTACACGTACGCATGTAAGTACACACAGTGCGTGCAGTGTCTGAGATGTATACGTGTCCGTATGCGGATGACCTACGCACAGTTTACGGGCGTCGTGCTCTCGTGATAAATTACGCACAGTGTACAGTACAGTACACGGGACGCGTGGGGTTACGCCGTCTTTTCAGAGTGAAAACTGCCAACTCCTTGAGGAAGGTCAGGCAGAGAGTACACCTCCCACAAAATGATTCCAATAGTTTAAAGGTACTTTGCAGACATGAAAAGGGATACATACAACTTACTTAGAGATAGCTTACTTGACTGACAGTCCCAAGTACCCAGTGAAATCATTTTGCTATTTCTAGGTCATTTCATTTTAAAGAAAAATGCAACTGTATATCTTGTTGAAGCGATGGTCGGCCGCTAGTTTTAATACAAGATCTGTCTGACAGTTATAAAGTGTCACCAGTTTGCTCTCGTTTCGGACATACAATGTAAACAGATTGGTGAACAATATTTCATAAAACCCTACCCACAAATCCACATTATTTCTCGAAAAATACACTAATGGAAGACTTTGGAACGCTAGGTGGCAGCAGACTTTCCAGGTAATTTTGTTGTTGTTGACGTAGTCTGAACATGCCGCGCTTTTAGCGCCCTCTATCGTTGGATGGTTCTCTTTTTCAAAACGAAGTTAAATGTCCAGTTTTACGAGCGAGCGTAGTAAAAAATGTTTTTGTCTGGGCGCCGCCCTACAATTTACAACCCCGGGACACCTTATTGCTGACTGTGCAGCAGATCATCAAAATACTAGAACAGACCCTTGAGCAAAGACTAATAAGGAGTATTGTACATGCTGATGTTTAATTTGATCATTAGATTGAAGAGAACTAGTGGCCTTGTTTCAAGCTTACCACTGCTACCAGATAACTGATTTACAAATCTAAAAGAATCCTGGTGTATAAAGCCATTGCTAATGCAAATCGTCCTGGCTCACTGACAAATATTTCCGTCGGAAATGTTGTCATCCTTGTGCCAATTATTGAAATCGATATTGCTCATATCTTTTCAGAACCGTGCACAAAAATGTATGACAGTTATCCATTTTAATTTTGTACCATCCCTTATTTAAGCCTTGACAGAAGTTGGTTCGACAATATGGTTGTTTTCTATTTTAAAGCCTTTTTGCGTGTCAATATTTACATCAGTCAATTCCAGGTTGGTTAATATGTTAAGGCTTAGCCCATGGGGACGGTTTAACGGCTCCATGCACTCTATTTGGTGAGGTTTTGGGATAGACGATGGTAATGTTCATTTTAATACACCATGTAATGATTTTATGACATTGATTTTATGTAACGAAGCAAGGTGCATAATGGCTGCCAGTCTGTGAACAGTTTTACTTCCCAGCGAGGGACGAAACAGTAATGGTTGAGCATTTTGCTTGAGGACACAAGTCAAGACCAGGACTCGAACCCACACTCTGCAGACCTATGGTGCCTAGGGCCTACTGAACACTGGTGCCTGGGACCTATTTGACACTGGTGCCCGGGAACTATTAGACACTGATGCCCATGACCTACGGAACACTGGTGCCTTGGGCATTGGACACCGATACGAAACACTGGTGCCTAGGGCGTACAGAACACCGGTGCCTGTGGCCTACTGAACACTGGTCCCTATGGATTATTGATCACTGGTGCCCATGGCTTCCGAACAGTGGTTCCGAGTGCCTCTGAACACTGGTGACCAGGGAATACTAAATTGTGCCCCGGGCCTGTGGTAGTAATTGAACATCATGCCTAGGAGGGCTTTCGGAACACTGGTGCTAATACTATAGGACCAGTCGATGGCTTTATGATGCCACTGTACATGTACATGTACTGTATGCGTTGAGTTATATTGCCTTGGACAAGTTGGCACATTGTTCCACCGTCTTCACAAAAAGTACCTTCTTGTAGGAGTTGGCGGGGGTGGGGGGGGGAGATGCTGATGATGCACTCATGAAGTGTCTGCACCAATTGGGACGGAGAGACGGGATGCTTTCACCTTGTCTGTTTACTTGAATAACTTGGGCGACCTCCTTTTGTTTGCTTCGAGTTTGACCTTGAATGATGTGGAGGTTACTTAGGGATCTGTCTAGCCGTCAGTAACATGAGTTTGACTGCAGGCAAAATGAAGTGGTTTTTCCTGTTGGTGCTAATCAGTAGATTTAATGAACGGAAAGACCCGTGATGAGTGTCCTTCCAGAGTCATAATGCCCCAATCAATTAGGATGACGTCACACAACAGTACTGCTGTGTTGATACGTGTACATGTATAGCCAGTTGCAGGTGTATTTGAGCTTTTTTTTATATAAAAGCAGAAGAGCTTATTCAAGTGTTTTGAACATAGCCGCTGAAGAAGCATATTCAAATTAAACGGGGAGCCAGTCATTTATATTACACAGGAAATAGGCTGCTTTAGTGGGGAAACCAGTCACAAACAGTATACGCGACATGGGTTTGGGGTTGGTATTAACACAGCAAAACTGTTTGTGCCAAGCTAAGTTTGCAGTTTAATGTATTATACGGGATTGGTTAGGATAAAAAACAGGCTTGTTTAATGTTAGTCTGGAAGCTTACTGATTATGAAGTTCCTGTGGAACGTTTCCCTTTGAAATATTAAAAAACATGTTCGAGACAACTGTATCTGAAGACCCATTTAGAGAACGCAACAGCTGATTTCGGTTGTTAGAACCTAAATTAATGACAATGTGTTTACATGCTGACAATTGGGCATGGTTTTTCACTATTTTCTCCTGCCTCACACAACGGATTATAAGCCCAACTTTTCACAGGTTTGTTATTTCATGTATATGGTTGATCACACAAAACATGAGCACTGTCTGCAACTATTTTGTCAGCTCTACCAATCCTATGTAATACTTTTAAGCAACTCTATGCCTCGGTAACCGTGTGTGCTATGACCTTGCAGGATGATTTTCTTAGCGATACTGAATGTTTAGTTTTACAAAAAAAGTGGTACATATTGCCTATCACTCCCAGCTAAACAACTCAGGTTGATGGAAATGCAGCATAAAAGCGTGCAAGCTCAATGGTCAAAGCTTGACAGTCGCATGAGTCACGGTATGTATCATTCTTGCATCTGGGGATGATCATCAACGCAAACCACATAATCTCTCCTCACGATGTTATTTGTTTTTCTCTCCACGCAGTTACTAATTTACAACCGCGCACTGACACACACTCACAAAACTCAAAACAAAACACCCTTCAACTATTGTGAAAAGTTCAACAGTTGTCTGCCACATGTTGACACAGCACATTTGAAGTTATTAACTGCTTCCGGTTTTGACAAAGAAGTTTCTGTTGTCATGTAAAAGGTTATTATTGAATCATGTTTTCTCTCTAAATAGTCTCTTCCGAAGTGGTGTTGTTTTTAGGTAAGTGGTATGAAGTTCCTGCAATCCCGTATATCTACAAACTGGAGTAGCTACTACTGTTTCCTGCTCATGATGGTAGAGTCAAGCGATGCGTGTCGCAAATGGTAGCCGCGTAGACGTACAGCCGACCATCGTTAAAAAGAGCACTGTTTAATACAAACAGGTTCTGCTTAAAAAGAGTGCACTCCAGGGTTTGCCCTGAACTTTTTTTAGTGACTGGCCAGTGTAACACTAGTATATATTTATTTATTTTTTGGGGGTGTTTTGTTGTTGCATGCGTTAACCCATATCTTGGCATAGTGTGAAAAATTACCTGCGCATTCATGTGGTATCGTCCAAAAGTTTGTAGCCAAGAAATAACTAGGAAATTCCCGCAAGTTTTATTTTATCCAGTCAAGCCTAAGGCGGTTAAGCTGCGGTTACGGGGTGTTGTTGTTGTTTAATATGTGTATTGTTCAGTAATTAATTTCATTGTCCAGACCTTTTGTACTTTGTTGTGGTAAGTTGGTTTGGAACGTGGTGCGAGATAGTGAGTGCAAGAGAGAGAGAGAGAGAGAGAGAGAGAGAGAGAGAGAGAGAGAGAGAGAGAGAGAGAGAGAGAGAGAGAGAGAGAGAGAGAGAGAGAGAGAGAGAGAGAGAGAGAGAGAGAGAGAGAGAGAGAGAGAGAGAGAGAGAGAGAGAGATCGGTAGATGGTGAAAAACGCTTGACGGAGAAAGACATTTCCAAAAAGAACAAAAACCTGAGTGTGTGTGAGAGGAGGGAAAGGGACCGGTACCAGCTAACCCAAAAAACGCCTGAAACAGCAGGCTCTCCCTACAATCTGTTTGTGGATTTAGCCACAAGAAAAACAAATCGTTAATCCGACAAATCCAGTGTCGAGAAGAGAGTTTGTTTTCTCCAATTTGTAACAACACTCGGCCCGTCAGGAGGTACCGCACCAGTAAAGCGACCGTTAGTATTTATTTTAAATATTTTATAACGCTCCGTATCAGCCATAGTGATTATTCAGCCTTTTCTACGTCCTACACTATGTATCCTTTATTTAACCATTAAACTTTGAACGTTAACAAAAAACGTCACAAATCTAGAGTAGTACCGTGAATTTAGCCATGGTTGTATTGATCAAGAAATTAAATATCCGTGAAATTATACGCGGCTATTTCGTACCTTAAACCGAGAATTGATTTTTGACAATTCATTCACGAGATATTTGTGTTTTCCCAAAAGAGAAGCATTGCTAGTCCTAGTACTGTGTATAATTGTTTGTAAAATACTATTGAGGGTTTTGGTATATCATTTTATATAAATAGATGGCCGTGGGTTCGGAGTAACAACCCCTTCTTGAGAAGAGACTTACCAATGGCGCTGGCCGATTATGATGTATGAGAAGCACCGAATGTGAGACGTGGCATTCAGAGGCGCACTTGACGATCTGGAGTTGAACTCCTCCTTGTTGAGTTAATTAGGATGATGTAAAGCTTCAACATATATTGAGTTTACAATCTGTATGTGCTAACGGAAACTGAATGTGGAGTAATCCATAAGTCGAAATGACATAGATAAAAACTGTATAATAGTAAGAAAAGTACAACCAATTCCATGTGAATGAAACTTGTAACGAAGTGAGTGGAAAAACGATACAGTAACATAGTAAAACTGTTCGGGATTATTTGTTTGTTAATCGAATTTAATATAATTGACAACAGTATCAGGAAAACTGTTAGATGAATTGATATGAGTATGTATCGAATCGAGACGGATCAATTATAGATCTATACGCGCTGTAAATAATTTTCATAAATTTAATCATTTCAAATAAATGTGATTTTGTTCTATTCATAAGTTGCTTTTTTGTCGGCCGTTTCAATTCCTTCTTGTCTATAGTTCCAGGTGTAAATCGAACCGGGGTCACCATTAGCAAAATTTAATGAGAGGAGTTTTAATTCACTACCCAATTCCAGTAATGGTGACTGGCCAGCAGGACCAGTTAGCTCGCCATTTCATTAGTCCATCAGCTTTTTCAATTGTCCATTTATTTCAAATGACCCAGGGATTCTTGTCAACACTGAACCAGCCAGCCACACCACTTGGCGTGAGTTTTGACTGGTCCTCGGGTGTTTTAACTGGCATTTGGCCAGCGGACCACTGCTAAGGGCGAACACTGCATTCTGAAGTCGCGAATCTCATTTCTTTGTCTGGCAACAACATGGCCAGTCTCAGTGGTCTTGTTATGACGAGAGTCGACTGTACATAAGTCTACTTCCATTTTGTATATGTCTATCACGACAGCCTCATTTATGCATTGAAGTGAACGTTAATGGAAAGTTCGACGAGATAACACATTAACACCCAAAACCAAGTTCAACAGACTCAATTTATTTACTGCTTCTCGGTATATGATCTTAGTAATTTTCCAGTGTAGTATAGCATGAAATGGTCACAACAGCGTTGACCCACCCAACCATGACTCATAACTTGCACGTCTGTGATGCCTTTACTGCACACGACGGCATTTCGATGTTGGTAGAACCATGGAGGAAGGAAAGAACCATAGAGCAAGAACCACGTAGAACCATGGGAGAACCAACTCAGTCTGTGTAAAGTGTAATATTTTTTTACTTTTGAGCGGAATTTAGTGACGTTACAGCATCAGTGAACAACGGAAGCGATCCACACAAATTATTACACCAGATTGTAAACACACCAACAGTAAGGACTTGGATCACTGCACCAAGTTGACTGCAAGTTTTGTTCGCAATATGAATCGTTCATGTTTATGGGTCCTTTCAGGGGTACAATGGCGGTAATCAATCAATAAACTTTCATGTGTCCTCGACCCTGGCCCCACGAAGCAGCGCCCAACGATCATGCTTATTTGAATTATCGGTGGGTTTACGTGCATACTATAGAAGTGCACACCGTTATTGTACACTTGCACTTGTAATTTTGTAAGTATGTACATGTACATGTACATGTACAGTCATACATACGCTGCAAGTGCAACTCTTCGTGGTTGATTACTTTATGATGGTAGTGAAGGACTGACAGAGATTGTCACGGCTGAACCCACACGTGTAGTGTAAACACACGACACATAAACCAATACACGGGAAACTGGGCCAGTTGGTTGTGTGCTAGAAGTTTGGACGTACAAAGATGGTGGATTGGTGTTCAACTTGACATATGGATGTGTGTATGCCTTGCCACTTTGTGCATCATTCCTCTGTAACTTTGAAAGTCATGTGTGCAGTGTAAACACACGATACATACCGCTATACAGGGAACTGGACCAGTATGTTGTGTGGAAGTCGGTAGACCTCCATTTGAAGATTGTGGATTGGTGTTCAACTTGACATGCACGTGTATTATGTCTTGCCACTTCGTTTGTCATGTAAGTGATATTGCCTTTTCCTATTCCGTTCTCCATGGGTAAAGTGACACGACTCTCGTTAACTAGAAACAGCTGCACTTTGTTGCATTTGTTGTGAAATAACAAGTCGACTCGACTGTCAAGGGGGGGGGGGGGGGGTAACGGTAGGTTTGAATAAAGACATAATCTGTGCAGCTTGTTAGTATTTTTTCACCATTCAATACTACTGCCACAGGAACGTGCATATATGACGAGATATCTAGCACCAAAAAGCGGGGATGCTTCTTGGTTATTGCACTGCCGTGAAGACTGGGGTGTTCAAAATAACACCATGAATGTTGTCACATAAAGATACCCCAAAAGATGCAAAACGTACAACATTAATGGTGTTACAATAACACTGATTTCTGCCAACACAGTTGCATTGGTGTTATTTTAACATCACATGGTGTCGATGTTGATTCTCTCTTGTTGGGTATCACAGGGGTTTCCCTTAACTTTTTTTTCCACTCGCCCGCCGGACGAGTCAACCAAAATGTTGGGTCGCCCGCAAGTTTTTTCACTCGCCCGTATGTTATGAACACAATTAAAAATAATTTCGTAGCATCAAAAAAAACAAAAACCACACACACACACACACACACACACGGAAATTTCCGTTTTTGGACCTTCTTATCCCCTAATTTCTTCCCTTAATAATCCTTTTTTCATCAACTACCATTTTCATGGATTTTTGATTTGAGAATCGGTTTTATAGAACTTGTTTTGCAATGAAACCTTCGTGTTAACGATCGATCGACGACGCACGATGGAGAAAAAAAAGCAATGAACTTTGCCCTGCAACGCCCTCTATCGGCGATGTCGATGCTGGAATAGCCTTAACCCAACGCTGTGTACAGTACAGAATCCGCGGGCGTGCGCGCCACAATGTGCAGCATTTCTTTACTCGACTCGTGAACGTGTACAGAGTTGGAGGCTATCCAAGCTTTCTTATGAATATGTAGTTTTTAACGGGCCAATCACAGCGTGCGGAATGTTGGTTAGGATGGACTTTGGACCTGCTGTTGTACTGTACAATACACCATGTGCTGTGTGCGTGCGTGGACTACAGGCGGGCGAGCGAACGTTGTGGGGCCTGTGGATACTCGCGCGCTACCATTACCATGTGGTTATGAGCGTGCGTGGACTACAGGCGGGCAAGCGAACGTTGTGGGGCCTTTGGATACTCGCTACCATTACCATGTGGTTATGTGCGTGCGTGCGTGTTTTACTTATGAACGATCGTGATCGCGATCGCGATCGCGGCCACATTAAATCTAGCAAATGTAAATACTTCCCAAACCATTTTACGAACTTATAAATAATCTCTCTCTGGGATTTTACCACTGTACCCCTCATTTATTGTGAAAAGGAACAAATTTTTGACTCGCCCGGCGGGCTAGTAAAGGAAGGGTTTTGACTCGCCCGCCGCTGTTTTCACTCGCATTTGGCGACCGGGCGACCGCTAATTTCGAACCCTGTATCATGTAACAACACTGACAGTGTTAATTTTAACACCCCAGTTTTTGCAGTGTTCTCTTTTAGTGTTATCTAGAGTCGTTGACCAAAAACATTTTGAGCAATGTGAGAATACATGGCCACTTAACTTAGCTTGTTCTGACAACAATATGTTCCGACAACAATATGTTCCGACAACACTATGTTCCGAAAACCCTCTCGTGACTGATAAACGCTAGGGTAAGGATTAGGAAACTACACGAGGGGTGTCGGAACAGAGGTGTGTAACCAGTTTGTAGACTGTTGTTATATGAATCATGGTTAAAACTGTTCTACACCACGATGGTTTTGAAGTAGAGCTCTGTGCAATCTGCATTATGTAGACCATGTGACCTGTGCTATCACACGTTTACAAACGAACAAGAGAGCATGGACTTCCTGCAGGCACGGTTTGCACACAGCTCAATGGAAGAAAACAAAATCGTGCAATATTTTATGGAAATTGAATCCTCTGTTTTTAATCAACTTTCGATGATATGAATAAAAGGGCACGTCTCAAAACTTGTTCGGCTGTTTTGGTGATTTCACTATCGAAATGATGCGGAAACTATGACAGAATTAAAAGCTTTCTCATAATAGTTACCAGTGTTGTATCTTGCCTGCCAGAAAGGCCCTGGAATGTACAAGGTCTTTGTAGACAAGTGTTACGAGTACTGTTTGAAATAATCTTCACTACTTTGACGCATCTGCATTTGATAAAGACATTTGCTTTGGTATTTACGGTAGATTCCCATATAACAGGCCTACCTTTTTAAATTGTACCCGTAACTGTTTATTTGGCCCTGATTCTTCTGACAATGATAAATTACCGTAATCTACGTCATAGACGTAATCAGAGCGACATTTAGGAAAATGTAAGGACGGCTGGGTACCATGTACAACAGGTACCCAATCTAAGATGGCCAGGATCAGTCAAAGTGAACATACTACTGTGGCACGAAACCCCAATATAACATTGCGATAACAAATGAATCTTTGGCGATAAATGGCAGTCTTAAAATGTTGAAGACAAATACTTGTGATGATCAAAATACAAATGTCTGTTTAAAAACCAACTTACAAAACTTGTACATTGCTGTAAGAATATGAGAAAAGGCACATGGGAGCTTAATTGACTGACCTTAAAAAACTAATTGAGGAAATTAATATATGGAAATAGATAGTAAATAACATGAACAGGTTCATTTTTAACTACATTTTTCATTTTTAACTGTTTTCGGCAACATATAACAACTTTTCTTGAAGTTGTTTTGAAAATGTTAAAATCATGTTGTTTTTCCTCATGAAATATTGCTGGAGGAACAAAGTAAGAATTGGGTGCACTTTTCAAAATAATTCTAACAGTCTTTTGATTTATACCTTTTGTGTTACCAAAACAATTGCCACATTTTGTACTCCAAACTATTATTGCATCATAATATCAAAGAAAAGTACACACACCCTTTTATTTACAATGTATATTTCATTACTGGGAAAGCTGATAAAAAAAGTTTGTGGATCGAGTGGTAATAATTTAAGTTAAGGGATAGATTTTTGTATCCCTTGTTCCTCAAACCAAGCTGAAAAGAGGTTGGGATATAATTTTGTATCCCTTGTTCCTCAAACCCAGCCAAAAAGAGGAGGGGGTAGAATTTTCTATCCCTTGTTCCTCAAACCAAGCCGAAAAGTGGAAGGGATAAATTTTGTTATCCTTTGCTGCTCAAATCAAGCGAAAAAAAGAGGAGGGGATGGATTTTGTTATCCCTTGGACCTCAAACATGACAAACCGTGCGATATATTGCTAACAAACAACTGGAATTTATAATTTTTTAAATTGTTAGCCTAGAAAAATGGGTTGATTTAAAGTCTGGAGCATGTTTGGAAGAGAAAATGGGGGAATTTTTTTGTTGCTTTAAAATGTTTTTCGATAGCAATTTTTGGACTATAATGACATTTTTAAGCTGTAAAAAAAGTAAATAATAAAAACATGCAGTTAAAAAGGAACCTGTTCATGGCGAACCATGATAAAGTAACCTTGAAAACTAATTGTAAATGAGGAAATAAATACATAGACATCAATAAAAGCAATGGCAAATCCTGACAAAATAACCTTGACCTAAACTAAACACAAATGAGGAATGAAATATACATAGAAATAGATTAAAATAGCAAACCAGGATAATGGGATGTAAATGATAATTAAGCTAGGCCTATCAACTGAAAAGTAGACATAATTGAGATGCACTGAACTAGAAAATTGAACACAAGTTTTAAAAAATAAAATAAGACATAAACCAACAGTTTAAAAGAAATACTAGAACCAAATTTATAGGTCCTAGAAGCGCCCGCACAAGTACAATGGAATGATTTCAGAGATTGGGAATTTGTGATGTTTGCAGGGCAGATCACTCCAAACACTTACAGACAGGCATGATGATCCAAGCAGGGCCAAATTTCATAGAGCTGCTTAAGCACACAGAGTAGCCAAGCACGATAAAAATATGCTTACCAACTAAGGTTACCAGCCAAATTATCGTGTCGTGCCTGGTATCCCCCTTATGTTTGCTTAGCAGAAATTTTCTAAGCAATATTTGCCGCTTAAGCAGCTCTATGTGGCTCTATAGATAGTAGATACGGAGAGCCGGGGGCGCGCGCGTACAGTAACTGGGTGAGAGTTCATAATTCCATGTACAGCCACAGGCCTGCTTTGATCATGACGACAGTGTCCCTTTAAAGAAGGCTGCAGGTTCGAGCGTACAAATGGTTGAAAACAAGTGCACCCCCATGCCAAAACACTCCCCAACATTCCTCACAGCCAACACGTCACACACGCAACACCGTCTACCCATAAGCTCTCCCATGACACCCCCACTTTACGAAATAAAGAAGCAATACCACCGGCCCACCCACAAATCCACAGTACTTCAACCAAAATACTGCACCCATCAACCCCTCCTTCAGTCAAAACACTGGCGACTTATAAAATTCCACTCCATCTAAGGCATCTAATCCTCTCATCCCCACTCTCCTCAAATCACCAAACACCGACTTTCCAAACCCGATCTTCAGATCAAGAGCCTTGCTTGAAGCATTACAGATTTATTTCATATACATGTATAAACTTAGTTATGCTACATGATAATGCAATATGGTAAGACTGGAAATATCGGGTCCTTTATCTACGTTAAGACCAATGCAGACCATAAAGAAAGGCAATACAAGTTTATATCGTTTTCCATCTGAGGTCAAATTTTATAAAGAAGAAAGTGTGCACAGTATAGATGCATAGGTTACTTTGAAACGAGTCGTCGTTCGAACATTGTCTATGGGGAGATGTTGAATGAAGGAGCAGAGGAGGTCATGGCCCCTTGACCTCGATTAAAATCCAGGCCCGGTGCCCAGGAAAACACAACATCTGTGTGTGTTGAGATGGTGATTGGCGGGTGTACATGTACGTAGGGTTTGCCTGTACATTTTTCACTGACTATTTTAAGGTATTTCTTTTCACATTGTCGTAAGCATGGGACTTGAAGGAACTTGAACTAAATGAAGGTATCAATAGGACTTCAGCAGTGAACTAGCCAGCATGATTAGGTAGGTGGACGGAATTCTTACTTGTGACGACGGCGTGGTGACGTCAATGTACAAGTTCCGTAGAAACAAGCTTTAACTGTTTGGGCATACCCTGGATAGAGAATTGTCATGTAAATGAATAAATAATAAATAAATAGATAAATACTATAATATTATACAAGGTCTTGTTTTTCGGACCATCGGCCGCGGCTAATGAAGTGATTTTCGGGCCTTTAACGTGCTCTGCGGTGTACAGTTGTATATTCCGGGCGAATTTTAGAGTGGGTCGCGAAAACGTGACCATCGAGCTTTAGCGATGACTTTCTCACTGGTTGACCGTTGGTGTGTTTATTTATAACTAGTGGGAAGGGATGAATCACGTAAAGGCATGACACATCATACCTTGGAATTGGCTTTTTTTAAACTTCGGAACTAGACCATCAGCTGTTTTCATTCGTCGAAAAATGACATCTCGTCAAATTGTCAGTTGATACTCCGTGTCAGTACACCTTGCTGACGGTCAGCAAGTACTAAAATGTCACCGTTGATATTAAACACTGGTTAGGGATCAACTTGACTTTTCACAGTCACAGCTCCACGGCTTCTTGCAAACGTGTGCATAATTGACTTCTTTAGATATGTCGGCTTCAAAGAGTCAAACGAGACACAGTATTGACTTGTGGGCGAGTCTAATGTTTGTGTTTGCCGGGGTGATCAGCCTATAAAGGGCTCTCCCGGGAATCTGACGATTCCCGCGCTGTTCTCATGAGACTGCTGGCTTCTTCCCGCAAGACAGACTGCGGCTGCAGTAGTTGGAAGAGAGCCATTACGCTATTGCCGTGACGAGACTTTGGCTCAAGTCCCACGTGGAATTTGTGATATATTTCTGGTAATGAAACCAAGGATGCCTCATAAGTGAACTTAATCACTGTAGCTCGCAAGCCTGAGGAAACCTGTAAACAAGCACTTGCTATGTGAACCAAAAACACCGGGGTTAACCTCTACTCTGCCACGATAAGTGATCTGGGTTCTTTTGCATGCATTACTGCTCCTCAGTACACGGGAACTTACATTTATCCGAAGGACAAAGCGATAGTGGTAAAATATCTCACTCAAGTAAGGACACAAGTGCAACGACCGGGACTCAAACCCACGCTATGCTGATCATATCAGAAACACCAGAGATTGAGTATGGTGCTCTCTTACCCATTTGGCCACGACACGCCATTTGACTTTACGTATTTGACGTACATTTTCGTTCAAAATTTCGTAACCTTGCCCCCAAAAAATTATCAAAGACTGTGAATTGAATAAAACCATAGCATTATTCTGACTCAGAAGCAAATTTTACTGGCAATAACTGTAGGCTTTATGTTAAAATTGACACCATGGGTGTTGCCACATAGATACAAAAAAAAGAATCAATATTTACACCATAGGGTGTTAAAATAAAACTGATTTCTGCCAACTTAATTTACATTGGTGTTATTTTAATACACTGTGATTGTTAATTTTGATTCCTTTTTTGGTGTCTACATGTATACGTGACAACACTCAGGGTGTAAATTTCAACACCCCAGTTTTTGCAGTGTACACCTTTGCTTCATGTTTCCACAATGTGGAGTGCAAAACTTTGCAACACTTCCCACAAACTGAATAATATGATCACAATAATTGTTTGATAAGTTAATATACGTACCCAATGTGCCAGTCAGGCTTACCTTAGAATTATTATTTGCCCATGGAATTTGTGTCTTGCATTTTGCAACTCAGGGGCGCTATGGTTTAATTTGATGCGCAGTCAGTCTTTTGTTTAGTCTGGAGGCGAATGTTTGATCGTTAGGATGGCCTGAAACGGTCAGGGCGAGTAATGAATTTTCTCTATCCGTTTGTCAGTTTGTCAGATTGAGGAATGACAGGTCGTGCGTTGCGTTAAAGCAGTCTGTTTATTTTGGCGGGGTCTGGAAAATGTCTATACTAGACCTTGTAGGCCTATGCCATCATACAAAAAAGCCACAGAGCCTGATCTTTCTGTAGTCGCGATTTGTACCCGGCCCAATGGACAAGTAACATGAAATCTTACATTTTATGATTGAATTGTTAGGTCCTATCAATTTTTGTCACAAAGAAACTCTTGAATTTATGTAAAAATTTTGACACGAAATTACAAATTTCTCTAATGGCCATGCGTAGTATCTCGCCTGCCAGAAATGCCCTGGAATGTGCGAGGTCACTTTTGGGGTTGAACAAAAGGGGGTTACACTGGGCTGCAGTGCGGTTTGTGATTTGAGAGTGTGGGTTGAATTTGGCGGATGTGCAGGCGACCTCAAAGTTACTTCCACGCTGCTTGTGTCCGTCTTCGTCCTCCAACTCCAATTAGTCCAGCTGAATCATCTGATGATTGATTATGATGGGGTACTGATGTTACGTACTGCCTTTATGTTGACTTGTCTAAGGATGAGGTATGTCGTGCACTATTAAGTAATGTGGGGTCGATTTGACTTTGCGACCTCGTACAGTGAGCCCACCAACCGCGTGGGTGTGTACCCGTTGAAACCGCGCAATTTTGACCATAAAAACTTACTTGGTAAGAAGCACTGCAGCTGTTGATAATGCATAATGTTTTGAGAAACAATTTCCTTCAATCTGAGAAACGTTTCTGCATGAAACGTTTCTCAGATTGTGTATTTCAATTACGGATTATTCTTCCTGCGTGGACATAACCGCTCCAGATTTTCAACGATATTTTTATAGTTAGTTTTATTGTATACATGTACTTCGTATATCTAAATTTTTAAAGGATCAAAAAAATCGAGCCGTTCCAAGCAACCAAAGGTATAATTTGCCTTTGACAAAAGGTGTCCGGGTGTTTTGACAAAGTGAGGAAGTCCTTGCTTCACTTTCACAAAACCATTCAAGGAGACGTCACTAAAGTTCAGACAATGGGAGAACAAAGAGAAGTCCTCAATTAACGGGGTCGACAAACACATTATATAATATGTACTTATTACTTTAAGTTAAAGTGACATTCTTCAAACCGAGGATAATAAAGGACCAAGAGGTTCAAGATTGCTATCGCATAAGAAAACAATGGGTCCACCAAAGGGTTGAAACAAAGGAGGGTCCTCGATCTGGAGGCCTCTACACGCTTGTGTGTGTATGTGCGCAAGTACAAACGGACGAAAGAATGATAATAGGAGGTCCACGATTTGCCTGTGTTATTAATTTGTTTGTTTCTTTGTTTCTTTGTTTATATGTTTATATGTTTATTTGTTTATTTGTTTATTTGTTTGTTTCTTTGTTTGTTTTTGGTGTTTTTTGTAACATACAAAGGGTGGACTTGAGAACAAAATAGGTCTACACAACGCAGGACTTGAAACACTATGTCTATACAAGTCCTCACAGTGTTTTCACCAGTGTTGAAGAATAAGGGTTTTTTTTCGTAAGTGCACAGAGCAAAAAGTGTCCACGGCGTGTTTGCAGCACAGACTGTGTGTGTTTGGCAGAGGTCTGTAGTCTGGCGAGTCTACTACCGCATGCGAGCTTCTAGTTGTGCCACGCGAAACTTCGTTGCAACCGCGCCTGACATGGCTCTCTATGTTTTCTTTTACCAGAGCCTCAGTTTGAAGCGGTCCGCGAGAACATTCTGCTAAGCAAATGAACAGCCTTGTAGTGCTTGAAAACGTCCGTGTAAATGAGTAAACAAATATGGAAGAGCGAAGATCCTTCTGTGTTTTCCCCCCAATTTTTAATGGGGGAATCTCTACGGGTTCTGTGAGTGTTTTATTTCCATATTGATTCTTTATCACTCAACATTGACCCAGATGGGAGCCAGCGGGTTATCACTGAGTTCCCATAGGAATGAAACCCATTGGAATTAATTCCTTCGTACCTTTGGACCGTGTCTATTTTTTTACGGTGTGCTAGTCTTGGTCCAAGACGTCAGTGATCGATAATTGATAGTGTATAACGCGCTCGTAGTAGCGCCCTCATACGGCATGATTTAACCAACTTGACTGGCTCTCACTAACGTCTTGGGAATCCTGCAGCGTCGGGTTAACTTTTACTTTGTTTTCTCCCTTGCTTTTCCAAGGGAACCAATCAGCGCGCGATTGTAGAAATAAATTTACATAATTTATTATGTGACCCAGGGTCAAGTTTGTTTTGGTACAACGATGGTGACGGTCGTGACGGTAGTTGTGTGGCATGTTTAACCTTAGCTTTGATATCAAGGCTGTGTAGACAAGTACTCTAGCTAAAACCATAGAGCAAGGATACTAAAACCTCAGCCGCCCGAATGCGATACAACCCCAGTCCCCCGACTGACTCTAAAAAAAATAGCACACCGCACTCTCACCATGCACACACACAGCGCCTGTACACAGCCCCACACACACACCGCTACTGTCCACACACCGCTATCGCCCACAATCCTAGCCCATGAGCCGCACTCGTGTGGTGGGCGATAGCGGTGTGTGGACAATAGCGGTGTGTTTGGGACTGTGGAAACGAGCGTGTGTGCGCTACCTTGGGTGAGAGCGTGGTGTGCTGTTTCACGAAACTGGTTGCGTACTTCGTCAGTGATCTCCGACAAAGACTTAAATTTCAACAACTTTCTGTGACAAGAATCACAAATGTAATGGGATGCAGTCGTACTATAATCACCAACTATATCCTTCAAAATACCGGCAATTTCAAATCTGGTTTTCAAAGAAATATAGCCTTTACATGTTACTAATTCCTTTGAGCAAACTAGACACTATCTGGTGGACCGTCCGCTGCGCAGAGCCGCCATGTTGTTCGAAGATATGAGGATTTGAATATGTAACACACAACCATGACAACGGTCTTATTTACATAAAACGGCGACGCCCACAATGCTACTTGCTCTGCAGGATTCCCAAGACGTTAGTGAGAGCCAGTCAAGTTGGTTAAATCATGCCGTATGAGGGCGCTACTACGAGCGCGTTATACACTATCCATTATCGATCACTGACGTCTTGGACCAAGACTAACGGTGTGCCGGATCCATGTTGCGGTTATCACCAGCACACGTGTGACGGGCAACGACTTGGCTGATGGCCTGGAGCCAAATACGTACAGTAACAATGGTGTCATAATGTATTTGCCCTTTCCAACAGACAATCTTAATCGAAAGACCTTGGCTAAAATCACATCGAGAAAAAAAAGAAGGCAAATTCCAGTCATGTGAAAGTTATCCTTGCAAAATAATAACCAGGTCCCTTGTTATTTTTTACAGAGATCCCAACCTCCTCCCCAAAAATAGCAACCAATCATGTAAAAAACACCACGATATGTAGTGTGAAACGTTTACTGTGCCATAATAACCAAGTATCCTTGCTATGGCGAAATCATCATTCTCATGCACAGAGCGTGTCACTAGTACATGTACAGTAGAAGAACGGCTCAGTTAATGAACAATCTTGACCTTTACCCCCCCCCCCTCCACCCGCCCTGAAAAACAAGGGACGTTGGTAAATTTTCAAGAAGTCATGTGAAAGCTTGTTAAATATACTAACAAGAACGAAGTGACAGACAACTGGCACTCATTACCGATGACCTTAGTTATTGGTGCTCGTGTGAAAGGGCCTTTAGTACCTGGTAAATTCTGATCTAATGATGTACTGCATGATACCAGAAAATACGGTATCGCATTGAGCCGTCAAGACTCCTCAATAAAATCATCATTAGCACATTACTTTTGTACATTGCAGTCCCCAAGCCATGACAAGTGTAGCACCACAAATCATGGATACTCAGTTGAATGGAATTACAAACAGATTGGGGTCCGTGATCTTCCTATAGGAATGTATAGTTTAAAGGGTGTGCACAGTCAGGGGACTAGACTTGGCTTAAAGCATGTAAAACATTGTTAGGAGTGAAAATTCAAATGCTCATAGATTTTCTGACACCTTACATGGTATAAAGGTGGTCATTGTGCACAACTGAAGTGTTTTATGAGTAACTCGCGAGCCCAAAACTCGACTTTTGACTTGACTCGAACTCGTCTTGAAAGCAGTGAAAACATAGAGTAATGACCGATTGAGATTAAAAATTCACAGGTTTGTTGTCGGTTCACATATTAAAGTGAGCTTTACTTCTTTGACAATAACCAATTGTTGTCCACGTGTTTTTATGCACTCTGTGGTTTAAGCCAAATAATGTGACAGATCACTGTGGATCAGCATGAACCTTTACAGTCAACCCTCGTTATAAAGAGCACGTTATAAAGAGGTTCTGCTTTAAAAGAGTACATTCTGAAGTCCTGAGTCTCATTTCTGCTTTGTGTTTCTTTGTTTTGATGTCCTCTTATAACAGCGTTCCTGTTTTTATATAAAGAGATAATTTGGCCAGTCCCAACGATCTTGTTATAATAAGAGTAGTCTGTATGTAGTCGTTGACCTTGCAACGTACAATGAAGCAGTATTCTAGTACTCGTACTTGGTACTCGTACATCGAGTACTACTCTAGTACCGTTTTGATGGTACTTGAGGGGGTGGTGTGCGTGTACAGTAACTGGGAGAGAGTTCATAATTCCATACAGCCGCATACCTGCTTTGATCATGGCGCCACTGCCCTCTTTTTTTTAATTCAGGCATCACTTTTCCGCAAAGGAATCCACCGCACTCTAAAGCTTGTGTTTGGGGTTTGATTTGTTTAATGTCAAACATCAGACGTCATCTAAAGTGACGTCTCTTTGCGGCCGGTCCTTGCTCTATGGTCGGTTATAGCATGCAACCGTTAACGCAGGTTCTGACCCATTTCCCACTATGGGAAAGTTCAACGATGGCGTTTGACAAGATGCAATTTCCTGGCAGTACTAAAAATGGAAATTTGTTGCTTGGCATGTAGGGGGAAAGGGTTCAGGAATAAGTGACCCCTCCCCCAAAGGGTTAACTTATCTCCATACCATAACGTTGTTTTCCCAGTACTTGGTCTAGCCGCAGACCGTGGTTGAGTTCAGTCCTTGTACGCGTACAACGACACACGGTAGGGTTAACTTGACATTGTGACAGACAACTCGAAGACATTTTCGAAAACAGTTCAAAATGAAACTGCCTGAAAAAATGGACTGAAACTGACCAATCAGTGTTCAGATTCATAGACCCGGGACTCATCTTCATAAAGCTGCTACAACTAATAAAGCACCAATAGAAATGCTTTGCAAAAAACTCTTTGTATATCAGAATTCCATGTAACAGCATAATGCCTTTTGCGGATGGATTTCTTCTCAAGCTTATGGTTAGCAAATAAAATGCGTTTACTGTTTTAGGGGGTTCTACCTACTGCAGTTAATACAGTGAGGTACGATTGCTATTGCTATAAATTAAATTACTCCTCACTTGAATTTTTAAAGGGGCTGTTTCATGATGATCAAATCAGGTGTGTGACTGTGCATGGAATTATGAAACCTCGCCCAGTTACTGTACGCCTCCGCGTCATATCTATGCGTGCGCGTGCAGTAACTGGTTGAGAGTTCATAATTCCATTTAAAGCCACAGACCTGCTGCGGTCATGACGACACAGCCCCTTTAAGTGATACCTTCTGCTGAAACCTCAATAACATGCGGCCCTCTTGAGGCCTTGTGACACGATGCACTTTTTACAGGCGACTCGGAGCAACCGACTGCGCTGCGTGCGCAATACTCCGATAGCAACTGTGCATGTGGCCATTGTTCAAACAATGTCTTTTTGTCCCAAAGAAAAGATGTGAAATTTAAAATGTGAATACATGTACATGTAATTGTTGGTATTACTCAGTGACTGCTGCATGGAATATGTTTCCCTTACACGGCCCTAACCAAAACTTAGCTGTTGCTGTACAAATTAGAATGCCGAGGGACATTAGCCTAACCTGAGTGTGCATGGGCTGATGGAGCCCCCCGCCCCCGATCAGAACCCTTGCTCCCCATTTTCCCTTGCCCCTTTCCCCTCCCTAAACAAAAACAACGACGAACAATGCACAAGTGAATAGTTCCATACATCAAAAAGCCTCCACAAAACGATGTATTTGCCCGTGCCCCCTCCCCCCCCCCCAATGAAAATGTCTGGTTACGTCATGGCCAAGAGCAACAAACATATGAAACTTTCCCTGCAAATTGGTTAAAGGTCTTCCTTATAAATTTTGACTAAACAGTGTCTGTACTAACTTGTTCGTTTTTATCATTCCCTCCATTCTCTTCACCCTACTTTCCACCCCTCCCCCCCACGTTTCTGTCTATCACCAGGCCCCTGCTACTCTCCCGCCATCCTTTCTACTGCAGAACAGAAACGATGAGCTGTTGAACTCGAACCACGTGAGGAGATTTGGATGGAGGTGATTCAGCGCATGGTGCTGTAGACAAGAGGTTCAACATCAATGCACATCTTTGGCAAATGCTCTGTGGTGAAGCCAGGCAGAATTAGTCGAGTGCGAAATCGTCACTTCAACATCTGTTTTTTATTGACAAGAGTTTTGCTTAGAGTAGGTGACTTGGATTAAAACCATTGGTCCGCTTTCTATTGGATGTGCTAAGAGGCTGTTACCAGACACACACACAACCCATTATGGATAGCACTAGTAGTTTTTCGAGAAGTAGCTTTTTCCGCTCGCGGAAAGGACTGTTTTCATTTAGTCTGGTTGTCGTGACCTTAACGTTAGGATTATTTATGCTTGGGGGACAGCGACCACAAGGGCTGTACAAAATACACAAATCGTTAGGGTCCGGCACGGGGTACAAGCCAACTCCAGTTTCGTTTAAGAAAAAGAACGACGTCATAAATACGTACACTGAAGACGTCATTACCTTCATGCAGAATATTACAGGAGCTAAACGCTTTTCGCCGATAGAGGGCACTGTGCAGGAGTTTAATTGGCTCCACGGTGATGATGGGAAGTTACCAGTACAAGCTGACTATGATATTGCGCCAGTTAATGCAAGCTTTACTTCAGATACCAATCAAACAAACGCCACAATAAGACCCCGCAAGACATACAATGAACATTGCGCCAACTGCTGCTACAGTTACATCCCTATCGAGAACGGTATTGCAGAGTTGTTTCCCGACTATACCCTCAAGGAGAAAGGCTGCGAAAAAAGACTACCGGACGCTATGATAATCGGCGTGAAAAAGGGTGGAACTACCACTTTAAAAAACTTTATTAGTTATCACCCGGATATTGCGTTCACCCCCAAAGAGTTGAAATTCTTCACCTCGAGCTACGAATTTAAGAAAGGTTTGGAGTATTACAGAAGCCAGATGACCTACTCCACGCCGGGGCAGGTCTCTATGGAGAAGACCCCGGCCTACTACCACTACCCCAAAGCCCCTTCGTTGATAAGCAACAAGTTACCGAACGTCAAGCTTATACTTATCATGAGGGACCCCATCGAGAGAGCCGTGTCAGACTTTGTCCACTTGCAAGTCACCATCGCCAAGAAGTGCCAGCACTTGCTGTCCTCAAACGCCACTGGCACGAAGTTTCTCAACCTTATGAATGGATGCACCAAGAACAGCGGCTACTTCATGGCTGAAACCTTTGAGAAGTCGATCATAAACTCAGACGGTGAGATAAGGTCCACAAATCAGCTCATCGCCAAGGGTGTCTACGTCAGAGATATACGGAGGTATCTTAAGTATTTTAAAAAAGAGCAGATGATTGTGTTGGACGGAGAGGCATTTATCAATGATCCGTACCCAACTATTAAGAAAGTGGAGAGCTTTCTAGGCATCACGGATTTCTTCACCAGAGAACATTTTTACTTCGACGTGCAGAAGGGGTTTTTCTGCCTCACCAAGCCGATACCCAACAATTGCATGAAAGCGTCGAAAGGGCGCACCCATCCGGAAATACAAGAGGAGGTTTTGGCGAAACTCAAAGATTACTATCAGCCATACAACAAGGCCTTAACTCAACTTATGGACGTTGATTTTCAATGGTCTTCGTAGTATTCAAGCTTTGTACGTGAATCACTATTGAGACCATATTTATTGGGTAACAACAAGGGTATATTGTACAAATTTTATTCCATGTACTGAGCAGTGATTTCTCCTGTCCCCCACTAGACTTGATGACAAGTCGTTAGTCAGTGTCTATTTATCTGCCAGCGCTGCCTACACACATCCTGCCGTTCATGCAACAGTCACAGTGCGATTATACATTCATGCAACGGTCGTATGTAGCGCGTGGCAAGGTCCGTCAGCTCTAACGATTGAGTAGCTTGTTCCCAGCCGAATATTCATATATGGTAAATTATACATTGCATATGCAAAAGTTGCCATAGAGAGGGCCAATGGTAGCTCGTCTGACAAAATTTGAAGAAATCATAAACATGGGAATGTATCTTTTCTGTTGGCTTTTTTTTTATTTATTTTTTTATGACAATTTATATGCCAACATCAATGTCAAAAGCATCATATTTTAATCATTATAACAATTTCTTAACTTTCTTTTAAGATAAATTTGAACAATGTAATATCATAAAATGTTACTATCGATAATAAACCCCCTACCAAAGAATGAAGTGTGCGCCTGGTAGCTCATTTTGCTTCATGTGACTTGCCATACGCTGCAAGATGTACTATGATGAATATTCATGTCTTCACGATTGGTAGCAAGTCCAATTTCATGTGTACAAAGCTGGGTACAAGTTATTCAAGACGGTAATTGCGACTGACTCACACACATAAGATCGAGGGTGTGTGTACCATCCCCGCAACTAGACCGCACAACAATTACCGACTTGATTTCAAGACTAGTCCCCCACCGATTCGCCACCCACCAATGCACCGACGTAAAAGTAGGTTCTCAGATGGACTGCACTTGACTACATTAACCGCCATCTTTGATGACAAACGATGGGAAATGGCACGCGTGTGCGCTGCATGCGCACGACTCTCAGCCAAAGATAGCCTTTCACGCGCGCATGTTTTATCAACGATGGCGGCCAGTGCAAGGGGTCTGTTGCCAGACATAAAACTGAATTGTTTCACAAAGACCCGGATCTCGATTTAATCCGGTCGTTTTGTTTTCGGATCACATTCGAATTCGTCTGGATCAATGCTTCTGTGATGGGTTTGTGAAATCAAAGCTGGCGGCGGACGTCGTAAACAGAGGATAGGCCTATGATTCTGTTCAGAAAGTGCGGACAATTTGTGCTTGTTAACAGAATTCACTTAGGTGTGGTTTTTCTTTAAATATTCCCCCAAAAGTACATGTTACTGACGAAGGCACGCTTTTATTGGTTTTTGTTTTAATGAATATAGTTTTGAAGCTTCATACACAACATTAGACTATAAGCCATACGAATGTTTTCTATATTGTGCTTGTTTACATAATGATCGCAATTTCGAGGGAAAACGTGGACAGCCACGAGTTTTGCACCGATTTACTGACCTCACCCTCACGTATTGGATCCTCAAAAATCATCTCCATGAATTGGATGGATTGTAGAGGAGTGAGAGCTGTAGGCCCAAGTAACAATTGGTTGCCACTGGGTCAGGCGTACCAGTCTTATGTAAAGTCTAACCAGTGACGTAGCAGTGGACGAATGAGGTCAACTAGTCAAGTGGGCCCTAAACGCACTGTTTTTGTGAATCAGTTATGATGAGAATATTTGTTTATTATTTGTTTATAAACAGAATCATTCACTTCAATTTTGTTTATCACCGTTTTAGTATGCATTGATTTGTTTGTTTTTCTCTGTAAGCGAGATTGCTGAATTGTTTTTCTCTTTTGAAATTTTCTCGACATGTTTAACGTCGGCTTTGATTTGTCCGATTATTTTGTTTCATTTTGTTCATTTTGTTACATTGAATGTTTTGGGAACGCTAGGTGGCAGCAGATTTACCAGGTAAATTTCTATTGCATTGTTTACGTGGTTCTGAGCATGCGCACATTTCCGAGAACAGTGAATTTACCTGGGCCCAATTTCATAGTTGTTAGGCAGAAAATCTCGCTTAACACATTGTTCTCACCCCAAAACAATTAAATAAATAAATAAATAAACAATAACAAAATAGCAGGGAATCAGTCACATACAATAAACATGACGTAGTATTTTTGGTTGGTAGCCTGTTTCTTCTATTCAAGATGTTTCAGTAAGTCTGCTGCCCTTTTGTCAGAAATTAGTCGCGTGTGACGTCAGTTTCATGTGTGGGTACATGCTGTATAATAGTGAAACATTGTTACACACTCCTACGCATCAATGTTTAGTAATTAATCGTTGTTTAACAAGTGTATAATTTGTATCAAATTATATCTTCATTATTTTGTGCTATTTTTATCTGTGGCGTTTGTGTGATTTATTTGTAGTCGCCCCTCTAATCTCAATTATACTGATAACATTATATTATTCCCTAGTGTATAGTGTCGTGAGCGAGTTTATTTCTGTTCCATCCATTTCAAGGCTCAACTTACCGCGGAATTATGCGCTTACGGCCACCAAGTTCTGCACTTGCGTAGTAAGCACCAATGTCCTGCGCTAGCTGAGTAAGCAAAGCATGCTCTAGTAAGGATTGAATTACGTGTGCGCAAAAGCAACTTCTATGGAACCTAGGAATTACGCTTCGACGTCAAGCGCGTTTTATTGTGGGAGTGGTTTAGCGACCCTCACCAGAAACAAGTTTTCTGACGTAATTTTTTACTGACCGAAACAATTTCAAAGAGCTCCGCGAAAATAGGTCAGTAACCAGAAACAGTTCATGACGTAGGTATGTCTCTTGAAAATTCATGTTCTCAAAATATTGCCTTCATTATTTTCAAGTATCTTCCGATTTTTAAAGATGAAACACGCATGGGACTATTCGGGACTGGTAAAAAAACTCGTTTAAACCGGCGTCTCGTATCTTACGAGCTCGTATTAACGAGAGTCGCTGTAATGGGACTGTTTAAGTCTTTAAAATGTTACCATACTTCAAGTTTTTTTCATTTTGTAAAATAGTTCAAGTTGGGTGTGCCTTCGAGGAAGACACTACAATTTTTTTGAAAGAATACCGTTCACATTAATGTTTTGTTAGTTTGTGGAAGATGACGTCTTGAAACCAAGCCTAACCGAACCAACAATTAACTTAGTTAGTTGTGTCACAGGCGGTTGAATCAAAACATACGAAAACACAGTTAGGTTTATTTTCTTGAAATCAATCAACTCTTAACTTAATAATAGAAGTGCATCCTCTGTCTATGTTCTCGAATTTAAGCGTTGACGAACGCAGTTACAATTGGGAACAGATTTGAGTTAATAAAAGGCAATTATATAAATACATGTAGGCCTACACGTAAACAGTTCCTTTGAGTGTAGTCCTGTAACAAGGCGTCAGTGTTGATTTTCATTCACCATCCGCACTGTCACTAAACAGGGAGACAAAACAAAAACGTGTTCTACCGCGCCAAAACAAATGCTGTGATGAATGTATTGAATCTGTAGTGGCTACGACCGGAACGCTAAAAAGCCCTTTTCCTCAACTTCTTGTTGCATGCAGTCAACGGCCATAGCCGTAGTCAAAGTCACTAGATTCGGGCGGCAGTGTCCGAAATAAGCGACTTCGCCTAAGGCTATGGCCGTTGACTGCAACGAGAACGTTGGAGAGGACTTAGCTACTACCAAAGCCATCAGTTCTGACTGCGGCTGTTTACTCACAGTTACGTTCGTACTCACCAGCCACCATTTTGTCAGCATATGAATCTGTCTTCCGACTCAATGGTTTTAGTATTTCCCTAAATGAGGAGAAACGGAGAAAAGAAATTTAACCGAAAAAAAAATGCTCACAAACTCAATTTGAAGTAAACTGGGTGGAACTGTCTTTATAAGGATGAAATAGTGTCCTGAAAAACTGGCCACAGATTGAAGGAGGCGCACTATCGCATCGCTTTGTAAAGGAGGTACACGATATAGTGAGTCTGAGAGGAATAGTCTTAGTTTCAAGACGCTTTAGCTGTGTAGTGACGACCACAATGTATTCACGAACACTGATTAAACCGCTTTCGCCCCACGAACCGCTCGCAGCTATAGAGGGCGTGAGCGTCTTGGAACCAAGACTGGCGGAGGAGTTGAAACAAGCACTGAGACAATCCGGGGTGCTTTAAATGCGCATCAACTGTACATGGCTCTGATGCTTACCGTGGAATTTGTGGCGCCCTGTAACTGGGCCAGTGTTGTAGTTGAGACCTGGAAGTCCGAGACCGGGACCAAGACCGAGATCTTGACATCCGAGACCGGGGGGAACCTACAACACTGAAAAGGGTGGTGAATGAATGAAAATAATTATAGAAATCATGGACATTAGACAAACGTTTCCGTCCTTGCGTGGAGATTAAACCAATAGAATTGCTCTCTATATACATCGTTTCAAATAGATATCTGATGGTTTGATCACAAGAGCCAAGTCTTTCATTTCTGTGGTGGTGGCAATTTCACCTCTTTCAAGAAAGTCTTAAAGTGCATGGATCGGAGACAGATGAAAAATCCTGAAGTCGAGTTAAAATCATGTAAATCACAAGCCTGTTTCTCAAAATGTTGAACGTTGTCAACAGCTACAGTGCTTCTTCTTGCCAAGTAAGTGTTTTATGGCTATTTGTTTTTTGGAGTAGTTACCAAAGTTATTGCTTACCTGCTTAGCAAATTGAGCAGGATACCAGTCAAAGATAGCGCAAGTGACATCGTAATGTCGCTAATTGCCATATTCTGGTAAGAATAACTAGTTGGTCTGCTCTGCTATTTTTGTGATTATATAATAAGCATATTTTGTTTTCGTTTCTTTTTTTGGCCCGCTGTGTTGCGACACGTTGCATAAACATCGAGTAATTCATAGACAAAATAAATATGGCGTATCCGCGTTCCCATTGAATTTCACACAAACGGAATACATTTCCTCTGCTTCAATGTCTGGTAATTTTCAAAAGTACACTCAAATGTAGAACGGTAGTTCCATGGAACAACGAAGTGGAATCTTGTGAAATATCTGGACTTGTGGCAAGTCTAGATTCTATTGCGGGGGGGTGGGGTGTCAGGAAACAGCCGTTACTTTCCTAGAGGCGTGAACGCGTAGGGATTCTTTCTCTTCTTATCTGTGTTGTTCAAATGTTGACAAACCGTTGAGAAAGAAACTACTCTAAGTAATACACTTGCAAACACTCCAGAAGTGTAACCCACTTACACAAATAGACATTCTTTGAAAAGACCAGAAAGAGAAGCCGTGAAGTGTGCAAACGTTTATGTCTGTTCACCCCAATACACTGGTTAGTACAGTAAGTTGAACAAATTGTCCACAAGTTTATTGTTACAAATGTACTATGTTTGTTTAGGCAAACAAAATCCTCTACGCCCGTCAAATGTCGACTCGAACTTAGAAAATACCACTTAGATTAACATGCAGACATACACAGGCAGTTAAGACTTAACTTCAAAGTTGTCATCGGAACAAGAGTCGGAAAAGCGTCATAGTAAAGAATTCACTCTGCTGACGGATCCGCCATGTGCATGTAGAGCCTCGACTTCATGTTTCACTCGTGTTGTATTTATGTATCTGTTTGGATGAAAGTGTCATTGCATTACCGTGACAATACAGAGTTATATAATGCTTTTATTCACTGCTGTCACCAATTTGAGGCTCTACACGCAAATGGCTGACCGCACAAGGGGTGAATATCCCTGGTACTGCGTGGACACGGTTGATAAATTCAAGGATGTTTTACGCTACCTTAAATTCTAAAAAAAATAAAAAAATAAAAAATAAAAACTCCTGGGTCAGAGTTGATTCAGATTCCGTGACCCATTATTGAGTAGGAAGATATTTCCAGGGAGATTCTTCAAATGCAAAACAATGTGTTTAATTATTGTATGCTGTCAGCGAAGTCCCCGAGGCAGTGGCCTAACCTGACATTTCCATGGGGGTGCTACTTCCTCTATCGAACCATTCATTTGTACATTTTTTTAAATCTCATTTTGGGGGGCAAGGCAAGGGCTCTATCTACGAAATGAAAGCTGAGTACGAACTTTAAGAAATACAGCACATGCTCTCACCACTCTCACGTACGCTACCCCCCCCCCCCCAACCCAAAACTGTGAAATTTAGGAAAGATGCACCTACCTCAATGTTTACACCTGACACTATTGGCTGATTGGAGTTCTTTCTGTAAGGTTGCATGGTGCTTATGTTCCATGGTCTGCGTTTAGTTTGTGTTGGAATGAGCAAAATAATCTGTTCGTTCACCCTTTTATAGTGTCAAGCCTTGAGGAACTTCATGGTCAATGAATATCTCACGGATAAACTACATAGAGCCTAGGACTACAGTATATCATAGAGCAAGGACTAGGACTGTCCTTGCTCTATGAGTATAATTTGTATAACGGATACGCTATATCAACTTGGTGCATTACTACTCAAATCTTGCGCAAATGGAATCGTTTAAATAAAACCCATCTAAATATGGCTAAAAGTGACAAAGTCGGCGGACCAGTTAAATGAGAATATGATTAAAAGCAACCCTGCAGACCCGTGCTGATGCAGTTGAAATAATTGCTTCAAAAGACCTCTTTGTCTGAGTTTATAATCAAAGTTCTTATGGCGTTCAATGTTCTATGGGGAGTACTTTAGGTAATACTGTAATTTATTCAGCTCAGTCACCTGCATTTACATCCCAATATGAGGAGATTTTGCATTATTTCAACAGAAGTCATAACCGTGAGAGGTCAATGCGAACGGCATCATGTCAAAAGTCATACTGCTCACCATCAGGAGAACGGGTTTGCTAAACGGGTTTGCTAAAAGTAAAAGTTCTAAGCTTCAGATTTGAGAGACTCAACTTCACTAGCTTCCATTCATCTGTGGTTTATATCAAGCTTCTCCCTTCTCTATGCTTCAAGGTACTCAACAAATAATATTTCATGTCAAGACTGATATTGAATGACCCTTTAACGTAACCGCAGGCGCTAGGAATTACTCTCGCCCGATTAGCAACGAGGCGATGCCCTTTCAGCTTACGCAACATTTTTGGTTTATCATAGTTTATCAGAGCGGCGCGGACCCCCACAAGGGCAGCAAGCCGTGTACAAACCATTGTGCAGCCCACAGGAAGGCAGACAAGGATAGAAAGCCGACACAAAAACTTCGTCCTATGGAAACTGCCTCTCTGTCTGACTGTATAGTCTGTTATTGGAGAGTCGGTTATCTTTTTGTATGAAGTTCACCTGCGATGCACCAGATATTGTTGGTAAGATTGTTTGAAGTTTTGACGTTTTCTCTTTCAGTAGAGACCCTTCCTCCATGGTTATACCATGGTTATACATGTACACGAATACATTCCGTCACTGGTACAAGGAGGTCAGCAAAGGATAGTTATGTACACGTGTTGACTGTTAATGTACAGTACATGTGTAATTTGGTCTGACCCATACAGCCGCGATTGACCTAGTACCTTGGTGTTGGGTGCCTGTTGACCAACCGTGAATGACCGATGACCAACACACAGTATGTGACGACAGTGTGGATTTAATATGCTAGTGTTTATGCATGGAGGTAAAACGTGTTACATGAACCGCGATGTTTTCGGAGGAAATAGGGGTATAGTCAGAGCTGAGCAAGGGGCGGTCTAAAACTAAGCATTTCTACCTCCATGGTCCAAGTTGTATTACGTGAGTGGCCCCGTTGCCAAACTTAAGTTGTGGATTGTGTTGCCAACAGTAGATGCGGGAGGGTGATGTTTTGGAAGTACATGTATGTATTCTTTTACATCGTACGAGTCGTACTCTAAACAATCAACAAAATTATACTTCACAGTCACACATGGAGTGATCGGTAGTGTTCGTCTGATCTTGTGTAGGCAAGGAATGGTCTGATATATAGGTAAGACGAGGAAGGTAGTGGCAGTGGTAACACTAAAACCATGCTAAAACTGACTAATTAATAAGTAACAGTGATCTGTATAATGTTCAACTCGATAGATTTGTGTTACAGTTAGTGTGCAGTGAATTGCCTAAAAATGGATTGTCTCAATGTTCACCCCACCAGGGCAGCAGAACACACTGCCAAACTGGGGTGTTACATGACACAATGACAATGAGTGTTGTCATTAGTACATCCCATATCCAGGAGAGAATCAAAACTAACATCATAGGGGGGGGGACACACAAATTACACCAGCAGTGTAATTGTGTTGCCAGAGATAAGTGTTATTTTAACACCCTGTGTTATAAATTTTGATTCTTGGTTTTGTTTTCTACATATTATGCAACACCCGTGGTGTAAATTTTGACACCCCAGTTTTTACTGTGTAGTAAACTGATACATGTACATTCATGTTCTACAAGTCATGCCTCCCTTTTCCACATTCCCTCACTACTCACTCATCACTTACTGACAAAACTTTTAAGTATACTGGACCAAAACTAAGGAAATCTCTCGAAAATTCTCTTCAAAAGTCGTAAAGGTATTGATACAGGATTGGTAGAGCTGACAAAATAGTCACAGACAGTGCTCATGTTTTGTGTGACTGTGATGGACATACATGTAACAACAAACCTGTGGAAATTTGGGCCTAATCTGTTGTGTGACTCACGAGAAAATAGTGAAGAAGAAAAAAACATGCACACAATTTACAGCATGTAAACATATTGTCCTTAATTTTAGGGGTTTTTTTAACAACGGAAATTTCGTTTTGGTAGTTTGTTGATACTGCTTTATCAAATAACTTAATATCAGAGAGAAACATTCCCCCGAACAAATGGTTCTGGTATGAACCTCATACATTGTTTGTGCTCCAGGTTCAGACGTAATCTAGAGCACAAATAAATTAGTTGGGGGGGGGGTTGCACTCGACAAGCTTTGCTTTTTGTTAAACTCCCTTCCACAACTAAGCTGATCATCCGTTCTAAGCGGCCCTTTTACTTCAAAACGTCAAAGGAAATAAGGCGATTGCTTGATTGTAAAAGTGCATGAGCTTTTGTATCAACAACTACTATACAATGAACAGATGCAATGTAGGGGGACAAAGCTATGGACTTTATTAGTCCACAAAATTCAAGAAAGTTCCGGTTGAATGGGTCCAATGATGACAATGTAGACCAAAGGTGAGTAGGTGACTTGTTGGTACATGTACATGTACTGGGACAGGAAACCATAGTCTCTATATTTTTAAGTCCTTGATCAATACAGTTCCTGGAGCAAGTTTTGTTCAGCAGCTTCCATTCGTGTTTGAAATCAGTCTCTGATTGTTCAGTGAGACAGTTCATAAAATATTCAGTCTGTGGTAACACCATGTTTAGTATATACTTTTTACACCATTATTAAGAACTCAATCTGCGGCAAATGAACTGAACTGTATAAATGAAGACACTGAGCTGTTTTATTTGCCATGAACTGGTTCCTTCTTGTCCATAGTTCGTTCCATTAAGGTAGGGTCGTTCTTTGGTAACGACCCGAAACAAAACTGTGTCATTTTCATTCGAAAGCTATAAAGATATGGTAGTAAGCATCCGATATAATCATTTCGTCTGAAGTGCCCCATTGATTAGAAATAAAAGTATGTCGACAAATTTTAATTTTCAAAGCCTGTCACTTTGCTAAACGTGGATGAATTTTTCCGTGGCCGTTTTTTTTTTATCGCTGTGTTGTCAACAAGCAGACACCAGCTGAAACTTTCACAGGTGACTTTTATGGTATATTTTTTGATAATTTGGCCTATAAATCAGCATTACGTTGACTATAAAACCAACCTAAGTCGTCTGCGCTTCTGTGAAACACACTCCAATGCCAAGTTCTACGCTGCCTTTGGCACCAAATGAACACATTTAATCAGTTATTTATTTAATATTGTATTACTATTACACCGACCATAGTCATTATATTTATAAAAACCAGATGATTTACCCTGTTGATTGTTTCGAATCTGTGGCCTTGAACCTCCATGAAATTATTCTATAAGTATTCTAAATTAAATAGAAGTGCACAGTCTGGTTTTGGGTTTGTATTGCATTGTTGTTGACTCTTCCAACCATTGACAAAGCGTTTTATCCGTTTCCGATCTCTCCCAATGTGCACAGGAAGATGTCGCAGCCTTGGATAACAGGAGAGTAGGAGTACAGGTTGGCGTGTCTGTCGCAACGGATTTGGCCCACATATCAATCACATTTACGGCAGGCGCTTTTGGCAGCACTCCGCTGCTTCCATGTGTTTCGTTGATCAATAAACCCAGAGCAGTCAGCATTACTGTGGAGACCCAACAGTGAACTAGGCGCGTTCTGGAATGTTCTCGACCAGAACTCCCATGGTTTCACGCTTCATTGATGTGACACCATGACATGACAAGGTAAGAGCAAGTTTTACACAAAGGTGTTTATATTTTGCAGCTTTTTTGCCTGTGTTTTTGTTTGTCCCCTCAAAAGTCAAAGATCAGTTAGATTTGAAATGTTGCATGAGAAAGATACAATCAAGTGACGTTTGCGGAGACATGTAATAAATCACTTATGAGCTGTGGCGGTTCTGAGGAAAACGTTGGTTTAACAATACCCCCGCCCCCCCAGAAAATATTTTTTTAGAACCAACCAATATTGTTCTTTTTTTAAATCTTTTGATACAATCTCAAAGTCACGTGTTTTCATTGAGAGATGACCTTTTCCGATCGCTTTGTTCTCGATCATTGGGATTTGTTGAATTGTGTGTGAGTGGTATTTTTTTATCATCACCCTTTTCAACACATTGCATTGGATACACGCATCAATAACTATAATTGGACCACATGTAAACATGTTGGATCCACTGCATTTAGTGAAATGTCGTGTAACGTGTATATACATTACTTGGTTTTATCCATACACTGCGGTGTGTTTGTAATGTATATACTCAATACTTTATCCCAAGTCCTCTGAAAAATAACCACCGACATGTTACTCGAGTGGGATTCGAACCCGCGTGACCTCAGTGCTTTGGGGAAAGTACTGAGTACACAGTGCTTTACACACATCGGTGTAAGGGTAAACCAAAATAATAAGCATTGTCCCCGATGCAAATTAGTTTAACATCTAGTAACAGTTATTCAAATATGTTTCATTGTTGTGTCTATCCTTTCACCTTATCACAGTTTAACTGATGCTGTTATTGATGCTAGACTTCAGTTTTGTTGTGTTTATTTTTGTCAGTGATGGACATTTCATACTTTCAAATCAGAATTCAGACTAGTTTGTGTCTGCCAGGTGAAAAAGCAGCTTCCATTTATAACATTTTATGAAAAAAAAGCACTTTGATCTACTTTCCTAGGGCTCTGAGTGTACTGTTCCCAAAAGCTCCTTGAACTCTATAACTGCAGGGGTTCATAAAATGTGGAGATGATCTCATTTCAATGTACCTTCTACAATTTACATGTAGATAGTTTCAGACCACTTTGTCAGCCATGACTCTCATCCTGGATCTTGTTCTCCCTTTTAGTCAGGCTCCGTTGTTTTTATTGAACTTTGTTTAAGGATTACGAGCAATGTTTTCCGTTTGATAGCGTTGCCGTTCTTGGACTGACTCTGGACTTTTGAGGCAACCAAATGTGGTTGATCAGATTTATTCATTGAATAGTAATTTGAATATACTTGTCTTTACTCTCCAGTGACAGAGGAAGCGGCAGCCGCCAGCCAGACGATCTAAACACACCTCTTTTATAGACATTTCCGCTGGTGGTACGATACCAAGGAGGTGGCGACCAGACAATGGAAACGACAGGTTTATCATTGAGCTGGAGGAAGGCCTTGTTGTCCAGCTTTATCATTCTGGCAGCAACTTTACTGTTCATGATGTACGGGGATCTTCAGCGGGTACCACCAGGCGACGGGTACCGGTCAAGTAGAGTGGATAAACAGCCCAACGCAGACCCTATAGAGGGCGCTATGCACGCAGATGGCTCCGCTCAACCTGCACTGGAATGGTTCCTCGATGACGATTTGTTTCCGTTGCCAGATAAGGAGGAGGCGACAGGAATTGATACAATAAACCCCAAAGCCGATACGATCAATGAGGTATGTGACACGTGCTGTTACCGATACGTCACAATCAGTAAGGGTATTGTAGAGATGGCGTCAGAAGAAGAACTCGTGGAAAGGGGTTGCCAGCAGAGGCTTCCGGATGCCTTGATATTCGGCGTGAAGAAGGGCGGCACCACCACCCTGAAGAACTTCATCAGCTACCACCCTGACATTGCCTTCACGCAGAGGGAGTTGAAGTACTTCACCTCGAGCACCGAGGTCCGGAAAGGTTTACAGTACTACAAAAGTCGGATGATCTACTCGACGCCGGGCCAGGTCTCGATGGAGAAAACTCCGGCCTATTCCCACTACCCGAATGTTCCCGCGCTCATCAGCAAGACCCTGCCGAATGTCAAACTCATCATGATCATGAGGGACCCCGTACAGCGAGCCGTGTCGGACTTTGTACACCTGCAAGTCACCATGGCCCAAGCGTGCCCGCAGGTCAACCTCCATCCAGTTGCGAAGGACTCCCGGGAGCCTGTGTCTTTAAGTGCGGCGTGCTTCAATAACAGCAAGTACTTCATCTCTGATACATTCGAGCACTCGATCATAGACCTGGACGGTGAGATAAGATTCACCAATCAGCTCGTCTCCAAAGGTGTCTACGTTAAGGACATCCGGCGTTACCTGAAGTACTTTGACGCAGACCAAATCCTTGCTCTAGACGGTGAAGCCTTCATCAACGACCCTTACACGACCGTGAAGAAAGTGGAGAAGTTCTTAGGCATCAGGGATTACTTCACCAGAGAACATTTCTACTTCGACGTGCAGAAGGGGTTCTTCTGCCTCACCAAGCCGATACCAAACAATTGCATGAACCCGTCGAAAGGGCGCCCCCACCCGGATATTAGCGAGGAGACGCTGGATAAACTTCGCAAGTACTATCAGCCGTACAACAAGGCGCTGAATGAGCTGATGAATGTAGCCTTTCACTGGTCATCGTAATGCTGTTATTTCGATGGTCTTTTTCTATTTATTGGTTTGACTGAATTGTGTGTTTTTTGGGGTTTTTTTCAAACTGTTACCCAAAGGTTTGTTTTTTTCTAAGCTGTTGGGAAACTTGTTTCTTTCTTTTTTTGTATCGCGTATCGATCTCAGGGTTATAATGTCCACCGGGTATATATTTTTGTATAGAATATTTACCTCATCTTGTATTGGTAAACATTATTTTAATAAGTGTATGTCGTATGACATAACGTTTATTTTTGTTGTCGTATGTTTTGGTTAACCATTGTTTGCAATAACTTTAATTGTTTATTTCGCCCAGTTTGTTTCCAGTACTAAGGACTTGCAGGGGACGTTTGTCCTGGAAGTCCGAGACCGGGACCAAGACCGAGATCCTGACATCCGAGACCTCATGGGGGAAACCTACAACACTTAACAGGGTGGAGAATGAATGAAATTTTTTTAAAAATCATGGACATTAGACAAAAAGTTCCGTCTGTGTGTGGAGATTAAACCAATAGAATGGCTCTCTACATTGTTTCAAATAGATATCTGATGGTTTGGTCACAAGAGCTACCATTCTTTCATTTCTGTGGTGATGACAATTTCACCTCTTTCAAGAAAGTTTGAAAGTGCATGGATCGGAGACAGATGAAAAATCCTGAATTCAAGTCCAATTCATGTAAATCACAAGCCTGATGTAAAGCGCGTAATGCTGTGGGCTGCCGTTAGCGCAGCGTTGTGTAGTCAGTGCAGCAAGCTAGGGCCAAATTTCAACTATCTGCGGATAGAGGTGAAAGGCAAGGCAAGATACCACTACACCAACCTGACCGCCATTGTTTTCATTCTATATAATGTAAATGTATACATATACAAGAAACGAACCAGAGTGTAAATTTCATTTCAAACAGTGGTAGCATTCTTGAGATACCACCGAATATCAGGAGCGGTTATGTCCACGTAGAAAGAATAATCCGTAATTAGAATACACAATCTGAGAAAAAGTTTCCCAGACTGAAATGTTTGTTAATCCATCTATTTTAAACCACATTCCTTATGAAGGGAATTGTTTCACAAAATGTTGAAGGTTATCAACAGCTACAGGGCTTCTTCTTGCCAAGTAAGTGTTTTATGGCTATTAGTTTTTTTGGAGTAATTACCAAAGGTATACCTTCCCTTTCAACATAAATTATGGTTGAACTGCTAAGCAAATTGAGCAGGATACCAGTCACAGATGGCGCAAGCGACATCTTAATTTCGCTGATGGCCATATTCTGGTAAGAATAACTATTTGGTGTGCTCTGCTATTTTTGTGATTTTATAAAAATAAAAAAAATCTTTTTTGGCCCGGTGTGTTGCGACACGTTGCATAAACATCGAGTACATAATTCATAGACAAAATAAAAATGGCGTATCCGCGTTCCCATTGAATTTCACACAAACGGAATACATTTCCTCTGCTTCAATTTCTGGTAATTTTCAAAAGTACATGTACACTCAAATGTAGAACGGTAGTTCCATGGAACAACGAGGTAGAATCATGTGAAATATCTGGACTTGTGGCAAGTCTGGATTCTATTGCAGGGGGTGGGGGTGTCAGGAAACAGCCGTTACCTTCCACGCGTAGGGATTCTTTCTCTTCTGTGTTGTTCAAATGTTGACATTCTTTGAAAAGACCAGAAAGAGAAGCCGTGAAGTGTGCAAACGTTTATGTCTGTTCACCACAATACATTGATTAGTGCAGTAAGTTGAACAAATTGTCCACAAGTTTATTGTTACAAATGTATTATGTTTGTTTAGGCAAACAAAATCCTCTACGCCGTCAAATGTCGACTCGAACTTAGAAAATACCACTTAGATTAAAATACAGACATACACAGGCAGTTAAGACTTAAACTTCAAAGTTTTCAACAGTCGGAAAAAAGTCAGTAAAGAATTTGCTCTTTTGACGGATCCGCCACGTGCGTATAGAGCACCGACTTCGTGCTTCACTCCTATTGTATTTATGTAACTGTTTGGATGAAAGTGTCATTGCATTACCGTGACAATACAGAGTTATGTAATGATTTTATTCACTGCTGTCCCCAATTTGAGGCTCTACACGCAAATAGCTAACTGCGCAAGAGGTGAATAAACCCCATTTAAATATGGCTAAGTGAAAAAGTTGACGGACAATTTAAATGAGAATATGATTAAAAGCAACCCTGCAGACCCGTGCTGATGCAGTTGAAATAATTGCTTCAAAAGACCTCTTTGTCAGTTTATAATCAAAGTTCTTATGGCGTTCACTGTTCTATGGGGAGCACTTTAGGTAATACTGTAATTTATTCTGCTCAGTCACCTGCATTTACATCCCAATATGAGGAGATTTTGCATTATTTCACCAGAAGTCATAACCGTGAGAGGTCACCAAGATGGTGTCAATGCGAACGGCATCATGTCAAAGGTCACACAGCTCACCATCCGGAGAACGGGTTTTGCTAAAAGTTCTATTTGGCTTCAGATTTGAGAGACTCAACTTCACTAGCTCTTTCCTCTCATCTGTGGTTTATATCAAGCTTCTCTGCGCTTCAAGGCACTCAAGAAATAATATTTCCTGTCACTAGGCCTACTGATATTGAATGACTCTTTAAACGCAACCGCAGGCGCTAGGAATTACTCTCGCCCAATTAGCAACGAGGCGACCCCTTTCAGCTTTACGCAAACTGTTAGGTTTATCATGGTTTATCAGAGCGGCTCGGACCCCTACAGACCATTTTGCAGCCCACAGGAAGGCAGACGAGAATAGAAAGCCGGTAGATCGCAGTAACTTCATCCTATGTAAACTGCCTCTCTGTTTGACTGTAGTCTGTTATTGGAGAGTTTGTTATCTTTTTGCATGAAGTTCACCTGCGATGCACCAGATATTGTTGGTAAGAATTTTTGAAGATTTGCCTTTTTCTCTTTCAGTAGACACGGCTATATACATGTTCATGTACACGAAAACATTCCTTCACGGGTACATGGAGGTCAGCAAAGGATAGTTATGTACACGTGAAGATTTCATCGAGCCCCAGTCTGGATTCAAAAATCTGCTCCATCTCCTCACAGTCACCCTCAATAGGGCTACCAACAGTTTTTGTGAAACAGTTCCCTAGGTGGGGGAACAAATATAACAAGTTTGAGCTATTTGTTTGGGGGTGGGGGTAGGGGATTTTTACCGGAGGGGTCACGGTTACTACTCTTTTTACGCTTGTGGACATGTTGAACCGCCCGTAATGGGGGACGATCTTTGTGGCGAATTGTTATTTTGTTCATAACATGACATTATAAAATAATTAATACATTTTTCTTTGAAAACGACAGGTCGTTTAGTTTAAGATGATGAATATGAAGTGTCAAAACTTCGTAAAAAGCTTACACCTGCCAATCAATAAATCTAAAAAAATTTCACTTTTACGCAATAATTGTCGCTCGTTAAGAAACTTAAATTTGCGTTCAATACGTAAGGACTTTTACAGATATTAAACAAATATAAGATGGTTTTTAGCTCCCATTGGTATTTGAAGTTGACATACTAGTTCCCGAGTCCTCAAAATCCCATACCGAGGTGAGTTATCATGGAATGTCCACCCAAAACCGATAGACCACCTTATACTTCACTAGTTCGGCATCACTGAGCTCGAGAAAACGCAGATTGGCCTTTTTATGGATGCCGCCATCTTGAACACGTGGCTCAAGCAGTGATCTCTATTATACTAGAGATCAGTATAATAGAGATCAGTGGGCTAAAGCGATGTTGCGCGTGTGTACACCTGTTCAACTGTTGCGCAATTGTTGCGACAGTCTACTACGCATGCGTGTACCCTGTGCGTGATGTACTGGCCCGCGCTTGGTGAACAGCAAGAGTATCTGACACGTGATGGTCAATGGACCAGTGAGAGTTTGGCTCTCAATCATGCATATGTGATAATGTGTGTGGTATACTAACTCTCGATAGAAGCTATCTTAACGGGCAATTTAATAACAAAAGAAGACCAGTTCAAACAGCACTCGATTAACATCGGAGACCCAACTTGCATATTGATCTCGTTCCCGTGTTGCTAACGTTCACCTGCATTGGTACGGAATTGCCGTGGCGATCTTCGTCTTTTTTGTTTAACTTTTACTAGCCAGATTTCAGGCTAAATTATCTGAATTCAACGAGTTTAGTCACGGCGTATGCTGGGGTTTTTTCTTACGGAATATTATTTTCAAGTCAATTCGTTAGTTCCTGTAGTGAATAGGTTTGACAAAATCTTGATTTGAACGTGAAGCCGTTTGTCCGTGAACCATTTTGTGCAGTCTCCAAACCAACAATAGAAAGGTTTTGTAAGCATCAGAGATGACTGTACGATAGAACAATTTTAGTTCGACACGCAGAAGGGTTCTCCTCTCCCACCCCATCCCACCCCGATTTATAACGCAGAAGCTAAAGGGCGCCCTCGTCGTTAAGCGAAGAAACACTCGACAAACTCTGCGACCAGGGCACAATTTCATAGAGAAGAAAATTGTGCTTACAATGTTATGCTTAGCGAAACTAAGCAGGAAAGCTGGTAGTAAGCGTGGTTGTTCTGTGCTTAGTTACGTTTGGGATTTAATTAAGGGGTTCTAATAAGAGCTTTCAGCTCATTCAGAATCGTGTTTCTGAACGATTTTCTACCTTAGTTTAAGAACATTTGAAGGGAATCCTTTATACCAAATGGCTCGTTGAATAGTAGTTTTGCCAGTAGCCTTATAAAAAAATATAGCTTTTATAATAAAGACACCAACAATTTGTTAATTTGTATTGAAACAAACTTAAAATGGACAAGAATGTTTATTTGATCTTAACTTTTTTAGAAACCCCTTTTGTAAACCCACACCTGAATAACGTACAACAACTTAAAAACTAACGCGTAACTCTGCCATAGACCGCAATGAAAAGGCTTAACGTCTGGCAATTACAGCGTCCAGCGATTATCATCGCAACCAAAACACGCGTTTACATAACTTTGGTGATCGGAGGTGGGCACATCTCTCTCTCTTTTTTTGCAAGTAACCGGAAGCTAAGTTTCATTTTCGGGTTTTCTTCGTTATGTTGAGTAAGTTTTTTTTTATTAACTAGTATTACATTCCCAACAACATATATAATGTTTGTGGTCATAAACTACGTTAAACTAAAATAATTGACGAAACAAAATCTCGCCCAAGTAAACTCTATGGTTGGGACCACAACGGTCCCGGAAGTTCGAATACGCGCGAGACTTGCACAGTCTATTGAGAAATTCGTATTCTCTGCATACCAACTAGAAAACATACCGTTATTTAAAACTAGAAAAAGGGTCTTGTTTGAAGGCAGGGTATACTTCTGGTAATTGTCAAAAACCAGCATCCTCACTTGGTGTAGGCCTATCCCAACATATGAATAAAATAACAAACCTGTGAACATTTGGGCTCAATTGGCCATCGAAGTTGCACGAAAGTAATGAAAGAAAAAACACACTTGATGCATAGAATTGATTATAACACACCTCTTGCTAGTTCTGTATTCTGGCTGGCTGAAACACGGTCACGTAGGATGAACTAGTATAGGCTAGTGCATGAGGTTTGCACAACCATGAACCAGACATCGCACGCGCGTAGTTTGCGGGAAATAGTTCCCGAAGCGGGCAATAGTCTTTCAATTTGTGACTGGTTACAGCGCCCTCAAGAGGTTTGCCAGGCTCATCTTCACATGAAAAATTGCGGCGTCTGGATCGTCGGATCACGTTACTCCTGTCTTCACATGAATTGTTGACTGGTATTTCATATTTTGGACCGAGGTGTGATATAAAATACATATGGACTGTCATGATTCGGTCACTAGAGCATGTCTATCCCCCCTCGGGCCTGTGAGTGACCAGAAGAGGGAAATAGGTCCCTCTTCTGGTCACTCACAGTCCCTCGGGAGAATAGACGTGCTCTAGTCACCTCATTGCCAGTCCATATGTGTAGGGTGTATAGTGTTTTCAAATGCCTTGAGAAAGGCTTTAGTTTCGCCCATGTTTGGGTCATTCAGACACAGATTCCGGGTCATACTGACCCAGAAATGGTTCAGGCCCCACGGTACCCGGATCCGTTGGTGGACGGCGTTAGGAGCAAACTTGAAATCAAAGATGGAACGTCTTGAGCCGAGACTATCCCTTGGTGGACGGCGTTAGGAGCAAACTTGAAATCAAAGATGGAACGTCTTGAACTTAGGCTATCCACGGGTGGATGGCGTTTACAGCAAACTTGAAATCAAAGACAGGACGTCTTGAAACGAGATTATCCCCAGATTATGCTGCGCTTGACTCTCTGGCATTTCCAATAGGTCATTACCGTCATTGGTCTATGTAGGTTCAAAGAACAGTTAAACTGTATCCCACATTTTTTGTCTGACTACAGGCTCGTCCCAATTCCCCAGCGTGAACTTGCATCTCCCCCGCTGGTACCCTGCCCTCGGTGGCCTGTTGATAGAGCTATACGGTTTAAACAAACCGTGTTTTAAAAAACAAACCGCATTAATGTTTTTGGAGGAAGTTATGTGCACACAAAATAATAATAATAATCAATCTTACCAATCAGACTATTAATTTTTCGAAGACACATTCACAGTTTAGAAGCCCCAAAATAATCCTTTAACAGCTTACTTGTATGAAGTACACTCTTCTCGGCTTGACAATTCTTTCCATCTGAAATGCCACCATCTTCGTCATTTGTTGTCTTTAGTTGTTGTTCCGTCAATCCAATTCAAGAGAAATAAGCATACATACATTCTCTATTATATAATTACTATCTTCAAGCTTTTTAACAATCTTTTCAAAAACTGTTCTTTAAAATCTAGTTATTTTGTTTGTGAACTTTTTCTGAAGTGGATTCCGAGTCAACATGACCCAGAAATTGCTCAGGCAACTAGACCCAGAGTCAGGGTCAAATCCCAACCTAGCTGGCTATACTGGTATCCTTGAAAACTTGCTTAACCATCAATTGCTCCTCCCAACTTATGTGTAGAAAAGGGAACCTGCGAGTTCTGGGATTATGTCCTGTTGGATCGACGCGGGTGTTTATCATGCTACCTCCATCTTGGTTATGTTACTTGTATCCATTACCAACAGCGAATGATAATCTTCGTTATAAAGGAACCAGACTATTAATCTCCTTCTAGCCTCGGTTTGGTTAAGTTGATCTAAATGGGAGAACATAAAGATGGCCGCACCGTGATAAAGGTTTATAATGCTTTGAGGTTGTATATGCTCATTAGGGAGATGAGAAAGGGTGAGGAATGACGTAAACTCTGCCAGACGGGTGATTTATTAGTAGTGTCTTACAGTGCCATTGTCTAACCCGGACCGCCATTTTGTAAAGCCGATTTATTTTTGACTTCCCAAAATGGCGGACCGTGTTACTTTACAAAGTAAAAGGAAAACACATAATTTCGATGGATATTTGTGTGAACCATTATACAGTGTATTATACTTTTAAAAATGATTTTCAAATCATATTCATTTCATTACAAATACGCCTTTTATAGCACAAAGCGCCCAATCAAAGGCAATGTGTCCCTCACTCTTAAAATTAATGGCAATAACAAATTACTTGGTTAGAAGTACAAGCAGCTTTCGATACCGAGTATAAAGCATTTTGAGAATCATTTCACATCGAATAAATAAAAGACACCAGTTTTTATCCCCCAAATTTGAACATGAGAAATGTTGCTGTCAGATTTGTTTCTCGGATTGTGTATTTCAATTACGGACTGTTCTTCTTTCGACATATGCGCACCGGAATTTCGACGAGATCTCAAAAACGCTACCACCTTTAGAAATGTAATTTTCTTAGGTTAGATTTATTATATATATCAACATTTATGTAGGATTAAAACAATGGAACGGTTAAACAAAAAATTGTACTTTCCCTTTAAAAGCATGCAGTGCCATGAAAATTGGCTCTCGATCACGAAGGGTTTGTATGGTAACTCGTTATCATTATGGCAAAACAAGCTGACTGATAAAATCTTCTCTTTGCCAATAATTTCTCTTCCTTGTTTGCCAAGCCCCTTTAAAACGTCTACAAAGCGCTCAGAAATGATTGAATGTATAATTTGATCCACACGTGTGTTTGTGCTGTGCACATAGAGTTGAACAAGTACATGTACTTTTGTCTCCGGTGACTGGATGAGCCTACCAGCAGTCCATGGTCACCGTCCCAGTTTTTTTGATACTAATCGACTGGGACGCGAAACCACATCAGAAGCATCCAGCCACACCAATAATTGTGAATTTAAAGGCTCCAAACTGGTTTGATCCGGACGACAACATCGCCACGTTCTGGGAGAGGAGGAATACACCGGGGCCCAGCAGTTCAGCAAGACGCACAAACTACAGTGGACCATGGACTGCCACACCGTGTTGGATAGCTGTGAGCAGGCGTAATTCTGCCGCGGTTGCAGTTTACAAGGTAATGTGGACTCTCTTCTCCTAATAGTTTGTGTGCATAGCTTCTTCCTTTTCAAAACTTTACGTGCTTGGACAAACCATTTAATATCCCAAAAGCACAAGTTGAAATTGCTTATATTGACACTATTTCATGCATCATTCATAATGGACTAGACTGCATTGGTGCCGGTTCCCAAAAAACAACAGTCCCGGCTCCGCACGTTGTACACAAAAGTCATGAATGATGCATGCCTTGGTATCAATAACGCATTGTCCTTTTGTGATGGGGTGACCTTAAACTTGCTCAAAATGAACGCACGGTCTGTGAAGTTTTCATAGTGTTATATTCTATTATTCCTAGACAAACTGTTTACTTAGCGTTTACTCCAAAACCTGACAGACCGAATTTATGAAATTGTTACTTTTGGGGGGTCTACGTCTACATCTCTGCATCTTCGCTGGTACTCGAAGTCCACTTCTGGATGTAAGAGGTAAGATGAAGAATATGTGCGCGTGAATCAGGTGGAAAGTTATACTTGGTAAATAAGTAAAAGTAAAAGCAAAAAACTAGTTTTAGTATAGAGCTTTCGTATTATGGATTTATTATGGCCCGTGTCCAAATTGACGGTTTCGTCAGTTGTTTTTGGTCGTCGCTTATTTTATTTACCACGTCCGATATGTGGCATAGGGTGCCCCCCCCCAGCTGTATGCTCTCATCCACTCTCCACTTCTTGTACAGAAGTGCCGCTCGAACCTCAAAAGCATTCCTGAGATTGCCCCCAGAACACCATGAAGACATAATAGGAGGGGGTGGGCGGGGCACACCGTGGTACACCATCGAGCAACGAGTGTTATTTTGGACACGGTCATAAGCGTACGACCCAGGGGCAGCTGGGGGGGGGGGGCAATTGCCCTTTTTGGGCAAAATAGATGGGGGAAATTCGGGCATCCACGAGAAAGCAAAAATTACTTTTTACCGGATTTTAGAATATGGTAATTATCGGGGGGGGGGGGGTACTGTGTAAATTTCGGGCAAGTCAACCCCTCCCCCCCCCCCTCCCTCGCCCCTCAACCAAAGAGTCTCCATACACCAATATAGCTTTATAAATAACGATGACTTGGCCTTGGACTCTGTTGCATATTATAACCCCACGGCATCAAATACGCCTCCCACCTCGCCTCCATGAAATCTTTAACAACAAAGCCGTAACCTAAGTTTTCTTCAAAAACTGTACTTTGAATTGTCAAAGAAAACAAGGGTTATTCTTGTTTTGAAAGGCGCTCAGTTGTACTTGTAGGCAGTTCGGTTGTTAGTATTTGAGTTATTTCTGTCAGAGGGTAAATGGTGCCCGGCAAAAGACGGCCTGAGTCGGTTTATATCACTGTGTTGGCTTTTTTTTTTCAAGTGGAGAGAATATTGTTTTAACGCAGTCGTGTTTGTTTATTTGTTGAAATTCCTATTGAAAAGCATACATTTAAAGGGAAAGTGTACCTTTGGTTTCTTGATTGTTTTTATCCTGTATATACGAATTTATATTCATACAATAAAACTAACCTGTGGAAATTTCATTTCAAAAGGTGGTAGCGTTTTTTGAGATATCGTCGAAAATATGGAGCGGTAATGTCCACGAATGAAGAATAATCCGTTATTGAATACACATTCTGACAAACGTAACTGACGGTAACTTTTCTCGGATTTGATTTTTTATTTATTTATTTATTTATTTTATTTTGTTTTGTTTTTGTTTTTTGGGGGGGGAGAAAAACTGATATCTTTTTCCATAACCGCAGGACTTGGAAGTGAAATGATTCTCAAAATGCTTTAATTAAATAAAGGCCTACTATCCAAAGCTGCTGTACTTCTAACCAAGTATTGTTTATAGTGCCATTAGTTTTAAGAGGGATTACCAAACGTATACCTTCCCTTTAACATTACAGTATATTTATTGAAACAACTATCAGATCCGATCGATGCTTATAAAAACGATCATACAGCAACAATATTGTGGTTTCTTGATATAGGCCTAACCCCATTCTTTCAAATTCTTTCAAATCATTAGGCTATATATTAAAAACAAAAACAACATTTTTTAGCACTGTGAAACTTTATACCTACTTTTTTCTTCCGTATGCTTGTGTGTTTTGATAAATCACATTGTTCACGAGCTTCAAATTCATTTGGTAGGCCTGTTTGTACAAGACCAGATTCCCACACTTTATGTGACCCAACATAGTCATGAAATAAAAAACGTGAAGGTTTAAAACATGTGAAGCCCAATCGGTCATCGAAGCCACTAGAAAATAATGAGAGAAAACAATATCTTGTTTTTTGTGGGGTTTTTTCAAACATCAAACTTTATACACGCGAGATCAAAACTGATTGTTTTACCGATTTCTAAAAAAAAATATTAAAAAAAAAGGTTGAATGCAAAACTATTTCAACGGATGGTTTTTGCACTATGTCCATCTTTACACCATGTAAGTTATGTACGAATCTGTGAATATTTATGTTTTCAATCTCCCATTGTTTTACAAACCCTTTAACACTGTTGTTTATTGAAGCGTTCACTTCTCAATGGTGAAAAGGGAAGTGGTTGGATTGTCTAAATCAAGAATAGCGGAAATTATTGTTAATTTTATGACGAACGTCGTCGCAAAAAAAAAAACCACATTCGATGCTGTTGCCTTTACGAGGCATTCGAAAGTAAATCAAATCTCTTCACAATCCACTAGGATGACATCATGTCGGACGGGACTAATGTTCTACGGTGGCTTTAAAGAGACATCTCAGACTTGGACATTGGCGCAAAATTGTCAAGTCACCACGACTTGGCCCCAAGTCTTGAAAAGGTTGACGTCATTTTTTCATTTCAAACTTTGTGACTGCTCCCCAAGACTAGGGTCTTATAGACAGAATTGTTATTCTTATGTCGATTGGTATCTGGCATCAAAATAAGTGTACCAATAAGTAGGCTGTTTATAATCCCTTTTGTTAAAATTCATCGGTGTATTTTCTGATTACTGCAACAACAACACAAACATTTCCACAACGATACATTTACCAAAATTTTACAACACTTTCTTACCAACGCTACTTTGCCCAAACGTTTGAAAGACTTAAAACAAATTTCAGATCTTCTTCTATAAAACTATTATACAGGATTGGTAGGGCTGGCGAAGTAGACACAGACGGTGTTAATGTTTTGTATGATCAGTCATATATATGAATTACAAACCTGTGCAAATTTGGGCTTAGTCGGTTGTGTGAGTCAGGAGAAAATAGTGAAAAACAATGCACAATTTTCAGCGTATTAAACACAGTGTCCTTAATGTTGGTTGTTACAACCGAAATCAGCTGTTGCGGGTTTTTTTCCCCAGGTTTCCAGAGACAGTTTTCTCGAATTATTTCAGAGCGAAATGTTTCACAGAAAAATGGTTCTAGTAGAAACTTCGTAATAAAACTTTCAGACTAATTTTTTTTTTAAGATTTTTTTTTATCCTTACCAAACCTGTTTAGTACCTTTAAATGACTTCGTACAGTTTTGTGTGTGTTGTTTTTTAAAGGTTTTTTGTTTGTTTTGTTTGTTTTGTGTCCTTTTATTTATTTATGTATTTATTTATTTATTTTTATTTATTTATTAATTTTTTTGGGGGGGGGTTTCAAAAGAAGAAGAATCTTCCGAACGGACCGTCTGTCTGTTGTAGATTAAATACATTCCATCAATTGAAAGTGTATTTTTAGCTACTCCCTCGTGGGTCAAAATGATCAGTAGGCCTACTGCCAATGATGTCATTATGCTGTTCAGAACAACTTGGCTGTGGACGTTTCCGAAGGACTCGGGGAAGCGCTGAGTAAACATCTAGTGTAAGGATAGAGCCAAAATGCAATTCTTTATCCCCGATGCAATCTATTCCATGGCGGATACGGGCAGAGGGTACTTGAGCTTTTTTATTTTACAGGAATGCTATTTAAACTTGTTTATATTGTGTTAGTTTATCATTTCAACGTATTTTCACACTTCTGAATTTGCCCGATCTTAAGGTTTTGAATAACTAGAAACACTTATACCGTTGACGGCGCGCGTCAAAATGACACCACGTGTGAGAGCTTAATTTTGTTATAACTATACCTCCATGCTGCAACAAAGCTGCTATACAAAACGGAGCTCCCATGACGTAACATGAGTGATGACGCAAGAGGGCTTTGTGAATCTTTCTGAAAAGCACGGAGAAGGGTTTTCAAAACGATTTTTTTTTTACACAATTTAAATTTGTTTAATTTCATGGGAACTTAATTGCCTTAATGATTGAAAACGTTTAAATGAATTTTACCTAATATCACTTGTTGCCGTTTTCGTTCAAGTAGGTCTTTAAGCGCTTTGGGGTATGCTTTAGGCGTAAGGCGCTGTATAAGTTCTATTATATCATGATTTAACATACTATTTTCCTCTTGTCCTCTTGTACAGAAGAAGGGGCTTTTGGATGACACATACTTTTATGACAGGTTTTTTTATACTATTTTACTTCACTGGACTACTCCTGGTTAAGATGTTTTTATTTTCCGAAGATTTAAAATTTAAAAAAATTAAAATAAAAGCCCCCCCCCTTTAAATCCTCTCAAGAATCCCAGAGATTCCAACCACTGAATGAAGACACAACAGTGGGTACACCATGCCTCATATTGAGCACCAAATGGTGTAATCATTGCCATGTAAATTAAACAGGAATTACTTCTAAAGGTGTTTTTTTAGAAAAGAATGTAGCGAGGTACCAGTCGCATCAATAGGAGTTGTAAACGGCAAATTTGGTTGGTAACCCATTTCTGCTATCAGCAAGGCCTTTCCATGCTCAGCAAAAGCTCTGGCTTGTAACTGCTTCTTATTTGGACACTGGTTTTTCGCACAGCTTGAGGAAAGAAACTAGACAACCCCCCCCCCCCCCCCCCCCCCCCAAATGGTGGAATTTCCTAACCCGTAACATCCCGGGGATACCGCTCACTCCAGCTTTTCGTTTGTATCTTTATTTATAGTCGGCTTTTGTATAGCTTACCGGTCTTTGTGGGCGCTGTAAAACTGCCTGTGTGTGTATGTAGGTATTTATGGTTTCGCCTACGAAGCGTGCAGAGTTTTGTCTATCAAGCGAACAGGGTTGACTTTTATACCACATGAGTTAAGTTCAACATGTGTAAAAACATTCACCATGTTCTTGAATGCCCTATGGAACCTTTAGCTTTGAGAGTATTATGTTCACTACATTTCCAAACATGCAGCGAACTGTTCGGTGTGATCTTAGTGTTCACCAACAGGTTGTGTTTACGGAAAACACGTCCTGGCTGGTTCGTGAATGGGGAAGTAATCTCTGTAAACTAGCGGGTCCGCGAGTGACGTTTAGGCTGGCGACCCGGTGGAACTTTAAAGGCACTCCACCGTGATCACCTGCTGGGTTGACAGCCAGTCGAGAGACCCCGCTGCAGACTAGCTCTCATAAGCCAGCTTCGATGAGTGCGAGGCACTCTTTGTTGCTGACGAGGAATTTCGTCGACGATAGCGATAGGTGGGTCGCCAAACTTTGTCGCGAGAATTGCTCTGAAAAAGTTTGGCGATCTACCTAATTTGTTCTTAAACTTTTTTTCGTGGACTTGTAGATCGTGGACCGTAGGTTGCAGTCCCTTACGCTGCTCTAAACTATTACTCTTCACTGACATGGGAACAAAATCAGCCTCTTTTATCCTTCGGTTGTTATCTTTCTGTCTTTCTGTCTGGTGTGTGATAACTCTAAAAAATAGTAATAATAATAAACAATGACGTCATTGGTATTAGAAGAAAGCCCATATTCTAGTTTTCAATCTTCAAATGAACTGTATGCACGACTTCATTACGCCGCCATCTTAGAGATAAAACGACAATAGTACAATGGAAAACGCACATCTCTGACGTGCAGCGCACAGGATGGGCCAACGAGCAGCCTTATAAGGATAAAGATAGACACTGGTCTCACAGGCCCAATGATTGTGGATAATGTGCAGTGGCGTAAGCTTTCAATTTCTTTCATAAGCCCTGAAATATATTGGTCCCATTTGCTGAGAGGTGTAGGGACATTTTTCAGGATTGACGCTCGGACGTTTGGAAATTTACACAGGGCTAAGGGTGTTTTTATTTTGAGGGTGAGCAACTCGACGGGCCTTGGACTCCCCATATCAAATTGAACAGAGGGTAAAACGTCAAGAGTATTTTTCACTTTACTGTAGAAAGCTGTGAGACTTCTAAGTATTTTGTATTACTATTTTTTGGTTTACATTTATCATTTTGCATCGTATGCTACGGAGGTTTATTTAGCGGGGTGCACCCATATACTACGAATCTCCGTCCGTGTGAATTGGGCTGCGAGGTCAGAGAGATACATCTGGCAGGTGGGCAAAAGGCCGGTAGCCTCGAAGAGTGCCGTCAGATATTCAGGCGTTGTGCAAGGGGGTCTATCTGAAAGCCTATTCTACATGATTACCATAATTATTGTGATGAATAGTGATACTATAACTTTATGGACACTATAATACTGAATGCGCGTTGCATAATGACGTCAGACTTTTACATTCGAATTAAAGGCACAAGAGATATTCTTCGAGCTATATACATTTGGATTCCCCCAAAATGATGAGAAAACGGAAATGTGAATGGATTTTTCTAATTAAAGATTGCCTGAAGCTGGTCGCCTGTAAATTGCCTCGTATATGTGACATAGCATTTTAGGGTTTAAAACCAACGTGCTCGCCATTGTGCGTAATGCGTAGTGTGCAATCCTTTAAAAAAAACGAAAATACATGCCAAGCAACGCACATAATCTTTACTCAAACCCAGCTGAAGAGATGAAGGGATATATTTTTTAATCCCTTTGTAACCACAACAAAAACAGTGACCATTGTACATTATATTGCTCAAACGTTACTGGAATTCATTCATATTTGAATTGTTAGCCTTACGAAATGAGATTTATTTGTAAACTCTGGAGCAGGCCTTTGGAAATCGAAAATCTTTTCGCTTTAAATTCTTTGTTTCCATAGCAATCTTTGGACAGTAATGATAATCTTGAGCTGTAAATTTGAGAAAATGAAAAGTTGCAGTTTAAAATGAATCTGTTCAACGTATAGTATGTGTTTGGGGAAGTTCTGTATTCTTCCACACTACACTATATATAGCCAAGCTCTTGCATCCATAACGAGATAATGAGCTAACTCACTGGATTCACGAATTCCCGACCCCCATGTCGGCGCCGCGCACTTTCACCGTGCGACCTTGCCGACAGTCTGATCATCTGACCCGGCGTTTCATTGCTGGGCGATGAAACGTCACAGAACTCAAATCATTAGTTTGAGGACGGAAAGGTCTTTTTTTTACGGTGCATTTTGGGGTGTTAAAAGGTGGGTTTTTTTAAAGATTAATATAAGTCACTCGACACACACATAATTGATTCGGAAATAATTCGTGGATAGAATAAAAAAATAGTGAATATTGTCATGAGAGAAAGTTACTCTGACACTCGGGCATATATCGGGGCAGAAATTTATAACAGGCCTTGGCCTTCGTCTCAAAAAGCTGACGATGTGGAAATGAAACGAAATATTCGCTGAGAATTATCTCGAATGGAATTTGTTATAGCAGTCAACGTTACGCGGTATTTTTATCAAATGTTCTGCTATGTCCCGATGCATCTGATGTCATCATGACAATAACCTTGGCTGTGCCATTTGAGAAGTCAATGTCCCCGTGTGATAGGCTAGTTTTGCATTTTAGGCGACGCGGCGACACTGCTACCAGCTGACGCCCAACACTGCGAAATGATGACCATAGCAAAGTCGCCGCGTGTGGCAGCAAGGGGGTCAAAAGTGTGAACGTGTGTGCAAAGCTTATTTTTAGCACCCAACCTTGCAAAGGCGGCCATCATTGCTGAGGTCAAAACAATCAACACGCGAACTCTCAGCCAATAAAGGGCTTCTCTTACCTCAGTGAGGGCGCTGTTTGGAACTTGACGTCATAATGTTGCGTTCTTTTTTTGCACAATGTTACAGTAATTTTCCTCTAGTTTAAACATTTCTTTTTACTCAAAATTGTTTTGTTTCCTCGCAGTTTCGATCTCTCAAAATAATATTTCAAGGGAACATTTCGAGAGAAAAACGTGTGCCGTTGCGGCCTCCGTATACATGTTCAACCCTGTTAGTTGCATTGTATTATCAGTAAGTATGTGGTGGGAACGTGTCTTCCAGGAACCAATGATAAACCACACCATGGTGCATTATGGTGAATGTTGAGAAAGTACTAAATAAATAAAGAATAATGCATTTATTGCCATTGTTCAAGGCAACAATGTTGCGCGTGGGTTCAGAAACCTTTCATGAAAGAAAAACAAGGAGTCAATGGCAGACAGGAAGTTAACATGCATGACCACGAAGTGGTGGTGGTGTGCATAATTGAACGAAGGGTTGTTAGTGGTGGCCACGGGCCAGACAGTCTAACCCACATAATATCCCAGTTGAAATAGACAAATTAAAATCCTATTGGAGAACACTGAGAGGATAGACTTAGCGTGCGTGTACAGTACAGGCTTTCGTTACAAAAACCTGTCTGCATTTATAATCAATGCCAACACCAATGAGCCGGCCGGGTGGTCTCAACATCTCAGGTTCTCAACTGGAGTCATCTACTGGCTGGCGGTGGAAGTTGACATGATCGACCAGAAGGCGGCATGTGCTGAACCTGAAATTTACTATGAACGGTCACGGCCCAGACAGTCTAATGAACCCGCATGAGTCCTAATGAGTTTGGTGAACTAGAAATGTTCAACTCAATGTTGAATATTAATAATAGGCCTAGTTCTCATACGAATCATCATCTTGCAACTTGGTTTCCGCGTCTGGAAGGAAATGTCTTCTCTGTACTTTCTTTCTGCAAGGATTTTTTTTTCCGTGTAACTGAACTTTTGGCCTTATTATTGATAAATGTTTTTGAATATTCAGCTAGGTGAGGCATTTTAATGAGTAGTGTAATGAGGCTAATGAAATGCAATGTAGACAATTGCAGTATTTAAATAAACATGTGGGGTAAATAGTAGGTTAAACCTTTTGGGGTGGTTGTTTTGTCGGGGTGTTTGTTTGTTTGTTTGTTGGGGTGTTTGTTTGTTTGTTTGTTGGGGTGTTTGTTGGGGTGTTTGTTGGGGTGTTTGTTTGTTTGTTGGGGTGTTTGGGGTTTGTTGGGGTGTTTGTTTGTTTGTTAGGTGTGTTTTTTGTTTTTTGTTGTTTTTTGTTTTTTTCGGGGGGGGGGCGTTGGGGTAATTGTGTATTTGTTATTAGTATTTATTTCTTTATTTTGCTTGAATGCTTGACACCATAAACACAGACGTCTTTAAAGAGGGTCCATTGGGTCAAATTCAGTTTTTTGGTGCTCTTATTTTCCCTGGCCAATCCTTTGACCTTAGTGAGGGCGCTTTTGAGCTTATGACGTCATAAGCAAGGGGCCTATTCTGAATTAAGAGTTGGTATAAAGACTAACTTACGCGTAGTACTAGCCTGTCAGTACTGGTTGTTGAGCTCTTGGTTAAGAAAAATCATTCTTTCGTGTTTTATTTATTTATTATTCATTTACTTCGATTTCTTTCTTTCTTTCTTTCTTTCTTTCTTTCTTTCTTTCTTTCTTTCTTTATTTATCTATTTATTTATTTATTCATTTATTTATTCATTTGTTTTTATTTTTTTTAGGGGGGGACCGTCATGTACAATAACCTAAAATGGTAGGGCCATAGATTGGTTTATGCCAACATAATACTGATTTATAGACAAATTACATTAACAGTCACCTGTAAACTGTGTTTTTAATACTTGTTGAGAAAACAGCAACAAACTGAGTCAGGGTATTCTCATCTTACGGAACGTCGAATGCATCCACGACTAGCGGGTAGTCTCAGGCCGCAGCATTTACAACGTACACCGCCGAAATTGTAGTTTCTAAAAAAGTACAACATTTTCTTCGGGTCATTACCAAAGTACGGTACTACCTTTAAATAAATTAAATAAATCAATCAATCGCAGAGAACCTGTTACGTACGTTTAACTTGGACTTTGGACAATTTTAAAGGTAGGGTCATATGTATATATATATTTTTTTTTTTGGGGGGGGTTGATTAGGTTTTTTGGAGGGGTTCTATGTAAATGAAGATACAATAAAAAGTCCCGTGTGAAAGTGATCAGCTGTATACAGTGTCTACTTGCTGAGAAAACAGCAGTAAACAACCGTCGCGTTGTTTTCACAAGAACGTCGAACCCACCCCGTTTAGCAAGGTGGCAGTGGGTACAAACCGCGTCTCTGGTCGCAGCATTCGCGTACGCACACCAGCACTCAGAAATCCGAGAGTTCAAATGTTTTGGGGCGACCAAATATCCAAACCCTATTTCGAAGGGAATCCTTTCTCAAAATAGTTTGTACTTGTCAACAGTGCTTCTCACCAAGTAAGTTTTTATGGTCATTAGTTTATGGAGTATAGTTTGGAAACTTTCCAATCTAAGACCATACCCTTTAATGAAAACAGTTTTGCGTATTCGTTACATAGAGTGCGCTGTGTGCACACAGTGCAAACAATCGAAACAAAAACATGTGTATCCCTACTAATTGTAGCTCGTGACCTCGTCTGCGTACAAAGTCGTCTCTCGTCGAAAATGTATCAGCCAAACTGTGGCTCTAGTGCAACGGAAGGGACTCTAATATGGCAATGCTAGTTGTTTATTTTGATGCAAAACAAACACCATGCCGTTTGCTAGAAAAGTACAATGTGCAAGACCAAACTGCCCGGTGTACTGGATCTGACAGTACTGTGTATCGTATAGTATGCCGCTCGCCTTCATAAGTTCTTCTTATTCGGTGGTAAGTTACAACTGCACATCCGGGCCTACTTTCATAGAGCTGCTTTAAGCAGAAAATATTGCTTATTAATGTTCTTCTGAGCAAAAATATAGAAGGAAACCTGTCACAAACCATACACGTGACACGTTTTTTTGGGATGGTTACCTTATGCTAGTAAGCAAAATTGTTTTTGTGTTTAGCTGCTTGTTGTGCTTAAGTAGCTCTGTTAGATTGGGTCCAGGTTGCAGCAGTCATAAACGCGTGTTTTCTTCAGACTTCTACAGAAGCGTATTGCCGCCACATGAATAAAAAAATACCTCTCTTATCGTGTACGTACACGATATTTTATCGTGTACGTACACGATAACTCCAAAATTATCGTGTACGTATACGATAAGTCCAAAGTTATCGTGTACGTACACGATAACTTATGGTGTACGGACACGATATTTTATCGTGTATGTACACGATAACTTATGGTGTACGTACACGATAACTTATCGTGTACGTACACGTTCGGTGCCTTGTCTAGTTCTTGGTGTCTGGTATAGCTCGGCTGCAAATGGGATATGAAATATTTGAACCTCGAACAGAAACTGAATGCTGAACTTCCGTCGAAAAACTTGCTGATGTGACACATTTTCATGCGCCGTTTTCAGGATTCAGTTTCTGTTTAGTTGCAAATATTCCCGGTCAGTGTTCTCTATACATCGTACTGTCATGGCGTGCAGCATAATTATGGTCAATACTAGTGGGCATAAAGGGGAACGTCGCACCTTTTTGATCTGTGGGGGAAAGGTGCGTTTGTCAACCAATAGTGTATGTACGCATGCGTGAATGTAATTAGCATATTTGTATGGGAAGGGCTAACTTTCTGCCGATGTGGTGATGAACGTCACTGGCTCGATGTTTTGGTCAGACGACGATAGCTTCCCGGTCGTTCGCTCGCGGGCAGGCCGGGTGACTTCTTGCTGAGCGAATACTAGTATGTCTTTCCGTTCATTTCATGTCTGCAGCCAGTTTCATGTTAAATGGAGTAAGTGGTTCGGTGTTTGGTAAAACAAACAAAAAATAAGTGTTTATCATCGGGTAAAGCAATCAGAAGCATTCTACAAGCTCAATCAATGCTTTCAAAGCAGTGCGAATATATAGGAGACTCCTATATGGAGGGAAATATTTTGATGATTCCCCAATGAATAAAATGGTCCTTACTTCTACTGCAGAGCCGCATAGTTGCAACAATTTCCAAAAAGTTGTAGCGCTTACTCAAACAGCCTGTCAACAAGGTTTCCCCTTGCCAAAATGCTGCTGTATTGATTTCAAATAAAGTAATCGGGAGGTATTTGTTGTTATAGGTTACGATTTGTTGACAATTGCCTCTGTGGCAATGCCTTTGTGAAATTTCAGCCTTTGGCTCATGGACTGTTATTACAGGAAGCTTTGTTTCTTAATTGATCTCTCTGCAGTATCGCGTTACTTTCTCTATAATGTCTTTTACATGTGTAACTTTTTGTTAAAGAGCGGCTCTAAAATACTCTGAAATATTTAGCTTTTGTGTGTTTCCACAGTAGATGGAGTCCACAAGAAATAGAACAAATTAATAGAGCCCCTAACCTCACAATAAACAGGGTAAAATGTCTTTTCTTTGAAACACTCCCAGCCCAAAATCTGAAAAACGCGAGGTCAAACAAACTATGTGACAAAGGACTGGTGACGTCAGCGGTGGGTAGTTTGGACCTGCCTATATAATATGAATATATGGAGCTAACGCAAATACACCCCAAACTTCATTTTCAAACGGAATTGTGATTTGGGGATTTGACTTCTTTGAGTAGGCAAGACGATTCCGCAGCTCGGCTTGGTTTTAGTACGTCGATCTACTAGTCAAGCGTTGTACATCGATCTACTTGTCAAACATTCAACCCTAAATTTTAGTTTGTTTACGAAACGACCCAATGTGTAGGCTTCATTTTACAAAAATAACACAAATTAGAATACCCTGGATGGACAGAAATACTATTTTTACTGTATAATATACGTTTTGTTTCTTCTTGATTTTGTTTTGTTTTCCAAAGCAATGAGACGTTTACGTGCTCTTACACACGCCAACTTACGGGGTATTTTTAACAATGGAACAATGCTTACCCACCAAGGTTTTCTTTGTTATAGTGGTACTCCACAGAGGATTTCTTCAGAAAAGGGAATAATAATAACAATAGCAGGACCCCACATACCGGATCCGTAAGGGTTTGTGGGTGTCAAATGCTGACGGTGTGTTTCTAGCCACCGATGACGTCAAGGGTCAATTGCATATCATGATCATAGATAAGCAGTTTTTTTTTACTTCCGGCCGAAAAAAATCCGCACAGAGAGGTGCACTTTTTACTTGAATTCTTTATTACTAAGTGCAAATTGTAAGTGTTAAAAAAAAATAGATATTAGCCGGTATCTATCGATGTTTACTCTGCCATAAAAAGGTAATAATTAAAACATAAAGAGCATTTTAGGGCCGCTCTTTAAAAAAGGAGAATAAATAATCCTGAAATACTGAAAACTGCATGATGTGTTTATTGAGGAACTAGAAAAATGTGAACAAATTTACTCTTTATAAAAAACCAATGATGTATCATTCCTTTAATGTGTATCTATCTTTTTCTCCTCCAGCGAGGCAGTGCAATCTCTTTCGTCAAGGAACCAGACCCTTACATCAGCTGAACAATGTCTTTACTGGTATGGACAGAAAAAAACATTCTCACCCTTCCGAAAGGTAACGATCTTATTGGAACCTAACCACTCTCACAAACAGCGAGTTTTGCAGGATCTTGGGAAAGCGGTAGGCAAGACCTTCTTTTCAAACCACAATAGACATTATGCACTGACGTCATACAGCCGCCATCTTAGAGGTGCACAGGATTGGCCAATGAACAGCCTCCTTTTGACCTCTAGGCGAGGGCGTCCTACTCAAATGACGTCATGTGCATAAAGTCCATGGATACCATTGTGTCACTTAGGCGGCGTATGTTTCGCAGGAACTTTTTGCTCCTAGGCGTCATTTCATGTTTTGTGTTGTTCTCGTTGACTATGTACAGTAAATGGCAAAGCTTGAACCGGGTGACCAACTGGTTGGGGCCTCGTGCCGGGTACTTTTCAGCTGATGAGTCCAGCCAAACCCGTGCTGGTCACAGACACTTTCAAGGTTATTCCACGAAATTGATGAACGGTGAAGAGGGCTTTTCAGACAATCTTGTTGTTGGCGGCGCTGCAAATAAGGATTCCAAAGAGGATATCGTCGCACACAATATTGACAAACTTCTGCACCGCACCGATAAAAAAGAACGAGTGAAAAAAAAAATCAAAGCTAAGAGCAAAGGGAAAAATGTTCGCAAACCGCCGAAAAGGAAACCTATTCCAATATATGATACATGCAAACATTGCTGCTACAGCTATATGACAATTGACGCAGGAATAATAAAAATGCATCCGGCAGCAAGACTTATAGAAAATGGATGCCAACAACGGCTTCCCGACGCCATGATATTTGGTGTTAAAAAGGGCGGCACAACCACCTTAAGAGATTTCATCAGCTATCATCCAGACATCGCCTTCACTCAGAAAGAGTTGAAATTCTTCACGTCCCGGACCGAGTTCCAGAAGGGGTTGGACTACTACAAGAGCAAGATGATCTACTCGACGACGAAGCAGGTCTCTATGGAGAAGACCCCGGAGTACTGCCACTACCCGAAGGTACCGTCTATGATCAACGAGACCCTGCCCAACGCCAAGCTCATCATGATCATGCGGGACCCCATCGAGAGGGCCGTGTCGGACTTCGTCCACATGCAAGTCACCATCTCGAAGAATTGCCCCAACCAGACCTCGAACTCCTCAGAATGCTACACGAGCTCTGGGTACTTCATGGATGACACATTCGACAAATCTGTCATTGATGCCGAGGGGAAGGTGATGGCGTCCAATCAGCTCATTTCAAAGGGATTGTACGTCGAGGATATCGAGCGGTACCTAAAGTTTTTTAAACGTGACAGGATTCTACCGCTTGACGGGGAGCGGTTCATTAGCGACCCTTACCCCGTTGTGAAGCAAGTGGAGAAGTTCTTGAATATTAGGGATTATTTTGAAAGGGACCACTTTTACTTTGACGTGCAGAAGGGTTTCTTCTGCCTCAATAAACCTATAGCGAATAATTGTATGAAAAGTTCGAAGGGGCGCACTCACCCGGATATCAATGAGGAGACTCTTGCTAAACTTCGAGAGTACTACAAGCCATATAATAATGCGCTGAACAAGCTGATGGATGTGGACTTCCACTGGTCATCGTAATGCTATAGTTTTGTTTGCAACCTTTTGGTACTTTCCACATGACGTCACAAATTGAGTCGGCCATCTGTACAGGCAACGATTTGAACGCACAACTATGCGTTATTATGAGTAAACACCACGTGTGGCACGCGGTAGCGAACCACTTTTTTAAATAATGAATTGACGAAGCTTAAAACCCGTGAGTTCTGGTAACGCTAAACCATGGTACATTTTATCTATTTCACTATTTTTCTAAAATTGCAATGCCTAGGGTAGTTGAAGTCCTTGATATCATAAACTGGACCATTCCACATGACTAGAAGGGGGATCAGGTTCCAGAGTTGTGTAGAGTTTTTCGAGAGGCTGAAAACATTTTCACTCGTATACTTTGTGCAGAAAATTTTACAGACATAGCCAGATCTCACTCTCTGGTAAAGTGGAGCCATCTGTTCTTTGTAGCAGGCGTTCCGATGTCTTGTGTTAGGTTCTGAAGTTTCCAACACCCCTCCACCTGCCAATCGAACTCTTTGGCTCACTTGGGAGCCAGTGTTTGGTGGAACCTTCCTGCATTTGTGTAATTCCTGGGGTTACTCCCGCACTTTTTAACCAAAACCCAAGTTGCCCATAATGATGGCGCCAGTGTCCATCTTATCAATATAGACATTGAGACAAGAGTGATAACTGGACAATTTTCTATCAAATCAAACGTGGCAGCGTCCAAAAGCTAAACAAGAACCGTAAAATTAACGGATACCGTTATCTTATCACGGGAACCAGCCGAGAATGTTACACTGCAATAACAGTACTTTTTTTAGGGGGGTGAGGAGGAGCAACGAATACATTTGTGTGGGGTAATGTTTTTTTAACGGCAGGCCTACCCGTAAGCGTAACGGTGAGCACCCCATGCTGCTACGTACGTAAATCTCCATAAAAGGCCTTGAAATATTTTACAGTGATTCTATCTACTGCATTTTTGTTTATATCTATGTGCCATAGATTAGTTGCGAAACAAATGTTTTCTTAATTAGTTGTTAATTTTGAAAAAGTATTGTTATCAATGTAATAGTAGGATTTTTCATGTAAAACATGCAGCGGTTGCATAATGATTCATTTGAAAAGGGCTGCATATTTTTAACTCCGCCCTAGCCGAAATCGCAGTGTTTTGACCCACGAAAGGTCAGTGCTGCGCCGTTTTGTTAGTCGGGTTCCTCGGTCTGCGTGTTTTCTGAGCATGCAATGCACATTTTCGGCAATGAACACGCGGTAATGTTCACTGTATCCCAAATATGGCAGGGAGTTTAGATCTTTCCATTGTTGATAAACAAATCGGCCGAATGTTACCAAAACATTCAATCGTGTTAACAGATAATTCTTCTGCAAATTTTCATTTCAACAAAAATACATCCCCATGATTGGTTACTTTGTTTTCAACAAGTTCAACACTATGCTTGAATATTTGTGTTGCATTGTTACAAACTGTGGCTAGCTGGTTTGTTTGTGTGTGGGGTGTGTTTTGGGGTTGGTTTTTTTTTTTTTTTTTTTTTTTTGCATGAATGGCTTCCCATAGTTTTCCAACCTTGGTTGGCAAAAACTCGGCCTGTGACGTTGCAAGAAAGGTTATAGCTGCGTGTGATGTCAGTGTAAGGGGCTTACCACAGAGCCTAGACTTGATACAGGCAATGGACCTTTTTAGTGTCATGTCACACAAGTCAACTTACAGGCAAAGACAAAACATTCACATTTGAATGTCCATATACTGAATTGTCTTAGGGACAGTAAGATGACTTATTTAAATATGAATGCTGTACAAACTACCGGGGTGTTCCTTTTGCATGCAGTGCAGTTGGTTGCCGCCAAGATGCCTGTAAAAATCGCCCTGTGTGCCAAGGTCTTTACCGATGATGTAAGAATGGAAATGCACAGATTTTGCACGTGCGACGCACAGGATCGGCCAATACTGAACAACCTCCTTTTGCCCTTGGCGAGGGCGCCCTACACACACGACGTCATGTGCATGAGGTCTATCATTGTACTTGATAGCTCAGTGGAAGAAAACAAAATATTATTTTTTACGGAGATTTTAATTTGAATAAAGGGGCTCATCTCAAGACGTGTTCAGCTGTACATTTGGAATTCTTGTTTTTGGTGGCAGTTTCCAATAGTGTCGATGATCTCATAATGACCGGTGTATATATCTTGCCTGGCAGCCTGGAATGCAAAAATTCTGTAAAACCATTTAAAAAACCTCAGAAAAACCTTAATTGGAATCGAACCCTGGCCTTTTTTCTTTTTTAGAATAGGTGTCTTTCACTGTTAAGGGAATGAAAGAGTGGCAACGAGACCTCAAACGGCCATTTACAACTGGTAGGGTCATGGCCGTTTGATAAAGGACCAAAACTGGGGTATTTATGAATACAATAATTATTTACAATATCAGTATAGTATCGTAATATTTATCATTATCTTTGATGTACAGTTTGGTACAGGTATCGTGAGAAGTCTCTCCCGCTGGAATGTTATCATTTCTCAGGACAAATGACAAAAGCAACCGTGTCTGTCACATGCCGTGAATGCCCGGCAAAGTAAATAAGTGCACTGTATGCAAACATAACAAAACATTTGTTGTTTTCTCCAAAAGAGGGTAACACCTGTTTAGATTTTTTTTCTTTCGGCCAGTTACAGCTGTAATGCATTATTGTAGCGACTTTCAATCTAATCGGGGGCAATAGACCGATTGCGCTCTCTAAGTCACGTGACCTAGACAGCAAACATCTACAAACAAGGCGTCCTCCACGGGAAAGTGCCGTTGTTGTAAAGTACATAATTATTGCTGCATTTGTTTTTTCGATCAAGGCGTTTATTTTCTTGAAATCCGGGAATAAAAGTTCAGAGTTTGTACCAGAGCCGCAGGTGGCTGCATATCAATGCCAGTCGGAACAGTTCCGGCAAGTCTTGTAAATAAGCCATTTGCAAGTTAGATTTGAATTAAAGTCTTGTACAATGACTTGTTTAGTTATAAGCTACCGCTTACATTTAATTTCCTCAGACTACAGAGACAGTTGCTATGTCAAATGGTTCGGGGCAAGCTTTTGTATAGGAACCTCCAGATGAGCAAACCCTGGTACCATTGTACCATATAAATTGTACACACTTCATTCAGAATTGTGGCATGGTATTACCATGGGAACAGTAGAACAAAGGAATGCAAAAGGGACAATGCTGTCCTCACAATGGAATCCTTTGTATTTTTGTGACCTCACATTTTTTCATGCACTAAGTCTGTGGAGAGTGTTAAGTTAGAAGGACAAAGGAAAGCCCTCACGTAGATAGCAATACATTGATGTATGTATGGGTGTTCGCTGTCTCGGAATCATACATAACAACTGTCTATAATAGTCTAAGGAATTCAAATTTAAGTGGTAACTTGTGATCAAGCTCGTCATTGTACCAGGCAATATTCAAATCTAGCACGCAAATGGTCTATTCTACAAGGAACGCACGGTTATGTTCACGATGTGGTGCTCACACTGACGACCTGGACCTAGAACTTGATACAGGTAGGCCCCCTACCTGTCGTCCTGAGAAATGTGCCCCTCTTTAAATAAACAAATCTCTATAAAATTGTGGGTGGTGGGTTGGGGTGGGGCAAGAGAGGGCAAAGAAACGGTTTCCGAACCCAGGGCCCAATTTCATGGCTCTGCTTTCCGCCGAATTCTGCGCTTACAATCACCATTCTTCGCTTTAATACGGGGCAAGCGCCGACTTTCTGCGCCTAGCTTTGTCAGCGAAGAATGCCTGGTAAAAATGTGAACTACGCACGCGCACCCCAAGCAGAAATTCCCTGCTTACTTGTGAAATACACTTAACGGATAATTGCGGAATTCCCCGTTATCTCAGATTCTTTGCTTGTGGTAAGCGGAGCCATGACATTGGTCCCGGCTCTTTTCGTCTGCTTTTAAAGCAAGATATTTCTACATGTTTCGTGCCTTTATTATGTTGATAGATTGTAGTTAACGATACACCAATTACATGTATGTTGATTAGTTTGTCAACCATTTGTCAGACCAAAGGTCGAGAAGAAAAACATTGACAAGTTCATTTATTTTGTATTGAGGCAAGGTATAGGTAGGATCATAGATTGGTTTTTGTCAACGACGCTTTCTAGGCCAAATTACCAAGAACAATACACTGAATATAATGTCTACTTGTTGGGAAAACGGCAAAACAAACTGTCGTGGTATTCTGAACAAGAACGTAAAATCCATCCGGTTTAGCGAGGTGTCGACAGCGGGCACCAACCACATCTCTTACCGCAGCATTCCCAAACGGAAATTTGAAACGGACACCACGGATATTTGAATCTCCAAATGTCGCCTGAAGGTGAGCTTCCGATATCCAAATTTGTTCGTCAAACTTTTGTTGATTTCTAATCAATAGCTCACTCTCTAATTTACTTGGACTAAAAATTTCGCAGGAATTAACATTTTACAATAAGTAAGCTTTCGGGGAAAAATTCCAACTTTTTTTCAAGTACATTTACCAAAGTGTGACCCTAGCTTGAATTTGAATGTAAACAGCTGAAGTCATTATGCAACGTGCAATTAGTATCATGGTGACCATATTTTAAGGTTTACCTGTTATTCTCGTCAACAAAGCATGCAGCCTGTTTCACTGTCATGCATTCGTGACAAAGCAATTTTGCTTCTTCAGTTGAAACCGTCATTCAATTTCACTCTTGAGCATGAAAATTTACTTGCCATTAAATTCAACTCGTTAGGCATTCTCTTGAACCGTGCGAAATCGGCATTCCATTGGCAGAATAGTCGCAACAAAAGCTGCTGCAACTTGGAAAGCAGTTTAAGTGGATTGATTGAGTAGTTGCCTCGTTTAATCGCAAAATAATATTTGTTTACACATTAAAACAGCTACCTAAGCGAACAAATGTTTTACGGGAAATGTTATTAAAAACTTGTTTATAATGTGTTTATTAAAACCATTTATATGTTGTTTTGATATTTGAACAATGAATTTTTCGAAATTATCGATCAACAAAATTACGCCCCCACTTCATGGTTTAAAAAAAATGGAAACACTTCTGCCGTTGACGGCGTGCGTCAAAGTGACAAGACTTTGAATTCATGTGTGGGATGTTGCTTTGTTGTACCCCCATGCTGCAACAAAGCGTCTAAACAAAACTTAGCTCACACATAGGCCGTAACATGGGTGTTGACGTTAGAGGGCTTTTTGCGAATCTTTCTGACCAGAGAAGGGTATTCAAAAAGATTGAAAGCATTTTAAACAAATTTCAGCAAAGATCACTTGCTGCCGTTTTCTTTCAAGTAGGTCTTTAAGTAGAATTGAAATACTGTTTCGAGGAGCTTTCAATCTTGCGCGAAATAAAATAACGCGACGTTTAAATTGGCCGCCTGTTTGCCGAAATTCACTGGGGATGCCGAAAATTCACCGGGGAAATCTATTTAATCCGTAGTTACAATAGTATTTTTAAAGTTGTTCATTTATTAATAAATCACATTGAAAGTTATGGAAGTTATACTTTTAACAAAGCATGCTCTACGTTGACTGCTCTATGTTCCGACACTCCTGTTTTCCGACATTCCTATGTTCCGATATCCCTATGTTCCAATAACCTGTCGGGATCTATGCTATTAGAAGAGGGTTTGGGATGCGGCGAGATCGGTCACCCGTGGGAGCGAGGTTGGTGAGGTGGAGGGGTTATGACAACCTCTTCCCCAGGGTGTGTCGAGCAATACGAGGTTGACTGCTCTCTCACCCTGGTATTGGAACATTTACATATCCAAAAATTGTGGATACGTATGCAAATTAGAATAGTCTGGCTGCATATCGAAATTCACATCTTCGCCATAGTCTCGTGGTCCGGTACCAGATTTAGTAGCTTGTATGTATTGGAAACATGTACATGTGCTAATGTAATGTTGTTGTCCAATCAGGGTCCAAGTGAGGAGTTTCCATCCCAGGGTTTACTATTTACAAACATGGTTGGAAATAAAGTAAACCATGGGGACGAGGTTGGGGTTATGGTTAGGATTAGGAACATATACATTTTTGCTTAGGTATCGGAACATTGTTTGTAACCTGAGATTTTATACACGACATTGATGCTGATCTGTAGGCGGGCACATCGTCTTCTTCGCAAGATTTGTCATACTTTAGCAAACATGCTCGGTGTCAAGCTGAGTATCAGTCAATGGTTGTCTGAACTCAACTGGTAATTGTACTGGAAATATTGACATGCGAGTTTTAGAGATATGAGATTTCAGTGCGCAAGAAACCGTCGGAAATGCAAAGCGCGTCTTCATGCTGTGTTTGTCAGGAGGCCGTCAGGAGGACGTCGTGTGGCATTTGGACTAAGACCACTCAAGCAAAGAGTCCGTAGCTACACATACTCTAGAAGTCCTGGGTCAGAAGTGACTAGGATTTTGGATCCCAGTCCATCCAGGGGCCTAGCCTTTTCTGGGTCAAGCTGAAGAAGAAACAGGTTTACATATTGGGGAATTTAACTAGGATTCTGGGTCAGTTTGACACAGTTTTTTCCCGGGTCATGTGACCCGGAACCAAGGATCCAGGTCACTTCCGGGGAGTTTTGGGATTGTAAAGAACACTTAAATAGGTAGAGTCCCTCTGTGATACAAACAAGCCTGTAAATAAAACAAACCTGTAGTAAGAAATGGCTTCCAAAACGGTTCACACATTACTGATGATCTGTATGTACAATTTTAATTCGATTCGTGTTACGTACTTACAAAATTGAAGTTACACTGCATAATACTGACCGTTCTTCCTGACTGTGTTACGAAAGTTTTTGATAACTGCATGCAATAAAAATTTTCTTTAAATGGACTTTGGGTTGTGGTTTATAAGGCAGATTTATTCACATGAGTAAAAATGTGTAAAAAATAGATAGAAACATATCGATGGCTTTGAACGCCATAGAAGATTATATGGCAATTTGAGATGACGGTTAACGGGTGAAAATGAGTACATGTGTACCTGTATGCAGCATAAAATATAGGGCAGTAGATGTGACGTCACTCATGAAACAAAATGGCGGCGCCCTTACAGCGGTAACTGTTCTGGGGCCGATATCACATAGCGCTAAGATTCATCTTAAGATGAGTTGTCAGTATTGCCATAGTGATTTGTATTGTGACGTCAAACTTTGCTTAGCTATTTCGATTGATTTGCTGTAAAGATAAAATCTTAGCTCTTTGTGATATCGAGCGCTGGATCCAATTTCATGGCTCTGCTTGCCGTAGAACTTTGCGCTTACTGCACACCATAAAGCTCATGGTTCTATGGGCAGTAAGCACAGATTTCCGTGGTAAGCAGAGCTGTGAAACAATCGGGCCCTGATCAACAGTGCAAAACTCACTGAAAATGATGCCGTCAATTTTGTTTAGATTGTAATTTTATTAATGTATTGCTGCCTGAACGTATATTTATGCTCTAATAAAAAACGTAGGCTTAAACATGACTCTCCATGGAGTAAATATTGAATAGGACAAAATGTAAGTTTCAATCTTTAAACTTTGAGAGTAGAAAATGAACTCCTCAACACAGAAAATTTTTACCTAAATACCACAGGGTGATTATACTCGTGTACAGTGTGCACACATCATTATCACTCTGTAGAAGCTTAGGGCACACTGCCTTCAAAATCTCTTAACATTCCTGTTTGGAATTACACCTTGTCCTTTAAGAGTTGTTCAAGCACTAAAACGTATGCAGTGTGGTGTACTTTATAGTGAGTGTGATTTACAAAAACCCATAAATTTGACTCTGGAAATTCAACCAGCAAAACATGCGGTCCGCCATTTTGTGGAGTCCAAAATTTGGTTATATTATAGAGGACCGTGTTCAGTCATTACACAAAAACCACATAATTCCAAGGGATATTTGTGTGGATCATTATATTCTATCTTTCCAAACATACTCACTTCATACCCATTTGTAACAAACGCTTTTTGTAGCCCAAAAAGCGCCCAACCCGAAGGCAACGTGCCCCTTTAACATTGTGAATTGGCCCACTGTGGACGCACTGTAGAGAAGACAACACCGTGGTGTAATTCCTAACTCGCAGTGTGAATACACTCTAGGAACACATAGTTGTCTATAAAAGTATGTGATCGCAGTGTGGATTCACGAACACACGCTGTGACATTTTCTTGCTATTTGTGGTATATTCTACAAAATAGAATGAGATTGCACTTCATCGTCGAGATAAAAAATAGCCTGTCATGGAGTTGTTCTTACAGAATATAAAACGTAGTACTGTGATTGTTAATGATGTTTAATCTCCTATAAATTGCTAAATAAAAGTCAAATTAAGTTCAAAATTAAAAGGTGTCAGCATTTATGGAAATTGCGTTGACTACCAAAATACTAAGATAGAATGGATTTTTATTTTATTTACACGTAGACGCCACACACATAGAAATAAAATCCACACATTGAGGAACTTTAATTAACTTTTAAGAAAAAAAATAATGAACATATAAGTTATACGTTTAAGCAACCCGATGAAAAATACAATAATTTAATCTTATCGGAAAATATTACTATTTTATTTTTAAATCTAAGTTAAACTTTGTGTCATACGTGGTCTTTACTTTCTTCCAACTTGAAAAGTTTCTTAGACGAGCCTATCGAGTCCTTTTTCGAGTGACCTTTTGACTTCTTGTTGTTGGCGAGGACGCCCTCATCGGCTGCTGGAGCAAAGTCGCGATCCTGGGCGAGAAAGGCTCTTTTCCATTCTGCGTTTGAGTACGGGCCAAGTGCTCCTCCCCAGTTGCTTGGTAGTATGGACGCTGGGAAGTGTTTGTGGAGGCTGCTGAAATCTGTACCGTGTGCAATAACCTGGGGTCGAGGGTGGAAAGGTCGGAGGTCAATGACTTCATTAAGAAAATAAAAGGTGAGAAAGAGTATCAAAGACGGCAGGTACGTGAAGGGATTCTGCCTTTGATGCTACGAGCAAGTCATTCGGCACACAAATCAGCATATGTCATGAGTAAGATTTGCAACATTTTCAAAATGGCCGCCATTGCTTGTTATGACCAATATATTTTTTCGAAGTACAAATCTGCGATTGCCCTTCAGCGAAATATCTTTCTCGCGACATACCCTGGGTTGTATCATCAAACGCACAACTTCCCCAATTATTTCCCCTATATCTGCTCAACTAATCATCCAAAGTCAAGGAAACGATCTTTCTTTCCGTATTAGTGCCATTCGGCATCCAGTTCCTGTTTTGTCTGAATGTCCCTCACTCACTCAGTGCATCTACAGAATCTGACATCAACCCGTCACCTCTTCACCACCCCGTAAACATGTCATTATTGTTTTCCCCCTCATTAGTTTGAAAGTCGCATTAACTGAACGAGGCTTGGGAAAAACACTCTTTGCCGTTTTCGCCGAGTGCAACTCAAAGCCACCTCCACCGTCAGTCATTAAAACTGGACAATGAAATGAAAATGTTTCCCTGAAATTTTGAACATAATGATTACAATAGCACGCGCCCTTCTCCAGAGCGCTTTTCTCACCCAAAGGTCGTCCCAAAGCACTCATTACTCTTTCTACAGGTATGCAGAGCTATGCCTGGAATTATAAGACCCATTTCACATGTAAAACATTTAAAACCGTTTCTAAGGTGGCTACGGCTACGGCTACGACTGCAGCTGTTGCAAAGAATGTTGTTTCAAGCATCCTGTGCTTCAACCGTCAATTGACGATCAAGCCGCAGCCACAGCCCTAGCCATTAACGGACTCGGTTCTAATCGCAGAAATTGACGCGGAACGCACCGTCAACCATTTTCCACCCATTGTGGAGTCAACTCCTTTGTGTACATTTTGGCACCCAAAATGGGGGAAAGGATAGGCGCATAAGTGCGCTGCGCTTCATGAAAACTTTTGCACGTGCAGACTTGTGCATGCACTTCCTTCCAAAACGCTCCACACAGTGTGTGGGTTTCCCTTCCGCGTATTGACTTGAACGCTCTCTTACCCTCTTCTTCATCTTGTCGGCCATGAAAGCTTTCAGGATCGCAAACGCAGCATCGAAGACCATCGGTTCATTCACAAAATGGATACTGTGTAGCCTGACTGGAACACAATTCTGAAAAAAGATTAAGTGAACAATCATGAGCTTATGAATGATCACTCAATAATGTATAGTGTGCAAATTGCTAATCATAAAAGTGTGACTTAACTACACTGTAAGTCACGCGTCGCACAGCCGCGTGTTTGCTGTACACGCTCTTGGTCATTTTCCGCAGCTTCTGGCTACAAAAGATGGAATTGTTTGTGTGTTAATTTAACATTTATATAATCACTTTCATCATTCAAAGATTTTTCTTCGAACAGAGTTTTTGAGGAAAGAACAGGTAAAAGCGAAGTTAAACTATTAGGCCTAAACGTTTCTGGTGTACAAACATATTTACGCTTTTAGAATATGAGTACATTTTTGTTAATCTGTTTACCAGATTATTTAAAAATGCCTGATTCAAATTCTCAGACTGCAATCCGCTAGTCAACGGATTTGTTTTAGAAAATACATTTTAAGCAGGCGGACGTGTTTTGAAAGAATTTGGGAGACTTTGTGGGCAAGTTTCTGTTGACTGTTGTGTGCATTTCCTTTGACTTGCAAAATCAAAGTTGAAACCTTAATCTATTGGACAAGTTCAGAAGTGGTTCAGCCTAACAGACATTCAGCTGCAATAAAGATCTAGCAGTTTCTTCTTCCCCTTGACCTTGAAGGTGCAAATTTGACGCGACGGAAGTTCTGTCATTATAGTTTGTGAAAGAATTAAAAAACAACCTGTACTTTCTCATTAAGTGCTTCCGATCGGGCTGGTTGTTTTATCGTAACACGGGAAATGTAAAAAACAGTTATTGTTGGGTTTCTCGGTCTGAGTATTAGTATACCTGAAAACTTCTGCTTGGGTCGAAACGTCTAACCATTAACATTTTTTTTACAGAAACAAAACTAGGGGAGTTTTCAGCCTTGTTTACGATAATAATGATATTTTAAAAATCATTGTTTATTTCAAAGCTTACAGAGAAGAGGTTATGCCAGAAATGCTAAAAATGTGCGCGACAACTTTTCGCCAACACTCTTTTTTTTTCTTGTTTTTTCTTTTTTTTTCTATTCGCAAAAAACAAGAACCGGTATTTGGTGTGGACCACCCTTAACAGAGACCTTTTTTACAGGGTCACAGTGTGTTTATTTTGAACCACATGGTGTGAATAAAAATACAAGGATACGTCAATGCTTTTTTCTTTTTTCTTTTTTCGATGAGTCATCAATATTGAACGACTCACACGAGACTCAACGTGGGCCATGTTGTTTGTTCAGTGACTTCTAACGGCCTTCATCGCTATGAGTCAAAAATATGCAACAATGACCTCACACAGGGGCCAGGTCAATTATTAGCCCTGGTAGGGCGCCAGTTTCCAACCTGGGCCCAATTTCATGGAGCTGCTAAATCACAAAAAGTAGCTAAGCACAACAAAAATGTGCTTACCAGAATGGGGTTACCAGCCGAAACACCTTGTTCCATATGTAGCTGGTCACAGCTCACTGGCTTAGTAGAAATTTGTTAAGCCATGTTTTCAGCTTGAGCAGCTCTATTATGAAACTAGGCCCTGGGCTAGGTTGACCCCCTGACTGCCCGATACAATCACGGCACTACTGAAAAGGGAACAGACTAAGTCCATCTCAGCCTCGATATCACCCCGTGTAATTGTTTTGGAGAAACAGGGCCAGATGTCATGAAGCTTAGCACAGAAAGTAATGAGCTTATATAGCAGAAGTAGGTTAACAGCCAAAGTATCAAAAACAAACCCCCATACCATTATTTCCCGCTTAAGAGCCGAGCTTTGAGTCACACGTCCATGTTTCTTTTCTCTTCTTAGCCACAAATAATTAAATTGTCACTTCCCAGAAAGCAGCTCAGTGGCTATATTATTCAGACCGTTAAAAAAATATCAGGTTACCAACATGGCTCAAAGTTTTGTCCGTGACCAATTTAAAGCGATGAATGATACAATATATTTGGTCTTCTATTACCTCGACACAAAATAAGCAAACTAGTTTCAGAGATAGATTTTCGCACAATTTTGATCTGTGTTGATTGACAATAATAAAACTACGAACGGTCGTCTTGGCTAATTTACAACACTCGTCTCGTATGTGGGCAACGAGGGGTGTTTTGATTTATGGAGTAACGATTGACAGGTAAGGACGAGAGTGAAAGGTAAAAAGGCAGCGTACACTTTTGGTAATTGTCAAGGACCAGTGTACTCACTCGGTGTATCCAAACAAAAACAAAACAAACGTGTGCAAAGTTGGGCTCAATTGGACATCGATTGTTGTTGTTTTGTTTTTTGTTTGTTTTTTGAGGGGGATCACGTTCCCCATGGGCAACTGGGTATATCATCGGTGGAAATAGTTGGTTGGTTTCAATCTCTGGTAGTGATAGGTCACTGCGGTTACGTTCACACCAGTACCAGTTGTACATTTTTCGGGCTGCTTAGGTCTTTTTAGCTGGCGTGTGTTTAGTCTTGAAATCAAGTCGGTAATTGTTGTGCGGTGTAGTTGCGGGGACGGTACACACATCCTCGATCCCAATAATGTGTGTGAGTCAGTCGCAATTGACGGACCTCGCCACGCGCTACCTACGACCGTTGCATGAATGTATAATTATCGCACTGTGACTGTTGCATGAACGGCAGGATGTGTGTTTGTAATAGGCAGCGCTGGCAGACTAGACAAATAGACACTGACTAACGACTTGTCATCAAGTCTAGCGTGTGTTTAAAACGACGACAGAGTTGTGCACTTACCTGGAAGATTGATGTAACCTTCCTGGCAACATTTGGCCCCATTTGCATGACGTGTTGAGTCCCCATGCCCTCGAGGTCAACGAGCAGATTGATCCCTGTAACTTGTGCCTCTTCGTCATCGACTAGATCTTCCAGTACCATGAAGAGAGCCTTCACAATATCCAGCACACTGTAGTTGCTTGGATCCCAGTTGACTGGGAGTGTAAACAACAAAATGGCGGTATAAACTGGGCTCGATTTCACAAGGCGCTACATGTAATCTTTAAAGTTGTACTTTTTAAAAGTTCTCTTTTACCTCAGTGTGGAGGTCTTATTGGGAAACAAGTCATTGTCATTGTCGTTGTCGATGTCATTGTCATCACTAGAAGATTCATCTTAGGAAATTGTATTGCCAAATACTAAGCCACGAGGGAAACTGACTGTGGATAAACTTTTAATGATTTGGGGTTGAACAAAGAAACATTGTTTAGAGCGGGATTTGAATTCCAACGAACTCCAGATTTACATGCCGACGCTCTACCAGCTGAGCGGGCGGTCTCCCTAAAGGACATTGTATCTCGTGAAAGTTGCAAAAACTGCCATGCAGTTGAAACTTACTTGTTCTAAGTACTACGATTGGCCGCCCTTCCTTGTCACGTGACGCTAGGACAAGTGGCATTCCATCATCCAGAACGTGCTTCACGGATGACTTTTTGTAGTCCTTGAAAAAGTCGGGGTGCTTCTTGTGCAGTTCGTAGTACTTCACCAGCGACTTGAACGCGCGGTCCGCCTCGAACTTCTTGGCGCGGAGAAATCTCAGCAGGAATCGCTCGTCCTGGCTGAAGTTGATGTCCGGCCTTTTCTTCATCATCTGCCGCATCCCTTCGAAGGCAAGTTTGCGGATGAGGCGATTCTCGCCGAGTTCCGTCTCCGCCACTTTCCGCAACTGGGGGGAGAGGGTGCATTTGTAGATGTGGAACGCCGTGCCGCAGCCGCCATCTTGCCTCGTTGCTACGGCGCCGTCTTTGATTGAGCTGCTCATTCTAATGGGATGCTCGCCATTCATCTGCAAGCTATGATAAAGAAATATTCATAACATTAAATCATTCATTAATTCATTTATTGTTGGTTTATTCATTTAAAACTTCACATGAAAGTCAATGGCTTTATTGCAGACATTCTGCACATCGAGTCAAAACGATAAAATGAAAGCTAGTCGTAAAAGCAGACAAAACAGAAAACCAGTGAATGTGCCAAGGCACAAATGAAGACAAGAAAATAAAATTTGCTTAAAAAACAGCTATAAACAACTAAAGAATAAACAAATTTGTAAACAATAATAACACATTTGATGGCGGGAAGTTACCTTCGCAAGACGAGAGTGTCTGAGCAACAAATGAGACCCACCGTAGACGCCATGGTGCCAATTTAACGGTTACAGGCTATGAATGCGTCTAGTTCGAATTGAAAAGTGAATCACAATGAAGGCAGCTCTGGGCAGATGCTTTAAAGGGTCCCACTGGACTTCAGTCATTAACTATCAGTGTGTGTCACTAACCGCAAATAATTATGACTAGTTCAAATCAATAGTAAGTCATATCGTTGATAATGATATCGATCTCTTTGTGGTTTGTTTTACGCGTTGGTTATGACTCATGCCTTCAAAAGGAAATAGTTGTGAAATAGTCGACCCTTGGTCCCTAAAACCCACCGATGATTCAGTCATGTTATGCCTTAATATGGTTTATGATTCAGATATGAAATTTAATCGCTGGTGCTTGATTTCGCAAATCTACCAAAAGCCAGTTCTAGTCTGACCAGCTACTCGTTGCCATGTTGGTGGTGAAACTATCTTATTTTAAACAGCACATGCTACTTATGGTCTCACACAGTCATTTCTAGTTGGTTTGGAACTACAAATGTGGGCCAACTCAGAATCGTCGAGCACAATGCAACCTCACGGGAAGTTGTTGTCTCCCAATCATTCCTGATTGTTGGGATTGATATACTGATGGGTCATTGTACCTAAATGGGGATGAAAGAATTGAGGGCCTGCTCAAATTATAGAGATGTGAGTGAAGTAGATGGACGCATAAGTTATGGGCAAAAGTTGAGCTTGGTTTAAACTGTAGAGATCTCTTTCTCTCGATCAAAAAAAGTGTGATACATGTGAATATTCTGTTTAGATTGAAAGTCGACAATGGCTAAGCATCAGACTGTGTGAGACAAGGACAAACTGTCTGTAGTTATTATTACTATCATCATATTTCTGGTAATGGAATCAAGGGTGCCTGTAAGTGAAGCTCGCAAGCCTGAAGAATCCTGTCAACAAGGTTCGCTATAATGTGAACCAGAAACACCGGGGTTAACCCCTACTCTTCCACAATAAGTGTGGGTTATTTTATACGTGCAGTACCAATCCCTTGGAACCGACGGCTTAATGTCACATTCGGAACAAGCGTCATGACCGGGACTCGAACCCACGCTCCGCTGAGCTGAAAAACCAGAGCTTGAGTCCGGTGCTCTTCATTCGTTCAGTTTGTGATGTTCCTAAGTTTGAGGAGTTTGCTGCTAAAACAAATTCATCATCGAGGGTTGGGTGCGTTAAGCTTTGCTTCCTCACCGTGTCGAGATTATAAACATGGCTTTGAGGTATTTTGTAGTCTTGTGGACAGCCTGAAAATTCGAGAGGATTCGGGAGACAGGTTTTACAAGAAACCTCTAAGTCTGGTATTTGACGATTGCACCATGCTTGGTGGAAAACCCAACGGGGGACTTTTGGGACGATAGGTGGCAGCAGATTTATATTGCACGGACTGGGATGGAGAGAGAATCGTCGTCACAATAATTCCTGACAAAGTGCCGAGGGTACCGGGGAGACATCTTGCTATCCCAATTCAAACAGAAGTAGTTCACGTAGGAACAACCAGGGAATGCAAATGGCGGAGAGCTCTTCTTCCTGGCCAGCTTTGCAAGTCATGGCTCATTGGAGTAGCAACATGACACCCACCATGCGTATCTTCGATGAGAGTGCACTACCGTTGAAACCAGCCTGTGGTGCACACAGGCTGAAAAAAAATTTTTACCTTGTGTTCCCCGCAAACATGACGCACCAATTACTGACTTAAAATTTGAAATTGGAATTAGCTGTTGCGGACTGTTTTAAAGGGGCACACCGGCTTTGTTGGGCTATTTGGGCTACAAAATAGGCTAACATATGCCTTCAAAGGTCTTCCAGGAATGGAGAAGAACGGTTCCTAAAAGAAACCATCAAATTTTGCCGTTTTTGAGCATTTTTCAAAAAACGAATGTCACGTGATTTATCCGAACCAAAAGAGTGGTTCGGATAAATCACGTGATTTTCGGAGTTAGTTTTACTTCCAGCCGTATACAAGTAAATTACTGAACCAAATTTAAATCTGTTTTTTTAAAATTATTCATGAGTATTTGAAAAAAAAGACTATGTATTCAGATTATTGTTACAATTTGTAAATAATGATGAAAAATCGAACGTAAGATTCGCATTCAGAGAGTCCGTGCAACCGAAGCGTGTTTTACAGCGCACCAGCGTGGGAGCTAGCGGAACGTAAACCTTGGGGCATATCCCGTACAGCCGGTGCCGTGTCTCGTGGGGCCAGAGAGACAAACCCCGAGGCATGAACTCCCCAGCTTGCCGGTCTAGCCGTGAGCGTGGGAGCTTGTCGGAGGGGTAGGGAGCCAGACCAACAATTACGGTTTTTGTAGGAGGGTTTTAGTCTGATACCCCTAGCTATTATCCCCTAACTATTGCAACGTGTTGCCTGCGCTACACACGCGGGACGACGACGGGGAATATTTATCCCATACAGCTGGTCTACTTCTATGATAGCTGCACAATGTCCACCCCCCCCCCCCAAATTGCTGCTTTTGCTGGCTTTCCCTTTGGATTTATCGTGGTTTTTCTTTTACTTTTTACTTTTCGTTGGACCACCTTCTGTGTGTTTTTCCTTGCGATGTTTTTGTACCGATCCTTGGATGTCGAAGAAACGTTCTCCATTATTGCAAGTATATAGTACGTCGTCGTACACAGAATACAGGTTGGGGTTTAGTTTTCGCGGTCGTAACCAATAACTGTTTCAATGGCAAGTTCAACCGAAACAGTTATTGGTTACGACCGCGAGCGGACTTCGACTAGGACTGACCATAGAGCAAGGAACCTTGCTCTATGGACTGACGTCCGCTCATGTCACTGATCTCTATTATACTGACAGGTAATAGATATCAGTGGCATGGTTCATGTCTGTTTTTTTTATTTACACGTGAATTTGTGCTTGATGGATATGAAGTCTGTATCCTCATGCCTCGCCATTGTTATAATTGATACATAAACAGAGCACCAGTCTACTTACAACATCGCGCATCATTGCCACGTAAATTGGACAGTTGCAACGGCTGGAAAAGCGTATAAGCTGACCTTTGACCGCGTTTTGGTTTTTTTCACATTTTTCGTTAATTACGTGATATTTTGATGATTTTTTTTTACAACAACCATTTAAAAATTGTTGTCTGTCATTCCACATCACAATATTAGGTAAACAGTAAGCCGGTGTGTCCCTTTAAGACCAATCAATACGACTTTATAAAAAAAAAACTACTGGGTCAGAACTGACCCGGATTCTGGGTTCCAGTGCCCCATACCCATTGCTGGATCAGGCTGACCCCGAAACTGTTCCAAAAATGTGTTGTTGACCCGTATTCTGCGTCAGTTTGACCCATTTATGATTCATTTTGATCCAGAAAAAGGTTAGTCCCCACGAGACCCGGAACTGGGTCAGTTCTGACCAGGGCCAAATTTCATGGCTCTGCTGATCGTAAGCAAAGAATCGGCGCTCAGGGGTATGCACATGACGTCATATCAGTAGGGCGCCCTCGCCTAGAGGTCAAAATGAGGTTATTCATTGGCCAATCCTGTGCGCCGCGCGTACAAATCTGTGCGTTTCCATTGTTTCGTCACCGTTTTACCTCTAAGATGGCGGCTGGATGACGTCAATGCATAAGGTCTCAACCTCGTTCCCAGTGGTGTACGATCTCGACGCGCCATTTTGTTTTCTTTCCCAGAATGCCTTGCTCGATTGTTTAGCGACGAGAGGTATCGATACGGCGCGCTGCCCATGGTAGCGAGGCTGATAAGGTCTATTCTTTCCTTACGTCAAGCGTATTTCACGGTTTAGCAGAGAATGTTTGCTTGTGCACGTGCGTACTCCACGTTCCTATATGCATTCTACGCTTACAAAGCTAGCGCAGAAATTCGGCGCTTGCACAGTAAGCGGAGAATAGTGATCGTAAGCGCATAGTTCGGCGGTAAGCAGAGCCATCACATTGGGCCCAGGTTGTTTTCAGAGTGTAAATGCAAAAAAAGAAAGTGTTAATGGCCTCAAAATTCGACCCCAGCAGAGTCTTTTTTTAAAGGCTCAACAAATATCTATTAGCCTTGAGACAGGCTCTGCATAGGGTCGAAACGTGAAACAATAACAAATGTTGACTTAATTCAAATTACACACAGGTTTAACTTAATTAAAATTACACACAGGTTTGCTGTATTGAAATCTAGAGGGCTGCACCATTCTACATAACCAATAGGCCCTAATTATTATATAATTCTTTAAAGGTATTTTACATGGATTGGTAAGGACAAAAACATCATTTTAGTCTGAAAGCTTACTGATTTTGAAGTTCGTAGTAGAACTGGGGGTTTTTCTGTGAAATATTTCACTCTGATATGAAGTCATATTTGAGAAAGATCAATCTGAAAACCTAAAAACCAACAGCTGGTTTTGGTTGTTACAACCAAAATTCAAGACAGTGTGTTTACATGCTGAAAATTGTGCTTGGTTTTTCACCATTTTCTCCTGACTCACACAACGGATTAAGCCCAAATTTCCACAGGTTTGTTATTTCATGTATTATGGTTGATCACACAAAACATGAACACTGTCTGCAACTATTTTGTCAGCTCTACCGATCCCGTATAATACCTTATATTATGATAATAGCCAGATAGTAAATAATAAAGATGTATTCTTCAATCCAATCACCACGGTCGTGTGTACAGAAAAAATGCCTAAGCGAAATATAGACCATCCGTTATTATAACTGTATCCAACCAAAACAACACAAAATGTAAGTGAACGCAAGTAGGCCTATACAGTGTACAAGATAATGTAACAATCACAAAAATCGTAGGACAACTTACAGTTAAAACAAAGCAAAACAAAAACAACTTTATGTAGAACAGACACAAACAGAAATGGAATTACGAACATCCAAAAATAAAAGGAAAATAAAACAATAATCATCAACAGTTATTCCGGTCAGGTCCTCAAAATTAACACATTTGCTGCTTTCTCAAAACCGTGACCCTGCGTTTTATATTGGTTAGGGTGCCATGCGTTTTTGAAAACTATTTAGGCCTACTCTTCCCACACCAAATGAAGCATCACAAATTTAGAATTAATAGAAATCAACTTTCAAAAGGGCAGTCCTGTCTCGTATTCCACCATTGCAGCGTGTACAAACACACTCACATAATTGACACAGGGTGTGGACATTTTCATAGCTGGGTTATTCATAAAGAACAAGCAAGGACCTCCATTGTATGAATTGTATAATATGAGAGCATCACAATTATCTGTTTTGTCTGCCTCTGTCTGTAGTGCCTTACCTTCAAACCGTAAACTCTTGTGATTTATTGAAGTACGCCAAATTGTATTTACAGTTGAAGCCGTCTTCAACAGTCGGTGCTCTGTTGTTCTATTTTAGTTTTTCGTACGTTATTCGACTCCCAAGCTTTCTCACATGGAACGACAGGACCGTCCTAACAGTTAAATGCATTTTAGCCTTAACATAAAAGTAATCCTTTTACTAAACAAAGCATGAGACCAAGGACTTTTAGATAGCCTGGTAAAGCCTGTCAACATTATCAGACGGGCACAGCTCATCCCACAAAGGCTAGATTTAACATCAATGGTCAATATTTGGTCATCTTTGACATGACGTTAAATCCCCTTGGCCAAAGTTCATTGCGTGTACGATTGGGCCGTTTACTTAGACATTCACACACACAAAACAATTAGTATGTTTACTGCCATGCTGTTATCAGAACTGATTTGTCATACCGCAGTTAACTGATTAGAAGTCACATTTTGTACAGGAAGGAAAATTCGGAATCGGTGCTTGTTGTTGTTTTGTTTGTTGTTTTTGTGTGGGGGGTGGCGGGGTCAACAAAAAGTTCAATTCCTCTCGTCATTATAAACATGACATTGATCCTACGATTTGGTGAACGATCGAGTTGTTACGAGTTGACAAATTAAAATGTCATGCCAATTTCCACCCAAAAGGTGCAAACTACGACCGACGCGTGGTGGCGTTTCAAAAGAACGTGTGACATGTATTTACATAAAGAGAGTCAAGAAACAAGACACCGTGAAAACAATTAGCATATGGCTTTTTTCGAAACCACGGTTGCAGCTAATGTCGCTGGCTTTGGCTCTGTAAGGATTTTTGAAAGTAATGTGCACTTTCGGTCGTGGAGCTTCAAACAGACAGAGCCGGAGGCGAAGCTGAAACCTTGATTTTGAAAAGGGTCACAGTCTAAAATCTCGCTGGATAGAGTTTGTCTCAAGTCACACAGATCAATTTATAGTGCCACTGGTTTTTTTCTTATGCCAAGATTCTATAAGTTCAGTCTATTGTAGTTTATAAGTTTTCCTCTCCCATGGCTAACTTTGCATTTCAATTGACTTTCTATTATGCGAACATTTCACAGGAAAAATTGTACAGTTTTGTTTTCTTCTTCCAATCTCTGGAAACTTAAAAAACTAATGCGTAAGTCACAGTACAAAACAATCGGGGAGTGTTCCTTTCTCTAATGTGATATACCAGTACATGTATGTGCATCACAATGTAGTGGCAGAAAGAACCCACCTTTGAAAAAAAAAAATTACGAACATTTATTTAATGAACCGCTTCGTGAAGTTGTTCTATGGTTTAATCTGATACCCTTGTTATGGTCAGTGGTAATCATATAGACGCCCTGGGGGTGGGGGCAGTGGCGTACCCAGAGGGGAGGGGCGGGAGTCCACATCCCCACCCCTAACCCTCCGCTTCCAGAACCCTTGCCCCACTTCCTCTCTCGTTCCCCAAAAGGAGATAGAATAAAATGTACAAACGATGTTCAAGCCCCCACCACCATATCAAGTTTACGTCACTGCACGTTTCTCCAATGAATTTGTATCCAATGAAATCATTTGGCCTGTAAGACAAGTGCCTGTCTTTATCATTTCGGATGAAACCAGGGGAACAGTCTAGGGACGAGCGAACATGGCAGCTCACTGGGTTGGCAACTTCTTGCGTTACAAGAAACATTCTACATGCACGGACCAAGCATGAGACCCAACTTGAACCAAGTCTACATCTTAAGACTTCTGCTCCGTCAGTGCGGGCTGGCCAGATTAGTGCAAGAAATGTCACTTGCTGCCCCAATCAGCCACAGCTAAATCTGAATAAATTTAACTTAACCAAAATAAATTGACATATTGGCCACTAGAGGGCGCTAATTCGAAAGCGCAGTAAAAAGGGCCAAACTAGACTGGTCCCCTGTCTTTATCCGCAAAGATAAAGACAGGTACACGGTCTTGCAGGCCCAATGATTTCATTGGATACAATTATTTCATTGGATATACGTGCTGTGACGTAAGCTTTCCACCTCGGTGTTATGATTGGTCGAGGTAACGATGTGATGTAGTTTGTCAGCCTGCACTTTCGATCGTCTGCACAAGTAGTGTTGTTTTATTCATTATGCGATGTGAACATGTACGTGTGAATTTACTGCGAGTCTCCCACTGATCTCTATTATACTGACAGTATAATAGAGATCAGTGGAGTCTCCATGTGAAATGGGTGCTAGGTCAAAGGTACATCTGGCAACATCCGGTCAGGCGTTATTTACGGGCCTCGAAGTGTGACGTCAGATGTTCGCCAAACATGATTTCCCCATTATAAGTCAGTGTATGTGTGTTTACAGTTGAGGTCAGTACGTCCAACACATTCCGTCCGAAAGTGGATGACAAACAATCACAGCATAAAGGAACGGCAAACCAAAAAAACGTCTTCAAAATACGTTACGTAATATTGGACACAGCACTAATGTACAAAAAGACAAAGCATGGCGTGATTTTTGTTGAGCATTAAATTTTGTGAAATCCCAACACGCAGAACGTTGAAAAAACAGTCCGAGCCATATTTTTCCTCACAATCTTCAAATATACACGCGTTGGTAATGAATTTAAAATAAATGATCGCAATAATGACAATTTATGAAGCGCACAGACCCACAAAGGTTGTCATGGCATTGATATAAAACAAGTACAAGATTGCTAAGAAATAATATAAATATATATATATATATATCAAGTAATAAACCACAAGGGAAACTGACTGGGAAATTTTATTTAAATAGTTTGGGTTTGAACAAAGAAAAATTGACTGGAGCGGGACTTGAACCAACGACCTCCGGATTAACGTAACGTAATTGGGACCAGCTTCAGTTACATCAACCATTTTAAAATTTCGTGCCGAAACGACTGACTGCGTAAGACCTGAGCTTGGTTCGTGGTTTCGAAAACACTGTACGTGTCACTGAAAACATATATATATAATTTACACTAGCTGGTTTATAACTCTGATTGGCTATATTTTCCCGCTTTTTCTGGATACTCTCCCTTAATCCTTTGCTCCTCTTTTTGCTATAAATGGATATGTTTGTGTTAGTGTGCTTGTTTACGCCTCTGACGAAGGTCCGGTTTTGATCGAAAGCTAAGGCCATCTCCCCTACTAATTATATATATATACACTAGCATAAAACTGAAAACCCCAAAGTGTATGCAAATGCTTCATTATAAACTAAGATAGGATTTGTAAATTATACATAAATTAAGCAAATTTAGGAATACAGATTAACATGCCCAGGACGAGCAGGACCTATAGGCCTGCCACTAAATGCGACTCGATTTGCCTTTTTCTCTGGTAAATTTGTTTGAGGTCAACTTTTAAATTTTCTTATTGTATGATTGTCCTGCTCTTTACTTTTCAAAGTAGTGCCTCTGTAATGAACGGTGTCTCTTCCCAAGAAAATGTAGGGATTAAGAAACGTCCTGCGTCTCTTGGTGGCAGTGTTTTCTTAACTACCCATGACATGACTGTCACTAGTATGGGAAATATCGAATTGACACAATGGAATTTTCTCTTCGTAAAACTTCATACTCATCAATCCTCGCCGCATGACCAGAAGAAGAAAAAAAATTCTCATTTTGTTATTTTGTTTGTTTGTTTTTTTTTTGTTTTTTTTTGTTTTTTTTTTTCTTCTTTTCTTTCATGACCCATTGATTTTTGGGGGGTTTGTTTTGTTTTTGTTTCCGGGGAATGCTTTTAGGATAAGCATGGAATACCTGTGGTTTGATTTCTTCCAAAGAATGCTTTACATTTTCATTCAACTTTAAATTTCCCAGAAGAAACGCACCAAGTAATTGAACCATTCTAGCCACACAGGAAGTAAACATAAAAGTTAAAATCTAGATTAACACATAGAGCTCCACCCCAGCATATTTTAAATACTAGTACACATAGCTCCCTCCCTTACGACAAGATGACTAGCTAACGCTATTTTCAATCAACCAGTAGTGTATGTAGCGAAGAGCCAGGCTAGGCAGTACGTGTCATTTTGAATGATTCATTGTTCCACATAATAAATACGTCATTACAACTTGTTGCCTTCCCACCTCCGTCTAACATCTTGCAAAGGCTGGTTCTGCGAACCCAACCCCCGTTACTGGTGTTCAACGAGTCAGGATATATACTTTTAACCCACTATGACTATGAGCGTTTTCGAAACTATCACTGTTTTGTATCATTGGCCTCGGCTGCTCACGATCTCTTGATTATGAACTTTATAATTTGTGTTATTGCCAACAGCCGTAGCCACCTACGCAGAGGCTTATTTCAGACACAAATAATTGGGACCAGCTTCAGTTACATCAACCATTTTAAAATGTCGTGCCGAAACGACTGACTGCGTAAGACCTGAGCTTGGTTCGTGGTTTCGAAAACACTGTACGTGTCACTGAAAACAAGGTGAACTTTTACAATGTACACTGCCCAGTGCGTTATAGAGTATACACGCTCGAAAGTTACTGACCCGAGCCGACTATTGGTATGTTAATGAGGAATGACAATAGACTTAGAATGACAACGCAGGTGAGGTCCTTTTGTTAAAAGCGAAATCCCATATTCGAAAGAATCTCGTTTGAGCATGACAACTACCAACAGAACCTGTTCGGGACCCCATTCAGTAGGAATCCTTAATCAGTTTCAGTACTAAGTAATTGGGCGAAGTCAGTCAACAGTGCGGGAATAGTTTAGCACAACAATCTTGGGAGAATTTAACCGTGTACCCCGTGAGATGATCCCTTGTATCGTTTCTTGAAGTAAGGGGTGTTATTTTCTTGCTGAGAGAAAGAACAGGATTCACGAGTCAAGGTAAGAAAAACCGTTTACACGATTATAGGAAAATGGGAACGGTTTTAAGTTTTGGATCTCAATTCATCGGTTAGTCGTTTGTAAGTGGACATTGTATTCGTCAGCATTACAGTCACAGTGGCCAACTGGTTAAACTTGACAATCACAAGGTTGGAGGTTCGAATTCGGCCAAGATAATCGCTGATTTCAAAAATGACTAGCGTATTGGGAATCACAATACAATGTATTGATTTGTGCAATTCATAGACCTTAAACCAGTGTTTGTCTGAGCATGGAGGTCTAGTATGGTCTGAGTGAGCTTGGCTGTTGCCAGGTTGGCGTTTATATCCCCTCGTTCAGAGTTCCCCTGTTGGGAAGAGAAGCTCATCTTAACAAGCGAGCAGAAATCACTGGACAATGTCTATTGTTTATTGCCAAGGATTTGCATTCAAATTTGCTTTACTAATACTAAAAATTCCGTATCCGGCCACCACTTTTTCATTCGATATGAAATAAAATAGTATCTAATTTACTCAAATGAGATATTCCTTTGGGTAAAAATGAGTGAAAAGGTTGTGGCAGGATACGGAAATTTTTCCTAAACCAATCTTTCCATGATTCTTCTGATGCCACAAATTTGAAAATCTCCCTGATTATGAAAAGTTTTTCCAAATCATTGTGTTGAATATAATCCTAAATATCACCCTGATCGTTGGACAAAATCTTCCTGATTGCAAGATGCAAATATTGGCATCTTTGCAATTCGCATAAGACCTTTTCACAACCATCCTTGCCGGCAATCTAGTACGGGTCAGTTGATAATCACAACGAATAAGTTCTTCCACACTCATTGCACCCGGTCTCTAAATCTTCAAGCACTTTTTCAGTACAATGGGCTATAATCCGCACCGAAGGCCTTCATCGTTTTATGGAGCCCAAAGGTTACATGAAGTGTCGTATTAATGGCAAAAGGTCATTCACATTGTCCACTAGTTAAAAGTAAAAGGGAGAAAAATGGTGGGTTGTTCTCAACCTTCATGTCATAGGCCTACGTAAAGCAGGATTTGCATTTAAAATATTCAACTGAGAGGACTCGGGACAGTACAGGGAATAAATTGTTGTAATGGGTAAAACACAAATAATAAATTCTGAAAATTTTTGCTATGGATTTTTGTTTTAATTACGAAAATGTCCTAGCGAACTATACTTCCATTATTGAATACTGTTTACAAGGAACAATTGCCTCAAATGTGTGTGCCAACAAAAGACAGGCAAATGGGACATGGCCAGTTTCTCACAATCCCCTATTAAAAACCATCGCGAACACTTGTTTCTATATTATTATAGATCAAAAAGTTCAAGACATAAACAAAAATCATCTGCAACCACATCATAAGTTTCGAAAAGTCATTACCTAATACTGTCCACTGTTAACGCTTAGATGATTTTCCCACAATATTGTTTGTGACGCAGTCTGCAGTAAAAAGGTGAAAAACGAAGCGGAACCAAGTCCCTTATTGCACTTTCAGTGTGTCGAACAAAAGATCCTCTTTGAATCACCGTGGATTATCCCAAACTGAACAGAAAACTGAAGGGGCTCTTTATGAACGTCAGTTACTGTGACAGTCCCTATAGTGGTTATACCCCAAATGAGAAATACTATTTCTGTTCCAGCAAATCTACGTTCGGAATCATAGTGGCGTGTAACTGATGTACGCAATGATTAACGTCGTCACGCTTCTGTCGAAGCGTCGAAATGCATATAGTCAGACAGTAAATAGCAAGGCTATATGACTCGGCAATGCTTTTCATTCAGTCAGTAATTTTTCTTTAAATTACCACCCGGCAGCATAAAGCTGAATTGTGTACAAAGCAGTATAAATTTTGAGGCCATGTCACACCAAACAATCTTCACAGGCAAACAAATCCAGGCAGTCTCCAATAAGAAAATTCATTCACAGTTTTCTTTTTATTTTGGGGGGATAGTGAGTTACAGCTAGAAAAATGTATGTTGTGCTGTCAAAGTGTTCCTTGTGCATGCAGCGCAGTTGGTTGCCTCCAAGTTGCCTCTAAAAATTGAGCAAACATAGGCAGGATACCAGTCACAGTTTATACATGTGGCATGATGTTAAATCAGATCTTTATTAAATTAGACCCCTGGACGTGACTTCTCCCTGAGTATGTTATTTCAACTTCAAAGAAGACCAAGGAGTCATGCCCAAAATATTTAGAACCATGCCCAAATTTGTATAGTCTCCAAAAAGTTTATAATGGATGGCTTTTCCCAAGATATTTGGACATTCATTCAAACAATGCGACCCCAACCCCGCAGGCAGTAATTCCGCAAAGGGAGCATTTCCTATTCGTGACTTTTTATTCAGGTGATAAACTCGGCTCATTGAGCTTGACCCGCAAAACCTTCGTGGCATTGTTGATTGTTGTGCCCTTTGTAGTCCTTAACCACAAAAATGTCCGTTTACTTAAATAATACAATCGATTATAACAGATACAATCACGTTTACTGTTTAAAAAAAAACATGAACATAACAACTTTAGTTTTTAGTACATCCACTTGCTGTGTTCAATCAACGCTTGCGGACATGCCCGTAACTGGGGGAAGGGACGTTCCCCCACCCCATCCCAAATCAAACCGAAAAAGTCCACCCAACATGTTTGTAAATGGAGCGCATACAAAACAAATCATCGCAAAAGTGGTCCAATGACCGAACTAGGCCTTCATCTTCAAACAATTTCCAACAATTATAATTAATTTTTATTGTTACATCCCTGTGGATTACAAATATCTTGTGTTCTATACTACCATCCTCCAATATACTATTTTTACAAAAGATTTCCTTGTGGAGCACCCCAGTGTGCAGACTTCCCCTATGGAGACTCCCCCGCCTTTTTTGTCCCGTAGCTGGTTGCGACTATTAATATTAAAAAAAAAAAATTAAAAAAGTGTAAATTTCGTCACATTGTGCTAGTTAATCTCTCGAGAAAACACCGATTAGTTAAAATTCGTGTTTTTCTCATTGTATTTTAAGTACGTTCATCTTGTACAATATAGCAAATAAGAATATAACCAACAATGGTCGAGAACATCGATGGTCGATTTTCAATAGTGCAGTATTTGACACCTGCTTTGGAATGCGGGGGTCGTGTGTTCGAATATCACCCGAGTATCCCTACGCCTGTGTATCGGTCTGGCTATGTAGTAGTATGCATGTGATACCTGGAGATCAGGCTGGTTCTTTTCCCTGCCTTTCACCTCTGTGAATCTCGGTTCGAATCCCACCTCGGACATAAAGCCTTGTTTAGATTGGGATTTCTGCCTCTACATGATTGTATTCCCCCTCCCCATCCCAATTTAGGGTTTTCCTCCCATATCTAAAACTGAACATTTCTTCTCGTTTCTAAAGCGCCGTCCTGTTATTGGCAAATGCGCTGTTGGAGAGGATGATGATGAATGCCTGATAATGTAAGAAGAAAAAAAAAAGGGAAAAAAAACAAACACGTTTTTATTCACGCATGACTCGGTGAAGAACTGAGTTTACATGTATTATTGCATATAACACATCGGTATGTAGGTTACATTTTTTTAAATAATAATATTTATTCCCGATACAACTAATTACTTCTATTAGATTTGTAATCAGAATGATTACATAAACTCTATGTCAGTCTTGATAAATAGTTTCTGAAACGTTTTCTTGGGCTATCAAAAATTGTTCCTTTAGTCAGCATTCAGATTGAAAACTTCCATTTCCCCCTTGGACTTGAAACTGTTTTATAGATGAAAAAGTGAAGCACAAAAGTTTTTTGTTGACAAAGCATGGCCTGTTGACGATATACAAAAAAACACCGTGTATTTCACGGAGTATGACCTCATGTTAAACCCATGATTGCATAAACTTAAAGCATGAATTTTGACGTAAGTTCACGCATGCGTGAAATGCGTCATGTGCAAAACATTTATGTAAGGTTTTTTTCTTCGTCTAACGATAATCTCAATCAATTAGCGTGCCAGCCAGTGGCCCAAGACTCAATGTTGGTACTATGTATTGTCATGTATTGTATGTCGTTTTCTGATAAACAAGCCCGTTAAAGGGAAGAAAAGTTAGTTTTTGTTTGCGTGCTCTTGTTTGTTTGGTTTTTTTTGAAAGAGGACAATTTTGTTTTCCCTTAGTCATCAAGATTGAACTTGCGCAAAGTAGCGCAAGCTTACAATTACAACAACAACAAAAACATGAAGTGTATATTGCAGAAGTTTACGTTTTGCAGTTATCAAGTTTGAACTTGCGCCAAATTGCGCAAGCCTACAATTAAGAAACAACAACAAACAACAAACAACAAACATGAAGTGTATTGATGCAGAAAATTACGTTTTGGTATATTCACACAATTTTAATAAACCTAACTGTGGGCATGAACACTTTATGTGTCGTCAAATTGATAAAATGACGATGAATTCCGACACAACAGTTTAGAATCTATAAAAAGAAAAAATACCTTCAGTCCATCAGTTTGAAAACAAAACATGGAAGACATCTCAGACAGATTATTTACCATAAGACGCAAGTCATTACACCGACAATGGAACAACCTCCATTTTCATATCCGTCAGGCCTCATCTCTTGGCTGACCCGGAAAATGGATAAAAGTTGGGATTTTGACAGGGATTCTGCGTAGGTTTGAACCATTATTATGGGTAATTTTGACACAGATTCCGGGCAATAATGGCCGAGAATGGGCCAGGCCCCTCAAGTATCTAGAATCCGTGTCAGTTCTGACTCGTTTTATTTAATTTTAATTGTATTAATTGTTTATTTAGAGTGTGTTAACAACCAATTTGAATGTATAAATTGAGTGTGGAACTATTGTTGTTTTATTACCATAACCAAGTCGTTTTGTACACTGTGCTTTGGAACCAGCGTTATAAGTGCTGTATATAATTGATATTACTATTATTAAGAAAACTATATACATTGTTCCATTTCAGATGAGAGACAAGCAGATACCGGACGATACATACAACCTTAAAGAGCATGTCTACGCCGACCCGGTCGCTCTCCTGCAGGAGATCGAACGAGAAAAGAAAGAAGAGGAGGCCAAAAGAAAGAAGGCCGCCGAGGAGGAGGCGAAACTCCGCGCCGCTTCCCCACCTCCAGTCCCCAGCGGACCAAGGAGGGGAACCAGCGGTAGCATCATGTACGCCGAGCTGGGGAAGAAGACAAACCTGCAGAGCGTCCGTGTCAAGGATCTCGGTAGCCGGTTTGGAGGGACCGTGTCCCGTCCGAGTCGGCGTCAGAGCGAGGACGACCCAGCACCACCGCCGGTACCTGCCGTAACAGACACTCGAAATATCCTAGACTCGGATTCACCGCCGGTGAGCCCGAGCGAGGTTACAAGAAATGAGGATTCTCCACGGAGTGTCCCAAATAATGACATGAACATTCTAACAGAAGACAACAACGAACAAAAGCAAGTCTCAAATGAGATTTCTATCCCGGAAGATGAGGCACTGGCGCCTAACAATGCTGAAGAGAAAATAGCAGAGCAACCAGAATCTTCCTCCAATGTGTGTGTAAATAAGAGCGAAGTCGTCATCGACGTGACAATCAACTCAGAAACCGGTTTCGACATCGGAGCAGAAATCCCAGGTCTTCGTGAGAATGAAACAAGTGATGAAAACTGCGGCATCAAACTTGTGAAAAATGTACCACGGGACGCGTTTACCACCGAAGAGAGCAGCGAAACAGTCCACGCAGCAGAGGAATCCGTACCGGTTCCGGACACCAGCTCAGCGGCCAGCAAGGAAGCGGAGCGGGGCTCGATAGCCGGGTCGGCCGTAAGCAGCACTAACTCCTCGAAGACAAGAAAGAAGAAAGACGTCGAATCTGGGATCGGCTCTGTCAGTCACTATCGCCGAAACCTTATAATTATATCATTGTTTCTTCTCATTCTACTTATCCTAATTTCAGCTGTTGTTGTATTCCTGTTAGGTCAAAGTTGGGGCCAAAGTCAGTAGACGAATAAAGCTGATCACGGAGCACAGGCCGGTTTCAGAGGGAAATCTGTCCCCAGGAGATTCTGTTCCCCATGGGAAATTAACATGGGCCGAAGGAGGTTGATTCAAAAGAGGGCGCTATCAGAAGACGTTTGTACACAGTTCACCATTCGGGGGACAGAATCTCCCGGGGGAAAGAATCTCCTGCAATCCCGGAACCAGAGCCCAATCCTATGTTTGGAAAAGGCCCAAAGTCCTATATAAAAATGTATGGGTGCACCAGAAAAACTAAATAGAGAGATATTGGCTGCAATTTCTTTTCGACAAGTCTTGTTAACAGTAACATAACATTTACCCAGTCAGTTTCCCTTGTGGTTTATTACCTGATATGTATTATTAAAAAGTCGCATCCCCTTAAGGTGATCCCGCGGCTGCCGCTTCCCATGTTGTATCGTAAACTTGGGTGTGATCCCTGGCTACACGGCAGCTAACGGTTGAATGGCTTCTGAATGGCACCCCGAACAAAGATATTGACTAAAAGGGAGCCGCCAACATAGGGCTGGATAGCTCAGTTGGTAGAGTGCTGGTACGTTAACCCGGAGGTCATTGGTTCAAGTCCCGCTCCAGTCAATTTTTCTTTGTTCAAACCCAAATTATTTAAAAATGTACCCAGTCAGTTTCCCTTGTGATTTTTTACTTGATAGTAACAAAAATAAGCAGATAAGCACGTATATTCAGAATAACAATGAACCCGTTGTTTCCTATCTAGTAAATACTTTCGTAGAATTTGAAATTATTTGTGAAGTTAATTCCAAAAGTGTTTTCATTCTCGTAAGAAAGCGGGTAAATTGGCAATAAAGATGTTGGGAATAATTATTTCTCGATGACGTTACTGCAACAGTCACCATTTGTACTATGCTGATAACAGTTGTATGAAATAAGAAGATCATAATCATGTTCTACTTTTATATATTTAATTTGTTGGTTGCCAATCACATAACAGGCCACTCAAGGCCACTTCGATGAATGTAAAAATAATATACAACCTATAGATTGTATAATCATAGATCCCTGATATTCATATGTTATCTTCATATACAATTGTAACTCTGCGGGCACTATTGTGTGGAAGAACTTCCACACAAAGATGAATATTCATGATTTTTTTTACCTTCATTGTCCCACGTCAATTCCGGTCGTATACTCATTATTGCCATCAGTTGAATTAACATAATTATATTATGTTTGCACTAGTTTCTAAAAGTTTGTATACCCTTTGACCTTTGGTTAGACACAAAAAGCAGCTAAGCACAATACAATTATGCTTAATATAATAAAGTTACCAGCCAAATTAAAATGCCATGTCACATGTACCATCTGTGATTGATATCCTGTTTACTTTTGCTCAGCAGAAATGTTTCCGCCTAAGCATCATTTACTGATTAAGCAGCTCTCAGCTTGGTCCCTGCATGGGAAGGCATGCCAAGTGCTAATAATACCAGTGATACCACTGGCACTGCATGTGTACCTGTTTGCTGTTGCTATTATACTGGGTGTCATAGGTCAACATTCAATACTCATTCTTAAGAGCACACTATAATAGTCCTGTTGGAATAGAGGCCAGTCCAGTCCTTCACAAAGATAGTCCTAACTTAGGACTAGTCCTAGGAGTTATTAAAAACTTAAGGCTAGTCCTAAGTTAGGACGAGTAACTCGTCCTAACTCGAGATAAGACTAGTCTTAACTCTTTGTGAAATCCACCCCATGGCCCATGTTGTCTGCTAAGGAAAAACAAATAAATAAATGCAGGATACCAACCACCTAATGTATATGTTAAATGGTATTTCAGCTGGTAACCATATTCTGGTAAGAATAATTTAGCTACTTTTTGTGCTTTAAGCAGATTAAATTGGGCCCACGTTATAACGAGAGTCGACTTCTCTAGTGTGACCACAGTCATGTGGGTTCCCCTCTTTGATTTGCTCTACCCTTGGTATCACATGAAATAGTTGGGGAATAATTACACTAGTAAGATGTGAGGATGATCTTCCACACATGCAGGCCCTATATATAGTTGAAAAGTAACGTTCGTGCCGCGCAGGTTGTAAGTATTTTTGTCTCATAAACTAGAAGTTAAACTATCGTTAGGGTTTAGCCATTACGATTAGAGTTTTCAATCTTTAAATAGAAAGTTTAATATAACGTTGGCTTACACGTGATATATTTATATTGTACATATACTCCAAAGAAATAATATACCAGCATATTAATCATATCAAAACGTATTGAATTTTGTTTTTATTTAGTTTGTAAAATGTAGAAAACCCACAGTTTCGATACCGAAATATTGCATTTATTTGTATGACAATCAATGACTATAATAATTTCTGAATGAGCAAAACACATGCAGAGACATACCGTGCACACGATATAATATGAACTTTTAATGATCTCATTTTGTGTGATAATTAATATTTTTATATGGGCCTACTATTATTATTAGTTATAAAAAACTTTAAACAAAACTAATTGGTTCTCGTCATAGCGTTCATAATGCATAATTACATACTCTTATTGTGTTCGTTATGGGAAAACAATCCGCAGGTCCGGGTTGTAGAACAATAAATATTATGAGAAAAAGATAATCAAGATTTTCTTTATCTGACTCGAATTATTGTGTGGCAAGATATACCTTCTTGTTACTTTGAGACACGTGTGCGTTAAACATTAGCAGGATACGGAGAGGATTTATTCTGTGGATGAATATAAATCCTTGCAGGGAAAACACCCCGACCTTCCCGCTGCGAGCGGCTCTTTGTGCGACTAGCGAGTCATCACGGTTCTCCCGGACACCGTATAGGCTTTCTTCCCCTTTCCAACGGCTGACCCTTTTGGACTCCAACTTTTCAGTTATGTCAGTCCTTTATATGTCAACCATTTATTTCATATATCTTCAAAACAGAAAAGATGTTTACGTTCGGCACATGGCCTACAGTTATTTCACTGCTTTCTTTTCGAAGCACGTCAACGTTGCACAATTACAAGCAGCCCTCCGTAGTTGACTAGCCTTTTGTCAAGGCCTTCGTGGCTTGGACAGCTTTGTAAACAGCGGAGCGAGCCTTTTCCAACTTGTTTTCGGTTTGTTTTTTGATGAATTATTCATAACGAATGAAACGTGCATTAATCAAAACTTGTATGCAAATATGATGAGACGTTCGCCATCTATGCTGACCCGCTGACCCCCTGACCCCCGTCGCTTCGGATTGATAATCGATATTATCAAGAAAAACATTAGAAACCGCAAACAAGTTGGAAAAGGCCCTCGTGGCTTCGCCACTCGCGTGCGTGGTCTCCCCTTCCAGTCGCTTGGGATCGCGGCTCTACGAAGCTGTCCAAGCCACGAAGGCCTTGACAAAAGGCTAGTAGTTGACAGACAGTAATAGCACCAGTATCCAGTCCGGGGACAACGGAGACTCGACTAGAGCACTAGTCTTGGTCCAAGACGTCACTATCTTATACTCGTAACGTAACGTGATAACCCTACAGAGGGCGCGCTTTTCTTCTTGAATTCATTTCGGTTGACGACTGTCTGGAAATCGAACCGAGGATAGTGACGCCCTCTGTTTTTTTAATTTATCCATTTCGGTGCGAACTACCAACGATGGATAGTGGACTCATTCTGTTGTTGGAATTGATCCATGCGAAGGTCTTGGAACCAAGACTACTAGAGCACCAGCGGTACAGCCAGGACTTTTTCGGTGTGTGGGGGGGAAGGGGGGTGTGGAGGGGGATGTGGGGGATGGGTTTGTCAAGGGGGGAGGGGGTCAAGCTTTTATTTTGGAAGGGGGACCCTGCCCGGGGGGGGGGGGGGCATCCTTTTATGTTCTTGGCAATATGAGGCCGTGGTAGCGATCCCAATTGCGATCGTTCACTATAATAGTGATTATACAAACATGCTTTTTCCTCTTTTTGCTCCCTTCTTTTGCTGTTATTTGTGAGCAATATCGTTTGTTTTTTTTGTAGGTCTACTACAATTTACCATAATATGACCCATTAGCATCTTGCCTACCAGAAAGACCCTGGAATGTACAAGGTCTTTTCTTTCTGTAAACAAAATGTTACATCGTGTGTTGTTTTGTCCTTCCTCCAAGCCTCCCCAAATTGTCGGAGAGCTTTTTTTGAATTTGGAAAGTGTGGCGTCAAGACCTCTCGAGGATGAGGTTGAAAGTGTTTCAAAGAGGTGAAAATCCATACAGTTTCATCTGATCAACTCAGACTCGAAATCAAAACTAACATGATACAAATACATGTACTTCGCCTCACAGGATGATTCGAAACAAATAAGTGGTCCCCAACAAAATAAGTTGGGTAGGAACTTTACTTAACGAGTTGCTTTCTTGTATTCTATTGATTTATTGCTTAACTATTAGGGCGTCATGCCTTCAAGTGACGCCTTAATTTATAGCATCACGGGGTCAAAATTTCAATTTCATCCCAAGGACGTCTCCCACTTTTACCACAAAGAGCCAACAAATAGCCAACACCGATCCTTCTGTTGTCCCTTAGAGAATACGGTTGTCCAGAGCCATACAATAACAAAAGGTGACAGGGTCTTGTTGCAGAACAGTTGCTTTCGAACGCTGCATTACCAGCACTCATCAGCAGCCATGTCTGAGGTTACGTCAGGCCCCCCCCCCCCCCGCCCCACCCCACCCCACCCCACGCTTCAGCTCTTTGTACGTTACAATGTGCATGAGAGCACGCCACCACTCTTTTGAATAAAGTCAGTCTGTACATGTTATGTACATGTACATGTACAGTGTACAGTACATGCCGTGTATTTTGTGCACGCCACTATCACGTTTGGGGACATTGCATGCACGTGTAGCTTTTGTCCATCATTAGTTTTTATCACAACAATTTCAAGATGGCGGAAGAGCAGACAAACGAAGCAACTTATGCTGTGAGTAAAAAAAGATAATCGAGCTTGTTTCCCATTTCATGAGCCAGTTTGATGATATTTGTCAATAGTTTTAACTAAAGGATCGTGTAGTTTACTTTCAGAGGAGTATTTCAGGATGAATTTGGTGGAATTTAGCGGCTGAAATCGGTTGATCGAGGACTTGTTCACGAGGCGTGTGTGAAAAAGCGGGAAGTGTGAAAAGCGTACGGATGTAGGCAAAAAAATAGGCCTGCTGTATTTGTTGTGTAGGCCTACTTGTGCCATTACTAGTTTGGAATGTGTCGTGCATTTGCTCGGCGATTTTCACAAACAAGCCTTTAACGAAAATATTTTTAAGGCTCATAATAGTGAATTACCAAGTCAAGTTTGCTTTTCATTGAACATTTTCACTTGGTTGTAACTTGGTGTGCCATCACATTCTTTTTCTTGTAAAAAAAGTTGGTTTTAACTTTTACTTTAACTAGGGTAGAATTTTAACGAAATAAAATAATAAATGTGCTCCATTAATCAAATTTTGTCAACCACGTCCACAGACAGTGTTCATGCAACAATTTTTATGCCAAGGATTCATGGAAAAACACAAACCATTGTTGATTATTATTGGCAGTGGCGTCCGGGGGGGGGGGGGGCTGTGGCAGGTACCCCCTCCCCGCGTGTGGACCCTTACCACCCCCTCTTGCCACCGAAACAAGATCTACAAATGAATCAATGAATGGTTTGATACATTAAATAGACCCCCAACTCCCTCCCCAAATGTGTTTTTCAATATTCAGGCTTGCCCCACCAAATGACCAAAATGTCTGGTTTAACTGAAGCCCCAGGCAGGATAGCCAATCCAGTCGTATCCTTGGTCCTATACCCTAGCACCATTGCAATCCTATTCTTTCGTCCTCTGAAATGTTCAATCCACCACGTTCTCGAACATGAAACTTACCGATCGTACTGTTGTAAATAGCCCTACTGCTGGAAGTTGTTGAAAACACATCACACGTTTCGGGGAAAAATCAATTGATTTTTGACTCATGCTTGTGAAGTTTGTTCACGTACAACCAACTTGCTTGAAAAACCATACTTAGTCGGGCTCTCTCAACAACTTGACAACAATGATACGATCAACTGCTACAATCTAATGGAGGCCAGACTGATTTACTTGGTGCACTGCGCTCATTTATTACATCTCTTTGAATTGCGCAGACGGGCGTGAGATGCGCACACAATCTTGATTGCGCTCGGTGCGCTGATCAAATCAGTAGCGGACTTACTCAGTGCGCCGCGCGCAATCATAGTGGATTAGTGTTGTGAAGTAATTTACATGACTGTAATGCAGTGTTTCTTATCATTGTGGCCATAGTAGCCAGAGGGGTGTCTGGGTGTCTTTGGACACCCTGTTTGAAATTTGGACACCCTGTTTTATCTGCCATTTACATGTAAATGTATTGTAAGTGAACAATTTGGACACCCAGTTTTTTAATTTTCCAGCAAATTTGGACACCCTTTTACCAAATCCTTGATTGTGTCTAAGTTCTTAAATGAATGTTTATAAGTGCAATGGTGAGAATATTTTCATGAGTTGAAAGATTGCATGTTTCATTCAACAAGACTAAGCCAAGTTGAATGGAACATGCAATCTTGCAACTCGTGAAAATATTCTCTCCATTGCACGAATGCAAAACATTCATGATTTGTTTTGTATATTATCCATCAAGTAAGCCTTTGTCATTTAGAGCCCCAAAACAATAAAATTTACATTATTGTAGGCCTATTCTACTATTTCCACTCTAACAAAACAAGAGCCTGTAAACTGCCACGTACAGTGCGTGCACGCCCATAATGCTGTGGTCTAGCCTGCACATTATTTACCGCTGTGTATGGATGCGTGTGAGCACGTGGTGGTCTAGCGATAGTGCTAGAAGGAAAGTTTCAGAAATGCACGCTGTGAAATGGTGACTTGTCATCAATTGGTGTGAATAATGAAAAGCTGAGTGGCCTCTAGTCCTACAATCACAAAATTAGAATTTACTTGGGTGTTATATCAAATTTGTCAGTCAATTTGGGCCATTTCCAGCCAGCCATTACTGTGAAACTAGTAAATGTGACCCTATTTGCCTTATTTTTACCACTTTCAAAAATGAAATTTGAAGGATACGGCTTTGATCTTCATTGTATAATGAATCAAGTTAGAATACTCAAAATATATCGTAAAAATATTTTGCAGAAAAACAAACCGACAAGTTTCAAATCAGGGCTACTAAAATTACCTGCGGATTAGATTAGTAAGAATCGCAGTTTACAAGAGCAGTGGGCTACTTACAAAAAAAAGGGTTAAGAGCAAGGCCTGTTAAGAGCAAAACCACTGCCAGACTGCAACTAGGCAGAGCAAGAGAATGTTATTTAAGAAATATTTACCCCGACCAGTAACTTGTATTTGTTTTTTAGACTTTCAGAAGATGACAAAATTCAGTGCAAAAATAACCAAGATACATGCCCTTGCTCTTGACCTTCTTTTGAGTTTGATTGATTCAGTAGTCAGTACCAGACACCATCCTTGGGTTAAGACGAAGGACATCTCCACAGCTATTCTAGAAGAGCACGGCAATTATTGACGTGCCCTTTTGAACATGGAAGTTCGAGGCCTGAGTCCTTGTTCATGTAAAATATCCACTACACTCCACATAAACATTGCAGATTTATGTCTGCACCTCCCTGTGCGCCCTCACTCGCCAATGCGCCAATCAACTCCGCTCTTGTAAATTGCTCAAATTATTTGCTCTATTGTGTAATAACTCCATTGCAAATAATTATTGTCCTTCTTTTGCCGTGCTCTAAAAAAAGGGCTATCGCAATATTCTTCTTACTTGTTTAGAAATATCATTTACATTATCCATTGGCGAACAAATGTAAGTGCAGTAAGGGTTTAACTTAAAATATGTTTGGTTAAAATATGTTTACAGGAATACGAGGAGGAAGCTGAAGAGGAACTTGAAGATGAGAACCTGAGAAAGTTATTCCTCGGTGGGATCAACAGGTCTATGACCAAAGAAGACATCGAGGAACACTTTGGCACACTGGGAACTGTCGTGAACGTTTCTGTCGCCACAGACAACCAGCAGAACTCCAAAGGTAGGCTTTGCACGAACCTTATGAGCTTAAACTGAATTTAAAGGGTGGGTATGAATTACTAAAAAAATGTATGACCATAAAAACTAACCTGGTAAGAAGCAGTTGTTGATAATGTGTAACAGTGGGAGAAACAATTTCCTTCTAAGGATAGTGGCTTTCAAAAAAGGTATTCCAAGAAAATTCAATCTGAGAGACGTTTCATGCAAGAAACGTTTCTCAGATTGTGTGTTCCAATTGTTGAATCATTCATCCCGAATGGACATAACCCTTCCGGATTCAGGTTGGTATTCCAGAAAAATGTTGGTGCCACTGTGCGGTATTATTTTCCAGAGTTCTTAAGAGCATCCATAGTAATAATTTTCCATTGAAAATAATGTTGTCACAATAAAATCCTGGCTTGAAAAAGGAAAGATAACAAAGATCCTCTTAACCCTTTCCTTACCATAGGCGACTTTAGTTGACTGCATTCATTCCCCCTCTTCCTTACCATTGGCGACTTTAGTCGACCAAGCTTGCACACAAACAAGCACTCAAGCCTGAGCACAAAGGCCATTTGTAATAAAGTTGTAGTTTTGTCAATGTTCGCCCTCCATACCCAAGCTTACCATCATTGGAAAGAGAGAGATCGGATCTTTCCAATGGTGGTAAAATAAAATAAGGTTGCTATTATGCAATATCTTCAAATTGGAATAGAAAGATCCGAAATGCAAAACACCTACGGAGCGCCATATGGTTGTGTACAAAAAAGTGTTTGAGATTACAGATCGACTGAGGAAAGAAAGACCAAGAACTTTAACATTTATTGGACCAATATCAATGAGTTTTAGATTATATGAAAGGGAATTCAATAAGGAAGAACTTTTTTATTACTTATTTTGCTGTAAAACAATATCTTCAAGGAGATAATGTAGTTTGTAAAAATGGCCTTTGAACGAAAGCTTTCTGTTGTGTAAGAATGTGTGCTTCACGCTTGAGTGGTCAAACAATGCAGTCACCAGTGGTTGTTTATGTCCAAACAATTCGGTAACGAAAGGGTTAATGAGTACCAGGATTTTTTGTTCTCTTTAGAGAGAAAAAAATGAGCTGGGCATTAAAAAAATGTTTGTCATAAGCCAGTTTGGAAAAATTTGGCGTGTAGACATTAAGCTTAGTAGACATGTCATCCTTCATGGAGCCGTTGAAGGGGAAACAATTTGGCTACAAGCGATGTGGTTTGGTGGACCATCATCAAAAATGTTGTACGCCTCGCAGGGCTTGAAATTCCACAAGACCGCAGGGCTCATGGTCGAAAAATCTTTACTGGACCAGAATTGTTTTTACAAGACCAGAATCTAAATGAGACAGAACTTTCTACAAAGTTTAATATATAAACTGTCTTATTTGAACAAACTCTAAGGGAAGATTTATCTTAGTCTAAGTTACAGGTGAGTTTAGTTTGATACTGGACAGACTTGAAAGATGTCTACCAGACTCAAAGACAACATTTGAACATCTTTTTTTTTTTAAACGATAAATACACAGAGAAGTATTATTGTTCGTTTGAAAAACACAAGACAGTCAGACATGTCAGGTTCTTGAGTTTACTAGCCCGAAGCTAAAATCAACTGGCCTTGGGCCTGCGGTCCAGTGTAAAATTCAAGCCCTGCCTTGGGTTTAAGCACTCGTTTCATTTCTTTTTTCATTTCATTTTGTATTTCGTTTATTAATTCTGGTTGTGAAGCTATGGACTCTCCTTAAAGCAAACTTAATCACTGTACTAGCCAAGGACCCCATGTAGAGAAGACAAAGAAGAAAGTTTCATTTTTAGTTGTGGGAGGAAAACCCCAGAGAATTAGTGGGTTTTCCTCCCACTCCCCTTGCAATCCAGTAGGGACTGAAAACCCAATCCACAAAGTGTCACCGGGGGAATTTGAACCATGGTCCTAGAGGTGGAAGGTGACGAAAAGCTACCACTACACCGACCTGACGCCAACTTGACAGACAACTCAACCTTGATCACTTACATCTTTTTTTTCATTTTTGTCTCCCTCCCAAACACAGGATTTGCTTTTGTCACCATGAAGACGATAGACGAAACGGACTCCGTTCTCCTGGCTCAGGAAGAATCCCCAATGAATCTCCAAGGAAAGAAGGTCGAAGTAAGGCGAGCCATTCCCAAAAATGTGAGTACTTTATTTTTGTTTATGAATAAACTTTTCTTCTAATATTATGGTCAATTTTTTTTCCGCTGCCACTGTGAGTTCAGGGATTACCCTTTACTTTTTCATCGACTAGCCAGAACCAGAAGGACCAGTTAGCTTTTCCTTTCATTGGTCAGTCAGCCTTTTCACTAGTCCAAAATAAATTTTAAAGAGGGATGCTTTTCAACACTGAACTTAGCCAGCTGGTTTGACTGGTCCTCAGGATATTGTTTCTTCGATTGCTAGTTTTTACTATTATGGTAGGTGTGTGTCAGTTTGTGGCATTGGTGACGATATGTTGGGTCACACAAAGTGTACAGGGGTGGATTTCACAAAGAGTTAAGACTAGTCTTATCTCGAGTTAGGGGGAGTTACTCGTCCTAACTTAGGACTAGCCTTAAGTTTTTAATAACTCCTAGGACTGGTCCTAAGTTAGGACTATCTTTGTGAAATCGACCCCTGGTTTTTCACAGTTTCCAATGGTGGCTATAATCTAACTGCTTTTGTGAGAGACAACACTTCTTAATACGTGGGTTGTTTTTTTTTCTTCCACCGTCTCTTTCTTTAGAGCAATGTAACCAGTGATGTAGTCAAGAAAGTGTTTGTCGCCGGCCTCAACAAAGGCACCATCACAGAAAGTGATCTTAAAGAATATTTTAGTAAAATCGGAACAGTCAAAAGTGTGTCTATCGTGATGGATCAAGTCACCTCCAAATCGAAGGGATACGGCTTTGTAGAGTTTGAACACTTTTTCATGGTCGACAAGGCAGCATGTAAGTCAATATCATTTCTATACTAAACCCTTCAGTAGAACAATCCGTAGGCTGCGTCGCCATTGCTGGGATGCTGGCTTCGCAAGGTTTTGCTCGCAAAGACATGGAACAAACAGTGCAAGACACTTAACTATTGTTGCTGGGTCCTCCGGATGGGACTTAAAAGCCGTATGTCCCGTGTATTGTGTGTTGTGTAATGCACGTAAAAGAACCCAGTGCACTTATTGTAAAGAGAAGGGGAACGCCCCAGTGTTCCTGGTTTGAGTGACTGCATATTGGGCCACAGCGCCTCGTAAACCATTACGTGGTGCTATGTAAAGGAAAAAGGTCTCATACACTTCGACATACTTCCACATACCTTGCAGGAAGAATACTGAGTGCTTTCAGATGCCTATCGGATGTGATAAAGCTCCATATAAGAACTGCGTATTGTGTTGTTATTGTAATTTAGGGATGAAAAGTTTTAGACTTTCGTCTGAATTCAGACCTTGTTTTTTGTGGGGTTTTTTTGTCCGTATGGTAAGAAAGTAACTGGAATGTTTTTTTCAGATATAAAGAAATAATACTGTCAGATCTACACTTCCAGCGCTGAAGACACTGCTCTCAGAAGCTCCTTGGAATCTATAACTCCAGGGGTTACCAAATGGTTGAAATGCTATCATTTTGAACACACCTCTTAAAATGTTGGGTCCTTGTTTCAGACCTCTTTGTCAGCCATTTCTCCCCCACGGCATTTCTGTTACAGGCCTACATAATCTGACTATGCCCTTTTTTTTCTTTTTGACTTAGTGATGACAAACCACTACATCAATGATATCAAGGTAGACGTAAACAAAGCCCACGCTGACAAGAACCAAGGCCAAAGAGGAGGACGAGGAGGTTTTGGCCGAGGTGGAAGGGGCGGAAGAGGTAAGGAAGACTGGCATAAAGAGGAGAGCTCCAGCTTTGATTATGATTGATTCAGTACAGTTGCCTATTGACTGCCCAACAACAATTGATTGATTTTGGCCAATTTGGTGTGGTTTCTAGCCTTAACACCTAGGGAGTTGGGGGCTATCATTTGTGGAGGCTGTAGGAACACGATATTGGACGTAAAGCAGTATAAACAACTAATAAATTGGTGTTTCGTGGTCAAAAACTTAATAAAAAATCAGCGAAATCACACCATGCAACTTTAAAGCTAATAAGAAGCTTGAGACGCACAGAGAACAGAGACATTAGGAACTGCTTTATTATTGTTACTTTCACTTGTTTGTCAGGTTTTGGACGAGGTGGCGGCTTCGGTGGAGGAGGTGGCAGCGGTGGAGGTTATGGTGGAGGGTACGGAGGTGGAGGAAGAGATTGGGGCAATGGCTACAATAATGACGGCGGCTATGGTAAGTACTGTATTCCGTCCAAACTTGAGTGTTACATGTACAGTTGGGACGATCCATCTACAGCTGAGAGTGGTCCCAGCTTGAGTGTTACTGTAGGGACCAGTCCCTACTTGAGTGTTCCAGTGTGGATCCCTGGGCTCAATTTCACAAAGAGTTAAGATTGATCTTAACTCCAAATCACTCCTAATTGCTAAGCATAAGTGTGATGTCACAATACAAGTCGCTGTGGTGATACTGACAACTCATCTTAAGATGAATCTTAGTGCTTTGTGAAATCGACCCGTGGTTGTACAGCAGTTTCAGGTTGAATGGCTTCTGACTGGCACCCCTCTGAACAAAGAAATTGATCAAGTAGGGAGACCGCTAACGTAAGAGCTAGATAGCTCAGTTGGTAGAGACACGTTAATCCAGAGGTTGCAGGTTCAAATCCAGCTCTTGTGAATTTTTCTTTGTCCACCCAAAAATTGATGTTATATTAACCAGTCAGTTTTCCTTGTGGTTTATTACTTTAGAAACTGCCTCTATCTTTGCATAAAGGTGGTGCATGCAATGGATTCCGTCCGCAACTTATAAATACAATGAGCAAGCAAGTTTCTAGCCTCTGCCGATCAACCAATTTTTAATTACAAAACATATGAAGAATCAAAACTCACCTTGACATGGTTCTGCCCAGGATTTCTTGAGCGGTGGAAATTATTTTCTCTGGTGTGGTTGAGGCAATTTTCTTTGTGCACAGATTGTATTTACTCATGAGCCCTGTGCATTGAATGAGAGTGAGGCCTTTGCCACCATGGGGGAAAAAATGTACGGAATAGCGTGGTCTTTAGTCCGTTGTTTGATTTTTCCACTGTATATCAATGTTATAAAATAAGGTACGCGACATGTTTGAAACTGGTATCACGTCAACCAACCGTAAAACGATGATCAGCGTGACTGGAAACCATTGCAAGATGGTTATTTTTCGCTGTATTATGAAAATTACAGCTTTTGATAAAAGATTTTTACTGGATAACACACAATTTTTCCATTTTTCAAAGGAAATGGGCAAGTAAATTTTAAAAAATTTGAAAATGTGTGGTTGTAGGGGGAAAAATATCTGTCAGTGGTGATTGGGAAATTCTGAGTGCCGGGCAGGTTTTCCGGCACTGACCACTGTTGGCAGAACTCTACCTTAACAAGGATACTCTTCATCGCCTCGTGAAAGGAATTGTCCAGATTTCACCTCGTGATCATAATCTGCGACAACGCACTCACGTGCATCCAATGTTTTGTATATAAATGTTCATTGTTATGTAATGTTATGTAACATTTTTGTTTGTGTTCAGGTGGATACGATAGTGGATACTACGGAGGTGGAAGTTCCAATTTCGGTCCATCAAGAGGTGAGTGTTATTCAAACTAACCAATTCTATCAAACTCTCCTACACTCAGGCAGAGTCAATACTGAAAATTGTCAGTTTAAGATGTCGGAGGAAAGTCCATCCAGGGCAGACCAATGAAGTTGGGTAAGCACTGAAAATCCCATTCCACATGAAAGGCTCCTGTCTGGGATTCGAACCGAGGACCACAGTTAGGTGAAAGGCAGGGTAGAAACCACTGAGCCGTTTCTGAATGCCATAATCATAAATCTGCATCTTAATCAACAATAGTTAAAAACCTATGCACTGGTACCACAGACTGCCACAAAGTACCATACCTTCCAGGCTAGCATTGGGTGCATGGGTTTCTTCTGTTTGTACAGCTGACACTGGTACCACAGACTGCCACAAAGTACCATACCTTCCAGGCTAGCATTGGGTGCATGGGTTTCCTTCGTTTGTACAACTGGTATTATGCAGAAACCCCATGGCTTGTGTACTGACTGTGGACTTCGTCTCCACAGTCGCTTGTGGTATTTTGTGCAGCGATAGTAATCAGTAATAGGGCCTCACCTTCTTGGCTAGCATTGGGTGTCTGGATTTCTTCTATTTGTACAGATGAAATTATTTGGGGAACCCAATGGCTTGTGTACTGTGGATTTGGTCTCTAAAGTCTCCTGTGGTATTTTGTGGAAAGTGCCAGTATACTGTAACTCCTTATTTGTTCCTTTTTTTTCTGCACAGGGTATGGAAGCCGTGGAAGGGGAAGAGGTGGAGGTGGTTACAGGCCATACTAGGTCATGTGATCAGGTATTAATGAATATTTATGAGCTCAATTCATAATGACTTTGACCCTGTGTCATAAAGGTTAAGAGCAGGGATATTTTGTTAAATGTTGAAAGATGAAAACCTTGAAATAGGAAATCAGTTATAGATGATGTACATGCGTTTAGGAAGGGGGGGGAGGCAGAGCCAGATAATCCAGTTGACAAGGAAACATTGGTGCCCAGGGTCTACAGAACACTCAGCGTTCTCCCAAAACAGTGGTCCGCCTGCCAAATGGCAGTAAAAACAGCTGAGGACCGGTAAAAAAAAAATCCAAGTGGTCTTGCTAGATACTTCAGTGTTGAAAAGCATCTTTATGATATGGACTAGTGAAAAAGCTGACGGACCAGTAAAATGAAAAGCTGACTGGTCCTGCTGACTTTGTGAGAAGCGCTGCAGCTGTTGGTAGTATAATTATACTATTATGAGAAAGAATTCATTTCGAAGTAATATGGTTTGGATAATTTTACACCCAGTAAATTTGAATCTGACAAACCATTCATGCATAAATCATTTTTGAGGGTTGTCTGAAAAATAAAATTTCTGTGGTGTTCGTTTGCACATGCTACAGCCAGAGATGCGGTTGGTACCCGCTGTCACATCACTAAACGTGGATGGATTCGATGTGCTTGTGATAATACTGTGAATTTTTTGTTGTTGCTGTTTTCTCAAGAAGTAGACACCGTACACAGCTGAAACGTTCACATGTGACTTTTATTGTATCTTTGTTTATAATTTTGCCTTTAACTGAAATCGGTAGTATGTCAACAACAACAAATCTATGACCCTACCTTTAAAATGCACGGCACTCTACAATAAATGAATGAGTTGCGAAACTTATTGGAATCTAATTTGTGTACATTTGTCTTTTCCTCTCAGACTAAAACTGCATTTGGTGAGCATCAGCGTACATCATTTTCAGTGAGTTTGACGGCCATTCTACCTTGACATGAAGATTCTGAGCGCTGTGGTTTTTTTTTTTTTTCTCTCTCTCTCTCTCTTGGCCGTGTGATAACAAGGATGTGAATAATTCTGGGTGATAGTGAGTCAGTTCGCAGGTTCTAGCCGAGATTGGTAAATTGTCCTAAACCCTGGTAGTTATTCCTCCCCCATTTGTAACAACAAGTATATACTCAGGAATAGAGTTTGATTCTGATATCTGGAGGCTTTGTCCCAATTTCATGGAGCTGCTTAAGCACAAAGACTAGCTAAGCAGAACCAAATTGTGCTTACCAGAAAAGGTTACCAGCTAAAATACCATTTCGCATGTAGCATCTGTGACTGGTATCCTGTCTATTGTTGCTTAGCATCATTTTTGCAAGCATTACTTTCTGCTTAAGTAGCCCTATGAAATATTGGGCCTTGGTCAGCTGTGGGAATCTTCAAGATGTTTCTTTCAGTTTCTTGTGGATATTTGATGAAATGAAAAAAATCTCTGAACTTTTTTTCCCGCTTTTTGAGATACAAATTATGCTTTATGATGTCTGAGATTTAGTGTTAGATGGGACTTTTTACCAAACTTGCTGTCTTTTTGTAAACCATGAAAAAAACCTGAGGTAATTTTTTTTTCTCCAGCTCTTTAAAAGGAAAAAAACCCACATTAAGTCATTAAAACTTTTTACATTTGACAACATGTACAGACGTAATGGATAAGGTTGTGGTCACTGAATGTTCCTAGTCCATCATTTTAGTTGTGATGGTGTGATAGTGTGTGTAGTGTATAGTGTTAAAGCAGTTTTAAAAGAATGGAAATATGGCCAGTGCACCTAATATGAGGCAGTGGACATTTCTCTGCACTTGAGGTACTTCACTCGGCGTTCATCTTGGTCTGGTTCCTCGAAGAAGCAATGCAGATTCTTATGAAGATTCTGCTCATCTAGTTGACACCAGTTTTATTTTTTTTAGTGGACAGCTTTAGATGGCTGCAGAGTGACAAATGTCTACACAATTTTTATTTCAAAACACTCTTGAGAATTCCTCAGGAAAAAAAAATCAACCAGAAATAAAATGTGTTTTACATTAAGTGCACTTTGATAATTTTTAGCAGCTTTAAATTGAATTGTTTTGTTATGGCATTTCTTTGATTCAGTTCTCAGTTTGAGAAGTGAATCACTTTAGAATAAAAGTAGAGCCCCCCAAAATTTAAACCACATTTTGGAGGACATTCACTTTCTGCTTAGCCTCTTTTCCAACACCAAATCGATACATTGGGTCGGATTGTATCAGGTACATGTGTCCGTTTTACTTTGTGTCGGAGCTCTCCAAATTGTTTGTGTTCAATTCGGAAGACTTTGTTTTAAATGTACAAGTCTGTTAGGACTGAGCCTTAAAGTGTAAAGATGAATTCATTGTTACAGTGCGGATAAGAAAAGACGGGTTTAAATGTGCATGACATCAAAGCCTTACATTGGCTTGCTTTCAAACTGGCTGCATGATGTTGTTTTTCAAACGATCATGTGCACCCAATCATAGGTGCGTCTAGTTTGCTTGAATTTTTTTAGGGTCAGAAAGTGTGGCATCCTTGCGGACCTTTTTTCTTTGTACAATGTTGACCCACCATTTGACCTTATCACACCATGGTGAATCTTGAAGTGCATAAAGTGAGACATGCACCGTATCTTTTCATTCAGTTTTACCCCCAAAATGACAGGCCACTGGCACACGATAGCCCATTATCATGCTGACACCATTTTGGTCATGTTCCTTGTATTCACTTACATTAATGAATGCTAATATTCATTGTACAGAAAGGAACCAGATTATTTCTCCTTCCAACCTCGGTTTGGTTACATTGGTGTGACTGGGAGAAAATCAAGATGGCCACAATGCATCATGCAGTCAGCCATATTTCGTTTAGTGCCCAAATGTAAATGAATGCAGATGCTCATTTTACCATGTAGGATGCAAACTAATTTCACTACCAGTCTTGATGTAGACCATAGAAATCGAACCCAGAGATCACTGAGTGAGTTATTATCCATGTGAATCGCACAACTTTAAGTTACGCTGTGTTTTTTACAAGTGTATGGCAAATCAGTACCATGTGACATACGTGTAATTTGCCATACAAATAATTCGTCATTTAGATTGACCAATAAAATTTAAACAAATTGAAAGCTCAATGCAAGTTGCCATTTTGCCAAACTTTTGTTCGATGTGACATCATTTTGCCATACTCTCGTTTCACTAGCTAGACACAGTTGAACTAGACGGCAGTTAAACCCATCTTTCTCCAGGTTCTAGTGAGGTGTCCAAATTAAGAGACTTTGGCTGCGGCTCTTGGCTAGGGCTTTTCGGCGGTCTAGCCCTAGCCACTTAGCTACTGCCGAAGCTGTAATTTCGGACATGGCCTGGGTCTATGGTATGGGCTTGTTGATGCGAATGAGAGAAGAACAAGATGGTCGTCGCACTGCACTGCAAGAAATGTCTACAATTTGATGAAATTATATGCACACTTAAAATCAGGCAATATATACCCGGTAACACTCCTTCAGACTGATACTTTCTTAGCCACTTTATAAGAATTAGATTGAGGAACTATCATTGATACTTTTGCTATAAAATTGAAAAAGAAAACCCTCTCTTGATATTACCGTACTGTAGTTTTTATAAATATTTTATTATTGACAGTTTTAAGTGGTGGATCAGTTATTAAAAAAACAAACAAGACTAATGTGTAAACTGTTTTAAGTTTGTGTTTTGTTAATAATTACATTCAGTTGGTTTTCCCCCCATTAAACGTTGATTGTAGGACCATAAACAATAAACCAGAGAGAAACATAAGTAATTAACTAGTCTTTGTCTCAAGTCACACTTTTAAATCACTTATCTTATTTGTTAATTTGTCTTCTTCTTCATATGCTCACATCATTTTTTTTTTAACATCATTTTCTCTAAGAGTTGGTTTTTTTCCAGATTTTTTGTTGGGACTTTGCCAAATTTCATCATGCCCAAGCTTGAATGTCTGCCATACAGGCAACCAGTCACAAACTGCATACACTACATTGTATTTTGCCTGTTAACCGTGGCTCACACATGTAGAGTGTGCAAAATTGGGTTTTTGCTTAGTACCTTTGTGAACTTTAGGACCAGGTAATTTTTAAGGGAGCACAAGGGAGGGGGGCACCATTTTTTTTTTCAGGGGGTGCTGCTGGCAAATCAATTGTAGATTCCATTTGCACTTTAAAAATAAAACTATTTTAAAAGATCTATGTAATGGCGGGTTCCAAATGGGGATGGTGGGGGGGGGGGGGACTGGCATCAATTCCCCCCTACGTCCCTCTTAGGCCACTACCAGGGCCCAATTTCATAAATCTGTGAGCAAATTTGTTTTTCTTTTAGGATTAGCACAGTTTCTATTTCAAAAACACCGCTCACCATAAATAAAGCCATTTTCTTTAAAACAAATTGAAAGTCAACAATGTCATAAAACAAGGGAACCTCGAATTTAGTTCCAATTAGTTTGTGGCACAATACACTCTGCATGCTTCAGCCCACTGGAACTATTTAGGTTTGTTTTTTCGGGAGTGGGCGCGGGCGTGGGTGCCCCCCCCCCCCCCGCAAACCATTGAGGATGCGCTCACTACAAAGGCGAGTACGCTGTACATGTAGTTGGGAATATGCATTCAGCTCAGATTAGCCTCGATTCAAGGCTGAGTGCTACACATTTTAATTTTAAACAAACGGCACATTCAATGTATTTTCCATTCCCAATCTTGAGTTCAGACTAGCTAGCGCCATAAGAAGAAAAAATGACGGGATGCTCAGTTTTGCTGCGGATGATAATGTAGTGTCCCAAAGCCTTCTTGGAGGTTGGTGGAGGGAGTGAGAGAGCATAGGAACAAAAGTTTAGCCAGCATACCTGAGAACGGATAAGTTCGAACTTAAAGGCAATACAAATGTTTTCAATTAAGGCGATCTGAACGAGGAAATTATCTGGAACAACGAAAACAAGTACTAGACATTATGTGATTATTGTTTTTACCTGAAAATATTCTTTAAGGGGAATTTCACAAAAGATCTACGGTTAACCCCAGGGAAAAAGAACAGCAATGGTTCCATTAGACCACGCCTCCTTTGTCCTTATCACATGATCACAAAAATAGCCAATGGACAAACAAAGCAAATTTTGCAAAATATGGAAAACACTCTTCTTGTGTGTGTCGGCCATGCTTTCACTAATGATCCGCTGGTATTCGGCGTTCACACAAAAAGAGCATGTGTTTAACACGTAAGTGGCCTATCGGGCACCAGCGGGCTATCAAGAATCGGCAACATGGCGAGTCAAAGTAGCAGTAGCGATGTCACTGTAAGTTCTTATTTTTTTTTGATAATTTCGGCGTAGGAAGGTCCACTTTAATGTGGTATTTGTAAAAATGTGCTCCACTTGAGGCCTGATTACATTTGTATTTTAAAGAATAATTTGTGTGTATTTTTCGGATAAAAAAAGAGTGTCAAGATTTATTTCCCGTCTGTGCAAAACAATGCAATGCGGGCCATGTGCACCATTCCTTATGAGGATCACATGTGTGTGTTAATGAATGGCAGCGTATGTGCGTAGTAAACGAACAGAGTTGGACAGTGTATGCGTTCTCATGCAGTAGAACAACATGGCCGGCGTGCGTGGGCCTCAAACAGGAGTACAGCTGCAGTCAGCACTACTGCATTGTTCCTCAACTCAAGTATAATTTTTCTTGCAGAACTGTTCTGAGAACTGTCAAAATACATTCTATATAATCAGGCACCAATATTCAATAAGCCCAGTGCGGTGATTTACTGATTATCAAATCAGTGTCAGTGGGATGGTTGGGACTCGACTTGTTTTAATGTTTGACTGAAAATTCCCAACGCTCCAATTTTTGTTTTACAAATATTTACATCACAAAGAAATTAAATGTAAATTACGTGGTGGTCATGGATGGGAACTGAACCCGTGGAGGACCACCGCCTCTTTGGAATCGTTCATAAGGACCAAACGTAATTAAATAATCACAAAACGCTCTTATTTATCGGGCCATCGGCCTACTTAAATCACTGAGAATTCAAGACAAATCAAAACAACTCAAGACAATCATGGAGAGTGACTCACAAGACAATTAACCATCAACTCTTCTTTTTAATGTGCTTGGGAACAACAGAACAACTTTGATTTCTCTCAAAAGAGCGACAAAGTATTGGAAATTTTAAACAAATTTTTACGACTTTTTTTTTGTTTAACATCCTTAATTTTTTTTAGAGCCTAATTTTGGCGAGCTCCGTTTTCAAAAGAGAAGTCCAGGTGCATAAACGTGAAGGGGAAAAAGTTTTGAATAGGATTTTGTACATGATGACCTATGATGAGGGTCGGGGAGACGATAGTACCTTAGAACTATCTGACATGATCTGATGTACGATTATTCTTTCACATGGAGATGCTGCACAATATTGTGTCAAACTTGATAACTCTGAAAGAGATCAAGTACGTTCATGATAAGTTGCTTACATACACTTACATGATAGTTATCGTGTACGTACAAGATAATTATCGTGTACGTACATGATCATTATTGTGTACCTACATGGTACCTGTACGAACCTGATAGTTATTGTCTACGTTCACGTTCAGTCTGGAGTTAATGTGTACATACATGATAGATATAATGTATGTACAAAAATGTATATGGTATCATGTACGTACACGATAGTTATTGTGTACGTACATGATAAGAGCAGGATTTTTTTTATTCAAGTGGCAGCACTACGCTTCCGTAGTGTACAAACAATGCCTGCAGAAGTCCAGGCTCTGTGGCTCTTCTGTAAACAAGTGCTGTCATTAAATAGCATACACAGCAAATACCTTAATCTAGGCATATTCACTATTTTTTTTTTACGTGAAGGAGTTGAAAAACCTTTTTTTTTTTTCTTTCTCACACAAGTAGACTGGATACAAAGTGTTATTGGGAAAAATTTGTAAATATGTCAGTAATGTCCCACGTTGTCAAATAACCACTTGAAAAAGGCATTTTTTGGCATTTTTACAGCCTGATTGGTCTATCCTTATCAGGTCACACATATGCACCTAGTTTATGACCAAATGTAATATGAAAGCAATGGAACATTTCACTTGGGTTCTAGGGGGTTTCAAAAATGACGAAAAGTCATCACGCAGGCTAAAGTGTCTGTTTTTAAAGACCTACACCGTAATATACAAATGACCTGTGCTACTTTTGACAGTATAATTTAGTTGATGGGATACCAGATACCCTTCAAATTAATTTTTAACTATATATGTTATCTCCATTTGTAGATAACATGTACAGACCTCTAAAAAATAATGCCGAAAACACAAAAAGTCAATTTGAAGGGGCGGGGCTTAATTTTTGAGGGGTTCTTTTCTAAAAAATTATGAGGAGTAGGATTCTAAAATTTTGCGTGTGTTCATGGCACCCATAGAGGATTGGTTTTTTTTTTAAATTAGCAAAATCTGAGACGGAGCCTGCCAACCCATCAGGTGAGTTGGCACGGAATGACCCAGAAGAGACTGCAATTTTCATGATTTTTAATTTTTCTACAGAATCACACTCCTGATATTTAGAAACAGAAACTGAAATACCACACTCTATGTGACTCCTTTTCTTGTCAAAACCTACAATTGGGTTTAGTTTCTCATTAAATGTTAAATGGATGAGAATTAGAGCTTTAAAAACATACTTAACCCTAACCCCCATTAGGGTCTCTCCACAAAGCCTGCCAAATACAACAGAATGCAACACAGTTGAAATGAGAACCATGCCATATGCAACAAAATGCAACAAGGGATTTTGTTGCATTGTGCAGGCATGTTGTTTGTGTTAGGACTGAGCAATGGTGTTTGCCCTGCTAAATGCAACAGTATGCACACAAGTGTAATGTTTAACTGTTATTATACAGTCTTTTGAATATGATTTGAATTATGATTCTTACCTAATATTACATCATACATGTACTTCTCAATACTTTTCCCATAAAAAATATTTTGAAATACCCATTATAAGTTATTCAGATACAATAGAAGCACCCAAACCTATATGAGGTCACTTCACTGCTGAATGCAACAAATTCAGTCAAAAAATGACATCCGAGTTGACTGCCAAATGCAACAGATCACAACAACTATTACCATTTGGTGCATATTGTTGCATTTAGCATGGTTAGGGTTAATGCATTGTAAGGGCCTATGAGTATTGTAGTTATTTATCAGTTATACATTGTTGAAGACATCACATCACATTGATCATGCAGGGCTCGAATTTGGGGGGGAAAGCCCACAATACCACAAGACTTATAGCTCGCAAATTTTTACTGGACTATAATTTTTTTTACAAGACCAGAATTAACATAAGAGAAAACTACATAGTTTAATATAGTTAAACTGTTTATATTTGAACAAGCACTAGGAGAAGATTGATCTCATTTGTCTTATGGGCAAGTATACTTCCGTTCTCAACAGAATTGGAGGATATTTATTAGACGCAAAGTCAGCATTTGAACATCATTTCTTGATTACACAGCAAGGTATAATTTTTCAAATGAAAAACATGAGACCGCTGGACTTGTCTTGACATTTGTTTACTGGCCCCACACTAAAATTACTGGCCTCGGATCTGGGGTCCAGTGTTAAGTTCGAGCCCTGTCATGGGTGATATTTTGGTTGTCTGCACCTTTAATGCCATTCGGTGACTGTTTTCTGGGTTTTTTGCCATGGAATGTCACAAATCTTGTTTGTAAACAAATGGTGTCCAGTTAAAAAAATGTTGTTTTTAAATTGTGTTGCAATTGTAGCTACACAATGTATTCGTTTTTTGTACACTGTTCAGTGTGGATATTTTTTGATGGAATCTGTACTGCACACAGCCAAACCACACACCTACATGTATGCAAAGAACAGTTGTTGTATTCTCCTGCCCACATACATGTAGTGTTATGAGGAGTGTCTTGGTGTCTTTTGGACACCCTGTTTTAAATTTGGACACCCTTTTCCTAATCCTGGCTGTAACCTTTGCCTGACCAAGTGGCTCAATTGCCACAACATTTCACAAGAGACTGTGGAGACCAAGTCCACAGCCCACAAGCCTCTGTTGGTGTACTCTCCTGCCCAACTGGCTCAATTGCCACAAAATTCCATAGGAGACTGTGGAGGCCAAAGCCCAGTTCATACTTCCTGCCAATGCGAATGCGATCAGATTTTGACATCACAAATTTGCAACGAACAATTAGAAAGAGTTGAGATGTTGTCAACTACTGCGAAACATTCACAGCAACTACTGCGAAACATTCGCAGTGAAAACAAATCTGTGATGTAACAATTCGCTTCGCATTAGCAGGAAGTACGAACCGGGCTTAAGTCCACAGTACACAAGCCACTAATGATGTACTCTTCTGCCCAGCTACAGCTAGCTCTTTCCACCATAATGCATAACAAAATGCATAACAAATTGTAGGAGATTGAGATTGGACACATTCTGACCAACAAGAGGCATGATACAGGCCTCGAAATAACCCACGGCACCCACAGCAATTGCCGTGGTGCCCTGTGCTTTTGCTGTGGTGCCCTTTGAAAAGTTCTAATACAAACTTACATTTTCCTCATTGAGTGCCCCTTACCAGAGGAAAATTGCCGTGCCCCTTCAAGAGCAAAGTTCAAAGCCTGTATTACATCTCTGTAATTAATATTAATGCTTTTTTCTCTCTTTTCTCCAGGAGCCTGAGAATCTCAGGAAGATATTTCTTGGGGGTCTCAATCGCGCTACGACCGTCAAGGATTTAATGGAACACTTTCAAGAATTCGGTACCGTAAAGGATTGCGTCGTCATCTGCAACTCCAACAAAGAATCAAAAGGCTTTGGCTTCGTTACTATGGCAACCATAGAAGAGACAGACTTGGCCATTCATGAGAACGAGGGTGGACCTCACGAAATCAACAAGAAGAAGGTTGAGGTTAAGAGAGCTATTCCAAAAGATGTAAGTCTTGAAATCTGACTAGAAAATCTAAATTTTTGCCTTAACCCAAAAAGGTATCTGGCTCTCAAAGCGGCACAACCAAGATTTATCTTGGGTGACTGCATCATGTGCATTGGGTCAATACTGTGATGTGTTAAGTCAGCCAAACACAGTATTTTTTAGATGGTATATGTTTGTGGAATCACAATCCATTAGTAACGGAGAGATGGAATTTGGCCTCTGTTGTACCGGTCTTAGCCTTGGTGCCCCTTCAGAAGTTTCCCATAGACTTAAAGGTTTTCCAATTGATGTGCTCTTTGCAAAAACGAAAATGGCCATGCCCTCTCAAAGATGAAATGCCAGGTCTGCTCCTATTGCTCGGAGTTAGTTTTACTTGTGCAACTTCCCCATTGGTTTTGTACTCGAAAGTGAAGTGAAAAAGTCCTCGCTCTGTTGAAACACTCCAATCCCTTTTGTTGAAGTCCTTGATTTCAGCGGTTAGACAAGCATTGCTCAAGCATTGACACGTGTCATTTGAAATGGTAGGCTGGGGTATATCAACCTCACTATGCAATTATAAAATGGAAAGGTCAAAAGGTACATTGCCGAGGTGTTTTCAACAATCTAGCCATAGCCACTCCAGTAGCCTTCAATTAGGACACGGCCACGCTAGTGTTTCTGGCATCGTCCTCAAGCATCAGGGTTCATGTTTGCGCCACTCGGGGCTTGAATTTGTCACTGGACCGCAGGCCTGAGGCCAGTAGTTTTAGTGTCGGGGCCTGTAAACTCATGACTGGACAAGTCCAACGGTCTCGCGCTTTTCAATTGAATAATAAAACCTCACTGTATAATATCTTGTGCAAGTTATGGTCAAATGTTGACTTTGAGTTAGACTTGGTTCCAAGTCTGCGATTGTGGCTTTTACTCTACCCGATAGCCAATACATTATTCCCTGAAATAGCGCCCTCTTGTAGATTAACCTCCGTCATTAGCCTACGATCACAGACTTGGGACCATTGTTCAACGGTTTGTACACACCCTATGGCGAATTAGTCCAAAAGTGGACGGAACAATCTGATTGGTCGGAATCGCAAAAACCTTCGATAACATGAATATTCAAACAAAACCATCTACGAGATAGGTTGTGAGCTCTTCCATTTAAACTGTAGGGTGGAACTGTTATCGCGGAGTAGGAATCATGTATTTTGTCATGTGTTCTTTACTACATTAAGATATCACTAAACTTATCTATGTATTTTAAAAACTGTCTACGTACCAAGGACTTTACAAATTTTATATCCAATGAACAAAAAGCAACAATTTTAAGCAAGTTCAGCCTGTTAGTAATAGACGCTGCCAGTAATGTTTTTGCCGTCTCCTGATTACGCTTGATTGTTTACATTTATCTTTGAATACATGAATATACATAAACGCAAGGGGGTCAAGTCTGAGATTGCGAGTTGGGGCGCGTGATAGCTAATCTGTGGGGGCGTTTTTCGTGGCTGATGCAGAGGAATAACTGCGATCTCAGACTTGAAATCAAGTCTAACTTTGAGTCTGATAAACACCTTTCAGTTCTATTGAGTAATGAAGTATGTATACCCAGAGTAATGGACAAATGAGATAAATCTTCTCTTATACCGTATGTCATAGTGATTGTTTAAATAAAAACAGTCTGCACGTTAAACTGTTCTGGGGCCGATTTCACAAAGAAAATCTCAAACAAATGGAGAGAAAACCATTAGTTATGCTCAAAATTGCACAGTAGGGCTTTTAAAACCAAGATAAACACCAAGTAGAAAACATTCTGAAAATGTTTTAATTTAGCGTGCTTCGGCCAAACTTAAAAGAAATTGGGTCCAGAATGCCCCACAGTTTTGAAAAAACCTGGGAGAACCCTGGTTAAGATTGATCTTAACTGTGTATCAATCTTATTTGTTAGTATAAAAAAGCAAAGTGTGATCTCACAATACAAATCACTATGGTAATAATGACATTTGACAACTCATCTTAAGATGAATCTTGATGCTTTGTGAAATTGACCCCTGGTTTTGTTAGAACAATTCTGGGCCAGGAAACATTTTGAGGAACAAACCCTTTGGTCTTGTGGATTTTCCCTCCCAAATTGGAGCCTTACCACCCTCTGTTGATCAAATCATGTCAAGCGGTGACACAGCGTTAAATTTTAAATTTTCTTTCCCTCTCTTTCCTCACAGTCAAATATCCCGCCGGATCCTACAAAACAGCTCTTCGTAAAAAACCTTGGAACAGTAATCACAGAGGACCAGCTGCGAGACTACTTCAGCAAATTTGCTACCGTAAAGTCGGTAAAGGTCATCAAAGACAGAGCTGCTGACAACAAGAGCAAGGGTTTCGGCTTTGTCGAACTCGAAGATGTGCACGCAGTAGACAAGATTGCAAGTGAGTGCCGGTCTTTTTCTTAGATCCACTCCCAAAGAATATGAACAAACAAAACCAAAACACAAACCACCAGAAACCACTTTAGCAATATAAACAATATCATGGATGTATTAAAACACTTAATCTATCGGCCACTTGCCCACAGGTGACCTCGATCCTCCACTGTCCTCCTCTCTTATGTCACTCCACACCAAAATTGGACTTAAGTGATAGACCCCTTGCATTGGCCCCCATTGTTGATGAAAAGTGCACGCGCGCTTGCGCAGTGTGAAAGCGCGTGCAATTTTGCATTGTTTGTCATCAAAGATGGCGATCAATGGCGGCATGTGCACTCCATGTGTTGTTCGAACCTGCAGTCCTCAATCCTCCGCGATCGAACAAATTCCTGAAGAAGATTTTGGAGGGTAGATGATTGACTCCTCAGCATACTTTATTTACCGAAGTTGTTCTCTGTTGTATTTCTTCACAGGTGCTGTTGTCATTGCTTATAAATAAATAGTAAATAGTGTCATCCTTGTTTAGAAATGACACTGATAATTTTGGCGGATGGTCAGTGTTGACTGTATTGATGTATTAGGCAAGTTAGGCCTGGATTTACAAGAAGGCAAAAGAGATCACCGTTTCATTAACCCTAAAGGACCCAAGTCCTACAATATCCTCCTTGCCAAAGTGGAAAATTTCGAAGGATTTGGGCTATTAGGGATCTGCAACACAGGAGGATTTTGAAGGATTTGGGCTAAAATGAGTTTTTGTTAGGATAGGATTTTGCAGGACTTGGGCTATCAGGCTGTTTTTACATAGGAGGATTTTGAAGGATTTAGGTACTATGCAGCTTAGCCAAAATATGATTCTGAAGGTTTTGGGCTTTAGTTTTAGGGGGTGAAGACATAAAAATATCTGTTGACTGAGCCAAAAAAACAAAAAACCCAAAAGAAGCTAATCACAAGGGCACAAATTATTAAATATCATACACCAAGGGCCCAAACAGAGCACCTAAACTAATCACAAAGTTGACTCCCTAAATTCTGTCTCAAAAGGATTTTGAAGGATTTGGGCTAATATGTCTACTTACAATAAGTTGAAGGATATCGAAGGATTTGGGCACTTTAGGTTTATGACAACTTTAATCTGAAGGATATCGAAGGATTTGGGCAGTATGTCTACCCAAGGGCCTAGTCTGTTAGGGTTAAGGAGCATCTGATAAGTCGGGTACATGCTAGGTGGGAAAGAATGTTTCCGCAGATATACGCCCACAATACAGTGGACCGCTAGAGTATTCTGCTGGATCGCTACAGTAAAGGGGCTGTTTCGTCATGATCAACATGATCAAAGCAGGCCTGTGGCTGTACATGGAGTTATGAACGCTCACCCCAGTTAGTGTGCGTGCCTGCTCTCCATCGATATGACATGGAAGGATGGCGCGCAACTTGGTGAGAGTTCATAATTCCATGTACAGCCACAGGCCTGCTTTGATCATGACGACACAGCCCCTTGAAGCTAAACAACATGTACGGGAACATTCCATCACAATAGAATATGTTTTAATGTCCCAGCAGGAAAACAGCGGTCTTCAGCTTTACATCCACAAGTGGACTTTGCTGAGTACCAGTGTAGATAGATAAATAGATCTGTAGGGTCATGTACACCCGCTGGAATACTGAACCGATCGATTTAGAACATCCTTGCTGTTACAACATTCATACATTTATACTGGTAAAATGACAGTGAATAATGTGGGGCAATTACACTGTAGATATACATCATCATTCTGTGCCCGTAAGATTATATCTTTTAAACTACAAGTGCCAAAGAAGATAAACAAAACCAATCAATTTCTTTTTCTCGTCAGTTATGGAAAAACATCCAATCGAGGGCAGAACGATTTACTGTATGAAGGCAGAGGACAGAAGTAACAAGGACGAAAACTGGTACGGGAGAGGACAAGGAAAGGGAGGTAAGATGTAGGCAGGCCTGTGATTTCAGGGAGTGTCTTTGACCATCCTATAGACCTTTATCATTGTGCGGTCATCTTGATTTCTCCCATTCAGATCAGCGTAACCAAACCGAGGCTGGAAGGAAAAATAGTCTGGTTCCATTTTGCACAAGGAATATTAGCTTCCATTATTGTTATTGGATACAGGGAACGTGACAAAGATTGGGGCAGCATGATAAAGATCTATTGACCCCTGGCATGATGGGCAGCACACTTTACATGCTCCTAGCCTGTCCCACATTTTGGGTGACAAAAATATACAGAAAGAAAATGACCCCAAAATGGTGGAAATGGTAGACACGCATTTTGCGGAGGTGCAATCCGCATCTGCAAGGGGTTAGTAGGCACATACTCCAAGATGCCTCAAAGTCTTTCATATGTTATGCACACAATAATGAAGTAACCCACGCCACACTTTCCTGTCACTGTATGTGTGATCAATCAGTGCCACACATTGCCACTGCAAGAATTGATTTAGGCTCAGAACCTTGTCTCATCCAATCGTCCAACAGTGGCCCAAATTACACTGCAAAGAAGCACAACTGGTGGCTTCTCCAGTTTACCACTCTCAAGTATGGCTCAAAATAATATATAGTCTTATATAGAGGACGTATCTACCAACAAGGTACAAATGTACTCAACGCGCTTAAACAAACGGCAACGGGTTATTGAATTCTTTGAATCATGCGACCAATTTATGTAGCACCTTACAAGGGTTGATAAGGTGCTGCGGCACATTCAGCAGCCACTGCCAGAAACACCCCATCTGAGTGCCTCTACCGTAAGGTGGTAAGCAGCCAGGCTGTGTGTCGCTTGCTTGGTTTGATTGTATACCCACTATGAGTCATGTGACTCTGGTGGCCGATTGTGTCTGTTCCATAGAGCTGCTTAAGCACAAAAGTAGCTAAGCACAACAAAATTATGCTTACCAGAATAAGATTACCAGCTAAAATACCATGTCACGTGCACAATTTGTGACTGGTATCGTGCTCATTTCTGCGAAGCTGAAAATTGTCTTGCAACTATTTCTGCTTCAGCAGCTCTATGAAATTGGGCCCTGGACTAAACATACCACTTTGTACTTGCTGTTTTTTTTTTGACAGGGTACTCTGGGCGGAACCAGGGAAGAGCAGGGGGAAACTATGGGGGATACGATGGGTATGGAGGTAAGTTACCAATGATGCAGACTGGTACTCTTTTTTGTATTTGGCAAAAGCAATATTAGAGAAGAATATTAGAGAAGAGCTTGAATTTTGGGGCTGCAGGTGAGATTAAGGTCAGGCTGTATCCGAATCGACCAATATAGCTACAGTTGCAAATGTTGCTAAGCACAAAATACCACAGGAGACTGTGGAGACTAAGTCCACAGTACACAAGCCACTATCGGTGCACCCTCCTGCCCAACTGGCTCAATTGCCGCAAAATACCACAGGAGACTGTTGAGACCAAGTCCACAGTACACAAGGCACTATTGGTGTACTCTCCTGCATAAATCACCCTTGCCACAAAATACCACAGGAGACAAGTCCACAAGCCATGGGGTTTCCACATAATACCAGCCGCACAAACAGGAGAAACCCATGCACCCAATGCTAGCCTAGAAGGTGGGTTACTTTGTGGAGGGTGTGTAATACCAGTGTATTGGAGGGTTAAGGGTAGTAGTTAATGGCCCTTAATATTCATCTTTAAATTTCTGTGTAATTAAAACATGCTCTAATTGAACAATATTTTAAGGGTTTACCTCACCACAAGAAAAGTACTCAGGCCTCAGGAGTATCAATTTTTTTTTCCCCGCTAGGTAAGCACAAAAACGTGCTTGCCACAAACTTTATAAAATTGAGCGGAGATATTTTAAAACATTTTGTTCAAAATCAAACCTTCATTTGTTTGAACTTAGGGTACGGCTTCAGTGGGTACAATGAGTCATATGGAGGAAATAACTCAAGTAGAGGTAGGTGGACAAACTGGGCACAGGGGCTAGTTTTATGATACTGCAGGCTTAAAATTCCATAAGTAGTTCTGCAGATTTCCACATTTTTGAATTGAAAAAAGGTCTTTTTCTATAGAGTCTACATCAATAGAGATCATCAAAAAGATGTGTAAACTTCTCCTAACTGCACATTGTAACTTTGAAGCATCTACATGTAAATTGAAGTAAAGCATTTAAAAAAATATTTAAAAAACAGATTTTTGTAGACATTCTTTGGAAGGTCGCAATTCTTGAGCAAATTGTAATGTCACAATAAAAATACCAAGTAATAAACCACAAGGGAAACTGACTGGGTAGATTTTAGGTGAATTGGGTTTGATCAAAGAAAGATTGACTGGAGCAGAACTTGAACGAACGACCTCCGAATTAACGCACCCGCGCTCTACCAACTAAGCTATCCAGCCCTATGTTGGCGGTCTCCCTATTAGTCAATATCTTTGTTTGGGGGTGCCAGTCTGAAGCCATATAACCGTTAGCTGCCATCTAGCCAGGAATCAATCTTTCTTCGTTCGAACCCAAGTCACAATAAAAATCAGTTGTGATATTAACACGTAAAGAAAAATAGAAAGCGTTTGATCTTTGAGTTTTGAGTTTTGGCTGGAAGTGCCTGGTTTTGGCATGGAGCATCACACATGTTTGCCAAATCTCAAGGTCCCCTCTGCAACATCAGTTTCTGTCATTAAAAAAATGCTTTTGAATGATAGAATGAGATTTCTTGTAAAGTGTCTTGGCAACTTTGGAGCCGGAAGGAGCCCTAACCTTACGCGCACGTGTGTTGTAGTGCTTCGTGGACACTTCTAGCTAATATTGAGCACACAAGGGAAATCGTTCACTCAATCACTCACTCACTTATCCTGTAACCACTGTGCTGGTCGTTGGGGTGTCATGGTGGATTCATAATTATGTTGTCGGGGATTGTTACAGCTCTCCGTCCTTTGTTATATGTATGATGAGGGCGGCAATTGTCAGACCAGGCCTTCCTTCGTCGCTTGCCCTCGACTATTCCTTGGAGTATAGTTTTGGACAGGGAGTTGTGATGGGAAATGTGACTGTACCAGCCGTACCAGGGCATTCACTGGCCCTTTGTAAAGATCAAATGGATTTCTACATTTCTCTGTACCTTACAAAATTTGTTGTGCCCCTTCAAGAATGAATTGCAAAGATTAACAGAGGAGCCAGTTCTCCCAGATTCTTGAAGTTCCTTGAAAATAAACTAACCTCTCCATGTTCTGAGGAACAAATTCAAAAATCTCCCTGATTATGGAAACTAACTTTCTCCCTGGGATGATAATGTTATTTTTATGTTTACTTGGTGCAGGTTATGGTGGTGGCAACTACGGAGGCAGGTCGGGGTTTGGTGGGGGTTACGGCTACGGAAGCGGCGGCGGGGGCTACAACAGTGGCAATTACAGTGGGGGTGGCTTCGGGGGTAACAACTGGGGCAGTGGTGGTTACGGGGGCTACAACGGAGGGGGCGGGGGCGGTTATGGTGGTGGAGGCCATTACGGAGGTGGTCACTACAAGAGTTACTAGCACTGGCTTTCCCTGCAACTTTGTTCAGGTATGAATAGATGTATTCCTTGTAACAAATAAGAATGTTCATGTATAACTTTATTGACACAGATTGAGGACTCTGTTTCATACTTCATGTTATAACCAAAGAGGGCAAGAGACAGGATTGTTTCAAAGGAGACAGTTTCTTGTCATGAGGTCAGACATGTCGTAGTATTCTGGCTCCGAGCTGGCAACTCTCCCTGATTCTGTAGAAAGTTTCCTGAAAAGAAAAGCAATCTTTCCATGTTCTAACGACTGATGGGAAAAGTCTCCCTGATTGGGGAAACTGTTTTTTTATAAGTTGAATAATTGATAAAAGTTTGAAATGTGACGCCATTGAATTTTTTTGGATTTTGACAACATTTGCACTGAAAGCATGGTAAGGGTATCAAATATTTGGCATTTTACACCGTTGTAACATGAGGTTAATGAGACTTTAATTTTTTTTTCTGCTTTCAAATCTTTTGAAAAATGAGTGCATCACAAAACTGAATTGGACCTTGGACCACAGCACAAACGTACAAGTATACTAATGTAAGCAGTCAAGTGGAAAAAAAGTTAAAAGAGAGAAGCAGAATGCAGTCAGAAAAAGCAAGGGATGAATAGTGATAAGGGGGGGGGTAAGTGGGTGTTTAAGGAAGGGGCTAGTTAAACCACAAGGAGTGGAAACAAAGGACAACATTAAGGGTGGGACGAGTGAGAAAAAGTGGTTCATGACTGAATAAGACAAACATACAGGGTGGGGGGGGGGACATCCGTGGAACAAGGAGAAGGCAAAGACAAAAAGTTATTGATCATTTCCTTCTTGAGGAAAAAAGTAATTACTTCTGAAGCTCCGGAAATTTCCTAACAATAATTTGTCGCTGAGGCACGTTAAAGCATTGTTTATACCGGCATGAAGTGTTTAGGCAGACAATATTACTAAAACAATTTTCTGCTTTGCAAAAATGAGCAGGATACCAGTGACAAGTGGAACATGTTACACGGTATTTTGGCTGGTAACCTTAATCTGGCAAGCCTAGTATTGTTGTGGTTAGCTACTTTTTGTGCTTGAGCAGCTCTATGAAATTGGGCCCAGATTTACTTCTCTACAATGATACTATGCATATAAGAACGTTCTATATTGTACAAATATTGGATGCATTTGAGTGACTTGGGGTATTATCACAAGGTGAAATCTGGACTATTCCATTTCTTGAGTTGAAACTGAGTGAAAAAGAAAAGCCAGATTTCACCGAGTGAGTATATTGTGAGACAATGACGAACTAAATCAATGCATTCAATATATTTTTTAACTTACAGGTAGATCCAGGGCCCAATTTCATAAAGCCTGTAAGCACAGAAAAATCTTGCTTAGCAGAAACAGGTTACCAGCCAACATTCCACAAAGTTTACATTGCTGCCACTGGTCCCCCGCTCATTTCTTGCTAAGTAAAGAAATTTGCCAAGCAGAATTTTCTGCTTAACAGCTTTATGAAATTGGGCCCTGGTCATTTGGAAATTTTTTCACACTAAACACAAAATTGAGAGAGAAACTCCTCCACCCCACACTCTCAAAACTCTAAAACTCCTTCTAAATAACCTGAAAAAAACTCCCAGACACCAGCCATGTCCGCCATTACATAACCTTGACGTCTGGACGAACGAGCAGGAACGATTGTTTTGGGATCGATTCTAAGGATTAAGCATCTGTCCTACATTTACTTCCATATTTGACTGTTAGGACGGTCCAACATTGCGGCAAGCAAATGACAAGGATCGATGTGGGTGATGAGGCCTGAAATTTTATCTTTGAGAGGGCAAGGCCATTTTTATTTTGCAAAAGGCACTTCCATTGGAAGTCTTTGGGAAACTTTTGAAGAGGCACCAAGGCCAAAACCAGGGGCAACAGAAGCCATGGCCTCCATGGCTTCCGTCTAATTCCAGGCCTGGGTGTTATATAGTAGTTGATTATTGTTTTGTTTTTTCTGCAGAGAATAATGTGGAGAGCTTGTGCACCAACAGTACAATAGCAGCGTGACACAGTTCAACAAATAATGGACCAACCCCTAAAAAAAAAAAAAAAAAAGACCGACTATGTAAAAGAAATGTCTGTAACACAGAGACCCAAGCGAGAGTGGACAGTAACAGTTCAGCACTGTTGACTCTTCTACATATTGCTGACAAAAGAGTAGGCTCTGCAAGAGCTGCTTAACGTTCTACATCGCACGTAGGATGTGTTGTTGGAAATCAGCAACGGAATTTGAAATTGGAAATGTTGTGGGCTAAGAAAAGAATGTCAGGGTACGGTAGCTAGCCCGTATGAAGCTGGTAAACCCGATTGAGCTCTCTGCTCATGAAATGATGCAGAGCTGCTCGTTAGATAGCATGGATTCAGCTACCCATAGATAGTGGACAGATTGAGGATATCACTCCAGTTGATGACACCATCCGAATTGAGAACACTGTCTGAAGTACCCATCCTGGCTGAGTATGACGTCCTGGTTGGAGAATGACACCCTGGTTGGAGACTGTTATCCTGGTTGAGAATGACATCCCAGTTGCGAATACCATCCCAGTTGAGACTGCCTTCCCAGTTGAGAACACCATGCCAGTTGTGTGTGGGAAGCTGTGTAGATAGCCGTATCCGGGAGAGTTGTAAGGCGGTGTAGAATGGATTTCCTTAATTCGATTTTTGAAGAAGAACACAAAGGAAAATTTGCCATGGGAATTGCCATGTTCATGGAAGTTGCCATAAAAATGGAAGTTGTCCTGGGAATGGGAAAACCTACGAGCAGGGAAACTTCCATTGATTTGGGAATTCCTATGGAAATGAAAAGTCCCATGTAATTGAAAAATCTAATCGTTAAGCAGTTGAACACCTCCAGTTGCAAACCAAAAAGACACAGACAAAGTTGCAAGCGTTTATTTTGATTAGTGTATGTTTGTCCGTCAAATCAATGTAGTAATTCAGTCACCTGGTGACTCGTAGAGTCGCTGTCAGGTTTGCAACTGGAAGTATTCATAGGTTAACTTTTGGGCGGCTAGAGATCCAAAGGAGACCTTCTGTCGGTGTTTGAGGCAAACATCTTATGCAAGTGATGCCATAAAATTATGATGGAAATCCAAAAACAGGTAATTGTTTGTAAAGAATGCCACACGGCTGCCAATGCTTGTAAAGCTAAGAAGGCAGTCGGATTTGAGTTTCACTAGACACTCTCTTTAAAAGAAAACGTGCTTAAATGCTTCAGTGACATTTCTTTTCTCTTAATTATTTTATTCTTGAAGCCTTCCAAATTGAATTTGCCAAAGAGTTTTGCTTTTACCAGCGTCTTGCCTGTGCAGACGGATCATTTCTGTTGGCTCGAGAGTTGTACTATTCTACAATTGATGACCCGTTTTTACAGCTGGCTGTGTTTCAATGATCAGCAGGAAACAAATTCTTACTTGGTAAGTTCAACTTTCAACCATAGTTCAGCAATGAAGAGCATCCATCTACTTGTATCACAACTCATCAACAACAACAAAAACCCAATCAATCAATACATTTTTTTTTGAAGTCTGATGAGGTTTTTCAAAACACCCTGCTTCAAAACAGCTTTATATCAGTAGTAAGAGTAAAAGGCTTTAAAAAAGTCACTTAATGTTGTCCTCAAATATGTATCTATTTTTATTCTCAAAGCACTTGAATTCCTTTAAAAGTATCTTTCCTCTCAGAGTATTCTCATCGCTAAGAGAAGAGAAATTAAAGCGAAGACAATAACAGTTAATACTTGTGTCCCATTTCGATTCAGTGATTAATTTAAATATTAAATACTAACTTTTGATCAACTATAATAAGTAAATTGCCCATGAAAACTTCACTGTCATTGGCTGACAGACTTTGATTAAATCATGAATATTCATGAAGAATTTGGTTGGTCTCGCTGCTCTTGTCTACTGTAGATGTATTATGTTTTCCAAACCATTGTAAATATTTCTATCCAAAGATTCACTTTTGTATTTTGGGGTCAAAAGTGGTAAAACTACAACTTTGGAAACCCTGCAAAAAAACAACTGAAATTCCACAAATCCTTTTGTCTAAAGTGGCCATTTTTGATTTTCAATACCATGTATCTGGGGCTCAAAGCAGTGCCTCCCTGTAACGGTGGTCCGCTGCCGAAGTGCCAGTTAAAACACCCGAGGACCAGTCAAAATTCAAGTTTGGTTCGGCAGGCTAGTTCAATATTTAAAGCATTGGATCCCTATTCAATATATAATATGGACTAGGGAAAGAGCTGGTGGACAAGCCAAGCTACTGGGTCCTGCTGGGGTAGTCACTAAAAGCGTAAAGGGCGACGCCCCGCAAAGGTGACTGATTCCATTGTAGTTGCAACGGGGTGTTGGGGACAACCAGGGACCCACTCAAATGGCTACTTTGTGACAGGATTGTATAAAGTCACTTGAAAGAACTGGAACGATAAAGTGAATTTTTCCCCGACTCAACAGTGTTTTCTCTCAATGATGCATTATTGCTAACCCTATATTTTATTGCAGTGTACTTTCTTAGAAATATTACAAAAGAAAAAAAATGAAATGTTTGGTATACATGTAATTGAAAGAAATTAATTATTATAGATTACTCCCATTACACAGGAATAATTCAAATATCAAATGATATTGCCAAGTTTTGTGTCGATGTAAAATTTGTATACGATATTGGTTTTGAAAAGAGATTGTATTTAACCATCTGGCCTTATTTGACGGGGAATTATCTCAATTTATTTGGGGGAAATGATTCTCTACTTACACAGACAAGAATATCTTACTGTTCTTCTGGCCTACTCGTCATGTTAATTGCCTCTCCATTTCGGGGTGTTAAATAACATGAGTGGCAGGCAACCTCTTTACATTATGCCATATAAAGCCCACACTCAAGAACTCCTGAAATGGAAAAACAGTATACCATGACATCATTTGCAGGGGTGTATTTACACGCATTCGTTGTCAAAAGATCCGCGGTGGCAGCAACATAGACCACCAATCAGAGCTGTGTAGTGATAGAGTCGCGACAACTTGCAATTAGGAGCCATTCTCCAAGTTCCCAGTCCATTTTGAGCATAGGCAGGGTGCCAGACTAGACTGTACGTTGGGTCGTGCTACATTTGGACTGAAAATGGCATCCACCTGAGAGAAGAAAACTGTTGCAACTCTCTCAGTGCACAGCTCTGCCGCCATTAATACCGTGTTACTGAACTCACTTGTGTTTTATGTGTTCTCTACACAAGTGTACAGTAAAGCTGTGTGCACATCATTGGGCCAAAGTCAAGTACCTCGAAGGTTGAGAGAGTACTTGTGATGTGGTTTTTGTGTTTTGTATCACCCCTTTAATGGTAATGGAAGTTGCTGCCACTTTTAGGCGACGAATAGCTGTATACGTAGAGGATACAGGGTTGAAGGTCAGTTTACACGCACACAATTTTGATACCTATTAGTACCTGCAAGCTATACTTGTTTTCATATTTTGGAATCGAATTGAAAGAGAAGACACCAATATGAATTCAACAAGTGAAATCAAGGCTTTTTGAAGGGTGTATGTAAAGTGTCATGTGTTGGCACGTGTACATTGGCTTATATTCTTGTTGCAATGACAAAATTGCGTTCGTGTGTAAATTGGCCTGCTTACTTTACAAATAACCGTAATTGTATATCTCATCTCATTCGTTAGGACTGGCAAATTAATTAAGTCATAATAATAAGAATTAGAATATCACATTTTAGTCGGCATACAGGAATGAGACAGAGATAGGGTCATGCTTGTTGTTTACTGGATTGACAACGCTAGATGTTACCAGGTTTGCCACCTTGAGAGAAAATAATCGTCAACAATTTTAGTCTGAATGACTTTACCCAAAAGGCTGAGATTTCTCGGGATTTATTCATTTTTATCAAATATCAGTGAACCTAAAAGTGCAATTGAAAGACATGATGCACATGTGGTGACCAAATGAAGAAAGGGTACTCTTTTGTGGCTTGTTATAAAGAACTTGGAGGGTTCGAAATTCTGAAATTACTTATAAAACCTTTGAGGTTCCTGAGGCTCCACCTTTTATTGATCCAATTTCACCTGGCGTCATCATCACAATAATCTGAAATAGTTACTCTGTTTGGGGAGGTGATTCAGTAGGCCCCAATTTTCATGTAATGAGGTTCTGTATATTCATAACATTTATGGAATACTGGGCACATGATAAACACATGGTAAAGGTTGAATAAGTGTCTTCTATCCTCTGGATGAAAAGTACGATCCTGTCTCGTAAGGAGTTTGTCTTAAATTTAAAATGAACGCAGCTCATTGTCATCAATAAGATACTTTATTGTTAGTAACTACTCTTCCACAACTTTATATGCTAAACACTGCCACGGTGATAACAACCAAGGATTTTCCAACTCAAAGGATTGTTCACCATTAGTAATGCTTGAAGGGTCAGTGTTGCCCCAATTAACCTCACTGGGCGACTTTTGGGGATGATAGGGCGTTTCGGACATACTAGGTACATCCATGCTCTGAAGATGCGCATGCTTTACCTATAGAAATTATCTACCAGGGAAGTCCATTGTTCCCAGATATTTGTGCATCCTCAGAAATAACGGAAACATGTCTGGTATTTCTGCTGCCACCTAGTGTTCCAAAGTCTCCCACTGGGGTAGATTTTAACCCAGATTGGAAACCTCTTCTCCACATGTGGATATCAATGGTTCCAAATAGGGGAAAAGATCTTGGGTGAGTTATGACGCCTCCTGCATTGTTATTTCCTTGTGAATGAATTCAAACAATCTAAGAACCTGGCTCCAATTTCATAGAGCTTTTTTTAAGCAGAAGATAGTGCTTGGCAAATATTTCTGCTAAGCATGAAATTAGCCGGGAACCAGTGATAGACTTTCCTGTGCTAAGCACTTTGTTGTGCTTACCAGCTAGATGAAATTGGGTCTGGACTGTATGGAATGTCGTTTTCTTTCATGGCATCTTTGGGTTCTTGGATGCAACGATAATTTTATCTGAAAGTAAACCATGCAGGAAGCATTCTTTCTGTAAGACAAAGCTAATCATGAAGTGGTTGTCTCGTTGAAGTGCAGTTTTGTATGTCGTTTTCACGAGACGAAGTGAAATGTGCGACTGGTTGAGTGCAGTACTTAAACACTGATTGTTTGAATACATAGTATCAATGATATGTCGACCCACTGTATGACCAACACCTCATTCGTCAAAATTCAACAGCTAACATTACACTTGGTGATTATGATGGACTCGGTACTACACAGCCAAATCAAGGATGCTGTGCTTCAGGCCTAGCATACCATCAGAATCCCCTGGTTTGGTAGTTGAGAAGTTAGGGACAGTCCAAAGTTTTCAACATCTTTGTGGTCACACAAGGAGTTTAAAGAGGGGGGGGGGTTCAGGGAGGGTTTCAGAGGTGGGATGTAATACTTGGTTACCTTAATAATTACCCCTATGTTTTGACACCTCAACTGTATTTTCCTAACCCCAACCCTAACCCTAGTGTGTAAATCACAAGGGGGTTCTCTCGGAGCATAGGAATGTCGGAACATAGAGCAATAGCCTGTTACTTTGATATGGATTGATATCTTGTTGATGTTTCTACATTAGAATCAAAAGAAGAAACACAGATATGAAAAACAAACACTTTAAAACAATGTAGGCATGGGGGAAGAAATGATATGAACATTACATTAATGCGCCTCGATGCTGCCATGCACACACACTCACATACAAACAATTTAATAAGTACTACTGGGGGGGGGGTAAAAAATAGTATTACGTGTAAAATTTTAAAGATGGTGAAAACTTTGGACAACTGCTTGGTTTGTGCTGTTGGAATTTGATGGCAATCATTATTCATGGTAGAGCACACTGTAATCTCATCTGTGTCTACACGATGTTGGGTTTGATTCTGATTGAGGAAGATTCGGAGTATAAGTTGGGTTCAGTGATAATGGCTGACGGTATTGATCTGATTGAGGGCTGTTGGAATTCCAGGTGGGGCTCCCGTAATTAAATTGTACAGTTGTATTAGAATTTAAACAAGTATTTTGCTTGACATGACCACTATACATGTAATACTGTACTTATATTTTGTTATAACACAGCCTTTAAAAAAAAAAATTTGCCTTATGATGGTGTGCTTTTTGAAGCAGTTGAGTGGTGGTTTGTCCAAACTATCTTGTGCAACGCCATCATATATTTCGCTTGTCTGTTTTTAAATGCTTACCAAGAAGTATTTCATTTTGCATGAACTGTCAGACAGTCAGCGAATGTCTAGCTTGGCTCAAAGCTGATGAGGGTCCTTTCTTGTTGACCTCTGTAATTTGCATATGACCTTTGTGCATCATAACCACTTGGAGACTTCATTAATCACCAATACTGCAACTTATATTGCACAGTCTAGTCCTCATAATATTGCCATATAAAATAAAATTTTACAATCTCACAAAGCACTTTGAAATAACTAAACTCATCAACAACAAAGAATGGATAGGTGTACGACAGCCTACCCTTCCAACTCTCTAATTTCTCTTGCCATTTTGCCAAATGATTTTGTCCTTTTAGAGCAGAATAATAAAAAAAGAGCTTATGTAAAAGGTTCAAGTAAACTGTACACTTTTTTTGTTATATATGTACTAGTCATGCATAGATATATTTTCAAACTGTCTTTTTTTGTAGCTCTCTAAATAAGTTTTTGTTGAACTATTTTGTAAGTATTACACATTTCCTTAGTACGTTCTAGTTGAGTGATGTCATTAAAATGCAAAAAGACCCAACATTTTTCTTTTGTCTTATTTTGTTGGTTTGTCTCTAACAGACAAGTGATTTCTCAGGTTTTTCTCAATACCTCCTGGACCCTTCAAATTTTCTTGAAAGAAGTAAAGTAGTCAGCAAAGGGAGAAGAAGTTGTCCACATTGTGTCCCAACCTGTAGTTTTGTATTTCTGGTGATGCACAGATTCTTTAAATCTGATTTTTTTAATGAAACTTGCGCATAATAAATGAATAAATTATTATTAATTGTAACATCTGGGAGGTTCTGGATTAGAATAAGGCGAAGCCAGAGTGCAAGGCATTTTTCAGGAATTGCCACTTTCTTTGAATCACATCCTTGCTCTAATCAATCGTACCAAGAGATAATTCAATCTGAAAAGGTTCTTTTTAAAGCTAAAATGCTGGGGTCAGTTTCATAGAGCTGCTTCAAGCAGAAAGAAAAATTGCTCAGCAAATTTCTGTTAAGCAGAAGTTGGCACGGTACATACGGCAAGGCAGTTTGGCTGGTGACCTTAATCTGGAAAATTGGGTCCAGTGTTGTTAATTTTCCTGGTATTGGGCCCAGTGTGATAAAGTATCGGATTAATGTTACAGAAATGTCAAATAGCAGAAACAGGTTAATATCAATCTATAGGGCCAGTTTCATAGAGCTGCTTATAAGCAGAACATTGTTTTTACTAAGAGCAACTTAGCAGGAAACCAGCCACGTGGCATGTGAAACAATATTTGGATGTGCATGGTAACCTATTTCTGGTAACCAAAATTGTTTTTCTGTTTAGCTAGTTTTTGTGCTTAGGGCCTATAGTGCTAATGGTAAGTAGCACCATGGAGGAAGGATAGTTCCTCCATGGTAGCACTATATGAAATCGGGCCCTGGGTCACATCAAATTCTTTTGTAGGTCCCCAGTGTCAATCCATACATTCCTCCATGATCCATTATCTACGAATCAATGCTTTAAAAAGTAGGTAAACTAAGGTGTGTTACAGGTTTTGCTCTAGTTAATTTTTCTTTCAACAACCTCATATATTATTAAAACATACCCATGGTAAAGTTCCTTAAATGTGGTTCAGTAATTTATGATTAGCCTAAAGGTAGGGTCACACTGGTAAATACTCTGAAAATATTTCTGTAATTTTTATCCAAAGAAGCCTATGTTATAAAGGAGATGGTAATGGTATGTGGTAAGCATGCTGCAAAATTAGTTCGTCTGACTAGGTCCCCCGTAATAGAAATCAAAAATGATGTCGAAAAACTTGACTAGCCAAAGATCGCCTTCAATAGCACCCTCTGTGGATTACGGGGGAGTTTTGCCTGGCTGATGCTGATAAAACCTGTATCTCTGACTTTAACTCAAGTCTCACTCTCTTACACCGGTGATCCTGTAATGCTGTGTGCAGCCCAAGTTATAGGGCAACCGCAATCAATATGCAACTTAAGAAAATTATTTTTTAGGCCTTATACCCCGTTTTGAATTTCAAGATTAACAAAGACATCAGGAGACATAATAGTTACTACCCCCGTTTGCGGTCATATTTCAACCAGTGGTTATATTCGTATAATACGCAAAGACGAAATCGTAGCGATTGCTGTAAAAAAGAGAGTTGTAGACCAGGGCCCAATTTCATAGAGCTGCTTAAGCAGAAAATATTGCTTAACAATTGTCTGCTAAGCAGAAATGAGCAGGATACCAGTCACAAATTGTACATGTGACATGGTAGTTTGGCTGGTAACCTTCTTTTGGTAAGCATAATTTTGTTGTGCTTAGCTACTTTTTGTGCTTAAGCAGCTCTATGAAATTGGGCCCAGGTAGATGTAGTTCGGAATAAAGGCCATGGAATACAGGAATAACCCAGCTGCGGTTACGGCCGGCCGTAAGCAAACCCTCGATTCCGGCCAAACACGCACGTTGTTCCTGCCTCCATGGTACGAACAGTCGAACACTATTCCTACTACCACCCCTCCAAAAATAATTCCACTGATATATTACAGCAAACAATATTGTACTGTTAATTATTGTGTGTGCGTGAAAATTTTTTTTAACAAAAGGCCCACGGAGACAATGCATTCTCTATCTCTCAACCAAACAAGCCAATTCAGGTTCCCCCCTCCTGGAAAACGAACACCCAAAACTAACAAAACACTTTTTTTACCGCCAAAAGCGTGATGCAGTCACCACGTGATCTAAATCTGTCAATCAATCAAAGAAGGGCAAATGTACGCATGCGTAGAAAGCTTTGTTTTCCTTTTCATTACACGGTGACGTGCGTAAAAATCTGACAAAAGCTGAATGCGTGATAAAGCCGGAGCATCACGCGCACGCGCACACACTCTTAGCAGGGAAGCTCTCGCAACTGAACTAAAAATGGCAGGACGTGACAGAACAGACGTAAGTATTTTCCTTAAATTTTTACCAAATGTTGCTTTTTAACTCCCTCACAATTGATAAGGTACCCTTTATTAGTTTATCAGTATTAGAACTGTAAAATAAAAATGGGAAATATTTTAGCAACTGACATGAATTTTGTGTGTTACTTTAGAGGTGTTCCTAAAAATAAAAAAGACGCCGTATCATGTACAATAAGCGCTTGGGTTGGCCAACGCTTTCGCATAAAGAAAAGAAAGCGTGGTTTGGGTGCGTGGTTTGTGAATGGCAACTTGCATTCATTTCACGTGGCCCTGCCTGCATGCTGTTGAAAGTTTTTCCCACCGAATAAACAGTTTTGTCTTAATCGTGTGGAATTTTAACTTTTGTGTTCAGCCTGAATGAGAGATTGATAAATTGATAAATTAATTACATAAAATATGTCAAGAGAATTGACTTTGTTTGAGTTGAGTGAATGCATCCATTGTTATGAAATCAGAAATGATTGTAGGAGAATATTTTAATTGAAGAAAGAAACGGACTTTAAATGTTGCCAGTTGACATGTGGATATTTATTAATATTATAAAATAGTATCCAGGGGTTTCCCTTAACTTTTTTTTTCACTCGCCCGCCGGACGAGTCAACCAAGATCTTGGGTCGCCCGCAAGTTTTTTCACTCACCCGTATGTATTGATGCACACAATTTTCGTAGCATCAAAAAAAAAAAAACAACAACCACACACACGGAAATTTGCCCTATTTCCCCTAATTTCTGCCCTCAGTAATCCTTTTTTAATCAACAGCCATTTTCATGGATTTGTGATTTGAGAATCGGTTTTATAGAACTTCCTTTGCAATGAAATCTTCGTGTTAACGATCGATCAACGACGCACGATTGAGAAAAAGTCAATGAACTTTGCCCTGCAACGCCCTCAATCGGCAAAAGTTGTCAATGCCGCTTGAATAGCCTTAACCCAACGCTGTGTATAGTGCAGAATCCGCTGGCGTGCGCCACATTGTGCAGCATTTGTTTACTCGACTCGCGAACGTGTACAGAGTTGGAGGCTAGCCAAGCTTTCTTATGAATATTAATGTTTTTAACGGGCCAATCACAGCGTGCGAAATGTTGTTTAGGATGGACTTTGGACCTGCTGTTGTACTGTACAATACACCATGTGCTGTGTGCATGTGTGGACTACCGGCGGGCGAGCAAACGTTGTGGGTACGTTGTGGGAAACTCACTGCCATGTGGTTGTGTGCGTGCGTGCGTGCGTGGTGTTTTACTTATGAACGATCGTGATCGCGATCGCGATCATTAAATCTAGCAATGTCAAGACTTGCCAAACCATTTTACAAACTTATAAATAATCTCTCTTTGGGATTTTAACACTGTAGTGTACCCCTCATTTATTGTGAAAAGGACAAATTATTTGACTCGCCCGGTGGGCTAGTAAAGGAAGGTTTTTGACTCGCCCGCCGCTGTTTTCACTCGCATTTGGCGACCGGGCGACCGTTAATTTCGAACCCTGAGTTATCACTACTTTAACTTAGCTTTTTTTTAGCTGGCAACAGCAAAATGATCAATCCCTCCACTAAATTGTGCAAGCAGTCTTCTTTGATCTGTTGATTTGGGCAACCATCCGCAATTATTTGGTACTATTTTAAATAAATTGTAAGCATTTGCTTGCAAATGAAATAATCCACAGAATATTTTTGCAGCCATGACATCATGGCAGTTACTGATATTTTGCTGGCACTCTTCTCTGTGGATCAACAAGGCTGGTGTCAGGACACTTCGTACCTTTGCCACTTCGTACCCTGGACACTTTGTACCTTTTCAAGGTGCGAAGTGACTTTGGACACTTCGTACCTTGGACACTTCGTACCTTCTCACAAGACACTTCGTACCTTCAGGATTCAATATCATTTTTACGTGCAGAGATAATGAGACGTAAGAAACAAACAAATTGAGTTTACAAAATACGAACAAAACAAATGTGTTTTAAATAAAAGTATTCACATTTCACAATAAAAACAATTTCACAATTAAACAAAATGACAATTCATTATGTATTTTTAACAAAAATAGATAGTATCCAATAGCATATTTACATGCCGAGAGAATGAACCAAATTAAATACAAAAACAACCAGTACACTTTTACATCAATTTCATAAAAAGATAAAGCTGGAAAGTATTCCATATCAAATTTGCGTGCCGAGATAATGATACATACAAACACAACAATTACAAAATACGGACAAAAGGTAAGGTATGGGGTAGAAAATATTGCGTGCCAAAATAATGGTCATAAGAACAAAAATATACAAAATACGGACAAAATAAAGGTATTTTAAAGATATTTTTAGTTGAATAATATTAGTAATCACATTTCACATTAAAAAGGACATTCAAATAATTAAACAAAATGACAATTCATTAAGTATTATTTTGTATCTCAACGAAAATTATATCCTTATTAAGGAATTACACATTTTACTGAAGGTACGAAGTGACTCGGCTGAAGGTACGAAGTGACTCAGCTGATGGTCACTTCGTACCCCGCCCGCGGTACGAAGTGACCAATTTGGTTACGGTACGAAGTGTCCCGAAGGTACGAAGTGTCCAGGGTACGAAGTGGCGAAGGTACGAAGTGTCCGACATCCACAAGGCTGAACACCTTCAGTTTTGTTTGTTTGTTGTTTGTTTTTGTTTTTTCTTTGTTATTTTTCTGACAAAAAATCTTGTTCGCAAAGTAACTCAAAATTAAAACTTTATTCAAACAATCAAACTTCTTAAAACAATATTACTTAACCCAGGTTAGAATCCACCATTGCATGCAACACAGTAGAGTCCAGTAAAGGTCCCAGCTACGGAGTACAGGTTCAAACAAGTTTATAACGAAACATTTCAACTTGTACCTGATGGGAATCTCAAGCTTCATTCACATTTTCCTTATGCCAGAAATTCCAAGTCTGCTGGGTTCAGAGTTGTTAAACTTATCCTTAGGTGACATTATTTTTGAAAAAAGAAAGAAAAGAAAATTGCTGTACTGACCCTGTAACTGTATGCACACAGGTGCTCGCACATAAATCAGTACAAGATGATGTTGTCAATGGAAGCGTGGATCAGCGATTTATTTTCTGGAATAATGTCGCCCATGGAAATTTTTGTAAAAATTTTTATGGACCCATCAAAAGTGTAAATAAGGACTTGAAGCATATTAATGTGATGCAAATTCAGCTTCTCACATCAGCTTCTCACATCAGCTGAAAATGTAGGTGAAATTTTATTTGCATTGTAGAGAAGCTTAAAACCCAGAATGAAAATGCAATGCAATGCAATGGAGCATGGAGACTGGTGTCCTACCTGGGCTAGACATTACTTTATATTAACATGTAGATGGCACCAAGGCTCTGATGTCGGGATTACATTCATCGTGTATCAAATGCCACTAAAAGTGAATCAAATTAAGTAGCATGTCCAAAAATTATATCTCCTGAACTCCAACAGATAAATTCTTAATCTTTGCATCATTTGAAAGAGTTACTATACATCTTTGTCACATGTGAGGGGTGTGAAAAAGGCCTAGTGTGAAATCGCAAAGCAGGTGCCCAGTGTTCTCCAGCATGTAAAGAAAGCTTGGCGCACTACCATGCTTTCAATGGCATCCGCCACGTTTAAGAAGTCGACTCCAAGGTCGTCTGCCACTTTTTTCCCCCCAACTTTTGTTTCAAGTCCATGCGTTTCAGAATTCAAATGCAATCTTTAAAACCTTTGCTCAAAGAAGAAGTCAGGAGGAAGTGGCCATCAGGATTCACCTCAGTACATTACAGAGCATGTACAATAAACAATTTGTCCAGGCTACTAGGCAGGCCCCAGACCCCTCACCATAAAGACTTAGCGATTTGCACTTTCATGGGCCCACTCCCCGCCAGCCCCAACCTTGAGCGCTGGGTGACAAGTATTGTTTTTCATCATGCCTGGTATTTATTTCCACATTGAAGCAAAATTGACATTTGTGGCTTGTGTTATTGATACAGGAGAAGATGCGGAAGTTGTTCCTTGGTGGTCTCCACAGGGACACATCAGACGATGACATAAAGAATCACTTCTGCAAGTTCGGCAAAGTTGTCGACCAAGTGGTCATCACAAAAAAGACAGGAGAGTCTAAGGGGTTTGGCTTTGTCACCATGGCCACAGTTGAGGATACAGAAAACGTCCTGTCGAACAACGACGGTGGAAGGCAAGACATGTTTGGCAACAGCGTTGAAGTCAAAAGAGCAGTTCCACGAGAGGTATGTGACTTAACATTAAGATGCTGAACTGGGGTGGATGAGGTCCTTTAAGGACAACCCTCCAAACAAATCTCTCTTGAAGCTGGTTTAAACCTGCCTGATTTTGACTATAAATGGCTAAGCCTGTTGCCTTTTTCCCAAAATGTACAAATTACACCTAACAATTTTTCCAGGAAGTATTGGAAGCATTCGCTTCACATAGGCTGCCATGCATTCAATTAAAAAATGGTGGAAGGCATACACTGCTCTCTTTTGTTGTTGTGTTTCATGAATGAGAATATTTCTAATGGTTGGTTTGCTTAGTTTCAAGGGCCATTGACCCCATGCACAATGGGAAATGCACCTCAGTAAAATGCAAAATCAACCAATTGTGCCTCTTTGGGAGTTGCTTCCTTTGCATACATTTTGACTCAACAAATTAGTAGAAAGGGTAGGCTGGTGTTAGTGCATTGTGAAACGGGTCAATCAATTTTGTTATCGGAAAGCTGATATTTATGACATGGCTCGGAGTAAGCTCTACCCCATGTGATAATCTCTGAAGTATGAAATACCAGGGTACATCGGGAAATGTTAGCCACTCCCAACATGCCTATTACATGCCGACATATGGTATGTGGTATCGTGCAACAACACAAAATGTGGGCAGTGTATTTGGTGCATCAAGGTTCCCCTGCTAGCACCAATGTCCCATCATTGCTCTTCCCAAGGGTTTAAAATGTGCGATTGCATGTTTTTTTTGCTTCGAGCATGGGCAGGGTTTTAAAACTGGATGAGAGTTGACATGAATACAACATATGGTTAATAATCTTGAAATAAGCTTAACTGTTTGCAGTTGGGTTTACTATCTGTATCTCATGAGACAAATGTTAAGAAATGTTTTCTGAAGAGTGTTACATTTTGATTAGAAAGATAGTTCATTGGCTTAGAGCAGAAAGGAACTGTAAGGCCTTGAAAGGCCCAGTCTGCTCAGAGCTGAAAGGACTTGTACCCCATTCTGAGTATAGTTATTTATAAGTCCTTTCTGCTCTGAGTGCGACTCATGGTCATGTACCTCCTTTCTGCTTTTGAGCCGACGAAGCATTCACACAATTGTTTTTATTTGGTGGATTGATTGTGGAGGTGGCAGTTGGAGGAAAGTCATTGGTTGATTTGTGGACTTGTTGCAATAAATAATTTAACTTTCTCATTCAGTCATCACAAGGCGGATTTGGCGGTGGTGGTGGCGGAAGGAGGGTGAGTAAGATAGCAGCTCAATAAATTGGCCTTCCCTTGTACATGCTTATTTTGGCTTAAAGAGGACGTACCAAAAAATTCTGGAAATCACCCGCCACACTGTCATATTGCATGTGCTTTGCCGTTAAATGTTCCATGTTAGCTGAGTATCCTCCCCTTCCGCCAATCTGCCTGTTTCCTCCCCCCTAAAAAAAATAAATAGTTAAATTATTCTGCCAGAACTTGCATTGAGTTAGTGTGATGTCTTTTTCAGGATGGTGCTGGTGGCAGGGCTGTCAAAAAGATGTACATTGGAAACCTTCCACCGCAGATGACAGAGGATGATTTGCACGACTTCTTTGGGAGCCATGGCACAGTCACCAGCGTCAAGATCCCTATGTCGAGAGACACTGGAGAGAGACAGAAGTTTGCCTTTGTTGAGCTGGAAGAAACAAAAGCTGTTGATGATCTTGTCTGTAAGTTGTGCCTTCACCAACTTTTATTATGAGAATGGCAGTTGGGTTAAAAGCTGGGCAGCTGTACAGCATAGTTCATTTTAATTTGCGATTTTTCCATTCCCTTCCAAGTGAATAAAAAATATCAAATTACTACATTGCTAAATTGAACTGAGGCACATCCTGTTGTTGCATGCTCTCTTGCCACATAACACAGGAGACTTTGGAGGATAAGTCCACAGTACACGAGCCTTGGGGCTTGCACATAGTACCAGCTGTCCAAATAGGCAAAACCCATGTAGCCCATGCCATCCTGGAAGGTAGGGTTCCTTGTGGCAGTATATGGTTTAACGAGATGAAGAATAACGCTTATCTCCTCATGTTCACTTTCATTTGTTTTCATTTTTCTTCCTCAGCACAAGGTGACCATGAGTACAATGGTCAGAAGTTCTACGTGAAGAAGGCCATGCCACAAGGAGACAGAGACCGTCGTGGTGGTGGCGGCGGTGGTGGTAGATACGGTGGTGGTGGATTCGGCAGGGGTGGCGGCGGATACAGTGGCGGCGGCGGATACGGTGGCGGTGGCGGCGGCGGATATGGTGGTGGTGGTGGCGGCGGAGGCTACAGACAAGGCGGCAGCAGAGGTGGCGGAGGAGGTAAGACAAATAACAATGAGTTTAATTAGCATTGTAGTACCATAATGTATTCTAGAAAAATACTTCGAAACGTCTCAAGAAATGTCTTTATAAATTTCATGTTTACTTTTTTTTAATGTAATTTAGTCAAGTAAAAATTAGTTCCATAGTGTCGTGGAGGCTGCGGATTTCTGTAGTACACACAGCCCTGTATCAAGGCTACTAAAAATTAAGAGCATTTGCCGGGGGGTGGGGGGGGGGTCACATCTTTTAACGTTGCCTCCATGATGCCACAGTTCACTGTTTTCTCCGACGTTTGTTGATTCTTCATCAGTGTTGTACTGATCATTGAATTGTGAAGACTCTGATGCAAAAGTTCTGATATTATCAATCCTCGGTTCGAGAATCCATTGATGTGGTTATTGATGAAAATAACGCCTTTCAAGGCAAAACTTATATGTGATGACAATCGCTCAATACGGAATTTTACGAAGTCAATCTCTCCCCCCCCCACCCGCTCAAACAATTGAATTTGATAAACAAAGTTACATTTTCAATGTAATTTGCTAGCTGTGGACTTTCAGTGAAAAAAAATTGCACTCTCTATTTCTCAATTCGCACTGCCACTTTCCATATCTGGGCCAAGATTTAATTCACGCATACTAAGACCATCATCTGACCGTGACACTTCAGTAGTTTGAAACAATCAGCTATAAGAAAAATTGTTTTGTCCCGTCTGCAGGTTACAACAGATATGGCAGTGGTGGTGGAGGAGGCAGCTATTCTGGCAGCAGCTATGGTGGAGGCGGCGGAGCGTCGTCATACAATGACTCCTACGGTTCAGGTGGCAGTAGCTATGATAGTTTTGGATCTGGCTACACCCAGAGCAACTCCAGCTACGGGCCGATGAAAAGTGGCGGTGGCGGTAAATACTCCTCTTATGGAAGTAAATACTGTTTCAGTATTCCAGTTTTTCAGTACTCCTAAGCAATGGTTTAGGAGTGTCTTAAAAATTCTAGGAAGTGACAAGATGTGGTTTATTTGTGTACGAAGCCAAGTTTTTAAAACAGGACTGTTCTATAAGGAAATTTAAACAGGCCAACCAAATGGAGAAGGTGATATTTTGTATGAGGTAAAACAAAAAACAAACGACTGGGGCACATGGACACCCAAAGTTTGGCTGGCTTAGTATTAAAGAACCTATAAAACCACAAGTCAACTTTCTTATACTGAAAAATATGCATCCATCAAATTATTATTTCACCAAATTATGATGCTGTTAAGGAAAGACTTGTTAAGGCAGCAGTGTTGATTTTATGTAAACAAAAAGCAGCTAGTGAACACAAGAGTTAATGTAACTGAGAAGCTTAAAATGTGTTCAGTAAAAGTTTTGAGCATTTTTCTTTTTTGGGGGGTAGAGATTGTAAGCTTAAAACAATTTAAAACTGTATAAATTGTGTTTCCAATTTACATTTCATTTAGGTTCAGGTGGTTACAGCGGTGGCGGTGGCGGTGGCGGTGGCAGCAGTGGGGGATACTCCAATGGCAGCAATACGTACTCTTCGGCACGAACAAACTATGGTAGTGGTGGTGGCGGTGGCAGTGGTGGTGGATACAACAGTGGGGGTGGTGGTGGCTACAGCAGGGGTGCCCCGTACTAGTAAATTCCACATTGAGCCGGCTGATTAAGGTAAGTCGACTGGTAGGGCGCCAACACATTCTGCTAGGATCATGACGTTTTGTTATCAAGGGTTCCTTTTTTTAATTAGTTATTCATTTCGTTATAAGATGATCCGGTATATCCATGCCAGAAAACAGAACTTTCCATGATTGCAACTTTTTACCACCCTGCGACAGTCAGTTTACTTCTGAACATGTGGCCATTCTGGAATTGGAAGGATTCTGAGAACCTAGCCATCAGCGCGTTAAACATTTTGACCCGTGAATCACATGGACTTCTGCTTGCAAGTGGGATGTGAGTGCCGTTGGGTAATCTGGTTTAGTTGTCATTTACAAATCCCAATCAGATTAGTGATCTCATTTTGCTAAATCCCCCTAAGGATAGTCAGACAGGGGTAATAATTCTGCGTTTGCCAGTCATGTTCTATGAAACCATTGCTAAGAAACACAATTTTTTACCCAACAAAACTCGAGACTTATCATTCCAAAAAGATGGAGATGTGGAAACTATTTCATTTTTATGTTTACAAAATGTAAAGTGTTGTGTTCAATTGAACAGGTTTGATATTTTTTCTGGACTTCTCTACCCTTTTTAAAAAAAGTTTGGAATTCGGATAAATCCACTGGCTAAGTAATTGAGTTAAGGTGCCTTAAATTGCTCCTTTCTTTGTATCTTGCCGTGATTTTCACAAGTGAATGATTTTAGCCTTGCATTAAAGTTGTGTTGAAACAAGAAATCTAGAAAGTACACATAGCAACTAAATTTTTAGGGGGACTTCAGTAAAAAGAAAACTACTTGTTGCTTGACCAAGAAATCAGTGTTATTCAAAATGACTCTTGTATCAAGAAGCATTCTTGCTTCACTTTTTAAGTGAAAGGCTTGCTGAGGACATGTTTGTGACAAGATGCAAACTTATCCAATAGCCAACTTCTTAGACAGCAAAATGTAACTCTCTGAATAAAGCAGACTTGTGCTTTAAAAGCCTTCTAGGAGAGCGACCTTTAAGAGAGGTTGTTTGGGTTCTCATTGCCTGTGATTCATTTTAACCAGTTAGCGCCGGGATCTTCCATTTTCCACTTCACCACCCTGATGGGATTATTTTCTCTTAGTTGCCAGAATCATTTCTCTTTGAGAGTACCATTGGCACAAAATAACAATGACTTAGCAAAGCCAATAGAGTAAACATTTTGAATCTCTGTCCAGAAAGTACCATATTCACTTACTGTGAATCACAACACCTTATCTGGAATCTTGGTCAGCTTGGACTTACACGCTTCCATTGAGCCGAAAAGACTACAATGATGGCAGCCTCTCGATTTCATGTAATCCTCTTCATACACCAAAAGTGCAAAGGCCTGAAATAAAGGATCACACAATAACCCCTGCACAAAGGCATAATTTGAGCATTATTTCTACTGCCACCTGTACTCTTTTGTATGGATGAAATGAAGCATTGCACGACCAATGCATACTCTAGTGGAAAGTGAGGGCTTTGCTAAGGTCATCTAATGTGACTCAAAAATATGAAAGTCTTGTCCCCGGCTTGCATGCAGGGAAAACTTGGCGTGTTTACACGACAGCCGGCGTTAACTGGTTAAGGGAAACTATTAGGTTTTGACCTTAGACTGCGTTCACAGCTATTGTAAATCTGCAGGGGACAGACATCCCCAAAACAGCTAACAAGTTCCGAAGCAGTGCGCAAATCACTTATGACTATCACACCATTGTTGTTATTATGTGACCATGTTGCAGTTCTTTAAGGAAATGTCTTTGCCCTTCTTATCCAGTACAATGCACAGCAGGAGTCTCTTGGGTCTCGTCCATCTAGGCTGCCTTTGATCTCTAGACCTGTAACCCCAAAGACTAGTTGCCTGAAGGATGTTTAGTCATAGTGACCCCCAAGGATCTAAGGGAGACTTTTAGGAAGTTGGAAATAACCAACCCAAGGAATCGACTATCCAGATTGCGTTTATCCTTGGATGATCGCTCGACGTATTGTAAATAAAAACCAAACCCAATACTTAACAATAAGGGCTGGCTCTTTAGCCAGTCTTGACTCCCCTTTTACAAAAGACATTTGCTTGAGTTTTAAAATGCTTCGCCGACTTTTTGGGGGCCATGGCCAAAGCTAAGAGCTCAAACCAACCATGTAAAAAAGCTCCAGGGTTTGAGAATAAAAATCTGTTGAGATTAAGTTTCTTTCTGAATAAGCTTTGCTTCGAACCTTTTGAATATATAAAGTTATAAGATGTCTGTTGGAACAGACACTTGCAACAGTTTGAAATTTATTTTTTCTAAAACCATAAATGTCAGTTTCCATTTGAAATCAATTTTTTCCGTGACTGAAAAAGAACTGAAAAAGAAATTGAAATCAAAAAGGAAAAGGGGAAAAAAGTGGTTAGAATGTCTTTGCTAATCTGCAAATTGCCCTTTGTTGTGTTGCTATTTTACGTCTTGTATAGTAACTAAGATAAATATACTGTTACCTTTTACAAGCTTCATTTAGGTCTGTTAACCTGGTACCGATATTGGCAATTCAAACGCCTCTAGTCTACAGTTGAGCGTATTCACCGGAGGGAGTCTCCAACTAAAAGTACTTCATAGAAAAAAGCAAAAAGGGGTTTCTTTCTCATTTGATCCCCTTCACTAGATGTTGTTGCCTCGCGAAACAACAATCTTGTAACAAATTGTCACTCTACATATACGTTTGCCTTTAGGATGCAATTTAGTAGCCGGCCTGACTGAACTTAAGCTTCAAAATTTCATGCAAAATCACTTGGATTGTCCAGCGATGATGAGATCTCACCTTTTGATATTGATCTGCATGTGCCATTGCATTGATACCAGTTTACAAGTCCTAGGTTTTCTATAATAATTACACACGGATGTTTTTTGTGGACAGTGCTTGAAAGTGCCTCGAAGCAAAAATTCAAATCACGAGTCAGTATTTAATTGAATCAATGTAAGAGTCTTTTTCTGTTGAGTCTTATATCTATAGATAAAGGTATGACGAATGCATAGGGGAATAGTTCGATTCAGAAGCTCTTTTTCGCCTTTAATGGATGTAAAACATCCCTTTGTTCCACTCTTTATTTGGTTTTTGATGTTGGCTACCGAAATAAGAAAACAACATTCATGGTTCCTGGAAGGAAACTTTGGTTTGAGGAATACTTCACAATTTTTCTGCTTGCACAGTAGGATGAAATTGGGGCACCTCAGACTGTTTGTATTTCATGACCTTTCAGTCCCTTTGTACTATGACAAAAAAAAAACCAGCACAAACTTTGAAGGAAAAAACTAGGTGTGCACTTTGCACCATTTACACAATGTGGTATTGAAACTAAACTAAGAATGTCTGTAGAGCTAGAAATTAAGTGTAAGCTTTTAACGCTTAAACAATTCAATTCGTAAATTTTCAACAGTAAAAATACATTTCATGGTTTTTTCTACATTCTGCAGTTTTTTCTTAAAAAGAGTGGAACATTGTATAACTGGCAGAATATTTACAGATTCACACACAAATATATGGAAAAAACCTTAAAATGTGGATTTAAGTGGGTTTTTTTTTCTCACTGGATTTATATCTTGATGTCTACAAAAAGTCAATGGAACGACGTGTTTGAAATTAAATGTATCTTTACTTTTTGCCACACTCAAAAGAAGTAATTTTTAAGCATTTTAATCAAGAGCTTTGTTATTAATTTTATTGTTTAAACATCCTTATTTGTAATCTAGTATTCTTCGTTTTATACATGTATGGTTTATTGACTAGACTGTCGTATAAGTGTATTACTGTTTGGTATTAGAGTCTAATAAACTTTGTAATTGACAAGAACGACCACAATTACAAAACCAGTTCCTGATTAACAAACACCACTTGATGGTAATAGCAGACTCGATGTGCTTTGTAGGAGTTGGAATTGTCAAACTCTATTTCTTTTCCTAAAGGAAATTGGATCAGAAATAAACAGCTAGGGCTTTAAAATCCACTCTTAATGTAAAAAAAAAAGTCTACACTCTGAAGACGAGATGCCATTCTGTGAAAATCAATGCAAACAGAATTGATGAAATTCCTTGAATCGTCTCAATTGTCTAGCATACTTTCTCCAAGCCATTATTTTTGTGGCAACCCCCTGAGGAAAGTCATCTTTGATCGTCTTTTACAGGCCCAGAATTTCATCTTTGAGAGGGCAATTCCATTGGAAAATCTTTAAGTCTATTGGAAACTTTTGAAGGTGCACTGCAGCCAAGACCAAGGGCAACAGAAGCCAGGGCTAAGTGCCAGGGCCTCTGTGCCTTCATTTAAATCCAGGCCTGCTCTAATAGAAACTGCAGTTAATTTAGGGAAGCGTTCTTTGCAAGGGAAAAACCAGCTAAGCAAAAGAAATAAAGGAAGAAAAAAAAAACATAGATGAGTTGAAATATGTCTACATTTTGCCGCTGATTCATTGGTAGAAGTGAATTGAATCTGCTTCATTTTCTGATGGTGAAGGTCAAGATGGCAGTATTGCACCGGGTTCAAAATTTAATTAGTCAGTAATATACATGTACATCTTTAGGGAAATGGTCTTGTACATCATCTGTAGGAAAAAAAACCTTTTTTTTTTGGTGCATAGTTTTGTTCGGAAGTGGTTGTATTTAACGCTCATGTCCCGTGACAAATTTAATAGCATTTTTTTAATAGCCCATATGCTCAAGTGCCATCTTGAAAATATGCCGCAATGCATCTTGGGAAACCGTGTACAGCTGAAGAATAAATCGAGCTGCCAAGATGGACGACATGCTGTAGTTTATATTGTAGTTATGTACAGCATTGCTTAAAAATTATGGTTGCTTGGACTGCAATTTTACCCAGAATCCTTTGTGCACCAATCGTGCGCATTGGGACATGCATATGGGCTATTGGGGAAATACAATCAAGTCTCGCTTACTGCAGTCAATTCCTGAAGATAAATAGACAGTCATTCCAAATTATCTTTTTATTAAAAAGTTCGTAAACGGTGTTCTCTGTGAAATGACAAGCTGAATGGTACCCCTGGGTAGTCGCGTTAAAAGTTAAGGGAAAACTCGTGTTAGTTGTGCTGAAAATTATGGGATGGTGATCTTAAACATCTACACATGTATTCCACATGGTTCTTTGTGAAAGGTTATTTTGACAGGTCACAATGTGGTTTAGACTTTAAAATCATTAGCTGTTATTCAATAGTAATTTTAAGAACAAGTAGAGTCACCCAAGACCGCATGTTAACATTGTCGAGGCTTAGATTAGAAATTGATTGTATTTGTAAAAATGGTACACAAGGTTTTTTTCAATTATCTCCTTGTTTTGAACCTGTAACTTTTCAGACTTAAGCTTGAGGTAAGCCAACACTTTTTGAGATCTTGTTCTGTGTATCTTAATACTTTTGTAGGGGAATCGTCCAATCGAGAGTCAATTACATAAAATCCTGACCAATCAGATTGCTCATTATCGCTGTGGAATTGAGGTCCTCATTTTTGGTCGGTCACTTTACTGTTTAGCTCTTTTGGGTTTTTATTTCAAAACACTGAAGTTTTCGCTGTTGATAGGCACATGTCATTATGTAACTTGATGCTCCCTCGTGTAAAAACCAGTAGTGACACCTTTTCAAGTATGGGAGGGAAAAACATTTTTCTCTCTAGTACGGCGTTCTTATTTTCAGCTCCATGTAATTAATTATTTGGAGACTTTTTGTGAAACAAACATCCACACTTCTTGGCTGGCCATTACAGTCAACATGACTTTCTGGGCTGCTTTCATTGAAAGAAAGCCTGCAAGTTGGGAAAAAAATATTTAAATCGATTTCAAGTTTCTTAGAGTTGACTAAAAACCATAATAATTAATCGATTTCTGCATTGCAGTTTCAAAAAGCCAAATACATGTATTTCAAATAACTGAATGATATGCTGTCAGTTTTAAGGTATATTGATCACCGAGTTGATGGCAAGATAAGTTGGCATTTGGTACCTGACACCAAATTGTTGTTTGTGATATTGGTTTGAAATTTGTTTAAGGACTTCTTTGAAAATTTTTATATCAAGGAAAAAGATTTTAGCTACCAAAACAAATGAGTGCAATTTTTGACAAGGTACTTGATCACGGAGTCCTATACATGTAATTGGTTTCCAACATCTTTCTAAACGAATAGCATCACCATTTTCACATTCAGTTTTTTTTAGTGTTTAGGTTTTGTTTTTTTTCCCTAACAAGTTGTCAAACTTGATTATTTTCTTATAATATTCTAACAAGATTCTAACATATATTTTTTTTTATTTTTAAGGATTTTCAGTGATGAGATGTTGGGATAGTGAGAGGATTAATGAAAAAGAAAAGAGGGGGATTCTCCACCTGAAAGCTGATTAGTCAAGGTAATTTCAAAAAAACAATCGAGGTTTACCTTTCGTTTTTTTATTATAGTTATGAGATATTGCCTTTCATCACAAGGCTGGATGGCCTTTTCAAGGTAAGGGCTACACATAACTGATTTGGGCTGTCGACCCAAATCATTTGTCACCAGGGGCATGTTGCCACCTACTTGGGCTGAAACAGGGTTACCCCCTTCACAGTCTGTAAAGATGTAGGCATGGGTTTCATCCACAAGGAGCCTGGCTAGTACAGAATGCACTACCGACTTTTCATGAAGTAATTATGGTAAAGTGCCATGCTTAATGGAACAAATGTCATGATTGGGATTCGAACCCACACTCTGCTGCTGAAAATACCAGAGCTTGGGGCCGGTGAACTAGACCGCTCGGCCATGACACGCCAAAGTGTTAGGAATCCTTCCCTCACCCTTATGTTCCAAAACCCCTAACCCTAACCCTAGCATGTAAATCACAAGTTTGTTTCTTGGAACAAGGGGTTATCGGAACAGAGGGCAGTCACCTTTCATCTAGACAGTACAGTAAACACAAAAATGCACTTGCCACATTATATAAAAGTGTGGACTGGAAGAGTTTATCATTCAAAGCCGCAATGGATGATGAAAAATGATCAGGCAGGAGGGTTAAATTTTCATTTCCCCATCTGGAATTCATTTTATTGCAGTGGTGTCAATCTCGCGTTCTAAAGCGTGGTTTCTCAAGACCCTGTTGCTTCTGTTGGAGAACCTGGATGGTGCAAAGGAGGTATGCTCGAAAGTCTTGATCAATGATAATTTTGATTAATGATAGTGTCTGAAATTAAGCAGCCCACAGTGGTTGAATTTTTCTACCGTGTCAACTGAACCAAAACCATTTGGTTTTATTTATTTAGCCAGTGCAACAACACAATACATTACAACAATACTTTCAGGTGGGCTTGGAAAAACAAAAGCAAAGCAATTTACTGTGATCCGTAGAGCTGCCCCACACCAAGTTGTAAAACAGAGAAGATAAAATATTTGACTATAATTATGCTGGTATTCTGATGTGTTTCAATTGTTTTGTTCATTGGTAAATTATGCCTTGACAGTGTGCTCAATAATTTTATATAGGTTGACTATTAAACAAGATAAATCCAAGCATGTGATGTAGCAGGTTCTTTATTGGTCTGCCTGAATCTTAAAGGTGCTGTGTCATGATCAAAGCAGGCGTATGGCTCTACATTTTCTGCACACTTGCGCGCTCTCCATAGACATGATACTGAGGGAGGGAGGGAGGGCGTGCGTGCGTGCGTGTGCAGTAACCAGGTGAAAGTTCATATGTCCATGTTTAGCCACAGGCATGCTTTGATCTTCGACGCAGCCCCTTAACGATTTTCTTGAAAGAGGTAAAATTGCCATCACAGATATGAAAGAACTCGCCCTTGTTGTGACCAAATGTCAAATATCAAGTTGAAATCTTGACTTTGGGGATTGGAAATATCCAAAGTTAAATGTTACTTTTTATATGCTTTAATGTGATAATTTCAGTGTTTTCTAAACATTTTTTTTTTCCATTTACATGCAGACAATGTTTTGGTTTTTTTACACTTTCTCCAGATTATCGTATAAAAAATGATAAATTACCTATGAAATGCACTGAAAAGGAAAGGAGCTTGTTTAAGAAAAAAAAACACCCAGACATTGCTTATCTTGCTTTTTTTAACAGTTATTTTCACGCAAAAAAAGTCAGGAAAATTATTAAAAAACAGAAGTATATGGGTTTGTTTGAGAATTGTAGATTCTTTGTTAATATACAATAGATAACATTGGAAAATGTAAATTCGGTTCATTAACTTTTCTGTGACCCCTATCTCTTGTTTGAGCGTAACTAGGTCAAATCTTGCAGCTATTTTCTGCCGCTCTGGGCATTTTGGTACAAGCCACTTTCGGCCGCTATGGTCTCTCAAGGGTTCAAACTGGCAGTTATTTTTCCTGGTGAATGGCAATTTTACCTTGTAAATGTTGTACTTCTGATGACATTATTCTGCCGATGTTACTTTCAATGTATATTCCGTTTGCGGTAACACCATGTGTGTATATCTGTTTTGCTGGGTAGATTTGTTATTTGGGAACTAGGTCTTGCTAGATGTTACTTTCCCGTCATATCTTGTTCTTGTTGATTTTATTTGCAGCCTTTAAACAAGCTAAGAGTACTGATAGTCAAACAGTAGACTCCAGTCGATGATTCAACTATGATTCTACTACTGCTACGCTCATGCTTCCAGAGTTCAGGTGTGGATATTACACATAAAAATTTATACTTATCATCATCCAGTTACGAGAAGATACAACTCTGGTTTAAATGCAGTTTTTTAAAATTAGTATCTTTTTAAAAGGACATACACTGTTTACATACTTATGTGTGGTTTTAACATTTCAAACTTACAATTGCATATTTCTTGAAAAACAACACGATTTGGAACTGATTTTATCATGAATCTGAGTAGATTATTGTTTTTGCCCACTGTAAAAGTTGACGATGTAGCCAGTGGTAACACCCGTGGCTGTGGTTGCTCAATTTTAGCACTGGTTTCTCTCCAGCAAACCACTGTTGTACCTTCCCCTTGTTAAATGTTTTGAAATTATGCTGGTAATGTTTTTTGTTGTGTTGGGAGCTACAATAACCATTAGTTTTTAACAGTTTATAATTCCGTTAAGTTTCATTTACATTTGATTCAGTTCAAACATTTTAACTTGGCCACCATTGTTACACTTTTTAACGTTTCTATGTTCATGTAAAATTGTCAAACAAACTAAAAGTCGATTTGATTTTCAACATTAATTAGGTAAAAGGTTTCATCAAGTTAATTTGTTTATTTATTTGTCTGCATTTGTTAAATCTCGTTTCCTGTCTTCTGATTTGAACACTCATTTGTTTCAAAAAAAGCATTCCAGACAAAACTGCCTTGTTCCATAACCAGATTTAAAAGCTTTACAAATCTTGTTTTTGTTTCAGTTAGTATTTTTCATTGTTACACACATGAACTTTTTGTCACACATGTATGTGTTTGTCAGTTTGTTACTCCTTAAGATAGCCAGTCAAAAGGGCTGAACGTTAATATAAGTCGTGCAAAGACAAGTATCTACATGTTTATAAACTATTGACCTGACCAGTGCCCAATTGCTTAAAGCTGCTTAAGAACAAAGAGTAGAACAACAAAGTTATGCTTTAGGTTATCAGCAAAAATAGCATTGCACATTTTTACACTGTTACTAGTATCATGCTTATTTTTCCTAAGCAGGAAATGTTTAAATAATACTTTCTGCTTAAGCAGCTTTATTAAATTTAGTCTTAGGCCTGATTTCATTCAGATGCTTTAGCAAGAAATATTGCTGAACAGTTATTGCTGCAAAAAAACAAAAAAAAACACCCCACATAAGCAGAAAACTGGCCATGTGATATATTTTGGCTGGCAATGTTATTTTGGTAAGCACAATTTTGTTCTGCTTGGCTACTTTTTGTGTTTAAGCAGCTCCATGAAAGTAGGCCCTGGACCCAATATTAGAGCTGCTAAGCAGAAATATAGCAGGAAACCGTCCCTATCAAGTGGCTGGCATTGATATACTATTTACCGAGCTCAATAACAACTTTTTATAACCGTCCCTCCTCAAGTGTAAATATAGTGGGATCTTGGCTTCTACAGGTATTGAGCTTTTGTACCGTTAATAAATGTTAACGTCTAATTTTGAAAAGATACATGTGTATTATCAAGCTCCAAGTTCACCAAGTATGAATAATATGCAATCTTAAAAAAACAAATCATTCATTGCTCAATGGGAGATTTGTATCTAAAAGTGGAGCTACAAGACCATGTACATACACATGTATGAACTTTTATTGGGGCTGTGTCGTCATGATCAAGACAGGCCTGTGGCTGCACATAAAATTATGAACTCTCGTCCAATTCCTGCACCCCTCCTTCCCTCAGTATCATAACAGTTTATCTCAATATCACAGCCCCTGATAAGTAAACAGTATGTACTTAATATCACTGGCATTGCTCTGTTTTCAAGGCTCAACCGCGTGAGAAGTTGGATTTTACTTAAGAACTTATGCTACCAATTACTGTACTTTTCAGTCTTCCAATTGCCGGTCGAGTTTATAATCACAAAAACTTTTCGAATCAAATGTGTGACCTCACAACGACTAAAATAATAATGGTTTTTATTTGTGATGAACTGAAAGGTTTGTTTTATTTGGCAGGGATATTTACATTGTTATGAGTTTTAACGTTTTTAAAAACTGTACAAATAAATGGTCTTTTTAAGGAAATCAAAATTTGTTTGAATTTTTCTTGTTTTTTGAGCTTCTTAAAGACTGGATATACTTTTGGTAATTGTCAAAGACCAATATCCTCGCTTGGTGGTATCCCAACATACGCATAAAATAACAAACCTGTGGACATTTTGGCTCAATTGATCATGGAAGTTTCAAGAAAACATCGAAAGAAACAAACACCCTCGTCGATAGATTAGTGTGCTTTCAGATGCCTGACAAAGGCTTCATGCCTGAAGCCTATTCAGTTCAAATTTATCAGTTCAAAAATACCTCATTTGCTAAAACCTATTCAAATGGGGTTGTTTCTAACAATATTTTATAATATCAACAGCTCTTCAGTGTTCTTTGCCATGTAAGTTTTTATGGTAATTCATTATTTGAATAATTACCAAGGGTAAACCCACCCTTTATTTTGTTTACAAAATCTGTTGGCACCTACATCTGTTTCAGTCATTTTGCTTTGAGTGTACATAAAGGAAAAGGGAGCAATTTCAACCAGAGGTACCAGGGTTCATCTTGTATTAAGATGAGTGCTTTGCTGTAGTGATTTATACAGACCTTAAGCACATGACATTGAATAGGGCGCCCTCTCAAACTGGTAAGAATTAGAAGGTTAATATATATTGGGTTTGCGGTAACACCATGTGTATATCTACTAGCTATGTAGGTTTGTTCTTTGAGAACAGGTCTTGCTTTTTTTAAATTCTACTTTTTTCTAATTAGAAGGTTGCTCGCTAACCTACCTACATGACCTATGCATCATGTGTACACAGCTTTTTTTCTTTTGCATTCTGACATGATTTTTTTTTTTTTACAAAGGGCAATGTCACACGAGGCAATCTCTATAAAGACATGCAGCTCTGTTCCTTTGTTCTGTACACTTAAGGAAAATCATATTTTTCAACACTGTAAAAAACACTGAGGACGTGTATAAGTCTACATAATTTGTCAATTCCTCACACTTTGTGAACTCCTTAGTTCTCATGTCCACATTTCTTATGTAACACCTAAACATTTTGTCAAGCAAAAGCAAATCTGCTTTTTTTTTGGGGGGGGGGCAGGGGAGAGAAAAATCAAATTCCAGTTGTACAAGTCTTAGCAGATGTTCCTGGTTGTAAATGAACATTCATCGAGATGCCATCATTGACGGCATCCTTACTCTTCTGATGGCAACAATGACGACACTTGGAGATGAAAGTCTTCCACTGTCTCCAGATGCTGATCTTACAGACGAAGGAGAGAAAAACCAGAAGACCTTGGCAAGAGTTGAGAATGATGAAGATGTACCAGAGTAAAATCGCATCACTGAAAGCTGCTGCAAAGCCAATGATCCAGGTGAAACCCATCAGACTGGAGATCTGCAAATTGAATTATTACAAAGCAAGTATTGAATGGAATGAGGATATCATGGAAGATAACGGGGGTTTGCCCCTGTGTTTCTGGCAGTGGCTGCTTGAAAACCATTGTGCTACACAAATGGGTCTCACAATTCAAAACATCCCTACTTATATCCTGTTGAAAAACAAACATCGAGGGCTTTGATACACCCATAGGGGTGTGACAAAGTGCTATATAAGAACCTAGTATTGATATGATGCAAAAGACCCAAGAAGTGGGTCATCGTAACCAAAATAAAATTACATGAAATCAAATACTGTACTTTTTTGTTGTTGCCATATATTGATTAGAGCACAAAGGCCGTGTCTGAACTGTTTGACAGTGGCTATGGCTGGAGTGCCAGAACGACGGCATTCCCCAACATCGTCATTGCCACCAAGGATCATGTCTATATAGGCATGGCAGAAGTTGCTGGACTCGGACGTGGTCCAACTGTTGATTGTACTCGTACATGCATATTTTTTTGTGATTTTAGTCTCCCTTTTTTAGTTCACAAATGCCAGGTTACATTGTTGGTCACTTTTCAGGATCCCTAATCTCAGAAACCAGCAAGAAGACGACAGGTAAGATAATATAGGACATCTATTGTTCAGTTCAGGGCATGTTATAATGTCGTGCGCACACAAAATTAACTTTGAATTACCCAAAAGATGCAAAAACCACGGGAAAAGTCATTTATTCAAGCTGCAGCATCACTTGAATGGATTATCCTCTCGGATTTAATAAAATACAGTCTCTTTCTGTTTTTAAGATTAAGCTTAATACTTTTCTCTTTAAACAAGCATTTGGCTATTTTGCTTTCTTTGTGCAATGTTATTTTTAATTTTTATTCTGCAGTTTTACTCTATTGTGCTGACTTATAAAGGCAAAGTATACCTTTGGTTTTTAAGATTAAGCTTAACAGTTTTCTTTTTTAACAAGCATTTGGCTATTTTGTTTTCATTGTGCAATGTTATTTTTATTTTTGTTCTGCTGTTTTACTCTATTGTGCTGACTTATAACTGTACAAAGGCAAAGTATACCTTTGGTTTTTGCAACTGTTGATTGTTTTGATCCTCTATAAATGTAGATACACATGTATATACAATAAAACTAACCTGTGAATATGGCCGCGCAGGAAGAAAATTCCCTAATAGGAATACACAATCTGAGTTGCTCAGATTCAATTTTTGGGGGATAAAAAGTGACATCTTTTTCCATAACCGCAGTACTTCGAAGAGAAATGTTTCTCTAACAATGGCCTTCCACTCCAAATGAAAGGTAGGTGTAAGACCATTTTGTAAGTTGCTTAATTAAAAAAAAAACAGAATAACCAGTGACCAGGGCACTAATGTAAACCACGTTGATATGTTATTGTAAAATGCGCTATATAAGAACTTGTTATTATTAGACTAACCTTAAAGTATATGATGAGTTCCTTTTTCATTTGCTGCATTGTAGACGTATTATGAAGCAACTTTGTTGTCCTGTTTGTTTTCCGGATCCCATGGACCGTGAAGGAATACAAGACGGCGTTGATGACGATGACGACCCCGATTGGAACTCCAACAACAGCGATATTGCTATATTCATTCCCGATCCAACAGACGTTCTTGTTGCCATACCACAACGGGATATCAGTGCACTCACAAAGGTGTAGGATCAAGCATGGAAGGATAATAAGAATGGGGATTCCCCAGGTGAATGTCAAAGATGCTATGGAAATGTTGCTTCTGGTGTTGCGGGATGTGATTAAGTGGTTGGTAAATGTTTGATAGAGATTGAATGCTAAAACCACAGTCCACAAGACGTTGACCAACAGAAAGTAGTGGGCTAATATGGCGGCAGAAGTGCAGACTGATGGTTGAATAGTCGCCACTCCACTGAATTGAAGGAAAAGTTGTGCCATAAACAGAGCGCCAACAAAGTTCATTATAAGGTAGCCTGTGTGGTTTCTAAGCTCCTTAAAGACACAGTAGGTTATGAAGGTGATTAGTGCAGCAAGCATTGATATGATGTTGAGGATTAGACTGAGAATCTGCTGTGGTAGCGAGTATTCAAAAAAAGTTATAATTCTTGTGGTATTTCGAGTTCCATTCCGCTCATTGAAAGAACAAACTTGGATTTGTCCACTCCAGGTCTCTATGTACTGGTCTCGGCTGTAATTTCCCCCAGTTGGAATATATGTGAGGATATCATTGTTTTGATCTTCGTGGAGAAATAAGGAACTGTTGAATGTCTCCAGTGGGCAGGACAGATCAGGATTGAGGCACAGCTGGAGACTGCCAGACTGATTGAAGTCACTGGATAGCTCCTCATGGATGAACATCTCTCGCTGAAGAGTTTGGTTGGCTGCATACCAAGAATCAGATTCATTCATGTACACTAGACCTGACCCATCCTTGTAGAATTGGGTTTCGTTCAGCCATTGCCCATTGCATTTACTAAGAGAAAGGCTAGCTTCATGATAAATTAGTTCAATGGCAATAATCTGCAAGTGTGGACAAAACACACCTTCAACCATTTGTATTTTCTGACGAAAGTCCAGACATGTTTCCAAAGTTGATTGAATCATAAATGCGTTGGAGTACTTCTGTTGCTGACCATGGGAACAGTTTGCTTGGATAATTTCTGGGACAATTGCTGATTCCTCATATAGACTTTGTTTAACCTTCAAAAGCCCAGCGAGGCAGCTTTTAACAGCTTTTTGAGTACTATTCTTGGTTTCCGATGAGCATGATGTGACGTGTATAAAAAACACAATGTCCTGTTCACCGTGAATAGTTCTGATGCCTTTGATGCATTTGTTTTCTTCCAGAACATAACCTGAAAGACAGGACAATTTTCGACATGATTTGAGGAAGGGATCAAACACCTCATTGGCCAAACACGTCACGTGTTCTTCAACAACTACCTCTTGTTGCCTGAGAAGTTTGACATTGCCCCCAGATCGGAAATCCAGGACAATTGAAATCGGTGGAATTCCAGAATGATTGGGTGGTCCTGGCGGGTTGTAAGGTGAAAACACGTAATACAGAAGGATCGGATAATAATCTGCACAGCTTATAGACATTGATAGGTTGGTGTGACATGCAGCACAGTGAGGATTCTTACTTTGGAGGAATTCCCAGTTTGGTAGTGCAGTCAGAACGAAGGCTGTGTATGAAGCGCAGGCTTCAGCTAGTGCATGGCCTTCTGGACAGGATTCTTGAATGCCAAAAAAGCAAGCCCTGAGGCTTGTTGAGGTCTGGTCTGGAGGTTTTGGTTGCACAATACACTCCAGGATGTTTTTAATATAACTCAAAGTGGCACTGGAGGTAGAGTTTGATAGCAGTTTCAGAGCTACCTCAGATATATTCTGAAATTCACATTCTACGTTCAAAGGCCAAGCATCCACGTCGACTAAGTCTTCCCCATGGCAGAGGGCGCAGTAGACATTCCTATAGGGAAGGTTGTACTTAACTCCAGAGACAAGAATGGTTGACAAAAAATCGTTGCTATCGATGTGGTCACATGAAAACCTGATCTTTTCGTTAAGCACCGGACCTACGTCAGGGCAAGTGGCTATAATGTAGTACCCCTTCTTAATTTCCCGTGGACTTCTGGTTTCTTCAAGATAACAGGTTGTATCACCCAGCTGAAAAAAAAATACCAGCACATTTTGTTTAGATTAACTTGTTGAGGCTTTTTATTAGCATTTGAGGAAAAAAATGATATTGAAATGAAATTGTAAGAAATTTGAATTTGCATTGAAAAGTGTTTGCTAGAATTATTGACAAGCAAGACTCTGCAGAGGGATTTTGATTGAATGTATGCTTGGCAAGAACTTTTGACCCACTGTAAAAACAGTTTATCATGTCACAATATTAGTGAGACACAGAAAAATATAGGGCATCTGCGGCCCATATTCAACGAGGCTGAAGGCTGAGTTGGGTATGGGACACAGACATGCTATATCTTCTGTACTCCACGAGCATGCATGTGATAAAAAATTTATCTTCAAGCGAACTTCATATGCAGCTTAAAGCAAAACGTGATGTTGGAACAGCTATACGCTTTTCATATAGCTTAGCTTTAAATAGCACAATACGTGGAGTCAGAACAGTGCAATATGCAGGGTGTGATATGGAGTTGGACCCATTGTTGCTATGGGTTGACCAATCAGAATCAAGGATTCAAGTTTGCTTGAAGATAACAGATTTTGTCGCATAAACTTTTGTGAAAGTTGTACATTTGTTTGTTCATTTATGTCACAGAGTGTTTCCTAATATTTCTATCAGCGAGGAAATAGCGAAAACATTGTTTTTGGAGCTTATCCATTGATTCTACTAGATTCTGCTACTGGATGCATTAATCTCTGACCAGGTGCACCTCCATTAAAATGGCAATCACTGTACAGTCCATCTGTGGGGTGCATCGCATATCCTTGATGTCACTGTCAGTCCTTGTGTTGGATATGTCTTTTATCGGACTGTCCCTCATCACTAATTTTTTTTATGACACTACATGTATTTCATTTCTGAATTATATATGTATTTGTTTTAATAGACCAAATCGGCGTTTGGAGTTGCATGAGTCCTAGTGAGTAATATACAAACCAAGCAAGCGACACGCATAGTGCATGGCTGCTTCCAGGTGCTTCTGCCATAAGGTGGGAAGCAGCCATGCTTTTCCATGCACACTGCGCGTCGCTTGTTTGGTTTGTTTACTTTGTATGAGTCACATGACTCCTGGTTGCCGACCGGTCTATTCCACCTGACATGTCACTATTCATGTGACTTTTGTTGGGGTTCAATAAGAGTTTAACAAGTCTGCAGGGTACATCAAAAGTTCAAGCACTGAAATTGTGTTTGTTGTTTCGGGCTACACGCACTTAAAATGAAATCTATCGTCTCGGAATAATAAAGTAGTAATAGACTACCATAGGTCCAATGAAGTAGTAATTGATTAATACGGGATACAAGCAAATACAGCTTATGGACACAGTTCAGTATTGTTTGATTTAAAAATACAGGGCTGATTCTCACTGTTGCTTTCTATTTTTAGGCAGTGAACAAAGAAAAATTTACTAAAGCGGGACTGGAACCTGTGACCTCCGAATTACCGTGCCGGAGCACTACCAACTGAGCTATATTTAGCCCTAATGTTAGTGGTCTCCCTATTTTGTCAATATCAATGTGCAGGGGTGCCAGTCAGGAAGTTATACAACAGATATACATTTGTAGCAGGGATCACACTTAAAGTTTATGAAAAGATTACAGCTGAGCAATTTTTGAGATACGCCCTCTATTCTAATATCAAAAGTTGAAGGGGAAAAAAAACATCAGAACATATATCTCCATGAAATATATATAATGTGTTCTTCCATTTGGCTGTGTAAAAATTGTGCCAGCAGAATTAAGTCCAGGCTGTGTGACCCTTTTGAGGTATTGACTGTATACTACACCTCCATGAACAACAAGGTTGGAGATATATGCAGGTATTTTTCTTATCATAAACTGTTAACTGGCAGCCACAAATTTCCCCTATCTGCACATTGGGTACTGGATATGCAGATCTGCCAACACCTCCCCGATTCTGCAGAAAGTTTCCTGAAAATAAACCAATCTGTCCATGTTCGGATCAACAGATTTAAAATTCTCCATGATTATGGGAACTTTTTTACGTATTATGTTGAATGTGATTCTAAATACCTCCCTGATTCTGCAGAAAGTTCCCTGAAAATAAACCAATCTTTCCTTGTTCTAATGAACTGGTTTGAAATTCTCCCTGACTATGAAAACTTTGTCTGTATTAATGTTGAATTCAATTCTAAATCTCTCCCTGATTGTTGTACAAAATCTCCCCGATTGCAAGATGCAAATGTTGGCAGCTCGTATATGGTGTGTATATAAACCCTGTCCTGTTGTGTACGTGTCTTTATTGTGTTCTGGGAATCTCGGGAATTTTAAGAGGATTTTAGAGGGGGGGGGGGGGGGGGTGACGAGGAAAAAAAGCCACATATCGGCATGTTATATACCTGTAGGCCAGTCAAATGAGAAGATGGCTCTTCACTCACAGTCCATGGCTCACAAGTTTCATTGTAGTCTTGACAGCAGTCATTAAAGAAGACACAATCTGGATCACACTGGCAGAGAGGTGCAGCCCCAGTACGATTGACATCTTCAAATGGCTGAAAGTGGCAACCGAGACTGCTGCACAGGTGTCGATGGGTACACAGGTCAATTGTAACGTCAGACAGCTCAAAATTTGTAACAGATGAAAGATCTACATGATGAACAAATGGTACTCTTTATAAAAATCTTACAAACTTACATGGTTTCTTAAAAGTGCTTATAAATGTAATTCTTTGGAGACTTGACAAAAACTTGTATTTTTGGTAGATAAATTGTTTTTTCTGAAATCCCTGCATTTTGTGGTAAATTTGATTTTGTAAGTACACACTGCAGCAGTAATTTGTTTAGTTATAGCAACTGAATTTTTCAAAGCAAGACCAACGAAGGTCATAAATATTTATATATTATTTTCTATGGTGTGTCTACACAAAGTTGTATGAAAAAAAAAGATAACTTAATTTAGAAGTAAAACTCACCAATGACATTCTCTTTTAAAGCAGGTGATGTTGAAAAGGATTGAGTCGAAAGAGACGGGGTAACTCCTGTTGTACCTGTTGATACCCCTCCAGAAGTAGAAAAGGGTGTATGAGGGGGCTGTGGAGGTGTAGTCTGTGCTAGTGTGTATGGTGGGCATACCACCATCATCATCATCATCACAACATGCCAACAGGCTGGGCAGAATATTCCCCACATCATTCTCTCTACACTGGGAAGATACCAGGCCTGGAATTTCATCTTGGAGAGGGCAAGGTCATTTTTAATTTTGCAAAGGGTACGTCCATTGGAAAATCTTTGGAAACTTTTGATGGGGCACCAAGGCCAAATCCAGAGCAACAGAGGTCATGGCCTCCATGCAAGTCCAGGCCTGAGATACCGAACTGTCGACAGTGTAACCAAGAGCAGTTGAACTGCATGAGCTTTTATACAAGGAGTACCTTCTTCTACAAACTGGGTAAGACCAAACGTTTAGAAGTGTCAAAATTTGACATTCTTACAAACAAAAACAAATGTTGCCTCAAAATTAATGCTACTGCAGGGTACAGTCTAGAAAAAAATCTGGTACGAATCGTAACCATTCAGCTAAAACTTTACTTTATTAATAATTTTTTTCTAAGAGCAAATTTGACAAAATCAAAAGATGAACATAGAAATTTACTGACTGGGTAAATTTTTAATAATTTGGGTTTTAACAAAGAAGAAATTGACTAGAGCAGGGCTTGAACTGACAACTTCTGGATATAGTACCGGTCCGTAATCCGGAGTTTGTTCAAGTCCCGCTCCAGTAAATTTGTCTTTGTGTTCAAACCCACCCAAACAAAGTGTTTCATCGTCGGATGTAAGAAAAATTGTTTTGGCAGATGAATCACTTTGATTATTGAAGCACAGGTGGGAAACTGTTCCCAGAAAGTGACTGCTTTACATTCTGACACTCCTATGTTCTGAAAACCCCCATGTAATTTACACGCTAGGGTTAGGGTTAAGGGTATATAGGAAAATACACTAGGGGTGTTGGAACAATAGGTGTGTAGCCTAACCCTTTCAGACTAACGGGTTTCCTAATTATAGAATTACCTGGCGGTAGATCCAACTGCACCCAGTGATGCATGAACTTCAAGTCTAATATTAAGTGCTAGATTCCAAATACCACTTGTAGGTTGTATTTTGCTGAGAGCAAAACAAAATCGGTATCTTGTGTCTTTACTGTCGCTGTTACTGTTAATAGCTACACAGTCGTCTCCAAAATCGAGGCCAATTAATTCACACAAATGAAGCAAGATTTATGAAAAAGAACATGATGTTGGTATATAACAACCTGCATAACTTGTCATGCGTGTCCCTTACAAAGCATTGGTTAGTTGGTTGGACTTCCTGCCTGTTTGCCCCACATCATAATTTCCAAGTTCATTTGCAAGTGTTTTATGTCATAAAATTAATATTGAGTTCATATGAGTGCATTGTTGCAGAATGTAATCACGAGGTAAACATCTGGACTATTCCATTTCCAAAGAGAATGCCGAGTGAAATGGAAAAATCACGATCAGATTTCCAGAGTGATTGTAGTCCCTGACAACGCATAAAATGAAATGCATTCAATATTCATATAAAATCATGGTAAAATAGGCATTAGACTTGTAAACATATCCACCCCACACTCTAAAATTCTGTTAAAAAATTGTTTTAAATAAAATTCTGAACAACATGGAGGACCCCATGTTGACACTTATTGTCTGCCATGACATGACCTTGCCTCTGCCAACATGACCTTGACCATGCCGCTTGGACTGGACTCCACTATTAAATTGTGGAGTCACAGAATATATGGCAAAATAATGGATGAATTGTAATACGTTTTGCACCAATCAAACCACAAAGATCTCTGTGTGTGGTATATACAGTATAATTGATTTTATATTTACCCTGAATTGCTTCAATGATAGCCAGTGGGAACAGTTTAGCTTGTTATTTGACAAGTCTGCCCAAAAACTCACTGGTCCATATTTGATGTTTCATTTAACATTGTCATTGAATTGAACAATCTGTGAAAAGAGAGGTTCACAGATGCAGTGCCATACACAAGCCGGACAACTTGGACTTGACTGATCCTCTGGTCTTTAACTGGCATTTGGCAGGTGGACCACTGGAGATGCTCTAACGACTAGTAAATTATTAATGTAATTTGTTAGGTGTCATGTGGCCAAGTGGTCAAGAGCACTGGATCCAAGCTCTTGTGTTTCTGATCAGCAGAGTGTGGGTTCGAATCCCAGTCTTGACACTGTGTCTATAGGCCTAGCCATAAATCCATTGTTTCACAGGGATTTCCATAGAAAGTATCCATCACTCTTATCAACTGATGGCGTAATGTATAGCGGCTATTTTAAACCATTTGTATGATGACTTTGCATGGTCAGAATGTCTTGTATTGTGTGCCACTGGGCTTGTTGTAATGGTTGTTGTGGAACTGGCCAAAAGCACCAAGATTGCACAGGGTTGGAACTTAACTAGACAGGATTACAGTATGGTTGTTGTTGTTGTATACACAATATACACACATCATCACTGTCACTGTCAAGGGACTAGACGTTGAGTTTGTTTGTTTTGGGCACAACAGGCAGAGACATTGAAGTTGAACTATTTCAAAGAAACTTGTGATAATAAAACTAGCGTGCAGGACTGCAGTTAACAACACAAACAGCAACGACTACGTACTACTACTTCTCCTACTACTACGTATGTGACATGTCTACCTCCCTCAGACTCTGTCAACGTCAGACGCTCTGTCTGTCTCGAGCTCTCTCCGCTGTGTGCAGTGTGGACGCGGGAGGGATGGCGGGTGTTACTGTTAGTGTTAACCCACCAAACGCCACGGACTACAGTCACAACAAAACTTGCTGCCAAAAGCTGTCCTTTTTAGACAATTGTAACAATTAGATACTCGTCCAACGACCTATAAACCATTTCCATACATTACAATGTAAAAACTGAACATACAAATCCGAACTTACCTGAGCTTTGTCGAAAATATTTCACTTTGAAGACACACGACACGTCGTAAGCAGACGACAGCTCAATGTTATTGTTATTTTACAGTGCGTTCCGGTGTCTTACTAGGCATGTGCAGCAAATGAAGCAGCGTGAGGGCGCCTGTCTTAAACCATAATAGCTCCATGCGTGGATGACAGAGACAGGATGCTTGAACCGGCTCTTTTCAGAGCCAACTCCTCCCAAAAGAGTTTTTACACATGGTTCTACCCGAAGTTTGCTAGTTATAGTTACTTCTTATTTTCCACACCATGCAAAGCTTCAGTAAACACCACCTATTTGAAAACCATTAACTTTTTCTCAGGGGAGACCATACAACATACCAACGTTATTGCCCTCACACTGTTTCCGCGTGTCCGTTTTGTTGTAATTTTACCCCAAACCCCCTCCCCCCAAAAAACAAAACAAAACAAAATCGGGGGGGGGGGGGGGGGAAGAAAAACAACACGCATGTAATTATCTATGTTTTATCCCATCCCAGAGCAAATTCCCGATATTGTAACCCGACCGACTTTTGGAAGGAAAAATATATGCTTGCCATTATAAACAAAATATTTTAAAGCCTGAAATTACCGAGAGTGCATTGTCCGCATTAGCCTATGGTGAGAAACAGTTGTGGTTTTGAAACAACTTTACAACAAAAACACTATGAGACAGTTCATCTGGGTGCACTAGACTAAATAGGCATACATTCAATCAGCCAAACTTAACACCATAATTTGTAACCCCTCAAAATATTTTGAATAATAACGTTTTGGGGTCATGCAACTTAAACTGTTATGATAAGACCACGGCCTGGGGGTTCTGTGCTTAAGCTTTTTTTTAGGAGACTTGGTAAATTTAGGCTTTAAAGTTTCGGCTTGGGAACAGGAGAAGGCTTCATGAAAACTGGCAGCAAGTCGGTTTGGGAAAAAACACATTTTCGGGGGTGTTTTTTCTGGGGTAGTTAGCAAAAATTCCAAATGGCCGACCTGAAAAGAAATCTAAAGTTAGTTTTCCTGCCGGAAACATACATGTTTGATTGGTTTTCAAGAGGCTGAGGGACTTAAAAAAAAAGAAAAAAAAAAGAATTGTTTGAATATTTAGCATTTAGCACTGGTTGCTATGAAGTCTTGCGTGTGGGTGTGAGTGCCTTTTGTGCACCCATTAATCTCTATGATTTAATAGAGATCAATGGGTGCACCCATCTCAGCCTCGCTACCATGGGCAGCGCACCATATCGATAATTTGAGGGGGTTATGAGCATTGATCTCTATTATATAATAGAGATCAAAGGTTATGAGCATACAATTATGAGCAAGCAAGGCATGCTGGGAAAAAATGGCGCGGCGAGATCGATCACCTCTGGAAACGAGGTTGCAAGACAGGCACCCTCGCTCACTTGTACTTTTTGCGCCATTTGATGCATATGCGTAGTGAGTACCTGGAACACAATGCTTAATAATAACATTGAGCTGTCGTCTGCTTACGAGGTGTCTTCAAAGTGAAATGTTTTCATCACAAAACTGGGGTAAGAACGGATTTCTACGTTTAGTTTTTAAATTGTAATGTATGGAAATGGTTTATAGGTCATTTGACGTTTATCTATGTGTTAAAATTGCCTAAAAAGGACAACTTTTGGCAGCAAGTTTTGTGACTGTTGTAGTGTTTACGTTTACGGTTTAGTAATACACACGCAATCCCACCAATTTCCACACAGCGGCGAGAGACATGAACATACCATCGTCTGAGGAGGGAGGTAGAAATGTCAAACATGTAATACGTAGTCGTTGCCTGTGGTGTTTTCTGTAGTCCTGCACATTGTCGTTGGTAATTATTATTACGAGTTTCTTTGAAAGTAGTTCTTGAATAATAATAAGTTGAAATGTCTCTGCAATGCTTGTTCTGTTGTGCCACAAACAAACTCACAGTCACTCGAGTCATAGACAGTCTAGAAATATAGATCAAGTGTGGTGACACAGCTGACAGTGATAGTGATAGTGATGATTGTGTGTATATTGCGTATACAACTACAACAATTGTTCTGTAGTCTCGACTCGTTTAGTCCATCCCCAGTCATGACTGTGCAAACTCAGTCAGAGTTTTTGACCAGTTCCACAACAACCGTACCACGACGAGCCCATCATAGACATTCTGACCATACACAGGCATCATTCAATGGTTTAAATAGATCCTTTCCATTGACCTTATGCATTGATGTCATAAAGCCACCATCTTAAAGGTACACTGATGATGAAACAATGGAACCTCACAGATTTGTATGCACGGCGCACAGGATTGGCCCTCTAGGCAAGGGCGCCATCAGCTGGTGACAGTTGTGGCTAGTTTCTAGGGAAATTCCTGTGAGCAATGGATTTATGGCTAGGCCTCTTACAATTAAACATTACAAAAAACACTGTCAACTTTTGATATTGTACCTGCCAGTGGCAGCAAACAAACCTGGTAAACCACTTCAATTTCAGTTCACTGCACATCTTACCTTAGAACCGTTCATCCCCATATCTAACCTCAATGTCATGTTCTTCCCATCTTCTTTAAACTCAATCATTATGTATTCTCTACTCTTGACCAACTCAAAATTTTCGTTTATTTCCATTGCAAATCAAAATATACACGTTATTGCTGGAAGTTCAAATGAACAGACAAAGCAAAAGCGACCCAATGAACTAGGTTAAAACAAGAAAGTAAATCATAACTTGTGGTCACAGAACTGAAGGACGAACAGAGAAGAAGCTACTGTAGATAATTAAAGACGAGATGTTTTTCACAAAAGTTCTTAAAACCACCCAAAAATGACCTTGTTTCCATCAATACTATTCAAAAGAAGCATCTTTAAGATCTGATTGATAAATTATTGTACATGTATAAGGAAACTTCCTTTTGTGTTTGGAAACTTCAATTTTTTCACACTGTAAGAAAACTGTCATCCACATGGTTGTATAAAATTGCATTGAGAACCCAAGGAGGCCACAGGTGCACTCAATGCTTAATTGTTACTGCGACAGCCTGCATTCAGATTTCCATTTCCATCTTTCTTTTCTATATATCCCTTTTCACAGAATATTTTCGGTCCTTGTGTGGAACGTTTCTACAAAGTTATTCCATGAATGAAGATCATCAGCTTTAACTTCACTCATTCTTTTGAAGTTCTGGTAAGTTAAATAAAATATTAATCTATAACAAGCAACACTTTTTTGGAACCACTATCTTTGATAAAAACTGATCATCCCTCTTTGCTCTTATGTACCTCAAGTCACTCAACCCAATAAGTACCCCTTATTTCTACCGCCGGGATCTACCCCCTAAATATACTGGACCCATTTCTACCATCCTTGATCCCAAACCCGTCCCCACTTTGCATCTCACATTGCTGTCACTCTGGATCCTCCCCTAAAATATTTACTGCCCCATTTTTACCATCCTTGATCCCAAACACCCATCCCCACTTTGCTGCTACTCTGGATCCTCCCCCATTATGTTACCATTTCTACGGCCCTACTGACTAAATCCCAAACACCCATCCCCACTTTGCTGCTACTCTGGATCCTCCCCCATTATGTTACCATTTCTACGGCCCTACTGTCTAAATCCCAAACATGCCTCCCTCTTTGCTGTCACTCTGGATCCTCCTCTTTTACCCCTTCTACTGCCCTACTGTATAAATCCCAAACACCCGCCCCCACTTTGCTGTCACTCTGATCCTCCCCAAACCTATTACCCCTTCGACTGCCCTACAGCACAAATCTCAAACAAGCAGTCCATTTTGCTGTCACTCTAGATCATCCCTAACATGTTACCCCTTCTATTGCCTCACTGAATCAATCCAAATTATGCACCCCACTTTCCCATTAGTCTGGATCCTCCCCCAACATGTTACCACCTCTAGTGCCTACTGTATAAATTCCAAATGCATCCCACTTTGCTGTCACTTTGGATCCTCCCCTACATGTTACCCCTTCTATTGCCTTACTGTATCAATCCAAAATATGCACCCCACTTTGCTATCATTCTGGATCCTCCCCTAACATGTTACCCCTTCTACTGCCCTACTGTAGAAATCCCAAATATACATCCCACTTTGCTTTCACTCTGGATCCTCCCCTTTCAAGTTACCCCTTCTATTGCCTTACTGTATAAATCCAAATTATGTACCCCACTTTGCTGTCACTCTGGATCCTCCCCTTTCATGTTACCCCTTCTACTTCCTAACTGTACAAATACCAAATGTGCATCACACTTTGCTGTACAAATCCCCAAAATGCATCTCACTTTCTGTTATCTGGCTCCTCCCCTTACATGTTACCCCTTCTATTGCCTTATTATACACCCCACTTTGCTATCATTCTGGATCCTCCCCTAACATGTTACCTTCTACTGCCCTACTGTACAAATCCCAAACATGCATCCCACTTTGCTGTTACTCTGGATCCTCCCCTAACAAGTTACCCCTTCTAGAGCCATTTTGTATCAGTTCCAAATGCATCCCACTTTGTGTCACTCTGGATCCACTCCCAACATTTTCCCCTTCATCGCCCTAGTGTATAAAATCCCAAACATGCATCCCACTTTGCTGTCACTCTGGATCCTCCCTAACATATTGCCACCTTTATAGTGCCGTCTACTTTGTCAATTCACTTACACCAATCCCTATTCATCCAAACTGTATTTCATGTATCTGCCGATGTGTCATGTCGTCTTTCCCCACTGAATCCTATCAGTATCTATATCTGTGTTCCTTCTTATCAGCACCCCTCCCCTGTCTCCCGCTCTTGCACTTTTCTGAGGTTGAAATTGTAGATAGAGTTGCTAAAAGGAGGACATGCCTGATGTGGTTTTCAAAAGATTCATCACGTCCCAAAGACTGTTATGAAAAATTGTTGACCTATTTGGCTGGAGTAATTTCATGCATACAACTTTTTTTATATTTTTTATTGCAGTACATTCAAGATGATCTGACAATTAAATGCCTCAGTTCTAATGAGAGATGCACAAGCTCAGCTGAAGAGAACACTTGGCTTCCCTCTTAACCATGAATTCAACTACGTCATCATCACTCTGCATCAAGCAACCTCAAATCTGTAACTTATAGAATTCTGGGATATTGAGGTAGGATTGTTACGTTAACACATTGTAAAAGGGCCTGTTTACACAACATTTACAGGACATCATCGTCCTCACTACTGGTCCTTAATACGTGATTCTTTAAAACCACATGTACTAGCGACTGTGCTTAAGCATACAGTATATGTATGCCAAGAAGATTTTTAACCAGTACAGAAGTGAAAAGAGTATTCTGACGATGTCTTGTATAATGTAAACAGACCTTTACTGTATACCAGCAGCGTAGCCAGGACTTTTTTGGTAGGGTGGGGCATCGCTTTGAAGTGGGGGGGGTGTCAGAGGGAGAGTGTTTGTCAGTGGGGAGAAGGGGGTCATGCTTTTATTTTGGAAGGGGGACGCTGCAGGGGGCCACCATCCTCATGGCATTTTGTGGCCGCGGTAGCGATCCGATTGCGATCGTTCACTGCATTAGTTTATACAAACAGGCATTTTCCTCTCTTCTTTTTCTTTTTATTTGAGCACTTACGTGATATTTTTAGCTGGGGGGGGGCACGTGCCCCTCCAGGCCCTCTCTAGGCCATGCCGCTGCTGTTTATGTTGTCAATACTACTGCTTTTTCATTGCATTTAGGTACTTTCAACTAGATTTAAAAAACAAATACAAAGCTAACGTTAATAGTGTATCACATCTAAACGGACTGTGTATCATCTGTAATCTTAAAACGTCTCTTCGAAACTGATCAGGGTCCTACTTTATAGAAACGACAAGCTGCTACAACATCTTCTAATTTTTAGAACCGACTCAACTTCATGTGTAGATCAGCTATGATGATGTCCTGGTTCGTTAGATTAATGTATGGATGTATGTGTAGTAAGTTGAATCGTTTAGCGCTGACCTAGCCTTTAAGATGGTGTTACTTGTAGTCACAAGTTTGCTGAGGTTTTAGAGTGCTACAAAGGGTAAGATAAAGTAAGAAACAAATTTGTTCTGCACTATGCATGTGTTACACGTATCAAAAAGGACATTTTCCTGATGCTTTTTAAACTTCAACAACTAATCAGGCAGTATACCGTTTGTGTATGGTACCTGTCTCCAAACAAACAACTCGACTCACAGCGATACGTTAACATTATTTACCAGACTATTATTGCCTTGTAGACTCAAAAAAGGTAAAAAACATGTCGAACTTGTCTTCTAGGTTTAGAGAAATAGGAATGAATAGAGCCCCCCTTCATTTTGCTTTAAAAAACATACACTGTAGAGTTAAACATCAGATATTGCTATTTGCTAGTGTTACCTTACAGATAAATTGTAGTTTAAGTTTGTATTTGCCAGAACTGAGCTGTACTTTTATGTTAATCATGGGAATCCGTTATTCCTAACTATGCAAGTATAAATGTGCCTTTTAGCCATGGTAGATATAACTTTTGAGGTTAAAACTTACATGTTATTTTTGTAAAACATAATGTAGAACGTTTTAAGCCGTTAAACCAGAGGAATTCTGAATTGTGTTTGTAATAAAATGGTAGCAATGTATGGACATGAAGTTAAGCATTTTAAAAGGGTGTTTAGAGATTTTTAAGACTTAAAACTGAAAATTTTATGGTTTTTGTAACCAGAATGCATAAATTTTGTATTAGAGCAGTTTGAGCATCATAATAAGTATGTTATGGTACTTTTAAGCTCTTAATTAAACAATACAAAAAAAATTATGGTTTTTCGCACAAAATTTTCATTTTTCAAAGATTTTTTTTTCAAAATGAAAATAAATTAACGAGCGTGCGTTTCAGCCCATTTTAAAAAATTGAAAGACCATAAATTTCATATTTTTCCAAAAAAAAAAAATGAAAAATAATCAACGAGCGTGCGTTTCAGCCGATTTAAGAAAAACGAAAGACCGTTAATTTTTCGGTCATTTGAATTTTTTTTTTTTTTTTACCCCCTTCGAAAATTAAAAAAAAATTTTGTCCACCCCTCTTTTCTCTCTCTCTCCCTGTCCACCTCCCCCTCCTTCCTCCGTCCTGGCGTGCCTCTCGTGCATCGTGCGTGGTGCTTGTTAGTGCGTGTTAGTTAGTGCATGTTAGTATACATTATATCTTTCCTCTTACCTTGCGACTTGCCGGGATTCGAACCCAAGCATGTCATCCGATCTTGCTCTCCACGTGCGTGACCTTGTCCGCTAGGCCATCGGCGATCCACACCAAGGCAATAATTTTCAACCGTGATGAATATTAGAACCACGTGTTGTATATATAAACACACGTTGATAAATGTAAAATATATAGTGTAAATGGCGCCCTCTGTTGACTGTGCAGGGCGCCCTCTGTTGTTTTTAAAGGGCGCCCTCTTTGACAAATATTGTTTATTTAAAACTCCCACCACTGAAAACAAATTGTTTCCCTTTTATAATATGGAGATTAAATATATTTATTATTTAACATTTGTTGTGTCTTTGCTATTTAAAGTTTTTAACCAGTCTGATTTTGTGTTCTTAACGAAATATGCATTTTTAAGTTTGACATAATAAATTAACACAAACCAAGCGGGAAAGTTAAGGTGCTGAAAGTGTACCTCTTTATTCAAACCAATTTTCATAAAAAATATAAAATGACATACATTTTTAAACATAATTTCAAAGCATTTGTATTTGTTTTCTTCTACAATTAAAATATCAACAGATCCAAATGATTATTTTGTATTAACATTTTCCAACAGATGTTTCCACAAAAATAATAAGTTAATTATTGTCGAAAATTTTTCCTGAAAATACAAAAAACTCACATTTTCAAAAATGTATTTCAAGGTTTCGTGAATTTAAAAAGAAAGAAAGAGAGAAAGACATAAAAAAGGAACAAAGTAATAAAGAAAAAAATAAATAGATCAGTAAATCAATCAATCAATTAATAAAGAAATAGCAAAATCAATAAATACATAAATATATATTTTTTAAATATAAATATATAAATAACTAAATACAAATGTATAAAATACGTAGGGGGAGATGGCCTTAGCTTTCGATCCAAACCGGACCTTCGCAAAAAAGTAGAGATAATAAAAAACAAAAAAATAAATAGTTAAAACAATAAATAAATAAATTTAAAAGTAAATAAATAAACAAACAACTAAATAAATACAAATATATATATATATATATATATGAAAAACAACGTATATATAACGTATAATATAACGTATTTCAAGGTTTCGTGAATTTAAAAAGAAAGAAAGAGAGAAAGACATAAAAAAGGAACAAAGTAATAAAGAAAAAAATAAATAGATCAGTAAATCAATCAATCAATTAATCAAGAAATAGCAAAATCAATAAATACATAAATATATATTTTTTAAATATAAATATATAAATAACTAAATACAAATGTATAAAATACGTAGGGGGAGATGGTTTTTATATATTTGTAATATATAAATACAAATATATATATAGATATATCCAATGAAATCGTCTTCCATCACAATTCAGTGCTCGATACATCTCTGTAGAGCTATAACATTTAATAAATTCAGAATATGAGTTAAACATATTTATGTTTGATATGCCAGAGATATGCCAGAGATATGCCAGAGTTTGTTTAACTCATATTCTGAATTTATTACATATATATAGATATATATAAAACAATAATAAAAAATATACACACACCATGTATAAATAAATTATTACATTATTACATTAATAAATAAATAAACAATAAAATAAATAAATAAATAAATAAGTAAAGATGATAAAAAATATATATATATAGATAGATAAATAAATAAATGAATAAAAAACAATAAAACTAATAAAAAATTACATATACACCATGTATAAATAAATTATTACATTATTACATTAATAAATAAATAAACTATAAAATAAATTAATAGATTAATTCAAAAATAAATAAATTTAAAAATAAACTAATAAATAAACAATTAAATAAATAAATAATTAAATAAATAAAAAAAAATAAAAATAAAAAAATTATATAACAACTTAATACATAGCCCACAGAACTGAACTTGAATCCTTTACATCCAGAACCACGAACCCAATATCAAGTGGAATCCAGACTTTTTGTCTCGATATAATGAAAAATAAATTAATAAAAAACAGAATAAAACAATAATAAAAAAATTATATATACACCATGTATAAATAAATTACAACATTATTACATTAATAAATAAATAAAAAAAAAAAAAAAAAAAATAAGCTAAGATAATAAAAAATATAAATAGTTTAAACAATCAAATAAATAAATAATTAAATAAATAAACAATTAAAAAAAAAAGAAAACTATATAACAACTTAATACATAGTCCACAGAACTTGAATCCTTTACATCCAGAACCACGAACCCAGTATCAAGTGGAATCCAGACTTTTTGTCTCGATATAAAAATCCTTAACGATATTACGCTCTAAGAGTTGTAATCCAAAACACCCAAAGTTCTTCAGAGCACAAGTATGTATCCTAGAAACAGTCTGATGTAGAATGTCAGGTGTTCCATCTATGTTATTATCAGATGTTCCATCTGGGTTATCATCAAAATGACTGCAACATTGTTCATGGTATTTATTCTGCAGAGCATCTGCTTTTAACAGCATTCACTATTACAAAGTATCAGCTATGCAAGGCTTGTTGCATTATTAAGATGGCTGCAGAGCGGCAATCCTTTCTTTTTGTAGATTCCAAAGCTCCCCGTGAGCCCAATCTGGAGTTTCCTGTACAAAAAAGAATAAATAATTGTCATTAATTACTTCATTTTCAAGTAAAGATTGTGAAAAGGGAACAGCAAACTGATCATTGCCTTGAAAATATCATTAATATATTGGGTTGTCATTCTGTAGCCTCACTGTCCCCCCCCCAAAAAAAAAAAAAAAAACCCAAGAGACAACAAAACAAAACAAAACAAAACAAAACAAAACAAACCAGGAACCAGCAACCAGAAACCATGAAAACTTTCAACTAAATTCTGAGTAAACAGTAAACATGAAATAATGATGAGTTTAGTAAGAAAACTGTTGTTTAAAAAGAAACCCCAAAACTATTGATGGTTTGTTAAAAAAAAAAATTGTTTGTAAAATTGTAAAAAGATTCTGCACATTTGTATCAAAGGTTTTAAAGACAGAAAAATAAAATATGTTTCTCGAGAGAGAGAGAGGGGGAGAGGGGTGGGGGAGAAGGGGAGGTAATGATTTTTACCTGCAAATCATGGCGCACACCTTGTTGTCCTTCACCTCTGGGGATGTCTCTCCATCAACTGGTTCTATTCTGAGGTGTCTCCACTCTTGATCAACTTCTGCCTCATCTCACAGCTTCATACAGGTGAGCTCCTCAAGGTAGTTTGACTCTAATTCCCCATCAACTTCACTCTGAGACCCTCAAAAGTAGAGTTAGCTTTCTCAGATGGGACAGACTGGAATTGTTCAGATTCAATCACACAAATGAAACTGCCGAGAAATGAGATTGAAAAACCATGAACAAAGATAATAAAAGCACAAGCTGAGATCAATATAAAGATCCAAAATAAAAACATTTAAAACGATTAGTTTAGTTTTCACTCATTGATTTCTCCAAAGAAAGTAATTTTAAATAATATAAAAGGAAAAGATGCCAAGTCTGCGAACACCCCCCCCCCCCCCGCCAATTTTCGCTCCTCGTGACTAAAATTATATCTTATGGTTACCTTTTCGACTTAAGTGAACATTTTTTTTTTAAATGACTTTCTCTGGACCGATCACTGAGAAAACATGTAGTCTGATCATTGATTCAAACTGTCAATGTTGGTATTAAAGCAAGCATAGACATGCTGGATGGCTGGGGCCTGTAAACCAACACTGATGTAGGCCCTTTATGTCAATTAATGATCAATCTAAAAAATAAAAAAAGCCACGATAAGACACTTCTCATCAACAACTTTTCTATTACCAAAAAACACATGCCTTATTTTTTTCCCTAGAAAGCCGCACGAACGCGACGCGCTGTACACGCAGCAAACAATGCACTGTACCTGTAACAACCAATGTACTAACTACCCTATAGCAACCAATGTACTATATCCATAGCAACATCAGCTTTGTGGTAGTCAAATGGCTAAACACCTTTTGTTCATGTATGGTGAGTTTTAAAACAAAACTGACTGCTTTTTACTCGTGCTATGGTTAAAACTACGACCCCCTCTCGGTGATCCCCGGAGCGATCTATTTTCTTGAGACAAAGCCGACCTAGGGAAATAGAACGCTACATTTAGAATAAAGAATACTACATTTAAAGTGGTGGTTACTGGTATAGTGTACATGTGTAGTTAGTCACTCACTCTCAGGCCTACTTGTTCTTCTATTTAATAATATGTTGCGACATGGAGCCACGGGAAATAGATGAGCGGTCATGAGTCTAATGTGAGTTTGTTTGTGGTGTCTTTCAATTTTTGAAGCTGTTTATGTGGTCAGTAGGGCCTACTCAACGTCAGAACATACACTGAAAGAGGGAGATCCATGAAACATACACATGGTCATCTTGACCCAGTCCATGGGGTTTTAGTGTTAAAAAAAATATAAAAAATTGAAAAAATAATATTTTGACGTACGAAAATTCATACTGTACATTATGCACATAATCAATGCATATACTCAAAATTTTGAACGGTCAGTTTCGCACGTCCAGACCCCGGCCGGGCACCAGTAAATAATTGAATAGAAGTGTCCAAGAAACACACCCATGGTCATCTTGACCATAGGGTTTCAGTGTTTTTAAATAGATTTTTGACAAATTAATATTTTAGTGACTTACAAACATCCTACCGTAAATTGTATACACTTAATCAAGTTATTCCAAATTCTGAACGTTGTTCTTTATCGCACGGCCACAACCCCTCCTGTTTTAACGAACATTCAAGACCCCCTCGTCCAACTCTTTTATTTTCCCTTTTATAAATGTTATATAGCGGTAAATAACAAGTATTAAACCTCTTTTATCAATCGGTTGGTGTGCCGTCCGGCCCAAACGGTCGTACAGCCGGACATGTGAAACTGTACATTATAAAAACGGAACTAGTATTATAGCAAACTTACCAAAAAAATTAAATGAAGAAAAAAGAAGAAATAAACAATAATAAGTAATAACAAATAAAGAAAACAATGAAAATCAAACAAACAAACAGACAAACAAACAAACACCCCAACACCCCCAACAGACAGACAAACAAACAAACATCCCAACAAGCCTATACGGCTGGGACTAGTTGACCAATTAAAATGTATTCCTTTGCGCCGTTCCCTTTAATTTGAAATATGTTCAGTTGTGCCTGGCCCATGGAGTCTGACCGTTCAAAATTTGAAATTGTACGCAGAGCAATGACAGTGGGATATTTGTCGTCAAAATTTATAATTTTTCAAAAATCTATAAACAACCTCCTCTTTAATTCTGTATGTAGCGGTGAAACTGACCATTCAAAATTCGGAATGCAAAGGAATGTAATAAATTTTAACCTTTGTTAGGCAGGCGCTGCCACTGGCATGCGATTGTCGAACCACGTCAATTTTGTATGCACAGAACGGATTTTGTACGTTAAATTAATAATGTTGTAAATCCATACAAAACACTAAAACCCCATTGGCCGGGTCAAGGTGACCGTGGATGTGTTCCTTGGACCCTCCTCTTTCATTCTGTATGTAGTGGTGCCTGGCCATCATGCCCATGGGGACTGGACATGTGAAACTGACCGTCAAAAATTAGGAGCAAATGCATTGATAACGTGCATAACTATGTAAAGTAGGACACGTTAAAATATTAATTTAAATAAATATACCCCCCCCCCAAAAAAAAAAAACAAAAAAAAAAAAAAAACCAAAAACCCAAAAACAAACAAACTTAACCCCATGGGTCGTAGTAGTATACTGAATTGTGTACAAATGAATATTGAAGTCAAAACAGTAACTGGCACTTGTTTGACATTTGAATGCCGAATATCAAACGTCAAACGAGAAACCAACGTTCATTCTCACCACAGTCATATACACATTACTTCGTCCCAATCGCTCACTCACAATACTTTACTCAAATAACAATACAAAATACATAGTTTTGGGATAAGCCTGCCGAGCGACTTGCAAGAGAAGCCAGTAACTTTTATTCATATATTTATTTTTCGCTCAAAATCAAATTCTAACTCAACTTGAATTCCTTATTAATGTCACTCCGATCTGTATCTTTTGTTACTGATACCGAGAAAATTTAGGTCTGGGATAGAAAAAAACCCAAAAAAAACCAAACAAACAAACAAAGATAAAACTTAATAAGCGCAAAACTCTGGCAAAAAACCTCAGCCATGGCTTAATGAGCCACCTGAAAACATGCTGTCTTGTCTGTGGATATCTCTTTATGCAGTTTACTTGAATTATTTTCCTTCGATAGCATTTTTGTGTGTGTTAAGAAAACGTGCTAGTTGCACGAAGTGCAAGGTTGGAATGAACTCACCTTGCCCCCTTTTCATATTCCAATTTACCGCTACCTAGTCTGGCGGAACTCAGTGGAATGCATTATGATTCCCCTGAATTACGTAACACCAACAATGTGTTCTCACGCATAAACAATGTTTACCTGCCATACTCTGTACGCAGGTAAAAACAGTTCTCACCGGTGGCTAGTAAGACCAAACACGTCATACAAAACAGATAGGGGGCCTATGGATCAAGTCTGCGGTATGTTTACATTGAGTTGACATCATGAACGATTGAGTTAATCTGAACTAACGTTAACCTCTGAACCTAACGAAAACCTGACAAATCTGCCTATAAATCAATCTAAAACGTACCTTTATAACATCCAGTGATTCTCCTGCCTTTGATGAACACCCAGATAATCCGTACAGCGTTGTAGTGGGACATTTCTAGGTAGAAATTTGGGAAACGTAATTGAAATCGAAACTCCCTCCATGTAAAACTGTATTACTAAGACCCAGAGAGGGCGCACTTCGTAAACAAACCAAAACTGTTAATAAAGGGGCTATACAAGTTACTTTTTAGAAAATAATTATAACAAGCAAATAATAATTATTAACAAACTTAAAACAAAAAAACGAATTGATTGCCACAAGTGTTCATGATGTCGTCAATCAAACCGTGAGAAGAAAATGTGAAGACTAAAACAAAACCTCGTTTTAGTTACGAATTTATTATTGCATTTTGTGGAGTCCCAATGACTTGTGTATGCTTGACCCTACATAATTTATATACATATCGATATGAAGCTTGTGGATTCATAATGACTGAGCATGATTTTGTCCAACATACAATTATGAGAGGATCCAAACATCAGGTTGGGGCATTGGGCCAAACTACGTCTTTGTTTTAGTCCCACAGGGATTTCGAGTTCTCGTAACCGACTACTAGTATTATCATGTTTGGATCTGAAACAAGATGTACCACTGTACTGGTTATGTGCTAATCTAACAAACAGTTGTCACACAACTATAAAAGGTTATGATCTGTAATAATTGTATTATTTGGTAATTTGGTAACGCAGACAGCACCCTTTAGCTTAAGTTGGGCTGATTCATGTACCCCACAACTGCGTGTACGGTTTATGGTTTATTTGAAAATATTCAAAATTTTGCGGTCCAACGACCGGGTTGCATTTTGAATTTACAATTTTAAAATCATTAAAACTACACAAACAAGGTTTAACAAACTTTAAGAAAAAAGAAAAAAAGGACAAACATTTAAATCAACTTTAACTTGTAAGCATTTGTGTCATTGAAATGTTTTTAAAAACACTGCTTCCTAATCACTGTGAATCTACAAGCATGTATGAGGCTTCAACAACTGCATGGGGTAAAATATACAGAGGGCGCTGTTCAATTATTTGTGTTGGCCTTTAATGAGTTTTGGTCCTATATATTTGTCGTTGGTTCTTTACATATTCGTCTTTGATCCTTTATATATTTTCGGTGGTCTTTTGTATACTTGTATTCGTCCTTTATATATATGGGTTTGCTCTTATATGGGTTTGCTCTTATATATTTATGAGTTTGCTCTTAAATATATGTGTTTGCTCTAATATATATGGGTTTGCTCTTATATGTATGGGTTTGCTCTTATATATCTGTAACTGCTCGCTTAGTCATAAACGGCCCCTCATAATTAAATAACATGTAAGTTTTAACTTCAAAAGTAACATCTACCATGGCTAAAAGGCACATTTATATTTGCAAATGTGACACTGAGAAAATGTGACACGACAAGATGGTGTACATAATCGTGCCTGGTTCTTTTATTATGGTGCTTGCAAAAAAACCTGAAAGATACAATAAAACAAATTCCATATAAATACTTAGCTTTGGAAAAAAACAACTGAGCAAAGAAATTCATACGAGGAATAGTAATGATAGGAAACAAGCAAACAAAACCAAAAGTGTAAAATGTGACTATTGTGAGCCCAAACTCCAATTACACAATTTACTTTAAATGGACAGTTAAGTCAAGTTCAATCTGAAAATACAAGGCACGTATGTGCTTTAACTTGCACAGTCTAAAGGAGAACAAATAACTAAGTAAATGTGAGAATGACCTCTATCATTATATCAGGCTCAGTAAACCATGAAGTCAAATTAGTCCAATCATATCCTTATGACCAAAAACTAATAAAGAACTTAAACCAGAAAACGTTAAGTTAATATTGATCAAAGAATAATAAAGAATGTTCAAGGCAAGCGATTGCTTTGACTTAAGACTCTCAATTAATACAACTTAGTCAAAGTGCATAAAAATGGTTCTACAATAAACCTAAGAAAGTAATAAAACCACTAACAGCCTATAATACTGTAGCTAGCCATTCCAAGACTTGGGTAAAGAAAACCATAAACTATGGCAGAACTTGTGGGAGTGAATACATAATGAGTTTACAGTAGAGAACACAGTACTTCTTGCTTCTGTGCACCCTAATCAAGATAAGCAATAAACAATGATCCCCCATGACTAGAACAGGCAACATAACAGTGATCGCTTATCAATTGCTTGACTAAACCCTATGTGGCACTGTACAGTAGAGGAAACTATATCAATAAACTATGCTGTGCAGCAATACTGACTATCGATATGCTCACTTCCTAACCACAAACATCACTCAGCATATACTGTCAACTCTACTCTCTGCCCTCAGGTCACAAATGTGTTAAACATTAACATTCCACTACAGCATGGGAAAAGTTTGATCACAACACTTCCAAGACAGTGCTTCCAAACTAAACCAAGGAAATAGAAATGAAACTAAGAGTAAATAAATGTCTTGGCTTAATTAACAATAAAAATCAACTAATAAAGTTAAAAGAAGTTCTAGAAGCCAGCAATTGAAGCATAAATCTTGCAATAATAATGGATGAATTAAAGGCACTTTCTACTCAGATTATAAGGATTTAAAATAAGCAATCAATGAACAGAATAACTGATTAAAGTAATAAAGTAAGACTAAGAGAACTTAAGAAAGGAAATCCCTAACCAAGAAATAGTCTGATAAAGTAATAACAGAAATCCACTATGTCAATCATAAAGCACAACTGTTTCAAATCAAAGTAACTTTCTAAACTTATATTTTAGAGACTAGAAAAGCAATAACAAGTCAACTTTGAAATACAATGTAAAACACTTACCCCAGCCTAGTCACTATAGAGCTACCATGAGGTGATCTCTTCCAAACTTCTTCTCTTTAAACTTAACAACAAAAATCCACCTTGAAATGTTTAGTAAATGGATCTTGTACCACAGAACAGAAAATGGTGTTGGCCATTTCACTGCTGTGATAAGAATGAGTCACTACTTCTTGGAATAGATAAGTGAAACAGTCTTAAGTTCAAGCGAGGGCGCTGCTCAAGGGCTATATGTAAATGGCCTGTTACACATAGTTAGGAAAAAACGGATTCCCATGATTAACATAAAAGTACAGCTCAGTTCTGGCAAATACAAACTTAAACTACAATTGATCTGAAGGTAACGCTAACAATTAGCAATATCTGATGTTTCAACTCTACAGTGTATGTTTTTTAAAGCAAAATGAAGGGGGGGAGCTCTATTCATTCCTATTTCTCTAAACCTAGAAGACAAGTTTGACATGTTTTTTTACCTTTTTTTAGTCTACAAGGCAATAATAGTCTGGTAAATAATGTTAACGTATCGCTGTGAGTCGAGTTGTTTGTTTGGAGACAGGTACCATACACAAACGGCTACTGCCTGATTAGTTGTTGAAGTTCAAAAAGCATCAGGAAAATGTCCTTTTTGATACGTGTAACATATGCATAGTGCAGAACAAATTTGTTTCTTACTTTATCTAACCCTTTATAGCACTCTAAAACCTCAGCAAACTTGTGACTACAAGTAACACCATCTTAAAGGCTAGGTCAGCGCTAAACGATTCAACTTACTACACATACATCCATACATTAATCTAACGAACCAGGACATCATCATAGCTGATCTACATGTACGTGCAGTTGAGTCTGTTCTAAAAATTAGAAGATGTTGTAGCAGCTTGTCGTTTCTATAAAGTAGGACCCTGATCAGTTTCGAAGAGATGTTTTATGATTACAAATGATACACAGTCCCTTTAGATGTGATACACTTTTAACGTTAGCTTTGTATTTGTTTTAATCTAGTTGAAAGTACCTAAATGCAATGAAAAAGCAGTAGTATTGACAATGTATACCGCAGCAGCGTGGCCTACAGGGGGGCTGGAGGGGCACGTGCCCCCCACCCCCAGTTACCCACAAGAAAATTATCGCAGTAGTGCTCAAATAAAAAGAAAAAGAAGAGAGAAAAAAGAGAGGAAAATGCCTGTTTGTATAATCTAATGCAGTGAACGATCGCAATCGGATCGCTACCGCGGCCACAAAATGCCATAAGAGGCTGGTGGCCCCCTGCAGCGTCCCCCTTCCAAAATAAAAGCATGACCCCTTCTCCCCACTGACAAACACATTCCCTCTAACCCCCCCCCCCCCCACTTCAAAGCGGTGCCCCAACCCACCCAAAAAGTCCTGGCTACGCTGCTGGTATACAGTAAAGGTCTGTTTACATTATACAAGACATCGTCAGAATACTCTTTTCACTTCTGTACTGGTTAAAAATCTTCTTGGCATACATATACTGTATGCTTAAGCACAGTCGTTGGTACATGTGGTTTTAAAGAATCACGTATTAAGGACCAGTAGTGAGGACGATGATGTCCTGTAAATGTTGTGTAAACAGGCCCTTTTACAATGTGTTAACGTAACAATCCTACCTCAATATCCCAGAATTCTATAAGTTACAGATTTGAGGTTGCTTGATGCAAAGTGATGATGACGTAGTTGAATTCATGGTTAAGACGGAAGCCAAGTGTTCTCTTCAGCTGAGCTTGTGCATCTCTCATTAGAACTGAGGCATTTAATTGTCAGATCATCTTGAATGTACTGCAATAAAAAAAACAAAGAAGTTGTATGCATGAAATTACTCCAGCCAAAGGTCAACAATTTTTCATAACAGTCTTTGGGATGAGATGGATCTTTAAAACCACATCAGGCATGTCCTCCTTTTAGCAACTCTATCTACAATTTCAACCTCAGAAAAGTGCAAGAGCGGGAGACAGGGGAGGGGTGCTGATAAGAAGGAACACAGATATAGATACTGATAGGATTCAGTGGGGAAAGACGACATGACACGTGAGATACAGTTTGGATGAATAGGGATTGGTGTAAGCGGATTGACAAAGTAGACAGCACTATAAAGGTGGCAATATGTTAGGGAGGATCCAGAGTGACAGCAAAGTGGGATGCATGTTTGGGAATTTAAAAACACTAGGGCGATGAAGGGGGAAAATGTTGTGGTGGATCCAGAGTGACACAAAGTGGGATGCATGTTTGGGATTTGTACAGTAGGGCAGTAGAAGGGGAGGATCCAGAATGATAGCGAAGTGGGATGCATAAATTGGATTGATACAGTAAGGCAATAGAAGGGGTAACATGTAAGGGGAGGATCCAGAGTGAAAGCAAAGTGAGATGCATGTTTTGGATTGATACAGAAGGCAATGGAAGGGGTAACATGTTAGGGGAGGAGCCAGATAACAGAAAGTGGGATGCATGTGTGACCAGCACTTTAAGTGACTGGCCCCTCTTAAGTTAGCTAATTGTTGACTTAGCAGCAGCCCACCTGCTGAGGGTCTTATTTCCCAGGGTATGTTCAGTGTGGTCAGCCCCAGCTCTAACCCCAGGTATAGTGTAGCTATTGTGCAACAAGTCATTCTATTGCAAGTTATCATCGTGTGAACAAGTCATTTTCAAGAGTCTGAGGTATTCCCAGTTTTCTGAGTTATTCCCATCCTTGTTATGTAAGTACCAATCTTCCTTTGTTTCTTATTACTGCTAGACTACAATCCATATTGGTGTTTATAATTATTGCCATTTCTAAGGAGATTCATTGTATTTTAAGAGGTTTGGATAAGATTCCTTTGTCTAAACTATTGTAGTTCTTTGCATTTGTTGTTACTTTTGTTTTAGTTTGGAAGCACTAATTAAGCCAGTGTTTTGCCCAAACTTGTCCTTTTTGGATTGCCTTTACTTTGTTTATAGTTGAAACGGTTCAGGATAATAGTACTTGGATTAATTTACCTTGTTATATGGAGGAAGGAAGAGAATTCTTTTACAGTTTCCTAAAGAAATAGTTTTGGTTTAATATAATTTACTTTACATTTCATTGAAGATGGAGTGTATGGTTATTTGTTGTTTTAGACTCTTCCATGTCCATACATTTTAGTGTTCATGTTTCGGAGAAGTTTAAATTAATTGTATGGGTTTTATTCTGTTATTCCTTATTGGATTTTCTTGTTATTTGATTTACTTAGCTCATTGGAAAGTCCTTGCTAGGATAACTTTAACTTGAGTCACTTTTGATAATTGTTATTATTCTTTATTTTGCTCTTTTTGCCATTGAGGTTTTTGAGTATGTTTAAGTTTATTATTTCTTTTGTACATTGATTTCTGTGTTTCTATACCATGAAACTTCAGAGATTTACAGTTTCTTGTGCAAGGTTCTAGCATAGACCCCACATGAGATTCTTAGTACTGTATGCTATGGAATGTCTTAGGAACCCCAAAGGTTCATGGCTGTGTGTGTGTGAGGGCATGGTATAGTTAATTGCTATGTGATCACTGCACATGTGGCTTACCTCCAGAACCACTATCTAGATTGTTTATGTTACAGCCATGTTGCTAGCTCATTAGTATGTATTTGTCTTTTTGGACAGCCCTGTCTATTGTGTATAGCAGTGACAAAGTTAGTGTTCTTTACTGGACTCTAGAGTTTTCGTGAATATTTAATAAGGTGGACTGAGGAACAATTTTATCTTTGGCTTAAGGGTAGAATAATTAATGTGTTTCTCTATTGTAAAAGTTTATTTTCTTAAGCTTGAGACATTTGCTCTTTGCCATAGAACTTAATGTTTCAGGTTTACTTGAGTTGATTTTGATTTAATGTTTGTATTTTCTATATTTTCTATTGTATAATCTTAAGTTTGCTTATAATCTTTTTCTTTTCTGTTCTTTTATAGACTTACACATCAACCTTTTTTTTTTTTAATGTTTTGTGCTTGTGATAAATAAAACTTGTATAAAGAATCAATCTTGTCGGGTCACAAGCGTCGTAGACAGGATACAAGTAAGCAAGCACAAAAAAAGGGTTGGAGGTGTGACACAACAAGGATGGAGGCGCTGCAAGATCAGGTGAAGTTGTTGACAGCGACGCTGGAGGAGCTAAAGTCAGTGAAGGCAGTGACACCCAAGATTGTCGTCATGCCTCGGGACCGGGGAACGAAGCTGTCCGGAAAGCCAACAAGCGACAGAGATCCGGAAGTCCGCGAGTGGGCCGAAGACATGTGCCGCCTGACCAAGGGCATGTCAGATGAAGAGGGCGCCCAGATAGTCCTTGATCATCTCGCCGGCAGTGCCCGAGCTGAGGTCCGACTCTGCCCCCCCTCGGTGAGAAGTAACCCCACTAGTATCATCGAGCACATAACACTGGCATATGCATGCCATGAGACGCCATCTACACGGTGGGAGGAGTTTTATGGCCGACGACAGCGTGGAGGGGAGTCCATCCAAGAATTCTCCCTCAATCTCCTCAAGTTACTTCGGAAGGTGGAGACCGCCACTCCCGAGGACAGCCCCCTACTTGAGAACAAGAATGCCATCCTGATCGAGCGGTTTTCGTCGGGACTGGCGGATGCGTCCCTACGACGAGAGGTGAGACGTTATATCCAAGAAAATAAAGACTTGGTATTCGCCGACCTCCGGAGCACAGTGCTGTCATGGGAGAGCACCCCATCACCCCCTGTTGCAGAGGCCCGCGCAACCAGGGCAAGGACGGGCGAGGTAGACAACAGCCTCCAGAAGCAACTGGACCAACAGGCGACCCAGCTGAAGGCCACCCAGGATGCCCTAAGCCAGCTTTGTGGACAGGTGTCCCTACTCCTGTCTCACCAGAAGACCCCCAGCCCCATGGGAGTCAGCAGAGGTCCGCGAACCTGCTATAACTGCGGCGAAGTAGGCCACATTGCCAGATTTTGCCGCAGACCCAGAAGAGACCCGAGAGGAACACCCCCTACAGCAACTCATACTTCCCACCATACCCGGACCGAGGCCACGCCCTTCAACCCGCCCCAACCAAGAGATTCCCCAAACGCCTACCCTCCACAGTAAAGAGCCAGGCGCTGGAGGGAGAGAGAGCTGGCTCAGCGAATTGGAGCAGAGAGGAAGTCTTTGGTAGAGCGGTGACGAAGAGCCCGGAAGTGATCGTTGAGGTGATGGGTCGGCAGGTCCGATTCATCATCGATACAGGAAGTGAAGTCACCATTCTACCAGAGACTACCTTTAAGCAGTTGACACCCCAACCGCCCAGAGTACAAGATGTTTCGAACTGGTTGCGAGTCCATGCTGCCAATGGAACGGAACTGCCGTATGTCGGATACACCGAGCTCGACATGGACGTCTGCGGAGTCAAACTTGGCGGTGTTGGTGTACTCATATCGAAGGAGTCTGGAAAGATGGACCCGCCCACTGGTCTTCTTGGCTGCAACGTGATAAGCGAGGTGAGAGCAGCACTGGAGGAGAGGCATGGGAGGAACTACCTAAAGACAGCGCAGGGGAACGTAAACCACTGTTGGGCCGAGGCACTACTAGCGTTTGAGCTAGGCGAACAACAGTCACCTAAGCTAGAATTCGCAAGATTGAAGGGGAGAAAGCCTATCTGCATTCCAGCCCGTAGCAGCATGGTGGTAACTTGTACGACAAGACAACTCCGACATAGCCCGACGGTTCTGATCCAGGCCGTGCAGGGAAACCATGGCAACCTCCCCAGGAATGTGGCAGTGATAGACACGTGTTCGATTCCCATCAATGGATCCGTGTCAACAAAGATGGTGAACCTAGGCGAAGAGGATGTGTGGCTGCAGCCTAGGAGCAGGATTGGCGTCGTTTCCCCCATTCGGGTACTGAAATCCAGTTCTGATGCGACCCCTGAGACAAGCGACAGTATCCATCTTGATGTCGGAGATGTCAGGGAAGCAAGGTCCAACCGTCTTTCCACAACGGAGCCACCAGAGATAGAACACCTGCCCTTTGAAATCGACCTCGAGGATGCAGAACTAAACAGTGACGAACAGCAGAAGCTGATGGAGCTCTTGGGAAGGTACAAAGATGTTTTCTCCCAAGGAGCAGATGACCTGGGATTTACAACCACGGTAACCCACAAGATCCCCGTGACCACTGACCAACCAGTCCGTGTGCCCCACCGAAGAGTACCCCCACACCAGATGGCAGATGTCAAGGCCCATTTGCAACAACTTCTAGACCAAAAGATCATCAGACCCTCTACCAGCCCATATGCTGCACCTATTGTCATCGTACGCAAGAAGGATGGTAGCATACGCCTCTGCGTAGACTATCGGGCACTCAACGAACAGACCAGGAAGGACGCTTATCCCATCCCAAGAATCGACGAGGCCCTGGATTCACTAAGTGGTGCGAGAATGTTCTCCTCATTGGATCTCGTACAGGGGTACCACCAGGTAGCTGTTGCCGAAGAGGACATCCCGAAGACAGCCTTCCGTGCAGGCACAGGTGGTCTCTACGAGTATGCCCGCATGCCGTTTGGACTCAGTAACAGCCCAGCGACTTTTCAGAGGCTGATGGAGGTTGTTCTCGGAGATCTAAATTATGGGAGTCTTCTTCTATACCTCGACGACATCCTGGTGTTTTCTAGCTCCTTCGAAGAACACCTAGCGAGACTAGAGGTAGTGTTCCAGCGACTGAGACAGCATGGCCTGAAGCTGAAACCCAAGAAGTGCTACTTTTTCCGGAAGGAGTGTAAGTATTTGGGCCATGTTGTCTCTGCAAAAGGAATCGCTACGGACCCTGCCAAGACAGAGGCCATCGGTGGATGGAAGCAACCCCAAACGGAGAAACAGCTGCGAGCTTTCCTCGGAATCGCTGGCTACTACCGGAAGTTCGTGAAGCGGTTTAGTCAAATTGCAGCACCCCTCCATGCACTCCTCACTAAACATGGGTGTAAGAAGGGAGCTGCATGGAGACGTCCTTCATCGAGCCAGCAACAGGATTTTCGACAACGGTGGAACGTAGACTGTACCAAGGCCTTCGAGGAGTTGAAAGCTAGACTGACGTCCCCTCCTATCCTGGGTTATCCGGACTTCAGCCTGCCTTTCATCGTGGAAACTGATGCCTCCTTCGATGGTTTGGGAGCTGTGCTATCCCAGGAGCAGAAACACGGCAAGGTGGTTCTCTGCTATGCCAGCCGCAGTCTCCGTCCACCCGAGAAAAATATGTCTAACTACAGCTCAATGAAGTTGGAGTTGCTTGGTCTCAAATGGGCCATAACTGAGAAGTTTCGGGATTATCTTCTGGGAGGAGAGTTTACGGTTTATACAGACAACAACCCCTTGTCCTATCTTAAATCGGCCAAGCTTGCTGCAGCAGAGATGAGATGGGTGAGCCAGCTTGCCCAATTTAACTTCAACATCAAGTATCGTTCTGGCAGGTCCAACGCCAATGCTGATGCTTTAAGTCGCCAGACAGCTCATGCCGAAGAGACCCTACCAGAGGTAACCCACTCTACTTCACTCCAAGAGATTTCTGACGCAGCACCCAAGGTAAACCGAGTAAGTGTCCGTTCAGCCATTGCAGTAGAGGCTACCCCAGCAACGACTAGTACCCTGCCAGGGTACACTCCTGAGGAATTGGCCAGACTGCAGAGTGAGGACCCAGTGATCTCCAGACTTTTGGTGTTCTGGAACTATGGAGCCAAACCAGACTTGACCCAACTGAGACGTGAGACGACAGCCACGAGAAACCTCCTACGGAAGTGGGATAGAATCCGAGAGAAGGATGGTGTTGTCTATCTTCATTCCCAAGATCCTTTGGAAGGTGATCGTACACAGTTAATTCTGCCCTTCAAGCTACAGCCAGTGGCACTTACGGCTCTTCACAACCAAGCTGGACACCAAGGACAGGAGCGCACCCTTGCATTAATAAGGCAGAGGTTCTACTGGCCAGGCATTGCTGCAGACGTAGAGAGGTGGTGTAAGAAGTGCGAGCGATGTACTGTGGCAAAGGCACCAGTTCCAAACATCAGACCCACTATGGGAACCCTTCTTGCTGAACATCCCCTTGATGTCCTTGCGATCGACTTCACTCTGATGGAGAAATCTTCAGATGGCAGAGAAAATGTCCTGGTCATGACTGATGTTTTCAGTAAATTCTCCATCGCGGTTCCATGCCGCGACCAGAAGGCATCTACCGTCGCGAAGGTACTTGCCAAAGAGTGGTTTCAAAAGTATGGTGTGCCGAGACGAATTCACAGCGACCAAGGAAGGAACTTTGAGTCTGCGCTGGTGAAAGATCTTTGCTCCGTCTATGGGATTGTCAAAAGCCGAACCACTGCCTACCATCCGCAGGGAAATGGGCAGTGCGAACGTTTTAACAGGACTCTCCATAATCTCCTTCGAACCCTACCCTCAGAGCAGAAGAAGCGGTGGCCAGAGCATCTGCAAGAGCTCGTGTTCATGTACAACTGTACACCGCACTCATCCACTGGTCTGTCACCATTTTTTGTTTACATGGGACGAGAGCCAACCCTTCCGATTGATCTGATGTTTGGTTTAGCAGAGACGAAGACCACTCCAGCACCAGATCTAGACGCGTGGGTGAAACAACATCAGCAGAAGTTGAAGGATGCTGCTGCATTGGCCCGAGGGAAGATGCAACAGAAGGCCGACAGCAGGTGCAAACGCAATGACGCCAGGGTCAATGACAAGGGAATCCCCATCGGGACAAGGGTTCTCCTTCGAAGTCATCCCCTTGGGAGGAACAAGATCGCCGACCACTGGAAGGCAACCCCTTATTGCATAGTATCGAAACCTCAGCAGAATGTTTATGAGATCCAGCTGGTTGATGGCACTGGGCCGCTGAAGCGAGTTACCCGAACGGAGATCCTCAACACAAAAGAAGTTGTACCCATCGAGAATGACCAGCAGGAAGCGACTCCCCAGTCATCGGTTGTTAATCCAGCGATGTCTGAAGCAGAAGACCAGGACGACAACATGGACAACTCGGACGAATCCACTCTTGTAATGAAGATTACCTACCCAGAGTCCCAACCCCCAATCCCCGTGTTTAGTTCTTCTTCAGGAAGCGAGACAGCATCTGCTTTAAACATTCAGCCCCAGGGAACAGACGTAGCAGCGGAGCCTGCAGTGGATGCAGTCTCCTTCAATTCTCCTTCTGAACCTAAGATGACAACTGTTGATATTCATCCAGAGAGTACACACATAGCAGCGGAGCCTGCTATGGTAGCAGTCTCCGTCGATCCAGTTGTATCTAACGTCGATCCAGTTGTATCTAACACCACAGATGACGCTCAACAGTCTCCTTCAACTCCAGACGAGTCTGTGAGCAAGCCGTTGAGGCAATCCACTCGCCTAGGAGCCGGTAAACACTCAAATCCATTCAACCTACCTAGAGCAACCAATCATCGACTTATGTCTACTTCATGTATATCAGCGAACTCTACTCTTCTGAGCGATCGTTTAGAGGGATGGATTGATGGGTTTCTACAACAGGCGGTTACTCTCACTACTCCACTTCAGACGTCGGAACTATGAAGACAGCTATTAGAACTCTTCATCTTAGGACTGTATTTTTGCTATATATTTTGTAATTTTTGGTTTTGCATTATTAAACACTCCTGGTGGATGGAATCCATTGATCGGGAGTAGTATCCAAAGTTGTTTAAAAGTTTCCATATGAAACATTTTTTTCTTTTGGACTTTGTTTTTGTTTTTAATTTATGCGCAAATTGCACAAGTTGGCGTTGCACCACAAAAACAGTAGTTTTATTTAAACTCAGCTTTTTGTAGGGTTTTTGTGCACTTCCAGATTAATATTTTGCGTTTTTTTATTGTTATTTTACTGTTAAATATTGGTGTGGAAACCAATAGGTTAGCAGAGGAGATTGTGACCAGCACTTTAAGTGACTGGCCCCTCTTAAGTTAGCTAATTGTTGACTTAGCAGCAGCCCACCTGCTGAGGGTCTTATTTCCCAGGGTATGTTCAGTGTGGTCAGCCCCAGCTCTAACCCCAGGTATAGTGTAGCTATTGTGCAACAAGTCATTCTATTGCAAGTTATCATCGTGTGAACAAGTCATTTTCAAGAGTCTGAGGTATTCCCAGTTTTCTGAGTTATTCCCATCCTTGTTATGTAAGTACCAATCTTCCTTTGTTTCTTATTACTGCTAGACTACAATCCATATTGGTGTTTATAATTATTGCCATTTCTAAGGAGATTCATTGTATTTTAAGAGGTTTGGATAAGATTCCTTTGTCTAAACTATTGTAGTTCTTTGCATTTGTTGTTACTTTTGTTTTAGTTTGGAAGCACTAATTAAGCCAGTGTTTTGCCCAAACTTGTCCTTTTTGGATTGCCTTTACTTTGTTTATAGTTGAAACGGTTCAGGATAATAGTACTTGGATTAATTTACCTTGTTATATGGAGGAAGGAAGAGAATTCTTTTACAGTTTCCTAAAGAAATAGTTTTGGTTTAATATAATTTACTTTACATTTCATTGAAGATGGAGTGTATGGTTATTTGTTGTTTTAGACTCTTCCATGTCCATACATTTTAGTGTTCATGTTTCGGAGAAGTTTAAATTAATTGTATGGGTTTTATTCTGTTATTCCTTATTGGATTTTCTTGTTATTTGATTTACTTAGCTCATTGGAAAGTCCTTGCTAGGATAACTTTAACTTGAGTCACTTTTGATAATTGTTATTATTCTTTATTTTGCTCTTTTTGCCATTGAGGTTTTTGAGTATGTTTAAGTTTATTATTTCTTTTGTACATTGATTTCTGTGTTTCTATACCATGAAACTTCAGAGATTTACAGTTTCTTGTGCAAGGTTCTAGCATAGACCCCACATGAGATTCTTAGTACTGTATGCTATGGAATGTCTTAGGAACCCCAAAGGTTCATGGCTGTGTGTGTGTGAGGGCATGGTATAGTTAATTGCTATGTGATCACTGCACATGTGGCTTACCTCCAGAACCACTATCTAGATTGTTTATGTTACAGCCATGTTGCTAGCTCATTAGTATGTATTTGTCTTTTTGGACAGCCCTGTCTATTGTGTATAGCAGTGACAAAGTTAGTGTTCTTTACTGGACTCTAGAGTTTTCGTGAATATTTAATAAGGTGGACTGAGGAACAATTTTATCTTTGGCTTAAGGGTAGAATAATTAATGTGTTTCTCTATTGTAAAAGTTTATTTTCTTAAGCTTGAGACATTTGCTCTTTGCCATAGAACTTAATGTTTCAGGTTTACTTGAGTTGATTTTGATTTAATGTTTGTATTTTCTATATTTTCTATTGTATAATCTTAAGTTTGCTTATAATCTTTTTCTTTTCTGTTCTTTTATAGACTTACACATCAACCTTTTTTTTTTTTAATGTTTTGTGCTTGTGATAAATAAAACTTGTATAAAGAATCAATCTTGTCGGGTCACACATGTTTGGGATTTGTACAGCAAAGTGTGATGCATATTTGGTATACAGTAAGTCAGTAGGGGTAACATATTGGGGGAGGATCCAGAATGATAGCAAAGTGGGGTGCACGTTTGGGATTTGTACAGCAAAGTGTGATGCATATTTTGTATTTGTACAGTAAGGCAGTAGGCTAGGGGTAACATGTTGGGGGAGGATCCAGAATGATAGCAAAGTGGGGTGCATTTGGATTTGTAAAGTAGGGCAGTAGAAGGGGTAACATGTAAGGGGAGGATCCAGAGTGACAGCAAAGTGGGGTACATACATGTATAATTTGGATTGATACAGTAAGGCAAAAGAAGAGGTAACATGAAAGGGGAGGATCCAGAGTGACAGCAAAGTGGGGTGCATATTTGGGATTTGTGCAGTAGGGCAGTAGAAAGGGTAACATGTTAGGGGAGGAGCCAGAGTAACAGCAAAGTGGGATGCATGTTTGGGATTTGTACAGTGGCAGTAGAAGGGGTAACATGTTGGGGGAGGATCCAGAATGATAGCAAAGTGGGGTGCATTTAGATTTGTATAGTAGGGCAGTAGAAGGGGTAACATGTAAGGGGAGGATCCAGAGTGACAGCAAAGTGGGATGCATATTTGGGATTTGTACAGTAGGGCAGTAGAAGGGGTAACATGTTGGGGGAGGATCCAGAATGATAGCAAAGTAGGTTGCATTTAGATTTGTATAGTAGGGCAGTAGAAGGGGTAACATGTAAGGGGAGGATCAAGAGTGACAGCAAAAGGGATGCATGTTTTGGATTGATACAGAAGGCAATGGAAGGGGTAACATGTTAGGGGAGGATCCAGATAACAGCAAAGTGGGATGCATGTTTGATATTTGTACAGCAAAGTGTGATGCATATTTGGTATTTGTACATGGGTAAGGCAGTAGAAGGGGTAACATGTTGGGGGAGGATCCAGAGTGACAGCAAAGTGGGATGCATGTTTTGGATTTGTACAGTGGGGCAGTAGAAGGGGTAACATGTTGGGGGAGGATCCAGAGTGACAGCAAAGTGGGATGCATGTTTTGGATTTGTACAGTGGGGCAGTAGAAGGGGTAACATGTTGGGGGAGGATCCAGAGTGACAGCAAAGTGGGATGCATGTTTTGGATTTGTACAGTGGGGCAGTAGAAGGGGTAACATGTTGGGGGAGGATCCAGAGTCACAGCAAAGTGGGATGCATGTTTTGGATTTGTACAGTGGGGCAGTAGAAGGGGTAACATGTTGGGGGAGGATCCAGAGTGACAGCAAAGTGGGATGCATGTTTGGGATTTGTACAGTGGGGCAGTAGAAGGGGTAACATGTTGGGGGAGGATCCAGAGTGACAGCAAAGTGGGATGCATGTTTTGGATTTGTACAGTGGGGCAGTAGAAGGGGTAACATGTTGGGGGAGGATCCAGAATGATAGCAAAGTGGGGTGCATGTTTGGGATTTGTACAGTGGGGCAGTAGAAGGGGTAACATGTTGGGGGAGGATCCAGAGTAACAGCAAAGTGGGATGCATGTTTGGGATTTGTACAGTGGGGCAGTAGAAGGGGTAACATGTTGGGGGAGGATCCAGAATGATAGCAAAGTGGGGTGCATTTAGATTTGTATAGTAGGGCAGTAGAAGGGGTAACATGTAAGGGGAGGATCCAGAGTGACAGCAAAGTGGGATGCATATTTGGGATTTGTACAGTAGGGCAGTAGAAGGGGTAACATGTTGGGGGAGGATCCAGAATGATAGCAAAGTAGGGTGCATTTAGATTTGTATAGTAGGGCAGTAGAAGGGGTAACATGTAAGGGGAGGATCAAGAGTGACAGCAAAAGGGATGCATGTTTTGGATTGATACAGAAGGCAATGGAAGGGGTAACATGTTAGGGGAGGATCCAGATAACAGCAAAGTGGGATGCATGTTTGATATTTGTACAGCAAAGTGTGATGCATATTTGGTATTTGTACATGGGTAAGGCAGTAGAAGGGGTAACATGTTGGGGGGGGGGGATCCAGAGTGACAGCAAAGTGGGATGCATGTTTTGGATTTGTACAGTGGGGCAGTAGAAGGGGTAACATGTTGGGGGAGGATCCAGAGTGACAGCAAAGTGGGATGCATGTTTTGGATTTGTACAGTGGGGCAGTAGAAGGGGTAACATGTTGGGGGAGGATCCAGAGTGACAGCAAAGTGGGATGCATGTTTTGGATTTGTACAGTGGGGCAGTAGAAGGGGTAACATGTTGGGGGAGGATCCAGAGTCACAGCAAAGTGGGATGCATGTTTTGGATTTGTACAGTGGGGCAGTAGAAGGGGTAACATGTTGGGGGAGGATCCAGAGTGACAGCAAAGTGGGATGCATGTTTGGGATTTGTACAGTGGGGCAGTAGAAGGGGTAACATGTTGGGGGAGGATCCAGAGTGACAGCAAAGTGGGATGCATGTTTTGGATTTGTACAGTGGGGCAGTAGAAGGGGTAACATGTTGGGGGAGGATCCAGAATGATAGCAAAGTGGGGTGCATGTTTGGGATTTGTACAGTGGGGCAGTAGAAGGGGTAACATGTTGGGGGAGGATCCAGAGTGACAGCAAAGTGGGATGCATGTTTGGGATTTGTACAGTGGGGCAGTATAGAAGGGGTAACATGTTGGGGGAGGATACAGAATGATAGCAAAGTGGGGTGCATTTAGATTTGTATAGTAGGGCAGTAGAAGGGGTAACATGTAAGGGGAGGATCCAGAGTGACAAGTGGGATGCATATTTGGGATTTATACAGTAGGGCAGTAGAAGGGGTAAGCATGTTGGGGGAGGATCCAGAATGATAGCAAAGTGGGGTGCATTTAGATTTGTATAGTAGGGCAGTTGGAAGAGGTAACATGTAAGGGGAGGATCCAGAGTGACAGCAAAGTGGGATGCATATTTGGGATTTGTACAGTAGGGCAGTAGAAGGGATAACATGTTGGGGGAAGATCCAGAGCAGCAGGAAGCTAGGGGTGGGTGTAGGGATCAAGGATGGTAGTAATGGGTCCCGTATATTTAGGTGTTAGATCCTTGGTGGTATTTAGGGGGGGGGGGGTAAACAAAAAAAAATTCATAGATTAATATAGATATTTTATTTAACTCACCAGAACTTCAAAAGAAAGAGTGAAGCTTTATTAAGCTGATGATTTTCATTCATGGAATCACTTTGTAGGAACTTACTGCACAAGGACCAAGAATATTCTGTGAAAAGAAATTAATAGAAAAGAAAGATTTGAGCAAAATGAAAATCTTAAGGTAGGCTGTTGCAGTAATTTTTAATTATTGAGTGCACCTGTGGACTTATCCGGTTCTTAATGCATTTTGATTAGACCATCAAATTCATTGACATTTTTTATATGGTGTGCAAAAATTGAAGTTTCCAAGCACTTTGATTTAGGCCCTATCAATCAGATCTTAAAGATACTGCGTCAAATTTAATGTAGAAGTTATGAGCAGTCATTTAAGGGACTGCACGAAAAAAAAAACTTCAAATGAAAAGTGGTAGCAAATTAAAACCTAAGATTTAGTTGTTGGGATCTCGACGTGCATTGTTTCATAACCATCAGCCATGTAATGTCCATGGCATCATTCAAAAGTTTTTCTAAGCTTTTTCGTGTAGAAAAAAATCTGTAAAAAAATTATTTTGTTGAAAATCTAGCCATATTATTATCAATTGAGGACTTTCTAAAAAAAGACTAGGTGGCTTTAAACGAGCAAGGGGGATTTCACTGTCCTAAAAACTAAAACAAAAATGAAAAATCGCCAGCATTGTATTACAACATTGTCACCCACCACCTATTCTCTGAACACATTGAGATTGCATGGACCTCTTCTTTTGAATAATATTGATGGAAACAAAGTGAAGAACATTTGTGTTGTTTCAAGAATTTTCATGAAAAACACATTGTCTTTAACTATCTAGAGTACTCAGAGTAGCTTCTTCTCTTTTTTTTTTGTCCTTCACTTCTGTGACTACAATTTTAAAGTTATGATAATTTACTTTCTTGTTTCAACCTAGTTTGTCAGGCCGCTTTTGCATTGTTTGTTTGTCTCATATAATCATTATTCTTTTATTTCATTTGAACGTCTTTGTTCATTTGAAATTCCTATAATTATTTGTACATTTGTAATAAAAATAAATGTTGAGTTGAACTGATTTTGAATTGGTAATCAGGTTTGTTTGCCTGGTCAAAAGTTGGCAGTATTGTATTGTAGGCCTTATGTTTAGCCTAATTGTTAATTAAGCAAGACACTTTAGACCATTATTGCTAAGTCCTTCTGCTAAGACTGAAGGAGTTTGCCCCTGTGTTTCTGACTGTGGCTGCTGAGTCTGACGCAACATTTTGTAAACCATTATACATATAGTGCTACATAAATTAAAAACCTTTCTTAAAATGTTTTCTCTTTCTTCCAGCATCGAGTACATGTGTGTACATGTACCTTTAATATTGGTAGATATGTGCAGTATATAGACGCTGATATAACTGTCATGCTTTGAAAAGTCATTATGTACAGTTAACAGTAAAGCAATAGGTACAGGAGCTATAGTTTCAGCTGATTCCAAAGCTCTTTTTCCAAACAATATGCAAAAAAGCTGGCCTCATACCCTCACAACCATTATTGTATATCTAGTAACCTTGTTGTCCGCCATATTGTATATCTAGTAACTAACTATGGCATGGGGCAAGCAGATCAGACCGTCATGGCTGTGGAGGGCTATGAGAGTCATTTTCCAGGGGTGCTGGTGAGCATCACTGGGCTAGTGTGCTATCATAATGTAGCACTAAGCAAGACTGTCGACCTTTACTAAGCAAAGAACAGGTAACTTTGAAAGTGACGTACTCAACTATTGGTATATCGGTGTCATGAGAATGCTTACATTTACAGCTTTCTATAGAATGTTTATGATGGACGATTCATTAAATCAAAAAGTGCTGGAAATACAAGTACTTCACTAATTAAACAATTCAAATTAATGTAGTGGTACCCCTAGTGTCAAGGGGAGGGAGGAGGACAATCATCTATCTACTAAAGGATGAGCATCCGCCAAATAAAATAAAATAGAATGAATCCACCAAAGGATGTCTCAAATCTAAAATATAAGTATTCTCTTCTGCAACTGATTTAATACAAGAGATTAGCAATTCACAAGATTATACAGCCCAGCAAAATCACCAATTTAATACAACACAAATCAATAAAGCACACTCTAATCAGTGGATGTCATAGGTCAAAAACAAGGTTGCCTACATATGTAGCTACTATATACAACTTTACAACGACATTGCAGATGAAGTATTACCCCTAAAAGTAAAACTTCTACCAAACAAAATTACTTCTTAAAAGCCACCGGTATACTAAAAACATATCTCTCCCAGATGGTAAATTTTGGAAGGGCATGGCAAGAGCCATGCTGCCTTGAAATTAGAGAGAAATACACGGCTAGGAAAAGTGTGCTCTGTGTGCCTCCACAATCACAGTGAAACAGAAAAAGAGTGCGAGTTCAAGGGTAGAGGACCCCAACTTAAATTTCTTACAGAAAAAAATGCAAATCACAAATGCTTGAACATCGAGGGCACACTTGGGTTCCCGACATGTATATTCTGATACATTTATTTCAATATTCAAATACTTGTAGTACGCGTGTCAGAAGAAACTGTTGGTTTTGAAGGACCAGATCTTTGAGAAACATTTGAACTGTGAGCTTGCTCATCTTGTGGACAACATATCAAGATGAAGGTCTTCTTCCACCGTCTCCAGATGCTGATCTTACAGACGAAGGACAGAAAAACCAGAAGACCTTGGCAAGAGTTGAGAATGATGAAGATGTACCAGAGTAAAATCGCATCACTGAAAGCTGCTGCAAAGCCGATAATCCAGGTGAAACCCATCAGACTGGAAATCTATTGGATTGAAAGAAGGGGTTTTTTAATCTAGAAAATATCAAAAACTTAAAGCACATATATTAGCATTAAACTTCATGCTGATTTTCTCTATAACAGGCATCAGTTTAATGGTATTTGCCTCCGTACTGCTTGAAATGTTCCCAATGTGACTTTCACTTTACACATGGCAGTGGGACCTTAATTCTCATTAACAAGGTCTGTACATAAACTATACAATTATCCACACCTAAACATTTTTTGTTTTATAACATCATAGATCAGCTAAAATGCAAGTAAAATATCGCTGAATATTGCAACTACAAACACTTTTGAGTTGCCCAAACTGAGAAGATCATATCTTGCATATAACAATAACATATGAAAGTTAATTAAGGCATATATGGTTCATGAACTTACTTTCAAGTAGATGATCAGTTCCTCCTTCGTTTGCTGGATCAAAGTTTTATTCTTCCGTACTGCAATTGTGTCCCTGTTTGTCCTCCATATGCCATGAATAGTAAAAGCAAACATGAAAACATTTGCTAAGATGACAACCCCAATTGGACCTCCAACTACAGCAATGTTGACGTAACCGTTCCCAATCCAGCAGATGTTCTCGTCACCGTACCACAGCAGGATGTCAGTGCATTCACAGAGGTGTAGGACCAGGCATGGAAGGATGATCAGAATTGGGATACCCCAAGCAAATGACACTGCTGCCTTAGATATGCTCCCATGTTTGTTCTGTTTAACTGTTGATCGTGATGCAAAAGTCTGGTGGAGGTTAAACGCCAAAAGTCCAGTCCACAAGACGTTGACCAACAGAAAGTAGTGGGCTAAAACGGCAACAGTAGTGCAGACTGATGGTTGAATAGTCGCCACTCCACTGAATTGAAGGAAAAGTTGTGCCATAAACAGAGTGCCAACAAAGTTCATTATAAGGTAACCTGTGTGGTTTCTAAGCTCCTTAAAGACACAGTAGGTTATGAAGGTGATTAGTGCAGCAAGCATTGATATGATGTTGAGGATTAGACTGAGAATCTGCTGTGGTAGCGAGTATTCAAAAAAAGTTATAATTCTTGTGGTATTTTGAGTTCCATTCCGCTCATTGTGTAGCGGTAATACCAATACTTACCATACATAGAAATGATGTGCATAATGCTCTTATCTTTAGTTGTGCCCTAAGCAGTTTTGTAGTTGAGTCACCTGTGTCGAGTCCGAGTCCGAGTCACGAGTCATTAGGTCCGAGTCCGAGTCCGAGTCCCGAGTCACTTGGTCCGAGTCCGAGTCCGAGTCACGAGTCACTTGGTCCGAGTCCGAGTCCGAGTCACGAGTCACTTGTTTAAATATTGATGGCAAACCAAATGTTGTAAAATAAGCATTGGAAATGACAAAATAAAACACATTTAATTTAAACAAAGTTCTGTACTTGCAGTTACAATTTTATTTGAGGTTTAACTCCTTGCCCCTTATCCAGAATATCTTTTAAGGATTTAAAATTATTTTTTTTCTCTTCAAAATAACCAATTATGTACTGATTTATTTATTTCAGAAAGGTTAATAGCCAACAAATTTAAAGAAACTTTCTCTAAACCATAAACCTTGTTGGCTACCTACCTTTCTGAAATAAATAAATCAGTTTATAATTGGTTATTTTGAAGAGAAAAAAATCATTTTAAATCCTTAAATTCTTAAAAACTTAATCCTTAAAGACACTGGACACCTTTGGTAATTGTCAAAGAAACGATACGGGGCGGAACGGCGGATGCCATGATTAAAACAGTTTCCTGACCAAGTTTCGCGTGTGCGTGTTGACCATGTGTGGAAACTGGTGCAAATAACACACAGCCATCACAGTGCAATAATGCAAGCAGTGTTTTACAGGTACCAGACATGCCATTTCCCTGGTAATATGCACAATTGCTTCACGCAAGCAGTGGCTATGGTGTTAACGTTGACAGATAACCACATTAATATTGGTGTCGTGCATCTCAGTGTTATTGCGCGTATTGAACATACAAATCGAACATACACGCGCTGTATGTACAGTGCCATCTACTACACAATACTACTACAATAATCACGAACACTATTACTCGCAACACCATACTACAGTGTACTTCTTGTGCTAAGACGTTAATATTCCTCCATTCATGTGCACTCCGGGAATGACAATCGGATCATCGGAATCGTTTTTAATATTGAAAAAAGGTATTGTTTGTGAAAATACGTGACTCGCAAGTCACGAGTCCTCGGGGACAAGTACGAGTCACGATAGTCGAGTCCGAGTCCGAGTCCGAGTCTTTTGCAGACGTGACTCGAGTCAAGTCCGAGTCACCGAAATTGGGACTCGAGACGGACTCGAGTCCGAGTCCTGGACTCGAGTCATACAACACTGGCCCTAAGGCACTCCATACTTTTATTATTTGACCTTTGTACACGCATGGCAGTTGCATGCTGGGAATTGTCTCAAGATGGCAGACTTGCTAGTGTGATCAGTGAATAAAATAGCCAATGATAATCTTCAAATATCTTGTCAATCGTTAAAGGTATGTTCCAGTCTTCCTAAATTCCATTATATGTAACCTTTGCCCATTACAATTGGCGTAGTCGGCAGGATTTAGGATAAGGACTTTGCACTTTTTGGATTAAAGTATCTGATGATCTAGATGTCACAATAATGACCATTTATTGTGTACACAACACTGCTGTCTAGTCTACACGTTAATCGAGAGCGAAACCTTCACCAATTGTATAGTACAATACAGTGTTTGTTTTAAGGATGGATAGAGCCACCTATCTAAGCCGTTTTACAGCCGACCACATCGGCAGACTTTGTGAACTAAACCACATTGATGTCTCCACAATCAAAACAAAGCAAGAGCGTATCACATGCCTCTGTGATTTGTCACACATGGTGGAAGAGCTACCACCGGTACAGAAGAAGGGTATAGAAACCCTTGATCTTCTTAAGATGATCAAAGAACTGGAAACAACCAGGCAACAAGACACAGAAAAGTTATGCCAAACTCTCGTCAATGCTGTTGCCGAGTCTACTAAGACGCCACCAGTTGTGAAGGTGGGACCAAAACTTCCAGATTTTCACAAGCTTGGTGCTGATGATGATGTAGCTTGCTATTTAAGCACCTTTGAACGTCTCGCCACTGCTGCCAAAAAACCCAAGGATGAGTGGCCACGGTTGTTGGAACCCTATCTCACTGGGAAGGCCCAAAAGGCTTTCCATTCACTAAACGACATCGAAAAACGTGACTATGACATGATAGTGGATGTGATTCATCGACGCTACTTCTTGACACCCGAGGAATACAGATTGAAGTACAAATCCGACACAAAAAAGGCAGATGAAACTTTTGAAGAATTTGCTCACCGCCTTGAAGACAACTTCAACAAATGGATTAAAATCCCCTCAACAAAGCGAGAGGATGTTGACACTAAACGAGCACTCAACCTCGTGATGATTGATCAGTTTCTTTCCACTGTTCGAGATGAACAGCTCCGACTAAAGCTTCTTGAGAAGAAGTTTGTATTGTTGTCCACAGCGGCCAAGGCAGCTGACGAATTTCTCCTACATCGCCGGAGCAATACCACCACCGCACAACCATTACCGAACAAACCCTTCAACCGAACTGGCACCCCTCTGCCAAAATTTTCTGACAAACCAGATACACGACCCACGCAAACTACCACTGGTCGTTCAGTTTTTTCCCCTAGTCAGAGTTGGTCACGCAAACCAGACCATCCTCGACGAAGCCAGTACAATGTTGTGTGCTACCGTTGTCACCAGTTGGGACACAGAGAGTCGGACTGCCCCACACCAGCTCCACCAAAGACAGATTTGGCTCACCAATCAATGAGATCGTCGTTTACTTCAGATAGACCGAAGGCTGCACCACCCGCTGCCCCGACCAATCGTGTGAACTTTATCCAACAAGTTTCTAGTGCCCCGACAAGCCCTGACCAGTATGATTTCCACCCACGGCCTGGTATTGGTCCATTGGTTGAGGTTACCATCAATGGGCAGTTTCGTTTACCAGCCTTAGTGGACACAGGATCTACACTATCGCTCATTACTGAGGAACTGTGCCGTCGCTTGACCATTGTCCCAGCAGTTTCATCTACTGTTGAAACCTTCACAATGTTGGATGGTACTGAGTTATCTACACTGGGAACACTCACATTACCTATTGAGGTAGGCAGTACTCAGACAGATATGTTGTTCCATTGTGTTCGTAATTTGCCGTTCCCAATTCTTTTGGGCATTGACTTTGTTCGAGCAGCAAACTTAGTCCTCGACTTCGGCCGGAACTGCTACTGGACAAAAACTGAATTGGGTCCATGTGTTCAGTTTCCTATTCTAGGGGTGCCACCACCTCTAACACAACCCTCTAGACGAGACACCTCACCGGCTGACACAAACATACCTTCGCCCCCTACACTTACGATCGATGATGAACTCACGACTGATGAACATCACCAGTTGGTAGATGTTTTGAATGATTTTCCCAATGTGCTTGCAGAACAACCAGGCCAAACGGACATTGCTCAGCATCACATTGACACCGGCAATGCTGAACCTGTTCGCTTACACTCCTATCGATTATACACAGATTCGAATAAAACACGCAGACAATTATATTTTTTGATTGATTGTCACAGCCTCTGAAAACTGTTTTTATTGCCAAACCAAAATTGTGGAGGATGCCGAAAAACATATGGCTATCCGCCAACATGGCTTCTTTTAAATGTACAACCATTCATGGGCACCACGCCCATATTAATTATTTGGCAAACCAATATTGCCAAACCACCAATAGGCACACCCATTGTGTAACCCAACCATATATGAGCACCACGCCCATATTAATTATTTGGCAAACCAATAATGCCAAACCACCAATAGGCACACCCATTGTGTAACCCAACCATTTATGAGCACCACGCCCATATTAATTATTTGGCAAACCAATAATGCCAAACCACCAATAGGCACACCCAATGTGTAACCCAACCCTAATGGGCACCACGCCCAAATTAATTGGCAAACAAATGCCAAAGCACAACTTGGCACACCGTGCATCTTTTCACCACGCCCAAATTATTTACTTGGCACCTGGCCAAACATTTATATGTGTGCGCACCTGAATCCAACCACGTGGGCACACAGGCGGAATGCAATGAAACAGTTATTGAAAATATTCATACCTGAACATTATACAATGAGTTTAACCCATAAATCAATAAAGTTGTGAAGTTCCACCTTGGCACATGCGGTCGGAATTAGCCCCTGTGGTACCTCAGAGCGCTAACACAACTTATTGTTACAATATTGGATCTTAATATAAAGAAGGGGTGTGTAAGCTTCTTGAACAAAGAGGTGTTCCAAGTTGAAGAAATAATTTGGACAAAGTACATTTACTTGCAACTATAACCCCAAAACTCAAAAAACTGTGTGAATCCCGTAAAAACGCCACACCTCATTGTCAAATACACTCAGTTCACTGACAATAAAGTAGGGTGGGAGTGGTGGGAAATTAATAAAATCATGTGTTCAGAAAAACAAAATTGCCCGTTCACGTTGAAAGGCAGTGACAAAGTGATTGAACACAAACTATCCCGCGCTTATGGAAGCGTCCCCAGCACTCAAGGAAAACATTCATTGGCTGAATGTTTTCATACTACACCCCTATTGGCTAACCGTAAAACCCCAAACAACATTTGTGCATAAAGAGGACTGTAAAACAAAGCAATGTAAACAACTTGCCCGCGAAAACATAATTACCTATGTTGCCCAACATTAATGCACGAATGCACGTCATTCCCGCACGGTAAGTACCCCCTAAGCTTGTACAGTTTTATCTGCATTGTGGCAGCGTACGGACCGTGCGGGTAAACAAACAGTTCGCCCTGTGTATAAAGCATTTTATCATTGATGGATAAAATGTGTTATACACAGATTCGAATAAAACACGCAGACAATTATATTTTTTGATTGATTGTCACAGCCTCTGAAAACTGTTTTTATTGCCAAACCAAAATTGTGGAGGATGCCGAAAAACATATGGCTATCCGCCAACATGGCTTCTTTTAAATGTACAACCATTCATGGGCACCACGCCCATATTAATTATTTGGCAAACCAATATTGCCAAACCACCAATAGGCACACCCATTGTGTAACCCAACCATATATGAGCACCACGCCCATATTAATTATTTGGCAAACCAATAATGCCAAACCACCAATAGGCACACCCATTGTGTAACCCAACCATTTATGAGCACCACGCCCATATTAATTATTTGGCAAACCAATAATGCCAAACCACCAATAGGCACACCCAATGTGTAACCCAACCCTAATGGGCACCACGCCCAAATTAATTGGCAAACAAATGCCAAAGCACAACTTGGCACACCGTGCATCTTTTCACCACGCCCAAATTATTTACTTGGCACCTGGCCAAACATTTATATGTGTGCGCACCTGAATCCAACCACGTGGGCACACAGGCGGAATGCAATGAAACAGTTATTGAAAATATTCATACCTGAACATTATACAATGAGTTTAACCCATAAATCAATAAAGTTGTGAAGTTCCACCTTGGCACATGCGGTCGGAATTAGCCCCTGTGGTACCTCAGAGCGCTAACACAACTTATTGTTACAATATTGGATCTTAATATAAAGAAGGGGTGTGTAAGCTTCTTGAACAAAGAGGTGTTCCAAGTTGAAGAAATAATTTGGACAAAGTACATTTACTTGCAACTATAACCCCAAAACTCAAAAAACTGTGTGAATCCCGTAAAAACGCCAAACGCGCTAGGCGCGTCCCACAGGGAGAGCACTACTATTTTTTTTTTTTTTTTTTTTTTTTTTTTTTTTTTTTTTTTTATAACACGGAAACAACGCAAGAACGCAAGTTGTCCCGAAACAATTTAGTACCCAACGGCGACAAATGGACGCCATCAAAACGATACAAGGCCGTTTCAGACCAAACAAATTGGGGATGATGCAAGCAGTAAGCGCCCAACCTGGCACATTGTGATTTTGCCCAGCGATTAATTGCTCGCCGTTTCCGTTCCACCGCGGGTTGTGACTTGGCCCCAAAGTAAAAAACACGAGGGAGAATATCCGACCACACTATCTTAGACGACGGAAACTGAGAGATATAAGCTTGCAATGCAACGGAAATACGCTGTCGCAGGCAAAATTCATCAACTTCAATAAGATCGTTGGTGCCAATGTGAAAAATTATAACTGCAGGAGTTGCCCCACTACATGACTGCAACAAAGCACCCAAATCATACATATGTGCCCCACTTTTCCCTTTCCACACCACGTGACGAGGAAGATCAAGCGCACCCGCTGCCCAGCGGACGATGGAGTCGCCAATAATCCAAACAGGACCTATTGATAATTCACAGAAAATGAGGGAATTGGTATACTAATTACGCATGGTGATCCGTAACGGACGTACTCGGAATTTCACAACTAGGTATAGGGCGAATATAAGTAGCTACCGCATTAGAACGCCACCTGCCCATTCTACGAACTTGATCCATGGGAACGCCTCTGCTCACCGCAGAGGATGCCGCTCCGATACGAAAGGAATGAGCACGGATGCGCTCACCAGGCAACTCCGCAAACTTGAGTGATTTTTGCAAAACTGCATTAAACTGAAAGCGAGTGAGTGGGGTACAATCGAAATGACAAAAGAGAGGGCCGGCAATGGCAGGTCTCACGGAAAGAAACTCTCTCAATGCCAGTACGGGACAGATAGCTGCGTTATCCGATTGCACCAAGCGAATGACCTGTGGGGGGCCGCACTGATTATTTTTGGCATGCTTGAAAGAAAAAAGGAAGTGGCCCCCGTTTCCTGTCTTACAAAACTGTACATCTGCGACTGTTAACACCGAAGGCTGAACGCGATGACGAGAATCCGCCGCCAGCTCGCCTACCCTCATAAAACCAAAAAATGCACAAACAAAAACAGCTTTAAATAAACAAGATTCAAACGTAGAAGTACATACTGCAGGAAGTGATTGAGTGACTTGCAATAAAATAGAGATGGACATTGGCAAACGTGTGTCCGATAAAGGACGCAATCGCTTACATCCTTCAAGTAATTTAGAAACCAAGAAATCATTCGTAGGGTCTGCCCACCCTTGTAACTTGTGATAAAACCCAACGGCAGAGACATAAGTTGTGATTGTGGATGGAGCAAACATGTGCAAAGATAGCCACGCGATAAACCGTTGAATGACGTCAGCTGACACGACCGTCCAAAACAGGTCCCTGTTCCAAAAACTGACAAAACTTATTCCATCCTGCAGCATATGTTTTATGTGTATTTGAAGCCATTGCAGCCCTGAAAATCCTATCAATTTCACCATCTAGTGAACTAAGGGTAGGTCTGGCAACGGCGTCATGACTGCATCTGCATGAGGAGCCGCTGCGCGGAAGCGTGTTTCCTGAAAACGGGACAGAGAGTCAGCAATTACATTAAACACCCCTGGCACATGCGTAGCCTTAAAACGAATATTAAACCTAAGACAGGCAAGCACCAATGTGCGGATGAGATGCATCATTTGGGGACAGTGAGAAGATTGTTTGTTGATTATGTGCACCACCGCTGCATTGTCAGTGTGGAACAGAACTTTGCGATTAGCAAGCTGGGGGGCCCAACACTTGAGGGCAACAACAATAGGAAACAATTCCAAAAATGCAATTGACGGAGGATTGCACAAAAAAGAGTTAGGCCAACGCCCTTGAACCCAGTGTCCCTGAAAGTAAGCGCCAAAACCAATGCTGCCTGCTGCGTCGGTAAACAAGTCCAACGCCGGGCTCGATTCCCATTCCCGGTCCAAAAAGGCAGAAACGCCGTTAAAATGGTTCAAGAATTCGAGCCACATACGTAGGTCAAGCTTCGCCCCTGCTGACAAACGTATCTTAAAGTGGGGTTGTGTAATACCCTTTGATAGCGAAATCAGGCGTCGCAGAAAAGCTCGCCCGGGGGAAATGGCTCTGCACAGAAAATTCAAAGAACCAACAAGGGACTGTAGTGTAACAAGTGTAATTTTACGGTGTGACAAAACAGCCGTAATCTTGGCAATCATAGCTTGAACCTTGTCAGCCGGGACCTTAACTTGAGCATGCAACGCATCAATTTCCAAGCCCAGATATGTAATAACCTGCACCGGGCCCTCTGTTTTTTCTTGAGCCAGTGGCACCCCGAGTGATTCACAAGCTAGCATAAATGCACGCAGCAATTTATTACACTCCAAAACAGAGGGGCCAACAAACAAAAAATCATCGAGATAGTGAGTGACAAGAGAAGAGCCGGCAGCCCGCTTAACATGAAATTCCAAAAAAGAACTGAATTTTTCAAAAAGGGAACAAGAAATAGCGCACCCCATTGGCATGCACTTATCAAAATAAAAAAGACCATCAAAGGTAAAACCAAGCAGTTCATAATCAAGAGGTGATACTGGGAGAAGCCGAAAAGCTGATTTAATGTCCGCCTTTGCTAACCACGCATTGCGACCCGTTTGTAGCAACAACTCCACAGCATTATCAAAAGATGCGTAATGAACAGCGCATAGTTTAGGATCAATAAAATCATTAATCGAATGACCGTCTGGAAATGACAGATGGTGAATAAGGCGGAATGTGTTCGGTTGACGTTTTGGAACAAGCCCAATTGGAGAACATTGCAAGTTGTCAAACGGTCGTTTGTGAAATGGACCTGCAATACGGCCTAAGCTAATCTCTTTTGCTAACTTCTCCTTCACCACTTGAGGGCGCTCGGCAGCCGATGCCAAACAACCTGAATCACGGGGCACACGCGGTCCATCAAAACACAATGAAAAACCCTTAGAAAAACCCGCCCTCAAAAGCCCTGCATCTTCAGCTAACGGGTAAACTTCCAACCATAAATTCAAAACAGAACATTTAATTGGCGTTGGGAGAACGAAAAGAATAATTCATTCCTTTCGTTGATGGAACACCCTCTTGATTTGGTTGTTGAGCCTGTGCAGCCGATTTGGCAGCTTGCCCACTTTTCATCTGCGCGCGAAACCCCGGTTTCGCGCCTTGCGTGGGAGCTCGCGGGGAGGAATTAGCCCAGCGAGATTGCCCATTGATACGGCATCTAACTGCGCCATGACCACCACGCTGACATTTGCTACAACTGTGCGCAAATTTGCACGCACTAAAGTGACACCCTGTGATGCTGTTAAATGCATAGCACAATCCAAGCCTATGACTGGGTGGTTGAACAACCTGAGTGTGCACATTACTTGGTGCAGATGCACGCCAAGGAACATTGGAGGTGTATGGAGCTGAAACAGCGGCAACTGTCAACCACAATTCAGTGTCTAGGTTACCCCACGATCGCCCCGGATCAGCTTCTTGCTTCAGACGAAACTGTTCGTCATATGTACGCCAGCCCAAACCAGGGTATTGAATTGACGCAGTGCGGATAATCTCTGCGTACTTCAACAACTCCGCACAGCGCGTTGGATGTTTCATGATAAAAATTGACATGAATGTGTGAAAAGCCGATTGCCACATACCCAGTGATTCTAGCTTTTTTCGCAAGGGCCCTGGCTTTTTAATGACGAGCTGATTACCCTCCATTACAAACTGTAAATTATTCTGATCCGGAGCTCTCGCAATGACCGCATTGGCGGTGTCTTTGTACAACAAAGAAAAATCAACGTAGGCCCCTTCCCAAATTTTGTCCTTGATGGCTTGAGGAACATGAAATCCAAGTGGAGTAAACTTAGTCATACCCATCTGAGGAAGCGGGACAGGCCGCGTTCCAAATTCCATGTCAAAAAGAGGCCCAACATTGACGGAGTCATGGGATTGGGAGTTGGCTAACGAACTAACGATAGGCCCCGAATTATCATGATTAACACAAAAATTTCCACTACTAGGAGTAGTATTTACAGTAGTATTACTATTATAATAATACTCACCACCCATCGCTGCCGCTGGCGGCAAGTGGGGCGGCGGAATCGAGGAGGGGGCTACATGCACCTGGTCGGGAATACCCTGGGCCTGGGGGAGACTAGTAGTAGGCCTACTACTAATACTAGTTGGCACGGATGGAGCCTTCTCCGGTGCAGTGGCGGCCGCCGATGGGCATGATGGGGCCTTCTTCCTCTTTTTCAGCGGGGGTGCCATCTCACTGATCAGCCTAGCTGGGCCGCGTATAACCCGCCTCGGTCGCTGCATGAACTACAGGACCAGTAGGCCTACAGCTACGTTGTTTAGAATAATGTCAATGACAGAAATGCCCCGATGAAAACCCGACTTTTGGCAAAAGCAAATTAAAATAAAATCACGTCCAGTTCACGAATTGTTAATGTCGCTCCCGAGTCCCGATGCCAGCAAAAAATTCCACAATCGTCTAAGCAGATAGATGTTAATAATAAGTTCGTTGAGTGATGAGTTGAAGCCAAGAAAGGAACAAATTAAATTTTCCTTCTCCTACCGTGTATGTTGAACTTAATAAAAACTGCACTCCGGGGTAAGAAGAAATCCGTAGCAAGTTAACGTCGTAAAAATTTACTTTACCAATTCACTAAGGAAGCATCTAGAAACTAAATTATCTCCAATGGCAAGGCCGATAAGATGCTCAAAGAAATTGTAGAAGAAGCAAACTAATTTATTCCCAAACAACGAAATAAATTAATAAAATCATGTGTTCAGAAAAACAAAATTGCCCGTTCACGTTGAAAGGCAGTGACAAAGTGATTGAACACAAACTATCCCGCGCTTATGGAAGCGTCCCCAGCACTCAAGGAAAACATTCATTGGCTGAATGTTTTCATACTACACCCCTATTGGCTAACCGTAAAACCCCAAACAACATTTGTGCATAAAGAGGACTGTAAAACAAAGCAATGTAAACAACTTGCCCGCGAAAACATAATTACCTATGTTGCCCAACATTAATGCACGAATGCACGTCATTCCCGCACGGTAAGTACCCCCTAAGCTTGTACAGTTTTATCTGCATTGTGGCAGCGTACGGACCGTGCGGGTAAACAAACAGTTCGCCCTGTGTATAAAGCATTTTATCATTGATGGATAAAATGTGTTATCAGCAGACCGAAAGCGTGCAAGAGATAAATAAACTGTTGTCCTCTGGGAAAATTGAGCCGTCTTTTTCACCATGGGCAGCACCAGTCATCATGGTCCCTAAGAAATCAGGGGAATATCGCATGTGTGTCGATTATCGTCGCTTGAACTCCGTCACGAAACTTGATGCATTTCCCATGCCGACCATTGATTCAATCCTAGAATCACTCCATGGAGCCAGAGTGTTCAGTTCTCTTGATCTGCGCTCAGGATACTGGCAGATGGGTGTTGCCCCTGCAGATATTGAAAAAACAGCATTCGTTTGCGAGGAAGGATTGTTCCAATTTCGAGTTCTTCCCTTTGGTGTTGTGAACGGACCAGCCAGCTTTCAACGATTAATGTCTTCAGTACCCAGCAGGCACAAGATGGTCATAATAACGTTAAATCGACGTCAAATCCCGACGTCGGGTGACGGTCGCCTCATGGTTCTATGTGAAAGTTTGTAGGACGTCTTTTACCGACCATAATACGACGTAATATTTCCGACCACAATCTGACGTCGGCAGACAGTCAATAAATGAACGTCATTAAGACGTCGGTAAAATTCCCTAAACCTGACGTCAAATACAGACAAAAGTGCAACGTCGGTAGACGATCAATTAATGACGTCATTAATTGACTGTCTACCGATATGAAATTGTTGATGTTAATATAAGTCTAATTATGTATGACTAATTGTTATATGAACAATCACATGTATACTACTTAGCTACAATACCGCATGAACTACAATACCGATTAACTAAATACAAACTACATTACAGTCAGTGATAGTAACACATGGCTGTGATATATATAGAGTCCACCAAGCGAAGACTTTACAGTCATGGTTACTACCCTTTTAATTAAAAATGTTTAATGGTTAATTAGCATGTTTTTAATGACAGTGTCTATTAGCAAAAAGTATGTTTGTATACTTCTTATAAACAATTATCTTACAAAAAAGTACAAAAACAACTTTACCAAACTGAATTTCACTAAATTGTTAAAATAATTATTGAAAACACACTACTTCAATGCCCTGTCCCACATATTTGCATATTGCCAGTAATGGGCCTGCCCAGGTCTTACCGATATGGTACCCATATGGGCCTTTGCATATTCTGCCCATATGGGATTGCCAATTTTTTCCCCCATTTGATACCCATATGGGCCTTTGCATATTCTGCCCATATGGGAATGCCCATATGGGAATGCCCATGTTGCTTATGGTAATACAATTATGGTTACAAGCTGACATTAAAATGACGTCTCTGCAACGTCTGCTCACTGACGTTACTTATTGGTTAGAATACAAACAATAATACAACGTTTGACTATGATCAGCCTGTGGTAACAAAAGGATGGTTAAACTATGACAATAAAATGACGTCTATGCAGCGTCTGCTCAGTGGCGTTACTAAGTGGTTATAATACAAACAATAATATGACGTTTGTTTATAGTCGGCTTATGGTAATACAGTAACAGTTACAAAGTGACATTAAAATGACGTCTATGCAACGTCTGCTCAATGACGTTACTTATTGGTTACAATACAAACAATAATACGATGTTTGATTATGATCAGCCTGTGGTAATAAAGCGATGGTTAAACTATGACAATAAAATGACGTCTAAGCAACGTCTGGTCAATGACGTTACTATTTGGTTATAAATATACCTAAAATGTAACAATCATTTTCAGTCACATTTTAGTTATCATAATCACGACCATCTTTCAACCATACGACGTCCATACGACGTTATAACCTTACGTTGAATACTTGTCGCCAATCTTACGTTGTATTTTAGTCACTTTTTGGTAATCTGACGTCGCGACTCAATAAAACCCATAATATGACGTCAGAAAGACGTCGTGTGCCTGCTGGGTACTAGGTAACCTTATTGGTCGGACATGCTATGTATACTTGGATGACATTGTGATCTACTCCACCGACCTGACCCAGCACCTGGTTGACTTACGTGAGGTACTATTGAAACTTAAGGATGCTGGTCTCACAATCAATTTGGAAAAGTGCACCTTTGCCCAACTCTTGTTGCACTATCTTGGACATATTGTGAGCCAGAATGGTGTGAAACCAAATCCGGAAAAGGTGTCATCAATCTTAGCTTACCCTGAGCCAACCACAGTCAAACAGCTTGAACGGTTCTTGGGAATGGCAGCCTGGTTCCATAAATTCATTCCCAACTACGCTAGCGTTGCAGAACCACTACACAAACTCCGCCGGAAGAAGGTGAATTGGGAATGGACCACAGAATGCCAGTCGTCTTTTGCTCAGCTAAAACACTTGCTAACTACCGATCCTATACTCGCTTTTCCTGATCACAGTCAACCGTTTGAGATTCATACTGACGCCAGTAATGTGGGTCTTGGGGCCATGCTTCTTCAGTCACAAAACTCTGTGAAACGCGTGGTTGCATATGCCAGTCGTTCACTAAATGATGCTGAACGTAATTACAGTGCCACGGAAAAAGAGTGCTTGGCAGTGGTCTGGGCACTAGAGAAATGGCGCCCCCACCTGGAGGGGAGGAAGTTCCGTGTCGTGACTGATCATCAAGCGCTCTGTTGGTTGTTCCGTAAAACTAAATTGACGGGACGATTAGCAAGATGGGTTCTCCGGCTGCAAGATTTCTCTTTCGATGTAGTCTATCGTCCTGGCCCCCAGCACAATGTCCCTGATGATGCACTGTCGCGAATTTCTGAGGTTCTCCATGTCGTCGGCGTTGTTCTCAAGCCAGGCCAGCCTCATACAGTGGTTAACGGCGGTGCTCAGGTGATTGCACCGCTACCTACAATTGACATGTTTCCCCCTCGGGAAATTGTTACACCTCCAGTAACGCCCGTGACAGTTGCACTTGATAACACGGCCCCCATGGACTTGACTCAACCTTGCGGTGCTACAGTTTGCCTCCTTCCGCAAGGAAATGTTGTGGACTGGATTCAATGTGATGACTGCGATCAGTGGTTTCATCAAAGATGTGTTCACATTCGCAGGAGCAGGGCTGAACACCTTCCTCAGTACTCATGTCCTCTCTGCCGCAAACGCCGCCGGAACAACCACAAGGAGCTATTATGGCGCAATACCTCTGTGACTCCAGATATCTGTGCCAGTACCAGTTTCACTCGCACTCATCTTCACGATTCTCAACTCCAAGATGTAGACTGTGCCAACTTTACAAAATACTTGCAAGAGGCTACTTTACCAAATGACCCCCGCAAGGCTAGAAGCGTTGAAAAACAGGCACAAGAGTATCGGATGGATAATGGAGTGTTGTTGCATTACACCCAGTCATCATGGTGCATTGTGGTCCCCAGAGCACTACAACGTGATGTTATCACCGAGTGTCACTCGAAACCAGTCGCAGGCCACCAAGGTCGAACAAAGACTATCAATCGTCTCAAAAACAACCATTTGTGGTGGAAGGGGATGTCAACTGATGTTCGTAGTTTCATCCGCGCTTGTAGAACGTGCCAGGCAACTAAGCCAGTTTTTCGCAAGCCGGCTGGAATGATGCTTTCGACCAACTCTAGGGAGCCTTGGGAGGTAGTCGGTGTTGATCTGATGGGGCCCCTTCCCAAAAGTTATGCAGGCCATGAATACTTACTGGTGGCCGTTGACCATTTCAGCAAATGGTGCGAAATCTTTCCCATAAAGAAAGCCACCGGTAAGAACATTGCATGTGTCCTTGTGCGCCAACTATTTAGTCGCTATGGAGCACCACATTGTCTCCTTTCGGATAATGGCCCCCAATTCATCAGCCGTGCGGTTGAAGCAGTTTGCTCCGAGTGGGGTGTTCATCAGAAGTTCATAACACCCTATCATCCGCAAACCAACTGGGTGGAGCGTGTGAATAGAAATATCAAAGGAATGTTGCAGGCATTCACAACCACTGATCATCGAGCATGGGATGTACATGTGTCGGAATTTGTGTTTGCTCTTAACTCGGCGGATCATGAGTCCACTGGAGTTGCTCCTTCCCGCCTCATGTTGGGTCGCACTATGCGATCGCCCCTGTCAAACAAATTGGACAGTACCAACCTCAACCCCCCTGCCACCACTGGTGCAGAACTCCAACAACATGTCCGCCACCGCATGGACATTACACGGAAAGAGCGTGCTCGTCACTACAACAGACACCGCCGCCAGCCCACAATCCGCACAGGTGACAATGTTATGGTTAAGACCCACCCTCTTTCTGATGCATCAAAACCCTTCTGCGCTAAACTGGCAGACCGCTGGAGCGGTCCTTATGTTGTTGTTGACCTACCTACACCGGTCAATCTTAAGCTTGTTAGTCTTGCCCACCCGACTAAGGAGATCATTGCCCATGTGGACCAAGTTAAACTTTGCCAGATTGTCTAACTGTTTTGTTACGCTTGGACAAACGTAGTGCTCACGTGCACTGTGATTTAGTGTTTTGCTCTTGTATGTTTCTAGCTGTGCTGGAAGTTTTCTTGTATTGGAGTTGCGTTACTTGTTTTACAAAAAATAAATAATTCATTAAATAAAAAATTTAAAAAGGACAAAGCAAGGACACCCACTTTTCAATGAGCCAACAAAAGCACTGACAATTGTTCAGCACCACACCCAGAATGTGTTGATGTAAAGATTTTTTAGTGAAGTTGTCTATGGATACCTTGTTTCACTAGGCTTGCTATAGTTGGCATCTACTGAACTACCTGTATGAACTGGACACTATTACTATAGACACTATTGCTTGGTGAACACTTGTGACCTTTTTGATTCAAAGTTGTCTCTCTTCTGGAAGTTGCCGGTCTCCCGTTCATATCATTTTAGATTTCTTATTTTCTACACTAGTCTACATCACCACTACTTACCAACCCCACCCCCCCCCCCAAAAAAAGGGGGAGAATATTTTTTCCGGGTTGAGTGAATTGTTCTGTTTTACCTACACACTACTAATTGGGGCCTACTCTTAGGATGGGGGAGTGTAGCGGTAATACCAATACTTACCATACATAGAAATGATGTGCATAATGCTCTTATCTTTAGTTGTGCCCTAAGGCACTCCATACTTTTATTATTTGACCTTTGTACACGCATGGCAGTTGCATGCTGGGAATTGTCTCAAGATGGCAGACTTGCTAGTGTGATCAGTGAATAAAATAGCCAATGATAATCTTCAAATATCTTGTCAATCGTTAAAGGTATGTTCCAGTCTTCCTAAATTCCATTATATGTAACCTTTGCCCGTTACAATTGAAGGACAAACTTGGATTTGTCCACTCCAGGTCTCTATGTACTGGTCTCGGCTGTAATTTCCCCCTGTTGGAATATATGTGAGGATATCATTGTTTTGATCTTCGTGGAGAAATAAGGAACTGTTGAATGTCTCCAGTGGGCAGGACAGATCAGGATTGAGGCACAGCTGGAGACTGCCAGACTGATTGAAGTCGCTGGATAGCTCCTCATGGATGAACATCTCTCGTTGAAGAGTTTGGTTGGTTGCATACCAAGAATCAGATTCATTCATGTACACTAGACCTGACCCATCCCTGTAGAATTGGGTTTCGTTCAGCCATTGCCCATTGCATTTACTAAGAGAAAGGCTAGCTTCATGATAAATTAGTTCAATGGCAATAATCTGCAAGTGTGGACAAAACACACCTTCAACCATTTGTATTTTCTGATGAAAGTCCAGACATGTTTCCAAAGTTGATTGAATCATAAATGCGTTGGAGTACTTCTGTCGCTGACCATGGGAACAGTTTGCTTGGACAATTTCTGGGACAATTGCTGATTCCTCAAATAGACTTTGTTTAACCTTCAAAAGCCCAGCGAGGCAGCTTTTAACAGCTTTTTGAGTACCATTCTTGGTTTCCAATGAGCATGAAGTGACGTGTATAAAAAACACAATGTCCTGTTCACCGTGAATAGTTCTGATGCCTTTGATGCATTTGTTTTCTTTCAGAACATAACCTGAAAGACAGGACAATTTTCGACATGATTTGAGGAAGGGATCAAACACCTCATTGGCCAAACACGTCACGTGTTCTTCAACAACTACCTCTTGTTGCCTGACAAGTTTGACATTGTCCCCAGATCGGAAATCTAGACAATTGAAATCGGTGGAATTCCAGAATGATTGGGTGGTCCTGGCGGGTTGTAAGGTGTAAACACGAAATACAGAAGGATCGGATAATAATCTGCACAGCTTATAGACAGTGATAGGTTGGTGTGACATGCAGCATAGTGAGGATTCTTACTTTGAAGGAATTCCCAGTTTGGTAGTGCAGTCAGAACGAAGGCTGTGTATGAAGCGCAGGCTTCAGCTAGTGCATGGCCTTCTGGACAGGATTCTTGAATGCCAAAAAAGCAAGCCCTGAGGCTTGTTGAGGTCTGGTCTGGAGGTTTTGGTTGCACAATACACTTCAGGATGTTTTGAATATAACTCAAAGTGGCACTGGAGGTAGAGTTTGATAGCAGTTTCAGAGCTACCTCAGATATATTCTGAAATTCACATTCTACGTTCAAAGGCCAAGCATCCACGTCGACTAAGTCTTCCCCATGGCAGAGGGCGCAGTAGACATTCCTATAGGGAAGGTTGTACTTACACACATGTAACTCCAGAGACAAGGATGGTTGACAAAAAATCGTTGCTATCGATGTGGTCACATGAAAACCTGATCTTTTCGTTAAGCACCGGACCTACGTCAGGGCAAGTGGCTATAATGTAGTACCCCTTCTTAATTTCCTGTGGAATTCTGGTTGCTTCAAGATAACAGGTTGTATCACCCAGCTGAAAAAAAAATACCAGCACATTTTGTTTAGATTAACTTGTTGAGGCTTTTTATTAGCATTTGAGGAAAAAGATGATATTGAAATGAAATTGTAAGAAATTTGAATTTGCATTGAAAAGTGTTTGCTAGAATTATTGACAAGCAAGACTCTGCAGAGGGATTTTGATTGAATGTATGCTTGGCAAGAACTTTTGACCCACTGTAAAAACAGTTTATCACGTCACAATATTAGTGGGACACAGAAAAATATAGGGCATCTGCGGCCCATATTCAACGAGGCTGAAGGCTGAGTTGGGTATGGGACATAGACATGCTATATCTTCTGTACTCCACGAGCATGCATGTGATAAAAAATTTATCTTCAAGCGAACTTCATATGCAGCTTTAAGCAAAACGTGACGTGGAACAGCTATACGCTTTTCATATAGCTTAGCTTTAAATAGCACAATACGTGGAGTCAGAACAGTGCAATATGCAGGGTGTGATATGGAGTTGGACCAAGCAATATTACACCTATTGTTGCTATGGGTTGACCAATCAGAATCAAGGATTCAAGTTTGCTTGAAGATAACAGATTTTGTCGCATAAACTTTTGTGAAAGTTGTACATTTGTTTGTTCATTTATGTCACAGAGTGTTTCCTAATATTTCTATCAGCGAGGAAATAGCGAAAACATTGTTTTTTGACCTTATCCATTGATTCTACTAGATTCTGCTACTGGATGCATTAATCTCTGACCAGGTGCACCTCCATTAAAATGGCAATCACTGTACAGTCCATCTGTGTGGTGCATCGCATATCCTTGATGTCACTGTTGTCACTGTCAGTCCTTGTGTTGGATATGTCTTTTATCGGACTGTCCCTCATCACTAATTTTTTTTATGACACTACATGTATTTCATTTCTGAATTATATATGTATTTGTTTTAATAGACACAATTGGCGTTTGGAGTTGCATGAGTCATAGTGAGTATATACAAACCAAGCAAGCGACACGCATAGTGCATGGCTGCTTCCAGGTGCTTCTGCCATAAGGTGGGAAGCAGCCATGCTTTTCCATGCACACTGCGCGTCGCTTGTTTGGTTTGTTTACTTTGTATGAGTCACATGACTCCTGGTTGCCGACCGGTCTTTTCCACCTGACATCTCACTATTCATGTGACTTTTGTTGGGGTTCAATAAGAGTTTAACAAGGCTGCAGGGTACATCAAAAGTTCAAGCACTGAATTTGTGTTTGTTGTTTCGGGCTACACGCACTTAAAATGAAATCTATCGTCTCGGAATAATAAAGTAGTAATAGACTACCATAGGTCCAATGAAGTAGTAATTGATTAATACGGGATACAAGCAAATACAGCTTATGGACACAGTTCAGTATTGTTTGATTTAAAAATACAGGGCTGATTCTCACTGTTGCTTTCTATTTTTGGGCAGTGAACAGAGAAAAATTTACTAAAGTGGGACTGGAACCTGTGACCTCCGAATTACCGTGCCGGCGCACTACCAACTGAGCTATATTTAGCCCTAATGTTAGTGGTCTCCCTATTTTGTCAATATCAATGTGCAGGGGTGCCAGTCAGGAAGCTATACAACAGATATACATTTGTAGCAGGGATCACACTTAAAGTTTATGAAAAGATTACAGCTGAGCAATTTTTGAGATACGCCCTCTATTCTAATATCAAAAGTTGAAGGGGAAAAAAAACATCAGTGCATATATCTCCATGAAATATATATGTGTTCTTCCATTTGGCTGTGTAAAAATCGTGCCAGCAGAATTAAGTCCAGGCTGTGTGACCCTTTTGAGGTAATGACTATACTACACCTCCATGACCAACAAGGTTGGAGATATATGCAGGTACTTTTCTTATCATAAACTGTTAACTGGCAGCCACAAATTTCCCCTATCTGCACATTTGGTACTGGATATTCAGATCTGCCAACCCTTTCCCGATTCTGCAGAAAGTTTCCTGAAAATAAACCAATCTGTCCATGTTCTGATCAACAGATTTAAAACTCTCCATGATTATGTGAACTTTTTTACGTATTATGTTGAATGTGATTCTAAATATCTTCCTGAATCTGCAGTAAGTTTCCTGAAAATAAACCAATCTGTCCATGTTCTGATCAACAGATTTAAAACTCTCCATGATTATGTGAACTTTTTTACGTATTATGTTGAATGTGATTCTAAATATCTTCCTGAATCTGCAGAAAGTTTCCTGAAAATAAACCAATCTGTCCATGTTCGGATCAACAGATTTAAAACTCTCCATGATTATGGGAACTTTTTTACGTATTATGTTGAATTTGATTCTAAATACCTCCCTGATTCTGCAGAAAGTTCCCTGAAAATAAACCAATCTTTCCTTGTTCTGATGAACTGGTTTGAAATTCTCCCTGATTATGAAAACTTTGTCTGTATTAATGTTGAATTTAATTCTGAATCTCTCCCTGATTGTTGTACAAAATCTCCCCGATTGCAAGATGCAAATGTTGGCAGCTCGTATATGGTGTGTATAAACCCTGTCCTATTGTGTACGTGTCTTTATTGTGTTCTGGGAATCTCAGGAATTTTTAGAGGATCTTAGGGGGGGGGGGGGGGTGACGAAAAAAAAAAAAGCCACATATTGGCATGTTATATACCTGTAGGCCAGTCAAATGAGAAGACAGCTCTTCACTCACAGTCCATGGCTCACAAGTTTTATTGTAGTCTTGACAGCAGTCATTAAAGAAGACACAATCTGGATCACACTGGCAGAGAGGTGCAGCCCCAGTACGATTGACATCTTCAAACGGCTGAAAGTGGCAACCGAGACTACTGAACAGGTGTCGATGGGTACACAGGTCAATTGTAACACCAGACAGCTCAAGTTTCGTAACAGATGAAAGATCTACATGATGAACAAACGGTACTCTTTATAAAAATCTTACAAACTTACATGGTTTCTTAAAAGTGCTTGTAAATGTAATTCTTTGGAGACTTGACAAAAACTTGTATTTTTGGTAGATATATATATTTTTTTCTGAAATCCCTGCATTATGTGGTAAATTTGGTTTTGTAAGTACACACTGCAGCAGTAATTTGTTTAGTTTTAGCAACTAAATTTTTCAAAGCAAGACCAACGAAGGTCATAAATATTTATATATTATTTTTCTACGGTGTGTCTACGCAAAGTTGTATGAAAAAAATGATAACTTAATTTAGAAGTAAAACTCACCAATGACATTCTCATTTAAAGCAGGTGATGTTGAAAAGGATCGAGTCGAAAGAGACGGGGTAACTCCTGTTGTACCTTTTGATACCCCTCCAGAAGCAGAAAAGGGTGTATGAGGGGGCTGTGGAGGTGTAGTTTGTGCTAGTGTGTATGGTGGGCATACCACCATCATCATCATCATCACAACATGCCAACAGGCTGGGCAGAATATTCCCCACACCATTCTCTCTGCACTGGGAAGATACCAGGCCTGGAATTTCATCTTGGAGAGGGCAAGGTCATTTTTAATTTTGCAAAGGGCACGTCCATTGGAAAATTTTTGGAAACTTTTGATGGGGCACCAAGGCCAAATCCAGGGCAACAGAGGTCATGGCCTCCATGCAAGTCCAGGCCTGTGATACCGAACTGTCGACAGTGTAACCAAGAGCAGTTGAACTGCATGAGCTTTTTTACAAGGAGTACCTTCTTCTACAACTGGGTAAGACCAACCGTTTAGAAGTGTCAAAATTTGCCATTCTTACAAACAAAAACAAATGTTGCCTCAAAATTAATGCTACTGCAGGGTACAGTCTAGAAAAAATCTGGGTAAAAGAATCGTAACCATTCAGCTAAATCTTTACTTTATTATTTTTTTTTTTCTAAGAGGAAACTTGACTAAATCAAAAGATGAACATGGAAATTTACTGACTGGGTAAATTTTTAATAATTTGGGTTTTAACAAAGAAGAAATTGACTAGAGCAGGGCTTGAACCGACGATTTCTGGATTAACGTACCAGTCCGTAATCCGGAGTTTGTTCAAGTCCCGCTCCAGTAAATTTGTCTTTGTTCAAACCCAGTCTGTATATTATTAACATTTATAAGTTTAAAACTAAATTAAAATTAAGCATTTAATGAAAAAACAAAGTGTTTCACCGTCAGATGTAAGATGAATTGTTTTGGAAGATGAATCACTTTGATTATTGAAGCACAGGTGGGAAACTGTTCCCAGAAAGTGACTGCTTTACATTCTGACACTCCTATGTTCTGAAAACCCCCTTGTAATTTACACACTAGGGTTAGGGTTAAGGGTATATAGGAAAATACACTATGGGTGTTGGAACAATAGGTGTGTAGCCTAACCCTTTCAGACTAACGGGTTTCCTAATTATAGAATTACCTGGCGGTAGATCCAACTGCACCCAGTGATGCATGAACTTCAAGTCTGTAATATTAAGTGCTAGATTCCAAATACCACTTGCAGGTTGTATTTTGATAGCTGAGAGCAAAATTAAAATCCGTATCTTGTGTCTTTACTGTCGCAATCGCTACACAGTCGTCTCCACATTCGAGGCCAATTAATTCACACAAATGAAGCAAGAAAAAACATGGTGTTGGTAAATAACAACCTGCATAACTTGTCATGCGTGCCCCTTACAAAGCATTGGTTAGTTGCTTGGACTTGGTTGTTCCTGCCTGTTTGCACCACATCATAATTTCCTTCATGTGCAAGTGTTTTATGATAAAAAACTAATATTGAATTCATATGAGTGCATAATTGTTGCAGAATGTAATCACAAGGTAAACATCTGGACTATTCCATTTCCAAAGAGAATGCCGAGTGAAATGGAAAAGTCACGATCAGATTTCCAGAGTGATTGTATTCCCTGACAACGCATAAAATGAAATGCATTCAATATTCATATAAAATCATGGTAAATCAGGCATTAGACTTGTAAACATATCAACCCCACACTCTATAATTCTGTTAAAAAAAGTTGTTTTAAATAAAATTCTGAACAACATGGAGGACCCCATGTTGACACTTATTGTCCGCCATGACATGACCTTGACTATGCCGCTTGGACTGGACTCCACTATTAAATTGTGGAGTCACAGCAGAATATATGGCAAAATAATGGATGAATTGTATTCGTTTTGCACCAATCAAACCACAAAGATCTCTGTGTGTGGTATACATAATTGATTTTATATTTACCCTGAATTGCTTCAATGATAGCCAGCCAGTAGGAACAGTTTAGCTTGTTATTTGACAAGTCTACCCAAAAACTCACTGGTCCATATTTGATGTTTCATTTAACATTGTCATTGAATTGAACAATCTGTGAAAAGAGAGGTTCACAGATGCAGTGCCATACACAAGCCGGACAACTTGGACTTGACTGATCCTCTGGTTTTAACTGGCATTTGGCAGGTGGACCACTGGAGATGCTCTAACGACTTGTAAATTATTAATGTAATTTGTTAGGTGTCATGTGGCCAAGTGGTCAAGAGCACTGGATCCAAGCTCTTGTGTTTCTGATCAGCAGAGTGTGGGTTCGAATCCTAGTCTTGACACTTGTGTCTATTCAGCAAGACACTTTAGACCATTATTGCTAAGTCCTTCTGCTAAGACTAAAGGGGTTTGCCCCTGTGTTTCTGACTGTGGCTGCTGAGTCTGACGCAACATTTTGTAAACCATTATACATATAGTGTTACATTAATTAAAAACTTAAAAAAACCTGTCTTAAAATTTTTTCTCTTTCTTCCAGCATCGAGTACATGTGTGTACATGTACCTTTAATATTGGTAGATATGTGCAGTATATGTATGTATAAGACGCTGATATAACTGTCATGCTTTGAAAAGTCATTATGTACAGTTAACAGTAAAGCAATAGGTACAGGAGCTAGTTTCAGCCGATTCCAAAGCTCTTTTTCCAAACAATATGCAAAAAAGCCGGCCTCATACCCTCACAATCATTACTACCTTGCACATGATTGTAAACTGTAGCCAGTATTGTATATCTAGTAACCAACTCTGGCATGGGGCAAGCAGATCAGACCGTCATTGCTGTGGTGGGCTATGAGAGTCATTTTCCAGGGGTGCTGGTGAGCATCACTGGGCTAGTATGCTATCATAATGTAGCACTAAGCAAGACTGTCGACCTTTACTAAGCAAAGAACAGGGAACTTTTAAAAGTGACGTACTCAACTATTGGTATATCGGTGTCATGAGAATGCTTACATTTACAGCTCTCTACAGAATGTTTATGATGGACAATTCATTAAATCAAAAAGTGCAGGAAATACAAGTACTTCACTAATTAAAAAATTCAAATTAATGTAGTGGTACCCCTAGTGTCAAGGGGAGGGAAGGAGGACAATCCTCTATCTACTAAAGGATGAGCATCCGTCAAATAGAATAAAATAGAATGAATCCACCAAAAGATGTCTCAAATCTAAAATATAAGTATTCTCTTCTGCAACTGACTTAATACAAGAGATTAGCAATTCACAAGATTATACAGCCCAGCAAAATCACCAATTTAATACAACACAAATCAATAAAGCACACTCTAATCAGTGAATGTCATAGGTCAAAAACAAGGTTGCCTACATATGTAGCTACTATATACAACTTTACAACAACATTGGTGATGTTACCCCTAAAAGTAATACTTCTACCAAACAAAATTACTTCTTAAAAGCCACCGGTATACTAAAAACATATCTCTCCCAGATGGTAAATTTTGGGAGGCATGGCAAGAGCCATGCTGCCTTGAAATTAGAGAGAAATACACGGCTAGGAAAAGTGTGCTCTGTGTACCTCCACATTCACAGTGAAACAGAAAAAGAGTGCGAGTTCAAGGGTAGAGGACCCCAACTTGACTTTCTTACAGAAAAAAATGCAAATCACAAAAGCTTGAACATCGAGGGCACACTTGGGTTCCCGACATATATATTCTGATACATTTATTTCAATATTCAAATACTTGTAGTACGCGTGTCAGAAGAAACTGTTGGTTTTGAAGGACCAGATCTTTGAGAAACATTGGAACTGTGAGCTTGCTCATCTTGTGGACAACATATCAAGATGAAGGTCTTCTTCCACCGTCTCCAGATGCTGATCTTACAGACGAAGGAGAGAAAAACCAGAAGACCTTGGCAAGAGTTGAGAATGATGAAGATGTACCAGAGTAAAATCGCATCACTGAAAGCTGCTGCAAAGCCGATGATCCAGGTGAAACCCATCAGACTGGAAATCTATTGGATTGAAAGAAGGGGTTTTTTAATCTAGAAAATATCAAAAACTTAAAGCACATATATTAGCATTAAACTTCATGCTGATTTTCTCTATAACAGGCATCAGTTTAATGGTATTTGCCTCCGTACTGCTTGAAATGTTCCAAATGTGACTTTCACTTTACACATGGCAGTGGGACCTTCTCATTAACAAGGTCTGTACATAAACTATACAATTATCCACACCTAAACATTTTTTGTTTTATAACATCATAGATCAGCTAAAATGCAAGTAAAATATCGCTGAATATTGCAACTACAAACACTTTTGAGTTGCCCAAACTGAGAAGATCATATCTTGCATATAACAATAACATATGAACTTACTTTCAAGTAGATGATCAGTTCCTCCTTCGTTTGCTGGATCAAAGATTTATTCTTCCGTACTGCAATTGTGTCCCTGTTTGTCCTCCATATGCCATGAACAGTGAAAGCAAACATGAAAACATTTGCTAAGATGACAACCCCAATTGGACCTCCAACTACAGCAATGTTGACGTAACCGTTCCCAATCCAGCAGATGTTCTCGTCACCGTACCACAGCAGGATGTCAGTGCATTCACAGAGGTGTAGGACCAAGCATGGAAGGATGATCAGAATTGGGATACCCCAAGCAAATGACACTGCTGCCTTAGATATGCTCCCATGTTTGTTCTGTTTAACTGTTGATCGTGTTGCAAAAGTCTGGTGGAGGTTAAACGCCAAAAGTCCAGTCCACAAGACGTTGACCAACAGAAAGTAGTGGGCTAAAACGGCAACAGTAGTGCAGACTGATGGTTGAATAGTCGCCACCCCACTGAATAGAAGGAACAGTTGTGCAATAAACAGAGCGCCAACAAAGTTCATTATAAGGTAACCTGTGTGGTTTCTAAGCTCCTTAAAGACACAGTAGGTTATGAAGGTGATTAGTGCAGCAAGCATTGATATGACGTTGAGGATTAGACTGAGAATCTGCTGTGGTAGCGAGTATTCAAAAAAAGTTATAATTCTTGTGGTATTTCGAGTTCCATTCCGCTCATTGAAGGAACAAACTTGGATTTGTCCACTCCAGGTCTCTATGTACTGGTCTCGGCTGTAATTTTCCCCAGTTGGAATATATGTGAGGATATCATTGTTTTGATCTTCGTGGAGAAATAAGGAACTGTTGAATGTCTCCAGTGGGCAGGACAGATCAGGATTGAGGCACAGCTGGAGACTGCCAGACTGATTGAAGTCACTGGATAGCTCCTCATGGATGAACGTCTCTCGCTGAAGAGTTTGGTTGGCTGCATACCAAGAATCAGATTCATTCATGTACACTAGACCTGACCCATCCCTGTAGAATTGGGTTTCGTTGATCCATTGCCCATTGCATTTACCAACAGCAAGATTTGCTGTATGGTAAATTACTTCCATGGCAACAATCTTCATCGCATCATGTTGGGTTTGGCAAAATGTCATACGTCTTGACTTTTCCAGATTTACATGAAACTCCTGGAAGGTTTTTTGGTCTGTCTGGACCATGTAAGGATAAGTCATCTGTTGCTCATCTTGTAAACAAGTCACCATTTGTGTTCCATGGGGAAAAATTGATTCCACAAACTTACTTTGATTGACTTTTATCAGCTCTTGGAGGCAGTTCATAACATCCCCTTCAGAGGCATCTCTAAGAGGCGCTGAAGTGCAAACTGCAACATGTATATAAACCACCACGCCATCATTATCATGTTCCGACTTAGAGACGCACTCATTTTCGACTAACACATACCCCAAGGAGCAAGACAACTTTCGACATACTGAATGGAATGGATCATAGACCTCATTGGGTGAGCACGCCACCTGTTCTTCAACAACAACCATATCTTCCCTCACGAGTTTAACATTGCCCCCAGATCGGAAGTCCAGAACAATTGAAATTGGTGGTATACCACCAAAAGGTGGTGCTGCAGGACCAGGTTTAATTATTACGCCTTTTAATGGGATGTAAGGGTAGTAAGTTTCACATTCTGTGGCATTTTCAACATCGTTGTTGCAGGCAACACAATGTGGATTTTTGCTTTCCACAAATGTGATCGGTAATGCTGTGTTAACGAAAGCTGTGTATGACTCACAGGCTTCACTAAGTGGATGGCCTTCTGGGCAGGATTCAAGTACGACCCTGAAACATGCCCTAAGGATGTTTAAGGTCTGGTCTGGAGGCTTGGGTTCTACAGTACATTGCAGATCATTCTGTACATAATCGAGAGTGGCAGACGAAGTAGAGGTTGATAGTAGCCACAGAGCTTGGTTGGTTGTGTGTTCCCAAGTACAGTCTACTTCAAGAGACCAAGAAGTTATGTCAACCAATTCTTCTCCATGGCAGAGGGCGCAATACACATTCCTATAGGGAAGGTTGTACTTTAATCCAGAGACAAGAATGGTCGACAACAAGTCGTTGCCATCAATGTTTTCACAAAGAAATAACAGCATTTCATCAGGCACTGATTGGCTTTCCACTGGACAAGACACTATTGCATAGTAACCCTTTCTTGAACCGGCGCGATAGCAGGTAAAATCTTCCAGCTGAAAAAAAACCCAGACATGGATATTATTCAAGAAGACATAGTGAAAACTACCATTAATCCACCAAAATGTGAATATATTAATACCTTAAGTTTCCCAAGCTTGGACTCGGTCCCTTGATCATCATCTGGCACATGTTCACAGGTTTCATTGTAGTCTTGACAGCAGTCATTAAAGAAGACACAATCTGGATCACACTGGCAGAGAGGTCCAACCCCAGTACGATTGACATCTTCAAATGGCTGAAAGTGGCAACCGAGACTACTGCACAGGTGACGATGGGTACATAGTTCCACTGTTGTGCCAGCAAGCTCCAGTTTCGTGACTAAAATTACACATTAAAAAAAATTGCAGTTTTCTCTAGTGCCAAAAAGAATAAAGATAACAATCTTGTTAACTTTCCATGCTCAGAAGTTCTTAATACCTCCTGACGCTACTCTCTACCTGTCAGTCGTCTAATGAAGAATTGTTGTCACATTTTGGCCAGAGCTTCTGCCTTTTTTACAGATAGTTTTGTGGCAAGCGTGCCACTAGTGTGTCTGACCTGGTTCCCTCTCATAAGGTGTTTGGGTGTGAAACAAGGCTTTCTGTTTGTTCTCATCCATACACTCCAAGATGTAGAACAAAAAGCCATTCCAAATGCATCGCCCCCCACAGTACTGCATATTTTGGAACTCCTTGCTTGGTGCAGTTCCTTGCTTGGTGCAAATAACAATTCCTACCTTCAGCTTCCCAGAGCTATTTTCATCTTAAAATGTTTCCTTCTTATAGCTCCGTACCAAGAGTGGCTTTAACCTTGTTTGGAGTGAACTTTTGTTGCCAAATTAATTTTGTATATCTACCAGGACAATAAAGGTTACTCATGCCAATAAGATTGCATCATTACTCAATAAGAGATATTAAAGACAATTCAACTCCTTGTTAATAATATAAACTTGTATTCTTCACTCAATGGTAAATAAACCAACAGATGCATTGTCTAAGATTTTGCACATACTGCTCAAGTATGGTTTTACAGCAAAGCAACCACTACGGACTGGAATTAGATGTATAACCTACATTTTCAAGGAAAAACAAATGTAGTTAGGTAGTGGAACACAAACAACATTAGTTAAAAGGCACTTTAAAGGTATTATACAGGATTGTTAAGGATATAAACAGTGTGTAATTTTAGTCTGAAAGCTTACTTATTATGAGGTTCATGCCATATTTTGCTGTGGAATATATCCCTCTGAAATAAAGTCATAATTGAAAAAAAACTCAACAGCTGATTGCAATTGTTACAACAAAAGTTATAGACAATTAGTGTGTTTACATGTACATGCTGAACATTGTGCATGTTTTTTCTCTATTTTCTCCCGACTCGTACAACATATCAAGCCCCAAATTTACACAGGTTTGTTATTTTATATATATGGTTGATCACACACACTTAAGGAACACTGTCGCTTTGTATGACTATTTTGTCAGTTCTACCAATCCTTTATAATTAATACCTTTAAAGACTTAAACACTCACCAGGTTTTTCTTCCTCAATCCAGTATGGTGGTGGGATTAATGTCGTTGTCTGTGGTGGGTTCGTGGTGGTCAGCAAGCTGACAGTTCCCGCAGGTGTATCTGTGGTAGTTGTTCCAATGGGTGGGGATGAATCCAGCGAGAATGATGTAGTTTGTGTCAACACATAAGATGGACTCGCGATTACGATGAGAAGGAATGTAATGCGAGTTCTGATCAACTGAAATGGGAGTCCCGGCAAATGGTGCAACAAGCTCTTCATTTTGGTTAGAGTTTGTCTCAACTGAGTTTGGTGATTTGGCGAGCAATGAGTAACACTGTGTTTTCGTTGTGCTTTTAGCTCTATCTTCTATACGTACGCTACATTAAAACTGTCAATCCTCAAGGTAAGTTTTTTTTTTTTATAATAAGTTTACCTTTTTTTTTTAAGGAAAAAGACTGCAGGAATTGCAAACACAGTGCTGTTGGTCCGAATCCACATCAATGTCCATTTCACATCAAAGTCAATTTCACAATTGTCTCAGTATTGATGAGCCGAAGTTATTCAAATCACGAGGTTTAAATCGCAGATCACTGATGTCACTATCGAGTCCAGACTGCTGTTAGTTGAACAGGTAAGCACGGAGACGCACTTGCATGCACTTATAATGGTGGGTATCATTTTTCATTCCACTAATATTTCAGTATAATATATGGTTGGAAAGGTTCACTGGCCACAACTCGGGTCACACGTGCACTCACAATTCATTATTAAATGTATTAACAAGTGAAGCAGTCAATTGTGAATGATACCTTGATGCCACTATTAAAGTATTGTACTCCTCCACCGCGGAAAAAAAAAATTTCATGATGAGGCCAGAGTCTCATGGAAGTTAATGCAATTGCATCTGTTGTTCATGCACAACACTGGCATCAATATGGTCTTGGCTTTATCAAGTGAACATCTGAAGTACTATTTGGAATTGAAGTAACTGAGTAACCACATTTTTCTAACCTTTCAGAAATCGTACAATGTTCTCGGCACATAAAAGGAAAATAAAAATGAAGAAAGTACGTTCTTTGAAAATATGACGGTAGAACCATTACAGGAAAAAAAAAGGAAAAAATCATCTGTGATAAAAAGAAAACTACAAGCCCTGAGAATAAAGTCAACAACAATTTTATTGTGCTGGTACAATAAAATGCAAACAAGGTCACTTTTAAAGAGTAAAGTTCCACCCTTAAGGCATTTATTAGAGAAAAAGGTTTTCTTCATACATGTGTAGTTATGTATATAAAAACACAACAGTTTAATGACAGTGACACTGAAACTAAATTATAGTAGCCCTTGAAAAAAAATTATTCCGAGGTCAAGATGTCAGGCCAATAAACAATTTGTCCAACATATTAAAACAGCTACTTGAACATGTTGAACTGTGATGCATGGGTCTTTAGATCAGCCTTCCTGCCGTACAATTGTGCAATGGGAGCGCTACTTTGACAAAAAGAGATGTTTTCAAAAATTGTAAAGATTAAAATCTCAAAAATAATTTGTTGAATACCGGTACCAAGTACCATGAGAAATTCTTTCATTTCAACTGCCTACAAACGAAAAAAAATGCTGCAAGATTAGACAAAAATCCTATTACAGGTATGACAACTTTTCAGCTAATTGATCAGCTGATGCCCTCTTTTTCCGTCTATTTCAGTACCATAGAAGACTGAAAAACACTGCAAAGTTTTCTGTGGACCGCAGTTTCCTCATTTTTGTTTTCAATGACAAAGTTTCATGTCGGTTATTTGACTAAAAGAATTTTCCACACCTGGAATTACACAGTGGCCACAGCTTTTGTTGCCCCTGGTCTTGGCCTTGGTGCCCCTTCAAAAGTTTCCCATAGACTTTAAGACTTTCTAGCGGAAGGGCCTTGGTGCCCCTTCAAAAGTTTCCCATAGACTTCAAGACTTTCTAGCGGAAGGGCCCTTTGCAAAATGAAAATAGCCTTGCCCTCTCAAAGTTGAAATTCCAGGCCTGATGTTCATTAGCAACACTGAACCCTTAGTTGAATTAGGATCAAGAAGTTAATTAATAAACTTACTCTTGATGTCTTTTGGACACGCCAGGGCTAGAGTCATTTACTGACATATGGGTCTGACACTAGAATTCACATTTTAGGAGGCATGGTAATAAATTTAGACATTTTCACCTTAGAGTAACCAGACTCCTGGTTCAGCTCTCAATTTTAATGAACCTTTGGGAACAATATCCTTAGTGCTAGAAAAGTAGATTATAGAGTATGACTTTTTACCCTGCAACAAAAAAAGGTCAAAATTCAGAGAAAAGCTCAGAATTTCTACTCCCTATATATTTGTCATTTTTATGTTGTACATGTAGGTAGGGTCATAGATTGGTTTTTGTCAACGTAATACCAATTTATAGACAACATAGTAAAGATAGATACAATGAAAGAGTCTAGGCAAAATTGTAAAGAAGGATACAATGAAAGAATCATGTGAAAATTTTAGCTGAATACAGTGTCTACTTGATGAGAAACAGCAAAAACTCTGTCACATTATGAATTCATCTACGTTTAGCGAGGTGACAGCGAGTACCAACTGCATCTCTGGCCACAGCATTTGCGAAAGGACACCAACTCTTGAAAATCTGAGAAAAGATTCATGCATGAATCATTTCTCCAAACCATACTACTTCGAAAGGATCCTTTCTCAATACCAGCTGCAGTGCTTCTCAACAAGTGGGCCTCAGTTTTAATAGTCATTAACTTTTTGAGTATTTACCAATCTGTCAACCTACCTTTTGTGGGCAAAAAGGACTCCCTGTTTTTCAATTAATAGCACATTTGGATACTTTCCTTCTAATTTTTGCAAAATCCCTGATAAGGTTTCAATCAAATGTAACAGTCTAATAACAAAAACAAAATGTAATCTTGTGAATTATTTTATTTCCTTGTAACTATAATTCAAAAGAAAAAAAAATAACTAACTAGCACAAACTATTTAGCAAACTCAATGACCTGTGGTGTAAACAAAATGTGACATTTCAATTCTAGCAGAGTCTTCCTCTTGTAACAAATATTCTGCAAGGTTAAAACATGATTACAACTTGATGAATACTTTAATATTTTACTTGAAGACAAATGGTTAATGCATACCCTGAGAATTCTAATTAATAATTAACAGAACAGGCTTTTTGATATCGATGAACCATGTCAAAGACATTAAAGTCTTCCAGGCTAATGGCAGCTGAAATGCTACCCTGATGGACGAGGTACTTGCATAGCTGTTAAATTTAATCAGTCAATAAATTTCAGAATTTCATGTACTGCACACAATTGTCTCCAAATGGATATTGAAGCAATAAATAAAGTCCTCTCCTTCAAGCTGGAGTGTTGCTTTCCAGTCTCGTATGTATTATTTACAGATTTGAACTTCACTACCTTAGTCAGGTTAGTAATAATGAATTTTCAGGCCTGATATTCGTTCTTCGTAAGGCAGGGCAGTTTTTAAAATGCTCTCCTTCAAGCTGGAGTATTGCTTTCCAGTCTCATGTATTATTTAGATTTGAACTTCACTACCTTAGTCAGGTTAGTGATAATGAATTTTCAGGCATGATATTCATTCTTCGTAAGGCAGGGCAGTTTTTAAAGTGTTCTCCTTAATGCTGGAGTATTGCTTTCCAGTCTCATATGTATTATTTAGATTTGAACTTCACTACCTTAGTCAGGTTAGTAATAATGAATTTTCAGGCCTGATATTCGTTCTTCGTAAGGCAGGGCAGGTGTTTCCTTGGTAAAGGTCGCTTTTATGAGGAATTTAACATTTCTACTGGATATGTCAAAGGCCCCCAAGGCAATGGCCAGGGGCATGGAGGCAATGCGGGCCTGAAATTACACAGAGGCCCTGGAGCCCCTTCTAAAGTTTCCCATAGATTTTAAGATTTTCAAATGATAGGGCCCTTTGGAAAATGAAAATGGCCTCCGTGAAGTATCAGAACTGGATCGTCTTCTCTACTTTGTACACAGGTGTACTTTTAGTTAATCAGGAATGCTACATGTACAATCGACTCTCGTTATAACAAGATCGCTGGGAATGTCCAAACTACCTCATTATAACAGGAACATCGTTATAAGAGGACAGCAAAACAAAGAAACACAAAGCAGAAATGAGATTCTGGACTTCAGAATGTACTCTTTATAAGCAGAACCGCTTTTTAACAGCGCTCTTTATAACGAGGGTTGACTGTACATGTAGGTGACGGCAAACTGGTAACCCATTGATATTGGAAATGTGCACATGACTGCTACCACTAACCAGCGGCGTAGCCGGGACTTTTTCGGTGGGGGGGGGGGGCATTGCTTTTAAGTGGAGGGGCCCAGGGAGAATGGGTTTGTTAAGGGGGGGGGGGTGTCATTCTCTTATTTGGAAGGTGGACGCTGCAGGGGGCCACCATACTCTTATGCCATTTTGTGGCCCTGATAGCAATCCCGATTGCGATTGTTTACTACATTTTGAATATACAAACACGCATTTTCCTCTTATTTCTCTCTTCTTTTTCTTTTTCTTATTGTGAGCACTATCGTGATTCTTTTTGTTGGGGAGGGGAGCACGTGCCCCCCTGGCTACACCGCTGCCACTAACCACCTCAAAGTCTCCTATTGATAGACGTAAACACTTGTAACAGTACCCTGTATCAACGTGAACTTTAAGCTGTAAAATATTTAGATTCAATTATTGCAGTCAAGGCACACACAAGTTCATAGCGGACTTTGACTTGGTCATTTTAAGGTCATGTGGTGTCTTGTAACCGACACAAATGCGCTATAAATAGACAATACACAGTTCAAAAATTGGACTGGCTTTATCCGCTAGGGTTAACAAATAACAAGCTCATCTGACAGTTAGAAGAATGGCTGTTATCCATCACTTTCAACATTCAACTTGATTGTGGTTTGAGACACAACTTATGTAACTTTTCCTTTTTTATACATAACTTCTGTATTGAGCTTTCAGTGGATTTGTATTACACATGTATTAGACACTTTTGAAAACAAAAATTTACAAGACAAAAGTAAAAAAAATAAGAAATAGAAAATGCATTAAATTAAGCAATTATTGACAGGGATGAGATTAGAAGAATGTGGGTTGCCCCTTATTCTAGACCTGGCACCTCCAAGATGTTACAATAAAGAGTCTAAAACCTCTTGAATTGTGCATCACCAGCATTACAAAACTACAGGTTTGGACACACTCTGGACTAAGTCCCTTTGGTGACTGCTTTACTTCTTGAGAAAATGTTAGAGGATCAGTGAGATTTTGAGAAGATCCTGAAACCAAGGAAAAACCTCAGAAATCACATGCCTGTAATAAGTAAAACCAAACCTTCTTGGGAACTCAACTACAATCCTAAGGAGGACAATCATACAAATCCTAACCTTGGAAGTCTGAGAAGAATTGCTGTTTGCCACTGACAGAAAGATGTAATTCCTCTTTGCATCATTGGTTTATGTCAGCCTTGAAGTAGTTTGAAGTCGTTGATGAATGCCCTGGGTATGTCCTAGTCTTGCCATTGAATCCCGAGCGTTTCTGCGATGAATGCATAGATATCTGAGTATTCCTCAATCTGGAAGAGAAAACATGTCAAGCACTTTGTCAGACTTTGAAAAGGAGAAACATGCACACAATAAAAACACGAAAACTGCATTATTCTGGTGACCAGTGGGGAAAGGGACCTAAGCATATCCAATCAACAAGCATGGTTGATAAAAACTCTTCTTTTTTAAATGCAAGCTGAAGGTTTTTAAAGCACAAGAAAATAACATTAGTAATTATCTGAGACCAGTATCCACACTTTATGTGAACCAGTATAGACATTCACTAATCAAGTTTAAGCTCAATCGATCATAGGAGTTGCAACAATGCGATGACCTGGGGGCATGGAGGCAATTGTCTTCAGGAAATATACGGCCTGGATAGCACTAAATTCAATTTCATCCCTTACCACTTTTGCAGTCGGCTTCCCAGCCCCATGTCCAGATTTGGTGTCTACCCGTATAAACAGGGGGTTCGTCTGCTTGCCACTGGCTCCCACAATATGCTGGAGATTAGCAATGTACTTGAGAGAATGTAGAGGAACGACCCTGTCATCGTGGTCACCAGTCAGTAGCATCGTACTTGGATACTGCACATCGGCATCAGCTGGGACTTTAATATTGTGTAAGGGCGAGTACCTAAAATCACATCAAAACAAAGTTAATTGATCATTTTTAGAATCACACTAGGCCTAATGTTGCAATTTTTAAAGTTTGTTGGTCTGTGTTTTTGGAAGAAATTTAATACATGCATGGTTCTCCACTGGACTTTTCAAAACTGGGAGGGCATTCTGCACCCAAATTTTTGACATTTGGTCAAAGCACACTGAATTTTAAAAGAAGTCCGTTAGATTGGTTTTTACTTTATCTTTATGTTGGGTTTTAAAAGATCTACCGCGGATCGAACGTGGAGCATTTTAGATAGTTTTGTTTTATGATTTTTTTTTATTTTAATCTTAAATGCAAAAAAATGTACAAAAGTTATATTGCATATAATGGCACATTGGGGTCTTGTCAAGTACAAGAATGATTTATAATTATTTATATCAGCCACAATTTGCACAAATTGGCCAGATTGCTAGCTTGTATTTGGGGAGAACCGAAGTGAATGCGTTGATACAGTACAAAATACATACTTTTCATATTTATATGTAGGAAACAAAATCATTTAAATATTACAAGAATTTAGTCTTACTTGATTAGCCAATCGAATTCCTCCTTCTTGTCAGCACAGCCATAGTCTGTTGTCCAGGCATGACCGATGGTAAATTTATGAAACTTCAGCATGTCAAGAACCCTGTCACAATATGATATTGGAGTAATTTAATTAATTAATTTAAGTTTGATTACACATCCAACAGCATAATGAATAGCAAACCAGAAGAAATGTAAAGTTAAGATGTGGGAGGAAAACCCTAACGGCAATGAACGGGGAAAATCCACGCAATCAGGTAGGGACTGAAAACCCAATCCACATGCAAGGCTCTGATCCGATTCAAACTGGGGTCCAGAAAGGTGAAAGGTAGGGACTGAAACCACTGAACTCGATGCACTGTTTCACTTCTTGTGCCAACCAATTTGTAAATGAATAATACCAAAGGGTTGACATGAAATCTATTTCACTTGGGTTTGCTTGACAGGGGTGCGAGAGTCATTGCTGACCAAAAGGTCTGAGATTAGGATCTACACTTTGGAAGGTATGTTGAAATAAAGGCTGTCAACCTTTTGATAATTGGTTTTTGGAACAGTTTGATTGTTTTAATCCTATATGAGTGTGGATGTATACAATAAGACTAAGAACAAAAACTGAGAACATTTCATTTCAAATAGTGGTTGCGTTTTTGAGATATCGCCGAAAAACTGGAGTGAATAGTTCACACAGGAAGAATAGACACTAAATAGGAATAAACAGTGTGAGAAACGTTACTGACAGTAACACTTCGCAGGTTCAAACTTTGGGGCATCAAAACTGATATCTTTTTATAACCACATTACTTTGAAGTGAAATGTTTCTCAAAATGCTTTATACTATCGAAAGCTGCTGTAGGCTTCTGACCAATAAGTTTTTATTGCCATTAATTTTAAGAGTGATTACCAAAGGTATACCTTCCCCTTAGGGAGCTTCTTGTAGCAGTATCCTCAGGGCTAAGTAAGTAGATCAGTGAGCCTAATTTCTCTATACCTATGAAAATACCAGCTGTCCTTTTTCACCAGACAGACATAAAAATGTCTAAATTCAGATGAAAGTCTCAAGCTCTCATCGCTGGCTTCAATTCAATTCAATTCAAGTCAACATTTATTTCATACTACTTTTCTCAAAACATAACACATATACAGAGTAGTACATAGATAAGCGAAATAATAAGCACAGAAGAATGGGGAAAGAGTTAATCTATGTATACCAAAATAACAGAGAGTATGAGGCTGTCCGATTAAGCCAAGGCTTGTAGAAGACAGCCCAGACAGACAAACTATAAAACTTGGAGTCAAGACAAACAGGTGCTGCAAAAACAAAAACAAACAAAAACAAAACCAGGCTAGGATGCAAAGAGAAACATGTCTAGATAAGCAGGGCTATTAAGTAAATGGCCGATGATAGGAGCTGGACTGACTATAGAAGAGAGCTATGCTACATAATGGGAGAGGAGAAATCTTTTCTAAGAATACTTGAATTGACCCACAGACGGCGATTTTCTAATTTCTTCATGAATGCAGTTCCACAAGTGTGGCCCATAGAAACAAAGAGTATAAGTGTGCGAGTGAAAGGAATGTAGAGATTACAACAAGACCTTGAAGAGCACGAATGTTTTCAAGAAAACTCCACTTGAAAAGTTTATTTATACACAATATATGGAATTATTTTGTGACTGACATTTCCTTACCCAACTTGGTTGATGACACATCCAAACAGATCTGGGCGCTGATTCGCACACGCACCAACCAGCAAGCCACCATTGGATCCACCATTAATAGCTATTCTGTAAGGATATTAGAATAATAGCAACAATAATGGATATTTATATAGCACTGGTATCCGCCAATTTCGATGCCATGTCGCATGAACTTATTACACCAGGACTGATGAATCGTTGTGTCAGTGCAAAAACGTTGCCTCTCCTAAAATAGCACTTGTGTTACGTGTGAGTTTGAAAATGTCCAAATGTTCAATTTTGTATCTCGCTTAAAATAGCCCAGATGTACACACAAAACGTGTGTGGCGTGTCGTGGCCGAGCGGATAAGATCACTGGACTCAAGCTCTGGTGTTTCTGATCAGCAGAGTGTGGGTTCGAGTCCCGGTCGTGACACTTGTGTCCTTAAAGGTAATCTACAGGATTGGTAAACAAAATAAAATAAAACCTCACAGTTTTACACCTAACTTACATGGTATAAAGATGGTCATGGTAGAAAACTTCTCTTAAAATATTTTTCCTTGAAATGCTTTAATTTTCGAGAAATTAGTAAAACAATTGCTTTTTATCATGCGCGATAAAACGGTTGTTTTTTAAAAAAAATTGTTCAATGCTGCCCTCACACGACTGCAACAGAGGCATTGAATTCTCAGTTGGCGAGAACAAATCATTCGCAAATGGCTCGATGGCGGGGACTTCCCCCGCCGCATATGTACAGAGCGCGCGTCAATCCCGAGGTGCTTGTGTGTTGATTGACGACTTTTCAGCACTCAAGACTTTCTGCAATGTATTTGTCGAAGTCGTCTACGTATTTGTCAAAGTCCTCTGCTAGTGCTAGTTATTACATAGAGCAAGGACCAGAGATAATTATTAGTATCACAATATGGAGCACAATAACTTAGACTGCAAACAAGAAGGTTTCCAAAAGTGCAAAATTAAGTTCGCACAATGCTTCAAAAAATGTTCAAGCCGACAGTTTCGGGTTCGCCAGAAGTTGTTGAGAGAGTGGTCTGGTAGTATGAAACTACCAATTTTGTTGATGCAGCGGTGGAGAACCAAAGCAATGGAACTCCGCATGTCAAATACGGAGTTTGTTACAATGCTACTGGTCATGCATGAAAAGTGAGTATCCAAATTTTGTCATTAGCGGTAATGTTTTGTGTTAAAAAATTTCATGTTTATTTCAATTTTTCGTAAGACCAAACACTGACAATATCCGGCCAGACACATGGCTTGTTGGTCTTGTCTGTACTGTACTGTACTGTCTAGTGTTTTACTACAGTACAGTACTACTACTAGTACTAGTACTACTACAGTCACTGACAGTACTACACTAGGGTAGGGATACATACTACTACTGTCAAGGTGTTTACTGAAAGAAAGCATGGAGGAAGGTTTCAGTCATGTCAGTAATGCATGAAGCTCTGTAATTAAATGCACCTCGAGGTACTCCAATCTGATTTAGCCTTTTTTGTTTTCTTTTTTATTGAAATTGATGCGTAAAAAATGCAAGTCAATTTCAGCATTCAGCTTTATCAGATCAGACAGTAGTTTACTTTGATTTTATTATAATTTGGCTCGTTGTCTTGGCCCAATTTCATGGCTCTGCTTACCGTAACGTAAGCAAAGAATCAGCGCTTATGTCAAGCATGTTTCACGGGTTAGCAGTGAATTTTTGCTTGTGCGCGTGTGTACTCCACGTTACTAAAATACTAGGCATTCTTCGCTTACACAGCTAGCGCAGAAATTCGGCGCTTGCACAGTAAGCGGAGAATGGTGATCGCAAGCACAGAATTCTGCGGTAAGCAGAGCTATGAAATTGGGCCGTGGTCATGCTTATTTTGTTTTGTAAATTTGTTTGAAGAAAATTGAATCATGGTAAGTTTGGTCGGGAAAAAAAAAATTGTTTTAATCTTTTTTCTAATATCTGATGGGGCTGGGTTAAAACAAAGATTTAATAAAATGAAAAGATTATCTTATTGTTTCCATTTCCCTTCAATTTCAGGCCTAGCACTCTTGATGACCTACCATTTTTTCAAGTTAAAGTATTGGGTGATTCCATCATGAGGTACTTGCCGAGGAACTTAAACAGTGACTGGTTTCTTCCTGATGTTATAACCCAGCCAGGAGCGACATATTTCTTGCAAAATAGGAAAATGTTTCCTTTAAATGTCAAGGGCCATAGATGATTGGTTACTGACTGTAGAGTTGGGCAACAGTCGATTAAATTTCCTTGTCTTTTATGTCTTTGATGTGCTGTTGGAGGGCGTTCAATTCATATAAGGGTATTGGCACAAATGACAGTTTCAAACAGTTTCAAAATGTATACTGAAGAATGTACCTCTAAAACAAAAACAAAATCCTATGGAGAGAGTCTTCAGCAGGGGTGACATTATCATGCAACCCCATCGGGCTAGACTGTTAGTGGAAATGTTGGAAATGCTCATGTTTTTAAAACGCAGGGAGAATTTTCTATAAAATGTGGCACAAATAAATACAATTTTTTTCTTTTTAGATGTACATTTGTCAACCGGCATTTATCATGTTTGTTTCACCTGACCAATGGTTTGGTCAAAGTGTTTTTATTTTGGTTTTGGGATATATGTATTAATAATGTATCATCCCTTTCAATGAAATATACAAAATACCCATCAAAGAAATTACAGACTGCAATTTTTTCCCCAATTTGTGCTGGGTAGGTCTTTCATACAGATTTGTAAACTAAAAAAAGCAACAATCTTAGAAGCTCACATGGTTGATGTCTAGGCCTGGTAAACAAAATGAAAGTGCTTTTATTTTAGCACTTTTCTTTTTTACATGATGAGGAGTCAGGAATACAATCTCTTGTTTTTTTGTAGCTGAATTTTACAATTCTTTTCACATGTAGTTAACTTGTTTTCATGAGAAATTGTGCATACAGTTAACAACTTTGCTCGACTCTTTTATTAAGGCATTTATTCATTAAGGTCTCGGTCTCGGTCTTTCATGGTCTAGGTCTCGGTCTCAGACCTTCAGGTCTCGGTCTCGGTCTCGGTCTCGGACTCTTGGGTCTCGACTGCAACACTGATGAATTCTACGTTCATGTGAACATATGGTGACATTTTTGTTAATTTTGTTTGGCTGTTACATAGACAAAAACCAATCTGTGACCCTTAAGGTTATTTATTATTTGTATTGTAGCAAGGTACATGGACTTAGGTGTCTGATTTTTGTGTTGAAGGTATTATACAGGATTGGTAGAGCTGACAAAATAGTAGTAGTGAATGTGGTGTGATCAGCTAATGCTTTTTTTTTCTTTTTTCTTCAGGTTTTCAGATACAGTTTTCTCAAACATGACTTAATTTCAGAGGGAACTATTTCACCGGAAAAAAAATGTCTCTAGTATGAATTTCATTGTCAAAACTGAAACAAAGCAATATTAATAAAGCAACATGTTTGTATCCTTACCAATTCTGTATAATACCTTGAAGGTAAAAAGCAATGTTCATTGCTTTACAGGGTTTTCATTATTAATATTTACCTTATTTTATGCAATACTAAACATGCCAAAGTGTGCCAAAAGTTGTATTACAAATGGGTTGTGATACTACAAAGATAAGCAAGAAAATAAGTATCAAGTAGAAAGTATTTCAACTTTGGTAATTAACAGGTCTCCTAATTACCTGGGTGTCCCTACAATTACTTTTAATTGTACTTCCTCAATACTTGTGTGTGATTTATACATTTTTATTTTTATGTTTTATATATTTTATATTTGTGTGTACATGAAAATGTTGGTAACTGTGTGTGTGAGACATTCATGCAGCTGAAAGAAGAAACTGAAAACAAATAAATGTTTCCATAAAACAGGAAAAAATGTGACAGTGTTTTCATTTTGGTGGTTAATAATTATTAAATTGACTACTGACCCCTCACAAGAGGTGCAAATAAATAATTAAATAAATAAATATGTGGGACTGGGCTCATGACGATGATGCCTTACAAGAAAATAGTGCATCTGAAATAAGACTAAGTTAAGACTAAGACTAGCATGAGTAGTAAGAGTATAAACCATGGAGATTTGTTTTAGCATCTGATTAATGCTTAAAAATGGTTATGTGTTGGTTTATTTTAATGGGTTTAGCAAGCCTTAGGTCTACATGATGAATGCACAAAACATACATTTGAAAAGCCAAACGCTCGGGAGGCAAAGTGAAAAGTTTGTGAGACCATGGTGAGACCAAACGTAAAAATAAATTGGTTTCCCCAGTAGCTGACTGGAGTACAAGTTTTTCTTTTCACAACGAAACCGCGTGTCGCTAAATAGTCGGGTACCTCAATGTTCACCAAACACAGCTTTCATATTTACGTAGTAAGTAGGGAGCCGCACACAATCAACTTGCCTAGCGTTTTCTTACGCAGCAGCTGATTGGTTATATAGGCAAGATAGTGCAGTTAGTTTGATGCACAGTCTGACCAATCTAATTCGTGCTCTCATTTTGCAAGCGAGTCTTGCCGGACATTTCGATTCTGAACGGTTATGCTGACGGAGACGGATTCTCTGAGTGAACTTGACTGTTTCGAGTTTCTTTAGAAAAAAAGAATATAGCAAAAGACTACATGAAGAGTGAATTTAACACTCAGTAAGGAAAATTATTCGGCACAATTTCGTTAACTATTAAAAAATATACTTTTCCGGAGACCGTTATTTCTGCACACAGAGGCTAATGTTTTTGGGCTCATATTTCTTTATTTTGAACACAACAAATTATGCCATCATTTTTGTAGGTACAATGACACATTATTGCTCCGTTATGTGATGGTTTTTTTTTTTTTGGTTAAAGTGTTTAATTTTCCCGAAATGAATTTTTGAAAACGTGTCCTCCGAGCTCATTAGTTATGCATAACCGCGACAGTCATGCATACGCAGTAAATGAAAGAAGCACTTTTCGGACCCCTAGCTAGCTTTGCACTGATTGCCTCCATGGTTAGAATTTCCCTGTTACTCTTCTGCTGCCAAAGTGCTCCCTTTGCATGCGTACAGTGCATGCCCAGCAGTTAACCCACCACACGCACAAACACACACAGGCCGTTTCACGCGTTATGTATCAAAGATTGGCCCTTCGGTGACCTTTCCGAAGAATCAACCGCAAACGGCCACTCTCCGAAGGCTGCTTAGGAACGACTGTACCAACGACTGTTTCCGCGACGAAAATGCTTTGTTCATATAATAGTCGTCAATTTCTGGTTCCAAACGCATGAGGGCGATATTCAAAAATCTCTCTGGGGAAATGTGCGAGCCTGGAAATTCACACGAATTTAGGGGAAAATGTGATCGGTTTTTCACTATTTTCTCCTGAACCAGTTGGCCGATTGATCTCAAGCTTCTACAGGTTTGTTATTGTATGTATATGGTGGATTACGTAAAGTGCTAACATTGTCAGTAACTGTTTTTGAGCTAAAACCAATCCTGTAGATTACCTTTAAGCAAGACACTTAACCATGATTGCTTCGTCCTTCGGATGGGACGTAAAGCCGTTGGTCCCGTGTGTTGTGTAAGGCACGTAAAAGAACCCAGTGCACTTATCGAAAAGAGAAGGGGTCCGCCCCGGTGTTCCTGGTTTGATCGGCAGCATATTGCGCCACAGCACCTTGTAAACCATTACATGGTGCTATGTTAAGGAGTAGGTCTCATACTTCAAACGTAGCCCCCAATACCTTGCAGGAAAATACTTAATAACTAGCGCTTAGAAACATACGTATTAAGCGCTCTATAAAATGTTGTAATTATTATAATTATTAATTATTATAAAACGAGCTCGTGCCAAGAAACAACGTTCTTACATAGAGCTTTTCGTAAAATATAATGGCTGTTACACAATGTGTGTGATACATACATGTAATTTGTTAAAACATTGGTTTAAAACAGGTTCATGATTTGTCAAGACTTTTTCAAGATTATCCTGCTGTGTCCAAACTCATTTGAATTAAGTATACTTGCCACAAATGGCCTGATACTTTGTTCTTCTAAGGGCAAGGCAGTTTTTCGTTGATAAAGGGCACTTTTATGAGGGAAATTTGAATTTCTACGGGAACATTTCAAGGGGCACCAGGACAATGACCGTTGGCATAATTGCCTCTATTGCCCTCATGAAGTATAATCTGTGTGTGACCATTACCTTTTAGCATTGGTGTACTTATTCTTGATCAGGTACTCTGCAGCGTACTGGAAGTCATCAAACACATTTTGTTTATTGCCAAGCATACCATCCTTGTGCCATGTCTCCCCATACTCTCTGAAAAGGAAACATTTCAAATATTTATATCTAACACTAACTCGCTACTACATGTAGGGTTTACTTACTAGAATCCTTGCTCTCGCTATCAAATTCCAGAACTAAACTCCCCACACCCGACAACTGAAATCATTTCAGGCAGTAACAACAGACCTGGGCACGATTTCACAAAGCACCATGATTTGTCTTTAGATGACTCATCAATATTTCCGTGATGATTTGACATCACACTTTTCTTAGTAGTTTATACTGATACACGATCATTTTAAAGTTGCAGGACTCGATTTTCACCAAAAAAAATTTGTATTAAATTTTGCTCCGGTTGAAGCTTGACAGATAAGGCCATTTCAAAACAAAAACTATACAAAAACTGTCGCATATGCCACAGACAATGCGTGCACAAAATACAAGTATCATGCAAAACCTTTGTACATGGCAGATGGACGTGATTTAATGTCAAGATCCTGACATTACTTAATTTTTAGTTTTCATTTAACAGCCACTTTTCGTTGGTGGATTTTTTGGGTTAAATACATGTACCTTGAATTGAAAGCTTATAACTTTCTTGAATCTATAGAAATAACTTTTTGAAACTGAAATCTACATATTAGGGTGAAATCTGCCAAAAATTTGACCTAGCATTTTTAAGATCTACGTAAGCTCTTTGTAAAATCGAGCCCACGCTCCAGTGTGGTAAACACTTGTCTGAACTTATTACAAACAAAAATAAAGTTCCTAGATTCTATATAGTTAATTGCATAATGTATAAATGCGCACTGATAAGTTGTTGTAAAATGCACTGTATAAGAACTTGTTTTTGTTATTATTTTTATTACTATTACAAAATGATATACCATTCGCTTTGGATGAAGCTGTAGAGAAGATTTGTGCACATATTTGAAAAATATAACGAACATAATCTTCTCAACCAAGAAACAGGGCATTCTCCTCAAGATGCGCAGAGTAAACTGTTAGAAACTACCAGACCAAAACGGCTCTTTAGTCAGAGCCAACACTGGACTATTCCCATAAGAGATTTACACATGATTGTACCCCCAAGTTTACTTATGGTGTACTATCCAAACGTCGCCTATAAAACAGAACATCGCCATGGAAGAAAACAATTTGTTGAAATTTTTGTGGTAGTTTCTCTTACCCGCCTCCGCGTATATTTGCAACGGCAAGAATGCCTCCAAGATGGTGGATGAATACAAGTCTGGATACACTGAAACTTGGTGTAATGGAGATGTTGAATCCACCATAGCCGTAGAGTAGCACTGGATGATTTCCCGTCATTTCTATACCCTGCCAATTGAAATATCACCAACCTCTCAATAAGAGTTCAGTTTGTGTTTTTAAAACTCTACACTTGTCCCCACCCCACCCCCAACCCCCAACCCCCACCCCAACCCCCACCCCCTCAAGTATATAGAAAATCATTGTAATGGCTAGATTAAGAGATGCAACTTTTCCGATTTAAATTTTAAAAAAACTTACTTTTTACTTTTCCTGCCCCCCAAATCCAGATTCTTTTTGTTTACCCCTAAAAGTCTGTTTTTCCCCCTCAAATTGTATCCTTAATTGTGTGGTTTTTTTAAGGAAACCGCTGTATTAAAAAATGATTACCCTGTTTGTATGTCATGTATGTATGCGGTATGTATACTGCCAGCAGGGTTTACACTGAGTCTTGCCCAAATTCCTGATGTGTTGCCCAAATTCCGCACATGCATTTTTAGCATTAGATTTTCTTTTGTTTTGTTTGTCAATAGCCAGTTGCATCTCTGATGAGTTAAGGGCACTTTTAAAAAATTGTATTCAAATGTCAGATCATGCATTCTTTTGTTGTAAGAAATGGTGCTTAAATCCTATTAATTTCAGGGTACAAATGGAATACAAATTAGTTAGAACAGTGCTGTTTGAAAGGGACACATTGCCTTTGGATTTGGCCCTTTGGGCTATTAAGTGTTTGTTACAAAATGAAAATGGTTGGAAAGATGTTTTAAAAGTAGAAAATAATGAGTCACATAAATATCCCTCAAAGTTGTGTGGTTTCTCCTTTTACTTTGTGAAATAACACATTCTGTAATTTTGTGGAGTAAAAAATTTGGTTCTACAAAATGGCGGACCAAAATGGTTGGAAAGATATTCTAAAAGTAGAATATAATGACTCACACAAATATCCTTCGAAATTGTGAGTTTTCTCCTTTTACTTTGTGAAATACCAGTCTGTAATTTTGTGATGTAAAAAATTTGGTTCTACAAAATGGCGGACCGTGTTAGTCCACGAAGTAAAAAGAAAACCACACAATTTTGAGGGATATTTGTGTGAATCATTGTACTCTACCTTTAAAACATCTTTCTAACTTTATTTAATTCATAACAAATTATTTTTGTAGCCCAAAGCACCCAATCCGAAGGCAATGTGTCCCTATAAAAGTTCATTCATATGGCTCATTTCAGATCCTATTCTTTACCTTCTTGTGAACTATGAACATTGGTATCTTCTTCCCGTCTTTGCTCTCATAGAAGACCTGAGTGGTTTGGTACAAGGTGGGGTTGAAACCCTTCACGTTGATTTCCCTGAATGTCTTGGGTTCGATCGTTGCCTGGTTGACCTCACACCTGTAGATGACCCCTGGTGTCAGGAATGACGTGAACTGATAGAATATCTAGTGTCAGAGTTGAAGGTTGGAAATAAGAAACAGGTTAGTCTTGGAACACTTTTTAAAATGTATTTATTTATTTATATATTATTAATGCAAATTCGCCCCAAACAAGGCTAAAAGCCACTCTTGGTAAGGGGCTACAAGAAGAAAACATTTAAAATGAAAACAACTTGTATGTGAGTTGAAGGTAGGTATTGATATTCCCTCTAAAAACATTTTAAATTGTAGGATGGAGGGAAACATGCATCAGGCAAGGAGTTCCAACATGTCCAAAGAGATGCAGTACATGGAATAAAGCTGTTGGAATGGTTCTTTGTTCTACATCTCGGCAAAGCAAGAGTCTATGGGTGAGAAGAAGCAGAAAGCCTGGTTTAACGCTCAAACATCCTGATAGAAGGAACTAGGTCGGACACACTGGTGGCACATTTATCATCAAAATACCTGTAGAAAAAAACAGAGGCTGGCTACAAACCTATGGCGGGAAAGAGGTTGCTATGTTGATCCGAACCCTTCATCAATCTGCACTCTATCTAATAAAGATAAATGCCAGGTAGAAGCTCCAGCCCAAGTGTGACAACAGTATTTTTACTTTATAATGCATACTTTTTGTTTGTTTGTTATCCTTAACCCTTTAAAGACCATAGCGGCCACAAGAGGCTTGTACCAAAATGCCCATAGCGACTGCAAAAGGCCACAAGATCTGAACTGTGGCTAATTAGAGAACAGTAATAAGTATATGAATATGTATGAGGTAAAATAAGATAGTCTCTAACCTGTGTGTCTTTCTTACGTCCTGAGTAGCCAGTGATGGTTCCAACATCCAGGGGGAATGTCTTCAGTCTGTCTCCAGAGCTCAAGGAGTGAAGGTGTAGCACATTCTAAACATGAACATCAAAGGTTGGTAAAGAATACACAAGGCCCAAAATCCATGTGCCCGTCATGCGTTGTGTGTGATGCGCAATGCGTAAAAATGAAAATACACACCAAGCATTGCACAAAATGGATAACGCAGAACCCAATACGGATACATTAAATTATATACTTCCAGCCTGAGGCCAGGTCTGGATCTAGTGACTTTGGCTGCAGCTATGGCAGTTGGCTGCAATGACAATGGAGGAAAAGACCTTTTGGCATTCCGGCTGTAGCCGAAGCCATGAATTCAGACAAAGCCTAAAATTATATTTAAATATGATTGGGTAACTTTTAAAAACTACAACAGGCAAATCAAACCATTGAGACTATGGTTCTTGCATGTTATATTTCATATCTAAAAAGGAGAGAGCGTATACAGAGTAAACGCTTTCCATAATAATATTTATAGGTAGCTCTTACAGCGATTTTCACACCCCAAGGGGCACCTCAAAGTGCTTTTTTTTTCAACATGTATGCAGAGCTTTGTCTGGATTAAAAAGACCCTTTTACACATATACTTTTATACAAGCAGGTGCCGCAGTGCAAATCAGAAACACCAGGGCGAACACCTTCTCTTAACAAGAAGGGTACTGGGTTCTTAAACGTGCATTACACAAGACATAGGACCTATGGCTTCATGTCCCATTTGAAGAACGAAGCAATAATGGTTAAGCGTCTTGCTTAAGGACACAAGTGTCAAGACCAGGACTCGAACCCAAACTCTGCTGATCAGAAACACCCGAGCTCGAGTCCGTTGCACTTGACCGTTCGGCCACGACACGCCGTAAACTTTTGACATTTCCATACAATCCGTTCCAGCAATAAATCCATCATGAACACCCGGCTATATAATACTGTTATAGAACATTTAAATTAACCTCATACCTTAACATCATGTAGATAGCATAGTACTAGTTTATCATTGCATACACAGGCGGCCCACTCCAAGACATCCGTGTCAGACTCCGGTACCAGGTCTTTCCACTTGTCCTTTTACATCAAGTGATACAAAAATTTGAAAATGTTTTTCAAGTAGTAGAGAGAGAACTCTTCTCCAAGACAACCTTGTCCTCCCAAATAATTTTGGTCCATTAGTGCCCTCAAACAACTACTGTGAATTGCCTGGACCCTAATTGCATGGCTCTGCTTAGTGGAATTCTGCTCTTGCCGCCCATAAAATAAGCGCTTCACAGGGCACCATAAGTACAGTATTCTGTGGTAAGCACTGCCATGAATTAGGGCCCTGGTGCCCACATGTTCACCTCACTCCAGCCTATTGCAGGTTTTATGGCCAAAGAAAATGTACAACCCTAAGTGCACGCATATTGAAAACTTTGACCGATCAAATGCCCTGCGCACTTCTAGATAATTCTAGCAACATGGTACTTGAGAATCAATGTACCCAAACTACCATGTCCATCTCAAATGTGACTTTGAATTACAAATAACGGCTAAAACTCAAACTGCCCTGGTTCCTGGGAGCTGTAGGAACAAACTTTGTTCCAACCTGAAACAAATGGGGTGGGTAGCTGTGTTAGTCAGGCGAATGCAGAAAGGAAAATAAATTGCAGCATTTTAATGATGAACTAGTAAAAACATTATCTGCATTTCAGCTTTTGTAGCAACAACTACTTCATCAGATGCAATGAATAAAACAAATTTCAACCAAGGTTTATGCACTGTCCAGCACATTCGAAATGGCAATGAGTCAATATTGAAACAAGTAAAAATCCTTGTCATCTGAACATTAAAAGAGGGCCCTCTCCTCTGTGGAAACGGCCACTCTGACTCCCCTAAACGAAAAGTCCACCCTTCCCAGGTGGTAAGGGGATATTCTCATAATATGCCCCCTTCCCTTCTCTCACACTATGTCTTACCATGTCTGGCTGTGCCAAGTCTATGTTGATGAGTTTATATTTGGGTGATTTCAGGTTTGTCTTGAAGGTGAAGACGGTGCCCTCATTGGTAATGTACTCGTACTCGGCGTCAAAATTGTCGATCAGTTTGACCCATGGCAGGAGTCCTGGAACATCACCATAGAGTGTAGAAGTTTATTTGGAAAAATTCAGATAATCATGTCTTTCTATCAGATATGCAGTAAAGATTTAGTAGCAAAGAAGTATAGGTAAACAAAGGCGTCTCATGGTTTTCAGCATCATAATTCCTTATTTTGTTTTGGAACTGTGATGATAGTTGTACCTTCTCTTTGGGTAATATGGTTGGCTAGTAAACTGCTCGTCTCTCACTAATGTGGCCCTGGTTTGATTCTCAGCTAGGGCCATATGTGCTTTGGTTTTCTCTTTTCCCATGAGGGTTTTTCTTTGGCCCTCCAGTTTTTCTCCCTCCAGGAAAAATCAAACACTTTTGATTTCTATATGTTTTCAATTCATTTAATTTAATTTAATTTCCTTTATTCTGGTTGTGAAGTCATGGACTCTCAGAACAGTGAACTTAATCACTGTACTTGCCAAGAACCCCATGGAGAGAAGACAAGAAAAGAAGTTTCAGTTTTAGATGTGGGAGGAAAACCCAAGAGAATTATTCCAGTGAAAACCCACGCAGTCAGGTAGGGACTGAAAACCCAATCCACATACATGAAGTGCCCCCAGTGTGATTCTAACCGGGGGTCCCAGTGGTGGAAGGCGAGAAAAGATACCACTACGCCAACCCGACCGCCCATGGTCATACCATGGATATGGGTCAATGTCATGTGGCTGGTTGCCAAAAGGCACCCTGACATGTCTGCAGCTTGACCACATCTGTTGAAATTCAGCTTCTCAGCTGTGAGTAAAGGATGATTATTAGGTGTTCGTGCAACATGTGCACAAACACCTCTTGTTATTGTTCTGGTTTTTTTTCGTCTCCATCTTCTTCTTCTTCTTCTTCTTCTTCTTCCGGAGAACTCTTCTCTACAGCATAACTCAAGATTGAAACAGAATTGAACCTTGAAACTCATCAGACCATTGAACCATAATATGAGGACGGCGCAGAACTTATGACGTCATGATGATGTCATCAGGTGTCGAATTACAAGGTTTTTAAAGTTGAAAACTGACCATTTGCTATTCGCTGTATCTTCGTAAATTTTTAAGCTATGATGCTCATAAGTGAGCATCTGATAGATCAAGATTGGGACAACATTTAAAAAGTTTACGCCAAAATGGTATGACCTTTACTTCCGGTCGTACCGAAAGGTCAAAGTCTGCCTTTGTGTTTTTTCGTAAAAACTTCAATTTTTGGTCATAACTCAAGATTGAAATTGAGTTTAACATTGAAACTCATCAGACAATTGAACCTCATTATCAAGACCACACAAACTTGATGATGTCATGATGACGTCATGGGGTATTGAATTACACTAAATCAAAGTTTATTATTTTAAAAAGATCATAACTCATGAACCACATGTTGGATTTGGACAATCTACATATCATCGGACAGGTCAATAAAAGATCAACAAATGCTACACAAAACGTGACCCCATTTGACCTTGACTTTCGGTTCAAACCGGAAGTTGAAAAATTTCACAAATTCTGATCTCAAAAACAACGTAATAATTCAACAAAAATTTTGCACCACGTTATAGACGAGTTCTCCTGCTCAAACTTTTGCACAGAGATGATAACATTTAAACCTTTGCATCGGGTCGAAAATGGACGTCAAAGCGCACGTGTCTGTTGAACCATGTTGTATGACAACACACTATAGTGTAGACTACACTTCAATACAATGTATGTCAAACCTGTACCAGCCACGCACGTGTACAGTGCACATGTAATTAAAGGGACACGTTGCCTTGGATCGAGAGAGTTGGTCTATGCAAACGGTTACAGACGCTTTTTAGACCAACTCGCCCGATCCAAGGCAATGTGTCCCTTTAAAGTTGACCTGTACTGTATTGTATTGAGTACTGGAATACATTGGCGTCGCTCGCTATTTCATTGTATACTGCACACCCAATTAATGATAGTCCGTGTAATATTTGAAACATTCATAACTCCTGAACCACACATTGGATGTTTTTTCAACTACACGGCTTTACAGAGGGCTCCTAGGTCTTGCCTAGCACTACACAGTATGACCTCATTTGACCTAACTTTTGGTTTAAACCGGAAGTTGAAGATTTATATTGGAACAAAATCCTACTCCTGAACCACAAATCGGGTTGATAACATAAAATATCATTAAAATATATTTTGATGACATCGATCACGAACACCTTGTTTTTGTAGTAAACAAAAACTGAAAGTCTAGTTGTTATTATTATACGTACCAGTAATCTTATTGCCGATAGTTTCCAAATCACAGTAGTAGAGCCTGTTGACAGGGTCACATCCTTGCCTGATGCTAAGAACAATGTAACGCCCATCATCACTGACTTCAGCACCACTAAAAAGAAAAGATGATCAATCATTTATCAAGAGACAACCTGCCTGAGTATTAATTTTATTTAAATAAAAATAAATACCAGTACTTTTATACACCACAGTGGAACTACTAAGATCATTGACACGAGGGGTGTATGGATGTTCAAAACTTGTTTTATGTTATATCAATAGTGTAAATGAACAGTGTAGAAAGTGAAATTGACATACATAGATGCTTTAAAAATATCAGAAAAATACAAATGACATAAAAGTAGCGTCATGTGTTGATTTTTGTCAACATAATGCTGATTTATGGGCCAAAATCAATAAAGATACAATAAAAGTTTCCAGTGCAAGTTTCAGTTCAATACATTGTCTATTTTCACAAAGAAAATCAAATCTAGCCATGTTTAGCGAGGTGACGGCCGGTAACAAACGCAGCTACAGCATTCAAAAACAGACGCCACAGATTTTTGAATCTCCGAAAGTCGGCTTTAGGCACTCTATCGAGATAATCAAATTTCAATGGGTGCACTTTAGGCAAAATAATTTCTCAGGATGCTTATTACCATTACCATCTGTATAAAAGGTAGGCTTTCAAAGAAAAAGTACACAGCTTTTTTTCGGGGTCATTACAAGAGTATGACCCTAGTACCTTTAATGCAACAGGATTTAATATACTTTTTAATTTGAGTATGGTAAATGTAACCAGATAGTAAAATGGTTTATCCTGTTTAATTAACCATGTTATCCTGCTAACCTTGTTCATTCCACAAACTAATCCTGTTTAAACCCCACTAACCTCATCCATTTTGGTTCATCAGGAAACTCTGCACAGAGAATATCTTCAGACTGCTTGGTTCCAAGAACGTGGTATTGCAGCTTCTGATTGATGTTGGATGTCGTCTCAGTGCCATCTGCCTTGCCTTCTTGTTCTAAGTAATACTAAATTAAAGAAAAACCCTGACATTCAAAAGATCTGCACAATGTGCCTCTCTAATGATGCTATAATACTGTGGAGGCTGCTGGGCAAGCAAGATGGCCACTATATTAAAAAAAAAATATCAACGGCATTTTGCAAACACTTTCAGCCAACAGCTACATATAGCACTGAATGCAAAGGATATTATTAACTTGTGGGATATGATTCTATTCAAATCGACAACCATCTGCAATCTATAGCAGATGTGTGGACCACTTAATTCAGAGTTGAGAAAATTCAGACTTTTATACAAACTCAGACTTCTATATATGAAAGGTAGAAATCAAACTCTTTTGATCTCATTTCTTCATGCGCTAAAGATGCCGTTTCAAAAAGCTCCTTGAAAACTATAACTTATGGGGTCACGAAAAGGAGGACATGCCGTCATTTCCTCGTACCACAATTCAAAGCCTAGGCTGTGTCCAAAATAAGCCGCTACATCTATGGCTGTTGGAAGTGACAACAACGTTGAAGAATAGGAATTTTTGGCATTCTGGTCATAGCCACTGCTGGAATCACCAATTCAGAGACAGCCCTAGTTTCAGATCTTTTTGTCAGGGATAACTCACCCTGGCTAATTATCAACTGAGCATGTCTGATGAGTTGTGACACAAGCTGGCAACTTTAAAGTGAGGTCACAAAACTGTTTCCCCAGGTCAAGTTGTTAATGTACTCAGGCTTCGATTTTCAAAAAGCACTAAGATTCATCTTAAGATGAGTTGTCAATTGTGACACCACACTCTGTTTGGCAATTAAGATTGATACACATCTTAAGATCAATATTAGCTCTTTGTGAAATCCAGCCCTGTTAATGTATTTTATGGCTCTACAACTGTTTATCAAGAGAGGCTGTATCTACGTGGGTCAACTTTAAAGGGGCTGTGTCATCATGATCAAAACAGGCCTGTGGCTGAACGTGGAATTAAGAATGGCATGTCATGGCCGAGCGGTTAAGAGCACCGAGCTCGAGCTTTGGTGCTTCTGGTCAGCAGAGTGTGGGGTTTGAGTCCCAGTCGTGACACTTGTGTCCGTAAGCAAGACACTTAACCACTATTGCTTTGCCCTTCGGATGGGACGTAAAGCCGTAGGTCCCGTGTGTGTACCTTCAATGCAAGTGAAAGACCCCAGTACACACTTATCGCTATTAGAGAAGGGGTTCGACCCGGTGTGTCTATCTTCAAACATTTGAAGGCTCCACTCAAAAGAAATAAAGAAAAGAACCCTCACCAAGTTACTGCACATGCACGCACTCCCTCTGTATCATTATCTATGGAGGTTGAGTGCATGCGGGCAGTAACTGGGTGAGAGTTCTTAATTCCATGTACAGCCACAGGCCTACTTTGATCATGACGACACAGCCCCTTTCAGCTCACCTGTTTCACACTCTTTTTTAAAAATCTTATTCTCACTCTCCTTGTGCATTTATGTCCTTGTAAAGAGTATTCTACTTAAACTTCCATTTATGTTTGCCTCTATCATTAATCATTTCTACTTACATTGTAGAAGAGACCCTTGCCATCATGTGTCCAGTCCATGCAGCTGAACTTGACTCTCTCCAGTGTGTCTGGAAGTTGTTCTCCTTTAGCAACATCCATGAACTAAAACCAAAGTTAATTAAAAATGCCTTTTTAAAAGATTTGGGTAGCTTGAAAACAAGCCATCAAAGTGTTTCGGTGTCATGTCATTGCCGAGCAGCCGAGTGCATCAGTTTCAAGTTATGATGTAGCCTATAGGTTTGAAACTTATGTCCTTGAGAAAGTGACTGAACCATAATTGCTTCTCTTAACTCAGGTGTATAAATGGGAACCAAAGAGGGCCGAGACAGTATTGTGTTGGATTAACCCTAATTAGTAGAACTAATTTCAGCAGCTTTGGGCTGAGAAAGTTTGAAGAATGGTTAAGCTTAGGAATGGTATAATAATAATAAGGACGTCTTCTATAGCGCCTGTATCCCTGAAGTGCTCATGGTGCTTGCTCAAATAACAAAGTTCCTCTGTGGATGTCTTCCAGTGGTGCATAATCAAGATGAGGTGAAAAGGGGGTGCAGCATAATATATCAAAACAGCAGCAGAATAAGCAGTAATCCCAATCTCCATGGAATTAGGAAAAGTGTTCCTTAAAGAGATGTGTTTTTAAAGCTGTTTTGAAAATGTCTGTAGTCCGGACGGCTCCGATGGAATGAGGAAGACCATTTCAGACCTTCCCTGCAGCTACCTGGAAAGAACAGGATCCCCATGAATTGTTCACAGCATATTTTATAAGTATGCCTGATACTAATGTTCAGTGCCTAGATGTAGCTACTAGGATACATGCATGTGTGCCATATAAGAACCTATGCCAAAGGTCAAGACTACGTCAGGTTTTTAATAATAGATTGCAAAAGTGCAGCATATACATCTACCCAGTTCTGATTGCAACCCACTTTTTCCCCCCTGAAAGAAACTTTACCCAAACTTACCTTGATTTTGACCCAATCTGAGCCACCGCTGCTGAGACCATAAGCAAGGTAGGCTCCATCCTCAGAGAATGCATGTCCTCTTAGGGCCACCGTACCATCCTCAGAGAATGTATTCGGATCAAGGAATACTCGAGGCTCAGCATCCAGGGAATCTTGCACATACAAAACGCTGAAGAGGATCGAAATGACCACAGTTTTAAGGCAGTCTTAAACTGAAAATGTTTATGCAACCACTACTGGATGGAGCCTTCAAATTGCTATCATTGTTTTATGTCTCTTGCTGAGTCTTGTCATATCATTCAATTTAATACAGAAATATCCTCTTCAGAATTCAATGCCAAAGGCTCAACATTAACTTTACTGGTGGTAGGTGGGTTTTTATTGCTGGAAGTAACTGATTTTACAAAATGAGTAAGTTGGTGGACACATGAATTAAAAGTGTTTAACCATTTCCTTACCATAGGCGACTTTAGTCGACTGCACTCATACCCCCCTCTTCCTTACCATTGGCGACTTTAGTCGACCAAGCTTGCACACAAAAAAGCACTCAAGCCTGAGCATAAAGGCCATTTGTAATAAAGTTGTAGTTTTGTCCATGTTCACCCTCCATACCCGAGCTTACCATCATTGGAAAGAGAGAGATCGGATCTTTCCAATGGTGGTAAAATAAAATAAGGTTGCTATTATGCAATCTCTTCAAATTGGAATAGAAAGATCCGAAATGCCAAACACCTAGGGAGCGCCATATGGTTGTGTACAAAAAAGTGTTTGAGATTACAGATTGCACTGAGAAAAGAAAGACCAAGAACTTTGACATTTATTGGACCAATCTCAATGAGTTTTAGATTATATGAAAGGGAATTTAATAAGGAAGAACTTTTTTATTACTTATTCTGCTGTAAAACAATATCTTCAAGGAGATAATGGAGTTTGTAAAAATGGCCTTTGAACGAAAGCTTTCTGTTGTGTAAGAATGTGTGCTTCACGCTTGAGTGGTCAAACAATGCGGTCACCAGCGGTTGTTTATGTCCAAACAATTCGGTAACGAAAGGGTTAACAAAATGATAAAATCAGGTGAATTGACTTAAACAATCTGGAAATGGGTAAGTGAAACTACAAGGATGGGGTAAGTGACGAAATAACGAAAACCAACATGACCAAGGTTTTGACATGATGTAATTCCACTGTAAGCCACGCTCACTTCCCACTAACTGTTCCATTGATTACCAGATTAGGAGTTGCAATGAGATAGTTTGTCTTAGATGAATTAAGCAAGAAAAGTTAAATGGACTTGGCCTTTGCAAATAAGTTCTTCAAAGGCTTAGGCCCTAGGTTTTCTTAGAATTTAAAGTATGTTGTGAGAAATGCTTATGAGCGATGAAATGTGTGGGTTTTTTTTTGGTTTTTTTTAATTACTCGCAAGGGCATCCGGCATATTCCAGCTTTGAAGCCAGAAGTAGCGAAAACTTTGAAAGTGCAGCAGGTATTCATGCGGGTAACGCAATGACTTACCAATGGGGTAGCAATGTGTGTGCGTAATTTGTCCAGACACTAATTCATTGCATTGCTAAACAACTGGCTTATACAGCCAGACCCACCTTTGGTTCTGAAGTCCTGTGTTCATGAAGTAGAAATAGCGTGAGCCACGCTTGAAGGGGCATCCATACTTCGGAAAGTCCCACAGTTGTTTGAGCCTGGAATTAGAAATAAAGTTTAAATAAATGTTTAACTTGCTAATTACACGTTGTTGCAAAAGTGTTGAATCTCGATTTTGCAAAAACATCACATCTCCCACAAAAATGCTCCGTACAAAAACATATCTTGGCAAGTACTTGTTTTGTGTGTAGTGCTGGGCTAAAGCGAGAAACAATGTTTGGACAATTTCAAACTCGCGCATAATGTAAGTGCTATTTTTGGAGTCATAAGTAAAGTAGGGTCTATATAGTCCATAGCATTTTCACTGGTAACCTACCTTATTATTTGCTAGCATTTTTTTTCTGATTGGACCCTGAGCTTTGTCATGCTGTGAGCTTGGAAATTTTTCTTTTAAATGAAGGTGGGTTCTTATAATACCTATCATGAAATGGTTTTCTTGTTGAACACTTCTCTAAGAAGGGCATTGTGATGTCATTCTGTGCATCCACAAATGCTTTGGTCTCCTCACCATCTGGATCCTCCAACCAGGCGTACGGATCTGGCACCTGAAGCAAAAAAGCAGACAAACTTGAAACGACATCAGACATTAAAATGTGTTCAATTATCACTTGATGCAACAACTTTGTCAAGAATTGATACAAATAAAAAATTAACTAGACTTTCAAGGAGTTCGGTGTAGACATGTACAAATAAGCAGAGTTGGTGAAATGTAATGAGAAAATATGGTAAACTTGTCTTTGTAGCAAATATATATGAGAACTTAATTGTGGTTTTGAAGATTTTTAATTTTTTGAAATCAGAAACTATGATTCAGCCTTATTTGAAAACTGATATATCATAGATAATCAGGACGTCATAGCTTATTTTCAGTGATCCAGACATTGAGATTTATGTGTATGTGCTGCTAAGTTTAAACCTTTTTAGAATTGCAACAAATTTTAAGCAAAAAGTAAATTTTTAACTTGTCATGAGAGGGTGCTGTTGAAGATATTGACAATGTTATTCGATAAAATGGAAGACCTAGGTCAAACTTTATTTCATACAGTAACACTCAGAGAGACCATGTCTAAATTCTAGATCAAATTTTTGCAGACCTCAAAACGAGGCCCAGGAATACTCAATTCACACATTTTTTAAGAGTTAGTCAGGTGGAAGAGTGAAAAAATTAGCACACCACGAGACGAACAAAGAAAGGTAGGACTGTTCCGTCCCAACTTGACTACCGTCCCAACTATAGTTGGGACTGGTCCCAACTTGAGTGTTAAAGTTGGGACGTCCCAACTATAGTTGGGATCGCTCATAGAGTTCAACAGGACGCAGTGATCGATCATGCGTTGATTTAAAATGTGTAACACTATACATATACATGTATAATACTGGCTGCACCGCAAACACACGTTGATGCATCGGCGCGTGAAGGAAAACAAGATTCTTTTTTTCAAACCCGGGTCACAGCTATTATGTATACACAAAATTGATGTTAGAGCTGGAGCCGGCGCCCAAGACGAGGATTGGAAAATTCCCTTTGGTTGAATAATACTATCGCTCACCAATGGACCGCTAACTCTCTACGTATCTTTTTTTAGGGTTCTGATGCCTGGTGACGTTTTCAGCAGTTAAGTAGGCCTACTCATTTAATTAAAACCAAAATTCTAATTAATCTCCAATATTTTCAAGTGCTATTATAATTTGGTGTTAAGTTAATAACTTCAACATACTATGAATTGTTTTTGTTTATTCATGGAGGAAGAAAGTCTCGTCATTGACAATTTCTGTGTCGTTTGCCGTTCGTTCGGACATGTTAATTGTCACATCCCAACTTTCTGCAGGGGCGGGGTAGGGTTGACATCTTATTTTACCTCCATGGTCTCATATGAAAAATTATCTGTGCAATGGCTACCATCAAACTCTAACATACCTGTACACCCAAAATGGTAGCTATCCAGAAGATCTTCTTCTTCAATGTTGTATTTGATCATCCTTTTCAATATTACAGCCTTTTATAAAGCCTTACAGTTCAAATCAATAGGTTTGTTTTCCAAAACTCAATGTACGAACGATTTTTCATCTAAATATTTAAAATTTTTTATTTATTAATTAAATTTTATTTATCTAATTTTGTATTTATTTTCCTTTTCCTTATTACTTGCTTTTTTGATAACTGTTTTTCCGTTAATGTTCTTTCTTGTGCTGTTGTAACTTTGGTTTGTTTGTTTGTTTTGGTTGAATAAATAATAACAATAATAATAACCACACATGTACATGTATGTATTACGCTTGAGGTCGCCCTGAATGAAAAGTGGTGTAATGGGAATTGCAAAGAAACACTGCCCAAAATTAACAGAGTTGCTGAAACGTTTTGTTGTCCAATTTGACAGTTAATTCTGCATAATGTGTGTACCCCCAAGTAACCAAGGTGTAATTAACAACACGGGTTGCAAACGAAAGAAACGTAGCCAATGAGATCCAACTATTGACAACTTCATAGAACAACAGACATTACAATAAATATTTAAAAAGTTGTTGTAATAAATATTTATTTTGGAAAATACAACAGAAAAGTACAAAAATTATATGAAGTATGTCACTGTAAACTGTAAAAATAGATAACTTTAAAAAATTAAAAATATATAAACACTATGCAAACAACGGACAGACGGTAACATTAACAAGTTTTTTTTTACTGTTGATTAAAAAATGCCTTGACATCAAACTTAGTAAAGGACTAAAAGGAAATTGTAAAATATAGACACTTAAAATTGTTCAACATTAAAAACGTCTTATACATGTACATCATTCTGAGAAAAAAATGAGTCTTTACATTTTTGTACGGGGTGTTTTTGTTCATTCGTAACTTTCAATAATGTTCAATCAAAACAGCCTTGAATTTGACATTTTGACTAATGAAAAAGTCCTCCTTGGAATGTAAAGTTCAATTAGTTGTTGAAATCCAATGACGTTTTGGTGCAAATTTCGTTCTGAAAAAGTCAATTATGAACCAAAACATCCCCGTACAAAAATGTTGAGACCAATTTTTCTCAGAATGATGTCATGAGATGTTTTGGATGTTGACAATTGTACACTTCAATGACAATTTATACCATATTAACATGAGGTTAGAGACTTGTAATTTTTCCCCACTTTCATGTTGTTTATGTATTGGAAAATGAGTACATCACAAAATTGAGTTGGTCATTTCCCTTCCTCTTTAAAAATAAGTGTTTCGTGATCTACTATACAGAAAAATGTCATATAGACTTCAAGTACAAAAAAAATTGTTTTAAGGTACTGTTTAAAACTTCATTTCAGTTAAAATGGTTGAACATCTTCTTTTAATTGCCATTTCTCCCATTTATTCGGTTGAAAGAAAAAACAATAACCGAAAACTCCAACCAAAACAATTAATGGTAACACATTACATTATAAAAGTAAAATTTAATGTTAACCAAGCAGATAAATAATCCCATGAGACAAAAAAGTTACAATATTGCATACATGTGTCTTACTTTAGGTGAGCAATACCCGTAAATTCCTCAAGGCTTATCAGTAAATAAAAATGCAAATGAAGATGTCTCCTTAAATTTAAAACTGAACATTCCTAATACATTTGTGCTTGACTCACAATCCTAACATGATATAAAAGTTTCCGAACACATTTCTATAGGTTGTTTTAGTTGAATAAAAATGGCAATCTGATGGCACACTTAACGATGTAACAAGCAGCAATTTGCTTTTTCACCATGTACTAATTGGATTTATAGACAAAATAGTTGTTTGCGATAAACAATTCAATAAATATTTTAAACTTACAAAAATACCCATAAATTTTGTGCTCATTGAGATGGTAAGCCCATCTATTTCAAGAAATTATTTACAATGAACATTAAACAAATTTGTAAAATGGTTGTTAATTAGGGAATAACAGTGTGGGGAGGCGGTCTTCGCTGCGTGATAATGACAGGAATGGTGGGTGGCCACTGTAAATGGACAGAGCCTACGGCTCGGTCCATTAACAGTGGCCAGCCACCAACCAAGGTCTTTACCACGTAGCGTAGACTGGCTCCCCTCACTGTTATTGCCATTAATAAATACTTTTAACGAAGAAAAACGGTAATAATCATATTGCCATTAATAATCATCAAAATTTGTTATTTCTCTTTCGCCGTTAATTTTAGAATGTTCCACTCATGTTCAAGGGCCACTTCTTAGGCTGTTCAACTTTTGTGTGGCACCTGGTCTCTTATTTTGAAAAACCAGACTATGCGAATTAAAAGTAACAGCACTAAAACCCTAGTTTCATGCGCGTACAAGCTACCTCAAATTGATGCATTGTCTGCGCATTATCAAGTTTGTCTGATGTTATATTAGATGGTAGGGATGGACTTAACTATAGTTGGGACAGTCATTACTACAGTTGGGACTGTCCCAACTAGAGTAATAACTGTCCCAACTAGAGTAATAACTGTCCCAACTACAGTAATGACTGTCCTATCTGAATTGGAGATAGACCAAGTTTGTCTGATGTTATATTAGATGGTAGGGATGGACTTAACTATAGTTGGGACAGTCATTACTACAGTTGGGACTGTCCCAACTAGAGTAATAACTGTCCCAACTAGAGTAATAACTGTCCCAACTACAGTAATGACTGTCCTATCTGAATTGGGGATAGACCAAGTTTGTCTAATGTTATATTAGATGGTAGGGATGGACTTAACTATAGTTGGGACAGTCATTACTACAGTTGGGACTGTCCCAACTAGAGTAATAACTGTCCCAACTAGAGTAATAACTGTCCCAACTACAGTAATGACTGTCCCTACCAGCCAATATAACATCAAACAAACTTGGTCTATCCCCACTTCAGATAGGACAGTCATTACTGTAGTTGGGACAGTCTTTACTCTAGTTGGGACAGTCCCAACTGTAGTCAAGACTGTTTTAACTGTAATAGTGACTACTTCACTCCTAATATAACAGCTGTTAAGGATGATCAAGCATGTACATCTTGGGGATGGTCAAGAGTGCATTTTACCTTGAAATGGATTTTTCGCAGAGTACCCTGGACTCTCCCGATGTCACAATAAAAGTCCTCACTGTAACAAAACAGTGTTAATATATCAATCTGCAATCATTATTAGATTGGTAAATAGGGAAGTGTAAAATCATACATGAGCAGCATGAGCAGGAAAGCAAGTCATGTGAGGATTCCCCAAAACGTTGAATGTTTTAGGGAGTCATATATAGGCTTTTTTTAAAAGAAAAACAACAAATATTATAACACCTCATACATATTTTCTGCGTTGTGATTGGTTTAGAGCGCGTCACATGATATGCCTTAGTCTTACTAGTGCGTGCCACGAACGCAACGCGAACTATTCAAAGGAACTATTCAACGACAGCCTAGCGACTGATGTACTAGTGCATGGATACCCTGGTACCCTGACTACATTGACTTCAAACATTGATTTAAACGAGCTGCTTGACAACCTCGAACCCGGTGTAATGAACAGAATGTGTGCATTTTAAGTACGGTTTAGAGAACGAACGTAATAGCAGTAGTCTGGTACCCTCTTACTTTGTCAAAACTCGGTATTTCAACGTAAGATTTTACAGTTCTTGTTTGACGATTGATTGCCACGTACGTAAAGTTGTTTGACGATTGATTTTACCAGAAAAATGGAGGAGGTGTTATAAAACAAATACTGACTGCTTTGTCTCGTGGCGTAGTAAAACTAGTCACTCTCGGTGATCCCCAGAGCCGCCTATCTTCCCTCGGCTTCGCCTCGGGAATATAGGCTGCTCCGGGGATCACCTCGAGTGACTAGTTTTACTACGCCACTCGAAGCAGTCAATATTTGTATAATATACAATCGAAACACTTCCACAATGTTCAAGATGCTGAATAATTATCAGTTTAAAACTCTCTTTGCTGTGTGGAGTGAAAACTAATTATTACAGACCAAGCATCATCATCCCTCAGACTATCCTATCCCTACCCTTTCTTAAATTGTTGTATAAGATATATAATCCCTCTTTACCATTTTTTTTAATCATTTGTGCTCACTTACTCTTTGCACGTGTACGGTCTTAAAACATGACATCCACAAAGAAATGCTGTATTGCCAGGGTAGTCATTTGCATGCACTCCGACGCAGCCATCATGGTACCACTGATAGCATTTTGTGCAACAAATCCATTTGTCAAAAATTTCTTCGTTACACACACCATACTGCGATGCACCGCATCTCTCTTTCAGCATTTTCAGCTCACTGCACTTCACCAGGGGAACAAAATGATTGAGCCGAACAAGTCCATCTGGTGAGGGCAATGCAGCAGGCACACGCAGTATTTTTATGGTGCTGTCATTATCAGAGAGAAACGAAACACCATATGACTTCAGGGAGTCATATGCATCGCTTCTAATGCTGGCATGGGCGTCAATTTTTCGTTGCACATATTGACTTAAAGTCAATAATTGAAGCTGTCCTGTTAATGGTGAAAAATAAGCATATCAATATTATTTAATTGTTTTCAGTTGAAACTAAGGACTACTTGCTTTGTTGGCTATCTTGTCCATTTGTGAGAGCTTGTGTGTGGTTTAAAAATAGAATGCTTTGGTTGATATATACACCACAGTGTTCTACAAAAAGCGTACTTGCTAAATTGCCAAAACAGCTGGTGATATAATCATGTGTAAGGGTTTTACAACTTAAAAAGCTAAGCACAACGTGCTTCATTATTTCAAGTCAAGGAGACAAAACTTCACAGGTGATTTGCTTGCACAGGTCTTAGACAGGTATTAAAAACTGTATTCATTTATTTATTGCAGGCCAAGACAAACTGAAAATGGCCTTGCCTTCTCATAAAGGGAATTCCAGGAATACATTAGTGTAAAATGCAAATCGTAATGCCTTCATAAATTGTTACTCCTACAACCTTTAAAATGTAGTTTCCTTACCTGAATCTAAATTCCCCTGCATTACATAGATTAGTTCAGCTTTGACAACCGCTGAAATGATGCTTCGCTCATCTTTCCTTCCTCTGCCCATAACTGACTGACACACTCTGTCAGAGGTGACAGAGTGCATCCAAGCAACTACATCATCTCTTGTAGTGCAAAGAGCCAGGACCTGTGCATGTAATATAGGGGTGATGGTGTGATACATTGTAATCCTTTATGTATTGCAATCAGACTTTTAAAAGGTGCAAGTTTCTTTTTTGAAATGAAAAGTTAATGTAATTCGATAAAAAAGTACAAGTATTCATACAATCACAGTGACTTAAAAAATAAAATTCTTTGTAAGGTTATGCACCAAAATATATACAAAAAGGAACAAATATACAAATCGGTTAAACTGAACTACAAAATTAATACAACAAAAAGTGCTAACGAACCTCTTCCACTATAGCATCAAAATTTGATATACCACAACAAACACAGCAGAGGCGGAGAAAGAATGGGTGATCTTGCCTGCCCCAAAGACTCAAAGATATTGCATTAAACAAGCAATGATTGTCAGTTCCATCTGTGTCTAATGGAGCCACATGTTCTTTCACAAACGTCTTTGGCACATAGTCGATATACCTACAATAGTGAGTGGAACATGTATTAGTTTAAAAGAAATGCTAATTATTGATTAGGAAGAATGAAAAGGTTATTGGTTTTGTATTGAACATCCACATTCAATCAGGCAGGGTCATGTCCACCAGAAAATGGATTCAGGGTGCGCAATATGATTCACAAAACTTGGATTGGTTATGAAATAATGTGAAATAAACACAAAATCATTCATCAGAAATGGATAGCACATTCAACTTAAAAGTTAAAGGCTCCTATTAATATTAAGTTGATGATTCAAACAATCAAATCATGATTTTTGCTTAAAAAAATAACAACAAATATACGGGGTGTCATGTGGCCGAGTGGTTTAGAGCATCGAATTCAAGTTTCGATGGTTAAGTCATCGGGGTGTGGGTTCGTATCCCGGTCATGACACTTGTGTCCTTGAGCAAGATACTTTACTATAATTGCTCCTCTTCACCCAGGGGTATAAATGGGAACCTGCGAGGGTAGAGGTTGATATTGTGTTTGAAAAAGCCTTCGGAGCGCCACGGCAGCCCGGGCTGTATACTCCCCAGGGAGCTGAGAAAGATTACAGGAATGTTATTGGCCCAATGACCAAAATGCGCTATATAAGAACTAGTTATTATTATTACTGAACTGAACACCAAAGGGTTCTTTAAAAACTTACCCATCACCAAAGTCTGCAAGTCGTTTAGCACCAGGGTTGAATGGTACTGTCACTGGAGCAGGAGGCAGTCTAGGACGAAGTTGGTTTGCGGCTACTTGCACATCACCCCATTCAAGCAACTTCAAAACTGACAGTAAGTCTTCACAAGACTCTTCACTGAAATTCTGCAATGAGTAAAGCACAAAACTATGAAAATATGTACATAAGTTTGATCACATAAAGTCAAATTCTGCAAAAAAAGTAAATGAAAAGTTACACTTGTAAGCAGCTTTGGTTTTGAAAATAAAGGGAAAACTGCAAAGTTCACAAAACTTTCTTGTGTGGTTTCAACTTTTTTATAGTACTAAAAAAGAAGAAGAAACAAATTGATCAAACAAATTTTTGCATATATGTAAAATAGATCAACTAATAAATAAAAAAGTAAATATAAAAAAACGAATTTCAAAAGAAAGACTAACAAAATTACCGAATCGAGTGCTCGTTGGACAAATACAGCAGTTGGATTGATAATCTGCATTGGGGTACTTGAAGGGTCATTTCTCCTCTTCTTGCTCGGTTGACCATCATCCAGGTTATTGTCACACCTTCTTCCCTTATGGCACCTTGTGTTGCATACCCATCCATGCCTTTTGCATGAACATTTCTTGTCAAAGCAACCATAACTGCAACCACATTTCATGGGATTTCCTTCTTTATTTTTCCTTGATATCAATCTCACTGCCTCACGCCTTGACATCCTCTGCTCAGTCTGCCAACCACTATCATTGAAGTCAAGGACCCCATCGTACTCTTGCAATTGATCCAACCCATACACTCCCTTTACTACACCATATTTAAACCTTATCCTGTATGAGCGATGGACATCTCCTGCTACATCAACAACAACTCCTGCTATTCTCTTGACGTCTGTTTGGACTCTGTCTTCTCTAGGTATGGCAAGTGTTACTTTGTCCCCAACTTCAAATTCTTTTCTTCTACCTCTATGCTTTCTTTCATATTTGCTTTTCATTTTATTTATAGATGCCAGGTAATTTGAGTGGCCAGATGTTCTAACTGCCTCATGTGATTTCATGGTAAACAGTTGTGGGGTAGAGAACTCAGATGGTGAGCTGGCATAAGTTGGGGGCTCATTAGAACCTTCAGAGGCATGGCATGAAGCTGGGGGCACATCAGAAAATTCAGAGCCAGGGAACCAAGAGGCCGAGTTGCGAAAAGTCCGATGAAGGTCAGGCACTTCAGATGCAGACAAACCAGAGGCCGAGTTGCGAAAAGTCCGATGAAGGTCAGGCACTTCAGATGCAGACAAACCAGAGGCCGAGTTGGGACAAGTTGGGGGAACGTCAGGCACTTCAGATGCAGGCAACCCAGAGGCTGAGTTGGGACAAGTTGGGGGAACGTCAGGCACTTCAGATGCAGACAACCCAGAGGCTGAGTTGGGACAAGTTGGGGGAACGTCAGGCACTTCAGATGCAGACAAACCAGAGGCCGAGTTGGGACAAGTTGGGGGAACGTCAGGCACTTCAGATGCAGGCAACCCAGAGGCTGAGTTGGGACAAGTTGGGGGAACGTCAGGCACTTCAGATGCAGACAACCCAGAGGCCGAGTTGGGACAAGTTGGGGGAACGTCAGGCACTTCAGATGCAGACAAACCAGAGGCCGAGTTGGGACAAGTTGGGGGAACGTCAGGCACTTCAGATGCAGACAAACCAGAGGCCGAGTTGGGACAAGTTGGGGGAACGTCAGGCACTTCAGATGCAGACAACCCAGAGGCCGAGTTGGGACAAGTTGGGGGAACGTCAGGCACTTCAGATGCAGACAACCCAGAGGCCGAGTTGGGACAAGTTGGGGGAACGTCAGGCACTTCAGATGCAGACAAACCAGAGGCCGAGTTGCGAAAAGTCCGGTGAACGTCACGCACTTCAGATGCAGACAAACCAGAGGCTGAGTTGGGACAAGTTGGGGGAACATCAGACACTTCAGATGCAGACAAACCAGAGGCTGAGTTGGGACAAGTTGGGGGAACGTCAGGCACTTCAGATGCAGACAAACCAGAGGCTGAGTTGGGACAAGTTGGGGGAACGTCAGGCACTTCAGATGCAGACAACCCAGAGGCCGAGTTGGGACAAGTTGGGGGAACGTCAGGCACTTCAGATGCAGACAACCCAGAGGCTGAGTTGGGACAAGTCTGGGGAATGTCGGACGCTTCAGATGCAGACAACCCAGATGGCGAGTAAGCTGAACTTTGTGGAACATGAAACACTGCAGATCTCCTAGACGAACTTGTGCTTTGACTCTCATCATCAATCTCGTCATACACCCCACCTTGTGTACCTGGTGCAAGGGGCAAAGGAGGTGGCTGCCCAAACACAAGTTCGTAAGGTGTATGTTTTGTTGTATCACTCCTTGTAGCATTCATTTCATCTTTAAAATTAAAAAAATCACAAAACAAATTTATTAGAACAGGCGAAATTTCTTTTTTGGATTCTCGCAAGTTATAGGTTGACTTATTTCTAATGTCACATCAATGGTATCTAATAGGAGCCCTTCCCTCAACTCCCCCTCCAAACCCAACCCACATGCCAACCCTTTCCCCAACTGTAAAAACAAACATGTTTCCTCAAAATACTTTGGAAGACTGCTTCACAAAAAGGAACTGCTTTTATTCATAGAGACAGACAACCGTGTTCCCAGGGGGATTTGATCTCCCCATGCCATTTTTTCCCAGCATGCCTTGCTCACTCATAACCCCTGGAATTGGATCATTAAAATGTGCCAGAATCTGGCACATTTTAATTAGGCCCGTGGCCGATCCACTCTACACGCCTGCTCTAGTATTTTAACCTGCAAAAGAGGCATCAAGTCAGAGAGCAACTGGTCCCCTCTCATTCCTCTTTGATCTTGTGATATGTCTAACTGGATGCAGTTTAGGGTGACTGTGTAAAAAGATGATTCATTTGAAATGGAATCGCTTTAAAATACTTGTATTTTCACTTGTGCGTTCTAAGCGTCCTACAAGTGCCATTCAACGTGAAAGTTTTTAACAAGCGTGATTGCAAAGTAGTCACCCTTGGTAGCCAAATCAGCGTTGTTTTCCAGTACATCCCATAAGGGGGTTAGTGACGAGAGGTATCGATATGGCGCGCTGCCCATGGTAGGTTTTATTTTAAAACAAAAATGGTTCTATACTATGTCCCTGAGTATACTAAAACTTACACATTATTTCTGCCAGCCAATCTGTCCATGGTGCCGCAGTGTCATTTCCCTGTTCCCAAACATACGACTTTTTACTCAAATGGTCCCGCAGAGTCGCATTTGCCCTCTCAACACACCCCTGGGACTGAGGGTGTCTTGGTCGGCCATGAATAACAACATTTCCAACATCGGTCCCCCAGTTCAATAACAGGTTATTAAGAATTCTGTTTCTAAACTCTCTGCCATTGTCGGACTGGAAAATATGGGGAACACCAATGTAGGCAAGGACTCTGTTTCTGAAAGACAAAGAAAAAAGTATACAAATTAAGCAGAAGCTATGTTTTGTTTTTAATGGTTACTTCTTTAGCATTAGCTTCAATTTACATTATGTTGATAAATTAAAACAAACGCAGGGCTGGCACTTTGTTCTCAGAGGGAAAAATGTTTTGCCAAAGTAAAACTTACATTGGGCAATTTAAGGTGCACCAAGGCAATTGCCAGGGACATAAAGGCGATTGCCTGCGTTGCCTCTGTAAGCCTGCAAAAGGAATAGTAATATTCTCAGACTTTTTCTTCCTAAATTAGTTCCCTAACGAAGTGTTTAAACTATGATCTACATTACAAGTGGACACATACTTTTGCACAGAGTTTTGGGACTTCCTACTCTTGTTCTATTTTTCCCTTTTCTAAGAGTCACGTTGTGGGGACCCAGTTTGATAAAGAAAAACATTGTGGGGACCTTTGTTCCATTGTGAAAAATTCCCTACAGCTCTGGGTATGCCTACCCAACATGGTTGGTAGGTACGCCATTACCAACTTGCAATGACTTCACACTTACTTGACACCTTCGGCTACTTCCTCTGCACACTTCTGCTTCAACGGCCAAAGTATATGGAATTTTGACCAGTGGTCAATGAAATGGGCGATGTAGTGGTATCCCCTGTCTGGCATGTGTTGCATGCTTATAAGGTCAATCTAATGAAAAAGAACATTCATTCAACAAAAACTCTTGTTATTGCAAGCACATAATAGGCTGTCTGAACATTATTATTAGTTTCAGTATTTAAAAAAAAAGGAAAGAAACTACATGTATATCATGGTCAAATATGTCAGGCTATTCAACAACTTTTTCACTTATTTTAAAAGTGCACTGTTTGAGGAGCTCCAGTGAAAATGGTATGCCTTGCTTTTGTATTTACTGTTTCAATGCAAAACTGACTAAAATACAAAATAAAAACATTAGAATTGAAAGTTTTGTAATTAGTTCATTAATGTGTTTTTTAACTTACTTGACCACGCTGGTTGAATCCAGGTGCAACAATTGCTGTCAAAGCAGCAGGCGGCTTTTGTCTTGTGTGCAACTGACACACCAAGCATAGAGCACAAAACTTCTCTACTGCCTTTCTTGGGATTAAGGCATACCTGGATTGGATCTACAAGATAAATGTACAATATATACAGTATGAGTATAATACATGACTAAAAAGAGTGGCCTATTCATCACAAAGTATGGTCAAAGTATCAACTGTGTTTAGACATGCTCATGCTGGATGCAACAGGGGCATTTTCCAAGGTGTGTGAGGCTTGCACAGAAATTGAAAAAAAGGCCTGAAAAAAGGGAATACTTTACAAATGGATGGCTGATATCTTACCGCTCGGAAGGTCTTTTTGGCACTCCCATGCCCAGCAGCATTCTCATGGACGCTTTTTATTGTTACGAAGAAATCTTCATAGCCAATGACCTTTTTCAATGTAAAATTCTGGAAAGAATACAAAATTATATATTTCTTTAAAATTTTTTTTTAGCAATACATGTATACTTTAGGCCTATTTAAACAAACAACAACACATTTAAAAAATTTGTTGTGTCCTCTTAACCTTTTTTAATGAAGTCCAACAAAAAGATAAAAGATAAAGTTGTTTTTTTTTCTTCTCGAAATGAGTTTAATCTTGTATTATTTGTTTTGTTTTTGTTTTTTGTGGCAGATTATGAATAGAAAATACCAAACTAACATTACCTTCACTTTTCAAAATCTTCTTTCTCTTGAAATTATGAGTTTAATTTTTGGGGAAGTTCCTAACTTGTCAAAAAATAAAATTTGAAAACAGCCTAGCAGTAGCTGCAAAATACTTTTAGAAAATGTGGTGGCTCAGAAATAAGCCCTTTATGTAGGAAGCCTTTGTTTATCCACTGATTGTTGATTCAGTGTTTGTGTGACAAGATTAGAAAAAGCTCTAGAAGCCCTGTGTAGTTAACTTCCTTTCCACCTTTTATTTCTCCCTTTTAAGCTCTTCTAGCATCCAGTGTAATAAACAATGAACCCCTCTAATCTAGTGTCACATCCTGGCTGCACTCAGGAAGCACCATTAAATAATTCTTCAAAAATGTTTTTGCTACTTTGAGCAATGTTAATGATGAATATGTTTAGGTTTCAAAATAAGAAATGTTCAAGGCATATCACTCTGAATGTTTTTGTCTGTGATTCATCAATAAAGTTATAAAGTTACTTTTTATAGAAACCCACAATTTCGCTTTTCAGTAATTGTCCAATTTCTTCCATTTCCTCATGTCCTTGACCTTATCCTTCGATTAGTAACACGTTTTAAATGCAATAAGTGTTGTAAATGCTTAAAAAAAAATAATTAGAAGTTTGTTATTTCAACCATTATGTAAAATACTCATAAACATCATAACCAGTTGTCAACAGTTGTCAGCTTTTACTAATGTGCAACCACAAGTTGACCCAGGTACGAGTTGACTTGGTTATTGTTATTTTGGGATATGGGTTGACTTTATTTGAGTTGACATGTTCCCCTTACTAAGGCACAGTCTGACAGACCATGGAGGAAGGAAGACTGAACCAATGTATCATTTTGGCATCCACGTCAAAAATTGCTGTGTATATTTAGCCAGCACTGGCTACTTTAAAGTAAATGTTATAAAGCCGGAACAGCACTGAATATGCGCAACAACTGTTTTACATTTAGTTTGGTTCTGTGCCAACATTGTCCTTGTGAAGTCAAAGTTTCATGATATAAATCAGACCACTCGTGAATTTCTGATTTTATTTCCCTTAATAATCTAAAAAAAATCATCGGGAGCTGGCCACATATAAGATAAAAAGAAGGTAATTGAATATGGGAATCCATTTAAAATAAAAAAAATAATAAATTAAGAGTTTTGTTGTTGTTGTTGGGTTTGTTTTTTTTGGGGGGGATGATGAAATTAAAAAAATGTTGAGTATCAATCCCCACAATCATATTCATAAGCACTCGGCTTAGGAACGTAATGTGTGTGTAAGCCTATCCACTTACTTTACCATGTCCACCATGGACGAAATTTATGGCACTAATTTTTTGATACTCGTGCCATAGTTAGTACACATGTCAAACTCAAAGAGGGCACTTAAAAAACGGCATAGTGTTTACTAAACTAAATTAGCCTGTGCAAACTAAGCTAAATTAGCCCGGCACACTCCATTACCATAGAGCAAGGTATAAAATATAAAGTAAAGTTCCGCCGACTCATCTGAAGACGAAGATATAATTTTTCTTGTGTCACAATTAATGAGCAAATGGCAGTCAGATACAGAAAAAAATGCACAATAAATGTGGTTAAACCAATACTCACTTCTCCTTTTACAGCCACGAATTGATCATCTGGAACCGGAACATTGTCTTGATGGCCTTGTAACCCGCCGTATAGTTCATTAAAAGAAACTAACATAAGCATATGTCGTTTAATGAACTGCTGCATGTTTCTACTGTTGTTGCCTTGCTCATTTTGTTGGCCCTTGAGGAAATTTTTAATTTTCTCAAGTTTATCTCGACTTACAACAGGGCTTGTTCCTGAGACGCTGTAGTTTTCTTGGCAAAACTCGAGAAAAACTTGAGAAGACTCCATCTCTCCGACCATAGAGCAAGGCAACCTTGCTCTTCCCTCCGACCTGTCCGTCGCCCAAGCCGCCGACCTGCCAACTACTCAATTGAGAACCGACCGGACATATCCAGATCATCCTCCTAGTCCGCGCTTCCGTTCGTCCGGCCGGCGCGCGTCCGGCAGCACGGGGGGGGGGCTCTGCGTTTACTGCGATCCCAACTATAGTTGGGACGTCCCAACTTTAACACTCAAGTTGCGACCAGTCCCAACTATAGTTGGGACAATTATCAAGTTGGGGCGGAACAGGACTAACCAGGAAGAAGAAAAGTGGTGTGTAAAATAAAAATAATTGACTGGTACAAAGAGCAAAGACAGCTGGCTAGTGTAAACCAACAAGAGGAAGGAAAAATTGTTCACACAAGAGGGTCAGAAAAACAAAAGACAAAAACAAAAGTGGAAACAAAAAAATAAGCAATTTAGTGAATTTTAAGAAAAACCTAAGCAAGCTGTTTAGTTTTGTGCGTTTGGAATTTTTTTTAAAGGCAAATACACACAGAAATAAAGTTCATCATTTTCAGAGTAATTGAACTCGTTTTTAGTTATAAATGGGGAAAAATCATTGCACTGTTGCAGTTGCACAATTGAATATGGTGGAATCAGACTATATAGTAGTGTGGGAAGGTAAATTCCAGGAAGGAACACTACCTTTTTCCTTCCCACACTCCACAGTGCCTTTCATTTTCAACCATTGTGCAAAACCAGCCAGGCGGGATCCATCATAACATCTTGGTTCAAATCTCATCTGTTTCTATGGTAACACTAGTTGCTAAAGCAAAAGCATGCAGCTCTAGCCTCAACACACGTGATTATGCCACCACAACACTAAAAAAAATGAAACTGACGATCCCAATGTATCGCATTGCCGTTGGGATTGAGCCCTCTCGCTCGGTGGTTCTGAAACACATACCTTTGTGCCGCTGTAATCGTCAACAATGCTTTCATCTCTACGTGCAGCTGGATACTTAATCATCTTGTTAGATTGGCCAATTCTGATCGAACATAAAAGACGATGTGCTTTTGAGGAAGACAACTATTTACGGCAGTAGAAAGGAACGATTCGTTATTACTGTGCCAAGACGTTGTTGTACACGCGATACGTAAAAACCGAGAGAGGGTTTCAAGGATACAATTAAATGTTTACCATTTTGTAACAATAGAGGGCGCACTTGCAACATTTCTTCCTAGCCACTTGTTGATAGAGAAGGATTGGAAGAAGAAATGTTTCCTGCAACTTGCATGCAAGTCGATTTATTCTTCTCCCATGGCGTAATTAAGATAAACAAAAAGGTAATTTCTGTCAGTTTTTGTAGTTGGTTGATTTCTCTTTTATTACAAACCTTCGTCCGGAGAGTACAGTGAGTTCTGCTTTCACTTTACAAAATGTTGAATGGGACCATGGGATGGACAGACAACGAAACTTTCATTCATTGGGCAGGATTGGAAAGATTTGCAAATCGGTGGGTGTGCCGTGTTTCGAGTTTGCACTCAACTTCAATATTAACACTGAAATCAAAACGATCTTTTCAGTATTTGATTGATCACCTTGCATTTGATTTTTTTTTTCTTCTTCAAAAATCAGGAATAGTTTGTTCATTCTACAGATTGGGACAGACTTGAAAAGATAAATTGCACTTGCAGAGCACCTCAAACCAGTTAAACCAAAAACATCGAATTTGGAACAACGAGACAAAAAAAAAACCCTATAAAGATCCCGGATCATGTGTATTCCTGATGGAGTTGTACGACAAAGTAACCACCCTAGGTACTGGGGCAGGTGGAGCTGTGTACTTGGTTCGACACAAAGATACTAAAAAGTGAGCATGGTTTGCTTTTTGTTTTTGTAACGATTAACACGCCTTTACTTTATCAAAATCATTCCCATTCAAATGGAACATTTGTATTTACTGTATTTATTTCTATTTCGACTTCCAATTCTGTGATGCTTCTCATCAAAGCGTGTTCAGCATCTAGCTGAGGCATAAGCGAATTGGATGCCAGACACACTGAGGTGAATGGTTAAATGGGTAAATAGTTAACGTCTCAACCCTGACAAATAGAGTAGCTCAAAAACAAAATGTTCAAGGTGCCAACTGCTGATTGGTCGTCAAAGGAACCTTTTGGGAACCCTGTATATAGGCTTATTATTAGTTTTCATGTAAAGGAAATGAAATCGCACACTTTAACATGTCCAAATGTTCGAATACGCGCAAGACTTGCATGCCATGTCTTCAAGTGCGTTGTATTTGTGGATTCTGTTTCAGGTTGGTGGCTCTTAAGAAGATACAGCTTGATGAGAAGCGTAAGACGCGGACCAAGGAGGCAGTTCAACGAGAAGCCAACATCCTCTCTGAGTTAAGGCATCCACACATTGTCACATATTATGAGTCATTCTTTGAGCAGACACCAGACGCTGTCCATCTCTGTATCGTGCAGGTAATTAACCATTTAGGGACCATTCATTTCTGTAAAATCACCATACGCCCAGACATGGCTAAAGTTGTTGAGTGTCTGGAAAATATAATATGAAACAAAAATGTTGGTTTTGTTTTAGAAACATAGATCACTTTGTTAACATGGAAAGTATTGAAAGTTTTAAATACAGGACATGTCCTTTACTGTGACCTTTTTTTGTTTGAGTGGAAGTAAGTCGGACCTTGCAGTTGTTTGCGGCCACTGTGAGCATTTTGGTACAAATCGTTTCCGGCCGCTATAGTCTCTAAAGCGTTTAAACAAATATTTAGTGCCACCATTTAGCATTCTACATTTTGTTTTAAACTTAAAATTGCCAATTAAGACAAATCATTTTACAGGTGTGATTCACATCTTTAATCATTATTCAAGGTATTATACACCATTGGCAAAATAGTCGCAGATAGTGTTCATGTTTTGTGTGATCAACCATACACAGTACATGAAACTTGTGAAAACTAGGGCTTTATCCATTGTGTGAGTCAAGAGAAGGTATAAAATTATGCACAGTTTTCAGCATGTAAACACATTTTCCATAATTTTGGTTGTAACACTAACAACCGTATTCAGCTGCAGGGCTCAAATTTGGGAGAAAAATCCACAAGACTGCAGGGCATGTAGCTCAACATCTTTACTGGACCAGAAATGTTTGTACAAGACCAGAATCAAAATGAGAGAAAAATTCTGATTCCTGATACAGTTCAACATGCATTTAACTGTTTTTATGTGAACAAAAAGCACTAAGACCTGTAAGAGAAGATTAATCTCATCTGTCTTTTGGGGTATTAAGTTTACTTCATTAGGGCCTACTCAACAGAATTGAAAGGTGTTTTCCATACTCAAGGTCAGCATTTGAACATAGTTTGTTTCTGTTCAAGATACTACACAGTGAGGTATTGTTATTCAATTGTAAAAAACAAGATTGCCGAACTTGTCTGGTCAATGAGTTTACTGGCCCGACACTAAAACCACTGGCCTCGGGCCGGCGGTCCGGTGTAAAATTCAAGCCCTGAGCTGACCTGCATTACTTTAGATTTTCAGACACATATTTCTTTAATAATGGCTTCATTTCAGAGGGATATATTTCACAGAAAGTTGCGGAAAATTAATACCTTGCAGAGGCACGGTAAATTTGTTTTCATACCGACGTTAAGTGGATAAACATGACTGTATTTTGGAAACCTTCATATATCCAAATCATATTTTCCTCACTGTCTCCTCGAAGGACTACTGCGATGGGGGAACCCTGGATGAGAAGATTCAGCAGGCCAAAGGTCACGGAAAATCCCTGGAGGAAGGTCAGATTATGCAGTGGTTTATACAGCTTCTAATGGCTGTACAATACATACATTCCATGAAAATTCTACACAGGTAAGTCTGTCAATAACATCGGTTTTCAAAAATTCAGTATAATCATCGGTTTTTCACTAGTTGGCTTCGGGATTTAAAAATCATTTTCTTGTTACCTGTGCCGGATGTTTTTCAGTCAAAAAAGCAACTTTTGATAATTTGTTTTGACAATGAAACTCGGTTTGGACATCCATATAAAAACATTATTTTCAAGCAAATTGAATGGCCCCTATGGACTCGGTGAAACAGATGCCTGTGTGTAGGCAATCTGCTACAGTGTCTCGCCATATGTGTCATGTTGACATTACTACTTCCAAACACGTACAGAAATAAAATGCTAGTTTGTAAAATAGTCACTGTGTGTTGCATTAAGAGTTGTGCATGTTACGGGGCCCTCCGAAGAGAACTGGTTCAAACAGGCTTGGGATTTGTCAGGATGTTTTGCGCACCATGTTGCCTTCAAATTCTCTTGGAATACATCTTGCCACAAAGGGAGAAAGACATATGTCAGCAATAAATAGGTCAAGTACATGCCACATGGGAAATTTGTTTGTTAGTCAAAGAGTCAAATTTAGCGCCGTTTTGACTGAATATCATGGAAGCTCGATCAGGAATGAATTGAAAATTTCACGTACAAAAATGTATAGTCAGTGTATATTTGAATGTGACCCAATTATATGTTTTCTGGCTGTTAACAAATTGGAAGGGTATCAAATACAGGCATTTTACACCATTGTAACGTGTGATTAAACGTGTGACTGATCTCCGTCAAGTCACTACATTTAAACCAAGCTTCAAAACTTGTGTGTTTAAATTTTCATCTTTGTAACTCATCCTAGGCCCACTTGTTTTATCTGCATCTCTTCAGCACCAGGAGTGTCCTTTTAGGCAAACATGGCGCATTACAAATGGCCACTATAATGATTAGATTAGAGACTTGTTATATTTTTCCACTCTCATAAGAATTTTACCTATCAGTCTGTTGGAAAATAGGTGGATCAAAAAACTGTATATGAGCTGAGTAGAGCCTCTCATTAAGTGCGAGCTAGAAAACAAAATCAGCTAGGAAATCTATTTTTTTCCGAACTTGTACCCGTTTGAGGGTTTCAGACAGGCGCTCTAGAGTCACGCCGACCCAAATTATTGAATTGAGGACATGAAAAGTTTGACCTCTGGAAGATCGACTGGTGCATTCGTTCGGAATGACTCTGTAGCATCTTGGTTTCAGACGTCGATCTTGTCATGAGCCAAACCTAATTTAGATGTTATGTTAAGTTCGCCTGTCTGAAACCAAAATTTATTTGGGTCGACCTAGAGTCGCTCCTAATCTATTTGGTTCGGTGCGACTCTGAAGCACCTGTCTGAACCGGGTGTTGTAGATTACTTCAGGGATGTTTTTCTTTTTTTCTTTTCCAGGGATTTAAAAGCGCAGAATGTCTTTCTGACCAAGAAAAACATGATCAAGTTAGGTAAGAAATGTTTGTTCTTATAAAACGGACTAAATTGGTGTTTTGTTATGCTGCTCCTGTCTTTTCGTTCCTTTGCCACCTGACTGCTTCTGTTACACTGAAACTTGTACGTGTGTTGAGTCGTCATTTTAGCCTTTGAGAAAGACTGTGGTAGGGTTTGTGGTTTGCAAAGCTGCAAGGGTTGCATTTCCTGAGTGTCAGCCATTCAAAGGTCCCATATACTGCGCGTGTGGTGCTGAGTTCAGAGGATATTGTGTTTTGTTGACCGCTCAGGGAACGATTTCATCCAGCACTTTTGCATAGCAAACTATTTTGACTGAACAGACATTGTGCACACTGAGTGCTGATACTGAGTAGCAAATGATGATTTTTGAGTAGCAAGTGATCGTCTTGCATGGCATTTTGCTATACAAGGGAAATCATTCACTGTCGTTTTGGGGAATTTGGTCTCTCCCAGAGTAGACAGTAGAGCTCACCGCCTTGTGATTGGCTCGTATTGTGAGCAAAGAAAGTTGACAAGAATGGTATTTTAACCTGTGACCTCTGTATTAACGCGCTGGCACTCTACATGTACTAATTGAGCTTTCCTTGTCTTGCCTTGCCTTGCCTTGCCTAGGCCATGTTCATCCACTGTCGGATGCAGCCCTCTTCATGTGCTTGCCATTTCCCTCTGTCTTGTGCTTGTCTTGTCCATGATATACCCAGGTAGCATGTAATGTCTTCTCTCCACCTCTTTTTCTGTCTGCCTCGTTTCATTTTCCTAGTTCTTGGTTGCCAATCTGAAATTCTTCTGGTCCATCTGTTGTCATTTATGGGTGCCACATGTCCAGCCCATCTCCACTTTGCATACCTGATTTTTACATTTATGTAAATATTTCCTTTTTTCTTCCTTATATCACTGCTTCTTATTTTGTCTTGGATGGAATTGAGCTGTCTAGCCCTTATGTTGGCGGTCTCCTTAACCAATTTAGTTTTCCTTTAGACATGTTAGAATAAAAACAAGTTTTAATCCTATACTGGAAGAGCTGGACACAATTTTTTTGTAAATCTAACGTGGTAAGGTTTAATTCAATTGGAGATGAACAAAGAAAAATTGACTGGAACAAGATTTGAACCTGTGACCTCTGGATTAACATGTCAGTGCTCTACCAATTGAGCCATCTAGAGTTATCTACATGTTAATCATAGTGAGGTTAGGGGTCTATCAAGATTTGAGAAATAGGTTCCAGATTTGGGATGAACTGAAAAAAGGATTTCAAAATTGCTCTTAAACAACTTTTACAGGTAAAATAACATTGATATGATCTAGCCCTTATTTTGGCAGTCTCCCTAACAAAACCTCCTTAAAAAATGCAAAATTTAATCCTGTTCGGAGAGAGCGAGACATAATTTGATATAAAGCTGTTTTTACGAACATCTATTCAAACACTTAGGGTTGAATCGTTTTTTCATGATGTTTATTTTAGGTGATTTTGGTATAGCCAGGACGCTTGAACACACCATTGACAAGGCCAGTACATGTGTTGGGACGCCGTGCTATCTCAGCCCTGAACTCTGTCAGGATATTCCATACAACAATAAGTCTGATATATGGGTAGGTAGATTTTTGTGACAGTTCTTGTAACATTTCAGGGTTATGGTTAAGCATATTTTTTAGACAACACAACGCACACATGACATTGTCCTATAATTGGGGTGTGTTTTGACAACACTAGCCAAAAACAAGTTTCTGGCATAAAATTCATTGACCGAAAAAATTTCCGAGAGTATACGAAAATGGGTCGGTAACCAGAAACAGTTTGGGATGATGGTAACCTCTCTTGAAAATTAATATTCTCAAAATAAGCTTGTCCAGCTGTCATTTGATTTTTAAGTGATGGAATCACTGACCTCCATTGCCTCTGTGTCATTCCAGGCCAGTCATGTCATTTAGTGTATTAAGCCGTGTTCGCACTGGACTTATTTTGGGTAAACTAACCGAGCAAATGGGTAACTTGACCATTTTAAGTCCAATGCGGACAGCCCAGGAAGTTTCCCTCCCAGGTAACTTACCCAACCCGAATGGGTAGTTTAACCGGCCCACTTCTGCCTGGTTAAATTGACCAGGTCAGTTTAACCGAGCCGAAAAGTCCAGTGCGAACGCGATCTGGGTAAAAGCCGTCCCGGTAAAAAGCCATATCTGGTCCCCCGGATTTACACGCACATGTTTACACGGAAGCTCGGTTGCACTCATTGCATTCTCACTGTCATGCACCCCGGTCAAAGGTCACTGCGATAGCACCCTCTTGTGTTTGTCTTAAGTTAGTCGGTTAGTATCACCGGTCGTGTCGGTTAGTTTAACCACGTCCTTAATCCGAGTGCGAACGCTGGTAAGTTTCACCTATTGGAAGGTAAATCACGGTCTCGGTAAAAAAATAATCCAATGCGAACACGGCTTTAGAAAGGCGTTTTCTAATTGCTGTTAATATGCTTCTGTTTCCAGGCTCTAGGTTGCCTACTGTTTGAGATGTGTGCCTTCACTCCAGCCTTCGATGCCAATAATCTTATCAGCCTCTTCTACAAGATTGTCAAGTGTGAATTTGCTGTGAGTAGACCAGAGTGGTTCTGGAACTTTGTCTAGACTTTAACAAGGAAGGTAGTAGTAGCACTAATTACATAATTACATAAAAAACTGCATGAGCTTTCGTAGCAACAACTACTTCATCAGAGCATCTGATGAAAAACTTGTGTAGTTGTTGCTATGAAAGACCATGCATTTTTTTTTATGTAATTAGTTAGTCTTAAAGTGCTACCACTACCTTTCTAGTTTTATCTACCAGACTAACACGGCTATTTTTTAGTATTGTATAGACTATGTAACCCTTGTTTACAAAAAGAGTGACCTTGTACATTCCGGAGCATTTCCTGGCAGGCGAGATACTACACTGATCATCAGGTGAACTGGGTCAATAATGCTGTGATCTCTATCATTATATGCCCTAACTGGTTGTAATTTGAAAGCTTTCCTATGTCACATTTGATATTTTTTTCTTGATGATTGTTATTAGGAGATTCCGTCCATGTACTCCGATGATATCAAGCAGCTGATCGCTACTATCCTAGTCAAAGAACCAGACCAAAGACCAGGGTAAGAAGGCATTTAGTTTTAAATTTGTTTTTTAAAAGGTGTGGAGGGGGGAGGAGACACAAATTTTTCCTGACGAGACTGAAGGCCACACAGTGTAAAAAGCTTCATCATCATCATCAGCCATCGATCGCAAATTCAAAGGACACCTAGGCAATGATTAAGGTCATTTAAACACAATTGGCATCATCATCTCCATGAAGTATCAAGCCAGAGTATCTGCTCATATTGTGGCGTGTCCTGGCTTAGTGGTTAAGAGCACCGGACTCAAGCTCTGGTATTTCTGATCAGCAGAGTGTGGGTTCGAGTCCTGGCCGAGTCCGTGGTTCGAGTCTGTGGCACCTGTGTCCTTGAGCAAGATACTTTACCGTTATTGCTTTTCCTTTTGATGGGACATTAAGCCGTAGGTCCTGTGTACTAGGATTGGTAGGGCATGTAAAAGAACCCAGAACACTATCGTGGAAGAGTAGGGGTTAACCCGGGTGTTTCTGGTTCACATAGCTAGCACCCTTGTTTAAGGCATCCAGAAATATATAAAAACAAATAAAATAATATTTTGTGCAAATGATTTGACTATTTGCCTTGATTCCTCAGAGCAAGTGCCTTATTAGCGTTCCCCTTCATTCAGAAGCATCTGAACCTCTTCATCACTGAGAAGGAAGATCAATGGCAGCAGGTGCTCCTCATCAGACAATCCATCGACTCCTCCGCCTCCGACAATGCTGTCAATAAGAAGGGAGACCACGCCCATAATACTAGCAATTCTACAGGTAAGAAGGGAGACCACGCCCATAATACTAGCAATTCAATAGGTAAGGAAGTGGGAGACCACGCCCATAATACTAGCAATTCATTACGTAAGAAGGTGGGGGACCACACCCATAATACCAGCAATTCATTACGTAAGGAGGGAGACCACGCCCATAGTACTAGCAATTCGATAGGTAAGGTGTTATACCATGCCCATAGTACTGGGCGTGGTGCGACAGACCCCAGGTGGGCAAAGCCCTCCCCCTCCATTTAGAAATAATTAACGGTACAAAGGAAGGTTTGGTGAAATTAAACCAACGTTAACATCAAACAAATGCGTGGCACAACAGACATAGCTTTAGGGGGCGCATCCCATAATAAGTCTCAATCATAAACAACAATAATATTGCAATAGTTTATACAATAAATGACTAAGAGCCGAGGGGCTAATGGAAATTGCACTTACATGATAATTGAGAGCGGTGCAGGGAGCTCGGGCTGGAGTGTCATCCCAAAAGTGAACTCAAAATATGGAAAGAGAAAGGGCTTCGCTTCGAAATTGAAATTGTGATCCCCGCCCCACTCTCTGCACGGAGGTTTTATACCACTTAACACATTCCAAAACTAGGTACAGTGGGTAATAATACAAAGCAATCAACAAAAGAACCAGCCAAAGGAGGAAGTATGTCAAATGTGTACGGTATATGCAAATTAACCAAGGTTATGCTAAACTTATGACTGCAAACAAGTCCGTGCACGTTGCAATAGGTAAGAAGGTGGGAGACAAGTTTGGGTATGTCCCTGCACAGCGCTTTCAAAGGCGTGCTGTTTCTGTTTGTTTATTTAATAGCCTCTGAGAAAGACTGTGCTAGGGTCAAAATGTGAGACTGTTAAGGAAGACGTGTTGTGTTGTCATTTAGCCAAGGAGAAACACTCTGCTAGGGTCGAAGGAGTAGTGCCATTTTAGTGCAAGATACAATACAACCATTCACAGCTTATGTGGTACATGTAGGCTACATCTCCCAGTCAGTCAACTTTTGACTGCAGACGAAAAATGCAATGCTATTCCACGCTATTATACAATTTTGTTCAATTGGTCACCATAATGTTATATTGGCCCCACAGAGCATTCCAACCGCAGGTCAATATTGGAGCCTAAAGACTCCGGGGAATATTCAGATGACTTCTCCAGCAGTGAAAATGAAGACGACGATGATGATGTGGTCGAGGAAGATGTACCCATTGAGGTAGAGGAGGACATTGAAGGTAAGGCCTTAATTTGTTAAAATGACCTTGATTGAAAACCTTGCAGACACGGAACACACCTCTGCACAATATGGCTGTGTCTGAATTGATGGCTACGGCTCTGGCTAGATTTTCGCGTCATCGTGCGTTGAAGTATGGTATGTCCTTGGCAACACCCTTAGCAACAGTCATTGCCGTACCTTTAGCTGCCATTTCAGATACGGCCTGAACATGTACATGTACCATGTCCGCCATTTTGGGAGTCAATTACTTTGCAGACATATTTGACAAATTGGCAGGATACCAGTCAAAGGTGGTGCATGTGACATGGTATTTTGGCTGGTAACCTGTTTTTGGTAAGCACAATTTGGTTATGCTTTATAGATACTTTTTGCGCTGAAGCAGCTCTGTGAAATTGGGCCCATGTCGTTACTTATTATTCCACCTCGTTGCATTGACATTGTTTTCTCTCGGGTAGAAGAACCTCACTATTTAAAAAAACTTTTTATAAATTTCAGAAATTGTGGAGGAGGTGATCGGCAGCGATGATGAGGAAGAAGGATCGAGTCCCAATCTGAAATCCACTCCATCACCGCATCGAGGCGGGACAAGTCCCGGTCCAGTCACACAATCTGGGGATCAAGAATACGCAGACGACTTTGAGGATATTGACTCCGATGAGGTAAGACATGTAGGTGGATTCACAAGGCCCGTTCCCTTCACACACAATAAGTTGCTACATTTACTGGCTTTTTTATGCCCCGCCGGCGAAGCAAGCCGAAGGGGCATATTATAGTGTTTGCCTTGTCCTTCCGTGTGGGTGTGTGGGTGTGATTTGTGTGCGCGAGTGCAATTATTGTCCGAGCGATAACTCAAGAAGGACTTGGCATATCAACTCCAAACTTGGTGTGCGGATTGGTCTTGGGATCCCCCAGAAGCCTATTGTTTTTGAACCCCCAGGCTGAATATAGGGAGAAACTTTGGATAAGGTGCCTCCAGACCAATCAACTCCTTGGCTTGAACATCCAAGAAGGAAATAATTAATAGCTTTTTGTCTGTGCACAGATGTCCCCGATTAAAGGTCAATCACTAATTAATTACTTGTTCTCCCTCATCCCACTTTTTGTGTTTCCACCCTCTTGTGGTTATGATCTAGCCCCTTTCTTCTACCTCCATTGTCTCCCTTTACATAGTTCATCCCTTGCTTCTTGTGACTGCATTCTGCTTTTCTTTGTTCACTTCTTTCTACCTGACTGCTTCCGTTTACACCAGTATCCTTGTTTGTGTGTGTTGTGTTGTCATTCAGCTTTGACATGTTTGTGAAAGAGTCTGCTATGTTCAAAACCTCTGATCTCTATTATACTGAGTGGAGGTCAGGCCAATGTGTGAGCACAACACTGTAAAGTCTTCACTCACAAGCCTGGGCCATTTTGAAACTCAACAGACAGCTTAATACACACAGTGCATGTACAAAATGTGATGTACTTTGTAAATTAAGGAAGGAATTTTGGTTCATCAACAAGTTTGTCTATATTCCTATAGCTTGTTTATGACAACAATGTTATTGTATAATTTGCCTCAAAACATGCACGCGTGCGTTGATAATGTACTATCATGTGAGTTTCAAAATGGTGTCCATTGGTTTCAACGAACACACACAACCTTGAAGACATGGCATCGATTCTCTCTGTGAAAAGATTTTTGGGTGAGGTCCAAGCTCCGTGTAGCGAGACTTCACCTTCCAGTTCAGAGGGCTTTGTCACAGCACACGCAACCCGTTATCCAGACAGTGTAAAAGAGATCAAAGGTCGAAGCGTAAGGGCATTAACAATTTTTGGGTGTTTGTATATCATCAGAACTTTGAGGAGATCTTGAATCATGCTAGGACGGTGGTCGGCGTGGAAGCAAACTATGAGGATGACTTTGATGATGATAAGGAAGAACAGGAGAGACCTGTCTCAAGATGCAAGAAGCTGCTCAGAGAGTAAGTCAGGCATAGTAATAATAACAATCACTAGTTTTTACTTGCTTTATTTCCAGACAGGTTTTTGAAGTTTTTGAATTGTGGGACCCATGTATGTAACACCTTGTATGGGTTTACAAGGTGCTCTAGTGCATTCAGCAGCCACTGCCGAAAATACCGGGGCAAGCCCCTTCTCTTAGTGATAAGTGTAACTGGATTCTTTTTTGTGCATTACACACAACACACGGGACCAATGGCTTTATGTCCCATCCTAAAGACAAGCAATAATGGTTAAGTGTCTTGCTTAAGGACACAAGTGTTAAGACCAAGACTCGAACCCACACTCTGCTGATCAGAAACACCAGAGCTTGATCCAATGCGCTTGACCTGCTTGACCACAACATGGCATATGTGATTTGTCAGAATTTTTCTTGATTTCAGGGTAATTTCACTGATCTCCCTGCATCGTCAGAATTTTATTTTCTTGGAAGAGGCAAACTTACCACCACAGAGATGAAAAGACTTGCCTCTCTTATTGACCAGACCTTCTGGGGGCTGATCACACACCCTTTGGATCTGCCACTGCTTACCCATAAACAAAACTTCTTCCTTCCTAAATATTTTTGTGATTTTCTTTTTCTTGCAGACATTGCATCGATTCTCTCGGGGAAAAGGTATTTGCCGAGATCCAAGCTCGGTGCAGCAAGACTTCATCTTCCAGTCCAGAGGCTTTGTCACAGGACATGGTCAGGTAACGTCTCGTCAGGAATTTAATTTTCTTACATTCACTAAATAAACAAGTCATAGTGTCAATCTCCTAAATAGCTCTTTTTCTATTCGCGAGTTTGAAATTGTCCAAACGTGGTATATCGCCTAAAATAGCCTGATGTACACACAACACAAGTACCTGCTGGCGTTTTTGCAATTTTTTTTGCACTGACGCGGCAAAATGTTTCGGAAATTCTAGGGCTCCAAAATCAAAAGCACATTGGACCTCTCTGTACAGAGAATGGCCTTTTAAAAAGCACAGTGTCTATCTACCAGTGTCTTTACCTAAGCACATCCCATGGTAGCTGTAGAAGTGCTGATGTGCGAGACTAAATAGTTTGACTGATCACAGTATCGGCTGACATTGGAAGCATCAGGGCCATGGACATTTGAGCTGTCTTTTGGTAGTATATGCTCCCAACATTTCTCCCTTGCTTTTTATTAGCTCTATCGCCTACATCTCCGTACCATTTAGTTAAAGCACTTGGTCTTCTTGTTTTCTTTTCTCTGTGGTGTTATGTTAATGTACTCTTTCTTTTATTTTATTTCTCAGTTGCCTTAAGATAAATTACTCAGTCTTTTCATAATTTCTCTGTAGTGTTACATTAGGGCACTCCGTCTTTTCATTCTCTTTCTCCATAGCGTTAAGTTAAAATACTAGGTCTTGTCATTTATGTTTCATCGTAGCATTAAGTTACAGCACTCAGTCTTTTCATAATTTCTCCATAGCGATACATTGATGTCTTTTCATTTCTGATTCACTGTAACCTTAAGTTAAAGCACTCAGTCTTTTCATAATTTCTCTGTAGCGTTAAGTTAAAGCACTCGGTCGGCAACGAACACATGGAGACGTGCTACTTGGTCAGCGAGCTACTGGGAGAGGCGTCAACCTAGTCAAGTATCCATTCTCCCCTCCTCAAGGTATGAAAAAATACACGACAAAGTGTTTCTGAAATTCTAGGGCTCCAAAATCAAAAGCACATTGGACCTCTCTGTACAGAGAATGGCCTTCTAAAAAGCACAGTGTCTATCTACCAGTGTCTTTACCAAGGCACATCCCATGGTAGCTGTAGAAGTGCTGATGTGCGAGACTAAATAGTTTGACTGATGACAGTATCGGCTGACATTGGAAGCATCAGGGCCATGGACATTTGAGCTGTCTTTTGGTAGTATATGCTCCCAACATTTCTCCCTAGCTCTTTCTTAGCTCTGTCACCTGAAAAAATATGCGACAAATTACAAAGTGTTTCTGAAATTCTAGGGCTCTAAAATCAAAAGCACATTGGACCTCTCTGTACAGAGAATGGCCTTCTAAAAAGCACAGTGTCTATCTACCAGTGTCTTTACCAAGGCACATCCCATGGTAGCATGTAGCATAAAACTTCTGTCTGAGGCAGAGTTTATGGTAAAATTTTCGGGAAGAACGTTGGCATTAAACTATTTGGGCAGAGTTTTTGGTAAAACTTCTAGACACAAATGTGGTAGAAAAAACTTCAGGGACAGTGTTTAAGGTAACACTTCTGGGACCAACTGTGGCCTAAAACTTCAGGGGCAGTGTTAACGATAAAACCTCTAGTTTGAAGAACTGTGGCAATTGCACAATCAGGGGTCAATTTGGGGGTGTCGGTTACTAGGGATTTGCTTTGGACCCATGGAATTCTGTGCTTTCTGTAGGCACAGAACTCCATGGTAAGCAGCACCATGAAACTGAGCTCTGATTGTGTGTACAGTTGTGAGTATTTTAGTTTTGTAATTTCTATATCTCCGTACCCTTAAGTTTAAGTACTTGGTCTTTTCATTTCTACTTCACCGTAGCGTTAAGTTAAAGCACTCGGTCGGCAACGAACACATGGAGACGTGCTACTTGGTCAGCGAGCTACTGGGAGAGGCTTCAACCTAGTCAAGTATCCATTCTCCCCTCCTCAAGGTATGAAAAACCGGTGTAATTGGGTGTGTGTTAAGATTCTTGGTTGGCATGTTCTCCATCATAAGTGTGGTTTTGGAGTTGGTTTTTTTTTTCAGAGATAAAGTTAATCTGTTAATAAAAACTGTTCTTCGTCAAACTTACTCACCAATCGGCGCCCCCTTGTGGTTGAGTGCAAGGCCAATCTGCCTTGTCACTTGTGTAGATTTAGTTGCTGTACATTAAGCCTTAAGCTGTGTCTGAACTGGCGGCTACGGCTATGGCTGGATTGCTGTGTCATCATGCGCTGAAGTATAGACATACTTAGCAACACTCTAAGCAAGTTGTAGCCCTAGCCAAAGTCGCCAATTCTGATCCTGCATTATTTTGTTGAATATCTAGGCCTACATTTGAAGAAGCAACCTCTGTATCTTCATGCAGGTGTGATACTTCACAATGTTACCTCCATGTCCCTCCTGGTCAATGTCTTTAAGTGCCACTTGAAATTTTAATTTCCATCGTGGAGGTGTCCTTTATGTATGTTATGAAGAAAACTGCCCTGTCCTTTTAATAATAAAATACCAGGCTTGTTCATGTACATATAATGCATACAAAAATTAGTCTGATTTGTGGGTTCGTTGTTCTTCCATTAAAAAAAAATGAAATTATATGCTGCTCAAAAGGGTATTTTATACTGTCAAACTAGATAATTAAATTGATGTAATAAGGCAGTGGGCAAATTACAATAACATTGTTTTGGTTTTTAATCTTACAACAGTGTGTGATAAGCACTGTGTACTCGGGTTATATTATGCGATTTGAATGGTCCAATGTTTCTTTCACTGTTTTTGTTTTTGGGGGTTCCGAAGGGGCAAAACTAAGTCCACTACTTTTGAAATAAGAATATCTTAAAGAAGATTACTTTGAAACTAGAACGTCAGAGAATTGAAAGCCATGGTATCCGTGTTGTATTTTTTTTAGTCTGGTCTTGTTCGGGGGTCACTAATTGTACTTGACACACACAGAGTACAACATTTGTTACAATACAAATCCAGAGGTACACAGCAGTTCAATGCTACAGTTTCACATCCCTGTATTTCTATTCTTTACAAAGCAATAATCAACCATGAGAATTAACCAACAGATGAATAGAATGAAATATTGTACAACCTGCCACCATAAAAATGACGCTCAAGTTACAAAACTCGGTATAAAATTACTGCTACGGGAAATCAATAACTCATTCACCCTTGGCACTGTGGGACTTTCACACCATAACTCTGCAGCCAGAGATAAAAAAAAAACTGTGACAGTTTTTTCCCCTGTATTCTCAACAAGTAGACACTGTACTCAGTTGAAACTTTCACAGGTGACTTTTACTGTATCTTTCTTGGTAAATTTGCATATAAATCAGCACTACATTGACAAAAACCAATCTGTGACCTTAACTTTAACAGAAATGTAACTTCAATAATAGTATTCTCCTTGGTGCCTTGTGAGAAGTTATTCTATATCAAGAATTACAAGAATTTGTACCATTTATATTCTTTCAATAAGTGCTTTTGAAGTTGTCCGCAGTGAATTACTGTAAATGTATAAATTGATCGAGTTTTTACTCAAAAGGTTAAAGGTATTATACAGGATTGGTAGAGCTGAAAAAAATAATTGCAGACAGTGTTCATGGTTTGTGTGATGGACCAAATACATAAAATAACAAACCTGTGAAAATATGGCCTTCATCTGATTGTGTGAGTCAGGAGAAAATACTGAAAAACCAGGCACAATTCTCAGCATGTAAACATATCCTTAATTTTGGTTGTAACAACCGAAACCATACCGGTTTTCAGATACAGTTTTGTCGAATAAGACTTCATTTCAGACATGTCAGAGGAAAATGATTCACAGAAAAAATGTAGTATGAACTTCATATTCAGTAAGCTTTCAGACTGAAAATAAACAATTATGTTTTTAATCCTCACCAACCCTGTATAATACTTTTAAACACCTGCTTGAATTTTAATTCTGTAAATTTGTACTTTATTTTCTTGAATGATGATAAGATTTGTATATAAGTAAAATGTGTAAGTGCCTATTTGACTCCAAAAAGCATTAAAGTAAGATGTATGTATATAATATGCTGCTTAAAAAAATATGCAACCAGCTCATACAAAATATTATTTTAATATTTGTTAAAGATTTACTGTTTCTAGAATTCTGGTCAGGAGAGTTGGAATGCTTTTCCATCAAACACAGTACCATTGTATCAATGTAAAAGTTGTGTGGCCCCAACTCTTTCGCCGAATGAAATTTTTTCGTAAAGAAGTTATTCTCTGAACGAATTCTGACAGACGATGCCGTTTCAAAAGGAAAGTACAAAAACGTTTGCATTGATGCCAAAGACAATGCAGAAAATACATGTAGCATGCAAAATTGTTTGTACATGGCTGATGATCGTGAGAGAATGTCAGGATCCCAACAATAATTCATTTTAAGTTTTTAAATACCTCAAATGAAAGCTTGTAACTTTCCTGAATCTATAAAAATAGCTATTTAAAATTTAAATCTAAATTTTGGGTTCAAATAAGCCCCAAAAATGGAGTAGGTAAGGCCACATTCATACTCTAGATTATACTATTCATATTCAAAGCTTTCTGTGAATACATAAATGGCTTGAAATTTTATGAGGATGCTGGAGATGCAACTGTTCCTAGTTCTACCGTCCAGAATTGTACTACTGTCTAGTGAAATATAATTGTAAAAAGAAACTTTTCCGTCCTCGACAAGAAATTCTATTGACTGCCTTCGTTATACTTTTAGGAATTGAGGTGTCTACGAGTGTACATATTCTTCAATGTTTTGCGCAATAAAATTCAAGTATGTTTTGTCATAAAGATCGTCTCAAGTTCTACTTATTTTACAAAATGTTTGAATGTTTATGGTAGAAAAACTGACAAACTGTTTTAGTTTTTGTCCCCTAAGAATAAATCTTTCTCCCTCGGGATTTGTGGCCTCAACCCCTCCAAATCTTGTCTTCCTGTGTCACTCCACGCCAAACTGACCTTGAAGAATCTGCCTTTTAATTGGCTTACAGCATGTCACATGATATGTCCTATTTTGACTTGAAAGCTGCGCGATCGCGATGCACTATTACACATATCAACCAATCTACTGTACCCATTACAACCAATATACGTACCCATAGCAACCAGTGTACTATACCCATAGCAACAGCAGCTTCTTGGTACCTAGATGTCTTGGCACAATGTATGTATGGGGTGTTGTAAAACAAATATTAACTACTTTTACTTGTGCTATGGTTTTCAAAACTACTGGTTAAGATTACCGAGTGAAGGTCAGTTACTGACCCCTTGCACCAACGTCACATACTCACATACAGCTATTGTATGCCATGCTCGCCATTTGGGAGTCAAATTGCACATAAAAATTATGGTAGGCGTGTACTGCTGATCACCTACATGTAAAAATCCACACTACACTGTTTAACACATGAGAACGTTGATTCCCAAAATGGGCACAACCAAGATTTTAATGATGATGACGTCGGGTGAATTTGGTCAATACAACACAAGTATTTTTTCTGCAAACTTACTTACCCTGAAATAACCTCATGTCCTGATTACTTGATGTAACTTCATGGAGTAGGTAATGCCCTGAACAACCCAATAGAAGAGGCCACCAATGCTGTCCACACTCAACCTCTTCCCCAGGGTGTGTCGAGCAGTACGAGGTTGACTGCTCTCTCACCCTGGTATTGGAACATTTGCATATCCAAAAATTTTGGATACGTATGCAAATTAGAATAGTCTGGCTGCATATCGAAATTCACATCTTCGCCATAGTCTCGTGGTCCGGTACCAGATTTAGTAGCTTGTATCTATTGGAAACATGTACATGTGCTAATGTAATGTTGTTGTCCAATCAGGGTCCAAGTGAGGAGTTTCCATCCCAGGGTTTACTATTTACAAACATGGTTGGAAATAAAGTAAACCATGGGGACGAGGTTGGTCCACACTGTTCATGATCAGCAGTGTGCTCGGCAAGAGTCGGGGATGAGATCTGGGCCCCAGACTGACTGTATGAATCACCAGAAACACAAAACTACAGGTTTGAACACAATGTGGTCTATTTCTCTCTCCCTATGGCGACTTCTTCACTTCCTTCAAGAACAATCTGAAGGCTCAAAGAGGCTTTTCCAGAAAATCTTGAGAGATCAGGTGCAGAGCAGAGGTTGAAAAAGGGCCTTTCACACAGTTTTTTTGAGACATGCTCCACAAGTTTAGCCTCCTCTATCCGTAGAACAGAATAGTCTTGTAGGCAACTGCCAGGAAATCACGGATGATGATGATGTTTCACTTGTCTTTAGCCTCTTCTGTTTTCTGCTTGTGTCTGATTTCTGCTCTCTTTACCTTGACTAAGAGATGTGCCATCTGATACACCCATATCATCTGTTGAAGTCAAGGGGTGTAGGACAAAGGGGTTTAATGAAGTGGTAGTGGGGGGCAGATAAGGGAAATATTTTGGGGAATAGACCATTATCATGCTGCCACCATCTTGGTCATGTTCCTTGTATCCAATCACGGTATTGAATGCTAATATTCATTGTACAATATAGGAACCAGACTATTTCTCCTTCCAGCCTCAGTTTGGTTGCATTGATTTGAATGGGAGAAAATCAAGATGGCCGCACCATGATAAAGGTGTATGGCGCCAGGGTTCGAACCCACAGTCTGTGAATGACAGAACATGAATATGGTGCATATGGAAATTTTGTCCGCTGGTTGTCCTGGACTAATTTTGACAAGGTCCCTAAGCTGCATAAAGTGACGATCGTTGGAGTAACAATGGAGTAACACCACACTTTATAAATCAGATACCTACAATACTCAACTAAATCTAGCATTTTTTGTGCGTACTTACAACCATCAGTAGGCAGTTACATAGGAGGGGGAGGCTGAACACCACAGCTATGAACAAACCACTGGAATCAAAATACTGCAGCCTTGAAAACAGTCTGAAATATGAAGACAAATTATTACAAATTACATACACACGCAACATTTGCCATGTCGGTTCCTCCACAAAGTCGTGTTAGTAAAAAAGTGTTTACATGACCTGCACGTTTTTTAATGTTAAAAGGTTGTAAAATCATCTAAAATAACTCAGATGTACCGACAAAGTCACTAGATGTCCAGATTCAACAGTGATGCATGGAGCGTTTTCATGCAAGATATGACTTTGTTGTTGAATCGAGTCATGACCTTGTTGCACAGATACGACGTACTATGCTAGGTCAGAGGTCAGCTCAGAAGAGTAACGACATAGGCCAGGCCTGAATTGGTGGGCTAAGGCTGGATAGCTGCAAATATGCCTTTACTTCATCGCTGATGCCACGGCCATTTGGATCATGTCTTAACAAAGCTCCAAATTTACACTGGACTGCAGGTCCAAGGCCAGTCATTTTAGCACTGGGCCAGTAAATTCATGACTGGACAAGTCCAGCAGTCTAGTGTTTTTGATCACATGTTGACTCTCAGTCTGATAAATCTATTTCAGTTCTATTGAGTATTGGAGAATTTTTACCCATAATTACAAATGAGAAAAATCGTCTCTTAGCGCTCGTTCAAATTTTAAACTGTGTAGTTATTTTTTTTCTTCTCATTTCAATTCTGGTTGTGTAAAAGACATTCTGGTCCAGTAATCATCTTGAGCTACAAACCCTATGGTTTTGTAGTTTTTCCCCCAAATATGAGGACTACCTAAGCCTTGGACAGTCAATACCAAGGCAGAAGCGTCAAGGTACATGTCATTCATGGGGACTTCAAAACTTTTACAGCAAGTTTACAAAGAGTGCACTGGGAAAACATCCACATAACAACTGCTAGGTCAGAGATGAGGACCTCAATTTACCTCATATTACAATACATGTATTAAAGAATATAGTAGAAAACTAGCCCTGGTAGGACGTCAGTCTCCACTCCCCTCTACTGACGCCTGGGTATAAAGCTTCTCCACAATGTGAATTAACTTTCAACTAAAGTTTGATTCTACCTGGTTTAAAAAGCTGAAATTTCGTTGATATATTCTTCATGTCCTTAAACATACTTTTGATGGGTCTGCATATAATGGGGGACATTATTCGAGAAATTAAATTGCAGATCCACGCGTCCGTCATTTGTCCATTGTAAGCATTATGTGCCAATTGACGTGTGAGCATGTATGCACATGCACGAAATGTGTAGCAACTCCAATCAACTTTCACGTCAACTGAGGCAAAGCATTCGGTTAGTGTCAGTATAGTATGGTATTGATACTACATTATTTTCTTCAAATATTTATACATGTGTCGATACTGTACTTGGTGATATTACTTGAATTATTGTGAATTATCAATACTAACGCACGAGTAGGTTACTGAGCTTGAAGCAGGAATAAGTGTGTAAAACTTGCCACGAATATTGTGAGCATGCGCACGCGCAAGTTTTCACATATGGAATCAGTACAAAAAGTTACAACAGATGATAAGTTTTCTTTCAATTTAAAAAAATAATGTCACCCACAGGATAAAATTAACAACTCTGATCCCTACAGACTTGGAATTTTGGAAACAAAATATGTGGGCGAAGCTTCAGCTTCCTCCATCAGGTAGGCCTGTAAATATTAAAATATTTCAATGTAAAATTTGTGTGCAATGACAGGGGACCTTTATACAGTTATACCCTGGGCTCCATCACGTTATGTGCAACGGAGGAGTCCATAGGTAGGAAACATCAACATTACAAATACAATGTCAGTTAAGTGGCATCATTAACCAGGTCTGTCTGTTTGTAAGGCGTACGAAAGATTGAAAAATAACGACTAGTTTCTGAAAAAAAAATTTACTACACCGGGGTGAAACTTATTTTGAAAGAGGTGCATTCAAGCTTCAACTGTCTCACTTTATGAACAATTTTTTACTGTGTTTTGGCAACAGAATTGTACGTTTAAAACAGACTTACTTGTAATTTGAGGCAGCGTACTCATTGATCGTTTCTGACATGAAGATTAGAAAAACTGCAAAAAAACAAAAAAAATACATACACAAACATGATTAGTCTTTGTCCAAGACAATTGTTCAATGGAAATTTAATAATTGCTGAAATGAACCACCATTGACTTTGGTCGGTGCTTGGATGAGACACATTTCCCTGTTACTGCAGACCTGATACTTTATGGAGGCAACAAAAGCAATTGCCTCTATGCACATCTGGGCTCAATTTCACGGAACTACTGTAGCAGCAAATATTGCTTAACAATTTTCTGCTCAGCAAAAATATAAATAATTTTCTGCTTAGCAAAAAAAATAAGCAAAATACCAGTCACAAGTGGTGCATATACAATGATCTTTTGGCTGGTAATCTTATTCTGGTAAGCATTACCTTTGTGCTTAGCTACTTTTTCTGTTTTAGCAGCTCTATGAAATTGGACCCTGGGGCCAATAGACTACTTCGCATTATACTTGGTGCGGACACGTTAGACGTGGAAGGCAATTGCCTTAGTGCCCCTTGATAGGCTCCAGTACAATTTTACATTTCCCTCATATACATTTAGAGGTGCCCTCCACTAAAGAAAAAAACTGCCATATCCTTACAAGAGCAAAGTATCATCAGGCCTGTAGTGGCATGGTAACAGGTTTGGGTGGTTGCTCCAGACCAGGGTGACACATGTTGTTTGGACCTTTGGAGCCAGGCCTTCTGAATCCTTCACTTTGGCAAAATTTGGATTTATGGATTTGGGACTGTAACGGTTAAACCGCAACCAGAAGAGCGTAACTTTACTCAGAGTCGATGTACAACTTAAAGGATCTTATGTTTTTTTTATTGGTGTCCGTTCACGAATGCTGAAAGCATTGATGCGATTGGTACCCGCTGACACCTCGGTAAATGTGGATGGATTCAGCGTATGCGTGAAAATACTGTGACAAGTTTTCGCAAGTAGCAGGCATGATAATTGGCCCTTGGGAAAAAGTAGGAAAATTATATTGAGGAATATTAATGGCTGGCCTTCATGTACATGAAGTTAGATTTTTCAGGCTTTTTAATAACATTTTTCAGTTGTTTCTGAGGGCAAAAAAAAAAACCCCAGAAAGCAGAATAAAGTAGGAGGAATATCATGCCTGAAGTACACTGTAGGATCGAATTCAAGTTTCGATGGTAAAGTCATCGAGGTGTGGGTTCGAATCCCGGTCATGACACTTGTGTCCTTGATTGAGCAAGATACTTTACTATAATTGCTTCTCTTCACCCAGGGGTATAAATGGGTACCAGCGAGGGTAGAGGTTGATATTGTGTTTGAAAAAGCCTTCGGAGCGCCACGGCAGCCCGGGCTGTATACTCCCCAGGGAGCTGAGAAAGATTACAGGAATGTTATTGGCCCAATGACCAGGGCACTAATGTAAAGCGCATTGAGACGTTATTGTGAAATGCGCTATATAAGAACTAGTTATTATTATTATTATTATTCAGCTGAAACTTTTACATGTGACTTTTCTTGTATCTCTCTTCAAAATTTTGCTTGTAAATCAGCATCACGTTGACAAAAACCAATCTATGACCGTACCTCTAGATAGTGTCTACTGATTGGGAGCATGGTTACTTACGGAGTAAGAGGAAGAATATTGCTTGAATGTTTGCGTGTTTTCTTGTGACGACTGTGAAGACAAGACAGAGAAGGTGACATACAAGTAACGCCATTAACCAAGGCTCCGTCCAATTGATCTAAAATGAACAGAAACAAAAAAAACCCATTATTTTTATGAAATTCTAGCTTTGAGCCAGTAAACTCATGACCAGATTTATAACTTCATTTGTCCTGTGTTTTTCTATTGAATAATAATACCTCACTGTGTATTATCTTACATTAACAACTTAATTTATTTTTTCCTACAAAAATACAAGGTACAAGTATGTGGAGCTTCGTGTTGAAGTATGAGACCTACATGTAGGCCCTATTCCTTTACATAGTACCATGTAATGATTTACAAGGTGCTGTGGCGCAATATGCTGCCAATCAAACCAGGAACACAGGGGCGGACCCCTTCTCTTTAAGCGACACAACACATGGGACCTACGGCTTTCCGTCCCACCCAAAGGACGAAGCACTAATAATAAAGTGTCTTGCCGTTGTCCCCGTGTGTTGTGTAACGCACGTTGTTCCCATGTGTGTTGTGTGTTGAGTTGTGTAACGCACGGGAAAAAAGAACCCAGTGCACTTATCGAAAAGAAAAGGGGTTCGCCCTGGTGTTCCTGGTTTGATTGGCTGCGTATTGCGCCACAGCACCTTGTAAACCATTACATGGTGCTATGATTGTTATGTACATTGTAAAGGAGGCATGTCTCATACTTCAAACGTAGTCCCACATACCTTGCAGGAAAATACTGAACGTTGAAGCGCCTTGAGCGTCACTGAGTGACGGATTTGAGCGCTACATGTATATAGCTTATATTAGTATACAAATAATGAATGTTTATGAGTGCAATGGTGCGAATATTTTCATGAGTTGAAAGATGGAATGTTCTTTTCAACGAGGCGGAGTCGAGTTGAATGGAACATTCCATCTTTCAACGAATGAAAATATTCTCACTATTGCACGAATGAAAAACATTCATTATTTGTTTTAAATAAAATCCAATCTTTGTCATTTTGATTGGAGGATACAACTTTCAAAACAAACAAAGCGTACAATACTTATTTGTGACATTACACCCATTTCTTTTGGTTCGGCTTGTTTGGATTCAAAACAGTGACACGCGGGCGCCATGATGTAGTATGTGCCTTACAGTAACTGTACAGCTGCATTATCAAAGACACGCGCACGCAATGATGTGGTACGCACCGTGCAATAGAACAAATCGGATGGAACGAAAAATGCACGGTGAATGGAACGAAAAATGCACGGTGAATGACGTAGCGTGCAATGGTACGTTTATTTGCTATCACGTGACGGACAATCCTCCAATCAAATGGCAAGGATCTGCTTGGGTGTTATATAAAAGCCACTATTCTATTGAGTATTAATTAGGCCTATTATAATTTTGTATAATTATACACATCCAATAACACTCACAGGACGGTAATTAGGAAACAATAAGAAATGTTCAGTTTTAGATTTGGGAGTAAAACCCTAAATGGGGAAAGCACACACCAATAGGTAGGGAGTGAACCCAATCCACATGCACGGCTCCAGTGCTACATGTACCTCCATGGTCCAAGTGGGATTTGAACCGGGGTCTGCATGAAGGGAAAGAAACAACTGACTGAGCCTGCCTGATAAAATAATTTTTCTTCCTACTTATTCCCTCATTCATTATATAATAAATATTAAGCAACAATAAACAATTGTTTAAATGGGTGGTCCTTCCATGATGGGGACACAAAGCCGACCACCCCCCTAAAACAATAGCATACTTAGTGATAATACAATAGAGAAAGGAGTTTCTCTATAATCGTACACAATCATCATGTGTACTGCATGTAGTCATGGTAGTCAGAGTGTAACTGTAAACTCATGAACTGATGAATTCCTAAGCAGTTGAGTAAGTGTTATGATTGTTAGCGTTGAGTTTTTTATTTATTACTGAAATTTTCACAAGGAAACTCACATTCTGCAAGAAAGAAAACATTCCATCTATTTCACCAACTCTTACGGCATCTTGAGACTCCATTCTTTCGACAGAGTGATGGCTGTCTCCCATTGGTTTGCAGCACTGTTTTGTCGGTTTCCCGTCGTAGTTTTGAACACGTCAACAACAACAGCACATGAACCAGTTTGTTGAGCGCAATTTATGAGTTTGCCCAATCTTGAGATTGCGCATAATTTTGCCCAACTGTAGATTGAGCAATGAGCAGGCACCATAGAGTTATATATAGGAACAAGCACGCTGATGGTTCTGCTCAAAGTGGAGATTTGCTCAAAGTGGAGATTTTCGCGGAATTATGACCTCTCGACCTCAAAAGTTTGGGAGTGCGAAAAGAAAAGAAAAGAAAAGAAAAGAAAAACTACGCCATTGAATGGATGGGAAAATGTTGAAGAGACGGGGGGGGGGGGATCTCGTCGTCAGGCTGGAGACCGGGCTATTTCTGTCTCTGCCCCTCGGTTAGAAATTCAACTGGCTTTAAAAAAGGTCCACAGCGACCCATAAAGTTTCTCTGTAGTCGCATGTAATCAGGGTCTGCCTGCCCCCCACCCCTTTCTCTGTTTATATCTCTTCCTTTTCCAGCGCGCTTACAATCATCCTCTGGTAAAAAGCGAATTATAAATGTCCTGTTTACTATTATCAATTTATTAAATACAAGCCCTCTGTTTGCCGATTAATAAGCATATGTTTTATATCTAGAAGGGACAATATAGAATATGTTGGGGGGGGGGGGGGACATACAAAAAAAATACGGCAACAACAAACAATTAAACTTTGGATTTAGGCCTATACCCCCGAAGCGCCCACCCGCGTTACATTGGGTCCCGTTTAAAGTTTCAAAATTTTCCGGTCGAATCGGCCAAAAAGCGGACCCGGCAGTACAAAGTTAAGATTGCACAGAAGACTGCAGACTACGCAGGGGTGGGGTGTGGGGGTGTGGGGGTGTGGGGGTGTGGGGTGTGGGGGTGTGGGTTGTGGGGGTGTGGGGTGTGGGGGCTCATTGCACACATATCAGGCGGGTTGTGTACACTTTTTGAATCCCGGTTTTTGTTTGTTCACTTTACCACAGCCATAACTCCTGGTAGATTAGGGAATGGGATTCCTCCCCTTTTTCCTTGACCGGAATGGTCCGAGCGGATAAGATCACTGGACTCAAGCTCTGGTGTTTCTGATCAGCAGAGTGTGGGTTCGAGCCCCGGTCGTGACACCTGTGTCCTTAAGCAAGACACTTAACCATGATTGCTTCGTCCTTCGGATGGGACGTAAAGCCGTTGGTCCCGTGTGTTGTGTAACGCACGAAAAAGAACCCAGTGCACTTATCGAAAAGAGAAGGGGTCCGCCCCGGTGTTCCTGGTTTGATCGGCTGCATATTGCGCCACAGCACCTTGTAAACCATTACAAGGTGCTATGTAAAGGAGTAGGTCTCATATTTCAAACGTAGTCCCAAATACCTTGCAGGAAATACTGAATGTTAAGCGCTTAGAGGCTGGCCTGCAGTAGGCGCTATACAAATACAATATATTATTATTATTAGTTTGACCATCTTGTGATTATTTCAAACCATAATAATATAGGCCTTATGTAAAAGTGATTTATGTGGTCACCAAAATAATGTAGGCTTAATTTACTGCTAAACAAAGGGCTGCTGCTCACCCATCTGGCCAATCATTTTGAAATTAGGAAATTGATTTATTTGCCCTCCAATTTTTTTTTTTTTTTTTCAGTCGGTGGAAATTGGGGAGGGGGCGCCCTCTGCGATACTGACTGTTTGTTTGTTTTTTTTTTTTTTTGGGGGGGGGTCTTCGAGAAGCTTGATTGCAATTAACGGAGCCTTTTTTGAGAGAAATTTACTTTAATGTATCCCATTAAGACATTTGCTAGTTAGATTTGAATAATGTCTGGTACAATTGATTTGCTTGATCACAAGTTACCACTTTAATTTGAATTCCTTGATTGACAAAAAACAACCATCATGTTAGACGGCACCGAACTGTACGGGTGGCAGACAGAATTGAACTCAAAATTTGGGCAATTAATTTCGCGCCAACATTGTGAATGTCCGTCAACGAGCGTCAAGTTATTCGTTGAAGATGTACATTATTTGTTACCTGATGTTTCGGTTTTAGGCAACATAACCCAAAGTTCACAACGGCGACGATACACGTTGATCCATTAGTTTGCTGTAATAGGCCCGAGGCCTACTGACAGAAATAACAAAAACATTACCACGCCGAACTGACAAAACAATGTATTTTTTTAATGATAAACGGCTCAAAAGAGACTCTCAGCAGGCCAGCGGCCGATTTCACAAAGAGCTAAAGATTGATCTTAACTGTGCACCAATCTTAACTGCTAAGCAAAGTGTGATGTCACAATACAAATCACTCTAAGGTAACACTGACACTCGTCTTAAGGTGAATCTTAGTGCTTTGTGAAATCGAGCCCAGGGCAGTACTTCAAGTCTCCATAAAGTGATACATTTAAATTGCATTAACAATCCATTTCAATTTTTGAAAACACAAAACAAAACAAATAGATGTTAAAACAAAATTTGCATCAGGGATAAAGAATTTAATAATTAATTTGGTTTCACCCTAACACCGATGTGTATAAGCACTGTATACTCGGTACTTTCCTGAGCTCTGTGAAGAAACAAAATCCATATGGGAATCACTCGGCTGGGATTCGAACCCACGACCTTTGCATTGCTAGAGCAGATGTCTCATTAAAAAAAAGCTTGAGGGAAAATAACTGAATTGCTGCAAATGAGTCAATTCGTGATCGTTTCAGGAGGTCTCATCAAGATAAGGCAGCTTTTCCGGCTCTTTCTTTTAGAGCAAACACAAACCCTGTCTGAATCCAACTTCCAAATTCTTGTGGAGGAAAATGATAACAATTATTAATGTCCTTTTATTAAATTATATTATAAACAATACTTATTGTTAATATTTTTGCCACAAGGCCTACACCAATGTGATAAGCACTACCCAGAGTGTGCTTTCCCAAGTCCTGCAGGAAAACAAAATCATTACACATACTCGGGTAGGATTTGAACCCAGGACCCCCCACCAATATCGCCCGCGCATTCTAGACCACTCTGGGCGGTCTCGGTGCGGTGTGACACGAGGCCAGTAATTCGATCCCAGTAATTAGCAGCGCGGGTATCCCGCACACACAATACGCAATCATTGCATTGGGGCTACGGAATAATATTTGGGTTTTACCAACACCGATGTGTGATAAGCACTGTTTAAAAAAACTAAAACAATCTTTATCCTCGAAGTGGTGGCGTAACTGAGGGGGGGGGTTGTCACGTGCCCATTGAGTGCCCTCTTTAAAATCTGGATTGTTGAGATTAAATCCTACCATTATAAAACTGTTACTAAATTATTAAATCCTACCATTATAAAACTGTTACATTTTAAAAGCCTTTATGTAGTGATTTCAGTGTTTTGTAAAGCTATTATTTCTACACACGCAGACGTATCTGGTTTTACATCCACGCAGATTGTCTTACAAAAAAATATGACGGCATTAAGAGAGTGCTGAAAGGGGGTTTGTTTAAGAAAAATGCAAATGAAAACTACAGTTTCAATTGGTCAGAAATGCCCCCCCCCCCAAAAAAAAAAAAAAAAAAAAAAAAAAAAATACACCCTTTGTGCTCACCTTAAACTTTTACCCTAGTTTTGTCGCTGCCTCGATGCAAATATTTAAACCAATGTATAGTGGGCCTATCCACCGGTTACCTTAAAAATAATTACCGTAAAAGTCTTTTTAAAATTAACTATTTACATATTATAACTATATGTATCCCAGCCTATACTACACAAAAAACGTACAACTTTTGGTCCATTTATATTTGATAAGCTAATAGTTATTTTATATTTCATTTCTGGAAGGTAAAGAGAATAAGAATACTAAAGAAATGCGGCTAAAATGAATCAGGATAAAACTCTGATTTTCATGATTATGTTGAAAATGTTCGGTGCTAGGATTGAAGTTGCAAGAAATTTTCTGAGAAAATCAACTTTCTCTTATGAACTAGAAACCTTTAATTACAATTTCGAATCAAAAATATTCTTGAATAATAATAATTTATGAGCCCCGATTATTGGTTGACATTTTTAAAACATGTCTATTGCAACTATATAATCACTAAAGTGAATAATTGTTGTCATAGCGATTGTCGATAAAAGATTTTTTATTGTATTTTTTTTGCAAAAAGGCCACGGTACGGCAACAAAATTTTGAAAGGCAAGAAAGCAAGTTGTTGACCGTGAGTTGATCACAAAGACGCCTCCGCTTCCCCGCTGTCAGACGTTCTTTGCGTATCCCACCAGTGCAGCAGACTGCATAGAAAGGAACAAAAGGGAACATTTTCATCAAAACAAAGAACCCTATTTTTAAGTTTTCAAAAGTCTTAGAGGAGTTCTTTGAATGAATTACGAGGGATAAAAAAATTAAATAAATAGAACACGTAATTTGTAATTCCTTTTTGCAGACCTCGTCCCAAAACAATACATGTTCTCTGGAATAGCTCATTAACATTATGTAAAGATGACGTCACAGAAGGAATCCAGCCACAGCAGGACTGGGGACCTTCCTGAAGACTTTTTAACTCTGCGTGACCACCATAAAAAAAATATCACACTATTTCACCCTACCTTACTTTTTGAGTAACAGTTTGATTTTAGCGTGTAATACATTTCTGTGAAGAACCAAATCACTTTTAAATCACCCAATCACTTTTAAATCACCCAAAACATTAGATATAGACCCTTTTGACTAAATAAATTCAGTTCAAGCAAAATTGTATTTTTTATTTTTTCTGCTCATTCAACCATTTCTTGGAATAACACCCTTTGTTTACACAACTTAGCAAGGCTGAGTAAATGAGGTACAATTCCTGTGGGAATTCCTGGAGAGCGGGTCATTGTTGGATTGTGTTTTAGTGAAAAACAAACCCCGGATGAAGCAGTTGTAGAACTTTGAATTTTTTTAACGATTTTTTGAAAAAAAAAAGCGGAGTACCGACTTTTTAATTTGAAAACTGTTACTCAATAAGTGAGCGATAGTGTCACGGAGGGATATTTTATTATTATTTTTTTTTAAATCATGTAAAAATATACAGGAAAGCACAAAATCATTGTTTGTATAAATGGTGCAACATTAGAAACATCTTAAAGGCAAAGAATACCCTTTGGTTTTTGGAACTGTTCGGTTTTATACAATAAAACTAATCCGTGAAAATTTCATTTCAAAAAGTGGTAGCATTTTTGAGATGTTTTCGAAAATCTGGAGCAGTTATGTCTATAACGCGTTTCATGTGTGAAACGTTTCTCGGATTGAAATTGTTAACATCCCTTTCTCTAAAACCACATTCCTTAGAATGGAACAGTTTCTCAAAATGTTATACATTATCAACAACTGCAGTGCTTATTACCAAGTACGTTTTTATGGTCATTAATTTTTGGAGTAATTACTACTACTTCTACCCTCTCTTAGAGGGCGTCTTTAAATTAATCCAAACTGTGGGACTATAATTGGTAAAAGGTCAGAGAAATAAAGAATGCCTACTACAATTTTCCTGAAATCGTCTTTACATGCAAAAGTGAATTATGTACGGAGCCTCAGAAGGAACATGCAACAACAATTATTTCTCCTGCGCATTAGAAAGTCGACAAATTGGTTATAAATGTCGGGCACAATAACAAAAACATGCGCTAAAATTGCAACTTACTGTTCAGTGTCAGCTTTTTCTTCGAAGTTTTCGTAAAGAGCGCTGTAGGCCAAACATTAAAATAACTTGTTGAAGGTCAAATTAAATGCTGTGAAATGCTTTTCGTAGTTAGAGGAAGAAAAACACAGTCAGGTAGGATGAACTTTGACCCCCCCAAAAAATCAAAAATCATGTGGGTAAAAGTAATCTCTAAAAGTAAGCCATATGTAAAACACTGGGAGACTTTTAGCTGCTACAGGTCAAAAGTAAGCTAAGCACAAAACAATTTTGCTTACCACTAAAAGGTTACCATTTAGTCATACATACATGTACCATTTGTGACTGGTTCACTGCAAAATTTTGCTAAGCTGAGTTTGTAGGCAGCATTTATGAAATTGGGGCCCAGGTGAATACATTATTCACGGAAGTGCGCATGCTCAGAACTACCCAAACAATGGAAATTTACCTGGAGGCCCATGCCTGCTGCCACCTAGCGTTCCAAAATGTCCCATTGTTGAAAAAGATTCCAAAACAGGCAACCATGAAGCTCAAAGTGCAAATCGCCCATGTACAAATTTTCATGCAACGCAAAACTAACAGTTCAATCGAGGTTGGAGGGGGTTTCCATTATATGGTCTGATTCCTTTACGATATGATGGAAATCAGCATTCATTATACCAAATGAACACAGGGAACAAGCCCTCCACCCTGATCTTTAATTTAAAAATAAAAACAACTTTATTTTGTATAGGCAATGCCCCTTTTCGAGACCACGGCTTCGGTCTAGGCTCCGGCTTGGGCTCTGTCAGTTATTGTTATAAACGTATATTAAGCGTTGAAGTATAGGAAGTCATTAGCAACACCCTTAGCAACAGTCGAAGATAGCCGTAGCTGTAGCCGCCAACTCGGATACGGCCAAGTTTCGTCTGACAGCGCCCTCTTTTGAACCAACTTCCTTCAACACACATGTGAATTTGCCTTATGGGGGACACACAGGGGGACAAAATCCCCAATGAAACAAAGTTAACATCATTGCCGGTAACAACTTAGACAAGTTGAACCAATTTTCTCGTCTTTAAAAACAATTTAAAAACGTTTCCTCCAAATGTATTGACGGCTCACTTTGGTCAGTAACGACGTGACAGGTTAGAAATCTCAGTTAGTAGTCCAGCATGCTTTGTTTAAGTAAAAATTATTCCAAATAATGCAAAGAAGATAAAGAAAGGGCATGGATCTAGAAAAAAGAGCGCAGAAAGTTTTAATTGTTACACTCAAAATCGACAATCCTTGCACATGAGTGAAAGAATAGCATCATGATGCCATGCGTGTTGCGGGTTGGAAATTAACCTTCAAAATAAATAATATATATATATAATGGGTTTTCCTGGCCAATTTCAACAACAATTCATTCAATTGAATAGGGCCTACCTGGCATATTAACTTTCGTTTGAAAACGAACGCTCCGGTGCATCAGCATTCAACAGTCAAAAGGAACCGTTCATTTTAGAAAGTTTAGCATTCACTGGTCAAATAAAATCATTTAATTTCATGAGGTTGCAAAGATCATTTTGATTTCGTAAAAGCCAACAGCAAGAAGAGGCTCTGTTCAACCGTTCAACTTCATAATTCTTTTTACATAGGCAGTGGAAAATCAACTGAAGAACGGTGAAGGGTAGAAAGATAGTGAAATGGTGAACGGCAGTCTTGAATGTCCATAAATGAAATGACACGAACCCGGATGAGAAGAACGAAATCATGTGTGCACGAAACGAAATTGAACTTAGGAACACATTAATGAATTGGAATGCATTCTCGTGAAATTGAACTCATAATATTGTTGCCGACATTGACCGGGAAAGCCTACATTTATTAATGATAGTTATCCAGAGATGATGTGATTGTGTTTTATTATGTAATCAAACAGCTGCTTAAGAATGCACTAAACAAAAAAGATCAATAATTTTTTTAAAAGAAAGCAGTGATGAGTACAAGGGTCACATCCATAAACCGGTTAAGCAGAGACGTTCTTCGAAAAACGTATTTATTGCGCAAAAAAGTAACAAACAAGAAAAGTCGTGTTTGGTAAACACAAATGCCCCGCAAGCCAGTCCGTTTCACAACATTTGACCAATGTGGTCTAAAAATAGGAGGTGTCTGTATCCCGAGACCAAGCCACACACCAGTTCATATGCCAAGTCCTTTTAAAATTATCACTGGGACATCATTTTGTTTGTAGGCATAAAATAATAAATAGCATCAAAAAGGCAGCATCTGAAGCAAACAGTGTTGGGAGGGAAGGATTGGGTTGGAAGGGGGTGGGGAAGAGGGTGGGGAGGTGCAAGAAGGGGAGGATGGGTGGGGAAGGGGTGGGGAAGGAGTGGGGGAAGGGGTGGGGAAGGGGTGGGGAAGGGGTGGGGGAAGGGGTGGGGGAAGGGGTGGGGGAAGGGGTGGGGGAAGGGGTGGGGAAGGGGTGGGGAAGGGGTGGGGAAGGGGTGGGGGAAGGGGTGGGGAGGGTTGGGTTGGAAGGGGAGGAGAAGATGCTGGGTGGGGAGGAGGGGGGAAGAGGTTTCATGGGACGGGATGGGATGAAGTGGTGGGGACGGTGGGGGTCCCCATACATGAAAGTGGCAACACACCAAGTTTTGACTGGGGGGGGGGTCCACAAACAATAGACTTTTGAGGGACCAAAAGACCAATCCACAAACAAAGTTTGCAGTTAATATGCAAATTCCATCTCAAGTTATCAATCTAACAAAAATTTGTTGTTTTAGCCATAATGACCTCAATATTTGACCAAAGGGGTATCAATAACGACAGGCTTCTGGGGAAAATCCCATGGCCATTCCAAACACCAAGTTTTGAGTTGACATTTGAGTCCTCCTTGAGTTACAACTTGCATGCAAGCACACACACACACACACGGAAGGACATGTCAGAAACAGTATGCCCCTTCGGTGGCTTCGCCAACCGCGGGGCATAAAAAAGGAAAAAGGGGAAAAAAGGAAACAAAAATAATGATACCTTAATTACGTAAACTGGCAGGAAACCAGTATCAAGTCAGAAATACAATGTACTTTCGTTGGTAGCGCGTTTCTAGTACGCAAGATAATTATCTGCTGAGAAAACTCTTGTGATTAACAGCTTTAAGTAGATTACTCCTGCTAAAAAGTTGTAGAAAGAACTGGTTATCTGCCAAAATGGAAAAGTGACATGTAACCTTTGATATCGCATGTTCAACAAAAGTCACAGAGCGTGGATTTTTTGCAGGCACAATTTGTATACAGCCCAACGAAATACAACGATAAAAATTGCACTTTACGATTGTTATCAACTTTTGACATGAAGGAAGGGGGCACATCTCCAAAAAATTTGTGAGCTGTTATTTTTACAATTCTTAAATTTCATGTGGTAATTATGATACAAAATCGTAAATTTCTCATATGACCAGAATAGTATATTGCCTGCCAGGAAATGCTCTGGAATGCACAAGGTCACTATTTTGAAAACATGATGTGGTTTACATAGTCATCTGGTTGAGTGCTGTGGAATGTTGAGAACTTACCATTACCCCCAGCCTCGCTCTTATTCAATCCAAGATATTATCTTTAAAAATATATAACTATTATAGAAGCATGCAATAATGGGAGACTTTTGAGACGATAGCGGGCGTCCCTTTCCATTGTTCACGTCATTGGGAACAATGGAACAAGACCAGTGAGTGAGACACCCGCTATCGTCTCAGATGTCTTCAATTATGAACTGACAAAGCAAAAGAGAGATTAACTATCAAACTGTCTGGCAAAACTATTTTGCATTATCAACTGCATGTAAACCGGTTGTTGGATAAAAAACAACACAACTTACAAACACTTTGTTATCATATTTCACCTAACCATTTTTACAACACAAAACAACACAATAATATAAACCGCCCTCCTACGATGGAATTACACTAGTTGCATAGGAATGATATTTTTGCAATGTTCAATACACAGTTTTAGCATCGCTGTTACTTCTACCCCCATCCTAACACTTCCAAGTTCTGTCCAATTGCAATAATTTAGTATGGTATGATTTAATATGTAATTTGCTTACATGACACCTTTTTACAATAATACAAAATAATTTAACTTTCTTTATGCATTTTAGTTTGGCATACAAATAAATACAACTATTTACATAATATAAACTATAAAAAAAGAGGAATATTGGATAGAAAACAGCTGGGAGATGTCGATAGAATTCTATTCAACATCATCCACTGTGTGGTTTGAAATGAGAGATGTACTATGTCAGCCCGCAAAATATTTCATGTGGTGAATGCATTTACACAGTACATTCAACCCTCCTACTGTCTAACTATTCAATATTATCCAATACGGTTTTGAATGATAAATGCACTATTCCAGCCTGCAAAATACAACGTAATGTGGCAAATGCATCTTCGCAGTAAACAGTCAACCTTCCTACTGTCTGACCATTCAATATCATTACTGACATTTTGAATGAGAGATGCACTATACCTGCCTGCCAAATATGGTGAATGCATCAACACCGTGCACAGTCAACCCTCCTACTGTCTAACTATTCAACATCATCCACTGCGGTTTTGTATCTTGGAAGTACTATGAATGCATCTCTACAATACAGTCAACTCCCCCAACTATCCGACCATTCAATATCGTTAACTGTGGTTTTGAATGATAGATGTACTATGCCAGCCTGCAAAACATGATATCATGTAGTGAATGCATCTACACAGTACACAGTGTACCCCTTCTACTGTCTGACCAATCAAAATCATCCATTGTGTGGTTTTGAACCATAGATGCACTATGCCAGCCTGCAAAACATGATATCGTGTGGTGAATGCCTTTACACAGTACAGTCAACTCTCCTACTGTCTGACCATTCCAAATCATCCATTGTATGGTTTTGAATGGAAGGTGAACCATGCCAGACTGCAAAATATAATATCATGGTGAATGCATCACACAGTAGAAACATTAGTCTTATTCTTAACAAAGAAAGAATCCAAAGTGTTGCTTTTAGAACCAATTCTTCTTGTATAATTTTTAATAAAAGGGTGTCGCCCGTTAATTTTTTTTGGTCTCATTTAAATCTTGGCAAATAAAATGTTATTGTTACTTTTAATTAATTTTGTTTGATGATATTTCTACTTGAAACATTGGCACAGAATAGCTATTGAATCAATATAGAAATTGCACTTTTATTTGACTCTGCATTGACGTCAGAGGCTAAACCTACAGCCAAGTTTTTTTTTGCATGATTGTAAATCACTGGTCACAAACTAATTCATTATCATCAAACAAGCATTAAACAAAAAAATGCTATTGTTGAAATAAGTACAAATCTCCCCAAAATATGCATTCATACTGAAAAGAACATCATTTAGAAATGACGGCTGAAGAAATGGAAATTAAAAAAAAGTTACTATTAAAGCATATGGTACCAATAGAACAGCCACAGCTAATCTAGTTGAGACCATGTCCAAATTGGCGGTTATGGTTACCATTGTGCTACTGCTAATGTCTTGCCAAGGGCAGCCTATGCTTTAACACATGATGACACAGTGACCAAGCCACAACTGCAGCCCTAGCCACTAACTCAGCAACGGCCTCAGACTGGAAGAAGAGGAAATAGTCTGGCTCCTGTTTTGTATAGAGACAAATCAGCAGTCATGATTACTACTTCAAAGAGGGAATGTGACAAAGATGATTGGCAGCCTGATATGATATCCCAAAAATCTACAAAGTACAAAATGCTGTCTTTTCACGCAAAATGACTTTCCGTTTCATGGTCACAAAATGCTGCATGCCGTTCCACATTCAACATGCAATGTGTCGTTAATCAAAAGCTGATCTAAAGAGCAAAGGGCGTGTAGGAAAAATATTTACAGTAAAAGTGAAAATAGTATTTAATTTTGTAGACTTTTGTCGACTCTTAGCAACACACACTTGTGACTTCAGAATCTACGCTTGAAGAGGGACTCCAAAGTCAAATTCAGTTTTGTGATGCACTCATTTTCAAATAGATAGAGTCCTCGTGAAAGTGCGACAAAAAAATACACGTCTCTAACCTAACGTTATAACGATGTAAATTGCCATCGTAATTAATGCCGATTCTTGCCTTTCTGTTACTGTTCCATTACTTCATTAGTAATGGAACAGTAACAAATATTACTTGTTTGTATTGTTGCATGTCAGTTGAAGTCTTGGCTGAATGAATAATAATAATGAGTATAATCATAATAGTAACCACCCCAGCTGTAGTGCAGACCGCGCGGTGAGAGTCAACATCGATCGTGGGCTGGGGGGGCTCAACCAGTTATGACCAGGATTGTAGGATTCAAATATTAGGAGATAGGTTGAAATGATGACATTTCCACCTTTTGGTAGCCCTTACATTTTAATATTTCAAGGAGCTTCTGGGAACAGCATCCTCAGCACTACAGAAGTAGATAAAAGAGCAAGATTTCTAAGAAAATAACTGTTTGGTTTTTTTGTACTAAGCAGAACTACAAAGACCTGAACTCAGATCTAAGTTTGAAAAAATTTCATCTCTGTATCTTGGAGAAATAAGAAATTTCATTTATTTAAAAAAATAATTATCAGCACCAGACCTGTCCTAAATAAGGTCATGAGTTTCACAAATATCATTCCTACTGGTGTAGTTGTCTCACCAAGAGTTTCTTGAAATCAATTTTTTTTGTATTTAATGTGTTTGCACTGGCAAGATATTCAGTTATTTCACGTGTCAATTATCAATAATAATTTCTGAGCTGTATAAAAAAAAAATCCTAATGGACTTTATGCACTGAATCCCACCCTTCTTCTTTGTGTACCGATGACGAAACAATGTACAACCTTGTACACACAGGGCAAAGATTGGGGCAATGAGCAGCTGGCCTGAAGGTCTCACCTCGAGGTTCATGAATATTGCCAGATACCGGCCTTTCAGACCATCACCCAACTACCAGGCAGGCTTGCGAGACATGAACCTTGACTCACCTTTTGCTAATATGAGAGACCTTCAAGTCCAAGTGTGCAGCGCACTCATAGAAAAAAAAGAACGATTGACCCACTATGTGCCACACACCGCTCTGTTTTGCATACAGTCTGTGGACATTCCTTTGTTCTTTGCACTTTACTAAAAACACAAATTTCTTCAACACTTTAAAAAACACTGTGTGGACATGTGTAAGTCCACATAGTGTTTCAAGTCCCTTTGTTATGTGGACTTCTTTCATTCTCAGGTCCACACTTCGTATGCAACGCTTAACCACCCATACATTGTACACAGGTGTGTAGACATCTGCAATGGGGGACCTCCTATTGTCACTCTTTTGTTTGGACTTTAACTTTTTGGCAACAGCTCCCATTGGTTTTGTACACAATTTCTAACTGGGGACCTTTACCCAACCAGGGACCCTATGGTCCTCTTTTGTTATAGGTCCCCGGTTTGAATGTGTATACAAACTCACACACCACATGCTATGCCTCACCGAATGGAACCAATGGGTATTTTAATACTGTCGCCCGTCTTTATCCTGTCAGACAAAGGCAGGGGCCCAGTCTAAAGGGCAAATTTCCTCGACCTCTACGTAGGGCACTCAAATCCAGTGACATCATAATATACTATAAATAATTAATTACGCTAGTACAGTCATGATTAGAGTTAAAAAACAAACAAACAAACAAACAAACAAAAAAGCTTGGTCAGTCTTGGTGGTTCAGCAAGTTAGAAGCAACATGCAGTATTATTTTGCTTGGCTCATTTTCAGAGGACAGTTTCTTTCTCAAAGTAACTGGGGTAAGGTTTTGACCTGTAAACTCGGGAGCGGTCCTCCGGCAGGTACCTCTCTGTATTCTGTGTGAGGAAGAAAAAACGAGGGAAGACAAAACAGAGTCTTAAAATGAGCAGACAATCTTTTTAATTAGGAATGCTATTCTGACCACTTCGGGTCGGTATCCTGACAACTTTTCCGTTGCCACCCCACGCCGTATTATTTTGCTGAGCTCTTAAGAGTAATCGTTTTCCATTGAAAGTGCTATTGCCACATTGGAACCCGACATTACACAAGGAAAGACAGCGATGGTTCTCATAACAAGCACCAGGATTTGAAGTTGTCTTGTGAGAAATTCTGAGTAGGCACTCAATGTGAGTCACAAAGCCTCGGCCATAAGCCACGGCCGATAATCTGCCATGGTATGCTGGAATCTCAAAATTATTATCATTATGGCTTGTTAAAAACACTGCTCATCGCAGCCTACTGAGCTATTAACAGTTTACATAAAAAATAAAAGGAATACAAACATTTTTTTTTAAAGTAAACAGTTACAAAAAATTAGAATGAATCAAACAAAGAGGCATTTGAGGAAATCAACAAACATACAAAGCACACACAAAATTGGGCTGAAGAATGCTCGATCTTGCTTCCCATTGGGCTGAATACAATGATTAACAATGGTGGCCGCCTGTCCAATCTTGTATGCCACATTTGTACAACAAAAGGACAAATAATAATAACAATTAGAGATTTGTATTACATTGTTTTTTTACAAAAATGATCAACCGCACAGTACATCAAAAATGTATTAAACACAGCAGATAAAAAGTAATGAAAAAGTACATGCAATTAAATATCAACATACATGCACAATTACATAAGGCAAGATTAAAAAGAAGAGTCTTTACGTTATGCTTAAAAACAGTGTTGAATGTCAGATGGCAGTTCATTCCATAATCTGGGGGCAGCCAATGAAACGGATCTGCCACCCAATGTTTGTAACATTTTGGTCGTGTGAAAAGATAAACACACCTTATTGTTAGAACGAATAAACAGTAACTGGAAAAAGGTCTGGAATCAGGGATGACACCCCCAGAAAAAGGGACATTACGAGGCATGGTTGCCAGTGCCTTGCGTACCTCTTTGTACGGGTTAAACAAAACGTAGCAGCACAGCAGGCATCTGTGTGCATGCTGTAGCATGGGACTTATAACCTTTGATCATCCACCTTTGATCATCGGATCGCTTTCTATTCCTACCTCCATGCTCTAATCACCACTACACATGGTCTTATAAATATGAATATTCAAACTCACTGTTGGGTTCAGCCAATCATCAGCAGTCTTCACCTCGGCTGCTCTTTTACCATCCTACAGAAAAAAAAAGTAAAATGTTTTATCGGCGTTGTCTTTTAACCCAACCTTTCCTCTATGAGTGCACCCAACTAAGGCCAAACGGAGCATCTCAAAAAATGTGGAACGTTTCCGTGGGCACACACACCCCAATCCTACCATAGCTTGAAATGGAGGTTATACATGTACCTTTGGTAATTACTCCAAAAATTAATGACCATCAAAACTTACTTGATTAATGAGCAATTGAGAGCTGTTGATATTATAAAACATTGTTAGAAATTAGCCCCCCTTTGGATAAATGTAGTTTTCGAGAAAGAGGTAATTCTTCACCCCAAAATTTGAATCTTGAAGCATGAAGCCTTTCTCAGTCATCTGAAAGCACACAATTCTATGCAACAAGGTGTTTTTTATTTTCATTATTTTCTTGCAACTTCAATGACCAACTGAGCCCAAACTTTCACAGGTTTGTTATTTCATACATATGTTGGGATACACCCAAGTGAGGATACCGGTCTCTGACAATTACCAAAAGTATAGCCCGCTTTTATAACAAATTCTAGTCCTACAGCAATTAATTTGAGATACCATATTCACTTACGATGTAATGCACCAGACAACTGCAGGGTAGCCATATAAAGAGAGAAATTATTATGGTAGCTGCAACAACGTTGTCCTTTATAATACGGGCTGGAAAAAAATAACAAGGGAAAACAAAAAAAGTCATTTAAAACTCATTGACTCCAAGAAATTTGGAATTTATGCACAAACTCTGAACCAACTGCCACTATATTTTGGATGGCACTCTATAAAAGTCTGTATATAATATGTTGGGTGAGGGGTCGCTCACAATTTTCAAAAATTTCACAAATGTACAAAAAGAACACTTTAAAAAAAACACCTTCCCTCCAGGTTTGTTTTCAAAACTGGGGGGGGGGGGATTCTGGACCCAAATTTTGCAAATTTTGGCCTAAGCACACTGAATTGTATCGAGGTCCTCGGAAATGTTTTTTTTAACTTGATGTTTATATTTGGTTTTAAAAGCTCTACTGTGCAATCTAGAGCATTTTATACGGTTTGATTCTTTTATTTTTGTTAGTCTGGTCTTACATGTAAATTTTTAATTAACCCCATGGAGTACTCTGGTCCCAAAATCTTGCTAAAAGCATGCTAAATTGAAATGAGGCCCATTGTGACATCACACTTTGCTTAGCAAACTTACATCAATCTTAGCTCTTTGTGAAATCAGGCCCACAATCTACATTGTATTGTATTTGTGAATGTTCAATCATAAGTTGAAACGAGGTCCATTGAAACATAGGGGTGATGGAACTGAGGGTGATGGAACATAGGGGAGTTGGAACATAGGGGTGTCAGACGTCGGAACATAGGGGAGTTGGAACATACATGTAGGGGTGTCCGAAATCAGTACATAAGGGGGACAGAACAAAGGGGTGTAACCATAAAAAATACCTACTTACCTATTTTGCTGATGGTGATGCCTTCAAAGACGTCAAATAATCGTTCAATAAAATCCTGTGTCTGACTCTCACATGACCCCTGCAAATCATAGGAAAAGCTCCATTAGAGAAATAGGCTCAAATGAAACATCCTTTTCGTCTGACAGCTCACACCTGTCGTCTCCCTGTGATTCCTTTTCCAAACAGTGGACATAATTGGATCATGCACAAACCATCAGGGCTGCTGACTGCCCCAGGCAGATTAATTGCTCATCAATTAAGTTTTATGACCCAAGTAATTCAATGTACATGTGTAAACACACCTAATGGATGAAAAGTTTCCGAGTTTTGTGGACAAAACTCAGAAATGGAGCATTCCCGAAATGAAGCCAAGAAATAATACAGTTTTAAAGGGTATGCTCAACAATGGTAAGATTGAAAATACAAATGTTCACAGATTTGCATGTTACTTACATGGTATAAAAATAGTCATGCCCAAATAACAATTGCTTATCACTGGGTCAGGCATTCCAATCTTATCTTAGTACAAATAATTTGGTGTGGAGTGACATAGGAGAGGGGGATAGTGGAGGATTGAGGTCTCCTGTGGGCAAAGAGGCCTTGGAAGTAAGGGCCAAGCTGTGATTTTGAAAACGACCATAGAGTAAGAATACCAGTAGCAGTAGTTTAGTCAGCATTATTAAGACTGCACTTGATCTTGAATCACAAAGACAAAGTATGTTGGTAGCAGCAATGCAGCAAAATTACAAATACTGTACCCGGGCCCAATTTCATGGAGCTGCTTAACGGCCGAGTCTGTGCTTACTGCGCGATTTCCATTTCATAGCGCTGCTAACCGTAAGCACATGAAACAAGCATGCTCACCTTCTGGTGCTTACTGTATGAAAATGAATGACGTAACAATGCAAATCCATGGTGAACGAACAAGATGGCTGCCTAATTTTCTTGCTAACCTGTGAAATACGCTTAGGCTTAAGCAAATTTTCCTGGTATAGTTAGCACGAAAATGCGCTTACCGTCAAGCAGCGCTATGAAATTTGGCCCTAATTTTGAATCAAAGAGACAAAGTATGGTGGTAGCAGCAGTGCGGCAAAATTACAAATAACTTGTAATAACAAGAACATTTTTAAAATCTGTACCTGATCTTGATTCAAAGAGAGTAAGCATTTACCTCCCCAAATCAGCGCTTATTCTGTACTTTAAATCTTCAAACTCACCTTGATGCAGACTCCCTGAGAGCAGGGCCTACCGTCAGCTTGTAATAAATCTGTATTAGTTGTTAAGTTAACTTGAGGGGCACAGAGCGTCTCTCCCTGTTTCTGACAGCATCGTTTGCACGACTCCGCAACTAGTGGTAGGAAAGCAGAAAGGAAGATACTCGATAGAAAGTAAATGGAACACACAAGCATGCAACTGCAGTTTTTTTTCTTAAAAAAGTGGAAAGCGCCAGGCACAGCATGACTTTGTACTGTGTTTCCCAGTTTTCAATGGGGGAGCTGTGACAACAGAATAAAGGAAACAGCTGATCCCAAATTTGTGGTAGGCAAGCAGACTCGAGGATAGTTGGTAGAAAGTTATGGAATACACATGCAGGGAACTGCAGTTTGTTAAAAAATATATATACAAAACAACTTAGAGAGGTTTGCGGTAACACCATGTGAAAATCTCTTTTCAGTGGTGTAGGTTCTGAAAAGAACCGGTGGTTAACGACTCAACGTTTCGATCAGTGTGCTCTGATCATCTTCTGAAGGAACTTGTAGGATTTGGGTCCCAACATTTGGATGTTGGGTTACCAATAAAGAGTGGGACTTAGCGGGATATGGGAGGATCTCTACCCAAGGAGACTGGGGGTTAGGGTTAAGGGGCTAAAATGCTTGTTGCCTTTAATAGGGTCGTGCATCTACGTTCTATTTTCCTAAACGCTTCTACGGAATTTGTTAACCCTATCAACTGATTCCAATCTGAGCTATGAGCCGACCTGTCAAAAAAAAAAGCAAATGTCAACATACTTCGCAGGATGACCAGGATTAAAAACAGATCACTACAGCCAGTCTTAACAGGCGCAAAACCACAAACCCCAGGTGTGTGGCCTAGAGAAGTGAAAATAATGTTTTACATTTTGTGGGGGCTTAAGAGCAGACAGTTCCATCATCAAAAGGGATGTCGATCACTCTCCCTGGATAGCATCTGGGGCTAACTTTCTCAGGAAATGGAAGGTCCCAACTTTTATTTTTTTTACTGTCGTCAGGTTAAAAAAGAAAAAAAAAGTTATACATTATCTTTTTTACTGTTGGCTTTGTTTAACCATTAAGACAATTTGGAAACAGATTTTAACATTGTTTTACAGTTAAATGATTGGCCGCTTGAACGTACCAACCATAGATTTTTTAAACCTAGTTTGTCTGGGTGATTTACTTACGGCCTGGGCATATGCAGGAGATGTGGTTGTTCTTTTCACAGAATGGTAAGCAATTTCCTCCACGACACTCACCGCTACAAATCACACCAGGGGAAAAAGAGGGCAAAACATTAAAAATGTTTATCCCGATACACGAAATTCATTTGACGATGGGACAATTATTTTCTGTGTGTCAACATTCATGCGACCCTTAGTGTTTGTCCCCTACTGACGCTAATGTTATCATTAAAACTGTAACGGTTGCACAAATTTGGGCGTGATTGGCAAATGTTTTTTTTAATTAATCATCCTCGTCCCAAGTTTTAATTTTATTTCAACGATTATTTTAACAAATTATTTGTATTATTATTATTATTATTATTTATTCGGCATAAAAACACATACAAAATACAAACATAATCAGTACAAAACAAAAGCCAGGGACATATGCCTGGAATTTAAAAAGTTTACCTAAAAACTGTAGCCCGAAGGCCTTCAATTCCAATATCCCTGGCCATATATAAAAGATCAATAATTATTTACAATATATCTATAAAGACATTAAGAACATGAAGACAACAACAGAAAGATAATTAAAAGCAGTGACGCTGAATGAGTAAAAATGCAAAATAGTCCCACCCCCTCCCATCAGGCAAATAATAAACTTAACCAGCAAAAAAACAAAAAAACATTAATAACAATTGTAAAATTGGCAAGAGACACAAAGGTTTAAAACGGTAGCCCTATCAGTTTAAAAAGAGTTATACAGCTGTATACAACTAGAAAAATATCATAAATATTTAATAGATGTTAGTTTTGCATCGGGGATAAAGAATATTAATTTTGGTTTTATCCTACACCGATGTGTGTTAGAACTTTCTACTCAGTACTTTCCCGAGTTCTGTGAAAATAATCACAGGCATATTACTCGGGTGGGATTCGAACCCACGACCTTTGCAATTCTAGAGCATTGTCTTACCAACTAGACCACCGAGATTGCCCGGTAGCTAGAGGCAGTTCGAATCCTATTCGAGTCTGGCCCTGGTGACAACATGAGCAGAAGGTCCATGTATTAACCTAAACACAAAACAGGTAGGCAGCGAAACCATCAGAGCACTGCTTTAAAAAGATACCCACTGAGAGTATAACACTTACCTGTCAACACAGGCCGCACCATCTATCTTCGATAGCGAAGGGGGGCAGTTCGGTCCGAGTCCCGTACAGTTGGCACTCTGTTCACAGTTCTTATCGATTTCCGCCGTTTGACGACACAGCGTCTGTGGGCTTGCAAACTGACAATTCACACAGCATGCAGAATTCTTGTCACTGCAAGTGGCACCGGCCTTGAGGCGGCAGAACGGGTCACAACATTTATCCATGTTCTTGTTGCCAAGGTGACCGAGGTCGCACTCTTCACCTGGGTCGACACGGTAGTTGCCGCAGACTGCGTCACCTTTCGGTTCTATATGAAAATGTATAAAAGATCATTTATTATATCTTTCTGGTAATGAAAAGTGGCGTGTCGTGGCCGAGCGGTCGAGTGCACTGGACTCAAGCTCTGGTGTTTCTGATCAGCAGAGTGTGGGTTCAAGTCCCTGTCTTGACACTTGCGTCCTAAAGCAAGACGCTGTTATTGCTGTGTTGTGTAATGTACATAAAAGAACCCAGTTACACTTATCGCTAAGGAAAGGGGTTTGCCTCGGTGTTTCTAGCAGTGGCTGCTGAATGCGCCGCAGCACCTTGTAAATCCTTACAAGGTGTTACATAGATTGGTCTCATAATTCAATGGCTTCAAAAACCTGTCTGGAAATAAGTAATGAAAAGCACCATGAGATGTCCATGAAAAGCGTTATTCAAAACCTTGTTATTATTATCATTATTATTATTATTACTAATAAAACCAAGGGACCCTCAGGGAACGGCTAGCACTGTGACCTGCAGGCCTGAAGTTACATGTAACTGTGTAGGGATTACTAACTTGGGAGGTCAATCATCCTTACTTGTAACTGAGAACCTTACTTCGAAGGACATGGCTACAAAGTGGTCAACCTGCATGCATGTAAAGGTGCCTTTCCAGCCACATCGACCCATCAATGTCTCCAGAGCACTCCCAGAGATTGAGAGTGTTTAGTTTATCCACAGGACAAATCTGCAATGGCCCTACGGCCAAATATCTTCCTCATGACATACTCTGACTGTGTGCCAAATTCCATGCTTGTAAAAAAACCTCCTTGACGTCCCTCATTCTAAAGGCACTAAAGGCATCTCTTTGGAATGCTCTTCCACTGAGCCTCAGACTAGCAGACACTCTCTCCAGCTTCAAAACTAACTTGAAAACTCACTTGTTCAGGCTTAGCTTAAAGTACCATCATTAGCAGAGTTCCTTTTTCTATGCGCCAGGAGTGTCTTTCTGAGAAACATGGCGCACTACAAATGTCCATTATTATTATTATTACTAAAACAAGAAGTGTACCAAATCTAGAAATCACAAGTATTGGAATCTGTAATTACCTTGGAAGCACCGTGGTGATTTGGCGCGTAGTACTGGGGCAATCAGACGTAGGCTACAGTTGGAAAATAGCTAAGAGAGTATAGAAATGGACAAAAGGCGAATAAAATTTGCACTATGAGTTTATGCTTATTTCTCAGAGATGTAATACACAATCTCAAAAGCCCTTTCACACTACCATGACTACCGAGCCAATCACCAGGAAATAGAACCCCAGGAAAGTGCTGGGGAGTTTGAATCCCACTGCCATCCCATATTCAATTCACACTCGATGCAATTTTTCCTTTGGAAGAACTACATGTACCACTCAGTAGGCTAACCCCAGGTTTGTCCCACTGAACCCCAGTCCCAACCAGGGGTAGCTATCCCAGGGATATCAAAGTCAGATGTGAAAAGGTCTACAAAAATGTTCTTGGGAATTTCCTGGGTAATGCCCTGGAGTGAAAGATGACTAAAGTTGTGTGTTTAAAGGCAAAGTATACCTTTGGTTTTTGGAACCAGTTGATTGTTTTAATCCTATATAAATGTAGGTATATACAATAAAACTAACCTGTGAAAATTTCACTTCAAAAGGTGGTCGCGTTTTTGAGATATCACAGCAAAACCGGAGCAAATATTTCCACGCAGGAAGAATATTCCCTATGGGAATACACGATCTGAAAAGTGTTACGGCCGTAACGCTTCTCAGATTCAAATTTTGGGGGATAAAAAGCGATATAATTTTTTGATAACCGCAGTAATTCGAAGTGAAAAGTTTCTCAAAATGCTTTATACTAACCAAAGCTGCTGTACTTCTTACCAAGTAAGTTTTTATTGCCATTAATTTTCAGAGTCATTACCAAACGTATACAGACCCTTTAAACCGACTGTGTTATTTGTTAATGAAGAGGGTTATTTTTCCATCGCCACAGTTTTACAAACACAGATTATTAGCCCAAATCCAAAGTATTTCATAGCTAGTTCAGTGCTTATTTGTAAATGTTTAAGCCTGTTAAGGTTTATGGTAACACCATGTACATGAAAACAAATTTTGTTAATTGTATTGGTTCTGAAATTAACTGGTATGGAAATAATCTCTCTGAGTTGTGGTGGTGCTGAAGAGAACTGGGCCCAATGTCATGGCTCTGCTTACCTCAGAATTCTGCGCTTACGATCACCGTTCTCCGAATGTCTGCGCTAGCTGTGTAAGCAAAAATTCCCTGCTAACCCGTGAACTACGCTTGATGTAAGTGCGGAATTCCCTGCTTCCGTAAGCACCAATACTTTGCTTACGGTAAGCAGAGAAACAAAATTGGGCCCTCGTGGTTTGTTTTTAGAACCATCACAACGGTGGTACACTTTATAGTGTTTCCTATCTTAAGCACATTAAGCATGAACTTTTTTTGCTAAGCATGACATTGTTGCTACACTGTATGAGATCTTACTCGATTATTGGGCTCCCTTCCACTGACTGAGGCAGGAAACATCAAGAAGTTGCCGTGGCGCTTGTTGCCAGGGGAACACACGTCGCCTTCTTGCCCAGGGTCATGCTCACTGCCAAAGTTATGCCCCAGCTCTGAAAGCGGGTACACATGAGATGGTACAGATCCATCAAACTCAAACAAAACTATACAATGGATTTTTGAGGATTTGTGGCGGTCGTTGATGGTTGAAGGCAAAGTATACCTTTGGATTTTTGGAACCGTTCGATTGTTTTAATCCAACCTGTGGAAAATTGATTTCAAAAGGTGGTAGCATTTTTAAGCAGGGCTCGAGTTTGACACTGGACCGCCAGCCAGAGGCCAGTGTTTTTAGCCTCGGGCCAGTAAACTCAGGACCAGACAAGTCCGGTGGTCTTGTGTTTTTCAATTGAATAATAACCACTGTGTAATATCTCTAACAGAAAGAAATCATGTTCAATTGTTGACCTTAAGTCTGGTATTTATACAATTCCATAGATTATCGAAATATACCAACCCATCAGACAAATAAGAAAAATATTCTCTTAGTGCTTGTTCAAATAAGAAGAATTTACATGTTAAACTGTGTAGAAAGCTCTTTTTCATGAAGATTCTGGTCTTGTGAAATAAATTCTGGTCTGGTAAACATTTTGAGCTACAAGCACTGTGGCCTTGTGGAATTATTTCAGACTAAAATGGTTGGGACCAACTCAGTCCAGGAAGTTCGAATATGCACACAGTTCAAATTCCCACGACTTGCACAGTCTATTATAATGTGCCGTCTTCAAACAGGGTTAATGGAAACTTAAAATAGTTGATATGGGTGAAGATCTCACCATGAGCCGTGACAAGATCTGCTTCTTCAGTGAGAACATTACGTCCCCAGTTGACTGTAGTTGTAAGGCCGGTGTTCAGGTACTGTTTGCCACCTGTATTGTAAACTTGGATTCAAAGGAAGAAAAAAAAAAAGGAAATAATTAGAAATGCAAAATGTAGGCATGACCCGGCTTCCGACCCTTGCAGAGTCTTTCTCTCTACGCCTTGGAGAAAGATGCTGCTCGAGACATGCGGCCATTAACAACTTTTTGCATTTATACCAAATGTCCTTTTGGCTGGTAAACAGTTTGCAAAATCTATTTTAATTTCTTTCTTTTTTTCTTCAAAATATTTAATTTAAGTAAATTGTGCACAGAGATATTGTCTATTTAATTATTTCTGTTAAAAAAAAATTCCCAACCATTAAATAAAATTTAAAAAAAAAATGAGAGGGTTGTGTACAGTGGTGAAAGCATTTACAGCATTTTTAATGTACTGTCATGTGACTGTGTAGATGCATTGACTTCACCCAATATTGCAGGCAGGCATATAATTCAAAACCATAGAGGATGACATTGAATGGTCAGACAGTAGGAGGGTTGACTGTGTACTGTGTAGATGCATTCACCACATGATATCATATTGTACAGTGGCAAAGTTTCTCTATCTTTCAAAATCACAGTGGGTGATACACTGTGTAAGTCTTGCGCTGTTCGAACATTGGCCCTGTTTAAGTGGGTGAATTTGTTTCCTCAATTTGGGTTTGAACAACGAAAAGTTGACTGGAGCGGGACTTGAACCAACGACCTCCGGATTAACGTACCGGCGCTCTACCAACTGAGCTATCCAGCCCTATGTTGGCGGTCTCCCCCATTAGTCAATATCTTTTTTCGGGGGTGCCAGTCAGAAGCCATTCAACCGTTAGCTGCCGTGTAGCCAGGGATCACATCCAAGTTTACGATACAACCTGGGAAGCGGCAGCCAACGGATCACCTTAAGGGGATGCGACTTTTTAAATAATAAATATCAAGTAATAAACCACAAGGGAAACTGACTGGGTAAATTTCTAAATAATTTGAGTTTGAACAAAGAAAAGTTGACTGGAGCAGGACTTGAACCAATGACCTCCGGATTAACGCACCGGTGCTCTACCAACTGAGCTATCCAGCCGTAGTTTATTTCCTTCATGCATTAAAGCAATGTACGTGGGACCAAAGTGGTCCAAAAAGTTTGAATATGCGTGAGACTTGTACGGTCTATATCAAATGATCAGAAAACAGGAGGGTTTAATGGGTCTGGGCCCGGACTCACTCGTTGTGCATATCCCGCCAACAGCATTACTTCTTGGAGTACCGATGTAAGCCAGACCAAGGACACCTTTGTCAAAGTCTTGGTAGGTGAACAGATGAGCCAGGCAGTACGCTCCGTGGTCCTCACGACTGTACGCCTGCCATAAAAAAAAAAATCGAAATAGAGTTTAGACGACGAGTTGCTACTCTAAATCCTCTATGGTGCAGAGTTCTTCCATTGATATATTTGGCCCACGTATCTGCATTACATTCTTCAAATAGAGGCTGCTCTGAATGCGATTACTTTGTCGGTGTTATAAATCGTGTCGATCGAACAAGAGATTCGTGTTCCTACTTTACCTCCAGGAGTTTCTGTACGTCCCATGCATTCTCCGGGTCGGTGTTACTGTTATAATGACCAGGTTCTGAATTTGCCGAGTCATGCACTACGATCTGAAACACCGAAAAAGCAACATCAAATTAAACACACAGTATAAGCATTGATAATTATCTCAACGAAAAATTGATTTTTGATCGTGTTTTACCCAAACACTGATGTCTGTTATGCACTGTTCACTAAGCACTTTCTCAAAGTCCTGTGAAAAAAAAATCCACAGGTGTATTACTCAAGTGGGATTTGAACCCATGACCTTTGCCATTGTGGAGCAGTGATGTCACTAGACCATCGAGCTTACCCGGTAGCTAGAGGCCTGTTTTTTTTTTCACAGGGTTTAGGAAAGCGAAGTGCTTAACACATAGGGTGTATGGTAAAAGACAAATAACATCCTTTATTCCTGATGCAAATTGAATATGAGAAAATAGAATTAGCTGTTGCAAAGTGCTTACCAACCAAAAGGACCTATGGTATAAATTTACTTTAAAAAATAGTTAGTGGTCTGAAGTTTGACCCCTAGCACTGTCTTTCTCGAAGGCTAAAAAGAAAAGAATCTGGCTAGGGTCAAAACGTCAGGCCACTAACTATTTTTTTTTTGCAAATTGAACATCTGTTACAGAAATTATATGTTTGAAAGCTCAGTAATTATAACTTTAAATCGGAGCTTGTTGGTTCAAATCCCGCTCTAGTAATTTTTTCTTTGTTCAACCCCAAATTATTTCAACCTTACCCAATCAGTTTATAAACTTAATATTTGGCTACATGGCAGCTATGGCTTCTGACTGGCACCCCAAACAAAGATATTGACAAAACAGGGTGACCGCTATCATAGGGCTAGATAGCTCAGTTGGTGGAGTGCCGGCCATAAAACCGGAGGTCGTTGGTTCAAATCCCGCTCTAGTCATCTTTTCTTTGCTCACCCCCAAATTATTTTAAATTTACCCAGTCAGTTTCCATTGTGGTTCGAAATAAAAAAGTCGCATCCCCTTAAGGTGATCCCCTAACTGCCCCTTCCCAGGTTGTGTCTAAGCTTGGGTGTGATCCCTGGCTACATGATAGTTAACGGTTGTATGGCTTCTGACTGGCACCCCCGAACAAAGATATTGACAAGGAGGGAGACCGCCAACATAGGGCTGGATAGCTCAGTTGGTAGAGCGCTGGCACATTGATTCGGATTAATTACAACTTTTATAAGAGTACCAATCCACCAGATTAATACGTGTGATTCCATCTGAATTACTGTTTAATTCAAGAAGATTGCACTTTTTCACATTGTGGCTGTTTGTAAAAAAACAGTGACGATTCCTTATTAATGAAAAAAAAGACTCATGTACCAACCTCCTTGACTTCAAATCCAAAACCATAATAGCCTGGCTCCCACTCCGTCTCCCGGTAGATTGGATCCACTCTGTCGATCAAACTCAACTTGAAAAACAAAACAAGAGACACAGAAACTGGAAGTTTAAGGGATGTACAAAAATTGGGTTCTGAAAGCTCAACGCCATGCTTCAAAGGCGTGTTGTGGCCGAGCGATTAAGTGCAAGAGCAAGACACTTTACTGTAATTTCTTCTCTTCACCCAGGGGTAAATGGGTACCTGTGAGAGCAGAGATGGTTCCTGTGATTGACTTAGCTTGGTGACCTACATACTTGGCAGCACAGGCTGTCTCCCTAGGGAGCTGAGATGGTTAAAGGAATTAAATATACGGCCCAAAGACTAAGGGTAATAATGTTAGAACGCCATGAATGTCACTGAGTGACAGATTTGAGTCCTATATTAGAAGCCGCTATTCTGAAGGTTCTGAAAGCTTTTAGGCTATGTTACACGAGAATATATTGCTCAGCAAAAATAATCAGGATACCTGTCACACACGATACATGTGACATGGTGCTAGGTATTTGGGCTGGTTACCTTATTCTGGTAAGCATCTACATTGTATATACTAATTTGAGTAACGCGTCTGTTTGTTTAAGAAAAACGCACAGGTGTCTGTATAGATCGGGCTGCAAATTTTCGTACGGCTTTCTTTCAGTCTGGTCATCAATCTAGGGGGTACGATTTTTTTATGTTCTTCGTATTTCATAAATTGATTTGTTTCACATAATTCCATTGAAAGAGGATGAACAAACGCAAGGTACGAAAGCGTGGCTGAAATTTGAAAAACAAGCGCAACAAAAACAACGTTCACGTGTGGCACGAATCATATGCGGCACGAAAACCTGGCTGTTAACCTGGCAACCAACCCACCCGCAAAACCGGCCGCCCTCCCATTTGGGCCAAGTTCGCACAAGGAGAATTCATTATGCCGCTGATATTAAATGGTACAACATGTGTTGGGTACCAGGCAATGTCGACCTCCAGTTGGCAAATGGTCCTTGTACGACCTTAGCCCGCATATGTTGGGTGCATGCATCGTCATCCGACCTCCTCTGGCCGCATGAGATTTGCTGCTCCATGCAGTTGCTGCGATGTCATAGAAACTGATGCCCAGAAAAAAAAAACTCGCTCATATCAACAGGTCAATGCCCAAGAAAGTAAGTGAAAGCTATCAAATACCTGTACAAAATACTTCAAGCTCACCTTAAATGCACCGGAGATGCGCACGGTTCATATAAACGTACAATTGTGTTTGTTACTATTTTGAGCAAAGCAGTAATTTTCGGTCCAACTTTCCTCTATTCATCGTGTTTGACAGACTAAAGAGTAGACTTGCACAAACTTACAATTTACACAAACCACTAGTGTACAAATGTAACATGGTTTGAAGTTGGACAGTCCATTATTAGCTCCCTGAGGTACTGGAAAATCCAGGATATATATACATTTTCTCATAAACTTCTCTCTATTTTTTGTTTTCTCTGCTTTCAAAACACGAAAACTGAAACACAACATGCAGTTGACAAAAACCAACCTATTAAAGACCCTACCCATAGTTCCATGACATTGGGCCTTTGATCAATGAGAGAGACTCACCAAATAACTGATAGTCTGGGGGACGTTGGCCTCACCCATCACCTGAAAGAAGCGATAATCAGCCGTCAGCAGCAAAGGGCAAGTATTATATCGTGGTGGAGCTCTCTTCTTGCGATTTGAAGTGTCTACAAAGAAAAATCAAGACATTAAATAATAATAACATCAAGTAATAAAACCACGAGAAAAACTGACTGGGTAAATTGTAAAACAATATTAGGTTGAACAAAGAAAACTTGACTGGAGTTGGACCCGGCAGCAGAAGGGTCACCCTAAGGGGACGTGACTTTTTTATTTCAAATATCAAGTAATAAACCACAAGGGAAACCGACTGGGTGAATCTTAAAATATTTTTTCGGTTGAACAAAGAAAATAAACCACAAGGGAAACTGACTGCGTAAATCTTAAAGTAATTTGGGGTTGACAACTAGGCCACTATGTATTTGTTGGCATTTATACCATAGGTCCTTTTGGTTGGTAAGCAGTTTGCAATCAGCTAATTCTATTGTCTCTAATACAGAAGTACTAAAATGTATTCAGTCATCAGAATGATACAAAACAACACAAGAGGCAGACATACAAAAATTATGATTTAGTAATGACCCTTGCATCAAAGGTCAAAACCAAATCATTTAGTCCTAATTTAAAAGTAATCCAATGGGCATGAATTCTTCGTATCTGGAGAAAATTACTGATTTTTGGGGCCACCAGGTAGACATAAAACAAATAATGATTTAGTACTGACCCTTGCATCAAAGGTCAACACTAAATCCTTCAGTGGTAATTGAATAGATGTTACGAGTTGCTAGAGTTCAGAGATCTTTCATTACAGGTAGGGTCATACTTTGGTGATGACCCATAAAACAAATTGTGCCTCCTTTTCATAAAGATGGAAATGGTAGTAAAGCATCCTGAAAAATTACTCCATCTGAAGTGCCCCAGTTGATTAGAAATCAATCATTTTAAAAAGAATGTCAAAAAATGTGAATCTTTTAAAGTTTGCATAGAGGTGACTTTTTGAGATTCAAATTTCCATGGTGTCCGTTTGTGAGTGCTACGGCCAGAGATGCGACTGGTACCCACTGCATCTCGCTTACCGTGGATGGGTTCGACTTTCTTCATGGCAGTTGTTTGCTGTTTTCTCTACAAGTAGACACTGTATGCAGCTGAAACTTTCACAGGGAGCTTTTGTTGTATATTTATTGATAATTTGGCCTATAAATCGGCATTACGTTGACAAAAAACAATCTACATGCATGACCTCACCTTTTAATCTCAATTTTATTTAGCAACAAAGAAAGTATGCTTATTTTACTCACAGGAGCTTGGTGTGGGTTGGGGTTCCATTTGTTCATGCGTCTTCTCATAAGTGAGTCCCTCCGGCAGATGGTGATCATAAGGGCAGAATGAAGAGCTAAAAAAAAATCAAACACCGCATTCTGGCAATAAGAAAGTAAGTTTTTTCATAATTTCTGTTTTTTGTTCAACCTGTCTGTATGTATGTTCTTGTTCCTTTTTACGTTCTGTTTGTCTGTCCATCAGGCATCTCACCACAAGCGTCGGCTTCTAGAAGATGCTTTCACACTCATTGAATTCTCTGTCTTTTAAAAAATGCATTTATAGAACATCATTGTGGCGTGTCGTGGCTGAGCGGTCTAGCTCACCGGACCCAAGCTCTGGTGCTGTCAGCAGCAGAGTGGGGGTTCGAATCCCGGTCATGACACTTGTGCCCTTGAGCAAGGCACTTAACCATAATTGCTTGGTAAAAAGTTGGGAAGGTAGTGCATTCTGCTCTACCAACCAGGCTCCTAGTGGATGATACCCGTGCCTACATCCTTACGCATTGTGAAGTAGGTAACCCTGTTTCAGCCCCAGGAGTAGGTGGCAACATGCCCCTGGTGACAGTTGATTTGGGGTGACAGCCCAAATCAGTTAAGTGTAGCCCTCACCTTGAAGTGGCCGTCCAGCCTTGTTATGATAGGCGATATCAGCAGTCCAAGGGTAGCATCAATGTCTTAAGTCACAAGCTTTTTACTTGTGCGACAAGAGCACCTTGCCCTAGTGTCCATTGTTTTAACTTCTCGTTACCTAATTCTGTTTAAATAACAACCGCTGGTGCCCATATTCTTTGACCACTCAGGTGTGAAGTACACATTCTCACACAACAGAAAGCTTGTGGTCAAAAGTCAACTATTAACTATTTCATTTTAGAGCATAAAATGTAAAAATGGGAATAAGGAGAAAACCTGGTTTCACACTCGAACACCCTGATGGGAGGAACTAGGCTGGACACACCGGTCAGCTGGTGGTACATTTACCATTTCATATGAATCTCAGTGGCATTTATAAAGGGAAAACTATTTCATGAATAATAACAAACAAAAAGATTTTCTATAGGGCTTTTTCTACAAAGAGGTGCCTGATACATCAACCTTAACACCAGATCGGGACCTGTCTGGTACTCACGTTTCATTGCGTTTGACAGCTGAACTGCGATATGCGATCATGTGATAGTCATGTGACTCCTTGACATGCCTCCAAGATGGCTGATGACAGAATGAAAAACGGATAACAAGGATAAAATACACTTGACATATGTGACCCGCTCTGCAAAAAAGGCCCGTAAGTCGCGCTATGCCTTTTCACGTAATGGGCTCGTCAATGTTGAAAGGGTGATAAATTTTTCGTTGGTGTGATTTTTTTATTATCCCTTTTTTGACATCGTTGATATCCACACTTTCATAATTTGTAAGATTGAATGTTTATTTTGACCAATAAAGATGAAAAAAACCGTGTTTTGTGTACGTGTTGTTGGTGGTTTGCGCGATCGGTGTCCGCGGTTTCGGTCGAAAGTTGCGTCATTTTACACATCTGGCAGCACATTATTTGGAACCCCCCTATTATAAATTTGGTATCATCTGAAAGCTGAGGACGTTGCCTTTCTGTATGTGGACGTAGAAAAGGTTATAGGTCAAATGCAAAACCAAGGCAGGTTAATTTCTGACACGTATACAAAGGGCGCTTGTTACTAGGAGCGTGGATCTTTTCGGTCACGTGTATACAGTGTATTGTAACGATTGGACAATGGGCGCACGGTCGAGCGCGCGCATGCGCTGTGAATGGGATTGGTTGTTTATTCATTGTCAGGTGACTGCCATATGACTGTTTATAGAGTGCGTGCCACGCGAAAACACTGCGCAATACCCGTCAATTCTGTCCAACTCAACTGACTTCTCTTGCTCCGAGCGTAAATATTTTCATAATTATTTACTATTTCAGCCAACATATCTTGTTATAAGCAACAGGTTTTCTATACTGTTTCGTTAATTATTTGCTTAACTATGGGTTTGAAGAATAAGTGAAGCTTTGAATGATCTCCGTGAGGAGAGAAACACGATTGGTTTCGTGGAACGAAGATTACTTTGTTAACTTCCGATGTGAAAATGACGATGTTGAATCAGAAAACGATTCGGAATCTGATTCCACAGCGCCATTTTCAGCAGGAGATAACGATGAAGATCGACCCTGACAGCAAAATGTTAACCTAAAGATGATTTCAAATTTATTAATTATCTCTAGTTCGATCTTAGTAGAAGGCAAACCATGTTGACTGTGTTAGATTTCATAGAAGGAAATATTACATTTGTAATTTTTTTTTTTTTTTACAAAAACTTTAATTTTTTAGCCAAAAATAGTTTTAATCCTGAAAAGCGGGCTGATTTAAGAGTTTTATTAAACAACTCAAGCTGATAGTTAAAAAAAAAAAAAAAAAATGAAATGATTTTTTTTCCCAAAAAGCTCTTGTTTTCACAAAAAGTACATAATTTTAATTCATAGGGTTTAAATAGCCAGTGTTCATTTGTTTAACTTAAAAAAAAAGCTAAATTCACCAAAAAAGGTCTAAACTCTTCAAAATAATTCTCAAGTGTGCGTTTGTTATTTTAAAATTTGCAAAAAATGATAAGAAATAGCACAGTATATACAAATTAATTTTTAAAAATAGCGATATAGTGCATTAAATGAAACGCAAAATATTTTGTACTTTAATAGTCATAACAAACACTTGGTGAAATTTTCAGACGAATAGTCTAACCGGAACGTACTCGTTGCTAGGGACTTTCACAAGAACTTTGTATTAAAATACTTTAAAATACACTGTAAAGTTTAAAAGGCTGTTTCTCCATAACCTATTTTGACAAAATTGGCAATTATTTGTATGCAAATTAGAGTATAACTCTGGATTGCAAAATGCTACAGACTTCTAAAATACACCAAATTAAAGCTGAGAGAAAGACCTTTCCATCCATGTATCTAACTCCAAAATGATTTTTTGCGACATAAGGGCCATTTTTGCAGAGCCGGTCACATATGTGATTGGATCAAGCAAAATGAGTCGTTTGTCGACCCAAGTCATTTTAAACTTTTTTTCTACATTTGAAGGGAGCATAATCCATGCTTTAATGCTGTCAAAACCCAATGTTGATATCACCTTTGGTTCAAAAGTTGTGACAGTAGAAACACCAAGATATACGAGAGAATGAAACTGAGAAAAAGGTGTTTAAAGTCGAGTTGTTAATTGAAAATACAACGGCACATTTTCTTTCAATGCTAATTGTAACCCCTTTTTGATGTTATTTATCAGGAAGGAAGTTGCCAATACAAAATAAAATATTCTTTGGCATTTAAATTTACACAAAAAAAATATTTAAAAATTTCACCCGTTGGCCTGTTTTGGCTCGTTTCTCCATAATGGTATTTTGGCATGTTTTTTGGCAAAAAAAAAAAGAAGCCTAAAGTGCACCCATTCAAAATCGCCAATTCAAAATCGCCATTCAAAATCGCCATTCAAAATCTACTCAGGACTCGAAAGTAACACTGGACTGAAGGCCTGAGGTCAGTGTTTTTAGCAAGTCCGGCAGTCTTGTGGTTTTGAATAATACCTCATCTCATCTTTAATTTATGTTCAAATGTTTGCTTTGAGTCTGAGAAAAATCTTTCAGTTCTGTTGAGTATGAAAATATTACCCACAAGCGACAAGATAAGATAAATCTCCTCTTAGCTGTCTTAGCGCTTGTTCAAACAAAAGCAGGTTTTTTGTGACACCAGGGCCAAATTTCATAAAGCCTGTAAGCACAACAACTTGCTAAGCACAGACAAATATTGCTTAGCAAAAAATAGGTTACCAGCCAACACTCCATAAAGTTTACATTGTTGCCACTGGTACCCCGCTCATTTCATGCTAAGTAAAAGAATTTACTGAGCAGAATTTTCTGCTTAAAAGCTTTATGACATTGGGCCCTAGACACTGGGTAGATTTTTGTCATATTTCTGATTCAGGTCTTGTGGCAAAATTCCCACAAATAGATTTACCTCAATATTATAGTAATCTGGCTGTGCTTAGATCTGGTCTAGTAAATTTTGAGCAACAAACCCTGCGGTCTCATGGATGTTTTCGAGAAGAAAAAACCCCAGAAAAAAACCACCAAATTGACCTTTATATTTATAGATTTACCTCAATGTTATAGTGATCTGGCTGTGCGTAGATTTTAGCAGTTAGCAAACCATCTGCTACATGAGCTTTAACCACAGTGTGGGGTTCTCCTAGAATTGAAAAAGAAAAAAAATGTTCCGTTTACTGAAAAAAAAGAAGGTTTACATGGTTAAGGGCATTGAAGTCTGACTGGATCAATGTTAGAAACTGTTTAGGTCGCTGGTATGCAAAACGAACGTAATGCAAAGCATCTAGAGGGAACACCAACCAACCAAACTGTGTTTCCATTGATCGTGATGCTAATTTTCAAAGCTTAACACGTTGACTGCCGGTCGTAGATTTGTAGGGCGCTCCCATTTGCCAAGTGTGGTGCGCATGCGCGCATACCAACAGCAAAAACACTAAAAAAAATAATTTGAACATACAGAGGATGTCCTCACCACTGCCAGAAGCGTATTGTTGCGTTCTCAGTGATGCCAGTGTATGCAATTAACAATACAAAAACCTTTCATTCTCTACGAGTATACTCGTAGTGGCAGAATCCATTACACCTATTACTACAAATTTACTTGTAGGCGGTAGTCAACGTGTTAAGGCCGTATACAAATTGGCGGTTACGGCTACGGCTACGGCTATGACTGTTGCTAAGGACATTCTATACTTATACGCAAGGTGACGCGGCGATCCAGCCGTAGCTGACATGCTGTAGCCATAGCCATCAATATAAATAGTTAATACATTGTAATGTGTAAGACATTAGGAGCCACACACTAAATGAACAGCCTAAAGAATGGCATTTGAACATGAGTCAGAACAATTCTAAAATATTGGCAAAAGAAAAAATTACGCATTCTGATGATTTTGTTACCGTATTTTTTAAAGGTTTTTGTTGTTGAATGGAAACGTTGCCTTCATATCGGGTGCTTTGGGCTATAGCACTCGTTATGAAATGAATATGGTTGGAAAGATACATGTACTTAAAAGTAGAATATAATGACCACAATAAAATTCTGTGGCTTTCCTTTTACTTTGTGAACCAACACAGACTGCCATTTTGTTGAACACAAATTTTTTGCTCCACAAAATGGCTGACCGCCTTAGTTCATGAAGTACATTGTAAACAATGGTAAAAGGAAAACCACACAATTATGGGACATATTTATGTGAATCATTATATTCTACTTTTAAAACATCCTTCCATCCATTCATTTGATAACAAACACTTGTTTAGCCCATGGCGCCCAATTCGAAGGCAACATGTCCCTTTAAAGGTATTAACGGCAGTAACAGTGTGAAGACCCGGTCTTCACTGCCTGGTAATGACCTTTGTTAGTGACTTGCCGATGTTAATCGGCTTAGTCTATAAGCAGGGTCCAGCCACAGGGTTATTTCCTAATTGTTGACTGGCATGTGGTTTGTCTAAAATACAGAATGGATGACAGTGAATCATCAGACGGCAGGAGGGTTTGTTGATGTGTTTCGCAGGTTAGGATTTAAGAAGATTTATTTATTACCTTCTAAATAGCCAGTATAGAAACTGTTTCTGTCAACGTACTGCTCTCTCTTGGTGCCCTGGCCGTCAACGACGTACGCTTTGAAATCAGAGGAAAAGAGGTCCGACCTTGGGGCCAGGTGGAGATCAAATTGCCTTGGAATAAACATAAACAAAAAGAAGTCATTTACATAAAGACATTTCCTCCCACTCTTCTAAAAATAGACAGGATCCATTTAGCTCCGCCCACCACAGCAAATGTCCACTAACAGACCAACAGAGCCCACATGGGAAGTGCAAATGCCTTGCTCTGCCCTGCAACACAAACATGACAAATATATATAAGAAACGACGCAGTAATAACAATGGCATGAATGGTGGGAAGTTGTGTAAAAATATGAGTTTTTGTAAAGAGAATTTTAAGTGTCAAACGAAGAGACAAATTTGTGTGACCTACAATATATTACATGTAAATTTAGTTTTCACGAACAGGCACTCGCCGTTTACACATTGGTTTTGTACACAACGCACTAGACCTCGTTCGCGCAATTTTCACGAAGGGAAACCTGTGTTAAACAGTTAATTACTCATTAATTAAACTTACTGTGATGAAAATAACAACATATTTGCACGATTTAGGATCTCCACTTTTATGCTTGGAAAGGTGTCAACGTCTAAATAGCAAACAGTGTCCGAAACAATGATTTCAAAAATAGTTTTTAACTTCTAACTTGATTTTCTTCAAACATGAAAGTTTGGCTGCTGGGGCAAAAATGCCTCTTTGTGAAAACAGTGACGATAATACATGAAATAACCAATGTGTAAAAATTTCAGCTCAATCATGTGTGTCAATCAGCAGTCGACATCACAAGATAATGAAAAAAAACCTCATATACTTTCACAGTTTTCAAACATAAAGTTTGGTCTTGTGAGGTTAAACCTATTTCTTTTACCCATTTCTTAAAAAAATATAGCTAACATTTCAGGCAAATTTTGTTCAAAGGAATTTTTTGACCATGACCATCTAATGCAAGTTCCGGCAAATCTGTTTTTTCTACTTTGTTCAACCTTACCACTTTTGTGCACACGGGGCTCTCCCTTAACACGAGCCCGGCAAAAGTTGTCTAAAAACTGCTGGGTTACAGTTTAGTACACACCACTTTTCAACTTGTCCAGTATGCTACAAATGTATACTAAGAACTGTGCAGCCCTGTGTGCAACCTACTTTCTTATAAGGCTCATAAATGTGTTTGTTCCTTTTTCAATGTGAATAAAAATGTCATTGAAAAAGTGTTGTGAATGTAACTTCATTTGACTTGAATAAACTGGTAGAGATCACTACAGTATCAGAAAGATAAACTTTGGGCCAGGGATTTCATCTTTGAGAGGGCAAGGCCATTTTCGATTTGCAAAGGGCACTTCCATTGAAGTGAATGAGAAACTTTTGGGGCACCAAGGCCAAGAAAAGGGGGCAACGGAAGCCATAAAGAAACTTCCTGGGGGCAAGTACGTGTACAATGCATAGTTTACAAGCCCAGTGGGCTACATACATAAACAGGCCAGGAATTTCATCTTTGAGAGGGCAGGGCCAATTTCATTTTTCAAAGGGCGCTTCCATTAGAAAACCTTAACCCTAATCCCCATTAGGGTCTCTCCACAAAGCCTGCCAAATACAACAGAATGCAACACAGTTGAAATGAGAAACATGCCATATGCAACAAGGGATTTTGTTGCATTGTGCAGGCATGTTGTTTGTGTTAGGACTGAGCAAAGGTGTTTGCCCTGCTAAATGCAACAGTATGCACATAAGTGTAATGTTTAACTGTTATTGTACAGTCTTTTGAATATGATTTGAATTATGATTCATACCTAATATTACATCATACTTCTCAATACTTTTCCCATAAAAAATATTTTTAAATACCCATTATAAGTTGTTCAGATACAATAGAAGCACCCAAACCTATATGAAGTCACTTCACTGCTGAATGCAACAAATTCAGTCAAAAAATGACATCTGAGTTGACTGCCAAATGCAACAGATCACAACAACTATTACCATTTGGTGCATATTGTTGCATTTAGCATGGTTAGGGTTAAAGCCTAGATGGGAAACTTTTGAAGGGGCACCAAGGCCAAGACCAGGGCAATGGAGGCCATTGCCTCTGTGGCCTTCGTGTAATTCCAGGGCATCCAGGCCTGTACAAGGTTGTTGTTAATATTCAAGCGAAGGCCTGGCACATTCTTTTAAAAACGGAATTTCTATGAATTGTGCACATAGTATAATGTACATTTTACATCTAGCAGGCCTCAAAATAACCCACGGCACCAACAGCAATTGCCATGGTGCCCTGTGCTTTTGCTGTGGTGCCCTCCTCAAAGTTCTTACAATTTTACGTTTTCCTCATAGAATGCCCCTAACCGGAGGAAAATTGCCATGCCCCTTCAAGAGCGAAGTTCAAGGCTGATCTAGATGTAACAGACTGCTGAATGAAATTGTGACCTCGTTAAAAACAAGGACCAACTACAGGCCTAGCGTACACCAAACTAAAATAACTGATGTAGGAAGTACCTCATTTGGCATTGACTCACTTTTGTTTAATAGACCTTCATGTACGTATATTACATTCCCACATCCTATTTACAGCGGACATGTTTTCATCAGTGACTCATGGTTGAAGTAAGAATTTTAACAGATTATAAATGGGATTAACATTTTTGTCAACTAGTATTCTTACCCTACATGTATCACTGTAACTTTCTCATGATTGACTAGGATTTTTGTAACAAAATGCAATACCACATTTTTTACCCAAACTGTTGGACTCTAATATTTACGACGGTTAATATTCGCAAGGTTTTCTTTAAGTCGATAGATTGCCCTAGTATTGCGATATAATGCCATGTAGTACTATCGCATTGTATCACCAAATTTTATTGTGATATATATTGATGTATTACTACATGTAACTGTTTTTTATCGCCGTACTATTGCGTTACATATCACTATACTATTTTGTTATACCGCCGTGTTTTATTGCGTTATATTTTTTTTATCGCTGTATTTTACGCATGAGTATCGCATTAAAACACAATAAATACGGTGATGCATGTCTTTAACGTAATAAGTACAGTATATCACAATAGTATGTGATGATACAGTAGTAGGGATTGTCCAATTTATAGTTGGGATTATCCCATCTATAGTTGGGGTTGGCCCATCTGCAGTTTGAATTGTCCCATCTATGTGCATACATATGTACATGTACATTTGGGATTGTACCGTCTACAGTGTAGTTGGAATTGTCCCATTAATCATGTATACAGTGTAGTTGGGGTTGGCCCATCTGTAGTTTGAATTGTCCCAACTACAGTTGGGATTGACCCATCTATAATTTGGATTGTCCAGCTGTAGATTGGATTGTCACTAACTATAGTTGGGATTGTCCCAGGTACATTAGGCTATAGTTAGTTGGAATTGTCACAAATAGTTTGGATTGGCCCGTCTATAGTTTGGATTGTCCACCATATTTTTAGTTGGGAATGTCCTACATGTATCTGTAGTTGGGATTGTCCATCTATAGTTGGGATTGTCCCATCTATAGTTTAGATTGTCCACCATACTTTTAGTTGGGAATGTCCTAGCTTGGGACAAGAATTAATATGTTGTGACAGATTCAAAAGTGAAAGAAATAAATTCATACATGTATGAGAAAACCTTATAACCGCTTTGCATAAAAGAACTTTTGCCATGACATGTACCATCAAATCACATAAAAACACCAACAACACTAAACACACTAAAGTATTTTCATGGCTTGCATACACTGGACTGCCGACCCCAGGCCAGTGATTTCAGTGCCAGGCCAGTAAACTCATGACTAGACAGACAGGTCCAGCAGTCTTGTGTTTCTGTTCAAATGTTTACTTTCAGTCTGAACATCTCTTTCAATTCGGTTGAGTATTGAAGAATACTTGAACCCATAATACCTATGAGATACATGTAGGCCTAGAAAATTCTTCTCCTAGTGCTTGTTCAAATTAAGACAGTTCAACTGTGTACAGTAGGCATGTTTTTTTTCTGGTAAAGTAAAAATTTTACCTACAAGCCGTGGTCTTATAAGCCATGTGGTCTTGCAGGCCTTGAAATACAATGCACAGTTTATACTACATGTAGCCCAGTGGGCTACATGTACAAACAGGCCAGGAATTTCATCTCGTAGACGGCAAGGCCATTTGCATTTTGCACAGGGCACTTCCATTGTAAAGACTTAAACATGTAGGAAACTAAATGAAGGGGCACCAAGGCCAAGACCAGGGCAACACAGGCCATCTCCTCCGTGACCTCTGTCTTAATCCAGGCCTTAGCCCAATTTCATTGCTCTGCTTACCGTAAGCAAAGAATTGGCGCTTACGGAAGTAGGAACAAATTATTTGCTTATATCAAGCGTATTTCACGGGTTACCAGAGAACTTTTGCTTGTGTGCGTGCGTACTCCACGTTACTAGGCATTCTTCGCTTACATAGCTAGAGCAGATATTTGGCGCTTGCAAAGTAAGCGGAGAATGGTGATCTCAAGCCCAGAATTCGGCGGTAAGCAGAGCCATGAAAAATCCCTTAAATCCCCCCCCCCCCCTCCAAAAGAAAAAAAAATAAATAAATAAATAAACCAACAACAACAAAAACCCAGAAAAATAAATGCAAAAATTACAAATTCCAAGCCCTGGTTTATTATATCCATCAATGAACTATTGCCATGGGAACAGAAACACAGTCGTAATGATTTTAGCCAACATTTTCAGCCATCACAGTGTCAACGTTTACCTTCCCATCATGGTGAGGGAGACTTTCCGCAGGTCATTGCCGTCATCTCCATCAGTGCTTCGTCTGACGATGTGATGTTTAATATCATCCCTATGCAACGTCTCCCAGTGCGTGAGAACATGGTGTAAGCTAGCTGCCAAGAGGGAGAAGAAAAAAGAAGGAAACAAATATTTATGAACAATGTACAAAACATTAGTGTAAAAGACAATACTGTTGGTTGTGGCCGAGAGGTCAAGTGAACCAAACTCAGAATTTGGTGTTTCTGATCAGCAGAGTATGGGTTGGAGTCCCGGTCTTGACATTAAAAACAAGACACTTTAAACATTTAAAAGCCTATTGTTCCGTCCTTAGGATAAGAAGTAAAGCCAAAGGCCATGGAGACCATTTTGTGTAATTTGCACGTAAAAGAACCCAGTTACACTTTTCACGTCTGAGAAGGGGGTTTGCCTTGGTGTTTGGCGTGTCGTGGCCGAGTGGTCTACATGTAGCTCACTGGACCCAAGTTCTGGTGTTGTCAGCAGCAGCGTGTAGGTTCAATACCCGGTCATGGCACTTGTGCCCTTGAGCAAGGCACTTGATCATAATTGCTTTATATAAAAAAAAAATTGCAAAGTAGTGCATTCTGCTCTACCCTCAGCCAGCCTCCTACATGTACAGTGGATGATGTCCATGGTTACATAAGCACTGTGAAGGGTGACATTGTCACTTTAGACCAGAGTAGGTCCCCAGAAATGGTTTATTTTTCATGATTTTGACACTTTGTAGTGACTACTCTTGTGAATCAGTCCGCCAACCTTTCTGGACAGTAGCGGTCAAGAATACTATGATTGGACCTAAATGTGGAGTGTCATGACCGAGCGGTCAGGTGCACTGGACTCAAGCTCTGGTATTTCTGATCAGCTGAGTGTGGGTTCGAGTCCCAGTCTTGACACTTGTGTTCTTTTTTAAAAGCAAGATGCCCTTCAGATGGGACATTAAGCCGAACCCTGTGTGTTGTGAAATGCACATAAAAGAACCCAGGGGTTACACTTTATCACTAAGCGAAGGGGTTAGCCAGAGTGTTTCTGGCAGTGGCTGCAGAATGCGCCAAAGCACCTTGTAAGCCCTTTTAAAGGTGTTACACATGATAATGGGTCTCATAATTCAAATGCTTACTGTCCAACTGCCAACTAGTCCGGCCCGGAAAGTGCGAAAGCGCGAAAGCTTGTGAGGGCCAAAACTTGCGAGCTTGAAGCCTACTTACATGTACATGTACATACATTTTATCTTTTGTTTTTAAAGCCCCAATCTCCACTCTGTGGCATTCTATTTGGTTTTGTCTTTATGTTTTTTATGGTCTTAATTAAAAAAAAAAAAAATTAATTATTATTATTATTATTTTAATACATTTTATTTATTAATTTGTTTAATTTATTCTGTTTTTTATTAGGGCCTAATTTATATATATTATATATTTTTTTGGGGGGGAGTTAAAAAAAAATCACATCCCTGGAACTGGGTGAGTCACTGAATGAAAAACAGTTCTGGTAAACCATATTTGTCAGACTTACCCTTCCAAAGAAAAAAACAAAAAACAAAAACAAAACTGCCATCATTTGCATCTTGCAATCAGGAAGGTTTCGTCCAACAATCTGGAAGATTCAGTCATTTGACCTGTTCAGGATCATTGACCAGTTCCAGATCACTTCAATTTTGCAATAACTATAATTAAATTATTTCTCTCATTACCAATTTCTATTGATGTGAAGAATATAACATCCATACATCCAATAAAAAAAAAACCCAAATAAGGTGCCGAACATCATAAATAAATTATGGCATTTTTTCTGAAGTTTGTCTGTTGATAATGATCATTATTTTTTTTTAAAGATGATGGTTGAAAAGCACTGTTAAATCTTCTCAACTTACAAATTTGAGCACCGGTGGAACAATATACATGATATATGTAAAATGCTTAGAATGTATGAGAAATATTTCATGTAAATACTGAGCAGTCTTTTTGGGTTTTTTTAGGATACAAAAACACTGAAACCATTTGGGGGGGGGGCATCGTACCCTTTACGGTTCATATAAAAACATGTACAGCTGGTTATCATGTCAACTTTGCGTGCAGAATACCGACCGGAGCAGCCATATTTGATACTGAATTTATCAATTTTATAAATTTTCGCAAATTTTGTTTTTTGAGGAGTCGATTTTCTGGATCAGCACAACACTCAATGAGAGTATTAAGAACAAAAATACAGCCTAATTTAGGCAATGATCGGATTAAACAAAGAAGCTGTAGGCATGTGAACGTGAAGGGCAAAAAGTTTTGAAAAGGATTTTGTACGTGTCACTCTATACAGGTTCGTGGAGACTGTCACATATGGAGCACCGTAGTTTCAATTGACCTGTGACCTGTGTGTCATAATAAACGACACTCTTGATTCCCGTACATGATTCTCCGTTGTCAGTTTATTACATGGTGTCAGAATTAAGGAGCCCTTAAAAGTGTTTTACAGGGTAAAAGAACCAAACAAGTTCGACAAAGGAATGAAGATAAGTTCCTGATTTCGTCACTATAAGGACATTGAGTGAGTAGCCAGAAATAATTGTGAATTTTCGTGAAGAAAATCTAGTCTTTCCACACACGTGATCGACAACACGTAGCGTTATAAAGACACACGTTCGTGAAAGTCGTGATCAAACGTGGATAAGAGCAAGCAGTAAATCACGAATATAGTGCAACGGACAGCCGTACGACTAATTCTGAATAACTGTAGGGTTAAATAACTCACAAATAAGCTATAGTTTTACAGAATTTTAATTGAATTTCGGCACATATACTCATCTCATCAGCGAAAATAAAATCTACGGAGAGAGACATCAAGATGTCAAAAGCGGACAAGCCTAGCATGAATTGGCTTGCCTCTGATCTACACAAAGAGTGGAAACGCTTCAAACAACACTGTGAATTCACATTCAAAGGTCCTCTTGCTTCAAAATCAGAGGTAGAGAAAGTCAACTACCTGATGACATATATTGGAGACAAAGGGAGAGAGATTTATGAGACTTTCACATGGACACCCGGAGTTGATGACACCCCAGCTGAGAATGACACTCTGCAAGGAGTTTGTGCTAAATATGAAAGCTACGTGGCACCAAAGAAAAATCAGATCAGAGCTACAGTGAATTTCCATCGAAGAAAGCAACAAGATGGTGAGAAATTTGATGCTTTCGTTACTGATTTGAAAATTCTTGTTAAGGACTGCGGCTACACAGACGAAGACCGCATGATCCGTGATGCCATTGTATGTCATGCCTTGCATTCTAGAGTCAGAGAAAAGTGTCTTGACAAAGGTGATGAGCTAACCTTAGACATATTGGGCAAAATCATGAAACATCACAAGAAAGCCTGAAAATCATCAGCAAGGAAGAAGACTCGAGAGTCCACTCCGTTAAGAAACGCCACTTCTCGAAATCAGCTGAACAAACGCGCAAAGGAGGAAATACAAGAAAACCCCAACCCAGACGCACTCCAGCTGATAGAACGCAACAGAGGCATTGGAAAAGCAGCCAAGGTGCCCAATCAAGTGACCAATTATGCAACAAGTGTGGATATAGCTCAACACATAGTAAGTGCCCAGCTAAAAACGAACGATGCAGCATCTGTCACAAGTTAAATCATTTTGCAGCAGTGTGCAGCCAACGCAAGGCAACACATCTGGTTGATGAGACAGAGATCTATACATCAGATAATGACTCTGCATCCGACAATGATTATGCTCATCTGATCAGCTCAGTTGGAGATAACAATAGTCATGAATGGTACGAGACTGTCAAAGTAGCTGGCAAATCTGTGCGCATGCAAATAGACACCGGCGCTGTCCAAAGTATCATGCCACACAATGTCTTCATCGCTATCGGCTCTGATCTGAAGTTACAGCCAACAGCGCAGAAATTTCAGTCTTACTCCAATCACCCCTTAGATGTGAAAGGATGCGTGAAGATACCAACACAATACAAGAACAAATCAGTGAATGTTCTGTATTATGTTGTCGATTCCAACAGGAAGCCACCACTCCTGTCTGGAACAGCTAGCCAACAGCTACGACTCATCCAAAGAATCCACAGCATAGATAAATATCCAGAGCTGAAGAAAACAACCGGTACACTCCCAGGAACGTACTCACTGAAAATAGACCCGACAGTCACACCAGTAGTACACGGCCCAAGGAGACAACCACATGCGCTAAGATCAAAGATAATCAACAAATTGGCAGAGATGGAGAAAGATGGCCATATCACCAAAATCACAGAGCCCACGGACTGGGTTAGCTCAATGGTGACAGTGGTCAAGAATGGCAAAATCAGAATATGTACCGACCCGAAAGATTTGAACAAAGCCATTAAAAGGGAGTACTACCCCATCCCGACAGTTGAAGAAATAGTAGCGGCAGTTCCAAACACCAAAGTATTCTCCGTCATTGATGCCAAGTCGGGATTTCTTCAAATTAAATTAGACTATGAGTCCAGCCTCCTGACAACGTTCAACACGCCAATCGGACGCTTTAGATGGCTGAGACTCCCATTTGGCATCAAAAGTGCGCCAGAGATGTTCCAACGCATCATGGATACAATGCTCGAAGGCATAGACGGTGCTCGTGCAGTAATGGATGACATTTTAGTTGCCGGCAAAGACGAAGCACAGCATGACAAGATCATGAAGGAAGTCGTCAAGCGAGCAACAGAGTGGAACCTCAAACTAAACTTTGACAAGTGTCAAGTCAAACAGCGGAAAGTTAAGTACGTTGGACACTTGGTGACAGAGAATGGTCTCCAGCCCGACCCTGATAAAGTGAGAGCAGTCAGAGAACTACCAACTCCTAAATCCAAGGAAGACATCAGAAGGTTTCTTGGAATGGTACAGTACTTAGCCAAGTTCATTCCAAACCTTAGTGCTGTCAATGCTCCACTACGAGAGGTCACAAGCAAAGACACAGAGTTCCACTGGGACAAGCCACAACAACAGAGTTTTAACAAGCTCATAGAGATGTGTAGTAGCACACCTGTACTAGCCTACTACAATGTACGCAAACCTGTCACAATTCAGTGTGACGCTAGCAGCTTCGCTCTTGGAGGCGTTCTTCTTCAAGATGGTAGACCCATAGCATACACCTCCAGAGCCCTGACTCAAACCGAACAGCGGTATGCCCAGATAGAAAAGGAGATGCTAGCCATAGTACATAGCTGTAAGAAGTTCCATCACTACATCTTTGGCAAAGAAGTTACAGTAGAGAGTGATCACAAACCACTCAAGCCATCTACAGCAAGCCACTACTTGCAGCACCGATGAGACTTCAAGCTATGCTACTAAGACTCCAACCCTATGACTTAAACGTGACATACAAGCCTGGCCGAGAAATACCGATAGGTGATGCACTCAGTCGTGCTAATCTACCAGATTCCGAGCCAGACATGAAGCCAGTAGTAGTAAACATGACTGACTTCATTGCCGTAACGCCAGTACGATACACACAGTTCCAGAAGTGCACAGCGGACGAGCTAAATGAGCTGCATTCCATAATCCTCAAGGGATGGCCCGACACAAAGGATGAAACTCCTCACTCCATCCGACAATTCTGGACTTCAAGAGACGAACTGTCAGTATCTGATGGAATTGTCTACAAGGGCATGCGCATTGTTGTGCCCCCAAGCATGAGAGCTGAGATGCTATCACAAATCCACGCATCACACCTTGGCATTGTTAAATGCAAACAACGAGCTCGAGAAGCCCTCTACTGGCCTGGCATGAGCGAACAGATTTCAAACCTTGTTCAAGACTGTCATCTGTGTAACTCCAACCAGAACCGTCAACATACAGAACCAATGAAGCCCTCCAAGGTTCCCGAACTACCATGGAGCGAACTAGCCTGTGACATATTTGATTTTGAGCGACAGCAGTACATCGTCACCATCGACTATTACTCAAAATTCATAGAGGTAGACAAATTGCCTGATATGAGCACAGCAGCCGTTGTAGATGCACTGAAGGCACAGTTCTGTCGTCATGGTATTCCAGAGAAAATGAGGACAGACAATGGACCTCAATACTCTTCGTCTGAGTTCAACAATTTCTGCAAGGACTATGAAATTCAACACATCACTTCATCACCTTATCATCCACAGTCAAATGGTGAAGCAGAACGAGCAGTACAAACAGTGAAACGCCTATGGAAGAAGTGCCCAGACAGACACATGGCTCTTCTCGATTATCGTACAACACCGTTAGCCAGCTGCAACTTATCTCCAGCCCAACTACTGATGGGACGCCGACCCCGTAACAAGCTACCAACATCAAAGTCACTACTTTAGCCAAAGCTATATAGCAACCCAGAAGTAAAGCATCGCTTCAACGATGACAAAATCAGACAACAGTACTACTACGAAAAGAAAGCTGGTCGAAACCTTCCAGCACTCATCTCTGGAGATCCAGTTCGAATGGCCCCACTACCTGGTTCAAATCGCTGGCTCCCAGCAACAGTCGTTGATCATCACTCAACACCTCGCTCTTATGTGGTCCAACACAATGGCCGCAAATACAGAAGAAACAGAAGGGATCTTCGTCTTGCCACTCATGAAGCTAACAAACCTCTTCATCGCACTCCAGCAGATTCAGACCATGTAACCTTGCCAGTAACAACACCAGTTGGAATCCAAGCAAACACTCCAGCAGCAAAACCCCCAGAAGGACACTCCACCCCTCCAAAGTCAATGCCCAAACCCCCTGAGCCTACTCCTAGAACTATTCGGTTCGTTCCGCTATCGTCTCCCCGACCCTCATAGGTCATCATGTACAAAATCCTATTCGAAACTTTTTCCCCTTCACGTTTATGCACCTGGACTTCTCTTTTGAAAACGGAGCTCGCCAAAATTAGGTTCTATCTATTCATTGTTTTCAAAGTGAGCTCGGGGTGGGTCCAGAAAATCCACTCCGCAAAAAAAAAGTGAAAAAAATGATAAATTCTCATCGTTATTCGGAATCATCGCCTTCCGATAACAAAAATGGCCGCCGTCGCTTGTATCAATGGTATGCTGCGCGCAACGCTGGTTCACAATAACCAACGGTTTACGGATAAAAGGTAAGCCATTGATTATTGTGGACCACTGTTGCACACAGATAACTATGCGAAGGCATGTCGTGGACCAGCGTTGCACGCAGCATACCAGTGATACAAGCGACGGCGGCCATTTTGTTATCGGAAGGCGACGATTCTGAATAAACGATGGGAATTTATCATTTTTTGCACTTTTTTTTTGCGGAGTGGATTTTCTGGACCCACCCCGAGCTCACTTTGAAAACAATGAATAGATAGAGCCTAATTTTGGCAAGCTCCGTTTTCAAAAGAGAAGTCCAGGTGCATAAACGTGAAGGGGAAAAAGTTTCGAATAGGATTTTGTACATGATGACCTATGAGGGTCGGGGAGAAGATAGTGGAACGAACCGAATAGTTCTAGGAGTACCCTGAGCCCACCACGGAAACCAGCATTGCAACCCCACCGACCTATGTGACGAGAAGCGGACACTTAAGCAAACCACCAAAACGCCTGGATTTGTAGAGGATCTTCTTTCTTCAAGAGTTCTTCTTCAAGATTTCTACATCAGATTTACACTTGATGAACAATTTGGTTCAGTGATAAAAAAAAGAAAAAAAAAGAATCACGATTCTTATTGAAAAAAAGAAAGAATCTTGTTTGAAAAAAAATGTGAGAAGTTTTCACATCCATTTTTTTGTTATGTTCCGCCAAAAAAAAAAAGGGCGATTGACCGTTTTTTTTTCTTTGTTTTCCTAAACAGAAAAAGGAGAAAATATTTTAGTTGTTTGAACTTTCAGCTTTTGCTCAAAGACATCTCAGATGTGTTGCAACTATAAGAACTATCAATGATGAGCTCTCTGGACAGTTGGACAATTGTGTAGCTTACACTTGGACTCTAAAAATTTTTGATTTCAAAGACTTTAAATACTTGTTTTTTATGTGCTTTAAAAAAACATGAAAGAAAAGGAGATGTCACATATGGAGCACCGTAGTTTCAATTGACCTGTGACCTGTGTGTCATAATAAACGACACTCTTGATTCCCGTACATGATTCTCCGTTGTCAGTTTATTACAGAGACGATAGCGGAACAAACCTCAATTGACTCATAAGATTAAATTGACTGTATCAATCTAGTTCAACTAGTAATAATACTACTAATAATATGAACATAATCATAAACAAAATAGGGAAACGTTTCCATAATCAGTGAGATTTTATAGTTTGTTCTACTTCCATCCATTGACCATGGTTTATCAGAATATGGAAAGATTGGTTGAGTTTTTCAGGGAACTTCCTGCAAATCAGGAAGAGCTGGCAGCTCTGCTATTCAAATATGAGTTAACTTTTAACAAGGAAAGAAGAAGAATCGTAAACAACACTGTCGTGTCGTCAACACCTGACTTATGGTTCTTAGTAAGTACACTGAATGTATTTATAGAGCCTATCCTAGGGCTTGGCCTACTGATTTTGTTTTTAAGATACTCACCATTCGTTTTCAAAACACTGCTGATTGATATTGATAACACAATGAAAGTGAACACAACAATCGAAGACATGATGATGTAAACAAATCCAGCCGTGGAGTAAGAAGTGAAGACACTCAGTGTCACGGGAAAGGTATTGAAAGAAGGAAGAGAACCCAAAACACAGGGCTTCATACAACAATTTGTGTCAGAAGTAAGACCAAGAGTTCAGAGTGCACACCATCGATGAGCATGTTTATCAATTACCTGTCGGAAGAGGGCGTCCTATACTCTGCTGCATGCAGCGGCGCTTGGGGTGCACCACACAAACTCCCATAAAAAAAACAATTGTTCAAAAGAGTCTCTCATTCAGCTTCTTGAAAACCAATCAAATATATTTCCAGACAACTAAACTTCGGGTTTCTTTTCAAATTTTGGCATGTCAGCCGTTTGGAACTTTTGCTTATTACCCCTGGAAAAACCACCCCGAAAACATGTGCGTTTTCCCAAACCGACTTGCTGCCAGTTTTCACGTAGCCTTTAGTCAAGGCGCACCGCGGCACCCCAGCCCAGATATCACGCACGAAAAAAGACTAGCGCGAGCGGCGAAGCCAAACTGATTATCCGAGCGGCTTCGCCGCTCGCGCTAGTCTTTTTTCGTGCGTGATACCTGGGCTGGGGTGCCGCGGTGCGCCTTGACTAAAGGCTAGTTTTCACGAGGCACTCCTCCAATTCCCAAACCAATAAGACCAACTTTAAAGCCTAAATTTATCCCAAATCTCCTCAAAAGTTGAAGCACAGAGCCCCATAGGTTGTGATAAAATGATTATAGGCCTATAATCACACAATCTATTAACTGCATGACCCCCAAAACACGATTATTCATAAGATGATGAGGGGCCTACAAATTATGATAATCAGTTTGGCTAATGAATTTTGGCCTATAGTGTGGTGCACGCTTGGGGTGTCCGAACAAAAACGAAAAAAACTTATGGTTTTTACTTGACTACTAAAAACGAATCCGTTGACCTTGGTGTAAAAAAACCTGGAATTTCATAGTGAAAAGTTATTCAAATTATTTTCAATTTTTGACAGGCCAGCCCGTGAGATTTTTTTGCAAATTCCCCTCAGAAAAGAAACGCCCGAAAGTAAACTTTTTCCCAAACCGACTTACTGCCACTTTTCCACTTCAACGTTTAAGCCAAATTGATCAAGACTCCTCAAAAGTTGACGCACAGAAGCCTATGATGCGATAACTTTGCATAACTACACAATTACTTGCATGGCCCCAAAACATTATTATTCACAACAAATGTGGGCTTACACTTTGTGATAATCGACGAGTTTTACCACATAAAAAAGGAGGTAAACAAAAAATTGGCGCACAATTCCTGGTGCACTACCGATCGATCAAACCATTACAGGCCTAATTGCTCGAACAGAACTACCCTTGACAACCTTGGCCATCAGCCGCTGTAATAATGTTCTGGGTTTACTTCCGTCCGATAAATAATCTCTATTGAAAAAAATCTAATAGGCCTAAGTATTCACCGAGTCTTTTTCAATTCATTGGCCAAAATTTTCATCGCCAGTGGTATCCGCGTTAATTAAGTTGTTGACGTCATACAGTTTCCACGGGGCTACCTTGTACGCCCAGCAACAGTATCTCGTACGGCTTACGATAAAAATAGCCTCTGAATCTGATGGTAAACAAGTAAAATATAAAAATGTAAAAATGTGCATTTGTTTGTTGTTGTTGTTGTTGTTTTACTTGTGTGGGGTTACAGGAGAGCCATTGTGTGATCTTTGTTTGGGGGGGGGGTCATGCTTATTTTTGTAAGGGACTCACCGCAGGGGGCCACCCTTATTGTAATTTGATTGGATCGTTCGCTACATTTATATTATACAAACTTGCATTTTCTTCTTTTTTGTTTCCTCTTCTTTCTCTTTTTCTTTTTGTTAGCGTTATCGCGTTTTTTTCGTGGGGGCTCCTGGAAGGGGGGGGGGTCACTGGAAATTTGTGGGGGTTTGGTCCCGTGCCTCACGTGCCCCCTGGCTACGCCGCTGTAGTCTGCACAAAATTGTTGTAAATTTTATCAAAGTTGTACTAACAAAATAATAATAATAATAATTTATATATATATATTTATTTAGTTATTTATTCATTTATCTTGTTATTTATTTATTTAAACGTTTAAATGTGTATTTAATTTATGTTAAAGTAGTGCTTTTATAATTACATTGCTTGCACAAAATATTAAAATTACAGGTTCACAATTTGAAGATTAAAAATACTGTGTGGAGTGCATATTAATATGAAACAATGAACATACAAGTTCTACAAGTTCTTACAAGTTCAACGTAACTAGAAACAAAAAGTTATAGGTGATCATCTTGAACACTAAAGTACTTTTTGTCGTCCCTAATTATTAAAAATGCTTTAAAAAAACACAAAGATCTTCAATTTTACCCACTCTCATAGTTGCTATTCTTTTTTGTGTGTTTAAGTACCTTTTTTAAACTTTTTATTTATTTTTTAAATTTCCATCTTTCATTTTTTTTACATTAAAAAAAAGATGTTCTAATTAACGGGGGCACTGCTGACGTTATAGGTTCTTACGTCTACTGACGTTTTTGTAAAATAAACCTTAACAATGTGTGCGAAGTGTTTGACAATGATTTAGTCTGCGAACCAAAGTGAAAACTCTCAACTGGAAATGTTTACTATTTTGCTAACAAAAAGACAACAATAATTATTTCAAATTCTGAAGAACCGACTTTTGGCTATGAATTAATGAGTTTAAAAAGTCCACGATCGGCTGTTTCTGGCACTTGAGCGACATTTCTGTAGTAACTCCTGGTGATTTAACAGTGTTGGTTCAAATTATCTCTCTCCGTAAATACACGTGAACGGTTTCTTGGACTCCACAAACTGGGTGTGGTCGGCCTTGTAGCGGGTGCTGTTTTTACTCATGGTGATTTAACAGTGTTGGTTCAAATTATCTCTCTCCGTAAATACACGTGAAAGGTTTCTTGGACTCCACAAACTGGGTGTGGTCGGCCTCGTAGCGGGTGCTGTTGTTGAGTTGGCAAATTCGCTCCCCAGTCCCAAAATGCTGCACGTTGAAGGAGCGACATCTTGGGTCGTAGACACACACCGTGGCGCAGGCACGGACGTTGCTGGTCGATATCTCTCGGAAGGTGCGGCCGGTCAGACACGACGCAAGCAGGCGCCATTGTTTCAACTTGACTTCCTCGCCTTTGCAGATGACGTGAAATTTAAATGGGCATTGAACATCCATCCAGCCTCCGCCGTTTGTGAATAAAAGAGCAGCACAGTTTTCGTCATTTCTGCCGTTTGGCTCATTCGTTTTCCAGTTCGCATACCCACCGTTGTCTGAAGCGCAGTTCCACTACCCGTCAATCTCTAAATCATTGCAATTAATCCACATGTAGTGCACGGTTTTACTCAGTATATAGTTATTTTCTTCCAATGATGAAGGCGCAACCATCTCCCCTCCAATCTCCTGACATGCCCATCTCCCTTCATGTCAAGTCAGTATTTCTTCAAGAAGTTTGTAGCAAGAGCCGCTCCATGACTCCCAGCCGAATGGACACAACATCTGAGGCTTACACGAATGAGCGGAACTCATACCAACGGTGAAGAGAATCAACAAAACAGAGGGCAAACAAAGTCCTCCCATTATTTCAAGAAAGCAAACACTCCTGAAGAATCTCCCTAATTGTAGATTGTGTACAAGTCAAACGATACCTCTTGATCTGTTCTTCCTCTTTAATTGTTGATTTTTTTTCAGCAAAGCGTTGTATGTATAATTCAGAGGGTAGAACACAGGTTGTCTCTGGTGCGGTCGAGGTTGGTCCGAAAGCTCAGTCAGGATAATCGAGTGTGCCGTTGGCTTAAATCCACGCACTGCTTTCTTGGAGGAAAACGTAATCGTTCCCAGGTGATTTCAAGCTCAACTGACAGAGTTGACTCTTGTTATTAACCCCAAAGCAATTACGCACCGTGCTTTTGAGAATAATTATCAAGCAATCAATTAATGAGCCGAGTGACTAGGCCTATAGGAGGAAAGAAAGACCGTGCGGAGGATTTGAGTCTACGCAATATTGTTGGTTTAATAGTGGTTTAATGGATTAGCAATTACTGTTTAAACGATAATTGTAAAAAATAAATAAAAATAAAACAAGCGTCATGGTCACTGGGCGCCCATTATTATTAGATTGTGCCATGGTAACTACAATTTTCTAAAAAGCATGCGTAGGTTTTATATTATAAATAACACTATTTCGCCGACCACACACGATATTCCCCACTGACGAGCTTAATGACCGACCTTGCCCGCACTCGAGCCAATTCCTGAATTGTACTCTTTAATGTTTTCATACGATGTTTTGCTGAAAAAGCAGCAGCCACTGAGGAAGAACAGACCAAAGCAGATCAACAAATGTATGACCTTTGTTCCTATTTTGGAGATTTTGAGCATGCCACTTCAAGCCCTTGACCAATTTCAGCACAGTTCTCTTCCGTCTGCCACTCTGGCGGCCTACCCTTTCCCGATTCACTGCCCCCCCCCCCCCACGCCATCAACACCGACGCCTACTATTCCGAAAAAGTAAGAAGAGAAATGGTCCATAATATTTAGCAAGAGTTAATGTAATGCGTAAATGCGTATCTTTTTTTATGAACGTTAGATCTGAATTTGTGTAGACCCCTTGCATATGACGTCACACACCCAACTGGGGCCAGGGGAGGTACGACAGATATGCATGGCCCAATTTCATAGAGCTGCTTGATTTCTATAGCGCCGCCAACCGTAAGCACACGAAAAGGCATGCTAACCTTCCGGTGCTTACTGTTATGTATGAAAATGAATGACGTAACAGTGCAAATCCCATTGATATCCATTAATATTGATGGAGTTCAATGGCAAATCCATAGTGAACGGTCGCGCAAGATGGCTGCCTAATGTTCTTGCTAACCCGTGAGATACGCTTACGCTTAAGCAAATTTGTCTGCTATAGCAAGCACGAAAATTTTTCTTACCGATAGTGCAGCGCTATGAAATTGGGCCTTGTTCTTTATGCGTTAAAACGTGCGCGTGGGCACAGCGTACCTTTAGACTGGTCCCCTGTCTTTATAGGATAAAGACAGGCACTGGTTTTACAGACCCAATGATTTCATTGGATACAACGATTTCATCGGATTACCGTACTGTGACGTAAGCTTTGCATATCTGTGTTATGATTGGTCGAGGTTCGAGGTGATGTAGTTTGTCAGCTTGCACTTTCGATCGTCTGCTGCATGCAACTAGCGTCATGTAGTGTTGTTTTATTTACTATGTAATGTGAACATGTACGTGTGAATTGACTGCGAGTCTTCGTGTGAAATGAATGCTAGGTCAAAGGTACATCTGCCAACATCCATTTTTCATAAAACTTGGATGAAATTAGCAATATTTTTGTGCAGAGAAAAACAACATTTTATTTCCCCTTGATCCACGGTATAGCGATGATTTTGCAGTTTTTGGTAATAACACTGTCTGATGAATGGCTGCCTACACGGGCGCGTCTAAATGTGAAGGAAAACACACAGACACGCAACAAAAACAAACAAAACGAAACCGATGCAAACTACATTTAAATGTTACCTGGTAGACCATGAGAGGCTTTTATCGTTAGCCATTTAGGGTTTACTGTATGTACAAGGTAGAGCTGTGGAAACTGTTTGGCGTCAACAATTTCATTAAAAGTGGATACCACTGGCGATAAAAAAAAAGTAGGTCATTGGATTGAATTTAAGATTTGGTGATTATTTATTATATTTGTCAATAGAGTTTGTTTACTGGTTGGAAATGATTAATCCAGAACGCTACTACAGCTACTGAAGGCCAAGGTTGTCTGAAGCATGCGCCACAATGAAACGGTCTATTGTTAATCTCTCTTCCATCCATCCGTCTCAGGAAAGAACGTGTTTCTGATTAATCCTAGCCAGCCTGTTCCTTTGTTCTTCTTTCGATGGCTGTAAGTACTTGTACTCGGTTGAAACCAGTCTCAGTTGCTGATTGGTCAGAATTGAATCGTCAGATTTTGCAATCGATTTGGGTGGGACAAACAAGCAACGTTTACGTATACGGAGGTTTGTTAGTAGTGCTGACTTGTCGTTGAGGTGTGATGTACACGGATACAGCAAATACTGTGACGTGTCAGACTTGGCTCTGTTTTTACCAACTCTACTGCTCAGTTTCTACCGCCGGACAGTCTCGATACAGATTCGGTTTCTACTTTTGATTGGTCCAAATAGAAAACCAGCATATTTAGTTGAACTCTAAGCGATCGCCAAACCAATTCAACTCCCTCCATTGGTTCTTGATAAATACATCGATAAACAGTGTCAGCCAATGCGCAGAAACTGCGATTTAAGAACAACACACACACAATATTTCTTACCGTTCTACCCTCTTTCAATTGAGCTTGAGACAACTTGGAAACCTTTTTTCTCAAAAGCAAGCGTAGATTGAAGCCAACGGCACGCACGATATTCCTCTCTGAGCTTTTCTGACAAATCTCGACCGCACCAGAGCAAACCTGAACTATACCCTTTGACGTTTTCACACAATGCTTTGCTGAGAAAGCAAATACCAGAAGAAGAACAGAGATATCGTTTAAACTTTACACGATTTAGCTACAGCATTGAAGTGGTTGTGAGCTGCTGTTTAAAGCCGCTGATCGGGGTGACAACAATTCTGTTAATTTAGACTTATTAATCCACAACTACAGAAATTCCGAAAGACTGTTGGCTCTCTTGGAACAATGGGCGGATTTTGTTTGCCTTCTGTTTTGTTGATTCTCTTCACCATTGGTATGAGTTCCGCTCATTCGTGTAAGCCTCACATGTTGTGTCCATTCGGCTGGGAGTCATGGAGCGGCTCTTGCTACAAACTTCTTGAAGAAACACTGAATTGGCATGAAGGGAAATTGAAATGTCAGGAGATGGGAGGGGAGATGGTTTTGCCTTCATCATCGGAGGAAAATAACTATACAATGAGTAAAACCAACGGTAAAACCATCGATCATGTGTGGATTAATTGCAATGATTTAGAGATTGACGGGTAGTGGGACTGCGCTTCAAACAACGGCGGGTATAAGAACTGGAACACGAATGAGCCAAACGGCGGAAAACGAGAAAACTGTGCTGAGATAACAACCTCATCGGAATGGGGAGGTAAATGGAATGACCATAACTGCGCAAATAAATATCACGTTATCTGCAAAGGCGAGGAAGTCAAGTTGAAGCAATGGCGCCTGCTTGCGTCGTATCTGACTGGCCACACCTTACGAGAGATACCGACCAGCAACGTCCATGCCTGCGCCATGGTGTGTGTCTACGACCCCAGATGTCGCTCCTTCAACGTGCTGCATTTTGGGACGGGGGAGCGAATTTGCCAACTCAACAACAGCACCCGCTACGAGGCCGACCACACCCAGTTTGTGGAGTCCAAGAAACCTTTCACGTGTATTTACGGAGAGAGATAATTTGAACCAACACAGTTAAATCACCATGAGTAAAAACAGAGAAATGACACTCTAGAAACAGAAACAGCCGATCGTGGACTTTTTACTCAATAATTCTTAGCCCAAAGTTGGGACTACTTCAGAATTTAAAATATATATATATATATATATTTTTAATGCAAAGTAATAAACATATTCAGTTGAAATGTTCAGCGAAAAGTAAACAATCTTTCAGTTTCGTTCGGAGACAGAAAAGGAGAAGAATAATATTAAAGTAATCTATCGGCAAAATAAATTAGCCAACCAAGAGACTTGTGGCAGAATCTCCGAAAGGATAAATAACAATTTCTCCTTTCAATTGAAACCAAAAACTGTTTTCTCTTGAGGCTTGAGGAAGAGGTAAAAGGAGATTTGTAAGTAAGTGAAGATCGTTTAGTGGAATTTGTTTTAAAGGTAGGCCTAAGAGCTCAACAATAGCACCCGCTACGAAGCCGACCACACCCAGTTTGTGGAGTTCAAGAAACATTACCACGTGTATTTACGTAGAGAAATAATTTGAATCACACTGTTAATGAGCAAAAACACAGAAATGACGCCCAAGTGCCATAAACAGCTAAATGTGGACTTTTTAACTTAAAGATTCAGAGCCCAAAGTTGGGACTACTTCAGAATTTGAATTTGAATTAATCATCGCTGTCTTTTTGTTTTAAGCAAAGTAGTATCAGTTTGCATTTAAATAAAATAAATCGTTCAATGTCGGTCTTAGAAAAACAAAGTAATAACAACAACAACTACGAAAACGAAGAACAAATACTGGTTGTTCATCAAAACGAACAGCAGTATCTGCATGTAGCGGCCCTCGATCTGTGACCGAATGGAAAGTAATAATTTCATGCACTCTTAAATAAAACTGGCATTTGGACAAATTTCATACCACAAATTTCCGTGAAAGTGCTGCAAAGGACAAGACAAAATTTGCATACAGCATAATAATTAACAAAGACCACTCTTGAATTATTCAAATCAACCCGGTTTCATTACTCAGATAAGCTCAATTTATATTATCATGAATAAATTGTATTTCTTTTAATGAAAATATTCAAATTGTAGACTGACTAATCTATGGAGCACTTTTCAGAAGTTTAACACGCAAAGAATTTAAGGAAGCACATTTTGACATTATTGCAACAGACGAACAATTATATAAATTAAAAAAAAAAAAAAAACAACAGACAAAACAAGAACTGAAAGCTGTCATAAAAATGTAAATCCGTAAACGTATTCAATTTGTGTTATCTATATACCGTATATAAACAGGCGTTCAAATTGATCATCTGTTAGACAGTGACGAAAATAAGATAATATTTTTAAAGGGGCACGTAGGGTGCACCATTCTTTTCAAGGGTGGGTAACTTCAGGCCAATTCAAACCGTAGGCTTGTAGGCTGCATTTGCATGTTCCTTAAAGTCTTAAATACGCTATACCGGTTTGCCCGTTTTCGGCCCTCTTGCGGCCTTTTACTATTACGAGAGGAGTACAAAACAAATACACTGTATGCATTTAAATAGAAAAATAGCTGTTGACTCAATATCAGTTTGATTACAGAAGCTTATAAAATGAAAGATTTTATTCTGAAAATGTCTAAATCTCAAAGGTCCATTTAGTTTGCATATAAGCAGACCAAGAGTTGTTGTATCATTGTCAGTTTGACGACATTAGCCTAAAAGCTTACACATTATTCTTTATTCTGAAAATGTTTTATCTCATGGGTTCATATTTCAAATTTGAGGGTGGGGCACCCGTGGTCATCTGTAATGCCAGTCCTATTCAAGAGCTAATCCGCTGGAATTCCTCTTGAACTGAGATGACTTTGTTTTATTTCTGTGATTTCAATACATGATCCATCTGAATTATAAACATTCATCAGGGGGAACTTAGTGTCTCAGTATTATAGGTCCGAATTTTTGCCGATTTGGTCCAAATATTGAGATTAAGGTGTGGTCATAGATTAGTTTTTTAGAAAGTGATGCGAATTTATAGGCAAAAATATGAAAAAAAACCAATAAAAACCACATGTGAAAGTTTTAGCTGAATTGAGAAAACCAGTGTCACGATATTTTAATCCAGAACGTCGAGTCCATCCACGTTTAACGAAGTGACAGCGGTTTAAACTGCATCTCTGGCCGCGGCATTCACAAACAGACATCATGGCTTTAGAAAAAATGTTTTATTCAAGCCGTATTTGGGAGATTAACAACTTCGAGATGTTTATTGAGTTGCAATCAACGGGAGGGAGAGTGGTGTTTCAGATGGGTTCTTTTCGCAGAACGCTTACCAGTGCTGGAGGACTCGAGTCTGGTCTCGGCCTCCCCTCAGACTCGGACAACAGGGACTCGACTACAGCACTGATGCTTACTGCCATTACTATCTTTATAACGCGGAGGCTTTCGGATAAAATCTACACAATTTTGTTTCGTGGTCATTATCAAAGTTTGACCGTATCTTTAATGTTTTTAATAGCGTACCAAACAACCAGTGCATATTGAGGATTTGTCCAAGTGACTTCGTAAAAGTACTGTAGGGTAAAGTACGCCAATTGGCGTATACAAACAGCCAGTTTTACTTAGGATTTGTACAACTGACTTTGAAAGAAAGCTGGAGGGTAAGGTACCAAACAGCAGTAAAGGGTTATGACATGTACACACGTCTTTGTTAAAATTGAGTGAGGTCTGTTACGTCAATTTGCCTACTGAACAGCGGTTTACTGAATGGTTTAAGTTTGTATTGTAGTCTATAAACAACTTTGTAAACTTAAGAAATTCTTTAACAAGTGCTTAATTGAACTATTTTGTGAAATTTTGCAGTAAAATGTACTGTTTTGTTAATGGTGAAATAAAATGTTTCATTAATTTGAAAGTTTCAACGTAAAAATGAATGTGTGTTTCTTTTTTTTGTAATAATCGTGGTTTTAATCGTAAATTTTGTAAGAATTCTTTTCAAATTAGAACTTCCACGAAACAAAATATTAAAAAAATATTAAATACATTGTATTTTACATGTTAATTTTTCCTGGTAAAAATAGCTAAAATACAACTTTCAATAAAACCAATTTAGTTCCAATAGTGTTCAGTATACATGCAAAGTAGACTACGTGAACTGATCAAAGTGTTTCGCTTCTGCAAGACCCCTTGCGTAACGCGCAATACTACTGGTGCACTGTGGTCACGCTCACGTTACCCAACCTCGTTCCCAGTGGTGTACGATCTCGATGTGCCATTTGTCATGGAGCAACTCATCCTCGTTCCCAGGGGTGATCGATCTCGCCACGCCATTTTCCCCCAGCATGCGTTGCTCGATCATGAGTTAGTGACGAGAGGTATCGATACGGCGCGCTGCCCATGGTTGTGAGGCTGGGAGCAACTGGCCCCCTCTTATTCTTTTTCGATTTTACGATACGTCTATAAACTGTATGCAGTTTAGGGTGACCATGTAAAAACATGATTCATTTGAAATGTGTTGCGTCAAAATACGTGCATTTTTACATGCGCGTACTAAGCACCCGACAAGCGCCCTACAAGCACTCAAACGTTTTTAAGCACGCAAAGCAGTACGTTTTGGTTAGCCAATCAGCATTGATTTTCAGTGTTTCACTACCAGGGGTTACTGACGCGACGACACGTATCGATACGGCGCGCTGCCCACGGTAGCGAGGCTGCACGTTACCCACCAAGAACAGGACCCAAAGCTGTTCAGCAAGGGGTCTACCCTGGGACGGGAAATGAGGAGGGGGCGTTGAGGAGGGGAGGACAGCTTTTGAAAGGGGCATAATAAACTCTTGGGAATATTAGAATTGACACGTCAGGAGATTAGAGGAGAGGTGGGTAGACACTTTTATGAATGGAAGCAAATCTTTTAGATCTCGGGTAAAAAAGGGCATGAGTCGAATGGCCGAATTCGAGAGAACTGTGCTGAATTCAGTAAAGGGCATGAGTCGAATGGCCTAATTCGAGAGAACTGTGCTGAATTCAGTAATGGGCTTGAAGTACAATGCTTGCAGACTCAATAAGGGAACGAAGATCATACCTTTTACACGCGCGTTAGACGTAAACTGAGGTGCATGCTGGTCTAGATATTAAATGAAAACTTTTGTTCTGTATTATGCACCTCACTTCACGGCTAATGCGCGCAAGAAAAGTATTCGCAAATGCCGAGTTTAGCAATGGCGCCAAATTGCGTTGTTTCTGACCGCCCACCACGGGCGCTTTTTACAATCTCTAACATTATTTCGTTCTAATATTAATGGTTGTAATGTTAAAACGTAAATCTTTTCACTCACAAGCAGTCAAAGGAAGATTAAAGCAACCGCTCCTAAAAATGCTTTTAATTTGATTGACTCTCACTTCAGTAAATCCTCATCGATAGATTACTTTGCTCAACACGTTAATAAAACAATCAAGGTACTGTGACGTCACATCTCCACTTTGCTCGTCATATCGACGGTAACGGCTACAGGTTAATGTTTGGTCGAAAACAACCAAAAACGATGTGTGCGGGTTTATGGATGCCTTTAGTATTCCATCGTCCACGAATAAAGAGGATCTTGACGATGACGTCACTCGTACGCCCAAAAGATGCAGGTTGTGACATTGTTGTGACATTTCCCCAATGCTTCAACGCTTTACGCGACTCTGCTTTTTCTTCTCATTATCTTTCTCCTTATTCATTATTCATCTCGGGTCATCCGTTGGTACAGATCTTTCCTATTTCCCCCACACTTTACTCGCCTCGTTATCTCTAGCTCATTAGCATCTAATTTGCATCTCATTATAAGAGAACATCCGGCAGTATATAATTTCCCCATACACCAACGCTTAAGACACTCATTATCTCTCCTTATTATTCATCACGGGTCAGACGTCGGTGTATATTTTTCTTTTAGACCCTCTTACTGTATTCATATAATTATTCATCACCTCTTGCGTTATGATGTCAAAGGTCATTTGTTGGTATATCAGCCTGCTCAACTACTCCATATACCGAGTGCAAGAAGTAGGGAAATAATCTCACGCGAAAGTGTCATTTCTATCGCAACCATGCTTATTGTAGAAGTCGCCAAGATCGAATGTAATAAAAAAAGGCCTAATTTTATTCTGTAATACAAGCTTGAGACGTGCTAGCGGTTTCTTGTTCTGGTATGTTTTAAAGTAGCTCCATTCTCTGTTGCCTAAAAAAAAAGAATGCGATGCCCATGGCTACAACAATGTAATTCTTCCCATTATGTAGACTCTTGGTCAGAATAAACGCTTCGATGATTTCTCCGGTGAACCACGAGGCAATTGGTTTGGGCCTATACGTGGCTCTAACATTATCCATGCAACGTTTGCGTATTTTATTTCAAGGTTGGGCTATATGAAATTACTGAAAATAATTATACATTAAAAGAAGTGAACCCAGCATACAGATAAAAAAAAACACATGCCCCTCCCTTCCTGGGATTTGTTAAATATTTGGGGTCTATAGTTTACTCTGAGGCTTATTTTAAGTTATCAAGACTGAATAAATCACCTTTTTGTACCAATGAGTTAAGAGATTGTAAGGTTACGGCGTTTTGCAACTGGTATCCTGGTGAAGTTTGCTTAGCAGAAAATTATTAAGCAGAATTGTCTGCTTAATACAAATCACTATGGTAATATTGACAACTCATCTGAAGATGAATCTTAGTGCTTTGTGAAATCGACCTCAGGCACTCCATTTCCTTCAAACCCGCAAGTGGACGTTTGATTCGTGCACATTGTGAAATTTGTCGTGTTTAATTTTCAAAAATGTATTTGTCTCATGAGCAATAATTTGTTGACCCAACTGTTGGCCCAACTGTTGACCCAACTGTTGACCCAACTGTTTCATCTGAGCAAATTGTGCACTTTCTTTGCTATTCATCTATACGACTTTTGTGTCCTCCATGTTATACACAAGGAGCGACCATTATAACCATTATATCAATCTAAGGCGTGCTGAAAATACACTTTGGGCAATGATATAAATATTATTCCCATTCTATGATGCATTTTTACTTTTTACTGTTACCCTTCTACACCTAGACCCTCACGAATAATATTATAGAATGACTTTTGTGTGGCAATTTATTGAGATTCTGTGTAGCGTGATAATCCACTATATATTAACTTCAAATGTAATTTACTGAGAGTAGAACTAAGATGTGTGTTTGGATGGTTGTATACTGTTCGTATTGCCATCACTCCTGCAGGCAGGCCTGCACGGTCTATTGATTAGCCATCATGCTACGTTTATGTCAGCAGCATTTTTTAAAGTAGGTCTGCATTTCAAATACCGCGCGCCAGTGTATCGTTGTACACTCATTGCATGCTGCGTTTAGAAGTGCATTTTGGCGACCTCACTGTTTGAGCTTCGGTCATAGACCCATTTCATTTGACGTCACACTCTCAAAAGCGCCCGACTGAGGCCAAAAAGCGCACCCACTGAGGCAACAGGAGGCAAACCATTGGACGATTGCTGTTCTTTAATTGTGCAAAAAAAAAAAAAAAAAAAAAAAAAATGTGCGCATGACCTTAGCGTTTTGCGTTATGCAAGGCGTCTATTGGTTGGGCGTTTTCGCGTGTTGGGTTGAACCGCGGTGTGACGCAGCTGTTCCGACCAAACTGTAACCGAGTTGTTCGCTCGGTTAGGCTTGGTTTGAAGTCGGGAACCCTACAAGAATTAATGTGTATGTTTTAATCAATTACCAATTATCACTAGCGCATTTTTATATTTTTAATTTTTGTTTTTCGTTCTTTTCCGTCTAGTACCCAAGATAAAAATATTGTCGAATCTATTATAGCTGTTTAAAATTTGAGGCAAGGGTCATAATAGGTAAGCATAATGCGTAGTAAGCATCCTGCGAAAAAACACCGTCTAAAGCGTACCATTCCTGTTGATAAGAAGTCAATGAAGGTATGTCGACAAGTTTTGAACCTCCCAAACCTGCCTTGATTCAAACGTCCGTGGTGTCCCTTTGCGAATACTGCGGCCAGAGATGCAATTGGTACCCGCTGTCACCTCGCTAAACATGAGACTGGTTCGAGGTTTTTGACTAAATGTTGGTACTGTGTGCTGTTTAGACGCTGTATTCAGCTGAAACTTTCATAGGTGACTTATATTGTAACTTTCTTGAAAAAAGTTGCCTATAAATCACCATTACGTTTTCAAAAACTAATCTATTCCAACCTACATTTAGTTTTTTGCATCAAATCTGCAATTTTTTCCCTAGAATCTTAACTCAGCTGCATTCTCAATTGCCTAAAAAAAAAAAGCGGTGTCTATGGCAACAATAACATAATTCTTCCCATTGTGTAAAATCTTCGCCAAAATGAACACTTTGATGTTTTCTCTGGCGAACCGCGTGGCAGTTTATTTACATGGTTCCCAATATATCCATGCAACGTTTGTGCATTTCACACCAAGGTTATGAAATGATACTGAACTTTGAATATAGACCAAGTGAACCAAGCTTATGGATACAACACCCACCTGCCCCTTCCTGGGAGTTTGGGGTCTAGACCTATAGTGTACGAGCGCGGAGGCTCATTGTAAAAACCTACTTGAACGAAACCTTCAACAAGCGATCTTTGCTGAAATTCGGTAAAACAATTTCCAATCAATAAGGAAATTGAGTTCACTGAGATTAAACAGATCTTATTGTGTAAAAAACGCCAATAATTTTGAATCCACTTCAGATCCGGTGTTTTTTTTTAGAAAGCTCCGCGAAAACCTATGTTTCGTCATAAGTGGGTTCATGCTGACATAGAGTAACATAAAAACGGAACAAAAATTTATGGTGACTAGTTTTTTTGCTTTTTGTTTGTTTGTTTGTTTGTTTGTTCTTTACAATATATGTCAGAACTCGTTCAACAAAAAGTAAAAAAAGAAATAAAATTAAAATTACAAATATGTCTTTCTTTCCTGCAAAAAACGATTAATTATTTACCGTTGCAATACGCTGTTCCTCTTCCCGCAGAGATTCTTTATTTTGTCAATGTTATTTGGTCAAGTTTTATAGTCACCTTGGCCGATATGATAGGTTTGCATGTTGTAAATATACTCATTGATTTCTCACAGCTCCACCGTGTTCAATGGTTGGGTGGGTATCCTCCTTGATGGCCTCGTTGTGCAGTTGAGCTTGAAATCACCATGGAAACGTGTGCGTTTTCCCCCAAAGCGATGGGCGTGGGCTTGAAGCCAGAGGGACCCGTTTTCTTTGGTCACGTGGTTGCTGTACGCCATTGTTGGTCCGAAATTCAGCACAATCTAAGTCTAGTCTGGCATCCTGTGTGCGCACATGCGTTTTGGGACCTGCAATGGCTTCTCAATCGCAAGTTGTCGCAATGCCCTCAATACACAGCTAAGATTTAAGGCAAAGGCAAACTTGATGTTCCCCACTGAGCTTTCTGACCAACCTCGACAACACCCGAGCCAACCTGATGAGTTCTACCCTCTGATGTTTTCATACCACGACTTGCTAAGAAATCAACAGCCATTGAGCAAGAACGGATCAAGAGAATCGTTTAAACTTTACAAGATTTCAGAAAAGTGGGTCTGAGCTGCCGTTTAAAGCCACCGATCGGGGTGCCACAGTGTTGTTAAATAAGACTTGTTAATCAATAACTACTGAGATTCCGAAAGACTGTTGGCTCTCTTGGAATAATGGGAGGATTTTGTTTGACTTCTGTTTTGTTGATTCTCTTCACCATTGGTATGAGTTCCGCTCATTCGTGTAAGCCTCAGATGTTGTGTCCATTCGGCTGGGAGTCATGGAGCGGCTCATGCTACAAACTTCTTGAAGAAAAACTGACTTGGCATGAAGGGAGATTGAAATGTCAGGAGATGGGAGGGGAGATGATTTTGCCTTTATCATTGGAGGAAAATAACTATATAATGAATAAAACCAAATCTCGAGTGTGGATTAATTGCAATGATTTCGAGATTGAAGGGCAGTGGAACTGCGCTTCAAACAACGGCGGGTATATGAACTGGGGCACGTATGAGCCAAACGGCGGAACTGGATCAAACTGTGTTGAGCTTAGACCCTCTTCCAAATGGGGAGGTAAATGGAATGATCATTATTGCTCAAATAAATATCACGTTTTCTGCAAAGGCGAGGAAGTCAAGTTGAAACAATGGCGCCTGCTTGCGTCGTGTCTGACCGGCCACAACTTACGAGAGATACCGACCAGCAACGTCCGTGCCTGCGCCACGGTGTGTGTCTACGACCCCAGATGTCGCTCCTTCAACGTGCAGCATTTTGGGACGGGGGAGCGAATTTGCCAACTCAACAACAGCACCCGCTACGAGGCCGACCACACCCAGTTTGTGGAGTCCAAGAAACCTTTCACGTGTATTTACGGAGAGAGATAATTTGAACCAACACTGTTAAATCACCATGAGTAAAAACAGAGAAATGACGCTCTAGTAACAGAAACAGCCGATCGTGAACTTTTTACTCAATAATTCTTAGCCCAAAGTTGGGACTACTTCAGAATTTAAAACAATTATTGTTATTTTTGTTAAAGCAAAGTAGTATACATATTCAGTTGAAACGTTCAGCAAAAAGTAAACCAATCTTTCAGTTTCGTTCGGAGAAAAAAAAAGGAGAAGAAGAATATTAAAGTAATCTATCGGCAAAATAAATTAGGCAACCAAGAGACTTGTGGCAGAATCTCCGAAAGGACAAATAACAGTTTCTCCTTTCAATTGAAATCGAAAACTAATTTCTCATTAGGTTTGAGGACGATGTAAAAGGAGATGTGTAGGTAAGTGAAGCTCGTTTAGTGGAATTTTATTGAAGGTAAAAGCTCAACAATAGCACTCACTACGAAGCCGACCACACCCAGTTTGTGGAGTCCAAGAAACATTTCACGTGTATTTACGGAGAGAAATAATTTGAATCAACACTGTTAAATCACTATGAGTAAAAACACAGAAATGACACTCAAGTTCCAGAAACAAATTATTGTGGACTTTTTAACTCAAAGATTCAGAGCCCAAAATTGGTACTACTTCAGAATTTGAATTTGAATTAATCATCGCTGTCTTTTTGTTTTAAGCAAAGTAGTATCAGTTTGCTTTTAAATAAAATAAATCTTTTAATGTCGGTCTAATAAAAAAACAAAGTAACAACAAAAACAACAACAACAACAACTACGAAAACGAAGAACAATTACTGGTTGTTCAGCTAAACGAAAAGACAGTATCTGCATTTAGCGGCCCTCTGTGACTGAATGGAAAGTGACAATCTCATTCACTCCAAATAAAACTGAAATTTGGGGAAATTTCAATGACGAATTCCCATGAAAGTTCTGTAAAGAAAAGGACAAATTTGCGTAAAGCGTAATAATTAACAAAGAGCACTTTTTAATTATCCAAATATTTGTTTTTTTACATAAACCAACCGGGTTTCTTTACTCAGATAAGCTCAATTGATATTATCAATAAATTTTGTTTCTTTGAATAAAATTATTCAAATTTTAAACAGAATAATCTAGTGGTCACTTTTTAGAAGTTTAACACGTAAAGAATTTGAGGAAGCACATTTTTGACATTATTGCAAAAGACGAAAAAAAACCCAACCCGGTTTCATTACTCAGATATTAGCTCAATTTATATTATCAATAAATTGTATTTCTTTTAATAAAATTATTCAAATTGTAGACTGACTAATCTAGGGAGCACTTTTCAGAAGTTTAACACGCAAGTAATTTAAGGAAGCACATTTTGACATTATTGCAGCAGACGAAAAATTGTATAAATTATAAATAAAAAAATAAATAAAAAAAACCCAGACAAAACAAATACTGAAAGCTGTACGTACATTTAAATCCGTAAACGTATTAATTTGTGTTATTTATATACCGTAGAAAGACTGTTAGACAGTGGCGAAAATAAGACAATATTTTTAAAGTGGTACGTAGGGTGCACCATTCTTTTCAAGGGTGGGTAACTTCTGGCCAATTCAAACCGTAGGCTTACAGGCTGCATTTGCATTTTCCTTAAAGTCTTAAATACACTATACCGGTTTGCCCGTTTTCGGCCCTCTTGCGGCCTTTTACTATTACGAGAGGAGTACAAAACAAATACACTGTATGCATTTAAATAGAAAAATAGCTGTTGACTCAATATCAGTTTGATTACAGAAGCTTATAAAATGAAAGATTTTATTCTGAAAATGTCTAAATCTCAAAGGTCCATTTAGTTTGCATATAAGCAGACCAAGAGTTGTTGTATCATTGTCAGTTTGACGACATTAGCCTAAAAGCTTACAAATATATTCTTTATTCTGAAAATGTTTTATATCATGGGTTCATATTTCAAATTTGGGGGTAGGGCACCCGTGGTCATCTGTAATGCCAGTCCTATTCAAGAGCCAATCAGCTGGAATTCCTCTTAAACTGAGATGACTTTGTTTTATTTGTGATTTCAATACATGATCCATCTGAATTATAAACATTCATCAGGAGGAACTTAGTGTCTCAGTATTAAAGGTCCGAATTTTTGCCGATTTGGTCCAAATATTGAGATTAAGTCGTGGTCATAGATTAGTTTTTTAGAAAGTGATGCGAATTTATAGGCAAAAATATGAAAAAAACCCAATAAAAACCACATGTGAAAGTTTTAGCTGAATTGAGAAAACCAGTGTCACGTTATTTTAATCCAGAACGTCGAGTCCATCCACGTTTAACGAAGTGACAGCGGTTTAAACTGCATCTCTGGCCGCGGCATGCACAAACAGACATCATGGCTTTAGAAAAAATGTTTTATTCAAACCGTATTTGGGAGATTAACAACTTCGAGATGTTTATTGAGTTGCAATCAACGGGAGGGGGAGGGGTGTTTCAGATGGGTTCTTTTCGCAGGACGCTTACCAGTGCTAGAGGACTCGAGTCTGGGCTCGGCCTCCCCTCAGACTCGGACAACAGAGACTCGACTACAGCACTGATGCTTCTGCCATTACTATCTTTATAACGCGGAGGCTTTCGGATAAAATCTACACAATTTTGTTTCGTGGTCATTACCAAACAACCAGTGCATATTGAGGATTTGTCCAAGTGACTTCGTAAAATACTGTAGGGTAAAGTACGCCAATTGGCGTATACAAACAGCCAGTTTTACTTAGGATTTGTACAACTGACTTTGAAAGAAAGCTGGAGGGTAAGGTATCAAACAGCAGTAAAGGGTTATGACATGTACACACGTCTTTGGTAAAATTGAGTGAGGTCTGTTACGTCAATTTGCCTACTGAACAGCGGTTTACTGAATGGTTTAAGTTTGTATTGTAGTCTGTAAACAACGTTGTAAACTTAAGAAATTCTTTAACAAGTGCTTAATTGAACTATTTTGTGAAATTTTGCAGTAAAATGTACTGTTTTGTTAATGGTGAAATAAAATGTTTCATTAATTTGAAAGTTTCAACGTAAAAATGAATGTGTGTTTCTTTTTTTTGTAATAATCGCGGTTTTAATCGTAAATTTTGTAAGAATTCTTTTCAAATTAGAACTTCCACGAAACAAAATATTAAAAAAATATTAAATACATTGTATTTTACATGTTAATTTTTCCTGGTAAAAATAGCTAAAATACAACTTTCAATAAAACCAATTTAGTTCCAATAGTGTTCAGTATACATGCAAAGTAGACTACGTGAACTGATCAAAGTGTTTCGCTTCTGCAAGACCCCTTGCGTAACGCGCAATACTACTGGTGCACTGTGGTCACGCTCACGTTACCCAACCTCGTTCCCAGTGGTGTACGATCTCGATGTGCCATTTGTCATGGAGCAACTCATCCTCGTTCCCAGGGGTGATCGATCTCGCCACGCCATTTTCCCCCAGCATGCGTTGCTCGATCATAAGTTAGTGACGAGAGGTATCGATACGGCGCGCTGCCCATGGTAGTGAGGCTGGGAGCAACTGGCCCCCTCTTATTCTTTTTCGATTTTACGATACGTCTAACTGTATGCAGTTTAGGGTGACCATGTAAAAACATGATTCATTTGAAATGTGTTGCGTCAAAATACGTGCATTTTTACATGCGCGTACTAAGCACCCGACAAGCGCCCTACAAGCACTCAAACGTTTTTAAGCACGCAAAGCAGTACGTTTTGGTTAGCCAATCAGCATTGATTTTCAGTGTTTCACTACCAGGGGTTACTGACGCGACGACACGTATCGATACGGCGCGCTGCCCACGGTAGCGAGGCTGCACGTTACCCACCAAGAACAGGACCCAAAGCTGTTCAGCAAGGGTACCCTGGGACGGGAAATGAGGAGGGGGCGTTGAGGAGGGGAGGACAGCTTTTGAAAGGGGCATAATAAACTCTTGGGAATGTTAGAATTGACACGTCAGGAGATTAGAGGAGAGGTGGGTAGACACTTTTATGAATGGAAGCAAATCTTTTAGATCTCGGGTAAAAAAGGGCATGAGTCGAATGGCCGAATTCGAGAGAACTGTGCTGAATTCAGTAAAGGGTATGAGTCGAATGGCCTAATTCGAGAGAACTGTGCTGAATTCAGTAAAGGGCTTGAAGTACAATGCTTGCAGACTCAATAAGGGAAAAAGATCATACCTTTTACACGCGCGTTAGACGTAAACTGAGGTGCATGCTGGTCTAGATATTAAATGAACACTTTTGTTCTGTATTATGCACCTCACTTCACGGCTAATGCGCGCAAGAAAAGTATTCGCATATGCCGAGTTTAGCAATGGCGCCAAATTGCGTTGTTTCTGACCGCCCACCACGGGCGCTTTTTACAATCTCTAACATTATTTCGTTCTAATATTAATGGTTGTAATGTTAAAACGTAAATCTTTTCACTCACAAGCAGTCAAGGGAAGATTAAAGCAACCGCTCCTAAAAATGCTTTTAATTTGATTGACTCTCACTTCAGTAAATCCTCATCGATAGATTACTTTGCTCAACACGTTAATAAAACAATCAAGGTACTGTGACGTCACATCTCCACTTTGCTCGTCATATCGACGGTAACGGCTACAGGTTAATGTTTGGTCGAAGACAACCAAAAACGATGTGTGCGGGTTTATGGATGCCTTTAGTATTCCATCGTCCACGAATAAAGAGGATCTTGACGATGACGTCACTCGTACGCCCAAAAGATGCAGGTTGTGACATTGTTGTGACATTTCTCCAATGCTTCAACGCTTTACGCGACTCTGCTTTTTCTTCTCATTATCTTTCTCCTTATTCATTATTCATCTCGGGTCATCCGTCGGTACAGATCTTTCCTATTTCCCCCACACTTTACTCGCCTCGTTATCTCTAGCTCATTAGCATCTAATTTGCATCTCATTATTAGAGAACTTCCGGCAGTATATAATTTCCCCATACACCAACGCTTAAGATACTCATAATCTCTCCTTATTATTCATCACGGGTCAGACGTCGGTGTATATTTTCTCTTTTAGACCCTCTTACTGTATTCATATAATTATTCATCACCTCTTGCGTTATGATGTCAAAGGTCATTTGTCGGTATATCAGCCTGCTCAACTACTCCATATACCAAGTGCAAGAATTAGGGAAATAATCTCACGCAAAATTGTCATTTCTATCGCAACCATGCTTATTGTAGAAGTCGCCAAGACCGAATGTAATAAAAAAAAAAAGGCTTAATTTTATTCTGTATTACAAGCTTGAGACGTGCTAGCGGTTTCTTGTTCTGGTATGTTTTAAAGTAGCTCCATTCTCTGTTGCCTAAAAAAAAGAATGCGATGCCCATTGCTACAACAATATAATTCTTCCCATTATGTAGACTCTTGGTCAGAATAAACGCTTCGATTATTTCTCTGGTGAACCACGAGGCAATTGTTTTGGGCCTATACGTGGCTCTTACATTATCCATGCAACGTTTGCGCATTTTATTTCAAGGTTGGGCTATATGAAATTACTGAAAATAATTATACATTAAAAGAAGTGAACCCAGCATACAGATAAAAAAACACACCTGCCCCTCCCTTCCTGGGATTTGTTAAATATTTGGGGTCTATAGTTTACTCTGAGGCTTATTTTAAGTTATCAAGACTGAATAAATCACCTTTTTGTACCAATGAGTTAAGAGATTGTAAGGTTACGGCGTTTTGCAACTGGTATCCTGGTGAAGTTTGCTTAGCAGAAAATTATTAAGCAGAATTGTCTGCTTAATACAAATCAGTATGGTAATATTGATAACTCATCTTAAGATGAATCTTAGTGCTTTGTGAAATCGACCTCAGGCACTCCATTTCCTTCAAACCCGCAAGTGGACGTTTGATTCGTGCACATTGTCAAATTTGTCGTGTTTAATTTTCAAAAATGTATTTGTCTCATGAGCAATAATTTGTTGACCCAACTGTTGGCCCAACTGTTGACCCAACTGTTTCATCTGAGCAATTGTTCACTTTCTTTGCTATTCATCTATACGACTTTTGTGTCCTCCATGTTATACACAAGGAGCGACCATTATAACCATTATATCAATCTAAGGCATGCTGAAAATACACTTTGGGCAATGATATAAATATTATTCCTATTCTATGATGCATTTTTACTTTTTACTGTTACCCTTCTACACCTAGACCCTCACGAATAATATTATAGAATGACTTTTGTGTGGCAATTTATTGAATTTCTGTGTAGCGTGATAATCCACTATATATTAACTTCAAATGTAATTTACTGAGAGTAGAACTAAGATGTGTGTTTGGATGGTTGTATACTGTTCGTATTGCCATCACTCCTGCAGGCAGGCCTGCTCGGTCTATTGATTAGCCATCATGCTACGTTTATGTCAGCAGCATTTTTTAAAGTAGGTCTGCATTTCAAATACCGCGCGCCAGTGTATCGTTGTACACTCATTGCATGCTGCGTTTAGAAGTGCATTTTGGCGACCTCACTGTTTGAGCTTCGGTCATAGACCCATTTCATTTGACGTCACACTCTCAAAAGCGCCCGACTGAGGCCAAAAAGCGCACCCACTGAGGCAACAGGAGGCAAACCATTGGACGATTGCTGTTCTTTAATTGTGCAAAAAAAAAAAAAAAAAAAAAAAAATGTGCGTATGACCTTAGCGTTTTGCGTTATGCAAGGCGTCTATTGGTTGGGCGTTTTCGCGTGTTGGGTTAAACCGCGGTGTGACGCAGCTGTTCCGACCAAACTGTAACCAAGTTGTTGGCTCGGTTAGGCTTGGTTTGAAGTCGGGAACCCTACAAGAATTAATTTGTATGTTTTAAACAATTACTAATTATTACTAGCGCATTTTTATATTTGTTATTTTTGTTTTTCGTTCTTTTCCGTCTAGTACCCAAGATAAAAATATTGTCGAATCTATTATAGCTGTTTAAAATTTGAGGTAAGGGCCATAATAGGTAAGCATAATGCGTAGTAAGCATCCTGCGAAAAAACACCGTCTGAAGCGTACCATTCCTGTTGATAAGAAGTCAATGAAGGCATGCCGTCAAGTTTTGAACCTCCCAAACCTGCCTTGATTCAAACGTCCGTGGTGTCCCTTTGCGAATACTGCGGCCAGAGATGCAATTGGTACCCGCTGTCACCTCGCTAAACATGAGACTGATTCGAGGTTTTTGACTAAATGTTGGTACTGTTTGCTGTTTAGACGCTGTATTCAGCTGAAACTTTCATAGGTGACTTATATTGTAACTTTCTTGAAAAAAGTTGCCTATAAATCACCATTACGTTTTCAAAAACTAATCTATTCCTACCTACATTTAGTTTTTTGCATAAAATCTGCAATTTTTTCCCTAGAATCTTAACTCAGCTGCATTCTCAATTGCCTAAAAAAAAAGAAGCGGTGTTTATGGCAACAATACATGATTCTTCCCATTGTGTAAAATCTTGGCCAAAATGAACACTTTGATGTTTTCTCTGGCGAACCGCGTGGCAGTTTATTTACATGGTTCCCAATATATCCATGCAACGTTTGTGCATTTCACACCAAGGTTATGAAATGATACTGAACATTGATTAAAGACCAAGTGAACCAAGCTTATGGATACAACACCCACCTGTCCCTTCCTGGGAGTTTGGGGTCTAGACCTATAGTGTACGAGCGCGGAGGCTCATTGTAAAAACCTACTTGAACGAAACCTTCAACAAGCAATCTTTGCTGAAATTCGGTAAAACAATTTCCAATCAATAAGGAAATTGAGTTCGCTGAGATTAAACAGATCTTATTGTGTAAAAAACGCCAATAATTTTGAATCCACTTCAGATCCGGTATTTTTTTTTAGAAAGCTCCGCGAAAACCTATGTTTCGTCATAAGTGGGTTCATGCTGACATAGAGTAACATAAAAACGGAACAAAAATTTATGGTGACTAGTTTTTTTGCTTTTTGTTTGTTTGTTTGTTTGTTTTTTTTTACAATATATGTCAGAACTCGTTCAACAAAAAGTAAAAAAAGAAATAAAATTACAATTACAAATATGTCTTTCTTTCCTGCAAAAAACGATTAATTATTTACCGTTGCAATACGCTGTTCCTCTTCCCGCAGAGATTCTTTATTTTGTAAATGTTATTTGGTCAAGTTTTATAGTCACCTTGGCCGATATGATAGGTTTGCATGTTGTAAATATACTCATTGATTTCTCACAGCTCCACCGTGTTCAATGGTTGGGTGGGTATCCTCCTTGATGGCCTCGTTGTGCAGTTGAGCTTGAAATCACCATGGAAACGTGTGCGTTTTCCCCCAAAGCGATGGGCGTGGGCTTGAAGCCAGAGGGACCCGTTTTCTTTGGTCACGTGGTTGCTGTACGCCATTGTTGGTCCGAAATTCAGCACAATCTAAGTCTAGTCTGGCATCCTGTGTGCGCACATGCGTTTTTGGACCTGCAATGGCTTCTCAATCGCAAGTTGTCGCAATGCCCTCAATACACAGCTAAGATTTAAGGCAAAGGCAAACTTGATGTTCCCCACTGAGCTTTCTGACCAACCTCGACAACACCAGAGCCAACCTGATGAGTTCTACCCTCTGATGTTTTCATACCACGACTTGCTAAGAAATCAACAGCCATTGAGCAAGAACGGATCAAGAGAATCGTTTAAACTTTACAAGATTTCAGAAAAGTGGGTCTGAGCTGCCGTTTAAAGCCACCGATCGGGGTGCCACAGTGTTGTTAAATAAGACTTGTTAATCAATAACTACTGAGATTCCGAAAGACTATTGGCTCTCTTGGAATAATGGGAGGATTTTGTTTGACTTCTGTTTTGTTGATTCTCTTCACCATTGGTATGAGTTCCGCTCATTCGTGTAAGCCTCAGATGTTGTGTCCATTCGGCTGGGAGTCATGGAGCGGCTCATGCTACAAACTTCTTGAAGAAAAACTGACTTGGCATGAAGGGAGATTGAAATGTCAGGAGATGGGAGGGGAGATGATTTTGCCTTTATCATCGGAGGAAAATAACTATATAATGAATAAAACCAAATCTCGAGTGTGGATTAATTGCAATGATTTCGAGATTGAAGGGCGGTGGAACTGCGCTTCAAACAACGGCGGGTATATGAACTGGGGCACGTATGAGCCAAACGGCGGAACTGGATCAAACTGTGTTGAGCTTAGACCCTCTTCCAAATGGGGAGGTAAATGGAATGATCATTATTGCTCAAATAAATATCACGTTTTCTGCAAAGGCGAGGAAGTCAAGTTGAAACAATGGCGCCTGCTTGCGTCGTGTCTGACCGGCCACACCTTACGAGAGATACCGACCAGCAACGTCCGTGCCTGCGCCACGGTGTGTGTCTACGACCCCAGATGTCGCTCCTTCAACGTGCAGCATTTTGGGACGGGGGAGCGAATTTGCCAACTCAACAACAGCACCCGCTACGAGGCCGACCACACCCAGTTTGTGGAGTCCAAGAAACCTTTCACGTGTATTTACGGAGAGAGATAATTTGAACCAACACTGTTAAATCACCATGAGTAAAAACAGAGAAATGACGCTCTAGTAACAGAAAAAGCCGATCGTGAACTTTTTACTCAATAATTCTTAGCCCAAAGTTGGGACTACTTCAGAATTTAAAACAATTATTGTTATTTTTGTTAAAGCAAAGTAGTATACATATTCAGTTGAAACGTTCAGCAAAAAGTAAACCAATCTTTCAGTTTCGTTCGGAGAAAAAAAAAGGAGAAGAAGAATATTAAAGTAATCTATCGGCAAAATAAATTAGGCAACCAAGAGACTTGTGGCAGAATCTCCGAAAGGACAAATAACAGTTTCTCCTTTCAATTGAAATCGAAAACTAATTTCTCATTAGGTTTGAGGACGATGTAAAAGGAGATGTGTAGGTAAGTGAAGCTCGTTTAGTGGAATTTTATTGAAGGTAAAAGCTCAACAACAGCACCCCCTACGAAGCCGACCACACCCAGTTTGTGGAGATCAAGAAACATTTCACGTGTATTTACGGAGAGAAATAATTTGAATCACACTGTTTAATCACCATGATTAAAAGCACAGAAATGACACTCAAGTTCCAGAAACAAATGATTGTAGACTTTTTAACTCAAAGATTCAGAGCCCAAAATTGGTACTACTTCAGAATTTGAACTTGAATTAATCATCGCTGTCTTTTTGTTTTAAGCAAAGTAGTATCAGTTTGCTTTTAAATAAAATAAATCTTTTAATGTCGGTCTAATAAAAAAACAAAGTAACAACAAAAACAACTACGAAAACGAAGAACAATTACTGGTTGTTCAGCTAAACGAAAAGACAGTATCTGCATTTAGCGGCCCTCTGTGACTGAATGGAAAGTGACAATCTCATTCACTCCAAATAAAACTGAAATTTGGGAAAATTTCAATGACGAATTCCCATGAAAGTTCTGTAAAGAAAAGGACAAATTTGTGTAAAGCGTAATAATTAACAAAGAGCACTTTCTAATTATCCAAATATTTGTTTTTTTACATAAACCAACCGGGTTTCTTTACTCAGATAAGCTCAATTGATATTATCAATAAATTTTGTTCCTTTGAATAAAATTATTCAAATTTTAAACAGAATAATCTAGTGGTCACTTTTTAGAAGTTTAACACGTAAAGAATTTGAGGAAGCACATTTTTGACATTATTGCAAAAGACGAAAAAAAAAAACAACCCAAAAACCAACCCAAAACCCCACACACCCAGACAAAACAAGAACTGAAGGCTGTACGTACATTTAAATTCATAAACGTATTAATTTGTGTTACCTATGCCTAACATAAACAGACGCTCAAATTGTAAATAAAGTAAATAAAAAACCCAGACAAAACAAGAACTGAAAGCCGTACGTACATTTAAAATCCGTAATCGTCTTCTATTTGTGTTATCTATATGCCGTATAAACAGACGTTCAAATTGATCATCTGTTAATCAGTGGCGAAAATAAAATACTATTTTTAAAGGGGCACGTAGGGTGCACCATTCTTTTCAAGGGTGGGTAACTTCTGGCCAATTCAAACCGTAGGCTTACAGGCTGCATTTGCATTTTCCTTAAAGTCTTAAATACGCTATACCGGTTTGCTCGTTTTCGGCCCTCTTGCGGCCTTTTACTATTACGAGAGGAGTACAAAACAAATACACTGTATGCATTTAAATAGAAAAATAGCTGTTGACTCAATATCAGTTTGATTACATTAGAAGCTTATAAAAATTAAGATTTTATTCTGAAAATGTCTAAATCTCAAAGGTCCATTTAGTTTGCATATAAGCAGACCAAGAGTTGTTGTATCATTGTCAGTTTGACTGCATTAAAAGCTTACAAATATATTCTTTATTCTGAAAATGTTTTATCTCATGGGTCCATATTTCAAATTTGGGGGTGGGACACCCGTGGTCATCTGTAATGCCAGTCCTATTCAAGAGCCAATCCGCATGAATTCCTCTTGAACTGAGATGAGTTTGCTCTTCTTCTGTGATTTCAATACATGATCCATCTAAATCATAAAGATTCATCAGAAGCAACTTATCGTCTCAAGATTATAGGTCCAAATTTTTGCCGATTTGATCAATAAATTGAGAATAAGGTGTGGTCATAGATTAGTTTGTGTCAAAGTAATGCGTATTTATAGGCTAAATTATGAAGAAAGATACAATAAAAGCCACATGTGAAAGTTTCAGCTGAATACAGTGTACTTGTTGAGAAAACCAGTGTCACTATATTTTTTGCATTCCGACATTTACTCCAGAACGAAGTGACAGCGGTTTAAACTGCATCTCTGGCCGCGGCATGCACAAACAGACATCATGGGTTGCTTTTTAAAAATTATATTCAAGACAGATTTGGGAGATTAACAACTTCGAGATGTTTATTGAGTTGTAATCAACGGGAGTGAGAGGGGTGTTTCAGATGGGTTCTTTTCGCAGGACGCTTACCAGTGCTGGAGGACTCGAGTCTGGTCTCGGCCTCCCCTCAGACTCGGACAACAGGGACTCGACTACAGCACTGATGCTTACTACCATTACCATCTTTATAACGCGGAGCTTTCGGCATAAAATCTACACAATTTTGTCTCATGGTCATTATCAAAGTTTGACCGTATCTTTTCTCTTTTTTTATAGCTGCAGTTAATAGAATCGAACAAGTTATAAGCTTTCATCTCAGGTAATGTTTGAGAATAATTCGCCAACCATTATTGGTAACAAATTAAAACTAAAAGCTTTTTTTTTTTTTTTTTTTTGCATTCCGACATTTACTCACGTCCATCAGCCATGCAGGAACAATTATTTTGCATGCAAATTGTTAAGTGTTCATAGTTTGCGAAAATTGTTTGTTTGTTTATTTTGAAAAAAGTAGCATCTCTAAAAAAAAATAATAACGTTAATAAAGAAAATTTTACTTAAAAAAAGAAAATTAATAAAACATATTTAAAAATCCCCCAGCGTAATAAGGTCAATTTATAATCATCTTGACCGATAATTACCGTTGCAATAATTGCTTCATTTCCCCAAAAGTAAATTGGTTTCATATTTCCGCAGACATGCTCTATTTTCTTTGGTAAATTTTTAGGCACCTTGGCCGAACGTGCCTGTTGTAAGTATTTCCATTAATTTCTCATAGCTCCACGATAAAACTACCGTGTTGAATGGTTGGTTGTGGGAATTAAACTTGTATCCTCGCTTGAACGTTTCCTCCCTCCTTGGTGGGCTCATTGTGCAATTGAGCTTGAAATCACCTTGGAAACTTGGACGTTTTCGTCCAAAGCGAGTTGCGTCTATTTAAGCCAACGGCCCACCCGATATTCCTCATTGAGCTTTCTGACCAACCTCGACAGCACCAGAGCCAACCCGAGTTCTACCCTCTGATGTTTCATACAATGCTTTGCTAAAAAAGCAACAACCAGAGTAAGAACAGATCAAGAGATATAGTTTACATTACAAGATTAAGCTACAGTATTTAAGTGGTTGTGAGCTGCCGTTTAAAGCCGCTGATCGGGGTGCCAAACTGCGGTTAATTTAGTTGTGATATACAATTTGCATTAAACTCACAACCCGGGAGAGATTCTTTTAAAGACTGTTGGCTTTCTTGAAATAATGGGAGGATTTTGTTTGCCTTCTGTTTTGTTGATTCTCTTCACCATTGGTATGAGTTCCGCTCATTCGTGTAAGACTCAGATGTTGTGTCCATTCGACTGGGAGTCATGGAGCGGCTCTTGCTACAAACTTCTTGCAGAAACACTGACTTGGGATGAAGGGAGACTGGCATGTCAGGAGATTGGAGGGGAGATGGTTGCGCCTTCATCATCGGAGGAAAACAACTATATAGGCCTACTAAGTAAAACCATGGATTACTTGTGGATGAATTGCAATGATTTCGAGATTGAAGGGCGGTGGAACTGCGCCTCAAACAACGATGAATTTACCAACTGGTACACGCATGAGCCAAACGGCGGAACTGGATCAAACTGTGCTCAGCTTGTATCCGGATGGGGCCTCGGTGAATGGAACGATGCACCATGCTCAAGTAAATGTCACGTTATCTGCAAAGGTAACAGAGTCGTGGCCAAGTTGAAGCCATGGCGCCTGCTTGCGTCGTGTCTGACCGGCCACACCTTACGAGAGATACCGACCAGCAACGTCCGTGCCTGCGCCATGGTGTGTGTATACGACCCCAGATGTCGCTCCTTCAACGTGCAGCATTTTGGGACGGGGGAGCGAGTTTGCCAACTCAACAACAGCACCCGCTACGAGGCCGACCACACCCAGTTTGTGGAGTCCAAGCAACCGTTCACGTGTATTTACGGAGAGAGATAATTGATGAGTAAAAACACAGAAATGACGCCCAAATGCCAGAAACAGCCGATCGTAGACTTTTTATTAACTCTACAATTCATAGCCCAAAGTTGGAACTACTTTTAGATTTTAAATAATGAATTTCGTTTTTTTTGTTTCAAAGCAAAGTAGTATACAAAATCAGTTGAGCGAAAATAAAAGCAAAGCAATCTTTCAGTTTCTTTTGGACACAAAACAAAAGGAGATTGAGAAGAAAATAATCTTTCGGCAAAATATATTTGCCAACCAAGTGGCTTGGGGCGGAATCTCCGAAAGGACAAATCACAAATTCTCCTTTCAATTGAAACCAAATCTATTTTCTTTTGAGGTTTGAGGACGAGATAAAATGAGATGTGTAGATAAGTGAAGTTTGTTTATTGGAAGGTAAGAGCTCAACAACGGCACCCGCTACGAGGCCGACCACACCCAGTTTGTGGAGTCCAAGAAACATTTCACGTGTATTTACGGAGAGTGATAATTTGAATCACACTGTTTAATCACGATGAATACAAGCACAGAAATGACTCTCAAGTTCCAGAAACAGATGATTGTGGACTTTTTTACTCAAAGATTCATAGCCCACTACTTCAAAATTTGAATTTGAATTAATCATCGTTGTCTTTTTGTTTTAAGCAAAGTAGTATCAGTTTGCTTTTAAATAAAATAAATCTTTCAATGTCGGTCTTAGAAAAACAAAGTAACAACAACAACAACAACAACAACTACGAAAACGAAGATCAATTACTGGTTGTTCAGCAAAACGAACAACAGTACCTGCATGGAGCGGCCCTCTGTGATTGAATGGAAAGTGACAATCTCATTCACTCTAAATAAACTGAAATTTGAAGAAAAAAATTTCACAAACAGACATCATGGGTTGCTTTTTAAAATGTTATTCAAGCCGTATTTGGGACAAAACAACTTCGAGATGTTTATTGAGTTGCAATCAACGGGAGTGAGAGGGGTGTTTTAGATGGGTTCTTTTTGCAGGACGCTCAGTGCTGGGAACTCGAGTCTAGTCTCGTCTTCGAACTCGGACTCCGAATCGGACAACAGGGACTCGACTACAGCACTGATGCTTACTACCATTACCATCTTTATAACGCGGAGGCTTTCGGCATAAAATCTACACAATTTTGTTTCGTGGTCATTATCAAAGTTTGACCGTATGTTTAATTTTTTAAATTGCGTACCAAACAGCCAGTGCATATTGAGGATTTGTACAAGTGACTAGTTCGTAAAAGTACTGTTATTTTTAGGGTAAAGTACGCCAATTGGCGTACCAAACAGCCAGAGTGCATATTGAGGATTTGTACAAGTGACTAGTTCGCAAAAGTACTGTTATTTTTAGGGTAAAGTACGCCAATTGGCGTACCAAACAGCCAGAGTGCATATTGAGGATTTGTACAAGTGACTAGTTCGCAAAAGTACTGTAGGGTAAGGTACGTCATTTGGCGTACCAAACAGCCAGTTCTACTTAGGATTTGTACAACTGACTTTGAAAGAAAGCTGGAGGGTAAGGTATCAAACAGCAGTAAAGGGTTATGACATGTACACACGTCTTTGTTAAAATTGAGTGAGGTCTGTTACGTCAATTTGCCTACTGAACAGCGGTTTACTGAATGGTTTAAGTTTGTATTGTAGTCTGTAAACAACGTTGTAAACTTAAGAAATTCTTTAACGAATGATGCTTGATGTAACTATTTTGTGAAATTTTGCAGTAAAATGTACTGTTTTGTTAATGGTGAAATAAATTGTTTCATTAATTTGAAAGTTTCAACGTAAAAATGTATGTGTGTTTCTTATTTTGTAACAATTGTGGTTTTAATCGTAAATTTTGTAAGAATTCTTTTCAAATAAGAACTTCCACGACAAAAAAAATATATATATATATTGTGTTTGTTCTTGTTTATGCCTCTGACGAAGGTCCGGTTTGGATAGAAAGCTAAGGCCATCTCCCGTAATAATTTTATACATACATATAGATAAATTGTGTTTTACATGTTCATTTTTCCTGGTAAAAATAGCTAAAATACAACTTCCAATAAAACCAATTTAGTTCCAATAGTGTTTAATATACATGCAATGTAGACTACGTGAACTGATCAAAGTGTTTCGCTTCTGCAAGACCCCTTGCGTAACGCGCAATACTACTGGTGCACTGTGGTCACTCTCACGTTACCCAACCTCGTTCCCAGTGTAGTACGATCTCGATGTGCCATTTTGTCATGGAGCAACTGGCCCCCTCTCATTCTTTTTCGGTTTTACCGTCTAACTGTATGCAGTTTAGGGTGACCATGTAAAAACATGATTCATTTGAGATGTACTGCGTAAAAATACGTGCATTTTACATGCGCGTATTAAGCACCCGACACCCTATAAGCGCTCAAACGTTTTTAAGCACGCAAAGCAGTACGTTTTTGTTAGCCAATCAGCATTGATTTTCAGTGTTTCACTACCAGAATTAGCGACGATACGGCGCACTGGCCATGGTAGCGAGGCTGCACCCACCAAGAACAGGGCCCAATTTTATAAAGCTGTTAAGCAGAAAACTCTGCTTAGCCAATTTCTTTAGTAATACTTAGCAAGAAATGAGCAGGGGACCAGTGGCAGCAATGTAACCTTTATGGAATGTTGGCTTATAACCTGTTTATGCTAAGCAACATTTTTCTGTGCTTAGCAAGTTTTTGTGCTTCCAGGCTTTATGAAATTGGGCCCAGCAGGGCCGCGTTCCACTTGCGCAAACAGAGCGCAACCGTTCGCGCAAACGTCTGTGACCGTTGGAACGATTGGTTGCGCACTTCGTGATGTCAATATTGCGAAAGGATCGAGTGCAGCGCCCCAGTTACTGTAGACGTGATGACAAGTCGTTAGTCAGTGTCTATTTGTCTGCCAGCGCTGCCTATTACAAACACACATCTTGCCGTTCATGCAACAGTCACAGTGCTATTGTAAATCTATGCAACGGTCGTAGGTAGCGCTATTGCGACTGACTCACACACATGTTGGGATCGAGGATGTGTGTACCGTCCCCGCAGCTAGACCGCACAACAATTACCGACTTGATTTCAAGACTACAGTTACTGGGTCTATTTTTATGTGAACTACTTTAGTACTAGTATACTAGCTGGTGTCACTCGACTCTGTCTCATCAGGCTCAGCAGTGTGATTTGAGCGCTCTTGGAGGAGTGGAGTCAGAGTAGTGAGTGTTTTTAATAATCCAAAATATGAAACATGAATCTCGAGCAAGTGGCACAAGCAACGAAAAAAGTTGCCGAACACTTCCGTTGTCTGCTACTGCCTGGTGGTAGTATTTTGACGGGAGTTTTATGCGTGTTGTCATTTATGACATTACTTGCTGTTTTATCGCATGCTAGTGTTCCATTTATTTTCATTGCCGCGCTGTGTGGAGGGGGATGGGCGACTTCGAGGGTGATTTCACACGATACTAAAACTGGGAAGACCCAGGGAATTTTGCAGTTGCTACCTGATCTTGTGGACCATTGCAAGGAAAAGAGAAAACAATCAACTTTGCCGGATTTTAATGAAGACTTAAAGCATTATTCAGTTAATGAATTTATTACCAGATGTGGTGAAAAGGATGGAAGAAGTTTTCGAAAGACGCAATGTTTACATTCTTTGTCATTATTGCCAATCGTGCCTGTTTCACTGACACTGCCTGACACCATTGATAAAGAATTGCAACGTCTGATGAAAAATGTCATGCTGGACTTTATCTTGTCTTGGTATGACGTTTACATCAGCTACCACAACCAAGGTTCGGAACAATTCCTTGAGCATCTTCTCTACGCGTCGTCCAATATTTGCAATCGTCTTGCGTCGATAGAGAAGAGGCCTCTCGTCACAAAGTTGCTACTTGAGTTCCGAAACCATGTTTACCAATTCCGAAAAGCCAAATCAAGTTTGAGGAAGTTACCAAATAAAAGAAATGGAAGGGAATTCGAACATGATAGTAGTAGTTTAGTTGCGTCCTATGAAACGATGTCGCTATTACACCCTGCATTACAAGGACCAGATGTAGAAGCAGACTTTCTAAGGAGCACTATGGATATTTTGGTCAACTGTGTCCTCCCGATGAGTGTAAGTCAGTGTCGAGCTAGTACATTAATCATTGTAGAAATTCTGACGTGCAATATTCTCTTGCCTCTTTTGAATCTGCTTTCCGATCCCGATTTTCTGTACCGACTCGTTGTTCTAATCGTCTCAAGTTCTGTTCCGGAAGGCAAAGAGAAGGCATCAGAAGAGAGTAAGGTTGTAAATACTGATTGCAGTAAGCCAAAGAAATCCATTAACCAAAGTAAAGAACCACCCGTCCCAATCCAATCGCTATACCTCAGTGATCAATCCCATCATCCGGAGGCAGACGTTACTGCATTGGCGGCAAATGCTACAGAACGGAAATTGCTTTCTAAACAAAATCCTGCAACAGCTTGTCGAAACCCAGACTCAACGAGCAAGAAAAGATTACTTTTTGAATCTGATTCATTTATGTCACAGTCAATTCAAAGTGAGGAAAGTGCTCAGTATATCAGACGTCCATTACAACCATCATTATCTTTTCCAGTATGGCGATCTAAGTCTACGGACTCAAATGAATCGATCCTTTCAAAAGTACATACTGGATTAAGATTCATGTACTACTCATCGTCAACTGTCTCAATCTCTCCGTTATTGGATCACACCCAATCATCATTACCAAGTAGCCTTCCAAAAAGTATAGATTCTCCTAAGTCTGTCGGAACAAATCCTAAAATTCATCGTCGGAGTGCTTCAGATTCCAGTTGTAATCCCGCGTTCATTTCAGGAGATCTAAGCCATGGAACTTTGAATCCATGGGTCACGCCAAGACCTCCAGCAGAAGGTGCAGAAACTGATGATTGCATTCTAACAAGAATTCCAATGACGGGTTTAGAACCTGCAATATCAATAGCACCAGAGAACAAAGACTCTACAGGCAGGGGTCCCGTGGAGGGCTTTCCTGTCATCAATTCTGAGCCTGATGATCCAAACTCACTATTCACAGACATAGATTGCCAGTTTAAATTTGAGGAAAGTTTTAAACCAAAAGTTGGTTCTACTGTTGACACGTCACAAACTGATGGAATCGCCAATAAAAATGATGACGGTGTTCAAAGAGATGCACTGATATCAGTGGTGGACAACAGTAGCGACGACAATACTGCTGATGGGACCATAATGCGTCCCATTCCCCAAGCGAGAGTCAACTTGCTGGAGGAGCAAGACATCGATATGCGACCCTCAATAAAGACCCTTTCTGAGCCTGACAGTCCAACCCCTAACAATCAAGATACGATCCATAATCAAGTTCAGGAAGGTGATGCAACAGAGAAAGAACCCGCTCAAGCAAGAATGTCAAGCTGCCCCACTCCATTGCTCCCCGTTGAAGATCAAGCAACAGGTGGTGGTCGTTGTTCACGAATCCCAACCGCCGAAAACCCGAGGATAATTTCGATGACTTCACAAGGCGGAGAGCCACTTGGCGCGGGTCTGACTGAGATGCATCCTTCAGAGAGTTTGGAAGCTGTGGTGGAGCGAGTTGGCAATCTCCTCATTCCAAAGGCAGAGGTCTTTAAGGAGACTGGCGGAAAGAGTGAATTCTTCCTGTACTCAATTCAGGTGGGTACGGTGTAGTTGAAATAATCTTAACCTGCAATCTTACCGACAGTCGTAGACTGGAGGGAGACAAAAAAAACATTTAAGAAAAAGGGAGGGGGGTAGTATGTTATATTTTCAATATTTTAGATATACACTCAATTCTGGGTGATGTAAAATATATAAATAAATAAAAAACAGGAAAAATTTGTAACGCATGTTCTATCTTACCTGTAGCTCTTGAGGCTAAGTAACAGACGTAACAAAAAGCTGCAATTATCGCAGCTGGGTGTGGTGGTGTTGTTTGATTCCTAGCCACGATAATTAATAGCACTTGGTCATGTTCCGTAGACATACATTTATAATGTAAAACCGTTGGGCATACATGTAATGGGAGGGTCAAGGGTTACAATCATCCTACATGTAACCTACATTTGTACATGTTTTTGATTTCACTGTGTTTTACCATATTTTTATGTAAAAATAGTGCCAAATAAATAGAAGAAACAAGTCTTAATCTCTGGCGGGCTAGCCTTGGCCCAATTTTAAATGCTGTTAACAGTGTGTTGGTTTTTTTTAAGCTGTTAAATGGTAAAATTTACTCTCTTTTTTTTCAAACCCAAAACAACCGTTTACTTTCAGTTTGATGTGCAGCCAGTCTCTCCATTGCAAAGCGGTTTCTCACAAACCTGTGATGACTCAAGATCAGAACAGCGGCTTGTGAAGAGGAGACACCGGGAGTTTGTCAATCTTCACGCAAGACTGGATCACAACTCTGAGCTTAAAGCTGGCTTGAAAGGTGGGTCATTTTAATAGTTGGACCACCCCAAATGTAGTCTAGTACGTGTGTAGATAAAGCATGGCGACCCCACTTATGTATCTACTGTGTATTGATCAGGAATGTGATTTCTCCGGAAATCCGTTTGTTTTTTACCCCCCCCCCCCACCCCATTGTTATTGTAATTTTGTTTTATTAAAAAATTTTTTTTATTAAGATCATAAAAAACATGAAGATGAAACCAAATAGAATGCCCCAGAGTGCAGATTAGGGCTTTTAAAACAAAAGATAAATGTATATATGTAAGTAGGCTTCGAGCTCGCAAGTTTTCGCCCTCGCAAGCTTTCACGCTTTGCGCTCGCAGTTCAGGTTTTTTTTTTTCAACAGCTTATCACATCCTTGGTATAATCATCGGTTTTTCACTAGTTGGCTTCGGGATTAAAAATCGTTTTCCCGTTACCTGATTTTGCTCCCTTAAAAAGTGGTTTGCTGGCCAATGGTCCCACTCATAGTGGCCAAGGTGAGTCCTTGGCCGCACTTAATACCGGGCCTAATTTCATAGAGCTCCTGAAGCACAAACATTAGCTAAGCACAACAATATTATGCTTACTAGAAAAAGGTCACCAGCTAAGTGAAATACCATAGCACATGTAGCATCTGTGACTAATATCCTGCTTAATTGTTGCATAGCAGTACACTTTTTTAGCGATATTTTCTGCTTAAGCAGCTCTATGACAATGGGCCCATGTCATTAAATTGTGCAGGTAAGATAGGGGCCCATCTGTACGGAGTTATTGCAAATAATCCTTTTCAATTTGCTCAAAATTACTTCCAAGATGGATCACGGCCATTTTGGAACAGACCCACAATGCCATGATTCAAAACAGATGTGCGAGGCTAATCTTCCAGCTGCCAAAACACTCCCACACCTCGCCACTTTTAAGACAACTTCACTGGCTCCCTATAGCCCAACATATTGAGTTCCGCACACATGGTCCATACCTACAAATCATTCAATCACAGTGCTCCAGAGTATCTCTCTTCACTTTTTGAAATCCATGACTGCCCATACTCCCTTCGAAGCTATGATGCTGTCTCCCATGAACAAGTCACGCAAACTAGCTGGTGAGAGAGCTTTTTCCACTGCTGCCTCTCACCTATGGAACGGTCGTCCTGTCCCCGTGTCGTGGCCGAGCGGATAAGAGCACCGGACTCAAGCTCTGGTGTTTCCGACTCAGCAGAGTGTGGGTTCGAGTCCCGGTCGTGACACTTGTGTCCTTAAGCAAGACACTTAACCATGATTGCTTCGTCCTTCGGATGGGACGTACATGTAAAGCCGTTGGCCCCGTGTGTTGTGTAATGCACGTAAAAGAACCCAGTACACTTATCGAAAAGAGAAGGGGTTCGCCATGGTGTTCCTGGTTTGATTGGCTGCATATTGCGCCACAGCACCTTGTAAACCATTACATGGTGCTATGTAAAGGAGTAGGTCTCATACTTTAAAACGAAGCCCCACATACCTTGCAGGAAATTAATGTTGAAGCGCCTTGAGCGTCACTGTGACGGATATGAGCGCTATATAAGAAGCCATTATTATTATTAAAAACACTGAGACTGTTCTGTCCTTCAAAAAGGGTCTCAAGACTCACCGGTTCTCCAACTTGTAGCTGGTAGTCACCATCACTTTGGTCTTTCTTTTCTTCTTAAGCGTCTTGCATCCTTTGGTAATTTGGCGCTATATAAATCCAGTTGTTATTATTATTGTTACTATGTCACTGGTGTCCCGAGGCCGGAGCGAACAGAATTCAATGGCTGTTTCATGTCACAGCTACATCTAAGCGAGCTTCATATGGAGGTGGGTACCTTACAGACTGGAGTCTGACAAATAGTGCATGTTGCATTCTGTCAGACTCCAGGCTGTATGTTGTGGTACCCGCCTCTGTAGGAAGCTCGCTTTAAGCTGTGACATGAAACAGTCATTGAGTTCCGTTTGCACCCTCGCGACACCTGTAGCGTATTTCGGAAAATGTAAATCTGTATTCAGGTATTGGAACGTTGCAAAGGGCGCCACAGCAAAAGTTAAGAGCACCACCGAAACTACTGTGGGTGCTGCGTGTCAATTCGAGGCCTGTTTATTTACATTTCAAACCATTGTGCTTTCTTGAAACAGGATTGCGAGATGTCCCCAAGCGTATTTCTTTTCCCCTGGCACCAACAGCCAAACCCGCAATTCATCAAAGACGCATTAGTCTTCAAAATTATTTACAGGTAAGGGATCTCGAAACCCAAGATGTTCCAGTTCCATTTGGATTGCCATGTGTTTTAAGCTGTATACTGTAAAAGCTTTGAATGCATGTGAGTTCGTTGATGCAGAATACAATCATTCGAGGTGAAATCTGGACTAATCCGTTTCACAGGGCACAGCCAAGTGAAATGGAAAAGCCAGATTTTACCGAGTGAGTATATATTACTGCGACAAAGCACGAACAAAGTGCATTTAATATTTGTTTTCTAAAACTCACACATAGATCTTGTTGTTTTAAAATTTGAAAATAGACACAAAAGTTTTTCCACTCCACACTCTGAAAATCGTAAAGACCCCTTCTAAATAACATGGATGACTTCATGTAGAGACACCAACCTTATGCACCTGGACACAGCCTTGCCTTGTTTGGGGGAACAAGCAGGAATGATTGTGTTTGGAACAACTCTGGGAAATAAGCATCGACAACCATTACATACCCGTACTATATTTATTTCCATATAGGACGTTTAGGATGGTCCAAGGTTGTGATATTAAATACAAGGCAAAATAAAAGATGACACGTGACTATTGTTCCACCAATTAAATGACAAGAATCTATGTGTGAGTTTTATTACTACCTAAATTATTATTGCAAATACAAATTGTAGAAACGATGACTTCAGTCAAGGCATACCCAAGTTCAAAGTTCATGAGCTGACTTTATTTTGGTGAAAACTGAACTTTCACAAATATCCGTTTAAAGGTCACATGATGTGTTGTACCCAATACAAATGCATTGAAAATAGGGGCAATGCAACCTGTCTACACGAAATTAGGCGATTTAATCCGCCCAAGACACTGCTAGGGTTAAAAGTCAAGGGCTGCTTAAGCTACAAAAAGTAGCTCAGCACAACAACTGTTTTCTTACCACCAAAATACCATGTCATACAAGTACATGTATGTGGCATGTGATTTTTGCTAAGCATAAACTGTTTAAGCCCTTTTTACTGCTTAAGTAGCTCTATGAAATTGGGCCCTAGTCCTAGGTCTGCAATCACTGACAATCACCCTTGATTGTTAATACTTTTTAGCAATTGCTTGCAAAGCCTCCACTACATTCCAGTACTGAATTGCGGGAATTCTTAGCCTTAGAGGGCAACTCGCACGTAGAGTACGTAAGACATCAACCCAGAGAGTATGTGCCCAGGATAGACAAGGTAAGTGACTGGAGAAAAGTGTAAATTAGAATGAAGGAACCATGCTTGGTTAACCACTTATCTCTGGGAATTCCAAAATGTTGCTCTTCTCACCTGCAGGATAAATTTTCAGAATTTTCCTTATGTTCACCATGAATTGGCAAAAGTTGGTCAAACCTTTGGCTACAGCTGATAGTTGGCCATGGCATGCTGCAGTCGCGGACTTGACTCCCATGCCGAGTACAATGGGAGCAGCCTAATCATTTCTCATAATCCTCGATTGCTCAACAAAAGGATGAAAGACCCATGGAAAAAGGGAGATTTGGAACATGAAATTCGAGTACCCTTTGACCCTATGTGTTTACCGGGCAAATGTAGCATAAGACGGTAAATGCATGTGCTGTGCACTGTAAACGTGCACTGCAGCACTGTTTTGGGGAAGACTTAAATCATTTTGCAAAATGTTTTGGCTTTAATAAGTATGGTAAGCCTAGCCCAGTTATAAGTAATTTTTGTTTGAGTCTTTGTGAATGAAGGAGACTGTTTAAGTGAATATACATGTAGTTTTCCCTTAACCAACTTTGTATTGTTCTTTTAGCCAGGAAATCTGCTTGGCTAACATTCCCTGCCTTTCACCTCTGTGGACCCTTGTTCAAATCCCGTCTCAGATAGGAGCGTCGGAAGTCTGGGTCTGGTTTTCATTCCCCACCTGAATACGTCGGTTTCCCGTGTTCAGGGTTTTCCTCCCAGATCTTCCATTTCTTCGTCATATTCAACCTGTTCTTGGCACTTGCGCTGTTGGATACGGGGTGTAACAAAATGAATTTATCAAATATTGCATTTACAGCTGCTGATGCATAGGATGTCAGGCTTGGTGGACACTTTCAAGTCGGCCCTCCCAAAAGCATTGAGTGACCAAGGTCCCATGCCACCCATAAGCCCCCCCACTTCACCCATCAGGAAGACAAAGTCATCCAGGAGTCTCTCGCCCTCCGGATCACCGAGGCCAGGCTCTCCAGCATCTGGTGAAGAGCAGGATGGTATGGAGAGAATGTTTACGTTTGGCAGAAGACCCAAGGTGAGGGTAATTTGAGTGGTGACAGGACTCAAACTCTTAGGGGGAAAATTCACAAGACTGCAGGGCTTGCAGCTCAAAATGTTCACTGGACATGCTGGACAGAATTTAGAGGCAGTTGGGTCAGTGCAGTGGTATCCTTCCTCGCCTTCTACCTCTAGTACCCCGGCTCGAATCTCGTCTAGGGCACTATGTGGATTGGGTTTTCAGTGTTCTCCACAGACTTTTTTGTTGGGAGGGCGGTATGACGTCATCGGATGGGCGCCCGTCCAAATGACGACGATTACAATGATCGCGAGGGCTTTTCGGGGAAGTCCCCGCTAAAAAGACGCTCTGTTGATTTGGTCTGGCAAGGAGCCAAGACATCCCATTTTGAAAAATAATTTGAAGTATCAAAATTATTTTTTAAAAATAGCACACTTAGATAAAAACAGGGATGAAGAGATAAATTGACATTATAACTCGCTAAATATTTTTCTCGAAGACTGAGTCGAGAAAATTTTGAGCAAAAGCAAAAACCTTCATGTGACGTGACAAAACTTTGATCAAATTTTATGACTTAAATGTTCATCTGGTTCTTTAAAAGTGATGATAATCTTGACACTTTGCAAAAAACAGTCGGGAGCTCTTAAAGAAAACCTGCATTTCTTAGCTAAGCTTTCGGAAGAATTCAAGAACATTACAATCTGCACATATTTATTAGAGCGGGCACCTCATTGCTTACTGTTGGGAATAATCACCTTTCACGTACAGTAAAGCTCAGACCAATGAAGCGCCTATGGTACATGTTATACTTGCATGTACATTGTAAGTCGACAACACTCAAAGCAGTATTCTTGTTGTCAGACTAGTTATTGGACCACGGGACCAGCCATGCGGTTCCGTTCGTGTCTCCGATCAACACACAGCAGGCAGCGAGTATCATGAATAGTACATAACCTTTTGCAGAAACGGACTCCATTGATGCATGCCACACATGTAATGCAGCCGTTTGTGAGCTCCCAAAAACGGCTACTCATTTGAGTGAGCGCCTGGTGGAAAAAAGTCCGTCGAAGAAACTTTTATCAGCGTTCCGCGCTGAGATCGAAGTTGGGCTCGCCCAGGAATTTTCAATTTTTGGCAGGGCGGTTAATTACTTTGAAAGGGCGGCCAATTATTTGGCAGGGCGGCCTGAAATTGTAGGAGGGCAGCCCGCCCTCCCAAAAATCCACATGTGGAGAACACTGGGTTTTCAGTCCCTAACTAATTGCACGGGTTTTCCATGGAATAATTCTTTGGAGTTTCCCCTCGGCATTTAAAACTGAAACTTCCTTCTATATGGTCTTCTCTCCATGCGGATACTTGGCTAGATGGTGATTAAGTTTGCTTTTCTGAGAATCCTTGGCTTCACAACCAGAATCAATAAGTACGAAAATAAATAAATAAATTTAGTTTTTAATACATGACCAGAATTGAAATGAGAAAAACAAAATCCTGTTTGAATTTGAACAAGCACATAGGGACTGGGGCATACTAACAAGACTTTGTCTAACCAATTTGACCCCCAAAACGGCTAGCCTGGCAGACAGTAGCCATGGATGACAATGGTAATGGTGTTTGGGGTCAATAGGCAGGGTTGGAACAAAGTTTTTGAAACCTTATTTACCTTCCCAAAATGTGCCGACTCCCAAAACATTTCTATCAACTTCTTTGCAGACCACACTTCAACTAGCAATGGATTCCATCATCCATGATCACACCAGAATGAAGAACCGTACCCATTCTAGAGACCCAACCTCTGACAATGATGTGGCTGATAGCGCTAGTGTCGGCCAGCGCTCTGAGGGAGACGGCTCTGAGTCTCCTGCCCAAGCCGTATCAGAAACATCGCCGAGTAACCCAGGCTCCGTATTGGGGTCTGAAGAGGTGTCGCTGTTTGATGCTGTTCTGTCTTTACTTGGCGAGGCGCTCCATGATAAGGAGTCTTGGTTTCTCGATGAAGGTTTCCAGAGTGTGTTGACCCAACTTGCTGGAGGCCTCCTGGATGGGTATGTTGATTAACAACCTTAAGATGTGATAATTTCGGACTTCTTGCTTCTGACTGGCACCCGAACAAAGCTATTAACAAAATAGGGAGACCGCCAACATGGTAGAGCGCCGGTACGTTAAACTGGAGGTGTTGGTTCATATCCCACTCCAGTAAATTTTTCTTTGCTCAACCCCGAATCATTAAACACCCAATTCAGACAGACGCTCTAGAGTCGCACTGAACCAAATTATTGGATTATAGTTGTTCTTGCCTTGATCTGTCAGTGTTACTGTTCCACTCCAACATCAGTTATCTTAAGATCTGAAAGTAAACATCTCTTAGTTTCTTATTGCCGAATAAATAATAATAATTATAGTAATAATAGTGTTTCGATAATATGTCTTTCTAGTGCAATAAAGCTATAAGAACTGCAGAGTCCTCTTAGTAGTAGTAGTAGTCTAAGAGATGCAACATATTTTTCTCTTTTTTTCTCATTGCAATGATGGTGCTTCAATTCAGTGTTTGGGAGTAAATATTTTCACCTCCAAATCCTAAAGTACTCATTCTCTCTGTTCTTTGGTCAGGTGGATAGAGCGACAAGTTCACCTCCTATTCTCTGAACACTGGTGTGCCTTCTACCTGTCCGAGCTTCGTGAACTCCTATGGCCTGATGGGAAGTTACTTGCAGCCAGTGACGATGTCAGGACGGAAGCGGAGAAGGCGGCCACTAAGGAGGAGGCTTTGGAGAGCCTTGTTCATCTAATGCCAGGTACACGGTGATTTCTCTTATCCGAGACCATTGGGATGGGCTGGTGATCTTTACAAGAACTTATGAAGGCAGCACCTTGTAAACAATAACATAGTGCTGTGTAAATAAATGAGTCTAAATTTGAATGTAGCTCCACATACCTTATAGAAAAAATAATGAGCGCTTGTGTTTTAAAGTGCTATAATAAGACCCCAAAAAGAAACCAGCAGGTGTGGTGAGGAATTATCCATTTGGTGAGAAATATGTAAAGAAGGAATGATTATGTGAAGCAGTAAAGTGTCCTGTAGGGAAGCATGATTGTGCAATTTGCTATACCAGAACAACGGGACCGGCTTGTTCTTCTGATGAGTGTTCTCGGTTCTCTCAATGTGCATTACACAACACACGAGACCTAACATGCCTCTTTAAGTCCCGTGGAAAGGACGAAGCAAAATATGCTAAAGCAGGCCTTGAACTTCACTCTTGAAGGGGCGCGGCAATTTTCCTCTGGTGAGGGGCACTCTATGAGGAAAATGTCAATTTGTATTGGATTTTTGCAAAGAGCACCACAGCAAAAGCACAGGGCACCACGGCAATAGACCTTTATCATGCTGCCACCATCTTGGTCATATTCCCTGTATCCAGTAACAATGCTGAGTCCAAATATTCACTGTAAAAAAAGGAACCTGAATATTTTTCCTCCCAGCCTCGATTTGGTTACATTGATTTGAATGAGAGAAAAATCAAGATGGCCGCACCATGACAAAGGTCTATTGCTGCGGGTGCCGTGGGTTATTTCGAGGCCTGCTTAAGTGCCTTGCTCAAGGGCACATGTGCCACTGCCACAACCCGGATTCAAACCCAAACTCTGCTGCTGAAAACACCAGAACTTGAGTCTGGTGAACTGGACTGCTCAACCACAACACTCTATGGCATCAGTAATAAGTTTACAAATCGGTCGTGAACTGATTTTTTTTTTAAAGCTTTTTTTTGTTTTAATAAAGTTTTTGGTCAGTCGTTGTTCATCTCATTCTATTTTAAAATAAATGTTTTGGGTAATAGAATCAAGCAAAAAGAAAGAGATTACAGGACTTTTAAACTGGCATCTCGTTATTTGGCATTCTCAGTGATTAATAGTGGTTTAGATATCTGCTTTAGAATGTGGGGGTTCAAATCCTGCCGAGTTGTATGCCTTTGGGTTTTTCCCTGCAGGACTTGGGGTTGGGGGGGGGGGGTAGGGCTCGAATTTAACACTGGACCGCAGGCCCGAGGCCAGTGATTTTAGCATCGGGCCAGTAACTCATAACCAGACAAGCCCGGTGGTCTTGTGTTTTTCTATTGTGTAATATAGGCTAACTCACTGTGTAACATTTTTGTGCAAAAAAATGTTGACTATGAGTCTGATAAACAACTTTCAATTCTCTTCAGTTTCAGAGTACTACACGTAAGACAAACGAGATAGATTTTCTCTTAGTGCTTGTTCAACTCATTTTGATTCTGGTCTTGTAAAATAAATTCTGGTCCAGTAAAAATTTTGAGCTACAAGCCCTGCAGTCTTGTGGAATTTTACCCCAAATTCGAGCCCTGCCTGGGGGGAGAAGCACTGAGTATACAGTACTTATCACAAATCATGTATTGTGAAACCATAAATGTTATTCTGTATCCCTGATGCATCTATTAAAAATAGAAAGAGATTTCACAATTTGGGGGGTTAGCAGCCTCGCTACCATGGGCAGCGCGCCAGATCGATACCTCTCGCCACTAACCCCTGGTAGGGATACACTGAGAAACAACGCTGATTGGCTCCCAAGGGTGACTCCTTTGCGTGCATGCTCGTTAAAAACTTTCGAGCGCTTGTTTGGCGCTTGTACGCACATGTGAAAATGCAAATATTTTTAAGCGAGTCCATTTCAAATGAATCAAGTTTTTACATGGTCACCCTAAACTTCATACAGTTAGACATCACAAGATCACAGAAGAATGAGAGGGGACCAGTTGCTCTTTGACTTGATGCCTCTTTTGCGCGTTACCATACTTGAGCAGGCGAGTAGAGTGGATCGACCACAGGCCTAATTAGAATGTGCTAGATTCTAGCACATTTTAATGAACCGATTCCAGGGGTTATGATCGAGCAAGGCATGCTGGGTAAAAATGTTGCGGCGAGATCGATCACCCCTTGGAACGAGGTTGGGGGCGTAGTCCCCGTTAACCCAGGTACCAAGCACAGATCATCAGACGATTCTTTTATGTTTTACGGGATATTGGTTGTGTTTTTTACAGAGTCATTCTACAAGTTTGTTGACAAACAAGACTGGAAGGATGGTCTCCAGCTACTGCTGGACTCCCTGGGAGATCCACAGCTCAACAGGTAAAGTTCAAAGCCTCAAATTTAGTAAAGACAAAAGTGTCGTAAAGACAACATTGTGCCTTAAACCAGCAAGTAAAAACCACTACATAACTCTCCGGCAGGCTGAGAAAAAAAACGGTAACTTTACAGAATGATATTACACCTTGACCTCATGTCATATAACTGCTTTAATATGCAGAAAATAATGCTAAACAATTTTGAGCTTAGCAACAAAAGCAGGATACTAGTCAAAGATTTTGCATTCGAGATGGTATGTTAGCTGGTCCGGTAAGTATATTTATAATTGTGCTTAACTAATTTTTGGTGCAAGTAGCTCAACAACATTGGACCCTGGTATCACTTGTAGCGACCGTGTTTGCACTGCATCTTTCAAAGAGTGTGCACAACATTGATACGATTGAAAATAGAAATGGTCACAGATTTGCACATAACTTACATGGTATGGAGAGAGTCATGGTGGAAAATTTCCCTTGAAACAGTGTTGCTTGAAATGCTATCGTTTTGAGAAATGAGTTCCATATTTAGTTTCTGATCTCTTGAGTACTAAACGTGATGTTTGAAAAACTCATAGAGGGTGTTCACTATTTTCTTGTGACTCTGATGACCGATTGAGCTTCAACTTTCACAGGTTTGTTATTTCATGAATATGTTGGGTCACATAAAATACTGTTTTGCTGATTTTAGTTGTATTTTTGCCCGAGATTAAAAATATTTTCTACGGTATTGCTTTTAACGATGTCGTTCATGATATTGAAAGAAATGTGTTAGACATTTGTAATCACCCCCCCCCCCCCCCCCCGCCAAAGAGAGAAAAATGTGTAAACCAGGTCTCTATCTCGCCATGCTTAAACAACAGTTAAGTAAAAAATACTATTCAATCAAACTTTCATAACAAGAACATACAAAATGTTTTTGGATTTAATTTGCTCGCAAAAACCTCTGCCAACGTATGTCTATAATTCGGCTTAGGCCTGACGCTCAACCATTGTTGCTTTGTCCTTCGAATGGGACGCAAAGCTGTACGCCCATTACATGTATGTTGTGTAACACACGGAAAAGAACCCAGCACACTTATCAGTAAGAGAAGTGGTACACCCCAGTGTTTTCTGATTTGCTCGCAAAAACCTTTGCCAGCGTATGTCTATAATTCGGCCTAGGCCTGACTCATAACTCTATGATTGTGAAATAAAATCTGACCTGCATCCAACATAACTGGATACGGCTATCGTATCTGTATTTGTATCCGTGTGCTTGCGAAACCGCTCTTATGTTGTCCACGTGCTTTTAACCAATGTGTTCCTTTTGGTTGTGTGCGTGTCGTTGTTGCCGAGCGGACAAGGGCATTGGATTCAAGCTGAGAGTGGGTTTGAGTCCGGGTCTAGACATTCGAGTCCTTAAGCAAGACACTTTATCATTGTTGCTTTGTCCTTTGAATGGGACATAAAGCTGTACGCCCATTACATGTATGTTGTGTAACACACGGAAAAGAACCCAGCACACTTATCAGTAAGAGAAGTGGTTCACACCAGTGTTTTCTGATTTGCTCGCAAAAACCTTTGCCAGCGTATGTCTATAATTCGGCCTAGGCCTGACTCATAACTCTATGATTGTGGAATAAAATCTGACCTGCATCTAACATAACGGGATATGGCTATCGTATCTGTATTTGTATCCGTGTGCTTGCGAAAACGCTCTTATGTTGTCCACGTGCTTTTAACCAATGTGTTCCTTTTGGTTGTGTGCGTGTCGTTGTTGCCGAGCGGACAAGGGCATTGGATTCAAGCTGAGAGTGGGTTTGAGTCCGGGTCTAGACATTCGAGTCCTTAAGCAAGACACTTTATCATTGTTGCTTTGTCCTTTGAATGGAACATAAAGCTGTACGCCCATTACATGTATGTTGTGTAACACACGGAAAAGAACCCAGCACACTTATCAGTAAGAGAAGTGGTTCACCCCAATGTATTCTGATTTGCTCGCAAAAACCTTTGCCAGCGTATGTCTATAATTCGGCCTAGGCCTGACTCATAACTCTATGATTGTGGAATAAAATCTGACCTGCATCTAACATAACCGGAAAGGGCTATCGTATCTGTATTTGCATCCGTGTGCTTGCAAAATCGATCTAATGTTGTCCGCGTGCTTTTAACTGATCTGTTCCTTTTGGTTGTATTTAAGGCATCTTGTGTTTACGGCGTTGGATCTACTGATGGATTCCATGATTGCTGAGATTAAGGATGAAGACTTTCAGAAAGATCTCCTCTCCAGAGTGTAAATGCGGTGAGGTGCACTTTGTTTGTTAATTGTCTGACCATTCAGTATCATTACACTGTGGCTTTGGATGACGGCTACCAGCCTGCTACATCATGTTGTGTAGTGAATACATCTACACGGTATGCAGTCAACCCTCTTACTCTTTGACCAGTCAATATCATCCACTGTGGTTTTGAATGATAGATGCCAGCCTGCAATATGATACCTTGTGGCAACTGCATAACTGCACACACCTGCTATACTCAGTTGTGCCACTATATACAACCTGTACAGTTGAATAGTTTCAAATGGTTGGTCAACCCACTGAAAAATGTGAACATGAGGAAGTAAATTAAACTACTTCATTATCAGGAATCAGGACAAGATAGTAGCACACAATTTGAATCCACTCAACTCATCATCCAGACCGCCACTTTGACATATTAATGATAACATTTTGTCGGTTGCGCCAGGAACTGGCGTATGCTGTGGGCACCACAGCGAAAATTCTGTGTTTGGAGAAAACTAGCAGTTGAAGTTGAACTGTTCTTCAAACTGCTGTTTTGGAGACTGTTTACTATTTAAGGATAGACATTTAAACACCAAAGTATGGCTGACGCCATCCATAGTACAGAACTGACAATGTGTTTTCAATATTGCAACTGTTTTGATGAGTTATTGATTCCTGAACACACGCGTAAATTCCTGAAAAAATGAGAAGTGCACACAAAGCGATGTGTACAAATCAATGCATACGGCACTACATGAAAATGCTAAACTAACAATGGTCAACAGATAGTCCCTGGGGAAATACAGAATTCATACCCCACTTGTTTGGTACCATACCATTACCAGCGCTGTGTTTCAATGAATAAAAATTTGTTTGAAATGCAGAACGGTAAATCTATTTATGCTTTTGTCATGCTGATCGGGGTATTGCCAAACTATTACTTATTTGGGTTTGAACAAAGACAAATTTCAGTCCTTACCTGATCGTGTGGGTTTTCTGTGGTAAATTTAGTAAATTAAGGACTTACCCATGCTCTCCTACTGTTTTGACTTCTGTTTTAGGGATGTCCCAAGAATAACTTTCTGGGGCCCCCCCCCCCCACATCTAGAACTGAAACTTCTTCCTTGTTTTATCTCCATGGGTTTTTTTGGCTTGTATAGTGATTAAAATGTTTGCTTTTCTGAGAATCCTTGGCTGTTAGTTTTATATACAAAATCAAACCAAAGATGTTGTAGGTTTGGCAGCGCATGTACACACATGTTTGTCAACGCAGTAAATTAATGACTTTATCCATGTTCTCACATTGTTCATGTTGTTTGGACTTGCTTTTTTTAAAAGTGCATTGCTGTTAGTTTTGTACACAAAAATCTAACCGAAGACGTTGTTCGTTTGTCAACACTTCGCACATGTTTGTCAACACAGTATTAATCGAGGATGTGTGCATCTCTGTGTTCTCTTTAGTCAAGTCCCTGTTTTGTTTTGTAAACAAAATAAAACCGAGGCTACCCTAGTTAGACCTGTGAAATACCTCAGGTTTAGATAACCTAATGGGTTTAACCTGGCACCCTTAAAATCAGTTAATATTTTGGTGTGTATGTTGTAATTTAGGCTGAGAAGCAAAAGTATCGAAGTCTGGCACATTTTCTTTCCTTTTTTTAAGGAATTTCACACGTGTTTTATCATTGGAAAGAGAATTTCTCAAGAAATTGAATGGTGCGAAAACCAGCTGAATACAGCTTCAATAGTATGGAAGTTATGTTCGTTAGTATTAAACGAGGCATTTTCAGGCTGAACATTTTCTGCTGACTGGGGCTTTGTTCATCAAAGTAATTCATTCTTAGAAGCAACACGTGAGCATGTACATGTGGAGCATAAACATTACATGTAGGGCATACATTTACGTTTTCCATGCCCAAATAAATAAACATTAGGAATCATGTCCTTTAATGTCTTTGCAAAGTCCTATGCCAAATGCAGCTGCTGTATTCCAAATCCCAAGGTTCCCAGACATCGTCTTGAATCAGTCCAACATCATCTTCGGTTTGGGCATGGAATTTCTCAAAAAGTCTATCCGTGGCTGTTTATGGATGCATTGATTTCTTAACTTGGCATACAGGGTGTAACACTTTTGTTTAGACCTGGAGTTTCTGTAACATGCTCTGTTTTTTTCCAAAGCGGGGTCGTTAGCCCCGTTTCCAGCCCCCAACCTGGAGGACAAGGGGACCGCAGTTCATCCGATCTCTTGCCAGTGGTTTGGTTAAACCAGCTGGTGAAGCCCTTGAGCTCATCGAGCCCTTTGAGCTCCAGGCACTTGTCAAGATGTCCTCATTTCATCTTCACACTCAAATTTGTGCCATCATACGCCATACGGTAAATTTTCCGATTGTATCCTTGACCTGTCCAGCACAAGTCTGTCCTTGTCTTGGTGGTCATTACAAATGGTTCATGACGTTTCCATGCTGTTACAAACAACATCTTGCCCATCACCCTGTACTCTGAAATACAAAAGTGGCAGCAAATTTGGCAGAAAAAAAGGCATTCCAGAACCTAACCGTTATACTTAATGCTCTTTGGTTACATTGATTGATGTTTGGTCTCGACACTTTTGATCTGACTGAAGCTGTTAAAATAGGTTCCTTTTGCCGGCTGTGAAATTCAGTTTAGATAGGCCTATCTTTTACGGAATGCCTTCCTTTCTTGAATATTCTTGCTTTCTCGATAAGCAAGTTGGCTTAAATGTTTCCTACCATTTCCTGTGTCTTGTTGGGATTAACAAAGATTTGTGATGTTTGGTTTCTCCTTCATTGTATATAGTTGATCCACGTAGTTTGGATTGCGTATGCCGTAGGATCCTTTTGTTTGGAAAGTGCCAAAATGTGCAAGAAATAGCTCTTGATTCATTACTTTACTGAATATTGGAGTGGGCTACAATTCATCCGTACATTGCCTTGGTTGATAAACAATACTCATTAGAAACAAAAGGCCAAGGAACCTTTTCATTTTTCTTGCATCTTTGGGTTTCCATTGCATTGCGTATAGATGTTCCTTTGTGTTGTTTCCATTTGCAGCTACCTATCGGCGGTGACATACTCATTATAAGAAATATCTGCAGGGACAGCGTCATCTTTTATACGAACCTTCGGTCTTTTTTTGTCAGCTCCTTTTTCCTTTTTTCCAAGCAGGATGTATGTTTCCACAGTCGCGTTCAACACCACTACCTTGTAAACACTTTGACCGCGACCACAATCAATCAATCAATCATCAGGCATTTGTAGAGCGCCATCAATCTAGTTGCCTATTCCGAGGCGCTTAGCAAAGTGAAGGAGAAGTTTAAGACAAAAGAAATAAAAACAGAGTTTCATGTGGAGATGACAAGTGCAATGGACTAAATGTAAGCAGATTCGAAGAGATGAGTCTTAAGCTGGCTTTTGAAGATCTGTAAGGAGTCAAGTGTTCGAAGTTGATAGGGGAGATCATTCCATAGCTTTGGTGCACATGAGCCAAAGCTTCTATCACCTGATGAAGAATGAGATCTAGGAATGTTCAACAGTAGTTTGTTTGATGATCTCAGATTGGGTCGAGGATGGTGTGTACTCAACATGTCACTTATATACACTGGGGCTAGACCATGAAGTGCTTTCCAAGTCAACAGTAGGATTTTGTAATTAATTCTATGTTTTATGGGTAACCAATGCAATGCTATAAGTGTTGGAGTGATATGGTCAAATTTCCTTCCCCTGGAAAGAACACGTGCAGCTGCATTCTGAGCATGTTGTAGCTTCTTCAGGAGACACTGTGTTATACCATAAAGCAATGAATTACCGTTGTCCAACCGGGATGTGATCAAGGCATGTACGACTATTGAGGCAGCATCATCTGAAAGCACTTTTCATATACTTTTAACGTTTTGAATTTGGGCATAGACAGATTGGCAGACTTTCTTTACATGTGAATCCATTGATAAGGTGTTATCAAACATGACTCCAAGGTTCCGGACAGACGTTGAGGCTTTAATCTGAGTGTGGGCGACTTGTATTTGATCCAACTGAATTTAAGCACGTTGATGTTTTGATGATAGGATTATGAGCTCTGTTTTCGAGTCGTTTAATTTCAACTTGTTTGCGTGCATCCAAGATTTGTTTTCCAGAATACAAGATTCCATGCGAGCTTTTGCTGACAGTTGATCAGGAATACTGTTCACATTAAAAGGAAAATACAACTGTGTATCATCTGCATACATATGCAAATGTACACCATGTTTTTGTGCAATTGTAGAAATTGGAGAAGCGTAGATGGTGAAAAATTGTGGGCCGAGGACAGATCCTTGCGGAACGCCAGAAAGGAGTGGAGTAGTCTCTGAGAGTGTTCCGTTTATATTGACAGACTGTGTTCTGCCCTGTAAGTAAGATGAAATCCATTTTAAAGCATTACCCTTGATTCCCATGGAACGGAGACGAAATAACAATATATTGTGATCTATAGTGTCAAAAGCAGAAGACAAGTCTAATATTACCAGGATGACCCCTTGATGACTGTCCATGGACTGCAATACATCATTTTGGACCTTCAATAATGCAGGCCCGGTTCCGTGGTATTTTCTATAAGCTGACTGATGGCGTTCAAAAAGATTATTTTCTGTCAAATATGATGTCAGGCGTGAGGCTACAACTTTTTCAAGTATCTTTGAAACAAATTTCAAGTTTGAGACCGGACGATAATTCTTCAAGTCATCAGCATCTAGTGTTGGTTTCTTTCTCAGAGGTGTAACAATGGCTTTTTTTAAACTTGTTGGGAAGATGGCTGTGTGAAGAGAGAGATTAATCATGTTAGTGATTGTAGGAACAATGTATTGTCCAGGTGTTCCTTAAGCATCCATGTCGGTATCGGGTCCAAAACACAGGTCGTAGATGGTGAAGATGATATCAACTTGGACACTTCATCACATGAAGCTGGAGAGAATTTGCCGAGAACAGCAGTCACCCCATCGCATACTATGGCTGCTGGTGGAATGTGTGGCGCATCCATTTCTTCTTGGATTACAGATATTTTCGATGCAAAATATTGACTGAATCTATTTGCAAGTTCACCAATGTTATTGTGAGATGGTAGACTATTTTTTGTTTTCTGATGCAAGAGAGAGTCAACTATCTTGAAAAGTGCTTTTTGGTCAGTGCACTGAAGAAACTTATACTCATAAAAATTAGATTTCGCTTTATTTATCAAATGGAGAACGTGAAGACGCTGTGCTTTGAAATTGTTTCTATCAACTTCATCTCTTGTGTTCCGCCACTTGCGTTCAAGTCTCTTCCTCGGCCTTTTGGCTTCAGCTATGTCAGGGGAGTACCATGGGTGACCACAAAGAGGACAATTTCCTCACTGGAGTCCAGAGACTCTGAATTTTCAGGCTGACCAGCAAGATCTGTTTCAAAAATAATAATAATAATAATATATTGTATTTGTATAGCGCCTACTGCAGGCCAGCCTCTAAGCGCTTAACATTCAGTATTTCCTGCAAGGTATTTGGGGCTACGTTTTTGAAGTATGAGACCTACTCCTTTACATAGCACCTTGTAATGGTTTACAAGGTGCTGTGGCGCAATATGCAGCCGATCAAACCAGGAACACCGGGGCGGACCCCTTCTCTTTTCGATAAGTGCACTGGGTTCTTTTTCGTGCGTTACACAACACACGGGACCAACGGCTTTACGTCCCATCCGAAGGACGAAGCAATCATGGTTAAGTGTCTTGCTTAAGGACACAGGTGTCACGACCGGGGCTCGAACCCACACTCTGCTGATCAGAAACACCAGAGCTTGAGTCCAGTGATCTTTATCCACTCGGCCACGACACGCCACAGCAAAGGAAAATGATGCGCACCGTAAAAAGGGTCCGACTTATTCGTTGCAGTAATCATAACTAATTGGACCCGGACCCCTCCCCCCCCCCCCCCCCCCCCCGACACTAAGCAATCGAAACAAAACATGTACGTAGACTACTTTTTTGTAGGAACAACAGAATAATTCATCAACTTTTCTGTCCAGTGTCTTGCCCATTTTTGGCAACTCCTTTTTAACATCTTGTTCCACTTGATATACTGTGAAAGGATGAAGAGTAGCTTGGCTTTTCTCCCAGTAGAAACCTTGGATGGCATCTTGAATAACTAAAACTGTATTTTCAGCAAAGTCAAGAAGAACGACTGCATGATCTTGAGGAATGTTTTCACTAAGTGATCGTAGGTGTGCAGACTTTGCCTTGTTTATGTAATGGTGATGGTGTAGTTTGTCACAGCCATCAAACACTGTCTTCAGAAACTCATTAAGAGGAAACGCTGCAAGGAAACAACAGTTGCTCTATCTGTATGAGTCCACTACTTGTAATTGACTGTTTCATCCATGTCAATGTCATTTTCTGAATATATCCCGTGCAAGTAATCCAGTAGTGCACCTGTACCTGGACAGGATTCGCATGATACCTTTATATAATTGTAGGCTCTCAGCTCAATAATGAGAAAGAAGACATCGCAGTCAAGTTTACTGATTCAGGAGTTCTGGAGTAGGATGAAAAAGTCCAACCCACGACGTCACAAACCAGCCACGATGCCGACACGCCAAGGCCGGTAGTGTGCAGGCAGTAGATGGTACAGGGATGGTATAGGGCACATTCATGACGCCGACTCTGTTTAGCATCTGCGTCTGCTGCTCTTGTGGCTTCAGCTGAAGCAGATCCAGCTGGCACCACAGCTTGCCAGGCTGTCCTATCCTTGGCTGTACTTTCTCATTGCTGGACATTAATTCCAGCAGCCTTGAGGTGTCTCTTTGTACAGTCAGAGTAGCATAGACTTGGTAGCCTGACTTTGTGTTTTTTCTGTGAGATAGCTCGCTGTACATTACCGATTTTGGCATTCTGTCATCCTCTATTCTGACAACATGAGTGTAGCTGTTGGCTCAGGAGCATTACCATCATACAGTTGCGATTATCAATACTGCCATTTTGGCCGGTATCTCTTCATGCTCTTTGTAGTCATTCTGACGTGGAAGAGCCCTTTGAATCCTTTTTCATGAGTATATTTGAAATCAGAAACTTGAGTAAAGTCTTTAAAACATGGACAGACTGATGAGACTCGGCAAAAGATGTCTATGTCAGATGTTGTTAGAATAAGCATCAAGACTTTTTGAATTTTTGATTGTGGAATAGTCATCCGACCTGATTTTCTACTGGTCAACAAATCACAGTCGCTAGAAGAAGTTGCTCAGTCGCGTACCGACCATGGGATAAACTTATAAAAGATTTTTTAGCTGTTTTGTAGCGAAGCTCTGCGAAACAGCTCTTATTTTTGTTAAAGTTTTTTATTTATTTATTTTTTATTTTATTTGTCTGTTTCTGACTACCGGAAGTCATTCAAATAACGCATGTGCGTTCTTAGCGCTGTTTTGCATAGTTCCTAAAGAGCAATTGCAATGAAACTTTCAGTGATGAAAGGCATTGGTGCAATAATGGTCCTAAAAGAGAGACGTCATGATGACGTCATCACCTGTCACGTGACGTCATCCTAAAGATTGATATTTTAAATATTTAAAAATGCGTATCAAATCAGCCACAAGAGACCGTAGGTTTCTGTTTGCGGGATTGGGTAGGGATGAATTAGGGCTTTATTTTATTCAGCGTGCGTGACCTCACGTGACCTGTACATCCGGTCGAAACCGGAAGTGCCCTCTCAATTCAAAAGTGGCAAAAGTTAAGAAGTTGCTTTTAACGATGTTAATGTGTGGCCAGGGTCTACTTTAAAAAAAATACCAATAACGTCATAATATACAAGAGCGCCCTCTAGTGGCAGGTTGAAAATTGTTCAAAATGCACTTTGAGGGGATGTGTGCGGCGAAGTTTTTTCCACTCTTACACATGTACATGTACACAAGGGAGCATGCACACATCGGGTGAGTACACTTGGGACAGCTCTAAATTCAAGGACTCTTCAAGGACTTTCTAGGTTCAGAAATTCCATTTTCAAGCACCAAAATCCAGCAAACATTTTTGACCCGACAAATTTATTCTTTATACAAGTTTATTTATTTAATAGTAAAAAAAAGGGTTGATAGGTAAGTAGAACAAGGATGGGAATCGATCTCTGATTTCTGTCTTTGACTGATTGAACTGGAGCTTGGGAATAACACGATGATAGTTTAGAATGTAATGAGTTGGTAGCTCATGCTGACCAAACTTACCATGCTTTAGGGCATAAGACCTTCAGTAGGTGGGCTGATGCTAGGGCAACCAGTGGACCTTCCTTGTACCACCTACCTGATTTAGTGTTCAAAGGAGCAGTGCACTTAAAGTGCCGGTCACACATTTATGATGTATCGCAGACTTGATGGTGTTGAATCCTTTGATCTGTGCCAACTATGAGTAAGAAGGTTGGTTGGTCACCTTTTCAGATTTGAGTGAAAAGCATGTTTCGCACACCTGTTGGTGGAAAACTTTGCTACTGTTTTGTTTTCAAGCTCTTCTTATTTAGAAGTTTTTTTATTTCATTGAGTTAGTTTTCTATGTTTTGTCGCACTTTTTTTCAGCCTAACACTCTTTTCACTGGCAGATCTGCGCACGCTGTTGGACTTGGTGATCATGATGAAATTTCTTGATGTTACCGCCTTCTTGGCATATGTAACAGCACTCCCTCTTGATGCCCCGATGTTGTCTTCCAAACACCTCTTCTTGTATTTTATCTGATCTAGTTCTGCCATCAAGGCATTTCTTTTCTCTCTTTTTTGCTGCATGGTCTCTTTCAAGGTATGCCATATACTTTTTGCATGCACTGGAAGCTGAAAGAACCAATGACTGTCAGTTCAACATTCTTGTAAAACCTCCCCTTGATGCTGCATGGTCACGGGCAATACACTGCACAGCATGTGGGTCCCCTCTTTGAGGTTGTCTGTTTCCACTTGACAATTGAATGAAAAGCTACAGTTCTACAGTGGCCTGGCCATGACAAAGTAGGAGCAACATCTCCACTGCCTTCCAGATCTTTCTGTAAGATCTTTCTGTATGCGGAATTGGCACCCATAGTCTCTTGTCCACTCTATGTGAGGAATAATCCAAGGGCTAAACTTGAATTTTTTTTTTTCAGCCTCAGTTTTCTCAATCAAATGTGTTGGGTTTAAAATTATCCCCTGTGGTTTGAATGATCGATGAACTATGCCAGATATGATATCGTGTGGTGAATGCGTTTACACAGTACCCAGTCAACCCCCTACTGTTGTGGAGTTTGCTTGCAGTACCTGACAGATATATGTGCAGTTTGCAGACACTTATTTTCATTATAATATCACAGCCCCCAGGTTGCCTTTTCAACCCCTCGCCCTTCCTTCACCCTCCTCTACACATGTTTCCTACTGCTCTAAGCCTGATTATCTGAACTCGGTCACTGTGCTTGTACTGATATTTGTGTAATTTTAGCGGACATTTTCTTGATTTGTTTTTAATAATTGTGCTGCCACTTTAATAGCTAATTAAATAAACTACTTAAAATACTCAGTGCAATTTGTTTTTAAATCACTTGCCATCAGATCATTACATAGTTTAAATTAAAATTTATTTCCACCTTAACAACTCATGTTTTTACATATTAAGCCACTTTCGCATTGAATTAATATTTGGGTGGCACTCCCATGGGTGGGGAAGCTAACCGAGACGATGGTGAAACAGACTGAATAACTAGTGAACACATATATGTGAGGGCCAGTGCTGTAGTTGAGTCTCTGTTGTCCGAGTCCGAGTCTTGTTGTCCGGGTCCGAGACCGGACTCGAGTTCTCCAGCACTTATAAGGGCACTACGATAGTGACCTTTAACCGGATGTGACAAAAGACATGACCTAGCTTGTAAACAATGCTTGTTAAGTCAAAGTAAGAAAAACAATGCAAGCAAAGAGAAGCCATTTCTGTGTTCTGCATACCACTGTTATCGTGGCATAGCCAAAACATGCATGTTGTAGTACACTTCAGTGTGTGTCACATGATCATCATGATCATTGCTGTGCAGCGATCTGGACGTGGTATTTTACTGGCTGGATTTACAGGGAAGATGCATCCACCTGGGCAGAAAGTTGCTCGTTAAACTGCTCATTGGACTCAGTTAAATTAACTGGGTGAAATTTTCCTGGGTGAAATTTTCCTGGGCTGTACGCGCTGGATTTATAATGGTCAAATTACGTATTTGCTCAGTTAGTTTACCCCCAAAAAGTCCAAGCAAACACGGCTATAGAGGCGCGATGTATATTGTACATTGTCTGTTTTAGACAATCAATATTTTCAATATGAAATATTAATACATCTGATCAATTTGTAGTTATTATTTGATCACAATAATTTAAATTTTGCCCAGCTGCTATCTAAATGTGTGCTGTACAGCTTTAATTTGTTGGTAATGTTCACCCTCCTACAGTCTGACAATTTAATATCATCCACTGTGGTATTGAGTGATAGAAAAAAAACTATGCCTGCCTGCAGTATGATATGTTGTGAATGCATCCAAACAGTTCACAGTCAACCCTCCCTCTCTCCGGCAAATCAATTTCATCCACATGGCTCTGAATGATTTATTTTCTATGCCAGCCTGCAATATGATATGTGGTGAATGCATCATTCCATTACACAGTCAACCCTCCTACTGTGCCATCCACATAGTTTTGAATGATTAATGCACAATGCCAGCCTGCAATGCGAAAAAAATGTGGTGAATTTGTACTTCACAGTTCACATTTTTATGCGAAGTTGCTTGGCTAGACACAGCCAGTGCAATAAAATGGTTTTGATTCGTTGCAACTCACTGACATAACAGAAGTACATATAGGAGGCTACAACAAGTTTGAGTTTTGCTTTTTATCCAAAGCATTGTAGTAACATGTACCAGTAGTTGGTATTGTGGATGGGAGCTTATTTATGAGCAGCCTTTCAGTTAAAAGTTTTGCTTTTTACCAAATAAGGGGTATGAAAACATTGCATTCATAGTGCTTTCAGAATCAAAACCAGACCCTGTGCATTCTACGGTAAATTTCTTAGCCACAAGACAAGCAGCCTACAAGTACCTGTTTTGTGAAGGAAACTCTCAGTTCTTTCAGAACCAAAACCAGACCCTGTTGCATTCCAAGGTAGATGACTTAACAGCTAGACAAGTAGCCTACAAGTATACAGTTTTTGTGAAGCAAACTTATTTTATGTACGTAATTTGTTGACAGTTACACTGTTTTTTATTCAAGATAAAATCCCTGCATCAGGGCCATGATAAGTTACCCATTTCTGTAATTTTATGCGTGCTTATGATTCCAATTAATTCTCTTTCAAACTATTTAAACATATACATGTATTAAGTCTATAAAGCAAATTATATATTAAGTCTATAAAGCAAATTATATTGAAAATAAACTATTTAGTTAAATATTTTGGAAATGGAAGAAGCTGTTGATGCTGCACAAATATGATATGAGTACTTAATAAAAGCAAAGAGTCAAATATTATGTAGTGTAAACCCGTGATTGGTTTGTTTTACATAGTGCTTAGAGTTCTTGTAATGATCGTAAACAGTGAGACTTGCGTTTGAGGCTAGGGTTAGCCAAGCACTCCATGCAGGGCTAGCCAAGCACAGGGTTAGTTTTTTCCCTTTTCCATTATTATTATTGTTTTTTATTTGGCCATTGATACAAGAGAACAACAAAGCTTAAAGGTAGTCAAAGCAAGATAAAACTAATTTTGAGGTAAGGAAACTTGCCTTCGAAAGCGCCCTCATGTGGTCAAAAGTGTGGTTAATTGCTGTCCAAAGCTAAAAAAAATTAATACCGTACAGACGACTTGTACCGAGATCTCACGCGGATACTGTTGGTCAAGGTCTATCATTTTGGGAGTCAACTTGTAAAAAAAACTAATAGTGGAAGTGTAACAATGTGCATCTCTTAATGTTCAATATTAGAGGAAAGTGACGTCCAAATGGCACAACTAAGTTTTACTGATGACGTCAGGCGGATTGGATGAACTCATGCACAAAATGCTCATTTCGGAAACAGAAGAGTGGAAAACATGGAGGACTTTAAATCACAACAAGTTAACTGGTTAGGCAAGTCATTGGACAGATTAAGGGCAAACGAGATTTAGCTCTAGTTATCAACTTCTTTACTTTTCAGACCCAGTGACAAGTGGGCAACCCTGAGTGTTGCGGGTCAAACAAACTTGAGATGTTCTCACTATGGAGGTGTACCATGCTAAATCATTATTATCTCGTGTCAACGTCGTAAAAACAAGTGTAGGCATAGCTCGGCCCAAACAAACGGCGTTTTATTATTATTCCAATTTTAGAGTTGTTCAGCAAATTAGCTTGCCGATTGGGGCTATTTATATCCTGATTGGGAAGGGGTTGCCGATTGGGGTATTAGAAATTACCCAAGACGGGTTGTTTAGATCGAGCTGTGCCAGGAGATTTCAGTTGGATGTGGATGATGGTTTCCATGTAAAGGACTGCTCTAATATCGGGTGAATTTAGTCTGTCCGGTGCCCTTTTCACAAAAGACAAATTTACCGGGAAATATTGTTGGTTTTCATAGGAAACATCTGCGAAGTAGATTTTTTGTTTAGTTTTTCCCCAGGACAACTATTGAGGTTGACAAATTAAATTTGTTTTATATAGAGCATGCGTGATTTAATACCTTATCGTCGTTTTTTACTTTCTTGCATCTGACCCCTTCTTACGCTGACGTCACACGCGGCTACTATGTCTGCCCATGGGCTGCCTCTTTGGGATTCAAATTGCATGTACAGAAATGACGCGGATCTTCCACGCGCGCTTTGCTTACAGCACAATACACTCTGGCAATCTGACTGCCAAACTTGGCGCTACGAGATTTATGTGTAATAACGTCAGGTGGATTGGGTCAACAAAAGTTAAAAACAAACAGACCAACGTTTCTTTAATAATTTAGACCAGTTGGGCTTTCCAATTGACACAACAAAATAAATGACAATAGCAGCTTCTCTGGGTTTTATGGCCCTTCCCTCCAATAACTAAGCCTATGTTAATTCAAGGCCACCGTACAAACAACACACATAGGGGTCGCTCCTTGGATTGCTATCTTATTCAGCTGGTAGCTACCAGCTAAATAAGATATAATGACGGTACAGTTAATACGGATATAGTAAAGGAACATTTGTTAAACTTCTTCAAACAACGCACACCACCCCACATCCAGAGCACCACTGTTTTGAGGTATAGTTTGCACGCAACGTTACTTTCAGAAAAACGCATTGCAATAGCAAATAAGCATTGATAAACTTCTAAGCACCTGCCAATTTATCTCATCAGAGTCAAAGCTGACATGCATAATTCATGTTTCCTCTTAAAAAATGATAAATTATAACCAAGCGGATTGCAGTTCTCAGGAAACACTATGGCTCCGTCTTTCATTTAATTAAGCAAATCAGAGTGGTGACGCATCGCTAAAAACATTATTTTAAACGATGGGTTTTACATACTTCGCTGATTATCGAACGAGTAAATTCTATTCCATCCTCTGGTTTTCAACACGCCATCCAAACCAACCAATTTCGAGAGAACGAAAACCGGTCTCGCCAGGGACTTTGCGCACGTTCGTGTATTCGGTTGCGATTACTGAATTATGAAACAATCTTTCGTGATTTGGGGGCATTGAAGTTTTTTTTTCTCGATTCGGAGAGTGTCTGCGAACTCCCCCACGACTCCCCCGCCCATCGCACCACCCCCATTCTGGGATTGTGAAGGTTACGCCTTGAGTATACTTCAACTGTGGAGGACAAAGGTAGGGGGGTAAACAACCCTGACGGGGGTCGGTGGTGATCTCAAAATCACGAGATATAAAAATGTGCATTATCGTCAGAACGGTTTTGTACACACCCACTTACGTAATGGTTATCGGCTTTTCGGGATTAATGCTCCGTTATAAAATGAGTGTGGACCACTAGCTGGGTAAATACCTGAGCTCACACAGCAAGTACAATGTACTGGTTAATAGGACGCAGCTTTCATTAAAAAAAAATGTTTTTTAAACATACCTATAGTATTGAATGTATAATGATTGTGTTTTACCAATACACTCTTAGTGTATCCATTAAAATATCATTATGCGGCTTGCCCATAATCTGATCAAGTTATTCCTCCTCTATCCACTCTGCTATTGTTTGGTTCACTCCGCTATTGTTTGGTTCACTCTGCTATTGTTTGGTTCACTCCGCTATTGTTTGGTTCACTCCGCTATTGTTTGGTTCACTCTGCTATTGTTTGGTTCACTCTGCTATTGTTTGGTTCACTCCGCTATTGTTTGGTTCACTCCGCTATTGTTTGGTTCACTCTGCTATTGTTTGGTTCACTCTGCTATTGTTTGGTTCACTCTGCTATTGTTTGGTTCGCTCTGCTATTGTTTGGTTCACTACCTTCCTCCAACCCTGGGGATTATCCAATGCCCTCTAATCTGATAGGCTCTAAAAGCTCCCAGGTCAGAATGGACCCGGAGTCCAGGTCCCAGGGGGGCTCGACCCACTTCTGGGTCAGGCTGACCTCTGGAAACTGGTCAAGAAATGGAACTTTTGACTCGCATTCCGGGTCATTTTGAACCATTTCTGGGTTATTTTGTACACAATTTCCAGTTCATATTGACCGGGTCGATGTCCGGGTCATATTGACCCGGAAATCGGTCAGGCCCAGCGGGGTCTGCGGATCCGGGTAAATTGTTACCAGGAGTTTCTGATTGGTTACTAATTCTCTTCATTTTTCTGAATTGCAATGCCTTTATTCTATAAATAGAGTTGTTTTCGTGTTTGTATTGTGTCTATTCCTCTCACGAAGGTCCAAATCGGATCGAAAGCTAAGGCCACCACTTCTTCATTTATTTTGTAAAAGGGAAATAAGTTTAAAACTTTGTTTGTTTGTTTGTTTGTTTGTTTGTTTGTTTGTTTGTTTGTTTGTTTGTTTGACTTTGTTTCGTTTTGTTTTTGTTATTGCTTTTTCATAAACGTCACTATACACAAATACATGTTAGAACAACATGTGTACAATTCCTAATCATGTTCGGGAGGTCATTCTTAACAAACAAGGTTGCGTATTTTGTAATTTAGGACTGGGCGATAGCGGGACACTAGTCCGTATTCCGTAAACGGGACTCGACTAGTTTGAAAGTCTAAGAGTAGAGGCCTTTGCAATATGAAAACTTTTTCATTATAGAAAAAAAGTTGAGACCACAGTATTATGCACTAAATTATCATTGTGAAGTTTTTAGTCTGTTGTCTTGCCTGAACGTACAATGGCTACTATTTTAAAGTGTATCATTGTTTAATGTACGACTTGAGCAATTTCGCCTCTGATACAAGTTTGAATTTCAATAAACCTTGAATGATTACGAAATATATTTAGGCCTACATTATTGTACACTTAACTTGCTTATTTATCCAGCAACGTAATTCACGGTTCTTTTCCTACCGTTCCCGATATTTAAAAATCGTCACAATTACGTTTTTTTGTTTTGTTTCTTTGGTGTTTTTTTACCAGTACTTGCTCTTGAAAACAAGCCAAGCACAATTTCGGGGGAAACTTTCGTGACACTTCTTATCGTCCCGCTAGCCATAGCCTGATTTTTTTTTGCCCGATAATAGGATTAAGGTGTTTGCAAACAGAGATTGCTGCATGGTCTCACCTTAAGATAACGGATGTTAACCTTTGATATGTAACCATCTTTTACACGCCCATCTAGGCTTACGAGAAGGCACGAATCACAACACAACAGTGTTTGTATTCATGCACTTGTTAACATATGTTGTTAACATTTTATACACAAACGAACCGAAACAGAGTGGACGAAACTTGACTGTCTGGAAAAACACTTCTGCATGCACTATTGGCTGAAAGTATCTACTTTTCTCGGGACTCTTGTTGAATGTAGGAGACTTGGCACTTAAGGTATGTGGTTTTGTGAATAGCGATCTTCTACAGTCTTACTCGAGTTTAATTGTGGGGGTCTTTGCGTCCATGCATTCTATAGGGACTACTTTAATTCCATTGCCTGATTTTGGTATTCGTAAAATAATTCACATGATTGATGTAACAGAATGTGAGAAATAGAAGGAGAAAAACACATGAATGCATACTGGCTTGGGATATGTTTTTAAGTATTGCATACAACTGCACTGTCTACGGATTTATTGAGTTGTTAACAATGCAAACTGGAAAATTGTCAGTGCAGTAAAGGGCAGCTCCATGGCTCGAGAAATTGTTCAATTGTAATGATGCGTTCCACATATTTTAATGTGACTGAAGTCAAGGTGAGTGGTCTACAACCATTTAGATAGTGCTCGTTTTGGGGACTGGATACAAATTAATAAAACAGTTTCATAATCTTTGGTATAAATCAGAGATCGTACGGCGCCGCGAAGACACACGATGGGCAGCAGAGCTCTATTGTTAGAACGTGAATTGCATGGACGCCATTTTGGCAAGCAAACGTTTTGTTTAGCATTGATAGCAATGGCCATTGTTTCCCTCGGTCGTTTGTTGCATCGAGAGAGTTTCTTACTAAAATGGCATCTAGGGCATACTTCACATTCAGCCCGAGTTGCCCATCTATATGAAGGCATGCATCTTGGTATAAATGCAGGTCTATTAACTTCCGAAAGATGGTTGTATATGCCCGATGGCACTGCTAGTTGTCTGGCACTTTCTTTGAATAAGACAAATACCAAATTTATCATACCAATTACCTTTTATCTTGTAGTTCCTTTGACGCCCGAGACCCTTACCCGGGTTCACACAACTTTGGGATACACGAGATGGCAACATCTGATGAGGAATACCTCGAACCCAACGGGGCCAAACCACAAACCAACGGGGACACAGAATCTGAGAAAGCCGACGACATCTCGTACGAAAAAGAAAAGGATGCTTCACTAGATAACGAGGAGAGTAGCGATTTTCGCTATGGGTGGTTTGGCTGGCATCCCAAATGGCTTCAGGGATTTAACAAGGCATCCTGGCTACTCGTAATTCTATGTGGATTTTCAACTGCTCAGGTAATGTGAGACTTTTGAGGACTCTAGGTGGCAGCAGACTAACCAGGTAAATGCGTTGTTCTTGGAAATGTGAGCGTACTCAGAACGACGTCAACAATGGAAATTTACCTGGTAAGTCTGCTGCCACCAAGCGTTCAAAAGTCTCCCATAGACCCTAAAGAAAATTTATTGAAAGAATTACACAATTCTTTCTTTCCCAAATTTATTTCCACCGCCCATCTCTTTATCAGATTGTCTTGCAATCAATTTGAAAGTTCCGTCATCTTTTTTTGTTATCAAATTAGTTGGTCACGTCTGATAGGGATGAGAAATGTTGTCTTAACTAAGACTTTTTATGTCTGCCCGTAGCCTTTAATTTCTCCATTTAAATAAGAAACCGAGCCTGTTGATCTACCCGTCTATACCTGCTCAGCAGGCTTAAAGTACTCGTACCTGAAGGCCATTATTCGATACTCGACTGAAAAATAACCTGTAGCCCATAACTCAAACTCGTGTACTCGACTGAGAATGTACTCGGACCCGTAAAGTAGACTCTAAAATAGGATTGGCTAAATTGTGCCACGTTAATGTAAATTTATGCCATCGGTATCCAATTGCTTTAGGGAAAAGCACTGGGAAATGCGCAAGTGTTGTCTTTATATAAAAAGTTAACTATCATAACAAGCACACATTGTCATCAAGGGCCTATATAAATCAGCAGTATAGTCAACGACTATAATAAACACATTGATACCTATTTTTGGCAGTGCATTCGTACTAGTTCTCAGGGATCCAAGTACTTGGTTCTCGGCTCTTGGACTCAGTACTCAGATATCAGAATACTCGTACTCGATGGCCAAATTACACGTACCCGAGTACTACTTTGCCACCCTATATACACGTCGGCAGTACCTAATACTCGACATAAAAGTATTTGCAACAACACTGGGACCATGGCCCAATTTCATGGTGCCGCTAACACAGAATTCCGTGCTTATGGCCCTGCGATCCTGGCCTATAGAAGCTTGCTTTTTGTTTCTTTTCTTTTAAATTTTTTTAATTTTTATACAGTCCCCAGCACCATAAAATTGGGTGCTGGTTGCAGTTAGTACAAAGTGAGCGGACCAGAGTGTCAAACAAAATATTTGAAAGCAGTGCCTTGCTTGATGGTCCTTTTCGAAAGAGTAGGTCTGTAACTTAAACTTATGTTTTGTTGCGTTTCTTAAGCAGTCTGTATGACTTCGTGTTTTTGTTCTTCATTGCAGGGTTTGGTAATCAACGGGTACATTAACGTTGGAGTAGCTACAATTGAACGTCGCTTTGAGTTAAGCAGCAGCGCCACTGGTCTTATCGTCAGTATGTATGACATCACCTGTGCTGTTCTCGTCCTCTTCGTGACGTATATAGGTGGGCGTGGCCACAAACCAAGATGGCTGGCATGGGGGCTCATTATCATGGGAACTGGCTCGGTTATATTCTCTCTACCTCACTTCACGACTGGCCTCTACGAACCAGTCGTAGGTTCGGTCTCCAACCTATGTGGAGGAGCTGACTCGGGGGAACCACAGTGCGACGAAAACGGGAGTGGCACATCGGGACTCTCCAATTACTTCTACGTGTTCGTTTTGGCCCAGATCTTCCATGGGTTGGGGGCCCTGCCATTGTACACGCTCGGAGTTACTTTGCTAGATGAAAGCGTCACGACAAAGCAGACAGGCCTCTACCTTGGTAAGAAATTCCGCGGTTCATTAATTGCGCGGTTCATTAGTTATTTCGGCTTATGGCGTTATGATGTTTCAGTAATAAACCCTCCGTGACACTATCGCACACTTATTGAGTAACAGTTTTTAATTCAAAAAGTCGTTACTCCGCCATTTTTTTCAAAAAATTCCAAGTTCTACAACTGCAACTAGCCAAACAGCACGCCAAATGTCTTATTACCATCCGGGGTTTGTTTTTCACTAACACAATCCAACAATGACCCGCTCTCCAGGAATTCCCATTGGAATTGTACAGCAATTACTCAGCCTTGTTACGTCGTGTAAACAAAGGGTGTTATTCCAAGAAATGGTTGATTGAGCAGAAAGATACATTTTTGCTTGAATTTATTGTATTTAGTCAAAGGGTCTCTATTTAAGGCTTTGGGTGATTTAAATTTGATTGGGTGATTTAAAAGTGATTTGGTTCTTCACAGAAATGTATTACACTCTAAAATCAAACTGTTACTCAAAAAGTAAGGCAGGGTGAAATAGTGTGATTTTGTTTGATGGTGTAACGCAGAGTAAAGCAACTGGTCACCAAAGCATTATTTTAAAAGCTCTGCATTTTTGTAGTGTTGTGTTATGACATATTCTTAATAGTTCTTAGGTATACATGGCAAACATGTGTAATAAATCAATTTGATTTAAAAGTATTCTGTTGTATAATTCATTTTATTTATTTAATTTTGTTTGTCACGTAGGATGGTTTTATGCATTTTCTGCCTTTGGACCAACACTGGGTCTTCTCTCTGGTGGAGTTTTCCTGGGTCTTTATACAGATCTACGAATCGACCAGAAAAGGTACATTTCAGGAGTTGCCATAACGTTGTGCTTTTAATCATTTTTAAAAACAAACTTGAAACTGCTGTAGTCATAGAAATTAGACTATGTTGATCAAAATATCCAAGGCTCTAAACTTATACCGCACTTGCCAGAATACGTGTACCATTTAGCTTGACTGATTTCCTGCTGTGTTTGGCAGAAAATTGCTAAGCAATATTTTATAAATTTGCTGCAAGCAGCTCTATTGAAAGTAGACTCAGCTTAGTGGCGTGTCGTGGCCGAGCGGATAAGAGCACCGGACTCAAGCTCTGGTGTTTCCGACTCAGCAGAGTGTGGGTTCGAGTCACGGTCGTTACACTTGTGTCCTTAAGCAAGACACTTAACCATTATTGCTTCGTCCTTCGGATGGGACGAAAAGCCGTTGGTCCCGTGTGTTGTGTAACGCACGTAAAAGAACACAGTACACTTATCGAAAAGAGAAGGGGTCCGCCCCGGTGTTCCTGGTTTGATTGGCTGCATATTGCGCCACAGCACCTTGTAAACCATTACAAGGTGCTATGTAAAGGAGTAGGTCTCATACTTCAAACGAAGCCCCACATACCTTGCAGGAAAATACTTAATGTTGAAGCGCCTTGAGCGTCACTGAGTGACGGATATGAGCGCTATATAAGAAGCCGTTATTATTATTAATGTCCGGCTTAATATTGATTTACTCAAAATCGGTTAAAACTAAAACATTTTGTTTGATTGTTTGTATGATTTTATAGCTAACATTAATTAAAACGTAAATTAATCTCAAATACAACCTTTTTATAACGATTTTTTTTCTCGAAATAATTGTTTAACTTTCTCGAGTTATTTGAAGAAGAATAAAAAACAGGCTAAAGAACATAATTTGGTTTTTACCCTTACACAAATGTGTATTAAGCACTGTATATTTTTCCCGATTTAATAGGCCTAGATGTTGATTTTTGCATCGGGGATAAAAACAAACAATATTACCAACAGGCATATCATTCAAAAATGATCATCTATTATATTTTGTTATTGTTATGTTATTGAACTCGAAATTATTTTGTTTCTAAATTTAGTATTGAAGTTTCATCGTCTGATCCATCTTGGATTGGTGCATGGTGGATCGGTTTTGTCATTGGTGCCATCATCTCCTACATTGTCGCTATACCAATGAGTGGCTATCCACGAGAACTGCCAAGTAAGTTTATTTGGTGTTGTTTGTTGTCACACTTGTTGTACACCGAACGACCACAGCCCGCCATTTTGTAGAACCAAATTTGTGACTCCCACAAAATTACGGACCGTGTTAGTTAACGAAGTAAAAGGAAAAACCACATAATTTCGAGGGATAATGTGTAAAACTATTATTATATATTTTTTAACGTCTTCCCAACCATATATATTTCATAACAAAAGCTTTTTTATGACCAAAAGCGCCCATTCAAGTGTATTCCTCTAATTTGCTTTAACTTGTTATTCAGCAACTGCAAAGATCCGAGCAGAAAAGGAGTCCCAAGCCCACGTGGCCGGTCATGAGGATGAAGTAACCAGAGCCAGTTTCGGCACCAGACTATCCGACATTCCTCTGGCGGTCAAATATCTCATGTTCAACCCCACGTTTGTTTTCGTTTCCCTGGCTGCCTGCTCTGAGTCGCTCATCGTCAGCGGATTTGCCACTTTTTCTCCGAAAATTCTTGGGATCCAGTATGGTCTTTCACCCGGTGTTGCTGCAGCTGTCGTAGGTAATATTGAAAAAAAATCGCCTGATCATGGGTCGGCCATCTTGTATCTTCTAAATATGTCCATTGTTGATAGAACAACGGCGCTGGCGTGGACGGCCGAATGTTAGCGAAACATTTAATCGCGTAACAGATGCTGTGACCAAATTCAACATTTCTGCAAAAAAAATATATATATATATATATTTGTCCTCACTTCTTCACGCTGATTGGTTCTTAGCCAGTAAATTTACAACTCTGATTGGCTATATTTTCCCGCTTTTTTCTGGATACTCTCCCTTAATCCTTCGCTCCTCTTTTTGCTATAAATGGATATATTTGTGTTTGTTTTTTGTTTATGCCTCTGACGAAGGTCCGGCTTGGATCGAAAGCTAAGGCCATCTCCCCTACTAATTTTATAATTAGTAGGGGAGATAGCTTTCGATCCAGACCGGACCTTCGTCAGAGGCATAAACAAGAACAAACACAAACATATCCATTTATAGCAAACAGAGGAGCAAAGGATAAAGGGAGAGTATCCAGAAAAAAGCGGGAAAATATAGCCAATCAGATTTGTAAATTTACTGGCTAAGAACCAATAAGAGTGAAGAAGTGAGGACAATGGTTGGTCAGTGTGAAAGGCTGGATCACTGGACCATAAAGGTGGTACCGCATTGTAGGTATTATAATGCGGGAAGCATGAAAGGGTAGGATATAAAGCATCCCACGATTGGTTGCTTTGCTTCCAACTTTTTTGAATATTTATCTGATTTTGCTTTGCATTTATGTTATGGCTTCCCATAGTTTTCCAACCTTGTTGGCAAAACCCCGGGCTGCGACGTTGCAATGGAAATGCCTATTCCAAGCGTGCAATTTATACTTGTCGCCAGACTATGTTTCACTGTTTGCAGGGACAACCTCGCTTTCGAACGTCAATGATTTCTGTGGAGTTAAATAAAATAGCATCGTCCAGTTTTTCGTGTTTTATGCCAGGAGCGAAATAGTCAGACCTTCGATCTTATTAAAGACACATTTAGGTTTTGGGTAATTGCAAATTGTATCATATATACAAAATACTTTAAAAATAAAGTTGTTGTATTTTTACTCCCCCCCCCCAGGTATTTGTGCCTTTCCAGCTGCTGTGGGCTCCACATTTCTTGGTGGTTGGTTGATCAAAAGATTTCAGCTTAAAGTCCGAGGAATGCTTCGTGTATGCATCGGCTCCGTTATCATGGTCATCATATTTGCATTCGTATTACTTCTGATATGCCCACAGGAAATAGTCGCTGGAATCAACACAAACTACTATGCTAATACGTAAGTTTTTTTTTCACGGCGGCTGTTGTATTTTATATCTGCGGAGTCTTGCCCAGAAGGGGAAAAATAGAGAAGGTTTGCTTTAAAATGAGTTTTAAAAGATACCCACAAAATATCCACAGTTTGGTTTATTGGTCTCAATTATTTTGCATCGTTGGTACTGTTTTAATCACTTTGTTTTGTGCCTCTTTTGCGCTTAACATTTTTCAAATTTCGTTGCCTAAAATCCCTTGCAAATGTGATGCACAGTTAGGTTACTCAGTATTAATTTTCTACACGCTGATTCTCTACACTCTACAAGCTCATGCGTCAGAATTGACCAAGTTCCGGATACCAGGGGGTCTGATTTCTGGGTCAATGTGACCCGGAATCTGTGTCAAAATGACCCAGAAATGAGTCAAACGGGCGCACGGTCGGCACAGTCAGCTTGACCCAAGTACGGGTCAGGCGCCCTGGCAACCAAGATCCGGGTCAATAATAGACCTTATGCACATGACGTCATTTCAGTAGGGCGCCCTCGCCTAGAGGTCAAAAGGAGGTTGTTCATTGGCCAATCCTGTGCGCCACGCGTAAAAATCTGTGCGTTTCGATTGTTTCGTCATCGTTTTACCTCTAAGATGGCGGCTGGATGACGTCAATGCATAAGGTCTATTGATATGTGAGTTTTAAGAGTGCACCTTCTTACTTGTTAAACCCGTCATTGATGTCTCCAGGTATTGTGGTCTGGTTGCATACCCTTTAATTGTTATCTGAGCTTGACATAGCCCAGGTTGGACTGCTCCGCTGCAAGTATACAGTGCAGCGCAAAGGACACTGGCGTTTTACCTGGACCAAGCTTAATAGTGACGCAATCACACAGCCTTTCAGTACTTCTTTGAACGCTTTTACATGACCATGTTTATAGCAATGTTGTTAGTTTATAGTCATGCATACACCGATTGCTTTTGCTGTTCCCTACCTAGTTTGTAATTATAGTTTGGGCAAACTTCTGATGCAGTAATTTTATGTTCTGTAGTAGCTTTTTAGCTGTTATCTTGTTTTTATGTTGTAACTTTTTTGTTAGTCTAGTTTTAGTTGTATGGTGTAATTCTTTGGTTGGTCTTTTGCTTGCTTGTCTGTCTGTACTTACTTGTAGCCTGCCTCCCTATCGCTTTTTTTGTTTGTTGTTGGAGCATTTTCTTGTTTGCTTGTCAAGCGTATTTGTTTTGTTCTTTGGTTCGTTTGTTTGCTTTGTGTTTGCTGACTGAATGTATGGTTGTTCGTTTGGTTTGTTGGTTGTTGTTTTTTTCCTTTTGGTGTCTTTTGGGCGTTGGGGTTTTTGTTAGTTGAGAAATGTTTGTTGTTGACAAAACTTTTAAAACTGTTAATCCGGAGGTCGTTGGTTCAAGTCCTGCTCCATTCAAATTTTCTTTGTTCAAACCCAAATTATAAAAAAAATTACCATGTCAGTTTCCCTTGTGGTTTATTACTTGAAAAAACTTTTAAATACAATTTGCATTAGGCCTAATCCCTATTTGTTTTTCTTTTTTTATGTTTTTAATGACAAGATGACACGTCTTTTTGATGACAGTTTTCGAAATTGTGTTACTTCCCTGGAAGACTCCCGGTCAAGATTGTTCTTATTGTCCTAAGAAATAAACATACATTATTAGCTAAGGCCACAAAGAAAGGAGTAAACAGGAGAACAAAACATGCGAACACAATGGTTGCTTAAGCTACTTCGTTCAAAGACAAAACATATGTCATACTTTGGTTTTTGTTTGTTTGTTTTTTGTTTGGGGGCAACGAAGGTCAGAAATACAGGGTACGAAACAAGCATTGTGTAACGCTGGATGTGCTTGCGATGAGACAGCTGATTACAACCCAGTATGCGGGGATAATAATCTGCAATACTTCGATCCCTGCCACGCAGGATGCACTGGCTACTCAACGGATGATGAGGTATACTTGTGGAAGTTCACAGCTAATATTAAGCCATTTGCAAGTTATATTTTAGTAATGTTTGGTAGGCCTTTGTACAACGACTTGCTTAGTCATAAGGTACCGCTTAAATTTGAATTCCTCAGACGATACAGACACAGCTGCTATGTCAAAAATGGTTCGGGGCAAGCTTCTGTATAGCAACCTGCAGATGGGCAAACCCTGGTGCGATTGTGACACGCACATTCATTCAGAATTGTGTGAGTGTTCACCGTCTCTTAAGTAACTACGCAAAAGCTTGCCCGAAACCATGAGAGATACCAACTGTCTCTACAGTCTGAGGAATTCAAATTATTAAGCTTATTAAGTTGTGACTTTACCAAGTCATTACCAGACATTATTAAGATCCAACTTGCCACTCTCTAGTCGCCATCTGGGCCCAAATTCTCGGCACTGCGGAATTCTGCGCCTACGGCCCATAGAATCACGCACTTCACAGAGCACCGTGAGCTCAGAATTCTGCACTCAGTAGTGCCATGAAATTGCACAGCAGATATTTGGCGTTGACATGACAATGCAGTTTGTATGTTAAGCAACCGTATTTTGTAAAACATAAGGTGATATCTGTCCTGTCGCTTCCCACAGGTTTTATCGTAAACTTGGATGTGAGCCCTGGCTATACGGCAGTTTTAGGTTGAGTAGCTTCTGACTGACACACGAACCAAATATATTGACAAAATAGGGAGACTGCCGACATTAGGGCCAGATAGCTCAGTCGGCATATTAATCCGGAGGTCGCAGGCTCAAATTCTGCTCTGGTATGTATCTGTTCAACCCAAAATTGAAATACGCTGATTTTGTCGCCGCTTTTTTGTAGTGTTGCTTTTAATTAACTTTGTGGGCTACTTTGCATTATTGTTTAGACATTTACTGACTGTGCCTGCCTCGATGTTGGCAACTGGACCGACTCGACCTTCAAGGCAACACCCGGTCAGTGCCCCGTGGACTGTGGCGCCGTTCTCCCACTCTTCATTATCGGCTACTTCATCACCATGTTCTTCAACTTCATGCCAAGTATACCAGGCACCAACACAGTCTTAAGGTAAACATTTGTCTTATTCCATTCTCAAGACAAGGATTTATAATGACATTGTTCTTCAAAAAGAAACACTCGCCTTTAAAAAAAAACAACTAACTGTGCAAATTAGACTGATATGAATGCTGGAGCCGAAAATACCACGTACAAGTCTTGATATATTTCATGCATTATTTCCTTGCCTTGCATAAAAGACGAGAAAGAACACAATTTTGTTCTCCAAGATGGCAGAATGTCAGATGGAAATATTTCACAGACTTACTCCGTTTCCGAATTATTGGCTGCGTCTGGATGACCATGTTAACGTGCCCACAGCATCCCCAATTCGGACAAGACCTAAGAATAGTTAATTCTGGTTGTTCAAAATAAAGCTGGCCATCACCAAGAGTTTGACCCATAAATCTTTTTTTGCTGCAAACACTTCTGTTTAATTTGCAGGAGGTCGTGACCGTCGTAAAAACCTAACTTCACAGTTTAGTGATATGTCTGTCCATTCTCGGAGGGCATTAAGCCTTATTTCTTGTTGTCCTTAAAATTGAATCTTTAGATGTGTTCCAGAGACACAACGGTCCTTCGCCCTTGGAGTTCAATGGCTTTTTGCTCGTCTGCTGGGTGAGTTTTATAAGATGATTTTGCGCTGAATAGGGTACTGTTGAATCATCTGTGGTTAGATGTAGCCTAAGTCCAACGCGTCACTACGCTTTAAAAAAAAACAAGTGACTCGAAAACGCGTCCTTTGATCATCACATCCGTTTTGACGCAGGTATATCATTGGCTAAGTGGCGTATATCTAGATAGGGTACTTCGTGGAAAGACAAAATGGCAAATCTAGTGATACGTTGTTCTTACTAATTAGTGTAGTTATGAAACTATAACGTATTAGGTACTGAAACTTGCTGAAAATTGTAACAGGAATGAGTATATTAAATAATTTGTAAAACAAATTATTAGCAAAAATGTGTGAATTTTGTCAGATAGGTCAGTTCTTGGTACGAGCGAGGAATTATTATCGTTACAACTTTGATTAGAGGTCACTATAAGTTTCAAGTGTCTACAAAAATTTTAAAGTGAAACTTGCGTTTCGAGATATATTGTGTTAGCGTTTGAAGGAATCACAATTACGCACTTTCACGGGTTCATCGTTCGATTACGCGCGAGAATTGAAGAACTTATCAAACCATGTTGATTGCGTGTGTGACACAAGGCTTTATTTAAGACAACATTTATTTCGTCAGCAGTAGGGATCGTAGTTGAAGAGACGGCAATATAAACACATCGCAAACGTGAATAACATCACAAACGCCGGGTTACATAAACCTCTAATCTCCCACAAACATTTTCTTAGTTCTTCGCGTACACAATAATAATACGTAAGACCGGCGACTTAACATCCCAACCGACGGCAAATCGGTTTTGGTAAAAGTGTAATATTTAAGTATACACGCATTCTAAACAGCTAAGCGAGGGTTACTTGGGAGTTCACTAGTATGCACTTTCATACTTATCTACATATTTAATTGTCATGCCTACCAGGCAACACACTCACATTGCACCAGTACTGAAGTCACTTCACTGGCTACCCATCGAATCTCGTATTGCCTTATCTTTCATTGCATATATGGTTCCGCTCCTATATAATACTTCTTTGGTAAAACCATTATTCCTGTACGATCCCTTCGATCTTCTGATACTTGCTTGTTACGTGTTCCTATAGAGTAGGAAATCATGGGGCGATAGGTCATTTTCGCATGCTGGACACACTCTCTGGAATGACTTACCAATACAAATTCGTAATATTTCTAGTGTTTCAACTTTTAAGATTAGTTTGAAAACTTGCTTGTTTGATATGGCTCACCTGGGAATTGTTCTTTGTCTGATTTTCGTCTTTACTTACTGTGTGAGGATTCATTCTCGTGCGCCTTGAGCACCTTAATTTGGTGGATTTTGGTGCATTACAAATACTCTGTATTATTATTATTTATTGTGTGTATTGCTGTTCCCGCAGGGTCCGTTCCTGGGCCACTCCTCTTCGGCCGCGTCTTGGATAGCTCTTGCCTTCTGTGGCAAGAGAAGTGCGGCGTCCAGGGTGCCTGTTGGTTCTACGACGTCAAGACTCTTGCTTGGAAACTCCTTCTCATCGCCGTTGGTTTTAAGGCTGTCAGCCTCATCTTCTTCACATTATCGCTCGTCTCCTACAAATCGGTTCACGATGATGACGACGGTGATAAGAAAGAAGTTGATCCGAAATCGGTTGAAGTCGAACTGACGGAAGCCGCCGAGGAAAAAACTCTCAGAAGGTTAGTTTCGTCCAGCAGCACTGCAGCGATTGTGAATAACGCCGAGTATGATGACGGAAAGTAGGTTTTCAATTCGCCCACAAGTGTGACTCTCTATGGATACTTCATTTTGTTCACCTTCAAAAGAATGTATGTAAAAACGTAGCACTGTCATCATGTCAACGCAACATTTTTAGTAGACTGTTTCCCTGTCCTTATCCGCAAGGATAAGGACAGGCACATGTCTATTAATCCGGTGCTTTTATTGGACAGACATGCAGGGTATGTAATGTTGTTCTGTCGTCCGTGTGAATGGGATGCGAGGTCAAAGGTACATCTGCCAACATCCGGTCTGGCAGGTATCTGGCGGTATTCACGAGCCTCGAAGTGTGACGTCAGATGCTCGGGCTACATTTTTAGGTGCGTGGTCTGGTGTACCACCCCCTTGCGTTTGTGTCTTCAATGAATCTCATGAACTCTGTAGAGGATTTTCTGGGAGGGGTCAGTACTCCTGTACGTGAGAGGGGAGTGGCTTAGAGTATTAAAACATTTGGACGGGGCTCCCTCTGCAACTCAAATTGGCAAGAGTCCATATCATTTGTTATGTGAGTTTGCTAAGGCAATTTGCATTACTTTAAAACTAACTAAGGCTTGTTGTTGTGTCTCTCAAAATTGGAGGCACTTTTCTTTCACTAATGTTGAATGTTTACGGCATTAAATAGGGTTATGGGTGTATGTAGTTATGTTCTAACAATTCGGTAACGAAAGGGTTAACCCCGTGAACCAACGTCACACGCGATAACTGTCTGCCCCTATGCTCAATTTCGTAGTGCTGCTGCTGAGCTCAAAACTAGCTAAGCACATGGAAGTTATGCTCACCAGAATAAGGTTACCAGCCAAAGCACCATGTCACTTGTACCTTCAATAAAAAATCTTAAGCAATGTCCCTCCATTTGGGGGGGGGGGGTTAAAGAAGAATTGGTCTGTAACTGCTTTTAAGGAGTCTAAAAGCACCTGAAAAATAGGTGCCTCTCATCTGCACGCGCGCGGCGATTATAATGTGCACAAATTGCGATAGCAAGATCTATCGTGCGGTGACGTCAGGGTGAATTGGGTAAATAGGCCTATACGAATATTAATATAGTATTAATTTAATTGTAACATAATATTGTGTGTATGATCATTTGTAAATAATAAAAAAATGTATGACTAATTTTAAAGGTTTGAGTGAGCAAAAGACTTGTGTTGCGGCATTCCCAACCCATCAACACACAGACACATAATGCAATACGATATCATTTTATACTTATTCACCGAACCCGACCATTTCGAATGAATGCTTACAAATTGATTACGGAAAGGTACGATTTACGAAAGATGCAGCAACAATACACCCCTTGCATATGACGTCAAAAGCCATACAACGCCCTCACTGAGGTCAAAGGAGGACCTTCCATTGGCTGAAACTTGTGCGCAGCGCCTACACGTGTGCACGTTTAGATTGTTTGACATATCAATTTTCCGTTTGTAATAAAAAAAGTTGTTAACTATCCAAACATTTTCAAAAATTCCATCATTTTATAAGTAGCATGTTACATGTACATGTAGTTAGGTAATCTTTTCAAACCCATAGAGCAAGGACCAGATTGGACCAACGCGTGTATTATGTCGGTTGTTTATACACGCCTTTGAGCATATTATGTAGACTGGATCCCATGCCTCGTCATAGTAATCACATTTACATAAACAAACCACCAGTCTACTTGCAACATGCACATGTGTAGATCGATGTGCTCAAAATCAAGCCAAGCTCCGAAATCGCCTTTGCCAAAGAACGAAAATCCCCAAATCACAATCCGTTGTAAATTGGCTTGCTGATATTTTACCTGTTGGATCGTCCATTAAAGAGTCAAATTTACGGTTGTATTGATTGTTTAAAATGGTGATGTTTTGCGGTGTATTTGCGTTAGCTCCGTATATTCATATAGGCAAGTCCAAACTAACTAGCCGCCGATGATGACGTCACGAGTCCTTCGTCGCGTGGTTTGTTCTACCTCGCGTTTTTCAGATTTTGGGCTGGGAGTGTTTCAAGGAATATACATTTTTACCCTGTTTTAGCGTGAGGTAAGGGACTCATAATACTTATTTCTATTACTTTGGAACTCCATCTATTGGAAACGTTTAAAAACTAAACGACGATCACACCAATCCACGAATTTTCCTACCTCTGACATATAACAAAGTGGGTCATCTTTTAAGTTACCCGTGATTATCATGTTATTTGCGTTGAAATTGATTATACTACAATCACTTGTTTAAAAAAAAACAGTTGCGAGATAACGCATCCTTGATGAGCACCTTTGATATTTGCAAAGATATTTGCGACATCGCAAATATTTGCAAAGATATTTGCGACGTCGCAAATATTTGCAAAGATATTTGCAAAGATATTTGCGACATCTCAAATATTTGCAAAGATATTTGCGATGTGCGATGTCCCTTCAGGGCCACCATACTAACCTGATAGTGATAGACAGTGAATCTGGTGAACACCACTATAAGGGTTGGGGGGGGGGTGCGTGCCCTAATTGAAGTCCGTGCCCCAGTCCCCCTACCCCCTGCCACCAATTTGAAATCTGGACTTTTGAGATAACAAATTTACAAGAGTAAAATGTTACATTTTGTTATCTTTAATATGATAGTTTCAATGTTTTGAAAACTATTATTTTTTTCCACGCAGACAATACAAAAGGTAAATAGCTTAATTAAGAAGAGCACTGAAATGGGGCTTGTTTACGAGAAATGCAAAAGGAAACTACAGTTATAATTGACCCAATGTGGCCCCTTGACGAAAACGGGTTGGTGAGTGAAATGAGAATGGGTTGGTATTGTTGTCTTGATATGGTAATCACCCAAAAGAGCAAGGACGCGTCCTACTACTATTGAAAGCATTTCTCCCACAATTTATTGAGAGCTATGAATTATTCAAACTAAAAGGGCTGCTGAAGACTGGCGAGAATGTCGACTTAAAGCAATAGTCAGTGACAGTTTATTCCAGTCCATTCCCCACTTTCCAGCCAAGGCCTGGTTGTCTGCTGTTAGTGCGCGGTTTGGCTGCATTGATTAATAGAACTTTCTCGTGACTGTAAGGGATTCCTCAAACTCTTTTAGATTTTTACAATTTAATTCCATGTTATTCAGATACACATTATCACGAGGTCGGAAACTGACTGGGTATATTTTAAATTAATTGTGGTTGAACAAAGGCAAATTGACTAGAGCGGAATTTGAACCAACGATTTTAATTGGCCAGAAGTGAGTGTCCCCTAGAATAAAAAGGTGCACCCCCTTGTGCCCCCTAATCATTTACCCTAGTTTCAGTGCTGCTGCGAGATAATAATTTGAAATAAAATCTAATTAGTACATGGAGAGTCAAACCTGGGGCACTCTTGAATGAAAAGTCGGGAACCAATCTTTGGAACTAAGAATGGGTTGGTATCGTTGTTTTTTAATCATCCTAAAGAGTATTTTCATTTATTTGGAGTTGAACAAAGAAAAACAGCGGGATTTGAACCAACGGCCTCGAGATTAACAACACTTGCGACATTTTATTCAAAAGTTTACCCCACTTTGACCTGTACTTCCGGTCCAAACAGGAAGCTCATAAGTTTTAACAATATTATCTCCTGAACCACATGTTATAGTTGTATTGTCTGTGCTCAAGTTGTAGTTTACAGCACTTATGACGTTTTATTTATAAGCATGACCCCACTTTGACTTTTACTTCCGGTCGGTCCAAACAGAAAGCTCTAAAATGTAAAGGGACATACCGGATTACCGTTTATGTATGTGACCCCTCTGACTTATTAAATCTCACAATTGACACGGCTGTTCTTATACACTTGTTTCCAAAGCTGGTTGTTTATTTACAGTAAGATCTGTTGACGAAGAGAAACATGATGCACTTAGGTCTTCGTCTAAGGATATTATGAACTGATACAATAATATTTATAAAAGGTTACATAATACTAATAATTGAACTTTCAACTATCTCTGCGGTTCGCGCCATAATCTGGGCGGCGTCCGCCATCTTGAGAATCATCTCGGAAATTATCAATTAACTTAAGCAGAGCTTGTTTAATAAATAGGTTGTAAATGTAAACGAAGGGACTGCATTGTCCCAAGAGGAATTTACATAACGAATACATAAGTTGTCTTAAGGACATGAAAATGGTATAAAGCTAACTCTCCGTTTGTCTCTTCGGTATCCATGGCAAACGAGTCAATAAATCAATGATTAAATAGAAAATATATACAACTTAGACTATGAAGGTATACGGAATATGATGGTACTTGTTCGATTGAACAATATTAATGCAAAAGGTAAGCAATAAGTAAGTTAAAACATAATTACCTGTTGACGAAGAGAAACATGATGCACTTAGGTCTTCGTCTAAGGATATTATGAACTGATAGCCCGCGAAAATGAAATCGCTGAGGGCGCTACTCTGGTAGTATTACGTAATAGATAAAGCTACTAAAAATAGATTGCGGGCATGCGCAAGATAGTTTCATGACCGTCACATTGTTCTCCCTTTCGAAATAAATGTCGACCTCGACATTTTGTAATAAACCAAATTATGTTCAAAGAAAATACAAGTTACAGTTATTGACCTACTTCTTCGTTTCAACTGTTGAGAAGCCTCTTAACAATAATTAATTAAATATAGCTAAATACCAAGTTAAACATCCTTGACCATTGTCATTCTTGGACAAACTTTATATTGGTAAAAAAAAAAAACTGTGGAGTGGCGGGGAAATTAAATAGAAAGAGCAAAAAGTTGTTAGGTATGTTCTTGAAGGAAAAATCTCATGCTGGCCATTTTTCTTCTTGCAGTCATTTTTGGGCTCTTCCATTTTGCCAACAATTTCTTTCCAGCCAGTAGCTTTGATTGGAGCTGTTTCACTTCATCTTCATCTCTTATTCTATGTAATTTTGTCTGTCCAAGATAATCATACTTCAGCCTTTCAACTGGTTTAATGAGTCTGGTTGACTGACGTAGAAGTAGTTCGGGTTCCTCTTTTGTTGTTTCTGTGTCAGTGGAAATCTCTGTTTCTGGACGATGAACCGATGATACCGACGTTAGATTTTCTTTTGAGGACTTTGATGAAGATTTTAGTGTATCCATGTAAGTGGTTTGTGTTGTACTTAACTCAGGTAGGAGATAGTTAATGGACGTTTCATTTTCGTCCACTGATTGTATTTCTGAGTGACTGTTTCTTGTATTATTTGGCTGCATAATTACAGGGATAAATGATATGTCCCCCTCTTCGTCACTTGAAATGTGTTCCTCTGTAATTTGCCGGTCTCTGTTTGGACTTGCTGGTTTGTCTTCTTCTATCGCGCTTTCTTCTTTTGAAGTAAATGTTTCTTTGACTGCGTCATCTTCTTTTGAAGGAGATTTTTCTTTGACTGCGTCATCTTCTTTTGAAGGAGATTGCATTTCTACTGGTAAAAACATGCATGGGGTAAGAAGGTTACGGTGTAGTGTTCGTTCTTTACCATCGTTCAGTGAACAGACTACATATACTGGCAGATTTGGCTGTTTAGATACCACTACGTATGGGTGGGGCTCCCATCTATCTGCCAACTTCTGAGTTCCCACTACGTGTTTGTGCTGTACAAGCACTCGGTCACCTTGACGAAGGCTTGCCTCTGTTGTGTTTCTGTCGTAAAGACGTTTTTGTTTCGACTTGGCTTTCTCTTTGACTTCATTTGCGATTTTGTAGGCGGATTGTAGGTTGTCTCTTAGCTTGATTACAAAATCATCGTAGGATGGTGGGTCTTCGTTATCGCTGGGATTAAGTCCAAACATCAAGTCTATGGGGAGGTTTGGATGACGTCCGAACATGAGTAGAAAGGGAGCATAGCCTGTAGACTCGTGACGGGTAGCATTATACGCGTGCGTCATTGCACCTACATGCTGTTTCCAATCCTGTTTCTGGTTGGTTTCTAATGTGCCAAGCATGTTTAACAGTGTGTGATTGAACCGTTCTGTCTGCCCGTTTCCTTGAGGATGGTATGGCGTGGTACGACTTTTCTTAACGCCGCAGACTTTGCAGAGCTCTTTTATTAGATTGCTCTCGAAATTCCGGCCTTGGTCTGCATGAATTCGCACAGGAAATCCGTAGTGCTGAATAAAATCTTTCCACAGAATTTTGGCGACGGTTAATGCTTTCTGGTCACGTGTTGGATGAGCTTGTGCATATTTAGTGAAATGGTCGGTGATAACTAGGATGTTTTCGAATCCTCCTTTAGACTTCTCAAGCTTAAGGAAGTCTATGCAGATTAATTCTAGTGGCTCTGTTGTATTGATGCTAACCAGTGGAACTCTCGTCATCTTGCTGGGTCTGGTTTTACGCAGACAACATCGTTTGCACTGCTCACACCATTTCTTTACTTCTTCTGCCATCTTGGGCCAAAAGAATCTGCTCCTGATCATATCTATCGTCCTCTCAAAGCCCAAGTGACCTAGGTCATTATGAAGAGATGTCATTGCCAATGCTTGAAATTGTTGAGGTAGAATCAGCTGTAATAACGTCTTGCCATCTGGTGTCTTTCTTTGTCTATATAGGATGCTATCTTGAATGATTAGTCTTTCCCATTGTCTGAAGTAGATTGAACACTCTGGTGATTCTCGAACCCGTTCAGATTTTGTTGGTCTCAGATGTTGGTCGACGAAGAACAAAACACGAGATATGACCGGGTCGTCTCTTTGTGCAATGGCAAGTTCTTGTTTAGACACACGTGGTAACCCTTCTTCGATGGTGTTCTGCAGTTTGGTGGTGGTTTTAGCTGCTTGTCGAGTTATAACCTCACAGTGTACCGTATTAGATGATTCTAGAAATGGTTGAGATGTAGAAGGATATCCATCACAGATGGCTTGTACACTACCAGCGGGGATGGTCACTGCCTCTCGCTGGAATTCTATGGAGCTCCTAGTCATTTCGCTCTGTGGCTTCCTTGACAAGGCGTCTGCAGCAGCGTTGTTCTTTCCTGGTTTGTACTTAATGGTGAAGTTAAACTGGGACAAAGCGGCAACCCATCTTTGACCAGTAGCGTCAAGTTTTGCTGATGAAGTCACGTATAGTAGGGGGTTGTTATCGGTGAGGACGGTAAAGCTGTTTCCCAGTAGATAGTCGCGAAGTTTGTCTGTCACGGCCCATTTCATTGCTAAAAACTCTAGTTTATGAGCTGGGTATCGAGACTCTGCGGGGTTCAGTCCTCTACTGACGTAGGCAATGACGCGTTCGGTCCCATTCTGGATTTGACTAAGAACTGCCCCAAGTCCGACGCCGGACGCATCGGTCTGAAGGATGAAAGGGGTTGTGAAGTCTGCATACGCCAGGATAGGTGCTGATGTCAGATGAAATGTTAGTGTATCCATAGCTTGTTGATGTTGTGTTGTCCATATGAATGGAGGTGGAGGATTGTGCCTTTTCTTGATTTGTGAACCTCTTTTCTTTCGTCTTGGTTCACCAGATGTTAATTTGTAGAGTGGTGAGACGATGTCGGAGTAGCCCTTTATAAATCGTCTGTAGTAACCAGTGAAACCTAAGAATCGTTGAAGTTCCTTTCGGTTAGAGGGTGTCTGCCAACCACTGACTTGTGATATCTTTTCTGGATCAGCAGATATGCCCTTTGCTGAGACAATGTGACCAAGATATTTCACCTCTTGCTGGAGAAGGTGGCATTTCGATGGTTTTACTTTTAAACCATGCTGATGGAGACATGAGAATACTTGGTCAAGACGCTCAAGATGTTCCTCAAATGTTGACGAAAAAACTATTATATCGTCCAGGTAGAGTAAAATGGTTGAGTAGTTCTTGTCACCTAGGCATGATAACATCAGGCGTTGGAAGGTAGCTGGGGCATTCTGTAGTCCAAATGGCATACGGTTACATTCATAGAGTCCCATTGGAGTGGTAAACGCAGTTTTAGCCTTGTCACATTCTTCTACTTCCACCTGCCAGTACCCTGACGTTAAATCCAGTGTCGTGAAGAAAGTTGCATTGCCAAGTGCATCCAATGCTTCTTCTATTCTCGGAAGAGGAAATGCGTCACGCACCGTCCTGTTATTTAATTGTCTGTAGTCAATGCATATTCGAAGAGACCCGTCTTTCTTATGGACTATGACCATTGGAGAGGCATATGGGGAACAGCTACGACGGATAGCTCCTGAATCCTCCATACATTTAAGATGTTCTCTTACGGCTTGGTACTGCATTGGTGGTATACGACGGTGGGGAAGACGGAACGGTTGTGTGTCTACCAGGGGTATGGTGTGCTTGATTGTGGAAGTGCAACCGTAGTCTAAGGAATTGACGGAGAAAACATCAGCATGTTTGTGAAGAAGATCTGCTAGTTGTTCTCTCTGTTTATCATTATCAAGCTTAGCATAAGATAAGTCCAAAGATGGAATGTTAGCAAAATCTTCGGATGCTCTGACATTCCTGCTTCTGCCGACTGTTGGTTGTTGGAGTTTTGTTGGATGGAGACTAGAGTGGCGGAGATCGGATGGATGGAGATTGGTTGGATGAAGACTATCTGCACTGTTTGCTATGTCTCGTCTGTCTTGTGAATGTGCCTGTTGCTTGAGAGGAGATTCGTATTCCACGTGGATGATGGAGGAAACTTGTGCAAGCTTACAATTACGTCTAATTGTGATGGGCTTGGCGGTAATATTGCAAAGACGTACAGGAATCCTCCGGTTTTGATAAACATCTGCAACTATATTACCAACTCGGAGATATGACACATTCTGTGGAAACCCTTCAACTATTGCGGTGTAGGTATGACCATTTGGATTGGGAGGTGCTTCGCAGATCACGTCAACTTCTTTTCCTGGTGGTATAACTCGTGGAAATTGGCCAACGTATTTTGCATATCCAATCTTTCCTTGTGGGTCACCTAAATCGAGATCTGTTGTGTTGATGTATGCCGTCTGCCATGCATTACTTTCGCCTCCGACTTCTTGAAGGTAGTTCTGTCCTCTGGCTCGGCACTGGTCATTTCTAGACGCTCGAATGACATTGGTACCAATCAAGACGGGCACGTTCTTTCGGTAGCTGTCGGTTGGCACTACGAACGCTGGAACATCTGTATAGGTAACACCCATGATGGAGATGGAAATTGGCACTACACCAAGATAAGGAACCTTCTGGCCACTGGCACCTTCGATGGAGACGTTGACTTCTGACAGTATTAGATTCTGTAACGATGGATGTGTTTTCCATAAGTCTTCAGTGATGGAAGTTATTTGTGAGCCTGAATCGATGAGAGCAGTGAAGTTTTTCCCATTTATGTCGACGATGTCTTCATTGTTTGGCCCAATGAGTTGCTGGTAATTTGGTGTGGTGTGACTGTGAAGAGACTTAGCAGATTTGTTTTCTATTGGGCTAGGTATTTCTGGGCCTCGGACGGCTTGCCCTTCGGCCGTGGGCCTTGGTAGTTTGACGGCATGTTGCGACAACCTCTGGCTATGTGTCCATCTTGTCCACATTTGTGGCAAGTTATCTGTCGATTTGAGGCTTGGTACTCTTGCCTTCGATGCTGATATTGTATGGGCATTGTAGACATCTGGTCAACCTTCTGTGTGAGCTTTTGTACTGTTAAGATGAGGTTTTGTAGCACTTCATCATTTGAAGAATTGAGTGGTGTTCGTTGAGCTTCTTGTGTGGCAGGTGCCTTGGTTTGCTTGGGTGGAGCACTCTGATAAGTTGGCCTTGCATATTGGGGTTGAGAGAGTGCTTTGGTGGTGTCTGTGGTCATTGTAGAACCCATCCTGTTTTCTCTTTCTATCTGGCGCAGTTCGATTTGTAGTTCTCTGAATGACATCTCTCGTGGTTTCATAGGAGCAAGTCGGTTGGTTATTTTCTCGTTTCGCACCCCTCTCATGAATTGTTGAGTAAGCATCTTATTTCTGTTTGGCCAAGGCTGGGTTTTGTTCATTCTTTCTTCAACGGTACGGAGCGTGGCTTCCAACTCCACAGCATAGATTCCAGGCGATTCTTTTTGTAGTCGCACACGTTCATAGAACTCGGCCAATGGGTCACCGGACATCAGACTGTCACCAAACTGAGCTTTGAGTTCTGCAAATGCGAAGTTGATCGTCTGTTGATCAGGTGGTAGATTTAGGACTAATTTTCTCGCCGCTCCTCCGAGGTATCTTACAATAGTAGAAAACTGCATTTCGGTAGGTATTGCCGTTGTCTCTATCAAGTATCTTGTATCTCTGACCCAATCTTCAATTTCAATGGTAGATCCCTCGCAACCAGTGTAGATAGGAACGCGTTTGACCTGATGAGAAGGCATGAGATGGACAGGATTAGGAGTAGAGGGATAATTCTGGGTTGGAGTTGATGTAGAACGGTGATTCTTGGCAGCAAGTGATGAGATGGAATGATGACTCTTACTTGGGATTGATGGAGAGTAAGGGTTCTGAATCGAGACTGAATGATGGTGGTGTTTCGGCGGTGGTGTACCACGGTATAGTGAAGGAGAAATACTTCGTCTGGTTGCTGGCCTAGAGGTATTATGTGTTGGTTTTTCCCGCTGCAACTCCGGTGGAAGCAGATTCCTAGACCTGAGTCGACGCTCCATTGTGTCGAGGTCAGATAGAAATCGTTCACTGGGGGTTCGGTCGTCTGCTAGTGGTGGTGGGTTTGGTAAAGTGGTAGGTTGACGAGAAGTCTGGCGCGGGTGATGGCTGACTACTGGAGTTGACACAGTTCGATTTCGGGTTGATGGATGCCAACGAGTTGACGTCGGAGATTGATATAGCAGTTCGTCTGTTGGTTGTTTTCTAGAGGTAGCCATGTTGCATGGGGTGACTTAAATTTGTAAACACTTAATAATAATGAACAGTTTGATTTAGATTCAACTTAGTTAATGAGTAATAGTACAACTCAATATCAAGCTCAGTGCTTTGCAAAAAAAATGAATGTCAGATTCAAATTCCACTGCTCTTTTAAATGTACCTTCAACAACTGAAACAGGTAAGTATATAGGTCACACTACTTTCCACTAAACTTTCAATTCATTTTACAGTGTAACTTTGACAAGCATAAACATACCAAACGCCGATTTTACTTAAAATCTGCAGCTGAATTACGCCTTTAACGCACAGTACAGTGAGAATCAATTCAGAAAATAAGGCGTAACTCTGTTAACTTTTGAAGCGGGTTTTTTTTGCTTTGAGCGCAGTAATTGCAGTACTAATGTTATGCCTTGTCAAAGTTACAAGTGGTTGAATGGGCTTAACAATGCTGCTTAATCTGTGTGGTTAACACGAGTCTGAAGGTATCAACGAAGTTTAAAAGTTATTGTTGTTGGACTGCTTTTGTGAACCTTAATCTGTGTGGTTAACACGAGCCTGAAGGTAGCAACGAAGTTTAAAAGTTATTGTTGTTGGACGGCTTTATTTGCTACAGTCAGCAATTAGTCCGTATTTTGGAATTCAAGTAGCGATGTTAGATTGCCCAGTTTTTTCATGTAATAGCTTCACTGCCAGATGTCCAAACTTTCTTCTGCAAAATCCGTAAGTGTCGTTTCGCAAGTAGTGTTGTTCTCCAGACATCTAGACGGTGGTTTTGGTGGGCTTGGTGTGCTCATCAATGGGCTGTGTGGAGCCAACGCTGTGGTGCCAGGTGCCGGGTTCCGGTGCCGGTCAAGTTTCTCGAACAGCTAAGAGAGGTTGACTTTTTGGTTGAAGAACTGGGGGTAGTTGGTGTGTTCTTCAAATCGGATCTTCCACCATTGTGACCCCTCTGACTTATTAAATCTCACAATTGACACGGCTGTTCTTATACACTTGTTTCCAAAGCTGGTTGTTTATTTACAGTAAGATCTGTTGACGAAGAGAAACATGATGCACTTAGGTCTTCGTCTAAGGATATTATGAACTGATACAATAATATTTATAAAAGGTTACATAATACTAATAATTGAACTTTCAACTATCTCTGCGGTTCGCGCCATAATCTGGGCGGCGTCCGCCATCTTGAGAATCATCTCGGAAATTATCAATTAACTTAAGCAGAGCTTGTTTAATAAATAGGTTGTAAATGTAAACGAAGGGACTGCATTGTCCCAAGAGGAATTTACATAACGAATACATAAGTTGTCTTAAGGACATGAAAATGGTATAAAGCTAACTCTCCGTTTGTCTCTTCGGTATCCATGGCAAACGAGTCAATAAATCAATGATTAAATAGAAAATATATACAACTTAGACTATGAAGGTATACGGAATATGATGGTACTTGTTCGATTGAACAATATTAATGCAAAAGGTAAGCAATAAGTAAGTTAAAACATAATTACCTGTTGACGAAGAGAAACATGATGCACTTAGGTCTTCGTCTAAGGATATTATGAACTGATAGCCCGCGAAAATGAAATCGCTGAGGGCGCTACTCTGGTAGTATTACGTAATAGATAAAGCTACTAAAAATAGATTGCGGGCATGCGCAAGATAGTTTCATGACCGTCACATGTATTTTAGTGATGTAGAATCACAAACCATAATTCTTAGATGGTTGTTAAAAACAAAATCATTAAAATACCAATCACGTAACTAACGAAAAAATGGGGGAAAATACAAAAGCGGTCAAAGGTCAGCGTACACGCTATTCCACATGTTGCAACTGTCAAGTTTACGCGACATTGTTGAGCAATGTGGTAAGTAGACTGGTGCTCTGTTTGATCGTTTCTTTTAGCAGCTGTTCTTCTCCATTCCTGGAAGACCTTTGGAATCATGTTTTAGTGGGTTTTTTTAGCCCAACGAAGCCGGTGTGTCCCTTTAAAAGGATCATATCTCCTGAACCACATGTCTTGGAGTCTTAACCCTTATAGGAGGGAAATGCCCAATTAATGGTACTACACAATGATTAAACTGAAAAAAATTGAATTGAAAATTGAATATCAAGCTCTGCAGCCACTTAAAATTTAAAACAAATTGATTTAATGACGTCATGATGTGTTGCAGCGCCCTCTATTGAAATGTTACAAATTTAAAGCTATATCTCCTTAACCACAATGTTTCTGGTTTCTTCCTGCTCATACTTCAAGTTAAATGTATTGATATAAACGAACAACCCACTTGACCTCCCCTTCCGGTTCAAAAAGGAATTTAACCCCACATATAAGAAGTGAACACTTTGTAAGTCTTTGTTTTTGTATGACACATCATTGAGGGGCAAACGTTCAAAATGTATGATGGTGTGTGATCACATGTTTATAAAGCGCCCTCTGGTGACACGTTTAAAATGAAAGAATTATTTTCTGAACGATACTGGTATGACAATTAAATTGTTTGCTTGAAGATCCAAACTTGTATCACATTTCTTTCTCTGTGATTACCCTACATAGCATTTGCATCCAAATCGATACAGAAATTATATTCTTAAGTCAACGGTACCGGAACAGCTTTGTGATTGTTTTTCCTAGGGATGCAGCACCCCCCCCCCCCGTGAAATTTCTCACCAGCATAACTCATTTTTAGAAAAACAGAGCATCGCAAAACTTTATACCATTATGGAAACTGAAGCCTTCACTTAATTTTAAAATGTTGCTAGATAATTTTTTGATATTAACCACGTTTTTAGTACGGAAGCAGGATAGTGCAAGGAGATAAGAATCGAAATATTTTTTTCATGAGCGCGAGAATTTTTTTTTTTACCATTTATCTGGCGGCCGCCACTTAATTATCCGACGGCCGCCATTTATTATCCGGCGGCCGCCACTTAATAAATAAGTGGCGGCCGCCGGATAATTAAGTGGCGGCCGCCGGATAGTTAAGTGGCGGCCGCAGTATAATTAAGTGGCGGCCGCCAGATAAATGGTACAAAAAAAATATTCTCGCGCTCATGAAAAAAATATTTCAATTCTTATCTCCTGGCACTATCCGGCTTCCGTATTTTAGAGTGGTTTGCTGGGTTTGCTTTTTTGTAAGACTACGTCGAGTATGAGACAATGACGGTAAGTCACATTCAAGAAACTCAAGAGTCAACAATGGCTGGTTGATCAGGGGAAAAAAAGTAGAGAAAAACCAGCAACAGACTATGTGAAGATAAGTAGGGGGAGGGTCGTGGATATGGCATCATGAATGACAAGCTCATTAACTGATTAATGCATTTATGATGCGTGTGAAACCCTAGCCAATAGCCGTCAGCCAATAGCCGTCAGCCCAAACACTAGCCAACACCCAAACCCTAAAGCCATCATCTCAAACCCTAGCCACGCCAACCAAAACTCTAGCCATCATCACAAACCCTAGCTCCAAACCTATACCTTATAGTCATCAGTCATACGCTATAGCCCCAGGAACCCAAACCCTAGCCATTAGCCCAAACCCTAGCTCCACCCAAAACCTTAGCCATCAGCCCAAACCCTAGCCCCACCCAAAACCTTAGCCATCAGCCCAAACCCTAGCCCCACCCAAAACCTTAGCCATCAGCCCAAACCCTAGCCCCACCAAAAACCCTAGCCATCAGCCCAAACCCAAGCTCTTAGCCTAAATCCTATTGAGTTTACAGTCTTAACTGGAGTCCACAACTAGCTGTATAGTGCCTGGAATGGCATTTTGCAACATACCCCGCCCACCCCTTCATCCCCTTGCCCCTTAACAGATAGGTCAAATGAAACTTGGAAGGACAAGTAAATGCGGTAAAATGGCCTATGTTTTTTCTATTTTATTTTAAAGTTCACCATGTTAAACCCAATGTGAATACATGATTAGAAAAGTTGGAGGAAAAGTTAAAATCTGCCCCCACCCTCTCAAGCCCTCCCCCTTCCAACCCCTTTTCCTTTGTTACAGCTTCTCCACGTTAATTAACCCTCCTTTGTCATCTAATTAAACCATGTGTAAGGTTCTTAGATTAGAATTCTATTACGAAAACAAGGAGACATGTAAATAACTTTTTGAGGGAGGATTTGGACATAACTTCTGACTTGTCCTTAGAATGTACACAGTGTGTCATGCAGGTTTTTCTTCTCACATTGCTTAAAGTACATGTAAATGCTCCAATATGTTTGACCTTGTTGTAGACAAACGCAATACATTTTTTCAGATATTAACTCAGTGACTTATACCCTTTTAAGCACAATATGTTGTCCAAAAAGAATTTGTTAGTGCCCTTATAGGGTGCAGTACACTTAAAGGCCAAAAATCATGCGCCAAAGTAATTATAATTGTTGGTAAACCCTCCGTTTTTTTAATAGTAACGTTTTGGGGGTCATGCAATTAACAGAATGTGTAAATATAACAATCTATCTGAGCGGGGGGGGGGGGGGTGTCTGTGCCTCAACTTTTGAGGAGACTGGATAAATTAAAGCTTTAAAGTTGGTCCTATTTGGCTTGGGAAGTGGATAAGTGCTTAAAAAAAACTGTCGGCATATCAGTTTTGGAAAAAGCACATTTTCGGGGGTGTTTTTTTTCCTTCTGGGGGTAATTGGCTGAAATTCTAAACGGCTAACCTGCACAAAATTGGAAAGAAATCTTAAGTTTAATTGTTCCAAAAATATATTTGATTTGTTTTCAAGAGGCTGAGAAACTTTAAATATTGTTTGAGTATTTCTGTATATTTGGCATCTAGCGTTGGTTGCTAAGGGAGATTGTTTTGTGTGGTGCACCCTTGCATCACACTTTGGCATGGTCCGCACAGCACAAGCCCGTACACGGTTAAAAAGGTGCACCAAGTTGACGTCGTCGCCCTCTACAGTTAGAGCCATGACTCCCAAATGATGTTGATTACCTCTTGTTTTGTAGTGGAGCTAATCATCGTTGGAAAACCGACGGAACAAATTTCAGATCGTCGTGCATCTCGTACATCAGATAAAGCTGTAGATGGGGGCTTGAATACACTGCTTAACGAAAGCAGCGAGTGCTCACAAACAGGTAATCCTCATTCCCATTCTTAAACGGTATTGTGTTTGTGTTCAATATTTTTGTTACTTTTATTATTTGTGATTTATAGCACAAATAATAACTGAAGCCTTATTGTTGTGATTTACAGCACAAATAAAAACTGTCGCCTTATTGTTGTGATTCACACAACAAATAATAACTGTCGCCATATTGCAGCACAAGTTGGGGCGACACCAAACAAAAGTAACACCCGGTTCAGACAGACGCTCCAGAGTCGCGCCGAACCAAATAGATTAGGAGCGACTCTAGGTCGACCCAAATAAATTTTGGTTTCAGACAGGCGAACTAAACTTAATATTACATTAGGTTCGGCTCATGACAAGATCGACGACTAAAACCAAGACGCTCCAGAGTCGTTCCGAACGACTGCAACAGTCGATCTTTCGACTTCCAGCGCGTCCAGTCGCTCCTAACTGTTTCAGACGTCGAACTTTTCATGTACTTAATTCAATAATTTGGTTCGGTGCGCCTCTAGAGCGCCTGTCTGAACCGGGTGTTAGTTTCTAAATAAATGATTTATTCCATGTAATTAATCAGACAATCAAGTTTATCAAACAAATAAACCTTTAATTTTATAAAAACATGCTTAAAAACCATGTGTTTTTCGAGATACACAACTGTCGCCCTACTAGAGCATTTTTTATGCTGTCGCCCTATTATAGGGTTAAGCGTTATTATTATTATTATTATTATTATTATTATTATTATTATTAATATTATTATTATTATTATTATTATTATTATTATTATTATTATTATTATTGTTATTATTTCATTTTGTTCCCAGAAGCGCCGCTTTTGTCTCAGATCTACCCTCACAGTTTGTCCCTATTTCATCTTGATGTTTCACTCGTGCTTTCAGAATGGTGCTTAGTGCTCAAGCCATTACAGGGACTACCTTCACTTTCACCTGCCATATCTTACCGAGTGATCCCCTACCCCAGGCAAGGTCTTGGTAATTCTGGATGTTAGAGATATGAAAATAAAAATTCATAAAACTAACTCAATCTATAATTATATAAATCTTTGTAGACAAAGAAACGAATCCTTGGTGGAAAGTGGATCTTGAGGGACTGTACTGTATCAGCAGAGTAACCATTCTTAATCGCGGAGATTGTTGCAGTAAGTGTTCTCTCTTTTCATATCTTCTGACCACACATTGGATTTTTGGAACCTTTACATCATTGACAAATATGTAAAAACTTAAGGAAATATGACCCAATTTGACCTTGATTTCCGGCTCAAACCGGAAGTTGAAATTAAATATTTGAGAAAATCATAACTCTTGAACCACACACTAAATTTGTAGCATTTATACGTCATTAGGGCTTCACAGAATGTGACCACATTGGAACTCGACTTCCGGCTTAAATTGGAAGAGGAAATTTAATGTTTGAACAATCATAACTCCTGAACCACAAATTCGAGCTATATCATCTATACGTCGCCAGAAAGGGCTCTGGGGCTTAAAAAAATACTTCATGGTGTAATCTCATTTGACCCCGACTTCTGGTTCGAACCGGAAGTTGAAATTTAATATTTGAAAGAACTCATAAATCCTGAACCATTCATTTTGTTTGGTAATCTATACATCATCAGAAAATTGTCAAAAGACTTACTAAATGTAACCCTACTTGACCTTGACTTTTGATTTAAACCGGAAGTTGAAGTTTATTAGTTGAAAAAAAAGAACTGAACTCCTGAACCAAACAATGGAGTTTAATGCATCATCAGGTAGGTCTTCAAAATGTTAACAATTGCTACACAAATTGTAACATCATTGGACCTGACTTCTGGTTCAAATCGAAACATAATTCTTGAATAATGAAACATTAACAATGAGCACAATAAAGTTCAATTCAACGATTAACAACACGAACACCTTGTATTTGTGATGTCACAAAACTGAATGTCTAGGTGCACTTTTCACAGTTTTATATTTACAGGAACAAAACTGAATATTCGCATATAGTCAAGCCGGGATGTGTAACATACAAAAATGAGGTATTCTATGTTTTGGTGACGTCATCAAGTGACACTTTCAAAAGTTTATATTTACAGGAAAAAAAATGCGCTATCAAGATGAAACTGTGCATGTATTCACGCCGGGATGTGTAACATCAACAATTTGAGGTCCCTTTCTAAATACGTCATCAAGTGTCACAAGATGTCACCTTAAACTTAGAGGAGCAGTATAACAAGATCCATACATACAAAAAAATGCAACCAGGCTTAAATCTCGCATTTATTCAAGCCGGGATGTGTTACACCTACAACTTGAGGTGAAATCGTGATGGTGTCGTCAAGTGCCACGTGATAAAGAATGTCGTCACTATTTTATTCAATCATAATTTGATGCACTCAATCACGAAGACCTTGTTTTTGTAGTAAAGAAAAAATGAATTTACAGTTTTTTAAAGGACAACCTGCCATGCCGTTCCTTTCGTACACGTTCAAAACCCTTTGATATGACACGGACACATGTTATTTCCTATCAAGTTTGCAGGCAACTGAAAACCCAAACACTGAAAACAGTCTATAGTTCACCATTTCCTAAACAGTATGTAGTTTTATCAAGGTGTATTTCGCCTTTTGTTGACGACATTTAAGTTTTTTGGTCGACCTGGCCATTCCCACATTCCGATGTATTGGAATATGCCCCACTCGACACACAGGGAACGTCGCTGTTACCCAGAGGGAAGTTATTAATCACAAGAGGGCGCTTTACAAGTTTACCTTGACTCTGTTTCTCTGTGTCATCCGAGAACTAATACAGAATCGTTAAAACGGGATATTTTAAGAGAAAATACAAATAATAAACGGAAAAATAAAAGGGATATTTAGAGGTTTCCGCTCGACGTAATGTTAATATATTTCTTCCACCTGAACGCAAGTCATGGTCTCTGACATGTGTTTAAAAAAACATTCAAAACGTTGCGCTATTTTTGCACTAATTTTAACTTTATTTTTTTAATCTGATGTTAATGTTTGGAATCTCTGCAAGACCCAAGCTGTCAGCTTTCAGTTACTAATTATTATGACGCCACCACAAGTTACAGCACCCGTATACTAATGTGTATATACAACCTACACAATGGTGGATTGTACTTTTAGTGTTTTCTTTCGAAGGCATTGCATGGGGGACAAATCTTACTTCGTTTTGTAGGTTATAAAAAACTTTGTATGAACATATGTTTTCGTCATAGTAACGTCATCAGGTGTCAATTTACATTAATTCAAAGATTATTGTTTTTACAAAATTATATCTGCAAAACCGCATGTCATAGGCTTATAATTCTTGTGCCGTTTTGTAACTTACAGCTTATGTAACATTTTATTTAGAAGCGTGACCCACTTGACCTTTACTCGAGGGCTTACGACCAAGTTTAGCTAAGTTTTGGAAATGACATTATGAATCCTCTATGAAATCATGATAATTTCTTTTTTTGCTCCACCAACGGCCGAAATCCCTCTGTTTTTGTTTTTACGAACACTTAATTTCTAGTTTTTTTTTGTTCTGTTGAATAATAGAGGCTTATTCTATTTTATAAACCAGATGGCTTTTTAAGAGGTGCCGTTGTCCGTGCCGGCTTGAACGGCAGCGACTTCGAGACCAATGACCAATGCGGCTCGGCTGTGACAAAAGTACAAGCCCAAGTACCGGGTGGGACCGTCGAAATCAACTGTGGGTCACCCTTGATGGCGCAATACATCAGTATCAACAAGCCGAATGGGGGGACACTTAATCTTTGCGAAGTGACAGTCGATCTATGTCCCGGTAAGTATCAAGTTTGGTTTTGAAGAATATATATATATTTTTTAAATCAAAAGTTTTTCAAATGATAAACGAAAACAACTTTTTCTTTGTAGTCCTGTTTTTCCTAATGCATAATAAAAAATAGTAAAATATAACAATCGCAAAACGTACTTTAGACAAACCACCACAAAATTCTTGCATGTTTTCCTTCCACTCCATTCCAAGCAGGACTATTGTCAATCGAGCATCCTTATTTACCGTACGCGTATTGTTGACCGCAATTAGGGTGTTTTCAACGGCAGTTTTTCTTCGCTCGGCCCCACCGGAATGGGCTGATGAGCTTGCAAACCTTGTTTTTGTTCAGGATGTGGTGGTGCATGATGGGAACGACTGTACTGCAGTCAGCGCAGTGCGTATATTCACAACTATTCTTGGTTCCAAGACGCTCCAGTTGTGTAGTCACAAAAACTTAACCGCTATCACACCACGAACCGCCAGTTGTGTAGTCACAAAAACCAAACCGCTATCTAAACCGCTATCTCCCCGATAACCACTCGCCACTAGAGGGCGCTATCATTTCTGTAACCGCTATCACACCACGAACCGCTATCACAGGAGCTCCTGTGAGAGCGTTTCGCGAATTTTTTTCCCAGCGCGGTAAAGGCCAAGATTTGCATACCTCGCTCCCATTGGCTGGGACTTGCTGATGAATTGTTCATTAAAAACAAGCTATGTAGGCCTTTACGCGCGTGTTGTGTACGCGTACATACTGTACATCAATTTATTGCTATCTATGTGATGACTTTCCTTTGTCCCTCTTACTTAACACTCTCCATAGACTAAGCGCACGAAAAAATGTGCGGACACAAAATACAAAGATTCCAGTGTGAGGATAGCATTGTCCCTTTTGTATTCATTTGTTCTACTGTCCCCACTCTTATGGTGCTACCATTACACGATCGACGTGTCTGATCTCTCGGTGTGATAGCATAGCATACAAGTCATGTACACACACACTGGCTAAAAGTTGCTTTTGCTCTTGTGTGTACATGTACATCCATCCATAAGTTCGTAAAACAATACTGTGACCATGGACTGTGTGAGTCCACACGTCTCACTGTAGTTGACTGTCCTTCTTTGAAGGTAGGATATATGATAAGGATATATATGATTCAAAACTAAAGCCAATCAATTGAATACTGAGGCCGTGTCCGAAACGGCGACTTCGGCTAAAGCTACAGCTAGATCAGCGCGTCTGCCAGTGTTGAAGAATAGGCAGACGCGCGCGATCTAGCCGTAGCTGTAGCCGAAGTAGCCGTTCCGGACACGGCTTTAGTTTCGACAAGGGGAAGCTGGACAAAAGTAGTGTATAGCTATGTAGCATACATGTGCAGTAGCTGTGTAGTCATGGTAGTTTTTTGTAGTCAGTACTTTAATGCAACGTATGTATCAGGTATGTATAACGTACGTGGATTTAGTGCCAAATGCATACACACATGACATACCCAAGCCAATGGGAGCGAGGTATGCAAATCTTGGCCTTTACCGCGCTGGAAAAAAAAAATTTTCGCGAGCGGTTCGCGGTTACGGGAATGATAGCGCCCTCTGGTGGCGAGTGGTGAGAGCAGTTTTGAGAGCGGTTAGGTTTTCGTGACTACACAACTGGAGCGTCTTGAAACCAAGACTAATTCACAACATGTAAACATTCGATATGACTTGCGTCAAGGCTCCATGTAGACGATCTTTTTAACCCTCGATTAAGCCATCAGGCACTTTTCAGGTGTCCGTTTTTAATTAAAAAGTAATTACTCCGCCATTTTATTTTATTTGTATTTAAAAAATGTAAGGTTCCTCAACTACACCTAGCCAAATAGCATGCCAATTGTCTTGTTACCATCGGGGTTGATTTCACACCAAAAAAAATCCACCAATGACCAGTTCTCCCGGTATTCCCTTGGGAAATGTAAGAAATGTAAGAAATTATGATGTTTTTGCTGACTCATCAAACACGAGGGTTTCATTCAAACAAATGGCTTAGAGACACTTGTGGGCTGATATCAATGGAAATTTTGCTTGAATTTATTTTATTTAGTCACAAGGGTCTATATCCAATAGTTTGGGCGATTTAAACATGATTGTGTTCTCAAAAAACACGTATTAAATTACACGCAAAATATCAAACGGACACTTGAAAAGTGCCTGATGGCATAAGTGTGTGATTTTTTTTTTATGGTGTCACGAAGAGTTAAGTTGCAAGAAAGAGGTTGCATTCGAGTTCTACACAAAATATTACGACTAAAACACGAAATGTTGTTTATAGTGAACAAAATAACATTTTTGAAGAAACAACATTCGTCTTTGCAGAAGATGAAACATTATTTTGAGGACACAAAACATTATGTCGAGGACACAAACTATTTTGAGGGAACAAAACTCGTGTTAAAAGAAAAGAAAATATAATTTTTAGGATAAAAATTCTTATTACTTTGAGGGCACAAAATGTTATTTCGAGAACACGGAAAATTATTTAAATTGAACAAAATAACAGTTCGTGGAAAAATATTATTTCGAGCAAACAAAATGACATTTAGAGGGAAAAAATCGTCTTCGAAGAAAGTAAAATGTTGTTTTAAGGGAACATTATACTTTTCAAGGGTTCAATGTGTTATTTCAAGCACACGAAAGAATAAATCGAGGACACAAAAATAATAATGTCGAGGACATGAAACATGGTTTTTATTGAACAAAATAAAATTTCTGGAAAAATGTTTTGGACACGAGTTATTAATATGGTGTTACTTTTGTATAAGATGCATTCGTAAAAAAAATAATAATAATAATTTTTGGCTAAATATCTGAACCAAAGTCCAAATTGGATCATAAGAATTTGTGTACTCATGGAGCGCATTTTTCGGATTTCCTACATCTGCAGATTGCGATCTCAGATTTTAAAGCTCAATCTGGATATTGATTGGGCAAATTGCGCGCAATCTACAGATTGTGCAAATCCACAGAAGCACTCCATGATCATCGGCGTACAACATAAATTAGCGTGATCCAATTTGGACATCGCTGCAGACGTATAGCCGAAATTTTCTCCTCCCCCCGCCCCCTTTTGAAAATGTATCTGGCATAATCGTATCAGTATATTAAGTGGCAACATCTCTTGTACCTCAGGTGAGTTTAAAGTATTTTATTAAAGAGGTCTTTGATAGGTTTTGAGAAGTTTTTTTGTCAAACAATGATTTAAAATTTTGAATTTTTTACAGTTGTACCAACAAACCATTCGTGTTCACGCGGACCTTAATACGCATTGTCCGCATGCTAAAAAACATGTTGTATTGTGGTTCCAGTAACTTTGACTAACCCAATACCAAGAGCGGAATGTTTGACCATATAAGTTAAACATTTAAATAGCACGTGCCCCCATCACCCCCCCCCCCTGTTACGCCGCTGGAGTGTTACCCAATGGCCTCAGTTAACTTCATAGCTTTGTACCAAATCTCCACAGAATCTTCTCCCCGTACTATTGTCAAAAAATGCAGTGTGCACGATTGCTGCACGGATTGCTGCACTAAGCTATCGATCGATCTTCTGAATCTGGTAAATAAATAGACTTGCTAAAGTCTGCGACCATAAGACGTCTAGGCCTATGTGTTGCATAGTAAGTAATAGCATTGGTCGAATACGGACTTAGGACTTCATCACGTTTAGAATTTTACAACAGAGGAAACTAATAATCAAATTCTACTTCGTACACAGTTCGCGAAATTTACCACTTAACGTTGTATTATTTACCGTCAATTTGTTTTACACTTCTCTGCCCATTTGCCCTTCGCTGGTTACCGCCGGAAATAGTGTCAATTTTCCCACACTACCATACACATCGCTAATTCGCTAATGGGCTCTCAGTCTCCATCTTTCTCACACCCTCCCTCCTACCCGTCCTGCATGCTCCCCCATACACCTGTTCTTCTTGTGGCTTTGCCCTTAATCATTTTGTGTGTGCCCCCCTCCCCATCTATAAAGAACTGCATACGACGACTCATACGTTCTTTAAAGCTTGCTTTTCTATACATGATTCTCACTCGACACGTGGAGAAGCTTCATAAATGACAAACCCTTAAAAAAAGTTTTTTTAACACTTTTGCGTTCCAATCCTATTATTTTCTTTTGCATGTCCTGTTAACAATTGTTCTGTATGATGCATAACATCGAATACCATCAAAAAACATTGTTGTGGTCACACTAATAGTCTCATCTCATGATTTGCTTGCACACGGCTACATGTATGATTTCCTCTTCTCTCTATACACGTGCCATGTTGAGCCATGGTACAAGATAATGTGCACCCCGCCCGCCTTGAAGGCCGGTTGTATTCAACCTCCCCCCCCCCCCCCCCCCACGGGTTTCATGTGTGATTTCCCAGCCTTTTGTCTGTTGAAATACCTGAACACAGATCGGACGTCTGCGTTATTGGTGATCTGCGAAATCCATTGAGTGTAATTTATCAAAGGTATACTACACATTGGTTATTGGAAGAATAAATTCATTGTAATCCTCAGGTTTTCAGTAAGCACGACTCACAACTGGTGTAAAACTTCACCATAAATTCGTTAAACATTTCGTGAATGCGGTTTATATTTTGCTAGGGTGTGACGCTCATTTTGTGCATATGTTTACTTGGCAAACCGTATATAGACACCGAGAGCTATGAGGGTACAGTTATTAAAACATCGCAGTGCTTTAGGCAGAAATATACAAATGTTGTATAGCGATATCAAGTCTTACAAAAAGAAACCAGTGACATTAAAGCCGTTCGTAAGTTTTATTTACCAACACCGAATCATGTGGTGGCATGTCACCTTTGAGCTTGTTTTGATTAGAACCAACAAGTCCCGATTCTATGTGACCCTATTTCTTTAAATCGGAACCATTATATAGCCTAGATAAAGACGTGTAAAGGTCATGATGTGTAATAAACATGAGCAGTTGCCAACACCCTTCTTGTACACCCCACGTCAACCACGGTACGGTTAACAGCTGAGTTAAAGCAAGTAATTTTTATTCGTTCTCAAATTCTTAAAGTTTCTCTGTGTAGATTAGATAGATCAAGTTGCAGTTTTTATCTACGCAAGGGTGGATCAAGATGTGACTCATAAAGGCGAAATATGTTCCAAAAGTCAAAAACTTGCCTTAGGAAACTAAAGTATAATGGAAGTGGTAGTTCTGTGGATTAGAACTTGTGAACGCTCGAAGTCTCGACGTTTCGGACAGTGTGCTTCGTTCGTCTTCATGAGAATGCTGCAATCGCCAAATTGAATTTCCTATTATCTTCCTTTTTATCCTCATTGAAAACAAGAAGAAGGCCTACATTCCATGATTGGTTGCTTTTCTTTCCAAAAAAATCAACGCTATTTGTTAATACTCTTTTGTGTGAAATTGTTACAAACTGTTTTGGCTTTGTAGTTATGGCTTTCCATAGTTTTCCAACCTTGGTTGACAAAAAACTCGATCTGTGCAATAGAAAGATCTATTGAGCGAGTTGTGAAAACTTGTGATTACAAGCAGTTCCCCCCCCCCCATTTTTTTTTATAATAACAATAATAATGCATGAGCGCACACAGGGTGCCAGACTAGACAGCACATTGGGTTGCGCTATGTTTGGACCAAAATGGCATCGAGTAACCGCGTGACCAACGAAAACTAGTCCTTTTAAGTCTGGTGGGTCTGAGCAAGGATTACGGGTAACCCTGTAAACCTTCCCCTTTTGTGCACAGAGCCTCTGGCTATAAGATGTGATAAGTGTGGTGGGTCCTCCCCGCGAAATAAACTCCACCCGCATGCAGTGCCGAAAACGCCAAATATTCAAACAATTATTTTTAAATGATTAAAAATTCTCACAGCTTTTTATAGTAAAGAGACACATTTCCAGTGACTCCTAAACGTTTATGTCCTCTTCTATGATTTGACATGGGTTTTCCCAAGGCCCGTCAAGTCCCTCCAAATAAAAACACCCCCATCCACTTGTGTAAATTTCCAAACCTCCGAGCATCGATCTTTAAAAAAAATGGCCCTACACCTTTCGGCAAATAGTACAATTCTGCAGGGCCCAGATCCTCCAAAATACTTCAAGTTGGAAGTCAACAACCCCAGGTCACAGTTGTGGGAAATATTTACACTGTACCCCTTTTATTTGGCTCTCAAATATGTTTAGTATATAATTATTTAGAGGGCCTGCAAAATATTCATACATCAGCCGTCGCTCTGTTTTCGCACTATTTAGTGGGATGCACTCTGACAGTCGGTAAAGATTGCGGGGGTTACAGGTCTAGCGACTATAGGGAAACTTTACCAAACTTTACTTTACCGGCACTTTACCAAACGATCGACCCACTCAGCAACAAACTAATGATCTCTATACTATTATTGTAAAATGACTTTCGACATGACGAGATTACAACGTGTTTGAGAGGGGACCTTTTCTTGTATGGCGGATCATTATTATTGATTTTTAGTTTGGCTTTTCAATTAACTTCCACCGGCCGTTCATGAAAAGGGTATTCTTATTGTACAATTTTTAAAATGTCGTTAACGACAACTTCGACCAAGTTCTTTTTTGTAATTATTATTTATCATGTAATAAACCACATTATTTTTGTTTGTGAAAGTTTCGGATATTTAATTATTATTTATCGGCTGATGAATTTATATTTCCCTTCCAGGAGTTTGTTTGTTTGGTTTTGGTTTTTTTGGTGTTGAGAACAATTTGGAGATAAGTCTTTTCAGTTTAAATTGTATTATTGAGTAATGAATCATGGCAAACAGTTTTAGTCCAAGTTAGAAAACTGCTTAAAAAGGGGGGGACATTTAAATTAAATTTAAAATTAAAAGGACGTCACTTTACTAGCACTTAGCTTCATAGTCACACATTCCCAATACACACACACAGTCATGTAACTTGATAGAAAATCTTAATTGTATAGTCACCGAACTGGACAATATTCTGAATGAGTGCTTACAAATCGATTACGCAAGCTACGGTTTACGAAAGATGCAGCAACAATTGGTGAAAGAAGAAGTGTGAAAAGGAGATCTTCAATGGGCTTTTGTTCCGATGAAAGCTTGCATGTCTTCTGGGGACGACGAGCGCGGACTACGCCCTTTCTACCGAGCCTTAGAGGTTGTCCAACGGCTACAGATTGTTGGTGTTAGAAGGTGTCTAGGACGCACAGGGATTTGCAGTCGCACCGGTGTCAGCCCACTTCGAAACTCCAAAGCCACGCCAAAGCTGGAGTTTTTTTCATGATGGGACATCCGACCATCATCATTGGCACACTCCTGCTAGTTTTTATGATGAGAAAATGTCACGCTAATTCTGGTGAGTGTTTTACACACGATATAAATCCTGTTTTTATATGTTCCATGCGTAATTCCATTAACAATATTAGTATACGGATGTAGCAATGTGGATGCAGTAATATGGACGTAGCTGAACCTTGTTCGCAAAATCACACCAAAATGCGTACTTTTTAGAAAGACGAAAACCCTTGGAAGCTGATTACCTTTAAAAAAATCAGACATAATTACTCTCAAACTAAAATACAATGGCTATCCGTATTTCTCACAAATACCTCGTCGGCGCGTTGAAACGTTTGGTGTGGATGAAAATTCTTAAAGATTTAACTGATTATTTTATTTAATACTTTAAATTAATGTTTTGTCCGTAGTAACTCCTATCTAGGGAATTGTGTGAATGTTAATGGTTGTACTTGGGGTATCTCTCCTGGCTATGAAAGGGGGAGGAATTTAAGAAAAAACACTTCGACGACGGTGGCCACGCCCTACACCCCTCATTAAGTAAGACTCTTATGACTGTGTATAATGCCATGCGTGCAAAGGTTGGCCGTGTTTTGATTTGACCTACAACCACCCTCAGCTCCCATGATTTAGATGTGCAATGTATATGCCATATTGATAATGTTATAGACCATGTTATATTTGTTTACAGAGTGGTAACCTTGTACATTGAAATGCATTTCCTGATGGACAGGATACTACACAGGCTATATGGGAAAATTTACCTTTTGTGTCATAATTTTCACATAAATTCAAAATTTACAAAAGCAATAGCTGTACAGCTTTTGAGATGTCCCCCCTTCTTCTTATCAAAAGTTGAGATAAAATCAGACAGTGCGATCTCCATAAAACATAAGATTTGTTGTATTCTTCCATTGAGCTGTGTACAAATGTGCCTGCAGGAAGTCCAGGCTCTGTGGTTCTTTTGTTAACATGTGATGTCATAGGTCACATGGTCTATACTATGTGGGATTTGAAACTTTGCAAATTGCTGTAGCCGACCTCCACTTTTTAAGGTCACTTGTGCGGTTCATTTCTCTTATAATGTTTACCCCCCCCCCTTTTTAAATATTTTTCTTGAGAAAACGATTTATCTGACTATTCTAATGGAATTCGAAGGCTGCAGTGCAATTATATGTTTAACAAAATAAATTAACAATGTAAGATGATTGACGGGGAAATAGTGGATATTGGATGTGGCTAGTTTATCAAACAAAGCAGAGTTATCACTGTTCACAAAAAGTCAACATTCAGTTAGTAGTCAACTACATTGATGCAACAGTAGTCCCCACCTTAAATTGCACATTATTATTTGTTTCGACAGGAGGTCATTTTATGAAATTGTAAAGGTAATATACACAATGTGCTTTTGCTGTTATTTTCATAAATCAATGGATCTGAAAACATCAAGTTCGTAATTTTTTACAAATAGTTAGTTAAACAATTTAACTAATGAGTCTTGTTGTTTTTTTGTTTTTTTTGGTTACTCATCACAATCATTCAAAGGCTGGTGAAACTGCTTACAACAAGAACAACAACGAATACAACATAAACAAATAACAAAAGAAGATAGGTGTGTGTGTTAAGTAAGCCTAAATCACTGGTTTAAAAAAAATTACTTCAAAACCCTCCCTGCCAAAATGTGTCAATTTCGCCAAAAAGTTGCTGGTAGCTTTCGGACATTTTAGCAATACGTCATCTCAAACCCCATTATGGCCTACTCCTATTGCAATGTGGTGCATTTAGCACAACCCAGATCCGGTTCCCTTGGCGCTTGACACATTTCTGGATAATAATAATAATAATAATAATAATAATAATATCGAAGTCTTATATAGCGCACGTATCTACCAAACAAGGTACTCAAGGCGCTGGGTATATACAAACTTTCAGAAAGATAGGTTATTGCAGTGAGGAATTCTGAGACCCAATTATTTATCACCTTATATACGGGTTTACAAGGTGCTACGGCGCATACAGCAGCCACAGCCAGGAACACCGGGGCGAACCCCTTCTCTTTTTCGATAAGTGCACTGGGTTCTTTTACATGCGTTACACAACACATGGGACCAACGGCTTTACGTCCCATCCGAAGGACGAAGCAATGGCTAAGTGTCTTGCTTAAGGACACAAGTGTCACGGCTGGGGATTCGAACCCACACTCTGCTGATCAGAAACACCAGAGTTTGAATTCGGTGCTCTTAACCGCTCGGCCACGACACTTCCAGTATGACCGGGAAGCTGTGTCAAAATAACCCAGAAAAAGATACAAATGACACCACTTTCCTGGTTGGCCGACCTGATGGCCATTGGGTCAGACCCCCTTGAACTCAGCATCCGGGTAAACTTTGACCCTGGAATTTTTAGAATGCAGGCGGGTTGTACATGTCCCTATGTCCATGCGCATTTTGCGCCGTAAACCAATTCACTTCACCACAGGGCGTCTGTTGCGTTTGCTTCCCGTTGCGTTTGCTTCCCGTTGCGTTTGCTTCCCGTTGCGTTTGCTTCCCGTTGCGTTTGCTTCCCGTTGCGTTTGCTTCCCGTTGCGTTTGCTTCCCGTTGCGTTTGCTTCCCGTTGCGTTTGCTTCCCGTTGCGTTTGCTTCCCGTTGGGTTTGCTTCCCGTTGGGTTTGCTTCCCGTTGCGTTTGCTTCCCGTTGCGTTTGCTTCCCGTTGCGTTTGCTTCCCGTTGCGTTTGCTTCCCGTTGCGTTTGCTTCCCGTTGCGTTTGCTTCCCGTTGCGTTTGCTTCCCGTTGCGTTTGCTTCCCGTTGCGTTTGCTTCCCGTTGCGTTTGCTTCCCGTTGCGTTTGCTTCCCGTTGCGTTTGCTTTCCGTTGCGTTTGCTTCCTGTTGCGTACTATAGACACAGACATTTTTACACTGTATGGGCGGGGTGGCAAGCTCATTTGGGGAAGGGGTGGATTCTTAGCGGGGGAGTGCTTTCCCTGCCCTTAACCTGGTTACGCCACTGGTTGCTGCATTTAGCAGGGCTCACGTTTCAACCGTTGCCTTTTGATGCATTTTGCAGGTGTGGCTCAAACATAATTTTTATGACTTGTATTGATTTCTAATACTTCAGACAAAATGATTTCGCAGGATGCTACCATTAGCCTACCATCTTTGTAACAAGTAGGCTTGCGGATGAAAAACTACACGCTTTCTCGTTGTTTATGGGTCATTACTAAAGTAAATGACCCTACTTTTAAACTATACATCTTCCTCTGAAACTTTCCACTTTCCACTTTCCAATAAAGACACTAAAACATTTTTTTAACGGTGATTCATTGCGTTTATAGGAAAGCAGTGCACAGCTTTCCGTGAAATTAGCAGCATAGCAGGCCTACATGTTTTACATATATATAAGGGTTTCTGCGGATCCTTAAAAAGTATCAAATTCAGTTATTTGAGGTCTTCAAAAAATGGATGCATCGTGTAATGGATTTTTTATCAGCTTAAAGAGAACTAGATAAAGCTGCGTGTAAAAGCAATAAGACAAAATGTGAGCAGTTTTGGCTTTATTCACTTGTTTTTGTTTTAATTTTTGTAGCACTAGTGTAAAACTAAGTTTGACTTTAAGTGTGCAGATACCCTGTGTAGGGTTTTTGTGCATTCGCACGTTTGCGTATATTTTATGCGCGGGTAAAAGGGAGCGCCTTTGTTTCAGCCATTCCTAGCGTATTGACCCCTATGCACCTTTCAACAAGTACGATTTTTGAGGAAAAAATCAGCTTACACAGTAAGATCATGTTCATCTCAGATAGGCCCAATTGATCTGGGTTGAAATTTATCATGGCCTAATAAATGTTTTAGACCAATGTAGTTTGTCATTATTAACTACGGTGGTTTACGTTCCCAAAATCCTGGAGAACTCATGTTTCTCTATGGCGTTATATCGCCGTATTATTGCGTTATATCACTGCCCGTTATATTGCCGTGTTGATTGCGTTGTATCGCCGATCCCTGTGTGTTGCGCTGGATTTCCGTAGGCCTATATAATATATATTTGTAATATTAACAGCTTTGATTGGCTATAAGCTTCCTGCTTTTTTCTGGATACTTCCCCCTAATCCTTTGCCCCCTCTTTTTCTATAAATGGATATGTTTGTGTTTGTTTATGCCTATGACGAAGGTCCGGTTTGGATCGAAAGCTAAGGCCATCTCCCGTACTAGTTATATGTAATATGTTTGCGTTCGCCGTTTAACATTGCGTTTGCCTTGTTTGATGGCGTTATATCACCGTACTATTCCCCAGTAAAATACGGCGCATGATCCTTATTAGACTCAGGAACTATTCATGCGGACATTCTGCTTTGTGTAGAAAAAGTCATGTCATTATGCATGGAATCAGTGCGCCTCTGTCCACCAATTGTGTACTTTAAGACCTATATAATCTGATGGGTAGTGAATCTGGCGGACAGGTTACCTTCACTGTGCTGATAACTTTGAAACCAAATCTACTTTACTGGAGAGTCAACCCAGGGGCACTCTTGAATGAGAAGTCGGGAACTCAACCTATTCTTACTTCCGAAGAATGATTCTTCAGAAGTAAGAATAGGTTGGTATTGTTGTCTATAGTAATCGCCCTCAAAGAGCAAGGACGCGTCCTATTATTATTGACGATTAGTCATTGATCATGCGTCTTGAATTATTCATGTTTCAATTGAGGGGCTGCTGTAGACCGGGCGAAATGACTTGAAGCACTGGTCTGTGAGAATGTTGACCCCGCCCATCCTCAGTGACTTTCAGCCAAGACCTGAGCTGTTTGCTGGGCTGGGTTTGACTACATAACTGTCAGAACATTTCTCATGAAGCAATTGGTATTCCACAAATCTTTTTGGATGTTGAGCGTAATACTTTAAAATCAAATTTCCATATGCTTCAATAAAACATGAAACCAGATACATATAGGCCTATGAGCTTTTCAGAGTATAGCCTATTATATCATGCAAGAAAACAGGATAGTTAGTTTTGGGGGTGACAGCTGTACATAATTAGGCCTAAACAACAAAATGCATTATCATGAGTTATCGCTTGACTCGAATCTAATCTAAAGTGTTGTTTTGGTGTGTCCCCCCCCCCCATCATAATCGTCTTTTTGCTGAAAGGGTAGCATCGCCTCTACCATTATGCAGTTAGGCCTAAGGCTATACTTTACAGTTCAATTTCGACCGGCGATTGCTGAGCAGGCCTCATGCAGTGAATCATGTTCATCAAATAGCCGTCGGCAACCAGTAACTTTGATTGCGCAGACGATTAAATATAATGAAAATTGTACGAGAGACGGATAACTTGGGCTCAGCTAGTTTTATTCGTGCGCTGCTAATTAACATAAAATATAGGGCCTACCTTGTAAGTTGTCATAAAAAAAATAATTACAAGTTCTGTGCATTAATTAATATGCCTACCATTTATGCGTAAATATTTTACCATTTTGTCCAAAATCACAACTTGTGTCATTGAATTTCGCTGAAGTGTATTAAAAACCTTTTCGAGAAGTGGAGGAATATCACTTTGCAGAATTGGTACGGAAACTTAAAAAGTGAAAACAATTAATCTGCTGAACTCGTCTGTTCGTCGGCGTATGGAAATCGAAGCACACTTTTCATGCCAACGCATTGTCTGGGATAAGAAACAACTTTTTATAGAGGTAAATATTTGTTAATAGTAAGGGTTTTAAAAAGTTTGTTTTCGAGACTTGAAATTTGCGGAAAGAGAGAGACTGGGAGAGGTGGAAAAAGCAAAAAAGTGCTAATGTAGTACTAGTAGTAGTGCCAGTGTACGTCTGTTACTGTGTGTTTAGAAGGGAGCCCTCAAGTGTTGTATTGTAATATAATTCGCGAGCTGTCATCTGAGTCGAGTCTATTCAGCATTACTTAATTACGGCGGAATTTTCAATTGTGCTGACAAAGGTTGTATATATAACTTTTCTTAACTGTACTACCTTTAATGTTTTGAGGTAAATGTGCATGCACAAATTCTATTTTAAAATGTTTTACTCCTTTTCAAGTTGACTGAAAAATGCTACAGTCCTGCTGGTGGAGGAAGGTAGGCTCGTGCAGAAGACTGGTGGTGACTGATGAGTGCTATTTGCTACGTGCTGCTACTACTAGTAGTACTCTAGGACTGCTAGTGCTAGTGCTAGTGTCTAGGTGACAGTGCAGTGTGCACATGTACTGTGTAGTTTACTTTTAGTACCATTCAGTACAGTCAGTAGTGTTCCGTCCCAACTTTAAAATCGTTTCAACTGTAGTTGAGTGTTTATACAGTTGAGTTGGGAGGGCCCAACTTCCACTCCAGCTAGGATCCAGAACCAACCCCCATAGGGCAGAGAAATAGGCTCAGGTCAGAGTCAGAGTCTCGCTCTCTCAGTCATTGCACTGGATCATTCATAAATGCCAGATCATGAGATAATGTGAATGTCCGACAAATGTAAAAAAAAAACATTTTGGGGTCCAGTCAGGAAGAAACCCGGATTATAACTAATGCTATACTAGTACTACTCTACTGCTGGCATGACTGGACTGCTTCTAGTAAAGCGTGTAAAGTTCTTCATTCTTGGGTAACTTCTTTATATAGGTTACTAAGCCTTTCCGTTGTTGTTCCATAAATATTCTAATAATATGGAGGTTTCCGATTGGATGACAGAAAAGTTGTTCAGAAACAGAAACTAAAAAAAACCCACCGAAAAACAAACAAACCCCCCCCCCTGAAAACCTTTCTGAAAAGCAGTGGAGAAGGGTATTCAAAAATTTTCCAATTAACCTGTTTCATCTCATGTGAACTCATTGTCCTTATTGATTGATCACTCATTACTTGTTTGTTCAACTTCAAGTTGGTCTTTAACACAGAGCAACCTCTTTTTCTCTTTTTATAAAGACACTGTTAGTCCAACGATTATGCTGTGCACAAGTGACGTCTCCTTCGACCTGCAGCCTGGGGCATCAACTTCACTAGTATCATGGGTTACCCCGATCATAATGGATGATTCTGGCAATGTCACAATAACAAATAGTCATGGTAATCCGCCAGCTACATTCCCAGCAGGCACAACTGTAGTCACATACTTTGCAGAGGATGCAGAAGGAAATAATGCAACTTGTGATATTAGTATTCTTGTCCGTGGTAAGCATCATTTTGAAAATAAAAGGGCCCTACAGGCTGTAAACCAGGTTGTTCACCTTCACAATACAGATCCCATGGATTAGGCATAATTTGGAACCAAATTCAACAAAAAAGGGTACGTGGTCATGATGCCTTGCAATAAGTTATTCCCCCGACTTAAAAAGAGCAATGGAAATTTCACAATTCAATTTTGTGATATGTACTTGTTTTTCCCAATAGATAAAGTCGTCATGTGAGTGGGGAAACAAATTGCAAGTCTCTACCCTCCATTAAAATAGTGTAAATTGACATTGTATTCGATAACTTTCCGGGGCGAAATTTGTCAACATCCAAAACATCCAATGACATCATTCTAAGCTAAATTGGTCTGTACATTTTCGAGTAGGGGTTTAAATCAGTCTTTGAATTAAAAAATGAAAACATAAAAAACACACCGAGCTACAAAATGTTTCACTTCGATCACATTGTAAAAATAGTGTAAAATAGTGGGGAAATTCAGGCACAACAAGAAGAAACAAAATTGGACAGAGAAAGCAAAAAATACATTTTACCCGGAATTAGGAATGTACTTTTGTGTGAGTAAAACTGTGGGCAAATCAAATCAAATCAGAGTCCCCATACGCCCATGTGTAGTTTGCTCAATTTTGGCAAGTCCACAATGCTAACAGAGAAACAAGTATGATTACGTACTTCCAAAATTACTCTTGAATAGTCTATGCACACAGCGCATGTGACCAAAAAGATAGGAGCATGATACGTGCCCGATAACTCATGGGGGCAAGCCTCGGGTTGACAGAAGCTAGCATGGGTTGGGCTTAGAATTTTGTTGCTTTTAGATCTGCTTTGTCATTTTATTTGTTACTTAGTAAACAAATCAGTTTTATTTTGTTGAGATGCCTGTATCAACACAAATAACATGCAAAGACTTGTTCTTATTGATTATTTAATGATCAAATGTAATGTGGAGGGAGGTGCGCAGTTTTGCTAGATTTGAAGCCTCAATACATCTTACAATAACGTAAGAAGTAGTTCTATAAATAGTAAACTTGCGAGTACAACCATGTATAAAATCTCTTTTGAGGGAGTGTTGGCTCTGAAAAGAGCCGGTGTGGTCTCCACAGAGCCAATACTCCCTCAAAAGAGATTTTATACATGGTTGTACCCGCGAGTTTACTATTTATAGTTACTTCTTATTTTTCACACCATGCATAGCTTTAAACACCACTTACAATAACGGGTTTTTTTTCTTCTGTTTGCAGATACTGAACCTCCAACCTTTGACTCCTGTCCTGCTTCTCAGACCAATACTATAGGCCCTTCTGATAACAATGTTACACTGAGCTTTGTAGTTACAGCAACAGACAATGTTAATGCCACTGTAAATATTTCAGCGAACGCCTTTGCAGACTGTAACTACACTGGTGGTTCAGAGTTCTTCGTTGGCACAACGCGTGTGTGTTATGAAGCAGTAGATGAGCAAGACAATAAAGCAACCTGTGACTTTTATGTCACTATCATTGGTAAGTGAAAAGTTCTGATTATTGCTGTAAGCTTTGAACTTGCATGGTAAAGGATTTCATTTTATTTGAGATGGTTGCATTACAGGTTGGTAGGATTTGAAACTTTGCATGGTAGGCGTACAATCAAGTGAGGCTTGCGAAGACACCATGTAAATGGTACTGAGTCCAATAGAGCCCAGCATTCTCCTGAAGGCGATCAGAGCACACTGGTCGAAAAGGTCGAGTTGTTAACCACCGGTTCTTCTCAGAACCACCACAGCTCATAAAGAGAATTATTTACATGGTATCTCCGCAAATCTCACTCGAAAGTACATTTTGTTAACTATGTAAGTATTTGAATTCAGCTAGAAAGCATTAAAGGGAAGGTATACGTTTGGTAATGAGTCTGAAGATTAATGGCAATAAAAACTTACTTGGTAAGAAGTACAGCAGCTTTGGATAGTATAATGCATTTTGAGAAACTCTTCACCGCGGTTTATATGAAAAAATATAGCACTTTTTATCCCCCAAAATTTGAATCTGAGAAGCGTTACGGCCGTAGCGCTTTTCAGATCGTGTATTCCTATATTGAGTATTCTTCCTGCGTGGAAATATTTGCTCTGGTTTTTCGGTGATATCTCAAAAACGCGACCACCTTTTGAAGTGAAACTTTCACAAGTTAGTTATATTGTATATACCTACAATTATATAGGATTAAAACAATCAAACGGTTCCAAAAACCAAAGGTATACTTTGTCTTTAACCACAAACCATGGTTTGAATTACAACTTGACAGTGTTGGTACTTATTGTTTTTAGATGGGTGTTTTAAGACCCAAGATTTGGAACATTTTGATACTAAAAAATTGTGTCAAATAGCAAAACAAAAGTTGGCTAAGCCCGCCCAGTGACAACTAAAGCCATGGCAAAATGACTTGGTATAAATTACCTTTGTTATACATCGCAGAATGAGTAGGATACTCACAAAAGTAGGCATTTAGCCTGTTTCTCACTAAATGATCGACACTTATAATTACGATTTATTTAATGTGACTGCAGATGACACGCCGCCAGTCATAACTGGTTGTCCAGTCAATGATACTTCACAATTGGCTCCTGGGTCCAACTCAACAATGTTTTCGTGGATGGATCCAACTGTATCCGACGCTGATGGCATTTTGTCAGTCATCAGTAGCCATAATCAGTCGGATTTATTTTATGCGGGGGAAACTGTTGTGACGTATGTGGCCACTGACAACTCCTTCAACACTGCAACGTGCAGCTTCACTCTTACAGTTCAAGGTGATTTTGAAAGATTTGACTTTTGTTTTCTTCTCTTGATGATATTTTCAACTCCATAATCCTAATAAACACATAAATACCTTCTATGTATTACACAATGACATTTTCTGCAGTTACATCTTGTATTTACACTGTACAAGCTGTGTTGAAGTTACACTGGTCGGCACTGATCACCACTCAATAATGCTGGCCGGCAGGAAGTAAAAATGATGTCACTTCGGCCATGCTGCGACCAGCACTCAACTTTAGTGGAATATATTGCATGATTTAGTTACATACCAAAACTTTTTAATTCACTCCTTATTCAAACAAACGCAGTAAAACATGCATCTTAACTGACTTCAATGTACACAAACTGATATTGAGCACTGGTACTCGGTATTCCCACTGGTACTTAGTATTCCCACTGGTACTCGGTGTTCCCACTGGTAGACGGTATTCCCACTGGTACTCAATATTCCCACTGGTACTCAGTATTCATGACTCCCACATGTCAGCTTTGTTCGTTAAAATCAGCTGCTGTGCACACATGAGAATGTTTTGTGTGAATGATGTGCAAGGTTGAGCTGATTCTTTAAGAAAAATTTTAAGGTAATTTTGTTTACCTATTTTCTGAGCTCAACAAGTATAATTGTACCTAAAAGGAGTACAGTTGGTGAAGTCTCTGTAGTACATTACTATCACCAATCTCTTGACCTTGCAAGAGCACTTCTAACCCCTGCAAAATATCTGTTGATACAGTGTAGTATTGAGAAGGTATTTGCTCTCTCTATTTAGCTTAAAAAAGAAACTCCTTTTAGTCAATTCTGCCATTATGACATGTAGCCAGGTAGCACCTTCATTTGCTTTGATTAATTGCTTACGGTTCACAAAACAATCAATGCTCTTTTAACAGACAATGAAGCTCCTACTGTTACATGTCCAAGTGATGTGCCTGCCATAAATGTGGACGCTGGAACAGCATTGTCAACTGTCAAATGGTCACCATCACCATCAGCCAATGATATTGTTGATGGTAATGTCACACCTAATGTTGTGTGTGAAGATGATATGGGCAATGTGGTGTTGTCAGGTGATATGTATGCAGTAGGCTTAACAACAGTGACATGCAGAGTTAATGATACTGCACTGAATGAAGGATCATGCCAGTTTAACATCACTGTTGTGGGTAAGTGTTTTTTAGATCTGTCATCCCTCCCTATCGTTTTTTAGGTACATTCGACTCTGATTGTTTATTTATTTTTGGATATATTTCGGTTTAAAAACACAAAATAAACCTTTACAGAACTCTGGAGAATGCTGGAATGGTGGAGTTTCTATATCTTTTCTCCAGACTGGTGGAACTAACCCTTTCAAAGTATTTTCTCTCAGATGTTTAAGTGAAGTCACTTTTAAAAGGGGCAAGCATATTTCTAAAATTAGTGGATTTAAACAGTTTTTCTTGGCATTTAACAGAAAGCATTGCATGTCTACTTTCAAAAGACCAAAGATCCAAAATTGGAAGAGCTGTAGAGGGTTATGAAAGGTTTTTCTATAAGACCATATTTTTACAGCTCAACAAATATGAAGGCGCCTGAACGGAGTAAACGTAACGAAGTCGGTGTAGTAAGTTAGCATCGCCAATTTCTTGACCTTGCCAGGAAACTACTAAATCGTCGAAAATATTTGGATGGTACATTGAAATATAGTCAAGAGATTGTATTTGCTCTTTATCTTTAGCTTACAAAAGAAACTCATTTAAGTCACATCTCCCATTATGACATGTAGCCAGGTAGCACCTTCATTTGCTTTGATTAATTACTTACAATTCACCAATCAATCAATGTCCTCTTTACAGACAATGAAGCTCCTACTGTTACATGTCCAAGTGATGTGCCTTCCATAAATGTGGACGCTGGAACAGCATTGTCAACTGTCAAATGGTCACCATCACCATCAGCCAATGATATTGTTGATGGTAATGTCACACCTAATGTTGTGTGTGAAGATGATATGGGCAATGTGGTGTTGTCAGGTGATATGTATGCAGTAGGTTTAACAACAGTGACATGCAGAGTTAATGATACTGCACTGAATGAAGGATCATGCCAGTTTAACATCACTGTTGTTGGTAAGTATTTAATAATCATCTTTCTCTGTCACTCTGAGGTACACTGGACTCTGACTGTTAAAAGTTGTTCTAAACTGACCACATTTTCTGAGCTCAACAAGTATAATTGTACCTAAAAGGAGTACAGTTGGTGAAGTCTCTGTAGTACATTACTATCACCAATCTCTTGACCTTGCAAAAGAACTTCTAACCCCTGAAAACATTTCTGTCGGTACAATGAAGTGTTGAGAACGAATTTGCTCTCTATATTTAGCTTACAAAAGAAACTCCTTTTAGTCACATCTGCCAGTATGACCTGCAGCAACTTCCTTTGCTTTAGTTCAGAATGATCACTAATATTTGATAAATCGGCACTGTCTTCTTTACAGACAATGAAGCACCCTTAGTCACTTGTCCAAGTGATGTGCCTTCCATAAATGTGGACCCTGGAACAGCATTGTCAACTGTCTCATGGTCACCATCACCATCAGCCAATGATACTGTTGATGGTAATGTCACAGCCAATGTTGTGTGTGAAGATGATATGGGCAATGTGGTGTTGTCAGGTGACATGTATGCAGTAGGCTTAACAACAGTGACATGCAGAGTTAATGATACTGCACTGAATGAAGGATCGTGCCAGTTTAACATCACTGTTGTCGGTAAGTATTTAATAATCATCTTTCTCTATCACTCTGAGGTACACTGGACTCTGACTGTTAAAAGTTGTTCTAAACTGACCACATTTTCTGAGCTCAACAAGTATAATTGTACCTAAAAGGAGTACAGTTGGTGAAGTCTCTGTAGTACATTACTATCACCAATCTCTTGACCTTGCAAGAGTTCTTCTAACCCCTGCAAAATATCTGTTGATACAGTGTAGTATTGAGAACGTATTTGCTCTCTCTATTTAGCTTAAAAAAGAACTTCCTTTTAGTCAATTCTGCCATTATGACATGTAGCCAGGTAGCACCTTCATTTGCTTTGATTAATTGCTTACAGTTCACAAAACAATCAATGCTCTTTTAACAGACAATGAAGCTCCTACTGTTACATGTCCAAGTGATGTGCCTTCCATAAATGTGGACGCTGGAACAGCATTGTCAACTGTCAAATGGTCACCATCACCATCAGCCAATGATATTGTTGATGGTAATGTCACACCTAATGTTGTGTGTGAAGATGATATGGGCAATGTGGTGTTGTCAGGTGATATGTATGCAGTAGGCTTAACAACAGTGACATGCAGAGTTAATGATACTGCACTGAATGAAGGATCATGCCAGTTTAACATCACTGTTGTGGGTAAGTGTTTTTTAGATCTGTCATCCCTCCCTATCGTTTTTTAGGTACATTCGACTCTGATTGTTTATTTATTTTTGGATATATTTCGGTTTAAAAACACAAAATAAACCTTTACAGAACTCTGGAGAATGCTGGAATGGTGGAGTTTCTATATCTTTTCTCCAGACTGGTGGAACTAACCCTTTCAAAGTATTTTCTCTCAGATGTTTAAGTGAAGTCACTTTTAAAAGGGGCAAGCATATTTCTAAAATTAGTGGATTTAAACAGTTTTTCTTGGCATTTAACAGAAAGCATTGCATGTCTACTTTCAAAAGACCAAAGATCCAAAATTGGAAGAGCTGTAGAGGGTTGTGAAAGGTTTTTCTATAGGACCATATTTTTTACAGCTCAACAAATATGAAGGCGCCTGAACGGAGTAAACGTAACGAAGTCGGTGTAGTAAATTAGCATCGCCAGTTTCTTGACCTTTCCAGGAAACTACTAACTCGTCAAAAAATTTTTGATGGTACATTGCAATATAGTCAAGAGATTGTATTTACTCTTTATATTTAGCTTACAAAAGAAACTCATTTAAGTCACATCTGCCATTATGACATGTAGCCAGGTAGCAACTTCATTTGCTTTGATTAATTACTTACAGTTCACCAAACAATCAATGTCCTCTTTACAGACAATGAAGCTCCTACTGTTACATGTCCAAGTGATGTGCCTTCCATAAATGTGGACGCTGGAACAGCATTGTCAACTGTCAAATGGTCACCATCACCATCAGCCAATGATATTGTTGATGGTAATGTCACACCTAATGTTGTGTGTGAAGATGATATGGGCAATGTGGTGTTGTCAGGTGATATGTATGCAGTAGGTTTAACAACAGTGACATGCAGAGTTAATGATACTGCACTGAATGAAGGATCATGCCAGTTTAACATCTCTGTTGTTGGTAAGTATTTAATAATCATCTTTCTCTGTCACTCTGAGGTACACTGGACTCTGACTGTTAAAAGTTTTGCTAAACTGACCACATTTTCTGAGCTCAACAAGTATAATTGTACCTAAAAGGAGTACAGTTGGTGAAGTCTCTGTAGTACATTACTATCACCCATCTCTTGACCTTGCAAAAGAACTTCTAACCCCTGAAAAAATTTCTGTCGGTACAATGAAGTGTTGAGAACGAATTTGCTCTCTATATTTAGCTTACAAAAGAAACTCCTTTTAGTCACATCTGCCAGTATGACCTGCAGCAACTTCCTTTGCTTTAGTTCAGAATGATCACTAATATTTGATAAATCGGCACTGTCTTCTTTACAGACAATGAAGCACCCTTAGTCACTTGTCCAAGTGATGTGCCTTCCATAAATGTGGACCCTGGAACAGCATTGTCAACTGTCTCATGGTCACCATCACCATCAGCCAATGATACTGTTGATGGTAATGTCACAGCCAATGTTGTGTGTGAAGATGATATGGGCAATGTGGTGTTGTCAGGTGACATGTATGCAGTAGGCTTAACAACAGTGACATGCAGAGTTAATGATACTGCACTGAATGAAGGATCGTGCCAGTTTAACATCACTGTTGTTGGTAAGTATTTAATAATCATCTTTCTCTATCACTCTGAGGTACACTGGACTCTGACTGTTAAAAGTTTTTCTAAACTGACCACATTTTCTGAGCTCAACAAGTATAATTGTACCTAAAAGGAGTACAGTTGGTGAAGTCTCTGTAGTACATTACTATCACCAATCTCTTGACCTTGCAAGAGCACTTCTAACCCCTGCAAAATATCTGTTGATACAGTGTAGTATTGAGAACGTACTTGCTCTCTCTATTTAGCTTAAAAAAGAAACTCCTTTTAGTCAATTCTGCCATTATGACATGTAGCCAGGTAGCACCTTCATTTGCTTTGATTAATTGCTTACAGTTCACAAAACAATCAATGCTCTTTTAACAGACAATGAAGCTCCTACTGTTACATGTCCAAGTGATGTGCCTTCCATAAATGTGGACGCTGGAACAGCATTGTCAACTGTCAAATGGTCACCATCACCATCAGCCAATGATATTGTTGATGGTAATGTCACACCTAATGTTGTGTGTGAAGATGATATGGGCAATGTGGTGTTGTCAGGTGATATGTATGCAGTAGGCTTAACAACAGTGACATGCAGAGTTAATGATACTGCACTGAATGAAGGATCATGCCAGTTTAACATCACTGTTGTGGGTAAGTGTTTTTTAGATCTGTCATCCCTCCCTATCGTTTTTTAGGTACATTCGACTCTGATTGTTTATTTATTTTTGGATATATTTCGGTTTAAAAACACAAAATAAACCTTTACAGAACTCTGGAGAATGCTGGAATGGTGGAGTTTCTATATCTTTTCTCCAGACTGGTGGAACTAACCCTTTCAAAGTATTTTCTCTCAGATGTTTAAGTGAAGTCACTTTTAAAAGGGGCAAGCATATTTCTAAAATTAGTGGATTTAAACAGTTTTTCTTGGCATTTAACAGAAAGCATTGCATGTCTACTTTCAAAAGACCAAAGATCCAAAATTGGAAGAGCTGTAGAGGGTTATGAAAGGTTTTTCTATAGGACCATATTTTTACAGCTCAACAAATATGAAGGCGCCTGAACGGAGTAAACGTAACGAGGTCGATGTAGTAAATTAGCATCGCCAATTTCTTGACCTTGCCAGGAAACTACTAACTCGTCGAAAAATATTTGGATGGTACATTGCAATATAGTCAAGAGATTGTATTTACTCTTTATCTTTAGCTTACAAAAGACACTCATTTAAGTCACATCTGCCATTATGACATGTAGCCAAGTAGCACCTTCATTTGCTTTGATTAATTACTTACAATTCACAAAACAATCAATGTCCTCTTTACAGACAATGAAGCACCCTTAGTCACTTGTCCAAGTGATGTGCCTTCCATAAATGTGGACCCTGGAACAGCATTGTCAACTGTCTCATGGTCACCATCACCATCAGCCAATGATATTGTTGATGGTAATGTCACAGCCAATGTTGTGTGTGAAGATGATATGGGCAATGTGGTGTTGTCAGGTGATATGTATGCAGTAGGCTTAACAACAGTGACATGCAGAGTTAATGATACTGCACTGAATGAAGGATCGTGCCAGTTTAACATCACTGTTGTTGGTAAGTATTTAATAATCATCTTTCTCTGTCACTCTGAGGTACACTGGACTCTGACTGTTAAAAGTTTTGCTAAACTGACCACATTTTCTGAGCTCAACAAGTATAATTGTACTTAAAAGGAGTAAAGTTGGTGAAGTCTCTGTAGTACATTACTATCACCAATCTCTTGACCTTGCAAAAGAACTTCTTACCCCTGAAAAAATATCTGTTGGTACAATGAAGTGTTGAGAACGAATTTGCTCTCTATATTTAGCTTACAAAAGGAACTCCTTTTAGTCACATCTGCCAGTATGACCTGCAGCAACTTCCTTTGCTTTAGTTCAGAATGATCACTAATATTTGATAAATCGGCACTGTCTTCTTTACAGACAATGAAGCACCCTTAGTCACTTGTCCAAGTGATGTGCCTTCCATAAATGTGGACCCTGGAACAGCATTGTCAACTGTCTCATGGTCACCATCACCATCAGCCAATGATACTGTTGATGGTAATGTCACAGCCAATGTTGTGTGTGAAGATGATATGGGCAATGTGGTGTTGTCAGGTGACATGTATGCAGTAGGCTTAACAACAGTGACATGCAGAGTTAATGATACTGCACTGAATGAAGGATCATGCCAGTTTAACATCACTGTTGTCGGTAAGTATTTAATAATCATCTTTCTCTATCACTCTGAGGTACACTGGACTCTGACTGTTAAAAGTTTTTCTAAACTGACCACATTTTCTGAGCTCAACAAGTATAATTGTACCTAAAAGGAGTACAGTTGGTGAAGTCTCTGTAGTACATTACTATCACCAATCTCTTGACCTTGCAAGAGTTCTTCTAACCCCTGCAAAATATCCGTTGATACAGTGTAGTATTGAGAACGTATTTGCTCTCTCTATTTAGCTTAAAAAAGAACTTCCTTTTAGTCAATTCTGCCATTATGACATGTAGCCAGGTAGCACCTTCATTTGCTTTGATTAATTGCTTACAGTTCACAAAACAATCAATGCTCTTTTAACAGACAATGAAGCTCCTACTGTTACATGTCCAAGTGATGTGCCTTCCATAAATGTGGACGCTGGAACAGCATTGTCAACTGTCAAATGGTCACCATCACCATCAGCCAATGATATTGTTGATGGTAATGTCACACCTAATGTTGTGTGTGAAGATGATATGGGCAATGTGGTGTTGTCAGGTGATATGTATGCAGTAGGCTTAACAACAGTGACATGCAGAGTTAATGATACTGCACTGAATGAAGGATCATGCCAGTTTAACATCACTGTTGTGGGTAAGTGTTTTTTAGATCTGTCATCCCTCCCTATCGTTTTTTAGGTACATTCGACTCTGATTGTTTATTTATTTTTGGATATATTTCGGTTTAAAAACACAAAATAAACCTTTACAGAACTCTGGAGAATGCTGGAATGGTGGAGTTTCTATATCTTTTCTCCAGACTGGTGGAACTAACCCTTTCAAAGTATTTTCTCTCAGATGTTTAAGTGAAGTCACTTTTAAAAGGGGCAAGCATATTTCTAAAATTAGTGGATTTAAACAGTTTTTCTTGGCATTTAACAGAAAGCATTGCATGTCTACTTTCAAAAGACCAAAGATCCAAAATTGGAAGAGCTGTAGAGGGTTGTGAAAGGTTTTTCTATAGGACCATATTTTTTACAGCTCAACAAATATGAAGGCGCCTGAACGGAGTAAACGTAACGAAGTCGGTGTAGTAAATTAGCATCGCCAGTTTCTTGACCTTTCCAGGAAACTACTAACTCGTCAAAAATTTTTTGATGGTACATTGCAATATAGTCAAGAGATTGTATTTACTCTTTATATTTAGCTTACAAAAGAAACTCATTTAAGTCACATCTGCCATTATGACATGTAGCCAGGTAGCAACTTCATTTGCTTTGATTAATTACTTACAGTTCACCAAACAATCAATGTCCTCTTTACAGACAATGAAGCTCCTACTGTTACATGTCCAAGTGATGTGCCTTCCATAAATGTGGACGCTGGAACAGCATTGTCAACTGTCAAATGGTCACCATCACCATCAGCCAATGATATTGTTGATGGTAATGTCACACCTAATGTTGTGTGTGAAGATGATATGGGCAATGTGGTGTTGTCAGGTGATATGTATGCAGTAGGTTTAACAACAGTGACATGCAGAGTTAATGATACTGCACTGAATGAAGGATCATGCCAGTTTAACATCACTGTTGTTGGTAAGTATTTAATAATGATCTTTCTCTGTCACTCTGAGGTACACTGGACTCTGACTGTTAAACGTTTTGCTAAACTGACCACATTTTCTGAGCTCAACAAGTATAATTGTACCTAAAAGGAGTACAGTTGGTGAAGTCTCTGTAGTACATTACTATCACCCATCTCTTGACCTTGCAAAAGAACTTCTAACCCCTGAAAAAATTTCTGTCGGTACAATGAAGTGTTGAGAACGAATTTGCTCTCTATATTTAGCTTACAAAAGAAACTCCTTTTAGTCACATCTGCCAGTATGACCTGCAGCAACTTCCTTTGCTTTAGTTCAGAATGATCACTAATATTTGATAAATCGGCACTGTCTTCTTTACAGACAATGAAGCACCCTTAGTCACTTGTCCAAGTGATGTGCCTTCCATAAATGTGGACCCTGGAACAGCATTGTCAACTGTCTCATGGTCACCATCACCATCAGCCAATGATACTGTTGATGGTAATGTCACAGCCAATGTTGTGTGTGAAGATGATATGGGCAATGTGGTGTTGTCAGGTGACATGTATGCAGTAGGCTTAACAACAGTGACATGCAGAGTTAATGATACTGCACTGAATGAAGGATCGTGCCAGTTTAACATCACTGTTGTTGGTAAGTATTTAATAATCATCTTTCTCTATCACTCTGAGGTACACTGGACTCTGACTGTTAAAAGTTTTTCTAAACTGACCACATTTTCTGAGCTCAACAAGTATAATTGTACCTAAAAGGAGTACAGTTGGTGAAGTCTCTGTAGTACATTACTATCACCAATCTCTTGACCTTGCAAGAGCACTTCTAACCCCTGCAAAATATCTGTTGATACAGTGTAGTATTGAGAACGTACTTGCTCTCTCTATTTAGCTTAAAAAAGAAACTCCTTTTAGTCAATTCTGCCATTATGACATGTAGCCAGGTAGCACCTTCATTTGCTTTGATTAATTGCTTACAGTTCACAAAACAATCAATGCTCTTTTAACAGACAATGAAGCTCCTACTGTTACATGTCCAAGTGATGTGCCTTCCATAAATGTGGACGCTGGAACAGCATTGTCAACTGTCAAATGGTCACCATCACCATCAGCCAATGATATTGTTGATGGTAATGTCACACCTAATGTTGTGTGTGAAGATGATATGGGCAATGTGGTGTTGTCAGGTGATATGTATGCAGTAGGCTTAACAACAGTGACATGCAGAGTTAATGATACTGCACTGAATGAAGGATCATGCCAGTTTAACATCACTGTTGTGGGTAAGTGTTTTTTAGATCTGTCATCCCTCCCTATCGTTTTTTAGGTACATTCGACTCTGATTGTTTATTTATTTTTGGATATATTTCGGTTTAAAAACACAAAATAAACCTTTACAGAACTCTGGAGAATGCTGGAATGGTGGAGTTTCTATATCTTTTCTCCAGACTGGTGGAACTAACCCTTTCAAAGTATTTTCTCTCAGATGTTTAAGTGAAGTCACTTTTAAAAGGGGCAAGCATATTTCTAAAATTAGTGGATTTAAACAGTTTTTCTTGGCATTTAACAGAAAGCATTGCATGTCTACTTTCAAAAGACCAAAGATCCAAAATTGGAAGAGCTGTAGAGGGTTATGAAAGGTTTTTCTATAGGACCATATTTTTACAGCTCAACAAATATGAAGGCGCCTGAACGGAGTAAACGTAACGAGGTCGATGTAGTAAATTAGCATCGCCAATTTCTTGACCTTGCCAGGAAACTACTAACTCGTCGAAAAATATTTGGATGGTACATTGCAATAAAGTCAAGAGATTGTATTTACTCTTTATCTTTAGCTTACAAAAGACACTCATTTAAGTCACATCTGCCATTATGACATGTAGCCAAGTAGCACCTTCATTTGCTTTGATTAATTACTTACAATTCACAAAACAATCAATGTCCTCTTTACAGACAATGAAGCACCCTTAGTCACTTGTCCAAGTGATGTGCCTTCCATAAATGTGGACCCTGGAACAGCATTGTCAACTGTCTCATGGTCACCATCACCATCAGCCAATGATATTGTTGATGGTAATGTCACAGCCAATGTTGTGTGTGAAGATGATATGGGCAATGTGGTGTTGTCAGGTGATATGTATGCAGTAGGCTTAACAACAGTGACATGCAGAGTTAATGATACTGCACTGAATGAAGGATCGTGCCAGTTTAACATCACTGTTGTTGGTAAGTATTTAATAATCATCTTTCTCTGTCACTCTGAGGTACACTGGACTCTGACTGTTAAAAGTTTTGCTAAACTGACCACATTTTCTGAGCTCAACAAGTATAATTGTACCTAAAAGGAGTAAAGTTGGTGAAGTCTCTGTAGTACATTACTATCACCAATCTCTTGACCTTGCAAAAGAACTTCTTACCCCTGAAAAAATATCTGTTGGTACAATGAAGTGTTGAGAACGAATTTGCTCTCTATATTTAGCTTACAAAAGGAACTCCTTTTAGTCACATCTGCCAGTATGACCTGCAGCAACTTCCTTTGCTTTAGTTCAGAATGATCACTAATATTTGATAAATCGGCACTGTCTTCTTTACAGACAATGAAGCACCCTTAGTCACTTGTCCAAGTGATGTGCCTTCCATAAATGTGGACCCTGGAACAGCATTGTCAACTGTCTCATGGTCACCATCACCATCAGCCAATGATACTGTTGATGGTAATGTCACAGCCAATGTTGTGTGTGAAGATGATATGGGCAATGTGGTGTTGTCAGGTGACATGTATGCAGTAGGCTTAACAACAGTGACATGCAGAGTTAATGATACTGCACTGAATGAAGGATCATGCCAGTTTAACATCACTGTTGTCGGTAAGTATTTAATAATCATCTTTCTCTATCACTCTGAGGTACACTGGACTCTGACTGTTAAAAGTTTTGCTAAACTGACCACATTTTCTGAGCTCAACAAGTATAATTGTACCTAAAAGGAGTACAGTTGGTGAAGTCTCTGTAGTACATTACTATCACCAATCTCTTGACCTTGCAAGAGAACTTCTAACCCCTGCAAAATATCTGTTGATACAGTGTAGTATTGAGAACGTATTTGCTCTCTCTATTTAGCTTAAAAAAGAAACTCCTTTTAGTCAATTCTGCCATTATGACATGTAGCCAGGTAGCACCTTCATTTGCTTTGATTAATTGCTTACAGTTCACAAAACAATCAATGCTCTTTTAACAGACAATGAAGCTCCTACTGTTACATGTCCAAGTGATGTGCCTTCCATAAATGTGGACGCTGGAACAGCATTGTCAACTGTCAAATGGTCACCATCACCATCAGCCAATGATATTGTTGATGGTAATGTCACACCTAATGTTGTGTGTGAAGATGATATGGGCAATGTGGTGTTGTCAGGTGATATGTATGCAGTAGGCTTAACAACAGTGACATGCAGAGTTAATGATACTGCACTGAATGAAGGATCATGCCAGTTTAACATCACTGTTGTGGGTAAGTGTTTTTTAGATCTGTCATCCCTCCCTATCGTTTTTTAGGTACATTCGACTCTGATTGTTTATTTATTTTTGGATATATTTCGGTTTAAAAACACAAAATAAACCTTTACAGAACTCTGGAGAATGCTGGAATGGTGGAGTTTCTATATCTTTTCTCCAGACTGGTGGAACTAACCCTTTCAAAGTATTTTCTCTCAGATGTTTAAGTGAAGTCACTTTTAAAAGGGGCAAGCATATTTCTAAAATTAGTGGATTTAAACAGTTTTGCTTGGCATTTAACAGAAAGCATTGCATGTCTACTTTCAAAAGACCAAAGATCCAAAATTGGAAGAGCTGTAGAGGGTTATGAAAGGTTTTTCTATAGGACCATATTTTTACAGCTCAACAAATATGAAGGCGCCTGAACGGAGTAAACGTAACGAGGTCGATGTAGTAAATTAGCATCGCCAATTTCTTGACCTTGCCAGGAAACTACTAACTCGTCAAAAAATATTTGGATGGTACATTGCAATATAGTCAAGAGATTGTATTTACTCTTTATCTTTAGCTTACAAAAGACACTCATTTAAGTCACATCTGCCATTATGACATGTAGCCAAGTAGCACCTTCATTTGCTTTGATTAATTACTTACAATTCACAAAACAATCAATGTCCTCTTTACAGACAATGAAGCACCCTTAGTCACTTGTCCAAGTGATGTGCCTTCCATAAATGTGGACCCTGGAACAGCATTGTCAACTGTCTCATGGTCACCATCACCATCAGCCAATGATATTGTTGATGGTAATGTCACAGCCAATGTTGTGTGTGAAGATGATATGGGCAATGTGGTGTTGTCAGGTGATATGTATGCAGTAGGCTTAACAACAGTGACATGCAGAGTTAATGATACTGCACTGAATGAAGGATCGTGCCAGTTTAACATCACTGTTGTTGGTAAGTATTTAATAATCATCTTTCTCTGTCACTCTGAGGTACACTGGACTCTGACTGTTAAAAGTTTTGCTAAACTGACCACATTTTCTGTAGTACATTACTATCACCAATCTCTTGACCTTGCAAAAGAACTTCTTACCCCTGAAAAAATATCTGTTGGTACAATGAAGTGTTGAGAACGAATTTGCTCTCTATATTTAGCTTACAAAAGGAACTCCTTTTAGTCACATCTGCCAGTATGACCTGCAGCAACTTCCTTTGCTTTAGTTCAGAATGATCACTAATATTTGATAAATCGGCACTGTCTTCTTTACAGACAATGAAGCACCCTTAGTCACTTGTCCAAGTGATGTGCCTTCCATAAATGTGGACCCTGGAACAGCATTGTCAACTGTCTCATGGTCACCATCACCATCAGCCAATGATACTGTTGATGGTAATGTCACAGCCAATGTTGTGTGTGAAGATGATATGGGCAATGTGGTGTTGTCAGGTGACATGTATGCAGTAGGCTTAACAACAGTGACATGCAGAGTTAATGATACTGCACTGAATGAAGGATCATGCCAGTTTAACATCACTGTTGTCGGTAAGTATTTAATAATCATCTTTCTCTATCACTCTGAGGTACACTGGACTCTGACTGTTAAAAGTTGTTCTAAACTGACCACATTTTCTGAGCTCAACAAGTATAATTGTACCTAAAAGGAGTACAGTTGGTGAAGTCTCTGTAGTACATTACTATCACCAATCTCTTGACCTTGCAAGAGCACTTCTAACCCCTGCAAAATATCCGTTGATACAGTGTAGTATTGAGAACGTATTTGCTCTCTCTATTTAGCTTAAAAAAGAAACTCCTTTTAGTCAATTCTGCCATTATGACATGTAGCCAGGTAGCACCTTCATTTGCTTTGATTAATTGCTTACAGTTCACAAAACAATCAATGCTCTTTTAACAGACAATGAAGCTCCTACTGTTACATGTCCAAGTGATGTGCCTTCCATAAATGTGGACGCTGGAACAGCATTGTCAACTGTCAAATGGTCACCATCACCATCAGCCAATGATATTGTTGATGGTAATGTCACACCTAATGTTGTGTGTGAAGATGATATGGGCAATGTGGTGTTGTCAGGTGATATGTATGCAGTAGGCTTAACAACAGTGACATGCAGAGTTAATGATACTGCACTGAATGAAGGATCATGCCAGTTTAACATCACTGTTGTGGGTAAGTGTTTTTTAGATCTGTCATCCCTCCCTATCGTTTTTTAGGTACATTCGACTCTGATTGTTTATTTATTTTTGGATATATTTCGGTTTAAAAACACAAAATAAACCTTTACAGAACTCTGGAGAATGCTGGAATGGTGGAGTTTCTATATCTTTTCTCCAGACTGGTGGAACTAACCCTTTCAAAGTATTTTCTCTCAGATGTTTAAGTGAAGTCACTTTTAAAAGGGGCAAGCATATTTCTAAAATTAGTGGATTTAAACAGTTTGGCTTGGCATTTAACAGAAAGCATTGCATGTCTACTTTCAAAAGACCAAAGATCCAAAATTGGAAGAGCTGTAGAGGGTTATGAAAGGTTTTTCTATAGGACCATATTTTTACAGCTCAACAAATATGAAGGCGCCTGAACGGAGTAAACGTAACGAGGTCGATGTAGTAAATTAGCATCGCCAATTTCTTGACCTTGCCAGGAAACTACTAACTCGTCAAAAAATATTTGGATGGTACATTGCAATATAGTCAAGAGATTGTATTTACTCTTTATCTTTAGCTTACAAAAGACACTCATTTAAGTCACATCTGCCATTATGACATGTATCCAAGTAGCACCTTCATTTGCTTTGATTAATTACTTACAATTCACAAAACAATCAATGTCCTCTTTACAGACAATGAAGCACCCTTAGTCACTTGTCCAAGTGATGTGCCTTCCATAAATGTGGACCCTGGAACAGCATTGTCAACTGTCTCATGGTCACCATCACCATCAGCCAATGATATTGTTGATGGTAATGTCACAGCCAATGTTGTGTGTGAAGATGATATGGGCAATGTGGTGTTGTCAGGTGATATGTATGCAGTAGGCTTAACAACAGTGACATGCAGAGTTAATGATACTGCACTGAATGAAGGATCGTGCCAGTTTAACATCACTGTTGTTGGTAAGTATTTAATAATCATCTTTCTCTGTCACTCTGAGGTACACTGGACTCTGACTGTTAAAAGTTTTGCTAAACTGACCACATTTTCTGAGCTCAACAAGTATAATTGTACCTAAAAGGAGTAAAGTTGGTGAAGTCTCTGTAGTACATTACTATCACCAATCTCTTGACCTTGCAAAAGAACTTCTTACCCCTGAAAAAATATCTGTTGGTACAATGAAGTGTTGAGAACGAATTTGCTCTCTATATTTAGCTTACAAAAGGAACTCCTTTTAGTCACATCTGCCAGTATGACCTGCAGCAACTTCCTTTGCTTTAGTTCAGAATGATCACTAATATTTGATAAATCGGCACTGTCTTCTTTACAGACAATGAAGCACCCTTAGTCACTTGTCCAAGTGATGTGCCTTCCATAAATGTGGACCCTGGAACAGCATTGTCAACTGTCTCATGGTCACCATCACCATCAGCCAATGATACTGTTGATGGTAATGTCACAGCCAATGTTGTGTGTGAAGATGATATGGGCAATGTGGTGTTGTCAGGTGACATGTATGCAGTAGGCTTAACAACAGTGACATGCAGAGTTAATGATACTGCACTGAATGAAGGATCATGCCAGTTTAACATCACTGTTGTCGGTAAGTATTTAATAATCATCTTTCTCTATCACTCTGAGGTACACTGGACTCTGACTGTTAAAAGTTGTTCTAAACTGACCACATTTTCTGAGCTCAACAAGTATAATTGTACCTAAAAGGAGTACAGTTGGTGAAGTCTCTGTAGTACATTACTATCACCAATCTCTTGACCTTGCAAGAGCACTTCTAACCCCTGCAAAATATCCGTTGATACAGTGTAGTATTGAGAACGTATTTGCTCTCTCTATTTAGCTTAAAAAAGAAACTCCTTTTAGTCAATTCTGCCATTATGACATGTAGCCAGGTAGCACCTTCATTTGCTTTGATTAATTGCTTACAGTTCACAAAACAATCAATGCTCTTTTAACAGACAATGAAGCTCCTACTGTTACATGTCCAAGTGATGTGCCTTCCATAAATGTGGACGCTGGAACAGCATTGTCAACTGTCAAATGGTCACCATCACCATCAGCCAATGATATTGTTGATGGTAATGTCACACCTAATGTTGTGTGTGAAGATGATATGGGCAATGTGGTGTTGTCAGGTGATATGTATGCAGTAGGCTTAACAACAGTGACATGCAGAGTTAATGATACTGCACTGAATGAAGGATCATGCCAGTTTAACATCACTGTTGTGGGTAAGTGTTTTTTAGATCTGTCATCCTTCCCTATCGTTTTTTAGGTACATTCGACTCTGATTGTTTATTTATTTTTGGATATATTTCGGTTTAAAAACACAAAATAAACCTTTACAGAACTCTGGAGAATGCTGGAATGGTGGAGTTTCTATATCTTTTCTCCAGACTGGTGGAACTAACCCTTTCAAAGTATTTTCTCTCAGATGTTTAAGTGAAGTCACTTTTAAAAGGGGCAAGCATATTTCTAAAATTAGTGGATTTAAACAGTTTTTCTTGGCATTTAACAGAAAGCATTGCATGTCTACTTTCAAAAGACCAAAGATCCAAAATTGGAAGAGCTGTAGAGGGTTATGAAAGGTTTTTCTATAGGACCATATTTTTTACAGCTCAACAAATATGAAGGCGCCTGAACGGAGTAAACGTAACGAAGTCGGTGTAGTAAATTAGCATATCACCCATCTCTTGACCTTTCCAGGAAACTACTAACTCGTCGAAAATATTTGGATGGTACATTGCAATATAGTCAAGAGATTGTATTTACTCTTTATCTTTAGCTTACAAAAGACACTCATTTAAGTCACATCTCCCATTATGACATGTAGCCAGGTAGCACCTTCATTTGCTTTGATTAATTACTTACAATTCACAAAACAATCAATGTCCTCTTTACAGACAATGAAGCTCCTACTGTTACATGTCCAAGTGATGTGCCTTCCATAAATGTGGACGCTGGAACAGCATTGTCAACTGTCTCATGGTCACCATCACCATCAGCCAATGATATTGTTGATGGTAATGTCACACCTAATGTTGTGTGTGAAGATGATATGGGCAATGTGGTGTTGTCAGGTGATATGTATGCAGTAGGTTTAACAACAGTGACATGCAGAGTTAATGATACTGCACTGAATGAAGGATCATGCCAGTTTAACATCACTGTTGTTGGTAAGTATTTAATAATCATCATCCTCTATCACTTTTGAGGTACACTGGATGGACTCCGACTGTTAAAGTGTTTTTTATACTGACCACAATTTCTCAGCTCAAGAATAATAATTGTACCTAAAAGGAGTAAAGTTGGTGGAGTCTGTTTAGTACATTACAACCACCCATCTCTTGACATTGCAACAGAACTACCAACCCTGCAAAATATCTGTCGGTACAATGTAGTCTTAAGAACATATTTGCTCTCTATATTTAGCTTACAAATGAAACTCCTTGTAGTCACATCTGCCAGTATGACCTGCAGCAACTTCATTTGCTTTAGTTGAGAATGATCACTAATAATTTATAAATGTGCACTTTCTTCTTTACAGACAATGAAGCACCCTCAGTCACTTGTCCAAGTGATGTGCCTTCCATAAATGTGGACGCTGGAACAGCATTGTCAACTGTCTCATGGTCACCATCACCATCAGCCAATGATACTGTTGATGGTAATGTCACAGCCAATGTTGTGTGTGAAGATGATATGGGCAATGTGGTGTTGTCAGGTGACATGTATGCAGTAGGCTTAACAACAGTGACATGCAGAGTTAATGATACTGCACTGAATGAAGGATCGTGCCAGTTTAACATCACTGTTGTTGGTAAGTATTTAATAATCATCTTTCTCTATCACTCTGAGGTACACTGGACTCTGACTGTTAAAAGTTGTTCTAAACTGACCACATTTTCTGAGCTCAACAAGTATAATTGTACCTAAAAGGAGTAAAGTTGGTGAAGTCTCTGTAGTACATTACTACCACCAATCTCTTGACCTTGCAAGAGAACTTCTTACCCCTGCAAAAATATCTGTTGGTACAATGAAGTGTTGAGAACGAATTTGCTCTCTATATTTAGCTTACAAAAGAAACTCCTTTTAGTCACATCTGCCAGTATGACCTGCAGCAACTTCCTTTGCTTCAGTTTGGAATGATCACTAATATTTGATAAATCCGCACTGTCTTCTTTACAGACAATGAAGCACCCTTAGTCACTTGTCCAAGTGATGTGCCTTCCATAAACGTGGACCCTGGAACAGCATTGTCAACTGTCTCATGGTCACCATCACCATCAGCCAATGATATTGTTGATGGTAATGTCACAGCCAATGTTGTGTGTGAAGATGATATGGGCAATGTGGTGTTGTCAGGTGATATGTATGCAGTAGGCTTAACAACAGTGACATGCAGAGTTAATGATACTGCACTGAATGAAGGATCGTGCCAGTTTAACATCACTGTTGTTGGTAAGTATTTAATAATCATAATCCTCCTCTATCACTTTTGAGGTACACTGGATGGACTCTGACTTTTAAAGGGTTTTCTATTCTAACCACAATTTTTCAGCTCAAGAATAATTGTACCTAAAAGGAGTAAAGTTGGTGAAGTCACCTGGTGCTCGGCAAGTTTCCATTGAGAAACTGCAGCTGTGTATTTCTGATGTTCGTAGCTGGATGACTTGTAACAAGTTAAAGCTTAATGAAAACAAAACCCAGTTCATTGTGCTTGGTTATACCCAAAACCTGAAGAAACTGCCAAAGATTTTGTTTGCATATGGGTGATACATGCATCGACCCTACTGATTCTGTCCGCAATTTAGGAATAAAATTTGATTCATATATGACAATGAGCAAGCAAGTTTCTAGCCTTTGCCAATCGACCAATTTTCAATTATGTAACATAAGGAGAATCAATCGGTACCTTGATAAGGAAACTCTCCATCATGTTGTCAGAGCTTTAGTCCTCTCTCGTATTGACTATGGCAATCTCCTTTTATATGGTGCCACATCATATGAATTGGACAGAGTTCAAAGACTACAAAATAGTGCAGCTCGTTTAATATGTTCCACACCCTTGAGAGAACATACTACCCCATCACTTAGGGAACTTCATTGGCTACCGATAAGAGAACGAATTCATTTTAAGATTGCTCTTCTTGTTTTTAAAGGCTTGAACAAAACTACTCCGCGATATATTTCCACTTTACTGTCACATTACACTCCACCACGATTTCTTCGGTCCACACTTGACATCACTCGCTTGAATGTTCCCCGAGCAAACAAAGTTCTTGGTCAAAAAGCTTTCAATGTAGCTGGGCCAATGATTTGGAACAATCCTCCTACTGTCATTAGGGAATCTGTTACTTTATCTACATTTCGTAAATCTCTAAAGACTCACCTTTTCCCATGTTAATTGCTATTGTGCGCTATGATCTTGATGGAATAGCGCCTTATAAATTTTAATTGTTTTGTTATGTTATGTAGTACATTGCTATCACCCATCTCTTGACCTTGCAATAGAACTTTCAACCCCTGAAAATATCTGTTGATACAGTGTAGTATTGAGAACGTATTTGCTCTCTCTATTTAGCTTACAAAAGAAACTCCTTTTAGTCACTTCTGCCAGTATGACCTGCAGCAACTTCATTTACTTTAGTTGAGAATGATCACTAATAATTGAAAAATGTGCACTTTCTTCTTTACAGACAATGAAGCACCCTTAGTCACTTGTCCAAATGAGATCTCTTCAATGAATGTGGATCCTGGAACAGCATTGTCAACTGTCTCATGGTCACCATCACCATCCGCCAATGATGTTGTTGATGGTAATGTCACAGCCAATGTTGTGTGTGAAGATGATATGGGCAATGTGGTGATGTCAGGTGATATGTATGCAGTAGGCTTAACAACAGTGACATGCAGAGTTAATGATACTGCACTGAATGAAGGATCGTGCCAATTTAACATCACTATTGTTGGTAAGTATTTTACAGTCATCATCCCTCTCCTTTACCAACATATTTTGGTAGAGCAAAGTAAAAACTCTTGCATTTCACTGAGGCGTTAGTATCTTGAAGTTTTTATGTGATACAGTCGACTCTTGATAATTACTGATCGTATTTCATTGGTTCAACAAACATGAATTTACCTGGTAGGAGTAAAATTGGTAAAGTCAGTGTAGTTAAGTAGCATCATCCATCTCTCGATGTTGCATCCAAACAACTAAGCGCTCCAAAATAATGCATCGGTATAATGAAGTCAAGAGAATGTACATTTGCTCTCTATAACCCTGTATTAAGCGCTATATAAATGCATGTTATTATATTCAGCAAACAAAAGAAACTCATCGTAGTCACATCTGCAAGCTTGACTTGCAGCATGTCCATTTGCTTTAGTTGAGAATGGTTAGTATTAATTGATAAATGTGAACTGTCCTCTTTACAGACAATGAAGCTCCTGCTGTTACATGTCCAAGTGATGTGCCTTCCATGGATGTGGACCCTGGAACAGCATTGTCAACTGTCTCATGGTCACCATCACCATCAGCCATTGATACTGTTGATGGTAATGTCACAGCCAATGTTGTGTGTGAAGATGATATGGGCAATGTGGTGTTGTCAGGTGATATGTATGCAACACGATTAACAACAGTGACATGCAGAGTTAATGATACTGCACTGAATGAAGGATCATGCCAGTTTAACATCACTGTTGTTAGTAAGTATTTGACACTCAACACCTCTCTTTATCACCCAAAGATTTTGGTAAAGCGTAGAAAAACTATTTGCTTTCCACCGATGAAGCTGTAGTAGCTTAGGCACCTTATCAAAACTATTCCCGGGTAGCTCCTGGGACAGCTTCACCTGTGGTAATTTTTCATCCCACTTTAAATTGTTTTGCTTTCCAAGTTCGCTACGGGATTGTTCCAGGACGACTGAGTTGTTTGTTTACATTCTAGAAGATTAGACCACAAGCAGTTAGATAATTATCTACTGGCATGGCTGGGAGCCAGAGTTGTGGTTACCGCCGAGCAAGGTCACCTGTTTGTATTTCTCTCGAAAAGATTAAGCCAACACTGGAGTTTGGACTGGGGACTGCCTTATTTATAAGAAAGCAAATGCGGTTTTATGCAGTTATCGTTTAGCAGTTGGTAAATTCTGTTTGACATTATGAAGTCCTGTGCCTAATAAAACAATCATCTCACAATGATTGTGTAAAATGACTAAAGTATGTGTGATGAAAACACTTTTTTCTGTTGCATACTTTTGTTTAGTATTTTCTTGAGATTGATTGTAGCAGAAATCTTAACTTGGCTTTTCCATGCAGTCTTCTGTTATATATGTTGTCCAAGAAGTGTACAAAACCTTCACGCAGTTAATATTTGTGCCATGATGTAGAATTGCATTAACATGCCTACTCAAACAACTGTTATCAGGATGGGATTGATGCTCACAATAAGGGATCATTTATATTACAAATTATTTCAACGTCATCCTTCCGTTACAAAATTAACAGCACAAATGTTTTAAACATTTTAATACTGTTTTGGCAAAGGTTAATGGGCTTAAAGCCCTCCCCCACAAACCCCCCTTTTACACTAGATCCAAAAAGGTGGATTGAGATCCGGCATTTTTGTTACGGCCGCAGATCAAGATTAGGTGTCACGTTTACACCAGTGCTTGATCCGGCTCGGATCCCACTTTTGAACCGGATGTATATTGGTCATGACGTCGCCGCTCCTCGCAAAGAGCTCAAGGGTTACGTAGCAAAGGTCACATTTACTGCGCACCATGTTTTACTCAACGTACATCAACAAATATTAACAATGGAATGATCTGTTTTGTTATTGTAATTCCAATATTATTGGTGCAACTGCAAACCAATTTTTTACATCAACAAGGCAAGCTCCGAATGTAACGATGTATGTATAAAGGGCCGCTGAAGACAACAAAACGTTTCACACAGGCACATTCCATATGCACTGTGCATGACACAACAACGAAGACACGCACCAAAATATAAACAATGACGAATGTCCCACCAAAGTACAAGCGAAAAGCGAGCCATTCGTAGCGAAACCGGAAATAACCACATCGAAGTGCGGTGTCTGATCCACCTTTCCGTTTACACTTGTATCTGGCATCAACTTTGCCGGATCTGATCCACCAATTGCGGGAATCAACCCTCCTCGAAAGGTGGATTAAAATTGCCGGGTCTTGAGCCGGGTCTGATCCTGCTTTTTATGCGTTTACACTAGCCGTTAATCCACATTGCGGGATGAGATCCAGGTCTGATCCACCTTTCTAGATCTAGTGTAAACAAGGGTCAAAATGTCAAATAAATCACGGTTGAATAGATTTCACTTACTGTGTTGATAGAAAGCCTGCAAGGGTTGTAAGATCTTATCACTAGCCAAACCGCAGACAGCACAGCAGTGTCAACAAACTCCAGGACAGTGTGGTCAACCAATGGGACCGGGAAAGAAACTAAATAACGGTTCATCCCGACAAGAAAACCCCGATCGGGACAGGTTTCCCGGAAATTACACAGGAATAGTTTTGATAAGGTGCCTTAATTGCTTAGTCAACTCTGATTATTACAGAGTTCCCTACTGATTGCATTTCATTGGCTCAACAAACATGAATGTACCTGGTAGGAGTAGAATCGGTGAAGTGAGTGTAGTAAAGTAGCATCATCCATCTCCAAACAACTAAGCGCTCCAAACTAATGTACTGATTTAATGAAGTCAAGAGAATGTACATTTGCTCTCTATATTCAGCAAACAAAAGAAACTCATCTTAGTCACATCTGCAAGCTTGACTTGCAGCATCTCCATTTGCTTTAGTTGAGAATGATTAGTATTAGTTGATAAATGTGAACTTTCTTTTTTACAGACAATGAAGCTCCTAGGGTTACATGTCCAAGTGATGTGCCTTCCATAAATGTGGACCCTGGAACAGCATTGTCAACTGTCTCATGGTCACCATCACCATCAGCCAATGATACTGTTGATGGTAATGTCACAGCCAATGTTGTGTGTGAAGATGATATGGGCAATGTGGTGTTGTCAGGTGACATGTATGCAGTAGGCTTAACATCAGTGACATGCAGAGTTAATGATACTGCACTGAATGAAGGATCATGCCAGTTTAATATCACCGTTGTGGGTATGTTTTAGCTCTTTTCGTTTCTTTTAAAAATTCATCAACACAGTTTTACAGTACACATTTTTTAAATTGAGGAAGCTTGATGTAAGAGTTTAAATTTAGGCGGTTGTTTTCTTTTCCTTTTTGTTAAGCAAAAGATTCTACACATTTTTTTGTAATGATGCTGTCTTTGCATGTAATGGTTACCTTTATTTTGTGCATCAGCTGTTTTTTTTGTTTGCACATCGACTTGACCTTTTTGTTGAAAATGTCACGGCTTAGTTGGATGTGTTCAGGTGTTTATTGAAACTTAGAGTACGGACCTAAATGTAACTTTCCATGAACCGGTGATTTTCTAAAGAAGAGAACATTGTTTTTATTTCTTCATCAGATAACGAGGCACCAGTAGTCACCTGTCCAAACAATGAGTTTTTTACGAATGTGACATCAGGAATGGATAGTGCTCAGATCGTTTGGTCAGCATCGCCAGCGGCTAACGATATTGTAGATGGTTCCATTCATTCTAATAGCATTACATGTGAAGATGGTAACTCCAATACTGTTATGTCAGGAGACAGCTATGGGTTAGGTACAACAACGGTGACATGCACTGCGTACGATTCGGCCAGTAACCAAGGATCATGTCAATTCAACATAACAGTTGGTAAGTATAGTATGTATTAATCGATACATCAGTGTGAAAGTAAACATTTGAAGGTTGAACAAAATAATCCTTCACAAATCCTTCACAATATCTTTGCCTTACGTGCTAAAGTTTTTGAGAACGAGTAAAACAATTTAGTCTAGATCTCTTTGAAACAGTGGAAACATACAAGTTTTTTTGGTTTTTTTCACTGTTATCTTGTGAATCTTGTGACGGATTGAGCTTCAATTTCCACAGGTTTGTTATTTCATGTATATGCTGGGTCACATAAAGTGGGGATGCTGGTGTTTGACCTTTGACAGTGTTATCCATGTGCTTTAAGAGGGGCTCCAAGGTCAAATTTGTGATCCACTCACTACAACTACAAGAGATAGAAAAAAGACAACAAAACCAATATGATATTGGTACTGCCATGGCTGTACCGGCCGCAATGCTTCCTATCATGCCTATGGGCTTGCTGGCCCAGTGGATTAGAGTTACTGCGCGGCTTTTTCGTGATGCTGTTTAGTGAAACCAAGAAACTAGGAAGCACCTGATGAGGAGGAGGAGGAGGAGGATGGTGTTAATGGTTTTAATGGTGCTTTTGTTTTCAGAGTGTTCATTATCCGCCTCCAACTGTTCAAATGGAGGAACATTTGATCCTGATTTCTGTGAATGTCTCTGTACAGAGGATTACGCTGGAGAAACTTGCGAGGGTAAGTATGATGATCTAATCTGTGGATGAGACTGATTTTTAAAAAAAGTCTGTAAAAAACTTGCGGTAATTGTTGCCAGTAAGTTGACAAACTTTGCGGAACCAATCGACTGCATATGTTGTGTGTAGTTCTCTGCACTGTGTATGCATTCACCACATGATACAATGTTGCACGCTGGTGGGGTTCATCTGCACCTTCGCATACATGTGAATGATTAGACAGTAATTAACAATAAGAGCAGTTTCACTGAAAACAGTTATTTGTCTATATTAACTAAGCAAAACCATTCAGATGCGTGGATTGTATATGGTGGAGCTATGCTGCACAAAACTGTGTACTATGTAGATAGATTTACCTCATGATATCATATTGCAGACTGCCTATCAGTATCTTTCAAGACCCTATAGATGGTATGAACCCTTCGTGATGTTTGATCATTCAATTGTGAAGCATACATTCTCACACAACAGAAAGCTTCGGTATGGTATGGAGGGCCTTTGTGCTCAGGCTTTTTGTGTGTTACCTTGGTTGCAATTGGGCTCAAGCAGGATATAGTGCCCAGTTGACTAAAGCCGCCATTGGGGCTCAAATGGTTAAATGCTCAGGCAGAAAGTTGGATGAAGAAGAAAAGTCTTGCTTAACAAGTGTCTTGCCAAGTGAAAGTAATAAGTAAAAGTTGTATTTCAGCTGCATCATGGTTGAATGTACTTTAAAATCGGTAGCTGTAAGATTTAGAAACTTTAAGGTACATTCAAAGAGAACAATATTGTTAGTGACCACTTAAGTGTGAGTGGAATACAGACAAATGTAGCACTTCCACATCCCATGTCCAACAAGGCCGAAGGCCAAGTTGGACATCGGATGCAGACATTCTATATTTTTCCGTGATTCACGAGTGCCTGTGTGCAAATGAATTGATCTTCAAGCAAACTTTGGCACGTAACTTAAAATAGCACAATACAATGTGTTAAAACAGGAATCGAGGATTCAAAATTGTTGTATACTAATAACAAAGTAAGACTTACTTGTAACTACTGCATACTATTTACACAGTAAGCTGAGAGATGAAGTACAATTTTTGTTTGTTTTTCTGACAATCATCAATACTGTAATATAGTAAAATGAAAATGTAACTCTGCAAAACATTTCAACTGCATGTTTGCTGTTTTTTTTTTTTTTTCTTCTTCAGAATTTAACCCTTGTACGGTAGACACCAGCTTATGCACGATGGAGGTTGGGAAGTATTGCGTTCCAGATGATAGCATTGCTGGTTACATGTGCGTGTGTAGAGACTACGACGGCTTTGTTGCAAACAGTGATGGTTCATGCTCGGGTAAGGTTTCCTGTGAACAGACGTTTTATTCTAACGGATAATGGCCCTTAGCTCAGTTTCTTAAATGCTGCTTACCATAAGCAAAGAGAGAATTCACCAACTACCTAGCAGGGACAAATAAAAACAAAACAAATGTATTAAAGCAGAGATTCTCTGCTTATGCAGCAGTCCTTGGCACAGTTTCTGTTTCATGACCATAGTTTGTCATAAGCAGAGAAATATGCAAGCTAACTTGAGGCAGATGAGTCACGCAACGAAGCAAATTCATTGTGAACGAGCACATACACTTGTGAAGAGTCACGCAACAAAACGGATTCACTGTGAATGAGCACATACACTGCCAATGTTTAATAATAATAATAATAACAATACGAGACATTTATACAGCGCATAATGCAGGAGCCTTTATACGCAACACACAACACGAAACAATGAATTGAAACATATAAAGCGATTTGTTACAAAAAGATAGATTCAAACAAACGAGTCTTTGAAAATCCCTTGAAAATCTGAAGAGAGTCACCTTGGTGAATATGAAGAGGTAAGTCATTCCATAATTCCAATGAAGTCGAAGGCTCTTAAACCATAGACCTATGTGGAAACAGTAGTTTTCGTCAGTTGGGAAGGTAGTGTACTGTGCTCTGCCAACCAAGCTCCTAGTGGATGATACCCTTGCCTACATCCTTGCAGACTGTGAAGGGGTTAACCCTGTTTCAGCCCCAGGAGTAGGTGGCAATGTGCCCCTCGTGACAGCTGATCTGGGTTGACAGCCCAAATCAGTTAAGTGTAGCCCTCACCTTGACCTTGAAGTGGCCGTCCAGCCTTGTGAGTTGGGCGGTATCTCATTAAAAAAAAGATTTTAAAAAAAGTAGGGATTGGCCAGCAGATTGAAGAGGACAAACAGGAATATATTTATGCAGAAGATCAGATTAGTCAGGAGATTGTGAAAGCATGCTCATTGTGATATCACTTAGTTGTCATAATATTTTGTTTTCTTTTAAAATTTATTTGTAGAAACACCGACCTTAAAGATTGGTGGGCTACGAATAAACTGGCCATTTACCGCTGGCCTGAGGAGTCGACGCAGCCGTGCATTTCGACGATTGGCTAGACTCTTTATTAATGGGGTAAAGTATTCTTATTTTGTCAGTGTCTTGTTTAAAACAATAAATTTTATTATGCCTGAGATTGCGTCTTTGCCATGACATTAGATATTTGGCAAGAAGCTTGCTTTCCACATCAGAATTGGCCTGGATATGATAAAACTATTGTATTATTGAAAGATTTTTTAAATTATTTTGGATTTGTAATGGAACTCTGGAAGTGCTCTCTCCAGGTTATTGAGATGCTGAGAATATTTCCTGCATGAGGATGACATCATAAATTTAAGATGACGACATCTTGAGATAATGTATCTCAGGACGACGACATTCTGAAAATAAGATTTCAATTTCCTAACGTAACTGTTTTTAGGATGTCGACATCTTAAATGTAGGATGTCTTCTTCTTGAGATAATCTATCTCGGGATGAGATCAATTTATCTTGGAGGCCTATGGAGTATCATGGGGGATACTGTGGGATATTATGGCCATACGTGTTTTGGCGCACTAGCTTACGCAGGAGTTTTACGCGTAAAGCAATCAATACCAGTACTCAGTGTAAAATCTATTGGCACATGCTGGTATACACAACCGTTGAGCATTTGCACACAATTTGATGCTTTGGGGTTCAGAGCCTGAGGACGTAACAGAAATTGAAAATCAAGTTTGATAGATTATCCTACATTATCAATGGTTTTAACGAAACGCCATTTATAAGTCTTATTGCACAGCTGAGACCCGGTTTGGTTTTAATGGTTGCTTAAAAGACCTCATTGCCACTCTTTTATTCCCTAATTGGAACCTGATTGGAGGGAATTTGTTTTCGCGACCAATAACCAAGAATGCATTGTCTCTTTAAACTAAGCAATGTTGTGTCTTTTTATCAGATGAGACGTCTGTTCAGTAGCAGACGGGCTACAAGATCATTTTTGTTCTTCAGCATCCTGGGCTTCTCAAGGGGTAGTGTAGTCGCTGAAATCTCAGCATCATATCCCAGTAATTCATCACTGCCAAACATAACAGACATCATGGATGCATTGGCCAATGGAACACTTTCAGACGGAACCATGAACATCACCATTGACTCGTCATCTGTCATGGTTGAAGGTATGAACTAATTGGCTGCCAAATATCGCCAAACATTTTTTTAGTTTCAACCAGATTCTATTCGTGTGTTTCGATGCAGCTTTTCTCCTGAAGGCAATCGAACCATACTGATTGGATCGCTGAGCTCATTTCGGAACCACCACAACTCGCTAGAAGGATATTTACATGGCAGTGTTTCTCCCAGCCCATTCAAACATGAAGCCGGCCCGGCCACCTCGCTACTTTCATTAACCAGTTTGCTTATTTGTTATTTTTCAGTATTACCACCTGCCATAACTGAAATTAAACAGAAATGTTTTTCAGTCTGTGTCAGTTATTAGCTTTTCCCCTGACCTGCATGTTTTTAAGAGCTCGTAATTTTGGTGTGTAGATGGAGTCATTGCACATTTGTGTGAATGCTGTATTCTTGTATATTTGCAGACTCCATCTTGTTGTAATTTTGCTTCAATCATCAATTTGGTTTGTTACCAACTTGCTCAAATTAACAGCCATGGACTCTTACATGGTATCACTAAGTAGAGAGTATGGCTCCCTCTGCCAAGATTGGACATCTTCCAAACTCAAATCAAGATTCCATTCCTAGGTGTCCCACTATTAGATTTAGTAGTCTAATCCCTTTGTCATCCCAGATTCTCAGTTCCTGTTGGGATTTTTTATGGGTTCATGTTTCATGAAATGTGTTTTTTGTTTTGTTTCATACCAACATCTTTGTCAGCCAATGTTACTTTTTTCTTGAAGCGTGTTAATCGTTCCCCTCCTTGTTGACTTTTTCCTCTGCACGCAAGAGTGATTTGAAAAAAAAACAACTATGTAAAAAATATTTTGCTTTAGGTCTGTGTTTGAGCCATTCTAAAGGATGCAATCACTTTAATGATATGGTTATTTACTAGCAGGGATGTGATTTCTACAGGGTTTTTTTCCGGATAAAAAATGTTTTTTTAATTTTTTTGTTATTAAGACCATAAAAAACATGAAGATAAAACCAAATAAAATGCCCCAGAGTGAAAATTAGAGCTTTTAAAACAAAAGATAAATGTATGTTAGGCTTCGAGCTCGCAAGTTTTCGCCCTCGCAAACTTTCGCGCTTTGCGCTCACAGTTCAGGTTTTTTGTTTTTTTCATCAGCCTATCACATCCCTGACTAGGGTCCTTCCTCATTCTACCAAAATCAAAGCATAGTACAGCCCTCTTGTCAGGCAGAATCAAACAAAACAAGTTGTTAGATTTTAAAGAGTTTGAAAGTATTATGGTTAGGAGAAAATACGGCACCTCTGCCACTAAATTTTCTTGTACTATTTAGATATTGATAGCTGTATGAGCACTCCCTGCTTGAATGGAGGTACATGTAATAATACACTTGCCAACTTCACCTGTACTTGTGCACCTGGATTCAGTGGAGAAACATGCGAAACTGGTAAGTACGGTCGTTCATTTGGACTCGCGGCAAAAAGTGGTTTTACTGCAAGTCTCCTACCCAGGGTCCTTTTTCCTTCTTGCTAAGGAAAAATTAGCATGGAACTGTTCACATATAGTACACCTAACATGAAAGTTTGGTTGGTTCCCTTTTACTGGTAAGCAGAATAGTTTCGTGCTTAGTCTGTGTTCTAGTTCAAGTAGCTGTGTGAGATTTGACTGGTAGGTACTCTGGTAAATTGGATATCTTACATGGTGGAATTTCAGCGACTATGAATGAGGGGTCACTTAACTCGGCATTTGATTTGCCACACAATTTTACCAAAAACTTCAAGGCAATGTGTCACAGGCTGTTGGTCGGTGGCTGTGCGACACCGTGCAAATACTATATACACAAACTCCATGTTTACCAATTAAACCATGTAAACGAAAGTTTTGCGTAAACATTAAAATAGGCCAACAGACTGTAACCGTGCAAAAAGGTTGTCAGCTCATGCTTCATTTAAAAAAAATGTCGTTTGTGGCCTCGATGGTGTCTAAAGGATTAAAGAGTCTTCAAACGTCTGAAAAAATATCATCATATTATTCAGTGAGATGCATCTCCAGAACAAAAGGATTGCTTTCAATGTTGTGCAACCTCATCACTCGTGATATAATTCCACAGGTTATTGGGAGTAGAGAGTGGACTCTACCTTAAAAGTTTGAAGTTACTCGTACAGGTTGAAGTCAATCTATTTCCTTTAGCTTGAATTCTGGCTTCTATCAGTTTTTCTACCAGTGTGGACAACTTGGGTGGATGGAAATGCATATGAGTACAATTGGATCGCCGATGGTGACTGCGCACATTGTGTAGTGGTTTGGTATGCCAATAGTGCAACCATCTTGTAAATACTTTCTCTCATTTGACTCGATGTAACCAAAATGATGCTGTTAATAGTAAAAGTAACCCAGCCCCTTTATTTATTACACTTCACTTCTGGAGAAGACGGTCAGAGCACACTGACCGAAATGTCGAGCAGAACAAACCGGCTCTTCTCAGAGCCACCACTACTCACAAAAAGAGATTTCTTACATGGTGTCACCGCAAACCTTACTTACTTCGTATTTTTCCACCATGCATAACCTTAAGTCTTATCTTACACTTTACTTGTAATGCAGATATTGAGGCTCCAACTGTCCTCTGTCCAAGTGATGTTCCTTCCATGAATGTGGATCCAGGGACAGCATCATCCGTCGTCACTTGGTCACCCTCACCATCAGCCAGTGATAATGTTGATGGTAACATCACTGATCGTGTAGTATGTGAAGACGACATAGGCAATGTGGTGATGTCAGGTGGAGCATATGCAGTAGGCTTAACAACAGTGATATGCGAGGCTAGTGATAGTGAAACGAACGAAGGGTCATGCCAATTTAACATCACTGTGGTTGGTAGGTGACTTTTATTTTCATATAATTGTTTTTTTTTTTCCCCATTACACTTTAAAAATGTTTAGTCGACCAAAACATGTACCTTGCTGTGATAATTTGTGTGATATGTTTCTTCATTGAAGTGTGTATACTTTGCTTCTGCTTGAGGTCTAGGCTCATTTGTCTCTTCGTAAACTTGTGAGAAAATTTTTCTGTATTTTTCTGTCCTAAACCCATTGATCGTTACTTCCAATGACAGACAATGAAGCTCCAGCCATCACATGTCCAGCTAATGTAGCATCAGCCCAGGTAGGGATCCGAATGGATCGAACTGCAGTTGTTTGGTCGCCGCTGCCCTCGGCCAATGACACGGTCGATGGTATCTTCACAGCTGAAAACATGACTTGTGTAGATGGTTCTGGCAATCAAGTAGCATCAGGAGATGACTTTGTGATAGGTTTGACGACGGTAATCTGTACAGCTCAGGATGCTGCTTTAAACCAAGCCACATGTGATTTCAATATCACAACAGGTAATCACAATGAATCTCAAATGAATGCATAACAATTGAGTCTTGGAGCAAGAAACTAAATAACTGTAATTACCGGGGCCCAATGCCATAGAGTTGCTTAAGCGCAAAAAGTAGCTAAGCACAACAAAATTATCTTTATCAGAATAAGGATACCAGCCAAAATATTATGCCATATGTATAATTTGTGACTGGTATCCTGCTAATTTTTGCTTGGCAGAAAATTTAAGCATTATATTCTGCCTATAAGCAGTTCTATGCAATTGGACCCAGCTTTCAATCATGAGTACTATTACTGATATCCAGTGGTTTTTAGATCACAAAGTTATCACTATGTTGTAATGTGGTAAATGTAAACTAATTGGTGAGCCTTGTTTGGATGGAATCAGGAACACACCTCAAGGATTAAATACTGGCATGAATGATTAATAATTAAATAAATCGTTGCATCGGTGCAAAAATCTCGATTTTGCTGAAACGTTGTATCTCCCAGAAAAATGGTCTGTGCAAAAACGTTGTATCTCGGTGCGTACTTGTTTTGTGTGTACATCCGGGCTATTTTAACTAAGATAAAACGCTGTGTAATTAAACTCGCGCATACCGCGTAAAGTGCTGTTTTAGGTAATACAATGTTTTTACACTGACACAACGAACTGCTGGTTTGGGAATCCGCAAACGATGGCAATTGAATTCGGGTTAGGAAATGAAACCCAGTTTCTATGTAATTTGTTTGCACTGCCAGATATACAATCTTGATGATTATTTTGAATCCATTTATCTTGAAACAACTAAAAAAAAAAAAAATTGCAAATTTTTTTTTCATTGCAAAGACGTAAATGGATTCCTGTAAAGTATAAATCATTATTGATCAGCTATATTATATGCCGTATTCACAGCCAGGGGCTGCATTCTCCTAAGGAGTTCAAATGGTTTTATTGATGCATTTAAATTCTATAATGGAGTTTGATACTTAGTTTCAATGTTTTTACACTCATGCACTTTATAGACTCGGGTCAAAAGGTCAATGAGTGTTGTCTTTTAACCACATTGTTTTAGTGATACAATAACTAGTTTTTACATTGTGCATTTTTACAATGACATATCATTGTGGCACGGGCGCATGTAAAGCTCGTGTCACACACTAGTTTTAACATCGTTAGCATCTTAAGAAATAAGCGTGAGAAACGAGGGCTAGAGTTTGTGGCGTTGCTCATTTTTCTTTTTCTGTCACCTCTATTCTAAACCTAGAGTGCATGCTGTCAGCTGTGAACTGTTCTAATGGTGGGACATTCAGTATGGATTTCTGCGAGTGTCTATGTCCATTGAACTACACTGGAGACACTTGTGAAGGTAGGGTCTTATGGAGTACGGCTACATCACTTTTGTTCACCTCTTTGTACAACCAAATCACCCAATCTTAGCACAAGTACATGAACCCACTGCATTCAACTATTGATAACCATCAGAGACCTAATTGGCATGTTGATCACATGCCCATGTCACACACTACTTGAAAAGTTACGTCAGACACTCTGTTTTTTCAAGCCCCTTCAGCCCCAATGACAACTGTATACCTTACCCTACTGTAGACCCAATGGTGACTTTAATCGACCAAGATAACACACGTCATCATCAAGGCCATTTGTTGAAAAGTTGTAGTTTTCAACCTCTGTACCCAAGCTTACTATTGTTAGAAAGAGAAGATCAGATCTTTCTAATGATGGTAAAATAAGGTTACTATTATGCAGTCCATTAAAATTGGAGTGGAAAGACACCTATGTAGTGCCATATGACTGTTTGTAGTGCCAAAAAGTGTTGGCTTTACAGAAGACAGCATGGAAACAAAGACAAACAAACTTAAACATTTGTTGGCCGATCTCAATGTTTTTTAGATTATATGAAAGGAAATTCAATTAGTAAGACATTTTGTATTGCGTATGCTCTGCAATGAAATCTTTAAGGTAATATTAGAGTTTGTAAAACTGACGTGATTGACTTCACTCATGAAGTAGTAGGGTGAATAGTCTGTGGAACGGTATTTTTAAGATTGCTACCAGATGACTTTGACAACAGTCCAGGCAGGAATATTTCTGTGGTGGATTGGCACTGGTATGAACTGATTTGAACTTTCTGGATGAGACTAAAGGCCGAGTCACACTGCAGCAATAACGAAAACGATAACGATCACGACGCAAAGAGAACGCATTCTATTGGTTGAATTACTCCACGCAGAATACGCACACGCTCATTCAACCAATAGAATGCATTCTCTTTGCGTCGTTATCGTTATCGTTCTCGTTATCGCTGCAGTGGGATCGGGCCTTAATCAATTTTTGTTTGCATTAACACCAACTAAGTACTTTGTCCTTAAAGCTTGTTTGTCATAATTACTTTTCCTTCTTGGCAGATTTAAGCCCATGCTTGATGAATAGCAGCTTGTGCAGTTCTGAAGTTGGGACAACATGCGTAGCAAACAATAGTGGGAACGGTTACACCTGTGAATGTAACGCATGGGATGGATATGCTAGACAAGGCAATTCATGTATCAGTAAGTTCCTCATATTCTCTGACCTTTTAACCAAAATTGTATTAATCAGAGGATCAGGGCCCAATTTCATAGAGCTGCTAAGCACAAAAATTTGCTTAGCATGAAATTTCTTCCTTGATAAAAACAGGATTAATTTCCACGTGATTTTCAGGATAAGCAAACAACAGCTGACTACCAGTAACAAGCAATATGCAACACATGGAAATTTGGTTGGTAATCTTGTTTTTATCAAGGAAGAAATTTCATGCTAAGCAAATTTTTGTGCTTAGCAGCTCCATGAAATTGGGCCCTGGGCCCAATTTCATAGAGCTGCTTAAGCACAAAAAGTAGCTAAGCACAACAATATTATGCTTACTAGAATAAGGTTACCAACCAAGCTACCATGTCACAATGTACAATTTGTGACTGGTATCCTGCTCATTTCTGCTTAGCAGACAATTGTAAGCAATATTTTTTGCTTAAGCAGCTCTATGAAATTGGGCCCTGGTTGGCTGAATGGTTTCTTTTTCTGCCTTTCACCTCATGATGTCCTATTTGCAGGCTGGCATAATTTGTCAATTAAAACGACAGTGGATGACATTAAATGGTCAGACAGTAGGAGGGTTGACTAGTGTACCGCTTAGATGAACCACATGATATCATGATGCAGGCTGTCATATTGGTAGTTTGTGTATCATTCGATACCACAGTGGATGATATTGAATGGTAGGACGGTGGCCTGTGTGTTGTGGTATTCACCACATGATATTACATTGCAGGCTGTCAAAGTTTATCGATGAGTTAAAACCACTTTGGATGATATTAAATGGTCAAACAGTAGGATGTACGCTACACTTAAAGTACACTACATTTCATTTGTGATGCCACTCTTTTTGCAACAAGTTGTTCCAATAAATATATATATTTTGTTTTTGTTTTTTCTTCTTTCAGAATTCCCAACGTTACTAGTGGAGTTTTTGAGTCCGAACTTGACCTATATATCTGCCTATGGTAACGGACAAAGTGCTGCATTTGGAAATTTGTCAGCCATCATTGAAAGATTGGTAATTACATTTCTGTGTGTGTTGATCCCTTGAAATGACATCACATGCGGCTACAGTCTGCCCACGGTTTGCCATTATGGGAGTAAAATTGCATGTAAAAATATGGCGGGGTCGTAACCATGTACATGTACTCATTGCCTAAAATGTGCCAACAGTAACATACAGGGCATCTGACGCCCAAAATGGCATAACCAAGATTTTTTCAAGGTTGATGGCTTCTGGTGAGTTGGGTCAATGTGCCACTGCTGGAGAACTCCAGGCTGGTCCCAGGCTGGTCGCACTCTAGACCAGTCTCGAGTCCATTTGTTGTGGGCTCAGAGCACCGTGACTTGGACTTGGACTCGAACCCTGGGACTTGGTGTGACTTGGCTTCAGACCGGCGACTAAGAAAAAAGGGGGAAAAAAACACAACTTTAGCTACATTCGTTGTGCCCATGTAAATCGCCAATTCTGAAAAAATATTGTTTCAGTCAATGCGTTGTCTGTGGCCTTTGCACGTCAACCACGGATGGTCAAAGTTGCAGAAATGTTTCAAATGAGTGTCAGAGGGAGGGTTTGCTGTTACAATTTTCGCAGCCCTTTTCTAGGTGTTTGACTAGTTGCACTGAATGCCCTTCCTACTTTACAAAAAATGGTTCCATTGATCATACCAGAAGCCCATAGGAGTTGCAGTGAGCTAGTTTCCTTAGAATTTAGTTCCTCAGTTTTTTTCATATTAAGAAATGCTTTTGAACATTGAAATTGGTGATTTTTGGGTCAAAATTACCCATAACGTATGCCACTGCTTTGGAGCTGGATGTAACATTTCGGGCGTGCAGCAGATGCGCACGCATGTAACGCGATGACTTCCCAACAGGACTAACTCTACATAGACATGAGGAACTCGGACTCGGTCTAGGAGCAGCCTTGTGACAACTAATTTATATCAAGCCAACATGACGCGCATCTTAAAATAGCACCGTATGCGGAATTACAACAGTGCAATACGCAGGTTGAAATGGACCATGCAATATGGTTCAATATTACTCTGTTGTTGCCATGGATTAACCAATCAGAATCCGGAAAATTACTATTTTTTATTATTATTACCAAAACTAAGTTGACTTATTGTTTTAATATTGATTTTGTTGATCAGATACTGGCTACCCTGAGGTCAGAGTCAAGGATTCAAGTTTGCCTGAAGATGACAAATTTTTATTATTATCACCAAAACTAAGTTGACTTATTGTTTTAATATTGATTTTGTTGATCAGATACTGGCTACCCTGAGGTCCTATCCATCCACTGCAGATGCCTTACATGCTCGCATCCTGTCATTTGCTTCAGGAAGTGTAATTACTAATTCTGCAGTTTCCTTCCCAGTAAACTCATCTCTCCCAAATGTAACGGATATTCAAAATGCCTTGAATTCTTCAATTAGCGATGGTAACACAACTGTCGCAGTCTCTCCAATGTCTATCATGTCTCAAGGTAAGGAATACTCTTGTACTTGTGAACGCAACATACCCATAATGCCTCACTCCTACAGACTGTGCAAGTCTCGCTCATATCGAAAAAGAGAAAATGACTTGAACGAAGACTATGTTTCTCTATGAAATCGAATCTTCTTTTTTAATATTATATTTGTACAAGATTCTTGAAATAATACAAATAGTTTGTGACAAAATTAACATTGAAACAAAAATTAAAACTTGGGACAAGGATGCATGTTTTTAGAATCCCCTTTTTGTGCGACCAATACATAGGTTTGGAGATAACATGAAGGTCAGTTGGGCAAAATTCTTAATCGTTTACAAGTCTTATTCTCAGGTTTTTCTTTGTAGATTTGTTAAATTTATTTGACCTTCACATAGATCTTCCTTTACTTTCCGAACAACATGATATAAATTTTATAGTCATATACTTTTTTGAAGAAACGGAATCGCGCACATGTGAAACTCAATATGGTTGGGACCAACTTCAGGGCTCGAAATTAACACTGGACCGCAGGCCCGAGGCCAGTGATTTTAGCATTTGGCCAGTAAACTTATGACCGTACAAGTCCGGTGGTCTTGTGTTTTCAAATAATAACACCTCACTGCATTTTTTTATTTAAACTGATAAATACAAATATCCTTCAATTCCATTAAGTATTGCCTATAAGAAAAATGAGATTTATAAATCTTTTCTTCTTAAGTTAATGCTTAAAAATTCAAAAAACAGCTCAAGTGTGACACTGTAGAAAGTGGTCTTCTCATTTTGATTCTGGTCTTGTAAAAGTTTTGAGCTACAAGCCCTGCAGTCTTGTGGATTTTTTCCCCAAATTCGAGCCCTGAACTTGGTCCTGGAAGTTGGAGTTCACACAGGTGTGAGACTTGCACAGTCTATTGGCAGTGTGCTGGCTTGTTTTCCCTCACCTCACTTAAACCCCTGGATAGTTGAGGCAATGTTGATCGTCTTTGATTGTCCATGGGTTGTTGAGGGACTAATTCTAACATCACTTGTCTTGTTGCAAATAATCCAAACCTCACCATAAACTATGATAGCCTTTCCCCCAAATATAAGATTAGTACCAGCTTTCAACAGATTTTTACTGTAAAATATGAAACCTCCTATAGCCTCTTCCATTGTTAGGCTATCAGCTGTTGAGAAAGTAACTTATTTTTAAGCCCGTGTTCGCACGGAGATTGAATGATTGATTTGCCGCATAATAAAACAGCCCTTGTATTTGTGGACATCTTTCGAAAACTGGTACTAATCAAATTTTTTGAAATGCTATCACAGTTTATGGTTAGTTTTGGATTATTTGGAACATGAAAAGTGATATTAGAATTGGGTCAATACATGTAAACCAATTATCTGAAATGATGTACACACAAAACACGGACCATTTTCCAGCGAGATACGACGTTTTAGCAAACGTTTTTTCACTGACGCGACGATATATTCCCGTAAGTTTGGTCTGATACTCAATATTAATTGCTTATCCCATAAACAAAATAATTCACTTTAACAGTAGCCATTTGTTTAAATGCACGTGCGACTTGCACAATCTATACAATGGCTTGTCTTTGGGCTATTTGACTTGCACTATTTATGACTGGTTACAGATGCTGATGACTGCAATAGCAGTCCATGCCAGAATGGAGCCACATGTACCAACACCATGGAAGGATACACTTGCGCCTGTGCATCTGGTTTCAACGGAACCACCTGCGATAACAGTAAGTCTAATGGAACGTTTTGATTGAGCATCCATTATTGATTTCCCCACCAAAATGGTCTGTTCCCTTATTGATATAACGAGAATCCGTATTCATTACAGGCTATTGCACATAAGGAACATTACAGGACAAATTCAATGGGGGTGGGGGGAATGGATAGTGCCTCATTGAGTTTTAATAGTCAACTCATTCTTGAACTGGTGAAATGAAAGTAGTCAATTTCAATTTTGTTTTTACTTTTTCAATTGCCTTTCCAGTTATACATATTTAATAACATGGTGCACCCCTTTGTTAATTTGTTTGCCATGGTCAGGGCCAGATTACAACCTCTTTCCCACTGTAGGTTTGTAGCCAGCCTCTGTCTTTTCAACAGATATTTTTATGGTAAACTGTGCCACCAGTGTGTCCGATCTAGTTCCCCTAATCGGGGTGTTTGAGCGTGAAATCTGTTTGTTTTCACCCATACACTTTGCTGAGATGTAGAACAAAGCCATTTTTTCTCACGTGGAATATCAATTTCTACGTTGAACCTTTAAATTTCTATTTTCATTTTAAATACTTTCTTCTTGTAGCTCTTTACAAAGATTGGTATTTTAGCCTTGTTTGGGGCGAACTTGCTTAAAAAAAATAAATAAAATAAAACACAACTCTTACAACCTTAATATGTTTATTTACATTTATTATGTTCTCTCTCAGCAATCGTGGTTTGAACACCATTTACCAGAACAATCTCTGTATGAGATCTGAGAGATAGTGGTGTAACAATCAGCTGATAACAGCTCAAGGTTTGGATCAGTATGCTCTTGAAGATGAGCAGAGCATAACTGATCGAAACCTTGAGTTGTTTCATCTCTGGATATTTTTTGTTTGCATGGTGTTACCATAAAGCTTAATACTAAATTGTATATTTGTCATACAGAGTTTCAAATCCTTCTAAACAAAATCACCACCCTCGTTGACACTGTATGTCTAGTTATATTACTGTTGTTGTTATTACTCTTATTTGAAATGTTTTTCAGATATCAACAACTGTACTGCAGATCCCTGTATGAACAATGGAACATGTGTGGATGGTGTGGACACTTTTACCTGTTCATGTACACCTGATTTCTCTGGAACACTTTGTGAAACGGGTAAGGGCAGAATCTTTAATTGACGTGACATCCATTCCTAAAGACAAATTTTTTAGTGACTATTAAAGTTCATGGCACCATTGCCAAGTAGGCACTATAACCATTCTATTGTAGGAGTTAATTTATTACACGGTACCAAGTACCAAGTTGACCAAGTACTGACTAGCAGTTGTTGTTGTACTCGTGCTCAAAAAGGTGTGTTGGGTACGAGGCAAAATCAACCTCTAGTCAATCAATATGGTCCTTGAGTGAACTTTGCCATTGCCACTATATGAGCAGCCAGTGCTATTGCAATATAAAGTTCATTGACAAGAATGCTTGAAAATCCTGGACAGAAAAACTTTCGTTATTCTCACTATAAAACATGACCACCTACTTTGATGAAATTTTCACAGGTTGGTTTAGGGTAAAACAATAATACTGCTAATAATAATAATGAATTTATAAAGCGCAAACGGTTGCAGATCGCTGGATGTAAACAAAGGATTGTACAATTCAAAATAAATTACAAACCAAGAAAATTAAATGATTACAAAAATTACATCTGGACCAACCAACAGTTAGCTAAAGAAGGAAAGAGTTAAAAAATAGTTTTAGAAATTGAATAATAGAGAAGACTTGAAAGAAAGATCTTGCTGTCGAACAGTATGTGATCATATCTGTTTTTTTAATAAGTAGTGATGGCTCTGAGAAGAGCTTTTTTTTTTGAGTTTTTTTCTTGAGGTTTCTAACCAAAATATTAATGGTCTGATTGTCTTCTGATCATTCCTTTGGGATGTTTTTCTATTGTGAATGTTTGGTTAATTTCACTGTAAAGCATGACCACCTGCTTGGATGAAATTTTTCTCAGGTAGGTGTGTGATAAAAATCAGGTCTTGCTGTCGAAGACCATGTGAAGAAATGTGTTTTTACTAAGTAGTGGTGGCTTTGAGAAGAGCTGTTTTCTCTTGATATTTTAACCAAAGTGCTCCGGCTGTCTTCTGCTCATCGCCTTCTGATGTTTTCTTTTGAAATTTGGAGCATTGGAATGAATTTACTCTTCCGAGAAAAAATTGAAGTCTTATTATCCCTCTCATGTGTAGATATTGCACCACCCGTCTTTTCGGACTGCGTTGGCAGTGTGACAACAAACACAACATTAGGCAGCAACATGGGGAGTTATTCCTATGCACCACCCCTCTGTACCGATAATGGGGGAGGCACTTCGCTGGTATACTCGAGGACTTCGACAAATTATCCCATTGGTGAAACAACCATCACCATTGTTTGTCTTGATGAAGTCAGTCTTAGTGACGTGTGCAGGTTTACTGTAACTGTGACAGGTAAGAGTCACTCTTTCTACCCCTTCCGTCATAAGCCCACTTGCAAGGGTCAAATATTAAGCCTGGTATAAACAATGTGTCGGCTAAAATTCACACTACAATGTGTAACAACACAATGACATTGACTCCCAAAATGACGCAACCAAGATTACTGTGGTAACGACGTCAATGTGAATTGGGTCAATAGGATTCAAACAAACATGGTACTGCAAAATAAGTCGGTATCAGGGGCGAATACTTTGTGTTTAATTTGTTTTCTCGTTGCTTTAGTGTGGGGTTTACGTGGGGAGTTTTTTTGGTTTTTTTAAGGTCATTCGGAGCTGTAAAATGATTAAAAATCTTCCGAGGCATTTCTGTTCGAAAATATACTTGTTATAATTTCAGTCAAGAGTTTTATGACCCTACTATGATTCTGTCTGTGGGGAATGTGGGAAAGAATGATGTGCTTACAGCTTGATTCACACACATGTAAACTTAAGGAACTTTAACCTTTGACCTTTAACCGAAAGCTGTTCAAATTGTTAGAAGCCATCTACTGGATGGCCTACCAACACCCCCCCCACAAACTGTTTTGCCTCATAGACCTCATGCATGGATGTCATCCAACCACTATCCTTAGAGGTAAAGCTATGATGAAACAGTGGAAATGCACAGACAGCCCCAGTGAGAGGCTGTCCTGCTTATTAGTGAGGACTTTTTAACTGTTTTGATTTACTCAGTAAGTTTTGAGCAAGTTTTGGAACACGTACATGTACAAGGTACAAAGTCTTCATGGCACAGATGACACTTTTGAAGGGTAGATGATTAGTATTATTGTTTTTCCTCCTGTTAATAGACAATGAGCCACCTGTACTGACAAACTGCCCTGTGGATCAAGAGGGTTTTGCTGATATGAGTAACACATCCATAATCACTTGGAGTACACCCATGGCAGCGGACAATTCAATGGACTCAGTTGATGTGACACCAAGCAATAATTCTGGAACCAGCTTTCCAGTTGGGACCACTCTTGTCACCTACACAGCTACTGATCAATCAGGAAATTCGGACACCTGCTCCTTTAATGTCACTGTGTATTGTAAGTGATTTCAAAATGTTGTTTCCCAGTTTTGTGTTAGCAATTTATATGTATATAATAAAGTCTTGGGTTTACAAGTGAATCCTCCTCGCCTCATATCTGCCTGCCAGTGTGTGCAGGCATAGTGTTTTAGATGAATATGGAGTGATGTCAAAGGTCACATCATTCAAAGGTGATCTGACCCGTGACGCAACTTCTAATCCAAAACACGATGCTTGCTTACGCCGGCAGGCAGAAACTCAATGTTCTGGTTTCGTCGTGATATCATGCGAGACCCTTTTGTTTATAGCACCATTAAGCCCGGTTCATACTTCCTGCGAACGCGAATGCGAAGCGAATATTGACGTCACAAATTCGCAACGAATAATTCGCAGCAGTTGAAATGTGCTCAACTCCTGCGAAACATTCGCTGCGAAAACGGCCCTGTGACGTCAAAATTCGCATTTGCATTTGCATTCGCAGGCAGTATGAACCGGGCTTTATCCACCTGGAAAGGCGCTCATGGCGCCTGCTTCGATAAAAATGCCACCTTAGTTGACCCTCATTGAATGATTGAGCAAGTACAGACAAATGGTTCAGTATAAAAATCGCAAGGGTCTGCACAGAGCATACAAGGACTTTGGTGTTATACACGTAGCTCAACATTTACTTGAAAAAACGTTTGGTTAGTTTACATCAATTTAATTTGATTTGGTTTGGATTTTTTCGGTTAAAGGATACATTGTGGACACACTTTGGAGTCTCTTTGATATGTGGTTGAATTAATAAACAAACACAGGGTTCAGGTCGGGTGCTATTGTGAACAAACTCAGGGTTAGGGTCCATTGCTGCTGAACAAACTTGGGGTTTGGGTCGGTGCTGCTGTGAACAAACATAGGGTTAGGAGTAGATGCTACTGTGAATAAACTCGGGGTCAGAATCGGGTGCTGCTGTGAACAAACTCGGGCTCAGGTTGGATGCTGCCGTGAACCAACTCGGGGTTTGGTTCAGGTGGTGCTGTGAACAAACTCGGGGTAAGGGTTGGATGCTGCTGTGAACAAACTCAGGGTCAGGTTCGGGTTCTGATGTGAACAAACTCGGGGTTAGTGTCGAGTGCTGCTGTTAGCAAACATGTGGTTAGGGTCAGGTACTTCTGTGAACAAACTCGGGGTTAGTGTCGAGTGCTGCTGTTAGCAAACATGTGGTTAGGGTCAGGTACTTCTGTGAACAAACTCAGGGTTAGGGTCAGTGCTGCTTTGATCATGGAATCCAGAACTTTGTGGTCGGTAGTATCAAAACATCTTCCATTGAAAGAGTGAGTCTTAAAATGTTCTTAATACTAAAGGGTTTTATTTTTCTTCATTATTTCCTTTTACAGTTGAGGACAATGAAAGTCCAGTTATCATGTGTTCACCACAGTCCATTAACGCTACTGCAGATACTGGATTGAACTCAACTGTAGTCACGTGGGATCCACCTATGGCTACGGACAATGCTGAAGTGACACAAATAACAGTCTCTGTGGCTAATGGAACTAGATTGTTTGTTGGAGTAACCAATGTTGTTTACACAGCATTTGATCGAGCTGGTAACAATGCATCGTGTACTATTATAGTAACTGTTACAGGTGAGATTTCCAAGTGATATGCTAAGTTTCCTGTGTTATACTGTGAAGACAAACGACACAATAGTTCTTAATAAATACTGTTAGCCCAAGGCTTACATTCTGATCAATTAGTACATAATGATCTCCTTAGTACATAAATATCACCATTTCTTGTGAAGCTTTTTTATACAAACCGTCATTCTTTCCAATCTCATCTTGAGTAATAATAAAATAATTGACTGAATTGTCTAGCATATCAATCTCAAGTTCTAGTGGCTGAGTCACCGGAGTGTGGGTTCGCATCCTGGTTGTGACACTGCTGCCCCCTGAGGGACACTTGACTATAATTGATTCTCATCACCCAGGAGTAGTAAATGGGTCCCCCTCCGAGGGCAGAGATTGTTGATGTGAATGATTAGCAACCTATGGTCCCATGTGGATGCCGGTGCTGGTTACCTCTTAAGGAGTTAGGATGGCTCCAGGAATGCTTTTAGGGCCCAGTGACAAGGGGTAGTAGTCTTGTTAGGTGCATTGAGGAGCCTTTTTTGCTTGAAAAAGGGCATAATAAATGCAGTCCGATGGATGGGGTTCATCATTAAGGTACAAGGCTTGAGACGCAGGTAAAACAGTCTTGTAGAGAAATATCATAATAAACAGTACACAAAAAAAGCGTGGAACAAGTTTAGTTCTGGCAGAAAAAGAAAGGAGCAAAACACATGTGTGTTGCAAAATGTAAATCATGGAAGGTAATAATTTTTCTTTTTCTCTCTTTCTCTCTCTCTCTCTCTTTCTCTTCAGATACACAAGCACCAATGCTAGTAAATTGCTCCGACAACATCGTCACAGTAACTGATCCAGGTTCAAACAGCTCCATTGTCACTTGGGCAGCTCCTGCAGTCATGGAAAATGATGGTTATATGTTGGCATCAACTGCTTCGTCTGGAGACGCTTTCCCTGTTGGACTAACATCTGTCATGTACACTCTCACAGATGATTCATCTTTAATGGATTCTTGCAGCTTCAACGTTACAGTTCTAGGTGGGTTTTTAGTCAGTTTGAGGCCTCCCAAATTCCTCACCGTTTTCAGGAAGAGCCACATATTTCAAAAGGCAGGACGGTTCTGTTCAGAACTAAGTAGTCTCCCGAATTTCCGAAATCTACTCCGCAGTAGTAGGGCCTAGGTCCCAAAGAACAAATCTACACAGCAAAGTTAGATACACACATGGTTTTACTGCAAACCGAATATACATGTTTATATGGGAAAGGGACACGCATGTCACATGATCACGCGCACACTTCAAGGCACTCCTGTTAGAGTGTATTACATTCACCTTTCTGGATGTGTGGCTCTTTAATGAAACTGCACAAGGCAGCTATTCTGTATTAATAATTAATTTGTCATTTGAACATGATGTGGCCCTTGAAAATGGTGACAAATTGATCAATGTGTTGCTACTTGTGTTTGCCCAAGAACAAAGCTAGCATGAAGGTGTTTGTATTTTCAATTTCATTCAATTTAAATTTGTCAATTACAGTTGGTAATTGACAAACAAAACGATTAAAGTTAAGGTCATAGATTGATAAATACTCAAAAAATTAATGACCATACAGATTTACATGTACTTGGTATAAGAAGCACTGCGGCTGTTGATAGTATGAATTATTTTGAACAAGGGGTACCTTTCGAAGTAATATGGTTTGGAAAAGTTTTCACCCAAAAGCATTTGAATCTGAAAAAATTATTCATGCATGAATCGTTTCTCAGATTTCTAAGATTGATATCCCTTCGCGCATGCTGCAGCCAGGGATGTGGTTGGTACTTGCTGTCACCTCACTAAACGTGGATGGATTGGATGTTGTTCTTGTGAAAATATCGCTACAGTCTTTTGCTGTTTTCTCAACAAGTAGACATTATAATCAAATGAAACTTCCACACGTGCATTTTGTTGTATCTTTATAATTTTGCTCAAAAATCAGCATTAGGTTGACAAACGCCAATCTATGTTTCTACCTTGAATGTCAGTCTGAAAGCTCAGTGATTATGAAGTTCACTACGTGATAAAAATTAATTACCTGACTGAGTCTATATAGCTCTCATCACACATGGATGATGACTACAATTAAATAACATTGTTCTTTATACAGATAATGAATGTTTATGAGTGCAATGGTGCAAATCTTTTCATGAGTTGAATGATGGAATGTTTTTTTGAACGAGGCGGAGCCGAGTTGAATGGAACATTCCATCTTTCAACGAATGAAAATATTCTCACGATCGATTCTTTTGGTTGGCTTGTTTGGATTCAACAGTTACTAAGTGCGTTCTGTACTGCTATTTTGAGACACGCGGGCGCATTATCAAAGACACGCGCACGCAATGATGTGGTACGCACCGTGCAATAGAACAAATTGGATGGAATGTTAAATGCACGGTGAACGGAACGAAAAATGCACGGTGAATGACGTAGCCTGCAATGGTACGTTTAATTGCTATCACGTGATTGACAATCCTCCAATCAAATGGCAAGGATCTGCTTGGGTGTTTTATAATATCCCCTGTGCAATTGTTTCATCGATCTAAAATCCTCTGCAGATGACGAGCCTCCATCCTACAGTTGCCTGATGAATATGGAGGTGCCTGCTGACCCAGGTCTGCCCAATGGTACTGTGAGTTGGACAGTACCTCAAGCCACTGACAATGTTGGTGTTGTCAAAGAAACTATTTCACACATGCCAGGTGTCGTCGTTGATATTGATAACACCATCATGGTGGAGTATATAGCATTTGATGCAGCAGGGCTGAATGATACTTGCCGTTTTGACATCACTGTAAAAGGTAAGTTACTTTCAAACTACAATGGGAACATTTTTATATTTTTTATTTTAGTGGGTTAACTTGGGAGACCTTTTTTTCAGCTTCTTATTTTTGTTAATAAATGTTTGAATATTCATAGGGCCGTATGCGATGTCATAGTATGACAAGACCAAAGATGTGCATTTTAAGTTTGACAGGTCAGTTTTGTAAAGTTGTTTCTCTCCTGACTTCATCATCACAACGATCTTGTTTGTGCCATTTTGGGAGTATATGTCTCCAGGTGTTATTTGGTATAGTCCTTTTTAGGCAACATAGCAATTACTTGCTCAGATATGAGCTATATGAGCTAGTCCTAGATTTGAGGCTCTGAGCTCCATAATTCAAATCTTACATTTAAGAAGCTAAGTAAGGTTTGCGGTAACACCATGTGAAAATCTCTTTTGAGTAGTGTAGGTTCTGAAAAGAACCGGTGGTTAATGACCCAACGTTTCGATCAGTATGCTCTGATCGTCTTCAGGAGAATGCTGGACTCTGTTGCTGGATGCTGCTTAAGTACTGCCTTGAAGACGATCAGAGCATACTGATCGAAACGTTGAGTCGTTAACCACCGGTTCTTTTCAGAACCTACACTACTCAAAAGAGATTTTCACATGGTGTTACCGCAAACCTTACTTAGTTATACTTCCACCATGCAAAGTTTCAAATCCTGTTTAAGAAGCTACTAATCTCACTGGATTGACATTCCTTGGCAGCATACATTTTTGGGGGGATAGATTTTGACATCAGACATTCCTCATATGTTTGTCATTTTTGTGAAATAATTTAGCTCTCAATATCAACAATTTGTAAAAATTCTACAATACTAAAAATTTCAACAAATTTAACTACAGTTCACTGAACAAACTCATTATTACAAGTGTGTTTGCGCAAGCGCCGATAATGCATACCGCTGTATGCACTCAATTCAAATAACGTCACACAACCGTCCTGCACATAATGCGCTAGTGTACGCACATGATCGGCATGTCCAAGAGAACCAACAATTAATTTGGGGGTTGCACAAAGAAAAATTTGATAGAACGGGATTGCAACCTGCGACTTCCGGATCAATGAACAAAATCAACACTTTTTAAAGCTGGAGAGCTGATTTATGAGGAAACCCACCACCAACAAATCTGAGCGGCCATGGAGTATTGGTGAGATTAGTAACTACCTACTGGTAAGATTTTGAATTATGGAGCTTTAAAATATCTCCGCCCCGGAAACGGACCCTCATTTCTAGGACATTACTGTAGTATTTAATCCAGCTAACTCTCACCCCTGCCCATTTCATAGATGCAAAAACCATTGTCTTTCTTCCATTACAAACAGATACTGAGGATCCTGTACTGTCAGGCTGTCCAGGGCAAGCTAATGCTACTGTTGCAATAATGGACTTTACAGCAGCTGTGATGTGGGAAGAACCCACAGCATTGGATAACTCTGGATCTGTAATTCTGACTTCCACGTACAGACCAGGTGTTATCCTTGCCATTGGTCTCCACACTAACGTATACTTTGCTTCGGATGCGACTGGAAATTTTGCTAGGTGTTCATTCGACCTAATGGTTCAAGGTATTATTTGGTTTTTGTTTTATTTTTTTTGGTTTGGCTGATCAGTGAGCCTCCAAATTGAACTTTTTTTTCAATTTTTTTTACAAATTTAGTTATTTTTCTTTAGATGCAGTTTATTTTGTATAATAAAGGGAATTGATCTGTCCAACAACTTGAAATATTCTGTGCGGGTATGGTTAAAACAAACTTGTATTTTTGTTTCAGATTTGATAAATCCTGTTCTAACACCTTGCCCCACTGATATGGAAGCTTTCGCTGACCCTGGCACAAATGTTTCAATCAGTTGGACCCCACCGACAGCAACAGACAACTCTGGTAACGTTGAACTGACATCAAACTACCAGCCCGGGCAACAGTTTGAGAATGGCACCTACATTGTGGTATACACGGCTGTAGACAGTTCAGGAAATATGATCAACTGTTCTTTTACCATCACTGTCTATCGTAAGTTTTTCATCTCTTTATTCAATCAAAATCTGGGCCTAATTTCATAGAGCTTCTTCAGCAGAAAATATTGCTTTACAATTTTGTTCTAAGCAAAAATAAGCAGGATACCAGTTACAGATAGTACATACGACATGATACTTTGGCTGGTAATATTCTAGTAAGCAAGATTTAATTGTGGTCAGCGACTTTTTGTGCTGAAACAGCTTCTTGAAATTGGTCCCAGCTGATGGGAGAATTATTTCTTAGTACTGTTTAAGCCCCGGTCTACTTTTATTAAACATCTTGATTTACTTCCATTAAAATCGATATGACCAAACTGAGGCTAGAAGAGCAGATACCTTCATTGGTGAAAAGAGAATTGGTACCTGTGATTGCTGATCGAGGTGGCAGGGAACCCTATTTTGGAGATAAATGTCAGGCCGTGTCCGAAACGGCGACTTCGGCTACAGCTATGGCTAGATTGCGCGCGTCTGCCTATTCTTCAACACTGGCAGACGCGCTGATGTAGCTGTAGCTGTAGCCGAAGTCGCCGTTTGGGACACGGCCTCATTGTCATTTTACTGTTGCTACATTGTTTTGTGATGACAGCCACTGATACTGAAGCACCAGACATAGCCTGTCCAGCAGATATCTCTGAACCGGCTGACCCCATGAGCAACTCCACGTCTGTCACATGGCCCCCACCAATGTACATGGACAACTTCAGATTCGGTGGTCTCAACGTGACTCACCAAAATGGCTCCATTTTCTTCTTGGGAACTGAGGTCGTGGTGTATACAGCATTCGACACGAGCGGAAACAATCGCTCTTGTGACTTCTCTGTGACTGTTGAAGGTGAGGAATAGTCCAGAATTGGCATTAACCGAGGCAAGAGATGCTGTTGAGGCAGCGCATAACAATGAATCTTGATTTTTAAAAATTACGCACGCACGAGGCACCATGCAAAATTGTCATATTTTGAGGGTTTTTGTGTGTGCATCCGAGATAATGTTATTGAGATGCAGCATTTTTACACTCTCAACCTTGCATGTTTTATACACAAATGCTTTTTTGGAGGTGCAATGTTTTTTGCACTGGTTCTTATTATTTTGGTGTTTTTGTTTGTAAGCATAAAAGTTATAACGATATGCAGTTCTTATAGCGCTTTATCATATCTAAAGGCGTCTCAAAGTGCTCATTATGTTTCTACAAGGTATGATGTGAGCTATGTTCAAATTATAAAAACTCATCTATATTATATTTACATAGCACACTGTAATGGCTTACAAGCTGGCAATCATATCAAAAAACACAGCGGCGAACCCCTTCTTTTAAAGATAAATGTAATGAGTTCTTTTATGTCCATTGCACAACACACACAGGACTAACAGGCTTACATTCCATCCAAAGAATGAAGCAATAATGGTTAGGAGTTTTGCTCAAGGACACAAGTGTCAAGATTGGAACTACTTGAACCTGCACTCTGCACTCTGTGTCATCCCCTGAGTTATCTGATCGTTATTATTTGAACTTTTGTTTCAGACACGGAAGACCCTGTACTCTTGTCCTGTCCGATGAGCGTTGTGAACAACACCGATCCAGGTCTTTCAACAGCGAGTATTTCATGGATTGAACCAGAGGCCATGGATAACTCTGGTTCTGTCAACAGTACATCTGATTATAATCCAGGGGTTGACTTTCCCATCGGCAGAACTTTGGTGACATACACTTTCTCAGATGCCTCTAACAATGAAGTGGAGTGTCTGTTCAACGTTACAGTGTTAGGTAATGCACATGTTAAAATACTCCACATGTTAAAAATCAAAGGGCTAGTTTTGCTTGTAGCATTTGAAACTGTGTATGGTGGGAATCTGTCTAGTAAGGTGTGTGTTAACGCCATGTTTGTGAGTAGGAATTGAAACTTGTCATGGTAGGAATACAAGCAACCCAGTAAGGTTTTTGCTGAAACACCATGTATGTGAGTAGGAATTGAAACTTGTCATGGTAGGAATACAAGCAACCCAGTAAGGTTTTTGCTGAAACACCATGTATGTGAGTAGGATTTGAGGGAACTGATCTCAAAGGTGCCTCTGCCCAAACTTCTTTTCAAAAAAAATTCACAAAAAACAAAATTGTAATCCTGCAAAGAAATGTTTGTGTGTGTAAACATTTGAGGGCTGCCTTTTTGTATTTGATGCTAATGCAAATTTCCATATTCATGAGCAAAAGCGTGATGTCATGTCGGGCAGAGATCTCAGTGTTGCAATTAGTTTATGCTCAAAAAGTGGACAGAATTTAGGATATTTCTTTTCTTTAGTGAATTGTTAGTGTGTCAGTTCATGGCAGTAGGCCAAAGCGTAAACTTTTCTCACAATTTTTTTTTAGCAAGCAAATTTTGCGGTTCACAAATAAATTTTGTAAACAGAAATAAAACAAGTGTCTTCATTAAATGACATCACTGCGACAGTGCCCTTAGTTGTCCAGATAAGAAAGGAACTTTTACAAATGTTTACAGAAATTCATTTTTCAATTAAATTAACCAAATATGGATGTCTATTAGTTGTCATAATAAGGGGGATTAGGAAGTAGCTCAAATCATTTTCCTAAGCAATTTTTTCTTCAGGGGCCTTTTAAGGAGTATGATAAAAAGCTGTTACTGCCAACGGCACTTTGCTCGGAGCAACTTCAAACGGTTTTGGACTGTAAAAAGAGTTCAATGAAATGAAAGGGCTGTTTTCTTAGACCAAACTTTACTTTTTGACTGTGTGTGGTGTGCACAGCACAAAATGTTTGTTTACAAGATCATTGATGCTATTACCAATGCAGCTTAATGTCAAACTCATGGCTGAGTTTGTATATTTTTTGTTTTTCATCGTTCAGACATGGAGGACCCAGTCATCACAAATTGTTCAGGGAACATCAATGCGTCGACTGATGCAGGTCAGCCCTTTGCCACCATCAACTGGGATGGCCCCGAGTTTTCGGATAATTCTATGATGTTCAGTGTCGACGAGTCAAACTCCACCTCATGGGCTGAGTTCCCAGTTGGACTTACTGAAGTGCTTTACACAGTGGAGGACGGATCATCCAATAGTAACGAGTGCAATTTCACAATCCAAGTCACAGGTAAAGTATTTGATGAACAAACTTTTGCTCATTTTGTTTAGTAGTAAATGAGTTTGGTTTCTCCAGCACAAAACCCCTTACCTACTCTCTAGTTAGACCATCATCCTGTCTCTGTATTGATTATTCCTGTATCAATGTTTTCCACTGTTGCTGGGATGCCACTGTGCTGGAGTACCTATCATTCACAGCCTTTGCATCTTGTCATGGTGGCCTTGTGGACATGCTAGTTATGGCTGGTCCTGCTGGTTTGCCACTGATTTGCCACTTTGCTGGCCTTACTGGCCTTACTGACCCCACTGGGCTTTTTTGGCCCTATTGGCTTGCTGGGCATGCTGGTTTTGGCTGGCTTGGTGGCCCAGCTGGCCTTACTGGCTATCATGGCCTATAGTTGGTGTGTAAAACAAACACTTGAACGTCGAACGTTTGATGATGAACGTCCAACGTTTGCAGCATGTCCCTCTGGAGCTGTCACCAACGGTACCTTCCCGGGTGATTACAGGGGTACAGTTTACTGGAGCTCAGTCCTACCTTCTGACAATGTAGGGGATTGCGCCACCCAGAGCTGACAGCCGGTAAGAACTGCTTTGATTTTTTGGGATAAACTTTTATCATAGTGTAGCCAACTTGCTTTAATAATGGTTATTTGAGACGCTACCTAACACACCACCTCTGGCCTGTAAAATGCTGGAAAGATTTTATTCAGATTCAAACCCATTTTTCCCGTGGACAGAAATTACATCCCTGGCAAGGAAATTGTAGAGAAATGTTATTGTCAGGAGAAATACCGGAGGCAAAGTACAGTGTACTGCCTGAAGAGTTGACACCCAACAGTATCTCAACCCCACAGTTGGTCTTAGAGAGCTTATAGTTCTCATTTTTGCCACCTGCAAACTAGATTAATTCTTACTTTATACATCCGTGCTAATGTGGAAGTAATTGTATTGTCTGATTTGTCTGTTCCAGATGATGAACGTCCAACGTTTGCAGCATGTCCCTCTGGAGCTGTCACCAACGGTACCTTCCCGGGTGATTACAGGGGTACAGTTTACTGGAGCTCAGTCCTACCTTCTGACAATGTCAATGTGACGTTCACTAATTCTAGCCACCAACCGGGGCAGGTCTTCGAAGTTGGAATGACGGCAGTTGAGTATGTTGCACGTGATGCAGCTGGGAATGAGGAATTCTGCAGATTTAATGTTGTAATTGAAGGTACATACCATCACCATGATCACTAGACATTTTAAAATTGCAGACGCATTAAGGTTGTTTTATTTTGATCGGTATATTTTTATTATTTTTATGGCGTGTCATGGTCAAGCCGTTGAGCACACTGGTGTTTCTGATCAGCAGCGTGTGGGTTCGAGTCCCAGTCTTGACACTTTTGTCCTTAAGCAGGACACTTAACCATTATTGCCTCTTCCTTCAGATGGGATGTAAAGCTGTAGGTCCTACGTGTTGTTTAATGCACAGAAAAGAACCCAGTACACTTATCGTAAGAGTAGGCCTTTTTGCCCTGGTGTTTTCTTGTATGGTTGGCTGCAGATTGCACCACAGCACATTGCAAATCATTACATGGTGCTATGTAAACAAATGGATCTTATATTTCAAACATAGCTCGGCATATCATGTAGACAAAAATAATGAGCGCTTTCAGACACCCTAGGGCGTGTTAAAGCGCTATATAAGAACGGCGTTATCATTATTATTACAGGTAGATTCCAAGGGGTTTGGACGAGGAGACATCTGCCACCCATCAGACATGAATTGTTTTCAATGTCATCCATGATTAATTGTGAATGATGCAGACTTTAACACATGCAGTGAAGGACCCTACACTAAACACAAGCAACCCTCCTACTGCCGTACGGTTTAATACTATTCACTGCGTTTTTCAAACCACAGTGACACTATTCAGCCTTCAATATGATGTCATGTGGTGAATGCCTCCACACAATGCACAAATAGCTGTGTGCTGTTCTGCCACCCACAACCTGTGCAGTCAATTTTTTTTTTTTAATGGGCAGTCGACTCACTGAACTTTATTAATGGAAACTCCTTCAAAGAAACCCAATAAATGTTTGGCACCCATAAACCTACTCCCATTTTTCTACAGATGACGAGAAACCGGTAATCTTCAACTGCTCTTCTGACATCTACGTGAACACAAGTATGGGATCTAATATGGTGGTAGTTGACTGGCCAGCTCCCACAGCCACTGATAACTCTGGAAGTGTGGTACTGACTAAAAACGATCCTGGCGGTGCTTTTCCGATAGGAGAAACTTCCATCACATACATCGCTGCGGACGATGCCAATAATGTAGAGCGCTGCACGTTCACTATCTTTGTCAGTGGTATGTTAAATCCAGATGTAGCTTTGCCGATACTTACCTTGTTATGCTGTCTTTGAGCATTTAAGTGCAGCAAGCTTAACCTTTTAATGTTTGATGACGTAACATTTTTCCATAATTTTTCAGTTCATCCCTGAAATTTGATGATACTCATTCAGAATAGCATTGAATATGACCTTTCGACTGGTGCAAAAATTCCTCATTGGAATGTACAGACATATTTGTTTTTGCTGTCTGATGACATGTTTCAAATTTTGCTTTGAATATATCAAATAAAATGAAGTTTTACACCATTTTAATGGAAGGTAAGAGACGTTTCTTATTGGAAAATGGGTGTATCAGAAATTTTATTTTGACCTATTTTGCACTTTCACCAGGTGCTAATTTCATAGAGCTGCTTAAGCACAAAAAGTAGCTAAGCACAAGTTAAGCTTGCCAGAATAAGGCCACTAGTCAAATCACCATGTCGTATTTACAATCTGTAATCTGATCATTTTTTGCATCATAGCAGAGAAGTTCACTCAAAAAAAGATAAATAGTTTGAGTGATTTCGTTCACGTTGGTCTTTAAGCAGCTCTGAGAAATTTGGCCCACGTGTGGTAAAATGTTCGCTAAATTTCATACCATTTTTTTTTTAAATCTAAATGGTAACAAGTAAAATAGATTGATGCCCCACCATTAAGGAAAAACATTCACTGTATCTACCACATGATATTCACAATGTATTGTGTTAAGCTGAATATAAAGTTCATATATGCACAAGATTCCTGGCGAAACAAAAATAGCTTTTTCAGCTTTTCCGCTTTTAAAAGTGGGATCATCATCTCGATGAAAAGTTTTCACAGATTGGCTGAATTGTGTGTCTGCTGGAAGCTTGAAAATAGAAAATGAATTTTACTCTTCCTGAGAACCAATAATGTAACTAGAAGAGAGAGCCTCTACAATTTTTGAAATACACATTTTACGCTTGCAGATTTTGAGACTCCAATCGTCACTTGTCCCAAGAATGTTGAGGCGTTTGCTGACCGTGGCTCAAACATTTCCCTTACCTGGTCCATGCCCACCGCCACCGATAACTCTCTGGAAATGGTCACTATCGAGTCCACCCATCCATCTGGGTTTGAGTTCCCTGTTGGTACAACAGACATCACAGTCACAGCCACTGACTCATCAGGCAACACTGCCAACTGTACATTCCAGGCAATTGTTTATCGTAAGTTAGGTTTTTCAATATTCATTAAAACTGCATACATTTATAATGGCTTCTTACATAAGTCATTGACTTGTTTGTAAAATGTTGTACCATTTTTCGTTTAAACACACGGACAAGCCCCCTTCTCTAAATAAGTTGTCCTACCTTCTTTTACATGCATTACAAAATACCTTGAACTAATAACTCACGCCCCAGCCAAAAGACAGAAGAAATTATGGTTGAAGTGGCCTGTTGAAGGATGTACCACTACCGGACCAGACAGGGTTGGCTTTTATATCACAGTTGGAACTATCTTAAAATATTGATTCAACAAACAAATATCGATAGATTTGTAAGGGAACATAACAAGTGGTCTACCTTGTCCATTATCGTAGTGTTGGGTTAAATTATGGCCGTGGAACTTGTGTCCTTGGGCAAGGCACCTATTCCTGTACTTTCTTCCTATTACCCATGAGTAAATGGGTACCAGAGAGGCTAGAGACTGTTGGTATGAATGCAGCCTGCTCGCCCGTTTGGGCGACGGTGCTGAGTACTCCTAAGGAGCTGAGGTATCAGGACAGATTAAGACCAGATGAGCATTGATAGTAACAGTGTATATTGTTCATCTGGTAGACATAGGCATTTGCCCGTGGTCTCCTGCTCAAATTGCACCCCGCTTGAATCAATGGTACCGCTCCCACCACAGCCCGTCTTGCCAGTGCTGCTGCTTTGAGTTCGTTGGTATCGCAACCTGACCATTCTCGCATGTTGTCTACCCAGGGCATCTTTGGTCGGCCCACGGAACAATGGCATTCCTCTGGCATCCCATCCACAACGGCTGCTGCCATACTGCCTTGGCGAACCACATGGCCCAACCAAGCTGCCTTTCTTTCAATCACAGCACTGCTGCTGAAGTACCATCGGTTGCCAATCATTGGTATATTGGTACTTGGTTTAAAAGTGCCTAATGAATGCCTAGTAAAATAGAGCTTTGGTTTAACTGTTATTTGTTACAGCAACGGACACAGAGGTGCCAATGATTATATGCCCCTCTGACATCGAGGTTCCAACAGACCAAGGGCTTGATTCAGCTAATGTGACGTGGCCTCTCCCCCAATACATGGACAATGAAGAGATTCTGGTGTTTAATGTCAGCCAGCAAAACGGCAGCCTGTTCTATATCGGGACTACTGAAGTTACATACCTTGTTGTTGATCGTGTCGGCAATAATGCCTCCTGTGCATTTGAGGTAGTGGTTTTAGGTAAGTAATTATGTCACCCATCCATCCCATCATATAAACTGACTACTAATAGCATTATTTTGATAGCTGCAATCAAAATATGCAGCGAGGATTTGCAGGATCTTGAAATGGTAATTGACAGTAATTCAGACAGAAACATTTCTCTGACCCTTCGGTGCTGGCATCAGCACTATAATCAGCTCCCAGACTGAAACTAGTTTATTTTAAGATATTACCAATCTACGGCCCAATTTCATAGAGCTGCTAAAGCTTCACTTCAGAGGGCCAAATTACGTAATAATTGATCGTATGACAAGAGCACTACTACAGTTTATAGTAGGTCTGGTGAAATCTTACCACACCCAGGGATAAAGCTATAAACCCATTATTATTAATCCCAAGACCTTTCAGAGGGTTTGTAGATGTTGTCAGTCATAATAATTGTAAAAAAGAATCATTTCCAATGTTATTTTGGTAAATTATTTTGCTAAATACAGGCCTAATGCATACTTCCGAATGCATACTCTATTGCGTGACACTAACTGTAGTTTATAAAAGGTTTTTGGGAAATCTACTACCCTTCCCCCGCCCCCAAGACACACTTGTGGATGTTTGTTTTAGCATGGTGTCTGTTACCTTGATAAAGGTCAACAAGTCTCACACTGGCTTCCTCTGATAGCTACAAGCAGCACTGGACAGAATGATTGATGGTTGTTATCAAGTACCCTTAAACATTTTCTGCTCAGCCAAAAAGAAGCAGGATACCAAGTCGCGAATGATACATGTGGTATGATATTCTTGAAAGCATAACTTTGTTGTGCTTTCTGTGCTTAAAGGTAGAATCATGGATTAGTAAATCTTCAAAAAATTGCTGACCATCAAAACTTACTTGGTAAGAAGCACTGCAGCTGTTGATATAGTGTAAACGATTTTGAGGAAAGATTCCCTTTCGAAGTAATTTAGTTTAGATAATTTTCCACCCCAAAACATTTGAATCTGAGAAACGATTCATGTATATGAAACGTTTCTCGGAATTCTGAGGGTCCGTATCCGTTTGCAAATGCTGCAGCCAGAGATGCAGTTGAGACCCGCTGTCACCTCGCTAAACGTGTATGGATTCAACTTTTGTTGTGTGAAAATACTGTGGCAGTTTTTGTTTTTTTTGCTGTTTTCTCAGCAAGTAAACACTGTATTCAGCTGAAACTTTCACGTGTGGCTTTTATTGTATCTTTTCTGATAATTTTGCCTATAAATCTGCATTACATTGACAAAAAAACCAATCTATGACCCTACCTTTAAGCAGCTTTATAAGACCTGCAGCCGATTTCATGAAATGCTAGGATTAATCCTATTTCGAGTTAGGATGAGTAACTAGTCCTAACTTAGGATTAATCTTAAGGTTTACATGTTATTGTGCAAGGCTGGGACTCGTCCTAAGTCTTAACATTAATCCTAAGTTAGGAAGAGTTTGGTGAAATCGACGGCAGACCCAATTTCATAGAGGTGCTTAAGCACAAAAAGTAGCTAAGCACAACACAGTTTTGCTTACCAGAATAAGGTTACCAGCCAAACTAGCATACCACAAGTACAATTTATGACTGGTATCCTGCTCATTTCTGCTTAGCAGGAAACTGTTAAGCAATATTTTGTGCTTAAGCAGCTGTATGAAATTGGGCCCAGGCCCCAAGCCTGTTCTTTGTCTTAAAATCAGTATTGATGTTTAACATTTTGGTTTGCCTTTCCTCAGACGATGAAGTACCTGTTGTGACATTCTGCCCGTCTGACGTTGTGGTCATGAACGAGACACGAGTTGTTCACTGGTACCCTGCAACTTTCTCGGACAACTCAGGGACAGTCAACATCACAAACAACTACAGTCCAGACACAGAGTTTCCCTTTGGGACAACTTTGGTGATTTACGAGGGTGTGGATCCAAGTGGAAACCGAGCAGTTTGTAATTTCACCATATTTGTTAATGGTAAGTCTTTAAACGGATTTTGTGAGTGCAGCCCACTGTATGAGTCACATGTACCACTTGTATAATTGAAAAGTAGTGTACATTGTGTAAGCACTTAACTTGCTAATCATTTTTCTTTTTTCAGGTGTAATGTTGACACACTATTTTTGTTTTGCGTTCCACTCGTTAAGCTGCAAAAGACATGACAACTGAACATTCAACACTCACCAGCAATAATTAGTTTATTGTGTGCTTTGTGATACTCCTCAAGAAAGCATGGGACAAATCCACTGTTGACCATTATCCTAGCAAAAAGTAGAGTCTGAGTGTATTATATTGTTTATTGCAACAGATACTGAGGATCCTGTTATAGAGAACTGTCCCGAGTCCATGGATCTGTACTTGTATGGCAGTCAACCCAATGCCACAGCAAACTGGACCATGCTTAACATCACAGATAACTCTGGTGTGTTTTCTGTGGAGCAAAACTTCTACTCTTGGGATAGGTTTCCGACTGGTACCACTGAGGTGGTTATCATTGTCAGTGATGGAGCCAACAACACAGACGAGTGTGTTTTTAATGTCACTGTCTATGGTAAGTCAGTTGATAGGTATAAGGCTGGGAGATAATACAATAATAATAATACAAGCATTTATAAAGCGCTTTTTTCCAATGGTTACAATGCGCTGATGAGGGCAATAATTCTGAGGGCAAGGTAATTAACCAGGAACCTTAAGATGAAAATAGGTATGACTTCAGTTTACGTTTGATATGAATTGATGAATAGAGTTTGCAAGTCTGAATGTTGAGAGGTTGCCAGTTCCAGCATCGGGGTCCAGCTACTGAGAAGGCCTTGTCACCTGCATGTTTGAATGTGCGATGTAGATACATGTATAGTAATGTGTCTCGCTCGTGGACACAAGTGTCATGACTAGGATTTGAACCCAGACTGCGTAACCACCAAAATTGATGCCCTAGACCACTCGGCCATGACATGCCAAAGAGTTGCAAACACTTATCAACAAACACGTATCTGTATAGCATCTCCATTTCTAAAATGAAACCAAAGTACTGTTTCGTATTAATTGTGTAGATTTTAGGGAAATCTGTCTCAAAAATAAGAAATATGAGCCGTCCTGGGCATCATTGCAAAACCGTTGCATCTTGATTTTGGAAAAACGTTGTGTGTCTCGCGTGAAATGCTGTGTGCAAAACGTTGTATGTCGGTGTATACCTATTTTGTGTGAACATTCGGGCTATTTTAAGTGACATACATTGTTTTGACAATTTCTAGCTTGCATGTAACCTAAGTGCTATTTTTTCAGAGATATGACATTTTCAGAAGGAGACGGGGTTAACATTCTATAATGTTTGCAAATCCATGGGAACTATTCCCATTGCTTGTAATTGTGTACTATAGACCATAATATGGCTTAAATATCAGTGAGGGTGAACAAGCAATCACAAAGCTTGTTATTCAACCCAAAATTTTAACACAAGATGAAACGAGCAGGTGAGTTCAATGAATGTCTGACACCATGCATTTATCACAAACTGCAGGTTAAAACCAAAACACTTTTCCCGCCTTGCATTCATTTTGGGTTACAAAAGCCAACAAACTTGAGAATATATTTCTGCAGATTATTGGTTGCAGAGGCGGGATCCTTCTTAAGGACTGCATTTGCTCATACAGATTAAAGTCAATAAAAATTTTAAATCGGCTTCTACCAGTTTGAAAAATAGCAAAGTCTGCAAAACTTCTTTTTTTCTCCCTTCTACCAGTAGAAGAATCATCTGATTAATAGATAGTTCCAAATAGAAGCCAACTTTACGGCCAAATAGCATTTTGGCTTGCAGGTGCGTCAAGTGCTCAAACTATTAACGCAGCCGTGCTGTTTACTAACCAATCGTGCAATGATTTTTGTGAAATGTGCGCGAGCTGCACGCCATTCTCACGCGAAACGGATGACTTTATGTTCCAAATTGCCCGTAAAGATGGCCGATGTTTACCAAGCGTTGTGTGTCATGCTCTATCATTATTGACTCTTCCCACCTTCAGATCTGTCACCCCCAGTCATCATGGGTTGCCCAATGGGCATCAATATAACTACTGATCCAGGCGAAGACACCGCTAACGTATCATGGCCAGTCCCACAAGCTATTGATAATGTAGAGCTGGTATTGCTATCAGCATCCCAGGAACCAGGAACCTTGTTCCCGGTTGGCAGTACACTTGTGATGTATACAGCGGTAGATGCATCGCAGTTAAGAGACGACTGCTCCTTCAATGTTACAGTACTGGGTAAGTTGACTGATAAGCATCAAGTTGTAACTGGCACGTTGTTTGTTCACACCTCTTTGTATCTGGATTTGAGTGAATTTGTATCTCTTCCTGTTTGATGTCACATAATAAACCACAAGGGAAACTGACTGAGTAAATATAATTTTGAGGGGAACAAAGAAAAATTGACTGCAAAGGGATTTGAACCTGCAACCTCTGGATTTACGTGCTGGTGCTCTACCAACTGAGCTATTTATTGGCGGTCTCCCTTCTTTGTCAATATTGTACAAGAGTATAAGTATCCCTTTTCATTCTGTTTACCAAAACAATATAAACACAACAAAAACATCAGGTCAGTGAAGTAGTCCTTTACTTTTTATTCGGACTTTTCAAACTTTAAAGTTTCGTTTTGTCCGATAATAATTGTACAAAGTTCTTTATATGCAAAACACTTTAATCACACCCAGCTAGCGTCCCAAAGTGCTCATTAGTTTTATGATGGATGCAGAGCAATGTTTGAATCATGAGACCCATTTCCTTTTAAAGATGTATAAGGTAATGTGAAGCAAGCTGCTGCCAAAGACTGGGACAAACCCCCGCTCTTCACGATCAGTGTTCTGGGCTCTTTCCCATGCATTACACAACACGCGTATAGCTTTAACAGACAAGGCAATTATGTTACTTGGCTATTGACCCCAGCGCGCTTACACGTGCTCGGATGAATCAACTGCCAAAATCGTTGAGGGGCAGGATGCAGAGGTGCATTCCACGCCGTGCAAGAGCAGTCAATATGTGTTAAATAAGAACCCCGTATTATTGTTTCTTCCAGATGTTGAGAAGCCACGTTTTGTCAGCTGCCCAATGAACATGAAAGTGCCCAATGATCCCGGACGTAACAATGCCTCGGTCAACTTCACAGTTGAAGTTATCGACAACGTGAATGTGACAAGCCTTGATGCCAATTATAGTCCTAACGATGAGTTTCCAGAGGGAGTGACAACGGTGGTTTACACAGCAACAGACGCTGCCGGAAACCAACAAACTTGCATGTTTGACATTGAGGTGGAAGGTAAGTAAAATGTGACAATTTCTGTCACATTTCAGCTGGAAACTTTTTCCATAGTGCAATTTTTTTCGTTTTCTGAAGTTAATATACATACATAATCTGTATATTAGTTCATGAATGACACAGGACTATCTACTCTTCCTGTAAAAAAGTTGTTAGTTAATGTACTGCAATCTAGGTTTTCATATGTATGTAAAAAACAAAACACGCTTATTTATATTTTGATGTCTACGTGTAGTTAATTTCCATAATTCATATTTGGCCAGAAAACTAATGTGTTGAAAAAAATGTTGACATAACAAAAAGCTATACATATGTTGCAGATGTGGAAGACCCATTCTATGAGAATTGCCTGCCCAATGTAACGGCTACAACTGCACCAGGGAGTGATGTAGCTTCTGTGAGTTGGGTAGAGCCTATCGTGAGCGATAATGGCGGAGCAATGGTATCGGACGGAAGCAACAAACGACCAGGGGATGAGTTTGGCATTGGCTCAACACTGGTAACCTACGTGGCTGTTGATGGCAATGGAAACTCAGGAAAGTGTGAATTTGAGGTCATCGTTACTGGTGAGTTTGCTTTTAGTAGTTATAAGGCTTTTAAAAAGTTGATGTTCAAACTGTTTAGTTTTATATACTTTGCAATTTTTTAAAATATTTTTTTATATACAGACATGATAATCTTCCTACTTTAATCATGTTAAACTGATTTTCGGAAATCAGCAATTTTTTTTATTAATTAGCCTGAACAGGTTATTTAAAGCCTATGCTACATTTAGGTCAGCCCTTGTACTCAATAAAAATGCCATAGTTTTTTCCCAAGGGCCAACTATCATGCCTGAATGTAACACATGTAGACCTTATTTGAGAAAACAAAAGCTTGTGACATGGCAACACATGATCCGTTTTCCAAGGAAAATAAAATTGAGAATCTTGTGACCGAACGAGGCAATGTACCAGACATAATTTTTAAAGTATATCTCTCAAAGGGCTGATTCCGAATTGTTTGTAAGTTTTTAGATAAAAAATCAGAATTTGTTGTATTCTAATCCCAAAATTGGTAAAACTTGAAGTCTTTTGTCATGGTGTGGCTCTCTTTGCAAGGATCCCTGTATATAACATGACGATGATACTTCTTATTCTTACGTCTTATAATTAAAGAAGGCAGACTAATTTACCTCCCAGCCTCAGTTTGGATACATTAGTTTAAAAGGATTCAATGTACGATTCCCACACCGTGATAAACATCTGTATCAAATCCTCACGCCAAGATAAGGCTTGCATAGCATGAAGAAAGGCCCTTTTACAATCCGTGCCTCCACTCTTTCCACTTAAGCCTATGGGGGGGGAGCTGTGGATTCTTAAAGTATCCTAGTAATGGCATGAAGACGTTCTTTACTGCTGAAACTTTTAAATGTTTTCATATTTAAACAGATGATGAACCTCCCACATTCTTGAACTGTTCCTTGGACATTGACGTGGAGATTATGGATCCAGATGATAACGCAACCTACGTCAACTGGACCATCCCTGTGGCTTCTGATAACTCTAAGTCTGTTGTGGTCACTCCATTGACTGAAGAGCCTGGAGAGTTCTCTGTTGGTACAACCCTCATTGTCTACAGTGCCTCGGATCCTTCAGGGAACACAGTCAACTGCTCCTTTAACGTTGTAGTCCGCCGTAAGTAATCCTTGAGTAGTTTTTTACTGATCATTGTTCATTTGTACTGAACAAAGCTACTGACAAAATAAGGAGACCAGCCCTATGGCTAGATAGGTTAGTTGGTAAATCCAGAGGTTGCGGGTTCAAATCTCACTCTTGTGAATTTTGTTTTGTTTATAAAAAGTTTATATATATATCCAGTCAGTGGCCCCTTGTGGTGCATTACTGTGGCGTGTCGTGGCCGAGTGGATAAGATCACTGGACTCAAGCTCTGGTGTTTCTGATCAGCAGATTGTGGGTTCGAGCCCCGGTCGTGACACTTGTGTCCTTAAGCAAGACACTTAACCATGATTGCTTCATCCTTCGGATGGGACGTAAAGCCGTTGGTCCCGTGTGTTGTGTAACGCACGTAAAAGAACCCAGTGCACTTATCGAAAAGAGAAGGGGTCCGCCCTAGTGTTCCTGGTTTGATTGGCTGCATATTGCGCCACAGCACCTTGTAAACCATTACAAGGTGCTATGTAAAGGAGTAGGTCTCATACTTCAAAACGTAGCCCCAAATACCTTGCAGGAAATACTGAATGTTAAGCGCTTAGAGGCTGGCCTGCACTAGGCGCTATACAAATACAATATATTATTATTATTATTATTATTATTATTACTTCGTAAATAGCACTTATTGTGTCTGAGAAACTGAAATCAAGTTTATATCAACTTATATCAAACAAACAAAAAACTGCTCCACACGTTGTGTAATTTGAACATTGTGTCTGCTGTTTTTAAACTGTCATCACCTCTACATATATCAAACTCAAAAAGCTATTTGTCAAATTTTTACGGCAGTTGTTGGCGGTTTAAGGAGTAAAAGGCAGGACGGTTGTAGGTGGTATGCGTGCTACAGGGTTATACTTAACACTTGTAAAATAATCCATCACAACAAGAACCGTTTCTTCTCTTAAAAATCAATACAGCATATGTACCAGAAGAGCTGAGGATAGTCTGTCCAGTCGACGTGTCCTTTGAGACTGACCCCATGTCCAACGGCACCATCGTGTTCTGGCCTCCCCCAATGTACAATGGCACGGTAATGGATAGGGTTGAATCCAACTATGCTAACAATAGCCGGTTGGAGGCTGGACGTTACTTGGTGGAATACACTGCAACTTCTCTCGATGGGAGAAACACATCCTGCGACTTCATCGTGTCTGTTATAGGTACGTGCAGAGCTGTATACACGGCTTCTTTCACTTTGCAAGCATCCTTTCCTAAACGATAGAATGTGTGATTCTAAAGTTCGTACCAATCCTACAGAGAAATAGTCCCATCTGACATGTCTGAAGTTATATTTGAAGGCACCACAAATCACCCAGGCCTTGAGCTTGGCTCTTGAAGGGGCACGGCAATTTTCCTCTGGTAAGGGGCAGTCTATGAGGAGAATGTCAATTTGTATTGAAACTCTGCAAAGGGCAATACAGCAAAAGCACAGGGCACCACAGCAATTGCTGTGGGTGCCGTGGGTTATTTCAAGGCCTGATCACCAATGTTTATTTTGATTGCTGCAATCGAACTAAGCCATTTTTTCCATATTGGGGATGAAGAATTTCAGACTATTATCTGATGAGTCAATGCTTTTTGGTGTTTCCCTGGCTCTTTCATCTACTCCTGTAGTGCTAAGGATATACACTTCCCAGCACTTGTGTTTTGGGGTTTTGTTTTGTTTTTGGAAAAAGGGGGCACACTGTAGCTCATTTTCGCAGGTTAGGTGCATGTTTTTTTTTATTGAAGACCAGAGCATGGGAATGAGCATTCTCTTTAAGAAAAAAAAAGAAGTCGATCTTCCTTTAAGGAAAACATACTTCAGATTTTTAACTTTTCTGCCTTCAGATGTATATCCCCCAGTCATCATGGGTTGCCCAATGGACATCAATATAACTACTGATCCAGGCAAAGACACCGCTAACGTATCATGGCCAGTCCCACAAGCTATTGATAATGTAGAGCTGGTATTGCTATCAGCATCCCAGGAACCAGGAACCTTGTTCCCGGTTGGCAGTACACTTGTGATGTATACAGCTGTAGATGCATCGCAGTTAAGAGACAACTGTTCCTTCAATGTTACAGTAGAGGGTGAGTTAACTGAATGATCAGTAGGCCCTTATGATTTCACCATGTTAAGCCTATATATATATATAATCTCAGCATGATGGGGCATATTTATGTTTTGAGTTACTGTTTATACCATAGCGCAGGTATCTACAAGTAAGATACTTAAGGTGCTGAAACAAAGAAAAACAAGCTGGTGGGGGATTTGTCAAAGAGGACTTATTATCAAAGTGCCCACTAGGGAAGAGCGGTCCGGCGCGGCTTGCTGCCAAACCATACCAGAAACACTGGTTTCAAGGCCATAGTGTTTGCGCGTACACACAACCAGTGTTCAGATCTATTTACACCACACACTGTAATTACACGTTTGTAATTATTAAAAATAGAGGGTGCTTTGTAATTTTATTCCCCGGATCCCAACCAAGGTCTTGGACATTTGCAACAATGGGTCTGAACTTTTCCTGAAAAAATCTGAACGATGGTTGTGTGTACGCGCAGACACCATGGCCTTGGAACCAAGACTAGCCACGACCGTAATTTGAACCCGCACCCGCTCAGAACACCAGAATGCGAGTCCAGTGAACTGGTCCGCTCTGCCACAGCACTCCACTCATTTGCTTTGAGATTGGTGAACTCATGATTTTGCCCAAGTTCTCCTAATCTACCTCCTTCTTTGCATGGGGCTGGGCATACTGATCTCATCAAAGTCCCAACACTTGAATGTTGAGTTAGCACAGGAGGCTAATGAAGAACCTCTGTCTAATGTTAAAGTTGATAGATTATTTAAACTTTTACCAAGAATTCCCTTGGTGTGTGGTGGCCGTGCGGTCTAGTGCATTAAACTCAAGTTGACTGAATTTGTGTGTGGTTTCAGTCCCTGTAGTCAGAATGCTTGTGTCCTTGACCAAGGCACTTTACCATAGTTTCTTCTCTTAACCAGTGCGTAGCAATGGGAACCTGCGAGAGGCAAGTTGGTACTGTATTGGGTTAATCCCTTAGCGCTAATGTAAACGGCTTTGGGTTAAGCATGCTCCCCAGGGAGTTGAGAAAGTTTAACTCTTCGTGACACCATCAAAAAGAAATCACACCATTTCGCCATGCCTTACTTGTTGAGTAACAGTTTGATTTTAGCGTGTAATACATTTCTGTGAAGAACCAAATCACTTTTATATCACCAAAATCATTAAATATAGATCCTTTTGACTAAATAAAATAAATTCATGCAAAATTGTAATTTGAGATAAGCCCACATGTCTCTTTCTGCTCAATCAACTATTTCTTTGAATAACACCCTTTGTTCACACAAATTAGCAAGGCTAGGTGATTACTGTACAATTCCTATGGGAATTCCTGGAGAACGGGTCATTGTTGGATTGTGTAAGTGAAAAACAAACCCCGGATAGTGGTAAGACATTTGGCATGCTATTTGGCTAGGTGCAGTTGTGGAACTTGGAATTTTTAAGATTTTTTGAAGAAAAAAAATGGCGGACTAATTACTTTTTAATTAAAAACTGTTACTCAATAAGTGAGTGATGGTGTCACTGAGTGTTAAGGAATGGTTTTAAATATGCCCGATGATCAGGGATAAGTGGTTGTGTGCCTTGATCTAGCTACGTGGCTACTGACCCCTTAATACACAACACACAGCGCACTATACACGTGCCTGTCCTGTCAGCTATTCTTTGGGTCAAAATGTACAAAAATTAATTGACTCCAAAAATGTTGGGAAATGGTAGAAGCGCATTGCGCAGAGAGGTGGGTTCTGCGTCATGCAAGGGGTCAATATGTGCTACAAGATCTGTGTATTATTCTTACTTGTAGATGATGAGAAGCCACATTTTGTCAGCTGCCCAATGAACATAAAAGCGCCCAATGATCCCGGACTTAACAATGCCTCGGTCAACTTCACAGTTGAAGTTATCGACAACGTGAATGTGACAAACCTTGATGCCAATTATAGACCTAACGATGAGTTTAAGGTGGGAGTGACGACCGTGGTTTACCTTGCAACAGACGCTGCCGGAAACCAACAAACTTGCACGTTTGACATTGAGGTGGAAGGTAAGTAAAATGTGACAACTTCTTTCACATTTCAGCTGAAACTCTTTTAATATTGATACTTTGTCCTTTGTTTGAAGTTGAAAGTGTAAGTCATAGGTTTATTTAGGATTTTGTTTTGAGTTCTTCTATAAATTTACTTGTTAACAAAAATGCCTGATATTTATAATTTCATGCACCGTGTTCTTTTGTTTCTTGATAATTGATATTTGAAATAAAAAGTTGCATACCTTTAGGTGATCCCTTATGTTGCTGCTTCCCGGATTGTATTGTAAACTTGGGTGTGATCCCTGGCTACGCGGCAGTTCCAGGTTGAGTGGCTTCTGACTGGCACCCCTGAACAAAGATGTTGACAAAATAGGGAGATAGCCAATGTTAGGGCTTGATAGCTCAGTTGGTAAAGCCCTGCAACCGATTTCACGAAACGCTAGGATTAATCCTATCTCGAGTTAGGACGAGTAACTAGTCCTAACTTAGGATTAATCTTAAGGTTTACATGTTACAGTGCAAGGCTGGGACTCGTCCTAAGTCCTAAGAGTAATCCTAAGTTAGGAAGAGTTTGGTGAAATCGACGGCAGGCACGTTAGCCTTGTAGTCACAGGTTCAAATTCCGCCCTAGTAATTTTTTCTTTGTTCAACCCAAAATTTTGTTAAAATCTGCCCAGTCAGTTTCCCTTGTGGTTTATAACTTGATAGTTCTGTTTCTATATGGAAAATTAGTATTCTCGATCCGTTGACATTTGTTGGCACTAGCTTTCAAATGTAGCCATTCTTTCAAAAATGAGCCTCATACGGCAAAATTTGATCTTATGCCACAGACATTTGAGTAAACCCGAGTCTGATGCAAGCTTTGGGTCTGTAACCCAACAACCTAACAAGTCCTACATGCAAGTGTTTCTCTCATACAGAATTTGTTTAAATATTTACAAATGTACTCTGGAGATTTTCAATTCTAGCCTATCTTCCTCCCAGAGGTTTGGAAAATCATTAAAAAAAAAGAAAGAAATGTTTTAGTTCTTGTAACAAATAATTCTAGTCCGGAGAGATTTCTGAGCATTAAGACCTGTGGTTTAGTGGAAGTTTTCTTGAAATTATGCTGCGTGATTATGTAGTTAGTTACTAAAGGGTATTTGAAGAATTTGGAGTGTATGCAATTACAATTTGTATTTCAGATGTTGAAGGCCCAGTCTATGAGAATTGCCTGCCCAATGTAACGGCTACAACTGCACCAGGGAGTGATGTAGCTTCTGTGAGTTGGGTAGAGCCTATCGTGAGCGATAATGGCGGAGCAATGGTATCGGACGGAAGCAACAAACGACCAGGGGATGAGTTTGGCATTGGCTCAACACTGGTAACCTACGTGGCTGTTGATGACGATGGAAACTCAGGAAAGTGTGAATTTGAGGTCATTGTTGCTGGTGAGTTTGCTTTTTGTCTCCGTTAGGATCTCAACAAACTAATCCCTGAAGCACGGGCCAGTAAGGAAGCATTTCAACAATTTGAATGATAGGAACGTTCATAATAGATCGGATAAGTATTCCAGAGCGTGTACATGGACCGCTGCCTTCAGAAACATTCTTTCTTGCCTAGAACACGCCTGACTTTAGAGATGTCCCCTAATAACTGAAAAAGTTTGCAGAATAAAAAGTTCCTACCTGTACCAACCCTAAAGAGAAATTTATACCCTGAGAAAAGTTGTAAAAATAGTGTTCAAAACCCCCAAATTACAACTGCTTGTTTCAGTTGTGGCAATCAAAATAAGCACACACTTGAACATGCACAAAATTCCTGACAGAAGATTAACCATTGATTGTAGTTCCCACTTCGGGATCACCATCTGATGAAATGTTCGAAGATTGGGTTGGATGGTGTTTTGGGTAAAAACTAGAAGTTGAAGATTAAAAGGTAAACCTTGTGTTTTTTCATTGCTAACATTTATATTGATTGGATAAAATTTCGACAGATAATGAAGACCCCACATTCAAGATGTGTCCGTCGAACGTTGAGGCTGTCTTACCCACACCAGATGTTAACACAACCTACGTCAACTGGACCATCCCTGTGGCTTCTGATAACTCTAAGTCTGTTGTGGTCACTCCATTGACTGAAGAGCCTGGAGAGTTCTCTGTTGGTACAACCCTCATTGTCTACAGTGCCTCGGATCCTTCAGGGAACGCAGTCAACTGCTCCTTTAGTGTCACTGTCTTCCGTAAGTAACATTGGAAGGGGTACACCTATTTAGAGGTCTTTTGGTACTCATAGAAAGAGAGTGGCTCTAGACAAACCAACTTTCATGCTTGTATTTAAAAATTAACCTGCCTTTAGATTGTTAAGTCACAAGCACAACTACTGTGCAAGGTTTTGTCTACTTCTGGCTTAACAGCTTGCGTTTGTGCACAACTTTATACTCCAAAAAATTTAGTTTATTGTTTAATGCATTCTGTATAACAGAAACTGATAAGGCCTTGAGTCTTCACAAAACATTCAACACAAATTTTTACCTTTAAGAATCTTTTAAGAAGAAGTAGCTTAATGTGTTTCCTATGGGCTTTTGTAAACTGTTGGAGCCAGTTTGTTTGAAGTGAGTTTGGGTTACATTGGAATCCTGTCTCCCATTTTTAGTAAGTTCAAAAGACATGTTGGCCAGTCTGCTCGGGTTGAATTCCCCTTAAGTTCTTTCTTTTGACATTGAACTGTTCTTTCTGCTCCCTGCCCCAGACATGAAAAGACTTGCTGGAGTCTAAGATTGTAAGGCTCTGCAGCCTTCTCCCAGGTGCAGTGTATACACAGTATATTATGGTATATTTTAGTATATATGTAACAAACCATTTGAGTTCTACAGACCTAATGCACATTGCGTCATTTGAGTTGGGTGCCCTTGCAAGAGGTCAGAAGGTTTTTCATTGACCTATCCTGTATGCCGCCTGCGCGTTTCGGTTGTTTCATCATTGCTTTACCTCCAAGGTGGGGGCGAGATGACACCAGTTTATGAAGTCCATTGAATGAGTAGATTGAGAAGCCTGCTGACATACATGGTGTGTCGTGGCCGAGCGGATAAGAGCACCGGACTCAAGCTCTGGTGTTTCTGATCAGCAGAGTGTGGGTTTGAGTCCCGGTTGTGACACTTGTGTCCTTAAGCAAGACACTTAACCATTATTGCTTCGTCCTTCGGATGGGACGTAAAGCCGTTGGCCCCGTGTGTTGTGTAACGCACGTAAAAGAACCCAGTGCACTTATCGAAAAGAGAAGGGGTTTGCCCCAGTGTTCCTGGTTTGATTGGCAGCATATTGCGCCACAGCACCTTGTAAACCATTACATGGTGCTATGTCAAGGACGTAGGTCTCATACTTCAGAAACGTTGCCCCCAAATACCTTGCAGGAAAATACTGAATGTTGAAGGGCCTTGAGCGCCACTGAGTGGCGGATATGTGTGCCCTGTAAATCTACATTATTATTAAATGGTGTTTAAAGCTTTGCATGGTGTGAAAAATGAGAAGTAACTACAAATACATAAATAGTAAACTTGCGGATACAACCATGTATAAAATCTCTTTTGAGGGAGTGTTGGCTCTGAAAAGAGCCGGTGTGGTCTCGACGTTTCGAACAGTATACTCTGCTCGTCTTCAGGAGAAACTTCTTACATTATTATTATTATTAGTATTATTATTATTATACTTCATTTCGGTCATGACTTTACACAGCCAATGAGCTTTTGGATCTGATGATTGCCTGTCCAGCCGACTTGGACTTTGACACCGACCCAATGTCTAACAGCACCACCGTGTTCTGGCCTCTCCCGATGTACAACGGCTCCAGGTTGGATAGGATTGAATCCAACTTTGCTAATAACAGCCGGTTGGAGGCTGGACGTTACTTGGTGGAATACACTGCAACTGCTGGAGACGGAAGAAACACATCCTGTGACTTCTTCATTTCTGTTACAGGTAAGGGAAAAACTGTATACACAGCTTCATTATTCACATTCCCAAATCTCTCCTGTTTTTTTAAGACAAATTACATTCTGATTATTTCCTTTAATGACTTTAACAGAAGTCCCGTCTACCCAATAGTTCTTCATTGTTTACATAGTTCTGAGTATGTGCATGTTTAGAAGAGCAGCATTTTCACCTGGTTATTTGCTATGTAGCATTCTGGAAAGATTGCCACAATTTATTGAGACCAGTAAACTATTTCAGAAAGGGATGAATTGTAGATAGTGTAATTTCTTTAAAGTGGTACACTGACAATGTAAAACAAAAAAAACTGAAAGTGCCCAAAGATCCCACATGGGATAACTTAGTTTTAAATATAATATATAAACGCTTTACATATACAGATAGGGAGAGTCCAGTTATCCTGAACTGCTCCTTGGATTTCCGCCAGTCTACAGACCTAGGCAGGGATACAGCAACTGTTGGCTGGGTTGCACCCTCAGCTCAAGACAACGTCAATGTTTCAGTGTTCAACTCGAACCTCCAGATTAATGACAGTTTACCCATTGGTGTAACCACTGTGCGCTATATGGCGAGAGACAGAGCTGACAATGTTGCCCATTGTGCATTCAATGTGACAGTCTATGGTAAGCCCCTCATTCAAACTTCGTTACCCTAAATGGGACCTCCTGTCCAACTGGCTCTTGCCACAAAAATTCCACTTGAGACTGTGGAGACCACAGTACACAAGCCATGGCCATGGGGTTTCCACATAGTACCAGCTGTACAAACAGAAGAAACCAATACACCCAATGCTAGCCTGAAACATATGGTACTTTGTGGCCTTACTGTTTAACCATGCACACAAATATTGTTATATACCACACACACAGATCCTTGTCAAATGATTGGTGGAACATCCGTCATGTGTCGTCCATTATTTTGCCATATTTACTGCTGCGATGCTCCGAAATTTGATATTTCAGTCCAATATGGATAAATATTTGTTGCTTACCAGCGTTGCTTCTAACATAATTGTTTTCCACCCATTTGTTCAAACAAGGAAAGGTCATATCACGATGGACCAGGTTGGTGTCTACAAGGAGTCATCCATGTTGTTTAGAAGTCTTTTAGAATTTCAGGGTGTGGGGTGGACGAGTTTCCATGCATATTTTGCATTGCGGTCGGGAAAGCTCCATTGAAGAATATCCGGCCTGGGCCACAAAAACTTGAAAGCTTTTTATCCTTTTCACCCACTAGGTGTGTTTACGTTGAATTACTTGGGTCATTAAACTTAATGGATGAGCAGATAATATGCCTGGGGCATTCAGCAGCCCTACTGGTTTGTGCATGATCCAATTATTAACTCCATTAAAGAAAGATGCTAAAATAAAACGTCCTTTTCATCTGAGAGCGTACACCTGTTATCTCCATGTAATTCCTTTTCCAAACAGCGGACTTAATTTGATAATGCACAAACCAGTAGGGCTGCTGACTGCCCCAGGCAGATTAACTGCTCACCCATGTTTAATGACCAGAGTAACTCAATGTGAACGCACCCCCTCAATGAAAAGGATGTATACTTTCCAAGTTTTTGTAGCCAAACTCCGGAAATTCTTTTATGGAGCTTTCTTGTAATACGATTGGCCTTGGTCTCAATAGGAAACTTTTTTGTGTGTGTTGTACACAGCCTGGTGCATGTTTTCCTCTTCCCTACAATCCGGACTGTTTTAAGAGGAATATCAATTCATAGCTTTAGCTCCCCTTAGTTATTTTAATCTTTTCAGCCTTGTTTGGAACAAACTTGCAAAGAAAAACAAAAAACTTTAATGTTTTCTTCTTGTAGTCCCTTACCAAGAGCTGCTTAGCTTTGTTTGGGGCGAATTTGCATTTAAAAAAGGTACATGTACATTTGTTGTTGTTGTAAATGTCCATTGGTTTTCTGCGTTCTTCATTGAGCAACTTGAATGCTTAATTGTTTTGACAGATGGTGAGGATCCGATGTTCACTTTCTGCCCATCTAACGAGGAGGCCAGGACTGATGCTAACGGCACCTGGGTAACTCCTACTTGGGATTACCCAAATGCTACAGACAATTCCGGTTCGGTATCTATCACTACACTCTATGCTGGAGAAATGTTCCAACTTGGGACGGTTAACACTGTTACATACAATGCTACAGATGAGGCGGGCAATACAGTGTTCTGTGTGTTCAATGTGACTATTATAGGTAAGGATGAAGTGACTTTTAAAGGACAAACAATTTTTGATAGTCTCACACTGATTAACAATGATTTTCAGTAAGGATCCAAAGCAGTCAGAATTAAATGTCTGTAAATATTCGGAACACCGAAACATTTAAGTTTTTCTATGGAAGATGTTTGGCTATTTTGTTGCAAGTGTATTAAGGATTCTTGTAGAGTTGATATGTTTATCAACTATCTTCCCTATGTGTACTTAGATGGCACCCCTCCGGCGATATCCAACTGTCCTGGTGACCTGACTGTACCCACCGACCAAGGCGTGTCCACTGCCCAAGTCAACTGGACTGAGCCTACAGCCATTGATAATAGTCAAATGGTCAGTTTTGACTCTGACATAGCATCAGGAAGTGTCTTCAATCTTGGCCAAACTGTAGTGACTTACACAGCAGTGGATGGAGTGGGACTTATGTCAACCTGCCAGTTTAATGTCACTGTTGAGGGTAAGACATGTAGATTGTAATCGTCTCAATATTTCAGAAAACGGAAACCCCAGAGTGCTTCTGCATCCCATATGCAACAAGACTGAAGACCGTGTGGCCTATGGAACGTGGATGCAATATTTTCCCGTATACCAAGGGCTCATGTGGGTCATGAACTTGCGTTTCAGCCAACTTGCAAACAAAGAAAAGAATGACACGGACCAACAAGTGTTGTTGTTCATTTTTTCTTAAGATCCCGCCCTCACAAGCTGCACATAAGCACTACAAGTGCGCATTGCATTCAGCTCACAGGATGCAGTGTAGGATTTCAGAGTGGGAAATGGAATATATCCAACAGCTGTCTTTCCGAAATTGTGCACTTAAATTTCAAACTATTGCACACAGGTTTCAAATTTGCGCCAGCTAAATATTCAACCTACTAGCTTAAATTGGGCCGTGAAATATTTGTCGGGACCATGCAATCATCGGATAGCTCCCTCTTTTGAATCATCTTCCTTGGGTTGTGTTTAAACCCTCCTCACCGTTTTTATATCGCATGTTTAAATATGGCCACGTGATCTCTCAATCAGAATGGATACGCTGCCCCCGGTATTTATGAAAATACTTATTACTTACATTCAGACAAAGAAGACCCAGTGTTTGCAGACTGCCCTCTCACTATCATCGATAGCACCTCTCTTGGTCAGAGTACAGGGAGCCCCTTCTGGATTGCCCCAACTGTCGCTGACAATGTCGGCGTTGTCAATTCATCATCCAACTACCAGCCCGCGGGCGCTTTACCCATCGGATCAACGACGGTGATCTACACTGCTGTAGATGCTGCAGGCAACATTGGGAACTGTACATTTGAAGTCATAGTCATGGGTAAGTGTAGATGGATAGATCACTCTTGACATCAAACTATGCAAAGTCAGTCAGTGTATTAAGCACAAGTTGTTGTCGATCAATCATGATGATGAAAAAGATGCTTCAAACCTATTTCAAAAATATGAAACAAATATTTCTGAATCTGTTGATGTTATACTTTGGTGAATACATCTACACAGCACACAGTCAACCCTCCTACTGTCTTACCAGTCAATATCACTCATTGCCGTTACAACTCGACATCATGTGGTAAAACCACCACACACAACTCTTGCCGTTGAATGGTAATTGATAAGCGAATCAACTTCCTTAAAAAAGGCTACCAAGAACAGGTGGGTTAACTTGTCTGAGTCGGTATTCAGACTTTTTGGAGCTTCTTGAGTAAACATTTTCCTTTGCAAATATCATTGCAACAATGAAACCCTGAGTTGACAAAGGAAAGACAACAAAAGCTCTCATAATTAGCACCCTGTTTTGATGCTGTTTTGTAAGAAAATTGAGTAGGCCCTCACTGTGATTCACAGAACCTCAGCCATAAGCTACACTCAAAAAATCTGCCATGGTATGCAGGAATTTCGGAATGCTCGGACTTTGCCTCTTATTGAGCTGATCACAATGACAAACAACGGTGGCAGCCTGTCCAATCTTGCATGCCACATTTATACAACAGCAGGGCAAAGGTCGGGAATTGAGGGTTACACAATAACCCCTGGAAAAGTGATATTACAAGGCACGAGTTCCAGAACCTGGTGTTCATCTTTGTAAGGGTGAAATGAAGTGTAGCATGGGAGGTGCGTTGTACACACTATGCATTTAAATTCCGATTGGATATTTCCATCAGCCGTTCGGCTGCCAGCAACAAAAATTAGGGTGCTCCGAAGTTTTGCCGGTGTTAATAAACCGCCTGGCATAAGTCAGTCAAGAAAAAGTTTCATATATTTCATCCGACGTGAAGTGGTTCAAGAGGTAACTTTGCTTGTTTGATTCACCCTGCAGATTCTGAAGAGCCTGTTTTCATAGCTTGTCCTAGCGATCTGCAAACAAGCACAATGGAAAACGGTTCCTTTGTCTCCCTCCCCCTGGACATGCTGAATGCTACGGACAATTCAGGTGATGTGACGGTGACGAACGATTACGCTGGAGTACCTCTGGCACTTGGTTCCATTACGCTTGTCACATTCACTGCAGTGGATCCGTCTGGTAACTTGGGAATGTGCTCCTTTAATGTAACCGTTGCTGGTAAGTGATATAACAAGGCAATACGTTATAGCCAACTATCTCAAAATTCTTTACTTTTGATTTGGGTTGTATGGGTGGCTAGTGTATAAAGCGCTTGCCTCTCACCAATGTGGCCCTGGTTCGATCCCCGACTAAAGGCCATATGTGAGTAGAGTTGTGTGTTGATTATCTCTTATGCCACAGCAGGTTTTTTTTCAGGCCCTCCGGTTTTCTTCCTTCCAGAAAAATCAAACACTTTTGATTCCTGGCTGTGCTCTGTGGTCATATACTATGGATTTTCAGCTGCGAGTATTGGATGAGCCTCCCAAATTGTTGTTGTCGATTGAATTCATTATCACACAACCATTATGGATAAAATGTCTCCAGACTATAAGGTTGCTTTATATAACACCAAAGTGGATCCAAACACCCAACAAATCCTCTCATCAAATTTTGATGTGAGGATTGTTGGTTGCGCGGCATTCATTATTCAAATGATTACACATCATTAAGCATGCATTTTGGTACTATTTAGCATGCACTCTCTTCCCATCCTTTTTCACTATCGCACAGTAGACTACACCATGTGCATGCGCTACACTCTGCAGTACAAAATGCCCCCATAGTCGATGCCAGATTACAATATTTCACATTTTGTTTTTTCCTCCAAATGACAACAATCTACTTGGATGTTTTATGAAATAATAATGAATGACTTGCATTCATGCGATCGAGAAAATATTTTTTTGTTGACAAATTAAGAAGGAATCTTCAAGTCAACTCAGCTTCACCTCGTTGAATGGAACATTCCATATTCTCACCCATGCACTCACAAACAGTTTAAAATTATAGAGGTGTAAAGAAGGTTATGTTGCCCATCCTGTAAGCAGCGGGTAAATAGTTGCATGTTTCCATTGTTCGTCAATGTTTTTGCTCTATGATGGCGGCAGGAAGACGCCCCTTGTACATATGGTCTATAAGCGTTTGGAAAAATACATCCTAACTAGCATCCAGCTTCTGAGTTGTGATTAGAAGAGTCTCTGAAAAGATTTGTAAAGTTGAATTTCCTGAATGTATTCTCATCAAATCTAAGACTTGACCAAAATAGTGAGGTGTCCCTCCTTGTTTTCAGCATTAGTTGGTTAAAACATCAAAAGTATTCTCATTGTTTTTTTGTTTTTAGATGGCACCCCTCCAGCAATATCCAACTGTCCTGGTGACCTGACTGTACCCACCGACCAAGGCGTGTCCACTGCCCAAGTCAACTGGACTGAGCCTACAGCCATTGATAATAGTCAAATGGTCAGTTTTGACTCTGACGTAGCATCAGGAAGTGTCTTCAATCTTGGCCTAACTGTAGTGACTTACACAGCAGTGGATGGAGTGGGACTTATGTCAACCTGCCAGTTTAATGTCACTGTTGAGGGTAAGAAATCTTTAGCCTTTTTCAGAACATACATTTTCAAATGCAAACATAGTCCACAGCCAACTCGGTTGCAGAAATTGCTCTGTACAGATGTTGGCTGAAAAGTTTGATCTTGAATCCTTTTACTTTTGGCTTTCAGCAATTCAAAAATATAATCATAGGTCTAAAACCATGAGGCCAATACCTCTGTTGCCCACTGGGAATTCCTTTGAGCTGCTTAGTATACAAAGTAGCTGAAAATAACAAAATTACGCTTACCAGAATAAGTTTAACAGCCAAATGTTTATTGTTGTTATTGTTTTTAAAAACATTTTTTTTTTTGCTTAGAAGAATACAATATTTTCCTGGGCCCATTTTTACAGAGCTGCTTAAGCACAAAAAGTAGCTTAACACAACAAAATTATGCCTACCAGAATAAGGTCACAGCATCTGTGACTGTATCCTAGTCATTTTTGCCAAGCAGATAAATGTTAAGCAATAAATTTTGCTTAAGCAGCTAAATTCAGGCATGCAACTCTTCCGCGTTTCCGCGGATTTCCGCGTTTTTTAAAATGATCAGCGCTAAAATTTAAAAAAAATCGAAAAAAAAAAAATAATAATAATTTTTTTTTTGGCGATTTTTTTTTTTAAAGCCTTATATATGCTTGGCAACAACAATGTACAACCACAATAATGTGAAATAAGCCTAGTACATGCTAAGAATGCACCTAAGAGCATAATAAACCTCAACATTTTCTAGGGTACCATTGTGGATCTCATGTCCCTTGGCGTTTTGGCTGCCTCGCTCCGCGCTTGCGTTGTGCCTTTGAAAATTTCCTCTTTTTTTTTCATCGGGCAGTTGCATGCCTGTAAATTAGACCCTGGTCTTAACTATGGTGCCCCTTTAAAATGTGAAGGTTCTCAAGTAAAAGTGCCCTTTGCAACATAAGAATATCCCTACCACTTCAAAGATAAATATCCATGATCCCTAATGATTGAAATCAACGTTGTCAGTTTTTGGTAGATTGGTGGCGGGTATGTACTTTCATATTGAGTGCAATTGATCGTGTATGTTTTGCTTATTCAGATCAAGAGGCCCCAGTTATACAGGACTGTCCACCACGCGTGATCGGGAACAGCAGCCCCGGCCTGAGTACAGGCACGATGTTCTGGCTTACCCCAAAAGCAAGTGACAATATCGGTGTGACTAGCTTTGATTCCAACCACCAACCCATGGATACATTCCCCATCGGTACTACTGTAGTGGTTTACACTGCCATGGATGCTGCAGGCAACACTGCTAACTGTTCATTTGATGCCATCATAATGGGTAGGTAGACATTTCGTCACTGGTTACGCGAAGAGCCACACATCTTTAAATGACAAAATATTGATTAATACAGGAAAGGATGTTTATCCAAATAATTGCATTTTGCATTTTTTCAAAGAGCCACACACCCCCAAAGATGCATAATTGCAACAGAAGAGCGCGGCCCTTCCATGGCAAAACCGCCCAACTCGCTTTTACATCAGATCATTTCTGGGTAAATTGAGGGTGCTTTTCCCATTTCAAAGTTTTTAAGGCATACTCTGTATGGTTTCTGAATATAACATGTCCTATCTCAGCCTCTTTTTACATTTTCATCCCATTTTTATGGCAAAACAGCATATCTCTGTACTTGCATTTCTCAAAATTTCAATATTTGAGTTTTTTATGCTGTTTTGCCATGGAAGCCGCGCTGGGTAGATGAAGGTCAAATCATTTTTCAGGTTTGACGGCGAGCCATGTATGTCAGTGTGCACTTGATCACGTGACATGCGCATCTCTCTAAGCCAACATAACATCTGTGTACCATGTTTTGATTTGACTTGTTCAGACAGCGAAGCACCAGTCTTCACCATTTGCCCAGGGAATTTGAACTTTGCCACGGGGGCCAACGGCTCGTACGCCATTCCAACATGGCCGATGCCAAACGCCACGGACAATTCAGGCGATGTGATGTTGACCAGCGACTACTCCGGTGAACCTCTGGCTCTCGGCTCTACGACCCTCATCACATACACTGCAATGGACCCATCTAATAACATGCAGACCTGCTCCTTCAGTGTTAACATCACTGGTGAGTGAAAAAAAGTCTCTCATCACCAAATTTCTCCTTTCATGTTTGTTTAGCCAGAATTGTTCCTTACGGTGATTACCATTCCTTCCCATAGACTGCACTTTCAAATCTTTTTTTGAGTGAAGTGAAGTTGCCATCGCTAGGAAGAAAGAAATAGCATTTGTTTCGGCCAAAATTTATACAGTTTGAGATGATGTGGAGAGTCTTTTAATCTTTAAAATGTATCGCCCTGCATATTCTGAGGGCTTTTAAATCCCAAACCAAGTGGATACCACTGCAGGTTATTGTTATTGTTCTTAGTTTTAATTATTAAGTTTATTGTGAAACAATTGAGGTGGTCGCCATTACTGTATACATTGCACGTGAAATAATGTCTGTATACACAGTGAAAAAAATACTATTGGTTGCGTCGCACATGCATTGGTGATGGGACTTCCTAGTTTTGAACCTTTGGAGGTGGCCGACTTCTTTTGTTCTTATGGGGACCATGGGCCATGTTTCGACTACTGCAAACCTGAGATTGTGTTCTATCTATGGCCTTTTGTTGCAAAAACTAGAAGTAAAGCTTTAACTTGTCAAATTGCTTTGACATTGGCCCTAGAGCTCATTTGCACAAAAATTGATTACCATGGGAAAAGTATCATTTACCAATTCTTATCCAATGCAGTGTTGATTCTGAAACATTTCAACATGTTCGTTTTTTTCTCTAATTAAAAACTAATAATTCAGATGGAACGCCACCAGAGATTTTGAACTGCCCATCTGACATAAGTATCCCCAATCAACTGACCACAGCTTTCGGCCAAGCGAACTGGACCAACCCTACTGCCTTGGACAATGTCGGTGTGGTCACCTTTGAAGGTGACTACAGTTCAGGTGACCTATTCGACCTCGGGTTGACTGTGGTTACCTATGATGCAACAGACGCAATGGGACTGTCGACCGTTTGTCAGTTTAATGTCACCGTTCAAGGTAAACCATTAACCATTAGCTTATCATCAGCGGTCCTGTTTTTTTAACATGCTCTAAAAGATTACTGTATGTCACTAAGCTGGGAGCTGTGAACTGAGCATTTTTTGGGGGGGATGTGATCGAATAAGGTTAGATGTGCATCGTATGTTTACATGTAATTTGGCTCCCAAAATGGCAAAACATGGGCGGGTGGGACATGATCGAATATGGTTAGATGTGCATCGTATGTTTACATGTAATTTGGCTCCCAAAATGGCAAAACATGGGCGGGTGGGACATGATCGAATATGGTTAGATGTGCATCATATGTTTACGTGTAATTTGGCTCCCAAAATGGCAAAACATGGGCAGACATGTTGGTACACGACATCAAGTTGTTACTATTGTTTGTTTTCTTACACAGACGTCGAGGCTCCAACCATAACAAGTTGTCCAGGCACCTTGTCCAGTTCAACACCACTTGGTCGGTCCAAATCTACAGTATTTTGGCCTAGACCACAAACATCGGATAACTCAATTGCTACTCTGATTGTAGAGTCCAACTTCAGCCCAAATGACGAGTTCCCAATTGGTACTACAACTGTCGTTTATACAGTGACTGACCCAAGTGGAAACACAGATAACTGCTCCTTTAATGTCCAGGTTTCAGGTGAGTTGAGGGAAAGTGCATTATTGATTTTATGGGAAAACTTACTATGGTAGTGGCTATGGTAGTGACATTTTAAACACACCAGCATGAAGCACCCACAGCTCTGTGTTGGAGTCACTCTGTAGACGTTCCTTTGTTCTGGACACTGAAGGAAAATCCTATTCTCCAACACTGTAAAAACACTGTGTGGACATGTGCAAGTCCACATAGTGTTTCAAGTCCTTATGTGAACCACCTTGTTCCCAGGTTCACACTTCGTATTTAGCATTAATGCAAAAACAATTTAAGCCGAGTCAAAAATTTGAGAACCAATAAATTCTTAAATCGCATTGTGTTCAGCATAAAAAGACAGTTAGCATTGTTTCCCTGGTTCCAAGCATTCTTGGAGGCTACTATATAGACAGTGTTTTTCTCAAGTTCTTTGTTTCCTCTCTGTTTTCTGTGAACCCAAACACTTTTTGTACACAATCATGGTGCACTGTGTGTATTTTGCATTTCAGATCTTCACACTCTGATTTGAGGGGATTGCCTAATAGCAACCGTATTATTTTACCATCCTTAGAAAGATCTGGGTCCAATTTCATTGCTCTGCTTACCGTAAGCAAAGAATCGGTGCTCACGGGAGCAGTGAATTCTTTGCTTACGTCAAGCGTATTTCACGGTTGGGGCAGGAAATGTTTGCTTGTGCGTGTGCGTACTCGACGTTACTAGGCATTCTTTGCTTACACAGCTGGCGGAGAAATTCGGCGCTTGCACAGTAAGCGGAGAACGGTGACCGCAAGCGCAGAATTTCGGCGGTAAGCAGAGCCATGAAATTGGGCATTTTTCTCTTTCTAATAAAAGTAAGCTTGGGTATCGAGCTTAAACATGGTTAAATTTATAGCTTGTTAACAAAAGACCTTTGTGCTCTGTCTGAAATGCATTTTGTGTCTTTGCCATTGGGTCTCAAGCAGGGTATAGTGCACAGTCGACTGGAGTCGCCATTTGGGCTGAAAAGGTGAATTGCCATCCTTTTCGTTTTTTAATAAACACACCAATCAAACAACATTTTCTCATAGATCCGGAACTACCAGAGTTCACCTTCTGCCCCAATGATCTGACTTTGAAACTTTATAACAACGGGGACACCTCCGTCGTCCCGACTTGGCCAGCACCTGTAGCTACGGACAATTCTGGCATGGTGGTTGTCACTACGGATTACGACGGCAGAGCTTTTGATGTGAATACAACCACCGTTGTGACGTACACCGCAACGGATCCATCTGGAAATACCAACGAGTGTGTGTTTTCAGTCACAATTAACGGTAAGTTTAAGAAGTTGCTGGCTCTTATTATTCTGCTGACTGAAGACAAAAATAAATGGCTGAAACGAGGAAAGTGATTTATATTCTTTGCACACTTATTCTTATTTCAATTCACCAATCAAAAACAGAAATGCCGATTTGGTGGTTTTCTCGTGTTTTCCTCCCAAACTTGACAGTTGAAGGCATGGCATTTCATCTTTGAGAGAGCAAGGCCATTTTTTATTTTGGAACGGGCACTTCCAGTTTATTGGAAACTTTTGAAGGGGGCCCAAAGGACAATTAGACCTAGGCCCAACTTCATGAACCCTGTTATCGCAAAAACTTGCCAAGCACAGAAAATCTTGCTGAGAAGATTCAAGTACCAAGCCAATTTTCCATCAAGCTTTCATTGAATTGTGACGGACACCCGACTCAGCATTTGCCTAGAAATGAAATTTGAAGTAGCACCAAGGCCAAGACCAGGGCAATAGGCCTGCAGTAATACTCGGACAGAAATATTTCTCAGGAGGATTAAAGTGTATCCTCATTTGCAGATCCTGCCCTAAGTTTGAAAGAAAACCATTTCTCTTCTGATCGTCTTACCTTGTACAGATACAGTGGCTTTCAAGCTAATCGGTTGCCCAGAGGGGATCCAAGTATCAACCACCTTAGGGTTGCCAACCGGGGTAGGAAATTGGACAGCACCAACAGCCACTGGTGATGGAACTGTTGTCAGCCTAACCACCAACTATCAGCCTCTTTCCGTTTTCCCTGTGGGTGCTACAGAAGTTAATTACACTGCTGTTGATGACATGGGTTTGACGGCGGAATGCCTGTTTTATGTCACTGTTATAGGTTTGTAACATTCTGCAACTGTTTTCTTTTTGTAAACAGATGCTTTTGGGACAAGATATTTATTTTTGTTAGTTTATTTAAAAAAAACAAGAAAGCACTACAAATATTTATGTGGATTTGGAGAAGGGTAGCTTGACAAGGAAAATGTTTTAAGTTAATTTCTAAAACCAAAAGGTTCAGTCTGCCAACAAAATTATTATTTAAAAAAAATCAGAAAAGCGTTATACGCATTTAAGCTTCAATAAAAGGGGAATTGTTGTCATGATCCTGAGGCCTAATGCTATACATGGATTTACATGGACGCTAACCCAGTTACTGCATGCAATGCACTCTCTGCCGTGTCACAGTAACAATAATGACTGCACCTTTTGTCAGTGACTTGCCAGCCAGTGTGCATGCAGTAACTGGGTTAGGAAAGCATAAATCCATGCAGTCACAGGCCTGCTGTGATCATGACGATATTTAATGCCGCTGCAGCCAAACTCTCATGTATGCCAAGCACTACTCAATGCTTCTGGAGTCATGCAGAGAAAAAATACCCTTAGACTTACCTCTGTTTGGGTATGAGCCTGTGACCTACCTCATTCTAGAGCAGGTAATAACCGCTAACTATCTTGCTTAGTGACAAGAGGCCTGTTGGAATCCCTAGAATTGGCACTTTAATGTGTAAAAGGGTGCAAACCTGGTCCAACATTGGGAATGTTGGTTCTTGCTCTTGGCATGCTTGGCATGACGCCTGTGTTTTTGTACTCTTTAGTTAACAATATAAACAGTTTGAAAAAGCCCCATGACGTCATCACTCATGTGATGTCATTTGTGGAAGCTCCATCTTGTGGGATGTTGTTTTGTTGAAATACAAAGCAACGTCCCACAGATGGTGACAAAGGATTGTCATTTTGATCCACGCCGACACTGGCAGAAGTGCATCTAGTTTTCAAAACCTTTCAAGACCTAAATTTGTTATCAATAGTTCCAAAAAATTCAGAAAAGTACGAAACAATAAAAAGTAAAATTAAATGATAAACAAATACATTAAAACAAATTTAAACTAGCGTTCAGTTTTAAATATTTTTTTTTTCCGCTCAAGTAGCTGTTTAAACAGTCAGACAGTAGGAAGGTAAAGGTCAAAATAAAACTGATTTGTATTCATTTTCTTACTCTTTATTAAAGATACGGAGGATCCAGTCATAACGAACTGTCCTGATTCTGTCGTCGCCAACGTGTCTGTAGGCACTAGTATTGGCAACCCAACGTGGAGTTCACCAATGTATGCGGATAATGTTGGTCTCCTTTCAACTTATCCTACGCCTGACCCAGCCCTTGGGTTTCCGGTAGGAACAACTGCAGTGACATATACGGCAGTAGATGCAGCTGGCAACCAAGGAACTTGTTCCTTCAATGTTACTATATTGGGTTGGTATAACATTCCATCTTTTCAGCACAATTGTTCACCCTAGTAGCACCAAATTGCATCGCTCTGCTCACCTTGGAATCCTGCATTCACCATCCCCATTCTCTTCTCACACGGTAATAGCACCTCATGTCAACTCTAGCTGTGTATTAAAGCAAAGAATGCTTACTCACTTACAAACGTGTACAAGCAGAAATAAATTTGCTTACTTTAAGCATTTCTAGCTGCAGTTTCTTTCCCATACATTCTAAGCAGAGCCATGAAATTTGGCCAAGTAGGTCATATGCAGTAAAATGTCCACTTTTTAAAATAATGCCACATGACTGTAAAATGTGTTTAGGGAGAATTGCTACCAACTTTGCTTGTCCTGCTGGAGAATAAGTTTTGCTAAGTATCATTTTCTACATAATTTGGATTTTGAACATTAAAAAAAATGATTGGAGCGGGACTTGGACCAACAACCTCCAGAAACGTACCGGCACCAACTGAGCTATCCAGCCCTATGTTGGCGGTCTCCCTATTAGTCAATATCTTTGTTCGGGGTGCCAGTCAGAAGCCATTCAACCGTTAGCTGCCGTGTAGCCAGGGATCACACCCAAGTTTACGATACAACCTGGGAAGCGCCAGCCATGGGATCACCTTAAAAGGGATGCGACTTTTTAATCATAAATATCAAGTAATAAACCACAAGGGAAACTGACTGGGTAAATTTTAAAATAATTTTCTACTTTACATTTTTATGATAAGGGTCCACTTTCATAAAACTGTTGAGATGTTTTTGATTTTTTTAAATTTTGGGTGGGGGTGGGAGTGGGGGTGGGGGTTTGCTGTAAAATCTTTGTAAAGGACTAAACTAAATGTGTTTTCTGTATTCATCATAGATCCTGAACCACCTGTTTTCACTTTCTGCCCATCATCACTGAGTTTTGCAACCTCTTCAAACGGCTCATACGCCGTCCCAACCTGGGATGCTCCTAATGCTACGGATATTGCTGGATCTGTGACCATCACTTCAGATTCTAGTGGTGAGCCTCTACCACTAGGCAGCCAGACTCTGATCACATACACTGCTACGGATGACAGCTCCAATACTGAGACCTGCAGTTTCAATGTAACCATCACTGGTAAGACTTTCGTTTGGTTTCGAACAATGGTAAGCCTGTGTCACATTGGGGGGTGGTAGTAGTTATTGATTGGCACACATTTATGCCCCCTTGGAGTCTGTGAGTCTTTGTGGTCACCCAGAGACCCACATACATGTACCAATTTGTGTTTTATTACACTGTATGCTATTATAGAAGTGCACTTTTCTATCAAAGAAAGTATGAACTATCAGGCATGGTCAGTGATCAAGGCACATTTGTCCTTGACTGAGATTCCTTGTCCTGTCCTTTTTTTATCTTTTTTTATGAGATATCACCCAACTCACAAGGCTGGACGGCCACTTCAAGGTGAGGCTACACTTAATTTATTTGGGCTGTCGACCCAGATCAACTGTCCCCAGGGGCACGTTGCCACCTACTCCTGGGGCTGAAACAGGGTTACCCCCTTCACAGTCCGTAAGGATGTAGGCAAGGGTATCATCCACTAGGGGCCTGGTTGGCAGAGCAGAGTGCACTACCTCCCCAACTTTTTATGAAGCAATTATGGTCAAGTGCCTTCCTCAAGGACACAAGTGTCATGACCGGGATTCGAACCCCCACTCTGCTGCTGACAACACCAGAGCTTGGGTTCGGTGAACTAAACCACTCGGCCACGACATGCCACAAATTGCCGGAATTGCTAACCGTTTTTCTCCTGAGCTAGATAAGGTTGTGTAATAAATGTTGCATTTCTGAGTAAAGATGACAGGGGATTAACTTAGCTGTTTCGTGTTCACTTGCAAGCAAAATTTAGCTTTTGTTTAGAAATCCATTGATTTGAATGTAAACCACCTACACTGCGTCAATTGTTCTCTGACAGATGGCACGCCTCCCGCGCTCTCTGATTGCCCCGCCAGTTTCACCGTCTCCACTGCCCTTAGTCTAATGACTGGTCAAGCCAACTGGACCGAGCCAACAGTGACGGAAAACTCACAGGTTGTCACAGTCACTTCAACCTACAGCAGTGGTGACTACTTCAATTTGGGTGTGACCGAAGTAACCTACACTGTTCAGGACGGCGTTGGTTTGTCCGATAGTTGCAGCTTCAATGTGACTGTGGAAGGTAAAGTTTTTGCTTAGTTGATGAACCTATGGAGCGTACTACTTTCTTGGAGCCCATATACGTATAGCAAATAGTTTTTGACTCAAAATCTCAAAGAATAGGGATGAACAGTGGAGAGGGTGACAGGGGGGTAGGGAAGGGGCTGGTTTAACCACAAGATGTTGGAAAACACACAGGATAAAATTAAAGGTGGGAAATGGGATAACAAGTAATTGATTAATGAATGAGGCAGACTAAGAAGGGGATATGTGGGGGAAACCGAGAAGGCAAAGACAGCAAGTTATTAGTCAATTCCTTCTTGGATGTTCAGGTGATGGGTTTGAATGGTCTGGAGGAGCCTCATCCACAGTTTCTCCCTACTCAGTCTTTATGTGGTTGCCTAAGAATAGTAGCTGTTTACATGTTATCCCTTCCTGCAGTGCTTATTCACCATTAGCAATTGTAATAAAAAGTATTACTTTTAGGCACATTTGACCATGATTTAATCAAAGCACCCTGCACTATTACTAACTTTGTTAACCGTGGACAGTCCTGAGTCAAGTCAATTCTTTTGGAGTATGTCGTTGGGACAGCCAAGTAGGTGCACAGAATAGTATTAGTCAAGAATGATGTGAATAGAATAATAATTATACAGGAGTCTTATATAGCCCGAGTATCTACCAATACACTCAAGACGCTTGAACAAAGAGACAAAATTGGTAAACTTAGTTTTGAAATGTTTTAATTGTGAGACTGATAAGTGTCGCACCTTATAATGTCATGTCGGTGCAAAAGATTAATGATGTCTCTCCTAAAATAGCACTTGGTATTTATAGACACTAGTATATGAAATTTTCTAAACATTGTATCTCACTTAAAATCACATACAAAACATTTTCGTGGGAAGATACAAAGTGTGTCCAAAATTCAGAGAACGTTTCTGCCGTAACGCCATGTTATATAAGGGTTTACAAGGTGTTGCTGTGCATTCCGCATACCGATAATCTGATGGTTTATCTGTGATAGCAGTCACATGCATTTATTGCTATTGTCGCAAATGTAGAGAGTCTGTAAATCTTTTACTATGAGGCTGAATGGTTCTTTGTCTTCTAAGCCAAGCAGGGCCCCGACCATGAAGCTATTGTGAGAATATTTAGCTTTTGGCGATGCACTCCTCCGTTACCTGATATATGTACTTCTAGTTCAATGTCGTTTTTGTTTGTTGACAGATACTATTAAGCCGGTGATTGTAGGCTGTCCTGAGGACATTGTGAAGAATACCACTGGTGGTAGTGAAGTAGTGGACTGGACCCCACCCACAGCTAGCGACAATGTAGGCATAACCAACGAGTCCTACAGTCATCTGCCCATGACGAGCTTTGCAACCGGTAGTCTGACCACAGTAATGTACACCTATGAAGATGCTGCGGGCAACCAGGCCATTTGTCAATTTGTCATCATTGTACAGAATATAAGTGAGCCAGGTGAGTAATGTATGAGTTATACGCCACCGCAAACGTGCTGGTGCAAAAACAAGTCTTATATTTTCAAAAGAATTGTATCTCGCATGAAAATATGTTCCATCCAGAAACTTTGTATCGCCGTGTGCACTAATGTAAGTGTTCTTTCTGGATATTTGAAGCAAGCTACGACCGTTTTGACATTCCAAACCCGCGAGGAAACGCAAGTGCTATTTTAGCAAATGCAACGTTTTTACACTTACACAACAACATCATAGAATGGCGCAGATTTATCTTTGAAAACCGTGTGGATGATATTGAATGGTCAGACAGTGGGAGGGTTGACTGTGTAGTGTGCAGATGAATTCACCACATACTATCGTAATGCAGGCTGACATGGTTTCTCTTTCATTTTAAAATCTACGGTGAGAAGGTATTAAATTGTCACACAGTAGGAGGGTTAAGAAAGACAGAAAGAACTGGAGCAGTAGGATGTGTAGTATATTTAACACTCTGTAGTAGCTTGTTTGTCTCCGGACTGAAAGCCCATTCTGTTTTGTAACGTAAAACAAGTTTGTCTGATCTGATAACGGCATCATCTTTTTTTTTTTACCCCCTGAATAGTTGATCGACCGCCAACATTCACATCCTGTCCGTCCAACATGTATGTGAACACCACACTGAATGCGGACTATGCAGTGGTAACATGGCCCGTTCCAATGGCTGTGGATGACAACGGCTCGCCCATCGTCGTCGAACAGAATGGATTTAATACAGGAAGCCGCTTTAATATTGGACAGTGGATGGTCATGTATGTGGCCACTGATTCCATCGGGCAGACTGCCTCATGTGATTTCAGCGTCACTGTTACAGGTAAGCCTAAAGGATATTCGCCGTACATCCTTGACCATAATTCCATTTTGTAGATAATGGGATGCAAGGGTTCGGGTATCAGTAGTTAAAATACCAATGGCAGCATGTTTTTGAAAAATATTTGTCGGCGTGGCGTCCTGTGGTGGTGTTGCAAAAAAATATACCCCCTTTGTGATTATAATATAAACGAAGTGCAGGGAGAAAGGAATGTCAATAAACCCAGGGGCATTATTACAATAATACATTAATCTGCTGAAAATCTGAGAAAAGAAAAAAATCCACCGGCACTTCTGTATGGGATGGCACTCATGACCTCCTGCACTGACTTGCAACCACAAGATTGTGATGGGTCCAAGTCCAATCCAGCCAAGCTACCACTGATTTCACATTGGTGAGAACAAGTATTGTCGTCTAGTTACGGAATCACAATTTTTTGATGTGTGCAGTTCATAATCATGGATGTTAGACCAATGTTTGTATGAGAGAGATTGGCAGTTGCCAGCTTGGCGTTTGTATCCCCATGTGGGAGCTTTGCTGAGTTTCCTTGTTGGGAAGATCATCTTTACAAACAAACACACACTATCTTGAAACCACGAGACCATGGGGCGATTTGAAAACTGTATTCATTGTTTTTTTTGGGGGTAGATAATGAAAAACCAGTGATCGAAAATTGCCCGGCTGACATCACTCGAGTGACAACGGCAGGCTCTATGGTGTCTGTGACCTGGACTCCGCCCTCCTCATCGGACAACTCTGGGGAATACAGCGTGACGGTGAATGATAACCACATATCTGGAGAGACATTTGCTGTTGGGGTGTATAGCGTCATCTACACAGCTACCGATCCAAGTGGAAACGCTGAGACTTGTGTGTTTGTCATTACCGTTGAGGGTGAGTTATTGGTGAAAAGGGTGGTACGTTTGCACGATAATCTGTAACTTTTTGGAAAACTACTACCCAACTTGTGAGAACATCTTCAAACAAGAACAGAAGATTATTTTTTCAGGGGTTTATTTCACATTCATAGTTAATTTTGGTAAATCCATATAAGACTTTCACTTTTGGTGTATTTTTTTCAGATATGATAGAACAAACAAACCAGAATAGTCCTACGGATTTTCTAATTTTGGTTTTTGAAGGGGGTCTATATGATCAAAGCTTGCCTGTTGGCTGTACATTAATTAATTAATTAACTCAAACCCATTGAACCCTTTGAACTCTTTCAGCCTCAATATTTACGTTGTTTTAGATGGCTGTTGAACTATTTATCTGAAGGATTGGTGTGAACTTTGTAATTTCAGATTGGAACTAATTGATAACAATTACCAAAACAGAAGTTTGTCAAAAATGAACGTTTATGTGTGATTTTTCTTTGCAGAGGATTTGCCTCCTGAGTTTACCGCCTGTCCGCAGAGCACCACAGTAAGCACGGATCCAGGAGAAGCCTTCGCAACGGTTGGCTTCTCCTATCCAAGTCCAACAGACGACCGCAGCACCCCAATCGTGATGGGCTCTCATGCACCCGGCACACAGTTCCCCATCGGTGACACTCAAGTTGTCTACACGGCTTATGATTCCGCTGGCCAATCAACAGAGTGTGTGTTTGTCATTACTGTGGAAGGTAAGAGCGAGAGGACTTGAAAAACTTTTGGATTTTGAATTTTGGATTTATTCATTTATTTATGTTTACTATCAATGTGTTACCATATAAACAATGTAACTTCACTAGTAAATCTTCTATAACTTCTGTACAAAATTTCATGATCTGTATTTCTGAAATTCAAAAACCTGGTAATCACACCTTTGTTTTTTTGTCTCACTGTGTGTAGATCGTGGCGATCCAATCGTCATGAACTGCCCATCAGATATCACCATCTACGTGCTGTCAGCAAGTTCTGAAGCCGCAGCATTCTGGACACCTCCAACTGCGAATGACACAAGCGCTGTTACGTTGAGTTCCAACAAAAATTCCGGGGACCTGTTTGGGTCTGGTACAACCAAGGTGACCTATACAGCTACCGACTCATTTGGCAACGAAGAAAGCTGCTCTTTCTCAGTAACTGTCCAAGAAACAAATCGTAAGTTGCCAAAACATTCCCATAGACTTACAATTTTGTGTTCACATTTATTTTTATTTTTTTTTTTGCATAAGGGAGGAATGCAAAATTAAACAGGTAGGTAACTCGAAATAGAACGGTAAAGCCGAAACTTTAAGCAATTGCGAAAGTTCACTTTTGCAAGAATTCCTGTGACTGGTGCACAAGTTAAGCAAGAAATGTTGCCCAAGTGAACTTATGCAGTTGTGTAAAGTTTTGTGACATCAGCGGCTGGGAGCACTGAGGGAGTTGTAGTTTAACCGTAGCACGAGTAAAAGCAGGCAGTTGGTTTTATAACACCCCATACAATACACTACCTTAGACATCTAGGTACGAAGAAGCTGCCGTTGCAATGGGCAGTACACTGTGGGTATACTTTGTCGCCTCCGAGTGGCTTTCTAGTAAAAATAAAATGGATCATGCTCTATAAAACCAATCGCAAGGCAGAATCTATGTATAGAGTGTTATAAGAACACACAAAGGCAACGCTCGTTTGACCGACAGGTTTTACAAGAATACATTGACTGTTTTTATTTCAGCGACCTATGAAACCGACGGTACAGTTGAGGTGGTCATGATTGCAACAACTAGTTCCCCATTTAGTCAAGGCTTTTTGGATGGAGCAATGGACAGCTTAATAGCAGACGTAAGTATTTCAAGACATCGTTCATAGTCATTTTTATATCCATAAGTCAGGTGATTCACTATACAGTGCACCATCTCAAGTCGACCCCGTAGAGGTCATTTTCAATGGAGGCTGTCGACATCAGTAATTGTACAAGAAAATTTGAGTATCATGTGTAGAGAAAGCATTTTTAAGCCCTACATAACTGTCTCATCGTTAATACTCACGTTCTGGCCTTCCTTGCAGTTGGACAAATTGTTCCGACAGAGTACTGTAGCTGCTGACTTCATCGGAATCACTCTGGATACTACCACCCTATCATCAGGCGACAACAAGGCAATTGTAAACTTTATCATTTCTTTCATTGGGTCTCCACCTCCGAATGACACTGTCGTAGTTAACGCATTCACGTCTTCTCTGACTGGAGTCTCCTCCAATGAGTTTGATACAGGCAATGCCGTTACAGTGGATTCGTTCATGTTGAGTAAGTATTTTAAACAACAATTTGCTTCTTCAGGGTACAGGAGAAATTTTTTGTAATTTGTTTATCTCGTAGATGAACATTGTATCTTGATTTGTTTATCTGGTACATGATCATTTTAGCTTGATTTGTTTGTCTTGTGCATAAACATTGTAGCTGGATTTTTATCTCATACGTGAACATTGTATCTTGATTTGTATATCTCGTACATAAACACTGTATTTTGATTTTTGTCTCGCACATGAACATTGTATCTTGATTTGATTATCTCATAGACGAACATGGTATCTTGATTTTGTTTAATCTGCCACTTTTTTTTACAGCTGGGGTTTATAATTGATACGATGATTTGAAATTTACAAGAGCAGGATTTGAACTGCATTTGAAGCACACAGTGTTGTTAACGTAATGCATTTTTGTGTAAACCAAAAAGATCATAACTAAATGTCTAACCGGTGTATGAAGTACAATCTATATGACTGTATCCTTCAATAATGCACATTAATCACATTGGTGATTTTGCAGGAAACCCATTCCAGGCATTTCCAGGGGACAAGAATCCTCCGCAATTAAATTTTCTCAGAGTCTTCTTTGGGATAGTAAGACGCTTTTAGCAATAGCAAAAACAATGTCTTCTGCTGCTTAAGTGAACTTTAGATATGTTTATCTTGATAGGCATTTGATTTCCCCAAAGTTATCTACAAAAAAAATACTTTGTGTGACAAGGCTTCAATTCTAAAAAGGTTTGCAAAATTTGTCTTGTCGTTTGAATTTCATTTTTTGTGTAACGCTTCACTCTTGAATGGTATCTTTTTTTTCAGGCCAGCAAAACTGTCTCCAAATACCTTGCCAGAATGACGGCACATGCTCCCTGCAAGGAAGCTCTTATGCCTGCATGTGTACTGCAGCCTGGCTTGGCGACACCTGTGAACAAGGTATATAAACGTCATATTCAAAGTTGGTGTCAGAAGTGGGATCCGGCACACCATGAAAGTGATCAAAACAAAACTTATTGAAGATGGTACATTTTCTGCAGTTTTAATAGCTTAGCTACCAACTAATTTTACAAAAAGCTTCACGCTTGGCACCCACTCCTGGCATAGACTTAGCAAAATTGTTTTAAGTGACATTCTCTGCTGAAATGGACAGTCACTCGTTGGTTTCAGAAGGTTTGAATTCTCTCTCGTCCACTTTATCACACCATCAAACTATCGTGTTTAATTAAAATTATGTGTCATGTTTTAGTCAACAGGTTTATAATTTGACACGGATTTTACGTGCCCTCATTTGGCCTGCTTCAGTCAAAATATTGTTTGTGTTTTTCCCATACTTTCCTGAGTCCTGTGAAAAGAATCCACTGGTGGTATTCAGACAAACGCAACCTTTGCCATTCTAGAGCAGATGCCTTACCACTGAACCTCTGAACGTGGATTTTTTTTCTCAGGGCGGAAACTTCTGAGAACAGAGCGTAACAAACATACATTGGTGTATGGGTAAAACACAACTAATATTCTTTATCCCCGATGCAAATTTCAGATCTGTAATCAGTCAAAGTGGCAATTTGCTAGTTTTTCTGTACTTTGAAATTAATTTCAACTGAAATATTTCTCCAGAGGATCACATTTTGTAATGTGTTATCTTACAGATTGAAACAAATTATTTTTTAACAAACGATGATTACGGTATTTTACAACATTGGCAAATATTATATTTTTTGAGAAGATGGGGATTTGTTAGGTAGGATTTATTATGAAATATTGTTCCACTGACCTGTTTATATTTGTGCGTCCCTGACTGCCTAGGAAAACGAGAGCAAATGGTGACAATTTTAAGCTTGTTTTATTACAACTCACATGTACGATGGTCATTCGACCATGGCTTCATAAATATACAAAAGTGCAGTTTTCTCTGAAATGAAATAACACCAGACAAAATGATTTGTTTCGATACTTGGGAATATTACAATTTCAGTCAAGTAAGTTATTCTTCATTTCTGCAAATGATGTAACCTCCCTTTTTAAACACACGTCTAATCTTTGAATGTGATCTTGTTTTTTTCTGATGCAGATGTTAATGAGTGCCTAACCACTCCATGTGCACTGGACCGTGTGTGTATCAACACAGTGGGTAGTTACATCTGCGGCTGTGCTAGTGGATTCGTCCTTGTTGGAAACGCCTGTATTTGTAAGTTTTCAGCAGCCTCAATAATAATAGTAATAGTGGCTTCTTACATAGCGCTCATATCCGTCACTCAGTGACGCTCAAGGCGCTTCAACATTCAGTATTTTCCTGCAAGGTATTTTGGGGCTACGTTTAAAGTATGAGCACTACTCCTTTACATAGCACCATGTAATGGTTTACAAGGTACTGTGGCGCAATGTGCTGCCAATCAAACCAGAAACACCGGGGCGGACCCCTTCTCTTTTCGATAAGTGCACTGGGTTCTTTACTTGCTAAAGGACACAAGTGTCACGGTCGGGACTCGAACCCACACTCTGCTGATCAGAAACACAAGAGCTTGAGTCCGGTGCTCTTATCCGCTCGGCCACGGCACGCCAATAAATCCTGTTCAAAATGCACTCCTGTAGAAAAATCTGGAAAATTTTTAACCAATGATGCACTTTCCATTAATGTTTATTCTTAAAGTCAAAGCATGATGTTTTTGTTTGCCTTATAGCCGTGTCCCAGTTCAGTGGTTCTTTTGCAATCACTCGTATCGGCAACCAAGAGGCAGTTTTTAGTGCTGCTTTGAACGACGAATCATCCCAGGAATACCAGCGTGTTGTAGGGGACGTCACAGCAGTGGTATGTATTTACACTACAAAACAACTCAGTTAGAACAAAATTGTTGGATATTAAAAACTTAAAATTTGGTGGGAGAGAAGCTCTCCAACTTTGACCTACAATTGAGATTGAAAAAAAATGACACAGGTCAAGTCCAGAGCTGGAGTCCGGACCCTGAGACAAAAATGCCATATCTTTAAAAAACAATAATATCTGCGTTTGTTGAACAGCTGGATGGAATTTTTGCCGATGAGGACTCCTACATAGCATCTCAAGTCCTTGGCATGTCCAGTGGCAGCATCATGGTGGAGTACCTCCTCATCTTTGCCTCGGATACCGGAATGAACGAGGACACGGTTACCAAGCAGATGAGTGCCAGCGTGTCTGGTGATGGAGCGATTGCCAACAGTGATATCTACATCCGACCATCCTCACTCACTGTTGCTATTGGTTAGTTTTTTTGTATTCTGACTTGAACATTCCTAAACATCATGGTTTTGATTGATACATATTCTATCTTGCAATATTAGATGATGATGTGAATGCATACACACAATCAACCCTCCTACTGTCTGGCCTTTGAATATCATCTGCTGTGGTTGTGAATGTGTTTATATGATATGTTTAAAAATGGCCACGTGTTCTCCTCTCGCCCAATCAGAATGGATAAACTGTCCCACACTATGCCAGCCTGCAACATTAAGTCAGGAATGCATCTACACAATTTGTGCAAGTACACGGCTAGTTCTGTGCACGGTTGTGCCACCGTGTGTACAGTTGAATAGTTTCAAATGGTTAATCAACTCACTGGGAAATGGTACCAATAGTAGGAGGGTTAATCATGCGAAACATACCGTGAAATCCTCTGATTCAAACGATGCTCATTGTGCATGAATATTATTACTCTGGTTATCAGGCCAGTTATGTTATTCCTTTGACAAGCTAAAGTTTAAATCCAGTGCTGCTAGATATGTTGCAAATAAATCTTGGTAGTTTTTTTTTCAAGCCGATAATTCAGGTAACGGAGGCAATTCCCCCCGGTCGTTGCCTTGGTGCTCATTGAAATAATCCAATTGAATTTACAATTTCCACAAAATTTACCATGGAGAAAAACGCCTTAGTGCCTTAGCCTTTTGTGTGTGTGTATATAAAACAGAAATCTTTTAAATGTTTGTCTTTTAAAGTATGAGAACTAAGAGAGGTTTGCGGTAACACCATGTGAAAATCTCTTTTGAGTAGTGTAGGTTCTGAAAAGAACCGGTGGTAAACGGCTCGAGTCGTTAACCGCCGGTTGGTGTTACCGCAAACCTCTCTTAGTTAGACCTCCACCATGCAAAGTTTCAAATCCTACTTAAAGTGTGAGAAGGATGACACGATATATTGATAAAACAATGTTGTGTTTGTTTGTTTTTTTTATCAAACAGAAATTTGTCCATCTGGCTTCTGCAAAAATGGTGGAACTTGTTCACCGGACCCTGTAACATATGAAAGTACATGCACGTAAGTTCAAGTTTTGTGGTTCTTTTAATGTTATTTGATAAATAAGCTTACAATGGAATTACAAATTAACAGTGTTTTTTTTTTCCTCCAATATGATTTACGCTGGTGACACCCAACTTTACCTCTTTCCCAAAGAACATCAGGCATCGTCCAGCTTCAAGATTGCTTGACAAGACATCAAATCATGGTGTACTAAAAACTTTCCTAAATTAAACCAGAATAAAACCGAGGTCATTTTTCCAGTCGTCATAGACCTGTTTGTCCTGTAGTTCTCACATATGCCCAGTTGCAAGTGCTTTCAACCTTGGAGTTCTGTTTGACGTCAATCTTTCTCTAAACAATCATCTCAGCAATGTTTGTCGTCTGACTTGAAGTGGTTTGACACCTACTTTTGTGTGATCATTCTGCCTGTGATGACAGCAGCATTGAGCCTTTATACTTTATTTGCATCTGAACTGTGACAGGTGTTCCAGTCCATACTCGGGTGACCGCTGCGAGACCACCGACATCTGGTCACCAATCGTCATCGCCATGGTAGCAACCGCCGGGGTGCTCAGCCTCGTCCTGATTGCTCTCTTTTTTGCCTGCTGCTTCTTCCTTGGCAAACGTCTGGATGAGAAAGAACCCAAGTACCCAGGTATCTACGACATTGAGCAACGAGACTCCCATAACTCATCACGTACAGCCAAGAGGCAGAGCCGATCGACGAACGCACCACCTCCTCAGCCATCTGGTCGTAGGATCCAGACGAGCTTTGCCACTTCAGTTGATCTTGATGCTGGGAACTACCGACGAAATGTGAGTATAGCTGCTCATGTATTCTTGAGTGAGACTCTTCATCATAAATTACTTCCCTTCACCTAGATATACAACTGGGTCCTGATGGGATTCATAAACCTCTCAATGCTCTTAACTTCTTGAATGAAGGAATGTTTCATTTCTCTTTGGGGAGTTGATTGTTGAAGGAATGTTTTATTTCTCCTCGGGGAGTATATCGTTGAAGGAATTTTGTATTTTCCTGAGGATTCCTGAGGATTGAATTTTGAAGGAATGTTTCATTTCTCCTTGGGGAGTGTAATGTTGAAGGAATGTTTCATTTCTCCTTAGGGAGTCGATTATTGAAGGAAAGATTGACTAGAGATAACATTTTGGCCAAAAGCAGCTGTAACTCAAGCTGTACATGATAACACTATATTACATACACCATCCTGGGAATTCCATGGTGACTCATGTAACACTGACAACTCGTTTATGGATTGCCGGAATCACAGCTCCGAAAACTTCCCGATGCTAATTTAACATCTATTGTATTTTTGTTTTTGATTTACCACTTTTACTAATGGTGCAAAAACTGAGCATGCTCAGTATTTGTACCCTTATACTATTTTACTGTTGCGTACGAGACCCTTAGGGCTAGCAGTTGTAATACTGCCGAGGCTACCCTGTCAAATAAAACTGCCAATAAATATATCAAGATTAGTGAGAGTTTGCCATCTCGGCTGTCACTAACTCGTTGAATTGTTATATTTTCTAGGATGATGAAGTGGGCGATGTTTCATTCGTTAACCACGTCTTTGATTTTCAGGTAAGACGGTACATTTCCAAGAATAAGATTTTTCACAAACTTACATCAAAGTAATGAAAATGGCAATTGACGAACCCACCCCCCAAAAAAAAAAAAAACCCAAAACCCATTGCTTATTTTAATTGCAGCAACGGAAATCCAACCGTATTTTAATGTTTCACTAAAATGAGATCACTTTAACTATTGGCAAGATTAGTGAAAAATACAGGTTGCGAATAAAATTACTTTTTCCAAAACCAATAATGTTTAAACCATTAGCTTTGTAAATCTCTCTTTGTAGGAGAACAGTATTGAATAATAATTTCATTTGATTTCTCCTTTGATTACAGAATGATGACTCGTCTCACATCCCACATCTCCATGTAAGAATAACTGACTTAATTGTATACAAGACAAATATATTAGAATTATAATAATTATAATCAGTTGTAGCGCATTATTGGAACAAAAGTCTCTATGTGCTTCTGATTGTAGACAGGCATGTCTTATAAGTTGTGTTTGTGATCAAAACCCTCTGCCATCACGGTTTGTTTACTGCAGTGCCTAAAGTGCTGTAACTGGACACTGCGTTTCCGACAGTTGTCCAGAGACACAGCGGATTTTCTATTCTTCTGCGATGGGGAGACAAACTGTGATGTCCTCATCAGTACTAAGGTCCGAGGCAGATCTTTGCTGTGGTTGGGAAGGGTGCTCATTTAAAGCAGGCTTGTGATCTTTCCTGGTGTCAGGATTTTTCATTGGCCTCTGTTTTCCCTCTTCAAATGTTTTCTCATCAAAGTGAAGATGCTGTACAAGCAACAAAATGGTAGCCATGTTGTGACCAAACCTCTAGAATTCTATGCAATATAATGTAGAGAGTCGACAAACCTTCCGCTACCCAATTTTCAGGAATTCTCACTTTTTCCAATCACACCTATTTTGGGGGGCATGTCACCCGTATCCTTTTTGATAATGAATATCAGACATTTGATTTATCAGTCTAATTTTATAGCATTTTTAATATTTAGGATTTCTAACTTTATACAATAACACCCATTTTAAGGGGCATGTTAAGTGTATGCATATTATTGGTAATAAATATCTGACATTTGAATTATCAGTTTAATTTTATAGCATTATAAATTTTCAGAGCACTGAGTGGTGTTGAATGCTTTAATAGTGGAAACGTGTAACCAGCAGCAACAATTACAATGTTGTCAATGTGTAAATGAACATTTTATTGATAATCAAACTGTTTTGGGTTTTCTTTGTCATCAGCGGGGTCTTCGGGAGCAATCTTTGGGCTACACAGACGATGTGGTAAGTCTTGAATCTTTCATCCTCATTGGCTTTTACCCCTGTATCATAAATTGTTTGTTTCCTTCCGTCAGATTGGGAGTTTAAGAAAGCAATCGTCATTCGTTCTTCATCCAGTGTGCATGTGCTGGTGGATTGGAGAGGGGGGATGATGTGTCTCATGGTAAAATTTTACCAAGAACAAGAGACGAAACAAAGCCGTGGCCCTGAGCCAAGGCCGATAATTTGCCATGGTATGCTGAAATCTCAGAATGCTCGGATTAACCTCCTATTGAGCCGAATACAATGATAAACAGTAGTGGTAGCCTGTCCATTCCTGTATGCCATAATTGTATATGAAGGGGGCAAAGCTCTAGACTCAGAGATTATGCAATAACCCCAGCTAAAAGGGACATTATGAGCATAAATTCCAGTACCTCCTGTACTTCTTTGTGTGGATTGTTAGGGTGAATATACAAGTCAGTCATCTGATGACTAACTGGAAAAAATACAGAGTTCTCCAAAGTTGTTTTGCTCGGGCGCCAACAAAAGTCAACCGAAAAATTTGTGTTGATGTGGTTTAGATCTGCACACAAATTGTAATTGTTTTCTCAATGTATTCCATGGGATTCACACACTTAATTGAGGCCTTTTTTCTTCTATCTTTAGCCTCCAGACTACCCAACGGCAACGACATTTATGCGCCCTTACATTGCAACAGGACAGGAAGCCTCAGTAAGTCAGACAACTTTTACTTTACATCTTGTAGAAGAATTTCAAAATCACTGTTTTTATTCAGCACGAGTAGAATTTCTTGAACCCCATTAAGCAGAAATGGTAGAAAGGGACATACCCAGGAATTTTCCTTTGAAGCAGTTGAGAGGGTTTCTTTCCTAACCCTAATTATTCTAATGGACACCCAAATAATAGGCGGCATACCTCCAGAAATAGTGGGCATGATTATTATTTAATGCAGTGGGGATCAGGTTGGCTTAGTCGTTTCTTTTCCTACCTCTGGATCTGGTTCGAATCCACCTTGAGCTTTGCATGTGCATTGGTTTTCCCCGTTGAGGTTTTTCTCCGCGCCCCCCAGTTTTTGTCCCTCCAGAAATATCAATTGTTTTCAATCACTGGCTGTGCTCCGTGTTCACATATATGGGTTGATGCGGCTGGCTGCCTGCCTAATAAAGCGCCCTCGCACGCCAGCAGCTCAAACACACTGTAGCCGCATCCTTCGCAATTCAGTGTCTTAGGTGCAAGTATGGATGATTACCCTTCCAATTTATTACAGTGACTGTTTTACCCATTTCTCAAAAACTAGCATTTCTGGCAAATATATTGCAAGGGAAGTTTCCCACCCAGACCATCTGTATACCATGTATGTTATGTGCAAATCTGTGAACATGAACTTTGTCAATCTTACCCAGTGTTTGTGAACAACCTTTAACCATATTAAACTTTAAAAGTGCATATTTATTTATTTTATTCCCTGGATTTTTTGTTTTCACTTTATATGATTATTCATTTATATTCATTCATTTGTTGTCTTCATCTTATTTTAGGAGCAGTATAGTGCTGCCCAAGGTAGACGACACATTGATGCAGACTACTTCTAGATGGTTTCGCCAAAAACAGCACCACAACAAATATACCCCACACAACTCCCTACATATTGTTTTAATACAACAACCAGTATAAAATAACAAATTTCCACCAGTAAAAAACCTTACTGTAGAAGATTATTCCCCAGGTCTGCACAAACCATGTAGAGGCAAATCAATAAGAGTACTAACCAGCTGAAATCATCTTTTATTTCAAAGTGTTTCAGGTTTTTAACGTCTTCAGCAATATATATTTTTTTAATCTTTTGAAGGTGTAACTATTTTAAAGGTGTAATTATTTAAAAGGTTTTGACTAATCATGTGTTATTTATGATAGTGTAGAACTTTTAACTGAAAAAAAATTGTGTTTTTTTTAAATTTCTTTTCATTTAATCAGAAGTTGCGTATCTTTTGTGATTTTATTACTTTTATAATCAAATGTAGTTTTGATGGAACCTGTTTTTCGCTTTAAATTCTGCTTCTGTCTAAAGTATCACTGAAATTTCACAGTAAAGAAAGAAGCTTGTGAACCATTTAATCGTCAAACTTCTAACAATAAACAAGTTTGTAATGTAATTGTTGTCTCATCTGACATCAGATATGAAAGATTTTGGGTAAAATGAAATTGGGTTGGAAGTGAAGATTAGACAGACTATTTTGTAATGGTGTAGCCATTTGTACTTTGCCATTTTTATTCAGCCATTATAATTGAGCCATTTTGTATTTGTCTGTTAGTCCTAATGTACTGCACATGCTGCAGATAGTGAGAACTCGGTCAATTTTGTTTTACTTATTTTGAGCGAATTGTGTTTTTAACATGTTTATGTATTGACCTGTAAATTCATTCAGTGACCTTACAACTACTGCAAAAAAAACCAAGAATTTTTAAATTTTCAATTTGTTAAGTTAAGTTTTGTTTAATCAATGACCCAACCATATTTATACCATAAAATAATCAAATCTAAAACATAATATTGGTACCTATTTCATTGCTCAGATGGGATAAAGATTATTTCTTCTGTCTTTAGTAATAGTTCGAATTCTTTACAGTTGGTTAATAAAAGCTACCTAGCAATTTGCCAACATTTGTTACAGTTCTTGGTCTTTCCCCAGCTGTATTTTTAATGGTCTACGTCACTCTACTTACCTTTAGAGCCACTACATTTGCATATTTCCCAAGCCGGCAGGCGTAAGTGCTGAGACTTTTACTAGCAATAGTACTCCGGGGCTAGGCTGATTTCAGTTGGGCTAGCTAGTCTAACCATTCAGCGTTTGAGTAACATCTAGGTCGACTATGGTTACTGGTCTAGTCGACTCTAGTCACCAACCCAAACTTGCTTCATGCTGCTGAAAACTTGACATAGCCTGATGTTGTTTTTTATCTATAGAGTTTTTACCAGTCAAAACTAAGCATTATTATTATTATTATTATTATTTATTCGGCCAAAATATGCAACAATCAAACAGACATACATGAGAGTGAACGGATAATACCATATAGAATAGGATAGGTAACAGGATGTCTAGTTTATAAACGTAAATGTACAGACTGAAATTAATGAATGGATTTAAAAAGCAAAAATTGAAAGTCCAAGTAACATAAATAAAGCAGCAATTAACGGAATAACAATTTAAAGGCAACATTTAATCGTAAAGGCCAGAAAGAAATATCACAAAACAAACAATTCATTCTAAGATGGCCAGGATTAATAAAAGCAAACCTAATCACTATGAATGAATGAAGCTGCAGACTGCCCATCTCTTTACCTCAACAAATGCTGCCTTTATTTTATTTGTTAAATGGAGCTTATGCTTCATAATTTTACAAACATTGGATTGGTGTGCTTCAATGTTTTTTCATTTGTAAAAGAATTCCAATGAATTTTTGGGGGTTAGTTTGTAGAATCCGGCATCTTAAAACAAAGCCTAACCGAGTGAACAACTTGGTTATGGTTTGGTCCAAAAAGTTGCATCACCGCATAAGAACCGAGCACATGCAAATAAATAATCGCCGAAACATGTATCTGGTCAGGTTGCGATGACTTGTCGTAGATGACTGGAACAAAAGCCACCTGTGCTTCACAATACGGAGCGTGGAGAGGGCATGCACTTTTCATGTAATACTACATTGAAAAGAGGACATTTGCTGGGATTATTGTGTACATGTAATCCTCGATTCCAGGCCGTTTGTCCTTCTATTGCAAGAAGAGGAGGTAAACAGCAGACCAATATTCCGGCCGTGGTTCTGGTCATGGGCCTAATTGGAGGCCGTGCCTCACGGGCAGGGTTTTGCTGTTCACTGTACAAGATTTATTTTTTTTCTTCAAAGAAAAACAACAAAACCCAGTGCTTGACAATCTTTATTCTCTTGGCTTTGTTAAGTCATGGTTCTCTTTGCACCCGCAGCGATCTCTCAAAGACAAAATATTCTGCAAATTCTGCTTAATACAATCCATCAGGCTAGAAGGGAAAAATGGAAGATCCCCAGCGGCATCTGGTTAAAAATTCAGTGAGAGGCTACTATTCAATTTTAATAAAATAAGTGTTTTTGTGTGGCTGCCTTGGCATTTACTTCAACACCAAGGAGTTTTCGTCATACTTTAACTGTTCTTGCACCCTAATGATTAAATATTCATAACCAAACAACTGATAACTGAAGCAAATGAAGACACTTTTCAAACTGAAGCTTGTGTTGCAATGGTCAAGATACAACCTGTAATTTAATACCAAACATAAACAATAATAAGATACAAGGGAATACATGAAATGGCAATTAATAATAGCAATGTGTCGAAATGGAAAACTAGGTCAAGAACGTTGATCACAGTTAGTGTTCAAACAGACTGCAAAACTTCTTCTAAAAACTCTGATTTTGCCATTTATACTTCAAGTCAAAGTTGCAGAATAAGGAAAAAATGCTTGCTGTGGGAAGTTGACCACTTTCACTGTTTCATGATTCAAAGGTCATGCACTGTATGGGTATACATTAAACAATTTTCACTGCACAACTGCTGCAGTGACATCTTGTAGATTAGAGAGTAGAGCTTTTTTTTGTTAAGCACAACTAGAAATGTAGTGTTTATCGAATTACAAACACAAGGTCTTCGAGTTGTATAAATAACTGGTAATCATCAAAGGATAAAATAAAATAGATGAACATAAAATACCATTAAATGGAGTTATATAATATATTTTTTATTTGAACTTCCGGTTTGGACAGGAAGCCAGGTCAAATCAGCTCACAAACAAATACGGGAAAGTTCCATACATCAAACCTTCACAGACAATGCAAAGAATAAATTCCTAACAGCTCGTGATTCTCAAGATATGAATACTTGAAAAAATAAATTTTGATTAAGATAAAAATCCAGGCCTGATTTCAATTGTACAACCTCCAAAGAGTGTAGTTAAACTGGGAGTTTAAGTCCTGCAATGTCTTTATATGCTGTCTCTATTTGTTGGATAAGTTCTTGCTTCTCCCCATCTGGTAGGAAAGATGATCTTGCAGCATTCAATGTCTGTACGGTCAATATAACAGAAACAAATTGTTAATCTGGTGTAAACTACATTTTCATTAGATTAGTAAATACTTGGGTCTTCTTGGTGGAGGCAGATTTTTTTTCTAACTCACACTGATCTTCAAATTTCCACAATCTGTTATGGAATTGGGTGGAAGTGCATTACTTTGATACAGCAATACACATGTTCTTCACAATTCCAGATAATGACAACTTTGGGGAATTCCGTGGTACAAATTGGTTTTTAATAATATTTTTGTATTGACTTGGGCTTGTAAAATAACTTAATGTTGCAGTTTTTCCATGAGCATAACTACTTCACCATCTTTTCCTTAATCTGTGAAGAGTTTTGAATGTCATGCAAAAAATGAAAGTAGTTTCGGTTGGCTGTCCCAAGATGCATTGGTATGAACGCTAGGGGAAATTGACGTTCAAATGGTTGACAGAGGGCTCACCCAGATAAGCACACCCATGTCAACCCGGGCAAGCTAATCCAGCGCACCCAAGGAACAGACTATTTTTCCCATCAGGCCTCAGTTTGCTTTAAGGTCTTTTACCCTGTCTACAATGATCAAAAACTTCTCACCACTTGTGCTGCCTGCTCATCACCAAGTCCAAAATATTCTTTTGCAATCTTGAACTCCTCGTTGATGGTGTTTCCAAATATCAGGGGATCGTCAGTATTTAGAGAAAAGTTTACACCATCTTTCAAGAATCTGGCAAAGTAAATGATGATAATAAGTGCATTTTTGTAAGGCCACAATGTTTCCTAAACGGTCCTAGAGATTCAGTTCATAACTTCATGAACAGTTCATGGGTTAAATGCATTAACCAATTAGAGACCATTCATTCCTGTAGATAACAAGACACTTAACCATTATTGCTTCCTCCTTAAGCCTTTGGTCCTGTGTGCTGTGCTAAAAGAACCCAGTTCACAATATCCATATGAGAAGGGGCTTGCCTAACATGTACATAAACTTCAAAAAGCCATCCAGAAAAAAATAATTAGTGCTTTGAGAGAAAACGCAACATTTTAAAAGTTATTATTATTAAAAATTTGTTCATCGGAATACTAGTTCGGAAGTGATGACATCCGCAAATTTCATGGCTCTGCTTAGCACAGAATTCTTTGCTTACAGCCCAAAGAATTATGTGCTTTAGAGGGTGTCGTATGTGCAAAATTCCGCGGTAAGCAGAGGCATAAAATTGGGCTGTGATGTCCTGATATTTGGGATGGAGGGTGGGGGGAAGGTTAGGAGTCTCTGTACCAATGTGGAAATGCTAAACAATCTTGACCCACCCCTTACCTGACACATGGATGCTTGGTGAAGTCTGGGTCACATGCTCCCGTGAAAATACTGGATGTTGGGCAAGCCTCTAGGTGGATCTTCTTGTCTTTCACCATCTAAATACAACATCATGGTCATCTCCTTATTACACAATGTAATACACAGATCACTCTGCATTTACCAATGCCAGTCAGAAACACACAATTGGTACTAATATGACACTGATGACCAGTGAGCTTCCAGATTGAAACTAATCACATATTTTCTTTAGTTTGGGGTTTTACAAACAAAAAATTGACAAGAGTTGGACTTGCATCTGTGACTAGCATGACGGCACTCTACCAACTGAGCTATCCAGCCCTATATTGGCGGTCACCCTAATTTGTTGATATCTTTGTTAGGGGGTGGCAGTCAGAAGCCACTCAACCTGTAACTGCCAATAGCCAGGGATCCCGTATGTCGTGTACAAATTATTTTTTGTGATTTTTCTTTGCACACCAACACGATGAGAATCCAGGTGAGACATAAAAGGCCTTATGACAGTGCAGTAGAATCTGTCTTTACAGGAACAGGGCCCAATTTCATAAAAAGCTGTTAAGCAGAAAATACTGCTTAGCAATTTTCTATGCTAAGTAAAAAAACGAGTGGGGCACCAGTCACAACAATGTAAACTTTATGGAATTTTGGCTGGTAACCAGTTATTGCTAAGCAATATTTTTCTGTGCTTAGCAAGTTTTTATGGTCTTCGATAAAGGCATTAGGCACAAATCTATCCAAAGAGTTAATCCGTTCATTGTTTCCAATGCCTTTTAACTGTGGCCATCAAGCAATGGCGTGTGGCTTGTTGACACGACTACCGCCAATCACGCACAGAGATTCTAATGCCGGTTTGTAAGACCACCACTCCGTGCTGCTTGAGACTTTTGCGTGTTTTTGCGTTCTATGAAGCAAACTGGTTAAAAACAACTTACCTGATAAACGTTCTCATCATCCAGACAGTGGTATCCATGCCCAATTCTCTCTGCATGGAGCACTTCTATGGCTTCCTTGACGTGACTAGCAGGCCCAGCTTCCCCAGCGTGTACAGTACGATGAATACCACATTGCTCAGCTTCCTGGGGAGTGGATACAAAAATGCAACGGCCCATTTTAGGTTGTTACAACCAAAATTAAGGGCAACGTGTTTACACGCTGAAAATTGTGCACGTTTTTTTCTTGATTTTCTCCTGACTCACACAACAGCCCAAATTTCCACAGGTTCGTTATTTCATTGTATATGGTTGATCACACAAAACATGAACACTGTCTGCGACTATTTTGTCAACTCTACCGATCCCGTATAATACATTTAAAAAAACTTTGGAACTCTGTTCTTTTTAATATTTCATTTTACCTGATATACTCTAACTATTTCTGGATCCAGTGGTAGATTTTCCTCTCCTCCTATATCTATGGCAAGGACAGCGTTGCTGAACTCCTTGGCCATTTGTAGACATTCTGCAGCCCAACCTAGGGAAGAAAACACAACGGATGTATGAAATTTCAGACTATGACCGAAAAGTCTCATTAATGTCTACTGTCCCCTTGCACCAATGCTGTCATTCTAGCCATTTTTGGGAATCAACTCGGAAACGTATAAACGCTGCGTCACTTAAATGCTCACCACACTGTACACTACACTGGGATACGACTCCCAAAATAGTGCAACCAAGATTTTTCTGTGATGATGTCGTCAGGTCAAATACGTCAAAAAGGATGAAAGTTTTAATCCTGTTCAAACTTTCTAGGTTCAAGACAAAGTTCAGGATTGACAATAACCGTTTCCAATGCTCTCTATTCACACTGTGGCAAATGATGGAATTGTCGCACGTGTGGATGACGAAAATACTGCAGTTTTGTGTATTACAAAGTATATAGTACAACACCTAAGATGGCAACTTGTTCACATTTTTCTTTAACTCTTGAATGGTTAAGTCAGGATTCTTCCACAGACTTTACCTCTTAGATACGAGAACAATGGGTAACTATAGGCATCTTCAGGCGACTGCACTCATTTCCCCTTTTTTACAAAAGGCGACTTTCTAGAACTCTATGAGTATTTTATTTGGTTTTTTTCCCTCACACCGATGTGTATTAAGCACTGTATACTCAGTGCTCTCCCGAGCTCTGTGAAAACAAATCCACAGGCAATCACTCGGGTGGAATTCGAACCCACGACCTTTGCATTGCTAGAGCAGATGTCTTACCAGTAGACCACTGAGCTAGCCCGATGGCTAGAGGCGGGTTCGAATCCTTATCAGCGGGTACTGCAAGGAGTATCTATGAGTATTGCTTTTGTGTTTAAACCATCTTTTTATCAGAGAAATATTGTAATTTTTAGGGCTAGTTAAATTGGGTATTGTAAACTTGTGTGTTTGCAGCAAGCCTCCTGTTGACGTTTTACCCTTTACATAAGTGACTGTGTTGTGCTGTTTGTAGTGTGTGCTATTGACTGGAGAGTGCAGGACGTCATTTTATAATTCAGGATGGATTTTGCGTGTAGTACTTCAATGAATGCTTGTCCTTTTTAACGAAATGGTCAGGTACCTTTAGAGGGCTGGCCTCCTTCCCATGCCTCTACCATAATGAGAAGGTTAAGATAATTTACCAGGTTCATGTTTTGTCATGATGACAATCAGACGTGTCTTAATGTTGAAGTCGCGTTGGCCCGCCTCGATTCCTTCAATCACGCTCTGCATCACTGTTCGTAACGGTAGCTTTTTCTCCACTTTAAAACTCAACCAAGCGATTCCGCAGTTGGCGAGAAGGTGGGGGCTGAAGCGTAGCTCAAAGTAGACCACCCCCTCTTTAGCTTTGTCTTCACAGAGCTCGTATGCAGCACGTTTAATGGCATCTCTCTCAGCACTAGAAAAATAGGAACAAAAAATTCACTTGTGAACAATATCTTTGCACTATATAGGAGTTAACCCTCCTACTGTGTGACCGATCAATATCATCCACTACTGTCTGGCCATTCAATATCATCATAATGTATTTGGTTTTGAACAGTAGATAAACTATGCCAGCAAGCCAAGTGTTGCAACCACCCTCTATTCCACTGGTCCGTTTCCCCCATGCATAGTGAAAGATCTCTGAATCCCAGCTATAGTTGGGCCACCCCTACAACAACACTGTAGGGACCAGTCCCAACTACAGTTGGGACAATTCTCAAGTTGGGACGGAGCACTGCAGTAACTTTGATAGTTTAAGTTTGCCTAAACCTCTTCCGTGAAAGACTTACACTAAAACAGGCAGAAAAATATTGAAGGTCTGTAGGAAGTTGGAGAGGCTTCCCATCTTGAAGTTCCGGATGAAGTGAGCCAACTCCTCCGCGTTGCTCCCAGGCACATCCACACCGCTCTTCCTAATAAACAAAACAGTTCGAGTTTTGATCACTATATGATACGTATGCATGAACCTGCATGTAGTGGCGATTTGTGCCCCATCATCACCCTGGTACACCTCCAAGAAGCTGTACCAGCACTCTCTTAATAGGTTTCTCTCTTAATAATTTGGCATCAGGCTGGCTCAGTGGTTTCTTGTGTCGAGACTTCGGTCTCAAATGGCTGTTTAAGAACTTGCAGGGTCATGACCGTGCGATCGCACAGCCATGACGCTGCCCAGCTTAAATGCCATGTAGGGGCCTAAGACCTTAATTGTCACAACTGTTTTATTCCCTTATTGATTGACCATTCGAAACCAATTTAAAAAAAACATTCCTCACACTTAACCATTGCTTTGTTGTTGCATAGCTTTACCATTGGATCGAAGTGTACACAACCATGCATAATCAGTAAAGAATGGAAATGGTTTTGGGTGGTCAAACAGTGGGCTCCACAATCTACCAGAGAGTAGGAGGGTTAACACAGACTACACTAATCAGTTGTGTAGAGTAGGAATCCTACCTGTTGGCGAGAAAACTCTGCCACATACATGGATGAGATTTGACAAAATGTGGACATTCCTGAAAAATAGCTAACTGGCCTGGGTTCATCCTTATTTTAGACCCTGACCCTCCCTGACGTTACAATTCGTGAGGTTCAGACTCTCCATGTGCACCACAAAGCAATATAGGTTTGGACACAATGTGGACCATTTGTTTCTCCGTTTTGGCGATTCCTTCACTTCTTTCAAGAAAAATTAAAGGCTGAAGGAATTTTTTTTTTAAATCCCGAAATCAGGAAAACCCCCTGAGAAATCATGCACGCCTGCACATCAGGCAGGAAATGGGTGGGGAGAGGTTAAGCTGCCAACAACTGATTTGACGTTTTGACAATCACAACTTACTTGGCAAGGTCCCATACTGTTGACGGTCTGACTGCACCTTCTAAGTGAATATGAAGCTCAACCTGTCGATATACAATGCACAAATTTGCAGACTTAATTAGTAATAGTATTTATTTATTGTTTTTACAAACCTCAGCTCTGTTGTTCCGACAACCCTGTGTTCCAATAACCTCTCATGATCTACATATGCTAGGGTATAGGGTTTAAAGTTAGAATTAGAGTTAGTGTTAAGAATAAGATAAGGATCAGGAAAATACATTGGGGGTGCCGGAACATTAGGTGTCTCACCTACTGTCATGGTTTCATTGTTTATTCCACTTGCATTATATCTGTCAACAACAACTACATTTTCTCCTACTCAAAATGTTAACAACATAAATTAAAATTATTTTAATTTACATCTGGAAAGCTTCTTTTTAAAAGGAAATCGCAATTTAAATGCTGAAAATGTTTTATATCAGATTTACAGGCCTATTAATAAAAAGAAACATTGAAAGCGTACAAAACAGCAATTTTACAACCGACAAGCAATAGCATTGGAATATTATTATTAATCTATTATTTTGTATTAATATTATCAATAATTGGGGCCTACAATACAATGATATTTGTAATTTAAATTAGTATACACCCGACATGCCCAGTCACTCAAGTCAATTTTTGTCGTGCCAGTCTCGGACTACAAAAGTGGGCATGGGCTTCATGACACGTCGACTCCAACTACCACTCAGATCGACCTAGACCCAGTACTGGTGCACTGTGTATCGCAACTAAACTAAACTAAACCATGACTATCCCCTCATCAAAACAAACTTTAAACACCTTTGGCGGCTGTGAAGTCCATGTTACTTGCATTTGACGTGTGTCTTCCATGGCCATACTGAACGATTTGTATTTGAGTTCAGGCAACTTTACTGGAAGTCTTCGCAAAAAGAAAAGAAAAAAACCTATTACATAAATAGTGGATACAAACAAGAACCTACTGACCCATTTTTTTGTTGTCCTTCGGCCGCCGCAGATAAAAATATCAACAATCACTGAATCAGTTATATGCAGCTGAAAATGAACGTGAATAGCGCCCTCTGTTGGCTTAATTGCGAAGTAATTTCCTGTAGAGCAGTGACAGGCACCGGTCTATTAATCCGGTGCTTTTATTGGACAGACATGCAGCGCATGTAATGTTGTTCTGTCGTCCGTGTGAATGGGATGCAAGGTCAAAGGTACATCTGCCAACTTCCGGTCTGGCAGGTATCTGCATTGATCTCCATTAATATTAATGGAGATCAATGGGTATCGGGCTAGACAAGCGCCCCCAGCCTCACTACCATGGGCAGCGCGCCGTATCGATACCACTGATCTCTGTCAGTATAATAGAGATCAGTGATCGATACCTCTCAAGCAAGGCACGCTGGGGAAAAATGGCGCGGCGAGATCGATCACCCCTGAGAACGAGGTTGAGCGCGCCCCTCACTTGCATCATTTGCTGCACAGGCGTAGTGAGTACCCAGAACGCATTGCAAAATAATAACAAACATTGACTGAGCTGTCGTCTGCATCGTGTTGTGTGTCTTCAAATTGAAATGTAAGCTTGATTTTTATTTTCAGTTTTTTACATTGTAATCTAAGGAAAGGGTTGATAGGTCATTTGACGTGTATCATCTATGTGTTAAAGATGTCTAAAAAGGAAAACTTCTGGCAACAAGTTAGTTTTGTTTTGACTGTACCCCTGCTGTACAGAAAGGCTGTAGTCCGTACTTAATAAAGACTGTAAAGTCAAACCAAAGTAGTGTTTTGTTTACAACACATCCGCCATCCTTCCCGTCTCCACACACAGCGGAGAGAGACAGACAGAGCGTCTGACGTTGACAGATTCTGAGGGAGGTAGACATGTCACATACGATGGTAGTACGTAGTCGTTGCTGCTTGAGGTGTTTACTGCAGTCCTGCACACAGTTGTCACGAGTTTCTTTGAAATAGTTATATGTCTCTGGCTGCTTGAGTTGTTGTACCACAAACAAACAGTCACAGTCCCTCGAATCGTAAACAGTCCAGATTATAGATCGAGCTAGGTGATACTGCTAACAGAGTGACAGTGATGATTGTGTGTATATTGTGTAACTCTAGTCTTGACTGGTTTAGTAGTCCCAACCCTGTAGGCTATGCAAACTCAGTCGGTGTTTTTGACCAGTTCCACATCAAGTTCAACCACCACAACAAGCCCATCGCTACGGAATGAAATGCCAAATGGCACACAATACAAGACATTCTGACTATACACAGTCATCATTCACATAATTTAAATAGTCGCTATCCATTATGCCATCAGCAGGTGAGAGTGATGGATAAGTCTAATCTATGGGAGTTCCTGTGAACCAATGGATTTATGGCAAGGCCTTTAACAACTAGGCTAAACATTACAAAAAACACTGTCAATTTTTGATATTGTACCTGGTAGTAAATAAATCTAGCAAACTATTTCAATTTTAATTTAAATCGACAGTTATTTTCACTGCAAATAAAGGCCCTACAAGTAGTTATTGGAATTTCGTACCCTTTTTAGTGCCATTCTGTGTCAAACCCAACCATTCACCCCTTTGACAATTATACACTTTGATGTAAGGATCATCCCTCAACATGTTACCCCTTTTACATTGTCATGTACTTTGTCAATCCACTTTACACCAATATATATCTCCCCCATTCATCTAAACTGTATCTCATAAATCTGCCATCTTGACATGTTGTCTTTTCCCTCTAGATCCTATCACTCAGTATCTACTGTATCCCTCTTCCTACTGGTCAGCACCCCTACCCAGTCTCCTGTTCTTACACTTATGGTTTTTTAGGTTGAAGTTGTAGAGTTGCGGAAAGCAGGACATGCCTGATGTGGTTGTGAACATTCATCACAGCCCAAAGACTGATTATAAAAAATTGTTGCCCGTTTTGCATCCAACTTTGTTGTCAGTCTGGGTCTTCCCCCAACCCTTTCTTGTGCCATACTGTATGAATCCCAAACATTCATCCAACTTTATTGTTACACTGGATCCTCCCCCAACATGTTACCCCTTCTAGTGCCATAGGCCCTACTATAGACAAAGTTTCTGAAAGCAGGATACGCCCGTTGTGGTTTTGAAGATTCATCACAGCCCAAAGACTGTTATAAAAATTGTTGATCCTTGGCTGGAGTAATTGTATGCATACATCTTCTTTGGGTTTTTATTGCAGTACATTTAAGATGATCTGACAATTAATCACATCCTTTCTAATGAGAGATGCACAAACTCAGCTGAAGAGATCACTTGGCTTCCATCTTAACCAGGAATTCAAAGTTCTACGTCATCATCTCTCTGCATCAAGCAACCTCAAATCTGTATCTTAAAGAATTCTGGAAAATTGAGGTAAAATTGTTAATGTTAGTACTAAACATTGTAAAAGGGCCTGTTTACACCAAATTTATAGGATCAATCCCAAACATGCACCCCACTTTTCTGTCACTTAGGATCCTCCCATAAAATGTTACCACTTCAAGTGCCATACTGTTTCAATCCCAAATAAGCATCCCACTTTGCTGTCCCTCTGGACCCTCCCCCAACATGTTACCCCTGCCAGATTGCCGTACTGTTTTAATCCCAAATATGCACCCCACTTTTCTGTCACTCTGGATCCTCCCCCTACATGTTACCCCTTCTTTAGCCTTGAACTGTATCAATTCCAATTGCTCCCCACTTTTCTGTCTCTCTGGATCCTCCCATAAAATCTTACCCCTTCTAGTGCCATACTGTTTCAATCACAAACATGCATCCCACTTTGCTGTCACTCTGGTCCTCCTCCAACATTTTACCCCTTCTAGTGCCAGAATGTAGATAACATTTCTGAAAGCAGTCGATACGCCCGTTGTGGTTTTGAAGATTCATCACAGCCCAAAGACTGTTATAAAAATTGTTGATCCTTGGCTGGAGTAATTGTATGCATACATCTTCTTTGGGTTTTTATTGCAGTATTCAAGATGATCTGACAATTAATCACATCCTTTCTAATGAGAGATGCACAAACTCAGCTGAAGAGATCACTTGGCTTCCATCTTAACCAGGAATTCAAAGTTCTACATCATCATCTCTCTGCATCAAGCAACCTCAAATCTGTTTCTTGAAGAATTCTGGAAAATTGAGGTAAAATTGTTTTGTTAATACTAAACATTGTAAAAGGGCCTGTTTACACCAAATTTATAGGATCAATCCCAAACACATGCACCCCACTTTAATGTCACTCTGGATCCTCCCTCAACTTGATACTCCTTATATTGCCTTACTGTAACAATTCCAATTGCCTCCCACTTTGCTGTCCCTCTGGACCCTCCCCCAACATGTTGCACCTCCCAGATTGCCATGCTGTTTTAACCCCAAACATGCACCCCACTTTGCTGGAACTCTGGATCCTCCCATAAAATGTTACCCCTTCTGGATTGCCGTACTGTTTTAATCCCAAACATGCACCCCACTTTTCTGTTACCCAGGATCCTCCCATAAAATGATACCTCTCAAGTGCCATACTGTTTCAATCCCAAACATGCATCCCACTTTTCTGTCACTCTGGATCCTCCCCCAACATCTTACCCCTTCTATTGCCTTACTGTAACAATTCCATATTAATTTTGTTTTTTTACCCTACACCGATGTGTGTAAGCACTGTATACTCAGTACTTTCCCGAGTTCTGAGAAAAAAATCACAGGCATATTACTCGGGTGGGATTCAACTTCCCACGACCTTTGCAATTCTAGAGCAGTGTCTTACCAACTAGACCACAGAGATTGCCCGGTAGCTAGAGGCAGTTCGAATCCTATATTTTAGCAGCGGGTACCGCAACGATTTAATTGATGTTAATTTTGCATCGGGGATAAAGAATATTAATTTTTGTTTTTTTTACCCTACACCGATGCCTTGTGTTAGCACTGTATACTCAGTACTAGCTACCGGGCAATCTAGTTGGTAAGACACTGCTCTAGAATTGCAAAGGTCGTGGGTTCGAATCCCACCCGAGTAATATGCCTGTGATTTTTTTCACAGAACTCGGGAAAGTACTGAGTAGAAAGTTCTAACACACATCGGTCTAGGGTAAAACAAAACAAAATTAATATTCTTTATCCCCGATGCAAAATTAACATCTAGATGTAGTAAAGTAACAATTCCAATTGCATCCCACTTTGCTGTCCCTCTGGCCCCTCCCCCGAAATGATACCCCTCCCAAATTGCTGTACTGTTTTAATCCCAAACATGCACCCCACTTTTCTGTCACTCTGGATCCTATAAAATGATACCCCTTCTTTTGCCTTACTGTGGATCAATTTCAAAGGCATCTCACTTTTCTGTCACTCTGATCCTCCCCCAACATGTTACCCCTTTTATTGCCTTACTTATCCCATTTTATTGCCTTACTTATCAATTCAAATTGCATCCCACTTTGCTGTCCCTTTGGACCCTCCCTGAAAATAATACCCCTTTTGGATTGCCATACTTTTTTATTCCCAAACATGCATTCCTTTTTTACTGTCACTCTGGATCCTCCCATAAAATCTTACCCCTTCTTGTGCCATACTGTTTCAATCACAAACATGCATCCCACTTTGCTGTCACTCTGGATCCTCCCCCAACATCCCTTCTATTGCCTTACTGTATCAATTCCAATTGCATCCCACTTTGCTGTCCCTCTAAAGCCTCCCCTAAAAGTGTCATGCCCCTTCTAGTGCCATACCGTATCAAACTCAAACACCTGTCCCATCATGCATCAATCCCAAACATGAACCCCTCTTCGCTGTCACTGGGGATACTCCCCCAACATGTTACCCCTTTTACATGGTGCGTTCGATTAGCTTCCTCGTGTGTACCAGGGGTTTACACTCGTGGTAGCCACGGAACGAGGCTAATCGAACGCCGTGTTTTCGCTTGGCACTCTGGGAAAATTAAGGTCAAAGATTGTTGCGTAGCGGCGCGACTTAAAAAGGTGAAAACAGTCAGCTCTGTCATTTCCGTCGTCTGCTCAATTGGAAAACGTCGATGTCCGTGACGACACAAATTAGTTATATCATTCATACTTTGCACACACTCACCAACTATTTGTTTTTCAGGAAATGCATTTCCTTTCTATTTGCCATAATTGTTTCATAGACGATAAATCAGTGTATTAATTTGTAGTTTGTGTACTCGCGTTGCAAACAACTTGTCCCCTGCCATCTTGGTATGATACGCCTACAGCCAGAAACTACGTCATTACACCCAGTCATACACCAGAGACCCGCTCGTGAACTGGGGCTGTGGTGGCTGACACCGGGGCAGATACAAGTATTACGTGATGGCTAATCGAACGCTCTCGTGTAAGTTTTACTTTAACGTGTAAGCTACTTGAACGCAGCCATAGTACCATGTACTTTGTCATTCCAATTACACTAATACACATCTCCCACATTCATCCAAACTGTGTCTCAGGTACTTCCTCTGGATCCTACCAGTATATATCTGTCTTCTTCCTCATCAGCACCCCTACCCTGTCTCCCGTTCTTACACTTAGTTGAAGGTTGTCGATAGAGTTGCTGAAAACAAAAGAATTTTATAAAAAGTTGTTGATCTTTGGGTTTTTATTGCAGTACATTCAAGATGATCTGACAATTAAACACCTCAGTTCTAACGAGAGATACACAACAAGCTCAGCTAAAGAGGACACTTGGCTCTCAACTACCATTAACCATGGACTCAACTACGTCATCGTCTCTCTGCATCAAGCAACCTCAAATCTGTAACTTAAGAATTCTGGAATATTGAGGTAGGCTTGTTACATTAATAATACACTTTGTAAAATGGCCTGTTTACACAACATTTACAGGACATCATCGCCCTCACTACTAGTCCTCATGTGATTCTTTAAAACCACATGTACCAACGACTGTAATTAAGCATACAGAATATGTATGCCAAGAAGATTTTTAACCAGTACAAAAGTGGGAAAAAGTACTCTGACAATGTCTTGTATAATGTAAACAGACCTTTAGTGTATACGTTGTTATTTCTTCTGCTTTTTTATTGCATTTATGTACTTTCAACTAGATTCGATCAAAATGCAAACAAAACAAATTAAAAGTGCGTCATATCTAAAGGGACTGTGTATCATCTGTATAATCGTAACTGATTACGGTCCTTAATTTCTTGAAACAACAAGCTGCTACAACATTATTATTTTCAAAACAAACTCAATTAGATCAGCTATATAATGTCCTCGTTCATTAGATTAATTTTTTGTGCAGATGTTTTGGGTTGACCTAGCCATTATTATTGGTACTTGTAGATGCAAGTTTGATGAGGTTTAGAGTGCTATGAAGTGTAAGATAAAGTAAGAAACAACTTTGTTCTCCATTATGCAAATGTATCATACCTAAAGGGACCATGTATCATCTGTAATCATTAATGTCTCTTCGAAACTGATCACTGTATGAAACAACAACCTGCAACATCTAGACTCAACTAGATGAGCTACATGTATGATGTCCTTGTTCGTTAGATGAATAGTCATTATCGTTCACCTAGCCGTAAAGTTTTACTTGTAGGCACACGTTTGCTTAGTGGTATGATGGGTAAAGTAAAGAAACAAGTTTGCTCACTATGCAAATTCTACACTTTAAAAAACGGACGTTTTCCTCATGCTCTTAAAACTTTAATAAATCAGTCAGTAGCCATTTTTGTCTGGTGCCCTGTCTCCAATGAACAACACAGTCTCACAGTGACACATGAACATAGTAACAAACTATTATTGCCTCGTGAACTAAAAATCCATAGAGTTAAAGATCAGATATTTTGAAGTGTAAGTGTGTTACCATACAGTCAAAGCTATTGCTGGACTAAAGTTGTAAAATTTCATTAAAGATTTTCCTTTCCAGAACGAAGTTGTAATTTTCTGTAAATCATGGGATCAATTATTTGCAAATTCAAATGTGCCCTTTGGCTTTAGACATCGTAAATTTTACTTAAAGTATGGACATATAAAGTTAAGGTGTTTAAAGAAATGTTTAAGCCTTAAAAATACAGATTAATATTGTGTAACAATTTAAAAAGTTTTGTGTGTGACCAGAATGCGTAATTTATGTAGTAGAGTAATTTAAGTATCGTTTTAAGCATGAAAGGGTGGCTGAAACCTTTTATATTCCCCCAAAATTTAAACTTTATGGTAATTTTGCACAAAAAATGTGATTTTTTTTGGTTTGTTTTTTGAAAATGCAAAATAATTAACGAGCGTGCATTTCAGCCCATTTTAAAAAATTGAAAGACCGTAAAAAAAATTATTTTTCATATTGTTAATTTTTTTTTTTGGAAATCAAAAATAATTAACGAGCGTGCGTTTTAGCCGATTTAAAAAAAATGAAAGACCGTTAATTTTCGGTTTTTCATACTTTTTTTTTTTTTCCCGCGAAAATAAAAAAAAAATTGTCCACCCCTCTTCTCTCTCTCTCTCTCTGTCCACCTCCCCTCTCCCTCCTTGTCTCTCCCTCCTTGTGCATCGTGCGTGGTGCTTGTTAGTGCAAGTTAGTTAGTGCATGTTAGTTTACCTTAATTAATTCCACTTACCTTATGACTTGCCGGGATACGAACCCATGCAAGTCTTCCGATCTTGGTCTCCCCGTGCGTGACCTTGTCCACTAGGCCACCGGCGATCCACACCAGACCAATAATTTTTAACCATGATGAATATTAGAACCACGTGTTGTATATACAAACACACGTTGATACATGTAAAAAATATATAGTGTAAATGGCGCCCTCTGTTGACTTTAAAGGGCGCCCTCTGTTGTCTGTAAAGGGCGCCCTCTGGCAACAAAAATTAGTTATTTAAAAACTACCACCACTGAAAAAAAGTTTTTCCCGTATGATGGAGATTAATTTCCACTAAGAAAAAGTTAATATTTTAAATTTTGTTGTGTCTTGCTATTTGAAGTTTTTAACAAAATATACATATCCAAGTTTGACAGATAATAAATTAACACGAACAAATCTGGAAAGTTTAGATGTCGAAAATGTCTCTTTATTTAAAACATTGTTCATAAAAATAATCAAAATAACATACATTTTTAGGATATTTTTTCAAAGCATTTGTATTGTTTTCTTCTACTATTGAAATATCAAAGATGTTTCCAAATAAATCAGAAGTTTTATTTGCAAACATCAGAAAATTAACATAAATTTTTATAATTAATTTCAGTGTTTTTTCAGTGTTTTCTTCTTCAATTTAAGTTTAAAAATGTATAAAAATAAATATATAAATATATAAGTAAATAAATAGAATCAATAAATAAAAAATAAATATAAATACAAAAATAAAAAATATATATATAAATAAATAAATATATAAATAAAAAGAGTAAACAAATAAACAAAGAAATATAAAAATACAAATAATTAAAATAAATCAATAAGTACAAACAAACAAACACCCCAACAAACAAATGAGCAAACAAACAATTAAATAAATTATAAATAAATTTGTAAATATATAAATAAATAAATAGAATCAATATATAAAAAATACATATAAAAATAACAACAAAAATATGAACATTTATATATAATGTAGAACATTTAATAAATAATAAATAAACAATTTTTAAAAATTTAAACAAATAAATTTATAAATAAATAAATATTTAAATAAAAAGAGTAAAAAAATGAACAAATAAATATAAAAAGAAAAATAACAAAAATCAATAAGTAAGTAAATAAATAAAATATTAATAAATAAAATATAAACAAACAAACACCCCAACAAACGAGCAAACAAACAATTAAATAATAAATAATAAATATATAAATAAATAAAGAGAATCAATAAATAAAAAATAAATACAAAAATTAGTACATAATCCTCACATTTTGAATCCTTTATATCCGCATTTCCAATAACAAATGGAAGCCAGACTTATTGTCTTGATATAAAAATCCTTCATGGTGTTACGCTCTAAGAGTTGTAATCCCAAGCACCCAAAGTTCTACAGAGCACAAGTATGTATCCTTGGAAGAGTCTGATGCAGAATGTCAGGTGTTCCATCCAGGTTATCAATCATCAGGTGTTCCATCTTCCATCTGGGTTATCATCAACATGACTGCTACATTGTTCATGGTATCTATTCTGCAGAGGACTTTCTTTTCAAGAGCATTCAATACTGCAGCATATCAGTTATACTAGGCTTGTTGCATTTTATAGATGGCTGCAGAGCGGCATTCCTTTCTTGTAGATTCCAAAAGCTCCCCGTGAGCCCAATCTGGACTTCTCCTGTACAAACAAGAATAAATAATATTCATTAGTTAATTCATTATCAAGTAATGATTGTGAAAATGGAACAGCAAACTGATTATTGTCTTAACAAATATCGTTATAATGGGTTGTCATTCTGTAACCTCACCCCCTAACCAGGGGGGCTGGGGCTGGTCCCCCCCACACACACAAATTTGCAGTGGCCTCACCCCAAGGTGCCACCCCACACAAAAAAATTGGAATAGTGCTCACAAAAATTAATAGGAAAAAGAAAAGGGGGATGCCTGTTTGTATAATCTAATTAAAATTTTGTGAACAATCTTTATCGGTATCGCTACCGCAGCCACAAAATACCACGAACATAAGAGTATGGTGACCCCCTGCAGCGTCCCCCTTCCAATATAAAAGCATGACCCACCACTGACAAGCCGATCCCCCTTGGGCCCCCACAAGTAATGCGCTCCCCACACACACTGAAAAAGTCATGGCTACGCCGCTGTCCACGCCCCTCCCCCCTCAAAAAAAGAAGAAAAACAAAACAAAACAAAAACCCCACCACCAACAACAACAAACAAACAAACACCCCAACACCCCCAAAAACAACAACAAAACAAAAACAAAACTAATAACTTGTTCGCTTCTTATTGATCGTCAAGGAAGTAAAACTGTATCCTAATTAATTCTTAATAAAATATTAAACTTGAAATACTGAGTTTAGTTAGAAAACTGTTGACGATATTTTAAAAAACATGTTGATGATTTGTATTTAAAAAACCTCTTTTTTTAAAGAAGTTAAAGCATGTTCACTTTTGATCAAACGTATTAACAAGAATGGTGTGTTGACAAACACAAACGCCCCGCTAAGATTAATCTCTTTCTTGAGTTACCTACCGCTTGGACAGCATTTTTTTTTTAAAGCCATGATGCCCTTGACATTTTAAAAGGGGGTTCAAAAACAATAGGCTTCTGAGGGATCCCAAGACCAATCCACAAACCAAGTTTGGAGTTGATAAACCAAGTCCTTTTTGAGTTATCGCTCGGACACCATTTCTTTTGTTTTAGTCATAATGACCTTGACATTTGTTGTAGGGCGTCCAAAAACAATAGGCTTCTCAGGGATCCCAAGACCAATCCACAAACTAAGTTTGAAGTTGATGTGCCATGTCCTTCTTGAGTTATCGCTCGGACAACATTTCTTTTGTTTTAGCCATAATGACCTTGGCATTTGTTGTAGGGCATCCAAAAACAATAGGCTTCTGGGGGATCCAAAGACCAACCCATATTATTGCCCGGACAATGATTGCAGGACACACACACAGCCACACGGAAGGACAAGGCAAACACTATATGCCCCTTCGGCTTCGCCGACGGGGCATAAAAATAGAAAATATATGGTTCTCAAAAGAGACGAAAAGGTATTGATTTTTACCCGTAAAACATGGTGCACACCTTGCCGTCATCCACCGCTGGGGATGTCTCTCCATCAACTGGTTCTATTCTGAGGTGTCTCCACTCTTGATCAACTTCTGCCTCATCTCAAAGTAATCTGACTCTGTTTTTCCATCAACTTCACTCTGAAGACCCTCGATAGTAGAGTTAGCTTTCTCAGATGTTGGGACAGACTGGAATTGCTCGATCACACAAAAACAGCTGCTGATAAATGTTAAAAACAGATTGAAAAGTCATGAACAAAAATAATAAAAGCACAAACCAAGATCAAGTATTGGGATCTAAAATCACGTGTCCCCCCCCAAAAAAAGTATTGGGATCCCAAAAGCTTTTAAAAACGATCAGTTCAGTATTCACTCAACGATTACTCCAAAGAAAGTCATTTTAGATAAGGAAAAATGCCAAGTCTGCGCCCCCCCCCCCCATTTTTCACTCATTATGACTAAAATAAAATCTTGTTTATCCGAAAGTGAAAATGTAGCAGTCAGATGTTTTGTATGTATCCCGTTTTTAATGACTTTCTTTGGACAGGGCCCAATTTCATAGAGCTGCTTAACGGCCGATTCTGTGCTTACTGCGCGATTTCCATTTCATAGCGCTGCTAACCGTAAGCACACGAAAAGGCATGCTAACCTTCCGGTGGTTACTGTAAGAAAACGAATGGCGTAACAATGCAAATCCATGGTGAACGCGCAAGATGGCTGCCTAATTGTCTTGCTAACCTGTGAAATACGCTTACGCTTAAGCAAATTTTTCTGCTACAGTTAGCACGAAAACTTGCTTACCGTTTAAGCAGCTCTATGAAATTGGGCCCTGATCACTGAGAAAAGACGTAGTCTGATCATTGATCCAAACTGTCAATGTTGGTAAGCAGCAAGAATGGCCATGGCTGGCAGGCTGTATGGGGCCTGTAAACCCACAATGATGTAGGCCCTTTGTGTTAGTACATGAACATTATAACTTTAAACATTTTTCACATGCCCAGACTCCCTGGGCACCACTACATACAGAATGAAAGAGGATGGTCCAAGAAACACACCCATGGTCATCTTGACCAAGCCCATGGGGTTTTAGTATTTCTCTTACAGGTTTTTGAAAACAATAATATTTTGACGCATATCCTGCTGTACATGTACATGATCTTTATGCAGTTAATCAATGCATTTACTACTAATTTCCAACGGTCAGTTTTACATGTCCAGACCCATTGGGCCGGGCACCACTACACACAGAATTGAAGAGGGGTGTCCAAGGAACACACCTATGGTAATCTTGACCCGGCCCATGGTGTTTAAGTATGATTTTTATTTTAATAGGCCCCATAGTTCTAAGAAAAATCCGTACATGATTTTTATCCACTTAATCAATGCGTTTACTCCCAGTTTTCAACGGTCAGTTTCACATGTCCAGTCCCCATGGGCTGGGTAACACTACATACAGAACTAAAGAGGAGGGTCCAATGAACACAGCCATGTTCATCATGTTTTTAAAAAAAGAACGAATTTTGATTAGATTTTTGAAAAAAATAATACAAAAGCCGTACCGTGAACCACATGACCTGGTTTGACATTCGCATGAAAAAATATTCGCATTCCGAATATTTAATGGTCAGTTTCACATGTCCAGACCCCATGGGCCGGGCACCCACTACATACAGAATTAAAGAGGATGGTGCAGGAAACACACCCATGCACGGTCATCATAATCTGGCCCATGTGGTCTTAGTATTTGTTTTTTTAGATTTAAAACAAATTAATATTTTGACTGTACAAATATCACCGTACATGCATTCAAAGGTAGAAGTGGGTCGGTTTTCGTTGTAACGCAGGGTTTTGGACGTCGCAAGCTTAATTAAAATGTTTCAAAGTATAAACCTACAATGGTTCATACAATAACAAACGAGCAACAACTAAATATGCAGCAAGGGACATGTACAAACACTGTAATCGAAACAAAAGTTTTTCGTTGTTGTTTCATTTTAAATTAAACGAGCTATTAATATCAAATGGATCGCGTTAAACCGTGAGTGTTCCCCATGTCATCCGACATTATTTATTCACGGTGCGATGCCCCGCCTATCGTCCGTCTGTCGAGAAAAGGGTTTTTGTACTTTGAACATTTTTGAGATTTTTGCTCCAAGTAAATTTGAGGGCGCTCTTCTTATTTATTAAAGTTTCACTTTGAAAAGATTAATTTATCGTTTAGAAGATAATAACAAGTGCATACACTTTGCATTTTTCCCCCAAGTGGGCCAATAGACCTTTCTATTGCAACGTCACAGCCAGAGTTTTTGCCAACGAGGTTGGAAAACTATGGAAAGCCATAAATGCAAAACAAAAGCAGATAGCCACAGTTTGTAACACAAATATTCAAAAATACTGTTGAATTTGTTTGAAACAAAGCAACCAATCATGGGAGGTAATTTAATTGAAAGTTTGCAGATTGAATGTTTTGCCAATACTCTGCCGTCCATGCCAACCAACCAGCGCAGTTGGTTTATTATCAACAATGGAAAGGTCTATAGTATACAAATAATGAATGTTTATGAGTGCAATGGTAAGAATATTTTCATGAGTTGAAAGATGGAATGTTCCATTCAACGAGGCTTCGCCTCGTTGAATGGAACATTCCATCTTTCAACTCATGAAAACATTCTTACAATTGCACGAATGAAAAACATTCATTATTTGTTTTAAATAACATCCAAGATCATTTGATTGGAGGATAACACTATACTATAAAGGATAATAATAAATAAATTGTACAAGAATGCTTTAAGTGCATCTACTACTTTTATTTTGACTTAAAAAGTTAACAATTAAAAGTCAACAACGGTTCAAGTTAAAAGTTAACAATGGTCCAACAGTCAAAACAGTAAAACAAGTTAAAAGTTCATATTTAATTATGTAAATATCCAATCAAACAATTCCGCCATACTGTGTAAACAGGCAGTCACTTTCGTCAGTGGAGGGCGGGCGAGCATGCAATAGAACAAAACGAATGGAACGAAAAATGCACGGTGAATGGAACGAAAAATGCACGGCGAATGACGTAGCAATGGTACGTTTATTTGCCATCACGTGACGGACAGTCCTCCAATCAAATGGCAAGGATCTGCTTGGGTGTTATATAAACCTAAATAATATTGTCTGACACTACGGTATGTCCTCGATATACTTTTACTTAAACGTTTGCCATAACATGAACGTAAGTCTTTTCTTTAATGTTGAGCTATGTATGTCTCGATATACCGTTATGGCCAAACAAAATTAGTGCAAACAGAAAACATTTTTAAAATAGCGATCATTTCCATTCGTTTGCCAAAAAATTACGTGCAACTTGGACAGATTCTCTCATTTTAAATTGTAGCAATGAACCATTTCGCCAGAATAGAACACTGCATGCTGTATTAGACCATGTTTCGAGCTATTTCTGATTTACGTCTATTACGTAAAAAAACAAACTACCTCACCTCACACTTTATTGAGCTACCTCCCGGAAATATTTCCAGAATGTCATATTATTTGCCGTATCAATAGTGACAATATCTCTTTCTCTTTTAAAAAATGCGACAAACAGAAACATGATTCACAAATATTTGCTTTCACACAAATACATCAATGTAGATCAAGCATTTAAATGTTTAAACAATTATCTAAAATTATACTGTTTTTGTGTGTGTGATAATTTTATTAATTTGACGATCTCATTGTTGTACGCCCATATATACTGTCAATAAAGTATTGGAGTGACATACACCCTTCTGCCGGAAAAAAGAAAGAAAAAAGTAGAAGACGTATATAATGGTATACATCACATCATTTTGCCAATAAACGCCACCTTTTCTATTCTACCTCCATGCTTTTTTATGGGCAAAACTGTTACTGTCAATACCTTTGTTGGCGCTAGTATCAATTACTTACCGCCTTGTTTGTAGCCTGTCCTGGGCCCAATTTCATAGTGCTACCTAACAGTATAGCGCCTTAGCCTGTACTGGGCCCAATTTCAGCACAAAAGCGTAGTAAGCACAGACAAATCTTGCTTAGCAGAAACAGGTTACCAGCCAACATTCAATAAAGTTCACACTGTTGCCACTGGTACCCCGCTCATTTATTAAAACCCTTTACTGAGTGGACGAGCCAGAAAACATTTCCACACATTGATAAAATTAGCATATCTCCAAAGTGTAATGACCTGTGGGACTCAAATTCCCTAACATCAAAGACAGGACCATTCCACATATCTAAGAGGGGGGAGGAGGTGTCTGGTCCCAGATTTTTTTTGAGGGGCAAAAAACTATTTGCACTCATGCACTTAGCACATAAATATCCCATGTCAAATACAGACCTCCCCAGATCTAACCCTTTCATAAGTGGAGATGTCTGTTCTTTGTGTGCAGCAAGTGTCTGACGTCTTGCCGACAGCTGTGGCTATAATGTGTCTGGTTTGCAACCATTCCATCCCCCAAGTCAAACTGTGTCAGCTCACTTGGGTAATGACCTGTCATTGATGTTTTGCTGGCTTGAATGTGTCAACTCACTTATCTTTGGTTTTTGTTATGTTTACTATATTTTCATAGTTCTCTTTCACTTGTTATTTTATTATCTTTGCAAGTGGTGCATTTGATGAAGGTTCGCCTCCCAACTTACTTTTTATTCATTTCCATTTATTTGCTTTCTCTGTATTTTGCTTTTTACTTTTAGAAAATGAGAAAATAAAACAGAAACAATTCAATGAAAACACTTTGCTCCGTTGTATTTTCACTAATTAAACATAAGTAATTAAAAAAATAATTAAACAATTAATTAAAAAGGCTTGAATAATCATAGACACTAGCTTGGCAGAACAAGTAGTCATTTATATGTAAAACATCATTGCAAATGCACAGAAAACATTTGTAACATATGTTGGATGGTGTGGAAATATCTGTTGGTTCCTTCCAACATTTGCGCATAGTCATTGGAGTTAACGCAGCTAAGGGTTTAAGTAAAGAAATTTGCTAAGTAGAGTTTTCTGCTTTTACGGCTGTATGAAATTTGGCCCCAAAAAATATTGCTTAGCAGAAACAGGTTACCAGCCAGCATTCCATAAAGTTCACATTGTTGCCACTGTTACCCCGCTAATTTCTTGCTAAGTAAAGAAATTTGCTAATCAGAATTGTCTGCTTAACGGCTTGCGCTGCTATATGGTAAGCAAAAAAAAAACGCTTAAGCGTAAGCATATTTCACAGGTAAGCAAGATAATTAGGCAGCCACCTTGCGCGTCCACCGTGGATTTCCATTGTTACATTATTCACTTTCATACAGTAAGCACCGGAAGGTTAGCATGATAAATTTAACTATGAGAGGGAAGGCTGTTGTCATTAGTTTCATGGGTGCCAGTCTATCCTACCAGGGATCAATCATCCTTTATCCCGACGATTGTGTTAAGCAAATGGAGCGCATTAAGTGTTTTTTTCTTTTGGAATGGCAAACTGGATAATAAAAAATATAAAAAAACTATTACCGGTCCCGTTACTATGGGAGGCACTAGCTGCAAGCTTTAAAACCAAATGCTTTTAAAAAGTATCACACTGAAATCTGGGAAATGGAGAAATATTTTATGCAAAGCTAGCGGGAAGAACGAACTTGGTTGGTACATTTGAGATAAAACCCTAGAGCCATCGTTTGTGGTACTCAGGATTATTATAAAGAATTAATTCATTACAGAAATCTGAACTTAACTATAGCAAAGTGTTCTCCTATGTTGACGAAACTCATGAACTCCCCCTCTGGAAAATAGCACTAGTAAGTACTATTGACAAGGATAAAGAAGTAGACAGCAAAATACTTAAATCCGTGGGGATGAATCGTTTAAAACTTGTTCTCGAAAATGATAGCCTAATTAGTCACCAAACTCTGGCTAAACTTTTTATGTAAAATCTTGTCTTTAAAGCATGTAGAATTAGCAATGTTCTAAAGACAAACATTAATCACAGCTACGTCACTGAAATCAGGCAGGGTCCACCTAATAATTTTTTGAATAATGTTACCATTGAAGATAGTAGACTTTTGGACAATAATGTTAAAGATGTTTACAGGTGTTTTATTAATAATCAATTCATGTCTCCTGCGGTTTTGCAATACTGGGTTATTAATTAATAATTACTAATTATATCCACATTACTACATACATCCGATGTTAATACTTGGTCGGTGTCCCCTTATGGAAGCCGATGAAAAAGATTTGTGGTTCAAATTAAAACATAGAAACCTCCCTACTTAAGATAAATTGTACAAATTTGGTATCACAGATGACACTGATCCTCGACACTGCAAGGTTATGGGTTGAAGCTGAACGTCAATAAAACCAAAGGCCTCTGGCTAGGGAAATGGAAACAAAGACAAGACAAACCTTTTAATTTTATTTGGTGCGATGATAAATTGAAAAAGCTGGGTATTATCTTTGGTAATCGTGTTACACCAGAGGACAACTTGGGGGCCGAGAGTAAACAAAATTCATTGTGTCCTTGACAAATGGTCCAAACGCCACCTTAATCTAATGAAACGATTGAACATCTTTTTATAGAGTGTGATTTTATAATGCTTTGTTATTTGTCGAAAATGTTATTAAAAAGTACAATCCACATTTCTATCTCTTCGATTGTGCTAGAATTCTCGGTATTTACATAACTGACGATGCAGATAGCACAACAACTTTCTTAACGTTAAGCAGCGCTAGAAAGTGGGCCCTGGGCCCTATTTTATATAGCTGTTAAACAGAAAATACTGCTAGGTAATTTTCTATGCTAAGCAGAAAATGAGTGGGGCAAATTTTTGGAATTTTGGCTGGTAACCAGTTTCTGCTAAGCAATTTTTTCTGTGCTTAGCAAGTTTGTGTGCTTAAAATTCTGATTAGCAGATTTCTTTACTTAGCAAGACATGAGCGGGGTACCAGTGGCAACATTGGAACTCTATGATATGTTGGCTGGTAAGCTGATTCTGCGAAGCAAGATTTTTCTGTGCTTACAAAATTTTTGTGCGGAAATTGGGCCCAGGACAGGCTACAAACCGCTACCTAAGTAAATGATACTAGCGCCAACAAAGGTACTGACAATAATAGTTTTGCCCATTAAAGTTGAACTCACCACCAACACCTGTTTAATTATACTGCATTCACACAATGAATGTCTGGGTCTTTGTAGAATACCTTATAGGAAATTACACTCTGGTAACAATTCTTTCATCTATAGGTGACCCAAATAGAATTCTTGGATATGACCTAAAACCGGTACAATGTGTTTTAATAGTCAAGATGTTTCGGCAGATTTGGAACATCATACATCAGGTGCAAAAAAGTTTTTCTAAGCTACAAAAATCCCTCTGATATCGATATTAATTTTCTGTTCAAACGTTCTCTCCAGCACTTTCTCACTTTAGAAAAGGAAAGAATGGGCAGTGATAAGTTTTTGTCTATGCTAGAAACAACACCCTGTGCTCTATTAATAAGGTAAATTAACTGGAATTAAGCTTTTGGTTTCAATGTCCCATTGTTCATGCTCAATCTGTGTCATTTTTGTACTATTAATACACTTATTTAATGACTCCTCTCTAAATGTAAATGAGTCATGCATTCCGTGCCAAATCACCCAAAATTCTAAAAATTTCGGCAGGCACAGTCTCAGATTCTGCTATTTTTGTTTTGTTTAACAATCCCATATGGGTGCCATGAAAAAACAATTTTAGAATCCTACTCCTTAACATTCCTGAGATATAACCCCCTAAAAAATTAAGCCCTGCCCCTTCAAATTGACCTTTTTCTGTTTTGGGCATTTTTAGAGGTCTGTAGGCTATCTACAAATGGAGATAAGATGTATAGCTACAAAATAAGATACAGGGTATCTGGTATCCCATCAACTAGAATCTACTGTCAAAAGTAGCACAGGTCATTTTTTGTCTATCAAGGTATAGGTCTTTAAATGTTAACATGCGTAATGACTTTTCGTCATTTTTGAGACCCCTTTAGTGCCTAAGTGAAATGTCCGATTGCTTTTATATTACATTTGATTATAAACTAGGTGCATATGTGTGACATTATAAGGGTAGATTAGTCACACCTTTGACAGGTATTTGGCAGGTGTAATGTCTTCACTATTGCCTTAGAAATAAGGTGGAGGGAGAGACAGACTTATCTTTTATAACTGCGAATCTCATTATTTATTTCTGCTAGACTGCCATGTTGGTGAAGTATAATAGTTGACAATAGAGGGCGCTATTCATATTTATCTGTGAATGTAACATCCCCTCTTCTTTAAAGATTATTTCAAAGTAAAATCTTCTAAGGTCCGATGAAATAAATGATGTTTACAAAATTTGAAAAACAAAAGAAATGTCAGTGAGTCCGTATGTTCCATAAACAGTGCAATACAGTTTACAAAAGTTGAATGGGGTCAAAACGATTATCCTGGTACTAAGATATGACCAGTGAAATGTTGATCAAGCACTTTACAAATCCAGTCTTTGAGGTTTGATCATTCTTCTGCCTGATCGAGTGAACATAGGGGCATTGGACTGAAGTTGAGTTGGCAGTCCGGGTGGGGTGTGAGGTTTGGAGATTGGGGGAGGAGCTCTTGTCGTTGTTGTCGTTTGAGCAGGTCTCAGGTGAAGCCTGTTTCTTCGAAGTTGGTTCCCCTGGTCAGTTTCCACTGTGTATGACCTAGGGGTTTTGTGGTGGTTGACGATCCTGCCTTTGCGCCAAGTCTTATCCAGCGGTTTTTGGACATAGACTGATTGATCCTGTAGGAGTTCGCTGAGTGGGGTAGAGTGTTTGTTGTAGTTGCGTGTTTGCGAGGTTTGGCTCTCTGCGAGATGTTTGCGGACATCCACGTGATTCGGTGAGGGGCGGAGTCGCAAGGGTAGAGTCGTTTTGTATTTGCAATTAGTCAACAATTCTGCAGGAGAATCCATGTTGGATTTAAGTGGGGTTGTGCGTAGGCTGAGGAGGGCGAGGTTGGGATCATCTCCAGATTCGCGGCATTTCTTAAGGATGCGTTTCACTGTCTGGATTTGACGTTCAATGGAACCATGACCCCGTGGGTAGTATGGAGATGAGGTCTGGATCTGGAAACCATATTGCTCAGCCAGTGATCGGAATTGTGAGAAAGTGAACTGGGTACCATTATCGCAAATGATAACATCTGGAATTCCTTGCTCAGCGAAAAGCACTCGGGTCAGTGTGGTGACTGTGTTTGCTGTGAGGTCAACGAGTTTGCGAATGAACGGAAACTTGGAATAGTAATCTGCGATGATCAAATACCAAGCCTTGTCATGGTGAAACAGGTCTGCTCCCAATGTGTGCCATGGACGGGGTGGGACTTCCATGGTGATCATGGGCTCACGTTGTTGGGAGCGTTAAAAAAATTTGGCATGCTTGGCATTCTTGGACAATGTTTTCAATATCGCGATAAATTCCTGGCCAGTAAACGGACGACTTGGCACGTAGTTTGCATTTTTCTATGCCTTGGTGACCGCTGTGTGTTTGTTGAAGAATATCCTGTCGTAGCGTTGCAGGGATCAGGATTCGACTGCCTACGAGGAGTACTCCATCCTCAATGGCTATGTCATGTCTTACTGACCAGTAGGGTCGGATTGAGCGATTTGTCTGTTTGATATTGTCAGGCCAAGCTTCTGTGATTTGCTGCGTAAGGAGCTGCAGATTTGCATCTTTTCCGTTTCTTGTCGGATTTTGTCCAACTTAGTTGGCGTGACACTGACGATGTGATGTATCTGAACTTTCATGTGCGGAATAGCTTGCCTCTCGTATGGGGATAGTCGTGAGAGGGCATCAGCGACAACCATGTTTTTTCCAGGCTTGTAGCATACCTCACAATCATAAGCCTGTAAGCGCAGTAGAATGCATTGGAGCCGCAGTGGGGCTTTCATCAAGTTTTTCTTATGGATGTGCTGAAGGGGGCGATGATCACTTTCCACCTTGAATCTCCTACCATAGAGGTATGTATGAAATTTCTCGCAGCCATACATTACTGCAAGTAGTTCTCTTTCGATGTTCACGTATCGCGTTTCTGCTGGGGTAAGGGCTTTGGATGCGAAAGCGATTGGACGGCCATTCTGCACGAGAGTTGCGCCTAGCCCTTTAGTCGATGCGTCGACCTGAAGTATCACTGGTTGGTTCTGGTCATAGTAGGCCAGTGTAGTCTGAGCTGCGATTAGCGATATCGTAGTGTTGAAGACTTTCGTGTGCGACGGGGACCAGCTGTAATCAACGTCTTCTCGAAGGAGTTCTCTCAGTGTTGACCAGGTTGGGGATGAAGGGACCCATATAATTTACCAGACCAAGGAAAATGCTGAGTTCCTTCTTGGTGCCTGGAGGGTGAATTTCTGTAAGCGCTTTCACCTTGTCTGGGTTGGGCTTCACTCCTTCAGGTGTGTACAGTAAACCGAAAAACTTGCATTCGGTCGTTTGATGACACACTTGTTCGCAATAAGTTTTATGCCAGATTTTCTTGTGCGTTCCATAGCGTCATGGAGGTGTATGTCAGGGTCATGTTCGCTAGTGCCAAAAACTTGAACATCATCTGCAATTCCAACAGTGCCTGCACATTTGCGGTATGTTTCATCAATTTTTTTGTTAGAAAACATCTTGACTCATGCGAAGGCCGAATGGCATGCGTAGAAATCTGTAACGGCCATATGGTGTATTGAAGGTCATAAGGTATGATGACTCTTCATCTAATTGGACATTCCAGTATCCATTCCGCGCATCCAGCTTACTGAACATTTTTGCACCAGAAAGCTTTGGGGTTATCTCTTCAAGTGTGGGCACTGGATAGTGATCTCGCTGTATAGCTTTAATTGAGATCCTTTGGATCAAGGCATAAGCGTAGTCTCCCATTGTCTTTTTCTCGTATGACGAGAGAGTTGACCCAGTTTTTAGGCTTCGTTACTTTCGAGATGATTGATCTATCCACCATTTCCTTGAGTTCCACCTCAAGTCGTGTTTTGAGCTCTAAGGGGACTCAACGCGGTGCGTGTATCACTGGCTTTGCGTTAGGGTCAATGTTAATGTGGTACGTGAAATTCTCGAAACACCCAACGGTTTCATCAAAACAATCCGGATACATTTCGAGTAGGTCGGCCTTGCTGTGGATTGCTGGTCTCTTTTCAAGTGGCGTAGCACTGCTTATGTACTTAGGCGATCGTTGTGTTGGGTTGGGTGTAGCAGACTGTTTTGGTTGGTCAGCAAATTAGACTTGTCGGTCACTGCTGGATCGTGGATTGTCCTTAGCAGTCTGCTCTGGTGGGTTGGGTGTATTCTCAGTCCCAGTTACTGGTTTCGTTTCCACCAAGCAGTGTAGTGTGAGCAGATTCAACGCTTGACAAGTTTGCAAACCAAGAATTGCTGGGCCCGCTGCATCTGTGACATAGAAAATGCAGTTGTATTTCGAGTCTTTGTGTGCACATGGAATCTTAACTGTGCCCAGCTGTGTAATCTTGGATCCACCGTTCGTATGCAGTGAGGGCCATGTTGTTTTGCTTGAGGTATTCTGGTTTCGGATTTCCTTCACTGTCCAGCTTGTCTGTGCTCCTGTGTCAACCTTACAACGGAGCTTGAGTGGTCGTCTGCCCTTTCGCTTTAAGTTTAGCGTCGCGAAAACTTCTGCTCGAGTGTCATTAGTCGAGCCTATGCTATTGATATTAATGGTGCCGATAGTGAGAAATTCATCAGGGCTATCCTCAGCCTCATAGACATAGTGCACCCGTCTTCGAGGAGATTTGGAACGAGGTTTTCGTTGCTGCGGTTTCCCCGATCTGCAAACGGATTTCCACTGGTTGTCTTTTCCACATTGGTGACATGTGGAACCATAAGCGGGGCAGTTGGTCTTTGGTTTGAACGGATGTACATGACCACAGTTGTAGCATAATAGCATGTTTTCTGTCTCGGATTCCTGCCCGACTGTTTTGATTCGATTGCATTTACACTCACTTCTGGTGTAGCACTCTGGGGGGTCTGAGCTTTCTCCGGCAGGGATTTTAGCTGTTTCGCAGTTGCCTCATGGCTGCGGGCAACATCAATAGCATCATTCAATGACAGGGTTTTATCTCTTCCGATGAGTACTTTCTGTACGTCTTTATGGGCTGAACCCCATATGAGTTGATCCACAATCCTGTCTTGTATTTCTTTTTCATCACGGAATTTGCATTTGGCTGCTTTTGATTTCAACTTTGTTACAAAGTCATCGGCAGTTTCAGTTGGGTCTTGTCTCATATCTTGCAGCTTGTATCGGAAAATGCGATGGTTTGATCGGGGCTCTAGGTGTTGTTGGAAACGAAACAACAATACATGTACTTCTGGTTTCTTGTTGTCGTCCTCGTCTTCACAATTCCAACTGTTGTATTTGTCTAGTCCCTGTTCCCCGACCCACAAGAGGAGATAGTAGCTATCGCAAAGGGTTCGCGTTTAAGACATTTCCTATTCTGCCACCACACAAATTCGGGAAAATATATTGAAGCGGTGTGGGAATACTTTCAATCACTTTTCAACAAAACATTCAATTATTACTCTAGAATGTCTATATTTTGTAATTTAGGTCGATTTACTCACATTTGTGACATCAAACCTTTGATTTCACGCCCGTTTTGAGAACCCCAACTTTCCGTGCTCACGCGATGGAAGTCGCCATTTTGGAAAATATCTCCCCTGATCGGGTAAAAACTTTCAAGTCATTCTGATGGTGTTTCACCGCCCTCTTGGGGCATGTAATGACCATGTTTTGTATACCATTGTAATCTGCAGACATCACTTAACATAAGTGGACATTTTAGTGAAAATTTCGAGAACTGTAAGTTGGAAATAAACCGGTTTTTGTTACACTTAATGACAATGAAGTTCCTATTTTCTTGTTAAAAAGCGGTTTTACCGGGAAATTTCTCAGGGAACATTCAAATTTCAGCTACAAATGAATTCTTTGAACGTTTTTGTGCCTAATTCATATCACTTTCATGTGTAAATTCATGCCGCATAGCCCCGCAAGGGGTAAAAGCAAGTCTGTGTCAGGCCTCATTTGACTCCTTAAGTTAAGTACTGACTGACTCAGTGAGGGGGCGTGGAACATGTTGAACTCATTTTAAGTAGTAGTGGGTTATAAGTTGTGAATCTGATTTTGAGTAAATTCTGTGTTATTGATACTAAAGTAATGATTAAATTTACATTTCCAATTTATTTTATTTTTAAGGTTTATGTAGACTTAAAGCAAAAGCTGTTGCAGCCCTGTAACTTTTTGGATCTGCAAACAAGCTTCAGACTGTCATGGTAATTTATACAATATAGAATGATAAATTTTCTTGCATTTTCATTTTCCACTTCTCATAATTGCATGCTCATGTCTCTAATACATAATATTAAACACTTGAGATAAAATACAGAAAAATACAGTAAAACTGTCAAAGATTTTAAGCTAGAAGCTGTGTAAATAAGAACAATATGACTTCACACAACTACATCTTGCTTTAATTGATACAAATTGTTTGTGCCCATTCAAATGGTTAATTATTGCCCATTTTCACTTTACATTATTAGTATTTCAGTCTGATGAGGAGCACCGATGTCAGTCCCCTGGTGAAGGATGTCCATCCCTGTGTAGCTCGCCAGAATCAATCAGATCGTCAATGCTGGAATATCCCGAGTCTATCCCGTCTTCAGAGCTGGAATGCGGACAGAGGTGGCCGAGCTCAGATGAATCGATCCCATCTTCTTCCAGACCAGTTTCACCATCAACACTTGAATGTAACCAAAGGGTGAGCTCACCTGAGGCACCAGCTGCTACTGCCCAAGGTTATTCTGTTCCCTCTCTTTCTCCAGGGTCAGGCTGGGAGACAGCCAGTTCAGATGTGGATTCAGAGTCCAGAGGAAACTACTTATACTGGGTTAACAAGGATTACTCATTGAAGAGGAGGCGACTTTCTCTGTCACCTACTCCCTTTACTGATGGGAAAGTGAGTATGACTTACTGGGCTTTTTCAGAGCACATTATCATATGAAATATTCTTTGTAATCATTTGAATTTCATGTAAGTTTACATCTGTACTGACTTTCTGTTATTTTACAGGGAACAAATTCATTGATTCACAGTATGATTTCTTGTGTTTCTAGAACAAATCGATAAAATTTCATTGTAGTAGGTTAAGTGTTTCTGATTTGTTATGTTCCTCTCCACACACTGTTTGTCAGGAGACACAGACAGACATAACAATGAAGGATATAAATGCAATGGAGCAAAGGATCAAAGAACTGGAGGGGAACAAACAATACAATTTCACAAAAAGTAGCAAGTGGCAGTAAAAATGGCAACTGGTGGCCAAGTGAAAATACGGGACATTATTGAGAGACTGGCTACAGAATCGTATGATGATGTGGTCAAATGGTTGGCTGGTGGACAGACAGATAAAAATATTCCCATCCTCAAACAGAAAGTGAAAAGAGTGCATGATAACTACAAAAAACTAAAGAAAAGCCAACACAGGAAAACAGGAAAAGAAGCACTAGATAGATTTTTAGAAGAGATTTTTAGAGTTAAGTTCGAACAAGAACAACATCAACAGGAGCCGAGTTCACACACAGCCACCCTCCAAGGTGAACATCGCAGACTGCACTCTACACCCGCATGTGAAATTATGGGAGATACCATTGAGTCTGACATGAAAAAAAAGATCAGAAAATACAAGAAATAGAAGAAAAGGTAAGGCTACTGAATACCGAGATGAAAAATAAAAATAAGGAACTAGAAACTCTTACGAAAAGAGTGCATGTGAAAAAAGGTCAACTTAAAAGAGTAAGGGCACAGGAGAAATATTACAGACAAAAGTGTTCTAAACTTGAACAGATACGCCAACCAGAGCATGAGGAAGCTGCTCAGCAGGTATCAGCTGACACAGAAGAGATAGAAGACCTGAGAAAAGAGATAATAGAAATGGATCATGGAATTGATGTTCTCCACGAAAACATCAGCTGCGATACAATAGAACTATATGATGAAGACAATGGTCAGTTTACACCGCAAACACAACGCTGTGTTCAAAGTTTGCTCACCGAAAATGTCGGGATTGCTCATGTTGGAAAAGTTGTCACAGAAGTACTGAAACTTGCTGAGAAAAAACCCAACAGACTTCCCAGCCAGTCAACTATTCGAAATATGAACTTGCAGCATCTTGTTATCGCACAAAAACAAGTAGCTGAAGAATTGTCAACTTCGGAAAACACCACCCTCGAAACAGACGAGTCATCAAAATATGGCTATAAATACGGAGCCTATGCCATAAGAGATGACAAAGGAAGGCCATATGTTGTTGGATTACGGGACCTGGCCACAAAATCAGCAAGAGACACCCTGCATGCCTTCAAGCAAATACTACTCGAGACTTATCGATCCGAAATATTACCAAGACCCAAAGTTCAGGAAAGCCACAGAAGCTGGTACTTCGCGCATGATTCGTACTACATGCAATGTTTTTGCATATGGAGGAGATGCCAAAAATAGCTGCCATGGACGATTTGTTGTTGCAATAGCTGACACACTGAAGGAGAATGGGTTTCGAAGTCTCCCATTGACACCGTATCGAGGGAATCGATTTAACATAATATTTCATAATGCCTGTTGTGTGTACTTCCTTCATAAGTACATGGTAGACTTTCTAAAGAAAGATGGTGGTGCTTCATGGGTGTTGCACGACCTCAAGGTGCCCTTCTTCATGGCTGGATGCAAATCACTTGGACTGATATCCAAGCTCATCACAACACCACTTTGGAATTTAATTGAGGATCCAACTATCCATATTATTGATATGAATGATCGTTACCTGCAACTGTTCACATTCTTGAGTGATGTGACAAATGGGAACTTGCAGGAATTCATGAAAGGAAAGGCAAGACCTTTTCCACAAGTACCCATTAAAGATGACGTCATGTTTCAGGAGCTCATCAATGATTCAGATGTTGATGCGGACTGTAAAGTTATTCTTGGATCTGTACTACCTGCTTTGGCAAAGCTGACCAAGAAATTGTTCCATGACCACTTACCAAGTGGCAGATATCAGGCAGCTCCAGAGGATGTTAGGACTGCAGCAAAAGGAACAGCAAAACACAACAAATATTGTGAGACAGTGTTTGCATTAACTATGACCAGATGCTGCGAACAAAGCCGCATATTTCCACAATTGCTGCTGAAGCAAGTCTTATGTTTACTTTCAATAAGACACAGCAGTGGCTTGATGCTAAGACTCAAGAAGAAGAGGTGAAAATACTCGCAGAGTCCCGAAAGCAAGCAAAGAGGATCCAAAGAGATTTCCAGGACAGGAGAAGTAAGATACGTGAACAGAAAGCACAACAGATGAGAGAGAAGTTCGAGAAGGCCGAAGCAGCATCATCTACTGGGGCCTTCTCCAAAGCGAAGAAGGGGTTGAAGAAGCACTGGTGAGTCTCTCCCGCTTGAAAAGTTTGCTCTCCTAAAGGCCCAATTAAAGTTCAGAAAAAATGTGCTTGGACAGAAACCAAGTGTAGCAGATTTATTTAACTTCACAGTCATGGAGGATTCAGGAACTGCAAAAAAGCGAAAGAATCTTTCACCAGATGAACTGGCCCAGAATTTGAAACAGCTGATCAGAGAGAGTCTGCTAATGGAGCCTACAGAAAGGGAAGAGAGCAGTACCGGTCTGGTCAGGAAGAAGGTGAAGCATCGATTTCATACTACTGAAGAAGAGGAAAAATGGTGGAGTGGTTTAGTTGTGTCACAAGTAAGCATTCATGGTGTACATTTACCATTACATCAAAGTTCTCTTCATCCACTAAGTGCCTGGAGTTCGATTCAAGCATTGCTTCTTGTTCAGACAGTTCTGATTCGAGCAATGTTGCTACTGGAGTCATTCAGAACTGCAGTTCAGCATGTTTTAATTCATTCTTCAAGTTGAGCACTAACCAGTCTTTGATTCATTTTTCATGTTGAAAATGTCTTTTTTCATTTACAGTGAAGTAGTTCTACCTGATTTTATGATGAATTTTTAAATAAAATTAGATTTAAATTTATGTTTAACCCTACATTGTTTTTTTTTTTTTTTTCCAGATCGGATGTAATCTAACAATGAATTGTGTTACTTTTCATTTTCTTGTTATGGAAAATGTCTTCATTTTCTTGTTATTGAAAATGTTTTTGTTCTTCATTTAAAGCATTTATTATTGTTCAGTGTTGTTATTTCTTTTCTGCATGAATTTCTACTAACTCACTTTAATTTTGTTTACTTTTCTGATTATTCTTTGCATTCATGTCTCTCTGTGGCTTTGCTAATGCAGAAAATATTATTTTAAATTGGTGCATTAAATAAATTGACTTGATTAGTCATGTGTGTATATATTAAAACATGGTCTTGCAAAACTTCAGGTTCCAGGATACCCGTCGTGGTACAACATAGTGTACAGGGAATCCCAAGGGACTGTGTACACATATCAGCTGCAGGAGGACCTTCAGGCAGGGGATCTGGTTGTGGAGGAGGAAGACTAGAGGTAACACAGCAATTCTTGTCCAATCATGGATGTAGGAATGGTCCAATTAACCTAGTAACTTAGATGAGAAGTATGATAAGAAAAGTATGAAAATACATAATTTTGAAATGCAAATATACGTTTTCATCTTGAACAGAGTTTTTGATTTGTATAAGTGGGTTGTGTTTCACATGGCATAACTTCTGTTAAGAAGAACCAATTTTAATATAGTTTTCAGTAATGTGTTGCTCAAACCAAGAGGATTAATGTATTATACAATTATTGCAATCATGGTGACTGTATGTGAGAAATAGGAGGTAATCAATTGTACAAGTACAAAATTAGACCTCTTTAAAAATATGCGGCAGAACAGTTCTGGTATATAGTATCCCTTTAAGAGGCATATCTTCATTAATATTGGTCTGATTTTAATAATGTGCTTTTCACCATTGCATTTGTCTTGAAAAGACCTTTCCAATGATGTATAGTTTGTCTATATAAAAAAATATTTTAAAAATCAGGTAATATAGCTAGAGATAGCTTGCTCTCTCTTCATCAGTGGCCTTTTTCAGGACACTTGAAAACATCAGCTCACACTTTTGACGGAATCGTGCAAATGTCAGAACAATAACTGGGGCTTCCCAGTCCATTTGGGGAGCGGAAACTGCAGAACTGAATGCCATTTCGATACGGTATTACTGCATTGGTAGGTATAGCGGCCGTGTGTAGAATGTTCAATGCTCATTGGCAATAAAATAAAGTTGTAACGTGACGATTGCCTGGAACTATTCAGTATCTTTTTTTCTTTTTTTTAATCCTAAAAGACACTTCAAAATCTACTGTTTGTTACTCACAAGTATGTAGATCTTTTCTTTACCGCTGCCACCATGTTATGTCTTCACTATTGCCTTAAAAATAAGGTGGAGGGAGAGACAGACTTATCTTTTATAACTGCGAATCTCAGTATTTATTTCTGCTAGACTGCCATGTTGGTGAAGTGTAATAGTTGACAATAGAGGGCGCTATTAATATTTATCTTTGAATGTACATGTAACAGCAGGGGTCTGAATATGTGTCATAGTTCTAGTTCTAGGAGTAGGTTGGGTCAAGATGACCACGGGTGTGTTCCTTCGACCCTTCCCTGTATTTCTGTATGTAGCGGTGCCCCACCCATGGGTCTGGACACACGTCAGACTGACCGTTCGGAAAAATTTCCGTATCCTGCCACCAGTCACCACTTTTTCACTCATTTTTACCCAAAGGAATATCTCATTTGAGTAAATTATAGATACTATTTTATTTCATAACGAATGAAAAAGTGGTGGCTGGATACGGAAATTTTTCCAACCGTTCAAAACTTGGATATAACGCATTGATTTTAAAGTGCATACAATGTACGGTAGAATGTTCGTATGTAAAAACAACAACAACAACATCTTTTACAAAGAGTCTGGGGTATACCGTATAGCTCTAGGGTCTGGGCATGTGAAAAATGCTTCAATATAGTTCTATTTCTATGGTTTATGCACAAATAAACGTTATCAAAACAGTAACTGGTACTTGTTTGACATTCGAATGTTGAATGTCGAATATCGAACGTCAAACAAGAAACCAACTTCTCACCGGTGGCTAGTAAGACCAAACACGTCATACAAAACAGATAGGACCTATGGATAAAGTCAGCGGTATGTTTACATTGACTTATCATCATGACATGATTGAGTCGAGTTAATCTGACCATGGAGCTATACTGACTGAACCTATGTCTGAACTAAGTAACGTTAACCTCTGAACCTAACGAAAACCCGACAAATCTGCCTATCAATTTAAAACGTACCTTATCCAGTGAGTCTCCTGCTTTTGATAAACAGTACTGTCAGTAGAAAGACCAAACACTACTAGTACTACTAGTATTTTTTAGTACATGTAGTAAGACCAAACAATCAACGGTATGTTTACATTGACATGCATGACACGATTGATAATCTAACGTTAACCTCTACTGGCCATGGTACACAAATAGAAACCCGACACATCTGCCTATATGTCAATCTAAAACGTACCTTTATAATATCCAGTGAGTCTCCTGCTTTTGATGAACAGCCAGATAATCCATACAGCGTCATAGTTTGTGTCAAAAGAGACATTTCTAGGTAGAAGTTAGGGAAACGAAATTGAAATCGAAACTCCCTCCATGTAAACTGTATTAATATGACCTGGAGAGGGCGCACTTCATAAACAATCCAAAATCATTAAAGGGGCTATGCGTGTTACTTTTTGGAAGAGAAAATAATTATAGCAAGAAATAATAATTATTTACACTAGAAACAACAACCGATTTGATAGTCAAATATATTCATGATGTCGTAAATCAAACTATGAGAAGAAAATATGAAGACTAAAATGGTCTCGATGTTAAGGTTACGAAATTGCACTATGTATGACTTAACAAGCTTGACCCGACATACATTAAGCCCATTCTGCTTGTACAATGTATGTGGAATCTTCACTCAACATGAATATTTGCCCTACATACAATTATGAGAAGATCCAAACATCAGGTTGGGGGCATGGGGCCAAACTACGTTCTCGAACGCGTTTTCCCCACAGGGTTTTCGAGTTTTCGTAACCGACAAATATTATGTTTGGATCTGAAACGAGTTTGTGCCAAATATACGCAGTTAAAGGTTGTCACGCAACGTTAAGGGTTATGATTATGTCAAAATCGACGTCTCCCCCTGCTGGCCGTGGCTGTCCTTTCCTGTTGGGCACACCTCGCGCTTCACGCGTCTGGCATTGTTTCCTAGGGAATTGGAATTGCACTGCCTGGCCAGGAGTCAAACAAGTGAATAGGGGATAGCTAAAAATTGTATAATTGGTTGTATTGGTAAACGCTGACAGCACCCTCTAGTTCAGGAGGGGCTGATTCATGAAAACCGCGTGTACCAGCGATGGAATCACTTAAAGCCTTGTAGGCTTTAGTTTCATTAAAATGCCGCTTCCATAATCACTGTGATTCTACAAGCATACACGAGGCTTCATATCGATTTGTGAAGCATAGACATTTTTATGTCACTGCGAATCTACAAGATGATCATGAGGACTGTGAATCTATAAGTATACAGTCAAGAGGCTAATTCAAATGTATGTACGGTCACAAGCATACACATTTCAATTCACTGTGAATCTACAAGTATATGAGGCTTCAAATGTTCTATAGTCCCCCATCTTCTAATACATGAGGCTAGCTCAGTAAACTGAAACGCCAAGTTTTACACACAAATGACGGGCTCTGTGAAAATGAGTCACATGGGGAAAATTTTACTTTTTGAGTTGTATATAAATGGCCAAAAAGAACACAAAACAAGCTTCATTTTGACATATCTCACACACTTGTGTCATGTTTGGTTCTAAAGTTATGACCTTTTGAAAATTTAATTATGTCATAATCTGAAGATGACCTGTAATGGAGAAACAGCCAGTTTAATAAAAGATATCAACTATTGTAAAGGAAACAAAGTACACAAATAAAGCAAAAGGGTAAAAAAAAAACGTTCATCTTTATCGATAAAAAAGAAGAAGTTTCTATTCGAGAAATATGAAAATACAATAATTTTGTTCACCCTCCGGCAACACTCAATAGTTCTGTATTTGAAAGTAGACTGTGCAACAAGCGACTCATTTTCGTAGAGCCCATACATTGAATCTAAAATCTTACCTGAGGCTTCATGTACATGTAAGTAGGGTCAAACATACACATTTTTAGTAATTAACCGGAGGCGTCATCTAAGGTAAACGATGCGGATCAGGGTAAATGTATTGCAATTTTGACCGAAAAACTGAAAAATAGGATCAACCCTTTCTGTATGGTCAAACCAAACGAAATAACATCAGTGATGCCTGCTTTATGTTAAACAGATAGGCCTACTTGAACGAAAACTTGATGACGGGAATGCTATTTGTTTATAATGTGTTTCTTTATCATTTTACTGTATAATTGCTATATTTTTACACTTCTGAATTGAAGAAAAAAATAAGGCCCAAGTTTTGTGAAAAACTAGCTACGTATGCACTTCTGCCGTTGACGGCGTGCGTCAAAATGACAATATGACTTCATTTGTGGGATATTCCTTTGTTACCAACGTCCATGTTACACCATTTAGGTTTGCTTGGTTGACTTTGGGGGGGGGGCGGTGTTCTCGCATTCCATCCACATTCCAATCACTTTTCAATGCATTCCCGCCCCTTCATGTCACATTCTCAGTCTGTTGTTTTATTAGCTAGTATTTAAGGGTACATTTACTCAAGCATGTCACTTCAGGTCTCGGCACACGCTTAGTGAACGCATTTCGCAACTGCCTGCTAATTTCACCAACAAAAAATATTTTTTTAAATTCCATCAGCGTCTACGTGCTTACCAAAATACCATGCTGTAAATTAAATAAATGTTTAATCATGAATTCAAAATTATTATGTTTCTTTTCGCTCCCTCATTTCCCCAGTCAGTCTCTAAAGTGAAACTGTTTGAGCGCAGCGAAGGAGCATGAAAACTCAGTTATACAAAACGGAGCTCCCACATGACGTAAAATTCAAGTGATGACGTAACAGGGCTTTTCGCGAATCTTTCTCAAAAGCACCAGAAAAGGGTATTTAAAAAGATTGGGATTTGTTTTATAATTAAAATTTGTCTATCTCTCATGTGAATTTAATTTTCTTTTTGATAGAAAACATTTTAAAATTGAAAGAACAAAACAAAACCATAAGGGTCTAATAATAATTTTATTTGGTCCAGCGTTTTTATCAGTTTTTTTACTATAACAAAATCAAATTTGTATATAAATGTGAGTTGCAACAATTTATCTTGATTTTATATAATCATTATAAATTTGTAAATTGTAAATCATTATTTACAATCAAGTTGGTTTTGTCAAAATACAGAATAAAATTATGTTAAGAACATAATGTGATCCTGGCTACGTGGCAGTTAAATATTGTATGGCTTCTGACTGGCACCCCGAGCAAAGATATTGACAAAAATAGGCAGACTGCCATTTATGAATCGGGGGGGGGGGAATGACAGAAAAGGCAGGGGAGTTGACAATTTTTTGAAAATGTAGGTCCAATTCAAGCAAATTTGTCCACTTTTGCACTTTTTTTCCCCTGAAAATTGTTCTCCTTTTTGGGAAATAATGGAGCGATGGAACATTAGCATGATGTCACAGGTGAAGATTAAATTAAAATAACCACTGTTTACGATAAAAGAAAACGACATTAGTAAAAGTACAAAATGAAATATATATAAATATCATTTAGATTCACTTCCTAGGAAAAAAAATATATATTTAGACCTCCAAAATTTTGCGTAAAGACTTCTACTAAAAATAGTACATGGCAACAAAAAAAACTCCTGTTTTTAAACGACTTCTCTGATAAATAAACTTCTCTGATAAATAAACATATTTTGCACACACATGTGCCTGTTGAGCCTAAAATCATACAGCTCGATCTACCACTACCTGGGAACATTTACCGCTGCACTTGCAATAAAAAAAAAAATAGTCCCTTAAGGTAATCCCTCTCCTGCCACTTCCCAGGTCGCATCCTAAATTTGGTTGTGATTCTTGGTTACACTGCAGTTACTGACTGGCACACAGAAACAAGAGTAGGTAGGAGGGTGAAGAAAATAGAAATTGTTACAAATTGTTGCCATATTTAGTAAAAAAACGCCTCGATATTAATTTCAACTCATTTATGAGTAACCTGTAGTACCATGGAAACCAGGAAAAGGTAGATAAATACTTCTGATGATTTATACTTTTAGTTGTTTTGTTATCATCCGTTTCCAAGTAACGTTTTTCATTTTCCCACACATAAAAAAAATTGCATAAAATAATACAGCTATTAACAATTAAAATGCTAGATGTTATAGAAAATAAAAACCCGTAACAATTACATATAAAGGTCTATATAGATAATACATTTACAAAATAACAAAAGAGGTATAATGTCATTAGTTAAAAGCAGCTTTAAAAAGATGAGTCTTCACAATAAACAAGACATTATGCATTGACGTCATCAAGACACCATCTTAGAGGTAAAACTATGAGGAAACAAGTTAAAATGCGCAGCTTTGTCTGCATGGCACACAGGATCAGCCAATGAGGTACCTTCTGTTGACCTCTAGCCAAGGGCACCCTACTTACAACAGCTTACCAGGAGAGGTTTTCGCCAAAAAAAGTATTTCAATATCTTTTGGATTTGATGGTAGTAGATCAAAGCTACGATACACATACTTTACAATCGACCTTTTTGCCTGTAAGATTAGTTTTAGAATAGACCTTAGTCCCATGAAATATGTACTTACGCACTAACACACTACTAATTGGCAAAATGAGGGAACATCACGTCTTTTTTTATGGGGCTGTGGCGTGACACATATTATATACCTTTTTGCGTCTGCCTAGTGCACAGTGTTTGCCAACCAATAGTGTTTGTAGGCATGTGTGAATGTTACTAGCATAATTTCAGAGGAAAGGCTAATTTCATTAGCAATGAAAATCTGCTGGTAAGACGCTAGCCAATTTTATGTCTGGTGCATGATTCACAAAAGTGGTCTTGTGTGACCTGCAGAATCTTTTCTATTTGTTTTTATCTCTTATAATTTTGGATGGACGTCAGATCACTAACTAATTTTTAAAAAAATAAATAAAATAGTCTAAGTAATAGAAAAGGACTTGCATCTTTGAATAAATGAGGTAAGTTGGTGGACTCAAGACTTGATTCATACATACTGTGAGGCAATGGAATAAAAAGAATAGAGATCAAGAAGGGGAGTAGTCTCATCCCAGTGCATGTCATAAACATTCAGATCTATCCGTCAAATGTTTACTCAGTTCAGAGCTGTAGACTGCTTTTGTTAAATGTATTAAACAAGATTAGTAGAGCTGTCAAAATAGTCGTAGAGTGTTCATGTTTTGGTGTGATCAACCTTATACAACCATCTACAAATATTAAATAACAAACCTGTGAAAAATTGGGCTTAATCCGTTGTGTGAGTCAGGACAAAATAGTGAAAAACTATGCACAATTTTCAGCATGTAAAACCGTTTCCTTAATTTTGGTTGAACAACTGAAATCAGCTGTTGCATTTAACAACAATTTTATTTATATTTATTAACCTATTTATCTGGGTTTTTTAGGTGTTCGTGCAACATGTTCACGAACACCTCTTGTTATTGTTCTGTTTTTAGGTGTTCGTGCAACATGTGCACGAACACCTATTGTTTTTGTTCTGTTTTTAGGTGTTCGTGCAACATGTGCACGAACACCTATTGTTTTTGTTCTGTTTTTAGGTGTTCGTGCAACATGTGCACGAACACCTATTGTTTTTTTAGGTGTTCGTGCAAAATGTGCACGAACACCTTTTGTTATTGTTCGGGGTTTTTTTTTCTTCTCCATCTTCTTCCTTCCGTTCAACTCTTATCTACAGCATAACTCAAGATTGGAACTGAATTGAACCTTGAAACTCATCAGACAATTGAACCCTAATATAAGGACGGCACAGAACTGATGACGTCATTATGACGTCATCAGGTGTCAAATTACAAGGTTTTCAAAGTTGAAAATTGACCTTTTTCTATTCGCTGTATCTTCGTGAATTTCAAAGGTATGATGTTCAAAGTTTGGTATCTGATAGATCAAAACTTGGGCAACTTTTGAAAAGTTAACGCCAAAATCGTATGACCCTTACTTCCGGGTCGTCACCTTAGGTCGAAGTTTGCCTTCGATTGTTTTCCTTCAAAAAGTCATGTTTTTTGCTTTTCTACAGCATAAATCAAGATTCAAATTGAACTGAAGGTTGAAACTCATCAGACATATGAACCTTAATATCAAGACGACACAAACTTGATTATGTCATGATGACGTCACCAGGTATTGAATTACATTAAATCAAAGTTTAATATTTGTAAAAAAATCATAACTCATGAACCACATGTCGGATTTTTACAATCTACACATCATCGGATTGGTCGTTAAAAGGTCAACAAACGCTACACACAACATGACCCCATTTGACCTTGACTTCCGGTTCAAACCGGAAGTTGAAAATTTTCAAAAATTCAAATCTCAAAAACTACGTCATATTTTAACATGAATTTAGCATCAGGTTATAGATGAGTTATTCTGCCGAAACTTTTGCACAGAGATTATAGCATTTTAATCTTTGCATCTGGTCAAAATTGGGCGTCAAAGCGCATGTGTCTGTTGACTTTCATCGTGTGACAACGCACGATAGTGTAGGCCAACACAATTATACGCCGACACTGTACCCACCGCATTTAAACTGCGTATTTTGCCGATTCACCGTAGCTGGCCGTTCCGCTCCATTGTTTATAAGGTTCAAAGTCCACGCAGCCTTGCCAGTACATGTACATGTCACACGAGGGCGCTATATCACATGAATGGTCATTATTTACAGAGCTCTGTGACAGTCCGTCCGTATAATAATTGAACAATTCATTACTCCTTAACCACACGTTGAATTTTCACAATCCAAACGTCGTCTGAACGGTCTTGATAAATTAAACACGCGCTACACAAAATATGACCCGTTTGACCTCAGCTTCCGGTTCAAACCGGAAGTTGATGTTTCATGTTTCCAAAAAAACATAACCAAAGCACACGTTTTTTTAAAACAATCTTTACGTCATTGGGAAAGTATTTTTCAACTTAAGAAATGACACACAGAATGCGACCCAATTTGACTTTGACTTCCGGTTCAAACCGGATGATCAAATTCAATATTTGAAATAATCATAACTCCTGAACCACACATTGGATTTTTATTAACAACACGACATTACAAAGGGTTCAAATCAGGTTGATAAAATGAAATATTGTTCAATCATAATTTTATGACATCGATCACGAACACCGTGTTTTTGTAGCAAACAAAAATTCAATTTCTAGTTTCTGTTTTTAGGTGTTCGTGCAACATGTGCACGAACACCTATTGTTTTTGTTGTTAGGTGTTCGTGCAACATGTGCACGAACACCTATTGTTTTTGTTCTGTTTTTTTTTTTTTTTTTTTTTCTTCTCCATCTTCTTCTTCCCTAGAACTCTTCTCTACAGCATAACTCAACATTGAAACTGAATTGAACCTTGAAACTCATCAGACAGTTGATCCTCAATATGAAGACGGCACAGTTGTCATGACGTCATGATGACGTCATCAGGTGTCGAATTACAAGGTTTTTAAAGTTGAAAAATGACTATTTTCTATTCACTGTATCTTCGTGAATTTGAAAGCTAGGATGCTCATAATTGGGCATCTTATAAATCAAGACTGGGCTAACATTTGAAAAGTTAACGCCAAAATCGTACGACCTTTACTTCCGGTCTTAACGGAAGGTCAAAGTCTGTGTTTTAGGGTCTTTTTTAATTTTGGTCATAACTCAAAATTAAAATTGATTTTAACCTTGAAACTCATCAGACAATTGAACCTTGATATGAGGACGACACAGACTTAATGACGTTATGATGACGTCATCGGGTGTCGAATTACAAGGTTTTTAAAGTAAAAAAAAGACCTTTTTCTATTTGCTGTATCTTCGTAAATTTCAAAGGTATGATGTTCATAATTGGGCATATGATAGATCAAGACTGGGGCATCATTTGAAAAGTTAACGTCAAAATCGTATGACCTTAACTTCCGGGTCGTTACCCTGGGTCGAAGTTTGCCTTCGTTGATTTTCCTTTAAAAAATCATGTTTTGGGCTTTTTTACGGCATTACTCAAGATTAAAAGTTACCTGAACATTGAAACTCATCGGACACTTAAATCTTAGCATCAAGACGACACAAACTTAATTATGTCATAATGACGTCACCTGGTATTGAATTACATTAAATCAAAGTTTAATATTTGTAAAAAATCATAACTCATGAACCACATGTCGGATTTTTACAATCTACACATCATCGGATTGGTCGTTAAAAGGTCAACAAACGCTACACACAACATGACCCCATTTGACCTTGACTTCCGGTTCAAACCGGAAGTTGAAAATTTCAAAATTCAAATCTCAAAAACTACGGCATATTTTAACATGAATTTAGCATCAGGTTATAAATGAGTTATTCTGCCGAAACTTTTGCACAGAGATTATAGCATTTTAATCTTTGCATCTGGTCAAAACTGGGCGTCAAAGCGCATGTGTCTGTTGACTTTCATCGTGTGACAACGCATGATAGTGTAGGCCAACACAAACATTCGCCGACACTGTACACAGTAGCTGGCCGTTCCGCTCCCTTGTTTATAAGGTTCAAAGTCCACGCAGCCTTGCCAGTACATGTACATGTCACATGAGGGCGCTATATCACATGAATGGTCATTATTTACAGAGCTCAACTAATGATAGTCCGTGTAATAATTGAAAAATTCATAACTCCTTAACCACACGTTGGATTTTCACAATCCAAACGTCGTCTGAACGGTCTTGATAAATCAAACACGCGCTACACAAAATATGACCCATTTGACCTTAACTTCCGGTTCAACTTCAAGCCGGAAGTTGAAATTTCATGTTTCAAAAAATCATAACTTCTGAACCACACATTGGATTTGTACAATCTATGCATCATTTGGAAGGTATGAAACGATACACAAAATGTTATGCCATTTGACCTTGACTTCCGGTTCATACCGGAAGATGAATTTAATAATTAAAAAAGTATAACTCCTCAACCACTCATTGTATTTATATCAAGTAAACGTCATCAGCAAGAGCTCTTTAGACTTAACAAACGATACACAGTGTGACCTCGTTTAACACTGACTTCCGGTTCAAACCGGAAGTTAAAAAATAATGTTTCAAAAAATCATAACTTCTCAGGCACACTTTGGTTTTTTTGCAATCTTTACATCATTGGCAAAGTATTTATCAACTTAAGAAATGACACACAGAATGGGACCCAATTTGACTTTGACTTCTGGTTCAAACCGGATGATCAAATTCAATATTTGAAATAATCATAACTCCTGAACCACACATTGCATTTTTATTAACTACACGGCATTACAAAGGGCACAAATCAGGTTGATAAAATGAAATATTGTTCAATCATAATTTGATGACATCATCGATCACGAACACCGTGTTTTTGTAGCAAACAAAATTGAATGTCTAGTTTTTTTTTTGTTTTTTTTCTTCTCCATCTTCTTCTTCCCTAGAACTCTTCTCTACAGCATAACTCAACATTGAAACTGAATTGAACCTTGAAACTTATCAGACAGTTGATCCTCAATATGAAGACGGCACAGTTGTCATGACGTCATGATGACGTCATCAGGTGTCGAATTACAAGGTTTTTAAAGTTGAAAAATGACTATTTTCTATTCGCTGTATCTTCGTGAATTTGAAAGCTAGGATGCTCATAATTGGGCATCTTATAAATCAAGACTGGGCTAACATTTGAAAAGTTAACGCCAAAATCGTACGACCTTTACTTCCGGTCTTAACGGAAGGTCAAAGTCTGCGTTTTAGGGTCTTTTTTAATTTTGGTCATAACTCAAAATTAAAATTGATTTTAACCTTGAAACTCATCAGACAATTGAACCTTGATATGAGGACGGCACAGACTTGATGACGTTATGATGACGTCATCGGGTGTCGAATTACAAGGTTTTTAAAGTAAAAAAAAGACCTTTTTCTATTTGCTGTATCTTCCTAAATTTCAAAGGTATGATGTTCATAATTGGGCATATGATAGATCAAGACTGGGGCATCATTTGAAAAGTTAACGTCAAAATCGTATGACCTTAACTTCCGGGTCGTTACCCTGGGTCGAAGTTTGCCTTCGTTGATTTTCCTTTAAACAATCATGTTTTGGGCTTTTTTACGGCATAACTCAAGATTAAAAGTTACCTGAACATTGAAACTCATCGGACACTTAAATCTTAGCATCAAGACGACACAAACTTGATTATGTCATAATGACGTCACCTGGTATTGAATTACATTAAATCAAAGTTTAATATTTGTAAAAAATCATAACTCATGAACCACATGTCGGATTTTTACAATCTACACATCATCGGATTGGTCGTTAAAAGGTCAACAAACGCTACACACAACATGACCCCATTTGACCTTGACTTCCGGTTCAAACCGGAAGTTGAAAATTTCAAAATTCAAATCTCAAAAACTACGGCATATTTTAACATGAATTTAGCATCAGGTTATAAATGAGTTATTCTGCCGAAACTTTTGCACAGAGATTATAGCATTTTAATCTTTGCATCTGGTCAAAACTAGGCGTCAAAGTGCATGTGTCTGTTTGGCTTTCATCGTGTGACAACGCATGATAGTGTAGGCCAACACAAACATTCGCCGACACTGTACACAGTAGCTGGCCGTTCCGCTCCCTTGTTTATAAGGTTCAAAGTCCACGCAGCCTTGCCAGTACATGTACATGTCACATGAGGGCGCTATATCACATGAATGGTCATTATTTACAGAGCTCAACTAATGATAGTCCGTGTAATAATTGAAAAATTCATAACTCCTTAACCACACGTTGGATTTTCACAATCCACACGTCGTCTGAACGGTCTTGATAAATCAAACACGCGCTACACAAAATATGACCCATTTGACCTTAACTTCCGGTTCAACTTCAAGCCGGAAGTTGAAATTTCATGTTTCAAAAAATCATAACTTCTGAACCACACATTGGATTTGTACAATCTATGCATCATTTGGAAGGTATGAAACGATACACAAAATGTTATGCCATTTGACCTTGACTTCCGGTTCATACCGGAAGATGAATTTAATAATTAAAAAAAAGTATAACTCCTCAACCACTCATTGTATTTATATCAAGTAAACGTCATCAGAAAGAGCTCTTTAGACTTAACAAACGATACACAGTGTGACCTCGTTTAACACTGACTTCCGGTTCAAACCGGAAGTTAAAAAATAATGTTTCAAAAAATCATAACTTCTCAGGCACACTTTGGTTTTTTTGCAATCTTTACATCATTGGCAAAGTATTTATCAACTTAAGAAATGACACACAGAATGGGACCCAATTTGACTTTGACTTCTGGTTCAAACCGGATGATCAAATTCAATATTTGAAATAATCATAACTCCTGAACCACACATTGCATTTTTATTAACTACACGGCATTACAAAGGGCACAAATCAGGTTGATAAAATGAAATATTGTTCAATCATAATTTGATGACATCATCGATCACGAACACCGTGTTTTTGTAGCAAACAAAAATTCAATGTCTAGTTTTCTTCTCCATCTTCTTCTTCCCTAGAACTCTTCTCTACAGCATAACTCAACATTGAAACTGAATTGAACCTTGAAACTCATCAGACAGTTGAACCTCAATATGAAGACGGCACAGTTGTCATGACGTCATGATGACGTCATCAGGTGTCGAATTACAAGGTTTTTAAAGTTGAAAAATGACTATTTTCTATTCGCTGTATCTTCGTGAATTTGAAAGCTAGGATGCTCATAATTGGGCATCTTATAAATCAAGACTGGGCTAACATTTGAAAAGTTAACGCCAAAATCGTACGACCTTTACTTCCGGTCTTAACGGAAGGTCAAAGTCTGCGTTTTAGGGTCTTTTTTAATTTTGGTCATAACTCAAAATTAAAATTGATTTTAACCTTGAAACTCATCAGACAATTGAACCTTGATATGAGGACGGCACAGACTTGATGACGTTATGATGACGTCATCAGGTGTCGAATTACAAGGTTTTTAAAGTAAAAAAATGACCTTTTTCTATTTGCTGTATCTTCGTAAATTTCAAAGGTATGATGTTCATAATTGGGCATATGATAGATCAAGACTGGGGCATCATTTGAAAAGTTAACGTCAAAATCGTATGACTTTAACTTCCGGGACGTTACCCTGGGTCGAAATTTGCCTTCGTTGATTTTCCTTTAAAAAATCATGTTTTGGGCTTTTTTACGGCATAACTCAAGATTAAAAGTTACCTGAACATTGAAACTCATCGGACACTTAAATCTTAGTATCAAGACGACACAAACTTGATTATGTCATGATGACGTCACCGGGTATTGAATTACATTAAATCAAAGTTTAATATTTGTAAAAAATCATAACTCATGAACCACATGTCGGATTTTTACAATCTACACATCATCGGATTGGTCGTTAAAAGGTCAACAAACGCTACACACAACATGACCCCATTTGACCTTGACTTCCGGTTCAAACCGGAAGTTGAAAATTTCAAAATTCAAATCTCAAAAACTACGGCATATTTTAACATGAATTTAGCATCAGGTTATAAATGAGTTATTCTGCCGAAACTTTTGCACAGAGATTATAGCATTTTAATCTTTGCATCTGGTCAAAACTGGGCGTCAAAGCGCATGTGTCTGTTGACTTTCATCGTGTGACAACGCATGATAGTGTAGGCCAACACAAACATTCGCCGACACTGTACACAGTAGCTGGCCGTTCCGCTCCCTTGTTTATAAGGTTCAAAGTCCACGCAGCCTTGCCAGTACATGTACATGTCACATGAGGGCGCTATATCACATGAATGGTCATTATTTACAGAGCTCAACTAATGATAGTCCGTGTAATAATTGAAAAATTCATAACTCCTTAACCACACGTTGGATTTTCACAATCCAAACGTCGTCTGAACGGTCTTGATAAATCAAACACGCGCTACACAAAATATGACCCATTTGACCTTAACTTCCGGTTCAAGCCGGAAGTTGAAATTTCATGTTTCAAAAAATCATAACTTCTGAAGCACACATTGGATTTGTACAATCTATGCATCATTTGGAAGGTATGAAACGATACACAAAATGTTATGCCATTTGACCTTGACTTCCGGTTCATACCGGAAGATGAATTTAATAATAAAAAAAGTATAACTCCTCAACCACTCATTGTATTTATATCAAGTAAACGTCATCAGAAAGAGCTCTTTAGACTTAACAAACGATACACAGTGTGACCTCATTTAACACTTACTTCCGGTTCAAACCGGAAGTTAAAAAATAATGTTTCAAAAAATCATAACTTCTCAGGCACACTTTGGTTTTTTGCAATCTTTACATCATTGGCAAAGTATTTATCAACTTAAGAAATGACACACAGAATGGGACCCAATTTGACTTTGACTTCTGGTTCAAACCGGATGATCAAATTCAATATTTGAAATAATCATAACTCCTGAACCACACATTGCATTTTTATTAACTACACGGCATTACAAAGGGCACAAATCAGGTTGATAAAATGAAATATTGTTCAATCATATATTGATGACATCATCGATCACGAACACCGTGTTTTTGTAGCAAACAAAAATTCAATGTCTAGTTAGGTGTTCGTGCAAAATGTGCACGAACACCTTTTGTTATTGTTCGGTTTTTTAGGTGTTCGTGCAATATGTGCACGAACACCTCTTGTTTTTGTTCTGTTTTTTTTTTTTTTTTTTTTTTTTTTTTCTTCTCCATCTTCTTCTAGGGAACTCTTATCTACAGCATAACTCAAGACTGAAACTGAATTGAACCTTGAAACTCTTCAGACAATTGGACCTTAATATAAAGACAACACACTTGTCATGACGTCATTATGACGTCATCGGGTGTCGAATTACAACGTTTTTAAAATTGAAAATGACCATTTTCAAGTTGTTGTATCTTCGTGAATTTGAAAGCTATGAAACTCATAATTGGGCATCTGGTACATCAAGATTGGGGCAACATTTGAAAAGTTAACGCAAAAATCGTATGACCTTCACTTCCGGTCTTAACGGAAGGTCAAAGTCTGCCTTTGTGTTTTTTCGTTAAAAAATTCAAATTTTTGTTATAACTCAAAATTGAAATTGATTTGAACATTGAAACTCATAAGAGAATTGAACAATATCATCAAGACGCCACAAACTTGATGATGTCATGATGACGTCATCGGGTATTGAATTACATTTAATCAAAGTTTAATATATTGTAAAAATCATAACTCATGAACCACAAGTTGGATTTTTACAATCTATACATCATCGGATTGGTCGTTAAAAGGTCAACAAATGCTACACACAACATGACCCCATTTGACCTTGACTTCCGGTTCAAACCGGAAGTTGAAAATTTGAAGAATTCATATGTCATAAACGACGTAATATTTTAACATAAATTTTGCAGCAGGTTATAGATGAGTTATTCTGCCGAAACTTTTGCACAGAGATTATAGCATTTTAATCTTTGCATCTGGTCAAAACTTGGCGTCAAAGCGCATGTGTCTGTTGACTTTCATCATGTGACAATGCACGATAGTGTAGGCCAACACAATTATACGCCGACACTGTACCCACCGCATTTAAACTGCGTATTTTGCCGATTCACTGTAGCTGGCCGTTCCGCTCCATTGTTTATAAGGTTCAAAGTCCACGCAGCCTTGCCAGTACATGTACATGTCACATGAGGGCGCTATATCACATGAATGGTCATTATTTACAGAGCTCAATTAATGATAGTCCGTGTAATATTTAAAAAAAATTCATAACTCCTTAACCACACGTTGGATTTTCACAATCCAAACGTCGTCTGAACGGTCTTGATAAATTAAACACGCGCTACACAAAATATGACCCGTTTGACCTTAACTTCCGGTTCAAACCGGAAGTTGATGTTTCATGTTTCAAAAAATCATAACTTCTGAACCACACATTGGATTTTTACAATCTATGCATCATTTGGAAGGTATGAAACGATACACAAAATGTTATGCCATTTGACCTTGACTTCCGGTTCATAACGGAAGATGAATTTAATAATTAAGAAAATTATAACTCCTCAACCACTCATTGTATTTTGATCAAGTAAACGTCATCAGAAAGAGCTCTTTAGACTTAACAAACGATACACAGTGTGACCTCATTTAACACTGACTTCCGGTTCAAACCGGAAGTTAAAAAATAATGTTTCAAAAAATCATAACTTCTAAGGCACACTTTGGTTTTTTGCAATCTTTACATCATTGGCAAAGTATTTATCAACTTAAGAAATGACACACAGAATGCGACCCAATTTGACTTTGACTTCTGGTTCAAACCGGATGATCAAATTCAATATTTGAAATAATCATAACTCCTGAACCACACAGTGGTATTTATCAACTACACGGCATTACAGAGGGCACAAATCAGATTGATAAAATGAAATATTGTTCAATCATAATTTGATGACATCACCGATCACGAACACCGTGTTTTTGTAGGAAACAAAAATTCAATTTCTAGTTTTTTTTCTTCTCCATCTTCTTCCTTCCGTTCAACTCTTATCTACAGCATAACTCAAGATTGGAACTGAATTGAACCTTGAAACTCATCAGACAATTGAACCCTAATATAAGGACGGCACAGAACTGATGACGTCATTATGACGTCATCAGGTGTCAAATTACAAGGTTTTCAAAGTTGAAAATTGACCTTTTTCTATTCGCTGTATCTTCGTGAATTTCAAAGGTATGATGTTCAAAATTTGGTATCTGATAGATCAAAACTTGGGCAACTTTTGAAAAGTTAACGCCAAAATCGTATGACCCTTACTTCCGGGTCGTCACCTTAGGTCGAAGTTTGCCTTCGATTGTTTTCCTTCAAAAAGTCATGTTTTTTGCTTTTCTACAGCATAAATCAAGATTCAAATTGAACTGAAGGTTGAAACTCATCAGACATATGAACCTTAATATCAAGACGACACAAACTTGATTATGTCATGATGACGTCACCAGGTATTGAATTACATTAAATCAAAGTTTAATATTTGTAAAAAAATCATAACTCATGAACCACATGTCGGATTTTTACAATCTACACATCATCGGATTGGTCGTTAAAAGGTCAACAAACGCTACACACAACATGACCCCATTTGACCTTGACTTCCGGTTCAAACCGGAAGTTGAAAATTTTCAAAAATTCAAATCTCAAAAACTACGTCATATTTTAACATGAATTTAGCATCAGGTTATAGATGAGTTATTCTGCCGAAACTTTTGCACAGAGATTATAGCATTTTAATCTTTGCATCTGGTCAAAACTGGGCGTCAAAGCGCATGTGTCTGTTGACTTTCATCGTGTGACAACGCATGATAGTGTAGGCCAACACAAACATTCGCCGACACTGTACACAGTAGCTGGCCGTTCCGCTCCCTTGTTTATAAGGTTCAAAGTCCACGCAGCCTTGCCAGTACATGTACATGTCACATGAGGGCGCTATATCACATGAATGGTCATTATTTACAGAGCTCAATTAATGATTGTCCGTGTAATAATTGAAAAATTCATAACTCCTTAACCACACGTTGGATTTTCACAATCCAAACGTCGTCTAAACGGTCTTGATAAATTAAACACGCGCTACACAAAATATGACCCATTTGACCTTAACTTCCGGTTCAAGCCGGAAGTTGAAATTTCATGTTTCAAAAAATCATAACTTCTGAAGCACACATTGGATTTGTACAATCTATGCATCATTTGGAAGGTATGAAACGATACACAAAATGTTATGCCATTTGACCTTGACTTCCGGTTCATACCGGAAGATGAATTTAATAATAAAAAAAAGTATAACTCCTCAACCACTCATTGTATTTATATCAAGTAAACGTCATCAGAAAGAGCTCTTTAGACTTAACAAACGATACACAGTGTGACCTCATTTAACACTTACTTCCGGTTCAAACCGGAAGTTAAAAAATAATGTTTCAAAAAATCATAACTTCTCAGGCACACTTTGGTTTTTTGCAATCTTTACATCATTGGCAAAGTATTTATCAACTTAAGAAATGACACACAGAATGGGACCCAATTTGACTTTGACTTCTGGTTCAAACCGGATGATCAAATTCAATATTTGAAATAATCATAACTCCTGAACCACACATTGCATTTTTATTAACTACACGGCATTACAAAGGGCACAAATCAGGTTGATAAAATGAAATATTGTTCAATCATATATTGATGACATCATCGATCACGAACACCGTGTTTTTGTAGCAAACAAAAATTCAATGTCTAGTTTTTATTTCTTCTCCATCTTCTTCTTCTTCTTCTTCCACGGAACTCTTCTCTACAGCATAACTCAAGATTGAAACTGAATTGAACCTTTAAACTTATCAGACAATTGAACCTTAATACAAAGACGGCACAGAATTGATGACGTCATTATGACGTCATCAGGTGTCGAATTACAAGGTTTTTAAAGTTGAAAACTGACCATTTGCTATTCGCTGTATCTTCGTGAATTTTTAAGCTATGATGCTCATAATTGGGCATCTGATAGATCAATACTTCGGCAACATTTGAAAAGTTAACGTCAAAATCGTATGACCTTTACTTCCGGTCGTACCGAAAGGTCAAAGTGTGCCATTGTGTTTTTTCGTTAAAAATTTAATTTTTTTGTCATAACTCAAGATTGAAATTAAATTAAACATTGAAACTCATCAGACATCTGAACCTCATTATCAAGACCACACAAACTTGATGATGTCATGATGATGTCATTGGGTATTGAATTACAATAAATCAAAGTTTATTATTTTAAAAAAGATCATCACTCATGAACCACATGTTGGATTTTGACAATCTACATATCATCGGACAGGTCGATAAAAGATCAACAAATGCTGCACAGAACGTGACCCCATTTGACCTTGACTTCCGGTTCAAACCGGAAGTTGAAAAATTGTAAAAATTCTGATCTAAAAAACTACGTTATATTTTAACATAAATTTTGCATCACGCTATAGATGAGTAATCCTGCTCAAACTTTTGCACAGAGATGATAACATTTTAATCTTTGCATCGGGTCGAAACTGGACGTCAAAGCGAACGAGTCTGTTGAACCACGTTGTAAGACAACACGATAATGTAGACCTACACGCCAATACAATGTACGCCTAACCTATACAGCCACTTGTGCACTGCACGTGAAGTATTGAGTACTGTTATTATGCAGTCAGTCCGCCCTGCACACAATATCCGTTCCTTTTATCTGCAACGTATGCACTAGTTTCGGAGCTTGACCTCTCCATGAATATTTAATTAGCGTGGTGTAGTCTCAGGAATTATATCAATTTCTTGTGATCAAAGTAATTTTCTGCAAAAATATTTACAGATTTATAGAGATGAATAACTGACCTTCAATCCAGTTGTACAATTTAATGATTTTGTTGTCAATTACTAGTTCTAAAATTGACTCAAACATTTTGTTTCAAAACGGAACAGTTTGCCTCGTAAAACATGGTACTTACTACTAATTTTCAAAGTTACCACAGCGTATCGTTGGGCTGGCCGAATAGATAAGGTTATATTCTATTTAAATGCTGTACATTTTACATTTGATTTCATTTAGATGAGTCAGGGCGCTCGTTTTGCCAACACTTTTCACAATTTAACGTTAACGTCTGTTGGTACAAACGGTACACAGTGTAACCTCATTTAACCCGAACCTCCGTTTCAAACTGGAAGCTAAACATTAATGTTTAAAAAAAACCATAAATTCCATTTTTTTCAAACAATCTTTACATCATTGGGAGAGTATTTATCAACTTAAGAATTGACACACAGAATGTGACCCAATTTGACCTTGACTTCCAGTTCAAACCGGGTGATCAAATTCAACACTTGAAACAGTCATAACTCCCGAACCAAACATTGGATTTTTATCAACTACACGGCATTACAAAGGGACTTACCTAGCGCTACACAGTATGACCTCATTTGACCTAAGTTTTGGTACAAAACCGGAAATTGAAGATTTATATTGAAACAAAATCTTACTACTGAACCACAAATCGGGTTGATAAAATAAAATATTGTTCAATCATAATTTGATAACATCGATCACGAACACCTTGTTTTTGTAGTAAACAAAAACTGAATGTCTAGTTTGTTTTGTTTTTTTGGGGGGGGAGGGTGGTTTTCAAATAAATTTTTTCGAATATAACTTTAAAAGGTTCTAGTATAAACTTCATAACCAGTAAGCTTTCTGACTAAAGTTAAAACCAATCCTGTATAATACCTTTACTTTGCAAACTGATTCAGCGATGTTGTTGATGACTCAGTATTTGAAGTGATCTCGACATCACTACCGGTATTCATAAACTCCCTTTTTGTCGAACATGATTTGGGCTTTCGGCTTAATCAGCCTGTTTGAAGCCCCGTACTGAAAGTGCCCATGTAAAAAATAACTGACGGGGCCTGAGCCAGAGCCAGAGCCCAAGCCATGGTTTCAAATGGGCCAAAGATGACATGAGCCTGGCATCATTACAGCCTTGACATTTTTTTAAACTTCAAATTTAACAATTTATCTGAAGAAAAAACTTACTCTAAATCGATCTGAAGTTTGGCTTTGTCCTTGAGTTTGATTCCACTGTCCGACTGAACTTGTTCCTCATTCCTGCAGAGTTTTCTCTGCCTTCCTGAAATCTGTTTTAAACAAGATTCCAAAGTTTTAGTATAGAAGTTTAAATTCTCAATTTTGTTTTTCGTTTTGGGGTGTTTCGGGTGCTGAACACCTTCTGGGTTTCTTTCACATTCTTTTTGCTGAAACTTATCCAAAAAACACATGAAAGAGATATCATATTTGCTAAGGTCAGAATGAATTGGTATTCACATGTGAGCATGCATGTTATCCAAAGTCAGGGCTAGAATTTTACAGTGGACCACAGGCCCAAGGCGGACTTGTGCTTTTTAATAACAATATATTGAAGAATAACACCTCACTGTGTCACATCTTCAACACAAAATAATGTGTTCAAATGTTGACTTTGAGTCTGACAAAATACCTTTCAATTCTATTGAGTAATGACATAATGAAATATACTTAACACCCATGAAGACAAACGAAATCAATCTTCTCTACATGTCTTAGCGCGTGTTTAAATAAAACAATTAACTTAAATGCTTGTTAAACTGGGTCAGAAAGTTTTTCCTTATTTTGATTCTGGTCTTTTTAAAAACAATTCTGGTCCAGTAAACATTTTGGGCTTCAAGCCCTATGGTCTTGTGGATTTTCATCAGGAGTCATATCATTTACATAAATTTATTCAAGTTTAAAGTTGCATGGCTGTTTTTGTTGTTGAAAGATTTGGGTTTGTTTTTACCCTTGAATTGAAACAAAAATACTGTAAACTCATCAAGAATAATAATGAACCACAACACTAACAATCAATGACGTCATGATGAGGCCAAAAGGTATTGAATCACAATGGACTATTACAATATGCATTTATTAAAATATGGTTTATGAGAAATTGCCTAATATCACGAGGCTGGACGGCAGCTTCAAGATGAGGTCTACACTTAACTGCTTTGGGCTGTCGACACCCCCTTCACAGTCCTACTACCTTCCCAACTATTTACAAAGCAGTTATGGTTAAGTGCCTTGCTCTAAGGGCTAAAGTGTCATGACCGGGATTTGAACCCCGTTCTGCTGATATTGAAAAAGATAAATGCAAACCCTGTAAATAGCTGGTCTTTCTATGGCAGACTTTGCACTTACAGGATTCCTGGGGAGCTGGTGAATTTCTGGGCCTACTGGAATGTTGCCTTCTTGAGTTGATCCCAGTCCACATCCGAACAGCAAACATGCCTTGATGCTGTTGAACCATGGGCATGTTTACTGCTCCTACACCCACTGGGCACACATCTTCTGTGCTATGTGGTCCACTGGCTGGAAAGTGTTTCAGGAACTCTTCAGTGCTGAGCTTAAGTGCTGATGATGTGGTGGAATGAAAAAATAGACAAGTAACATTTTTTTATATCAAGTTCATACAAATGATCTCGCAAGATATCGTCTTAGTTTGTAGAAAGCAGATTAATTGTATGCTTGTATTTTAAATATAATTTAAGACCCTACTTTTAAGGTAAAATATAGGACAGGACTTGTGTTTAAGTCCTCCATCCTTGACTCTTGTCGCAAAACTTCAAAAGCTTTTACTTGACAAGTAAAAGCATAAACTCCTTTTTCGTTGTTTCAGTTAAAACTTGCCTGCATGATTTGATAAAATCATCACAGGTTGGTTGTATGGTGTATTTCAGTGTCGTAGTCAAGTACTTTTCAGCTGAGTTTAAAGTAATGTTAAGCATTAGGATGGCCAAGTAAGACTAACCGGTTCCCTGCCCTCATACTTCCTGTCCTCTTTAGGGTAAAATGTGAAACTTGATAATATTAGATTTAAGGGGTTTTTCAACTGTTGTTGAAATGTTTTTTACTGTTCATCCTTGTATCTAATTTTGTATTTAATTTTGGGAACAACAGAAAAACTGACTAGAGCAGTTAACGTGCCGGCGCTCTTCAAACTGAGTTGTTATGCCCTAAGCTGACGGTCTTCCTATTTTGTCAATATCTTTGTTTAGGGGTGCCAGTCAGTATAGCCATTCAACCTGTAAATTAAGTATAGCCAGGGATCAAAGCCAAGTTTACGATATAACCTGGGAAGTGGCAGCAGAGAGATAACCTTAAGGGGATGTCTCCATATTTGTGAATATTTTGTTGGTGAAACCCTCACACTGATGTGTGATAAGCACAGTATACTCAGTGCTTTGTGAGTCCCGCAGAAAAAACCTACAGGCTACTCGGGCAGGATTCGAACCCACTCACGGCATTCTATACGTCTGAAACACTAAATCAATCAGCGGTCAGCTGATGGGAGGCCAGTTTGAATCCTGTAATTGGCAGTGGCTACTGCAAACAATTCAATTACGTCTATAAAATGTGTGTTTGTGAATTGATGACATTATTGGCTTTGGGAATGACAGTGAATTGATGACACATTGGCTTTGGGAATGACACTGAGTTGATGACACAAATTGGCTTTGGGAATGACAGTGAGTTGATGCAATTGATTGGCTTTGGGAATGACAGTGAGTTGATGACATAAATTGGCTGTGGGATTGACAGTGAGTTGATGACACATCGGCTTTGGATATGACAGTGAGTTGATGACATTGATTGGCTTTGTGAAAGACAATGAGTTGATGACATAAATTGGCTTTGTGAGAGACAATGAGTTGATGACACAAATTGGCTTTAGGAATGACAGTGAGTTGATGACATAGATTGGCTTTGGGAATGACAGTGAGTTGATGACACAAAATGGCTGTGGGATCGACAGTGAGTTGATGACACATCGGCTTTGGGAATGACAGTGAGTTGATGACAAAAATTGCCTTTGTGAGAGACAATGAGTTGATGACATAAATTGGTTTTGGGAATGACAGTGAGTTGATGACACATTGGCTTTGGGAATGACAGTGAGTTGATGACACAAATTGGCTTTGGGAATGACAGTGAGTTGATGCAATTGATTGGCTTTGGGAATGACAGTGAGTTGATGACAAAAATTGCCTTTGTGAGAGACAATGAGTTGATGACATAAATTGGTTTTGGGAATGACAGTGAGTTGATGACACATTGGCTTTGGGAATGACAGTGAGTTAATGACACAAATTGGCTTTGGGAATGACAGTGAGTTGATGCAATTGATTGTCTTTGGGAATGACAGTGAGTTGATGACAAAAATTGGCTTTGTGAGAGACAATGAGTTGATGACATAAATTGGCTTTGGGAATGACAGTGAGTTGATGACACATTGGCTTTGGGAATGACAGTGAGTTGTTGACACACATTGGCTTTGGGAATGACAGTGAGTTGATGACAAAAATTGGCTTTGGGAATGACAGTGAGTTGATGACACAAATTGGCTTTGGGAACGACAGTGAGTTGATGACACAAATTGGCTTTGGGAATGACAGTGAGTTGATGCAATTGATTGGCTTTGGGAATGACAGTGAGTTGATGCAATTGATTGGCTTTGGGAATGACAGTGAGTTGATGACATAAATTGGCTTTGTGAGAGACAATGAGTTGATGACACAAATTGGCTTTAGGAATGACAGTGAGTTGATGACATAAATTGGCTTTGGGAATGACAGTGAGTTGATGACACAAAATGGCTTTGGGATCGACAGTGAATTGATGACACAAATTGGCTGTGGGATTGACAGTGAGTTGATGCAATTGATTGGCTTTGGGAATGACAGTGAGTTGATGACATAAATTGGCTGTGGGATTGACAGTGAGTTGATGACACATCGGCTTTGGATATGACAGTGAGTTGATGACATTGATTGGCTTTGTGAAAGACAATGAGTTGATGACATAAATTGGCTTTGTGAGAGACAATATGTTGATGACACAAATTGGCTTTAGGAATGACAGTGAGTTGATGACATAGATTGGCTTTGGGAATGACAGTGAGTTGATGACACAAAATGGCTGTGGGATCGACAGTGAGTTGATGACACATCGGCTTTGGGAATGACAGTGAGTTGATGACAAAAATTGCCTTTGTGAGAGACAATGAGTTGATGACATAAATTGGTTTTGGGAATGACAGTGAGTTGATGACACATTGGCTTTGGGAATGACAGTGAGTTGATGACACAAATTGGCTTTGGGAATGACAGTGAGTTGATGCAATTGATTGGCTTTGGGAATGACAGTGAGTTGATGACATAAATTGCCTTTGTGAGAGACAATGAGTTGATGACATAAATTGGTTTTGGGAATGACAGTGAGTTGATGACACATTGGCTTTGGGAATGACAGTGAGTTAATGACACAAATTGGCTTTGGGAATGACAGTGAGTTGATGCAATTGATTGGCTTTGGGAATGACAGTGAGTTGATGACAAAAATTGGCTTTGTGAGAGACAATGAGTTGATGACATAAATTGGCTTTGGGAATGACAGTGAGTTGATGACACATTGGCTTTGGGAATGACAGTGAGTTGTTGACACACATTGGCTTTGGGAATGACAGTGAGTTGATGACAAAAATTGGCTTTGGGAATGACAGTGAGTTGATGACACAAATTGGCTTTGGGAACGACAGTGAGTTGATGACACAAATTGGCTTTGGGAATGACAGTGAGTTGATGCAATTGATTGGCTTTGGGAATGACAGTGAGTTGATGCAATTGATTGGCTTTGGGAATGACAGTGAGTTGATGACAAAAATTGCCTTTGTGAGAGACAATGAGTTGATGACATAATATGGTTTTGGGAATGACAGTGAGTTGATGACACATTGGCTTTGGGAATAACAGTGAGTTAATGACACAAATTGGCTTTGGGAATGACAGTGAGTTGATGCAATTGATTGGCTATGGGAATGACAGTGAGTTGATGACACAAATTGGCTTTGGGAACGACAGTGAGTTGATGACAGTGAGTATGACAGTGAGTTGATGCAATTGATTGGCTTTGGGAATGACAGTGAGTTGATGCAATTGATTGGCTTTGGGAATGACAGTGAGTTGATGACATAAATTGGCTTTGTGAGAGACAATGAGTTGATGACACAAATTGGCTTTAGGAATGACAGTGAGTTGATGACATAAATTGGCTTTGGGAATGACAGTGAGTTGATGACACAAAATGGCTTTGGGATCGACAGTGAGTTGATGACACAAATTGGCTGTGGGATTGACAGTGAGTTGATGCAATTGATTGGCTTTGGGAATGACAGTGAGTTGATGACATAAATTGGCTGTGGGATTGACAGTGAGTTGATGACACATCGGCTTTGGATATGACAGTGAGTTGATGACATTGATTGGCTTTGTGAAAGACAATGAGTTGATGACATAAATTGGCTTTGTGAGAGACAATATGTTGATGACACAAATTGGCTTTAGGAATGACAGTGAGTTGATGACAAAGATTGGCTTTGGGAATGACAGTGAGTTGATGACACAAAATGGCTGTGGGATCGACAGTGAGTTGATGACACATCGGCTTTGGGAATGACAGTGAGTTGATGACAAAAATTGCCTTTGTGAGAGACAATGAGTTGATGACATAAATTGGTTTTGGGAATGACAGTGAGTTGATGACACATTGGCTTTGGGAATGACAGTGAGTTGATGACACAAATTGGCTTTGGGAATGACAGTGAGTTGATGCAATTGATTGGCTTTGGGAATGACAGTGAGTTGATGACAAAAATTGCCTTTGTGAGAGACAATGAGTTGATGACATAAATTGGTTTTGGGAATGACAGTGAGTTGATGACACATTGGCTTTGGGAATGACAGTGAGTTAATGACACAAATTGGCTTTGGGAATGACAGTGAGTTGATGCAATTGATTGGCTTTGGGAATGACAGTGAGTTGATGACAAAAATTGGCTTTGTGAGAGACAATGAGTTGATGACATAAATTGGCTTTGGGAATGACAGTGAGTTGATGACACATTGGCTTTGAAAAAATGACAGTGAGTTGTTGACACACATTGGCTTTGGGAATGACAGTGAGTTGATGACAAAAATTGGCTTTGGGAATGACAGTGAGTTTATGACACAAATTGGCTTTGGGATGACAGTGAGTTGATGACACAAATTGGCTTTGGGAATGACAGTGAGTTGATGCAATTGATTGGCTTTGGGAATGACAGTGAGTTGATGCAATTGATTGGCTTTGGGAATGACAGTGAGTTGATGCAATTGATTGGCTTTGTGAGAGACAATGAGTTGATGACACAAATTGGCTTTAGGAATGACAGTGAGTTGATGACATAAATTGGCTTTGGGAATGACAGTGAGTTGATGACACAAAATGGCTTTGGGATCGACAGTGAGTTGATGACACAAATAGGCTGTGGGATTGACAGTGAGTTGATGACACAAATTGGCTTTGTGAGTGACAATGAGTTGATGACATAAATTAGCTTTGTGAGAGACAATGAGTTGACACAAATTGGCTTTAGGAATGACAGTGAGTTGATGACATAAATTGGCTTTGGGATCGACAGTGAGTTGATGACACATTGGCTTTGGGAATGACAGTGAGTTGATGACACAAATTGGCTTTGGGAATGACAGTGAGTTGATGCAATTGATAAGCTTTAGGAATGACAGTGAGTTGATGACAAAAATTGGCTTTGTGAGAGACAATGAGTTGATGACAAAAATTGGCTTTGGGAATGACAGTGAGTTGATGACACAAATTGGCTTTGGGAACGACAGTGAGTTGATGACACAAATTGGCTTTGGGAATGACAGTGAGTTGATGACACAAATTAGCTTTGGGAATGACAGTGAGTTGATGACATAAATTGGCTTTAGGAATGACAGTGAGTTGATGACATAAATTGGCTTTGGGAATGACACTTGAGTTGATGACACAAATTGGCTGTGGGATTGACAGTGAGTTGATGACACAAATTGGCTTTGGGATTGACAGTGAGTTGATGACATAAATTGGCTTTGGGAATGACACTTGAGTTGATGACACAAATTGGCTTTGGGAATGACAGTGAGTTGATGACACAAATTGGCTTTAGGAATGACAGTGAGTTGATGACATAAATTGGCTTTGAGAATGACACTTGAGTTGATGACACAAATTGGCTTTGGGATCGACAGTGAGTTGATGACACAAATTGGCTTTAGGAATGACAGTGAGTTAATGACATAAATTGGCTTTGGGATCGACAGTGAGTTGATGACACAAATTGGCTGTGGGATTGACAGTGAGTTGATGACACATTGATTTTTGGAATGACAGTGAGTTGATGACATTGGCTTTGTGAAAGACAATGAGTTGATGGCTTAACTTGGTTTTGGGAATGACAGTGAGTTGATGACACAAATTGGCTTTGGGAATGACAGTGAGTTGATGACATTGACTGGCTTTGTGAAAGACAATGAGTTGATGGCTTAACTTGGTTTTGGGAATGACAGTGAATTGATGACACAAATTGGCTTTAGGAATGACAGTGAGTTGATGACACAAATTTGCTTTGGGAATGACAGTGAGTTGATGACAAAAATTGGCTTTGGGAATGACAGTGAGTTGATGACATTAATTGGCTTTGGGAATGACAGTGAGTTGATGACACAAATTGGCTTTGGGAATGACAGTGAGTTGATGCAATTGATTGGCTTTGGGAATGACAGTGAGTTGATGACATAAATTGGCTTTGTGAGAGACAATGAGTTGATGACACAAATTGGCTTTAGGAATGACAGTGAGTTGATGACATAAATTGGCTGTGGGAATGACAGTGAGTAGATGACATAAATTGGCTTTGGGATTGACAGTGACTTGATGACATAAATTGGCTTTGGGAATGAAACTTGAGTTGATGACACAAATTGGCTGTGAGATTGACAGTGAGTTGATGACACTGTGGCTTTTGGAATGACAGTGAGTTGATCACACATTGGCTTTTGGAATGACAGTGAGTTGATGACATTGATTGGCTTTGTGAAAGACAATGAGTTGATGGCTTAACTTGGTTTTGGAATGACAGTGAGTTGATCACACATTGGCTTTTGGAATGACAGTGAGTTGATGACATTGATTGGCTTTGTGAAAGACAATGAGTTGATGGCTTAACTTGGTTTTGGGAATGACAGTGAGTTGATGACACAAATTGGCTTTGGGAATGACAGTGAGTTGATGACATTGACTGGCTTTGTGAAAGACAATGAGTTGATGGCTTAACTTGGTTTTGGGAATGACAGTGAATTGATGACACAAATTGGCTTTAGGAATGACAGTGAGTTGATGCAATTGATTGGCTTTGGGAATGACAGTGAGTTGATGACAAAAATTGGCTTTGTGAGAGACAATGAGTTGATGACATAATATGGCTTTGGGAATAACAGTGAGTTGATGACACATTGGCTTTGGGAATGACAGTGAGTTGATGACACAAATTTGCTTTGGGAATGACAGTGAGTTGATAACAAAAATTGGCTTTGGGAATGACAGTGAGTTGATGACACAAATTGGCTTTGGGAATGACAGTGAGTTGATGACACAAATTGGCTTTGGGAATGACAGTGAGTTGATGCAATTGATTGGCTTTGGGAATGACAGTGAGTTGATGACATAAATTGGCTTTGTGAGAGACAGTGAGTTGATGACACAAATTGGCTTTGGGATCGACAGTGAGTTTATGACATAAATTGGCTGTGGGATTGACAGTGAGTTGATGACAAAAATTGGCTTTGGGATTGACAGTGAGTTGATGACACAAATTGGCTTTGGGAATGACACTTGAGTTGATGACAAAAATTGGCTTTGGGAATGACAGTGAATTGATGACACATTTGCTTTCGGAATGACAGTGAGTTGATGACACAAATTGGCTTTGGGAATGACAGTGAGTTGATGCAATTGATTGGCTTTGGGAATGACAGTGAGTTGATGACATAAGTTTGGCTTTGTGAGAGACAATGAGTTGATGACATAAATTGGCTTTGGGAATGACAGTGAGTTGATGACATAAATTGTCTTTGGGATCGACAGTGAGTTGATGACACAAATTGGCTTCAGGAATGACAGTGAGTTGATGACATAAATTGGCTTTGAGGTTGTGAGGTTACTGGTCCAATACTAAAATTACTGGACTTTGGCCATTAATCCAAGAATTCTAATTGATGACATAAATTGGCTGTGGGATTGACAGTGAGTTGATGACACAAATGGCTTTGGGAATGACAGTGAGTTGATGACACAAATTGGCTTTGGGATCGACAGTGAGTTGATGACATAAATTGGCTTTGTGAGAGACAATGAGTTGATGACACAAATTGGCTTTAGGATTGACAGTGAGTTGATGACATAAATTGGCTTTGGGAATGACAGTGAGTTGATGGCACAAGTTGGCTTTGGGATCGACAGTGAGTTGATGACACAAATTGGCTTTAGGAATGACAGTGAGTTGATGACATAAAGTGGTTTTGGTAATGACAGTGAGTTGATGACACAAATTGGCTTTGGGATCGACAGTGAGTTGATGACATAAATTGGCTGTGGGATTGACAGTGAGTTGATGACATTGATTGGCTTTGTGAAAGACAATGAGTTGATGGCTTAACTTGGTTTTGGGAATGACAGTGAGTTGATGACATAACTTGGCTTTGAGGTTGTGAGGTTACTGGTCCAATACTAAAATTACTGGACTTTGGCCATTAATCCAAGAATTCTAATAATTTTTACTTGCAGCTGAGAAGCTGAATGTGAAGGACCCCTCTAAAATGCATTCCAGCCACACACATTAGGGCACCCTTGGCAGCCAGCCACATGGACCCATGTATAACCATGGAGCACTTCGAGCGATCAAAAGTGTGATTTTTTCTGGAGGGAGGAAAACCAGAGGGCCCGGAGTAGGAGGGGACCAACACAAACTCTACTCTCATATCATCGGCTCAGATCTATCAGGTAGTTAATTGCATTTTCACTATCCATAATGATCAAAAGCGTGTTAGACTGAAAAATGTGTACATTTGAAGAAAAAAAAAACCAACAACAAAATCCACAAATAAATATTTAACTTAATAGAAAATGATTGCTTCTATATCTCAAACAATTACTTTGGAGACCACTCTTGATCAATAAGCTCCATTTACCAGGAGCTCCAAATTAAGCAAAACAATTTTTATGAAAACCATAGAAATGACCTCGTAGTTCTGAGGCGATGATATAACCTTAGCTGGGAATTGAACCAGGGCCAGTAGAAGAAGATGAAGATGGAGATGGGTCTTCACTATTAATTTAAAGTTAGGGTGATAGTTTGGTAATGACCCTGAAAACATTGTGTGTTTTTTACCCGAAAGCCTCCTTGGAATAAAGATAGTAATGGTAGTAAACGACCTGCAAAACTATTTACTCTGAAATGCCACCATTGATTTGAAATCAACAAAAGTGTGTCAAACAGTTTGAATCTCCAAAACTCACCTCAACAAGGTGAGTTATATGGAGATTCAAATTTCCATGGTGTCCATTTGTGAACGCTGTGGCACAGAGATGGAGGTTGGTACCTGTGTCACCTTGCTAAATGTGGATGGATTTGACCACCTTCATTAGTATTTTGCTGCTTTCAGTCTACAAGTAGACACTGCATTCAGGTGAAACTTTTACAGGTGACTTTTATTGTATTTTGATAAGTTTGCCTATAACCATAGAGAAAGGCTATAACTGGCCATTTTACGTTGACAAGAACCGATTTATGACCCTACCTTTAAAAAAGTCCTCAAAGACCAAAGTTTTCTTAATTGTCTTCTTTGCACAAATACCACCTAGACTTGTGGCTTTCATTATCAGAAAGAACATTCAGTTTTCGCCCTCCCCTGAGAAACTATCTATCAGCATAGGACAATAACAAATCTGACCAGGCACCTCTAGTGCACTGTCCCTTTAAGTGCTGCTGTTGCCTAGCAACAACCAAGTGCACTGGACTTGGAGGTGTCCAGCACCTAAACTGCCAAGGGTAATTTTTACCATTCTTCCACAGTCACCTCTATGTGAGGCGGACATGGGAGAGGGATTATTGTTTTACAGCTGTGGAGTTTTAGTACACAAAGAGAGTCTGATGGTCCTTTATTGATTGGTTCTATATTGGTTCCTGTAGAGTGAGTACCAAATTCTTCTTTCTTATCCATAATCCAGAGTATTTTCTTATAAATCAAATGAATTATTGACTCATCAGTGGTGTGGATGACATTAGTAATCAGTGACTGTATTGGATGTTTGTTGATTTTATATTTATTATTATAGTATCATCTTTATATTATGTGACAGTCAGGGTTTGGTAATTGTTAATTTTAAAGTGATATTCTGAGGACTGAATAGCAACTGTTTTTCCTTATTCAAGAAGTCATACAACTCACTATTTCTGTGAATTGTTTCCCTGGGTGGAAAGACATCATGCAAAAGTATTTTACCCAGAATAGAATGGCATCCTTTTAAAAATATTAAGTGAGATTATGAATAAAAATAATCTACACAAGTCATGCCAAGTTTGAAAGACACCAGGGTGTGTGTAAAATCATATCAACATTGGAGGATTCAGGTCTGTTAGCATCGTTAATTCACAGTTTTCTGTTTGAAAAAAGAAAGAAATATAAAAACAAAAATGTTTTCCTCATTTGTGTAAAAACTGATTACTTTTTAGACTAATTGCAGGTTAAGAGATTACAAATTCACATCACAAAATTAAGCAATATTGAAAAACAATCATCAACCCACCCATATTTCAAGATAAGGTGCTGTAATTTGTTTCTCTTTAACACCATGTTCATGTTTCATGCTAGTAACATTGTCAATGTTGTTCCAATCTGTCCCAATATTCATTTAGAGTTGTTTACAGTGTAACAGTTTTTCTAATACTTGCCAGTATTGTTCATTTGCCAATATCCCCAGGTAAGACCAACATACTTTTGAAAATGTCATGTTTACAGGTTTTGAGATAAGGCGCATTAGCATGAGCTGAAAACGTTTGGCTAAAAAGGGCTACCGATGTTCAAAGCAGTTCCACTGCAGTTGAAGGAACACTGGAGTCGACCCTTGAACCATCAAGAAAATCTAGTCAGCTAACATCAGGAGATTCACAGGCACAGCAGTAGCGCAAACCCACATGTCCTGCCAACAAACAGTCAAGCAAGCGGTCAAGGGAAAGACTGTCAAACTGTGAACACCAGTCAGGTTGGTATACATTTTCTTATTTCACATTGCCTCTTAAGTTTTCCTTGGTTCTAACTTAGTGAGGAACATGGTGTGCCTGTATTTTCCCATTGATTAAACTACATGTAAATTTTCCCCTTTTATTACATGTGGTTTCCTGCTCAGAGCTACAGAGATTCTCCATGACGAAACGAATCTGATTGACATCAAGAGAGAAGTATGGTGGCCCTGAAGGGACATCGCACATCGCAAATATCTTTGCAAATATTTGCGATGTCGCAAATATCTTTGCAAATATCTTTGCAAATATTTGCGACGTCGCAAATATCTTTGCAAATATTTGCGATGTCGCAAATATCGTCGCAAATATCTTTGCAGATATTTGCGATGTCGCAAATATCTTTGCAAATATCTTTGCAAATATTTGCGATGTCGCAAATATCTTTGCAAATATCTTTGCAAATATTTGCGATGTCGCAAATATCTTTGCAAATATCTTTGCAGATATTTGCGATGTCGCAAATATTATTGCATACTTGATCGCATACTTCGTCACATAGTTTGCATATTTGTGTCGGATATTTTTTCAAGAGCCTAGAGGGTTGTTTGGGTCCCAGCCTTCATTCCTTTAACATGTACACACGGGTGGATAGTCGGATACAGTTCGCGCGTGGATGTGCCATCATTACAACGCTTGGACTAGTTTACATGAGACGAGAGAGAGAGGTTGACGTCCAGGGTCGATTTCACAAAACTATGGTGGCCCTGAAGGGACATCGCATATCGCAAACGTGTGCGCATACGTATGCGATGTCGCGAAATAAATCGCGAATATGTGCGCACACGTATGCAATGTCGTGAAACAATTCGCGAATATGTGCGCACACGTATGCAATGTCGTGAAACAATTCGCGAATATGTGCGCACACTTGTGCAATGTCGTGAAACAATTCGCGAATATGTGCGCACACGTGTGCAATGTCGTGAAACAATTCGCGAATATGTGCGCACACGTTTGCGAATTCATTTGCAATGTCGTGAATTTTATTGCATACCTTGTCGCATACCATTCAATAAAATTCCTAATGAACTGGGGAGTTTTAGCAGCTAGTCTGGAATCGAGACGTACACATAGATATAAATAGGGTCTGACTAATTTACCTTCGAGCGCACGCTGTTCCTCACGCTTTCCTAATAAGTGAATAACTATTATACTAACCATTGTACCGGTGCTCATTTTAGTGAGAATAGTCCGACGATTGTTTGCATGGACCTTTTGTTTTGTGATATGATGCTGTACCATCACCATGTGGCTGGCCGGCTAGACATGGCCACACTAAAATGTACCTGCCTGGTACCCAAGCTCCTGCCTTGAAGTATCTTTGGTATACAAAATGGGACCGGGCCACTTGCGTACTCCCTAGGTTACTAACAAATTGCCCGCAAAATGACACCACCCCAAAGGTATGCGACAAGGTATGCAATAAAATTCACGACATTGCAAATGAATTCGCAAACGTGTGCGCACATATTTGCGAATTGTTTCACGACATTGCACACGTGTGCGCACATATTCGCGAATTGTTTCACGACATTGCACACGTGTGCGCACATATTCGCGAATTGTTTCACGACATTGCACACGTGTGCGCACATATTCGCGAATTGTTTCACGACATTGCATACGTGTGCGCACACATTCGCGATAAATTTCGCGACATCGTATACGTATGCGCACACGTTTGTGATATGCGATGTCCCTTCAGGGCCACCATACAAAACCCTTCCTAACTTAGGATCGATCCTAGGACTTAGGACGAGTCCCAGGCCTAAGATCGATCCTAGCTAAGAACGATCCTAGGATCGATTTCACAAAACCCGTCTTAAGCAGGACGAGTCCTAACTAATACCACAAACTAATTCTCGGACGAAGCTAAAAATGCTAGCGCAACGGCTATTTAATGTGTGTATTGCCCAGTTAATGAAACGGTCGTAAGATTAGCACATCACATGATCATGTTCTTCTCCTTCAGAAAAAACAGATCGTCGGCCATTTTGTTTCCGCTTTGGCGACAAAATGTCAAACATTTATGGTTGTTTTTAGACCTTTATGGGTGAACAATCAATGTGTGTGTTTGAATAAAGCCTAGGTAAGCTGTTTTGTACGGTTGTTGAGTAAAAGGGGAACAAACTCAAATTGAGTGGAAAAACTGTGTAAGAACGTGCCGTGAGTGTGATGAATTTCCCCTTCCTAAAGGACGAGTTACTCGTCCTAACTCGAGATAAGACGAGTCCTAACTCTTTGTGAAATCGACCCGTGGTCTGTCTTTTTTTGATTAAGATAGCTGGCGCTCTCGCTGCACTGTGTACATAGTAATGGAATGAAGGCTGGAACCCAAACAGCCCTCTAGGCTCTTGAAAAAATATCCGACACAAATATGCAAACTATGCGACGAAGTATGCGATCAAGTATGCAATAATATTTGCGACATCGCAAATATTTGCAAAGATATTTGCAAAGATATTTGCGACATCGCAAATATTTGCAAAGATATTTGCGACATCGCAAATATTTGCAAAGATATTTGCAAAGATATTTGCGACATCGCAAATATCTGCAATGATATTTGCGACGATATTTGCGACATCGCAAATATTTGCAAAGATATTTGCGACGTCGCAAATATTTGCAATGATATTTGCAAAGATATTTGCGACATCGCAAATATTTGCAAAGATATTTGCAAAGATATTTGCGACATTGCAAATATTTGCAAAGATATTTGCGATGTGCGATGTCCCTTCAGGGCCACCATAGAGAAGACATGGTCGTAATTGAATTCAAATACCATTGAAGTTGTTACAAGGACTACATTAAGTTCCATGCAAGGAGCAAGCAATTACAAACAATGTCTTGTTCCGTAGATCTATGCATCAAGCCCAGTTGGCCATGACTGGCCACTTGATGAAAACCTAACGCTCAAATGGATGACCATGCCTGCAGCGAGTCCTGCTAAAGCACTGCAGCATGTGCACTGTACAGTGTGTATGTGCAGGAAAACTGACTACAACACTTCAAGCTGCTCTTGTCATAAAGAAAATCTCCCTTGCACTGAACTCTGCAAGTGCAGTGATTGCAAATTTCACTCACAGACTTTAATGATGATGCAGAAGAACATGAAGAAGAAGGCAATTGACAAAATGATCACAGCTATCTAGGTTTTGTTCCGCTTATTTTAGTTTTCAAAGTCTATTAAACAAAATGTAATGGTGCATCTGTATAATCTGGTCCTTTATAATTTTTCTCACATAATAATGTTATAATTAAAAGACACTCTGGACATCGAACAAAAGCGTATGCCTTTCAGGCTTTAAATCATGAGCAGTACATGAATTGTATTGTTTTTAAATTGTAAACTTTGTAGCAAGTGAGCCCCTGTGCTACAAATGCATTGTTTTAATAAACCAGACATAACAATAGTGTAAAACTATCTCTGTAGTCACTTGGTTATATTGCCTTTAATTGCGTTAGTTCAGCATAAACTCTTTCGTGCACATGCATGTTTGCATAATTAATGACTAGCTAAAAATTTGCTTGTGCAATTTCTATTACATATGCATTTTATGATTATTTTTAACTTATCAAAACTTATTATACATGGCCAAGATCATGAGATGAAAAGGCTGAACAATTTACAAAAAAGTTTATATTGTTTATGTAATTTATGTCACTTCCATCAAAATTTAACTTGTAAGAAATATATTTGCCAGGGTGCCGGCAGAAAATAGTTCAGAATTGGTCAAGTTCAAAGTGCTGTAATTTTTAAAATAAAACTTCCTTTGAATTACTTTTTCTTCCACCATTTTATTTCTGAAACAAGCTTTCATTTGATGTTTCACTTGGCCCATTGCTATCATAAACGTAAAAAACAGAGTTTATATTTGGCAACAACTAACATTTGCCGGCAGAATAGTTCAGAAGTTCAAAGTGCTGTAACTTTTTAATAGACCTTATCGCCAATCCGCCTGGTTGATTTTTGCTGAATGGCCGAAAGGCATTGTGGGAAGGGAAAAGGGGCATACTGTGCTCCCTTTTCCTTCCCACAACACCTTTCGGCCATTCAGCAAAATCAACCAGGCGGATTGGCGATAAGGTCTATTAAAGCTTACTTTGCATTACTTTTTTCTTTTATTATTTTAGTCTTGAAACAAGCTTCCATTTGATGTACAGCTTGACCAATTTGCCAAAAAATGAAAAAATGGGGTATTATTTAAAACTAGTAATATGGTAATAATAGTACCATTAACAATCGCGAGTCGAAAATCAATTAATTTTCCCCCAAAACGTGTGATGTTTTTTCAACAAATGCCAGCATTAGGGCCATATTTACAAGTACTGTAGCATTCGATAGGTAAGTTTCATGATCGAGAACGAGGCGGATTGAACATTTGAGAGGGCAAAAGAATAGGATTGCAATGGTGCTGGGGCCAATAAATGGATACGAAGTGGATTGGCCCTATTTATGGGGCTATTATTAGTAATACATCAACATTCCTCCCTCCCGTCGTTTCATTCAATTTGTGTGTATGTAATGTTATTCTGTCGTCTGTGTGAATGGGATGCGAGGTCAAAGGTACATCTGCCAACATCCGGTCTGGCAGGTATCTGGCGTTATTCACGAGCCTGGGGTCGATTTCACAAAACCCATCCTAACTTAGGACTAGTCCTAGGCAATGCTAGGAGATAGGACTAGTCCTAAGTTAAGACCAGTTACTGGTCCTAACTTCAGATAAGACTAGTCTTATCTCTTTGTGAAATCGGCCCCTGGAAGTGAGACATCAGATGCTCGGGCTCATTGACCTCCATTAAAATTAATGAGAAATAGCTAACTGGCCTGGGTTCATCCTTATTCTAGACCCTGACCCTCCCTGACGTTACAATTCGTGAGGTTCAGACTCTCCATGTGCACCACAAAGCAATATAGGTTTGGACACAATGTGGACTATTTGTTTCTCCGTTTTGGCGATTCCTTCACTTCTTTCAAGAAAGTTTGCAGGCCGAAGGAATTTCTTTTTAAAATCCTGAAATCAGGAAAAACCCCTGAGAAATCACGCACGCCTGCACATCAGGCAGGAAATGGGTGGGGAGAGGTTAAGCTGCCAACAACTGATTTGACGTTTTGACAATCACAACTTACTTGGCAAGGTCCCATACTGTTGACGGTCTGACTGCACCTTCTAAGTGAATATGAAGCTCAACCTGTCGATATACAATGCACAAATTTCCAGACTTAATTAGTATTTATTTATTGTCTTACAAACCTCAGCTCTATGTTCCGACAACCCCATGTTTCAATAACCTCTCATGATCTACATATGCTAGGTTATATAGGGTTTAAAGTTAGAGTTAGTGTTAAGATAAAGATCTGGAAAATACATTGGGGGTGCCGGAACAAAGGTGTGTCACCTACTATCATGGTTCATTGTTTATTCCACTTGCATTATTATCAGTCAACAACAACTACATTTTCTCCTACTCAAAATGTTAACAACATAAATTAAAAATTATTTTAATTTACATCTGGAAAGCTTCTTTTTAAAAGGAAATCGCACTTTAAATGCTGAAAATGTTTTATATCAAATTTACAGGCCTATATTACTTATTAGTATATTATTAATAAAAAGAAACATTGAAACTAATGAAAGCGTACAAAACAGCAATTTTACAAATGACAAGCAATAGCATTGGAATATTAATCTATTAATAAAAAATTATCAATAATTGGGGCCTACAAATACAATGATGTTTGAAATTTAAATTAGTATACACCCGACATGCCCAGTCACTCAAGTTAGTTTTTGTCGTGCCAGTCTCGACTACAAAAGTGTATGGGCATGGGCTTCATGACACGACTCCAACTACCACTCAGATCGACCTAGACCCAGTACCGGGCGGGGCACTGTGTATCGCAACTAAACTAAACCATGACCATGTTGACTAGCTAGTAACAATACCCCTCATCAAAACAAAGCTGTGAAGTCCATGTTACTTGCATTTGACGTGTATCTTCCATGGCCATACATCATGATACTGTTTTACTGGACGATTTGTATTTGAGTTCAGGCAACTTTACTGGAAGTCTTCGCAAAAAGAAAGAAAACAAAAAACCCTATTACATAAATAGTGGATAAACAAGAACCTACTGACCCATTTTTTTGTTGTCCTCCGGTTCGGGACCGGTTCCGACCCTGAGATTTTGGACAGTGTGAAAAGGCCTTTATTCTTCGGCCGCATGTCATCTGATAAAAATATCAACAATCAGCTGAACGTGAATAGCGCCCTCTGTTGGCTTATATGCGAAGTAAATTCCTGTATAAAAGCAGTGTAATCTTGTTGTGTGTGATGTTGTAATGAAAAGAAAATTTTACTTATAATTTTATTTCGTCTGTCGAAGAGGAAAGGGTTGCTGTGGGTGTGGCATAAAATGGCGAGCCAACAGAGAGTGCAGACATACCTGGAGAAGCATCGGATAAGTACGCTATTTGAGGTAATCGGGAAGTATGACGATAGTCCATTCGTCTAAAAATGAGTGTGACAGAGTTTGAAAATGCCACAAATTGCATCTATTTCGTGAAAAACAGTTGTGTTTTATAACGTTGGGTGTTATTGATTGTTACTCTAATACAACTGTTAGTATAAATTTTTAATGTTAGTGTTAGTATACAGAGCTGTTACTCGCACCAACAGTAACATTTGAATTGCAGGCTTGTGTTTTGAGGCTTACTCTCGTCTCAGCTCAGTCGGGAGTCCAGATGATCTGATGATTGATTGCTCAGCTGTGCTCAGCAGGGCTTGAATTTGACACTAGACTGCCAGCCCGAGGCCAGTGATTTTAGCCTCGGGCCTGTAAACTCATGACCTGACAAGTCCAGCGGTCTTGCGTTTTGCAATTGAATAATAGCCACTGTCTTTACAGAAAGAAATCATGTTTAAATGTTGACCTTGAGTCTGGTATTTATAATAATTTAATATACTATATATATATATTATCACTCAGACTATAAATAGCCCCACTTGTGTGGCCAAGGAAACCTGAATCCTTGGCGCCACCGGCTGGCCAGGCTGTGGTTGGAGTGAGGATGCGAACATTGCAATGGTTGCTTTATGTATGCGCTCGCCCACAGCCTGGCCGGCCGGTGACGTCGTGAATTGATTGGCATGATTAGAATCAATCCAAAATGCGAAGTATTAGTAAATCGGAGGAAATAGACAAATGATTTCTTTACATATCTTTTTAAAACTTTATTTATTTAAACATCCAAAACACCCAGGTCAAGCTAAGACTAAGTGGTAAGCAAACACATTGAGCTGGCTTAAACCACCGACCCGCCCATAGGGAATGCGCCTTTATTTTGTTTCGGTGAGCTTAAGAAAAAATGGGTCCGGACGTGTGGCCAAGGATTCAGGTTTCCTTGGCCACACAAGTGGGGCTAATATTTATACAATTCCATTTAGTATCAAAATACACTATCTAACCCATAAAACAAATGAGAATAATCTAACCTGGTGGTGCACTGCTTGTTCAAATAGAAACAATTCACATGTTAAACTGTGTAGAAAAATAGAAAGCTCTTTCTCATAAAGGTTCTGGTCTGAAATAAATTCTGGTGAAATAAATTCTGGTCTGGTAAACATTTGGAGTACAAGCCCTGCGATCTTGTGGAATTTTAGCCCAAATTCGAGCCCTGTTGCTCCGTGCCCAGTCATACATGTCAATATTGTTATACATGAAAAATGAGTATGTATAGCCCCATAAAATAGTGCAAATACCCTGGGCTAACATTCTGCACCGGCCACCACTTTATCTCCCCTAATTTAGGTCTTAGAGTATTATACTTGTCTAGAAGGGTTGACAGAATGTACTCTTATAGAACTAGACCCAGTAACTGGGGCGTTGTACTCCTTTTTTCGAAATTGTTCATCTTCGGTCATTCTAGCGCCCCAGTGCACCATTGTAAGGACTCTTGCAAACCTCCATCTGCTATGATTCTCACCACAGGGCCCTAAAGCCACAAAAAAAAATGCCCCAAAATGGAAAAAAGACTCAACGAAACTGGCTTCTTGATATGTATAAGGTGCATGAAATTTTCAAAATTCAATTCAGCTTACTTTGGCAAAACAATGCCCACAGTTTTTAAAAAACCTGGGCTTGCGCCCGATTTGAAAAAAACTAACTGTAAGCTACTCCCACAGGTATTTAGAGCAAGTTTTAGCACTTAAAATGGGGTTATGGTTATGAATATGACGGTCTTGCTACATGCATGTAATCCTCCACTCTAGACCATTGGGTAAATCTCTAAAGACAGTATAAAGAGAGGGTTGAATATATTGAACTGTGATGTTTTACGTTATTTTGTTTGTTTACAGGATCTGATGGCAAGGGTGGTGAAGCATTTACCAAATGAGCCTATTCCATATTTAATAAAGGTTCTGCAACGCTTTGAAGAGAAGAGCAAGCCGGTATGTCGGTCAGAAATAAAGTCCTCATCAATCGAAATAAGCCAGGGTGATTTTCAGGTTTTTTTTTAATGCTATTCTCTTCACTTTGACATTAGTTCAGACGGCAGTATTACCTTGTGGATTAGTTTTACTTTAAAATTTGAATTTGAATTTGCTTTGTGTGGCGCTTTTATTTAAGACGCACATCATCCCTGATTCTAAGGACTAGTCAAATTTCTGTCCCGGGAGATGCAGCTGGCTTCATGTAGTTTTTTTGCTTTATGTATATTATTATACATGTACATGTATGTAATGCACTGCAAACACAGATTGTTCATAGTGTTTCAGATTCAAGCAAAGTTAAGGTAAAATGGACTAGTGAAATAGTATGGAGGACGATTTTGAAATGACAAGTTAACTGGTTTCCTGGCTCATCATTGCAAAAAAGTTTAAGGGCAATTTCTGGATAGACATGATAGACTGCAGGACATGTTCAGATGTCATGGTTGTGGCGTTACCTGTAGGTGGCCCCATGCTCAAGCTGTAGCCAGTGGTCCTGTGTGTTTTTGAGCCCTGTTAGTGTTATGTCCTTTGCCAGTGTTTTCTGCCATTACTGGGATGCTCAGGTCAGGTCCGGAATTTTAAACTTTTTTGAGAGGGCAAGACCATTTACATCATTTGAAAAAATGCACTTCCATCTGTCCATTGAAAATTCTTATAGTTTACGGAAAACTTTTGAGGGGGCACCAGACAAAGACCAGAGCACTAGTAGCCCTTCGTCAAGGCCCTCAGGGCTTAGACAGCTGTGTAGCCATGAAGCAACCAGAACATGGAGTCCACACATGACAATGGCGAAGCCACAAGGGCCTTTTCCAACTTGTCATAAACGTTTTTGTTTTCCTGTAATTATTGATTTTTGCTATCCTAGTGGGAAAATGCCAAACCAAACAGAAGCGATGGGATCCATGCATTTAACCTATTAAATTATATGTGTCGTGGCCGAGCGGTCTAGTTCACCGGACCCAAGCTTCGGTGTTGTCAGCAGCAGAGTGGGGGTTCGAATCCCGGTCATGACACTTGTGCCCTTGAGCAAGGCACTTAACCATAATTGCTTCGTAAAAAGTTGGGAAGGTAGTGCATTCTGCTCTACCAGCCAGGCATCCTAGTGGATGATACCCTTGCCTACATCCTTATGGACTGTGCAGGGGGTAACCCTGTTTCAGCCCCAGGAGTAGGTGGCAACGTGCCCCTGGTGACAGTTGATCTGGGTTGACAGCCCAAATCAGTTAAGTGTAGCCCTCACCTTGAAGTGGTCGTCCGGCCTTGTGAGTTGGGCGATATCTCATTAAAAGAAGAAGAAAAAAAATTAAAAATGTGTTGTGATGGGTTAACCTTTTTGCACTTTACTTAAATTTGCATTTAGAACTATGACTGATTTGCTCTTGTGCGTGAGGTCTCCCTTCCTCCTCCTTTCACAGATACATACATGACATAGCTTTGTCTAAGCCATGAAGGCCTTGACAAAAGGCTTTACTGCACTTAGGCTTCTGTGTAATTCCAGGTCTGTCATGTACATATCTAGGCCTACCACGCAGGTTTTTAACTCGCATTGCGTTGGCGTTTTATGTTGTTGCGTCGACACCACTGGTCGGAGATGCCTATATGATACGTAGCAGACAAAGTACACTGAGCATTTCCTGGTAATGGCAGAAAACATTGATATTAGTATGCAAGTTCTGTAATGGATTGGTCTGTAGATTTATATTGTGTACTTTCATCATCAAACTTGTCTTGGTTTGTTTTGCAGTTGGAGCAGAAATCCTCGACGATGCCGGCCCAGAGGAAAACTACGGGAAGCTGGGCTGCAGCATGTAAGTTAGGCTAGCTTAACCCTAACCCCCATTAGGGTCTCTCCACAAAGCCTGCCAAATACAACAGAATGCAACACAGTTGAAATGAGAACCATGCCATATGCAACAAAATGCAACAAGGGATGTGCAGGCATGTTGTTTGTGTTAGGACTGAGCAATGGTGTTTGCCCTGCTAAATGCAACAGTATGCACATAAGTGTAATGTTTAACTGTTATTACACAGTCTTTTTTATATGATTTGAATTATGATTCTTACCTAATACTACATCATACTTCTCAATACTTTTCCCATAAAAAATATTTTGAAATACCCATCATAAGTTGTTCAGATACAATAGAAGCACCCAAACCTATATGAAGTCACTTCACTGCTGAATGCAACAAATTCAGTCAAAAAATGACATCTGAGTTGACTGCCAAATGCAACAGATCACAACAACTATTACCATTTGGTGCATATTGTTGCATTTAGCATGGTTAGGGTTAAACATTTCCTTTCCAAACCCATCGAAATTTGAAACATGTTTTGAGTGATTCTGTTGTATTGTGCGCCAGTAAACGGATCAATGCTTAACATGGGATCAGGCGTACAACCAATCAGAGTCCACAACAGTATGGGTCGTGAGTTTGTGTGGTGGATTTTGTTAGAGTACATGGAGTAAGGAAGGATCCTAGTATAAATCACTTAAGGGAAATGAGGATTTTAAGAAATAGAAAGAGAATTTGTCATACAATGTATGTGCAGGGTCAATTATTCCAAGGAGACACTCTTTGAAAATCACATTTGTATTTTATTGTCATGGCTAAGTTTTGCTTTCCCAACAATGTGATGTATTTTTTTTTTTAGCAATAAACCATGTTAAAGTGAAGTATTTGAAGACAAAAAGAATCGAGTACACGTAAAAACTCAATATGGTTGGGACCAACTTGGTCCCGGACGTTCAAATTCCGCGCAAGACTTGCGCAGTGTTTTCAGAAGTCAATTGAGGTATAACGTCATGAACTCTCCCTTGTTTTTGACCCTCCCTATATCTGTTGATGATGGAAACCGCAGCGGATCCTGGTGAGTATTGCTGTGTGTTCCCAACTCCTGTGTACTGTACCGTTGATTGATTCAAACGACATTTCTGACCACACACACACACACACACCCTCTGCACCCTCTCCACACACCTCCAGTAGATGTGGGTGTACAATACATAACACCCGTTTCACACACTACACAGACAGTGAAACATCCAAAGCCAAACTTGTGTAGCGACAAAGTGACACCAATTTTGATAATACTGCTATATTTAAACACAAGAAGTATCTCAGCACAAAACAATTTTGCTTACTGGAATAAGGTTGCCAGCCAAAACCATGTCACATGTATCATTTGCTACTGGTATCCCGCTTATTTGTGTTTACCCGGAAAAATTGGTAAGCATTATTGTCTGCTGAAAGGTTAGGTCTTACTTTGGTAATAACACCCTCCCCCCCCCCCCCCACAAAAAAAAAGAAAAAAAAAAGGTAATTTTCTCCTTAGGCTACTTTTTATAAAGATGGTTAATGGTAGTAAACATCCTGCAAAATTATTTCATCTGAAATGCCCCTGTTGCACCTAAATTCGACTTTTGGAGATTCAAAATTTCTGTGGTGTCCATTTGTGAATGTGGCCAGAGATGCGGTTGGTACATGGTCATGCACCCACTGTCAGCTCACTGGATGGATTCTACGTTCTCCATGAAAATACCGTGACAGGTTGTTTTTTTCCTGTTTTCTCAACAAGTAGACAGTGCATTCAACTCAAACTTTCACAGGTGGCTTTGATTGTATCTTTCTTGATAATTTTGCCTAGATAACTCGGCATTTATGTTGACAAAAACCAAACTATGACCCAACCTCTAAGTAGTACAGGACATATGAAATTCACCAGAAAATGGATTGGTCTATACTTGATCAAGTTATTGTTGACACCAACTACCCGTTTGAAATTACAGAAAGCTGCAATGGCTTTGGATGTTTTGGAGTGTAGTGCACTTCATGTCAGTTCCCATTATTTGCTACGTGTATGTGTGTAACCGTGTAATTCATTCCTTCTTACCACTCCAGAAACCTTGTGCTCTCTCCTCATTGTCAACTCATTTCCTGGGGGTTTTGTGTGAGGAGTGAATTAATGAATTTAGCAATTTTAATCGCACCTTATTTTCCGCAGACAGGTTGCACATGCTACGTTTTGTTGTAGCATAAAGGCTTCTGTGTTTGCAATTAGGGTTGTGCATACCCCCTACTGTTTGATTAATTTACTAACCACCCAGACTGAACTTGTGAGAACCGTTTTAAACGTCTCATAATTGTATATGATAATAATATAATATCGTAATTATATCGCAGTTTTGACATTCGTGGTACATGAACATTATCCCCCCTGTCACTGGACCATTTATTTCATTCCTGAACTCTATTACTATCGGCATACTGTCCTGTCCAACTGGCCCTTGCCACAAAATACCACAGGAGACTGTGGAGACCAAGTCCAAAGTACACAAGCCACTATCAGTACATTCTCCTGCCCAACTGGCCCTTGCCACAAAATACCACAGCAGACTGGAGACTATAGTCCACAGTACCCAAGCCATGGGGTTTCCACATACCACTAATGGTACAAGCAGATATACTCATGCACCCAATGCTAGCCTGGAAGGTACTTGTATGGTACGTTGTGGCAGTCTGTGGTACCAGTTAACTAATGCACCGTCTCAGCTACCAAGGAGTATGTAACCTGTGCTGCCAAGTATGTAGCCCACCAAGCTCAATCGATTACAAGAACCATTTCTGCCCTCACGGGGACCCATTTACTCCCATTTGAAGAGGAGAAGTTATAGTCAAGTGTCCAAGCAAGAGCAAGACACTTATTTACTTGCCATAAAGTGTCATACTCTGGATTCGAACCATCCTTAGATGACTTATACATCAGTCCTCTGTGCTAGACTAGACCGCTTAGCCATGGTTGATGTTTTCACAATACATTTATCTCACAAAGGTCCCTCTACCACCTCTGTGATTGCTACATGTATGTTTTCTCCGTAAAATACAACCCTTTCTTTTATGTTTAATGTTACTAGTTCAAGCATTGTGCATGTGTATACAACTGTGATGTACACTATGCATGACCATAATATTTATACATGTAGTTATAACTGTTCAGCCAGTGAATGTTACAATTTGTAAAACTACTTGTTATCCTTTATTCATCAACCCTCCCACCCTCCCACTGCACCTCTTTAGCAACTGCAGTGTTAGTACATGTATAAAACATGTAGTTAGTAGTCAATAATTGTACCTTCAAATGGTGGCATGTTGTATTGTAGTGTTAGCTCCCTGCCTATATATAAAGTTTTAAACTTGTTTACAGACTGGTGCAGTATACTACATGAAGTTAGACCCATAGACCTTTCCATTGTTGATAAGCAAACCGCCCTCGTTGGCAAAACGTTGAATCTTGTGAACAGATAATATGACCCAATTCAACACTTTTGCAATTTTTTTTTTTTAAACCATCCCATGATTGGTTGCTTTGTTTCTGACAATTTCAACACTTTTTTTGAATACTTGTGTAATATTGCTACAAACTGTAGATACATGTTTTTGCTGTGCATATATGGCTTTCCGGAGTTTTCCAACCTCAGTTGGCAAAAGCTTGGGCTGTGGCATTGCAATGGAAAGGTCTATTGACATCTCATTTACAGTTTGGGTGCATTTGTCTTTGAATGTGATATTAACAAAGTATAATACAAAATGACATTCAAATAAATCTAACAACCCATGTGGTATACGGAGGGTTAGAATTTGTTAATTTGGCTTCATTTGATTGGTACTCACATTTTGACATAACCCTGTCAGTACATGTATAGGTGTATATACAATCAATGGGGTTAGGGGAGGGGTAGCAGTGTTACTTTGTCTTCTTCATCTTACCCCCATTGTGTCATAGCCCTGCCTGGTATGGGTGAGGATTGGGGATACAATCAGTGGGGTTAGGTTTAGGGGTAGTGGTGTTACTTTGTCTTCTTGATCTTACCCCCATTGTGTCATAGCCCTGCCTGGTATGGGTGAGGATTGGGGATACAATCAGTGGGGTTAGGGTTAGGGGTAGTGGTGTTACTTTGTCTTCTTCATCTTACCCCCATTGTGTCATAGCCCTGCCTGGCATGGGTGAGGATAGGGGATACAATCGCCCATGGACAGCAAACATGAAGAAGACCAAAGGCAGAACAGAGCAAGACGACTCACAGGAAGGTGAGATGCTTTAAGGTTTTCTTGTTTATTGTTCACATATATTGTGGAGCAGAGACAAAGTTTCAGTGATCAATGCAAAATTTGACTTAAATACTCATATGTAGTAATTCATAGTAGAAAAGGAGACAAGGCACTTCTTGGTATACTTTTCACCCAAGTATGAATGTTATCACGTTTGGCGGATCTTTCATGTCGTTCCCAAAAAGTGTTGATGTGAAGGTCACAAATCCAGTCCTGTAGAGATTGGCGTTAACCTATTGAGTGTGTGCAACTGTGTGGGAATGTGTGAGTAAAATTTATCTATTTAGGTAGTTTAGGCTATTTTGGATGTATTTTACGTTGTCAGTTTTTGTTTATACAGCTTGTCTGTCATGTCTACATGTACATTGCATAATTAATGACCTTGTGGCTTCAGCGACTGTTCTACCAGGGGTCTCTCATTTGAGAGACACTTTACCCTAGAATTGATAGTTTCTATATAAAGATTTTCTCAAAGGAACTACGTGTGGTTTCCTACTGGGGTATTCCTTTCTCAGCTCCCTGGGGAGTGTACAGCCCTGGGCTACCATGGCGCTTCGATCAGAAAACATTCACAATTCATCAGTAATACATTTAAGACTGGAAACCCTTGAAAGTTTCCGTTTTAGGAAACATTCTTACTTCATAGGCGTTGCCTTCAATACAGGAAGCCCTTAAAGTTTCCTGATCAGGAAACATTCTCAATCAACAACTAGCAATGCCTTCAAAACTGGAAACCCTTACAAGTTTCCTGATCAGGAAACATTCACAATCTGTAAGTGATGCCTTCAAAACTGAAAAAACAAAAGTTTCCAGACCCAGAAATATTCTCCATAAATTAGCGATGCCTTCAAAACTGGAAACCCTTGAAAAGTTTCCTGATCTAAAAACATTCCCTGTCTGTAAGTGATACCTTCAAAACTGAAAAAACAAAAGTTTCCAGACCCAGAAATACTCTCCATACATTAGCGACGCCTTCAAAACTGGAAACCCTTGAAAAGTTTCCTGATCTGAAAACATTCCCTGTCTGTAAGTGATGCCTTCAAAACTGAAAAAACATTAAAAAGTTTCCAGACCCAGAAATATTCTCCATACATTAGCGATGCCTTCAAAACTGGAAACCATGGAAAAGTTTCCTGATCAGGAAACATCTGATTTTTGCATATAATGTTTCTAAAATAGGAAGTATTAATCAATATTAACCGACTGCATTGTGTTTGCATGACCATTAATGAAATAAATTGCCTAACATAGACTTTACCTGTTGGTTGTGTAGCGTATTTGGATACTTACATGTATGTACAGTGTACACTTTACTTCTATGGAGGAGCACTGCCTTAAATGCAAACCATGCTATAACTACTCACCCTTCCAGGTTAACACTGGTTAACGCAAAGTTAACACTGGTTAACGCAAAGTTAGACTACAGTTTAGTTAAGGTGAAAAGCTTGCGAGTTTTAAAATCCATGTGCAGATTCAACATTCCTACCAAATGATGCATCACTATGCCAGACTAGTTTGAAATCCTGCATTATGTTTCAAACCCAAGTTTAACCTCTGACAGACCTTCATCTTGCCATGTACATTTGCTCTGTTGGATTGCTCTACACTTCCAATTGACTTTTTGCACAACGCAGAACGCACCTCTGCACAATTTGCGCCTATCTTTTCCACCATTGTGGAAGTCAAATCCTTTGTGTGCATTTTGAATCTCAAAATGGAGGACAGGATAGGTGCGTGTAAGTGCTCTGGGCGTTGTGCAATGGGTCAACTACACACGCACTGCTGATTCTTAATCAAAAGCTTGGTACCATGCTATAACGAGACTACTTTCACTTCAGCCTCACTTTGGCGTCATGGATTTGTACATGGAGGAAAAACAAGATGGCCGCTACAATGATTGAGGTCTGTTTGTACGCATGCTTATTTACCATTGCATTGTCATGTAAAACAGCAACGTGGCCTGTTAACAAATTACTAATGTTTTGACACAATCTCTCTCTCCCACTCTGTTCCCATTCTTCTCTCTATCTTTTCCACTCTCATCTGTTTCCTCTGCCATGTGCTTTTTAACTTAACTCCTTTTTAACCAAATACGCTACCCATTGTTTTGCAAACGTCACCATTCCTTATTGCATAACTTATCCGTTTACTGCTCGGGTTTGCCCGAAATCTTCTCATTTGCCCGAAATCTTCTCATTTGCCTAATTCCGATATTCATTTGTTTGTCATCAAATTAATGTAACCCCTTTGTTTATGATTTATGTTTCCTTTCTGTTACAGTCCCCTATCCTCCCCATATATAAGTGTTAATGCTTATAAATGGGTAATCTGTTTGTTTCCTCAACACCTTGTCGCTGTCAACTGTACATTATAAAGTTGGCTTTGTACCTTCATCGTAGTCTTCTGGGATTCTGATGGTTAGCCCTAAGTTGCCTAACAACCAGTCGTCTGACTTACACCCAGGCTGTGTCTGAATTGAGTGGCTTTGGCTACGGCTTTGGCCATGTTGCAATAATCCAATAAAGAGTGGTCTTTTCAGTGATTCGACCATAGCAATTTGCCGAAGCCATCAATCTGGACGTGGCCCCACTTCCCTGTCAATTCATCTCTTAGTTTAGGTAGAGTTTGACGCCTTCAGTTGGCATGTCCTTATTCCTCCCTGCCCTGTTAGGAGAAACTCAATAATTCTACTCGCAGGCCTCGAATTTCATCTTTGAGAGGGCAAGGCCATTTTCATTTTGCAAAGGGCACTTCCATTAGAAATCTGTAAAGTCTTTGGGAAACTTTTTGATGGGCACCAAGGCCAAGACCAGGGCAATGGGCACCGAGGCCTCCATGTAATTCCAGGCCGTCACTCTTGTTGCACCTCTTGTTGAAAATCCTTTAGTTTTGGAGGAACTTATTTTCAAGATTTGAGGTCCTTGGCCAACCCTAACAACCACAAATCCACTAGAGCCCCTCTCAGAAAGCTGTTTGACTTTGTAAGATAATGTAGTGCAGACCAAAATAACTCTAGTTGGGATGATTCTTTAGTTGGGATAGAACGTCATCTCATCCACTCAAACCATTGCCTCGATCTTGATCAGTATTCCTTAAAATGGTCCATCGGTTCTGATTCCAACTCTAGTTGGGACGATTATTAAAAATGGAAAGAAACATCGAAACATCCACGCAACCATCGACTCGATCTTGATAAGATCAGTTTTCCTTATTGATCCATCAGGTTCAATTCCATCCAATGCATGCACCGCTGACCATCCACCAGATAGCTACATGCTGAATTAACCAACCCTCCCCTTCACATTCCCCCCCCCTCAATATTCACCCACCCTATTACCCCGCCCTTAATCCAATGGTCTGCCGTCAAATAACCCCATTTTGTACCCCCTCCCTGTTACTTCGTCTACAAGTCCCTTTGTCTGTTTTGTCAGTTTGTTTTTTTACTCTGTCTCTTTCCCCCTGGTTATTTTATTTGCTTCAAACTCACAGTTCGCAAATCCAAGAAGGAATCTGACAGCAGTAAGAAAAGAACAACATCCACGTCGGACACGGATGTGGAGCATCTTTTTAAGAAGGGCGCGGAGAAAAAGAGTAAGACAGTAACATTTCAGTCCGGTAATTATGACTTCTAAGGGAGGCTCATTGTAGAATACTGGAAATACATGTATTCTTCATCAAAGATTCCTGCAAATTGTCGACAACTTTCATCAGCACACAACACCCACAAACAACTCGTTAAATATTCATTTCAAATTTTCTGTTTAACCTTGGCCAGGTGTTGGCAGCACCCTGTTTTAAATACATGTTATGCCACGCATTTTTAGCTGTAAATTGCTACTTGAAAATGTTTACCAAAATGCAAGTTCAACTATCACAAAAAGGGTGTTTATGAATGGGAATGACAGGGTATTGACTCGGTCTTAAAGGACCATTTAAAACCTTGCAGGGTTGTGGCCGGAACACGACCCTGCAGTGGGGCATGAGCGTTCAAAACTTTGCAGGGTTGAGGCTTGGGCACGACCCTGGGGCACGACCATTTAAAACTTTGCAGGGTTGTGGCCGGAACACGACCCTGCAGTGGGGCATGAGCGTTCAAAACTTTGCAGGAATGAGGCTTGGGCACGACCCTGGGGCACGACCCTGCCATGGGGCGCGACCATTTAAAACCTTGCAGGGTTGTGGCTGGGGCATGACCCTGCCGGTTTTAAATGGCCGTTTAAGACCAAGTCAGTACTCTAATATTCCCTTATTGATGATGTATTTGGTTTGTTCATTTGTTATAAATACCAATGTTTTGTTTGAGATGTTGCAAACAGTTCGCAATTCATTTGTCAACCTTTTGAGGATGTTTCACAGACTTCATTCTCTAATCATGCTACTTTAAATTTTGACCTTTCAGAAAGTTGTTTTTTTTTACCTTTAAACAAAAACCTATTTATCTGAATTAGGTGCCAAACAGTGGGCGGCATCGGACAGTGAGAATTCCTCTCCGCCCCCAAGACGTTCTGGACCCACAGCTGCTGAAGAACAAGAGAATCAGTTACTCAAAGAAGAAATGTCTGCTGCTCAACTGCAGCGTAAGTACAAACAAGATGAGAAGACTACCAAGGCAGCCCCATCCAGTCAAGAACTGTAAGTCTACACGTAGTAAACCAGTACCCTACCCTACCCTTTTTCCATGACATTTACCAATTAGAGTTGACCATCACCCCCCCCCCCACAACAACAACAACAACAACAACAACAAATCATTAAACTGCTTGGGTTTTAAGTGGTTGAATAACCGTACAAAGAACTATCTGTACTTTTTAGTCAAGTAATAAACCACAAGGGAAACTGGCGGGGTAATTTTTGAATAATTTTGGGTTGAACAAAGAATTGTATGTAGTAACCAGTACTCTACCTTGCCCTTCCTTTTTTCCATGACATTTACCAATTAGAGTTGACCATCACCCCCCCCCCCAACAACAACAATAATTTTTTTTAAAATCATTTAACTGCTTGGGTTTTAAGTGGTTGAATAACCGTACACAGAACTCTCTGTGTACTTTTTAGTAGGAAAACTGGCTGGGTAAATTATTTTTTTTTAGGGTTGAACAAAGAATTGAGCAGAGCAGGACTTAACCAGATTAACGTACTGGCGATCTACCTACTAAGCCATCTGGCCCTAATGTTGGTGGTCTTCCAGTGTCACTATCTTTTTGGGGGGTGGGGGTGGGAGGGGCAGTCAGAAGTTATATCTGTAACTGTTGTATAGCTAGGGAATCACACCCAAGTCTACGATACAACCTGGGAAGCGGCAGGAGAGGGATCACCTTAAGGAGATACAACTTTTTAATTTAAATTTCAAGTAGTAGACCACAAGAGAAACTGACTGGGTAAATTTTCAATAATTCTGGGTTGAACAAAGAAAAGTTGACTACAGCGGGACTTAAACCTTGCTAAAACCATGTCTAATAACCAAATGTCTTTCCACAGGACCGAACGTCGTCAGAAACCGGGAGCCAAAGCTAAAAAACATAAGCAGCAGCTAGCTGAGATGGCTGCAGCTCAGCTGAAAGTAGAGACTCTGGGGTACTTAGACAGTGGAGAGGAACCCACAGACCCTGACCAAGCTGGCTATGAAGAAGCTATGGATCTCTTAGGTATTACCCTTTTCACACCAGACCAATTCCCTGGGAAATTCCAGGGTTACACCCTGCCACATTTAGAGCCCCAAAGAAATGTCTTGGTCCTTAGGGAGTATGCAACCTGTGCTGTTGGCTGTTTAATACGTAGGACATCAAGTTACATTGTGTCAGTTCCAACACCCCGTATTGCATTCAGCTGCGTGTCGAGTTTGCTTGAAGATAAATTCGTTACCACTTGCTCGCTCGTGGAATACGGAAAATACAGCGTGTCGGCCTCCCATATCCAACTCGGCCTTCGACCTCGTTAGATATGGGACAAAGAAGTGCTGTACTTTTTTGTATGCCACTTGCGCTTGTGTGAAACTAAAAACATCTACTTTGCTGTGTAACTTGTTCTTGTATTGCTGTTATTCTACTACCATGGAGTAGATTTCAAAACTCGGGAGGACTTCTTAGTTCTGAAAAGGAACTGTCCTGCTAATTATGTACTACCTTGGGGTAGGTAGGAATATCATCTGGACTACAACTTAGTGAATCAAGGGTGGCCCTTGATGTAAAAAAAATATTTACTTGAATTTCCCTGTTACAGAGGATGCTGATGAACTAGCGTCCGAGGGAGTGACCAACACCAAGAGAACGGGACATAAAGTCAGCAAGGTAAGTAAACATTTCGCATGTGATGAAAGAAACAGAATCAGGACCCAAGCTGTTTTTAAGCAAAAGAAAAACCCTTGCTTAACAGCAGAAACAGGTTAGCGGTCAAAACACCATTTAGGCTTATCATGAAAATTTGCTAAGCACCATTTTCAGCTTAAAGGTAGGGTCATAGATTAATTTTTTTTCCCTGTAATGCTGATTTATAGGCAGAACTATAAAGAAAGATACAATAAAAGTCGCATGTGAAAGTTTCAGCTGAATACAGCTGAATACAGTCTACTTGCTGAGAAAGCAGCAAAAACTGACACAGTATTTTCACAAGAACGCCGATTCCATCCACATGTAGCAAGGTGACAGTGGGTACCAACCGCATCTCTGGCTGCAGCATTTGCAAGCGTACACCAAGCTCTGGAAATCTGAGAAACAATTTGTGCATGTTTTGTGGTGAAAAATGTTCTCATTAAGATGAGACAGTTATTCTACTTACAAAAGGGATGTCAATCTTTCTCTCTGAAAAGTATCTGGGGCTGACGTTTCAAAGACAATAAGGCCGCCTTTTTGTTTACTGTCGTCTCAGTTGAAACGTTAAGGAAATTTAGAAACGGATTTCAACAATATTTTCTTTTACTGTTAAACGGTTAACCAGTTAAACGTCCCAACTCTAGTGAATATCGTTGGTTCTTTTTGGAACCACTCGACACTATTTCCATGGTGTCACTGCAGAACCAACTAGGTTGCAAATCTCTAATGAAGTTTTGGGACAACTATATTAACTGCCTGCTTGATAAATTTGTTTCTTTGTATTCCTGTCTACTTTGGATGTTGTTAGGTCTCTTCACGTTTCTTAGGAGCTCTGATGGTGGGTTTGAATCATCCCCCAACAACCTTTATACAATTCTTACTGGCTGTTCGTTCTGTGCCATTTTTTCTTGTATTTATGTTGAAAGATTCTGTGTAGCTTTTGTGATTATTCTTAAAACAGGCATGTGATTTTTCTGGATTTTTTCTTCTTTTTTTTCTCAAACCTTCAGCCTTGCAAGAAGTAAACCCATCACCAAAGGGAGAAATAAATAGTCCCCAAAGTGTCCAGACCTGTAGTTTTGTCCTAGTCTGTAAACCCCCTGCATTGCAAACATGTGGGAGAATCTGGGTCTAGAGTAAAGGGGAAACCAAGGCTTGCAAGGCTGTTTGCAGGAATTGTCACATTTGTCAAAACTCATCCCAGTTTATAAAAATACACCACCAAGTTTTACAACAAGTGCACTTGGTACTGCAACAAGTAGATGGATCCAATGGATCCCACCATACCAACTATCTGTAGGTAGGCCATGCAACAGGTCAAATCTGAAACTTCATTGTTGAATGCCATTTTCATTTTGCAAAAGGCAATTCCATTTGAAAGTGTATGAGAAATTGGGATGGGGCACCAAGGCCAAGACCAGGGCAACAGAGGCCATGGCCATATGTGTCATGGTCTGCCTTGCTCCACACACAAAAGAAACAACACTGCAAAAACTTGATTACATTTTATAACAGGATATCATCGTCAGACATTGTGGAATGCATTTGCTGGTGTGGTCGATACAGGAAGGTTAAGAAGTGGATCTTAGTGGATCGCCTTTTAACCTAGTCTTTGTCCAAGATGCTTCTACTCTGTAGTCCACGATCCACTCAATCACGAATTGCCGCTGGTGGAGGATACAATATCTACATGAACCGCTATCATCCAATGACGGGTTCGTGGGATGGTAGTGGTTCGTCCGGATATAGCGCCCTCCACTGGTAGTAATTTGTGATAAGGATGGATCGTGGACCCAAGAGTAGAGCTATTTTTGATAATCGTGGATGTACATGCCTACCTGTTGACTTCCAAATGGTTAGTGTGGTACAGTCCCCACGTGTTGTGCATGCAAGGTCTTAATAGTCCGGATAAATTATTTTCATCTACTGCTGCAATAGTTTTGTTTTTTTTCATAGTTGAGTGTGATCTTATTTCTCCATATCTAGACAAGAGAAAAAGTATGCCCCAAAAAATGAGATTTCAACTGGTATTTTTTTGAAGATTATAAAAAAAATTTTAAAAAGGAAGCAAACTAAAGGGTGTGATTGATTATTGATTACACTGAGTGGCTACAGTTTGGGAGTCTTTGATCATTCTGTGTTGCATGTTTTACGTACCTTTTCTCTTCCGTTTAGAGACCATTTTGATTTACATTTTAGGTTAATAACTGCAGATGGTTTGTCATGAATCGGCCGGAGAAGCTGAGGTGGCCTGAACCAAAATAACCACTGGCCGATTTCACAAAGAGCTAAGATTAATCTTAAGAGCGAACCAATTGCTACGCAAAGTGTGATGTCACAGTACAAATCACTATGGTGATATTGACAATTCAACTTAAGATGAATCTTAGTGCTTTGTGAAATCGAACCGAGGGGCCACAAATAACCACAATGTTTGACCCATGCGCAGGTTACAAAGCTGTGGTTTTTTTGTGGTGATATGTAACCCTATTCAACAAAAGCAATGAACAGATCATGTGTGCAAGCATCACACATGTTCTAACCGTTTGAAGAACTGTGGGCTCCCACATCATTGGTTTAATTACAAGTGAAGAAAACAGTGTGTGTACTTGAATGCTAAAATACACATTAGACTTGACCAGTCACTTGACAGTGAGATACTTTGGAACACTAAGTGGCAGCAGACACATTAGGTAAATTTCTTCTTGTTTTTTTGCGTAGTTCTAAGCATGCACACATTTCCAAGAACAGTGGATGTATACCTGGTATTAGTCTGTTGCCACCTAGTCTCCCCAAAAGTCTACTATTTCATGTCCTTCAAGTATTACTGTAGCAGTATTGTGGGTTTTTTTTTTTTTTTACTGTAGCATTTTCAGTCAAGAAGTTGGCCTGAAAATAACAAAGTGTAGCTGTACAAAATGGTCTCTAAAGGGAAAAGAGAGGGTTGTTTTTGTTGTTGTTTTTAAACTGGTTTTTTTTGTGCATCAATTTGTATCTGTTGTCTTTACTTGTACTCAAAAATCTGTATACTCTTTATATGTTTATACAATGTTCATGCCTTTTGAAAATTTTGTTGTGCTTTTTTTACCATTTATTTGCCCATTGCAATTTATTCGTTCTAGAAACTTTGTAGAGCTTATTGATTTCCACTTGAACTAGGTTGCATGAAAAGAAACAAGCAGAGTGTGGGTTCAAGTCCCGGTCTTGACACTTGGGTCCTTCAGCAAGACACTTGACCATTATTGCCTCATCCTTCGGATGGGAGCTAAATATGTTGATCTCGATGTAATGCACAGTAAAGAACCCATTGCACTTACTTTAAGAGAATGGGTTTGCCCCAGTCTCCTGTGAGATGACCCCTAGGACACATTGGATTATGACCCCTCCCCCCCCCCCTAGTACCCCAACTTTTTTATTATACGTTTGCAAAGTGTATTCTATTGGAAGTTTTTAGTTTGCTTGATAAAATCCATGTACAGTGTAGGTATTACTCAGGTGATGATGTCATTATCGACACCTGGCACACTCCAGTTGCCTGGTGGTTAAGACATCTTTTACAGAAAGCAGGGATGATGGATTGCAATCCCACCCAATTACCTTGTGCACTCCTTGCTCAGGTTTTGTAGAGCAATTGTGTATACAGTGCTTATTACACATTGGTATAAGGGTAAACAAACAATTTTTAAACAAAACAAATTTCTTATCCTGATGCAATTATTAATTACCTCAGTTCAAGTGTTGCAATTATTCCTAAAGACTCAAAGACCAAGTCCTGGGGTTCCAGACATCCAAAACCTGTTGGTCCAGGGACCAAGAGATCCAATAATGGCACCGAGACATGAAGTGCGAAGTCCTAGTTGTCAAGAATCCAGAGGTCTATTAAAGACCTAGGAGTCTAGTACCAAGAGATCCAAGAATGAGACCGAAACATGAAAGACCAAGGCCCTATTGTCAGATTGTCAAGACCTCGGAGGTCTAAGACCAAGGAGTCTAGGTACAAGAGGTCTGAGACCTGGAGTCCAGGTCCAAGAGGTCAAAGAATGAGACCAAGACATAAAGGGCCAAGGCCCAATTGTCAAGAACCTAAAGGTCTGAGACCTAGGGGTCCAGGACTCAGAGGTCCAAGAACGAGGACGGGATTTAAAGGGCTAAGGTCCAATTGTCAAGAACCAAGAGATCCAAGAATGAGACCGAAACATGAAGGACCAAGGCCCTATTGTCAAGACCTTGGAGGTCTAAGACCAAGGAGTCTAGGTACAAGAGGTCTTAGACCTGGAGTCCAGGTCCAAGAGGTCGAAGAATGAGACCAAGACATAAAGGGCCAAGGCCCAATTGTCAAGAACCTAAAGGTCTGAGACCTAGGAGTCCAGGACTCTGAGGTCTAAGACAAGGGCGGGATATAAAGGGCCATGGTCCAATTGTCAAGAACCAAGAGGTCCAAGAATGAGACCGAAGAATAAAGGGCCAAGGCCCTTTTGTCAAGAATCTAGAGGTCTAATACCTTGGAGTCTAGGACTCAGAGGTCCAAGAAGACTAAGAGATGAAGGTCAGAAAGTGAAACCAGAACCAAGGCTTTTAATACGGTCTAAAAACAAAACTAAGATTTAACCATAAACATTCATGTAATCAAAATTAACTGGACATGGCGAGACAGTAGTTATTTTCATACTTATTTTCATTTTCCTCAAGCACTTCAAAAACCTCTCTCAATTTCAACATATTATTCAACTGTTACCTTTGTTACTGAGTGGAATATTATTAAGGATTGTAAATGACAACAAATTAAAGTTTGAGGCTCCAGCAAAATAAAACCCAGACAGAGACGAAAAGGAGGCACAAGTCACATCTATATCAAGATATTTGTTTGGAAAGTGTGCCAGAAGTGTGTTTAACCGTACCCTGCCTGGAAACTAATGGAGACTTGTTATTTATTCACAGTCAATGAGAAGGCGTCCACCTCCGCCCGATCCCGAAGTGAAAGTTGCAATGTGCAGTAAATGTGCGAGGTGAGATTTGTCTTGAGTCACTTACCGCTGGGAATTCCGTGGAAAAAAAATATCTGTGCACACTCGCGGGATTAATTTTCTGAATTACTTAAAATAATATCTTTCTTTGAGAGTATCGTTGTGACATTGAAATCATGACTAAACCATATACAGGCAACTAAAGTTTTCGTAAGATGCACCATTGTCTTTTTTTCTTTTGAGAAAACGAGTTCACCACGACTCAGCCAAATCTTGGCTGTGCCACAGCTGACAATCGGCCATGGCAAGCTGGAATGTCGGGACTTATTTCCCATGCTGAATACAATGGTGGCACCCTATCGATATCGTGTAATCCTTGTTTACCCAACAAAAGGACAAAGGTCTTGCACTGGGGAATACACAACAATCCCCTATAAAAAGTGAGATTTTGAGCATGAACTCCACTACCCTTTGTCCACCTTTATTATGGGGCAAAGAAAGCATAACATGGTGAGTGCATGCACTGTGCATGTTACACAATGGAATATCCGGGCATGTCTGTCGAATGTTTGACACATATCTGAGGAATGCTTCCATTTGCTTGCTTGTACATGTATACACATCTTTTGGGGATAACTGGCTAACACTCCAGGGTTCAGTCAAGAATTTATAAATTCATGGGTTTCTTGTGGGTGTGCAAGCCACATACAGACAAGAAGTCTAAATGTGCCATGAGTTCTGTCATTTACAGATCAAATGTTTGGATCCTTGCCAGGTTTGTTGTGATGTTTCTGGCCCTGTGAGCAAACCACTTACACATACTGGATTATTAAAAAAAAAAATAATGGGCATTTGGGCCCCAATTCCATAGAGCTAACATTGAAACACCTTTGTTTTATATTTCTTCCATGACCTTTGACCTGACCAGACTCATTGGTGGCAGTGGTGACACAAGTACAGTGGGTGGTGATGGGTATGGCAAGTACGCAACCTTAGACAGCCTGAGTGACGTTACTTCAGGGGAGTATGGAGGGACGTTCAACATGCCACCGTCAGCCAGCGATGATGATTTTGAAAGTGCCTCCCAAGTCGTCGGGCCGGTAATTTGAAATTTGGAATTTGGAATTTGATTCACAATGGCTCTACATTGTGACCAGAAGGTCAAATTACATGGCCATGTTTCTACTGGAAAGTTGTGTAAAAATTTTTTTCAATATTAGCCCTGTCTGGCCGTATGGTGATGATTATACAGAAATGAGTAGTTTTGTTAAGAGGTTAAGTTGCTTTTGTCCATTCTTAATGCACCTATCTTTTCATTTCAGAGGCACCCAGTGTGGGTGGAACCAGAGAGTAAGTTACCTTTCCATTCCAGCCATTTTTCCAGGGTCCACTTTCATAAAGCTGAAGCACAAAAAGTTGTTTATCACGCAAGAATTACGAATAAGATTACCAGTCAAAATACCATATCTCACAACTTGTGAGTGGTATCCTGCTTGTATTTGCTGAGCAGAAACTTTTAAGCAATATTTTAAGCAGCTCTATGAAGTGTCCAAGCATTTAAGGAAATTGGGCCCATGGCCCAAATTTCGTTTTTATAGAGCTGCTAAATGGCCAATTTAGTGCTGATTGTGTGATTTCCCTAAGCACAGGGAAAGGCATGCTAACCTCCAAGTGCTTACTGTAAGCAAAGTAACGATGCGCTAATCCAACATGAATGTGCAAGGTGACCTAATTGGGCAAAGCTAATTCCCTCTTTTTAAAAGTATTCGTAAATAATATTGACCATTGATTTTTAAAGGCCCAATGTCATAAAGCACAACAAATTGCTGAGCACAGAAAAATATTGATTAACACAATTGGGTTACCAGCCAAAATACTGCATAATGTATATTTTTGTGTGACTGATTCCCTGCAAATATTTGCTTAGCAGAGAATATTGATTGCTCAGCACCATTTTCTGCTCAACAGCTTTATGCAAGTGGGCCCTGTCTAAATATTTAAACTGGATTTTTAATATTTTGATATCTGAATGTTAAACTAAATTTCCTCAAAATTAATGAATAAATTGTTAATATTATGATAACAGATTATGACATTCTTCCTGCTAAAGATGCTCACTTGAAGATTTTTTTATCTAATTTTCGTTTTACAGATGGAGCAAGTGGTCCCAGCAATACTGGACTGAAAAGTACAATGATACATGAGTAAGTCTCTTAATAGTTTGTAAAATTTCTGATGAAAAGGATTTGTGTAATATATGTGAGGAGTAAATAAAATAACGTAAAAGAAATACTTTGTTCCTATTCAGCCCTTTTTCACACAACCCCCAAAAACCTTGATTCCTTGCAATGAATTTTACAGGCATGGATTGTTTGTTATATCATCTCATGCTTGACTGCTTTTGCAATCTCTAGCCCTTAACATTGCAAACTTTATCTATTATTCAATAGTACCGCACTGGATGATATTGAATGGTCATATACAAGGAGGGTTGACTGTGTACTGTGTAGATGCATTCACCACTTGATATCATATTGCAGGCTTGCATAGTTTATTTATCATTCATGAATACCTTGGACAGATTTGGTCCAGAGGACACCACATGGTCATGTTTAAACATAGCTTGAGAAAGTTGAATCAAAATCTTTGCGGCCCAATTTCAGTTGGTAGGTCGCATATTTGGCTTACGCAACTTTGAAACCTACGTGTTATAGTTTAAAACTTAATTGCGCAAGTTTGAAACTTGCATGAGGAGCTACTTATCACTCAACATGGATAGAAATTCAATGCAGAGTCCAAGCGAGTTGAGGTTAAGCTGTCCTATTTGTTCTCAACTGTTAAAGGTTTTATAATGTGTTTAACGGAAAGGTATTTATGAATGGGAAGAAAAGAGTGGTGTCTTGGTCATTGTGGCCAAGCGATAAAGGACCTTGATAAAGGATCTTGCATTCGGCTCGGCCCTTTATCGCATGGTCACGACCATGCCGGTTGTGAACAACCATTTATGACCTTGTCGCCACCCTTTTCATTCCCTTATTCAGTCAGACAAAATATAACTCATTATTAAACAAATAGAATCTGACTGATGTTATTTAACTTACTGATTACATGTGTTTGTTATTTTGACATTTTTACAGCAGCAGTAGGGAGTTATTCAGCAGTACCAGTCATGGCGCTGGTAACCAGAGTAGCACATACAGAGGACAGACATCATTGGTTGGTCAAGCATGGGATACAAAGACATATCGATCACAAACTGAGGTTGGTGTAACTACAAAATGGTTTGATTTCAAATCTGACTGCAACCAAAACAAGGATAGATAAACATAGGCATGATATTCTTCCTACTTTTAATCTGATTTCCAATTTTATGTCCTCAGAAATATCAGCAAAATTTGTATTAACCCTTTCCTTATCATCGGCGAATTTAGTTGACTGTACTCATACTTCATCTTCTTTGCATTGGTTTCTTTCAAGTCGACCAAGCTTACACACAAAAATGCACACAAGCCTGAGCACAAAAGCCATTTGTTATATAGCTGTAGTCTTGTCCATGATCACCCTCTATACCCAAGCTTAGTATGGTTTGAAAGAGAACGATTTGATTTTTCTAATGATGGTAAAATAAAATAAGGTTGCTATTATGTAATCCCTTCAAGTTGGAGGGGAATAATCCGAAACTGGCAAACACCTACGGAGCGCTATATGGGTGTACAAAAAAGTGTTTGAGTTTGCAGATCACACTGAGGAAACAAAGACCAAGAACTACGACATTTATTTGCCAATCTCAACAATGTTTTGGATTATAATACAAAAGGAAGTTCAATAAGTAAATTTTTTTATCACTTTATTTGCTGTAAAATAACATCTCCCAAGGTGATAATAGAATTTGTAAAAAAAAAAAATGTCTCTTTAAGTTGTAATAGAGTTTGTAAAATTGATCTTTCATCAACAAATTTCTGTGGTGTAAGAATGTGTGCTTCACGCTTGAGTGGTCAAATAATGCGGTCACACCTAGAATGTGCCGGTCTATTGAGATGCTCCTTTAACACACATTGGTGGAAGGGTAGAACTTAAGCCAAAGACTTAACCATCATTACTTTGTTATTCGGATGGGACATAGGGCAGTATGCCCCGTGTGTTGTGTAATGCACATAAAAGAACCCAGTTACACTTATCGCTAAGAGAAAGGGGTTTGCCCCGGTGTTTCTGGGAGTTTCTGCTGAATGTGCCACAGCACCTTGTAAACCCTTAATACGGTGGTGCTACATAAATTAGTCTCGTGATTCCAAAAATTCCAAAACCTGTCTTAAAATGTTGCTGCTTGTTCAAGCGCCTTGAGTACGTTATTGGTGGATACGTGCTCTATGATAATATACTGTATGCTATTATTATTATTATTAACTTAGTGTAGAATTCATAGTCATCTTTGTCATTATTTGCAGGTATCCACTCATCGTGTCGTTCATACAGATTCTCTCAAGGATATAGGAAGATCTTGGCAACAACCGTCATCAGATGAAGACTCTGGATTCTAAGGAATCCTCTACATTAACCCTAACATTCCAAACCCTTCAAAATACAAAATGCTTTTGTTTGATTCCATTTGACCACGAACTCCATCATCCTCCTCATCATCAATTGACAGCAACGTGTGTTTGCATGAGGCGCAACGACAGATGCACCACACGTCCCATTCTACCATGAGTGTCTTGAGTTCATCAGCAGTTGTGGTGCCACTGTCCTCCATCAGGGTTCTGACCATGGTTAATCTTCATATGGGTTGGTTCCAAAATGATGACTTGACTGGCAGGCACCTCTGGGTGTCGTAGAAAGTGCCTGGCAACTGGCAAGTTGCAGCTGCCTTCCTGCTATCTTGGGTCTTGACCATGGTTTTGGAAAGATACCCATGGGTTGTTTGCCAGATGATGATGTGACTGGCAGGCACCTCTGGGTGCCATAGGCAGTGCCTAGCAAGTTGCAACTGCCTGCCTGCTATCTTGGGTCTTGACCACGGTCTCGGAAGGATGCCCATGGTTCATCTTCCCATGGGTTGGTTCCCAGAGGATGACTTGGCTGCCGGGCAACCCTGGGTGTCGCAAACAGTGCGTGTGTACTGCACTGATTACCTTTACATGGAATCAGGCACACCAGTGATATCAGAGTCCAACAATTTGAGTGCTGAGTTGCCGCATGTTGTTGGATTTGTTTTAGGAGGATTGATCGTAGTAAATCACTCAATGGAGTTCCAGTTAATGTACAAGTTCGGATCATGGGAGAATAGTTTCAATTCAAACCTCTTATAATTTTAAAGAAACATATCTGAAATCTGAAACTTTTTATAATCTTTAAAATACATCTTTGTAATGTCTTTACCATCAATGTCTTGTTTCTTGTATGCGAAGGGAATAATCTGTGAGTTTTAAATGCACAGTAGTGGGGTCAGACTATTTTGCCTTTCTAGCTTCAGTTAAATTTATTTGAATGGGAGATGAAACAAGATACATGTAGTTTTACAAGGTTTATGTTCTTTTTTGTCCCCGTCTTTTTTTTAATATATTTTGTTTACCCTTTCTACTCTTGGCAACAAGTTCCAGCGAGTTGACTATCCATTCAAAAGCAATCAACTGCACGGGTTGTGTATGGTGGAACAACTGCACAGAACTGCACCGAACTATTTTTTAGGCCTACTGTGTAGATGCATTCACAACATGATATCAAACTGCAGGCTGGCATAGTTTATCTATCATTCAAAACCACACAGTGGATGATATTGAAAGGTCGGACAGTAGGAGAGTCAACTTTGTACTGTGTAATCATTCACCACACAATTGTTTTATAGAGAGTGTGAGTTTTTTGCATATTTCAACACATTTGTAAACCTCAAGTTCCAAAGGGCAAGGGCGTGTGCATAAGAACATATTGGAGTATATATTGCAAGTTATAGCCGGTACACATGTTAAGTACGTAAGTGTGTAACTTCGTTTTGAGGGCCAGAAGGTCAAAGGTAGGGCGGTCTGGCTCAGACCCTTTTCAAACCCAGGGATCGGCTTTGGTTCCATGAGTTTAAAAAAAATAATAAATATGAGATATCGCCCGACTCACAAGACTCACTTAGCTGATTTGAGCTGTCAACCCAGATCAACTGTCACCAGGGGCATGTTGCCACCTACTCCTTGGGCTGAAACAGGGTTACCCCCTTCACAGTCCGTAAGGTTGGAGGCAAGGGTACCATCCACTAGGAGCCTGGTTGGCAGAGCAGAGTGCAATACCTTCCCAACAACTTTTTACATAGCAGTCATGGTTAAGTGCCTTGCTCAAGGGCACAAGTGTCATTACCAGGATTAGAACCCACACTCTGCTGCTGACAACACCAGAGCTTGGCCACGACACGCCACGTTATTTTGAATATGTGCGTTTTTTTACAGGGTAGAGAGAGAGCCCAAGCTGAAACCGTGGTTTTGAATCGGGCCATGTGCCTTGAAAGTGATGACTGTGGGTGTTAGGCTTGCCAAGTTCAGCTCCATTAGCCATTCTGAGATATGGTGGACACATTATGATGGCATTAGTAGGTTAAGGGGTCTTTTCAAAATTAATCCAGTACAGGGAGTGGGATTACAATTCTCCAATGTTAATTTTTTGTTGGATTTCCATCACTCTGTATTTCTATGACTATGAGAGACATGGTTTTACTCGCTGAAAGGCACACAGTTCTCCGATGCACCAAAGACATGCCCTATGCAATGCACCCCACTGAGCACTCTGCGGTTTGACTGATTAATTAAATGTTAATTAAATGTAGTTTAAACAACCTTAGGTACATCTGTCTGTGTACACCCAAACCAAACCAAACCAAACAGTGCTCTTCTTTTAAATAGTGTCAACCATATCTCCAAAAGGCTAACTGCTTTTGTTTCATAAGCGATGCAATTTATTGTAGCAAAGTTCAAAGAGCTTGTTTCTTTTAGCAAACTTAATTATAAGTCATGTAAATATTTGTGTAGCAATTGTGTATAATATTAGAATCCATTTTTTTTTTAGTACAATTAATTCTTATATTTGCTTAATTCCTTGCTCTTGATAAATCTAAAAGCTTTATTATATCTATAGACTCATGACATAGGATAACTGCAGAAAGGGCTACACTGGGCTGGTAAAATGGTCTTTTTGGAGGAAGACATCAAATCGTTGTGTGTCGGGAAGAGGGTTGTAGGCTGTACAACCTTCTTCCCGGCACACAAAGTACCTCTTTTCCATTAACAAAAGGCTGTAAGCAATAAAATGCTCCTGACAATAATAAATGTTGCATTACTGTCACACGTTTGTTGCTAGAGTTATACCAAAGAGATGTTTTCCCATTCCCATGCAAATTAACCTTTCTGAATGGCAGAAAACCAATCAAACTTTCATGCTCAGTTGTCTTGAAAAACACTTTTGCACATTAATTGCTTACGCCTTTTCTCTGGTAATTTTTTCATATGGTCTTCTTCCACGCACATCACAAAATAATTACATGTATTGTCCATGAAGGGTTTTGCAGGTGCCCAGTAAAGTTTCTCCATTGCTGATGTAAAGGGCTTATCTTAAATTGTAACTAGCAGCTGCTTTTGCAATAATCAATGTTTTATGAAATTCTAATATAAAGTGCACAGACATTTCCCAACAGGGGCCACCCAAGGGCTCAATTTCATGGCTCTGCTTAGTACAGAATTCTGCGCTTTACAGTTCTCTATAAAGCGTGTAAGTCGACCATAAGCTCAGAGTTCCACGTTAAGCAGTGTACTGAAATTGGGACCAGATCTTTTTGTAAGCAATTAAAAAAAATTATCAAGGGTTAGATTTTGAGAATTAAGTTTATGCCAATCAAGCGCCTAGTAGTACAGGGAAAAGTATTACTTTCACATAACGATGCACACATATTTTGCTGTTTTCAGCTGGGTTTCTTTCTTGACTTGGGCAATATCACTAAATGGGTCAAAATGATTATTAAAATGACCCACCCTCTGTAATTTCTCACATTTCCAAAAGCTAAAAATGAAGTAGGCCTTATTTACCTTATTACCTAGAAATGCCAGGCATTATTTGGAGCTTGAACCCACCCCATGTGTTGCAATAAAGACAAATCATTCCATATTGCATATTTTCCCGTTTCGATTGTGTTTTATTTTAATCACTTGCTGCATACTAACAACTATTGAGCCCCCCCAAAACCTAGTAAGTAGCAGTAGCTCGTCAAACCCAACCCTTACTGGGATGGGGCTTTTGCCTTCGGACTGACCGCTTTGGGCTATACTTGTTATGACATGAATGGTTGGATAGATATTTTTAAGTAGAATTTTCAAATAATATCCCTTGCAAATAATTGTGTCGGTTTTAGGTTTTTTTTTTTGTTTTTTTTTGTTGTTGGTTTTTTTTGTGTGTGTTTTTTTTTTTTTGGGGGGGGGGTTGCAATCGCATGAGAGAACATGGTCGGTTATAACCAAATTTTTGACTCCACAAAGTGTGGTGCACCGTATGTTCCGCTGGATCTCCCAGTTCATGAGCAACTCTATTAAAAGGATAAGGAGTAATTCCAAACAGCAACATTTTGAGAGATTTGAAGGCAACGTTAAATAGTTTTGAGAAGTAGAAAAAAAATTACACGAAAATGATTTTTTTTATCTATTTATTATTATTTTTTGGGGTTAGCCTTCGAGTTAGCTAATTCTGCTGAATTTTGTAACAGAAAACAACCTAGCAATGCTGCTTGCAGGTCCACTAAAAGAAGCCAAAGTACTGGCCGTCTGCTCTCCCGTGCACCGGGGAGCCGTGCACAGCATTTGTAATTTTGCTATTTTGAGTCTAAAAGACGATGTTTTTAACTATTTTCTCGTGCCTCATCAAATGGCCGTGATAAACTTTCAGATGTATGTTCTTTCATACTGCCTGCGTTGCATTAGTCCCGTGCAGCGGCCTACTGGTATTTGATTGGTTGTTCGGAATTTTAGCCTAATCTTTATCCTTTAACCTAAAGTTATTGTAAATTGTATTTTTAAGAAACCGGTAGGCGTACTTACGGGCTCGTGTAATTCATAACATTGCAAAAAACTTAGTCTCGGACAACTAATTCGCCTGGGCGATCGATTTACTATTTCGCCCGAATTACACTTTACGTTCCATTAGTATTTCGCCCTGTGCCGGTTTAGTATTCCGCTGCACGGGCGATGTATTTCACCCTGGCAATATGAATCACCCCGGCAAAATACAAAACTAATTCTCTAGGCCGGGAGTAATCTGCCCGTGCAAATTAGTAATCATGATTTTATTTATTTATAAGCCATAAATAATCCTAGAAATACAAATTCGTATGCCTACCTATTACTCAGAAATAGCCTTTTCGAAAACAAAATGATAACAACAAGGGCAAGGTTAAGCCGTGTCCGAAACGGCGACTTCGGCTACAGCTACAGCTACAGCTAGATCAGCGCACCTGCCAGTGTTAAAGAATAGGCAGACGCGCGCGATCTAGCCGTAGCTGTAGCCGAAGTCGCCGTTTCGGACACGGCCTTACACTGGGCCCACCAATTTAAAAAAGAAAAAAAAAGTGTTTTACATAGGTTGACAAAGGCAAACAACAATGAAGGCAAACAACAATGAAGTGACATGCTATATAGACAGACATTTGCCTGATGTGCATTTGAAAATGGACAAGTTTTTATTAAAATGAACTTTGATCAGCTAGACCGTTCTGCACTGGTTTGGTTGACACTAACCCAAGTTCTCACTGTCTAATATTAACGAGCGCCACCAATGTACCGCTTCGAAAAAAAGGAAAAAGAATCCGCGGGAAAAGAATGGCCATGTTAAGCCGTTTGTGGCGCTGTTTAGCAAGCGCGCAGATTTCGAACACGGCAGTCTTAGCTCTACGGAACAACTAGAAATATCTCCAAATACCATCGTGATGGAATAACAGACATGAGTTTTACTTCATTAACAACTATTCTGGTAATATAGAGATTAATTCTGAACATGGCAAGAACGAATCAGGTGCCTAGATCTCCCGCGAAAGGAAAGAAGAGGAGGAAAGGTTTGACTCCGAAGAGACGCCAACCTATCCAGGCACAGACTGCCCGACCGAGGCCTCCATCACCGCGGCCCATTGAGTTCCCCGGGCCGGGCAGTCAACCCTCCAGCCTGCCGTCTAGTAGTGGTATGACTGGACCGATGCCAAGACAGCATCAGCCCGCTATGATGCTTCCAAAGCCAGGTAAAGAGAATGAATGAAACGTAGAAATTTACAATTTGAATTAGCACTCGGTCACCTCTGCTCTAGCTAGAGCCTAGCCTTCCTTCATAAAAAATACACACATACATTTACCCATCATCATGTCATGGATCTGCAAGAAGCTGACATTTCGTTTATACATTCTTATGTCCTTGAGGTTTGACTGCACTTTTGATGGGTCCACAACTAACATCAAATACATTGGCATGGATGGGTGACATTACAGGAAACAAATCTTCCTTTGAACATCATGGTGTACCGACTCATGGACGTGTGACTGTGAGCATGGATTGTGATGCATGTGAGCATGTGTGCGCACAAACAAAATGCATATAGATAGCAACTGTGATAAACTTTCACACGAAAATGTTACTATTCGATTAATATTAGATTCTACATTATTTTGTAAGTGACTGTGTCCGTCCTGGCCGGTAAATATTACTTGAATTATTGTAAATAATTGATATCAATGCAATCAGTTATTTATTGAGCCATCACAAATTTTAACAAATGAGCATGGCGAACGTTAGACCGCACCTTCTGTCATGGTTGCTTTGAATATTTAGTGGACGCAGGCGCGCAAGTTTTCAGGTATGTAGTCTGTACAAAAAGTTGCAACAGAGATTTTTCTTTTCATTTTTTTAATTTGTTTTCTAAAATGATTTCATCCATGGATTATTATCAATTCTGAACCAAGAAGTCTTGGAACTCTTGACATGATTATATTAATATGTGAATGGAACTTCAGCTTCTTCCATCAGGTATAAATATGAACATATTTTTTGCAACATTGGCAGAATGACTTTCCCTGGACTCTGTTGCGTTGCATGCACTGGAGGAGTCTAGCCTACACCAGGCTACACGTAGGTGCACCATCCCGTCAGGAAGAGGCTGCAATCAGCACCATCCCATCAGGGACGAGAGGGTGCTCCCTCGTGTCAGAAACTGGAGGTTGCACTTTTCTGTCAGGGACCAGAGGGTGCACCTTCCTGTCAGGGACCAGAGGGTGCACCCTCCTGTCAGGGACCAGAGGGTGCACCCTCCTGTTGGGGACCAGAGGGTACACCCTCCTGTTGGGGACCAGAGGGTACACCCTCCTGTTGGGGACCACTGAGGGTGCACCTTTTTGAAATTACCCTCATTCAGTGGTCTAGTGGGCTCGTCTGGTGTTTTTATTAGAAATTTCCATTGTAGCATGCATCGTGTTTGTGTTTTTTACATTAATGTTCTATGTTTTTATTTATTTATTTTGTTTTAATGTACAGATTCTCGGAAGAAACGCAGGTTTCGACCCGGAACCAGAGCATTATTAGAGATTCGTAGATACCAGAAATCCACTAGTCTTCTTATAACAAAACTACCTTTTGCACGAGTGGTAAGACAATAATTCTAATCTGAACTCATGAATTTATCTGCATCCATCAGCAACATTCCAAAACTGTGGACTGTGATGAAACGTATGCATACAGGCCTGTTTTATTTTCATTTGGAACAGGGCAAATGGGAGTTTGACCCAAGTGGTCGCCTTCTTACACTCTTAGTCTGCTTGCCAAATGCAAGTGAAAACTTTACAAAAAGCTTAAGTGCAAGGTCTGTACATTTAGTATGGTATTCTTGTCACATGTATCAATGAAAAAAAACCATCAGCCTCTTTAGTATGTAGCCTACCATACAGGTTGTACTTTTTTATATCCATTATTTCGAATTTATCGTCTTCGCAGGTGAAAGAAGTAGCAGGTATTTTTGCACATCACCAACTCATGTGGCAAGCTGCAGCCATAATGGCTCTACAAGAGGTAAATACCGTTCAGAAGGTTTTTTTCAACCCTAACCATATTGGACTGTTAAATACTTTTTCACACGTTGATTTGTGGCTGCAATTATGGCCCTGTTTACAGTCATTTACAGTGTATATTGGTTACAATGCACCACACGACCTCGGAATGACCTTAGTGAAAGTTCAAGGTGTGACTTAAGTAACTTGTTTTTGATGCTTTACTAAAAACTGGATTGCTTAGTCGTGCACAACATATGACTGAAATTATACTAAGTGGTCACAGATTTACACACAACTTACTGCGCATGGTTTTAAGATGGTCATGGTTGATAACTTCTCGTGAAATATTTTTACTTGAAAGACTTAAGTTCTTAGAAATGAGTAGACTGGTCCCCTGTCTTTATCCGCAAGGATAAAGACAGGCACTGGTTTTACAGACCCAATGATTTAATTGGATACAACGATTTCCTTGGATAAACGTGCTGTGACGTAAGCTTTGCTTGTCTGTGTTATGATTGGTCGAGGTTACGAGGTGATGTACATGTAGTTTGTCAGCTTGCACTTTCGATCGTCTGCTGCATGCAACTAGCGTCATGTAGTGTTGTTTTATTTACTATGTAATGTGAACATGTAAGTGTGAATTGACTGCGAGTCTTCGTGTGAAAAGAATGCTACATTAGCTAAAAGGTACATCTGCCAACATCCGGTCTGGCAGGTATCTGGCGTTATTCACGAGCCTCGAAGTGTGATGTCAGATGGTCGGGCTAAGAAATGAGTAAAACAATTTGTTTTGATCTCGCGAGTCTGAAATTCGATGCTTGAAAGCAGTGAAAAGATTTTTTTTTTTTTTTCACTACTTGTGGCTTGGATGATTGATTGAGCTTAAACTCTCACAGATTTGTTATTTTATCAATCAATCAATCAGAGAACATTTTATATAGCGCCAAAATCAAAAAAATTGTTCAACATTCAAAGGTGCTATGTATGTTGGGTCACATAAAGTGCGTATGCTGGTCTTTGACAAGTAAGAAGTAAATACCAATGTTGCCCACATGTGCTTTTTTATTTCACATGTTGATTTGTTACTGTTTTTATTGAAAAACTGAAGGATGGAACAAGTTTTTGCTCTTCAAACTTGAATGATTATCTTTAACTTTACCCTTCTTCAGGCCTCTGAAGCTTTTTTAGTTCATCTTTTTGAAGACGCCAACCTCTGCGCCATCCACGCTAAGCGTGTTACCATCATGCCCAAGGACATCCAGTTAGCGCGACGGATACGAGGGAGACAGGATGGTCTAGGCTGATTCCATGCGGGGCTAGGGCTCAGGAATTCTCTGTATGTATTTTGTATTCAATTGTTTAATTGTGGCTAAGAATGGCTGATGACAAGAAAGGGGATTGCTTTGCATCGGTCATGTTAGAAATTTTTGCTCGGTGGTTGTTAAAAAATCTGCCTCAAAAAAGTGTTTCAACGTAGGAATGGACATGCAGGCTTACGCTGGAAATAATTTGAGTTGATTATTACAATTTTTTTTTGATTCAGTGTGGCATGTTGTGGTTGAGCGTTTAAGAGCACCGGACTAGAGCTCTGGTGTGTCTGATCAGCAGAGTGTGGGTTCAAGTCCCAGTCTCTTGGCAACTGTGTCCTTGAGCAATACTTTACCATTAATTGCTTTGTCCTTTGGACGGGACAGTAACTAAGCGGTCCCGTGTACATGTACTAGGATTGGTAGTGCACAGAAAATAACCCAGAACACTTGTGGAGTAGGTGTTAAACCCAGTGTTTCTGGCTCACACAGCAAGCACCCTTGTTTACAGGTTTCCTCAGGCTTGTGAGCTACAGTGATTAAGTTCACTTATGAGGCATCCATGGTTTTATTACCAGAAATATATAATAATAATTTCCTTTAAGTTTCAATCAAATCATAGCAAAGAAATTTACTAGTAGATTTTCATCAATGTTTGATAGAAATTTGAGGGTGAATTAAATAACAACTAAAAAACCCAGTAAATGAATCAACTCAAATTAAGTTCAGTATAGCCTGCATATCCATTCACATGTTGAAACACTTTTTGGGTGGTTTCAGGTGCTTACATTAAACAACATTGGAAAAACGTTAACATGACTTATGCAAAGTAATCCCTTTTATTGTGTTCTTTGATCACAAGAGGGCACTGTTTAAGGCATGGAAAAAAAGAGAAGATTATCCTTACTACTGTCTGACCATTCAATATCATCCAAATAGAATATTTGCATCGGTGATTAAGGACCCAGGAAAGTACCGAGTATACAGTGCTTTACACACATTGGTGTATGGGTAAAAACAAATACATGTTGTATCATCCGAATAGGTTTTGAATGATGCAAAAATTCAGCGGGCAATATCGTTTGGTGAATGCATCTACAGTAGGCCCACACAGTTAGTTCTGTGCACGGTTATTCAACAATACACAACAATCACAGCTGAATCAAAATGGTTTGTCAACTTCTCAGGGAAAGAAGAAAGCTTAGTTTATCTAGCTGCTGAAAAAAGTAAAATGGTATAAAAAATGCCATTGTCTTGTAAATCTTTTTAATGCTGACGATTTAACCCTAAATTGTCCGTAGTATAGCGCCCTCTTGTGTCTAAGTGTACAGCCTTTTTCTTAAAGCCTGACGGCAGAAATGTTTCCAAAAGAAATTTAGTTACTATAAAGTAATAATTGGCTGGGAACCAGCTAGACCCACAGACAGTGCTTAGCATTTTGACTGGTAACCTGTTTGTCAGAAAAATTACCTGCCAAGCAGTGCTATGAATTTGTTTGTAAGCTTAGACGAGTCTTCAGGTAAAGTTTGTGAGGTCACAGGCATGTTTGGCATGGAAACAGTTATTCCAGACGACTTAAGATATTCTTCATACTCAAGTTGCATGTAGCTCTGCAAAAAATTATATCAAAGGAACCCTAAACTTGTTGGCGTCCTTTGGTTTTCCTTCAAACTGTCCGCGATAATTCCCCTAATATCCATGTCCTAGTTTTGCCTGATTTCGGTTGGATTTTGTACAGGGTTGTGTTTTGGCCACCTGACTAGAAACAGCTTGGGTGGCATGGGTGGCTAGAGCGTAAAGTGCTGCTTCTCACCACTGTGGCCCTGGTTTGATTATTGGCTGGTCTGATTCCTGTGAGTAGAGTTGTGCGTTGTGTCTCTCCTATGCCACATGGGTTTTTCTCTGGGCCTCTGGTTTTCCTCCCTTTCGAAAAATCAAACACTTTTGATCTCTGGCCATGCTCCGTGTTAATGGGTCGGTGTGGCTGCCTGCCAAAGGTGCTCTTGCTTACCTGCGGCTCGACCGTGTTGTCATGGTTGTAGTGCATCCTTCCCAATGCAGCTTCTTAGCTGCGAGTAAGGGTAATTGCCTTCCCAAATTACTATGTAACATGTTTGACCTTTGGTCATTGGTTACATGTAAGTGTTTTGTAAGATTGGTTCAGCTAAGGTGACATAGCTGTATCTGTCCAAACCAAAACTGAGTTGTTGGTTAGGTTAGCGTCAAATAAAATGCACACTGCACTCTTTAACCACTTTAACACACTAGGACATTGACTCCCAATGCAAATAATTTTGGTAAGCATTTATTTGTGAATATGGAACTGGTTCATTGGTCCACAACTTCCATCATCAAAGACAGGAAACAAGAACTGGTAACTTATGGGAAATGCATAAAAGGTGAATATTCAATCATAAACTAACTAAATTGAAATGTAAATCTTTTTTTTTCTTCCTTCAATTTCAAAGTAAAATAATACCATGCCGTAACTAATCCCACTATTCCCCCCCAAGTCCTTCAACATCCCTTGCCAAACATCAAGTCTGACACTTCACAGAGGCAACTAAAAAGTAGGGTCATAGAATGTTTTTTGTCAACTCAATGCTGGTTAGTGGTTAATGGGCAAAATTATCAAGAAAGACACAATAAAAGTCACCTGTGAACGGTCCAGTTGAATACAGTGTCTACTTGTTGAGAAAACAGCAAACAAATTTCACTGTATTTTCATCAAGAATATTAAATCTATCCACACTTAGCGAGGTGACAGCGGGTACCAACCGCATCTCTGGCCACAGCAGCATTCACAAACAAATACCACAGAGATTTGAATCTCCAAAACTCACCTCAAATTTTCAAACACTTTCATTGATTTCTAATCAATGGGGCATACCAGTCGAATGAGTTTTGCAGGATGCTTACTACCATTACCGTCTCTATAACAAGGCGCTTTCGGACAGAAAGTACACACAACATTTTCGGGATAATTTCCAAAATATGACCCTGCCTTTAATATTTTCAGGAATTTCCTGGGGTTTGTTCATCTAGTGTAAAAAGGACTGTTGAAGGGCAAAGTTTCTTAGGATATAACAATATTTTATCTGTCGTAGTGTGTCCCTGGTTTTGTTGATATTTTGTGTTCACCTGTTTGTAAATTATGCCCCCGTGTACAAAGTGTTTTAATGATTATGTACCAAGTAATTTGTTGCACCAAAAACGAGCTTCTAACGAAACCTTCACTAACTGAAATGATGTCGATAACCAGGAACAGTTTGCGAGGTTTTTTCATTTCTCTTGAAAATTATGCCTTATACTCTAAAAGTAAAAGGTGTTGATATCTTATTTTCAAGTAATGAAACATTGGAAAATTGTAAAACTTTATTTGGTTGTCACACTTGTAAAACCTTATAAACCAAACTAAAGTGAGCAAAAACCTTTGTTGTGCCCAAAAGCAATGGATTCTTTGCATAGGTTGTCATTGCTGAGGTCAAATAATGGCTGTGCACAGTGATAATGTCTTCCTTTGACATCTGTGAGGGTACTGTTTGAGCTTGTGATGTCATACTCATGGGGTCTATCTCGTTGGAGAAAAACAAGTAATGAAAACACTTAACCAGCAACTAAATATTAAACTTGTTTCTTGTCAGGGTTACAGAATCACAGCCATGGGCCCAATTTCATGGAGCTGCTTATAAAAGCACAAAAAGCAGCTATGAAGCACACAAAATTATGCTTACCTTAATTAGGTTACCAGCCAAAATACCATGTCACATGTACAATCCGTGACAAGCATCCTGCCTATTTTTGCTAAGCACATATTTTCTCTTTGAAATTGGGCCCTGGTGAAGAAAAACGATTTTGTTTCATGTCAATACTTGACTAATGAGGGCGCTATTCTGTCAAGTCACACTCGGAGCAGGAAGGTTATTCCTAGTGTATGTATAGATTAACCCGTAAAGTACAAAGTCCACCAAAATCCCACTTTGTAGGAAGTTCTCCGACTCTGTAAGTTTAGGAACTGCAGTCCCCCAAATACAATTGCTTGGAACAGTCATACCAATCTTATCAATTTCCAAACATCTGGGTGTTGACTTACCATAGCGTGGAATATTTTGGAAGATATAAAAAGAGTCTTAACCCAATGATGTTAATGGGGTTTGGGTATGATACAAATTTAACCAGGCAAAAGCGAGCAAAAGTTCACATGTATTTTATTTGATTCACAATCATGCAGTAAAACAATGCACACATGCACTACAAAAAGTTTCACTTTATAGAAAAAACTATAAAGCAACAATAAAAAAAAAAATATATTTTTTTAAGTTGTGACCAACAACAAATCCGCATAACAAACTCACACAGCTTTGTGTTGCAGTCACTCTTTTGTTCAGTACACTTTAAGGAAAATCCTATTCTTCAACACTAGTAAAAATAAGACCCAGTGTACGTGTGTAAGTCTATATAGCTGTTTCAATGACCTACATTATGTGGCCTTCTTTTGTTCTCGGGTCCACACTTTGTATGTAGCGTTAAAACACATCATCAGGGGAACCAATTGCAGTTTGTAAATGAGATTCGCGTATCATCTTTTTTTAATTTTAAAAGTTTAAGACCTGAATGCTGCAATTTGTATGAGATGAAAGTGTTGTTTTTTGGTGTCTAAAACTTTCGTTTTTTTCCTTGGTAAACGGCACTTTTATGAGGAATTTGTAAATTTCTATTGGAACATTTCAAGGGGGCCCAAAGGCAATGACCAGGGGCAAGGGAGGCAATGGGAGACTGTGGCACCCTAGGTGGCAGCAGACTTGCTGGGTAAATTTCCATTGTTTACGTAGTTCCGAGCATGTGCACATTACCGAGAACAATGGTTTTACCTGGTAAGTCTGCTGCCACCTAGCGTCCCAAAAGTGCCCCATTGCCTCCGTGAAGTATCAGGCCTATCCGGAACGGCACTCTGGAGGCTCAAACATGTTCAAAATGCCACCTGCATACTATTTTAAAGCATAGATTACATTCAAATGAACTTGTCCATTCCATTGTCTCCAATTAAACTGTTGTTGATTAATTTCTAAATACCATCACATTGTTCCAGTAACTTCCCAAATGAATGTAAATAGTGTATTGTACATCTTGGTAGTTTTGTTCATGATGTTTTCGGACGTAATGAATTCAACAGTTTTTAAAAGCCATGTTTTTATGGTTTAATGTACAAAAATTTTCTGAACTTTTTAAAAGAAAATAAACAATTTCTTACTAAGATCATGTAGCTTTTTTGTGGTTTTGTTTTCTAACAGTGAGTATTTGGGATCTGGTGTTTTGTTTAACACTGTCAGTTTGCTAAATAATGTACAACACATGTGACAACAATGTTGGTTGCATCAATGTTATTTGAATTGTCATTAAAAATGCGTGATTCCCCATGCCTACAACAGGTGGTTCTTGAAAAAAAAGAAATGAAACGCCTATTGAAAGTGAAGATGTGCTGAAACAGCCTTGATATCAAATAGCACCTTATTAGGACCTAAAATGCAAGTATTTCTCAACACATGAAATGTTTAATACATTTTGTAGGTTGAGAATGACCCACAGTCAGACAGTAGGCCTACAGGTCCTAAAATGGGTAATTATTTCAAAGATCTTCTTCTCATCTATCTGATGAGCAAATAAACCCAAATTTTTGAGTTTTGGCAAGAAGTGCCTGATTTTGGCATGGACTATCACTTGTTTTCTTTTGTCATTCAAATGTTCTTTTGTGGCATCTGTGCATAAAGGGTGTCTGAAGTCTTGTGGATTAAGATTGGTGAGCTGAGCGAAGTAGAGGGGTGGTGCAAGACAGCCTTGCAATCAAAGCTGAGGTCAGACGAGCGCTAACTTGCCCTGTATTTAAAGCCGTGTGGGTGCATCCATGTTTGTGTACAAACCTACAGTAAAAGTTATGAGATTTTGTACGGCTTTTGTACAGCTGTTTGCATTATCAGTGCTTTTACTTTCTGTACGTAATAAGTCTTTATGACTGAACGCAAACCTGCATGCACATTATACAAAGTTTTCAACATAAACATCAGTTTGAAAAATAAGTTTGTTCCTCAGTCATGCAAAAGCCTCAGTCTGTGTCCAAGGGTCGATTTCACAAAAGTTAAGACTCGTCTTATTTCGAGTTAAAATGAGTAAAGAGTTAAGACTCCTCTTATCGCAACTCTAACTTGCCCTAACTTGAGATAAGACAAGTCTTAACTCTTTGTGAAATCGACTCGTCCTAACTCAATACAAGATGAGTCTTAACTCTTTGTGAAATTGACTCGGCCTAACTCAAGATAAGACGAGTCTTAACTCTTTGTGAAATCGACTCGTCCTAACTCAAGATAAGACGAGCCTTAACTCTTTGTGAAATCGACCCCCAAGGAGGCTTGAGAAGTGTGTGCTAGCACCTTAACACTAGCTCCATGGTCTCACTACATTGGTTTTGAGGATTGTTAAAAGATACAAGTACGACTTTGGCAAAATTTCACAGCACTGCTTTTTGTGCAGAATTCTTCCTTTACGACCCACTGAATTCTGTGCTTTACAGGGCACCATAAGAGCAGAAATCTGTGGTAAGCAGAGCCATGAAATGTGGCTTTATTACAGTTATTTTGCTTAATTATTGGACCCTGGACTTACAGTAACATATTATTAATGTTTGTATGTAATTATCTATTACTTTTTTACTCTTGTCTTGTATCGAGATGAAGGCATGAAAGACTATGGCGGAGACTTTATCATGGCAGCCAATCTTTATGTTGGTAAAGGGGTCACCTTAAAATCACAAACAATCCCCCAGTGGTCGCTTGGAAATCTACCGCACTCCTCCAGCCGTTCAGTTCCGATCAGATCAAAACCTTGAGGCACCACTCGAGGGCTGGTGTTGGCGTGACGCAGGTACAAGCGGTCAAAGCGTAGCTTTGGTCTATTTGGAAACGACCAGTTGAGGTTGTCGTTCTTTGTGAGGTCCCATGTGAATTTGGCTGATACTGGTGAGCCGCACATTTTCCAAATGTCATGAATGTAACTTGGCAATCCTACTCTTGTTACCTGTAGAACATGTAGGAAGCATTCAAACATGAACAGTTATTACAGTTCATTCAGAAAATTGGGATTATAAGGCTGCTAATTTGATAAATATTCTTGATGTGATTTCTCAGGTTTTTTTCAAAAACTTTTTGAGTTTTAAATTTTTCTTGAAAGTAAAGGAATCACCAGAGGGAGAAAAAAAATAGTCAAAACCCTTTAGTTTTGTCTTGGTGGTGATGCACAGAGGCTGTCAACCTCCTGATTTGTAACATCTGATAGATTCTGGGTCTAGAATAAGGAGGAACCCAGACTGACTAGTAAATTTTTTTTCAGGAATTTCCACTCTTCAAATCTCATTCCTGCTTCATATTGCCCAGCTTTTTGCTGAAAAATTAGAATTTCATTCCACTTCCCAGGTTGTATCATAACCGGGCGTGATTCTTGGCTCTACAGTAGTATTAATGTTTTAAAATGACTTCAGACTGACACCCTCAGAACAAAGATACTGACAAAACGGGGAGACCGCCAAAACGGGGCTAGATAGCTCAGTTGGCAGCTGGTAAAATTAACGCTTACCCACCTACATCGGTAAGTGGTTTACTGGAGGTAAGTTATCTCCCAAAGTTGGTAAGTTGATGGTTACATTGGAAGTGACTTGGCAATTGAGGATGTTGAAAACATTCTTGCGTCAGTGCAAAAACATTGTATCTTTGATTTTGCAAAAACGTTGTATCTCACACAAAAATGTCTCCCTGATTATGCCACCTTTTTATCTGTTATGCTTGAATTTAATTCTAAATATCTCCCCGATTGTTGTACAAAATCTCCCTGATTGGAAGATGCAAATGTTGGCAGCTCTGTGAAAGGCAGGGAAGATCCCAGTAGAAACCAGATGTGAATGCCCAAAATTGTTCGGGGCCATTTTTACGAGAAAAACCAAGACGTGACAATCCTACCTCCTTGTCTCTCAGGTTTGTATCCCCTCCAAACAAGACAGTCTGCTCCCCCTTAGCCGTCTTCATTCTGTACAGTGATCTAGAGAATTGGTTACAGCGTTCCTCTTTCCCATCCGCCATACTCTCCAGATGGGAGGTCATCAGGCATAGATCGATGCCTGCACACTTGCACTGTTATTATGTGAAAACAAACGACGGAACTCTTTTGAAATAAAAGTTATTTATAAAATAATTGTTTGGCACTATCTCACACAAATTTGTCGTAAGGAAGGCTTCAGAGCCAAGGAATATACTAACAATGAAACTCAAAACATGCTAGATGTTCGTTATCCAGGCGTTCCTCCCTACCAACCTCTGCTTTTTGTAGAGCGCGTGTCATCTCGGATTCTTCAAAATCTTCCACCTTGGAGGACAAGTATGTGACAGTACTTTTTCTGAGTAGGATGAGGGTAAAGTAACCATCACCGGTGGCAGGAATGGCTTTGTAGTTCTTTAGCTCAGAGCTGATCATCACGAAGGTCGGAAATATGACCTCTTGAAGAAAGACAATGTCTGGCTTGTACCTTAAAAAAAAATAAAAAATAAAAAATTCAAACTGAAACCTGGTAATATTTTATAGTTTTTGCCAGTTCATCAATAAACCTTCGTTTTGAGGGCACTCGCAGGCATACTCTAGTGGGGCCCGGCAGAGCTCCGTTCCCCACCAAGTGACTCGATCAAAATGCGTCTCAAGTCCCGGCAGGGTGGCCAGGCATGCCAGACAGGGGGCAATGGGGGTCAAGAGCCCCGGGGGGAACCCTTGCCTGGGAGGCGTGAGAGTCCTCCCAAGATATGAGTTAGTCTGGAGTTTATCACCTGTGTCATATACCCTGCATACAACAATAAATTATATATTTGTAAACCACACCCCCCTACCCAACCCCTTTAATAAACAACATGATTAATTACTGTTTCAGTATCGTGCAGGCAGCTTGAGTCCTTTCATTTATGTTACGTGGATCTAGACCATCAATATTCCATGTGATGAGACGGAAACCTGGGGAAGGAGGTGGAGAGTCTGTTGCTGCTGGCACAGGCTGTGTGTCACCTGATGACCCTTCTGACAAAACAGTCCCTGATGTCCCGGACGTTGACTGGGAGGCAGAGTCAGGCCGACCCTGTGCTGTCATTATGCCAGCACTGTCGTTACCATGGGAACCATCATCTGCGCTTGAAGGACTGTGAGGAGCTTCGTAGAACGAGTTCAAAGCTTCCTGCATACAACCAGAAACATTTACCCAAAGTTAATGAATAAAATGTACAACACCGTACCACTTCCCCCTGACTAATGAACTAAGCAAGGTGATGGAAAATTAACTTGATGATTTAAGCAAAATTATACCCTGCCCAACAAGTGGTAGAGTGTCCCCCCCCCCCCCTCCCCAAATGTTCCCATACTTCAACACACTCTTTTCCAACCTCGTCCCCATGGTTTACTTTATTTCCAACCATGTTTGTAAATAGTAAACCCTGGGATGGAAACTCCTCACTTGGACCCTGACTGGACAACAACATTACATTAGCACATGTACATGTTTCCAATACATACAAGCTACTAAATCTGGTACCGGACCACGAGACTATGGGGAAGATGTGAATTTCAATATGCAGCCAGACTATTCTAATTTGCATACGTATCCAAAATTTTTGGATATGCAAATGTTCCAGTACCAGGGTGAGAGAGCAGTCAACCTCGTACTGCTCGACACACCCTGGGGAAGAGGTTGACTCTTTTCCTCTTGTACAAAAGTCCCCCCCCCTAAAATCCTAAAGAATTCCTGAGATTCCCAGAACACAATGAAGACACAATAGGAGGGGGGTACACCATGCCACATACCCAGCACCAATACAAAATTACCAGTCTGCAAATTGACAAGATTGCAGCACTCGCACAAATGATTCAATCCACGATGGTTCATGTCCAAAGTGTGAGGTCTTGATATATAGAGGTCAGAAAAAGTGTATAAATGAAAGAAAAACAAAATTATACCAAGCCTCAGACGTGATTATTAAACTGTCTGACAATTCAATTCTTAAAAGGGTCACACTCCTATGTTTCAACCCCCCCTATGTTCCGACACCCCTATGTGCCGACCCCCCTAGAGGGCTTGAATTTGACACTGGACCGCAGGCCCGAGGCCAGTGATTTTAGCATCGGGCCAGTAAACTCAAGTAAACTTGTGTTTGGGTTCAAATGTTGACTTTCAGACTGATGAATAAAGATAATTATGATTCTTGAAGAATACCTGACCCATAATATTTACGAAATCTTCTCTTATTGTTTTTAGAACTCAGACAGTTCAGTTGTTTACCTGTGTTGGCTTTTTTTCTTCTTATTTAAATTCTGGTCTTGCACACAAAATTACAGTCCAGTAAATATTTTGAGCTACAAGCCCTGCGGTCTTGTGGGTTTTCCCCAAAAATTTGAGCCCTGCCGGCCTAGTACATTTTCCTCATTCTTACCCTAACCTTAGCATGTAAATTATGAGTTGTTTTTTTTTAAACGTAGGGGTGTCGGAACATAGAGCATTAACCCATAAAAGATCAACTTTTCTTATGTGAGTGGGGTATTTTGTGTTGTCCTACACACAAACAATAAGCTAGTGTCGCTAGTTTTTCCTTTATGGCAACTCTTTACAGCAAGGTCTTGATATTGGCATAATGAAATGAGCGAGGTGGCCACCGCTGAAATTCATGTTGAAATGGGCAAGGTAAACAGTGATTGAACAGTATAGGTCTGATCAACTCTCCATAGAGTTAACAGTTAGCCTGATACTTCATGGGGGCAACGGAGGCAATTGCTTCCGTTGCCCCTGGTCATGCCTTGGTGCCCCTTGAAATGTTCCAATAGAAAGTTAGTATTTCCTCAAAAAAGGTGCCCTTTACCAAGGGAAAAAAACGCATTGGTGCCCTTGCACTTTCATAAACGAAGCATCAGGCCTGAATTAGTATGATTATGAACAAATGTTTTTTAGTTTGTACTCATCAGTTGGTTTGAAGTATTTTAAGTAACAAACATCACCCTTGGCCCACTACACAGTCCTTTGTTTTGCAAAATGAAAAGTATCTGAAAAAGACCTGAACACCCCCCCCCCAATCGGGTCGCCCCTCCATAACTAAAACAATCCACAAGAAAACAATCAACAAACAAACAAATTAGGCAATAAAAAAAATTTAAAAAACCAATCAAGTAATAAACCACAAGGAAACTGACTGGGTAAATTTTCGACCCCAAATAAAAAAACAGCAATCAGTTACATTAGAAGTTGGTTTATAACCAAATAAATAAGTCACTTGTGGAAAATAGAAACAAAATATCCTTGTCCTACACCTCTAGGTTCCAATTCTTCTGTTGTAGGTAGCGTAGAGCAAGATCAGGTTGTGCTGTCGTCACTGCAGTAAATGAGCGACAGAGCCGCTCATGTTCCTTGTCAGAGAGTGGAGGGTCTTCGTTGAGTGATGCCATATCCGACTGATGTCTTGACATTCAGGTCTACAAAAATAAATGTTAGTGTAAACTTTGTTCATTTTTGTTCATAAGTCTCAAATCCATGGGTCATACTCATAGCCTTATGAGTTTCCAAGGTCACATATCAAGTTCCTCAGACCAAGTTCAATTCTGAAGTTCCTCTCTCCTCCTCCTCAGGTCAATTTAATTGAGTCAAGTTTCAAGTCCCTTTAAGTTGTCTCATGAGTCCTCAAAGCTCAAGGATGGTCAAGGCCCTATACAAAAAGGTCATGTTTCAAGTCCTCCTACTTTTTGGGTCAAAAGTCTTAATCTTTCCCAGGTCTTTAAAAACTCAAAAGTCATTCTCAAGTTAATCTAGGTCAAGTCTCAAGACCCAGCGTCACCTATAGTCCAAGCAGGTAGCAATGCATGACTGGTTAGTGTGGATTTACCGTGTTCTCAAAAAATGTCATGCATCATTGAATTACTGGTTTATATAAAAAATATAGCATTTCCCAACAAACTAAGCACTGAAAATTACTTATTGACCACCACGTTCACGCCACACACCAACCAGTTCAAAACAATCAACAACTGGCAAAGTTGAACTCCCACACCGTACGTTGACCCAATGGACTACTTCACACTGGCAAGACGCGGGATCGAGCAATGAAATACCGCTCATTCTTTGGGCACGAACAAAGCATGTAGAGCTTCTATTAAAACACTAGAGGGCGCTGTATGTACTGGGTTATTCTGTAATAACAAGAAGGGACGATTTATTATCTGTCTTGTCATTATTTTTTATTATAAACATATATGTTATTAGTAAATCTCACAAACAGTTTTTAAATGATTTTTTAAAGATCTTCAATCATGTTTAGTTTAAAATACTCAACCATTTTGGAAGAATATTTTATAGAAAGCGAATAAATTCCACTTCACCCCTTGACGCTAAAATGGTATGTTCCACAGCGCCATTTGCTTTTTACTTGTTTAATTTTTTTACACACGAACACGAGTGTTCAACCAGTGAAAGGGTGAGTTTGCGTTATGTCATTATATTTTATCTTCAAATTAACTACAAATAATGGTGTGTTATATTATTGTTGAGGACAAACAGCAAAATGGATTTTTGCACAAGTCATTTTAGTATTTCCCTGCGAATTATGTATCGAAAAAATACAGAGTTTTGGAACCGGCAGCCCTTTAAAAAAAAAAAAAATCGAAACTTTCTTTTTTTGACAATGTATGTGTAGTGTGTATATATATATGACATGATGAGTTGATTTTTGAGAAGGTTGCGAATGGAGTGCTGAATGGACGGAGGTTACTTTCCTGATTGTTTTTTAAATTATTATAAAAAATGCATCATTATTAATAAATAAAAAATTACTGTAAGAAATAAATGAATGCTGCACATGTTTTTTTGTCTGTAGTGGAGTGCTAGTGTCGTCAGCATCATGCATGGTCAGTGCGGTCATACTAATTAGCGTCAACAGGCCTATTTCACGACAACTCAAGACAACTCAAGACAACTCAAGACAACAAGTTTAAAATACCATCAAATACAATGGTTGAATGTAATCAGAGTGTACCTGGAAACACGTTTAAAACTGACTGGAACCATATTTTTCACAGAAAAAAATGTTTTTTCATAAAAAAAGTAGTCAACTTTCTCCGTCCGTAGAATTGGCCGACGTGATGCTATTGCGTGGTCCAAATTCATTGCGCAAGCGCAATAGCATCACGTCGGCCAATTCTACGGACGGCGAAAGTTGACTATTTTTACGAAAAAAACATTTTTTCCCGTCGGAAAAATATGTATGCACGATGGTTCCAGTCAGTTTTAAACGTGTTTCCAGATACACTCTGATTACAACCATTGTATTTGATGTTATTTTAAACTTGTTGTCTTGAGTTGTCTTGAGTTGTCGTGAAATGGGCCTGTTGACGCTAATTAGTACGACCCTGGTCAGTGTGTATGTAGAACCATAGAGCACGGACCAGGTCCTTGCTCTATGGTAGAACTAGCTAGGAAGGGAGGGTTCCTGTCTGCTGTACCATTATCCTTGGAAAAATTACTGATCAGTGACTGTTATAGATCTTCTTCACTAAAAAAACAATTGTTTTCACTGCACTGGCGGTCCCAGTCAGTAGCAAGTCACAATTTGTCTCTTTCGATGAAAACTATTGATTGGGATTTTCCTTTATTTCCAAAGCAGTTATTTTGGTTTCGCACTTTTTAAGTTGTTTTATCTTCAACTTTTTAAAGAAAGCATGTTCTCATCACGACATCAGCTGATCAGTTGTCAGGAAACCTGCGGCCTCTACTCCTAGAACTATGACTGAGGTCCGTTTCGCTATCGTGGAGACGATAGCGGCACGAACCTCTAGTTCTAGGACTAGGACTAGGAGTACGCGGCCTCTGGCTGTGCAGTAATGGAACTAAATTAAATGATACTGGAAAAATAGTTGACCTTTCTGGAGTAACTCTTTCTTTTTAGTCATAGTAACTAATATCATAAAGCATCATGGACAGTGACGATGAAAATGATCGACGTCGGAGAGATAAGTTCCGACGGGAGAGGAATGACTACAGTGATCGCAGAGACAGGGACACCAGGAGAAGGGACGACTGGAGTGATCGGTAAGTATCTAGTGAGTCGAGAGCTTGCCAAACATTTGAACATTTGATTGTTGAGTTTACCATAGAGTGGAGTATTTTGATCAGGCAGTTGACAAACTACTTGACCCTTGAAAGAAGTAAAGCAGCCACCAAAGGAGGACAGATTGTCCACATTGTGTCTGAACTTGTAGTTTTATATTTCTGTCGATGCACAGAGTGTGTAAACCATAGAGTTATATATAGGAACTAGAGGGTGCACTGGTAATGCTACGTGCACAAACACGACAGGACCGTGCCATTTTGTATGAGGGCAACGTTGAATTTGAAGTACGCGGTGGGCTTGCTAAATACACGCTATGCAGTCTAAAAAACGGGCTGCCGTTTTAAAGTTGTTTCGTGAGGTTTATCTAAATTATCTTATTCGTTTCAATGAACACACTATGTCATGATTTATTGTCCAAAGTGAAGGAATATAATTCTAAAATATTATATTTATTCGGGGACTAAAAAGAACTATAAATGGTCTTCACTGGTATTCCTAAATTTCACAGTAAACCCTTTCATTGTTAACTATTGCTCTGTTGCACACAATAATATTCTAGAAACAAATAAATATGTTTTAAATTTTTTTTTTTACTACTTACGGAATGGCCTCCGCTGCCCTTGTCGGGCCGTGTCAATAGGCTAGTGTGCCCTCTAGTTCCTAATAACTCTATGGTGTAAACCTCCTGAATTGTAACATCTTGGAGGTTCTGGTTCTAGGATAAAGGGGAACCTAGGCCCGTAAGCCATTTACAAACTTTGTTTCCAGATTTGTCAAATCTCATCCCTGTTTGATGGATTTGACAAAAGACCTTTAGCCATAGCAACTAGGCCTGAGCAAGTTCAGGTGCTAGAAACTTTTAGTCAGTTTGCAATTTAAATCATGCATGCATGGTCTTGTGTTTCACTCGAATGCGTCTAGTTTATTGACCCGTCAAATGTAGTTAGTAGGGCAACAAGGCAACAGCGTGATGGGCAAATAAAATGTGTTGGCCTGTCATGCTCAATTCTATTATTTGTCATATGAGTTATATATAGGAACTAGAGGGTGCACTGGTAATGCTACGTGCACAAACACGACAGGACCGTGCCATTTTGTATGAGGGCAACGTTGAATTTGAAGTACGCGGTGGGCTTGCTAAATACACGCTATGCAGTCTAAAAAACGGGCTGCCGTTTTAAAGTTGTTTCGTGAGGTTTATCTAAATTATCTTATTCGTTTCAATGAACACACTATGTCATGATTTATTGTCCAAAGTGAAGGAATATAATTCTAAAATATTATATTTATTCGGGGACTAAAAAGAACTATAAATGGTCTTCACTGGTATTCCTAAATTTCACAGTAAACCCTTTCATTGTTAACTATTGCTCTGTTGCACACAATAATATTCTAGAAACAAATAAATATGTTTTAAATTTTTTTTTTTACTACTTACGGAATGGCCTCCGCTGCCCTTGTCGGGCCGTGTCAATAGGCTAGTGTGCCCTCTAGTTCCTATATATATAACTCTATGGTGTAAACCTCCTGAATTGTAACATCTTGGAGGTTCTGGTTCTAGGATAAAGGGGAACCTAGGCCCGTAAGCTATTTACAAACTTTGTTTCCAGATTTGTCAAATCTCATCCCTGTTTGATGGATTTGACAAAAGACCTTTAGCCATAGCAACTAGGCCTGAGCAAGTTCAGGTGCTAGAAACTTTTAGTCAGTTTGCAATTTAAATCATGCATGCATGGTCTTGTGTTTCACTCGAATGCGTCTAGTTTATTGACCCGTCAAATGTAGTTAGTAGGGCAACAAGGCAACAGCGTGATGGGCAAATAAAATGTGTTGGCCTGTCATGCTCAATTCTATTATTTGTCAACATAACTTGCACAATACAGTGCAATCATTAATTATTGTCTTACTGATTGGCATATTAGAAAAACCTTGCCATTTTTCTTGCCATTTTTTCTCAGCTCCCTGAGGAGTATTGCATCTTGCATTGATTGCTTTTGTATTTTACTCTCTTTGTTGTTGATATTTTTATTTTATTGCCTTGTTTAAATATATTGTGTACATGTGTATTTTTATATTTTAATATTTTGTGCAAACCGAGGAAATGATTTTCATGCTGGCATGATGAATAAATAATTGAATTGAATTGAATTGAATTGAATTCTGTTAAACCATGGAGTACTCTGGGGGGGATTGTTTTTATTAATTGTGCATGTGATTACAAACATTCTCAAAACTTTCCCCACTACATCCAAACCACCATCTTGAAACAGTGATCGCGACTTCCCATGTTCACTAGAGAAGCAGTACTCATGGTCGAGGCTGATCCAGTTGGACTAGATCAAGTCAAACCATGCCGCTTTCCAGTGACATCTAGGTCAACTATGGCTAAGTCTAGTCGACTTTAATCACCCACTGAACTTGTTAAACTCTAGTCACCCACTCGAACTTGCTGTAGGTTGTTCTGATTTTAACTTGTGCCGTGTAATGTACATGTATGATGCCACTTGTCCTGGCAATTCAAAATCTTGCTCTATCCCAGATGTACACACAAACCCAGTGGGTTTGAAATAACACATTTTTATGAGAGCTTTTTTGTGTGTGTAAGATACAAGGTCACAACAAAATCAAGATCCAACACTTTTGCTCGGTTTGGCTTTTTCATTGAATTGTGTTGAAACAAAATTGTGTTGTCATTTAGCTCAGGCCTTGAGTTTCATCTTTGAAAGAGTAAAACCATAATGCTAAGGGCATTTCAGTTGGAAAATGTTAAAGGCTATGGGAAATTTTTTGAATGGGTATCAAAGGCCAAGAGCAGGGCAACATAGACCTAGCCCCTTGTGGCTTCCATGTAGATCCAGGCCTGTTAGGCAGAATCCCCAAGCACCAGGCTAAACTGCAGGTTTTCCTGGGCCCAATTTCATAGAGCTGCTTAAGCACAAAAAGTAGCTAAGCACAACAAAAATATGCTTACCAAAGTAAGGTTACCAGCCAAGCTACCATGTCCAATGTACAATTTGTGACCGGTATCCTGCTCATTTCTGCTTAGAAGACAATTCTTAAGCAATATTTTCTGCTTTTAGCAGCTCTATGAAATTGGTCTTACGTGTAGGTAGATCTCATCATCTGTTAGTTTGTTCAAAGTCGTGTCCGATTTCTTGTTTTTAGGAGGCGACGAGACAACCGGGACATGAGGGACTGGAACCGCAGGGACTACCAGGACCGAGGTAGACGTGATAGGTACAGCCCACCTCCCAGGGACATGAGCCCACCCTCCAAACGCATGAGAAGAGGAGACTGGTAAGAGTGCTTTTTAATGACCTCAAAATGTCCGGGGCCATGAGTCATAGCTGATGAGAATTACCCTTAGCCATTTTGGCTGATGTTTTGTGCCAGGCACTCTGTGCGTGACGTAAGACTCATTCCCATTGACTATTTACGGATTCCTAATTTACCAAGGGAACTCACTTTTACACTGTATGATGTTCTTCTGCTTAAATGGTAGTTTTCATGCTAAAAGTGAAGACAGTTGTACATGCACAAGTAAGGCCAAATTCTATTGTTTTTAACAAAATTAAAATCAGTTGTCAAACTACGCTTTTTAAGCAGTTAATGCCGGGTGTCATGTCAACATGCCAAGTTTTCCTGAGTGCATGCCCGAGATGTGGCTTTTATACTTTTGTATCCACATTAATAAAAGGTCACCAGTCTTTTTCACTCAATGTGCAATGCTTCATAGAGGACAGTTGGTGGTAGAAGTAATGCTGGAATTCTACCTTTGTGTGGGGTTGTTCTGTAATCTTGATTCCAGGCCTTCGTCCTTTTTGTTATGAGAAGAGGATTACATGGGATCCAGAGGCTTTCATCATTGTATTTCATCGTATTTTGGCACAATGGAAGTAAGTCCGAGTGGACTGAGATTCCAGCCTTGGTTCCAGTCATGGGCCCACTAGACACAATCGGCGACTGCAGTCACATGACCCATAGTGGGTATAAAACGTAAACAAACCAAGCAAGCAACGCGCAGCGCGAATGGAAACGCATGGCTGCTTTCGAGCGCTTCTGCCGTAAGGTGGGAAGCAGCCATGCTTTTCCATGCACACTGTGCATTGCTAGCTTGGTTTGTTTACCTTGTATACCCACTATGAGTCACGTGACTCCGGTTGCCGATTGGGTCTATTGGCAGCCATGTCTCTAGCCTGAGGTTTTGCGATGGACGGTGAATGAATACGGTATTTTCCCAAAAGAGAAAGCAACACTACAGATCCAGGCGCTTCAAACAGAACCTTTGCTTTGTTAAAACATGGTTTCTCTGTGCCAGCGGAACTCTCAAAGTAACATAATTCCAGCAATTCCAAGAAAATAATGCCATCAGGGTGGAAGTGAAAAAGTGAAAGGTCCCTGGCGTTAATAAAATTATTCTCATCTGGGGCTGTTTACTACAATATAGAACTTTGTGACATCATGCATGGCGTGCCTGACTATAGCTCTAGCCTACTCATTACACATTTTGTCAAGGAACCTTGGTAGTCCTGGAGAATCCACATGCATAGTAACTCCTCACGCAAACTTTGAACTTTATTCCAAGGCTAAACTTAAATTCATGAATGTGCTGCTTACTGCAGAATTCCCTGGTCCCAGTTTCATAGAGTTGCTTAAGGAGAAAATGTTGCTTTACAGTTTTCTGCTAAGCAAAAATACATGTAGGGAGGGGGGGGGGAACAGTCACAGATTGTACATTTGACAAGGTATTTTGGCTGGTAACCATATTATTGCAAGCATAACTTCTGTTGTGCTTAGCTACTTGTTGTCCTTAAGCAGCTCCATGAAATTGAGCTTTGTATACAGTACAAGGACTTGTATAGAATAGTTGGCAGTAAGTGAATGAAATTTGACCATGACCAATGATGGTACTTGTTTTTATTTTACTTTAGGGATTCAGGCAGTGGTGGCTATAACAACAACTACAACATGCAGTATGGTGGTGGTGGAGGCGGTGGTGGTGGTGGTGGTGGGAACCAGGGATACAATGGTCCCCAGCAGGGCCATGGGGGCTGGGGCAGCGGTGGAGGAATGCAACACATGCAGCAAGGGCCTCACCATGGCAACCAAGGCCAAAGGTACTGTACCACTTGTGTTCTTTTAAATCCTGTAAAGCTGTAAAGACTACACACATGTATGTGCAATTAGGTGTTATTAACCACCACTGGTTCTTTTCAGAACAACAGGTTCTTTTCGGAACCACAGGTTCTTTTCAGAATTACTGGTTCTTTTCAGAATCACAGGTTCTTTTCAGAATCACTGTTTTTTTTTCAGAATCACATGTTCTTTTTAGAACAACAGGTTCTTTTTGGAGCAACAGGTTCTTTTCGAAATCACTGGTTCTTTTCAGAATCACAGGTTCTTTTCAGAATCACAGGTTCTTTTCAGAATCACAGGTTCTTTTCAGAATCACAGGTTCTTTTCAGAATCACAGGTTCTTTTTAGAATCACTGGTTCTTTTCAGAATCACTGGTTCTTTTCAGAATCACAGGTTCTTTTCAGAATCACAGGTTCTTTTCAGAATCACAGGTTCTTTTCAGAATCACAGGTTCTTTTCAGAATCACAGGTTCTTTTTAGAATCACAGGTTCTTTTCAGAACCACAGGTTCTTTTCAGTTCCACAGGTTCTTTTCAGAATCACAGGTTCTTCTCAGAATCACAGGTTCTTTTTAGAATCACAGGTTCTTTTCAGAACCACAGGTTCTTTTCAGAACCACAGGTTCTTTTCAGTTCCACAGGTTCTTTTTCAGAAGCGACCTACCAACTGCCATTCAATATCACCCACTGTGATTTTGAATGATAACTGTGCCAGTCTGCAATATGATATCATGTGGTGAAGGCAGCTAAACATGTACACACATTGATATTTTGATATTTTATTAAAAACAAACACAAATCGTAGCCCGCAGGCCAAATTGGATGCGTTTTGACAAAAATATTTGAAAGGTAAAAAAAGTAGTTAATAGAAAAACATAAACTGTTTGAAAAAAACATTATAATTATTATAAAAATTATTATTAAAAATACAATTATAATACAAAACAAAACAACAAATTTGAAACAAAGGCAATAAAAATATTAAACAGTACCAGAACCCAAAGCACCAGAATCATTTGTTTAATATTCTTGTAAAAAATGGGATGGGGCTGTTATAAAAACGTTTAGTTCTCTGGTAGGCAGTAAAGAGAAATGGTGACTGTTGCGAAGGGTTTTCCCATGAACCTCTTTGCCTAGTAGGTGGAATAAGGGATTGCGTACGGATATTATGGGTAAAGTCTTGGGCGAATTTAACAGTGCTGGCTCCTCCTTGCACACAGTCTAGTTCTGTGCACAGTTATTCTACCATACTCAACTGAGGCAGTCGGATGGTTTTAAATGGTTTGTTCACCTTGCTGAAAAATGTTGCCCTAGAATCTAGCACATTGTAATTAAGCCTGAGGCCGATCCATCCTACGCGCGCGCTCAAATATAGTAACCCGTAAAAGAGGCATCAAGTCAAAAAGCAACTGGTCCTCTGTCATTCTTCTTTGATTTTGTGATAATGTCTAACTGTATGCAGTTTAGGGTGACCGTGCAAAAACATGATTCATTTGAAATGGAATCGCGTAAAAATATTTGAATTTTCACACGCGCGTACTCAGCGTCCTACAAGCGCCATACATGCGCTCGAAAGTCTTTAACAAGCATGCACGCAAAGTAGTCACCCTTGGGAGCCAATCAGCGTTGTTTTTCAGTGCATCCCTACCAGGGGTTAGTGACGAGAGGTATCGATACGGCGCGCTGCTCATGGTAGCGAAGGTTGATGATTGTGTTGTTTGTTTTTTAAAACCTTACAGGGGTGGCCCCGATCACGACCACAGCCGTGGCCCCCATGGGCCTCACATCATGAGCTTCAAGCAGTTCCTTGCCTCTCAAGACGACATGATTGACGATACCGAAGCGGTGCGTAAGTACAACGAGTACAAGGTGGAGTTCAAACGCACCCAGCTCAGTGAGTTCTTCCTGGCGCACAAGGAAGAAGAATGGTACGTGATTGGTTTATTCCATTATGCATTATGCAAAAAACTGATTGGCTGGGTTAAGTTAAATGGAAAGATAGGTTGAAATGTCTGATATTTACACAAATTACTTATCCAAATGTGTTTTGGTTAAAAAAACTTTTTTTTTTTTATAGAATAGGTGAAATAGCTTAGTGTTTTTCTTTGTTTGTAAACATTTAGTTTTGTTCATGTTGTTCATGTGAGACAAGTTATTTTGTTTTTTCTTGAGCAGCCACCTCCAATGAGAAAACCTTGCAAGGTTGTGTTTGTTTACTAATTGTTTTTGCTATTGTTTCCAATGGTTTGCCCCATGTATAGACCATGTAACCTGTGACATCACATGTTTACAGAGCCTGGAATTCCTGCAGGCAGGATTTTGTACACAGCTCAACGAAAGAAAAACATTAAATTTTACATTTAGTAGAGATTGCACTGTCCAATTTTTATCAACATCCCAGAACTTGTTTAGCTGGGTTTTTGTTGTTGTAACTCTTGTTTGTTTGTGAAAATTATTACACAAGATATCATATTTCCCGTATGACCAGTGTAGTTTCTTGCCTGCCAGAAAGGCCCTGGAATGCACGAGGTCACTCTTTTTGTAAACAGAGGTTACACGGTCTTTATGATGTTTGAAAAAGAATCAAGTGAGGAAGAGAAGTGAGTGGAAATGCTCTCAACAAACCGGTCCAGGGTTCTATATCACAGAATTGCTTGTAACCCCCCCCCTCCCCCCTAAAAAAATAAATAAATAATCAAAATAACACTATGTTTTTTTTATAAAGCTGATATATATACAGGATTGGTAAGGCTGACAAAACAGTCACAGATAGTGTTCATGTTTTGTATGATCAACCATATACATGAAATTACAAACCTGTGAAAATTTGGGGTTAATCCGTTGTGTGAGTCGGGAGAAAATAGTGAAAAACCCTGCACAGTTTTCCGTGTGTAAACACGGAATTGGGAAATATTTCAGTGAAAAAATAGATGGTCTTAGTATGAACTTTATTGTCAGTTAGCTTTCAGACTTGCTGTTTTTTTATCCTTACCAATCTTGTATCTAAACACCTCTGTCATTTCGTCTCAAAACAAAACATTTTTTCAATGACCCTTATCATAGGCTGGGCATGACTATCGACAAAATGAACACTTTTTGTAAACGGAGGAAGTAAACGTTTCTGATGGGAAGAAGAATTTGTTCAAGTTTCCTGACCAGTTTTATTTCTATTTGTGCTACTAAACCCAACACCTATTTCTCTACAGCGGAGCACCATCAAGAAACACTCGGCTGGGATCTATTAACTACTCGCGATTTAACTAGTATAGGGCCACTGCGCAAAAATGCAGTGAGATAGCTAGGGTCAAACTGACAGTTACCAGCTAGAATTAGTTACTAGGTCGCGTGTTCTTTCCCAATTAAATTAAACAAAAATGCCACGCCCGCTCACAAGCAAGAAACACCTCGGGAACCCCGCCTGCTTTCCCACGACCGTCCCCCCCCTCGGTTTAAAAAAAACGAGGGGGGCGGTGTGGATGTAAACGGATGACGTTATGCCATGACAACGATGGCGTTAAAGATGGGGGAAAACCAAATAGGATACCCCCAAAAACCACAAGAGTTTGTTGTTCCGTCTCGTGAGTTAAGATTGCCGGCGGAATTTTAACGGTAACAGGTAGGGTTGAACATCAGTGGTGGTGGTAAGGTTTACCATAATAGCACTCATTTCAAAGATCCCAAGTTTACACACAGTGTACCTCTCTATTGTTTCCTGTAAGAAAACACACACACACACACAAAAAGTATGCATGCTTGGATGTTGACACATTGGTTTTGTTGTGATTTGTTCGATTTGTACACCATTATTTGAAAGTTGAAGGTGAATTTTGCGCAGGTTTTTTTTTTTTTTTTTTTTCAGCCGAAAAAAATGTTAGAAATAATTATTGAAAAGCAAATCTGTTTTTTCACGGAATGGATTTTATTATTTCTGTTCTTTTGGACAATTTACAGGCTTTCTGTAAATTACTTTCATCACGGTAAGCAAATTTGTGCGTTGATGGTACAAACTCTGCTTTTCGTGTTTGATTTTTAATTATAAATCGGTGAAACAAAACAAAAGTGACCAAAATTCCTAAAACTTGCAGTTGACCCTCATGTGCGTATCACTGTTTAACAAACAAATGTGTATGGTTTTGTTTTGAACTACTGTTGGAAAATGCTTCACTTACCAAATAAATATTTGAGAGTAACTCTGTTGTCATTGTCGGTGCTCATGTTTCTACATGTGTAGCACTTATTTAGTACATATTACTCAGTATGCAATTTTGAGCTGTCGACAATGTGTGTAAGCTAGATCCTTCCAGGACATTTTGACTAAACAAAGAAGAATATCGTGCATTTTGCTCATTTTGTCCACAAGTTGCCAATAATTTGACGGGGATTTGAATTTATTCCATATCAGAAATCCTCATTTTCAAAGAAAAGCTTGAAAAAAGCTAGTATTCATCTAATACAGTGAGCCATTGAATATGAAGTTCACAAGTTTTGAAGTCGGTCTATCACTAGTGCCAGTCTAGGTCAGTGATAATAATACGCATTTCTTAAAGCGCTTTTATTCATTGTATCAAAGTGCCTTTGCACTAATCTACTCCCCCTGTTCATCGGGCCTCAAGTATTTTAGAAACCATCTCAATTAGCCTTTCCCATGAAATATGCTTATTACATTCACGCACGCCATCAGACACTATTGGTTGGCAAAGGCCATAGAGCTGTGTACAATGGAGACGCATAAACACATTGTGTCACGCCACATTGCGTCAGCCCCGTATAAGAAGGTGTGGTGTTCCCTCATTTTGCCTGCCAGTAGTGAGCTTTATCACTGTCTGAAGTTCTCTCTCGAGAGTGGAGGGAAAAATCATAGGAGGACCACACAAGTCATAGTTACGTATTTCTTGATTGCTGGTATAAAAATAAACCCAGTATGATATGCACAAAAACAAAAGAATTCTTCTCATTTGTTTCACCAAAAAGCGACCATGGAATCTGATAAAACTCTCACAGATTGCAATTATGTTGTGTTTATCGCAAACAAGAGGATTGGAATTTAAGTTCACTTTATCTGAAAACAAATGACACTGACTTATTGGCAACTTCACTGGACCAAATGCCCAAACTGCCATTTATGGCATGGTTGTATTTTACAAACCAAAATCAGCACCGCTTCGCAGTTCTAATTCTTGTCTGTTTATCGGTTTGGGCCACTTGCTCGCCCCTTCCATCCCCATGATAGGTTCCGTTCCAAGTATTACCCCGATGAGGCCGAGAAGGGGAAGGCGGATGGACTAAGGGGCGTCAAGAAACGCCTTCTGGTCTTTCTGGAGCTCCTTGAGGAAAACTGGATGGACAAACTCAAACTGCAGCTGGATAAGACTGATGAGATCAGCCGGTTGTTAGATGCAGGTTGGTTGCACCAGTTAAGCCAGGGTCCTACTCTCCGCTAAAGGATAATGCAAATCGAATTTCCCAAACCGGCAATGTGAGCGCATAGTTCGCTGGGGAAAGGAGAATCTTATTTGTCGCCAAAAGTGCGCTCATGTTTTGTACACTATCATTACTTGCCTCTTCTGTCATACCTGTTGATTAAAAAAAAATTTGCTCCTCCCTGCCTGTCTGTTCACATTGTTTTGTGTCCAACTCGTAACTTCTCAAAGTGTGCCCTGTGAAGTGTTATATAATACTGTGATTTGATTGCTTATTCTCTATGCGAAGGTTCGCAGAATGATGAGCATTGCAAAGGTTGGGGGAAACTGCCTGCAAACCATGCCTAGTGTCCATTTTACAAGCCGAGCAGCTCGTGATTTCTCAGAATTTTTCCTGAGTTAAGGACTTTCTCAAATTTTCCCTGGGCTTTCAAATTTTCTTGATGGAGGTATAAGCAATCGCCAAAGGGAGAAAGAGAAAGTCCACATTGTGTCCAAACCTATAGTTTGGTATTTTGTTACCGATGTACAATGTCTGTTAACCTCCTGAATGTTAACTTCTAGGAGGTTCTGGAACTTCAAAAAAGGGGGAAGCCAGGACTGCAAGCTCTTCTCAGGAATGTGCTCAAATCTCATCCCCGACATGTAGTTTATGACACTAGGCTTATCTCACCTGGACCCTCATACAATTAAAGTCTTGGCTCATTGTAATAATATATAATTAAAATGAAAACTAGATACAGAAAGTTTGAATGGTTTTAATGTTGTTCTTGTTCTATGCGCAGCTGTTATTAAGATGGAAGGTGGGTCAGCCCTGGACCTCAAGGCCCTGGATCAGGTGATCTTGTCTCCACGACGACGGATGACATCAGAGACCCAGCACCCTCCACAGAGTCCAAGGGGGAAGGCAGAGGTGAAGAAAGAAGAGTAAGCACTGCAGTTTTTTCTTTATTTTTTTCTATTTCTCTATTAATTTTTTTGCAGATTCTTGTTTTCAAGAACAACTAGTTTCCAAACATTTCTGTATGGGTACTGTAACACTGTAAACAACACACAACGTAAACAACAATTGTAAGAGTGTTAGAAGTAAGGGTGGAACAAAAATGTCAGGGAGATGTAAGTGTTATTTCTGGTTCCGCCCTCTTCAGGTCCAAGGAGGAAAAGGCCAACGAGAAAGCCTCCGCTTCAGAGGCCGACAAGAAAGCAGAAGTAGAGGAAAGCAAGCTAGATGATTCTGGAGAGGTACGACACAAGTCTGGGTTCTGTAGAACTGTCTTATGTTCTCAATGGAGTAATGATCAACAAAATTGGACCAGACCATTTTGATGGCATAGGCCAGAGCCCAATTTCATGGAGCTCCTTAGGCAGCAAATCTTGCTTAACATATTAATTGCAAATAAAGCAAAAATTAGCAGGAAAACCAGTCACAAATGGTATATGTGAGCATAATTGTTTTGTGCTTAGTTACTTAGCTGTACAAAATTGGGCCCAGGCCTCAATTTTATAGAGCTGCTTAAGCACAAAAATTTGCTAAGCACAATAATATTTTGCTTACCGGAATAAGGTTACCAGCCAAACTACAGTGTCACGTGTACAATTTGTGACTGGTATTCTGCTCATTTCTGCTCAGTTCTGAAATTGTTAAGCATTATTTTCTGCTTAAGCAGCTCAATGAAATTGGGCCCAGGTCTGAATTGATGGCTATGGCTGGATTGCTCTAAGTCCTGTTCTTCAAGAGATTACTGTTAATAATGAGTATACATGAAGCCACGTAGGCCCCTCGAAGCGACTTAAACTATTACTTCCCCTATTCATCTGACCCTAAGCATTCCTAAGAACCATCTCAACTTCTTAAGAGTATGCCGCACCAGCTTCCGATTGGGCGCATTCCAAATGATGCAGTTCCCCCCAAAATGAATTATGCTTCTACACAATCACCCTAAACTGCATTTGGTTTGACATGTGACAAGATCAAAGAAGAATGGAAAGTGACCAGTAGCGCTTTGACTTTGACTTTGCTTAGAGTGGATTGGCCACGGGACTAATTAAAATATGTCATATACTGGCACGGTTTGATTAACCAATACTAGGAATACTAGGGGTTATAAGCGAGCAGTGCTTGGTGGGGAAAAAAACTGGTGTGGCGAGATCATGCACACATGTAAAACTCAATGTGGTTGGAACCAACTGGGTCCCAGAAGGTTTAAATATGCATGACACTTGCACTGTCTGGGCATAAGTTGTCGGCCTAGGTCAACAGTGTACTGGTGCTGTGAGAAAAACGCAAAATTGTCTTTAAAAAGTTTTTTTAAAAATTTGTTTTAGATCGTTTCCCCGAAGGAGGAGGATGAGCCCAAGTCGCAGCAAGATGAGTCTAAGAACACGCCCAATGGAGAGGATAAACCTAAGGTATGAACTGTGGTGTGGCCATGTTTGTCTAGAGCCATGTATGCATTCATTAATGATGTATAGAGAACCATTGGCAGTACTTAGGGACCAGGCTATTTTAACCTTCCAGCCTCACTGTGATTATGTATTCCACATCATACCAACCAAAACCAACCCTGCAGTGAGGGCTGCTGTCGGCACTTGCTGACAAATTCTAATATTTCCACTTTCTTAATAACCATTTCGTACACACTGGTCAGCTCAGATGCCAGTAATATCCAAAGCTGGACCATGCCGCACGTCCTAGAGGGGGTCTTACTCAACTACCAAAGGGTGCGAGTGTGGCAGCGGTTGCCGCTTGTGACACTGGTGCAAGGGGTCACACCTTGGAGTTGATGATGCCATCTTGTTGCACTTACAGACACACTTTTGTGGTATTGCTTTCTTATGACTTTCCAAATTTTGTCCTCACAGAAGGGTTCGCAGGATAAGAGAGGAAAAAAGCGCAAGCGTCATCGCGACAGCGACTATGAAAATGACAGCGGCAGCAGCAGCGGTAGCAGTAGCAGCGGTCTGGAGTCGGACTCGGATGCTGATCAGGTACCCCCAGGTTAGTAAAACTGCCCATGACCCCTCCTTACCATCTTCCACATTCCTTGACCAGTCCCGACTCCATTGGAAATCTGTTCCTTTTTGGTGTTAATGTAGAACCGCAAAGAAGGGAGGGATAATTTTTTGCATAGGCTGTAACAGTTTTTCATTTGGATTCTGGAGGATGGTAAGCTGGATGATGGTAAGCTGGATGATGGTAAGCTGGATGATGGTAAGCTTGAGGATGGTAAGCTGGATGATGGTAAGCTGGAGGATGGTAAGCTGGATGGTGGTAAGCTGGATGGTGGTAAGCTGAGACAGACACAGTTTAGCTGGACTTGACTGCTGATCAGAAACATGAGAGCTTGAGTCAGGTGCTCTTAGCCGCTTAGCCGCGACACACCCTAACGCGCAGTGGAATGGTTTCAAAGAGTAGGAGGGTTAACAGGCCTTGAACTTGGCTCTTGAAGGGGCACGGCAATTTTCCTCTGGTAAGGGGCACTCTATGAGGAAAAATGTAATTGGAACTTTGCTAAGGGCACCTCAGCAATTGCTGTGGGTGCCGTGGGTTATTTCGAGGCCTGGGTTAATATGTCCGATGTCATTGCACATTTTGTGATTGGTCAAGTTATACCATGCTTGATATTGGGCGGAGGGTATCCCCCCCCCCATGTTCCTATACCTCAAGACACTATTTTTCTCCCGTACAGAAGTACCCCCCCCCCCCCATTAAAATCCTCTAAAGAATTCCTGAGATTCCAAGCACACAATAAAGACACAATAGGGGGGTGGGGCAGGGGCGGAGAGCCACCAATGCCCCATATTGAGTACCAAATGGGTCAAGTTATTTAAGGAGCTTATTGGATTGGGTCCATTGATTTTATGCTGTGAAATGTTAATCCTTGTTACACTAAAAAAAAAACAGTCATCGATGTTGTCATGCGGAAAGTGACCAAAATTGTTTCCTAGAAACTAAATGTTTATTTTGTCTGTGTGATGGGTAAGGACTTGACGACGATGTCATGCCGAGTGATAAACTAGAGGAGGCTAAGGCGACTGAGAAGGCGAAGAAAGAAGCAGAGGAAGATGACGGGGAGCTGAAAGATGGAGACAGGGAGGGTGAGGATGAGAACGAGCCGATGCCAAGACCGCTCCACAAGACCTACTCCCTCTTCATCAGGAATGTCTCACCGACGATCACGAAGCAAGAAATCATATCCGTAAGTTTTTTTTATAACCCCTGTCCTGTTCAAATTTCACCAGGTTTTTTGTTAAAATGAACTCTGTGATTGTTAAACCATACAAGGTGCATCTGGTTAGCTTCCCAGGTCCACCCCTAGATGCATTGATATGAATGCTGGGGGGAAAATAGGCGTTGAAAAAGCTCTTTTCGTTGGCTCACCCCGATTGGTGCACCCAGGTTGACCTGGGCAAGCTAATGGAATGCACCCCCAAATGGTGAGACTAATAGCTATGCCACACACGTAACTTGGCTGACCCGCCATGGGCACATATCTGTATGGGTCAATTGCATTCGAATGTCCTCTTGTCCACTTGGGGTTTGTTTGCTGTGTAAACTGGTATTAAAGTGACCTGTGTAATATGATGGCTGGCCTGGAGTTACATGGAGGCCAAGGCCTCTGTTGCCCTAGGTATTGGCCTTGGTGCCCCTTCAAAAGTTTCCAATAGACTGTCGAATGGGAATGCTCTTTGCAAAATGAAAATGGCCTTGCCCTCTCAAAATTGGCACTTCAGGCCTTTCATGTGTCAGCATCAATTGTCTCAATGGGCAAACGCTTCACGTTTCACATGGTTTTGTTCGCCCTGTAGTTCTTATATAGAGCTCTACATTTTTAAACTAGTCATTTTTTGGAAATCAACTTTTTGACTTTTTCAATCTGTCGTTACATATGATTTTGTCTTTTTAAACCACAGCTTTGTAAGCGCTACCCTGGTTTCATGCGCGTGGCCCTCGCTGAACCCCAACCTGAGAGGAACTTCCAGCGTCATGGCTGGGTGACCTTTGACCGGAGTGTCAACATCAAGGAGATCTGCTGGAACATCAGTAGCATACGGGTAGGAAGAATATTGTCAAGCTGTTTGTTTTTGTTGACCACTCAATTACTTTCCATTCGGCAGTGAGTTGACCAACCATTCCAAACCTCTAAACGAACTGGGATTGTCTTGGATAGAACAACTGTGCATAGGTCTAGATGAGTACTGTGCAGATGGATTCACCAGAATATCATTTTGCAGGCTGACAGAGTGCATCCATCGTTCAACACCAGAGTGGATAATATTGAGTGGTTAGATAGTAGGAGGGTTAGCTGTGTACTGTGCAGATATGCATTCAGCACATGACATCATATCGCAGGCTGGCACGGTTTATCTATCCATTCAAAACCACAGTGGATGATATGGAACGGTCACACAGTAGGAGGGTTGACTTTGTGTACTGTGTCGATACATCCATCGTTTGATATCATATTGCACAATGGCATAGTACATCTATCATTCAAAACCATGTGGATCGTGTTGAATGGTCAGACAATAGGAAAGGTTAGGTACTGACCCACTTAAAACTTAATCATTATTTAAAGTCTGTATCTACTATCACAATTCCATTAAAAAAACAGGCAAGTAGTTGGAACTCAAAGTAGAAAGGAGAAATATAAGTTTATCCTGATATTCTGAAGCGGATTTGGTAATTGTTTTCATTTTTATTTCCCCCTAATAGCTGAGAGAGTGTGAACTGAGCCCAGTCGTCAACCGTGACCTCGCCAACCGCATCCGCAGCGTAAGCGGCATCACCGCCCACAAGAAGATCATCCGCTCTGACCTGAAGCTGGCCGCCCGCCTCATCCAGCAGCTGGACGAGAATCTCCGCCTGTGGCATCACGAGGACGAGGTGGCGTTTGCCAAAGAGGCGGCAGAGAAGAAGATACGGGAGGAGAAACGGAAGGAGGAGGAGAAAAAGAAGAAGGAGGAAGAGAAACTGAATGAGGACGAAGGAGAGAAGAAGGAAGAGGGACAGGAGGAGGCGGAGAAGGAAGTGGAAGAAGAGAAAGAACCTGAACGGGTTAGTATTTACTCTTGTTAACAAGTTTTTTTGGGCGCTATATGGCAGTTACAGGCTAAATGGCTTCTGACTGGCACCCCCTAACAAAGATACTGACAAAATAGGGAAACCACCAACATGAGGGATACATTTGTTTGTTCAAAAATCTTACTAATGCAAGAGTCAGATCAATTCATTTGCTAACCTTCTCCGCGCATTAAACCTGGCTGCTTTTTAAACAAAGGACAGCTTACTGAAAGAGTACAATACCTTTTGCATCTCAGATCATCATCCCTACCAAGTATCAGTCCAATCCAATCTTGGAGAACATCACGGATTACCTGGTTGAGGAGGTGAGTGCCGAGGAGGATGCCTTGATGGGAGCCAAGCCTGAGGAGGAAGGAGAGGAGACAAGCGGAGAGGTTATGTTCATCAAGGACGATGAACTTAATAAGGTATGTCGGACATAACGGTGTTGTCGCCTCAATTCATCGACGCTGTAAGGACTCGCCAGACTCGGGCTCTGGTGTTCTAAACAGAAGAGCGTGGGTTCGAGTCCCGGTCTTGACATTTGTGTCCTTAGTGCTTGTCCTTCGCATGGGACATAAAGCGTAGGTCCAGTGTGTTGTACAATGCTTGCAAAAGAATCCAATACACAGTTGTTAAGAGAAGGGGGTTTGCCCCGGGTGTCTCTGGCATGGTTTGCAATACCATGTGCACAACTGACCCTTTCCCTGTGTGACCCCCGAGAAGGGGTGTTGGTGCAGTACCCATCAAGACAAGACAAGACAAGGCCTGTGGTTGGTGTTAGAGCAAAGGCGGCTGGGAACATTGGCTTGGAGGAGCTCCGATATGTACACCAGAGCTTGAATGCTAAGTGCTTTTTGTCATGGAAAATGGTTCAAATCTCGGGCGTGGTATTACAAAACACTTTCAGTGAAAGTGTTACTTAAAACCCTTAATTGAGTGCTGGTAGCACTAACCCTAGGCACATTTTAATTATTTCACTGTCCTCAAAGTGCAATGCCTTGGGGGAGTCAAAGTTCTTGACATCCCAGGGCTCGAATTTGACACTGGACCACAGGCCCGAGGCCAGTGATTTTAGCCTTGGGCCAGTAAACTCATGACTTGACAAGTCCGGCGGTCTTGTGTTTTTCAATTTAATAATAGCCACTGTGTAGTATCTTTATGAGGAAGAAAAGAAGTTGACCTTGAGTCTGGTATTTATACAATTCCATTGAGTAACAAAATATACTAACCCAATAGACAAATGAGAAAAATCTACAATTTACATGTGAAACTGTGCAGAAAGCTCTTTCTCATAAAGATTCTGGTCTTGTGAAATAAATTCTGGTCCGATAAACATTTTGAGCTACAAGCCCTGCGGTCTTGCGAAAATTTATCCCAAATTCGAGCCCTGCATCCCACAGTGTAGACTGGACCATTCCACAAAGAGGGGGATCTGGTCTCTGAGTTGTGTATTTTATTTATTTATTTTTGGAGGGGCTGTAAAATATAGCTACGCTACAATTATTGATTGATTGACTTTTTGATGTCTGACTTCTCAGGTCCTTGATCGGCTGATAGTGTACCTACGCATTGTTCACTCTGTGGATTACTACAACGCTAGCCAGTACCACATTGAAGATGAGATGCCCAATAGGTGTGGCATCATTCACAGCCGCGGTCATAACCCACCAAGCCGTATCACTCACAAGGACTGTAAGTGTTTAACCCCAAGTCATAATACGTTGGGTACTAGGCATGTACACAAGCCTTGTTTGATAAATGTGTTGCTGAAAACCCTTAATGGAGCGCTGGTAGCATTAACTCTAGGCACAGTTTGGTTATTTTACTGTTTTCTTCAAAGTGCAATGCCCTGAGGGAGTCAAATGTCCCATGGTGTAGACTGGATCATTCCACATATCTAAGAGGGGGGATCAGGTCCCAAGTTTGTGTATATTGGTCGTTTCTTTTTTGAGGGGCTGAAAAATATTTTCACTCATGTACTTTGTGCATAAATTACACAGACGTACATACAGACCATGTACAGACCTACCCAAAACCAAACCCGCTCATAAGTGGAGCCTTCTGATCTTTGTAGCAGGCTTCCAGATGTCTTGCTGACAGCCTGTGCTAGGTTCTTTGGTTTCCAACACCCCCCACACCAAGAGGGGACCAGTTGCTCCAAGACTTTATGTGTCGTTTGACAGCGTGCTTTGCATTGTCTCTAAAACAGAATGGATCAACTACAGGACTCATTAAAGATATTTTGATATTTCAAAGTCACACTACCAGGGGTTATGATCGAGTAAGGCATTCTGGGAATGAAGGAAAAAAAATGTTGTGTATTGATTGATGTCTCTTATTTCATATTGTTTAAAGATTGTTTTCGTTGTTCCCTTAGTGACCAATTGGCAGACGACGTTTGAGGCCAAGTTGTCCAGTCTTCTGAATGCTGCTGCTGATGTTCCAGATGAGGAGCTCACCAAACTGGGCAAGAAAGACCAAGAAGCATATCCTTTCTCAAAACAAAAGTTTCGCTTTTCATGGCCTTTGTTCCCGAAATTGTTTTGGGCCTAAAACATTTTTAGCAAAGTATTGAAAAGCTTTACTTCTTTGCTTATGTTGAATGGTTCAAAAGCAATTGTGCAAATATACTCCATATGAGTGCAATGTATGCAGCTTTGGAGTTGGAATTGGGGTACAGATAGCAAATTTATCACAAAAGCAAACTTTACTCGCAAAAGTATCAATCTACTCAGGGATGTGATTTCTCCATTTTTAACCGGAATTCCGTTTTTTTTGCCCTAAAAAAAAAGAAATTCTGTTTTTTTTAAGTTTTTTTTTAAAGATCAAATTCATAAAAAAAATGAAGATAAAAACATATAATAACGCCCAGATTTCAGAGTAGGGCTTTTAAACCCAAAGATAAATGTTAATATTGGGCTTCATGCTCGCAAGTTTTCGAGCTCGCATGCTTTCGCTCTTTGCGCTCGGAGTTCAGGTTTTTTTCTCAACAGCCTATCACATCCCTGATCTACTACTGGGTGATGAGCAGCAATTACGGTTTTAAAGTAACTTCCTCAAGGTAACAAGTGTCATGACTTGGATTCAAACCCACACCTGTGACTTGACTAATAAAGATTGTGGTAAACAAAATTGATACAGGCACGCTATCTTACAGAATGGGTACACGTTTCTACATGCTACCACTGTTATCCTTCCTAGATTGAAGTTCAATTTGGAATTATTTTTTGCATTGTTAACCCATTCTCATCATAACACTTCTCAGCTAGTCAGCTGATACTCCCATTTCATGGCAAGAAAAATGTGTTTATTTGTCAAGTATGCCTTAAATGTAGGGTCATTATGACCCTGGATTTTTTAACAAAAATTTTTATCTGAAAACCTCTTTGTTATAAAGATGGTAATGGTAGTAAGCATCAGTAAAAAAAAATTAGAAATCAGTTGAAGAATGTTGAAACATTTGAAGTTTTGAAGATTCAAACTTTTGTGGTGGCTGTTTGTGAATGCTATGGCCAGAGATGTGGTTGGTACCTGCTGTCACCTCGTTAATGAAAATACTGTGACAGCTTTTTGCTGCTTTCTCAACAAGAAGACACTATATTCAGCTTAAACTTTTGCAGTTGACTTTATCTTTCTTGATAATTTGTCCTATACAAAAGTCAGCATTACATTGACCCAAACCAACCTATGACTCTATCTTTGAAACTGCTCTCCAGTCGAACTTCATGTTTTTGTTTTTCCTTAACTGTTTATTTCTGCACTGAGGTAGAAAAGTTTGTCCGAGCCAACACCCAGGAGATGGGCAAGGACAAGTGGCTATGTCCCCTCAGTGGGAAGAAGTTTAGAGGGCCGGAGTTTGTCCGCAAGCACATCTTCAACAAGCACAGCGATAAAGTAGATGATGTCAAGAAAGAGGTAGGTAACTCTCTTCGATGATACCTTGAGGAATGGGAGGAATCGTAAAAAAAATTGCTTTTGGGAGAGTGCATTCTTTCCAAAATCCTGTTGCTTTTGAAGAATTATAATTAAGGGATGGAACATGGGGAAGACTACATACTTCAAATCCTCTGGTTTTCAGGACAATGTCATAAAGGGATGGTACAACATTGGTGTTTGGAAGAGTACATTCATTCCAATCCTCTAGTTTTTTTAGAAACATATCATAAAGGGATGGTACAATATTAGCATTGGAAGAGCATATTCATTTCTATCCTCTAGCTTTCAAGAAACACAGAAGGAAGATGCATCATTGGTTCTTTTACATGCATTACACAACACAACGCACAGAACATCCAGCTTAGTGTCCCATCCGAAGGACAACGCAATAAAAAGTTTAAGTGTCTTGCTCAGAGACACATGTGCTGCTACCAGAACACAAACCCATGACGCTCCATGGTTCATTGTTGATTTTGGCAGAGTCGATAGTGTTCAGGAGAATCCTGTAGTTAGGAACATCAGTTACGTTGAGTTACAATCATGATATTAAATTTGGTAAAGTCATCATAGAATGTAGGTTCAAGCTGGCAATCATGGCTATGAATAACTTTCTTTCCAGGTGGCGTTCTTTAACAACTACCTGAAGGATGCTAACCGTCCGCAGCTGCCTGACCCGCAGGCCCAGAAGCCCTCCGGCGGAGGGGATAGACACAACCAGGGCGACATGCACGGAAGTGGTGGCAGCGGTGGGATGGGTTTCCAACAGCAGCAGCAACCGCAGCAATTTGGCAATCAGATGATGGGCTTTGGCGGGCAGCAGCAGCAGCAAGGGGGAAACTTTGGGAACCGTGGTCCTGGAATGTTCAATCAAGGTAAGCGAGGTGTAACTTGCGCGAATGTCCAACAAGAATCTGACATTTTAGAATCCTGTGACAAAGCGGAAACAAGTTGCCCATTATGGATTGCTGCATGGTGCATTTTGTGTGCTGTGTTGTGTGAATTTGTATTGTGGGGAGCGGATATGGCACCCTGCACAATTTTATACCCTGTAGGTTCTGGGGAAGATACGGTGGAATGATTTGTACACAAATACATATAAGTGCTATATTTCTATAGTCTTCAATTAGTCCTTTAGTGATTCATATTGATACCTATTCATTCTATTTTGATTGTGCATGCTTAATTGTCTGTACTATTTCCATTGATATAAGTAATTTTTACTTAGATAATGGGAGCTCCTTAGAATTCCTTATCTGAATGCTATGGAACCCTTCAGTATATTGTTTTGTACATGTACTTGCATATATAGGTGTACATGTACTAAATGTGCCTGTACTATGCACAGGTCCTACACGTACAACTACATGTACAGGTACTACATGTACAGGTTCTACATGTACAGTTACTACATGTACAGGCATTACATATATGCACGTACTACATACAGGTAATACATGGAGATGGAGAGTAGTGTGTACAGGTACTTAATGTACAGGTACTAAATGTACAGGTACTAAGTGTACAGGTACTAAATGTAGTAGAGGTACTAAATGTACAGGTACTAAATGTAGAGGTACTAAATGTAGAGGTACAGGTACTACATGTACATGTACAGGTACTACATGTACAGGTACTACATGTACAGGTTCTACATGTACAGTTACTACATGAACTTATCCGTTAAAAACTACCTTTATGATGTGCAACCTTTTGCCTTGCTGTTTGCCCTTCCCTGTGAAAAAGTTTCTTTTGTGATGACAAGTGACCCCTTATCTTTGGTGAATGTGTAAATCCTGATACATAGCATACCTGCCAACCATTACATCTCTTAATCAGGAGTCATGCTGGTGTATAATTTGAAAAAAACAAAAACCCAAAACCAACAAACAATTCTTACTTCTGAGAATAAGAAAAGATGCAGATTTTTCACCGTTAGTTTCGGCCCTTGTGCCAGAGATAACGAAAGAGGGCACTATTCGGGTTATGTGGAGTTGCCATTTTGAAATTGTCCATCAAAGATACGAGTGTTAAATATGTATTTAAAGCAAGATGTTTGCAGAAATTTTGCGCGGATTACAAAAATTACAAGCAACAATTCCAATGTGTGACGAGAAAAAAAAGCTTTTTGTGAGGTTTGTCTGTGTGACTTGCGAATCGCAGGAGATGGAGCGAACGACCCCGTTAGGTTTCTTTTTCTTGCGCTGCTGCTTCGCTGATCATAGGCTACAACTTAAGAAGTTCCCAATTCTGACTTTCCAATGTTGGCAGGTATGACATAATTGCCTTAATATTTCATGCTGTGTGTCACCCATAACTTTGGTGATTGTTCTTTCCTTTTGCATTTTTGACGCTGTATGAATTTTAACTCTACCAGTGTCTCAGGCCAACTAAATCGGCCAAATGTTCAGACTGCATGGTCCCTACATTTGAACTGGTTAATACGTTCCCCCCCCCCCTGACCTTAATATGATCTTTGTGAAAGTTGTGACCTAAATATAGTTTGGGAAGTTGACTTCGAACTTGTGTAGTCATTGACTGCAGTCATTGTTTTTAGAAATTGTATTTTCAATAATAAAAAGTTTTAATTTATGGCTTGCTTATGCATGGCATTGCAATAACACGCTTTTAATGGAGGGCACTGCTTGAGTTAAAATCATACAGTTTTCTCCGTGCTACAGTGTTTTTTTTTTTACCTTTATGTTTATGTGTTTTTGTTGTACAGTCGAACAAAAATTTGTTTTGTTTTACAGGACGGATTGATGAAATTTTTTATTTGAATCGTTTACATTTATTTTCACTGTGTATTTGTTTCAATGAGCAATTACAACCACTTCTAGTATTATTTGTTCGTTCAATTTTTAATACTCGTCTGTATTTTGTTGATCGATATTTTCCTTGTTGGGACTTTTATTTTATTTTGATTGACTGTTTTAATTAGCTGGCCTAGTTTTAGACTCTTAAATGTTTTATTGCAAAATGTAATTGTTTCATATATACATGTACGTTTTTATTACTGATTTATGGTTATTATTTTATGATCATATCGCCCTCTTCCCTTTTCCCTCTTGTCCACCCCTATGTAACTGTACCTCTTATCACCCTCCCTCCCCTTCCCAAAAGTCTAGCCTTTCGAAAAGTAAATAAGTCCAACAGTTAGACATCATATGTCATTGATTTGTTTTGAAGAGTACATTTGTTCCACTATGAAAGAGAGATAAACCCATGAAAAACATCTTGAAGTTAGACTGATCTTTAAGTGAAATGTTGAATGCATTAGATCTCTTGTTATAAGATCAGAACCACATTTTTGGGTAAGAACCACTTTCCTTGGTCATTATAGATGACATCAAAATAAGTCTTTAGCTCATACTGTAGGACAAAAACTTGATTGCCCAGTTACAAAAAAAAATGTTCACAGGTCGTTGACCTGATACTTCACTGGGGCAAAAGAGGCATTTGCCCCCCATGCCTCTTTGTCATTGCGTCGGTGCCCCTGGAAATGTTCGAGTAGGACAGTTTTATTTCCTCATTGAGGTGCCCCTTTTCCAAGGGAAAACTGCCTTGCCCTTTACAAGAACGAAGTACCAGGACTAAGGTTGGTTTTATGGTGTGCTCATCTCGACAAGAATATTGGAATTATTGTTCTCTTCTAAACAACCAATGATACTTCTTACAGACCTTGTAACATTTTTGTTTTACAAAAAGAGTGACCTTGTACATTCCAGGGCCTTTCTGGCAGTCAGATTTGACACTGGTCATACAGGAAATGTCACATTTTGTGTCATAATTTCCACACAAATTGAAAAACTTATAAAAATAACAGCTAAACAAGCTTTGAGATGTGCCCCCTCTACTTCATACCAAAAGTTCATGAAAAACACGGACAGTGCAATCTCTATAAAATATAAGATGTATGTGCTCTTCCAATGGGCTGTGTACAAATCATACCTGCAGGAAGTCCAGGCTCTGTGGCTCTTTTGTAAACACGTGATGTCACAGGTCACATGGTCTGTAACTCAAATCTTGGGTTGTATTTCAGGTCAGCAGTTTGGTCATCAGCAACAGCAGCAGCAGCAGCAGCCGTCATTCCAGAGAGGCGCCTACAGTGGCGGGGGCTTCAACAGACAGCGCAGCAGGTAACATAAACAATTCCAGACCATCCAATCCTTAACATAGTGTTAAGGAAGAAATGCAGAAGTAAAGGAGCGGTAACTCAAAGTAACTTGAGGTTGAACCCCGGATAGCCCCGGGAATAAACCTGAAGGCTAACTTTGAGTTTTCGCCTGTTTAAGTTTGCATTCCTCCCTAACATGGGGCTGCTTACCACAACATTTGTAACTTACAACACCCTGTAAAAAGTGTGTGAATCTTTGGGACTGTGAGCAGTGCCTTGAATTGAGGTCCGAATGGGCCTCTGGTTGTCGTTTGTCAAAGTGTGTCACTACATTAGAAAGCAATAGACACAATCGGCGACTGCAGTCACATGACCCATAGTGGGTATAAAATGTAAACAAACCGAGCAAGCAATGCGCAGCGCGAATGGAAACGCATGGCTGCTTCTGAGCGCTTCTGCCGTAAGGTGGGAAGCACCCATGCTTTTCCATGCTCACTGTGCATTGCTAGCTTGGTTTGTTTACCTTGTATACCCACTATGAGTCACGTGACTCCGGTCGCCGATTGTGTCTATTGGAGCAACAGCCACCAATTTGGGACACACCCTGACTTTCTCTTGTTGTCAGAATAGCGCCCTCAGTTGTTAACCACAATCATGATAACTACATGGAACATGTAAGGCCGCGTCCAAATGAATGGCTCCCGCTGTGGCTATGGCTGGATTGCTGGAAAGACCTTTGCTTCAATGTTGTCGTTGCAGCCAATGGCTGAAGCTGTAGCCAAATGAGGTCACTTGAATCGGACGGGCCTAACTTTCAACCAGTGAACACATTTTTTACCAAGTAGATTTTTAAATGAATGAGTGGAACATTATTGAATTTCAGGTCAGTAGATTTACACTCAGTTCAGTCCTCGACTTGAGAAGAAATGACTCAAAGGTTGGAAATCTTTTTGGAAAAAGGTTCTGTCGATTTCAAGAAATTGGCATAAAGCAGCATAAAGCAGCATAAAGCAAAATAAACAGCATAAAACAGTTAAAAATAGCATATATCATTAATCGGCATAAATCAGCATAAAACATAATTCAGCTTAAAACAAAAGCATACAAAGCATACTGCTTTTTAAGACTTTCTCTTCACCCCCCCCCCCCAAAGAAAGGCAATACTCTGTTTTTATCATTGTATGCTTTCGATGGTGTCAGTGCACTGTGCATTAATGTACTGTCCTAATGTTAGTTCAGCAAGGCAGGTTCTGCTTTGTAAAGGGCACCTCTATAGTATGAGGAAAACACAAACTTCTACAGAAACATTTCAATGGGCACCAAGGCAATGACCAGAGGTGTGGAGTCATTTGCCTCCATTGGCTCCGTAAAGTATCGGACCTGAATATAAAACTCCCACCCCTACCTAACGGCACAAAAACCCTTAGAAAGTCCTGGGGAACTGTAACGCCACCCTTATGTTCGTTTCACTCTTGATGCAATTTTTTTTGGGTGAAAAACGAACTCTCAGTATGCTTACCCTTGGGTTATCTGGCTGAACCCTACTCCCAACGAGGGGTAGCTATTTCCCTGGAAATGGCATTTTCTTGGGAGTTTGCAAGGGTTAGCATTTCAAGTTTGAAAAGATCAACTTTCTCCTGGGGAGATTTCCTGGGAACTGTGTATAGTGTGAAAGGGCTTTTATTGCTATACTTTTCATTATTTTCCCTCCAGTTTTTGTTTTTCCTCTGTTAATACTTTAGAAGAGATATCAACATTTTTCACACCTCTTGAGTTCATGCAAAGCCTCTTATTGAAAACTTTACAGAGGTCCCCATCGCTGTGTATCGAGTGAATTGCTACAACTTACAATTAGAAACCATTTTCAATCCAAATAGCGCATATGCGCACACAGTGTGCCAGACTAAACTGTACTTTGGGTCGTGTCACATTTAGACAGCTAATTGCGTTCACCAACCATGTGACCAAAGAAAACTGGTTTCTCTATGTCGCAATACTCTCAATTCGCAGTTCTGGACACCCTAAGTCCATCAGATGAATGTGTGTTCAAGTAAACTGTTCAAGCACAAAGCTTATTGAAACCTAGACCATGTATGGACCCTGTGCCCTTTCTTTACATATAAACTGCCCTCTATTGAAATCTGCCTGCAGGTTTGTGCAGGCATTGTGTTATGCATAAATTTGTCTAAGATGTCAAAGATCTCAATGGGAGATTACGGGACACTAGGTGGCAACAGACAAACCAGCTACTTTACCATTGTTAACGTTGTCCTGAGCGTGCGCAAACTTCCAAGAGCAATAAATTTACCTGGTAAGTCTGCTGCCGCCTAGGGTCCCAGAAAGTCTCCCATTCAAAGGTGATCTGACTTAAAGAGTGGCTCTCAGTTCAAATTCAATTTAGTTACGCACTCATTTTCCTAAGAGTTATGCCGAATTGGCGGCTACAGCTACGGCTACGACTGTTTCTAAGGACGTCCTTCCCTTCACACACGATGAGGCGACGATCCAGCCATAGCCGTCAGCCTATTCGGGCACAGCCTCAAGAGTCCTTATAAAAGTGGAACAAATATTTGAGTCTACCTCACATTCAAATGGTGTAAACTACCATGGTATTTTGATACCCTTCCAGTGCAAAATTTCTTAACATCCAAAAAACATCCAGTGACGTCAAGTACGTGTGTCTGAAAATGTTTGTAGAGGGAGTTTTTATTTATTCCCGAATTTCCATGATAAATAAATCAAAACGGTTTTTGAATTTGACCCTTTGATAAACTTTAGCGTTCGGAATGTACAGACCCACTTGTTGTTGACATCCGATGACATCATGTTTACAATTTTCGCTGTGGGAAGAATATCAAATAAAAGGACACTTTACATTGTTTGAGAAGGAGGGTATACCTTTGGTAATTACTCCAAAAAATTTGTGACCATTTACTAATTGTTAGAAGCACTGCAGCTGTTGATAAAGTATAACATTTTGTTATACGATTCCCTTCCAAAGAATGAGGTTTTGGGGTCCAAGGACTTCAAAAACATTCAACCTGAGAAACGTTTCTGCACGAAATGTTCCTGAGATTGCGATTCCAATTACGGATTATTCTTCCCACTCCATATTTTTTCGGCGGTATCTCAAAAACGCTACCACCTTTTGAAGTGAAGTTTTTCACAGGTTAGTTTTCTTGTAACCATCCGCAGTTATAAAGGATTAAAACAACCAAAGGTTCCAAAAACCAAAGGTACACTTTGCCTTTAACGCAAGGTTAGAGACTTGAACAAATTTGCCCCCACTTGCATTAGGACTCTGTCTATTGGAAAATGAGTCCGTTACAAGACTGAGTTTTTCCAAAGAGCCTCTTTTTGATGTTGTGGTTTTAGTTTTTTTGACGTCGGAGGGCGCATTGTGTCCAGGTCATCCACTGTTCTTCCTGGATTGTTCTTCTAAACAGTGAAACATCATGCCTGAATTATTTAAAATAACCACCAGGTCATACTTCCAGTAAATCATTGAGCCGTTTCCACCTTTGACTTTCAGATTTACCAAACGAGGGGACCAACAATCGACAAGAAAGTACGTTCCATTCCTTATTGTGTGTTAGAATCCTTTAGTACTGTGTATCCCCTTCCCCGTTAACCGTGCTCAAGCAAACAAGTTCCAACAACTGCAAAACGATGTTGGATTTTGTGAGGCTCGCCTCATGACAAGTTAACTTTAGCTAAACAGGTTCCAGGTGTAAACTAAAAGTAGGGGGCTGTTGTTAGGTCTGTAAAATATACATATTTTTTAATCAAATGAAAGGGTACAGAACTTGACATTGGTAGGAAGTTGTCAGGGGGGTTTGCATGTTTTTTGTTTGCTTATTTAATTCATTTAATTTGTGTGTACATTTCATTTAGAAAAGAAGTTGCAGCGTTGATTTTATGTTCGATAGCAGGCCTTAAATGACACGGTGGCCACGCCGACTTTGCCCTGGTCTTGACCTTGGTGCCTAGTCAAAAGTTTCCCATAGACCCTTTTTTCCCAGTGGAAGTGCCTTTACAAGATTCCTGATGAGCAGGGGTACTTGCACCATTCCTTAAACTTCCCCAACTCCCTAGGGAGCATAAAACCATGGGCTGCTCATATTAGCGCTACGTGGTTAATCCAACATAGTACTATTTCAGCAAGTGGCGTAACCAGAAGGGGGCGGAGCCTCCCTTCTTAGAACCCTTGCCCCCCCTCATTACTGTGCACTGTGGTGTGGAATGATATTACATGTACGTCATTGTGGTGAATGCATCCACAAGGTACACAGTCAACCCTCCTATTGTCTGACCGTTCAATGTCATCCAGTGTCGTTCTGAATGATAGATTGAATAGCTGTTGCCAGCCTGAACTATGATACCATGTGGCGAACGCATAAACAGTACAAAGCCAACCCTCCTATTGAATGGCCATTCAACATCAGCCTTTGCGGTTTTGATTGATGTGCCATTGCCAGATTATCATATTGTGAATGCATCCTGCGCAGTACACAGTCAACATCATCCACTGTGGTTATGAATGATTGATGCAAAATGTTTACTCTAATCCATGTGACATAACTGTCTCTACTGGGAGGAAGTTCACATTTAAGCATTCACTTTGTGACTAAGCAAGTCAATGTATCAGACATTAGTCAAATCTAACTGGCACATGGCTTATTGGTATTGGCGTCAGTACAAAACTGACGTTTCAGAATTACAATGGCCTATCAGGTTGATATTTATTTTCATTGTTTAAAAACCTCGGTGAAGCCACCGGACTTGTGTCAGCAGGGCATTTGTAAACAAATTTTGTTTACTCAAAAAAAAAAAAAAAAAAATCAATTAAAAAAATCAACAATTCCAACTTTCTTGTTGAGACCTAGCCAAATAGCATGGAAAGTTTCGAACTACCCCGGGTTGGTTCTTTGACTAAAACCAATTCCATCAATGACCACTCAAACATCCACTCCTGGTTGAAATCAATCATGTCTTCCACAGATGGCTTGAGGGGTTGGAAGTTAATTTTGGTTTTACCCTTTACACCGATGTGTAATAAGCACTGTATACTCAGTGCTCTCCCGAGCTCTGTGAAAAAAAAGTCCACAGGCAATCACTCGGGTGGGATTCGAACCCACGACCTTTGCATTGCTAGAGCAGAAGATGTCTTACATCAGGGTTGGAAGTTGTTTTATTGAGTCTGAAGGCTCTTATCTGATGGTTTAGACCACTAAGAAGGGGATTGTGTTCACCCCCCCCCCCCCAAAAAAAAAAAAAAAGAAAGAAAAAAAGAAAAAGAAAGAAAATGTACATCAGGGAGTGTTAGAAACAGTAGGTTGGTGTAAGCGTGGGCCTAGATTCTGATGGTGGCACAGAGGGTTTCAAAGGTGTGTTTGGAATTCATCACTAGGGTTGGGATGAACTCTACAACCTCGATCCCACTGTAGGTCTGTAGCCAGCCTCGCTCTTTGCTATAGACACAATGTGCCACCAACTTCTTCGACCTGGTTTCTCCTATCAGGGTGTTTGAGCGTGAAACCAGGCAGGCTTTCTGCTTGTTCTCAACTCATACACTCATGCTTTGCTGAGATGTAGAACAAAGAGCCATTCCGACAGCTTCATTCCATGATTTGCAATGCTCCCCCCAACATATTTTTGCCCGTAACATTTTAGTGCTGCATCTGATCACCGCCAAATTTTCTGACTTTTCCCAATATGTTTCTAGGGTTGTGTTGTGAAAAAAGAGAGCTGTTTTGAGGTCTCAACTGTACAGTGCAACGGTTTGTTTGACCTTGCAAACGATTTAAAAGTTTTTTAGTGATGTTTTGACTTTTAAAAAAAATCTACTTGTTTTTAGTGTTTTTTTTCCCCAAGGTAGTGGTAGTGATGTGTCACGTGATGGTGTTCAATATATTTTGGGAATTCAAAATGGCCGCTATATCTGGCAGTCGTATTGTATTTTGTGTTTTCAGCTCCTATTTAGGGGTTCAAACTATTTCAAGTTTTTATCATTGGATTTTTTAAAACATGTTAATTTCCAACTTATCAGGCCTTACCATTGAAACCCTAGGCCCCGAAATTTGGGTGGAAATTGAGATACTTAAGAGGAAACCCCCCAAATGGGATAAACCAAGGATTATAGCGCTCCCCCAACAGTGACGTCAGTAATAAAATATTAAGTCATGTTATGGGGTATGTACACAAAACGAACAAATTTGCAAAGGTTTATTGCATTTGGATGACAAATTTGGGGGGGTCTTGGGTTCAAATCCCACCTGAGTAGCCATGGGTGATTTGTTTTACAGGACTCGGGAAAGCCCGGAGTACAGAATGCTTATCACACATCGGTCTAAAAATTTACACCAAAGGTCAAAATGTGAAGTACATGTAGTCGTTTCCCTCATCAGCCCCCTTTTCCCCGCTCAATGTTGTTAACCCGAGCTGGAGCGCAGACTGCGCAATGGGAGCCAACATTGAATGGGGCCGGGGGGCCGGGGTGCAGGGGGCCCAAAGAGGTCGTGTGGCCGGGATTCTACATGTAGTTTCCCTTGCATGAATCAACAGCGGGAACTATACCGGTCAATGCATGAGTTGTGTAGCTATAACTTCCCTCTTTCAGCCGGGCTTACCTCGTGGCTCTGCTTACTGTGACACTCTGCGTTTAGAGCATAAAAAAAACATGAAAGAACTCACGATTTTTTCTGTTGCTATGTTTGTACACTTTTAGGTTTGGGGGGGGGGAAGGGTTTTCAACCGTGAAAAAATAATATCCGGTTTGATTTTTATTTGTCATTTGAAAATATATAACTAATTTCTCTTTAGCTGGAAATGGGCAATATAGATTTTCAGTCAAGTTCGTGTGCCGTCCATGAATTAATCCCCATGTAAAGACCTAACCAATCCACAAACATAACAATGTCCAAATTGCATTGTACACATCATCGCTCACGCTGCCCTTTTTTCTGTATGTTGCCAGAACACTTTTTTTCAGAGAAAAAGAAGAAAAGAAAAAAACCCGCCCATTCGGCAGATGTAGATGAAGAATGGATAGTAAATTACCGGCCTTTTGTTTGGCCGCACAATGTTTTCAGTGAAATATTGATGGGTGTCTGCATTTTGATTGCTGATTCGTTCCCTTTATTTTTTACTGTATTCTTGTGGTAAACCTCATCAAAAAGTCCTGAATTGATCATAATTTGTTGCCAGGACAGCATGCGTTTAATTGAATGTTGATTTATCTGGACGCCGCCGCTGGCGGAGCGTTTTGTAATTGCCAACCTGTCAGTTCTGTAAATGTACCTCCGGTAATGGGAGTTATTATTTTAATTGTATACAACACATCGATGACAGTAATTTATCGCCGTCTGCTATTAATTGACAACAGTCAGTTGATTTCACCCATCCTTAAGTGAAATGGAACTTGTCATTTTTAGATAAAACAAGGTTTCTGCGGATCCTTAAAAAGTCTGAAATGGAACTATCCAAATTTAAAGCATTTATTTGAGCATTTAAGAAGTATTACATTCATTCATTTGAGGTCGTAAAACATGGATGCAGCATGTTATGAATCTTTCAATGAGCTCCTACAGAGCCAAACTACGGTGTGTGTAAAACAGTAGCATCAAGTGTGAGTGGGTAGAGCTGTCTCTCCCCTGCTTTATTCACATATTTTGGGTCTTACATTTTGCAAAGGGTGAGCATTAAAAGAGTCTTTAAAAAGTCAGAAATTTAACTTTTTAAAGTGTGCAAAATGTATTCCTTACAGATGGCTATTTATTGGGGGCATATTGTTAATTTGAAACTGAGAAGTCGCTTTATATTAGCAAAGATCATACCAACGCCAATCCTTCTGAAAAATCCTTTTGTCTGACATTCTATCAAAGTTGAGAAAATAGCATCCTTCGCAGGGCTCAAAGTTAACACTGGAGGCCAGTGATTTTAGCATCGGGGCCAGTAAACTTGTTCTTGTCAAGTTGGTTTTTTTACTTCAAATTAGGTTTCGAAAAAGTACGCTTTCAGAGTCAAAAAAATGCAGACGTTTCTGTCGAATGATGCATGTAACCTAGGTTTGATGTCATTGCTCTGTAAATTTAAAAAAAATATGTTTGTGTTTTGTTTTCCTTTTTCTCTTTCTGTATCTAGGGATCCGAGACACATCGTGAACTATCGTGACCTGGATGCACCAAACGATGACGATTTCTTTTGAGACTCTTCTTGGTTCTTTGAAAGGGGGGAGGCACAGTAGTGTTTGTAGGGGGTTCTATGCATTGCAAAAATACACTGGAGGGAAAAAGTATTACGCTTTGTGTGATTACATTGTACATAGAGGTAGAACCAGGAGATTGCTGAGCTCGATAGCCCATTATGCACGTCCCAATGCGCATGATTCGCACACAAAGGATTCTGGGTAAAATCCAAGTCCAAGCAACACCAGCAAACCATCATGGCGCGCTGATTTTGGAGCAATGCGGCACACAGCTATAAAACCTGGCACATTTACATGTAAACTACAACAGGGCATCCATCTTGGCAGCTTGATTTCATTTTGTAAGTGTACTCAGTGTCCCAAGATGGCGCTTGTGCATTTGGGCTATTGTTGTTCAGGCCTTGACACAATGGGCAATTTTTTTACAGGCAGCTTGGAGGCACTATACCTGCACTGCATGCAAAAGAAGCACTTTGGTAGTGTAACATATACTTGTTGGCATTATTTTACTGTCCCCCCAAACATTTTTGTGTAAATTGAAATTTGAATGCTTTTTCTTCTTCTTGGAGGAACTGGTTGCCTGGAGATTACCCCATGTGACATGGCCCTCAGTGTCTGCGGCATTAATACCACGTGACTTGCCTGTGCACTCTGTGGCAAAACTAACCATATCGCCCACCAGGAAGGCTGATGTTTGCTTGTCAGCTAAAATGGCAGCCCGCGCGAATTGCCTCAAAGCAGATACGCACAGATAGCAACACACACATTGTTCTCTGTGTTTTGTTTTAATGGATTTCACCAAACACTGCCCTCATTGATGTCACAAGGAAACACATCATAGGCTGTCACTTTGCTTAGCGGACACTCGTTGATATTGTTACATGACCCGCGTCCACAAAATGGAAGGAAATCTTTCAGTTTTTAAAATAGAGATAAAGCATTTCTGAAAAGAGCTTTTTAATGATACCGAACACTTATGGTGTATATATTTATGGAATGAACTGAAGCTTTAAAAAGTCATGAGTTGCAGCTTCATTCTTGGGGGTTGTCCAAAGTTTTCGAAAAGCTTCGGGGCGTACAAAGGTTGCTACTTTTCAAGTTCATTTGGCCTTGAGCATTTCTGAAACCATCTCAGCTCGATTGGAGCCTGCAGCACCAGCAGCCAAAGAGGTACACAGGTTGCTGGCCATTCACATCAACAATCTCTGCCCTCGCAGGTACCAAATTACTCCTGGGTAATGAGAAGCATCTAGTTGTCTGTCTTGCCCAGAAACGCAAGTGTCATTACTGGGGTTTGAACCCAAACCCCGAAGACTCGGCCATCAGAAAATTGAGAGTTGATGTTCTAGACCGTTCTGGCGCAACACACGTTACTCTACAGATTCCCATTTTTGATGGCAATGCTTATAAACAATACCATGCTTTTTTCCAATTTATTCACACACAAAATTTTTTGTTAATTTTGCACTGTACAAAGTTTTAATGTTTTAGTGTAACTGACCCTTTTTATTGGTGGTTTCAATTACAAAGTTACGTATCTGCAGAAACTGTCCACCATTTAAAAATGTTCTTTCACCATGGGGTATCCAAAACCAGAGGGTGAATGGGGAAATAGTCTGGTCTCTTGTTCCACCCGATGAAATCAATATCCATAATCATCGGTGAACACAGGGTTGCTTACAATGACAATGGCAGCATGATTAAGCACTGCATCTTTAAATTGAATACTCCAATTCACCCACGAGATACATTGTATATTGCAAAATATGGGATACAGACCCAAAGTCATAGAGCTGCAGAAAATGGTGCTCGACCAAATTTTCTGCTAAGCAAAAGTTAGCAGTGAACCAGTCAGAAACAATGTACATTGCATGGGATTTTAGCTGGTAACCTGTTTCTGCTTAGCAAGATTCTTTTGTGGTTAACAGCTTTATGAACTAGTGACCCATTCAGTTTATGTGTCATTGTCATTGTAGTGGGAAAATAAGCTCCTAAAACAGAAAATTGTTGGAAAACTTCAGTCGAAACTGTATTTATTAAAGCTATGAATTTCATCAAGCTACACAGTTTGACCATGCCTTAATGATGTTTAAAGAAGTCTTACCTTCAATTAACAAAATATTACATAGATCTTGTAGCATTTAACTGTGCATTGTTTTTGTTTGTAATAAAAAAGCTTAGCTGTTGAGACCACGCGTTTCTCTTTGTCAGATTAGTGTTTTTGTTGAAAGTTAGTCTGGGTTTTTATTCATTGTCGACAATCTCGGCATGACATGAAGGTTTGTTACTATTGCTTTTTGTATTAATTTTAGCATGGAAAATACCGGTGTATCTTTCAAATCGTTTGGTTATTGGTTTAGTTTGAAGTCCTACAGCACTGTCAAAGAGCTACTGTGGGTTGGGGGGGGGGGTAATTCGGAAGGGAGAAGGCGCTGCGGTGTTGATAAATTCTTGATTTTTGTCATGTTGGAGGAAATGTTTACAGACATTGAGAAATTGTGCTGGAGAGTTTAGTATTTGAGGAATATGTTTTATTCAAAGGAAATAGCCGAACATGTACTACACAATCCGTCATTTGCGATTGTTTTTTTCAGCGAAATAATGTCTTGGAACATGATTTTTTAAATTAATACTAATGTCTGTGAATTAAGAAAAGGTACAGTACATGTGTGTTTGTATAACATTACGGGCAAACTGTATATTAGAGTCAATATAAGGTACAGTTTTGTAACATCTGCAAAACTGTTGCCACTTGTACACCCTTCTTTGTGTCAAAACATTGAACAGCTTTGTAACAATATTGGCAAAACTGTTTACATTGTATCCTTTTTGGATCAGAACAGTTTCTGATTTGTAATATCTTCATAATCGTTGCCACTGGTATACTATTTTTCAACCAAGATAAGGTAATACATGTATTGGCAAAACTGTTCTCAGGGTGTGGTTACTGTAATATTGGCAAAACTGTTGTCATTACTGTCTGATTCAAGATGGTTGTTACAGTCTTGAAATATTGGCAAAACTTTTGCCACGATATGTTCACTGTCTTTGATTCAAGATTAAGTACAGTCTTGAATAATGTCAAAAAACTGCTTTCATGTTCTCAATGTTTTTGATTCATGATAACGTGAAGATTGAATCAAGCTAAGATTCAGATTTGCAGTGCCTTCAAAAGTGTTCCCACTGCTACAATTACTGTCTCTGAATCGATAAAGGATACAACATTCGTAGTAGTAGCTTCAACCTTGTTACCACATTGGTAGACGTAATATCGTTGAATAAACATAAGGTAAAGCATTTGTAATGTCGGCAAAACTGCTGCCGCTGGTCTGCTTTACTATCTTTGAATTAAGATAACGTACGGCTGCTGACTATAGAATAAATTAGCCGATGAGGGCGTCAAGAAATGCAAAAATCATACAAAACAAAGAGAAAAGGGCAGCATTTTAAATGATTAATAATTCATAAAGCATTTTTAGTTGTCCAAGGAATTAATTATAGATTTCTTTGGCAAAAATGGTGATGGCACATTACACGTTATTAAAGTAAAAATAGACACTTGTTTCAGAGGAAAATATGAAGAAGGAAAAAAAAAGAAAGAAAGAAAAAAAAAAAGAACAACAAATTGCCCTTCGCCAACCTTTTTCATGGTATCCAATGAGGTTTCGGAGTATCGATGTTGTTTTGTAAAAAATAGTAAAATATATAATTGGTTTGATATTCAATAGACCTATCGTTTGTTTGTGCTCAATTATAATTTTACGCTTGATGTCGGGTGAATCTGTCATGCATGACGAAGTATAATTGTTTGTATCTAAGGCAACGTGGCACAGTTATGGACAGGAGAATTTAAAACATTACTATATTGTATTCCCACCATGCAAAGTTTCAAATCCTACTCATGTACATGGAGTTGCTGCAAACCTAGATTGTATTCCCACTATGCCCAGTTTCAAATCCTACAGATAATGATGTTTAAAACTGTAAGCATATTCAAATTTTGCTATTAATCCATAACAGGTTTACACGTCCAAGAATACGGCACAACTTAATTGTTAATTCTTGCATGCCAGTGGGTTTATTGTTTGACTGTTGGAACACTGTTGCTGTTGATGTGTTTTCCCTTTGAAAATAATGCTATACAACCCCGAGCTCTTTTTAATTAGCACCTCTGTCCACCATTATCTATGTTTAATTCAAAAAGCCCCGCCTAGTTTACCTCTCAATGTGACTTGTCACGGTGATGAATTACCGGCAAGAAGCAACTGGCTGGTCTTTCACATTGGACATCATCTTTATTTATTTAGTTGTCTTCTTCTGTTTTGTTCCTTATCCATCGTTGCCGAGTTAATCAGGTTGCGCCCAAAACCCTCGCGTGTATCGGCCGGCGATTACACAGTCATTTGCTTGATGAAAATGATATTTTATTCATGGAGTCCGGTTGCGATTTCTTATGGCGTTTTTCTTGTGATCCTGACGGCGGGGGGATTGGAATGATCACGCTGGAACGCCTGGCTGCCTGTGCTGCGTTCTCCGTGGGGAATCTACGGCGCGCTGAGGGGCATGGTGTCATAGCTAACCTCGGGAAGGGGAGCGAGCGGCCCATGAAAGATTACCCTCTGTTCTTGTTCCGTAATTGATTGATTGGTTTGTTAAGCCTTTCAGGATTGATTGCGTCTGATGTAGCTTGCATAATCCGCATACTCCACGACATTTTCTTCCCCGATGACCCCGGCTATTTGAGATCGTTGACTGAAAGCATGTTGTCTGAATAAAATGGGAAAACAAAAACATTGCAAGTAAAGTATGGAGCTCTGGGATTGTCATCGGGGTTCATAACACTGAGATGTGGTGTTATTTTACTTGGGATGACGACATCCCCACACGAGGTCATCAACTTCTTAGAAGAGTTGAAAATCTTATTCCTTCTTCCTAAAGCATTTTTTTACATAACGGTCTTTGTTTTGTCAGTGCTTTGACAGTGTTATGTCGGTGTTTTGGCAGTGTCTTGTCAGCGTTTTGTCAAAGTGTTTTGTTATTGTTTTTGACAGTGTATTGTCAGCGTTTTGTCAGAAATTCCACGGTGTTTTATCAGCGTTTTGTCAGTGTGCTATTTCATGGTGTACTAATTTGGATTTAGCAAATCGCATTGCGGATTTGTAATGTTTTGCGACAATACTTTCACCGGACAGTTTTCTCTGGACAGCTGTTATTGATATCAAGTTTACAACAAGTTAGCTTTCATAGTTTTACGTTCGTATTCATTTAAGTATTTAAATTAAAATTTAAAGAAATAAAAAAATAAAATAAAAATAAATCCATACATACATATGCATACACAAATAATATGATATAAATGATATATTTTTCTTTTCGTTTTGTTTAAATTGTTTTTTTTGTGCTTGTTGTGCTTTTAGTGGTTACCAATGAAATGTCATAGGCTAAGGCTTCATATAGTGTTAGTTGTCTTGCAACGAAAAGGGCCAAGAGCAGTTGACACATGTTGTCCGGGAAAAAAAAGAATGTGTAAATTTGTCTTTCGAATTAACATATTGAGCCGACTGGCACAAACACAAAATTTATTTGTTTACAATTAGTTAAGCTGTGGTTTAAAACATAGGGTATGTCGTTCACTGTCAACACGTGTATTGTTGTCTGAAACGTCCATAAATCATTTATTTATGTTGACATTTCTCAACCACAATTTATTCATCTGTAGACTTTTACACTCTATATCGACGTAATGGGGCAATAATAGTAATACTCGCGTAGTTTGAATCAATTTCCGCATCCCAAGTACATCTGCACACATTTTGTTTCAATAAACGATTCCTGTAATTGAACCCCCCGCCGCGTGTGAGCTGTGCCGAAACGCACCGGCGGGGAAAGTTCCCGCCAATAAAATTGACTAATATCAACATTTGTTTTCCCCGCCTTTTTGAATGAAATAAAGTGTATCGTTGCGTGCGCTGGATCGATGGCGGGACGAATGAGTATAACTGTGTAAACCAGTCACGTTAAACAGTGCAGCACTGTTGACTAAGTTGAGGTTTCTGTGTGCGGAGGTAAACGAACGATGTAGTTTGTGATGGGCTAGAATCGACCTATTTGGATTCCGTTTCTGACGCCCGTGTCTGATGAAACATCACTCTTGTTCCGTTAATCGGGGGGCAAGCGTGTTTTATTGATCTGGCAAATATAGACAGAATCAATGAGTCTTTGGATGGCAATTTGCGGGAATTCTCACGTGATTTTAATAGAGGCATCACACACGATTCGCTGTGATCGGAGAAATAAACGTAGGCCTGCGATTTCAAAGATCACTTCTGGTAACTTTCTGGCAATATTACTGCAGCTAAAGTTTACGGGAAAACGGTTCCATGTTTACAGAAATTTTCTTTGAAAGTGATCATTAAATTCTGGGTTGAAAGGTCATTGCTCATTGGGCCCTAAAAGGGAACAGTTTGTTTTGAATCCAGAGATATTTGCTGTTCGAACATACCAAGGTCCTGCCCTCGTATCCGTCAGATAAAAAGTTTGTACATTAAGATTACAAATCATGGAAAATCACCAATTTGCCCTTAAAAATCAGCCGTTGTTTTGAAAATGAGTTGAATCTATACCCACTCCTGAATTGCAGGAGACTATAGAATGGCCAGTGGCGTAACGGGGGGGGGGGGGGACCTGTATATTGAAAGAGCTGCGACGACTTGCGATTAGAAGCCATTTTGTGACAAAAACACCGCATTGGCGAATACAGGGTGCCGGACTAGTCTGCTTATTGGGTTGTGCTGCATTTGGACCGAAGATGGCGTCTAGCAACCACATGACCAAAGAAAACTGGTCCCTTTATCAGAGCTCTGGGGGGAGGCCCCCCCCCCGTGCCCCCATTTGAAATCTGGACTTTTGAGATAAAAAATTATCAGGAAAATGTTATATTTTTTAAGCATTTAATGTGACAGTTTAAATGTTTTTAAAACTGTTTTTCCATTTACACGCAAACGTTTTTTCGTTTTTTGTTTTACACTCACGTCAGATTATCTTATAAAAATAGTATACGGCTTATCAAGAGTGCTAAAAGGGGGCTTAATTATTTAAGGGCAACGTATACCTTTGGCTTTTGGAACCGTACACATAGTGAAGAATAATCCCTAATCTGAGAAAAGTTACCCTAGTTTGGGCGCTGTTGAGCATTTTTCTTCCAAAAAGAACAACAATTTTACATTTAAAACTGAAGACAAACGTACGGTTCTCATCGTGTTAAAGTTCAGTCTATAAATTGCTTTCAATGACCTTTAAAAATCTGTCTTTGTTTTGAAATTGAGTCTGTGTTCATTGTTTCGAAATGTCACACAATAACAACAGCCTCTACCTAAAGAACTAAAATGTCAAATACAAGAATGAAAAGTACATTGCAAATTGGTCATAACATTGAGGACAATGATGTTTTTAGACGATTCGTATATTTTTTGTTAAATCAAATACAACTGATAGCATTTAAAAGCGTGTATGTTGTTTTAGAACAATACCTATAGAGACAACAGATCTCGCCACGCCGTGCCCGCCACGCGTGCTGCCCGGCCTGAGTGCATGCCGCTGTCTGCAAGACCGTGAAGCCTCGTACACGTGGCTGATGTGGGCACTCAACTAAACTCGGTTCGTTGGAGGTGCTTTATCGAAGATCTATTTTGGAAGAATCATTTGTTTTTAGGAGTGTATTTCAACGTGTGAACATTTTATCAACAGAAAACAGAGTTGCTGAGCTGGGAAATCACCTAGGCCCCTATGTTTTGTGTTATATATTAATTGTGCACCTTCAATACATTCTTATTACGCATTCTATCATTAGAATACTTCTTACCTAATCAAAAGAAATCACAGCCTGTAAAATGAGAGCACATTTAAAAACAAACAAACAAACAAACAAACACCCCAACAAACAAACAAACAAACAAACAAACACCCCAACAAACAAACAAACAAACAGACACACAAGTCCCACCTTTTTTTTCTTACCCACAGCACCCCCTGTCTAAAATAATTCGTCGAAACAGGGATGTTTAAAAAATGTCTCTGAATTTAGACTTTTTAAAGTCTGTCTGGTATTCAAAATTGTTAGTTTATTTCCAAATTAAATAAGTCATGCTCTTGGATCTACTTCTCTATAGCGCTGAGGATACTTTTCCCAAAAAGTTCATTGAAGTCTATATAACGCAAGCGGTTATCAAAAAGTTGGAAATGCCATCATATCAATGTACCGATAACTCCTAAGATCTGGATCCCGGTTCAGACTTTGTTGTCGACAACGACTCTCACCACTGACATAATAAAAATGACACCGGATTGATAATACATTATTTTTCTCTTCTTTCTACCACAATATGTCATGTGTCTTAACATGTAAGAATGAACGAAATGTCACAGCTATTTCACTTTTAGAGAGCTGGATTGTGAATCCAGTCGGTTGGTTCGAATCTTCTCCAAAAATTCCTCGTTGTTTCTCACCTTGACTTTAAAAAACGCTATAAGTATTTTACAACAATCATGTATCGGTGAAGGTCGGTGCTTTTATAAATTCTTAACCACCCTCGGTACAAACTTGACACCCAAAATTTGAAATCATTTCCTTCTCAACTAATTAATCATGGCATCATATGCGGAGCATATGTCCCTCATACATTAAAACCATAACAATCAAATTAAAATGTTTCCCTCATTTATTATTCACATGATTTCCTGTAGTTGAATAATTAATGTATTTCCGGCTTGAATTATATTATTTGTTTTGATGTATTTTAGTAATCAGGCTAAGTAACAAATAATTGTCGCACTGGACAGCCGCCGACTGTTTTATTTTTCTCAGATCCAGACCGCTTAAGACGTGGTCATTTTGGAAGCCTAATGCCATTTAGTTTCTTTGTATACCCAGTCAGTTTCCCTTGTGGTTTATTACTTGATTGTTCCAAATTTGACACCACAATCATGTAAAAACTGGGGCGTTGAAATTGGGTGTTGGAATAACACCAATGTAATTGTTTTTGCAGAAATTAGTGTTATTTTAACACCATAATGGCGTAAAATTTTGATTCTTTTGTTGGTATCTTTATGTGACAACACCCACGGTGTCAATTTAACACCCCAGTTTTGCAGTGCAGCTCCACTTTTTTTCCCGAGACTTCGGCCGTATCCGAAGTGACAGCCATAGCAGCTACGGCTACGACTGTTACTAAGGGTGCTGCATAAGGACAATACTAAACTTCAACGCATTATGACGTGGAAATTTAACCGTAGCCGTAACTGTTACCGTATATTTGTACACAGCCCTTGTTTCCATCTGTAATTCCCGCTGAAAGTTTCCCCCATTATTCAGTTTCCATATTCCAACCTGCCAGATTAAATTAATATCCATGAATTAAATGATTAGAACCAGATCCCTGACAAGAAATAAACTCAATTGGGGAGTTTCCCCCCTCAATATTACCACCTAGATTTATTGACAAATTCACAGTACAACTTGCAACAGATAACTGTTTAGCATGTCTTTGATGAGCCGGTTTGATAAAGCATTGGCCTTGAGTTCTGATGGCTGAGTCATCGGAGTATGGGTTTCTGATGGCTGAGTAATAAGAGTGCGGGTTCGATTCCTGCTCTTGACATTTGTGTTCTTGGGCCAGCAGGACGCTTAACTATATTTGCTTCATATCACTCAGCAATAAATGGGTACCCGCGAGGTTGGTGATTGTTGTCGTGAATGGTTAGCAACCTGTGCACCAAGTTGGCCGCCGGTGCTGCATACTCCAAAGGAGTCCAGAGGATTTCAGAAAAGCTAGGACAGGGTAGTAATAGTGTAAGAGTATTTTTTTTTTAAAGCACTGAAAGAGCACACATGATAACTAGGCCCATATTATTATTACAAAAGGACATGTGCTGATAATGTATGTATAGCCTACATGACTCAGGGTATAATTGAGCTATTAATATGACATGCTTCATTCAATTTATAATAATGTGATAAATTGTAATATACTTGTGGCAATGAAACCAAGGATGCCTCGTAAGTGAGCTTAACGATTGTAGCTCACAAGCCTGAGGAAACATGTAAACAAGGGTGCATTCTATTTCAATCAGAAACACCGGGGTTAGCCCTTACTCTTCAGCGATAAGTGTTCTGTGTTCTTTTACGTGAACGGCCGGCCAGTCCTAGTACCTACGGCTTAATGTCCCATCCGAAGGACAAAGCAGTTATGGCAAAGTATGTTGCTGAATGACGCAAGTGCTACGACCGGGACTCGAGCCCACACTCGGCTGACCAGAAACGCAAGAGCTTGAGTCTGTTGCTCTTTTAATAGCCGTTCTGCCACGACACGCCACAAAAGGTGCACGGACATACTCATCACAAACCATTGTTGTGAATCACTGTGGGTGGTGTTTGTCTTTAAAAACTTCAAGCGTAGAATTAAATGTAGTTTTCACTGTCCCTTTATGGTATCGAACCTTGTGGTTTTTAATGAATTTATCCAGTCAAAAATCAATGCTGTGACACATACATTTATGACATTTTCATGACAACTATAGGGAACTGGAATGTTGACTCTTCCCAATACAATAAAGCTTCCCAATATAACGATCTTGCGAGTAAATAAATTGGACTAGGTGTTGATTTAGTAGTAAACAAAGAGGATTCTGAATTTGTCAATCATTTTTGGCGCCTTTTTAATTTTTTTGAAATATCTGCCAACTGCCTGTACCAACCATATTGACAATGTGGTGTTATACGCTAACAGAGATACAACCTCACGTTTAGACTCATTATGGCAGAGTCTTTCTCAAAAACTGTTTTGGGGGAAAAATACAACTAAAACTGTTTATTATAAGCTTGCAAGGCATTTCTTGCTTGTTTGTACGAAGTGCACAACTTGACTCAACACTTACCGTGGAAAAGAGCCTATAATAGTAATACGGTGAACTACGTACACAATTCTCACAATTCTTCTCAAGTTTCTCACAACGCACTTTTCACAACTGTGTTTCACAACTGTGTTTCACAACTGTGTATCACAACTGTGTTTCACAGCTGTGTTTCACAGCTGTGTTTCACAACTGTGTTTCACAAGTGTTTCACAACTGTGTATCACAACTGTGTTTCACAACTGTGTTTCACAACTATGTTTCACAACTGTGTTTCACAACTGTGTTTCACAACTGTGTTTCACAACTATGTTTCACAACTGTGTTTCACAACTGTGTTCAGACACAATTTGTGCATTTACATGGAAGATCACTATTTTTGGAAGATGAAGGGCATTCAGATAGGCTCAGTGGTTTCTTCCCTGCCTTTCGATCCCAAGACCCAATACCGGAACCTTCTGTGGATTGGGTTTTCAGTTCCTGATTGCGTGGGTTTTCCCCATATTTTAAAGGTTTTTCCTCCCACATCTAAAACTGACATTTCTTCATCAATTTCTCTACACAGGTGTCTTCACGACTACGGGTCACATGGCTAGGCTCTTTTGAATGTCACTCCTTCGGCTTCATTACCAAGGTAACAATAGTGACAATGTTAATTAGAATAAATCACATTTTTATCATGTTTTTTGTATTTTGGTATTTTTATTAAGAAAACAACACAATTAAACAAACTTGTGAAAAAATCATCAACTTAGGAGGTTACGTCTTTGGGAAAACGATGAAAACAATTTATATTTCGTTAGGGATTTTGCACGTGGTACTTTACATACATATTATATCGTTCGGTGCAGTCTAAACATTACACCATACAAACTCCAAGGGTCAGCTAACACGGAAACTTTTAAAAAAAAATGTGATTTTGACTCGGATTCTGCATCAGTTTGACACAGTTTCGGGTCAGGTTTGCACATATTCGGGTCAGGTTGGCACAGATTCGGGTCAGGTTGGCATAGATTCGGGTCAGGTTGGCACAGTTTCGGGTCAGTTTGACACATTTTCGGGTCAGGTTGGCACATATTCGGGTCAGGTTGGCACAGATTCGGGTCAGGTTGGCATAGATTCGGGTCAGGTCATACTGACCTAGTATGGGTCATCCCCCCGGAATCCGGTCAATTCTGATCGGGATATTTTATACTGTACTCAAAGGCTATTCAAAACAAAACAAAAGTTAATTAGTTAATGTTTTTTCGATTATTTTACACACGAAGCTTCAAGACTAACATACGTTCGATCGCAACCATGTAAAACTATATTACATTAATGTGCCCATAAGATGACTTTGGTTTGTAATGTTACCTGGTTGGGAAAAGGGTCAAAGGAAAAAGCCTGTTGTAGTTTTAACTAGGTCGAGTTTGTACGGGGGTAGGCATCCTTTAACTTCTTACGGGGTAGTGGGTTTAAAGTTACAACCCCGGAGAAAAGAACTTGTTTTTATCAACGTTAACAACATCAGTTGAGCTCGACCAAACAACAAATAAGCTCCACTGCTGTAAAACCTTACGGGTTTGCTTCCCCTTTTTTTAAAGAAGAAAATGTGAAGGTATAACTGTTCGAGTATTATGTTTGCTCTGTAATTAATAATCTTACGCCAATAGAAATTTTTTACTGCAAAACCGATACTGGTGACATTTTAGTAAAACGTGAGGGCTTCACGTGCACAAAAGCCGACGCCGGTGTTTTGCGAGAACTCACGGCACGGCCCTTTTCCAATTGCCGCCAATCCGTTGGCAAATAGAGGCTAATTAGTAAACGGAGCTCATCAATGGCGAACTCGTTAACACTCCAATGACGTGAACAATGCATCCCGCAAGATGACAAACATCACAGATAATATCCGTTCGCAAAGAAACTAAACCCCGGGTGCCATGGGCCACACATCGCTGCACAAAAGACCTTAATGTTCGAGCAATTAAAATGGTAATCTACAACGGAATCATCCTAGCAAATGTCAGCCGACAATGCAAGACAGTGGTCTACACAATGAGACCAATGCGGATGTAGCGCAGCCCGGCTGAGCGGGTGCGCTCTACTCTGCACGAGAATATCAAACGAATTTCCACCGTGGCGCTCTATGTAAATTTGAACAAGCAATATACCATACCCAAAGGTCCTGATGCCGTGCGGCAGCGGAAAACTGCTGTCCGGAATCACCATGCGTCAGTCCATGCGAAATTGAATCCCATCGGCGATTTGTTAACTCCAGGAACATCCGTGAGTGACGTCGACGCCAACCTGACCATTCACATACGTTTCGTTAAACGTCAACCAACCAGGTACGCGAATACTTGTCCGGAGGCGTGGTTAAGTATGCAAAATCATGACGTGCGACACCTGTTGAGTAGAGCTTTAATTTTGTTGTCGACCGATAGTATACAAGGGTGCGATTTTAAAGCCTGGAGTACGGTCCCGAACATAAACACAGAATCGGATAGGATACTTAACAAGAAAGTGAAAGCAGAATCCTCTTTTATATCTTCGTCAATAAAGGGTCTGGACCGAGGAAGAGAAAGGGGCAAAACGAGGGGTTTCTTTTGGTCTTCATCGGCAACAGATCACCGAGGGGAAAATGTCAACTTTACCGCTCCCTCTATCCAGGTAAGATTGATTAATTAAAGGGGAGTTCTGGTTGCAAAACTGAACGAGAATTGTTTTCTAAGCGAACATCATTATGTACAAATCTGTCCAGTTGTTTTGTTGCAAGCTGTACTGTATAATAAGAAGAAACAGTGCATTTATAAAGCGGATTCAAAGCGCCGGAAAGGAAGAAGAGCAAACAGACAGCTGGGGAGAGGGGAGGGGGGGCAGACATGAGCAACCCAGCTTACATGAGGAAAGATGGGTTTTAAGGGCCCTTTTTACAAGGAGTGAGACCTGTAGAATTTCCATGGCAGTGGTATACGCGCTCAACTCTTAGAGTTGGGGGAAAATGGCAGAATTGTCGCATTCCAATATGTAAAACTAGAATTCTTGAAGTAACGTTGATGAGCATACTTTGTATATAAATCTTATATGAGACGTTTCTCATTTATTTCTCATTTTTAACAAAAAAACTTCCATATTATTATGTAACTTTTCTAAAATGTAACCAGTTCTTGTTGAGTGGATGCGCTGGAATGAACTGTGTCAACAGCCAATGTTCCATAATCAAAATACGTTTGGAAAATGTATTAAATTTGCCGTATATAAGCAGAGCAAAGTGCACGCCACCGTGTCCTTGTAAGCAGATTCGCTGTGAACGCGCGTCACGCGCAGTCAAAATCTTCTTGATCGTATATGAAATATACTTATGCTTAGCGCACATTTTGTAAGCTCAAACATGGAATGCTTACCGGTAAGCATCTTCTGATAAATTGGGCGTGAGAGAGTGGTGAGGGTGCTGAATTTTCCCAACATTTATTTTTCCAGTGTGTTAATGTGTTTCATGCCTGAAGCGAGAATACGAGTTTTTTTTTTTAAGTTACCGTATATTGAGAAGTAAACCATACAAGTCGTTGTGTTCTTGTAAACGTTGCAAAAATCTGTACCTTATCTTGGTTTAAAGCCCTTAAACTTCTTAAGTAGAATCAGTTCTGTTTGTAACGCGATTTATGTTCTATACAGTACTGGTTGTCTGAAAGTTTTGATAATTTTTATCTTGTATGATTTTACACCTTGTGAAAATTTCCATTGCACTTCTTAGTGAAAAAGTGGAGTGTGTGTATTCGGCAGTAGGATTTGCATTAGTGTTTGTGCGGCCCGTGTACCTTTGAAGTAATAATGGACTATGGTATAGCGCACATATCCTATAGTAGCTAGATAGAGGCACTTGGCAACGTCATTATCCCTGTGCATCAGGCATACTTAGACCATTTCTCAACTCGCTGTGGATCATACTACTAAGCTGCTTACTATACTAGCGCAAAGCGTTAAACACAGTACCATTTCAGACCTATCGGGTCCTTGTTTATACACCCTGGCTAGTTGAAGCTATTCAGGGTCAAGTGTCTTGCTCATGGACATAAGTGCCATGACTGGGATTCGAACCCACACTCCTCCGATGACTAGTAGGACATCAGAACTTGAGCCTGATGCGCTCAAGTGCTCGGATACTAAGTGCATTTCTTTGGATGTATGAAAAACGAAAGAAAGACCCCCCCAAAAAAAATAAAAATAAATAAAAACACAATAAATAATAGTTAAATACAATAAAATAAATAAATAAACCAGTCCAAAGCGGGTTGAACACGCAGAGAATAACTCTTCAATCCAACCTGAACAAACAGCGTTGACGAGTACTGGCGCAAGTACTAGCTTATTTTGGAAGAAATCAAATACTACTATTTGTATTGTCCTCATTTGTGGGTACTTTCTTGGATGCTAATTATTGTAACAATTAACCTAATAAGTACCTCTTTATCGGTGTGGGGCACATAAGAAGAAGAAGAAGAGAACCAAGGTGTTCTCTTTATCCCTTAAAAAAAATTACATCAAATTAAAAATCAATTTCAGTTTTAAAACTTACAAAGCATTACTCGTTTTACTTACCCTTTTTTTTTACCATAGCTTCTCAAATTATTTGATGCTCAACAGACAATACTTATTGATATTTATGACGCGGGGCAAGATCATATATTGTTACCACTCATCTTTGTACAGGAACATAGTGGATCCTTATGTTTAAAATCACCCTCCACCCAGCAAAAGCCTGCTACAAACTTTACCAACTAGGAACTTGTTAGAAAAACGCCTGGGCACACTATACCACCCCCACTCGCAAGCAACATATTATAATACAAGAAAACTCCCCCGTATGGGACTTTTCTTTGGTCTTTTACAAAGCAAAAGTACACACTGCCAAAAGTTAATCAAAGACACGCACAACCATATGTGGTTAAGCGTACACCTACATTAGTTAGTAATTAATCTAATTGGTACACAATGCTACTTTTGTTTCCTTATGCCTGCAACAAGTTGTGACCCATAAAATGTGGCAGTTAAAAGACAAAGTGCTGGTAGACGAGTGTTACACAATACGTTTTTTTTTTAGTGGAGAGGCTAGATTCGCGGGGGAGAAAGGTGCAGGCATGGACCCCACAAACCGTGCACGAGACCTTGAGTAATAAAAGTATGAATGGGAACTAGGGTGAAAGTATTTAGGCCTAATGGGAGAAGAGGAGACTTCACGTTATGCGTGTACCTGCATAATCCATGTTTTGCATTGATAGCTTAATCGCCAGAAGTTATGTCTCTCTGTCTATGCCCCGGTGACATGGGGGTGGGGTTGGTATGGAGGGGTGGGTAGGGGTGGGGTATGGTGGTGAGCTCCCAATATATTGTGAGGATTGCATGTGAGTGGACTGATTGTCGCACTTTTATGTCTTTTTCCACATAATATACCAAATCCTAACTCATAAAGCCACTAAGCAAAACAAACAAGTATCTAAGCAAAAACCAAAAACAAAAACAAAGCATCCATTGTACTATATCTTACGTACCGTCTTTGACTGGTCTCCTTTTGTTAAGCAGAACATGTTAAGGCGACTCTTTTACGATGCCCATTTACGGATTCCTAATTCGTCAAGCAAAATTTTCTGCAACAGAAATTGCTCTAAATAAATAACGACTCATTTACGATGCCCATTTACGGATTCCCAATGCGTGAGAGTCGTTCACCATTATTTTGCAGCTTTATTTGCGGACGTGGGTATTAGTATTAGCAAAAGGAGTTTTTATCGTCCGGGCGTCACAAATGAAATGCAAGTAACAATTTTGTGAAATTGTGTGATTTTAATCTTGACGTCGTTTACTACAATTCGGAAGCGAGTCATATTCGTATAGCCTAATTGAGAATAATGCATGTATTTGTAACATGTTGTCACTGTTTTAGCGAGGAGATGGTTGCGAGGCACCTAAATGTAACCCAAGGAAAGAAGCCTAGTCACGTTGTGTTTTAACGAAGTTACTCACCATACACATTAAACTCACTCATTGAGCTTTTGCGGTTTCACAAGTATACAGGCCAATGATTTTGACTAATTTTGTGTCAGTTACCTGACATTTTGATTACAACTGTTAATTCAGTGGTAAGGTTTAACTCTTAAAAGAACAATCTCTGGTCATTAATAGCATAACTATAGTGTTTAACAATGCGAGTTTGTCAGTTACCTGACATTTTGGATAACAACTCTTGTTGCAGTGGTAAGGCTTAACTGTTAACGAAAAATCTCATGGCCTTAATAGCATAACTATAGTGTTTAATAATGCGAGTTTGTCAGTTTGAGTTTGCACTTAATGTAAATATCGACTAATTCTGTGTTAGTTACCTGACATTTTTGATTACAACTCTTGTTCCAGTGGTAAGGTTAAACTGTTAACGAAAAATCTTATGCAATTAATAGCATAACTAGGCCTAAGTGTTAAACGCTGCGAGTTGATCAGTTTGAGCACCCGCCCCTAATGTGAATGTCTCAAAACACTTTTGTACGCGCATGCCCGTTTCCTTTGTGAAAAGGGTCTTCCAGTTCGTTCCCATAACTTTAAGATATTTTTCTTATTTCTGTGAAAAGGACCTGAGTTGTGCAGGCATCTTGTTTTCTCCACTGGACGTAACCGAAACGAGGCTGAAGGGAGAATGGTCAGGTCTCGTGTTAGCTTATGAAAAACTATGTTGATTATTTGTAATTGTATACAGGGAACGCGTTTAAGATGGTGAAAGATCACCAGCCATAAAATGATGCTCTATCATTGCGAAGCACCTCATTTATGAAATATTTATAGGTCTCTGTTTCTTGTTTCTCGTGTGTTTCTTGAAAACAAAATGAGAGGAAAGATTGATTTTGTCTTTCTAAAAGCCAATCGTGTTTCATACCACATGAGGCCGTATATGGAAGCTCTTGAATAATTCAACGAAGACCCCCAATGAACGATTGTATAAAGTGCATTTTATTCAGTACCCTATTTACTGTAATTTCGGGGAAAAAATTCACATGATATAAATTGAATCAAAAATCACCACAAATATGCCATAATAACCTAAGCCGGGGCCATTTACGGTAAAGTACGGGAAACCACTTGTTACTGGGGCGCGTCACCGGTAACCATACACCCCGGGTCTCCGGCACGACTCCCCCAGGGATCTCGCCTCTCGCTACGCTCAGCTTCAGATATGATATAATTAGACTGATGAGCGCGATCTCCCGTGCGTCGTGTCTTTGTTTTTAGGTGACATATCATTCCGTTCGTTTTGATTAGCTGCTTTAATTTCATGCTTTATGCCCCTGTCTGTGTGACTTCTTGTCAGACGTTTAATACACTAATGCACCACAGAGCATATACCATCGTATACAAACAATTATCTGTTGACTTGACTAATATTAGTACATGCTCTATATGGTGTGGGTATCAAATGACTCAATATAAATACAGCAGGGCCTATACGTAGTTGGAGCTTGGAAGCGCACTTCTGATAATATAAACCCATACAAATCACTTTTGTTGCACACTTGTTTGATTAGGGAACCCACTTTCAAAATGACAATGTGAATTTGAATTATATTTTCTCCCTATTGATGTCAACGTAGTTTTGGACTCTAAGACGAAACAGAAGTACAGGATGATTAACGGTGGGGGCAGACAAGGGGGAATAGTTTGAGAAAATGTGCTTTAGAATTGTTTTTAGATAGGGACAACCAAATTCTTCCTATATTTTGTTCACAGGAACAATCTGATATGGTCAATAGCCAAATGTATATTTCATTTCCCGTGACATATACCTGCCGTACTAACATTATTGCGAGTTCAACCAGAAAGCTCGCTTATCATACATTGCAAAAACTGCGGTGTTAAAATTGACACCATGGGTATTGTCACTATATAGAGATACCGACAGACGAATCAAAACTTACACCAAAGGGTGTTAAAATAACACTTATTTTTGCCACATTGGTGTTATATAAACACCCTATGATGTTAATTTTGACTCTGTCTTGGGTATCTATAATAGGTGGCAACACCCATGGTGTAAATTCAATACGGTAAAGTTTTGTTGTCAACTGTCAGAAATACTGATGTCAAAGTCAGGAAAATAGCATCCCAGACCTCGCATTGTTTATTTCGATTGATAAAACCAAAATAAGCCCGATGTAGGAGCTCGCATGAAATCCCCGAATAGGCGCATTGACCCAACTCACATGACGTCATCATCACAGTAATATCAGTTGCACCATTTTGGGGTCGTCAGTGTCCCCGTGTGTACAGGCCGTGTCCGACATAGCTAGCGGCTATGGCTACAGCTATGGCTGTTGCTAATGGTGTTGCCAAGGACTTCGTATGTCGTCAACGCACAATGACGCGGCGATCAAGCCATAGTCGTAGCCACGGTCGTAGCTGCATCCGGGTACGGCCCCATACATTGATCTCCATTTTGTTGCCAGTATCACTTGAGATCAATGGTAGTGTACGCATTTTAGGCGTTGGTGAAGGGGGCAACATCGTTTTTGTCGTTATTTTCAGTGAAACATAACCACCGAAATAAGTTAGAAGGTAGTATTTTGAAGTTAATTGAAAAGAAAACACTTTTGTTTTCCATTTTAAAATGATATTAAGCTTTCAATTGGCAGTTACCGGATGATCTATGGAAATAGCTACAGGCGTAAACTGAGTGATCGGCCTCGTCCCGAGCGAACAAAACAAACACTGATGCTGCGTATAACATTATTTATCCACTGTGTTTACCTAGTTGATCACAAGCTCGCACGGCTCATATGTAAAGCATACATGTCAACCACTTTTACTGACACACTTTGAGTGTGATCCATCGGTCGGATTATTGGATACCATTTTGGATGAGCATTCATTCCCATGGTAGTTTATACTTGTAAAGGGGGAGGTATGCAATGTTCACTTATTTTAAACCAGCATACCACAAGTACAATTTATGACTGGTATCCTGCCCATTTCTGCTTAGCAGAAAATTGTTAAGCAATATGTTCTGCTTAAGCAGCTCTATGAAATTGGGTCCTGGCCGTTTGGTGACTTGGGTTGGGAAAGTGCATTCGATCCAAAGCCCTGGAGCTCCATAAACGTATTACATTTCCATGTTTCCGTCGTTAATGTCAAGGTTTGCATAACAATACACTGATCGACAATGGAGTAATGTTTCCAAATGAGCCTGCTACTCTGGCGCGCCATACAAAGTGCACTGACGACATCATAGCCTCAACAGCCACTTTATACTGCAAGGTATGGACGGCTGACAGTGCCTGGGGAAGGAAACAAACTTGAAAATATTTTTTTAATTACCTAAAAATCTATAATACCTATATAAATCTAATAGTATTTGGGAAATGTTCCCGGATGTTGTTTGAGGACTATGGGGTTAGATTGCAAAATTTAACGGACTGTGTACATCATTGGTAAAATTGAAGTAAATATTGGTAAATGTCAACATAATTTGCACACAACGAGCATGGTATAAAGACGGCCATGGTGTAAAACTTCCCTTGAAATGCTTTTGCCTGAAGTGTTTTTTTGTTTGAGAGATGAGTAAACCAATAGTTAGTTTTGATCTCGCGAGACCAACAATTTATTGTTTGAAAACAGTGAAAACAAATAATTCTCCCACTGTTTTGTCTTGACTCCAACTGTCCGAGCCTAAACTTTTTACAGGTTTGTTATATCATGTATTTGGGTCACATAACGAGCGGATACACCCGCACAAGTATGCTGGCCTTCGATAATTGCTAGTTGTATATATAGGCTGTAAGATGTCGAGATGGGGGTAGTGTATTGTCATGTATAATGATTGAATTGAACGTTGAAGGACCCACAAAGGCAATATAGCATGGATGTATGTGCCCCATGCGGTACTCACACGCACAACCTTGTCGGCAGCTGCCTCGTTCCCCTCCCCCGCCCCCACTTAAACCGTGACCAACGACTTTGGTGAAATGCTCACCCAGTTGGTACGGTGGATGGGAACTACTCTTGACGGGGTGCTGTCTCCCCTCAAACGCAACAGCTGGGTTCAGTGACGAAAACAAGAGAGACTCCGTACATCAGAGCTATAAACATGTTCTATGGTACGTCGACACAAGACGAAAATAGACGGGTGTTCCGAACACATAGAACACCCCCTTTACGAATTACCATAGACGACGGTAACAGGATGCAATCCCGGATATGTGGCAATGAACTGTACCCCTCCCTTTGTGTAGCCAAAACTGTCCCACACACCCCGAACTAGGCACGCACCGATGGTCGTTTATGGGGAACATCAATAACACAATGTTCGTAGGGCTCCTTTTTGTTGTTGTTTGTTGAATGGGTTGCGAAGATGAAATCTGTGTTTTGCAGCTGTACACGGCGTGCAGAGTTCACCAATTCCGTCTCCCAACACAAAGTCAAAAACTTCAAAGCCGCGGATAATAGACTGTGCAAGTCTCGCGCGTATTCGAATATTTGGGATCCGATTAAAGCGCGTGAGTTTGTTTCTTTCACGCGTTAAAGCAATGTACGTGGGACCACAGTGGTCACAAAAAACGTTCGAATACGCGCGAGACTTGCATGGTCTATTATTTGGTATGGCATTTCAAATGTCTCAAAGTTTATGGGTGACAAAACCGCAATCCAGCCGTAGAACCAATCGACCTTTATTACGGTGCAGCCATTTTGATATTCTCCCATTTAAATAAATGTATAACCAAACCGAGGCTGGAACGAAAATAATGTCCGGTTCCCTTTTGTACAATGATTTATTAGCTTCCATTACTGTTTTTAGATACCGGGACCATGACCGAGATAGTGGCAGCATGATAACGGTATACAGCTTGAGACGTAGCTATAAAACAGTAAATGAACATTCCAAGCTTTATATACTTTGTAAAAATGCGGGGCCTGTAAATGCTACGTGACAATGGAACTTGCGGTTTTCATTAAACCATTGCGGATGAACGGTTTTTAAGATAGCACGTGTTCCATTCAATTAGTAGAGTGATATTTTAGTGGTTTAAATCTTGCTTTTTTCTGCCCGCCTTGGAGCTTAAAACCATACAAGCAATACTAGAACACGAAAGATACCCCAAAGTAAGTCGAACGTTAAATGCAAAAGTAAAAAGAATGCAGTCTTAAGTTATTTGGATAATTATGACTTATCCAATCTGAGGAGAAGTTCTTTTCCCCTCACCAATGGTTATCATTTTGCAGATCAATCATTCATTTATAAAGAGTCTATAATTGCAAAGCCTCAAACTAATCAGAATTTATTTCACAGTGCGTCGACGGATCCTTCCGAGTTGAGTTTAGTGGGCTGGCGTGTCAGAGCGTCTTACCCCAGGCGGGCCGGCTGCCCAGCGCCTGCCCGGTGCTCACGAAGTCGGTCAATTAGAACGGGTTCTAAAAATGTCAGCGCTGTCTTTCCCTGTTCGAAAATGTGCTTTCCAAAAAGTCAGTCAGAAAGCTATATTGTCAGACATGCGGTTGTTTTTATAGTTCACCACAAATGATTCAATGTGTTGTGTGACAAACCGACACGATAGAACAACGAAATGTCCAAAGTTAGAAACAAAGAAACATTTTAGGTCATAAAATTCTCCCACCGAGCTGTGAAAGTTTGAAATGCATCACCCTCGAAACAGTATCTTCTAAGGCCGTGATCCACACGCGCTTGTCTGACTGGTGCTGTGTGCGGAAGACAAAAGCTTCGAGTTTCATATCACCCCAACCCCACAAATGCACGTTCAACTAACCCCATGACCCGGTTTTACAGTTGATATGAAAGCAAGATCGTTCACTACCATCCTCTGTAACTTAAACTCTAGAGTGTATAGGTTTTTTTTTAAAGTGAGTGCAGCTCTTTCGTTTCATTCAACAAAAATAATGTCATTTTGAAAGTTAGGTTACCTTTAGTAATGGTTATCATATAGACGACCAGAAACCAACCAAAACAGATGTGCCGTCAGAAGTGACCCGGGTCAGGGTCCTGTGATGGCATGACCCATTTCTGGGTTAAATAATTACCATGAATCGGTGTAAAAAATCCAATGCTTAACCACTTTGCGGGTGAGCCTGACCCAGGATTAGTCAGGTTCCCGCTGTCAGCTGGCCATAGTTTCCATGCAGAGCGCACCCGAATCTCCGTGCACGCTGGCCATCCTTGCGTGTGCCCTCCGCCCTATACCCCCGTAGTACAGTACACTCATTCCCTGTGCTGAATAACGTCCACGCCGATGTCCCCGGGTGTGTCTGCCCCCCCCCCCACGAAGGTCAAACATTTCTTTTTATTCCCTAGCAAATATTTAAAAAAAGCCATTGAACATTTTAGAGGGTCTACAAAAACGAACACTAACACATATTTGAAGAAGAACAAAAACAGTGCAAAAATGTTTAGCAAACCGGCCGGGAGGGCAGATACAGTCGGGCTGATACACTCAACTAATTAGAAACAACACAAGAAACAAAATAGCCCTGACAGGAAAGGCCAATAGTGACAAAAAAGGTCACTTTCAAAGTGGCTTACCATTTGGTTGCCGAAACCACTTTGAGTCAAAAGAGGGTGCTATCAGACGAAATTTGTGAATTTCTACACAATTCGCAGTATGTTAGAGTTGTTAGAATTTTTTTCTCTGGGCAATTAATTGTGACAGATGATGCTAGTTTCTGTTAAACAGGAAGCGGAATTGCTTTAAAATATCCCGCTTTGTTTGTAAGCCCAAATCATCTCTAACTGCAAAACATGGACTGTTTCCCACGTAGTCTTACTTAACAACACTTAAGCAATGCTTGGAAAGACAATTTCACCAAGTACTGTTTTTCCCAGGATCGCAGAAGATGAAATTCGCCCCATGTCAAGTTTATTTCATACATCTTATGTTTGTTCCCTCCGATTTGAGTGTTATCTTTTCAGTTAACATTATTATTATTTAAGTGTATCCAAAGTAACTATCACAGCAATTGATAATTCTTCAGGAAAGGGCAAGGTTGTGGACGCGGGGTGGGGGTCAAACGAATTAATTACGCAAAAGATTAACTCTTCAGTAGAACCGAAGACTTGTGTAAACGATAAGTTTGTAATTTCCCCTTTTTAATTATTCATTTTGATTGATATGACTGCTTGTTCAGATCTGAACCGTAATTGCTCCATAACTTTCCTTTTCTGTTCCTGAAATGAGCCGTAGCCTAGCAAATATTGCCATGCTGGGGCCATGCCACGGCATACAATACTAGGGGAAGATTATAAATACTTAATGCTTAACGCATTCGGCAGTGTCGTCCGCAATGTTTTTTTTTTTTTTTTTTCGTTTTTTTGTTTTGTTAGACAATGGGTATTGTTCGAGGAAAATTAAACATAAACCGATTATGATGTTGGCTTTTTGCTGTTGATATTCGACAGTGTAAAACTGTCTTTGTTGACACGGAAAGTAATTATTTCTGGACATGGTGTGTCCCATTGTGTAACTTCACCGTGCATCGTTAAAATTTTAATGTTATTCTATTAATAATAAGTTCATTTATCTTATTTTGTTGTGACACAATACCCGACAACCTTTACAAAAAGACAAACTGATTAACGTATATAGGCCTAATGCGTATTTCAATGCATGTAGACCCCAACCAACTACACTTCCCGATCAGCAGTACATTGAGTTTTGTTGTGAAAAAGCAAAACATTGTAAACTGCAATAAAGAAAAACCGCTTAATACAACCCACTGCAATTTACAGCACTCTCTAAAAAACAACTCCCAGGCGCCTGAACCTCTTTCTCGGTCAGAATGGACTGTGGACCGGACCTGTGTCAAAATTACCCAAAAATGGGTCAAACTGACGTAAAATCCGAACTCAAACCCCATTTTCAACCAGTTTATGGCTCAGCCTGACCCCAGACCTGCAGCCGATTTCACGAAAGTAGTGCGTAAGTTGCGCCATTTTTTTGTGGCGTAACTTTCAGACTTGCGCCACTTTCAGATGTAGCCTAACTTTCGTGAAATCGATCTAAAACTAGTGGCGCAACTTGCGCCATAAACGTTGCGCAAGTAGACTTACGCCATGGCGTAAAGTTTCGTGAAATCGGCTGCTGGGTCGGTATCATTTAATGTTAGGTATTATTGATTTTGTGTATGTCAAGTTAGCTGGAACCGTGCTCCGTTTGATTTGGACTTGGTTTAATGTGCCAGAGTCAAAGTCAAATCCAACACTAATCCATGGTCATACTTTGGGCAGATTTGGAGTCTCAAAATATCCTTTAACCCGGGTCTTGACATCCGGATGCCGCACTCTATAAGTTCTGGTTCCGGACCGTATATCAAATCTCGCCACTCCTTGTTATTAGCAATTGGAACCCGGAATCTGGGTCCGTCTGATTTTATAGATTTTTGTATCAAATAATACATATCAGCAATTTGCAACAACGGTACACAAAACAATTAGGTCAACGTCTCTTCTCCTCAGCAGATGGCAGATAATGTTGTAATAATAACAATATGATGAGAATGGAAAAAATAGTCTCATTCTCCTTTTCGAGCGGGTTAATGGCTACTTTATGGGCTGTGGATCTAGGCAGTTCCATCGGCGCGCAGCAGCGCAGCACGCGTGGTCGATTACTCGGGCGAGCTACCTTCCACACACGGCTGACCATGCATGCACTCGGCAGCTGACTGGTACACCTCACAACATTGACTACATGAAGAATGTTCCTGTTGTTAGTTGTAAATCTCCTCGGTGTATGAATCCCATGAAATGATAACGATCGAAAACATAAAAAGAGAATTTTTTTTTTAATTGAAAGCTTACTAAATAAGAGAAAGCTTAGGCCCTACCTTTTGAAAAAGTAACCTTTGCATCATTAGCAAATTGTTCTGTGAAATATTTCCGCTTGAAATACTGTCAAATTGTCAGAATGATTGATCTTTTGAATGGGAGACGGTCTCCACCAGGATTGAGGGTAAAAAGCAGGTGGAGTATTGGGGGATCTTCGGTACATGGAGTTAAACAAAATTAACTATATAGTTTTCTCGTACATGGATGATGGAAGTGTGTTTGTGTGCCCTTACTCACGCCAAATAAAAAATGAAACAATGCTACCTCACAAGGTTTTCTTTGTTCTAGTGGTACCCCCAACAAAGAATTTCTTCATAAAAGGGAATCTAAAAATGAGACTTAGCCTTAAAAATATTGAACAGATTCCCCAACTCTTCAAAATAGTAAACTACTAATAACTGAAAAGAGTCCGAAAATGGAGGGATACAAAACGTACGCAAGCATTGCACACTTTTGCATGCAGAAGATCATCTGAAGTAGCTTTTCTAAAAAACAATTCCCGAGATTCCCACAACACAATGAAGACACAACGGGGGGGGGGGGGGTAGGGTCAGGGGGTGTACACCATGCCATTTATCCAACTCCAAACGTGTTGGGGGTACTTGACCCTTAAATGGATACCCCGTGTCGTGTTGACTCTGAAAACGGTTCCATCCCTTCGTGACCAAAAAGCAGTCATTTTTAGCCGCAAAATCCACAGGCTGGATATTCAATGCGAGTTTCATCGATTGAAACAATTTATCAGTCTGGAATTCATTTTTAATTATAAAAACACATGTTCGTATAAAAAGTCATGAATTGTGATGGCCCGTTTCACTCACATCCATAATGGCTTGCACCTGTTGTTTTATCCCACAAATTTCCATATTGTACGGTCACTGTAAAGAACACTTATGTTCAATTCAAACAACATGTGTGTTGTGTATGTCTTTTGTTTCTTGGATTACACCTGTCAGTTCGATAATGACTTTTCCGCCCAAATGTGATGCCGGATAAAAGAAGAAATAATTTGTCACATCCATTGTTTGAATTATCAATTGAAATGGGTGATTGGCAAGATGTCATTTAATGAGCACTCTGAATGACAACTGGCTTTACATCAAACTTTGCGGAAAATGCTGCCGCTATTATCGCCTGGCAAAAGTCGTGTACCATTCTTTATTTTCGAAACAGTGTCTAGTTTTCTGCCATCTGCGAATCATGCATCAATAAGCACATAAATATAACTCCATTGTGCTGGGTTTGGGAAATAATAGAGTAAGTTCGCCATTTGGTGCTCTATATGTGGCATGGGTACCCCCTTCTATTGTGCCTTCATTGTGTTTAGGAAATCTCAGGAACTCTTTAGATGTTATTAGAGAGGTACTTCTGTACAAGAGGGTGTGTTAAAGTAGGGGAACATTTTTATGGGGGGGGGGGCACCCTCTGTCACATGTCGGGCACGGTATGTCTGACAACACCGACTTGTTGTTCTCTCCATTAATATTTGGTGAAACTAACACCGTGTTGGTGTTGTCACATAAAAGATACAAAGAAAATCCATTGAACACCCCAGTTTTTGAAGTGTACAATAAGAAGTACTTTTCAAAATTTTCTAAATGGCTGCTGATGCTTTTTATTCCCCCTGTATTTTTCAAAAAGGACACATCTACGATGGCCCTATATCCAAACATCTTTCTCGTGACATACCCTGACTGTGCGCCAAATTTCAAGCTTGAATCATCAAAGGCATTCCCCCAAATACCCCCCCCCCCCCCTCCAGCAAGGCTCCGGTCCACGGCTGGAATCGAAGCAAAGTCCACATGCAGAGGTGAACGGCATGACAATGTACCACGTACAAACGTACAAAGTTGTTTCCTTCGCTCGTTACACTCTAAAATCTGTCCCGGATTTCAGGTCCTATGTGGTCTGAGCCATTTCTGGGTCAATGTGACCCGGGAACCTGTGTCAAAATGACCCGGAAATGGCTCAAACTTGCACAGAATCGCGCATAAGGTCTCATCTTTGAACCAGTTTACTGACCAGCACGACCCTGAATTGAGCCACGCCCCCTTGGACCCGGACCACGGGTCAAAATCCGACCCGGAAGTTTTTAGAGTGAAAAGCACAGTACTTGGGAACTGAAGTGTTTGGATAGACCTACGCACCAAGACTTTCACCAGATTAAAACTGATTTTTTTGTTCTCTTACACCTCTTTTGACACCATTATTGACTTTAAGAAATCATGTTTATTTCAAAGAGGCAGTTATATGAACTCTACTGCTGACAGCAATTGAGCTTTTACTTGCAGCTTGTCGGTGAAAAGGTCTCGTCATCTTGACTGCACTTTTGTGACTATTTAATTTTAGATGATGAACACAGTGACAATTTTATTTTACAGTTATTGAAATAGGGAAAACCTATTATTTGGAGAACTAATATTTGATAATGTTTTTTTCATCGTAATTATTTTGGTCGAAATTGTTGCCTTTCTTAAAATGATATTTTAGTAAGAACAGTTCTGTCTTTCTCCTGTGGTCTCAGAACTCAACAAGATATAATGTACACTAATGGTGTGATTGTACGTCTACAAAGTACTAAATTCGCTGATTTGATTTTTGACTCTTTTTTTTTTTTCAATTGCAGTTATCTCTACAAATGGCAGCCTGCTCGGCCCAAAACACCAGTTTCACTACAAAACCCCATTAGTACCAGCACGGGTGCCCCCCGGGCCCTCTTCCCTAGTCCCCATGCGTTCCCCATTATCGGACGGCAGTGTATTCGTGTGCCAATCCCGGTGCACCAGCTCCACCACCCTTACCAGAGCCCGCTGCCTGCGACCGCGCCCCTTGTCAGCACGCCGTCGGGTCGAGAGGCCGGGCCAACCGTTCTCGGAATACCGTCTACGGCTGGGAGTGTGAGGGTTCCGCACCTTCACAACGTCCTACCGTTCTCTGGTGAAATTCATCGGCCGCCTCTCTACAGCTTCACGCCGGCTGATTTGGACAACGTGCTGTATGGCTACGTGGGAGCATCAAGGATTCGCCAGGAGCCGTTCTGTGGCTTGAAGTGTGCACTGACTGACTTGCGATTCCACGAAACAGGTAAGTACCAAGTTATTTCATGTCCCATCAGTAGAATATTAGAGAAGGCATACAATTTCATGATGCTCTTTAGAGGTGTGTTTGGTTTGGTATTTGAAAGTGAAAACTCGACGTTTCGATCAGTATTCTCTTCAGAAAGTACAATTCTTCCACACTTTTCCCATGACGCATCACAACGGCATTCCTTGTGATTGGTTTTTGAAACAGCTCATATCTGACAATTCTCGAACAGTTTCAAATTATATCGACTCATGAGGTGATGGTAAACCAGCGGCCTTTAGAAGAGCGCATTCCGTCCAATCTTCTAGTTGTCAACAACAACATACCATACAGGTCTGCTACATCATTGGATTTGGACAGACACTTGTCTCAAGCGAGTGTTCAGGATGCATAATTCAGTGATGGTACAGCACTGCTTTTGAGAAGCATCCAAGAAACATGGAACGAAAAATAACATCATTTGGTGCTGGATATGTGGCATGGGTGTACCCCTTCCTATATGGTGCATTCATTGGGCTCCGATCCGGAAATCTCAGGAATTCTTTAGAGGAATTTGGAGGGACAAGAGAAAAAGTGTGTGTTAAAGTATGGCAACAATGTTGTTGGTGTTTTTGTTTTTTGAAGGGGGGGGGGGGGGACATCCTCTGCCACATGTCCGGCATGGTATAAATCAAATTTCTTTTTCGTCGCACTCAGCAGGCTACGTATGCCTATAGGAACACCCTTTTCAGAGAGCTCTCATCCGAACCGTAGACTGCCCAGTGACTTACTTAATTGCCCTTTCGGATACTTAGCAATTTTAAAATGTTGTTCGCGTTATCAATCTCTGTCATGGAGATTTAGAATGCAATCTTCATTTACTCAAGGTATAGAGCTTGCCCATTCTGTTGAACGGCAACGTTAACTTATTACACACAATGATAAAAAACCCACCTCCAGCCCCCATCGAAGAGGCACAAAATAAAAGAGAAGGATTCACAACACATACTGAGTGGGTTGTTAATGCATGGCTTAAAAAACACTTTATCAAAACTGTCCGCGGTATGCCAAGTCGGTGGGGAATACATCAAGGGGTTTTGGCCCCGGGGTTAGACGGCACAACACCGGTGCCGGACCACCAGAGCCGCCCGGTGCGTGTCCTCATCTAAAAGAGCAAAATGGCTTTCAAGTGAAGCGAGAAGATTATGACGTTGGGACGACAATTCGTGTTTTTGTGATTAGAAACTGAACAACTCCCAACCCCTTGGAAGAGTTTAGCCATTGTTGAGGAAGATGGTAGAGAGGGGTTAGATAGCTGTGGGCATTGTAGTCTAACTCACTGCATCCCATAGGACTCTATGTTCGTCATTTATAACACCAACACGCCAATAATAGAAGCTGCACTTGTCCGGGTTAAGCCAACCTGGTTCCATCATTATTTATCGTTACTGTCATGTACCGACACGGTTCTTGTTTTTTCACCTCGTGTGTAATTAATGGACCTGCTGTTTAAAAACCCTTCTGTGTTCGAAAGAGGAGTTTTTTTTTAACTGTTAAAAACAATTTCGAATTCGCAAACGAAGGGCTCTGTTGTTGAGAGGGGGGCCATTGTAATCACGCTTTAAAAGCAGTGCGCAAGCGCCGTTTTGTGAAGCAGATGACGTCATACTCAAAGGGGAACGTTGCCTTCAGATTTGGTGTTTTGGGGCTATAAAAAACGATTGCTTTGAAGTGAATGTGAAAGGAAAGATGTTTTAAAAGTAGAATATAAAGATTCACATATAATTATACATCCCTTGATATTGTTGTGGTTTTTGTATAATTTCATGACAGAACACGGTCCGCTATTTTGAAGAACCAAATTTTTGACTCCACAAATGGGCTGACCATGTTCCACTGGGTGTACATCAAGAGGCAAATTTACTTCTTTTTAAAAAATCAATACTCACTTCTTACTAAACACTGTAGCTGTTTTGTGCATGCACAACTCTTGAAAAGGATAAGGAGCACTACCAAATTTAAATGGCGCATGGAATTCTTGCCCTAGACCTACCCTCACCAAATTGATAAGTAACCCGTGAATTAACTGGCGCCCTAAAACATTAATTGAAGTAATAGCCGCATTTGTATTTGGACCCAAATTTTAGAATTTGTTCTTAAACAAAAGTACACATAAACATCAGTCTGAAAAAAATGTTATGGTTAGTGATAACAAAAAGTGACCCCAACTCATTACAGAAGTAGTTTAGTTTTTTCAGTAAGCGAAATTCGTAAGCCTGTACGGTCATGTCATTTTAAAAAGGTTCCTCTCTAGTGGTGCCTGACTTAGAGTTTTTTTCAGGAAAAAAATGCTAAGTAATAAACCTGAACATTACAGAGACACTGAACATTACAGCTAGATAGCTCAGTTGGTAGAGCGCCGGCACATTAATGCGGAGGTCGCAGGTTTAAGTCCCGCACTAGTCAATTGTTCTTTGTTGAACTGAAAATCTTTATTTTTATGTCCAAAAAAGCTTCAAAACGGACCTCATTTCCAACAAGAATGGCGACTGTCTGTTGCCCTTGATTTAAGCAAGCAGTCTTAAACGTAGATTATGATTACATTACCATAATAATATAAAGACCTCGAAGTTATTGGACCGAACCTTGTGATGAATTGTCTCCGAAATCAAATTAGTTCCTTACCTTGAAACTCAGAGGGTACTACCCAATTATTTCCAGATAAAACGGTCCGATCTACGAGTGATATGCCAAGCGACACGTTACTAACGCAAATAATGAGTGATGACTTTTACGCTTAATTAGTACCGTAGGAAATAAGGGCCTAGCCAAAAGATAGTGCAGTGTGTTTCGTGGAGGGGCAAGATGTATGTCTTTAGGTAATTTTTGAGAGTCGCCTTACAATAATTACACACCCTGAAAAGACACTACCTTCAAATATCTCAACCATTTTCCTGTTTGGAATTGCTCCTCATCCTTTTCAAGAGCTTTTCGTGCACACAACTGCAGTGTTTTGTAACTAGTGAGTAGTGATTAAATTAACATAAAAACTCGAATGATATTATGTTGTTTTCTGTTTGTTTACTGGAGGTGTTTGTATTTGAGTAAAAAGTTATAAACCACATCTTTTGTTTTGATCAATTTTATCAACGTATTTTTGAATGATGTTTTTATTATTCTTATATATTATATATATATATATATTTTAATGACCAAGGGCTTGTGGAAGACGCATCTTTTTGATGAGTTTTGTACTTTACTGGACTACTCCTGGTCAAGATGTTGTTATTGTCCAAAGATTGAAAATAAATGAATACAATGAGTAAATAAATTTGCCTCTTGAAATGCAACAAGCGGAAGATACGATCTTCCATTTTGTGGAGTAAAAATATTGTTACCAAATAGCGGACCATGTTCTAACATGAAAACCACACAAATTACAAAAAATACACAATTTTAAAAGATATTTATTTGAGTCATTATACTATATTTTTGAAATGTCTTTCCAACCATTCGTTTCACTACAAACGCTTTTTATAGCCCAAGGCGCACAACCCAAATGCAATGCACCCCGGGGATGCCAGTGTTTGCATTCAATTAGGCGTTTGCCACTTATTCAGCTGAACAGGCCTTCGTCTTGTTCCTTGAACTCAATAGCAGTAATAAATAATGATCTTCCTTATATCAAAAATGGCTGAGACTATTTTGGCCTTCTTACCTCGTTCTGTTTACATTGAGAAAGAATATAGCAACGTCTCCACCGTGACGTCAGTTTAACTGCATTTTCATTGCCAACTTGTTTTTAATACTACACTGACTTTTCCTTTAGTGTTTTTGCATTTGCTGCCCCACACCTTTCCTCTTCCCTTTTGTCCCCCATCTTCTTGAACTGTTTCTCAGTGAAATCCTGGGTCAAATTTTCATGAAGTTGTAAGCACACAAATTTGTTAACCACAGAAAAATCTTGCTTAGAACAGACAGGGTAACCAACAAGTTTGCATCGTTTCGACTGGAGCCCCACTCATTTTTGCATAGCAAAGACTTTGCTAAGCAGTGTTTTTTTTTTCCTAAACTTTATGAGTTTGTGCCCTGATGACATGACCCCAGAAGTGTTTCCGTTTTGAAGTAAACCACCCCTTCCGCCATGAGTTAACTATGCTTGAATCAGTCCAACTTATACAAATTATTGTAGCGTAGAAATGTTGAGTAACAACCGCATTTTCAAAACACGCAAGTATTAAACTAACGGCGTAAAAAGATAAAATTTTAGAGGCACAAAGAGGTTCTTTGGGGCACTTCCGGCGAATAATAACTAATTTAAGCGACCATAATCTCAAATGCCTTCGTGACCGGCCCGTAGAGCTGCCATTCTCCCTGATTCTGCAGAAAGTTCCCTGAACTTCAACCAGTCTTTCCATGTTCTGATGAACACATTTGAAAATCTCCCCGATTACGGAAATTTTGTACCCCATTTCGTTGAATGTAAACTCTAAACTCCTCCCTGGTTGTTGATTGCAAGATGCAAATGTTGGCAGCTCTATACCGCCGCCCCATATTTGTTCCTGATTCATATTTTAAGCCCATTCGTCTTGCATGCAAACTAGGCTTTTTGAATCATATCAGTCTTCGAGATGCTTTGAAAGTACCCATGGTTTGTTTTCCTTGCAAGGATGCGTTTCCCTGAATTTGTAGCCATTGCTCCGAGCTGTTCATTTCGCAGTTGACGATTAATGTCCCCCAAAAGATGTTTGCAAATTACCTCAACAGGTGGTTAAAGGGGACTGACAATAGCCAAGCCCCCACTTACACATGTTAGGGATGAGGCGGACAATGGGGGTATGGGTATACAGTTAATGACAAACAAACCCCTGGGGCTGAGCGAGTTAAGAGCACCATAAAGAACCCATTCAGAACACGAAAATACTCCCAGAAATCATTTTAGGGACAGAAGCACCCGGTTCAAAGAGAAAAAGGCGAAGAATAAACCCTTAAAAGAATCACCACTTAAGGGTTGTTAGCGCTTTGGTAAACAGTTTTTAAGGAGGTAGTTGCATCTTTTATTCTTTGGGAGTTTGTCAGATAAGTGCGGGTTTAACTGGCGGCATGGTAAGGTGTTTAAAAAAGTGAATGGTAAACAGGCCATAGTGAAGGGCGATTGCACCATGTTTAGAATTGAAATTGGATTATTAGGATCGTGTTTAAAATCACGGGAGAACATAGAACATAGAAGAACTGGGGTTAGTGTGTTTGTTCTTCGCTTGTGTTTCTTTTACCCGAAGCTAAAACGAACTGGTGGAACTGTTATGAAAAGGGTGCACTTGTACGGGGTCGCATGCCTGTTGCTTCCCCCCTTTTTTAAAACAAGTTCCCCGTACAAAACGTGAAAACCACACGTATAGGCCCTTTCGGCTTCTTGAAGGCCTTTGTCGACACCTACAATTCTGTTTCTTTGCATCAGTCGTCATCATCATTAATTTTTTGTCAACCCGGGCTCCAGTGTGTCACTGGAATTTGGGAGTGGGTAGTGGTGGGGGTGTGTGTGTGTGTGTGGGGGACCCTCACATTTCGCACTGGGGCGGGGGTGGGGTGGCCCGTTACCCACTTTCATCAGCACATGTGTTGTGTCGAATCAACGCTTCCTTGTTCAAGGTTCAAGGTTAATTTATTTTCCACAGTATCAAAAAAGAAGAAGACAGTATCACTCTAACGAGATCAGTACAAAGAATACAACTTTACAGTATAAGTATCAAGAACTAAAACACTGCAAAGGGACCCATTTTAGAAGAAGAGCTTTTAGGAAATGGTCCCTAAAGACAATGACAGTAAGCTAGTTTCATATTGGACATTCACATAGGTCTGTACAGCAAATGTCTTCTTTACTTTTTTCGATTTTGGACATTGGACATTCGCATGGGCTGTACAGCGAATGTCAACTTTGCTTTTTTCGATATCGGACATTGGACATTCACATAGGTTTGTACAGTGAATGTTTACTTTGCTTTTTCGATATTGGACATTGAACGTTTACAATGGTTTTTACAGTCAATGTCTACCTTAAGACATGCAATTGTATTGAGACAGATAATACTAATTAGGTAAACCAATGAGGTTCACTTACCTATAGGCCTATCATAAAAAGACTTAGGGGCCATTTAACAAACAATTCGAAATTGTAGGTGGTTGTGTAAAAAAAACTAACTGAAAACCGAAGTTCGGTTTATAATTCAAACAATAGAAAAAAACACACATTTGTATGGTTTAAAACGCCCGATTGTATGTAATGTCTGTGCTTTTTATTGTTATCGGTCAACCTTGTTTCGATAGCCAGCCTCCGTGCCTGATGGGAAGGGGAGGTGGCAAACATTTCCTCTTCTGTTTCAACTACAAAGTTGCATGCTTATTCCCTTATCAATCATTGATGATGTCAATTTGATTTTTTCAGATAGGAGAGGTAAATCAGCCTTTGCTCTACCGCCCTCATCGGACGACGCTGGGAAAAGCGACCGAGAGGCAACTGACAGTGAGAGGGCGCCTTCTGAGAAGGCCACTCCTCGACGGCCGTCATTGGACATCGAGGCCGTCAGTCACCCCGAAGGTAGCAAATTTCTCATTAAAAAGGTGTTTTGTTCGACCACAAGAAAATAATTTATTTGCGTAAAATTGATTTTATACAGCAGAAAGTAGAGAGGCACTTTTCAACATTTAAGTTGAATCTTTACCGACTCTTAAATTTGCTCAGCCTAACAGGTCTCATCCAAAACCGCTGGGAAGGGCTGGTGAGCTTGTACACACTATTCTTGTTCAAGATATAGTGGTGCATGATGGGAACGATTGTACTGCCATAGGTGCATTGCGGACATTCACAACTAAACAGTGTGTGCACATGATATGATAATGGAGTCTCCATGGTTATGTAATGATCATTTTAAAACCAAATTGCAAGAAGACTGCCGTGATCAAGCCCTGTTCTTTGTTCAAGGCAAAGAATGACAATAAATATTTGCAATGGATTTGCACAATAGAGCTACATTATTATTAATAGTCGAATCTTTCTAAAACGGTGAGAGGCGACCATTGGTTACTGCCATGTGCAATACACATTGCCCCGCAAATCAACTGATACTTTGTACTAAGGAAAAACACTTGTCTCTCTGTGTTCTGTAGGTATTTCTATAACAAAGACTGTCGTTGGTGGCGCACCTCACTATAGCGTGTTCTGCCAAAGCACCATGATCCCCAAGGGTTCGCGCTTTGGTCCATTCACTGGTCGCATCATCCACCCTAGTGAGATAAAGAATAATGACGACACCAGCTTCATGTGGGAGGTAATTATTTGTAACTGTTTCTTATTTTGTCTCACGCGATTATGTTTGAATATTAATAGATTGTGTGTAGGCCTAATGTTGTCAAATTGAAGAACATTTTAAAAACTCCTTCTTTGCATGGAATATGCATGTCCATACGATACCCAAAAAAAGACAACTCGGTCGTTGTTACCAACAATCACAAGGCGAAAATAGAGTTATTATTATTTGGTTTGCGAATGTTAATGTTCCCGAAGGCCACTGCACTTTTTTTCCCTGCTCAAGTTACCGGTGTTTTTATATAACTTGGCGGGACAAACGGTGGCGCTGTTTAGTTCTGGCCATCTCGTTGCATACTTTTGTACGCAGCAAACGTTTTTGACGCTGTTGGAGTGGCCACGGTTGAGCACAAGAGGGCTCGTCACACGCCTGCCGCAGCGATACAACGCGCGTGCACACATGACCGCGGAAATCAAAACCGCTTGATATGATAATGCTATAAATAACGCCCTGTCACCCGCTCCACGGCGCACTTAAGGCGAGCAAATTCGCGTGAAAATACACGGGACTAGAGGTACGACATGACTGCGCGGTATCCGTCATTTAAAAAAAAAAAGAAGAGCGAGTGGCTTCACGGAGGACCCGGTCATGGGTAACAGCCACCCGAAGCACGCGGCGAACGGGTCCCACGGCGTGCGGCAGTGCTCATAAAAAATGCACCGCTAGAAAAATAATCCGGTAATCACTCAAGGACGAAATGAACGGGAAGAGATAGGTCGAGGGACGAGGAAGAGTGAGGGTTTGCCCTGGCATTGACATTAGAGTATCCTCGAGTTAGGAGTATTGCGTCTACGTGTTCGGAACACGCATGAGTATGACAGTAAAGATTGGAAAGAATCTCAATAAATCTCAAACCCTCTCAAACTTTGCCCGCCGTTTATTCTTAGAGGTTATTATACTGGGTCTGAAAGCTGACTGATTATGAAGCTCATAGTAGAAACATTGCTTCGGTTAAGTATTTCCCAATGAATACATATTCGAAAAAACTGTATCTGAAAACCTTAAAAGACGCAACAGTTGATTTCAGATGTTACAACCAAAATATTTAAAGGACAACGTGTTTACACATTGAAAAATGCGTATGGATTTTCACTATTTCTACTGACTAACGGAGTAAGCCCAAATTTTCACAGGCTTGTTATTTAATTTATATGGTTAAAAGACAGTCAGCAACTATTTTGTCAGCTCTACCAATACCTTTAAGAGACACAGATTTGTTGTTTACTATGGACTTTTAACCTCAGCGTGCCGGCTTCATGAGTTGCCTACCCAGTCTTGGTACAGACCAATACTTATATGAGCTTGTAGTGTTAACTGTAACCAATGCTAATACTTTCCAGTCGAGTATTAAGTGGCCCCTACTGCCGAGTACTAGGGTGGCCGAGTAGTACTCAAGGTGGAGTACTTTGGCCACCGAGTGAACGAGTACAATTGTCCAAATATTCTGATATCCGAATACCAAGTCCACCCTGTACCTCAAAATGTACCTCGAAATTGTGTGTTTTTCCTTTTACTTCGTAAACTTACACGGTCCGCCTTTTTGTAGAACACATTTGTTGATAAGTTACTGAATATTTTAATAAATGTGCGGTAAAAAAGAGTTTAATTATCCATTTTTCGGCAGTCTCCGCCTCCTACCAGATCTCAATTCCTTATAAAATTCATGTCATGGGTTTGAGTTATTAATTTTAAATATAATTCGTTAATTAAAATTCATTTTCTTTTATTTCTCATCTTCTCCCCTAGAAAATACATTTTTGTCACATTTTTCGTCGACGATGAAGCCACAGTGCTTAATTTTCATAGATCTGCTTTATGGAAGTTCACTGTAAACAGCTTGTATTAGCTGTAAATTACTTTTTTTCAAAAAAGAATTTTAAAATAAAAACTTTAGAAACCACGACAGCAGTCAAGGCATGTACACAAGTTCAAATGTTACTTCCCACAGCATTCACATAGGTCGTTTGAAAGTCACTTGATGTTTTGTAACCAATTCAAGCGCATTATCAATATTGGGTTGATTTAAGTCGATTGGATTGGCCTGGGAATCTGTAAGATTCAGCGGGACACCAGTCATAACGGTATACAATGACACATTTTGGCTGGGAATCTTTTCCTGGTGATTGTATTGTTTTATGCTTTAGCAGCTTAATATTGGTCATTTTGTGTATTTAATTTGCATAAAGAATGTATTATGTTTGGATTCTTCCCGTGGCTTTTCTTTAGTATTAGATAGTTTGGACTTCTTATGTTTTCACTGAAAGCTGTTTATAAACGAATGTTGTAGGCCTATCAGCCTCATGCCACGTCGCGTTCCTGGTTCGCAAAAGAGCTAGCAACGCTGAATCTAATCCAACCCAAAACAGGGATCAGACTATTTATTTGACCTTCAGGTTTCGATTTGGGAATGTTCATTTGAGTTGCAAAAACAATAAAGGTATGTGCTCTCTAACATGCAGTATGCTAAAATAACAAGACGGAGACTAGCAGTTATCTCGTGCACGGGAGCTCCCCCTATCCCTACACACATACACGACACCTGGTTCGGCCCTAGCAAAAGCACCTATTCATGCGGAAAATATAGCTTTTAAATTTAATTTATTCAGTTTGAATAAATAGATCATCGAAGGACTCATAAAGGAAATGAAGTAATTTAGAGTGCTTGATATCGTCAGTAACATCTGGAGTGAGGCATCGTTTAGGGCAAAACGACCGGAGCTCCGGTCTGTAACGAGCGGTCCTCTGGCAATGAATCACGGCGGATTATGACCGACCTAACACCCATGACAGGGGAAATGTTCTCGTAGGGTTCAAATCGTGACGAAGGTTTACTTGGAGAAAAGCAATAAGCAGTATGCAGAACCGTTGGGTTGTTAGTCAAGCGGAAATCATTATAGGAATTATTTTTTTGATGAGGGTGATGATGTCACACTTACGGTTGAGAAAAAGAATGGTTTGTGACTACCAACAATAAATTTCATGTCAGGCAAAATTTTAATTTAAATTAAATCCACTGACATTGAGACGTTATACCATCATGTTTGATAGTCTAATTAGTATCAACAACTGCACACACGTCAAGGTCACGTGGGCTTTTGTTTTTACTCGTTTTATTGATCCCTAGGTCCAACGTCACACGCGGCTACTGTCTGCCACACGGCGCCACTTTGGGAGTCAAATTGCATAGATGGTTACCGTGTAAATTATACAATGCATACTACACTGTATAACACGGACACCAACTCCCAAAATGTGAAGATGACGTCAGGTGAAACAGGCAATAGGTCAAATCCACGCCCTCTGCCCTTCGACCCACTGGTGTCATTCGTTAAATCACGTGATGTGTCACATATTCACAACGCATGTATACCCATCCTAAAAAATGGACGCAACTTTTAAAGTAGAATTTGTATGTAATGTTATAATGCTGATGACGTTCTACAATTTGAAAACTCCCGGGCTAGAACAGACCCAGATGCTGGGTCCCAGGGGGCCCTTTAGCCATTTCTTGGTCAGGTTGACCCAGAAATCGGTTAAAAAAAATTGTGTTTAAGCTCGGATTTGCGTCAGTCTGATCCATTTTTGAGTCAGGTGTACACAAATTCAGTGGCATTCTGTCCAAGTATTGGGTCAGGCCCAACTGGGAACTGGAACCAGACTCTGACATGGGAACTTTTAGAGTGTAGCTAGACCGCATATAGCTAGCTATCATGGCACGATACTACTACATAAAAGTAAAACAAGAAAAGAAAGTATTCTGAGTCGTCTGTTTTCATGCTTACACAGGAGGAAAAATAGAGATAAAGGTCACTTGTTCTATTCAATTAAACTTTTGGAGGGAATAGCATTTCAAGATGTTTTACACGTTTGTTATTAGCCAGCCAAATGACATTATTTGAAGATAATTATTGACGGTGCTTACACCCTTGAAATCTGTCTTTCGCAGATTTTCCATGACGGCAAGTTGAGCCACTTCGTCGACGGGCGGAACGGCACAAGCAACTGGCTCTGTTTCGTCAACTGCGCCCGCCACGCCAAAGAGCAAAATCTAATCGCCTCGCAGTGTGGAGAGTTCATCTACTACGAAGCGTGTAAAGATATCCCCAGGGTAAGAACATCTTATGAGCTGATGCGTAGACGTTGTGGTATGCGTAGACGAAGTGCCCTCTATAGATGACACATGACTTATACGTACGCCAGTAGAGGGCAGTATTTTTCTGTTTTTAGTGGTTATGCATGGCGGCCATCTTGGATTTTTGAAAACGGCCACCAAAATTTAAATATTGTTCAATATCATGGCTTCTAGATGACGTAGAACCTTGACTTTAACTACTAAATCTACATTTGCAGGGGACAAGGTACGACATGGTACTTGTCACAATTACCTAAATGGCGGCCATCTTTGATTTTTTCTAAATTGCTACCAAAAATATTTTTAATACCACGGCCTCTATGTGACATAGGATCTTGATTCCAACTACTAAATCTACATTATTCGCAGGCAAGGTACCCAATGGTAACAGCCATGTTATATGCTATTAAAATTCGTGCTTTAATAAATCTTTATTGAATTCAAGGTGCTCCTCACTGTTTGCAAATGCCTAAAATGATCTTGGTCCAGCATATCTTGCACCCACTCTTTCGTTTACACATCTGCACGTACTGGTTAGCGATCTTTAGACTATAGACGAACACACAACTCTTTGTGTTGCTCCTCATTATTATGTAACAGTCTTCCCCCAACCTTTACCCTCTACGGCTTCTCCGCAAATACTCAAGAAAGGACTTCCATTCCGGAACAGTTCGGGTCAGAACTGACCAGATCCGGGTCTCGTGAAATCTGACCCATTTCTGGGTCAACATTACCCGGAATCTATGTAAAAATGACCCACAAAAGGGTCCAATTTACTCAGTATCCGAATTAAAGTCCCATTTTAAGTGCTGGAAAAGTGCTGGAAAGAGGTTAATTCGAATTAATTAGCAAATAAATTACCTAAAAATATATATATATATATTTTTGCTACACTCATACCTTGACCCTCTGAAAGGTGTTGGGCTTGGAAAAAAAATGGAAATAGCTTAATTAAACCAGTCTTATTCGGATTTCCCTGAGCGCAGTGAAATAAAGTGTTTCTGTCGCAAAATGATGAGTTTGTGTTGTTTTTTTATTGGGTGAGGGTTAACGACTCTTTTGGTCAGTCTGACCCGGGCCCCATGGCTGAGGACCCGGAATCCAGGTCAACTCGCTGTTGATGTTTTTGTCGGTCTCATCGTAACCACTGTGATCTCGATGGGATAGCAGGACAGAAGTGCCCTTGTGTACGCATGCATGCAACTGGGACACCCCTAATTCTATAAATAACCCTCCGGTAATGTTTATTGTACCTGTCCGCAGGGAACGGAGCTCTTGGTGTGGTATGGTGACAGCTATCGTCAGTTCATGGGTATCCCATTGGCTCTGAAGGGAATGACGCTGAGCAAGAGCCCTGTGGCGAAGGAAGACTTACAGAGTAAGCCGTCGTACAGTAATTAATTATACACGATGAATCATATACCGTAATTTATGGATGCATTGTAGTCCCCATTACTCGATTCACCACACTGGATTTTAGCATTATTATATTCTTGCTCACTGTTGGTTTCACAGGCTGCTACCACCCCCTTATCCTCAGTAACTAAAGGCCATGCCACATAGGGTAATTTTACTTGAAGGCAACCAACTGCACTTTATGCAAAAAGGACCACTTCGGCAGCCCAGAAGACATTCTTCGAGCTGTATTTTCACTATCAGGAAAATAAGGAGAAAAATGAAATGTGAATGAATTTTCGTATTGGAGATTGCCTGGAACTGGTAATGGAGATTGCCTGAAAATTGTTAACACATCTAAACGTGTTCAGCTGTTATTCTTGAATTTATGTGGAAATTATGACACGAAATTGTCCATTATGACCAGTGTAGTACCTCGCCAGCCCTGGAATGTACACGGTCTCTCTTTTGCAAACAAAGGTCACATGGTCTTATACGGTTGCCAGCATAGAAATATAGTCTGGTTACAGCACTAAATACGTTGGAAAGTCATTGCCAAATCTTTACTGGCAGGCAAATTTAGACGGCTACTGTTTTTGCTAAAAGCTCCGACTTTGAACAGTTTTTGAGAGCATGCAGATATAAAACGTCAAAAACAAGCCTGCTTTAATACAAACCATTATGTAAGCAATACACCCGAACGACATTATGCACGTTTCCTGTGGATATTAGTCCACGAAAACATGACCTAAGCCCCACAATATGCAGACCTCTGTATCAACAGCTGATATTCGCCAAACGGTTCGCGGGAATCCTCCGCCGTTTACAAAAGATCCCGTCAGACTTGACCTGATTGTTTTCCCCTTCAGATTTTTCATTACAGTGGGGGAAAAAAATTAAAGTACGGTTCATAAAAAAAAAACACTTTCTGAAGAAGTTATGTTTTACCCATGTAGGAATTTTTTTTCCAAGATTAGTTTTGTTTTTTGCTTGGTTATTTGTTGTAATTGTTATTGCTGTTGTCTTTGTCTACTTTTGTATGTATTTGTTTACTTATTTGTTTATTTTGTGTGTGTATTGCGGTGAAGTTATGTGCCAACTGTATTCAAGATGCTCGTAAATTGAACAACACATTATGTATAAAATGTTCTCATCTTTAAGGGCAATGAAGTAAATAAATGAACGGACAAAATGAATGAATGAAATGACTGAATGAATGACAACAAAACAAAACAACGATTGAAATGGCAAACTATTTATTTATAATGTCTACTTATTTAGTGATGCATTTGTTTGTTTTTACAATTTATTTATGCATTTATTTATTTGTAAATTATTTTGTGTTCTTATTATCATTATGACACGCTAAAATCTCCGCGGCAGAATCGACTCAGACCCGGGGTCACAGTGGGCCTGATCCAAACCTGGTTAAAAAAAGGGGGACGTTATCACGGATTCTGCACCAGTATGACGCATTTTTGTGCCATTTTGATCACGTTGACCCAGAGACGGGTCAGTCCCCCCCCCCTCTTCGAGACGGAATCGGGTCAATTCCGGACCGGTATTTTTAAGAGGGTTTTACTGTTTGTGCCGGATACGAAAATATAAACGAAGATGCGCGAAATTATTTGTTTATCTAAAAGTCACCTGAAATAATATGTAAAAATAAGTTAACTTTTTTTTTTCATGAACAAACCAAAGAAATAATCGGTTAATGCAAAGCAAAATAATTACTTCCTTGCAAAAAAAAAACCCCAACACTTTTTCTAGACATTGGTGACTCTTGCAATGTCAAAAAGGCTTACCGTTTTTCCCAGCAATAAAATTGTTTTTAATAGAAGGGACAACCAACAAGTTTTACCATTTGGTGGCCAAGAAGCTGTCGTTCTCATCATTGTGCGGATGAGATTTCAGAAAAACCCCGCCAGACCCAACTAATGAAAGCGGGTGCGTCGACCAACGAGGGCTTTTGTTCGCATTATTAACATGACATATATACAGCAACCGTCACCTCGTGCAATACTGTGCTACTTCGGCTAGAAAAACGAGGGCCCGGTTAATAAAAACAGTGTTTTATACTGCGTCTTGTATAAATCGAAGGAACCCCGGGGGCTTGCCGCTGCTCTCTATCGTCAGGTCTCGCTTCCTGGTCTGCCTGCATCTCTTCACAATTAGATGTTAATGTACCGTCTTCGCGTACATTGTAGAATAAATCCGATATTATTAAATGGAAGTGCAATTGGACACTTATTGAATTACACGATCTCCCGATATATTCATCACAAGAATCCGTCTGAATATGCTCACCTTCGAAAACCGAGGCATCGATTGCGAGTTACAGAAAGATGAATGTGGAAATGGGGGTGTGATGGACGAGCGAATGAGAGATTCAAGAATAAGAAATATGAGGATATGACTAAGTTAGCAATAAGTCGAGCTAGAAGGCTAGACTTGAGGTAGATTGGCTTTGCTGGCATCGTTGAAAAAATAAAACATTTGCAAAAAATATCAGTAAAAGCATATTATGTTGAAAACAGTACGCATTACTTTGTTCTCTTGAAGCAGCATCCGTTGGTTTGTGTACACAACTGCCTACTAAGGAAGTTTACCAAATAACCGAAAACCGAAGTCATTTCAACAACGCCCTCTGTAGCTAGTTCTAACTATACACGGACACCAAATGGCACGCACATACACCAGTGTGTAATGACCTCCAATCGTGGGCCCCCTTTTTATTCAGCTCTCTGTCCTGACAAACGAGACCCAAATCGCATACCCATTGTCCCTTTTTTGTAAGTCCTCGGTTTGAATGTCACTACACACCACACACACACACGTTTATCGACTCTGTAAATAGAGGACTTTAGTGAGGACCGGATCCCCTTTGATGCAGTCCTCGGTTACATTGGTAGGACACCACATCCACATAGTACGCTCTGTGTTGTATACACTCTGTGGACATTCTGTGCACTATAAACGAAACAAATATTCTTCAAAACTGTAAAAAAAAACACTTAAAAAAAACCCCCAAAACCCACCACCACCACCACCACCACCACCACCACCACCACCACCACCACCACCACAACAACACTGTGTGGACGTGTGTATGTTCACATAGACTTTCAAGTCCCTATATTGTGTGGACATCTTTTGTTCTAAGTTCCACACTTCGTATATAAACAAACATTGTTTGTCAACACATTCGATGTTTTTCTTTGTTTATAGTGTTTGTTTAGCGACGGGTCCACGGCTCTGTTCACACAATCAAAGCTTAGACGTACTTGGTCCGTCCATGAATTTCCCCTCCGGGGTCAAACCACTGGATGTATTTTGTTAGTTCTTGACCGGTGACAATGGTTTATGCTAAACCCACTATAACAACAAGTAAAAATGCATAGACTCACCACAAAACAAACACAGACAGACAAACACTAACCACAAAACAAACAGAAGAGCTAGCACTAACCACCAAAAGGTTCACATGAAGAATTGAAAGCGAACGGTCTCTTCTTCAAAGTTAAAGGTTAAGTAAGTTTATTTTTGAGGGCGCTGCTCTGTGGGACGTCATACTGAGAAACCAATGTCACAGTCTGTAAGAAGTTTACAAAGGCCTTCGGAAAATTATAATGAGCACAATAGTCTCGCTTCCAAAAAAATTCTTTTTTTAAATCATTTTATCCTTTCATCAACATTTGTCATTGTGAGGGTACTGCCGCTAGTGTCCTTTTTGACATCACACTGAGAATTCGTTGCCGTGGTCGTGCTCTAGAAGGGAACACAACTCATTATAAATAAGAGCAAACATGGAAGAAAAATGGAAAACAAACAAAACCTTGTCAGTCGTTTAATATTCTGATTATTTTCTCTTGTGCCAGACAAAGAGGGTTACAAGTGTGACCGATGTGGGAAGGTCTTCTCCTACGAGGATTACCGGGACAAACATCTCAAGTACACCCGCTGCGTGGACAAAGGTGACCGGAAGTTCCCCTGTCACCTTTGCAGCCGTTCATTCGAAAAGAGGGACCGTTTGCGAATTCACATTCTCCACGTTCACCAGAAGCACCGGCCGCACAAGTGCGTCACCTGCGGCAAAAGCTTTTCACAGGTATTAGTGCTACGTTAAACTTTAAGTGGAATAGTATCAGAGTAAAACAACATTTCCACACTTGGCATACTTTATTAGGGATGATGATCAGTTGGAGAAGTGAGGGCTGGTAAAACTAGTCATGCCACATTTTTTCTTTCTCCAAAGTGCAATGCCCATGGTAGGTGAAGGTTCTTGATATCCTAGACTGGACCATTCCACATTTCTGAGAGGGGGATAAGGTTCCACAGCTGTGTAGTTTTTTTGCGGGGCTGAAATGTTTTCACTCACATAATTTGTGCACAAAATTGTACAGACATACAAACCTACCCAGATCCAACCCTCTAATAAAGTGGAGCCATCTGTTTTTTGTAGCAGGCTTCCAGATGTCTTGCTGACAGTCTGTGAGTGCTAGGTGCGAGGTTTCCAACACTCCTTCCCCTGTCTTTTGACTTACCGGGGAGCCAGTATTTAGTGTAACGTTTCTGCATCTGAATAATTCCTGAGGTTACTCCTTCACTTAAGAGTTTTTGGTTTCGGCAATCCAAATAGCTAAGGTGATTTGAAAAACCTTGATAATATAATTCCCTCGACTTTGACATTATGGGAGGCATAGGTATTTTGTCTTCGGCATTGGTTCTGGTTTGAAGTTTAATAGTGTGTGAGCGTAAAGATTGACGCTATCTTTTTTGTTTCCTCAATGGCCAATCCTGTACTTTGTCTCAAAAAATGAAGAGTATTCATTTATAGACTTATTTAAAGTGAGATAAACACTTTATGATTTGCTGGTTTAAAAACATGAACTGATATTGTATCATCTGCTCCGCCCATTCTGAAGTAATGTGGGCGGTTTGATTCTTGCTCTGTAGGTAATACTTGAAATCCATGTGTCCCTCATGCGTAAAAATACATGCCAAGCATTGTATCCGTATGACGTATTGCGTCATCCGAAAAAAAATTATGTGCATTGCTCGGCCCTTATTCCTTTTAAAGGTTTGCGCAGTACGCACAACATATGACGGGAACACGGATTTAAGCCTAATGCGTCGTGGCGTCATTCCCGTTCCAACCTCGTTCCCAGTGGTATACGATCTCGCCAAATAATAAAAGGATGCCTTGCTTGACCACCTCGCTACGGCGCGCTGCCCATGGTCACGAGGCTGTTCCCGTGAGCATTGCACGAAGTGCATTTTGTGCTAGTTTCCACTTCAAAAATCAGGCTTTCCTTTTGTGTGTGCAATTAACATATTAAATGACATAATTTTACTGGGCAAAGGAATTGTAATACCAGAAAGTAATATTTAAAAGGGGGAAAAAATCTGACACCACTTTCCAAAATAAAAAAATAGGCATTTCACGTAAAGTCACCATGTAGTTGGGACAGGGCCCAATTCGAGTTCACCCATGGGCCAAATAATTTTTTAGCCTGTCCCTGCTGCAGTTTTAAGTAGGGACAGGCCCATTTGTAGTTTGGATGTTAGTGAGGCGGTGCAACATTTCATTTTACATGATTACTTCACGTATCACTTTTTCAAGGTCGCCGAGCATGCAGGGACTTCTTTCATGCATGTTATCCAGTAACATTCTCTATAGTTATGAACAATTTTTTAAAAGTTTTAAATCAGAGCTCAGAAGAAAAAAAAAATCAACATTCAATCCGTCGTTGCTGGGTAGAACACAGCCCTCTTGTGAAAGCCGAAATAGTCATGATACATTCCCCAGTGTAGTACCCCAAAATCTCGGCCGTATGATTTGTTTTTTCCCCCAGTTCATCTGAGTAACAGTAACCTTATTTTATTTTAACCGCAAGCTAGGGGTGTTGAAATTGACACCATTCGTGTTCCCAGTAGACATAATGCTAGCCGTCTGGGGGGTCTGAGTGCTTCAGCGCGACACCGCATCTATATTAAACTCTCGCAAAAGAGATACACTTATTGGCCATATTTTTCCCTGTGATATGAAGTGCAGCCAAGCGTGTAGAGTTGCGAGATGAGTTTGCAGATGAAGTTTCGTTGCATAATGCACGCAGTTGGGACAATTTAACGAAGCGCGGTGTCTGATTTGTTTCTTCTACGTCTGTGGGGTTTGTCGAGAGAGAAAAAAATTGCGAAACCCCTGGGCGCTGTTCGGTGAGTCCCTACCGCAATTGCACATACATCTATCACTACAGCATCGTCCATCAACATACACAGTGAGCATTCGGCAATCGTCCCACGCAGAATTGGCGCCCAAAAGACGCTTGCCTCTCCAGTGCGCATGCCCCAGCTGCATAAATAATGGAATTCGTTTATTAGGCGTGAGTCCTGTATGTCGCTGCACTCCCCTGGGAGCGGAACGGCCCGGGCCATTCTGGGGCGAAGTGTTACTTCTGACCCCCCGTCGGGAAATTCCGGACAATCCTTCAATTTTCTTTCCAGATTTATGGCTTTCTTGCAATGTTTGTCTTTCCTAGATTGGAGTCGAAGTGTCTATAAATAATAAGTGTTCTGCCATAATTCGGAGATGATGACGTATGTTTATATCTGTCTAAAGAGAAATTGTAGAAAGCGGCCAAATAATATTGCTGACTCTCAAATGGCAGAACTTAATATCGGCTTGGTTTTTTGGTACAAGCATTAATCAATAGGAAGAATAGAATGCAGTCACTGTGTTATCCCGTCGGTGTATGTGGGAACTAAATAGGCCATGCCTCTTCTGGCCGCACCGGGAGGGTCTGTAGGATCATTCCTCACCCCCACCGCACCCCCTGAAAGTTTCCCAAAGCAAAACACCGAATCCCCAATCTTCACCCTCACACTCACACCCAAAACTCCCAACCCTAGCACCTTTCCCAACTACCCTAACAGTATACACCCCCGCCCTCACATCAAACCATACTGTTGCAACGAACCACTACAGCCCTACTCAAGAACCTACAGGTAGGCCTAATAGCCCTACCCAAAAACTTACCGAAACTTACCCTGGCACCCAATAATATACCCTTGCAAACAACCCCAATAGCCCTACCCAAGAACCTACCGAAAACCACCTGACACCCACACCTATACCCTAGCAACCAGCCCCAAAAGCCCTACCCAAGAACCTACCGAAACTCACCCTGACACCCAAACCGACCCTCACACCCTTCCCCTACCCCTCCAAAAACATGTCAGTTGCTGACACAATTATTATGACTTGAGGTAAGAATATGCAACAAACATCAGAAATAGCCAACAGAAACGATCCTCACCGTACCCGTGCAATGATTCAGAAACCTGCATTATTCCCATAGGAATTCTACAGTAAACTGAACACCCAAACCCTTTTAACTCCCGACAAAGATTGCTAGGACCCATGCCTGATGGTACCATACCAAAGCATTGTTGCATTGGCTGTGGGATTGGTCATTTGATGATACAAACATGTAATTTGGCCCACAGTCAGAGTATGTCATGAGATAGATGCTTGGCTATAGAACCAATACAGATTTGACCTATTGTTTTGTTTTCACAGGACAAATCTACTACTATCTGTGTGCCAAATTTCATGCTGATATTATCAAAGACGCATTTCCCCAAAATATTTCCTCTATCTGTCCCACCATCTGACAGAACCAGGGTAAGGATTTTGGAGGATTTGGCGAAGAGGCAGTTACGGTTAACCCACTAACCAAGTATCCATTACTGAACCAAAACTCAGAAAGTTGGTTTAGCAGACCAGAAATAGGTCACCAGCCCAAACAAAACATGTTACGTGTACTGTTTGTGGCTAACTCCAAGAATTTTGAAAGCAGTACTTTCTGCGAACATGACTTCCATCATTTTGGAAAGAATAGCTCATGTTACAGTTAGAACGCACTGATTTGTCATTAACAGTCATTCAATCAAAATGTCACCCAAACCGTGTGTAACACTCGTGTATGCACTCGAACAAATTAACAATTGAAGGAAATGGCGTCTGTACAGTCTGCCCTTTTCTTTATTCATCTTCGACCATTAATCCCGAATTAGAGTGCTGAGATGTGTTCTCTCACTTCAGAAACATAATGCCTTGGAATTGATTAAACCGGTCTGTGTTCTTGTAACCAAGAGAGTTTAATTAAGAGCTGGAGGAAGTAAGTTCGTAGAACCAGATGGTATGGCAATTTTACAATAATTTGTTTTGTAAAATTACCATACCCACAGCGATACTCAGTAAAAACTATACTTATGTGACGATGACTGTTAAGTTTGAGGCGAATGTGTTCATTTAAAAAGTTCTAGTTCTCAAAACATGAACTATTATTAAGGTCGACATCGTGTGTAACAACGATAAAGTCTCACTCCAATGCAAATAGAGAAAGCGATGAAGACTACACGACCGAAACGTCGAATCCAGTCTACATGAGTACCCGAAGTTTAATCGTGTCCCAACGTTCGTTGTCCTATTTCAAAGAGTTAACATGCTTCAAGTTTGCTTAGTTCAGATTGCATGCTTAGCTATACGGCCACTGCGCTTTGCTCCAAACGTTTTTCAGAAAACACAGAGTGCAAAGTGCTTCATAATGCTACATTTCCTACAATTATAATCAATTGTTCAGTAACATAAAAATCACATAGTTTAAGAGGAAGATGTAAATCTGCATATCCATGTACTTTTCTGAATCGAGCAGCACACTCCTCCGGTGCCGTGGTTTGTATGATCTCACTCGGCCGTGGAATTGTCTCTGGACTCGTTGCATGACTTCTCCCACCCGATCTCATTACAGTTTGACTCCCCTCCGGCTCGGGTTTCTCGTTACTACCGTATGCGATCCCATATGTTCTTTATCGCACAATTTTCCGGAGTCATATCCCCCAAAGAGAAGCGATATAGAACATACCCACAGAACAAATTGCTCTGATCAAATGATTTAGTTCTTAAGTTGATTTCTTGCTTTTGATGGCAACCGCTCAGACCCCGGGCGAAGTTTTATCGACAGGGAGAGCTGATTCCGCTTCCGTCTCACCGTAGCAATCAAGATAACTCTGTGTGACTCCAAAATTTCCCCACAGTAATTTAAAGACAAAGTACAGTAATGGTCTATCAAAAGAAGAAAAAATCATTCAATCCGAAAGCTCACTGATTATAAAGATCATACTAGCACCAATCCTGCACTCTGAAAACTTCCAGGTCTCTTCGTGGTTTAACCAATTTCTGGATCAGTATGACCCGGATTCTTTGTCAAAATGACCCCAAAGCAGTTCAAACTGACGTAGAATTTGAGTTAAAATCCCATTTTAAAACCAGTTTCCGGGTCAGCATGGCCCCGTAGGACCCGAACCCCGTTTGTATAGTGTGGGAAACTATTTTCGTCTGAAATGTCAAAGTCTTGGTAATTGCGTTTGACAACCCCATATAGAATGCAGCAAATCGAACAGCCTGAACCCTAACATCTCCCGGGTCAGAGTTGACGCGGATTCCAGATCTAAGGGGCCCGACCCATTTGCGGGTCAGGCTGACCCGAAAAGTGGTCAATAATGGGATTTTAACTCGGAATTATGCCTCGGTTTGACCCATGTCTGCGTCATTTTGACGCATATTCCAGGTCACACTGACCCGGAAATGGGTCAGACCCCACGGGACCCGGATCCAGGTCAAATCTGACCCAGAAATTTTTAAAATTGTGTTTATAGGCGTGCACAACCAGAAATTATCCTCAAATCTGTCATTTACAGAAATATTTGAAATTTCCAAAAGATTTATCAGGCTAGGCGCATTGATCCAGTCACTGTTTAGTGGAATGCATCCGTGCAAACCCTCAATTGGGAATGTTGTAATAATCTTTTACAGAATATGTTAATTCTTTGACATCCGTTGACAACAGTGAGACTGAAATCTTATTCATGTGTTCGACGAGGCATATATTTATTTATTTTTCTCTCGTGCTTTGCCATTTCAAACATTTTACTAGCCAGCGTCTATCCAGCATTCAAGCAATATTTGATAAAACAAAAATGATGCTCAAATGCCGTCAATGAGTTAAAATTAAAAGGTAAATGTGTTAGAATTTGCGTTAAAAACTATCCAAACATACTCGGTCTAACACTAGTACCAAGTATTCCATGAGGTCAAATGTTATGACGTACACACTGCAGACGTGACCACCTTTACTATTTTGAAAGGAAATCGAATCTAATAATAAACTCTCCACGTTTAGGAATAAAGACTTGACATATACGTTTCCCACATTCGTGTTTTCTTTTCTTCCTCCCCTCCTCAGTCATCGAGCCTTAACAAGCACATGCGGGTACACAGCGGAGAAAGACCGTATAAATGCGTCTACTGCAGCAAGGCGTTCACTGCCTCCAGCATTCTTCGTACTCACATCCGGCAACATTCAGGGGAGAAACCATTTAAATGTAAGATATGACCCAAGAGAAGAAAGTAATGAGGCGCCTTGAAGCCACCATGGGCGTATTCATCTCACTGTTTGAGATAATGAGCTGTTGGAGGTCTTCACAACAACAAATATTCCTGTGCTGTTTTTCTCATGGCTTTCTCGCTGGATAAAAATAAACCGGGGCATTTTGTAACTCCGGTCTTAACAACTTCTTGGTTACTCCATTTGCATTGAAATGAAGTGGAGCATTTGCAGGGCTTGTAAAACGGCTGGTACTGGTTTGCTCACGCTCTTTGAATCAAGATAATGTATATCATTGGCAATGCTTGCATAACTGCTGCTCCGGGTGTGATCTCTTTGAATCAAGATGAGGTATATCATTGGCAATGCTTGCATAACTGCTGCTCCAAGTGTGTACTCTCTTTGAATCAAGATGAGGTATATCATTGGCAATGCTTGCATAACTGCTGATTCAAGTGTGTACTCTCTTTGAATCTGCATAAGGTACATTCACCAGAAGCAATAATGGAAATTACTGCTCCTTGTGTGTAGTTACTATTTTAATTTGAATCAAGATAAGATACACAAATGGCAGTGCTTGTATAACTGCTGCCACTCTTTGCTTACTCTTTGAATCAAGTGAAGGTACATCGTTGGCAGTGCTAGCACATTTACTAAACATCCACTCTCTCGATCAAGAATGTACAAATGCTGACGAAGCTGCTGTATTTGTTGCTTTATACATACTTTGAATCAATGTTCGGTGCATCTTGGCGAACCAATGCTGTTTTAAATCGTACTTAGAAAACTCATACATTTCCCTTAAAAAATGAAGAAATATCTGTCAAAGGCTTTGCGAATAAGATGACCATGACCCGTATCATTAGAATAAACACTGCGTGCTCAATCGAGAGCCTTTGAAGCAACCTGTTAGGCAGACTTCTTCTTACAATAACTATAACAAGAAGATGTGAACTATCGAGGGGTTTATGGAAGACTTTGTTCCTAGTCATCCGCCGTAGGATAATGATGTTCATTTGATTCCCCGTACAGGTAAGCACTGTGGGAAAGCATTCGCCTCTCATGCAGCTCACGACAGCCACGTCCGACGGACACACACTATTAAAGACAAACCCTGCGAGTGTCATGTCTGCGGCAAAGCCTTCTCAAATACCAACGAACTGAAATACCACATGAACATACACTCAGGTGAGTTTCTGCAATGACCTTTGACCATGTCAAAACAGGAAAAGGGGTCAATGAAAGTCAGAGGGAGTAGGGATGTTTATTGTAACAGCAATGCATTTCCAAAAAGGGCATTACATTAAAGGTGGTACTGGTAGCACACACGTTTGGATCACCAGAAATGGTTCAAACTGAAATGAGTGGGTTACCTTGCAGAGAGTGTCATGGCCGAGTCGTTTAGTGCATCGAATTCAAGTTCTGGTGGTTAAGACACCAGGGTGTGGGTTCAAATCCCGGTCATGACACTTGTGTCCTTGAGCAATATGCTTTACTATAATTGCTTCTCTTTACCCAGGAGTGTAAATGGGTACCTGCGAGGGTAGAGGTTGATATTGTGTTTGAAAACGCCTTCTGAGCCCCACAGCTGCCCGGGGCTGTATACTCCTCAGGAAGCTGAGGAAGATTAAAAAAGGAATGTTATTAGCCCATTGACCCGGGTATTAATGTAAAGTGCATTGATACGTTATTGTAAAATGCGCTATATAAGAACTAGTTATTTTGTATTCATTATTATTTAGAAATGTGTTCCCAGAAAAGGGTTACCTGAAATGTTTTACCTTTCAGAAGTTTTTTTTGTTAATACCAGAATTGGGCTAATACCAGAAGTAGGTTGTCTGCCCAAAATAGCTTACTAGAAATGGTGTACCTGGCAGAAATGTGTTACCAGAAATTGGTTACCTGAAATGGTTTTTCCTGAAATGGTTCGGCAGAATTTTGTTTATGACATGGTTATCTGAAATTCGTTACCGCCAGGCAGATATGGTTTACCAGAAATGGGTTTAATACAACAAGTGGGTTATTTGACAGAAAAAGGTTAGTAGAAATGGGTTGGCACCGGCAGAAATGGGCAAGAAATGGGTTTAGACAGAAATGTGTTACCATAAATGGGTTACCTGAAATGGGTTACGACCAGGCAGAAGTGACCAGAAATATCTTGAAGTATCAATTGAAACATTGAAACATCTTTTGGTCAGCTTGACCTGCATCGAAAATAGGTTTTGCACAAATTTAGGGTCAGTTTGTGCCTTGCTGTCTTTGGATATAAGTCTGACCTTGCAAAGACCAAAGCTACTTTAACCCTGATCGGGATAAGTGTACCCCTGATCCGGATCAGTGTACCCCTGTTTCGGATTAATGTAACCCTGGAAGGAATCAAGTATGACCAGAAGAAGGTTAACTTTGATAGAAGGGAGAAGAGGTTGTTGAATGTGAGATCACAGGAGGATTTTAAAAAAATACATTTATAAGACAAACCACTTTATTTGTTAATTTCCCCCTCTACAGGTGAGACACAATACAGTTGCATGGAGTGTGGGTTAGGCTTCACTAGTGCCGCCTTACGAGACCACCACAGCGCCCGCTCAGATTGCTGCATCAAGAGCAGCCCACTCACTCTCCTGTAGACCAGTAGAATTCTACATGTTCAAACCCATTAAGTGAGCACTGGTAACGCCAAGTCATGGCGCAGTGGATTAATTTCACTGTTCTCTCCAAAGTGCAATGCCCGGGGGAGTCGAAGTTCTTGATATCCTAGACTGGACCATTTCACATATCTAAGAGGGGAATCAGGTCCCAGAGTTTTGTGGGTTTTTTTTAGGGACTGACAAATATTTTAAATGACTCATACTTTGTGCACAAAATTGCACAGACACAGACCTACTCAGATCTGACCCTTTGATAAAGTGGAACCATTGGTTCTTAGTAGCAGGCTTCCAGATGTCTTGCTGACAGCCTGTGCTAGGTTCTGAGGTTTCAAACACCCCTCACCCTGCCAGTCAAACTTTTTGACTTACTGGGGAGCCAGTACTTAGTGGAGCTTTTCTGCATTTGTGTAAATCCTGGGTTACTCCCGCACTTAAGGTTAACAATATTTTCGCATCAAATGGTGCTTCACGAAACGTTTGGGTCGGGTTATTCTAGGGATGAGTTTTCTTTATCCCTCCCTTGTTATTGACTGACGACGCAGACACAGAAAAAGGGAGATGAGTAAAGGTGAGCAAAATACGCTGACGGATATCTAAATACCATGAGCAGCTAAGGCCAAGTTCAGACAAAGACCACAATGGGAAGAATGAAAACAATTGCCAGTAGTCAACAAGTGTTTTTTGTTCGAACTTTGCTTGATTACCATCGAGCTGGGCAAAGTTCCAACAACGACCAGTTAAGTTTTAAGTAGCCGATACTGCCTGGTACCCGCAGTATTATTTCGGCGATGAGTAGAAGTCAATTATTTTGACTATTTTGTTCTAAACCGCTGGTCATTGTGCGAGCTTGGCCCGCACTACCATTGTAACAGTGTCTGTGGGTTGTCTCTGCAATGTTTGCTATACAACAATGGCCATGTCCAAATTAGCAGCTGTGCCAGGGATGCGACTTGAACGTTAAATGAACATGTGTTGGAGCATTGTATTCCCATAGCAACACCATAAGCAACAGCCGTAGCTGTAGCCATAGCCAGTCACCAGTTCGGCTAAAGAAATTAATCTGAAATTGGTCCGGAGGTCTATATTCTATTTAACCCATGTGCACTTGTCATTGCTATTCAAAGTCAGCTCTTGGTTTATGCAGTATTGTAAAAGAGGATTAAATCATAAGAACCGAAACTCAAAATTAGCAGGTTAAACCTCTGATGTCTCAGTGAACTAAAAGTTTAGCCTTTGAGGAAGATTTTGCTTCGATCAAAACGTGGAGCTACTACACCTTTTTGCATTTACCAAATTTTGGTACGTTTAAAGTTTTGCATAATGAATGGGTAATTGCTGTGCTTGTGCTTGCCCGAATGGCGCGAGTGTGCTTTTATCCTGTGTGGTTATAGACCGTGCAAGTCTCGCGCGTATTCGAACAACTTCTGGGACCAGTTTGGTCCCACGTATACATTGCTTTAACGCGTAAAGGAGACAAACTCGCGCACTTTAACGGTTCATAATGTCCGAGTACGCGCGAGACTTGCATATGGTCTATAGGCCGTGTTCGAATTAACGGCTTCAGCATGGGGTGAAAAACTGTATTCTTCAATGTAACAGTTGCAGCCAACGGCCACAGCCATAGCCAAAGTCGTTTGTTTCGGACAGTGGCTTTTAATGACAGGAGCCACAAATCACGAAACATTATGGGGAACTATGATTTATTGATGAATCTATGACATCCTGCTGTGCTTTTACGTTCACGGCTGCCTTATCATTATGCTCTTTAAAAATACATGTAGATGACTGCAACTCGCCACAAAGGTGTTTGTTTACGGTATAACTGGTACGATAAGCTGAAGGTGTTGTAGTATATATTGCGCATCCTACCTAATGTAAGCCAGAGGTGTTAAAATATTTATTGCACCGAGCTCTTTCGATGTAATCAAAGTATAATATAATCTACTGCCCATTAGGAAAAAACACAGCTACTTTGAAAACTCCTTTGTTAAGGAAATGGGTCAAACTGACATAGAACCTGGGGAGTGAGCTAAATCTCAACTTTAGCCAGTTTTCGGGTCAGCCTGAATCGGAAATGGGCCTTGGAATCAATGGGTCAATTCTAACCTTGGAGCTTTTGGAGCGCAGTTCTAATAATGTGTACAGTTTTCCTGGTTCGAATCCCACCTCGGGCAGTTCCTAGCCTGTGGGTACTCAGTACTTGCCTGGTTGCATGGATTTGACCTTATTGGTGTTTCCTCCCACATCTAAAAAGCCGAACATCAGGCCAACGGGTTACATGGCTAGTTACTTTTAAGGATCTCTTTGTTTCATTACAAAAAATAATTAATCACCAGCATTTCAAAGTTATTTGTATTTCTTTTATATTAACAGATAATCATAAAAATTAAATCTGGTTGACTGCATACATGTGGCATAGTCTAAAGACTTCAAGATCAAACTTCAATCTAGATTCCTGTCCCGGTAGCCTGACCAGTTTTAGTGTCAGGTTGACTCGATTTATGTTTAAACTGAACTCCTAATCTAATTTAAAAGCAAAGTAAACCTTTGGCTAATAATGTTGTAACCATAGGATTGTTTTAATCCAATCTGAAAGTAGACGTATACAACAAAGCTAACCTGTGCACATTTCATTTCAAAAGATGGTAGCGTTTTTGAGATATCGCCGAAAATCTGGAGCGGTTATGTCCCATGCAGGAAGAATGATCGATAATCGGTCTGAGAAATGCTTCATGCAGAAACAATTCTCAGGTTGAAATGTTTTTGAATCCCTTTCTGTAAAACCTCATCTCTTCGAAAAAAAAATCGTTTATCAAAATGTTATACGTTGTCAACAGCTGCTGTGCTTCTTACCAAAGAAGATATTTTGGTCGTTAATTTTTTGAGTACGTACTTACCAAAGGTATACCCTCCTTTTTACGGTAACAACATTGACCCAGTTTTCAGGTCAACGTGTCGGCTTTGACCTTAGTTCCCAGATCAGCCAGACTTGGATTTTAAATTATACTGATCCAAAAAAGGTCAAGCCAGCTATAAGCCAAATCCATATCAATTCTGGATGTATGTCTGTAAGTTGTAGACTTGGGAAAGTCTAACCCACAAGCCATTCCTAATGTCTTTTGGGTGCTATTAAGTATGGCTTAGAATAAAAAAATTGTGTTAATATTTTCGTACTCCGTAGTTATTAACCGTTTAACTTAACCATCTCAATTCCTGTACATATTAGGCAACACAGTGTATTTAACAATTTATTTATTTGTAATAGGCAGTATCATTATTGTGGTAAAGAATAAAAAAATAAAGAAAATCGCTGATAAAATTGAACTTTGTTGTGGCTTGCCATTACTGACTTATTTATTTTAGACACTAGATTTTATAGTTCTCATTAAATTGTGTAATAAAACTTTGAAAACTAGGCCCTATTAGACCGCATTTTTCTTGTTCGTCGTGCACAATAGCGAAACTATACCAGATATAGACCAGACTGTTCCACTGTGAACCCTTGCTTTGTTAACTCTAATTTAACTTATAAAAACAAGAAAGCTGCATCATGATTAGGTTTTACTAGAGGTCTGCAGTGACAGGTGCATCAATCATCTAGTGTAGTTTGAAAAAGTACAGTCTTCCATCTTTTATTTAGCTAAAAACATACAACCAGCCGATGTACATTGTATCAAACTAAATTAGATGATCGATCAGTTTCGAAAAGATGGAAAACAAAGAAAAGGGTGGGGGAAAAAGACATTTTATTTGTCACACTTTAATCCAGCAGTTTTTCAGTTTTTTTATAAATATATATTTTTAATCTAGGCTACTGATGCTACTAGTATCAAGTTTATTAATGATTGACCTTTGAAATAAAGTAGCATGCAAATAACATTCAATATTTTAGAACTTTTTCAAACAGTGTTTACTGCTTTCTAATATGTTTCAAAATATTCCAGGGATGACATAGGGCTTTAAAAAAATGCGAAGGAAACAAAACTATAATCACGGATCCAACAAAAAGAAAACAGCATTTAGATTTTGTTGTTATCATCTCATAAACCCCCCCCCCCCCCCCATTAAAAACCTACCTGGGTTGCATCCGAATCAAGGATCTCGGCTACGGCCACGGAAAGATACGGAAGGATAGACCTTTTCAGTGATCCGGCCGTAGCCATACCAAAGCCATCAATTTAGACACAGCCGTGGACGCCTTCACAATACAGTGCGCCACCAAGGGTTTGTACAGAACAGGCCATTTATCGCGATGCATCTTGGGAAAACATGACATCTTCCACAAGAAACCACATGTGTATGCTAGAACTCCAGGAGTGTCTGCTTTATTCGCCGTAAGTTGAATTCATGTTTATTAAGAACCAAGCTGTAGTGTACATAAGTTTTCTCCAGGAACACGTTTATTTCTCCAAGGTTCTCAAAGGCTTTTCTTCGCGCGGAACTCAAAAACTAAATCGCCACAAGTTAGTCAACTCTACACACTGTACATCACATTGCAACCAGCATGTACTCATTGCATACTGTGTGTGTGTGTGTGTGTGTGAAGTAACTACTGGGTGTACTGCAGTGAGTGTTACATATTACACGTACTTGTCGTCTAATGGTACGCATCTACTACCACCTCTGTTATCCTGCAGGGCCATCTATCTATAGTCTACACTTTTATTTTTGCCTCGATATCACAATTTTTGGGGTGGGGGGGGGGGTGGTGGTTAATAACGGAAATACATCAATAAGAACTTGAAGTCAAGTGCACAACACAAACCAACATACAATATTTGAGCCAATCTCCCCAATTCAATGTGTTAATCAAATCCTGTTTTATATTAATTATCCCCTTGAGTAAACATAAACAAATCACATAAACATAAACACATTGAGATTTTGTGCCTCAGTGAATATACCACACCCAGAGCGCAAAATTGGGGGGGGGATACAGCTAGGACAAGACCAGAGTCGGAATAAAAAAAAAACCTTCCTGAGTCCTGACACAGTTTAAATAACAAAAAGGGCACAAAAACATGTAAGACCTTGGGGGTAAAATTCCACAAGACTGCAGGGCTTTTAGATTAAAATGTTTACTGGACCAGAATTTATTTTACAAGACCAGGGGTCGATTTCACAAAGAGATGAGACTAGTCTTATCTGAAGTTTAGGACCAGTAACTGGTCTTAACTTAGGACTAGTCCTATCTCCTAGCATTGCCTAGGACTAGTCCTAAGTTAGGATGGGTTTTGTGAAATCGACCCCAGGAATCTTTAAGAGAAAGAGCTTTAGAAATACACAGTTTCACATGTAAATTGTGTTTGTTTGAACAAAAACACCCAGCAAGGATTTACCACATTTGTCTTATGGGTCAGTATATTTTGATACTCAACAGAATTATATTTACCCTGGCAAACTCAAAGTCAACATTTGAACATCAGTTCTTTCTTTAAAAGATATTTCACAATTAGTTTTTATTATGTTCAATAGAAAAACACAAGACTGCTGGACTTGTCAGGTCAAGAGTTTACTGGCCCGGAGCTAAAATCACTGGCCTCGGGCCTTGGGTTCAGTGTCAAATTTGAACCCTGGGCATAAAGTAAACACCTGGGCCCCTTTTCATATAGCTGCTTAAGCACAAAAAGCAGGTAGGCACAACCAAATTATGCTCAGCAGAATAAGGTTACTGGCCCAAATACATGTTGCATGTACCATCTTTGAATGGCATCCTGCTCATTTTTGCTTAGCAGGAAGTTGTTAAGCAATAGGCCTATTTTCTTCTTTTAATAGCAGCTTTATGGAAATTGGGCCCATGTACAATGCTCATTGGGAAGGACAGTAACCATAGAAAAAAATAGAATACTTGTAATTTGTTCAAACGAATTAGGTACCTTGAACAATTTACAAATTTTTATACATGCTTAAGCAAGCTGTTTTTCCGGTGACCCTTACACCTTGCACACCAATGTGTGATAAGCACGGTCTACTGTAAGTGCAATCCAAGTCCTGCAAAAAAATTCCTTGGGTATTTGAACCCACTACCCCAACAGTCATGTGAAGATGTCTTACCACAAGACCACTGAGCATGCTCCTCAGCTCGGTGAGGTTTAGTTCAGCCAATTAAAAAAAAAGATATTGCATAACATCACCATTTAAGGTGAGGGCTACACTTACAAGTAACTGATTAGGGCTGTTGATCCAAATCAACTGGCACATTGCCACCTACTCCTGTCCCTGGGGTTGAAAAATGGTAACACCCTTCACAGTCTATAGGATGTAGGCATTGGTATCATCCACTAGCAGACTGGCTGGTAGAGCAGCATGCACTCTTTCCAACTATAAGAAGCATTTATGGTTAAGTGCCATGCTCAAGGGCACAAGTGACAATGATCGGGATTCGAACCCACATTCTGCTGCTGACAGCACCAGAGCTTGGGTCTGGTGAACTAGACCACTCGGCCACAACAAGCCACAAATAACATGGAGGAGCCCCTTAATAAGCCTGAATGTTTACATAGATCCAGATAGTTATGACTGGGAACCAGCCTCTGCAACCGAGCCCATATATTTGTGAACCAAAAAGACTGGCTCTGGCATGGCATTTGATCAATCATACTTGCCTTGATGGCAATACTTCCCAGTGTCCATGTGGGATTGACCAACACTCTACTTGATGTGTGTGGGTAAATCCGTGTGTTTGTGTGCAGAGAACAGCCCAGTGTGTAATACAAAATGGGCTGACTTGCAGCATGGTGATGAATCATGCTAAATCATGTTTTTATTAAAACTCACTAGGTCAGGCATGTCAGGTGCACATGTAGGCTACCTGTCTTATCTATTAGACCATACAAGTTGGTGTGGAGTGACATATATGAGAAGATTTACCTCTAACCACTCAAACAGACACAAACACTTCATAAAATCTTATGGATTCTTCAAATATACAACAATTACCTTGCAACAATTCTAAGCTAAATTGTCTGAGGCAGACAAAACCTAAGATGAAGAGGGAGCCTTTTCTATCTGCTGTATCTACAGATTTTCATGATTACATAGTCTTTAAAAAAAGGGTTGCTGAAGTTTCCAAAACATCTGTATTGTTGAGACAGCTTCCCCAGATTGACACTTTTGTGGGGCACAAAATTAATTTATCTGAGTTTTTCTTTTGTCTAGGATAACTGAGTGTGGACTTGTGGACATGCATCTGCGGTTCCATAGCCTTGGAAGTGATGATCATTGAGGTTCTGTAACCATGGAAGTGGTGATCATTGAGGTTCTGTAACCCATGGAAGTGGTGATCATTGAGGTTCTGGAAACCATAGAAGTGGTGATCATTGAGGTTCTGTAACCCATGGAAGTGGTGATCATTGAGGTTCTTTAACCATAGAAGTGGTGATCATTGAGGTTCTGTAACCATAGAAGTGGTGATCATTGAGGTTCTGTAACCATGGAAGTGGTGATCATTGAGGTTCTGCAACCATAGAAGTGGTGATCATTGAGGTTCATTAACCATGGAAGTGGTGATCATTGAGGTTCTGCAACCATAGAAGTGGTGATCATTGAGGTTCTGTAACCATGGAAGTGGTGATCATTGAGGTTCTTTAACCATAGAAGTGGTGATCATTGAGGTTCTGTAACCATAGAAGTGGTGATCATTGAGGTTCTGTAACCATGGAAGTGGTGATCATTGAGGTTCTGCAACCATAGAAGTGGTGATCATTGAGGTTCATTAACCATGGAAGTGGTGATCATTGAGGTTCTGCAACCATAGAAGTGGTGATCATTGAGGTTCTGCAACCATAGAAGTAGTCATCATTGAGGTTCTGTAACCATAGAAGTGGTGATCATTGAGGTTCTGTAACCATGGAAGTGGTGATCATTGAGGTTCTGCAACCATAGAAGTGGTGATCATTGAGGTTCTGTAACCATGGAAGTGGTGATCATTGAGGTTCTGCAACCATAGAAGTGGTGATCATTGAGGTTCTGTAACCATGGAAGTGGTGATCATTGAGGTTCTGCAACCATGGAAGTGGTGATCAAGGTGACTTGAGGTAGGTTCCTCTTTGTGAACTTTTTAAAAACATGTTTTATTGCTTCATTTAACCGACCTACTTTGCATTCTGCAAGTTCATTTTGCTTACCTACATGTACATGTACAACAGTATTGACTTTTAAATATATAAAATATGCAGAGCCTTTCCTTTAAAATACATACAGATGAGGCAGTTTGGCTTTTGTTTGGCCTCAGTCATCAAATTTTCCTCTTTCAATGTCACTCCACACCAAATTGTTTGGATTTAGATAAGTATGGAATTCCTGACCTAGTAATTAATAAGCCATTTTTATTTGGGGAAACTAGCCCCTGTCCTTCTGAGTCCTGCCCTCAAGTTTGAAAGTTGGATATAGAAGGATTTGAGACTTCAAAGGTTAAGAATGATTTATGTTGGAACCTGCCAGTTTTCTCTGCCCTTGAAACTGCAGGTACATGTATATTGTCATGTAGGATATTCTGCTTTTTCCCCAGACATTTTCCTTGTCACCACATAACTTGAAACCATGGCAGCCTTGGTGCTCAAACTTGGCAGAAATTTGTTGGAGGGGAGGGGGTTGGGGGTAGAAGCTTTGTCCAAGGCTGTTTACTTGTTGGGCTTGTGCACTTGCATCAGTGCAACCTCAAAATGTACAGGGCCCGATTTCATAAAACCTGTAAGCACAAAAACTTGCTAAGCACAGAAAAACATTGCATGGCATAAACTGTTTACCAGCCAAAATTCCATAAAGTTAACAATGGTATGACTGGTGCCCGTCTCATTTTATGCTTAGCATAGAAAATTGCTAAGCAGTATTTTCTGCTTGACAGCTTTATGAAACTGGGCCCTGATTGTCCCATTTGAAGGTAGAGCTACATAGGCCCTAATAGTCATTGTTTTTGTCATCGCCCACAGCTTGTTTACATTTACATTTTTTCACCACTTTTGTGATTTCCCTTTAAACCCGTGCCACAAAATATCACCTGCTCGCATCCACAATAAACGTAAATCCTTCTTCACACTTCCTTACGGCTCCTATAAAAAATAAAAATAAAATACAGACCTACATTCAATGTGGTGATACCGTTATAAGTGCATACTGCCTCTCACCTGCCAGACTGCAACCCAATTTAAATGTATTAAGACCACACATAATCTGATTATTAGCTTGCACTTGTTAAACGTATTACAACATGGTTTACATGAAGATTAGAGTCACTCCTACTCAGTAGTTTTGATTGAACACACCACTCAACCAACCTGCGAAATTGTCGTTTTAAAAAGTGTTCCATTACTTTTCCCATCAGTTCTCCTTTTGTTCCCCCGGGTGTTTTGGGGGTATGTTCACACATGGCTGTTTTTGGCGCATAATAATAATAAGCCAGCGAGTGTCGGTAGATACCGACACGTGGCAGAGTAGACACACCGACACATGGCAGAGTTACAGTCGAAAATGAGTATATTTCCAATTCAGGCCCAGAATTACATGGAGGCCATGGATTATGTTGCCCTGGTCTTAGTGCCTCTTTAACAGCTACCCATAGACTTTAAGATTTTCAAATAGCAGTACCCTTTGCAAAATGATTAATGGCCTTGCCCTCTCAAAGATGTAATTTCAGGCCTGCCAATTTTCGGGCATTACAACCTTATCTAAGTTCAAACAATTTGGTGTGGAGTGACAGAAAAGGAAAATTTTGAATAAATTGAGATAAACTGTAGGCAAATAGGCCTGGGGAGTGAGGGTTTTAAAGAGAGATTTTCGAATTTCATAGACAAAAAAATAGTTTTTTTTTATAATAGCTTTTGTAAAATAAAAGATTTCCAGATTTCTGCAAGATCATGCATGTTTAAAGTACATTTCATGTTGTAAACATGGTCTTGCAGACAACACCATTTTTACTAACATACAATGTTACGACAAAGGGACGTTTGCTAAACCGTCACTTCAACATTTAAGTAGGCCCAGTATTTTTTCGTACAGCGGTATACATGATTTGAATTAAATGGCATATTTTGAACATGTACCTAAACGTGATCCATACACTTATCGGGCTACATTTGCTACAGAGTTGAGGCTATACATTAGGTACAGGTTACATTTAGATACAGTGCTGGAGGACTCGAGCCCACCTCGAGTCCATTTATTGTAACGAATGGTCCGACCACTTTAAAAGCCCCAAATTATGACTTCTCCCCTGCTTACACCCTCCCCTCCCATACAAATTTGAACGGCCGGTTAATTACCCTACTGATTACAACCAACTTTACGGGGACTCAGACACTGATTAGGACTCCCGGGGGGGGGGGGGAGGACTTGGACTCGAACAACATTGACTCGACTACAGCACAGTGGGGCTACATTTAGGGGCGGGCTACAGTTAGGCCTGGACTACTTTAGAGTCCGCACAAGCGAGTCTTTTTTGCATGTTCTTCTAGATATTTCGTGTAAACCCAACTTTCTTGTTGGAAGTTACTTACGTGGCAGTGTAACTTTTTTAATGCAAGGATGAGGAATTTCATAGACTTAGGCCTTGTGGAATTCAAACATTTTGTTTTGTCTGCCTGTTGAATAAAAAAATAAAAGTTCTTAAGATGAAAAGCAATTTTGCTCTTTGATCTATAGTGCTGAGCATACTGTTCCCGAAAGTCCGTTGAAATATATAATGACTGATGTGTTCCCAAAAGTTGAAATTCTACCATTTCAACATTCATTCTTTAATTTTGATGTCCAGTTTCAGACCTTTTTGTCAGCAATGGTTCTCACCCTTGATAGTGTTGCGCCTAGAGTGATATGTGATCCTGTATCTCACCACTTCACCTTGCACATTTTTATTTACTGTACACCGTGATGCATGATGACATACACTAAAATGACATTTTCCCCAACAAGATATTTATTTCCTTGTAACATGATCTTCTTGTTGACTGTGCATAACCGCTGGAAGGGATTTAGTTACAGGGTATTTATCGCCGACAGAGCGGCGTAGGATTTTTCTACACTTTTAGGTTCATTTGTGTCTTTCACGTTGCATTTGTCAGTGTGTGAACTTTCCTGTCAACATGCTAGTACTATGGAGGCGTATGTTTTCACAGTACGATAGTGTTTTCTCTGCTCGGTACAGTGTTGCCCACAAAGCGACATCCTATCCCTAGTGCCGTCACTTCAGCCCAATATCTTTGGGTAACTGTAAACGTATGTCGCGAGGCAGAGTGTGAAGAGGTGAAGACCGTACCGCATGCATGTTTACCCGTCTCATTTGGCATGCGGCGTGTCCATCTACATTCTACCTCCCGGCAACAACAGTGCACGCTTGAATCCCATCCATACACACTTTCTTCAATCTTCTCTTTAATGAATAATGACTGGGATTCGTTCTTAAGGTTTTTTCACCCCTTTTTCGACTCTCCGGTTATGCACCAGCACGATTTTAAGCACGTGTAGGATGCGTGCTGTGGAGAGCTACGCCACGCGTCAAAAATGACTTATATTTACCTTGCTAATGGCTTATACAAGGGAAAACATGGAGTCATCCATTAGTCTAGTGGGACTAGTCCTTAGTGTTTTACGTGTATGCTTCTGTACGATTGGGGAATTGCTGTTGAATTATTCACGCCCTGTAATGGCGAACAAATCGCCACTGCGACGAGAGAGAGTGAGTAGATTTTAAGTACAGGCCGGTGTACCGGAGGGAGAGTTATTTTGATGTTAGAGTCAACAGTGACACGGCCGTCTGACCGTGCGCTCTTCCGGTTGTGTTTTGACCAGACCTAAAGTGCTTGATGAGCACTTGTTTAAATTCTGACCGGTCTCGCAACCGATTTTTTCGCCAACTACGATATGGTGGTGTTTCTTTAAGCCTGGAATTTCAACTTTGACAGGGAAAGGGCACTTTCAAAGGGCACTTCCAAAGGGCACTTCCATTGGGAAAACCCTAAAGTCTTTTAAAGGGGCACCAAGGCCAAGACCAGGGCAATAGAAACCATGGCCTATGTGGGCTCTGTGTAATTTCAGATCTGGTGTTTTGTCCAAACGTCTTGTATACACAGGGGTTTAAGAGCAAATGCAAATAACAATTATTTACCTTTACTTAAAAATCGATATCTGGGCATTAAAAACATTAAACAAATAAGTAGGAAACCGTTAATAGATCGATCGACACTCGTTTGTCACAACTCCTTTGTGAACTAGAATGTACAAAGAAAAGTGTTTATAATTGAGTTACATCTACTAGCTATGAACAGTGACTCAGCACTTGATTTAACACTTCAGTGTTTAGAGTGAAGCACTTGAAGGAAATACCGGTATCGTCTCTCGCGAAGGTGCCTAGCCCAAAGACGCTGTTGGCAGTTTGCATTTCAAAGTGCAAGTTTTTTCCTTTCGAATGACCGACGAAAGTGTATCTAACTCATGTCTCGGGCATATTATTTAGTTAAGTTATAGTTTGTAAGTGTTGGAAATTACCAAAGGTATTTTTCACACTACACCTAGCTGAAATCTCACCCTGCAGAGTAGCACGACGCATCATGAATTTGATATTGGGCCTTATTCTCACTGTATTCCACGAAGTGAAGGACATTTTGTTCAACCCTAACCCTCCCAAATCTGTCAATCCTCTTTTCCAAAATAAAGGATTAAGGATTGACGGTTGTAGGCCTAAATAACAATTGCGCTAGGTCAGGCATTGTTATATCAATTCGAGGTCGAAAGTGTTGGTGTGAAGTGACCAGGAGAGGGGGATAATGGGTTATTGTTGAGATCTTCTGTTGGCAAGACCGACTGCTCCTGACTTTCTTGTTTTTAGTTCTGTGAATGTCAGCGTGAGCGTTCTTGTTTGTAGAAATGGAGGTAAACCAAATTGGGTTTTTTGGTGGTTGACACGGTGTCTGGTTCAATGTTAGAAAATTGCTGTCTGCTTGGTTAGCGGTTAATGGTAGGGAATTAAGAACTGGTTCTTCGAATGTGGGCTGCTTTGTTTGTAGTTTGAGAAAGAGGTCAAAACGATCAGATTGGCAATATTAAGGATTGACTCGTTCAATATGGTATTTCTGGACGAAAGAGCATGTTGTCTGCTTTGGTAGCGTTTGGGAAGCGACTTTATGTGGTGAGTTTAACAAGGGCGGTGGCTGACAATTGTTTTGTCCGAATTGAGTGAAGCTGTGGTTATTTGGCTTGAACCAAACGAAGCCATTCTGATGCGTACAAAATGTCGCAATAATTATCTATTCACACTGGGATAGACCTATAGTTACATTTATTATTGAATAATGGACCAATACTAACAAACGTTGGCAAAGATGGATTGAGTTGCCGCAAAAGATGCATTGTTGTTTAATATTCACACGAAGATATCCCTCATAGGTTTCTTCAAGGACATTCAATAAGTGTTTCATATGTACAGACGCACTGTGACATTTCAAACACTTAACATAAAATGACATCACAGCACTTAGGATAAATTGCGTACAAAGTATAACGATCTTCGGTCATGTTATAGCATCAGACCCTTGCAGCTTATCAATCAGTATAAAATAATTAATTTTCTCGTAGTAAGAGACTTTGGAACGCAAGTTGGCAACAAACTTACATGGTATACGTAGTTCTGAGCACGCGCACATATTCGAGAGAACATTGTGTTTACCTGGTAGGTATGTTGCCACCGAGAGTCCCTGAAAGTCTCTAACTACTCCTGAATGTTGAAGAGGTAATGTTGTGGTTTGTGACTCAACAATGCCAATGCCGCCATAACTTGCTCCTCTTCATCAAGGTGTATTGACCCCATGCACCAACGTCACACGCTCGCCACTCCGGTGGTAAATGCACGTCAAAATAAGACCAAGTATGTATAGTAAACGTTTCCTCTCCTAAAATGCACTCTACAAACACGGGAGCTTAGACTCCCAAAATGGCGCGACCAAAAATAGTTTGATGATAACGAACCGTGAATTGGGTCAATACATGGTTACGTTTGAGGATTCGGGCGGCAAAGTGCTTGTTATCTCAGAAAATTGGTGCTCGAAGCTTCTTTAGGTTGGATGCTAACCGGGTAGTTGAGAAAGCTTGAGGAATGGATTTATGATAATGGTATGAGATTATAATAAGCACTTAAATATCCCAAGGTGAAGTATGTTAGAATTTTAAGAAGTGTTCTTAATGCCATTTTTTCATAGGAAGGACCTATAATGTGCGAACGTTGCCTCTCATTGCCGTTTCAAGGGTTGGAAAAATACACCCGCGCTCCTATTTTCTTCACATTATGCAAACAATACAAATAGTTGTAAAACGATATTTTTTTTAGCCTTTTAAATGTCTCATTGACCCCTTGCATCAACGTCACACGCAGATGATCATGTCAGCCACTCTCGCCAAGTTAGGAGTCAAATTGCTCGTGTAGTAATTTTATGGTAAACGTGTACATGCCGCGTGGCTTAAAATGCGCACTGCACTGTATAACACACGGGGACCTTGACTTCCAAAATGGCGCAACCAAAGATTATTGTGATGATGACGTAATGTAAATTTGGTCGGTATAGTATACAGTGAAGTATTAAGTCTGCATCCATACACTTAAAGGTAGGATCATAGATTGGTAAGAACTCTAAATATTAATGACAAACTCACTTGGTGAGAAGCACACTGCAGCTGTCGCTAGTATGACTTTTGAGAATAGAATCCCTTCGAATACATAGTCAGGATAATTTTCACCCCAAAACATTTGAATCTGAAAATTGATTCATGCATGAATCGTTCATCGGTCTTCTAAGGGTGGGTGTCCGTTTGCAATTGCTGCAGGCAGAGATGCAGTTGGTACCCGCTGTAACCTTGCTAAACGTTGTGGAATTCGGCGTTTACGCGAAAATACCGTGACAGATCTATGCTGTTCCTCAGTAAATAGACACTGTATTCAGCGGGAACTTTTACACATGACTTTTATTGTATCTTTCTTTAACGTGTGCCTGTAAATCAGCAAAACCACTCTGTGACTCAACCTTAAAAATAAAGGTATGTATACATTACGTACTCCCCACATATTATATGAGTGATCTCTAACGCGCCCATGGAATACGGGAACATATTGCTTTCGTGTCATATGCAATGGGGCTTAAGGCAGAATCGCATACGGGACGCAGACGAGCTATACACTTTGTTTGTGTTCTTCGGGCTTGCGTGGGATAACGAATTCATCCCCCAGCAACTTTGCAAACAAAGAAAATGCATGAATTGTTGTTGTTGAACTTCAAATTTCTTAAAGGTTTCAACTTCAGTTGGGTGTTTTTCATTGTTCTGAAGATACAAATCAACAAAGGTTTCAGAATACTAAACATTTGAGGAGGTTGAACTCAAAGGAAGCCTCTTGAACTTGCTTACCAATTAAAAAAAAAACGTGTTGCAGCAGTGCTTTTAACTACTCAATATAGCATACAGATTTTCGGCCTCGGGAAATAAATGATGCAAGTCTAGTTTGTAAGTTGATTTGGTTTGTTCATTGGGTTTCCACTTATTAATTGACGTGGGAAGGAAACAAAATGTCGCACTTTCACGGATTCCAATGTTCGAAATCACGCGAGAAGTCTCCCTTGTGATCACCCACAGACCCCGGAGTGCGTAGACGTGCACCAGTGTATTATATAATTACCATGGGCGGCAATTGCCGAGGTCAAACAATGGAAACGTTCAAGTGCGTACGCTCCACGCACAGCATTCAGAGAATGTAAGGTCTTCCTGTGACCTCAATTAGGGCGCTGCTTGGCTGTGTGACATCATACGCAAGGTGTCTATTATATTTTTAAACCTTGTATAGGTTTTGTATTGTTACAGAGTGTTCCCGTTATGCGTTTTACTTCCTCTATCAAAAAGTGCAAAATTTAGAAAAGGGAAATAACGTTTAAAAAAATTAAAATAAATTCTATATAACGAAACCCGAAATTTTTCATCCCACATGCAAATTATCCCATCGAAACGTAGGCGTCTACTTTTTACTATTTCCTGTATACACACACACCCTTACATATGGCAGTTACGGGGTACTTCCATTGTTGTTCTATTATTCCCTTTTCTAAAGAAATCCTCTGTGGGGTACCACTTGAACAAAGAAAACCTTGTGGGGTAGCATTGTTCCATTGTTAAAAATACCCCATAAGTCGGCGTGTGTAAGGGCACGCTAGTATACACACTCAGTCGTTATCCGGTATGTTTTGTAATACTAAATAGTCGGTGACTTTTTCCCTTTGACCACTCTTGATGGCCGATCCACCTCCATTATCAGTAATTTCGAACTTGATAATTTGCAGAGTCTATGGAAAAGGTACTATAAAACAAGTATTGACTGCGTATATACTCAGAAACAGTAAAATTATACCCTTTCGGCTGACACCTTGGGAAAATAGACCACCTGGGATCATCTCAAGACTATAGTTCTACACCTTGTAGTCAATTAGTATAAAAACCTTAGCTGTTCAGCAAAGGGTAAAATCAGCAGCAAGGATTCGTGCTCGATGGAGGATAACTACTTATATCTCAAGACCAGCCGTTATTGGGGGTTGGTGAACTTTCCTATAGTCTTCTATAACTTCAAAAAAAGTGGTTTTAATGAGAGTCTATGAACAGTTTCCTTAAAGTGCTTGTCATGTTCGTGTTTTCATTTTCTTTAATATTTTTCGTTGCCGATTAAATATCTCCACTCCCTTTTTATATAACAAATCATCTGCTCGCAGTACTCTTTGAACCTCCGGGTCACTCCTTAGTTCCGAAAGTTGCTTTTGAACGACGTCACATGGTGACGGTTTCACGTCATTGGTTCCGTTGTATTTTGACGCTTCCGTGGCTGCCGTTTTATTGTATGCGCCAATGTTATCATGAAGGCCGGAACACAGATCGTGCATTGGTAATTTGAACGCCTCGTCCGCCATTTTGAGCGATTCGTCGTAGTGATCGACGAGCATGATGAGGGCAAACCAACGCTCTAAGTTATCTAAGCAGTATGTCAGGAGAGTCTCGTGCTCAGCTGGGGTGAGCGTTAGGTTCATAATAAGCTTCTGCCGGAACCAACACGGAGCGCCTCGCAGAGAGTTCCGGCCCCGCAAGAACTGATGGGGAACATTTTCCAGGTTGATATACGGAACCCACTCTGTCCTATCACTACAGAATTCCGGTTGGAATAAAAGCTGCCGAAAGAAGAAACTTCCCTGGTGGAGTGCCCATTCGCGAAGGGACACGTTGCTCGCCACTTGGGCCGAACACAGCTGATCCAGTCTAGCACGTTTGCAGTACTGATGTGACGACAAGGTCCTCTCGTATGGGTCCCGCATAACAGTAAAGTACGCACATGGTTTCCAAAATCGATCACACACTCCGAATGCGTAGCCGCCGAAGTACGTATTCGGCATGCTCTTCATCATGAAGTGCCTGTTTCGAGCGAAGCGTAGTTCCACGGCTAGCCGTCCGTCACTGGCCATCACGGGTCCAATATGGCGCCCGATACCGGCTTTACTGATTGTAAGGAGGCAGTTCTTAGTAGTCGTGCCCGCAGCCTTATTGTGGTGCAGGTAGACTAGAATACTGCTCGCGATGTCGAAGCGAACTCGCTTCGCTGTCGATGTTGTAGAATTTCCCCGGTATATGAAGTAATTGGGTACTACGTTTTTTCGCTCAGGCCACGGGAATCTCGTACCGGTGAATCTCACCGTCTCTGCTTCCACTGCCGGGTGAGCCTCAACAAGTGGCCGAGGCGGCATCATCGTGCTGGCTTTGTTCTCAGTGTCAACCTCGTTCTTTGCATTACCGTTGTGCTGTGGTCTATGGTGTAGATGGTATCTTTGGGTATCTCCATTTCTGTCGTGTTCCAGCGAATGTCCATCGGGGTATATTTTACTGAAATGTAAAGAGGATAACAATGTTAACTTTGTGTCCAGTCCACTGTACATTTTACAATGGGTGATTCCTGCAAAGTGTTTTTAAACATGGAGAAACAATAATTGGTACTTTCACACACACACATAGACATAGCACTTCCAGTTTTCAGTTCCTCAATGTGAAGGTCGTGTTCATGGGAGACTCTAACACGCTAGGTGGCAGCAGACAGACCAGTTAACTTGCATTGCTTACGTACTTATAAGCATGTGCACATTCCCGTTATTATTCTGAGTGGGAAACTGCTGACACCTAGCGTCTCATTGGTACTCGTTAGAGATATTAGGGGATGGTTCACCATAGCGTTTTGTACAGTGTCTCTTGCCTAGATTAAACACATAACTTTTTAAATCGCCTTTTGGCGATATGTACTTGGTACCAACACCAAATCTTTCATTTTCTTTTCAGTAAAAAGTCATTAGTAATAAATCTTTGTTAAGCTTGTAGTGATTAACCCTCGTAGAACTTGACCCCAATTAAGTCAGTCTGACTCTGCGTCACATGTCACGTCAAAATGACCCTATAAAAGTGGAAACCAAAATTACATTACTGGAAACAGGTGCGGGTAGGTTTGACCCTAATGCGATTCAGACTGGGTCTGTGATGATTCCAGGTCACTATCTCTTAAATTAGGCGTGATGGTATCGAAAAGAACAATCGGTATGACGACCGAATAAACTGTAAATATTACTTAAAATTTATGTCTCTTTCAATCATTCCCTGTTGCTGAAAGAGAGGATATACTTTTGGTTACTCTTCAAAAAATTGGTGACCATGAAAACTTACTCGGTAAAGGGCACTTGGATATATGTTGATACTGTTTAAAACGACCCCCTTTGAAGTAATGAAGTTTATAAGCTTCACCCACAAATTTGAATCAGTAAGAAAGGCTTCAGGCTTGAAACTGTCCTCATCTCAGGCATGTGAAAGCACACATATTTATGCAACAAGGGTGTTTTTTTTCTTTCATTATTTTCGTGCAACTTCGATGACCAATTGAGCAGACTTTCACAGGTTTGTTGTTTTATGCACATGTTAGGATACACCAAGTGAGGATACTTTTCTTTGACTATTGCCAAAAGTATAGGGTTGTAGATTGGTTTTTGTCAACGAAATGCTGATTTATATGCAAATCACATGTGAAAGTTTCAGCTAAAATACAGTCTCTACTTGCTGAGACAGCAAAAGCTATCACAGCATTTTCACAAGATCGTCGAATTCTTCCACGTTTAGCGAGCTGACATGTCGGGTCCCAACAATATTTCTGGCCTTAGCATTCGCGAACAGACACCAACTCTCTAAAAATTATCCAAACCATTTTACTTTGAAGGGAATCCTTTCTCAAAACTGTTTATATTATCAAAAGGTGCAGTGCTTCTCACCAAGTATTGTCATTAATTGTTCGAGTATTTACCAATTTATGACCCTGCCTTTAAAACGAACTGCCAAATGCCCTTATGTGACCACCTGCGTAGTCGTCCAGGCAGAATACGGTATATTGCAATTTTATCAATAATGTAACTTTCGGTGTGCACTGAAGCCTAACTAACTATCAACAGATGGGCAAAGCGGAGCTCTCGGATACGAGCGGGGAATATTTAGGAATAAATTGACACCGGCAAGTTTGTGGATGAGTCCATGCGGAAATTTACAAATGTGGGTATCTCCACCGAGTTGTTGAACAAACAAGGCTTTCCTTATAGTGTTCTATGGGAATTTGAGTACATTCAAAATGTAAATGTGTTTGTTGTTTGTTTGTTTGTTGGGGTGTTTGTTGGGGTGTTTGTTGGGGTGTTTGTTGGGGTGTTTTTTTGTTGGGGTGTTGGGGTGTTTGTTTTCTTGTTTGTTAGCTCTTTTCCAAACGATTTGGGCTTCATCATGAATTTTCAAAACGTGTGCTTTCGTCACGGGGCTTCAGACAAACGGACGGACCTAAAAGCCAGAACCCATGACGAGCAGTGGTTTCGAAGACGGTCTTAGTTCGTAGTCCAAGAATGACGAAATGATCAATTAATGTGTGCATAATGTGAAACACTCGTGTCCTTTGTCGGGTTGTGCTTCATATAAAAAAAATAATCCTCATTCTTGTATTTTCAATAGCAATTTTTAAACCATAAGGGAAACTGACTGTGTAAATTTTATAGGGAGTCTGCAAACATAGGTCTAAGTAGCTCAGTTGGTAGAGTGCCGGCACGTTAAACCGGAGGACGTTATGGCTCAAATCCCGCTTTGGTCAATTTGTCTTTGTTCAACCCCAAATTAGTCACGTATCTTGGGAGTTTTGTCCGAATTTTCCCCATTGGTCTTCCAGTACCTTTAAACCATGTCCATTGCGTTTCTGGTATTGTATAGCGTTTTCTTTTAACAGTGCTATTTAGTAAATTTAAAATTATGCTGACAGAATTGAAAACTTCCTTAGAAAATGGAGCCTGATAGGAATTGTCACTTTTCTCCCCTGGGTAATTCCTCCCATCCCATACTCTGCCTAATATTGTATCAATTCTTTGTGTTCGTTTTCCTGGTTAATAATTATGGAATATCTTATTTATGTTTAACTGAGTGCTCTCGTATATCATTAAAAGTTTAAGGGGTGTGCAGCCGGTGTCAGTGCCCCTTACGGGCAGGGATAACACACGCCACTGTTGCCGAGCGACGTACTTCTCAGTACCATGATTTTGTCAGGACTATGTTGTTACGGTTTGATGCGAATAACCATGTGAAGTATAGTAGACGGGGCCATTAGTAAATATTAAATTGGTATGTAAAAATAAATGTATGAAGGATCCCAGTGGGAACCCATGTTTGGGTAAAGAAATATCGTCGTTTGGCCCGAAGAAGGGCGTAATGAAAAGTCACCGGCAAAAGGGCGTATTAAAGCAATTAGTGTGCAAAATTGTGTTTTTGCTGCCATGCCTAAGTCATAATAGGAGGGTTATATTCTGCATGGGAATTAAATGTGCATTAGTATTGCTATATTTATTTTGGGTCAGGAGGCTTTGCTTGTACGTTCTTCTGTTTATACTGGAAACTAAGTACTTGTCTGCCGTGAAAAGGGTGCAGAGCCTTGCGGTCTTCTCCCGTTCACAGGACAAAGTGAATAGGCAAATAAATAAATGAATCAATCAAATTAAAAATTTGAAAAAAAAAGTTAGTGGCCTGACGTTTCGACCCTAGCAGAGTCTTTCTTAAAGGCTATAAATGACAACACATACAAACATAAACAGGTGGAACAGTACTGTTTTTCAAATAAATAAACTTTCTTGAGAGACATGAACTGAGAGAAGCAAGACATATCAGTGTCACATCATAACCTCTAAATTTCCTGACTAAGATGAGTTCTAAAGTTCTCTAAAAAATAACAGGCTTGAGGAACTTCACATGAATCATCTCTCAGCCATTTTTGCAATTTGGCACCCGGGCTACAAATGCGGCAATGATTTTATACGCTAGAAATATTTATAATAAGAAATAGTAAGAGAAAACCGCTCTCCAATGTTCAGGATTTTTCATCTTTGCTCAATAACACCATCGCTACTTGCTATAATACAGACAACATATGAAGCATTTCCCAGATTAATCACAGCCTCTCCGATTTATAAAATCTTCATTTTATTTCCTACACAATATTTCCTCACCATCTTTGACCTTTTCCATAGACTTTATGAAAGCATATTTCCATTACGGCCGTATTCTTTGAATGACTACGGTACCAATGTATTTTATCTATACCCGAGGTAAATTTCAAAAGGCAAGTTTCTCACCGCCGCAGTCATTAGGCCCGGGAAGTAGGAAGTACTTTCTTGGGTTATTTGGTAAACCGTGAAATTATTTTTACCGAACGGCAGGTATGCCTTTCCAATTTTACGCGCGAGTCATTTGCGGGAAGCGTACCAAAGCACGGTATTGTGACCCCTTTTAAGCCTGAGCAACTTATAAATCGCCCGGAAACCTGAAAGAAAAAGATGAGAGGAAAAACGAAATGCTACTCGTTTCCTCGAGTTACCCAAGAATTCCATTGGAATTTCAATCAGCATCGTACAACACCTCTTCTCGCAAGGCTGATGTAATTCCATCCAATTACGGGCCGGTCTCGGGGCGTGAGGAGCATTTATTTTACCCGTCGCCGGACGGATGTCTCCGGATAGAGTACGGGTCTGAACAAGCTGTCCCTTCAACCGATCCCCGATGCGCAGCACGCGCACCGCGTACCAAGAATTAGACAATTTCACGGGGGCAGGAGGTGAGAAGACCCAGTGACAATTACAACAGCCCCAACAGGCAAATCAAATGAATGGGGAACACTTTGTCAGATATTACTCTGGGGATTGTACACCAATCCCGATGTAACCGTCTATAATTAGAGTATCGACTTATTTAACATATTTTGCAGACAATACAAAAATAATTGTGACAAATGTTTAACAAAGAATGAAATGTCATTTTGTTGTCCTTTTTGGGTTGCTGATTATCCGGCGCGATGATTGAATTGTTTTCTTTTAGTGAGTAATAAAAAGTCTTTCCAAACACAATTCAATCTACAGATGGTGCACATACAGTCAACTCTCGGTGTCGCTGGGACTGGCCAAAGTGCCTCTTTGTAAAATGAACGTTGTTATTAGAGAACAGCAAAACAAAGATACACAACGCAGAAAGGAAACTTTGGATTTCAGAATGTACTTTTTATAAGCAGAACCTCTTAGGACAGTTAACTGTATCGTTGTTTAGGGAACCCAAGTGCGCCCTCAGTGTTCAAGTGTCTGATCAACTTTGTCATTAGCATATCTTACAATAAAAAGTTAAGTTCGGGGTCGCGACCTTTATACTCAATCTCTTTTCCATTTTAGCTTTGAGCAAGAGAGAGCACATTTATTTTTGAGTGGTATTTCTCTCTATTTTTGTAGGGAGCATGGCTCTGGCTATGCTCCAAAAACTATTTATCTGGAGAGGGATAGTGTTATACAGTTATCTGTAAGTATTGTTTTGTATCTAATCGTCTTTTTGTGAGAGAAATAATGTAATTTTTAGTTCTAGTTCAATCGAAATATTGTTAACTTGTGTGTGTATGTAGCCAGCCTCTTTATGGCATTCATACTGAAAATTTCTTTCCTCACAAACGTCAATTTACTCCAAGGTAAAGAACAACAATATATAGAAGGCCTTGCACAAGGAGGCAATTGCCACTGCTGTTTTTCAAACCCTTTGTATTTTTATATTCCTACACTAATTATTAGATGCTATTTACTTTTACGCACAGACATGAATGTAAAACTGGCGAGAAAACATCTAATCACAATGAAAAACTAGATATTAGTTGTCCTTTGGAAAAACACAAAGCTGTTCCGTTTTTATTTGGACCCGAAATAAAAATCAAAGTGGGGTCGTCTTAAAACATAAATCATCACAAGTGCTGTATGCTACAATACAGCACAAATATTACGACTTTATGACATCTGGTTCTAGAGATATGTTTTTTTGAACTTTAGAGCTTCCTGTTTGGACCGGAAATAAAGGTCAAAATGAGGTCATCATTTTGAATAAAATATCGCAAGTTTTCTAACCTACGAGACAAAACAAACATTACAAATCGATGGCAATTGGTTCAGGAGGTAGGCCTATTGTTTAAAGTAATAACAATTGAATTACCGTGACACCTGATTACGCCACGATGAAAAAAAAAAAGGTTTTCATACTAATTTTTTTTATAAGGTACAAGATGGTATGTAACTTATCTCCATCAAAAGCCTTTTTAATGAAAACCCGATAAAACTTACGTAGGAATTGCAAATACCGTTCATGCAAAAATCGAATGGGCTATATATACACTAACTATAGGTCCTCTCGGTTAGGATTTGAATACCAAGGTAATCTCCGACGCCTTGCCGTTATTGCGCAATCATGGCGCAACCAGCAAGCTAGCCACGGTGTCCGATTTGTTACTTACGTTAATCATTGTGGAACTACATTGTTCTTTAATTAGTTTGAATGGCCTGAAATAACTCTTAGTAGAAGCATTTATGTTTTTAAAATTCTGAAATTGAACTTATTTTGAGAATTTCTTGTTTTTTTTTACCAACCAATTACTTACACTTTTCAGAGCCATGGGTTTTGTATACAGATACAAAACGTGCAATAAATGACGTCATGGTGACGTCGTCCGGCATTCTAGGCCAGCAAACAGTTATACAATGTCAAACAAGTATAACATCGAAAAAAGTTTAACGATCGGACATACACTTTTTAGGATATGGTGGTCTCAAGATTGGCTAATTAAATATTCATGTCATTATAACTAAGTAAATTTATAAATAAATATTAAGCTAGATGTGTTTCTAGGTAAATTCAAGACCTAAGCTTGGATAGTATATAGGGTCTGACTATTTCGTATTAAGCTAAGTATGACTTTAGGAGCGAACAAAATGCGTGTACAAATCATATGGGCTTTTTACGGATGGAAAGAATAATAATAAGAAAAACAAATACAAATTTTGACGAAAACAATAGCTGTTACGACCGCTATGTTGGAACAGCTAATAAAACTGTTGACGAAAACAATAGCTGTTCCGGCCGCTATGTCGAAACAGTTAAAAAAAGGCACACTACTTGGCTGTTAGGAGATTTCAGCTGAATGTCCTTATGACATTTTTTATTTTGGAAATGTCTACCTTCACAAACATCCATTCACTTCAAGGTGAAGAAAAACACTTATATAGAGAGAGAGACGAGAGGCCTTGCACACGGAGGCAAATTTCATGACTGTTTTTTAACCCTTGTTTTTTATATAATATTCCCATAAAGCATTTATGTGAAGTTTTCAAATGAAGTTTACAATTGTAACACATTGTAATCGTGATACGTGAAAATTGAAATATATATTAATCCGATACAAGTAACAATTGCTTTTGGAAATACATTCTAAAAACGTCAGGGTCAGATGCGGAACCTAACCCATTTCTGGGTCGAGCTGACGCGGAAAGTGGTTAAAAAGGGAGTTAAACTCGGATTGTTCGGCTTCTGGATCACTCCGGGTCATGACACAGTAATGGGTCATAGGTGCCACAGGACCCAGATCTGCGTCAATTCCGGATCTGGGAAGATTTTCAAGGTGTACTTTCATGCACAAGGAAATTGTCCTCACATCATGCAACAAATCAAATTGAACAAACACGAAATCCCTGGCGACACGTATCGACAACTATCAAAGCTTAAAGGGCGGAAACCTCGCTTTGGGTTGGGCGCTTTTGGCCTATAAAAAGCGTTTGTGATGAGATTAATAGGATCAGAAAGATGTTCAAAAGTAGAATATGATGCACACATATATACTTGAAATTGTGTGGTGTTTCTTTTACTTTGTGAACTAACACGATCCACCATTTTTGTGAAGCCAAAAAAATGTCCTATTGGCGACCGTGTGAATTATCGAAGTAAAAGAAAAGCCACACAATTTCAAGCAAATTTGTGTGGATAATTATTTTCTCATCTCTTTCTCACCACTTTCATTTCATAACAAACGCTTTTTATAGCTCAAATCGCCTAATCCAAGGCAACGTGTCCCTTTAATGAGCGAAACGTCGGGTAGTTCCTTTGTTGTTTTCATAACTGCTACAAATATGTTCAGAGATCATTACATCGTGCTACTGCAAACATGTTTAAAATGATTGTCATAATGCTCTGATTTTGTTCCCGTTAAAACAATGCACAAGTCAATTGGTTATTGGGTTTTTTGAAACCATGAGAATAAGGCTATTTGTTTCCTTGTGCAAATTTATCTAATAAATTTCATATATGTTTTTGTTTTCATGCTGTACTTCTAACTTTTTCGTACATGCAGACTGCTGCAAAGCAACACAGGAAGGGAAACGGATTCCAGAAAGAGAGCTCTTGTGGGGATTTATACCAACTTCTAATAAAGTAAGTTTTATTACGTAAATTAATGAATGCACTTTTTCAATAATCATAGTTAGTATGATTACCACGTGCAATGAGTTTTAATAATTTAATACAAAAAGGAAAACCTGTTCGAATTCACAATTGTCTGGGAGATGTGTTTCCACCGTGTGAATTTAAACTAAGGCTATTTGCGTATTCATGAGAAAGATTGTGACATCAAGTCAAGAAAGATCAGGTGCAATTAATACCTGTTGTTTGAACGAGCTGATTGCGCGAGTAGTTTTGTTTGTACACGTAATTACTTGAACCGTTATGTGTACTTGGCGTTAGAAACAATTCTTCGTTGTAACATTTTTAAATAAGGGTTTGTAATTAGCTTTTACTCTGCTCTGTTTGCTCAGACATTCTGCAACTGCTGTTTCGAAATCTCCTACCTCTATCGTGCTTTCAGAATATCTCAATTTGGATGTAATTAGTAAGCATCGCAAGTACCGTGCTATAAAAAAAGCACTCACTCAATTTCCATTACGGTCGTAAAAAGACATGGCAGCTTGCCGAAAACTTGTCAAGCATTTCAAAAGAAGTAAATGGCCGCCCTCATCATTAATTCAAACCCGGTGGGTAATTAAAGTGCATTACCCTCGATTTTCATTATTTATCATTAAAAGCCTTAAAGGCTCTGAAAAATTGATCCAAACGCAGAAAGAATAGGTTTTTTTGAAAAAAGGGGACATAAAACAAAACAAGGCACAGGGTTGGAAAATATCAAAAAATATCAATATTACTTTCATTCTGAAAGCACAATGGTTATAAAGTTCAAATTAGCACCAATCCACTAGAGTAATGTATCCGTCTGAAACACTGCACAAGTCGATAGTATAGCAATTTGTGGAGCCCCTAAATTTACCAAAAGCTACTCCAATGGCCGTAGTCGAAATAACCCCGATTCGAAAGTGCACCAAGTCCCTTAAAAACACATGTTTGTCGTTGCTTTCAATCAACGTGACCACCGAATTAGATGAAATGTTCACAGGTTGATTGGATGGTGTTTTTCTTGAACGAAGAGTCGATGTGAATACATTTACTCTTCCAATCAACAATGACATACTGTCCCTTTAAACACCCTGGTCTAAACAGATGAGCCTGGTTTTCCATCTCAACCATTGCATTTAAACGCAAATCCCCCGGTGCAGCGCACGATTGTAAACCTAATTGCTGGCATGTTCGCATTGGTGACTCGAGAACTTGTCAGTCGTCACTGTACTGCACCAGTCGGCAGCAACGTAATGCGGGTGCATCATTTCAATTACTGCTGGCCGTTTGTGATCTTACGGAGAAAATTGCTTCCTTTAAAGGGACGGTGCATCACTTGTAGGGTACATTCATTGAAATATTTTTACCATCATCATCGTCTGTGTTAGTCCTGGCGGTCTTTCACTTTCTTATTATATACACTACAGTGACGTCCTGGATATGAGGGCCCATTTCTGAGGCGGACAATGTTCAAAGCTTCATAACTCAAATTTTACCTGCAAGAAGTCACTAATTTTACCGGATTCAGTTTCCACGGCGGCATACATTTTCCTGCGGTGGGTTTTTCTCAGAAACGGACCCTCATACCTAGGACTCTTTATCCGTATACATCACAGGAAGAGTCCTGTATAGAGCTACATCTGTGATAGAGACTGTTGGTGGTGTAACTTCCTAGTACATGACATCAAGTTCTCCGGACATCCCTTTCTTTCATTTGTGACACGGAGATACGTTCAACTACTGTATCTTCGAGTAGAACTTGGAGATTGGGTTTATGACGTGTACCATTGTAGTAGCTCGTTTTGGTTCTCAGAAAACGAATTTGTGTAGCTCTTTCGTCTTGGTGGAGATGGTAGTGCCCTGCTGTGCGTAGGCCTAATCTGCGCTCTCTGACTTGTGTGGGTATCTTGGGAACTTACTGTAAAGTTGCTGGTTGGATATCTTATGGTTCCAGCTTTGTCTAAGGCAGCTCTAAAGAGTCTGGTACAACAACCATAAGCGGTTTTTCCCTAGTAGGTTGGTTATAGGGTCCATGTTTCAGAGCCGTAGAGTAAAACTGGCCTGAATAATATTTGGAAAACTTTGTTCTTGTGATTCAAATAATGGTTTGGAGTGATTGTATGGCAAAAAGGAATATTGAAATCTGAGTATTGGTCTCCTCTTTGTCTACAGAATGACATCCCTTGACCTTCTAGGGGTTACACCTTCTGTACGACGATCTTTCTCTTTCCCAAGCCTGTTCCTGAGGTACTTTCATATATATCTGCTGCTCGCTCACTCGCGCCTGCACTCGTAGTTGGAGTGGGTGGGCGTTGGTTTTGTCTCTTCTGACGAAGGATATTCCCAATTACTGCTTACATTTTGTGAACTCTGTCTTATTGCTCACACTGTTTATTGTTGGCAACGTTATTTCCCTGTTTTGATGTAAAATATTATAAGTGACTTCAATCGTTTTGAAATACAGATGTCAGTGAAAAGTAAAAAAAATATATATCCGTAAGCACACGAAAAGGCATGTTTATTACCTTCCGGTGCTTTCTGTATGAAAATGAATGACATAACAATGCAAACCCATGGTGAACGCGCAAGCTGGCCGCCTAACTTGCCGCCTGCTATAGAAGCAACGAATCGACGCTTAGGGAAGCAGGGAATCCCGCGCTTACGTCAAGCGTGTTTCACAGGTTAGTCCCAGGGATTTGTTGCTTATGCGCGTTACGTTAGTAGGCATTCTTCCCTTACACAGTTAGCGCAGAATGTCTGCGCTTGTACAGTTAAGCGGAGAATGGTGATCGCACTCGCGGACTTCGGCAGTAAAGCAGAGCCACGAAATGGGGCCCTGTGCAAGGGGTCTATTTGTTTTATTGATCATAAACAAATGCACCCTGGCAGTTTTAATCTCGAACATTTACTGTGAAGGTAGCGCAAACTGTTCGTTGAAGCTGTATAAACACAGTGTTTGTTTTGGTTTGAAAGAAGAAGAAGATTCAATCAATGCTGTCAGGGTAAATAGTAATCTTGCAGTTATCCGTACACAAGAGTCCGTTGATCACACAAAACACAAACACTGTCTGCAACTGTTATGTAAACTCTACCAATCCTAACTCAAAACTTTAAGTTTAGTGTTTTCACGAAATTACCAATTTCATGATGCGTTTTTTTATACACAGCGCTCAGAGCGATTGTCTCGTTTTGTGATGACGATGTGGCGAATAAGTTAAGGAATTCATAACTTAAACTTTACAAAAAAATCATTAAAAAGGTCGCAAAGGTATCAGAAATGATACTTTGTTGATGGCTGGTATTGTGCCCAGGGATCAGGGTGCCATGATTCGTTCTTGGGGAAATTGCACACTCTATTTTTAGACATTTCTGCTGTTGTGGCGGTAATGGATTGTGCTTTCCAACGGAAATGTTTGTCCGGTCTGCTCCTTTCCTGAACAATCACCTTCAACTGATCATTCGTCCGGTAAAAAAGGTTCATCCATACTAGCCTAAGTGGACCAGGCAGCGCATCTTTATATGTTTTTGGCAGAGATTATTTATTTGTTTGAAAAGTGGTTGTTAGAATTATTATTTTTCTGTAAAGACTTTTGAAAGTGACGCCCTATACGCGCAACAACCTATGTACCTTATACCCATAGCAACCACTATACTCTACCCGTATACTATCCCGTAGCAACCATTGTACTTAATCCGTAGCAACCATTGTACTCTGCCCACAGCAACCACTATACTCTACCCGTATACTATCCCGCTGCAACCATTGTACTTAATCCGTAGCAACCATTGTACTCTGCCCATAGCAACCATTGGACTAAATCCGTAGCAACCATTGTACTTTACTTGTAGAAACCGATGTACTCTACCCGTTTGAACAGCAGCTTCTTGGTACCTAGACGTCTATGATCGGGTATCATATAATTGACAGCTTTTACTTGTGCCACGATTAAAACGACGACATCATCGGTGATCCCCAGACCGTTCTATTTTCCCGAGGATCACCTAATCACCTGGTACACTTCAATAACACACAATACTCTTATAGTCGAGACTCAATCATATAACAGCTAAGGATTGGAAGGTGCTGCTCTATGGCTTACAATCAAATTAATGGCTCTCGATTAAAATGTGTATCTCGTGTAAGTTAAGTCACCTCACTTTCAAAGCTCTTCGTGGCCTAGTTCCAGACTACATATCTGACCTTCTGAATAACTATACTCCTGTTCGTCCTCTTTGTTCTGCTGGCCAATCCATACTGACGCAAACTACTGTTTCCAGAAAAATTATTTGGTCAAAGAGCCTTCAAAAATTCATTGCACCTTCATTATGGAATGACTTACCATGAGTTCATATTCGTCAAACTGACGCTGTTCTAATTTTTAAGGGACTTTATAAGACTTGTTTTGAGTCTACATTTCTTTTAATAACAAATTGCTTCATTGTTTTATGTTTTGTGGTGCGCATAGAGCTTATTGCATTATGCACTATACAAAATGTCCCAAATTATTATTATTATTTCTAAAAACAATTCTCCTTTACATTTAACACCTTTCTTGATAAAAGTAAAGCAGTCACCAAAACTTGTACTTTTGTATTGCTAATCATGCACAGAGTGTAAACCTTCTGAATTGTAACATCTGAGAAAATTCTGGTTTTAAAGTATAAAGAGGAACATTGGCCGCAATTCCTTTTCAGTAATTTCCACATTCGTCAAACCTCATCCTCGCATTGTTAAAAAGAAGGAAATACAAAAAAGTTAATGGATAAAAAAAAAAACTACAATGCTTGACCTGTTCCAAATATTTGAAGCGTCATCTCCAGACGATGACTTCAGCAGGCCAGTCAAAACCAAGTTGAAATCATAATTACTAACTCACTCCATAGCTGTGAAGTTAATCACAAGAATTCCCCTCGATCAACAAAGCTATAAGAAGTAGCCGAGTTTCCTTCCCACCCTCAGGTAGTACACCTACTTTATTAACTGAACACTTCTTTTCAGAACTATTGCAATACCTTTAAAAAAAAACCAGCCTTATCCGCGATAAGTACTATCCATCTGTAGGATAAGTGAGCTTCAATACTTTTACATGTATTATGACTTTTTTATTATGCATTTAATGTGTAAACCAGCAGGTACTCCAAGATAGTGGAAGGTGGTTTCGCCTCAACCTTATCAATACCCCTCGTCTACCTACATATTGAAGTCAAACAGACTTGAGTACTGAGCTCTGGGAGTGCCATCCGACTTCTCTGTAACTCGGCTGGCAATTCTATAGTACCGCACCTACGCGTTACTTTTCATTGAAAAGTTGAAGCATAGAGAAGAAACAATGTCTATGGTTAAAGGGTATTAAAGATTATGCATTGATCGGATCAATTTACTTGGGAATATTACAAGGACAAGTTCCTTTCAAATTCTTGCATTCTCTTACGGGGCCATTATAAAAAAAACACCAAAACCCCCTGTTTTTTCTTTTGTAACACCACTAGTGTACGTCAAACGCACCGAGGCGTTGGGCGCATTATCCCCCGACTCGCCGTATGCAGAGACCGTTGAAAAAGAACGTGGGTTAGATGATACGCTAGACGAACTTTTAATGAAGTACACAATAAACCTATTGTACTACACAATTGGTTGATGCTTCTAAAGTCTTGTCAACAGGTCTCATGCTGACTTGCAAAGTCTTTTTATTACAAACTTGTGAACAATTTGTTTGCCCCTTGGATCCCACCATATAGTCATGTATTATTTCAACAGTTCAGGTCAAGGTGAAAATATTGTGCAGTGGGGTGCTGGCATTGAAATAGCACCTAACTTTTGCATGCGAAAGTTAAGTTGGTGAATTTGTTGACATATTTTTTTACGCCAAAGCATTTATTACATTGAATGCATTTTGTTGAATTACTTACGTGTTTATTTGTTTTATATTTTTTATTTATTTCAGTTCTAAATAATTTTCACCTTTTATGGTTTTCTTAAATATTTAGATACATGCATTTATTTTATTGAAATGTTTTCTTTGCTTTCTTATTTCTTAGTGCCAGTTAACCATTAAAAGTCTTCTTTTTTATATATAAATAATTTCATTTTGCAACGGAACTTAATTGAAGTATCAATACTTTGAGTAAAGCATAGTCACTATAGGGCCGGGGGACTTTTGCCTTCGTATACACAAGGGAACTATTCGTAAGTGCAATTAGTCGTGCAGTCAGTAGCTTTGTAAAGGAAAGCACTACATGACATAGCTACAGCTACAGGTAAATTTCCCATCTCTCGAATTCCTATGGAGTCCATAAAGGGACAAAACAAGTAAAAGAAGAATAAACGTGTTACGTTCTCTCGAAATAATATGTCTCCCGTCGACACGTATTTCGAGGGAACAAAATAATTTTGTTTATAACTTCTATTATTTGTTCTCATCTGTCCCTTTTTTTAACGATCCTTTGTTACGTTATTTTGACATGGATTTATATACGTTACGCGATATCCCTTAAAAGCCTGGTTTTCTTCTTTAAAAAGGACAGCAGATTTCCCCCAAGTGACTACTGATGGTCAAAGTGCTTAGGTACATTGTACCAATATCATTGTAGCATCGATTTTCTGGTTAGTGTGGTGCATCCTGATTTTGGGTTATTTTATCTGTGCAACCATGTTGTTTTTCCTCCCACATTTTTAATGTAAACCAAAACGAAGGCAGGAGGTTGTGGGGCAATACTAGTCTACCTCCTTGAGGTATAACTTAAATCATGGTTTGTTATTGCTATAGCACGCAAGGAACAAGACGAATATGATAAAAATACATTATCTGTTTTTACCCATAAACCAATGTGCGTCAAATGTAGGGTCAACATTGTTTTTTTCAACGTAATGCTGATTTACAAGCACAATTATTAAGAAGGATGCAGTAAAGGTTACCCGTGAGTGTTTCAGCTGAACACAGTATCGACTTGTTGAGAAACAGAATGTCACGGTGTTTTCACACGATTTTCGAATCCACCCACGTTTAGAGATAACGGAAACCAGCCGTATCTCTGGCCGCAGCATTCACAAACGGACACCACGGAAAGTTGAACCGCTAAAACTCAAATTGTTCGACATACTTTTAATGCGTTCTGTTCACCAGGGCACTTTAAACGAAGTCATTTCGCAGGATCCCTATCATTACCATCTTTGTAACAAGTAAGCTTCTCTCTCGGATATAAATTACACAACAATTATTTCGTTGTCATTATACCAAAGTATGACCGTACCTCTAAACACATTGGCGTTTGGGTGAAACACGAACGATCGTCTTTTACCCTGATGTAAATTTAACACATATTAAAATCCAGATATTTCCCAATTCTGCATTAAACCGTAAAATAGGCTTCTCAACTAAGACATAAGTGATCATTATGAATCCCAAAATAACCATGGTAACCAAGTAGCGTACTTAATCATGTATTTTCATTGCTGTTTTCGAGGTCATTGTCAATTTTATGTTGACTGCTAATTTTTCAGAAAAACTATAATCACTCACTGGGAAAATTATTCAACATATACCATTGCGCACTATATGTACATCGAAAAAAAAACCATTTCCCGTAATGAGATCATCTCAATATTTTGTTGCATCCTGTCGATTGCTTTTTAGTTTGTACATTTTATTTGTTTTAATGAGATATTTAGAGAGCGTACACTAATTCTAGCTTTGTTCTGTTGTGTCATTTTCTGTCTTGCTCTGCTCTGCTTTGTTTACATTTGTTTGTTGCTTTTGGGGCTGGTGGTGTGCGGTCCTTTGGAAGGGAAGTATACAGCCGTAGGTCATGTGTGTTGTGTAATGCACATAAAAAAAACACAGTTACATTTATCGCTATAAAGAGAAGGTGTTCGCCCCGGTGGTTTTTGCAGTGGCTGCTGAATGCGCCACAGCACCTTGTAAATCGTTAGGTGCTACATAAACTCGTCTCAGAAAAAAAAATCTCAAAAATCTGTCTTAAATGCTGCTCTTTGTTCAAGCGCCTTGAGTACCATAATCGGTGGATAAACAAGGCTCCGGTTTTATTATCAATAGAAATACTTGTTTCCTGGCGTTATACTTTTTTACCGATCATGTTGTGTATAATAGTTGATGCACTGAACTACACATAATTATGCTGATGGTCTGGGTTAAAACATGTTACCTTTGTAAGCATGCACTGCCTTACCACAGCAATCCTTAAACAGTCTCCTGTTAATTCCGATCGAGAACAAGTTTTTACCCATTTATAACGAATGTGATGAAGTTCACAGACAGATTTAAAGTATTATCTTTTTGATATTATTAGGTTGAACATCCTTTTTGTTAATTATCATCTTTTTGTTTGGGGGACGGAGGGGCTGGGGCTGTTTTTGAACAGGGGGTAATTTCCCCAACAGCCTAATTTAACACCATAAAATATACAGTTGAACTCTTTCGTTAATTGCAATTTACGGGGAAAAATTCCATGGACGTGATTGAAAGCAACCAACAGAACATCAGTAAAATAAGGCCATGTATACGTTTCATTAGACCGGTTGAAATTGGTGAAAGGAAAAAAGAAAAGAAAAAAGACCTTGTATCTGGATATGTGGTATGGTACTTCTAGAGCTCTGTAATGATATCAGATTTATACAAGCCTTTCTCAAAGGTAATTAAACTGGCGGAAATAATTGCCAGGACAGTTTGCCGTGGTACCCACTCCTTTGTTAAGGTAAACTGTAAGCTTTCGGGAGGAAAATCGTTTACCTCATGAATGGATGATAGTTACCATAGTAACTGCAACACAATCGTCTTCGAGATCTGTATGAGTCATTTGCTTTTTTTTCTCGAATAATGCGTCGCAGCGCTGTTATTGTGGACGTTGTGTACTTGAACCAAATCCAAGTATACTCTTCGGGACTTATGCTAGCATAACAGGGGCGAGAGGTACGGAACATCTACGTCAACTAACCCCGTATTCCGGGGCTATTAAAGGTCGTTTTCCCATTGTCCCTCTGGAACGCGTCACGGTGTGGATCGATCTTCCGCCTCCTACAGCGGGCGGACTAATGGCGTATGCGTCGATTTGGACGGCAAATTGCAGTTTTATTGCCGTCGTTGCCGCATGTTATTTCAACTTGAACGTATTATAAAAAAGGAACCTCATTTTATAATTTTCAGACGTTACCATGGTAACGCTTCCGTGGCTTCGATTGATCAGTCTGCCCATACCGATAATTGTTGACTTACTTATTTTTTTAAACTATTTAAATATTTATATATATATACAAAATTTGCTTCTGGCTGTTAAACTATAACTCTGTTGTTTTATGGTAACAATCTAGAGCAACCGGTTGTAGTATTTGTATTTTTTGTTAGATGTTTTATTGGGTCTAACACATCTATCATGATATTTGTATTCTTATTCTTCTTCTTATTTTTTTTTTTACACTTTTGTCTTGACCCAGAAATTTTAAATGCAAACTTGATACAAAAACATAAATAGGCCTATTGATATTAATACTAAATTGTATATCTATTCAGTCATTATTATTGGTGTACGCAGCTCAGTGAACTTTTACTTTCCCAACCTCGAACACGTTCCCGAATATGCACCCCTTCGCCATTTCCCCTCTACGTATAGGGCATTAAAAAAAGCAAAAATTAAATTTGACGATTCTAAACAACAGTTGAGATGAACTATTGTGCAGAATTAAACAAAACAAGTGAACAAACAAGTCGTATTAAAAGAGGATACAGGTATGGTGAAGTGATATGTGTTTGGGTTTAGACGAAACCGCAGAAATGGTTTTCAGTATGAGTGAGTTAGGTTTGTGTGTAACTAACAGTGCACCTACCGAATGATAACAGCCTCACCGCGGGCATCAATCTCGGCTAGTGTGTCCCTCAGGTCCGGGTTAGCCACCGTTAAGAATAGTCCCCCAAGTCCGCCAGACGTATTGGCAAAGATGTGGACGACTGCAAAGAGCGAAACACATCCAAAGAAGACAAGTGGCATCCTCTTCCGGCAGATTGGCGATGGCCAGCAGGCTACGACGGCCCACACGCACGCCTGATACTTCGGCATGACCCGCTGACTAGTCTCTCGGTCCGCTACAAAACACGGCCCTTAGTCTTGAGAAGTGCAACATCGATAAAAGCCAGTGCGCCATAAAAAATGATCCAAGAATCCACTCCAAAAGTACTCTTTAAAAAGCCTACGAGTTGACGTAAAACCCACGTGGTTTTGTCTTGTTTTCATTCTATGCGCAGTCCTGGCGCTGACAATAACGGGCAGCACACAACTGCCATAAATTTTTGTTTTCTCGCGGTTTAACCGTAACCCCGATAGGCACAACATGTAGTGATCCAGAGTCACGGTAGTGAACTGCACCCTGCCCGAAAACTACTTCTTCACGCAGCATCCGTAAAGGTTTATATATAGAGGGCGCTGTTTTCCTTTCAGGGGTGTGCACCACACTAAAATAAACTCCCTTAGTAACCAATGCTAAATGCTAAATAATCGAAAATACTCAAAAATCATTTACAGTCTCTCAGCCTCTTGTAAACCAATCAGATATATTTTCAGACAACTGAGCTTCAGATCTCTTTTAATTTTTTGGTAGGTCAGCCGTTTGAAATTTTTGCTAATTACCCCAGAAAAAAATACCCCCCAAAATGTGATCTTCCCCAAACTGACTCGCTGCCTGTTTCCATGAGGCATTCCTCCCATTCTCAAGCCAAATAGTACCAACTTCAAAGCCTAAATTTATCAAATCTTTTCAAAAAGTTGAAGCACAGAGCCCCCAGGTTGTGATACATTATTATAATTACACAATCTATCAATTGCACTGACCCCCAACACGTTATTATTCAAGAAGATTATGATGGCCTACAAACTATGATTATCAGCTTGGCGCATGGATTTTTGCACCCAGCAGGGGCACTTGCATTACACGGCTGCTGTGGACAGACCGATGTTGTCAAAACACAGCCCTAGCATTACCGTTGCACTTTTTAAAAATATTGATTTCATAAAAATTCATCGGTTTTTTCCTGCTTGTTTGATCTAATTTTGTTTTGTTTTTAAGTAACTGACCAGTAATCGTTCACGCTGATCTAGTAATGTGTGTTTTTAATTGCCGTTATTAGATTATTCGTGATAATGTGTACTTTATATTACAATGCATAGTCAACTATAGGTGAAACGAATGATTAATTAATGTGTCCATTACCCTTCATTAAGTTTTAGTGATTCCAATACTATGGTTTCGCTTGCTGTTATATTAATATACTGAGTTAAAGTCAATTGTAATTTGTTTTGGTAACTTTTAATCCGGGTCATATCCCTTATTCATTTATGTGAAGAAACAAAACCCCCGTAAATGAGTGATTTTCGGTTCTATTTCATCAAGGCCGGTGCAGCAGAAAATTCTGATCCTCGGAGATTCTGTTTTCTCCACCCCCATACGATTAATTGTGTAGAAACTCAGTCTGTTTGTCTGGAAAACAGCGCCCTCCTTTGAATCAACTTCCTTCAGCCGATGTTAATTTACCATTATGGGAGACATACACACTGGGGGGGGGGGATCCCCAAATGGCAGCCGTATGTAGCAAAAAATAATGCACGAACATCCAATACACATACGTATTGTGATCGACGAACTAACAAACAGGCATAAATAATGTGCCACGAGTTTCTGCTTCACAACTTCTTGAATTAAGGCATAGGATTTCGTCAACTTTGGTCCCGTAGGTGTTTGCTGTCGTTGCGCCCTTTCCAAAAACAACTGTTGGCTCTTATGTAGCATAAACAGCCTAGTAGTACATCAAGGCCCTTTACACTCCAGCACGGGCTGGTCTACGCTCATCATCTGACTCTACTCGGCTTGTGGAACACAAAATTCGTCTTAAGACTCTCAAATCAGCCGCCGAAGATCATTTTCCTTTGTTGCACCAACATTATGGAACAATCTCCCACCTACACTCCGTTCTGCAAAATCATTGAACGGTTTTAAGAAAAACTTGAAAACATACCTTTTCCCATATTGATATTTGCTGTTTGTATACATTTTCATATTGTTTTGTATTGCTCTTTGTATCCTCACAAACCGCTGTGATCTTGATGGAATGGCGGTATATAAAATTATATTGTATGTATGTATGTATCATTATCCCTGTTCATAAGGCATACTTAGACCATTCCACGAACTTTCCCATTTCCCTGGAAAACAAACAACCCCAAGCTGCTTACATTAACACTGCTACTTTTAAGAGAAATCATCGAGATGCAAATTACGCATGATCAGGGATGTTATGCCGTTAAAGGTAGGATCATAGATTGGGTTTTGTCAATGTAATAAAGAATTAAAGGCAAACTTATAAAGAAAGACAATAAAAGTCACACGTGAAAGTTTCAGCTGAGTACAGTGTGTACTTGTTAAGAAAACAACAACTATTTTCACGGTCTTGTTTAGGTTTTTTTAATAGCAGCGATGGCCCGAGCACCGAAGGCAGCTAGCTATGGCAAGTAACCGAAATCAGTCAACTTTTTAAATTTCAGTTAAGAACAGACCAAATAAATGAATAGTAGGCCGCTTAAGATCCTGGAGTCTGGTTGATGGACCTGGCCTCTATGAGCGGCCTGGCATAGCTTGGTTTCACTTGTCATGTCCTCGCAGGCGTAGCCGTGTATCCGTAGACATAAACTAAATGATAGTGTAATATATGTACATATAGAAGGATGTCGAGTGCAGTGCTCCCAGCCCATGGTACTGTGCTGTACTGGTGGTGTAGTTGATCGTATCGATATAGGCCTACTATAGTCTATAAGGCCAATGATATAGCCATGTCCCCAGTTGTGTAATACGTTGTTTAAATGTGCCTTTAGTGATTCTAGCATGTATATTTATATGGAGCTTCAATACATTTGTATGGAACGATGCAAATCTAACAAGTAATGCAGGGAGTTTGTCAATGTACAAAATGAAAACAGTTTAAGGTACATCGAGAACAAAGAAGAGATATTGAGGAATTCAAAATTCCAGGAGGGCCCTGGTTAACATACATGAATGGTGTCTATCAGCAAACCCGGGTGTGTGTGTGGGGGGGGGGGGGGGCGTGCGAGGGAGGGATTGAGGGAGATTGTCGACGATTTAAAGTTTGTATGCTGGCCTCTCGATCTTTCTGTCTCTGAAACAAGTATAAGTTTTGTGACATTGTTGTGTATTCATAGCAAGGATAGCTTTTCTATAGGCCATTCAGATAGTATGCTAAAACCTAAAAGCGGGCCCGGCCCTGGATTCAACGCCATAAGTGCCGTGACTCCTGATGTGTACCCCCTCCCACATTTCAAGACAGATTGCGTCGGGCACTTGTACTGGATTCGGGTTATTTTTCACATCTCTGTTTGGATAAGAACTGTTCGGCGCCTCGTTTTGATCAAACCTATTAAAAACGGATGAAACATTAAAACAAAGTTGCATTTCAAACAATAAAGTACACACTTTAAAAACTACAGGTTCGGAGTTTACCCAGATTCCGGGTCCAGTGGGGTCTGATCCATTTCTGGGTCATTTTAACCCAGACTCTGTGTCAAAATGACCCAGAAATCGTTCAAGTTGACGCAGAATCCAGAGGTTATACTCAAATAGGAGACTTTTTAACGCTATGTGGCAGCAGACTTACCAGGTACATTTCCATTGTTTACGTCGTTCTGAGCATGCTCACATTTCCAAGAACAATGGATTTACCTGGTATGTCTGCTGCCACCTAGAGTCCCCAAAAGTTTACCATTTCTTTAACCAGATTCCGGGTCAGCCTGACCCATAAACGGGACCCAAAATCTGGGTCAATTCTGACCCCAAATCCGTGTCAATTCTGACCCAAGAGTTTTCTAGAGTAGATCACCGTTTTTGGAAGAGTAGTTAATTTCCTCTGGTCTACCCGTCCAACCGTAGAGCAAGGGTCCATCAACTCTCAGAAAATGTCGTTGGGTCGCGTTTCGCAGCTAAAATAACAAAGGTCAGTTTAGTAAAGTTGCCAAGAGGGAATTTTGGCTTTATGGTAGTTATTCAGTTCGAGAAACAACAGTCTGTTGAATGGGGTAAGGCATTATCTACACAGGAAAGCCTTAGATTGCTACCCTCATTGACTTTGCAACACGAAGATTTCATCACGGGCAGTCTGGACCGTCAATAACAGGTCTGGCAAAACCAACAGGCTCTTTTCAGAGCCAACACTGCTTCCAAGAAGAGATTGTTCCCTTTCTGCTCGCAAGAATTTTGTTAATGTTCGTTTTCACCAACAAAACCCCATTTTTCGGTCACCTTTACCCCAAGTGTATCTGGCTGTACACAACTCCCCAATTGTTGTATTCAAGGTGATTGTTGGGTTGTGACCATCATAGTTTAATCAGGAATTGTACGGTACAGTTCAATTCTGTTCACACAAAAGTGTTTCAGTTCAACAAAAATACACCGAGTGATATGAATGGGTAACGTTAGTGTTTCTTTGCTGAACTCCCCCTCCCCAACCCTTTTCATGTTGTTGAATCAGAGTTGAATAAAAGTGTTTTAACTTAATTGATATACTCTTAGTTTGTATTTACAATAAAATAAAAATAAGAAACCCTTCCAAAAGGAACACAGCTTAATGTTAGTTTGTGCACAACAACTGGTTTAAAAGCAAACAAGTGAGGAGTAAATTAACTACACAACAGTGCTGGGTAAAGTAATATAACCCAATTATTTGGTTAGAAAACACAACACCTGAGTAAAGTGATGGTTGGGTAAAGTTTATCCTATTTTGGAGTGAAAAGGGAACATGGTCGTCACATGGGTAAAGTTCTTACCCAACAGTGCTGTGCTAAAGATATTGCACATGATGGTATTAAAAATTACACAATAATGGGTACTTTTTAAACTTTATCCATATCTACACATCACGAGCACTTTTACTTACAGCACCAAACGACAGTATACTTACTTCGTGTGCTAAACGTTAATATTCCTCCGTGTGCATGACGATCAGATCTTCGGCATTGTTTTTAATAAAGTTTAACAAAAGTATTGTTGGTGGAAATACGTGACTCGCGAGTCAAGAGTCCTCGGGGTCAAGTCCAAGTCATTTTGGTAGAGTCCGAGTCCGAGTCTTTTGCCGACGTGACTCGAGTCAAGTCCGAGGTGACGAATTTGTGACTCCAGTCCTACAACTCTGGCTATTTGTAATGTGTTCGAAGTTATTGGAGGATTCAAATCAATTCAAGTGCAGGGGAACATTTTATACTTTAGACGTCATCGTATGGATTTTGCGTGTAGTATTTTGTTGAATGCTCGTCTTTTTTAATTGGAAGGCCGGCAACCTTCCCGTGCCCCAGCATTACGTTTTGCACAAAATTGATATTATGTCAGTATAATTAACTACAACGCCTGAAAATTCCGGGGGAAAAAAAACCCATTTTAGCCACATGTGATTTCACAATAAAAACCTGTTTCGATTATTACGTATGAACTGATCGTCATTTATCAGAAAAGGTGTATGTATTCATTTATTTAAGGATTATTTTCCCATACATTTCGTTTTGTTCGGTTGCTCTCTGGGTGATGATACTGTTTACTTTTCCGGTTGCCTGACAGAAAGTCTATGTCTTTTTATTTAATTGGTCTGTTGTGTCTTTGTTGTTTGAACGATTTTTTGCTTGTCTAACGTTTCCTCTCCCACAGTGACTTCATACTTCAACGACACAGATGGAACACCAAAGTCTATAGACATTTCTATTGCAAATGATAACAGCATCACCACTGCCTTCAGTCTCGGCTACAGTCCGTGTCTGTCATGGTCTGGTCTGGCCACCCTGTACGAGCATTCCTCTGAGCCCGCTGGGTGATTGAACTGGCGAAGATGTGGCATGAAGACCATGGCATATTGAGGGCGCTGTCTTCCCTGAATTGGAGCAGTCATGTTTCGATTTTTTTTAGGACTGTATGACACGGGTTGGATGCCATCGATTTGTCAGACAAACCCCCTCTCATTACATTTTAAAAAATATTTTTTTATAGACTGCATCACACCATTTGAGCGATCATAGACTTTACTTTAAAGGGGATAGGTCATCATGATCAAATCAGGCCTGTGGCTGTACATGGAATTATGAACTCTCACCCAGTTACTTCATACGCGCGCCAGGAGATTCTGTCCCCCATGCGGGTGCACCGCACTAAACAAGCTCCCATAGTAGCCAATGCTAAATGCTAAATATTAAGAAAATACTCAAAAAACATTTACAGTCTCTCGGCCTCTTGAAAACCAATCAGATGTATTTTCAGTCAACTTAACTTCATATTTTTTTTCAATTTTTGGTTGGTCAGCCGTTTAAAATTTTTGCTAATTACCCTAGAAACACCGCCGAAATGTGATTTTTCCCAAACCGACTCGCTGCCAGTTTCCATGAGGCATTCCTCCCATTCCCAGGCCAATTAGTACAATTTTTAAAGCCTAAACGTATGAAATCTTCTCTCAAGTTGAAGCACAGAGCCCCCAGATTGTGATACATTGTTATAATTACACAATTTATTAATTGCATGACACCCAAAACGTTATTATTCAAAAGATTTTGCGGGCCTACAAACTGATAATCTGGCCGTGTCCGAAACGGCAACTTCGGCTACAGCTACGGCTAGATTGCGCGCGTGTGCCTATTCTTCAACACTGGCAGACGCGCTGATTTAGCTGTAGCTGTAGCCGAAGTCGCCGTTTCGGACACGGCCTCAGCTTGGCGCATGAATGTTGGCCAACTTAGTGTGGTGCACCCACAAACTTATAATACCTATAGACGGACAGCAGGGGGCGCTAAACTGAAATTTGGGGTTTTTCTAAAACCTTTTGTTATAGGTTCCCGATTTGAATGTGTATACCTACCCACACACAAACGTCAACCCTCCTTTGTTCAACCCTTTGTGATAGCAACCGTGGACCACAATGTTTTCCTTTGTGATAGCAACCATGGACCTATTGTCTCTTTTGTTATATGTCCCCGGTTTGAATGTGTATACCTACCCACACAAACACACACAGGGGGTTGAGGCGAAAAACTATTGAAAGCCAGGATTGCAGCTGTAGTTTCGATAAGAAATGGAATGTGGATTTTTTCTGTATAACATGAAAAGAATTGACACTTTGAACAATGATGACGTCATAATTCATGATGGTTGACTTCAACCCCTGTCAAGTTTAAACTTGATAAAAGTGTATTTTTTTTTCAAATTCAAAATTTGTTAAAAGTAAATTTACCAAATATGCTATATAGATCTTGATAACACCATATAGAAAGTTTAGAAACGATGACGTCACCCACGAACCTTGTTTTTGTAGTAATAAAAACTCTATTTCTAGTTAAACTTGGTTTTAAAATTCTACTACATTATCTACATAATAATCAGGCACGCACAATCACCATTGTTATTGGGGCATTACAATAAAGAGGCGAGTTTACTCAGCGGAGAGATTGTTTCTTTTAGATTTTTTTCGGTGGGCTTTATTAAATTAATGACTATACTAATCCAAAAAGCTCACACCAGTTTCCCGTGATTGATTTTGCTCCTATAGACTGCAAGTCTTGGGTGTATCGGAACGAGAAAACACGTCAAACGAAGAACATTTTTACGCGGGTTTGCGATGGTCAAACGGGCGTAAAATTGACTCGTGACACAGTTTAAAGAGGACGCTGACGCCTCAACCACCATAGACAGCAATAAAAAGGCTTTACGTTGCAATTACAGCGTCAGGCGATTATCATTGCGCATCCTAAACAAGCGTTTTTATAAGTTTTGTGATCGGAGGTGAGCACAAAACTCTTGTTTTTTTGCAGTATTTGAAAGTTGAGGTCAAGTTTACTTCTCGGGTTTTCTTCATTGTATTGTTGACTGATTTTTCTTTCATATTTTTTAATCACCAAGTATCACATAACAACAACATATATAATTGCCATGGTCATAAACTACGTTAAACTAAAATAATTGACGAAACAAAATTTCGCCCTCGAAAAACTCTGTATGGTTGGAACCACAATGGTCCCGGAAGTTCGAATGCGCGCGAGACTTGCACAGTCTATTCGCAAATCCAGATGAGAGTTTGAGTGGAAACATATCCACTAGCTTGTCTAAAACCGTAAACGTTATTGTTTTCAATTATTATGATATTTTATTTCTACAGAACATCAACTAGACGTCACTTTTTGAGATGTTTTAACATGCAAGGCCAATTATGCTGGTAAGTGGTTTATTTTTAAATCCACTATAACTCACATCCTATACTTCTGACCATTTTAAGTGTTAACGGTTATTAGAAGTAAAGTTTTCTTCTATTTTGTTTAAATAGCAAGAATGAAGCTCTGACTTACTCTTCACATGTTTGTGTTATAGGCCTCAATGTTTTGTGTCTTTCAACATGTTAGCGTTGATGTACAAATTGAAAATAAGTGTGCACAAATACTTAAAGGCAAAGCATTCCTTTGATTTTTGCCACCGTTTGATGATTTTAATCCTATACAATTGTGATATATACAAAATAACTAAACCAAGGTCGTCGATGGGTGGGGGACGGGGGGACATGTCCCCCTCACTTTTTAGACAGGAGGGGACAGCATATCAGATGTCCCCCCCCACTTTTTGATTGACTGTTCTTTAGAAATATGCAACAAAATATAAAAATATACACAATTTTCTTTATTTAAATCATTCATTACATTTTTTGTTAAAAAAAAGGAATAGCGAACAAACGGTGAACTTTTTTTTTCATTTTCATTTTTTTTTCTGATGGACCGCGCGCAGAATGGTATTTTGGGCCTATTATGTAATATGTATTTTTTCAAGACTTGCCCGCCCGTCCCCTTACTTTTCAGTAGTGATCGACGCCCTTGAACTAAACGATGAAAACTTTATTTCAAAAGGTGGTCGCGTTTTTGAGAAATCACCGAAAATCCGGAGGAAAGAATAATCCCTAATAGGAATAAACAATCCGAGAAGCGTTACTGACAGATCCAAATACTTTTTGGGGAAAAGTGATATCTTTTTCCAAAAACCGCAGTATTTCGAACTAAAATGTTTTTCCCAAGTTGCTTTATACAATTTCAAAGCTGCTGTTCTTCTTACCAAGTAAGTTTTTATTGCCATAAAGTTTCAGAGTCATTAAAATACCAAACGTATACAGACCCTTTAATTAAGTGTAAGAGACTAGCTGTCACGCAAAAGTTTGTCCATTAACAGCGGCCAACCACCAACCCAGTCATTACCACGCAGTGAAGACTGGCTCCCCACACTGTTATTCCCTAACTAATATTTGTAAAGGAGGGAACTTGACAAAACTGGTTGTCGCCTGTGAGATGGTGGTCTACCGAATGTATTGTTTATACTTCAAAAAGATGACGAGAAACAGTGGGAAGAGTTGAACTGACCCAATAAAGATGAAGGCTGCCTTGTAATCTCCAAAAGTGTCGTACATCAAACCTGAAACAGAACATACCGGAACTGGTTAAGCTTGCAATGGAGTTCAATAAGACGATCTATGGGAGAACGATCATTTATTTATGCAATTTGTCCAATGAGAAACCTAAAGCAGGAAAATAAAACCTTAATTGTGAACAGGGAATAAAACACAAGATTACTAACTCAGGGGCAACGTACCTGGTAGAAAACCAGTTAGAATTCTGACGCCAATCATAATGACGCTGGACCAAGCGAAGGCACCCGCCAGTAACTCCAGACCAAGTAGCTCTTTAGTAATCACGTCCTTGGTACAGCTGAGGATGCCGTCGCATAAGAGTATGAAGAACGACGCCGTCATCATACTCCAGTAGGTAGTGAGATATGGAGACGCCATCAAGAGGATTGAAGTAACTAGGATGCATATGCTCATCAGAACCCAGAGTGGTAGGATCTCCTTGTCCACAATAAACCCCTGGCCGACCTTCGCAAGGATGTTCCCGAAGCCTGCCACTGTGACGAACGTCGAAGCATCTTGTAATGTGAACCCTATGGAGTATACTTGGGAAACGAAGTAGGTAATCCACATGTTGAAGACAAACTTACTGCAGTTTGCGATGAGAGTGGCTAACCAGAATCGAGGCATGGAAAACAGTTTTAGATCCAGGTTCTTGAAGAGCATCTTTAAGAATCTGTAGGAACGGGATATGCAGCTGCCCTTGGATTCTTCAGGCGGCACGCACTCGTCTTGAGGCACGGCATCGTAGTCGTCATTCCGTCCATTTGCCTTAACACTCACTAGCAGGGCGCCGCTCACGACAGAGTGCAGTGAGATTCCACCAATGAGCAACATGGTTCCGCGCCAGCCGTAGGTGCTGAGGAACATCTGAATGAGAGGTGCTGCAACAATCAGGGCAAAGGAAACACCTGTCCTGGAGATACCAGTAGCAGTTGCGTAGTTGGTTCGGAAGTACCGTCCAACACACTCCTTCGTCAGGATATCCGATAATCCCAGGCCTGGACCTACAACCAATTAAAAATTTAGTCAGACGTGTTGAACGATTTTGTCTTAAAGAGTAGGCAGGACCTACTACAACATTTCTCAATGTGTGAGAAAATGTCACGAGGAATGGGAATGAGGTGATTCAAGTGTGACATAGATCGTCTCCTTGTTTGTATTATGCGAAAGGGGGAACTTTTTTGAACGACAACCGCCATTCGCCACGTAACAGGCGATTATCTTTCAAGACTGTGTGGGCTTACGGGAGCGCCCTTGTGGGGTATTTTTAACAATGGAACAATGGACCCCGCAAGAGAATTCTACGTTCGACCTGGACCCCACAGAGAATTCTTTAGAAAAGGGAATAATAGAACAACAATGGCAGGACCCCACAAACCCGATCCATGAGGGCATGTATGTGTGTGTAGGTAGGTATACACATTCAAACCGGGGACATATAACAAAAGTGACAATAGGTCCATGGTTGTTATCACAAAGGAAAACATTGTAGTTCACGGTTGCTATCACAAAGGGTTGAACAAAGGAGGGTCCACAAGTGTTTACAAGTGTGCTCTCACTTTCGGTACCTTATGGAGACCAAGGACAAAACAAAAAGGGAAAAAAAGGACTCCACATTAAAATTCTAAAGACCGGGGTGCTCCACAAGGATATTTGTGTACAAAGTCTACGGAAAACTGTTAAGTGCAGGGACAAAGGAATAAACAAAAGAATACTTCACAAGGATGCATTTTTGAGAATGTGTATGCGTGTTTGTGTAAAGCCAGACTTGAACTCGTCACAATGCAATGGCAACAATGGGTGTATTACTTGTAATTAGCAGTTAAAAAGCTGCAAATCATACATGTCATGGATTTGTAAACCCAGTGCGAATTCTAACGCTGGTGTCCAGGGGATTCAGTCCGGGTTGTTGATTTTGGTTCTACCTTAGTTCTACATGGAGGTTAACTCCACGGTCCGACCGGACAGGCCAGCACTGCAGTGCAAAATACCAGGTGGTGATGAGACGGTACGACCGGATCAGAGACTGCATTAGACACCTGTTCATGGGCGTGTTCGGAAAGATTTGGTACCAGCTACATCCAACCGACTATTACTAACAGTCATTTCCAACACAACACGATTTACAACTACAGTGTTAAAGTTTTCCAAATATCACATACATCTCATCTCCATCTCCATTGATTAAGTCAGCAAAATATCCTGCCGGATACATCAACGCTAACTTGCGCACTGCGTGTGGAAATAGACTACTGGTGGATATTAATTACTGATATGTCCCTTGAATTCTGCTAGTGTTGCGCTGTTCACAGCAGCTGAGGAGAGTGAGTTCCAGTGTTTAACAGTTGATACGAAGAATGAATCTTTGAAGGCCCTAGCTTTGTGACTGACTTGAATGAATTTTTGGTTGTTTCCCCTTGTATCTCTGGTATTAGGCTGAACATAGTTGTGAAGTGGAATGTCGACCAACCCATTTTTCATCTTGTAGAGCATACATAATTTCTTTTGATTTCTTCTGTTCTGTAGTGTGTCCCATCCCAAGTCATCCAGAAGTTTAGTAACAGTTCCCGCATCCCTTTGGTAGTTTCCTGTGCAAAATCTAGCTGCTTGACGTTGGACTCTTTCAAGTGAATTAATGATCTGCTTTGTTGAGGGGTCCCATGCAGATGCAGCATATTCTAAGAGTGGTCTCACTAAGCTCAAATAGGCAGTTGCTTTCACTTCACTGTTACAGCTCCACAAATTCCTGCGGATAACATTCTGTACTCTTTGAGCTTTCTTGATGGACTCCTGAACATGGATGTTCCAGCTGAGGGTATTAGATATGTGAACACCAAGGTATTTTTGAGATGAGACGCTGTCCAAAACTTGATTGCAAAACTTGTATTCATGCTGAGGTGGGTTTCTCTTGCCTATGGTCATGGTGCAGCACTTGCTTGGATTAAAGTTCATTAGCCAAGTGTCTTGCCAGTTTTCCAGGAGCTTCAGGTCCTTCTGCAAAGTGCTAGTGTCCCCGTTGGTAGGAATTGGGGCGTAAAGCAAGCAGTCATCTGCAAAAAGCCTGATCTGGGAGGTGATGTTGTTTGGCAGGTCGTTGATGTACAACAAAAACAAAAGTGGACCAGTGACAGTGCCTTGTGGTACACCAGATGTGACGGCTGCTGGGAGTGATGTATGCCCATTATTTACGACTTGTTGGGTACGCCCTGTCAGGAAATCCTGAACCCATGTTGAGATCTCCCCACTTAATCCATAATATTGAAGTTTGGAAATAAGACGACGGTGCGGGACTTTGTCGAAGGCCTTGGTAAAATCAAGCACTGCGACATCAACCAAGTTGTTCTTGTTGAGTTCCATGCTAATGTCATGAATTGTGAGGATGAGTTGTGTTTCTGTTGACTTTTTAGCCCGGAATCCATGTTGAAAATCAGTTAAAATATGCTGGTTCTCCAAATGTTTCATCACATGGCTGTGCACAATGTGCTCCAAGGCCTTGCAAACCACTAAAGTGAGTGAAACAGGACGATAGTTTGCTGCACAAGTACGGCTCCCCTTCTTGAATATTGATGTAATATTTGCTTCCTTCCAATCTTGTGGTACTTCACCTGTGTTGATTGAACTTTGGAACAGGTCCTGAAGTGGTGAGGCTAGTTGCTTAGCTCCAAGTTTCAGAAACCAAGGTGGAATTCCGTCTGGACCTGGTGCTTTGTTGGGCTTAAGCTGGCTGAGGAGCTTTTCAACTCCCTCTTTGGTGATGATGAGCTTACCAATCTGTTCGTACGGGCTAGTACCAAGTTGGGGCAATTCCCCAGGAGGCTCCTTGGTAAACACACTCTGAAACTGTTCATTCAAGATGTTCGCCTTCTCTGTATCATCGCTGATAATCTTTCCATCTTTCTCAAGGTCTGCAACTCCTGGGTTTTCTTGACTTAACTTTTTGATAAACGTCCAGAATTTTTTAGGCTCCTCCTTGATGGCAGATCCCAAGGTTTCTCTGATGTATGTAGAGCGAGTTTTTTTGATAAGTTTGTGTGTATTTCTCCTGCATTCACGGAAAACTTCCCAATCAGAAGCCTTTCCTGATTTGATGGCCTTATTGTATAGACGTTGCTTCTTTTTAACAGCCCGTCTCAGTGTCCTGTCAAACCAGGGCAAGTTGAAACGGCTAGATGTCATCTTGTGAGGAACACATTTGTCCATGGTTTGGAGAATTGCTGTCTTGATGCAGTCCCATTTTTCTGTTACAGTCTTCCCTTTGTTGTTCTTGAAGTACTCGTCTGTAAAATCTTCCAATGCTTGTGTGACACCATCAGTGTCAGCTTTGTTGCGCAAGTAGACTTTTCGCTTCACTGGTCGTTTCCTAATCGGGGCAATCCTTAAGTCCACTATCACCGAGCTGTGGTCAGAAATACCCTCAACAACCGTGATCTTGTCCACCATGTCAGGATTGTTGGTGAAAACCAAGTCTAAGATGTTCTCGGCGTTTCCCTGTTTTCTTGTAGGTTGATTGACATGTTGAGTGAGCCCATGTTCTTCAACTAGGGTGACCAGTTGTTCTGCAGCTTTAGAGCTGTACCCACTTCTGGTTGACACACTGTTGTCACTCCAATCGATGTTGGGCAAATTAAAATCTCCAGTCAAAATAATGTTATGAGAGTTGATCTTATTTCCCAGGTTGGCAAATGATTGTCCCAATATTTCCATTGCTTCTCCATTATCCTTGGGTGGGCGGTAGAAAACACCAATTAGCATAGGTCTACATCCCTTTACTTTGGTTTCAGTCCATAATATTTCACAGTCTGAGTTTAGCTCACTGCAGTGAGTTGAAGGTAAGTCCCCTTTCACAGTCTGAAAAACACCCCCTCCAGTAGTAGTAGTCTTCCGATCTTTTCTGAAGACAGCGTAGTTTTCGGGAAAAATCTCAGCACTATTTATGCTTGGATCAAGCCACGATTCGGTCCCACAAATGAAATCAGGCTTGATGGTATCCAACAACACGGCAATGTCACCAGCTTTCGATTTAACACTCTGGCAATTAGTCAACACGATCCTGATTCTGTCTCTAAGCTTGGGAGTGGTTTTCTTTGCCCTCGTTTTCCTCTTAGTTTGATCATTAATGGCAGATGAATGGTCATTATTTGGCTTGTGACCTCGAGGAGAACCGACAACCGTCAATTCTCCATCCACAGAATTATCAACGGAAATGTCCCCTTCATTGAAAAATGAGTCCGAAAAGTTTATGGCATCACACAGTGGACAAACCCAGTTGCAGTCACTCGACATGAGAGACGTGTAAGTCAAATCATCAATGTTGCAGCACGTAGTATGCAGCCATTTCTCGCACCTGTCACATTGTACTGCATGGTGTTCACTAAGCACATTTCCATCACACACACTACAAGGAGCACAACAGTCGGAGCAATACCACGGCAAAGAGTTGGCAATGATAATTTGAGCCCGTTTTTGTGTAGTCCCAACACAGCTAGGATGAGCAAAATTTTTACAGTCTGCACATCTGAGTTTATATTTGCTGTTAACCCTCCTACTACATGCAATGCAATCTTGTAGGACACGTGATGTGCATGCAGCAGGCCCTGGATTTAAATGTACATCCCCTGCACAGGCGAGTAGGCCAATGACAACAACTCTAGGTCGAGTATAAACACATCTCCTACATGTCCTACTTCCGATCAATGTGACGTGATCTACAATTATACATTTCTTTCTATCTGATTTGAGAAAGTTCCACATGATAGCATTTCTGTCTGGGCTTGGTAGGCAAATGCAGTTCGAAGGTACATGTACATTCTTGTAGTGAAGGTACCCATCATACGATTTATTTCTCAAAGAGCATGACGAAAATAAGTCAAAAGTACTTACAGACTGCGAGTCCCAATTCCCTTGTGAAGTATCACACAATCCTACAATTAATCTGGTGATAACATAGATAAGCACAGCACCGTTGTGATTAAGATGATTCTTTCCACATCCCATTGTAATTTTCCTGAGTTATTGCGCGATAATTAAAAAAAAAATTCCAGATGGGAAACGTAGCAAAAGATTTAACCCGCCGATGCGTAGTTCCACATAGCGATGTATTGCACTGGTAAAATGGCATTCCCGGTGGCAAAGTTCCAGTAGCCCAATTCGAAGTTAAAAATCATCCAAAATGTACGTCCAAAATCTAAAATAAGTTCACAACTAGAGTCACCAAAGTTAAAAGAGTAGTTAGCTCGGATAAAAAGTCACGATGACCGATCTAAAATGAAGAATTTTGTGGATTAAAAAACAAAGATACGTAACGAAAATAAAAACACGTCTACACCACACGAACGGACGACAGCAATGTTCTGGTGCTGAATGGCTCAATATTAGTTTGTCAAATTAGCCTCGCTTTGATCTAGCTGGCGAGTACCAGGCAGCTCTGCCAAGTTCTTGAAAGCGCTTTTTATGCCAGATGGGTAGACTTGCCCAGTCCCTCTGAGCCAGTCGATCTTGCGCCCTCTACCGTTGACTAATACAAAAACTAGCGTCGCCAATCAAAACTTATGAATACCAAGAATTTAAGTAACTTTTATACTTAAATTTGTATTTAGAAGACAAAACAGTAAAATAATCCACAATTTGTTATAATATAACTTACCTGACATAAAGGTAAGAATTAAAGTCAGTTGAAAGGGTGTGTTTGCGAACGATCCTAAGATGAAACCACCTCCAGTCAGTACGCCAGACACCATGATGACAACCCCTATGCCGAAACGTCGACCGACGTAGCTTGCAAAGGGACCTATATCAGTAACGTGGGCATATATTATAACGTTTCGTGTACTAGTTCAATACTTCTGAGTCCTTTGTTGATTTTTGATCTTAGTGAGAAGCATTCATGCTGAGTTTGGATACTCCGGTGTTCATGTACATTATGATCGAGTAACTATTTCTATAATTATCAGAGCTGTAATTCAAGAGCCATTTACTTATTGACATGGAAAGATGATACTATAATAAACAAGGAGCTGGTTTCTTTTCACTTGAAAGTTGTAGCCAAAGTGAACCGGGAAATGACAGGCCACTGTTATTCAAGGCCACTATCGTCCAAAGTATTCTAAATTGTTATGGTCGTACAGATAGTACTAATTTTTGAGACCACAGGGTCTCAAAAATTAGTACGTTTTCACTTAATGTGTTACATACGAAGTGTGGACCAAAGAACAAAAGAGGTTCCAATACTAGACTTACACATGTCCACACAGTTTTTCTTACAGTGTTGAACTTTGAAGAAAAATGATTGTTTGTTTTTAATTTAGTGAATAAAGGAATGACCACAGAGTGCATGTGCATGTGGGTAGGTGCACACATTCCAACTGGGGACCTATAACAAAAGAGGACAGTGGGGTGCCCGGTGTAGCAAAGGTCCCCAGTTGGAAATTTTGTACAAAAACAACGGGAGCTGTTGCCAAAAACTTTTACTTTTAGTACAAATAAAAAAGGGACAATAGGATGGTCCTGATTGCACTTAGGTATTTCTTTGTATAAGTGGGCTTACGGAATGGTTTCTGTGGGGTCGGCAAGGGAACAATGGATCACAATTTTTTTTGACTAGTTGAACTTGGACCCCACTGAGGAATTCTTTAGAAAAGGGAATAACCCATAAACCCGATCTGTAAGATTGTGTGGGTTTGTGTCAATACCTTATGTGCAACAAGACAATGTTCAGTCGACTCCAGCCATTTTAATTTTGATGCGGGAATACTTATTTGGTTTTGAAGTCATGTATAAAGGAAACAAGCTAGGATAAAAAAGGAGGCAAGAATATTCTTAGGTGAACAGCAATTATTGTATTCACCTACGACTCCAGTCATAGCCAGCATTATAGCAGTCATCCAGCCGATTACCCATGTCTTCGTGTTGAATTGCTCTTGAAGAGTGGGCAACATAATACCAAGTCCTTTTGTTGAAACGGTGAACAAGCACATGCTCGTCCACATATTAAGCACGGCGACGCACCCATGTTTGTCCCAGTGCGAGGGTTCGTCTTGTGGTGTAGTTGCTCTGTTGCTTCCTTCGGGTGGAGCAGTAGACAGGCCCATTCTTCTCAACCCAGACAGAACGTGTGAGAATGTTTACAGATGTCCTCAGGCTAAAGTATTGGGTGTTGTACAGAATCACACGGAAGTATGATTTTTCGCTTGCCTTTCCTTTATAGAAAAGTGCCACATTATTAATACCACAGTGTGGTCAATTGGTCTTCATACTTTAAGACCTGTCGGCATATACTGTGCACAGGTCAAGACGGAAATACCATGTCCAAATTTCTATCATATTGATTGCAGACCTCAAAACAAGGACCGGGAATATTTATTTTAATATCAACTTCCGGATTTGAACAGTAAAGGTCATACGGGTTCACACTTGGTGCAAATATCTTGTTTGTAGCAATTATGGTTCTTTAATGTTTTAGATATCAAACGTTAATTTAATGTAACGACGTCAACGATGACGTGCAAACATACAAACAACTGTGTCTTCTGCACACTAAGAAATATGTACATATGTATGAGTTTCAAGACCAACTCCTTTTTGGTTGATGAAGTACAATTTTTTCAACTTACGGTCTAGACCGAAATAAAAGTCACAGCTTTGGGTAAGATAAATTGCAGTCACCCAGCAGCCCAGTTACTTGTTCTCCTGCGATTTCGTGTATGAAAGATGTATTTTTTTGAGGACCACGAGCCACTTAGTATTAAGCCAGTTGTTAGTGAAGCTGCAAGTTTTTGTAATTTAGAGGTGACAGGAGAAGTTTGTAATTGTTTTTCATACTGTGAGTGTTTTTAGTGATGTCCATCATGTTAGCTACACGAGCCACTCACTTGGTTTGCCAGATGGGAAAGCAAGGGAACAGTAAGTCTCACTTGTATTCTGTGCTGGCATTTATTTTCATGTTCTTGTCTTGACAGTAGCAGCCGTGACCACAAATGCCAGTACTTATTTGTGAAATATATTGACAGAGGAACCGGTGCCAGCTCATGTTGCCTCTGATACACGTAAAATAGTTGGCCAGCTCTTTTTGAAACAGTCTGGATGTCTTTCCGCACCATCGATTCCCTACTCCTTTGCATTGTATAAAGTTCAAGAATTCTGTTTGTGTTTTTCAGCCTTTTGGTTATTGAAACTTGTTGTCATTCAAATTTTGTGGATGTCGTTACCTGCTGTATAACAATGTACAATTTTTAGTACTGTTGAAAATGTGTGTAATTGTATATGTGCATGTAAATGTATTGACTTTTGGGATCTGTAGAGTTTCACGATTGTGCAGTTGCTTTTAATCAGGTTTATATCCTGACTTATCAAAGTTTTGAGCCTAATAGGTTTAGGGTGAGTTTTGAAGTTGGTTGTGTTGTCCAAATCGCTTTTTCGTCTCATAGTGCGAGTGAGACTTTGTATAATTTACCATGCTGCCTACCTTGGAGATGAATTTGACTTATTAGTGATTGATTTGAGAATTTGCCTTTTTGCTTTCCAAGCCCTGAAAATGTACTGTCAGCCAACTGTATTCTATTCCCCATTTTAATCTTTCCTAGTTTTCAGTGGAACTGAACTGTTTTGCCTGCCTGCTTAGATCCAATTCTTCATTGAGATGTACATTAGACGTCTTGAGTAAGATCCAAGATAAATGTGATTTGGATTTGATAACGTGGTTTTGCATTTTTATACTGATTTTACAGCTAGTGTCGTGTCCTCTGTGAATGAGTTTTTGAAATGATTTTAAGTAACTCTTTTCGTTGTGTAGTGTGTGGCTATGGTTGTTCTGTCATCATTGAGACAAATGTTTCCCACCATGTGGATGTGTTACGTCTGTTCAAGCCCGTGGTTGACCTCAATGTGAAACATCGTATCAATTTGGGTATTTGAGAATGGGTTGAAGATTGTACTGATTCTTGGCACGGCGTGCAGATTCGTATGAACAGATGAAATAATAAAACTCATTGTTTGACACCTGTTTCAGTTGAACGAGCTAAAACAATGAGTGACCAATGATTTGAAATCAGCTCATGTGCAAGAGATCATTTTATATTATAGACGTCATCGTATGGATTTTGCGTGTATATCTTGGTGAAGGACCGGCCTCCTGCCCGTGCTTCTACAATGCGTTTGACACGCAATTGATTTTAGCAGTGTATGTCAGTATAATTAACTACAAATTAATAAACATGTTTAGATTACATAGGAACTGATTGACCTTAGTTATCAGGAGGGGTGTATGTACGTTTTTATTTCAGCCTTATTTTTCATACATTTCGTTTTGTTCGGTTGCTCTACTTGGGATGGGGGTAGATGTTTTTTTTATGGTTGCCTGCCTGTCATAAAGTTTATGGCTTTTTATTTGATTGGTCTGTGTTTCTTCGTTTTGTTTATTTTTTGTGTTGCTTGCTTTGCGTTTGCTCGTCCATAGTTGGTATCAGTGATTTCAACTCCATTGACACAGAGGGAACACCAAATCAATAGATATTTGCATTATTTTTTTATGGGAAATTCAAACAAATTGCACAAAATTCATTGCCAGAAGTATTGTTGTATATGTTTGTGTTCAACAAAAGTACACCTACCGATTTCTATTGCAAAAGATCACAGCATCACCACTGCCTTCAGTCTCGGCTACAGTCCGTGTCCCTCATAGTCTGGTCTATAGCCACCCCGTACGAGTAGTCCCCCAAGCTCGCTGGAAGATAGCCCGAACATCTGACGTCACATTTCGAGGCTCGTGAATAACGCCAGATAACAGCCTTGAAGCACATGGCGTGATCCTGCCAGATGTACCTTTGACCTAGCATTCATTTCACGCTCACACGTACATGATGTACACAACATTATGCACACGCCACATGCAGCGGACGATCGAAAGTGCAAGCTGACAAGCTACATCACCTTGTAACCTCGACGAATCATAACGCAGAAAAGGAAAGCTTACGTCACAGCACGTTTATTCCTTGAACTCATTGTATCTAACGAAATAATTGGGCCTGAAGACCAAAACCTGTCTTTATCCTTTCGGATAAAGACAGGGGACCAGTCTAGCTGGAAGATCGAACTGGCAAATTATGTGGAAGGCAGACCTTATCATATAGAGGGCGCCTTTTGTCTTCCCTGAATTGGAGCAGTCGTGTTTCGAATTATTTGTCCATAGAACTGTATGGCATGGGTGGGATGCTATCGATTTGTCAAACAAACCCATCTCATTACATTGTTTACAAAAAATATAAATACTGCATCACATAATGTATTTAAATCATCATCGACTCTACTTAGGTCGTCATGATCAAATCACTCCAGGCCTGAGGTTGTACATTGAATTATGAACTCTCACCCAGTTACTGCATACGCTCGCAAGGAGATTCTGTCCCTCGTACGGCAAAGTGTAGAAATTGTTTTGATAGGCTAGCGCCCTCTTTTGTATCAACTTCTTACAGTTTATTTACCGTGTGGGGGCCACAAACTACGCGCGGGGACGAACTTCCCTAAAGGCACATGCGCGTCCCTCTTGATATTATTGGAAACGGTAACCCGTACCGAAAGTGGAACTGTCTGTACTTCGACAAAGCATGACCCGTAGGGGGTGACCGGGTCAAATAAATTCGAGAAAAAAAAATAAATAAAAGAAAAAATTGATTACCCCCCCAAAAAAAAAAAAATAAACCCAAACAAAACAAAACAACAACAACACTCGTTTTGTTTCGTTGCTTCCAGATTGGTTGTTAACTGTTGGTGTTTTTGTTTACAAATCAATTGTTTTTCATTTACAAATTATTTTATTTATTGACTTACTGATTGATTGATTGATTGATTGAAAAAAAAATGGGGGGCCGGGGTGTTTGTTTGTTTGTTTGTTTTCTGGTTTTTTTTGGGGAGTCAAAAATTGTGACGGCGAGCCGTTTTTTTACTGTTAGTTCACTGCATGGTGCCTGCCAGATGTACCTTAGACATAATAATGCTTTATACACACTATTCTGTGTATGAATCATTGCAGGTGCATCCAATAATAGGTTTGAAAGACCCGACGTGCCTGTCTCTTCGTGGGGAAAAAGAAGGGGAAACAGACTTGATTACGGTAAACCTTTTTGGAAGGCCAGAGGATTTAAGAATGGAGTCGCACCCGGTTTTAATGTATGAAGATTTTAATAATAGATCAGCATTCAATTCTGCAATAAACCAAACAAAATCCAAGTACATGAATGAGTGCACATTCCATTTCTTAGAATACTGCTAAACAGTCTTAACACGTGTATTACAGTCCAAACATCCGAAGCAAGGGAAAGTAATTTAGAAACATAATGATTTTTAAACAAAAACATTAACTTACTACTGTGACCGGATACAACTAGCAGATCAGTAACAGTTCAGCAACAATAGTTCAGTCCAGTTAAACAGCATACAGTTCAGTTAATCAAAAACGGTAATCCCCTAAACAAACAAGGAAAATATTCTAAATACAGGAACCTGTCATGCACACTGAATTTACAGTAAACAAACTCCTGGCCTCGATGATACTTGCTCTAGAATATTCATAAACTCTTACATAAAGCAGAAATTATAACTTGAAACCTTAAAAAATGGATTTATAACATCCATCATTAACCTTTGAACTTTGACGCGCATCAAGTGCATGTATCACTAACACAAGAACAACTTCTAAAGTGAGCAGAAAAAACGTTGGAATTATCTTTAATACTACGAAAACTACTGTAAGTCTTATCCAACAACACACTTCTATAACACTCACCCTAAACGCCAATCAGTAAATCTAAGCAGTATCAGTACAACATTTAGTAGTTTAGATAACCTTTTACACCAGTAAAGCTATCGAAAAGTACAGTTTCTGAAGCGTTTATCGGAAAACGGTCGCCAAGTATAGCGCCCTCAAGCGACAGTTCATAATAAACAAAACTCGACGAAACATCCTCCCCACCTATGCGAGGAAGTCGCAAACAAAACAGGTTGATGTCACAGACTAGTTCATCAGTTTTCATATCCTTCAACCGGGTAAATAACCGCGATCTTGGTTATTGGTCGGCGGTAATCTCATGTCCATGAGCTGTGGTTACTTTGACATTGCGCACATGTCCGTCTTGTCCTGGGTAGACCTCAGTTACTCTTCCAATGTTCCATTTTCCTCGGATAAGATTCGGCTCGGCAAGAATAACAACGTCATCAACACACACATTTCGTCTGTGGACACACCACTTCTTCCTTGGAACAAGAGCTGGATGAACATCCCTTATCCAGGTTTTCCAGAAGGACGTCACAATTTGTTGAACAAACTCAACTCTCTCTCTGGGATTCCTGCTAGTGCGAAATGGCCCCTGGGGTACCCTGTTTGATGCTCGACCAAGCAGAATATCATTCGGACAGATGTAGCTGCCATCATCAGGATCAGTTGGATGCCTGCCAATAGGCCTTTCATTGACAAGATTCGCCACTTCTTGCAGACACGTCTGAAGCTCAAATGGGGTCAACCGTTGTTCTCCAATAGCCTTCTTAAGAGTTCGCTTACAGCTCTTCACTAAGGCTTCTGCACATCCATTCTGATGTGGTGCAAGAGGTGTTGTGAATTTCCAGCATATTTGTCTCTCAGCACAAAAGTCCTTCAACTTGGTCACATTCCACCCCCTTACCATCTCTCTCAACTGTCTTTCTGCCCCTACAAATTGGGTTCCATTGTCACTCTGAATCAGCTTCGGGTGACCTCGTACAGCAAGAAATCTTCTAAGGACTTGAAGAAATTCCATCGTCGAACAATCAACCGCAACTTCAAGATGCACGGCTCGCGTATTTAGACAGGTAAAAATTACCCCGTAGTGCTTTGCTGTTTTGTTTCGGCCTACTTTCACACCAAACGGTCCAAAGTAGTCACAAGATGTGTAGTAGAATGGCGGTGTAAACGGTGCCATCCTCTCAACAGGCAGACTGGCCATGTACTGTGTTTCTGTTTTGCGCTCAAAAACCCGGCACATGACACATCGGAATTTCACACTCTTTGCCAAGCTTGTTCCGCCGGTTACCCAGTACTTGCTTCTGACCTTGGTTGCTGTCGTCGCCACTCCGTAGTGCCCTCGCTCATGGACATTCTTCGTGATCAGGTATGATATGTGGTGGCTTCTGGGGAGTAGCACCGGGTGTTGTCTGTCATAAGAAAGTTTTCCAAGATGACCCCTTCCTCCAACGAAGGTCATCCCGTCTTTCACAAATGGACTAAGTGACTTAAACTCTCCTTTCTCAAGTCGCCCATGAAGTTATTTCTGGGCCCCAACCAGCCAGTGGTTCTCAGCAGAGGTCAATTCTTCAACTGTTAACGGACCGTCATGGTCTCTCTGCTTCGATTTCAGATGCGAGATGAAACGGAAGACATATGCAGTCACACGGATCAACTTTCTCCAGCTGGAGAACTTGTTGCAGTCTATTGCATCTGCCGCTTCCTTCACCATAAGCACAGTTTTCTCCTTCTTTTCTCTGTTTACTTCCCTTTCTTCAGCTTTTGGGAGCGACTTTGGCCAATTCTCTTCCGGTTCTCTTAAGAATCCTGGCCCGTCCTTCCAGGTGCCTTGTAATTGTTCGACTTTGACCCCTCTTGAAATCTTGTCGGCAACATTGTGCTCTCCTGGAACATGCCTCCAGTCGGAAGGATCGGTTTGGCTCTGAATTTCTGCCACTCTGTTTGCAACAAAGGACTTGTATTGTCGTGATTGGCCACGTATCCATGATAGGACAATCACACTGTCTGACAGGAATATGGCTCTTTCAAACTCATTTGACGTCTCCCTGACTACTGATGCATAGAGTCTAGTAGCCAACAGTGCTGCCTGTAGCTCCAATCTCGGAATCGTCAGGGCCTTCAATGGAGCTACCCTCGATTTTGCAGCCACAAATCTCACATCAAACGAACCGTTCTCATTCTTTGATCTCGTGTAGGCAACTGCGCCAAATGCATTTTTCGACTCCACAGGAAAGTCTGGCTTTGGCATCAGGCATCGATCAAATGATACTCCATTCAAGCTCTGCAGTTCTGTGAAGAAGTTCCTCCATTTAGCCTTTGGTTCTGGCTGCAAGTCGTCATCCCAATCAACACCCATTTGCCACAGCTTCTGCATCAGGATCTTTCCTAGGATAAGGAAGGCACCAGTAAACCCAATGGGGTCAAATACCTTGGCCAGTTCACTCAGAATCATTCGCTTGGTCATGACATCTCTTTCTTTCAGGGCAACTGCTTTAACTTGATATTTCAGTCTGTCTGTCTCTGGGTTCCATACAACGCCCAAAACTTTCTGCTCTTCTGTAGATGTGTGCCCGACAATTGGTCTCTCTTCAGGCTTCTCAACTGCCAAATCTGTATTCGACACCCACTCTTTTACTTTGAAACCACCTGCCTTTAGGACTGCATCAATTTGGCTAGTTAGAAGTGTGGCTTTCTCAACGGATCTTGTAGAGGTACATATGTCGTCCATGTATGTGTCACAGTCCAAAACTCTAGATGCCTCAGGGTATTCTCTGGCTCCTTCGGCAGCTGTTCTCTTCAATGCAGTCAATGCCATAGCTGGTGCTGGCATGTCGCCAAAGGTTACCACCTCCTTGACATATACATCAGGTTCTCGGTCTTCATAGCTCCTCCAAAGGAACCTATGGACGTGCTTATCCCGCTCAGGGATTCTGATTTGGTGATACATCTTGGCTATGTCCCCTGACACAGCAATCGGAAACTGTCTGAACCGGAATAAGACCCCAAAGAGATCATTGAGGAGATCAGGTCCTTTTTCCCAGTAGTCATTCAGTCGATGGCCATTGAAGCTAGCAGAGGCATTGAAGACGATGCGAACAGGTGTGCTCTTTTTCTCAGGACGAATTACTGGGTGGTGGGAGATGTAATGGACCGGACCGTCATACTTCTTCATTTCTTCGGTGGTTAGCTTTCTCGAAAATCTCTTTTTCTCCATTTCTTTCATCTGATCATCATACAGTTGAGCGTTGTTCCCTTCCCTCTGTAGCTTCTTCTCTATGGACAATAGCTTTGCCATTGCCTGCCTTTGTTGTCGGGGAGCTCTTTTGGGTCCCTTTTCCATTGGTAGGGAACTAGCCATCGGTTGTCCACTTTCTCACAGGACTCCCAAATCTGGTCAAACTGGCGTTGGTCATTCGGAGTCAACAGCTTGTCAGTTGAAGGCTTACAGTTACAGTTCTTGAACCTCACTCCCATCGCCTCAGTAGACCAAAACTCACTGAGGTCAGTCTTGTCGGTGACCTTTATGTGTAACACAGTGGACGTTCTTGCTGTCGCCTCACTAGATGATCCGAGAATTACCCAGCCAAGTGGAGAATCTCTCAAGACATAGTCATCTATTTTCTCTGTCTTACCGCCATGCATAGCAGGATGATCAACACCTAGAAGTATATCAACCTGTCCACAACCACGTCTAATTGTTGTTCCCAAATGGCTCTCAACCTTTTCTCTGCACTGCTCAGGTAGTGGAGGCACTGTAGTTATTTCGGGAACTTCTACTGCTGACACTTTATATAATTGGAATTATCTTTAATACTACGAAAACTACTGTAAGTCTTATCCAACAACACACTTCTATAACACTCACCCTAAACGCCAATCAGTAAATCTAAGCAGTATCAGTACAACATTTAGTAGTTTAGATAACCTTTTACACCAGTAAAGCTATCGAAAAGTACAGTTTCTGAAGCGTTTATCGGAAAACGGTCGCCAAGTATAGCGCCCTCAAGCGACAGTTCATAATAAACAAAACTCGACGAAACACTTTTCAATACTTTTCCTCTTATTCAAAATGCAAATTAATGTAACCAAGGTGAGGACGGAAAATCAAGCTTGCCTGCTTAGGTCCCTCTTTGTTATGAAAGATGATTGAATAAACCTCTCAGGAGAGTTTGTGCACTCTGGTTGGTCGAAAACTGGTCACGTGGGAGTGTTTTCAAAGTAATATAAAGGCTGGCTCTCTGAACTAGCAACAGAAAGGCCCCTAAACAAGCACATTGTTGTGTAAAAGTTCTGTTTGCACTGTGCTTGTGCGGGAAATATCAAACTTACTGTGAATGCGCAGTCAATGTCAAGGTAGCTGCTTCGCACACGAAACCATCATAATGTAAACCAGTATAAAGCCGAACACCAACCATTTCTATTTATGGCGCTGTTACTTTCAAAGCCGATAGTATAGTTCTTGAAATATCCTTAAATAAGGGAGTTCAAGAGTGGCAACAAGGTCTGAACCGGCCGTTTAAAAACCTCGCAGGGTAGTGGCTGTGCGATAAAGGACCGAGACGGAGGTGAGTTCCTTTTCTCGCACGGCCACGACCCTGCAAGGTTTCAAATAACCAGTTAAGACCGAGTCACTACTCTTTTATTTTCACTCATAAATACCCTTTTGTTAAAATGCGTAATAGAGTTGGCAAATCTGTAAAACTTTTCTGTAAAATGTTCAGTTTTCTCTCACGTCCCCGGGCTCCGTTTTGCGAAGGGTTAAATTGCAATCGACGATTTATGGTTTTGCGTACGCGCGCGTACCAACAGTATTGTGTTGCTAATCACACGTTTATAGCACAGGTGTAAACATGTCCACGTGATCTCCTCTCGACCAGTCATAATGGCTAAACTGACCAGGGTATTTATGAATATGTTGGAAATTAGGTGCCATGCAATTGGTCCATTAACAGCGACCATCCACAAACCTGGTCATTACCACGCAGTGAAGACTGGCTCCCCACTCTGTTTTTCCCTATTAGTATTTGTAAAGGAGGGAACTTGACAAAACTGGTTGTCGCCTGTCAGATGGTGGTCTACCGAATGTATTGTTCATACTTCAAAAAGATGACGAGAAACAGTGGGAAGAATTGAACTGACCCCATGAAGATGAAGGCTGCCTTGTAATCTCCAAAAGTGTCGTACAACAAACCTGAAACAGAACATACCGGAACTGGTTAAGCTTGTAATGGTGGCAGAGAAACGATCTATGGGAGAACGATCATTTGTTTATAAGCAATTCGTCAAAATAATGAGAAATATTTTTGTGTACAAAAGGTGTGCTTGAGTTTCACTTTATTATTTTTAAAAATAAGTTTTACTCAACCAAGAGGTTATGGAAACAACACCCTTGTACACGTGGAATATAACACGAGATTGTTAACTCAAGTACCTGGTAGAAAACCAGTAAGAATTCTGACGGCAATCATAATGACGCTGGACCATGCGAAGGCACCTGCCAGTAACTCCACACCAAGTAGCTCTTTAGTAATCACGTCATTGGTACAGCTGAGGATGCCGTCGCATAAGAGTATGAAGAACGATGCCGTCATCATACTCCAGTAGTTAGTGAGATATGGAGACGCCATCAAGAGGATTGAAGTAACCAGGATGCATATGCTCATCAGAACCCAGAGTGGTAGGATCTTCTTGTCAACAATAAACCCCTGGCCGACCTTCGCAAGGATGTTCCCGAAGCCTGCCACTGTGACGAACGTCGAAGCATCTTCTAATGTGAACCCTATGGAGTATACTTGGGAAACGAAGTAGGTAATCCACATGTTGAAGGCAAACTTACTGCAGTTTGCGATGAGAGTGGCTAACCAGAATCGAGGCATGGAAAACAGTTTTAGATCCAGGTTCTTGAAGAGCATCTTTAAGAATCTGTAGGAACGGGATATGCAGCTGCCCTTGGATTCTTCAGGCGGCACGCACTCGTCTTGAGGCACGGCATCGTAGTCGTCATTCCGTCCCTTTGCCTTAACACTCACTAGCAGGGCGCCGCTCACGACAGAGTGCAGTGAGATTCCACCAATGAGCAACATGGTTCCGCGCCAGCCGTAGGTGCTGAGGAACATCTGAATGAGAGGTGCTGCAACGATCAGGGCAAAGGAAACACCTGTCCTGGATATACCATTAGCAGTTGCGTAGTTGGTTCGGAAGTACCGTCCAACACACTCCTTCGTCAGGATATCCGATAATCCCAGGCCTGGACCTACAACCAATTAAAAATTTAGTCAGACGTGTTGAACGATTTTGTCTTAAAGAGTAGGCAGGACCTACTACAACATTTTTCAATGTGTGAGAAAATGTTACGAGGAATGGGGAATGAGGTGATTCAAGTGTGACATAGATCGTCTCCTTGTTTGTATTATGCGAAAGGGGGAACTTTTTTGAACGACAACCGCCATTTGCCACGTAACAGGCGATTATCTTTCAAGACTGTGTGGGCTTACGGGAGCGCCCTTGTGGGGTATTTTTAACAATGGAACAATGGACCCCGCAAGAGAATTCTACGTTCGACCTGGACCCCACAGAGAATTCTTTAGAAAAGGGAATAATAGAACAACAATGGCAGGACCCCACAAACCCGATCCATGAGGGCATGTATGTGTGTGTGGGTAGGTATACACATTCAAACCGGGGACATATAACAAAAGTGACAGTAGGTCCATGGTTGTTATCACAAAGGAAAACATTGTGGTTCACGGTTGCTATCACAAAGGGTTGAACAAAGGAGGGTCCGCAAGTGTTTACAAGTGTGCTCTCACTTTCGGTACCTTATGGAGACCAAGGACAAAACAAAAAGGGAAAAAAAGGACTCCACATTAAAATTCTAAAGACCGGGGTGCTCCACAAGGATATTTGTGTACAAAGTCTACGGAAAACTGTTAAGTGCAGGGACAAAGGAATAAACAAAAGAATACTTCACAAGGATGCATTTTTGAGAATGTGTATGCGTGTTTGTGTAAAGCCAGACTTGAACTCGTCACAATGCAATGGCAACAATGGGTGTATTACTTGTAATTAGCACTTAAAAAGCTGCAAATCATACATGTCATGGATTTGTAAACCGGGTTGTTGATTTTGGTTCTACCTTAGTTCTACATGGAGGTTAACTCCACGGTCCGACCGGACAGGCCAGCACTGCAGTGCAAAATACCAGGTGGTGATGAGACGGTACGACCGGATCAGAGACTGCATTAGACACCTGTTCATGGGCGTGTTCGGAAAGATTTGGTACCAGCTACATCCAACCGACTATTACTAACAGTCATTTCCAACACAACACGATTTACAACTACAGTGTTAAAGTTTTCCAAATATCACATACGTCTAGGTACCCTACCAATGTTCTGGTGCTGAATGGCTCAATATTAGTTTGTCAAATTAGCCTCGCTTTGATCTAGCTGGCGAGTACCAGGCAGCTCTGCCAAGTTCTTGAAGGCGCTTTTTTATGCCAGATGGATAGACTTGCCCAGTCCCTCTGAGCCAGTCGATCTTGCGCCCTCTACCGGTGACTAATACAAAAACTAGCGTCGCCAATCAAAACTTATGTATACCAAGAATTTAAGTAACTTTTATACTTAAATTTGTATTTAGAAGACAAAACAGTAAAATAATCCACAATTTGTTATAATATAACTTACCTGATATAAAGATAAGAATTAAAGTCAGTTGAAAGGGTGTGTTTGCAAACGATCCTAAGATGAAACCACCTCCAGTCAGTACGCCAGACACCATGATGACAACCCCTATGCCGAAACGTCGACCGACGTAGCTTGCAAAGGGACCTATATCAGTAACGTGGGCATATATTATAACGTTTCGTGTACTAGTTCAATGCTAACTAAACATAACATTTACATTAGGTCCGGCTTATGACAAGCTCGGCGTCTGAAACCAAGACTCTTCTGAGTCCTTTGTTGATTTTTGATCTTAGTGAGAAGCATTCATGCTGAGTTTGGATACTCCGGTGTTCATGTACATTATGATCGAGTAACTATTTCTATAATTATCTGAGCTGTAATTCAAGAGCCATTTACTTATTGACATGGAAAGATGATACTATAATAAACAAGGAGCTGGTTTCTTTTCACTTGAAAGTTGTAGCCAAAGTGAACCGGGAAATGACAGGCCACTGTTATTCAAGGCCACTATCGTCCAAAGTATTCTAAATTGTTATGGTCGTACAGATAGTACTAATTTTTGAGACCACAGGGTCTCAAAAATTAGTACGTTTTCACTTAATGTGTTACATACGAAGTGTGGACCAAAGAACAAAAGAGGTTCCAATACTAGACTTACACATGTCCACACAGTTTTTCTTACAGTGTTGAACTTTGAAGAAAAATGATTGTTTGTTTTTAATTTAGTGAATAAAGGAATGACCACAGAGTGCATGTGCATGTGGGTAGGTGCACACATTCCAACTGGGGACCTATAACAAAAGAGGACAGTGGGATGCCCGGTGTAGCAAAGGTCCCCAGTTGGAAATTTTGTACAAAAACAACGGGAGCTGTTGCCAAAAACTTTTACTTTTAGTACAAATAAAAAAGGGACAATAGGATGGTCCTGATTGCACTTAGGTATTTCTTTGTATAAGTGGGTTTACGGAATGGTTTCTGTGGGGTCGGCAAGGGAACAATGGATCACAATTTTTTTTTTGACTAGTTGAACTTGGACCCCACTGAGGAATTCTTTAGAAAGGGGAATAACCCATAAACCCGATCTGTAAGATTGTGTGGGTTTGTGTCAATACCTTATGTGCAACAAGACAATGTTCAGTCGACTCCAGCCATTTTAATTTTGATGCGAGAATACTTATTTGGTTTTGAAGTCATGTATAAAGGAAACAAGCTAGGATAAAAAAGGAGGCAAGAATATTCTTAGGTGAACAGCAATTATTGTATTCACCTACGACTCCAGTCATAGCCAGCATTATAGCAGTCATCCAGCCGATTACCCATGTCTTCGTGTTGAATTGAATTTGAAGAGTGGGCAACATAATACCAAGTCCTTTTGTTGAAACGGTGAACAAGCACATGCTCGTCCACATATTAAGCACGGCGACGCACCCATGTTTGTCCCAGTGCGAGGGTTCGTCTTGTGGTGTAGTTGCTCTGTTGCTTCCTTCGGGTGGAGCAGTAGACAGGCCCATTCTTCTCAACCCAGACAGAACGTGTGAGAATGTTTACAGATGTCCTCAGGCTAAAGTATTGGGTGTTGTACAGAATCACACGGAAGTATGATTTTTCGCTTGCCTTTCCATTATAGAAAAGTGCCACATTATTAATACCACAGTGTGGTCAATTGGTCTTCATACTTTAAGACCTGTCGGCATATACTGTGCACAGGTCAAGACGGAAATACCATGTCCAAATTTCTATCATATTGATTGCAGACCTCAAAACAAGGACCGGGAATATTTATTTTAATATCAACTTCCGGATTTGAACAGTAAAGGTCATACGGGTTCACACTTGGTGCAAATATCTTGTTTGTAGCAATTATGGTTCTTTAATGTTTTAGATATCAAACGTTAATTTAATGTAACGACGTCAACGATGACGTGCAAACATACAAACAACTGTGTCTTCTGCACACTAAGAAATATGTACATATGTATGAGTTTCAAGACCAACTCCTTTTTGGTTGATGAAGTACAATTTTTTCAACTTACGGTCTAGACCGAAATAAAAGTCACAGCTTTGGGTAAGATAAATTGCAGTCACCCAGCAGCCCAGTTACTTGTTCTCCTGCGATTTCGTGTATGAAAGATGTATTTTTTTGAGGACCACGAGCCACTTAGTATTAAGCCAGTTGTTAGTGAAGCTGCAAGTTTTTGTAATTTAGAGGTGACAGGAGAAGTTTGTAATTGTTTTTCATACTGTGAGTGTTTTTAGTGATGTCCATCATGTTAGCTACACGAGCCACCCACTTGGTGTGCCAGATGGGAAAGCAAGGGAACAGTAAGTCTCACTTGTATTCTGTGCTGGCATTTATTTTCATGTTCTTGTCTTGACAGTAGCAGCCGTGACCACAAATGCCAGTACTTATTTGTGAAATATATTGACAGAGGAACCGGTGCCAGCTCATGTTGCCTCTGATACACGTAAAATAGTTGGCCAGCTCTTTTTGAAACAGTCTGGATGTCTTTCCGCACCATCGATTCCCTACTCCTTTGCAATGTATAAAGTTCAAGAATTCTGTTTGTGTTTTTCAGCCTTTTGGTTATTGAAACTTGTTGTCATTAAAATTTTGTGGATGTCGTTACCTGCTGTATAACAATGTACAATTTTTAGTACTGTTGAAAATGTGTGTAATTGTATATGTGCATGTAAATGTATTGACTTTTGGGATCTGTAAGTTTCACGATTGTGCAGTTGCTTTTAATCAGGTTTATATCCTGACTTATCAAAGTTTTGAGCCTAATAAGTTTAGGGTGAGTTTTGAAGTTGGTTGTGTTGTCCAAATCGCTTTTTCGTCTCATAGTGCGAGTGAGACTTTGTATAATTTACCATGCTGCCTACCTTGGAGATGAATTTGACTTATTAGTGATTGATTTGAGAATTTGCCTTTTTGCTTTCCAAGCCCTGAAAATGTACTGTCAGCCAACCGTATTCTATTCCCCCATTTTAATCTTTCCTACACACAGAGAAAAAAATTACACAGCTTGTGTAAAATTTTACCTAATTGAGTAGTTGCAGGTGAACCTCATAACTGTTATGTAAAACTTTACCCAACATGGGTTGGGTAAGGTTTTAGTTAATAGTTGTGTGAAACTTTACCTCGATATTGGGTAAATTCATTTACTGAATTGTTAGGTAAACCTCAGTTATGTAAAGCATTACCCAATTATGAAGTATGGCTTTACCTCGTTACAATGTAAAAGATAAGATCTTAGTAAATAGTTGTGTAAAACTTTATTTCGGTATTAGATAAATGTATTTGTTGTATATAATACATTGCTAAAAATAATTTGGGAAAATTCAGTGGGTAAGCAGGTAAGTTAGTTCTTGCGACATACACACAGAAAAAAATTCTCGTAGCAATAGTGTAAAAAATGGGGGGGGGGGGTCAGCCCGGCAGACAAGGTAAAAAATTTCTTCTGGAAAGAGGTGCTGGCTCTGAAAAGAGCCGGTTGGTTTAATCAGACCTTTTTCGACGGTTTAATTTGCCCCAGTGCTTAAGCGTTCTTCTAAGTCTTTGCAGCTAGTACGCCATGGTTTTCCTGGATGAGTCCTTTCCCTCTTCGACAGACTGTTGTTCCACGACGACCATAAAGCCAAAGTCCCCCTTGCAACTTTGAACACGCGAACTCCAAGCATCAAAACCCTGCAGCATCAGTGTTCTGTCCACCCCCGTCCATCTTGGATTGTAATGTGTGCCTGCGACTTGCTTACTCTATGCTTATACATGCACGAGTGTATTACATTTGCATTATGGGAAAATGTTTTCACGTGGACCAGTTTACTTTAATTTCGGTTACTTTTTACCACTTCCTTGTAAAACTTACAAATTACATGTAAAGTTTACTCTTAACTTTGGTAACTTTACAAAACATAAAGTAAACAGTAAGTTTATCCTTTGATTATGTTTTTATTTTTTTACAAAACAACTTAGTATATTTTTTTCGTGGCTTTTTACTTCAATTTAGTAATTTCTAACACAACATTGTTTACATAACTTTTTTAACCTTTTGTTCTGAGTGTGTAGTTTTCAGTGGAACTGAACTGTTTTGCCTGCCTGCTTAGATCCAATTCTTCATTGAGATGTACATTAGTTGTCTTGAGTAAGATCCAAGATAAATGTGATTTGGATTTGATAACGTGGTTTTGCATTTTTATACTGATTTTACAGCTAGTGTCGTGTCCTCTGTGAATGAGTTTTTGAAATGATTTTAAGTAACTCTTTTTGTTGTGTAGTGTGTGGCTATGGTTGTTCTGTCATCATTGAGACAAATGTTTCCCACCATGTGGATGTGTTACGTCTGTTCAAGCCCGTGGTTGACCTCAATGTGAAACATCGTATCAATTTGGGTATTTGAGAATGGGTTGAAGACTGTACTGATTCTTGGCACGGCGTGCAGATTCGTATGAACAGATGAAATAATAAAACTCATTGTTTGACACCTGTTTCAGTTGAACGAGCTAAAACAATGAGTGACTAATGATTTGAAATCAGTTCATGTGCAAGAGATCATTAATTTTATATTATAGACGTCATCGTATGGATTTGCGTGTATATCTTGGTGAAGGACCGGCCTCCTGCCCGTGCTTCTACAATGCGTTTGACACGCAATTGATTTTAGCAGTGTATGTCAGTATAATTAACTACAAATTAATAAACATGTTTAGATTACATAGGAACTGATTGACCTTAGTTATCAGGAGGGGTGTATGTACGTTTTTATTTCAGCCTTATTTTTCATACATTTCGTTTTGTTCGGTTGCTCTACTTGGGATGGGGGTAGATGTTTTTTTATAGTTGCCTGCCTGTCATAAAGTTTATGGCTTTTTATTTGATTGGTCTGTGTTTCTTCGTTTTGTTTATTTTTTGTGTTGCTTGCTTTGCGTTTGCTCGTCCATAGTTGGTATCAGTGATTTCAACTCCAGTGACACAGAGGGATCACCAAATCAATAGATATTTGCATTATTTTTTTATGGGAAATTCAAACAAATTGCACAAAATTCATTGCCAGAAGTATTGTTGTATGTTTGTGTTCAACAAAAGTACACCTACCGATTTCTATTGCAAAAGATCACAGCATCACCACTGCCTTCAGTCTCGGCTACAGTCCGTGCCCCTCATAGTCTGGTCTATAGATAACAGCCTTGAAGCACATGGCGGGATCCTGCCAGATGTACTTTTGACCTAGCATTCATTTCACGCTCACACGTACATGATGTACACAACATTATGCACACGCCACATGTAGCAGACGATCGAAAGTGCAAGCTGACAAGCTACATCACCTTGTAACCTCGACGAATTATAACGCAGAAAAGGAAAGCTTACGTCACAGCACGTTTATTCCTTGAACTCATTGTATCTAACGAAATAATTGGGCCTGAAGACCAAAACCTGTCTTTATCCTTTCGGATAAAGACAGGGGACCAGTCTAGCTGGAAGATCAAACTGGCAAATTATGTGGAAGGAAGACGCCCAGCTAACATGCATACGTTGGGCCAACGTCGGCGAACGTCGGCAAGGTCGGCATCATAAAAAGAACGTTGAACAGACGTTTGGAAGGTCGGAGTCAGTTTTTAAACGTTATACGAATGTTGGAAAACAGTATGAAATACAACAGTTAGAATTACAACGTTGTCATAACTTAGTTATGATAGTGGCAACCTAACGTCGGCTAATATAGGTTGTGCCAACGTCGGGAAATGTTGTGCAGTGAAACAGGTCGTTTATCAACGTTGGCTCAACGTAGTTATAATACAGGCAACATTACGTCAACTTTCATAGGTTATGCCAACGTCGGGAAATGTTGTGCAGTTTAACAGGTCAATTTCCAACGTTGGGTCAACGTTGTTAAAATACGGGCAAAACGAATGTTGGAAAACAGTATGAAATACAGCAGTTAGAATTACAACGTTGTCATAAAAAAAATACACCCATGACTGCCAAAGTCAAGAAATGTATCTGTTTAAATAGTACATGCTGTACCATGTATAGCATACAGGTTCAGTGAAGTCATGCAACCGCAACGCCTATATAATAGACTATGGGCCGTGGCTCTGAAATCCTTCTAGAAAACGATTCTTGTTCTCTCCGGAGAGGGTTTGCATGAAATTTAGCCCAGTTGTAGATAATATGTGTCTAAGCAAGAATCCAATTGTTCCCACGCTCAAATGTTGCACATTAATGTGTAATTCACGGATAAAATGTCACATTTTCGAACATAAAGAAAAACATAAGAAAAACAGCGCCCTCAATTGACCAAAAAAGAGAGGCTTTCTCCAGCCTAGGCACAGTTTACCCCCCCCCCAAAAAAAAAAAAATAATTCACATTATGATGTGGAAACCTTTAGACCATGTATGCTAACAACATTTCTAAAAGTTTGTATGCTTATATCAACTTTTGGAACACCACTTTTCAACTGTACTTGGTGTTTATGTGGTGAGGAATATGCTATAGGCCAGTTGATCCATTGTGAAATTGTTGAATCTCTAACACACTATTTTCAGGCAATTAACAATTCAGGTATAACACATGGAAAGGAATGGGGTACATCACAAGTATAAACAACCCGACTGGGGGAGGGGGTTCAGTCTTGCCAAATAAATAAGCAAACTATTTCATGTTGATTGTAAAATAACTGGAGTTTTTGATATACTTTTTAACCAACAAAGTATGTCAAAACAGCCCTTAGAAAAAGAGACAAACCTCAGATATTTCCATCTTTGAATTTATTGAATGTCAATTCAACTTGCATAATCAAAAATATAAATGCTGAATTAAATAAATTATTAGTTTTTGTACTTGAATTTTCCTGTCCCTATAAATCATTTTCTGTAGAAAATATGTTCTACAAATGTTGTTATCATCTGTTAAAAAAAACCATTCCTTTGTGCATTAAATTTTGTTTAAATTTCACACCACAGCTCTGTATGAGTTTAAAACAGTCCCCTGTATGAATAAAAAACTCATAATTTACAAAAAGAACCACATAATATCATGTCATAATGGTCATGGTTTGTGTGCATAAAGACAAAGGAATGCTCATACAAATGTTAACCTTTTATTTCAACACTTTGAATAATACAAAATGTGTGTATCGATTATTAATGAAGTGTGATAAGATAAAGAATAGAAATGTAAATGCAACGTTAATGTCCTTTTCAATATTTTCCATTTTAAAATAATATATACATGAAGATGCTCTATGGTAGTTGTAAAAAAAATAGAAAAAGTTAAAATAAGTATTTAAAAATAGTGATGTGCTAGGAAAGTTGATTGGTGATGGAGAATGGTCTCAGATTAGATTATCAATTTCTAGTCAGACAGTCTGGGCCCAATTTTACAAAACCTGTAAGTAGAAGAATTGTTGCTTACTGGACCGTTGTAATTTAATTAAAAAAAGCTAACCATAATCATACTGAAAGGTATGCTTATTTGTGGCAAGCAAATGAGTGATTTTTTGTTTCTATTTTGTACTGTGATGCATCCTGGTTGTTTTCAGAACTCCTAAGTTCAGAACAGACCACAGTGTTTTGTTACAAGAAACACTTCACCTGATTACTTCTCATCACAATCCTTTAAATCTCATTTAATTACTACTGTTTGTTGACCATAACATTGCACATGCAACTTTCAATTAATGTGGTTCTTAAAAGAAACTTAGTTTTTAATTGATGGTCCTGTCACATGCACTGCCAATTTAGAGAATTTGCGTAATTACATAGTACATGTACAGGTATTAGAACTACTAAAATAAAAAATATCTTGTACATGTAGCCATACGTGTCACCTGCTCCTCCCCCCTTTTTTCCCAAAACAGACAAGAGCCCTACAGCCACCATTTTACCCAACCAAACACATACATGCATAAGTTGATTACCTGTATTTTATTTTATTTATTTACTTCAATTTTTTTTTTTTTTTTTTTTTTTTTAGGGGGGTGCAGGGTTGTACACACATTATTCATGGTTAAATGTGAAATATGCGATTTGGGCTGTAAAAAGCATTTGAATACCGAGTTTCATGGCAAATGATGCAAACTCTCGGTAAAATATGAGCAGATGATAAGGTTTCCTCTTTCTTCATTGAAGAACTTGACTGGAGCATTCGAATTCTCTTTTGAGCAGGCTCCGAGTCTTCCTCTCTGATGTGAGAAGATTCACTGAGATCTGGTTGGGGAAAAAAAATACATAACAAAATTAAGGCCCTCTTCAATGATTTTTCTAAAATGTAAATAATAATACTTTTTAAACAAAAACAAGCAAAACAGTTTAAAAAATACAAAGGTGGGAACCATTTTATGGAAGTCACTACAAACTGGCAACTCGAAAGATATGCAGCTCGGCAGTCTCTGGTGAATTTTTTTGTTGATCTGTCGAGGAATTAAATAATTTATTCGGTGCTATAATTAAGTCCCCACTCATGGAGACAATTTTTGTTCCCTTTTTATGAATTTGTTTTATTTGTAAAAATGTTGAAAATCTTGCAAATATGGACACTCCTTCGTGCAAAGGCCACTGGGACTGGGAGGAGGGTTACTGATTACTGCACCTACCCAAGACTTAGTGTAGCTGATAAACGTAGCTCTTGAGTCTTGGTCATGAACCTTAGACATCAGGGCTACAAACAGTACTGTGTACAAATATGGGTCTGAATGCCCAACATGTTCTTTATAGTGTGTCCGTGCAATACGTACATGAACACCTCTTGGTTTTTTTTTTGTCTTTCTTTTTAAAAATAGTTTTTTGCGACATTTACATTGAAGGATGAAGCCAGGGCAAAATTTGTTCTACCCATCATAATGGTGCGATTGTGTACATAAGTAACCAGTTGAAACAACATGTTGAACATCACATGTGGACCAATTTATTTCGACTCACCGCCCAGCTCTATAAAACTTTTAAAAATAGAAATGTTGGTAGCGAATACAATAGCTACTGTGGTACAGTTTCGCAGCTAGCCACCCAATCTCAGACTAAGTCTAAATAATAAGAGCAAGAGACGACTTTTTTTTCTAAGTCTGTTGAGTACTCAACCTTAGTAACGTATCATGCAGTCACAAATGTCAAAAATAAATGTTCAATATATAACTTGAAACAATCTCTAACCTTCAGCAACAGGCACATGTTCCTTATCTCGCTTCTGCCTGGCAAGTACAGCCCGTCTTTGTTTTGTAGCATCCGTGAAATATTGGTAACCCTTCCGATGAAAAGGGGGAAAACCACCATCGTTGCGTTAGGTACTAACTTAGTGCAGCGCAAGCTGCACCATCACCGCCACTATCTTGCAAGAAACACCTCGCTATTTCAGCTGATTTTCCGTCAAGTTCCTTCCAAATCTGCACACATTGTCTGAATTTTGTCCACTATGTTTCAGTTATAGGTGTAAAGGCTTCATGAACATCACACAAATGGGCATAACACCGTAATTTAGACTGCTTCTCGCTGTCTTTTTCTGACATGTTGCCCACATGACGATCCAGCTGCGTGAAAATTTGTTTATGTAGAGCGCATTTTATAAATCTGCACAATATCGAGATTGCGCAAAATTTTGCTCAATTTCAAATTAAGTGACCAGTCTGGGAATGCAAAATGAGCAGCGCAATCTCCAAATTGTGCAAATTCGTAAATGCGCTTCGCTTCCACATAATACGTCGCAGCGCGTTCCTCCTTCGTACATCCGCACGCTTCCATGAGACCAATTTTGATTGGTCAGTTGCCTGATGAGAGACCAAATTTCATTGGACAACCTACTCGCGCCTGACTCAGTTACCGTATATCGTTGCACAAATTAGGGCGATTTTTGTCGTCAAATTACGAAATAATGTGCAACATTTGAGCGTGGGAACAAGCAAAAATTGCAATTTGGTATTATTATCTTCGTTTTTGAGTGGTTACTGAGTAAACCCTCTGTTGAAGAGAACAAGACTGTAAGATATGACTGGACGGCCGACGGTCTATAATGGTAAGTTTGTATTGTTGAAAGTTTTTAATTGATCATGTTGATATATCTCTAATACTAATAATTATTAAACTATTATATATTATAATCAAGTTCATTAAATTGAAAAGCATTTGACCAATCATTAATTATGACGTTGCCCCAACGCTTACTTAATACGGCAATCAAACGTTGTATGTGCTAACGTTGGCCCAACTCAGCTCGACGTCAGTACAACGGTTTATCTGACGTCGGCAAAACAGTTTATCTGACAACAGTTTATCTGATGTCGGCAAACGTTGGCCTAAATTTGGTAATCGTTGACATTGTTCCAATGTTGAAAATAAACGTCAACACGACGTCAGCTGCCGACGTTGGGCCAATAAAGAAATATTATGTTTTCCCAACGTTTTACCACAACGTCTAACGAACGTTAAACGTGCAGACGTCGGCAAAAAAGGGCCGACGTCGTAACGGGATTGGGCCAACGTTGGTCCAACGTCCATAGAACTGTATGGCATGGGTGGGATGCCATCGATTTGTCAGACAAACCCATCTCATTACATTGTTTTTTAAAAATATAAATACTGCATCACACAATGTATTTAAATGATCATCGACTCTACTTAGGTCGTCATGATCAAATCACTCAAGGCTTGAGGTTGTACATTGAATTATGAACTCTCACCCAGTTACTGCATACGCTCGCAAGGAGATTCTGTCCCTCGTACGGCAAAGTGTAGAAATTGTTTTGATAGGCTAGCGATCTCTTTTGTATCAACTTCTTACAGTTTATTTACCGTGTGGGGGCCACAAACTACGCGCGGGGACGAACTTCCCTAAAGGCACATGCGCGTCCCTCTTGATATTATTGGAAACGGTAACCCGTACCGAAAGTGGAACTGTCTGTACTTCGACAAAGCGTGATCCGTAGGGGGTGACTGGGTCAAATAAATTCGAAAAACAAAAATAAAAAATTGAATAAAAAATTGATTAGCCCCCCCCCCCCCCCAAAAAAAAAAAAAAAAAAACCCCAAAAAACCAAACCAAACAAAACAACAACAACACTCGTTTTGTTTCGTTGCTTCCAGATTGGTTGTTTACTTTTGGTGTTTTTGTTTACAAATCAATTGTTTTTCATTTACAAATTATTTTATTTATTTTATTTATTTATTGACTTAGTGATTGATTGATTGATTGATTGACTGATTGATTGATTGAAAAAAAAATTGGGCGTCGGGGTGTTTGTTTGTTTGTTTGTTTTCTGGGTTTTTGGGGGGCGGGTGGTTTTCTGGTACCATCATTTAGTCTGTTCACCTGGGAGATACGCTTTCTATGTTTTATGCAACTCTTGGTACCATACGCATTTAAGAATGCCCTCTAGTTTATCATTGGGCTGCTTAGGTTTGTATACGTGGCCCTTCCATTCGTAGGGGAAAATGTACTCTTACAAGTACTCTTACAAGTAGCACCACCGGCGTCGAATTCCCAAACGTTTGCAGCTGTGATGTCAAAAAGAAATGGAATTTAGAAATGTTTTCTGTATAAGAAAGAACTAATTAACACTGTGAATATTGATGACCTCATAACTCATAATGGTTAACTTCAACATCTGGCGAAAATTTGAAGGATTTTTTGTGTTAAAACTCAAAATGTTTTAAAAGTAACTTGACCAAAATATGCTGTGTAGTTGATAACACCAATCAATACCATTTTGTGGAGTCAAACATTGTGACGGCGAGCCGTGTTTTTACTGTTAGTTCACTGCATGGTGCCTGCCAGATGTACCTTAGACATAATAATGCTTACACACTATTCTGTGTATGAATCATTGCAGGTGCATCCAATAATAGGTTTGAAAGACCCGACGTGCCTGTCTCTTCGTGGGGAAAAAGAAGGGGAAACAGACTTGATTACGGTAAACCTTTTCAATACTTTTCCTCTTATTCAAAATGCAAATTAATGTAACCAAGGTGAGGACGGAAAAGCAAGCTTGCCTGCTTCGGTCCCTCTTTGTTATGAAAGATGATTGAATAAACCTCTCAGGAGAGTTTGTGCACTCTGGTTGGTCGAAAACTGGTCACGTGGGAGTGTTTTCAAAGTAATATAAAGGCTGGCTCTCTGAACTAGCAACAGAAAGGCCCCTAAACAAGCACATTGTTGTGTAAAAGTTCTGTTTGCACTGTGCTTGTGCGGGAAATATCAAACTTACTGTGAATGCGCAGTCAATGTCAAGGTAGCTGCTTCGCACACGAAACCATCATCATGTAAACCAGTATAAAGCCGAACACCAACCATTTCTATTTATGGCGCTGTTACTTTCAAAGCCGATAGTATAGTTCTTGAAATATCCTTAAGTAAGGGAGTTCAAGAGTGGCAACAAGGTCTGAACCGGCCGTTTAAAAACCTCGCAGGGTAGTGGCTGTGCGATAAAGGACCAAGACGGAGGTGAGTTCCTTTTCTCGCACGGCCACGACCCTGCAAGGTTTCAAATAACCAGTTAAGACCGAGTCACTACTCTTTTATTTTCACTTATAAATACCCTTTTGTTAAAATGCGTAATAGAGTTGGCACATCTGTAAAACTTTTCTGTAAAATGTTCAGTTTTCTCTCACGTCCCCGGGCTCCGTTTTGCGAAGGGTTAAATTGCAATTGACGATTTATGGTTTTGCGTACGCGCGCGTACCAACAGTATTGTGTTGCTAATCACACGTTTATAGCACAGGTGTAAACATGTCCACGTGATCTCCTCTCGACCAGTCATAATGGCTAAACTGACCAGGGTATTTATGAATATGTTGGAAATTAGGTGCCATGCAATTGGTCCATTAACAGCGACCATCCACAAACCTGGTCATTACCACGCAGTGAAGACTGGCTCCCCACTCTGTTTTTCCCTAATTAGTATTTGTAAAGGAGGGAACTTGACAAAACTGGTTGTCGCCTGTCAGGTGGTGGTCTACCGAATGTATTGTTTATACTTCAAAAAGATGACGAGAAACAGTGGGAAGAATTGAACTGACCCCATGAAGATGAAGGCTGCCCTGTAATCTCCAAAAGTGTCGTACAACAAACCTGAAACAGAACATACCGGAACTGGTTAAGCTTGTAATGGTGGCAGAGAAACGATCTATGGGAGAACGATCATTTGTTTATAAGCAATTCGTCAAATGAGAAATATTTTTGTGTACGAAGACGTTCGTACAAAAGGTGTGCTTGAGTTTCACTTTATTATTTTTTTTAAATAAGTTTTACTCAACCATAAGAGGTTATGGAAACAACACCCTTGTACACGTGGAATATAACACGAGATTGTTAACTCAAGTACCTGGTAGAAAACCAGTAAGAATTCTGACGGCAATCATAATGACGCTGGACCATGCGAAGGCACCTGCCAATAACTCCACACCAAGTAGCTCTTTAGTAATCACGTCATTGGTACAGCTGAGGATGCCGTCGCATAAGAGTATGAAGAACGATGCCGTCATCATACTCCAGTAGGTAGTGAGATATGGAGACGCCATCAAAAGGGTTGAACTAACCAGGATGCATATGCTCATCAGAACCCAGAGTGGTAGGATCGCCTTGTCCAAAATAAACCCCTGGCCGACCTTCGCAAGGGTGTTCCCGAAGCCTGCCACTGTGACGAACGTCGAAGCATCTTCTAATGTGAACCCCGTGGAGTATACTTGGGAAACGAAGTAGATAATCCACATGTCGAAAGCAAACTTATAGCAGCTTGCGATGAGAGTGACTAACCAGAATCTGGGCATGGAAAGCAGTTCTAGATCCAGGTTCTTGAAGAGCATCTTTAAGAATCTGCAGGAACGGGATATGCAGCTGCCCTTGGATTCTTCAGGCGGTACGCAATCGTCTGGAGGCACTGCATCGTAGTCGTCATTCCGTCCCTTCGCCTTAACACTGACTAGCAGGGCGCCGCTCACGACAGAGTGCAGTAAGATTCCACCAATGAGCAACATGGTTCCACGCCAGCCGTATGTGTTGAGGAACAACTGAACGAGAGGCGCTGCAAGGATCAAGGCAAAGGAAACACCTGTCCTGGAGATACCAATGGCAGTTGCATAGTTGGATTGGAAGTACCGTCCAACACACTCCTTCGTCAGGATATCCGATAATCCCAGGCCTGGACCTACAACAAATTTCACAATTTAGTCGGAAGTTAATATTGAGATTCTTTAAACTATTAGCGTTTAAAACTCTGCATGAGGGCCGCTGTCAGCACATGTGTCTTGGCATAATTATCTTTATAAAATTGTCATTGTCTTAACTTCATCGTACACACTGTCAGCTCATATGCCCTGACATCATAAGCTGGATCATACCACACGTCCTAGAGGGGATGTCAGTCAATAATGGGTCAGTAATTTGGTTAGGAGAGGGCATGACAAAACTCTGTCATTGGCAACCTTTGTGAACAAAATCGTTATGTAAATTGTCAGTGGTAAGCTTAAATTAAACAAAAGACAATATCTGCACAAAATGTAAACAGCACACCCAAATAAAAAAAAACACTTTGCAAACATTCAAAACAAACACTCTTAACGTAGGCTATGGGAATGACATGTCAGCATGTGTTGATAACAGGGGTGTTGCAAAGGTCCCTCGCTTGAGGGTTTTTAAACATTGGAGGGTTAAACATTAATTTGGCGTAAAGTAGTCGTGACTTACTACAACATTGTTCAATGTTTGACAAAATTTCACAAGGAATGGAAGGCTTGTGTAAAAAAAATTGTCATTTCACACGAAGCTCATTTTGTAATATTTTGCAAATCTTGGAAACATTTTGCCAGGATTGTTGTTTTTTCCATTGTGTGAAAAGGTCTCTGGTACAGGTGATGTGAATTAACTTATAGAAACAAGCGGTGGTTCTAAGCAGTGGTGAAGATCTGAGTAGGTCTCGAAGTTTCGAACATTCTGCTTCTTAATTATTAATTACACAAATAACGGTCAATTTTGTATTTTGAAGAAAATCCAGTAAAAATAACATTCCACAATTATATAACTTACCTGACATAAAGGTAAGAATGAAAGCCAGTTGTAAGGGTGTGTTTGCAAACGATCCTAAGATGAAACCACCTCCAGTCAGTACGCCAGACACCATGATGACTACCCCTATGCCGAAACGTCGACCGACGAAGCTTGCAAAGGGACCTATATCAGTAATGCGGCATATATGATGACGTTTTGTGTACGAGTTCGAAACTTCGGAGTGCTTTGTTGATTTTTGATCTTAGTTTGGGTGAACCATCCAAGATGCAACATAACAGCAAATATAGTTGCTGGTTCACTATTTCTATAATCATCTGAACTGAGAATCAATAGCTATATACTTGTTGACATGGAAAGTTTAAGCAAATGATCGAGGAGCCGGTTTTCTTCTCACGTGAAAGGTGTAGCCAAAGTTAACCGAAAACTAAGAGGCTACTATATCCATGGTTGTTAAAGTCGTACACAGAGAGAGCTACTTTGTGAGACACCAGCCTCGCAAAAAGTAGTACTTCGTCACCATTGTGTGTGTATGCGTGCATGTGTCAATACCTAAATGTACAATAAAACAATGTACAATAAAACAATGTTCAAAGTCGACCCCACCCATAATTTGGATGGGTGTTAAATTAACTGGTTTTACAGTCGTGTGTAAAGGAAACAAGCTATAGGATAAATAAGGAGACAAGAATGTTCTTTGAAACAACAATATTTGTATTCACCTACGACACTAGCCATAGCCAGTATTATAGCAGTCATCCAGCCGATTACCCACGCCTTCGTGTCAAATTGCTCTTGAAGAGTGGGCAACATAATACCGAGTCCTTTTATTGAAATGGTGAGTAAGCACATGCTCGTCCACATATTAAGCACGGCGACACACCCATGTTTGCCCCAGCGCGAGGGTTCGTCTAGCGGTGTAGTTGCTCTGCTGCTTCCTTCGGGTGGAGCAGTAATCAAGCCCATTCTTCCCAGCTCAGACAGAAAATGTGAGAATGTTTACGGATATCCTCAGGTTAAAGTCTATGGCCTTTTTTAGAATCACAAGGAAGCACGATTTTTGCGCTTGCGGTGATTTTTTATGGCACTTGTCATTGTTTGCTCTGATCTACTGTTACATCAGAAGAGTTAGTTGCTCGAGTTCCATGCCTTGCTTCTTGGGCGCTATATAGCCGAGTGTCGTTGGTAATACACATAGGCTTAGTCGCAAAATTTAAATGATAATCATTGACCAAGTTATAACAACATAATGTGTAAACCATTCTTATGAAGTTCACAGCACCCAGAGTCCCATTGTCAACAGCTCAGTGAGCAGGCATGTTGTAAAGCTATATTGTGAAGCTATAGCTCTACCCCAGAGTATACTAGGTTGGGCGATCAATAGGACTACGGGAAATGCAAATACAGGTCGTGCCAGGTCATGCCTCTTCCTCAGATCTTATTATTATTGTAAACGGTAGGCCTCTCGCTAGGTAGTCTTGGTTCCAAGACCTTCGCATGGATCAATTCCAACAACAGAATGAGTCCACTATCCATCGTTGGTAGTTCGCACCGAAATGGATCAATTCAAACAACAGAGGGCGTCACTTTCCTCGGTTCGATTTCCAGCTTGCGCGAAGGTCTTGGATATCTTGTATGAGGGTGCTTAAGTGTTTCATTGTTTTTCCCCCGACTTTCCGGGAAGCCAATCAACGATCGTGTTTGCACCTTTTCGTGAATTATTCATGATTCGCCATGTGTTTCTAACAGCTAGCTCGCTATGGGACGGTGTTGTGAATGGTATTGTGGCGAAAAGTACCTTCTCGCAAGGAATTATTATAAAGTGAATAAAAAGCATTCTGAAAAGAGCTTGACAATGGGTTAGGGTTTGGACTTAAAAATTCTCTAGATTATTCTGATATTGCTTACCTTTTGTTTATAATAATACTTAAAGGCACTGGACACTACTCAAAATATATATTAGCATAAAAACTTACTTGGTAACGAGCAAAGGAGAGCTGTTGATAGTATGAAGCATTGTGAGAAACGACTCCCTCTGGAGTAATGTAGTTTTTGAGAAAGGGGTAATTTCTCACTAAAATATTTGAATCTGAGAAAGACTTCAGGCCCGAAGCCTTTTTCAGGCATCTGAAAGCACACACATTGTGCAACAAGGGTGTTTTTTCTTTCATTATTTTCTAGCAACTTCGATGACCATCATTGAGCCCAAATTTTCACAGATTTGTTATTTTATGCATAATGTTGAGATACGCCAAGTGAGAATACTGGTCTTTGACAATTACCAAACGTGTCTAGTGCCTGTAACTTAGTCTTTGTTTGTTGAAGGTTTACAGGAACAGAGAAGGAATGAAGGAACGGCCCTATAAACGATAACGCATTGTTGAACATAGATTTCCACACACATGTACATGTACATGTACATGTACACTTTGACCTTGCAATAGAGAAACTGCATAGACGCATTGCACAGGGCGCGCGGTATTTGAAAAGCCAGTCAAAACCGCAAAGAGCAACACACACTCAGACAACTACACTGGCGCCCGGTATTGAAACGCTCATTATATATGCAGCAACATATAAATACTGCTGAAAGTAGCATGTTGGAGTAATGGCCATACGAACTTGATCAAAACAGTCTTGAGTTCACCCCCTTTCTTTGTGAATTAGGCCTACATAATAAAAGATGCAGTAAATTATCCCGCTTCAGAAAATTACAAAAGTCCTCATTACATTCGTGTAGTTGGAAACAAAGAAAGGTAAAAGTAAACAAAGTAGAATTGTTATTGCCAATAGTTTATTTTCAGGGCATGTCGAATGGTAGAATAAGTACTGTAGTTCAGATGCAAAGATAACCTTTTCTAACATTACATGGCTGACATCGGCAATGTACAAGATTCAAACGTCCATTAAACAATGACCAACCGATAAACCTAACCAACTGCAAGCATATAATTTAGCTTGAGTAATTTCAGAATCACTTGCTTAGTGCGTTGATAGCGATGAAGAAGTCATGGTCAATCAAAACGTGAGTGCGCGTGCATACTGCATACAATCATGCTCGATCGTGTCGACGACCTCGTGACCTTTCTTATCTTGCTTTTCTTGCAAGCTTGTCATTTTATTCACTAATATGAATAAAACATGACTTGACGCTTCATGGAAATAACTTGGCCACGCCTTCTTAAACAAAAGATATCCAAGACGTTACTACAGACAGTCGTCAACCGAAATGAATTCAAGAAGAAAAGCGCGCCCTCTGTAGGGTTATCACGTTACGTTACGAGTATGAGATAGTGACGTCTTGGACCAAGACTACTCGCTAGGTAGCTTCGTACATTGTAATAATAATATTATAATAATATATTGTGTTTGTATAGCGCCTACTGCAGGTCGGCCTCTAATGGTTTACAAGGTGCTGTGGCGCAATATGCAGCCGATCAAACCAGGAACACCAGGGCGGACCCCTTCTCTTTTCGATAAGTGCACTGGGTTCTTTTTCGTGCGTTACACAACACACGGGACCAACGGCTTTACGTCCCATCCGAAGGACGAAGCAATCATGGTTAAGTGTCTTGCTTAAGGACACAAGTGTCACGACCGGGGCTCGAACCCACACTCTGCTGATCAGAAACACCAGAGCTTGAGTCCAGTGATCTTATCCACTCGGCCACGACACGCCTATTGTGTGGACAGTGTTGCTACTGCTTGGGAATTTTCCCAAGATCTTGGGAAATTACTACACATCTTGGGAATTTGGGGGGGATATAAAAGGGCCAAATCACATAAAATCACAATTCACATTTATATTTGTTTTAAGCTTGTTTTTTTATATTTTTTTAAAAATTATTTAGTAAATGATTTTTAAAAATGCATTTGTTTCAAATGAGACACTCCTTACTACGGTGCACGTACTATAGATAGGTTGCAATATGACGTAAATCGGCCATCTTTACGGGCAATTTGGAACACAGGATCATGCGTTTTGTGCGAGAACGGCGTGCAACACGCGCACATTTCACAAAACTCATTGCATGAATGGTTAGTAAACTGCATGTAGCCAAGTAGTATATAGCGCGCGTGCGTGGTTGCAAGCGCTTGAACATGGTGTACACATAGATATAGAATATAATACGCGCGCTCCACTGCATGTGTAGAAAAAGATTTGGTTCGCCATGGACGCAGTAAAATGTTACGTGTTAGAGGCGACGCGCAGATATTGACAATGCCAATTTCATGTTATAGAACTTATGCACATGATGTCATATCAGTAGGGCGCCCTTAAAGGCCAAAAAGCGGCCGTTCATTGACCAAACATGTGCGCCGCGCGTACAAATCTGCGTGTTGCCTCAAGCACGTGACTAATGTCAGCCCCAGGCTGAACCAGCGTATTGTACGCGCGGCCGATCTAGGCATTATATTCTATATCTATGGGTGTACATGTATTATTTACGAACATGGCTTGTGCACGCATGTATGGAATGTGCTGCTCTATAGTAGTAATTTGGGCATGCGCAAAAAAAAAAAGATATTCATTGTAATGTTGTTGTATCCATATTAAACCAAGACTCTTAGTTGAAACTATTGCACCTGTTGTAATATTTTGAATTAATGTATCATTGATTTCTTTGAATGCTCGGGAAATCTTGGCAAATTTCAGGTGGCCATCTTGGGACAACTTTTTTTTTTCAGAGTGGCAACACTGATTGTGAATGCCAAAGCTGTATGAAGCGTTGACATCTTTAGGGGACTATTTCACCACTACCTTGCAAATATAATTTTAACATGGGTGAGTGGGAATTATTTTCTACAAAAGGGGGTGATTTTACGACACTGGCCAAAAGCTTGAAGTCGCAGCTGTGTACTCGGTGCTCTTCATCGTTGTTTGATAACAGAAGCTGTATTCTTAACGGAGCGTAGACTCATCTGCTGGGTCGAACCACAACTTGATGTGTGGACATCAGATTCTTAGTCAGTTGTATTAACAACTTTTGAGATTTGTGGCTCACAGCCACAGAAGCAACGCTATTAGAGCCTTTATTCACATAAAGGGGACATTCAGAATAATTAATTTTTAACAATTTCTATGATCTTTTCCCCGAAAACTTGAAGTGGGTAAAAAAAAAAACCCAAAACAACAACTGAAAATCGAAATTCACTTTGCAATTTTAGTAAGAGGGGGGGGGGGGGGGAACAAACAAAATTTCAAGGGGCAAAATTCCCAGTGGTCTCTTCCAGATCGTCTGTCTATTTAATGTCTGTGTGTAGTTATCGGTCAACTTGTTTCGATAGCCAAGAGCAGGGGAGATGGCAAAAGTGTCCCCAACTAAAGGTTGCATCCTGGTCGCCGGGAAAAGAGACCCGTTCAGTGAATGACTCATTGAGCCATAACTTTGAGGCATAACTTTGTTGCTCTACAGTTGCTCTGGCATTTGATGAAGGTTGTTGCTACGAAAGCTCATGTAATTAGTTACTTTAAGTGCCACCACTCCCTTCCTTGTTTTATCTATCAGTCTAACACGGCTATTTTTTTTAGTATTCTTTAGTATTGCTCTTCAGTGTATATGCAGCGGCGGATACAGGGGGCATGGGGGGCGCACGCCCCCCCCTTTTGCTTGAAAAAAAAAACGAAAAAAAAAAAAACGGGAAAAAAAAACTCGAGGGGAAAAATAAGGGAGAGACAAAATTAAAGACATAGGCCTTACCTGTTTTTTTTTAAAGCTACTAATATTCCATACCTCGTACACTTTTTTTCACCATTTTGTTGCTTGGTAAATTTTCACGCCCCCCCCCCGTTTGGAAAATCCTGGATCCGCCCCTGATATGGTATATTATTAAATAGTTTGGAAATGTTTAAAAAACAAAATAATTCGAAAGAAGATCGAAATTTTAAAACTCTTTCTTCTCATCGCTCCCAGGGGCCGAATACCTTCAACCCCCTCCCCCAAGGGAAAAAAACAACAAGGCACACATACAGCTCCATGTTGCAGTCACTGTGTGGACATTCCTTTGTTCTGTACAATCCTTTTCTTTAACACCGTAAATAACACCGTGTGGACGTGTAAGTCCACATAGTGTTTCAAGTCCCTACATTATGTGGACTGAACATTGTTCCCAGGTTCACACTTGAGCGTTCACGCACACACACCCAAACGTATAACCCTTTTCGTTTCCTTGCTTCGTGATTGGGCTTTGGGCGTTTTCATTTACAAATCAATTACATTTTCACTTGTTTATTTAGTTACCTGTTTGCAACTCAACGGTTTTAACAGACCCTCACCATTCGTAGTAAGAAACTTTATTTTCTGTTGTGGTATCCCTTCGTGGTGATCCCTTTGAGTTGCTTTTTTGTCTTTTGTTTTTATTGAATCCATTTTTATTTCCCTACTCTTCACCTGTTCTTTTCAACTCTCTTAATCCTTTGTTCCTCTTTTTGCTATAAATGGATATGTTTGTGTTTGTTCTTGTTTATGCCTCTGACGAAGTTCCGGTTTGGATCGAAAGCTAAGGCCATCTCCCCTTCTAATAATTATAATATATATTTTTGCTGGTACCGCCATTAAGTTTTAGTATGTTCACCCAAGAGATATGCTTTTATGCTATATGCAACTCAGGGTACCATACGTATTTACGATGTTTTATCGTAGGTCTGTTTAGGGTTGTATACGTGGCCTTTCCGTACATAGGGAAAAATGTAACCTTAAAAGTAGCACCACCGGTGTCGAAATTAGCAAACATGTGACGGTTGTTGAATAAAGGAAAGAAATCCGGGTAGCTCAACGTCCGTGTTTTTGTTGCAATTCAAAGGTAAGTAGAGAAAACCATCACAACAATTGGTGACGACACTTTTAGGAGACTTAACTACGCGTGGTTCTTAGAAATAATACACGTTTTTGATCGCTACATGAAGCGTAAGGCCGTTGCCGAAAGTCCGGCTTTTTGGCACAAGCCACAGGCACATGTTTACATACCATACGTGAGTTCACATTTTGCTCAGATAGTTTATAATACAGCTAGTAGTAGTAATACTAGCTAGTTCAGTTGCTGGTGTTGTATTGAACGGCACCCGCCGCGGTAACTTGGGTAAGTAATAATACTAATAGAGTTCTAACTTTCAATTCCGTCATTTTTTTCTATCTGCTTCGTTCTTGAATGTAGACCCAGCCCAGAGTAACTAAAACTAGGGCGCTGTACTCCTTTAACGTTTAAGAGTAACCCTAACCCCCATTATTGCATTAATAGGGTCTCTCCACAAAGCCTACCAAATACAACAGAATGCAACCATGGAGCAATAATCTAGTTGTAGTTTATTGCTCCATGATGCAACACAGTTGAAATGAGAACCATGCCATATGCAACAAAATGCAACAAGGTTTTTTTGGTTGCATTGTGCAGGCATGTTGTTTGTGTTAGGACTGAGCAATGGTGTTTGCCCTGCTAAAAATGCAACAGTATGAGTATGCACATAAGTGTAATGTTTAACTGTTACAATATTATACAGTCTTTTGAATATGATTTTAATTATGATTCTTACCTAATATTACATCATACTTCTCGATACTTTTCCCATAAAAAATATTTTGAAATACCCATTATAAGTTGTTCAGATACAATAGAAGCACCCAAACCCATATGAAGTCACTTAACTGCTGAATGCAACAAATTCAGTCAAAAAATGACATCTGAGTTGACTGCCAAATGCAACAGATCACAACAACTATTACCATTTGGTGCATATTGGTGCATTTAGCATGGTTAGGGTTTAAAAAAAAGGCACTGGACACGTTTGGTAACGACTCAAACAAAATATTAGCATAAAAACTTACCTGGTAACGATCAACGGAGAGCTGTTGATAGTATAAAACATTGTGAGAAACAACTCCCTCTGAAGTAATTTAGTTTTTGAGAAAGAGAAAATTTCTTACCAAAATATTTGAATCTGAGAAAGACTTCAGGAGACGATAGCGAAACGAACCTCATTTCTAGGAGTAACTAGCACCCCAGGAAACCATTGCACATAATGATGGGAACCTCAATTTGCTATGATTTTCCCAGCACCAACCAAGCCCCCCAAAATGCCTCAAAACGACTGTTTAACGGCACACTGGTTACAGGTGCTGACACTCCTGACAGCAATTGTGCACGCTCAATCATGAGCTAACATTTTTGATTCCTGTAAGACCATTCTTTCAAACAACCCTCCCTGCAGAAGTTATGTTGCAAGCTCATGATTGAACGTGTGCACTCACTGTTTATAACTTGTTGGCAGCCATGATGTTTACCCATTGCCAACAGCAATCCTCCAGCCATGCTGGCCAGATGAATGTTTCCTTCTACAAGTAAAATAATGCGAGAAGAGAAAATTGCATTTGAATACTTATTTGTTTTGTATTTTGTTAAAATGGGAATGGAACTTTAAATACAGTATCAGGTTTTCTCAGATTTTAGTGACAGATAATAAATTTCTTTGTTGTTTTATTTCATTTAAATGGCTATATTTGTTCAACTTAGCCTGTGAGAGAGACTCTGGTACCGGTCGAAACGTCGGGCCACTAACTATCTTTTTGCATAGGTCTTTTTGGTTGGTTAGCAGATAGCAACAGCTCATACTATTTTTTGTTTATTAATAATACGTGTAGATCAACTGAAATGTAAGTCGCAATGGAAGATGTAAACCATGGTTGAACTTTACCTTAAATTACATTTGTACTTGTAGGTTCTATCTTCATTCTTAATCGGTAATTCTGAGTTTTCAGTGAGGTTCAAACCTTCCATTGTTACTTGTTTTTATAGATTTTAACTTTGGCTTCATTCTCAATCAGTAATCCTGAGATTTTAGTGAGATTGAATATCATTGCTTGTTTTTTGTTTTTTTTATAGATTGTAATTGTGGCTGCATTCCCGATTGGTAATCTTGAGCTGCGACTCCAGCAGCAGAATGGAAAGTGCAGCAGTGAATGGGAAACAGGAGAATGAGACGTTGGAAGATAACACGGAAACTGAAGGTATAGATTTCAGACCAATCAGGGTCCAATTTAGGGTAGAATCTAGAAGGCCACAGGGCTTGTAGATCAAAGTGCTAACTAGACCAGGGCTTGATGGCAACAAGCACTAAGATTCATCTTAAGACTTGAAGCCTATTAATTTTGGTTTTACCCTTACTTACTTTACTTACTTTTTTCACAGAACTCATGAAAGTACTGAGTATACAGTGCTAACACACATCGGTGTAAGGGTAAAACCAAAATTAATATTCTTTATCCCCGATGCTAAATTAACATCTATTAAATCGTTGCGGAACCCGCTGCTAAAATATAGGATTCAAACTGCCTCTAGCTACCGGGCAATCTCGGTGGTCTAGTTGGTAAGACACTGCTCTAGAATTGCAAAGGTAATACCAAAATTAAGATTCTTTATCCCCGATGCAAAATTAACAACTTTAAGAGTAGTTGTCAATATTACCATTTGTGTTGTGACATAACACTATTGAAGATTGATACACAGTTAAAGGCAATGTATGACTTTGGTTTTTGGAACCGTTTGATTGTTCTAATTCTATATTAATGTAGGTACACCACTGTACAATAAAACTAACCTGTGAAAATTACACTTCAAAAGGTGGTTGTGTTTTTGAGATATCACAGCAAAACCAGAGCAAACTAATATTTCCACGCAGGAAGAATATTCCCTGTAGGAATACACGATCTGAAAAGCGTTGAGACCGTAACGCTTCTCAGATTCAAATTTCGAAGTGAAAAGTTTCTCAAAATGCATTCTACTATCTAAAGCTGCTGTACTTTTTACCAAGTAAGTTTTTATTTTATTTTTATTAGTTTTCAGACTCATTACCAAACGTATACCTTCCCTTCTAAGATCAATCACGAGATTAATTATAACTTAAAAGATTACCTCTTTGTGACAACGACCCCAGACTCTTTTTTACAAGGCCCCTTTTCTCATTTTGCTCCCTATACCTGGAATGCACTCCCCATCTCAATCAGGGAATCAGACTATGTATGCAAATTCAAGAAGTGCATCAAAAATTATTTATACCCGATCTAATGTGCTGTGTTCTTGTAGTGGTGCTTTATAAATGCCTTACATGTACAGCTGTATGTATGTAAGGCCAGAATCAAAATGAGTAAAAACTTTTTGACATAGTTTTTAAAACTGTTTTTATTTTTTAACAAGCGTGAAGTTTTCAGAGAATATTTTGTCAGAGAATATTTATCTCATTTGTCTCCGTGGGAGTACTTCATTACTAAACAGAGTGGATAGGTATTTATCAGACCCAAAGCCAACATTGGAAAACAAGTGGTTTTTGTTCAAAATATTTCACTGTGACTGAGGTATTGTTATTCGATGTAAAAATGCAAGACCAAAAAATTGAGGGGACTTGTTATCAAATTCTCAAAAAACCTAGAACGCGCCAGATTGGTACAATAGAGCTTTAGATAAACAAAAAAACTGTGTCCCACAGTTCGTTAAAATAATCCTAGGGAGAACTTTGATATTTCACCTCAAAAAATTTTACATACATGTACATAAATTTTCGACTCCAACAGTTTTCATACTTTTTTTCTGAAATTGTTACCATACACTGTAGTTAGACTACTAGTAAGGTGAGAAAAAACCAATGTCAACTGGTTAATTAAATTTCCAGTCCCTCTTTTCATCAAATTCCTTTAAAGAATGCTCTGCTCTGAAAAGTATTCTGCTATTAAAAATAGGTGAACAATCAGAGCTGTTTAAAATGCTGATTAATGGTACCCTGGATTTGTATCTTATGCTCGTTATGCTATCACTTATGTTCTTGTGCAAACACAATTACTTGCCACAGAAAAGTATCGGCATTTGAACAACAGTCAAGGGTTCAATAACCTTTTAGCATAACACAAACAAAATGTAAATTTCTATTTTCCTTACTGCAGAAAACAACAGCTAAATGTTCTGCCAAATGTCTGAATGTTGGGTAACCTTTTGGCAGAACACAAATGAAGTTTGAATATTTATTTTCCTTTGTTCTCGTCAACTGCGGTAGAAATACTCCCGGGTTGAAATTGCACACTTCACATGTTTCCACTGAGTAAAAAATGACAAGATGAATTATGAAACGGATCCCTAACTAGTTGGTACAATGTATTAGATTACAAGCACCCAGGCCTGGATTTACACGGAGGGCACGGAAGCCATGGCCTCTTGTTTCCATTGGGCCCAGATTCATAGAGCTGCTTAACGGTAAGCAAATTTTCGTGCTAACTGTAGCAGAAAACATTTGCTTAAGCGATAACGTATTTCACAGGTTAGCAAGAAAATTAGGAAGCCATCTTGCGCAGCCATCTTGGATTTGCATTGTTACGTCATTCATTTTCATACATTAAGCACCGGAAGGTTAGCAATTAGCATGCCTTTTCGTGTGCTTGCGGTTAGCAGCGCTATGAAATGGAAATTGCACAGTACTTGCAGTAAGCACAAAATCGGTCGCTAAGCAGCTCTACGAAATTGGGCCCTGGTCTTGGCCTTGGTGCCCCTTCAAAAGTTTCACATAGACTTAAAGATTTTCCAATGGAAGTGCCCTTTGCAAAATGAAAATGGCCTTGCCCTCCTGAAGATAAAACTCCAGGCCTGACCACCCTAAAATTTGAAGGGAAAAACTTCCTAATTTGAGATATGAACCCATTCAAACTGAGGACTTTTACAAAAGAGACCTTGGTGTTCCGGCAGAATGAGGACGTCTGTGGTACAAAACAAATGGGAGAACAAAGAGAAGTCCTCGATTTACCTGATTTACAAACATGGGTATGCTCGTGTACAATGTATGCGTGCAATCATTGACCATAATTTAGAAGGACTAGCCATGTTAACTCAAAACTTGGTGTGTGGATTGGTCTTGGGATCTCCAGAAGCCTGTTGTTTTGGACACTCTAGGCCAACTGCCAAGGTGTTGTGGCAAAATAAAAGAAATGTCTGGGCAATAACCCAAGAAGGATGTTGCATATTAGCTCCAAACTTGGTTTGTGGATTGGTCTTGGGATCCCCAAGAAGCCTATTGTTTTTGGATCCCTAAGGTCAAATGTCAAGGTGTTTTGGCAAAAGTTAAAGAAATGTTCGGCAATAACTCAAGAAAGAATTTGCATGTTATCTCCAAACTTGGTGAGTGGATTGGTCTTGAGATCCCCCAAAAGCCTATCTTTGTACCACCTAGGGCATTTGTGTTTAAAAAACATAACTTTTCTTGTTTTTGTGTGTTTCTGTAAATGAAATTCCACTTGGCAACAGTGAGAATACATGATGCACTGCAATCTGCGGTGGTATATTGATTTGTACTTCCCTTTTGCTTTTCTGAATACAGTGCACCTCTCTAACGGCAAAGTAGAGATCACCATGCAACCCAAAGAGAAGAAACCCAGTGATGATGGATGTATGTCGGGAACCGCTAAAAAGGTTTTCTACGGCCTGCTTCTGGTGATCGGCATCGCCGTGTCGTGGGTCAGTGCCACTCAGTTTGCTAAGAGCACGTACTCAGCCACATTCAATGCTCCTTTCTTCGTCATCTGGTTCAGCACAGTCTGGATGACGGTTTGTTATCCTGTGTATGTGATTGGATCCTTCATACTTTTTAAAGAGAAGAGGAAAGCTGGTTTACGCTCTCTGTTCAGGTGAGATGAGACCTCAAGTATGCGAAAGTTTTGTTTTTCCTGTTAACCTTTTTTTCCCGGTAAGCACAATTGTTTTTTTAGGCAGATTTGTGTGTTTGAATTCATTCTTGGAGAGACAACTTGGCAGTTTTTTTCTTCAGGCCTGGAATTACACGGAGGCCCCTTCAAAACTTTCCCATGGACATTAAGATTTTCCAATGGAAGTGCCCTTTACAAAATGAAAATGGCCTTGCCCTCTCAGAGATGAAATTCCAGGCCTGTTTCTTAGTTAAAAGGCACTTCTACGAGGGAAATTTAAACTTGTGCTGGAACATTTCAAAGGGCACCAAGGCAATGGCCAGGGGCATGGATGGCAATGGCCGCCGTTGCCTCAATTTATGCAATTGCCTCCATGAAGTATCAGGCTTCAATATGAAATTGGGCTTGGCCTAGTCTTGGCCTTGGTGCCCCTTCAAAGTCTTCCCTCAACTTTTTCTAATGACAGTGGCTCTGCAAAGTGCAATTGGCCTCGTCGGTGAAACTTGCTTCATCTACGCCAATGTTATGTTAGCTTTTAAAAGTTTCACTCTCATTTTGGGTTGAATTTTGTTTGTGAGACTGTCGAGCATCCCCCTTCACCTCCCAATTCTGGTCAGCAGTAGACCCCTCGCAAGACGTCACAAGCCCAAACAGCGCCCTCACTGAGGTCAAAGGGAGACAGTCATTGGCTGAGACATATAATATGGATCAAATATATACGTTGTGTATAAAAAACCCTTGAGAAATCCAAAGCATTTCCTGGCAGGCAAGATGTCACAGAAAGTTTCACTGTAATTGCACTGTTAAATTAAGTACACCCCTTGCTTACCACAACTCAGGCTCAAACAGTGCTCTCTCCGAGGTCAAGGGAAGACCGATTAATAGCTGAGATTTGTTCGTCTTGCACTTTTCCATTATATGTCTGGTTCCACTTTCAATCTCTGGCTGTGCTTTGTTTTTATATGTGGGTTGGTATCGCTGGTGGCCGAAGGCGCCTTGACATGCCAGCAGCTCGACCACGTTGTAGCCCCGTCCTTCGCAATTCTGTTTCTCAGCTTCGAGGCAGAATGATTAGCCTTCCAATTATTTACTTATTCTCAAATATGAAATATTTGATGTTTGAGATAAAAAGATTTGAGATAAAAATATTTGAAAAGGAGATCCCTGTACTGCTGCTACCCAGGTTGTGTCGTAAACTTGGGTGTGATCCCTGACCATACAGCAGTTTCAGGGTGTATGGCTTCTGACTGGTACCCCTGAACATTGACAAAATAGGGAGCCTGCCAACATAAAAGCAAGAAGGCTCATTTGGTGGGGCACCGGAGGTCGCAGGTTCAAATCCTGTTCTATAGACCCATTGCACAACGCGCAGCACACATACACGCGCGTCTCCTGTCCGCCATGCTGGGTGTCAAAACGTGCACAAAAGGATGGTACACGTGTTCACACGCGCATTGTTCGTAAACACGTGTACCATCCTTTTGTACACGTTTTGACACCCAGCATGGCGGACAGGAGATGCGCGTGTATGTGCGCTGCGCGTTGTGCAATGGGTCTATAGTCAATTTGTCTTTGTTCACCCCAAAATGTACTTGTTCTTTCAGGGAAGATCAAACAATCTATGGAGACTGCGGTCTAACAATCCTGACCTACTTCAAGTATATTGGTCCATTCACCATATGTTGGGAAGCAACAAACTACATGTACATCCGCGCCTTAGGAAGCATACACGTTACTGACGCTACTGCGCTCTTCACAACAAACACAGCGTTTGTCTACATCTGCTCTTGGATTTGGCTGAAAGAGAAAATCATTCTCATTCCAGCAAGGGTGAGGACTTTCCTTACATTACAGTTACAACTTCATTTTATTTTGACTGCCTGTAGGTTGTTTTCTTGTCACAATTTCTAAATGCTAACATTAATAGCAGCTACAATGGAAAAACAGGTTTTCAAAAATCTTTTTGCATCACGCAAGTTTGGCTCACACACGCCCTCATGCGGTCCACAATACTGCAAATTATTTGCACATTAACCGTTAAACTCTCTCGAGGTTTGCCCTTTTCCAGTGACTGGCCAGCAGGACCAGTTAGCTTGTCATTTCACTTTCACTGGTCAGTCAGCTTTTCATTGGTCCATAATTCATATTAAATAGGAAGCTTTTCAACAATGAACTAGCCATTCGGGTCACTTGGAGTGTATTTTGACTGGTCCTTACATGTAGGTGTTTTAACTGCCATTTGGCCAGCGGACCACTGTTAAGGAAGACTGCTGAGACTCTTATGCTGTACTTGGTAACACTTTTCCATTGAGTTCACCAAGCAGTCAAAATCAACTACACGGGGAGGCACAAAGGTGCAAAGAAATAACTGTGTCCCTCTGTGCCCTGTGTAGATTCAATCCACCAATGATTGCAGGTTGAAAATGTTATCAAGAATAGAAGGGTTATGAATGTGCAAATGTTGATGAGGCACAAATGGAAACAAATCTTTTCTGTTGGCCCAACAGGCTAGTCGGTTTAAAGAAAATAGATAGTTCCCACTTGACATCACACGGTGTAAAGTCTGCCATCTTAACGCCCAATAATACATCATTTCACAGCTATATATTTAGCGTAAATGAAGAATGCTGCAAGTGGGAGTTCTGTTAAGTTCATTGTATGATTAGTCGGAGAACCCATTTGCCGTGTACAAAAATGTGAACACTCGAATGCAGCTCAAAGCAAAAACCCAAATTTCCCTCAAAGATAAAGCTATGATATGGCTGTCAATTAAATTCAGCAGGGAACCAGTCAAAAACATAAAACAGTTGATGGCTTTTTGGCTGGTAAACTGAGTCTGTCAAGCAATTCTTTATGTAACAAGAGCTGTATGATTTGCCCTTGATTAAAAAAAAGAGGAAGATTAACCTTAGAATCAGCCTTCTGTTTGTCCCTCGTCAATTGCAGAGTTTTTCTGTCCTCATGTGTATTTTGGGCACCGTGCTGATGTGCTATTCTGATGGCTTTGGAGGGGGTCGAACAGAGGGAGTGGTGTTAGCTCTTGGAGCAGCCTTGGGAGCAGCTCTTTATAAGGTACAGTGTACATGTTAGTTTTGAGTGACGGCAGTGGGAGTAATGTTGGTTCTTGGAGCAGCCTTGTGAGCTGTTCTCTGTCCAGCTCAGAAGTTACATGATTCCATTGTAAGCCACAATCATTCACTGTTACATGAATTGGCTCCACCGAGAGTTTCCCTGGCTGATGAATTGAGCAAGATGGTAAAAATTCAAATTTATTATTGAAGCAAAAAGTTATGCAGTCTGCAAACTGAAAAACTCACACAAATGTGCAATAATTCTCTGTTATTACTTTTACTATTATTATTGTTATAATTATATATTTCTGGCCATTATTACGTCATTTAGACTTACATCTAGTGGTAAGACATCTGCTCTAGTACATGTAGTAATGCAAAGGTCATGGGTTCGAATCCCACCCAAGTGGTTTGCCCGTAGATTTGTTTTCACAGAACTCAGGAAAGTACTGAGTATACAGTGCTTAAGACACATCCAAGTATGGGTAAAAACAATTTATATTCTTTATCCCCGATGCAAAACTAACATCTGTTAAATATCTAGACTTGTTTTAATTTGGACCACCTGTACAGGTACTATTCTTCAGGGTGGTTGGCAAGGCATCCTATGGACAAGTGTCCCTCTTCTTGTCGCTACTCGGTGTGTTTAACCTTGTCTTCTTCTGCCCCATTATGGTGACGCTGTACTTCACTGGCGTAGAGAAAATAGACTGGGACAACCTACCTGGGGCCTTCCTGTGTGGGAAAGCAGGCTTGGGACTAGGTAAGTAATTGCATGAATGGGGTATAGTGTACAAGTTTAGAATAATGCCAGGTACGTTGACTTGGCTGGTCACAAGAAATGAGTTGGTTGCTGTTCAAGAATGGCTTGTGTTGTAATCTTCCGGTCATACATCACCATGACTTGAAGATCACAAGCACTGCCAACCATTGCCAGCCTAGCTACCATGGGCAGCGCGCAGTATCGATACTTCTCGTCACTAAACCCCTGGTAAGGATGTACTGAAAAACGGCAATGATTGGCTCCCATAAGTGACTACTTTGCATGCACGCTTGCTAAAGAATGTTAAGCGTTTGTATGGCGCTTGTTGGACGCTTAGTACGCGCGTGTCAAAATGCAAGTATTTTGAAGCGATTCTATTTTAAATGGATCATGCTTTTTCACTGTGCCCCTAAACTGCATACAGTTAAACATATCACAAAATCTAAGAAGAATGAAAGGGGACCAGTTACTTTTTGAATTGTTGCCTCTTTTGCGGGTAACCATAATGGAGCGCGCTCGTAGTATGGATCGGCCTCAGGCCTAATTAAAATGTGCTAGATTCTAGCACATTTTAATGAACCAATTTCAGCGGTTATGATCAAGCAAGGCATGCTGGGGAAAAATGGCGTGGTTAGATCGATCACCCCTGGGAACGAGGTTGAACCATTGCCAACTCACAGTTCCCTGTGGTCTCTAGGGTGCGCCACCGCTGTTTCATGCCAGGTATGGGCGAGGTGTTATGGTTGGTAGGGAACATAGCATAAAACAGTAAAGATAACTGTCCGGAACTGATAAAAACCAAAGATTTTGAAGGGGTGGGCTAATTTTCTGTGACCCTTACACTATTAATGAGACTTTGTGTCAAAATAGTGTGGAAATGGTTTGCTTATCATTTAGACATCCGACATGGTTGATTTTTGCATACTTTCAAATATTGTTCATATATGTCACAGTCGGCCACACAAACAGCCACAATAGGGGACTGGAGTCTTGTTACAGTGGATATATATAATGTAAACAAACTAAGCAAGAAATAGAAAAACATGGACGGCAGGCCTGAGGCTAGTAAGTTTAGTACTGGGCCAGTACACTCATGCCTGGACAAGTCCGGCGGCCTCTTTGTTTAAGTGTTGGCTTTCTCTTTGATCAAATTATTTCAATTCTGTTAAGTGTTGAAGAATACTTACCCATAATAGGAATGTGAAAAATCTTTGGTAATAGTTAAACTTCTTCAATTGTTGAACTGTTTGTATATATTTTTTGTCATTTCAATTCTGTTTTTGTAACAAAATTTCTGGTCCAGTAAACATTTTGAGCTACAAGCCCTACAGAACCAGCCATGCTTTCCCATGCACATCGTGGAATGCTTGCTTGGTTTGTTTGAATTGTATGTATACCCATTATGAGTCACTTGACTCTGGTCGCTGATTGTCACAATTGACCTACTTCCAATCAACTAAAAGGGTCAAATCAAAGTAAACAGGTAAAAGACAAACAGGAAACTACTGTTTTGTATAAATTTTCCAGACAATTTTACCGAAAACTTTAGTCTGAGAAATCAATTTTTTTTTAGCTGTGTCTGGGTGTATGGTAATGAATTGAAATGAAAAGAAATGAATTGTGTTTGGAGGGTTTGGCATGTTCCATGCATTATTAAGCCGATGTGAGTTTATGTATAGGAGCACGACTCAATATGAGGCAACCTGTGATCTCACAACTTGGGAGGTCCATTATTTGTTGAAATATTAGTTGCGATCTTTTGTGCTCATCTTTTCTTTTTTTTTCTTCTCCTTTACAGTTTTTAATTTCTTGGTCAACTTCGGTATAGCGGTCACCTTTCCCTTGTTTATTGCTCTTGGTACCGTCATAGGAATTCCCCTAAATGGAGGTAAGACAATATTTGTTGTAAGGTCAATTACAACATGACCCATGAAGCCATTTTTAATTTAAGCCTCCTACTGTCTAGGAGTATTCAATATACTGTGGTTTCAAATGATATGTAAACTATGCCAGCGTGCATTATGATATCATGTGTGAAGAAATCTACACTGTACAGAGTCGACCCTCTTACTGTGTTTTTATTTAATATCGCCCACTATGGTTTTGAATGGCAGATAAACTGTAATGAGCCAGCCTGCATCATGATATCATGTTGCGGATGCATACACAATACAGAGTTAGTGCTGAGCACAGTTGTGCCACCATGCAAAACCTGTGTATGTGAATGGCTTCAAGCATTGTCAAGTGGTTGGGCAACTCGCTGGAAAGTTTATCAAGAACAGCTTTTAAAATTAGAGCAATTGTCCCCATCCCCCTAAAGTCCCACTTTATTAATTGAAAACATTTGTTTATTTATTTTAATGTTTTTTTGTTTTGTGTTTTTTCCCCAGTTGTGGACTCACTATTTAGGGAGACACAGTTCGGATGGGTGAAAATTTTGGGGGCTGCATTCATCATGGTTGCCTTCTTCATCATGCTGGTTCCAGAACACCTCCAGAGGAAAGTTGCCTGCTGGAAAGAAGGGGAGTGTCCATGTGAGAGACAGACACTAGACCAGGAGAAAGAGGGGGCAGATCCCGATGTGGGTGAGAAGAGGGATGGGGAAAACTGGATGCGACTAAAACAAGAGGACACTGAAGAAGTAGCACAAGTATGATCTTTGTTTATAAACAAACGGAGAGAATAAGTTTAACCCTTCCTCACTCTACAATAATCCAACACCTCACAGTAACTCAACACCCAAACTGCTGGACTCTGATTAGGGTGGTGTGCCTGATCCAATCTACAGCATAACCTGTTAACTAGTGCTGTTCTCAGTCAACACCAAACAGTAACTCAAAACTGGAATTGTTAAACTCTAATTATGGTGGTATGCCTGATCCCATGTAAAGCATAACCAGTTTACTGTTGCATTCCTCAGTCCTGCAGAATAAAACAAAACAAGCATTTAGATTGGAAGGGTTTGGGGTTATTGGTTGTTTTGTACGAAATGTACAAATTGTTGACTTTGATTTGACATCAGAGCTGCCAACTCCCCGATTCTTCAGAAAGTTCCCTGAAAATTTGAAAATCACCCTGATTATGGAAACTTTCCACTTCTATGTTGAATATAAATTCTAATTATCTCCATGACTGTTGTACAAAATCTCCTTGATTGCAGGCTGCAAATGTTGGCAGCTCTGAAACTATCAATGGTAGCTTGAATGCTTAGTATTTCAGAATATGAAGATATTCTCAATTTAAAGCAGTTTATATATTTTGTGTTATTATTATTTATAAGCTATTTTGTTTTTGGTTACAAAATGTTCCAAAAATGTTCCAAGGGATGTGTTATGACTGCATTGTCCATGTACCATTGTAAAAGTTTGTAATTTATAAATAATGATTTGGGGTTGAACAAAGAAAAATTGACTAGAGCAGGATTTGCACCAATGGCCTCCGGTTTAATGTGCCAGCGCTCTACCAACTGAGCAATCCGGCCCTATGTTGGCGGTCTCCCTATTAGTCAATATCTTTGTTCGGGGGTACCAGTCGGAAGCCATACAGCCGTTAGCTGCCACGTAGCCAGGGATCACACCCAAGTTTACAATACTTGATATAAATCATGAATCAGCTGAACAAAACCTGTTGCCTGTTGCTATCCCCTTTGTATTTTAAAACAATTTTTTATGTCATTTATGTCATTTAAAAAATAATGCTATTTGGGAACACCCACAAAAACAAGCTTTGCTCAAGATGTCATACATGTGATGTCACTGGTGGAATGCAAAAATTACGGGCCTGTGTGGAAGCCAATGAAATTTTGACATTTTGGTTGTATGTTCCTTGTTCCACCAGTGATGTCCAAATGCAAGACCTTTTTTTGTTAAGGATGATAATTGGTCCGTGGGGGAAAATTAGGAACATTTTATTGAGTACAAGGGCTGACCAACTATGATTTTCAGGCTACTTAATAACAATTTTGTTGATTTTTCTGAGGGTAAATTGATTTTAAAAACAGATCAAAGTAGAAACAGATATCCTGTTTTGTTGGCGTTCTTGAAGAGCATTATTTTGAATCAAATATGTTTTTAGAAATGAATAACAGGGATAGTAACTGGTTTATTTTCAGCTGATTCATTATTTATTAATTACACACCTTTACATGGCATATGGACAATGTAGTTTGAACACATCCTTTATAGATTTTTAAAACCAATTATTAAATATTGTTTACTTATTTATAAATAATAACAACAGTTATGTATGTCAGTAACATTCCAGTTAGATTTGTGCGCACACAAAACCCACACCAAATCATTAATCTAGCCCGTCCAGAAATTTAGTAAAACATTAATTATTTGCTGTCGTAGTCCATCGTCACTTTTAGTGTCGAGGTCACGCCCACTTTACCTAGCAATGGCTCACACGCCTGTGGGTTAGCACTACGTACATGTCCAATGCAGGTAACATGTTGACGAAGCAACCAAAGAAGCCATATGCGCAAGCGCCATCTTAAAAACATACCGCAAAGCATCTTGGGAAACCGGGTACAGTTAAAAAAAAAAAAATGCCAAGATGGATGCCCTGTTGTAGCTTTCATGTAACTATGCCAGGGTTTATAGCTGTGTACCGCATCGCTTCAAAATCAGCGCGCCATGATGGTTGTCGATGTTGCTTGGTTGATGAGCGTTCATTGGTTATTTCCAAAGTTCACTCAGTTATGCAACAGTTTTTGTCAGCAGTGAAGCTAGACTCAAAAATTGGAGGGGAGGGGGGAATTAAGGACAAAGAAATGATTTGGGGCATACGAATATCTGATTTCCAATGCAAAAAAGCAATCTATTAAAAAACATTATTAAAAGTCAGTTACAGCGTGTGTGTGAAAGCGTGTGGGAATATTTTGGGAGGGGGGATATTAAGTGCTCTCCATGTGCCCCCTTATCCCCCTAAAAACAGCAACATAACAGGGTAAAACAAATTGTGTAGCTTTGGTAGTAGTTGACTCTTGTATTGTGGTTCACCAACGGTGCTACCATCTGTTTATTAGATGACTAATTTTGTATGTTCTCTACATTTAGTAGATAAAGCATTTGTAGTTTTGTATAAGTTGTTGTAAGTAAATTGCACAAAGTCTTTGATGAACACAAAGTAAGCAAAGGCATCTCGACTGTTTATTTTTTAAGTCTGACTCTTATTTGGGGCAGTGTTTACCGTTGCACCGTTTATTCAAACTTGAGGCGGCACTGGTCACTTTGCTATGTAAGTGTCAGTGACCACCTCGATCTGATTTGCCACGACGGCAATGTTTGTGTCATTTATTTGCGTTTTCTGTGACAACTGTGTATCAGGAACTCTCATTTGTGTGTGTAGGTTGAATCATCCTTTGTCGTGGTCAAGTGGTTTAGACTGTAGGAAAACATAAAATCTCAAGGTTGTGGGTTCGACGGCCATACAAGTTAGCTGCTGATTTCATAATGACTAGAAATAGGTAATGTCGTCTAGTTATTGAATCACAATTTATTGGTTTGTGCAATTCATAATCATAGACGACAATCTTTGGAACTTTCATTGAAACTCAGCAAGGTCTCCAGCCTCGCATTTTTGCTCCAGTTTGGGGACATCTGAGTTGGTGATCCATTGACTGCGGTTCAGAAGCGCATGCAGGTCACACCCTGGTTCTTTTCTTGAGGTTACTTTGTTGGAACCGGTACATGATCTGAGTCAGTTGAGGCATTTCCATACAGCCCAGCTTGAGTCAGCACTGGGTGAGAGTTCTTTTTTGTGCACTCTATGGACAAGGATGTTACTGTTGGAAGGAGAGACTAGCTGTTGCCAGCTATTAAACTTGGCGTTTAAATCCCCTTTTGGGAGCTTTGCCGAGTTCCCTTGTTGGGAAGATCATCTAAACAAACAAATGAACATCGCCAATTTGTGGGAGCGCTACATTTTTGTTAGTTTACACACTATACATGCACTCGCATGTTCTTCAAGTATCAATTTGAGTTTGTTCCATCTCGCTCTATAAAAAAAATAAAATAATAACCACAAGTCTGATTAAAATACAATGGGCTGATTAGTGTGGGTTGCGGTTTTTTTTTTTTTTTTCGTTTTTTTTTTCTATAGCAATGTTGATTATAGATCAAAAGAAGATCGTTTCAATGGGCTTACTGCGTGCAACATGCCTCAAAAGCAGATTACATCATATGCAGACATGAACGGAGAAAGTATTGTACATCCTTTACGGAAATACATCCCGTAAAACCGTTTTGCCAGGTTTTATTTCATTTTAAATAAAACTACAATTATGTTTCATTTTGAAGCGATGGTCGGCCGACCGTCGATTGAAAGTGCGAGTTAAGAAGATCTGTCCGGCGGGCTTAAATTTGTCACCGTTTGCCCTCGTTTTTCTCGGCAGTTATGGGCTGACAAATGTAAACAGGTTGATGGAACGCTACTTCATATTAAACACTACCCCACAAATTCAAATTTTCTGGAAAAATAACGCCAATTACCAATGATGTACTTTCCTTTTTAGGATGAAGTTCAACGAAGCAAACTAAATTGTGCACTTTAAATTGGATTACAGGCGAAACTGCTCGTTCTAATTTCTGTGGGAACACGTTTCGCTAACTGGACTAACACATGATTGCAGCTCTATTGTAGGGCCTACATTGTTATCGCATCTCTTCTAATCGTGTCACCTCATGCAAACTTCAATTCAAAAACCATTGTTTGTAGGGCAACGACACTGAACTTTACATTAAGGAACTTTACATTGAGGCATTTTATCAGTTGATTGTTACAGAGTGTAAAGTACTAATCTTAACTTCTCCAGGGTATATATAAAGTCAACTTTTATAAAAGGTTGCATTAATGTTGCCTTCCTTCATAGTAAAAGTTGCGATCCTATCGTACGTTTCCTCGACAATAGGCTACCGGTTCAATCCCGCGCATGTATAGGCCCAGTTTAGAGAGGAAGGTAAATTACAAATAATTTGGTGATGTGTGCTCGTATTCCAATAGAGTCCTCATGTGAGTGGGGGAAATGTACAGGTCTCTAACATAAAATGGTGTAAACTGCCATTGTATTTGATATCCTTCCAGATATCCTTCACACGTTAAAGCAATACACGTTTGGAGCACACTGTTTACAAAAAGGTTCAAATACTTGCTGTCTTGGCTTTCAATATGGTGAGTTTTGTCGTCGTCCACTGTGCCCTCTCACACTGGTATTAGTGGCTTCTGGGAAGGTCTGGAATGGTCTACCACATGCCGTCAGAGCCATCCAGACAACATACATTTCAAAACGGCCTTGAAGACACATGTTTTTAAGGAACATTTCACCTAACTTCCATATAGATTTGTGGATTACTGTTCAATCTAAATGTTATTTTCATGCAGCACCCCTCCACACCCTTTCATGCTTTTGAAACATTGGAAGTAACACACTGACTGAGGAACTTCGTTGTTGGGGCAAGCGGCGGAATCTTTTGTGGATACCGGCGCTTTTGAAGACGTCATTATTAAAATTTTAATATCCATGATGAATTCTATATAGTCTGCACCATGTCGAAATCAAGCTGGTTACGGCTATAAACGTTTGTGACTAGTGCCCGTTTCGTGCTTCACGCAAAAGCGAAAAATAGAAAGTGATTTAATTTCCCATATTTTTATGCTCCGTCTTTCAAGACGTGAAATCTCTTCGAGAATCAACAAGCCAGCGAAATAAAATTGAGCACAGCTGTCAGGTTTGAGTACTATAGTAACTAGACAGTGGCAAATACAACAGGAATACTTTGGTGGATTAGAGCAAAGTAATAATTATTCCCTTAGACACTGAAAAGATAAACCTGAAATTAAATACAGCGCCCTCTATTGTTTTTTCTATCCAATAATGCACCTGTCGATTTGTGGGATAGGGGTTCGAATTAATAAAATACAGTACAATAATTCTGTTCGAGTTTACCGATAATTTGAATTATTGATTATGTATGCAATGCATAATGATGAGCTCGAAAGCTTTGAACAAGTCTATTCTTTGAAGGGTCGCGCCGCCCCGCATCTGACCCACAACCACGCCTGCTTTATGAGTATCCCACGCATATCCGAGTTGGTCAAAGATTCTACTTGGAAAAAGGGTTCACAAAATAATGGAAAAAGGGGAAAACAAATTCATTATTTTTTTTTTCACACGAATGTACCAATAGATATAAAGGTAACTTATACAATCTCTATTTTTACTACTTAGGAAACGGTACGTATTATCATTCAACAATGACGAACTTACTGTGAACCAATAATACTGTCAACACCCCTATGGCTAGAATAGAATCGTCCGAATTATAATCTATTTTACAAATAGCAACCTGGAACTGTGGCTGAAGGACTTTCTTACGCATTTTGTTTTCACATTTCCAGTTATTTATTCATATTCTGTTGGTAGGCAGTCCTCAGTGTATCGACGGATGACCTCTTGAGCTATCTGGGAATATTTGAAGCCCATAACGCTGCTTTTGGTAAGTAAATTTGGGATTTAAATTGCAGAAATTCATCCTGGTGGTGTTGTTTTGAAGTGTTTTTTTTTTCCCACACTGACCACTACCCGGTCATGCGGTTGTACAAACAAAACCATGAACAATGCAGTAAACGATTTCCCATGCATAGCAAAATGTAGCCCCATATAAATAGTGCTAGTGCTAGTAAAGTAGAGTAGAAGCAGAGGGAGTCCAACGGATTGGCACTATTTCTTGGGCTAAGCATAACTCAAATGTAATCTGAAAAAACATTCACTCATAGTACTGTAGTCGGTGTAATATTAATACACATACCATGGCACATTCTTCACACTTTTCCTAATATTTTGCTACCTACCTACTACTACAGTCATTTGACCAGTTCGGGATCATTGACCAGTTCGGGATCACTTCAACTTTGCAACAACCCCATAATTAAGTTACTTCTCACATTACCAATTTCTGTTGATACATGTGAAGAATAACATGCAATAAACCAACAAACCCAAAATAAGGTTCCAAACTTCATCAACAAATAAATTATGGCCATTTTCTTGAAGTTTGTCTGCGATTTTGATCATTATTTAAAAAAAAAATGTTGGTTGAAAAACGCTGTTAAAAATCCTCACCTTTAAAAATTTGAACGCCAGGGTGAATACAATTTATGTTAAATGCTTGGAATGTGTAAAAAATATTTCAGGTAAATACTGAGCAGTCGTCTTGTTTTTTTGAGGAGACGAAATTACTGAAATCGTCTTTTGGGGGGCATCGTACCCTTTACCAGTTCGGGATCACTCACTTCTCAGCATCTCTCATTGCGTCAAATGGTGCCGCACTCAGTGAGGTAAAATCTTACTGCTGCAGTCGAAAGTTTATTTGTTGCTTTTAAGATACATTTCTTCAACAAATTCTTGTAGGAATATTGTTTTGTTGTGAGAAAATGAAACTTGGAGGAGGAAATTGCGACTGTAAGAATAGATATTTGGGTCAATGTTGCTTTTAGGCGTGCTTCACCTTTTCATTTGCCTTTGCTGTTGTTTTGTGTTTTTGTTGCTGGATTTTTGCACTGCTGTTGAATACACTTGCATGAAATTCTCTGGAGAAAGGAAGTCCATGTCCATGCCAACACACTTGTGAAGTTTGTGTCCTTGAGAGACAGTTTTATGAATGGGAGTATTGGTTTGCAATAGAGGGCAAGCTACTGATTCAGAATAGAATCAACTGATCCTGAACTGGTCAAACAGGTGACAATACTTTTCTCAAAGCCTCTTCAAAAGTACTAATTTTTTTTTGTCAGTGGATACTTGGTGAGTTTTATAACATGTTTAGGTAAACTGATAAACTTTTTTGTTTAAAATGTCAAAGAGATGGCAACCAAAAACAATGTGAATTCAAAAAGTGATCCCGAACTGGTCAAATGACTGTACTACTTACTAGGCTACGTATATGGTACATGCAATTGCAATGCATGACATGTATTCAACATTGTTTGACAAAACCGTGCCCTGAATTGTGTGGGTGTCAGTGGGTGTGAAATAAATATCAGTGTGTCAGAACCCAGACAGAAAATAGAACAGTGGATTGTGTTGTCATCAGGCATTGTCAGGGGGTATACCTGCCTCCACGGAAAAATGTCCGTATCCAGCCACCACTTTTTCATTCGTTAATATGAAATAAAATAGTATCTAATTTACTCAAGTGAAATTTATCCTTTTGGGTAAAAATGAGTGAAAAAGTGGTGGCAGGATCTGGAAATTTTTCCGCCTCGACTACCAATACCATTTTCTTATTTCAATTCAAGTTTTTTTCCATAAAGGGATTTTTTTAATGGATTTATTACCCGTTTTTATATTCCTCTTGAGGAAAAATTCTTACATTTATACTGTAAAATAATATCCTTTTGTTTGTCCAGGGTATCCTGGTGGTCCAGACTGTGCTACCTTGCATCCTCGCTGAATCATCATGCCTTTTTGTTTGGCATGTGTGCGCAAGAGTTTGATTTAATGTTCTAATGAATTTGTTTTCTTCTTATTTTTAGTGTTTTTAATGTTTTAGCTACCAATTTTTCACAAAGAAATAAAAAATAAGTAAATAACTAGACATAAGTTTTTGTTCCGTAACAAAAACAAGGTGTTCGGTGTAGACATTTTCGAGTAAGCAGAGGTAGTGTTTTCAAAGAGAAAACCGAAAAAACATAACTTAATACGTCAGATAATATTTCAGAGCGGGATAAAAGCATGAACAGTTGTTTGTTAAAATGTCAAGACAAGGTCACCAACATATTCATTTCTGTGAAGTATGTGAAGCCCATGTTGAAAAAAATTATAAAAACTCTGCCAAAGGCTTCTAGTAAAACTGTATTTTGAACTGTTTTTAACCCACCGCAAGATGGCGATCTTAATTTTGTTTTTAACCAGACCCTTGTCAGACTGCAACATTGTTAAAATCAACTCCAAAAAAGTTGCCACTTTTAATTACAATGCACTTTCGGTTTTAACTGGAAGTAAAAGACACGTAATTTCATGCAAACAATTAAAATCGAAGACCTATATTACCTTTGTATAATCCCGCAAAAAAAGCAACCCAGGGTCTCTTACCATTTAACATTTAAATGACGTAGATTTCCGAGGCAGCATCTGTCACAGAGCGAGCAAATAATAAAATCCCAGAGCGGGATAAAAGCATGAACAGTTGTTTGGTATAGCGCCACCCCCGCTTGTGGAATGTTTCCGTTACGTGGGACTGTACACACAGGCTTCGTGGACTTGGAACCTTATGGTTTTCATTACGTGGGACTGTACACACAGGCTTCGTGTTGCACACACTCACACAGGCTTCGTGGACTTTGAACCTTATGATTCATGGCGCTGAACAGTCGGCTACAGTGCTTTTATGTACAAAGATTAAATGCGCGTTAATACTAACGTTGGCTGTAACACCCAGAAGTTAAGGTCATATTGGCATCATTTCTGTGCAAAAGTTTCGGAAGGATCACAGAACTGCAATCTGATGTAAAAATTGTGATAAAATGATCAGTAGTTTTTAAGATATGAATTTTTCAAATATTCAACTTCCGGTTTGAACCGGAAGTCAAGGTCAAATGAGGTCGCGTTCAGTGTAGCGTTTTTAGAGTCATACCAGGCCTATCCGATAATGTATAGATTGTGAAAATCCACTGTGTAGTTTTGGAGTTATGATTTTTTCAAATATTAACCTTTGATTTAATGTAACTCGACAACCGATGACGTCATCATGACGAAACTAAAAATGGTTTCATCTACTAATGAATATCTAACTATGTGTGAAGTTTCAAGTTTATGTAAGCTTAGAAAGTGTGTCTTTGTTAGCGGACAATCGACGCCGAGAAGAAGAAGAAGAAGTAAAAAAAAAAAAACAAAAAAAAAAAAACCGAACAATAAGAAGAGGTCTTCGGACATTTGTCCGAACACCTAAAAAATCCCTCAAAGTGTTGGCCCAATACAGCATTATTTCGAAAGTTTGTTTTAAAATTATTACTTTGGAAAAACTTGCCAAATTTTAATGTTTTTTTTAAAGCTTTTGTCTACGGGAAATGACCAAGAGCTGCGGTGGTTCTCACATCTAGACGCTACATAAATTACGTAGTCTTTAATAAGGGAGGTTCTTGAAAATGTTGAAAATGCAGAAGACCATGTTCAATCATGGAGGTAGGAATAGACCAATGGTACAAGCTGATGAAAAGGTGTAACCATGAGCATTATGGGATAGATGGGCTAACATAATAACTCGCCAGAAAACCCAGGGCTACAGTTGGGACACATGTACCGTACATCCAAACTGTGATCATAAACCTACATGTAATGTAGCTCTTGGCCACGTCTCTTGCCCTGGACCGTCCTAACATGCCTAAAGAGCTACATCATGTACATGTACGACAGACTGTCTGACTGTGTGTAAAAATTTGGCAATATTTGTTGATTTTATTTTCAACAATTTGAATACATGTACACCCCAAATCACGGTTCATGGAACCTTCCGGTCTACAACCGTTAGGAGGATCGAGGGCTGGTTTCATTTACATGTATCACAAGTTCTATAAAAAGTGCTGCACATATTATCTGGTTCTGGGTAAACAAAAGATAATGTTCTTTCCCGACACTATTTCATTGTTGCAATACATTACTTGCTGCTAATATTAAAGAGGAGTTGAACTGGCCTCTTGTCACCACTCACCAGGCATGCTACATATATATTAAGCACTGTATACTCAGTGCTCTCCCGAGCTCTGTAAAAAAATCCACAGGAAATCACTCGGGTGGGATTCGAACCTACGACCTTTGCATTGCTAAAGCAGATGTACTACCACTAGACCACCGAGCTAGCCCGATGGCTAGAGGCGGGCTCGAATCCTTAGAAGCAGGTACTGCAACGATTGTTAATATTTTCACAGAGCTCGGGAGAGCACTGACATGACTGAGTATACAGTGCTATCGGTGTAAGGGGAAAAAAATCAAATAAAAGTCTTTATCCCCTATGTATATTGACATGCTACATGTAGCTGGTCTAGTGGAAGACATCTGGGCTCAAGTTCATGGCTCTGCTTACCACGAAATTCTGCACTTACAGCCCATAGAATTATGTGCTTTACTGGGCATATTAAGCTCACAATTCCGCAGTAAGCAGAGCCATGACTTGGCTTGGGTTGTGGGTTTGAATCCCACCCCAGTAGTTTGCTAATAGAGCACTGGTGTGTCATGGCCGAGCGGTTAAGAACAATTGACTCAAGCTCTGGTGTCTCTGATTGATCAGCAGAGTGTGGGCTCGAGTCCAGTCGTGGCGCTTGTGTCCTTAGGTAGTGTACATGTACTTTATTAATTACCATACAATAAGTGCTTTGTCCTTCGGATGGGACATTAAGCCTTACACAGTGTAGGTCCTCTGTCACAATCCACTAAGATGCTAGAACTGGTTTTAAATGTATTGCACATGCTGACGTGCAGAAACCCAGAACACTTTCCTTTCCATGGAAGAGTAGGAGTTAACCCTGGTGTGGTTCACATACATACTGTATGTAATGTACATATAATGTACATAAAAATACTGTAGCACACTTGTCTACAGGTTTGCGAATGTATACAGCTGATTAAGTTCACTTGGCAACAATGGATAAGGTATCCTTGTTTGGTCTCATTACCAGAAATACATTTTACATAGTGTATACACTACAGTTCTTTTCAATGTGTGCAAGGGTAGTTTTGATCAGTACAGTGTAGCTTTGTATGCTCTGATCATCTTCACATCATTGTGTTGATTGGCTGCATATTGCGCCACAGCACCTTGTAAACCATTACATGGTGCTACATGTACATGTACATGTATGTAAAGGAGTAGGTCTCATACTGTACTTCAAACGAAGCCCCACATACCTTGCAGGAAATTAATGTTGAAGCGCCTTGAGCATCACTGAGCGCTATATACATGTAAGAAGCCATCATTATTATTATTATTATCATGTCTTACATACTGTACACCATTGTACACTCTACAATACATGTAAGTCTAATCATCTTCAGTTTGCTCTGATAGGCTCGCCTGACATGTATGGACAATGATGGCCACCGTAATGTAATTGCCACCGTGAAGTACAGTACTTTATCATGGCTGTATTTTTAGCTTGCTGGGGGTTTGTCACTTAGGTAGAATGCTACATGTGCACTCAGGTTTACAAACAACACAATAGTTTTAAAATGTTCTCATCATTCCTAGAAATTATATAGAGTAGTTTACATACAGTCATGACAGTATTAGTAGGATTGGAAACTCTTTCCAAGTCATGTCTTACGTGTAATTCATCCTTTCTCTTTTTACAGCTCGTTCATCTGAAGACGTTGTTGTAGCGATGGAAGTCCTAAAGTGGTGTCAGGTAGCCTGTATTGCAGTGCTTTTTGCTGCAGCTCATGTCGTTTGTACACCCATGAGATTGGCTGAAGGTGCGTACTGTGTAGTGGAAGCCAGGCTAGTATTTATACTGGCTTTAATTTATTTCTTGTACTGCTCAGCATTTTCACTGTAAACATGGTAAACCAGAAATTTTGTTTATGTTTTTTTACATGAAATTTTGAAAGTTGGTTTGAGGTAAAAAAAAAATGTGTAAAAACAGTAAAAACTGAAAATAAAGAAATGTTTGGGGAAAACCTGCGACTGCATGACTTGTTCGGCTGTGGGATTACATGTTTTAATGGCAAATCGCTAAATTTGCTAAACTCTGGCCGATGATCCAGTGCGTATTTCCGTAGTGCCAAAAACATGTAAAATAGGTAGAAAACTCATTTTGACTTTTTTGATGGTTTCGATTTACATGTAGTTGATCGGTATCTAACAATTTGCAAAGTTATACATGTAGATCTCAAAATCATATACATGTAGTTTTTTAATTAAATGCGATCAAGGGCAAAAACCCCAAGAACCTGGACTTGCATTTTCACGAAGAGCCCAAATCCTTTTTGTCATTTTGTGTATTCGCGACCACGTTGATTGTACAGCTGGCACAGTGCCTATCATGAGTGCTTCGGCTTTTGCGTTTTTATTAAGTGCCAAAAACTTTGACCTACAATTTTTTATGAAAGGCCAAAACCCCCAAAACCTCTGCGTTTTCACAAAGTGCCAAAAGGTGTATTGTGTACTACCGCGTGGTTTTATTTGCTGGCACAGTGGCAAAAGTGGGTGCTCCGGCTTTTGCGTTTTCACGAACAGCCAAAAAGTTTACACACGATGCGCTGAACACAGACCACGTTTTGTACAGTTTTCACGAAGGGACAATCTTGTTAATGAAATAAACACTAATTAATTAAACAAATACTCATTACTTAAACATGTTATAGATAAAATTGAAAACAGATTTGTATGATTTAGGATCTCTACTTCCTTGATATGTAAATTTCAAAGATTAAATCGCGAATAGTCTACCAACCAATAATTTCGAAGTTAGCTTATTTTTCAATGTCAAATGCAGTTTTCTTCAAACATTTTTGGCTGCAGGGGACTTTTTGGCCCTTTGTGAAATTGCTCACGAAATGTACTTGATATGATTCTTCTAATTTTACTCTGATGTACATGTACATTGTACCAATGTACCAATGAAATTTTGTTTTTACAATTACAGTGTACATGGTGTACATGTAAATCTTGGCAGTCAATTAATTTTAACTGAAATAAATGTTTTGTACTTGCGTACGTATACACTGTAGGCCCAACATGAAAATAGGTTCAATTTCAATGTTCGAGGTCTGTGTTAGCTTAATATTTAACTTTCTGCTAATTTCCGTTCTGATGGTGTATGTTTACATAATGTAATAAAGTCTTTACTTCCTTCTGAAGCAGAAATTAAATGGTAGGGCCTTTTGATATATATATTTTTTTCAATTTTATCCAATATCACTGAAGTTTTCACCATTGGAGCTTTACAACATTTGTAAAAAAAAAGTGTTTTCTTTCAACAGCTGAAAAAGCATTGAAATGATGCAATTTCTTTTCTTTATTTGATCATCAAAATATAGACTTTCTTCATTGAGTTTCAGTTGAAAAATAAGCTAGTCAAGGAAATATAAATTTCATTTTTTCATCTTGAGGTAACTCTTTTTGTGGAATTGCCCATGTTTGAAATAATTTATAGTTATGAGACATAGTGTGTCGTGACCCATTACATACAATGTACATGTACATGTAGTCTTGTAGCCGGAATGCTGAAGTCCTGGTGGCTGAGTCATCAGGGTGTCGGTTTGAACCCTGCACATGACATTTAAGATAGTTGCTCCTCTTTAAACAGGAGTACATGTGAGTGGGTACCCGGCAGGGCAGAGATTGCAAAGTGATAGACTGAGTAGTTCAATTCTGCTGGACTGATAAACAGATAAATGCACTTGAACCCAATCACATGCTTTCAAGATCCTGGGTCTATAACCGAAACCAGCCTGTGTAAAGCTGCAAGCATGCCTGATATTTCCTGGAGGCAACGGAGATAATTGCCTTGGTGCCCTCGGAAAGTTCCAATAGAAATGTACATTTTCCTCATAGATGGACATTTTACCAATGCTAAAATACTTTGGTGCCCTTGCCCTTTCAATAACGAAGCATCCGGCCTGCGCAAGACAATTTTTGAGGGCCGGATTCAACCTAAAAAGTGTAGCTTTATAATTGGGATTAGGCATACGTACCACCTCAATAAAGAGTAGGACAGTTTGGCGTACATTGTACGTCTCATGTGTACAGTCAGTACATGCAGTACGACGTGGTGGGTGCAGGGTGTTGTTATGTATCCATGTACATGTAATAAATGATTACTAGATGGATGGTTTAAGGAATTAAATAGCTGCGGTAATAATGTTTATGTGCATGTACGTTGTATTGTAGGGTCATAAAAACTGGCTGATGCTGGTGCTAGAAAACAAAGACAATTAATTTTAACCACGCCCGACCCATCCCATTTTATCTCGCTTAAACACGTAGGCCCTACTCTTCATGAACTTCCTGGCACTACATGTGTTTGAACATGTCAAACTAATCTGTCAACAAGCTCATGATAAAGTGATGTTTTTAAAACATTTTTGTTTGTTTTCTTCCAACAGAAAGTATGGACAACGAGATATCTATCCGGTTTGATTCAGTCACTGTAGAGCAGGTACTTACACTGTAAAAGAGATATTATAAATGTACAGTCGACTCTCGTTAATACGAGCTCGGAAGATACGAGACGCCGGTTAATACGAGGTATTTCACCGGTCCCGAACTGTCCTATGCGTGTTTCAATGTCTTACAAAACGAAAGATACGAGCACGGTCGTAACGAGAACACGGATAATACGAGGTATTTTTGCGGCCCCATGATGACAAAATGTATTGGTTTTCATACTTTTATAGCGAGATCGGAAAAATATTGTTGCGTAAAAGCTTACCTGTTCAGTCAGCCAAGTTTCTGAAATAAAATGCTCGTTGCCAAACAATTTATCGGATCGGACCGGCTACACGGTTACGTCCGATCCGAAAATCAGAAACATTACGCTGGTAACTTACAGTATGCTTGAAATACTACTTCGCCTACACGCTTATAGCGGCTACCAGCGAAAACAACGTTCAGCTTAGGCGCTACGCAGTATCGAATCTGTCACATCATGGTCACATGAACGGCAAGTTTGGCATGACTTTGCTATGATTTTTACTTTGAGTTATACAAAATATTAAATTTCTATGATCATAGTCAACAAAATTGCATTTATCATTGATATTTTTGTGTACAGGATGCTCGTAAGAACTGTACTAGGAAGCCAACTGCTCCGTTCTAGCCTAGACACGTGTGTAGTGCATGCACTATGACGACGTGTGTACACAGTACATGTACATGTACGTGTAAATAGTGCGCTGCATTTAAGACGAGGTTCGGATAATACGAGGAAAACGGGCCAGTCCGGCGGACCTCGTATTAACGAGAGTCGACTGTAGTAGGCAGGTTTCTCCCACTGATCCAGCTAGCGTATCGGGCCAACATGCACAAATTGCAAAGTGATACGTGCAAGTTGACTGCAGACATATGGCAGATACACACACAAATACTGTAATAGTAACAAGAATGTATACTGGAGTGCTATGCACCTTTAAATTTTTCAATTATGATACCAAAGTGATGCATGATTTTAAAGGGGCACATTGCCTTCACATCTCTCAAACTGTTGCTGTTTGGAATTACCTCTTATCCTTCTTAAGAGTTGTTTATTACACAAAAACACCTACAGTGTGTTGTAATAGTGAGTAGTGATTAAATCTGACTCTTGAAACATACTTTCCGCCATTTTGATTCAAAATTTTGGTTCTACATGTACATGTACAAAATAGCGGACCTTGTTCTGTCATGGAATTACACAAAAACTACACCATTTCAAGGGATATTGATGTGATATGCCCCTTTAAGATAACACCAGTGACCGTACATACATAGTGCATGTCTATACAGTGTAAGACAAAAAAAGGATATTTGAAACTTATTGTTCAATAACTGGTCAACACAGACACTACTTCGGCTAAAACCATGGTTTGCATCGTCTGAACTAGTCTTGGTTCAAAACCCTAACTTGTTTATTTCCCTCGCCGATAGAGGGCGCTATCAATCTCAAACTGCTATCACCCAAGAGAGCGCCCTCTTGTGGCAATGGATCATGAGTATTATTAACAGGCTATTGGGATATCAATAAAAGGAGGGTCTTAAACCAAGACTATGTTTTAACTTGCCCACTTGATTTATGTTGCAGTGGGAAATGGCACAAGAGGGCACAACCAAAGTTGCGAGTGATGAGTTTCCTAAGGTCATCGCAGAGAGCGCTACATCCTACTGCCAAGGTTCAATGGGTTCCGACTCCATATGCAAGATTGGAACTAGTAGTACCCCAAGGTATGTTCATAAGTATAGACAAGCATCAAGAGGGTTGTTTTCCTGTTGTCCACGCAGTGTTTTGCATTGGTGGTGTAGTTCGCGAGGTCTCTGGGGCTGCATGGATAGGGTAGTAATAGGCATTTGATGCAGTGATTCATGGTGTGGTCTGCTTCTCTTCACTCACAGACATGACAGATAATAGAATGTCCTTAGCAATAGCTGTAGCCCTAGCTGCTAATTCGGACAAGGCCTAGGTCAGCATTCTCCAGAATCTGTTAGGATGGTTGATAGAGCTGTGTGGATAGTTTCAAACTGTGTATGTGTAAAGGTCACCTTGTGTGTAATAATGGTCAATTTATTACTCTTCAATTCCTCTGATGCCTTCACTGACAGTGATGTTTTGGTTCAGACTTGGCATCACAATGATGAGAATTTAGATGTGCAAGTTGTTGTTTTACCCGGAACATGATTGGGGGCAAGCTTTTGTGTAGTTACTTGAGAGATAGCGAACACCCAGTAATCGGTAATACACACTTTTTAATGTGGCACGATGGTACCAGGGTTTGTCCATCTGGAGGTTGCTATACAAAAGCTTGCCCTGAACCAAGTGACATAGCAACTGTCTCTATAGTCGGAGGAATTCAATTTTAAGCTGTAACTTGTGACTAAGCAAGTTAGTGTACCAGACATTATTCAAATTTACTTGCAAATGTCTCATTGCCTCTTGTATGCTTCATTTCCAGTACTGACTTCACTGAGAGCGACGTTATGATTAAGACTGGTTATCCTAAAAATGAGAACTTGGACGTCCAAATTGTGTTCTACCTCTCCATAGCAAATCAACCCAAACCAGAGGATGGGAATCAGTATGCACTCCAGAGAAGTGTTCTTGAAGGTAAGTGCCACGTCAAACTAGATCCAAAAGGCAGTAATAGACTTTCCAGACACATTTTTTACGGATGAGACGAACATGTTTCTGGCAGGGTTGCTAAAGCACACCTCGACTGTCCTGCGGTGATAACCCGCTACTACAAATACAAATGAATACTACAGCGATTGAATGCCTTCATAGCGCGTTGAGAATCATCTTGCACCAAGACTAATTTAAGGCACGTGGCTGAGGTTAAAAAACAGTGGTAGAATAATCCCTTATGAAAGAGCGGCGGCGAGGTTTTAAACAGCCTTAAGTTAAAACTGAGTCATTCATCAATACCCTTTTGGTTAAAGAGCGTACATGTATAAGAATGTTGGAAAATCTGTAAGTTTCGCTGTAAAATTTAATTTCCTGTCGAATCCTCAGGCTTTAAAGGGTCAAATTGCATGCGACGCTCAGCAGTTGTGTGTAAGCGTGTGGAGGGCCTACTAACATTTTACATTGAGCACCAGTTTGTATTGATTGCGTTATGCTTAAATTAGCAACTGCGTAAGCTTGCGCGCCACATGTATGTTTAAACACTTCTCACCTTGTTTGTCATACTGCACGTTTAAACATGGCCATGTGATATCTGCTCGACCAATCAGAATGGATAAACTGTCTCGGATATTTGGCGTGTTATTATAGGCCCTAAGTAAAAAACAGTTCCAAATAATTTCCTCAAGTAAGTCTTATTGTTTTAATGGGACAGAAATGAAGATACATGATTTTTAAAAATGCATTTTTGTCATTGACTAAATTTGCTTGCCTCATTCTTTTGTTCTCAGGCATCCTCTTTGTTTGCATTTGCGCCGTTTAAAGCACAGTAATTTACTTGGTTTAAAGGTTGTTCTATAAATGCATGTTATTCAGGGTGTCTGCAGATCCCTACAAAGTATTACAAACAAGTCTTCAATTGAACTATCCAAATTTAAGGCCTCAAGAAGCATTTCAGCTAGTTGAGGTCTTATGTAAAAAAAAGTAACAAAGTGTTAGAGGGTATATCTGTTTCCCCTGCTTTATTCACTTATTGTTGGTCTTAAATTATGTTAAGGGTAACATTGAACATGTTGAAAGGGCCTTCAAAAGGCTTAGATTTGACTTTTTAATGTGTGCAGTTACCCTGTTATTATTACTGTTATTATTATTATTACTAACTAGAGCATATACTATTGTGTATTCTGTACAGCACTCTTGAAACAGCACCAATCCAATATTTCTAGTATGGTTGGATACGAGGTGATGTTCATTGGGGATGAACGTGTTGGTACTGGTTTGGATGGCACGTTGAATACTGTTATGATACCGCTTGTTGTTGCTGTGCTGGTCTTTCTCATCCTGATTACATGCTGCCTGAACTGCAGAGAGTAAGTACATAATCTAACCCTCCTACTGTTGGACTGTTCAATATAGTTTTGAATGATAGAGAAACTATGCCAGCCTGGGATATATTATCATGTGCAAATGCATACAGAGTACACAGTCATCCCTCCTACTATCTGACCACTCTTCATTTTAACGTACAGCATCCACTGTGATTTTGAATTATGCAATCAGTGTGAGGAGCCAGTCTTCACTGCGTGGTAATATTAGACTGGGTTGGTGGCTGGCTGCTGTTAATGGACTGATTGTAATCTGTGATGGTGCACTCACATGCATCCAATATTTCTGTAATATTAATAAGAGCTTATAATAGCTCTTGGTAACTTGTTTTTCACTTGAACTTCCGGTTTGTACCGAAGACAAGGTCAAGTTTGAAATGTCTGTTTGACTTTTGTTCAGATTTCCAAGATCTATCAAATGATGTAAAGATCTAAAAATGAAAAAATAAATTGTGTAGTTATTAGAAAGGTTTGGCAGGGCCACAGATACCGATACAGATAAGTCAACACTACCACATGTATGTGTGTTCACGTGACGCGTAACCGCGGCTTCCATGTTTTGCATGCATGTTCAGAACGGATACGGGAGCTCATACATGTACGTTAAAAAATGGATACCGTTTTGCTGATTTTAGGTGCATTTCTGCCCTGGATTAAAAATATTTTTCTGGGTATTGCTTTTGAAGGGTGTCATTTATGATATAGATGGAAATGTGTTAATCATATGTAGGCAAATTATGGGGAAAATGAAGTATAAACAGGGGTCTGTTTGGCTGTGCGTCCTGGAATTTATCTTCTTCACACGCATTTAATGTGTGGGTACCAAAACGAACACTGAGACAAAATTAGCCACCACTATTCAATCAAATTTTCAAATTTTACAAGGAGATACACAAAATGTTTTCTGATTTGTTTTGCTTGCTTAACCAATGCCAAGCTGTGTCTATACTTTGGCCTAGGCCTGAGACATAAGTGTGATTTCAAAACGAAATCTGCACGCATCCAGCGTGAACGGATTCGGTTATATTATTCTGAATCTGTATCCGTACGCGTGTGAAACTTTTCTATTATTATGCGTAATAACCAATACCTTCTCAACTAATCATAATTAGGAAGAAGAATGATAAAGCCGCAGGATTTTCATCAGGTAAAAAGCGGCAGGAAATACCAGCTGAAGATGCCCACGGTGAAGGAGTCGTGCTGACGGCAATGAACAAGGGGTCCTCCGGAGGTAAGAATCTTGAAAGTTCATTGTTTGTTGAGACTGTTTGACCAAATGAATAGTTATTAGCTTTTGATCAGTTTAGATTTGATGGATGTGGCGATGTTGGTGTGCAGCTGCACCAATATTAATGCATCTTCTATGTGCATTTGTAACGAGCTGCCATGCAGGTTGGATCCATCAAAGGGTTCAATATGTGTCAGCAGGCCTGGAATTACACGGAAGCCATGGCCTCTGTTGCCCCCGGTCTTGTCCTTGGTGCCCCTTCAAAAGTTCCTCATGGACTTTAAGATTTTCCAATGGAAGTGCTCTTTGCAAAATGAAACAGGCCTTGCCCTCTTGAAGTTGAAATTCCAGGCCTGTTGCGTGATTTGACACTAAACAGCTAAAGTATGCAGAGCCTCCAACGACGATGCAATTGACAGTTACGGAGATAACTGAATGTACTGTCACCCACATTGTTGTTCAACAAGATTAGAGATTCCCTCTGTTGCAGAAAGATTTGCTTAAGTGCAGGGGGTATTTCTCAGGTTAGCAAGAAAATTAGGGGCCACTGGCTTGCGTGTTCACCATGGATTTATTGTTACATCAGTCATTTACTTACAGTAAGCCCCCAAAGGTCAGCGTGCTTTTCCCGTGCTCACGGTTAGCAGCATTATAGAAAGGAAAACACACAGTAAGCACAAATCAAGCGTAAACCGACTCTATGAAATTGGGTGCAGGCTGGCTGGTAAAAGAATTTTCCAGCTACTTCAAAGAAGAAATATTGCGTTTTTCATGGTTGCAAAAACTTGGAAATAACTCCAAATTACCCTATTTTGTACTGCATGAGGGCGCTTTTCATGGAGAATTTTCTTGCTTCACGTTTACAATTTTATCTGATTTTTGGTAATAGAAATAATGACAACAATGGACAAAATAGTACAGTACAAGCATGGAGATTCCAGCCATTGATCAGACTTCAGACCTTCAGAGATATGAAGAAATTCTGCCCTTTGATTTACTTCTCTAGCACTGAGGATGTTGTTCCTTGAAACCATTACGGGAAAGCTCCATTAAAGAAATTCTGAGTTGGCCACAAAAACTCAGAAAGTATACATCCTTTTCACCAGTGGGTGTGTTTACATTGAATTACTAGGGTTATTCAATTTAATGGATGAGCAGTTAATCTGCCTGGGGCAGTCAGCAGCCCAACTGGTTTGTGCATGATTCAATTAAGTCCACTGCTTGGAAAAGGAGTTACATGGATAACTGGTGTGAGTTGCCAGATGAAAAGGATGTTTTATTTTAGCCTCTTTCTTTAATGGATATTTCCCATAATAACTCCCAGAAACTCCTTTCAGCTTAGATCTTCGAAAGGTGGAATTGCCATCAATTCAACATACCTCCTCAAAGTTGGAGTCTAGTTTGAGACCTTTGTGTCATTTTGACTTTCACCCTTGAATATAACGTGGTGTGTTGTTGCCAAACAGTTACTGTAAGAGCTCTGGACTCAAGCTCTGGGGCCAATTTCATAGTGCTGATTAACGGTAAGCAAATTTTCGTGCTAACTATAGCAGACAAATTTGGTTAAGCATAAGCCTATTTTACAGGTTAGCAAAAAAATTAGGCGTCCAGCTTGCGCGTCCACCATAGATTTACATTTTTACGTCATTTGTTTTCATACAGTTAGCACCGGAAGGTTAGCATGCCTTTTCTTGTGCTTACTGTCAGCAGCACTATGAAATGGGAACTCGTGCAGAAAGCACAAAATCGGCCGTTAAGCAACTGTGTGAAATTTGGCCAAGATGTTTCTGTGTGGGTTCAAGTCCGGGGCTAGACACTTGTGTCTTTGAGCACGAAACTTTATCATATTAATTGCTTTGTCCTTTGGATGGGACGTTAAGTCGTACATGTATGCCCCGTGTTTTGGTGGTGCAGGTAAACGAACCCAGACCACAGTGTTTCTGGTTTACATTGCAATCACTCTTGTTTACGTCTTGCCAGCTACAGTGATTAAGTTCACTTTATGAGGCATCCCTGGTTTCAATACTAGAAATAAATACATGTACACGTAATAGTAATTATAATAACAATGCTTTGTTGACTTAAATGGTTTCTTTCTGAGTTTATTGATGCTATTTTTTCTTCAAACTTTAATCCTTTCTCTTTCAGCAAAGCGTCAAGAGCAAACCAATAACAAAAGTATGTATTCACAATGATGAGTCTAGGTCTTGGAGTGTCTTGCCTTGCTTGTGTACTATCACTTGCATTTTTCATGTGTTCAGAGCATGGGCCACCTTTTGTGGTTGATTCGTTTAAATATTTATGAGGTGCAGGGTCGAAGGTCATCGTCGGGTGTTGTTTAATGTTTAAAGGACTGCCCTTTAGAAGTTAACAGCCTGTTACTGGTATAATGTCCTGATCGGGTTAAGCTGTTACCTGCAGGCATTGATTAGGACCAGCTGCAAACTGCATTGCCAGATTTTGATCCACAACCTCAAAAGAATGCCTTTAAAAAAAAATTCATTTCAAACATTTAAAAGATCTTTTTTTTCCTTTCAAATACTGTTGACTGTTTTAATCATTAAGAGACCATGCTTTTCAATAATTGTCATGAGCTGCCGAGACAAAAAAACAAACAACATTCAGCCATTTTGTTGTTTTCAAATTACCAGGGTTTCTGCGGATCCTTAAAAAGTCTTTAATTGAACTATCCAAATTTAAGGCCTTAAAAAGCATTACAAATGATTAAATTCAGTTATTTGAGGTCTTAAAAAATGCATGTAAAAAAAACGAAATACGTTGTGTGTACAAAAGTAACATAAAATGTGAGCGGGTATAGCTGTTTTTCCCCTGCTTTATTCATTTACTTTTGGTCTTTAGTTAAGGGTAGCATTAAAATGGTCTTAAATTGGACTTTTTGAAGTGTGCAGATATCCTGAATTACACATTGTATTCTTTCGACATGAAGTCTATAAAGTCTAACTTTAATACTTTGAAATGGTAGAGACTGTGGCATCATGAAAAGTTGCCAATTCAGATAATCATCAACATCAAACCAGACTGCAAGTCAAAAACTATGCAGTCACTGTGGTGTAAAACCATGTATTCATTTTTGTTGTGCATTAAACCGTGATGCAATCACTACATCATGCGTGTCCATAAACTGCCCAAATTAGCAAAAAAAGATCTTGAGTTTTGTTAAGCTACCATATTTCAGCCCTGCAGTGCAGGTTGTCCAGATATCCAGCTTAACGATCAGGTTTCATGCTATTTACATGTACAAACATGAACTTTCATCCAATGCAGCAGTTCATTATAAAGTGCGCCCTCTTCAGTTTGCCACAGAGGGGTCATTCTCAAAGTGCATCATGGGGAAAAAGTGTTTAGTCGTCTTGCAGCGCCCACCGCATGACGCCTATGGGGGACTTTTGGGATGCTAGGTGGCAGCAGAACTACCAGGGATATCCATTTTCTGTAATGTGCGCATGCCCAGAACTTCTTAATTAAAAAATGAAAATTTACCTGGTATGTCTGCTGCCATCTAGCGTTAAAAAAACTCCCATTGTTTAAGTTCGTTCATGGTTTCAAAGCATCAAGGCTGTAATTTTCTGTGTTTATGACCTAAGATGGTGTAATGGTCAATGTTTTGTCACATTCTTTCACGTTCATGAAACGTGCGGTGCGTAGTGGGGAAAATGTCTTTTCTTGGGTATACTGTAGAGGGCGCACTATATTTTGAATCTCCCGTATTGCTATGTAGTCACCATCTGGTTTAAATTGTTAAAACCCTTGAAATGTTCACAGTGGCAAACAAAAGTAAGAGATTGTATTCCTCCAATGTCATATATCTCGAACCCAATCTCATAGCCCTGTGTTGGGACAGACAAGTACCCATATTTCTGTTTCAAAACCCAAGCTGGTCATCTATACCTCACACCCAGTCTCTAGACATAGTCTTCCCAATCTCATAGCCCTGTGTTCTGACAGTCAAGTACCCAGATTTGTATTTCAAAAACCCAAGCTGGTCATCTATACCTTACACCCAATCTCTAAACACAGTCTTCTCATCAAGTTCATATCCCTGTGTTGTGACCTTCAAGTACCCATATTTCTGTTTCAAAAACCCAAGCTGGTCATCTATACCTCACACCATATCTCTAGACAAACAGACAAAGTCTTCCCAAATTCATAGCCATGTGTTGGGACAATCAAGTACCCAGATTTGTATTTCAAAAACCCAAGCTGGTCATCTATACCTCACACCAAATCTCTAGACATACATGTAGTCTTCCCAAATTCATAGCCCTGTGTTCTGACAGTCAAGTACCCAGATTCTTATTTCAAAAACCCAAGCTGGTCATCTATACCTTACACCCAATCTCTTGACATACATGTAGTCTTCCCAAATTCATAGCCCTGTATTGTGACCTTCAGGTACCCAGATTCCTGTTTCGAAACCCAAGCTGGTCATCTATACCTCACACCCAATCTCTTGACATAGTCTTCCCAAATTCATAGCCCTGTGTTGTGACCTTCAAGTACCCAGATTCATATTTCAAAAACCCAAGCTGGTCATCTATACCTTACACCCAATCTCTAGACATAGTCTTCCCAAATTCATAGCCCTGTGTTCTGACAGTCCAGTACCCAGATTCATATTTCAAAAACCCAAGCTGGTCATCTATACCTCACACCCAATCTCTAGACATAGTCTTCCCAAATTCATAGCCCTGTGTTGGGACAATCAAGTACCCAGATTCGTATTTCAAAAACCCAAGCTGGTCATCTATACCTTACACCCAATCTCTAGACATAGTCTTCCCAAATTCATAGCCCTGTGTTCTGACAGTCCAGTACCCAGATTCATATTTCAAAAACCCAAGCTGGTCATCTATACCTCATACCCAATCTCTAGACATAGTCTTCCCAAATTCATAGCCCTGTGTTGGGACAATCAAGTACCCAGATTCCTAATTCAAAAACCCAAGCTGGTCATCTATACCTCACACCCAATCTCTAGACATAGTCTTCCCAATCTCATAGCCCTGTGTTCTGACAGTCAAGTACCCAGATTCCTATTTCAAAAACCCAAGCTGGTCATCTATACCTTACACCCAATCTCTAAACACAGTCTTCTCATCAAGTTCATATCCCTGTGTTGTGACCTTCAAGTACCCATATTTCTGTTTCAAAAACCCAAGCTGGTCATCTATACCTCACACCCAATCTTAGACATAGTCTTCCCAAATTCATAGCCCTGTGTTGGGACAATCAAGTACACAGATTCCTATTTCAAAAACCCAAGCTGGTCATCTATACCCCACACCCAATCTCTAGACATAGTCTTCCCAAATTCATAGACCTGTGTTGGGACAATCAAGTACCAGATTCGTATTTCAAAAACCCAAGCTGGTCATCTATACCTTACACCCAATCTCTAGACATAGTCTTCCCAAATTCATAGCCCTGTGTTCTGACAGTCCAGTACCCAGATTCATATTTCAAAAACCCAAGCTGGTCATCTATACCTCACACCCAATCTCTAGACATAGTCTTCCCAAATTCATAGCCCTGTGTTGGGACAATCAAGTACACAGATTCCTATATCAAAAACCCAAGCTGGTCATCTATACCCCACATCCAATCTCTAGACATAGTCTTCCCAAATTCATAGACCTGTGTTGGGACAATCAATTACCCAGATTCCTATTTCAAAAACCCAAGCTGGTCATCTATACCTCACACCCAATCTTTAGACATTATAGTCTTCCCAATCTCATAGCCCTGTGTTCTGACAGTCAAGTACCTAGATTCGTATTTCAAAAACCCAAGCTGGTCATCTATACCTTACACCCGATCTTTAGACATAGTCTTCCCAAATTCATAGCCCTGTGTTCTGACCTCCAAGTACCCAAATTTCTGTTCCAAAACCCAAGCTGGTCATCTGTACCTCACACCCAATCTCTAGACATACATGTCGTCTTCCCACTTTCATAGCCCTGTGTTCTGACAGTCAAGTACCCAGATTCTTATTTCAAAAACCCAAGCTGGTCATCTATACCTTACACCCAATCTCTTGACATACATGTAGTCTTCCCAAATTCATAGCCCTGTATTGTGACCTTCAGGTACCCAGATTCCTGTTTCGAAACCCAAGCTGGTCATTTATACCTCACACCCAATCACTTGACATAGTCTTCCCAAATTCATAGCCCTGTGTTCTGACAGTCCAGTACCCAGATTCATATTTTAAAAACCCAAGCTGGTCATCTATACCTCACACCCAATCTCTAGACAAAGTCTTCCCAAATTCATAGCCATGTGTTGGGACAATCAAATACCCAGATTCCTATTTCAAAAACCCAAGCTGGTCATCTATACCTCACACCCAATCTCTAGACATAGTCTTCCCAAATTTATAGCCCTGTCATGCCTGTGTTCTGACAGTCAAATACCCAGATTCGTATTTCAAAAACCCAAGCTGGTCATCTATACCTCACACCCAATCTCTAGACATACATGTAGTCTTCCCAAATTCATAGCTCTGTGTTCTGACAGTCAAATACCCAGATTCCTATTTCAAAAACCCAAGCTGGTCATCTATACCTCACACCCAATCTCTAGACATACATGTAGTCTTCCCAAATTCATAGCCCTGTGTTCTGACAGTCAAGTACCCAGATTCTTATTTCAAAAACCCAAGCTGGTCATCTATACCTTACACCCAATCTCTTGACATACATGTAGTCTTCCCAAATTCATAGCCCTGTATTGTGACCTTCAGGTACCCAGATTCCTGTTTCGAAACCCAAGCTGGTCATCTATACCTCACACCCAATCTCTAGACATAGTCTTCCCAAATTCATAGCCCTGTGTTGTGACCTTCAAGTACCCAGATTCGTATTTCAAAAACCCAAGCTGGTCATCTATACCTTACACCCAATCTCTAGACATAGTCTTCCCAAATTCATAGCCCTGTGTTCTGACAGTCCAGTACCCAGATTCATATTTCAAAAACCCAAGCTGGTCATCTATACCTCACACCCAATCTCTAGACATAGTCTTCCCAAATTCATAGCCCTGTGTTGGGACAATCAAGTACCCAGATTCCTATTTCAAAAACCCAAGCTGGTCATCTATACCTCACACCCAATCTCTAGACATAGTCTTCCCAAATTCATAGCCCTGTGTTCTGACAGTCAAATACCCAGATTCGTATTTCAAAAACCCAAGCTGGTCATCTATACCTCACACCCAATCTCTAGACATACATGTAGTCTTCCCAAATTCATAGCCCTGTGTTCTGACAGTCAAGTACCCAGATTCTTATTTCAAAAACCCAAGCTGGTCATCTCTACCTTACACCCAATCTCTAGACAAAGTCTTCCCAAATTCATAGCCATGTGTTGGGACAATCAAATACCCAGATTCTTATTTCAAAAACCCAAGCTGGTCATCTATACCTCACACCCAATCTCTAGACATAGTCTTCCCAAATTTATAGCCCTGTCATGCCTGTGTTCTGACAGTCAAATACCCAGATTCGTATTTCAAAAACCCAAGCTGGTCATCTATACCTCACACCCAATCTCTAGACATACATGTAGTCTTCCCAAATTCATAGCTCTGTGTTCTGACAGTCAAATACCCAGATTCCTATTTCAAAAACCCAAGCTGGTCATCTATACCTCACACCCAATCTCTAGACATACATGTAGTCTTCCCAAATTCATAGCCCTGTGTTCTGACAGTCAAGTACCCAGATTCTTATTTCAAAAACCCAAGCTGGTCATCTATACCTTACACCCAATCTCTTGACATACATGTAGTCTTCCCAAATTCATAGCCCTGTATTGTGACCTTCAGGTACCCAGATTCCTGTTTCGAAACCCAAGCTGGTCATCTATACCTCACACCCAATCTCTAGACATAGTCTTCCCAAATTCATAGCCCTGTGTTGTGACCTTCAAGTACCCAGATTCGTATTTCAAAAACCCAAGCTGGTCATCTATACCTTACACCCAATCTCTAGACATAGTCTTCCCAAATTCATAGCCCTGTGTTCTGACAGTCCAGTACCCAGATTCATATTTCAAAAACCCAAGCTGGTCATCTATACCTCACACCCAATCTCTAGACATAGTCTTCCCAAATTCATAGCCCTGTGTTGGGACAATCAAGTACCCAGATTCCTATTTCAAAAACCCAAGCTGGTCATCTATACCTCACACCCAATCTCTAGACATAGTCTTCCCAAATTCATAGCCCTGTGTTCTGACAGTCAAATACCCAGATTCGTATTTCAAAAACCCAAGCTGGTCATCTATACCTCGCACCCAATCTCTAGACATACATGTAGTCTTCCCAAATTCATAGCCCTGTGTTCTGACAGTCAAGTACCCAGATTCTTATTTCAAAAACCCAAGCTGGTCATCTCTACCTTACACCCAATCTCTTGACATACATGTAGTCTTCCCAAATTCATAGCCCTGTATTGTGACCTTCAGGTACCCAGATTCCTGTTTCGAAACCCAAGTTGGTCATCTATACCTCACACCCAATCTCTTGACGTAGTCTTCCCAAATTCATAGCCCTTTGTTGTGACCTTCAAGTACCCAGATTCGTATTTCAAAAACCCAAGCTGGTCATCTATACCTTACACCCAATCTCTAGACATAGTCTTCCCAAATTCATAGCCCTGTGTTCTGACTGTCCAGTACCCAGATTCATATTTCAAAAACCCAAGCTGGTCATCTATACCTCACACCCAATCTCTAGACATAGTCTTCCCAAATTCATAGCCCTGTGTTGGGACAATCAAGTACCCAGATTCCTATTTCAAAAACCCAAGCTGGTCATCTATACCTCACACCCAATCTTTAGACATAGTCTTCCCAAATTCATAGTCCTGTGTTCTGACAGTCAAATACCCAGATTCGTATTTCAAAAACCCAAGCTGGTCATCTATACCTTACACCCAATCTCTTGACATACATGTAGTCTTCCCAAATTCATAGCCCTGTATTGTGACCTTCAGGTACCCAGATTCCTGTTTCGAAACCCAAGCTGGTCATCTATACCTCACACCCAATCTCTTGACATAGTCTTCCCAAATTCATAGCCCTGTGTTGTGACCTTCAAGTACCCAGATTCGTATTTCAAAAACCCAAGCTGGTCATCTATACCTCACACCCAATCTCTAGACATAGTCTTCCCAAATTCATAGCCCTGTGTTCTGACAGTCCAGTACCCAGATTCATATTTCAAAAACCCAAGCTGGTCATCTATACCTCACACCCAATCTCTAGACATAGTCTTCCCAAATTCATAGCCCTGTGTTGGGACAATCAAGTACCCAGATTCCTATTTCAAAAACCCAAGCTGGTCATCTATACCTCACACCTAATCTCTAAACATAGTCTTCCCAAATTCATAGCTCTATGTTGGGACATTCAAGTACCCAGATTCCTATTTCAAAAACCCAAGCTGGTCATCTATACCCCACACCCAATCTCTACACAAACATGTAGTCTTCTGAAGTTCAAAGCACTGTGTTGTATCAATCAATTACCTCGATTCCTATTTCAAAATCCCAACCTTAATTAATTTGATACCTAAAAGTACTTAGTGCCTTCTTGTGCAAGGTTTTCAAAGATGATCAGTAGAAGATGTCAAGCTATGATGAGTCAATGCCTTGAACCATTGAGCATACAAGGAACAGATCTATGCTTGAACGTATCAGACAAATGCTCTCACAAATTATGCCCGCACCTTTACACAAATAGCCATGTGGGAAGAATCAAGATTTTGTATTGTGGTCTCCCCACCTGCTTTGGTTTAATAAAAGTCTCAGTCAGCATGAGCATGAGTGTAGAATGTTCAGAGATGCATATTGCGGAGGGGGGAGACGAAGACTCGGGGGAAATTGGGTGGCAGATGCAACGTTTACCTCAAATTGAAATGATAGAGTCATAACGTAGACATCTAAGACCAGGATCTAGAGGTTTGGGTCCAAGACGAAGACCTTACTGTTTTAAACTGCACCATGACCACAGCGTTGTTTGATAGCCTTCCATTGGATGGTTTTGATGCACACAATAGTAGACTTCAGCACAGTTGTTCAGAAATGTGGGGTTACCTCCGGGTCAATCAGTTACAGTGTATTTGTAGCATGCCTGCATGGTCAGATTTTTCGCATTCAATTCCACTGGTCTGGTACCCAAACTTTACACACTTTTAAAATTAAGAATCACAATGCACGGTTCGATGGCCGCAAAGTTAAAGGTCATTTTATGTACGCAGTTGGGATTAATTCACATACTTCTGAATTGTTTACTGGTTTAAAAAAAAAAGGAGACTATTTGAATCAGCGCGTCCAAATAGTCATGAATGTCCTAAGGTATTCCAAGGGTCAATTTAGGATTTTATGTCAGTTGGTCATGGCTCACAAGTGTTTGCAACGTTGGTCATCGGCTTTCATTCGATTGTAACTAGACCTATGGCTTTCATAAATACCACTCACTGAGCCATTGGCTTTAAAGAGTTCATTTCAATTGGCCTTTAGCTTTCAAATGCATGACATTTGGTAATGCCTGTTGGTGGCTTCCTTGAGCATGCCACTTAGTCTTGGGATATCTAGTCAAGCCACATGACCTTCCTACGTGCATGGCACTTTTGGTCTTCTGTTTTTTTCTAGTGTGGCACTTGGTCATTGGCATACTTGCATGCTGCTTGGCCAATTGGGCTTTCAGGTCTTCACTTGTGGTCTTTGGCTTTGACCATATTAGTCAATGGCTTCCATGTGGCTTTGGTTTCTTAGTATTTGTCACTTGATAGATGGTGTGATCAGTACATGCCACTTGGTCATGGGCTTCCTGTATTTGCTACTTGGCCCTAGTGTTTGCCATTTGGTCATCTGCTGGCCATTTGGCCTCTTAAGATTGGTAATTGGCTTCTTACATAGTTTATTTCCATGGTTTTGGTTTCCTTGAGCTACAGCCCCCTGGATGTTGGTTTTCCAACATGCAGTGTGCCATTTGACTTTTGGCTTCCAAGGTTTTGACATGTGGTTATTATTGGCCTTCCGACATTTTACCATACAACTTTGTTTTTGGCCTTCAGTCACCAGTTGTTTCTGGAAAGTTATTGGTCTTTTACCATATTGCCTTTGGCTTTCTGGTGTTAGTCACAGCCATGTGGTCACCAGTCTCCACTCTCCAAACATTTGTCACTTTAGAGTAGTATGCTAACATGTGCATACTGAATAGCAAAGAGGCTTTGGTATTTTGCCACCACTAAGTAATCTTACCTTTGCCAAGTGTTCTTGGCCACCCTAATCATGCTATCATAATGCACCTTAGCTGCTTGTTGAATAGCCTCCTTTCTTAAATAAACTCATTTAAAGTTGCAGGCTCCCAGAGGCAAAAACATGGGGCTCTTTTCCTTTTGTCTGCCCAGGTGTCCCTCCCTCGAATGTATATACCCATAGACACATGATAGAGGAATAACCTCACTGATTTGCAAACCTTTCACCAACATGACCAAGGAGAAGTTCTATGTTTTATGTTTTACTCGATGATGTATAATACTTGATTAGTTTCGACCTAAAAAAATGTAACTTGACAGTATTCCATTCTGAAGGTCATCTCTTCAATGTAACCTTGATTGCATTACCATCTGTTCTAATTTAAAAGAGTTTTTTCTAATACTGGGTTGTGGGAGAACATTGTCCTCCAACACTCAGTTCTTATTTCAACTTGTCATGTTGAAATGAATGTGGACAAAAACCCAGAGTGTTTGGGGGTTTCTTGACCCCCTAAGTTTATAAAAATTTAACCTGGATTTGTTGAACGTGTGACCATCCAATTTGATGAAAATTTGTCATGTTGGTCTGTTGTTGTGCTATTGAAAATTCAGGATACTAATAAAATGTACTCTTGCCAAACCCAATGATCTGTTTCATATTCTATTTAAACTAAGTTTCTTTAAATTTTTGTATCATTTGCTATTGTTTGTTTATATATATGTACACATAGTATCTCATTATACATAAATAACATCTATTCCTCTTTATACATGATCATTTAATACATGTTTTCTCTTCATTTTTCCCCCACAAACCTGTTTTATTTTCCTCTTTCTCTCTGTTTTCCTTGCTCTTTGTCTCCGGGCACTACAACTTCAGATGAAGATGACAACCCTGCCGTGTAGTTAGCCATACTGGAGTCCGTCAACTTTCTATAAATTTGTTTACAGGTACCAGTAAAATGAACATCACTTACCAAATTGGTTTGTGTCAGTGTGGGGCTAAGTAGAAGGCATGTATGCAAGAAAATGAACGCATGGAAAGTTTTGAGTGCATGGACATTTTTACTCTGGTGTTTGTATGTTTTATTGCCCATTAGTGAGCCAAAATATGCATACTTGACACTCGTTATTTCCTTGGGTAAATAATTGAGTATATACTTTTACTTAATATCCTTAAGTTGGAAACAGAAATGGTTTAAGCAATAATTATGAGCTTTAAGAAAGTTCAGTTGAATTTTCAGTCAACATGGCTTTTAGATCGAGCCGTGCAAAGTAACAGTTGCAGATCGTAAAATGAAAAAGAGTACTGCTAACTACAGTGAATAGGGAATTAAACTTTGCCATGTCATTTTCTTGGGTATAATCCTTCTTTCAAGAGATTATGTGTCGTTTGGTTAGAAGAGGTTACCAATTCATTATTCAAAGGCTTGGATCAAATGGTTTTTAGGAAGGCTTCTTTATTGCAGTTCCTCCGCTCCATTTTTGTGTGATGAAGCATGAAATTGTTGCCTACATGTACTGACCCATTGCTTCAACGTCACTTGCGGCTGCTTTCTGCCATGTTGCCATTTTTGGGTGTCAAATTGCATGTACAAATTATGGTAAGTGTGTGAATACGTAAAATGCGCAATACGCTATATAACACACCGGGATATTGACTCCCAAAATTGCACAACCATTGTGATGATGGGTGCTTTGGGTCAGTTGAAAGTTGAAGATTATGGGCAATTATGATGTCACTATCTCAAACAGCGATCTCACTGATGGAAAACGAGTGTATGAACATTAGCTGAAAAGTTTGCTTAGCTCTTGATGTGGTTGTCGTTGTTTGACTTTTGACAGCATGCAAGGGGTCTGTTGCCTTCTTGAGAACATCAGAACCTTATGATTATTGGCGACCTCAGAAAATCAAACAAGTACTTTCTTGCTTCTTAGCCCCAAATTGACACGACGTACATGTGTATGCCTCATTGAAAAAATAACATTTCTTATCATCATCCTGCTTTATTTTTGTTTCTCTCCTCCAACAATTGTTGATTATCCCACCACTACCACCAACACAACCTCCTTCCCCCTTGTCTTCCTGGTCGTACCATGGGTTGGTTGTTGCACGATTCATTGCTACAGCTGCTTCACCAGTTGAAGTAGATGATGGGCAAGGTAAACTGTGATACCAGGTAGTTTGGCTATGAGTGCACACCCACGCAGTCGAGGTATATATTTAATGCACTAGGTGTATTGTTTTGTTATTTTGTCAAACAAACAAAATTGTCTTAAATGGTTGTCGTACATAGAGGTATTTAGGAGCAGTTGTCTGTTTAGTCCTGTCAGCTAATAAGGTGTAGCAGTGCATTAACTGTACCTTTAAGCTGCCCTCAGGTCCATCTTTGTTTTGCTTGCGCTGCGGCGAAACCATCAGGATCATGCTGAAAATTAGCTCTCTGGTCACAATAAATGAGAAATCGTGTGAAAATTGTGGAACAAGCGTCACCCCATGCCTCAAAACCATGCTTACATGGCACCCATGATCAAAGACCGGCTGTTAAAGTACGTTCAACATAAAAGCTATGCGCATGTTGGTGCGCATGCTTATCATGCTTATATGCGGGCACTAGTTATGCCATGTATGCGTAATGCAATCAACACAAACGGTACTCAAATAATTCAGTGTATTTGACTCTCACATGTCAGGAACACATCGCAGTAGTAGGAAGTCCTCTATTCTTGTGACTTGCTCTTTGCTGACAGCAACTGATGCCGATTGTCTTAACGTAGTTAAACTCAGGTCGTAAACAATCAGCAGCTGATACGTTCACGGCGATCTTAGCTCAGGCGCAGCGTCATTCGGAGAAGCCAGTGATTTTGTTTCATGGTCAACCTGAGGGCTGCTCAAAAGAGCGGTAGCTGTGTTGTATCATTTTAAGTCAGGGTAGTGGTGCTTTAATTGCACTTGTCTTAGATGAGTAGTTGCTCTGTTTGTAAGTGTTTATGTCAGTTACAGCTTTTCTTTTAAAGGAGCAGTAGTGTCAATATTTAAACCATGTCCGTTGACAATGGTTGAGGACTTTGTGGTAGTGCATCAACTTTCTAGACTTAAAATGTCAATGAAGTAATGCATTACAATAGCTTTCTTGAAAGAGCAATTGTGAATTCTGCATGAATCGTGTAAGTTTTGAGAAGGTAGATTAGAGTATATCAGCTTTCTTGTCTTAAAGGAACTGTATGTGTTTTTAATCACATGGAAATTGCATTACATGAGCTTTACTGTCTTTAAAGGAGCAGTTCTTGTTTAATTTGTCAGTTTACCTTTGCATAGGCCTAGTGATGTGTTGCGTGTATAGTGCCTTGAGGGAAGAATTGTCATGTCTGTTTAAGTTACATGTACATGGGCAATTCCACTTATAATGGGCCAAAAGGATAACTTTGGGAGAGAGGCATGGGAGAGTGACTGTTTTGTTGCAGTCTTTTCTGTACATTCCAAAATAACACATCAATTTGTGAACTTTAGAACTTACAAGGTCATTTGAAAAGTGTTGGATTTAACAAAGACAGACATATGGCTTGAAAAACTGAAGAAAGAATACATGTACACGTATCAGTCTTGCTGCATTGCTTAGGTCATTTTTGGGGTGGTATGGGTGGCTTAGTGCGTAAAGCACTCGCCTCTCACCAATGTGGCCCTGGTTCGATTCCTGGTTCAGAAAACTGTTCTGGTTCGAAAGTGTCACTGTAGTTTCATCCTTCCTCGTTTAGTGAGGAGAGTTTGCTGACAGTTTGCTGGTTTAACCTATTATCCTGCTGTACACATTTGTGCTTTGCATGCTTTGTTGCTTTATATGCTTGGTTAATGGTCACTTTAAAAAAAAGCATGGACTGTGGATATGTTTTTTTATTTATGTATTTAATTCATGTTGTTTTGTTTGGCGAATGAAAAGTTAGCAGGGCTTGAAGCCTATGTACCTCCTGGCAGGCCTTGAACGTCGTTCTTGAAGGGGCACAGCAATTTTCACTTATAGTCCGGTGGCTTAACGAAAAAAATGTGACATGCCGGATTAAAGCACCAAACTTTGCACACTTAATATGCTTCTATGGAACCCCTAAAACAAGTAAGGGGCACTTCTATGAGGAAATTGTAAATTTGTATTGGAACTTTGCAAAGGGCACCACTTACAGCAAAAGCACAGGGCACCACGGCAATTACTGTGGGTGCCGCGGGTTAAATTTAAGCCTGTTCTGGGGTCGATTTCACAAAGAGCTCAGACTGATCTAAACTGTGTATAAATTTAAATTGAGAAAAAAATTGAGTGGGGTGGTTTTTTATCACATGAAACAGTCGTGATACTGTCCTACTTTGGTTTAATTTCCATTTTTATTTATTAATTTTTTTGCCATAAGAAATTACACCATGTACAAATGTACTATTTGTCCTCTTTTTTGCAAGTGCCAGATATCATGCCTGATGGAAGCATAGGCTATGACTGAAAACATACAATATTTGTTCATGTTTTAAATCGAATGGGGTTAGCAAATATGGTGGAATTTCACAGATTGGTTGCATACTAGAGGATAGGAAGAATTACACTTTTCCAAAAGCAATGTAGTCACTCTAGCAACCATTCACAGTGCTTTATTTCCTCATAAGTTGCCAATTCCTGTCCATTGTAAAAGATGAGGCATTCCCAATATGTTCATGAAATTGTCTGTCTTGCAAATGCTCTCTTTTATTTTAGCACACACTTTATGTAAGATTACCTGGTGCAGATTAGTAGCAAAATATGTTGCTGATTGTCTGCTGCCATGTCCTCATTATTGCCAAAATGCACGCATAATTTATCACGTTCGTAAAGTTGTCACAGTCTGTCTTGCAATTTGCCTCAACCTTCAAAAAGTACTGCATGGGAGTATTGTATGCAGTAAAGATTGTTGCGGCTAGTCTACACCCAACTGCGTGGCCTCATTTCCTCATCATTGACCATGCCTTTGTTTAGCATAATAGTCATGCAGTAAAGAGTGTTGAGGCTAGTCTACACCCAACTGCATGACCTCATTTCCTCATCATTGACCATGCTTTGTTTAGCATATTAGTCATGCATAATTAACAGTGCTTAAACTTGTCATAGTCTGTTCTGTAAACGCTGCACCTCGCACTATAAGTAGCAAGCGTATGTGATACATTGTGTGTTGAATTTATCATGAATGCCTTCACATCTCCACACTAGTTATTTATGCCTAATAATTTTAATGCCCGCAAATTATTAGGCCTTCAGATTGCTTGCATGTGATGCCGCAAACTCAAACAGCGCCCTCTCTGAGGTCAAACTGAAGACTATTGGGTAATAGTTATTAATTTTGGTTTTACTCTTACACCGATGTGTGTTAGCACTGTATACTCAGTACTTTCCCGAGTTCTTTGAAACAAATTACAGGCATATTACTCGGGTGGGATTCGAACCCACGACCTTTGCAATTCTAGAGCAGTGTCTTACCAACTAGACCACCGAGATTGCCCGGTAGCTAGAGGCAGTTCGAATCCTTTATTTTTAGCAGTGGGTTCCGCAACGATTTAATAGATGTTAATTTTGCATCGGGGATAAAGAATATTAATTTTGGTTTTACCCTTACACCGATGTGTGTTAGCACTGTATACTCAGTACTTTCCCGAGTTCTGCTCTAGAATTGCAAAGGTCGTGGGTTCGAATCCCACCCGAGTAATATGCCAGTGATTTTTTTCACAGAACTCGGGAAAGTACTGATTATACAGTGCTAACACACATCGGTGTAAGGGTAAAACCAAAATTAATATTCTTTTTCCCCGATGCAAAATTAACATCTATTAAATGGGTAATAGTTGTTGGTAGCTTGTTTCCATTGTTTGAACTCAACAATTGCAGCGTATGAAGTAATCTGTTGGTTAAAATAAGCAGGTGGTGGTGGCAGTGGTGATTAGAGGGAAACAAAAGCAGATAATTTTATTGTTTTCTGAAGCTATATCGATTGGGAAGATTAGTTTTGTTTTTCTGCATGAAATTCCTGAATGTTTGTATAATGTCATTCAAAGGCAAATTCCTAAACCTAAAGCCATAAATTCTCACCTTTGACCCCTACCTGCACTGAGCTAATGTAATACCAACTATTGCCTCCTGAAACAAATTATCATGAAAACCAACTTGTGCATGAATATCATTCTTGTCATAATTTTGTAGACAGAATGCAACAAATTAAGAATGCCATCTTGAGTCACATTTTCCCTGTATGCTAAAGTTCATTAGATTCTCACCTTTGACCCCTATCTGCTCAAGTAATAAGATGGCAAAGCATTTGGAGTTGCATGCATAGTTGTTTTGCCAACTGAATTCAATTGAGGTCAGCAGCTCACTGCTGACTAGTGTGATTCTGATAGTTTTAAATATGTACAGGAAAATTGCAATCAAAATTTACTTAACCGCTTCAAGAAAATAGCATTTGAAACCTATACCAGACTCGTCACTTCTTGTTTGGAATGCTGCAATCAAAGCACATTGTTTATGAACTACACAAAAATTCTTAATGAAATTTAAACCATCAGTTTTGTCATTTTCAGTAAAACAGGATCCTCTAATTGGATTAATTGTTCACAAGTTGGTTGTATGGATAGTTTATTGAAAGGATGGAAATAAATTACTAATTTCCTAAAAATCAGTGATGTAACATACCTTTAAAATCAAAGAAATATAGTGCAAAAGCAGATTTTTGCTGAGTGTACAAAACTTACTTTTGTTGACTAGAAATTGTCAGAACCTCCTGAAAGAAACTATATAATGAACAAATCACTTCTTAAAAAGTTATTTAATCAAACCACCAAAATCCATCATAACTTTTTTTTCATATATTTTTTTATGAATGCTTGGCAGGTCCAAGGGGTTGCCGAGAGCCAAGGAAGAAGAAACGTTGCTGCAGCAGTGAAGCAGAAAACCCAGACCCCACTGACAAAGACTCGACGGTCTCTGTCACCAAGCACATCAGTGTAAACCCTGTTCTAGCACAGACTGATAACATGAACAGTTCACACAGCGTCCCAAGTAAGTTGCCACCATTGAACCCAATCTCCAAGCCAACTCTCGGGCGAGGCAAGTCCAGACATATCGAAATGCCGCCCTCGTATGAAGCAGCATCCACAATGCAAGACACCAATGACAGTTTCTTAGAAGATTCTGACGCGGGAAGCAATTCCTCGCATCCCGGCTATTTTGATGATGATGGTCTGCAAAACAGGAGTCAAACGAGGGCAGCAGACAAGGAGGCCCTTATTAAACAATCTGGTAGGCTACCCCCATTGGATAAAATCCCTCGTAGCACATCATCATTGCACAAGTAGTTTTTAATGTCTTAATGCTAGTCCATACTTGATGATAAACTGAATGTGTTTCTCTGCTTGAACTGTGGTCATACTCTGTTTCCATTACTGAAGACATGAAAGCCTTTGCAATGTCAATAGACCGTGCAAGTCTCGCGCGTATTCGAACATTTTTGGGACCACTGTGGTCCCACAAACGCGTTAAAGAAACAAACTCACGCGCTTTAACGGATCCCAATGTTCGAATACGCGTGAGACTTGCACAGTCTATTATAGGCACATATAACCTGTCAAGGGAACATGGTGGAGAACTTTCCAGGGGCCAATTTTTTAAGCAGAAAATATTGCTTAACAATTGATCGCTAAACTGAAATGAGCAGGATACCAGTCACAAATTGTACATGTGACATGGTAGATTGGCTGGTAACCTTATTCTGGTCATTTTCATTGAGCTGCTTAACAGTAAGCAACTTTTTCTACTTAATGTAGCTGACCAAAATATGTCTCTATCATGTTTTGCTAGTAAGCAAAAAAAAAATTGTTGCAAGCTTGCGTGTTCACCATGGATTGTCGCGTCATTCGTTTGCTTATTGTAAGCAGCAGAAAGTAAGCATGCCTTTTCCTGTGCTTAGGGTTAGCAGCGTTTTGAAATGGAATGGAAAGTTACTTAACCATTTTTAAGGGAAATGTGAACGTGGATTCTGCCAACTTAATTGTTCCATCATGTCCATAGGAGACCATACTTTTGATGTAGGGAGTTTTGTACCACATTTTGAATCTTGTATGGACTGGCCTTAATGGTCAAAGCCCATTGAATCCTTTATTACATACATGTAAGCAAAGTTCTCTGTTTAAAAACAAAGTTATATTTTTTAGAAAATATGTTTATTTATATTTTACCGCTCCTTTGTGGTCGATTGTGCACAATATGGCAGCTGCTGCTGCTGCAATGTTTCTCATAATGTGAAACAGTACTTTTTAAGGGCCGTTCAGACAAACCAATGTATAAAAATTTCAATATCTTTTGGAAATTATGGGTGATGGTATAAGGTAATATTTGAAAACTTGATGAAAATGACTACTCTTTAAAAAAACTGGAAACAAAATGCTGTTCGGTTGTCTTCAGTCAATCTTGTCTCTATATTTCACCTCATTCCAGCTATAGATAGAAGAAAAAAACCCACACTGCAGTTGTGTGTGCTTGACATTTTCCTCTTTCTCTGTCAAGTACAAAGTTGCCTGTCTGTATATACAGTCCTTAAAAACTGTAGGTGGAAGCCTGGAAGAGCCACTGAAATGTCCCGAGCTGGTAGAGCCGAAATGGCGTGTCGTGGCCGAGCAATAAGCACACCAGTCTCAAGCTCCGGTGTTTCTGATCAGTTGAGTGTGGGTTCGAGTCCTGCTCTTAACACTTGTGTCCTTAAGCAAGACACTTAGCCATTCTTGCTTCGTCATTAGGAAGGGATGTAAAGCCGTAGGTCTCGTGTGTTTGTGTAATGCATGTAAAACAACCCTGTACACTGGTGAAGAGAATGGGTTTGCCCTGATATTTCTGGCATGATTGGCAACTCCATGAGCAAAAACCTTGACTGTTTGACCCCTGGAAAGGGGTGTTGGTGCAGTATCCATCAAGACAAGACAAGACAAGCAATGACCTAAAATATCTGCTTTATACAGGGCATCACTTTGTCCCTCAGTATATAGGATATTATTGAATCAAATTCAAAAATTGGGCGGGCGGGTAGGGTTAAACAATTTTGTTCTTAAGTTGAATTTTTTAAACATTGGTTATTCTAAATTGCCCTTTAATGATATCTGTTATTATTATATTTTCGGCGTGGAAAAATCTGGATTTTAAAGTCAGTGGTGTTTAGTGTATACATGTACCACTAAAATGTGATGTACAGGTAGTTGGTGTTTGCAATGTTTTAGTATTTATTATCAATTTTTCAACCAAATCACTTTGATCCTGAAATGGGTTTTTTGTAAGATCTTAATGTATTTTATACTCAACTTAACTTTTTCCATTAATGGGCCCAATTTCGTAGAGCTGCTTAAGCTGAAAATATTGCTTAACAACTTTCTGCTTAGCATAAATGAGCAGGATACCAGTCAGTGGTACATGCTACATGGTATATTGGCTGGTAACATTAATCTGGTTATGATAATGTTGATGTGCTTATGAAGTTGTTTTATGAAATTGGACCCTCGATCCATTTTCAAGGCCATGCTTAGCAAATAGAGTCAATTTGGCGTGAACAAAGACAAATTGACTAGAAGAGGATTTGAACCTGCAACCTCTGGATTAATGATACTTACCAACTGAGCTATCTAGCTCATAAGCTCATTGCCTCTCCATTTTGTCCATATCTTAGTTGGGGGTGCCAGTCAAAAGCCATTCAACCTTATTCTGCCATATAACCAGGTTTTCCATGCAACCTGGGAAGCTACAAAGGGGGTCACGATCACCTTAAGGTCATGCAATTATTTTCTCAGCTAATAAACCACAAGGGAAACTGACTGGGTATATAAAAAAACTCAATTTACACTGAAGAACATGAAGGAAGAAAAAAACTAGTTATCTGCTAAGCAGGGACCCAATCTTGAACTATGCATCTCCTTGTATATTAGTCGGTAACCTTTTTCTTCTAAGCAAAATTTTTCTCATTAAGCTGCTCTCTCAAATTGGCTTTGCTATCTTAAAAAGTAGACTATATTCATTAAAAGTTCTGCCTGAAACTATTTATCTTTTTTTTTTTACATTTATGCTTAACTTCTTTTTAAAATAGCAAGTAGGTTTTAGTGTATACATTTACTTGCCACTTACATATACATGTGTAGTCTTGGTACAAGACTTTGTTCATTATCACTCGACTATCGCCATTTACCTTATCCACACACTATCGATCATGCATACAAGAACCATTGCACCATAGAAACTAGGGATACCGATTCCTTTGTCACCCGAGGCCTTCTACATGTACAGGTTTGTTGCTTCTAGAGACCTGCCTCTTTTGGTGATACAGTCGCAACATGTATGTGGTGTTGAGTGTGCATGGTGTTACTAACAACAACGCAAGAGGGTACGTAAAGCCATTGGTTATGTAGGTCCCGTTTGTAAAAGAAAAAAGTAAAAGAACTCGGGTTCATACTTCCTGCAAATGCAAGCCGAGTTTTGACCTCACAACTCTGTTTTTGCAAGAGTCGCCCACAGCTGAACTCTTGCGAATTGTGCGATGCAAGCTTGCAATGTCAAAACTCACTTCGCATTCGCAGGAAGTATGAACCAAGCTGTACACTTATTACGAAGAGAAGGGGTTTGCCCCGGTGTGTCTGGCAGTGGCAGCTGAATGTGCCACAGCACCATGTAAGCCTTTAGAAGGTTATACATACATAAATGGGTTTCATAATTCAAAACAGCTCTGCATATCCCATTGAAAAACAAATGATGAGCACTTTGATATGGCCCTAGCGGTGTTACAAAGCGTTATTGAAGAACCCAGTATTATCAGATTATCTTGCACCAAGACCAGTACATGTACTCTAAAATAATCAGCATGTTCAAATTTCTTATCTTGAAAAGATGTTTTTGTATGGTTTGAATATTTAAAGGTTTTATACCACACGTATCTGATCAGGTCTGTAGTTTTACATTTGATAACCTAGTGAGCAGTACTGAGATCCTGATATATTGATGATTCAGTCTTATACACATGATTTAGTTGGGTGCAGGGGCCTTCAGCTTAGCCCAAAGTCTTTCATTGTTACAAGCTTTCCCATATTTCGCTTAGATGACATGTGTTGCAGGTTTGTTTTTCCGACTGGGGCTGGGGATGTACAAATGAAGGGAGTCTTGCGAGTGAATAAGAGCCTATGTCGTGGTTTGATCTTATGATGAATGTTGCTAAAATAATGTATCACTTAAAACTAGTCTGCACACAGGAACACAGTTGTGAGATGCATTGTGCTACATACATATGTATAAAGTTGTGTACCGATTGGTGGTCACCAGACTTGATCAAATAGCAGGTTGATCACATTCAATTAGTCAGTACCTCGTGTTCTTCACAAGTCTTTTCAGACAAGCCTCCAGTAAGTCTAAAAAGGCAAAGTCTTAAATTATTAAGTCTTGAGTCTTTGAGGAGACGTCTTTAGTCGGGTCTCAAGTGTTTGGGGACATTTTTACGTCAAGTCTCAAGTCTTTGAGGGAAAGTTTCATGTCTTTTGGGGAAAATGTTAAGTCCTGTCTCAATTCTTTTAGGACAAGTCTTAGTTCTTTAAGGACAGAAGTCCTAACTCTGTGATGACACGTCTTAAATTCTTGATGACAAGACTTAACTCAGCCTTCAATTCTTTTAGGACAAGTTTTAAATCCTCGATGACAAGTCTTCAGTCAGGTCTCAATTCTTTAACAACAAGTCTTTAGTCTTTTAGGACAAGTCTTAAATCCTTGACGACAAGTGTTGGGTCAGGTCTCAACTCTTTAAGGACAAGTCCTAAGTCTTTGAGGTCAAGTCTGAAACTAAGTTTCTAGTCTTTGAGGGGGAGTCACAATACAAGTCTCATGTTCTTAAAGGCAAGTATTTCAAAACGTATGTGAAGATTTTATGGTTAAGTCTGACGTTGAAACGAAGTCTGAAATGTTTTTGAGGGAATGACTCAAGTCATGCCTCGAGGCAGGTGCAATTTTGAATTGTCCAGGTCCTTTTGCAATCTTTGTGCTGCTTAAAAACTGTTAAGAAAGTTACAAAATATTCACGGAGCGATTTATTATGTTATACCCCTATACAGAAATTGTAGCTCACAAGCTATCATATAGTAATTTAAGTAATACTAAGCAGGGTGTGGAAGAACATGGGAACTGTTTAGTGGAGGTGTTGTTGTTTTTTTTTTGGAGGGGTGGGGGTGGGGGTGGGTGAGGTGTACCGTGTAATGATAATTTTAAATGAATAATTAATTATCTTGTAATACATCACAAGGGAAACTTGTTTATTATTGCAAAGAGTGCAATGCATGTTGTGTAAACTTTAACAATTACTAGGTGAAATAACTGCATGGTTAGATCATAGAGCAGTCCTTGCTCTATCGTGTCTATGGTTAGATGAGTTTCCCAATTTGTTTCTTGTACAGGTGTTGAAATTTTGAAATATGTAGTACTTTTGGGATTCAAAGAACTAGAAATTATTATGCAAAGTTGCAATTTTGTAGTTGAATGAAATTTATAGGTTGCCTTTTGTGATTAGTATTATATATTTGTTTGATGTGGGGGGCTTTATTGTAAATACTCTTAATATTATTTGCTTACATTTTATGACAAACTACAAAGAATAGTCTTAATTAATGTGAAGATTTGAAACACATACAAATGTGCATTTAACTTTCTCCGTTTGGTACTTTTTCAAGCCCTTTAATATCAGAGCAATAGTTTGTTTTATGTTATTTCTGAAATGTTTTGCCATGTGGATATAAGGGCTTTTACATATCTATTAAACTCTAACCTTTGGGACTGATAACGCCTTGTGCCGGGTTTCAGACCAGCAGAGTCAAAGTCGGTTCTCGATCTAAGGTTACACTTTAAAAGTTCTGGGAATCTAGCCAGAATCTGGGTCTTTTTGGCTTAATCCTTTGAATCATCAGAACCCAGTCTGTGTAAAGATATACGCGGAATCTGGGTCTACCCTTTTTGAGTCATCTAAACTACATTCTGTGTAAAAAAGTTACCCAGTTTCTTGGTCTAAATCCATGTTTGGGTTATCTGACCCATATTCTTGGCAAGATTAGTTACCTGGAACCTGGGTCTTTTGAAAGTAAAATTTAGCCTGCGGCACATTAATGCGTTTAATTCTTGGTCAGTATGCTTCAGGTAATCATGGGTTGTGCTGAACCACATACATTGGGTAAAAGTAACCCAGATCTAAGTCAGACACACATTTGACTCAGAATATTGGTGATGCTGACCCACTTTATGTGTGAATGCGTGTCAGAAACACTTTACTGTTGACTGGATTCCTGACCAGTTTGACCCTGAAAGTGAGTTATGTTGACCATGTTCTGGGTCAAGGTGACCATGGTCTGGGTCAAGTTGACCATGTTCTGGGTCAATGTGACCATGTTCTTGGGTCAAGGTGATCATGTTTAACCTCGAATACTGGGTCAGCACACTGTAACTGAATGATATTACTGGTCAGTTTGACTTGAAAATGGTTGAAAGTTACACAGACTGTAAGTCCTTAGTTACATTACTGATTGTGGTTCCTTATCAGTTTGACCCTGTATATTGGTCATGCTGACCTGAATAGCGGTCAAGGTCAAACGGAATCCCAATGTCATCAACCTTGGGCAACATCAGTACAATTGTCTTTGAAGATTTTTAGTTTTTAGTTTTTGGTTGTTGAAGACTATCCTGTGTACCTTGATTTTGTTTTCGATTAATACAAATACAATCTGTCAAATCGTACACATCTTGTATCAGTGTTGTCTTGTATTTAGTTGTCCTTATACAGTCGACTCTCGTTAATACGAGCTCGGAAGATACGAGACGCCGGTTAATACGAGGTATTTCACCGGTCCCGAACTGTCCCATGCGTGTTTCTATGTCTTAAAAAACGGAAGATACGAGCACGGTCGTAACGAGAACACGGATATTACGAGGTATTTTTGCGGCCCCATGATGACAAAATGTATTGTTTTTCATACTTTTATAGCGAGGTCGGAAAAAATATTGTTGCGTAAAATAAAAGCTTACCGTTCAGTCAGCCAAATTTCTGAAATTACATGCGTTTTGCCAAACTATTTTTCGGATCGGACCGGCTACACGGTTCCGTCCGATCCGAAAATCAAAACATTATGCTGGTCACTTATGCTTGAATTACTACTTCGCCCACACGTCTAGCGGCTACCAGCGAAAACAACGTTCAGCATAGGCGCTACGCAGTATCGAATCTGTCACATCATGGTCACATGAACGGCAAGTTTGACATGACTTTGCTATGATTTGTATTTTCAGTTATACAAAATATTAAATTTCTATGATCATAGTCAACAAAATTGCATTTATCATTGATATTTTTGTGTACATGATGCTCGTAAGAACTGTACTAGGAAGCCAACCGCTCCGTTCTAGCCTAGACACGTGTGTAGTGCATGCACTATGACGACGTGTGTATACAGTACATGTACATGTACGTGTAAATAGTGCGCTGCGTTTAAGACGAGGTTCGGATAATACGAGGAAAACGGGCCAGTCCGGCGGACCTCGTATTAACGAGAGTCGACTGTATGTTGAGTATCGACCCCCTTGAACCACGGTCACCTGCGGCTACTGTCTGCCATGTCATATTGGACTTCAATACTATCATGAGTAGAGTTTGGAACTTTGCATGGTGGGAGTACAATCAGGTGAGGTTTGCGGTAGCACCATGTGTAAATCTCTTTTTGAGTAGTGAAGGTTCTGAGAAGAACCGGTGGTTGACAACTCGGCGTTTCGATCAGTATGCTTTGGTCGTCTTCAAGATGCTCTGATTGTCTTCTTCTTCCTGAAGACGATCAGAGCATACTGATCGAAACGTTGAGTTGTCCAACCACCGGTTCTTCTCAGAACCACCACTACTCAAAAGCAAACCTCACCTGATCAGACTATCATGGTACTAAGCGTGTAAATGCTGCATTGCCTAAAATACCCACAACACTGTATAGTATACAAGAACTTTGACTCCCAAAATAGCGCAACCAAGATGATTGTAGTGATGACGTCAGGTGAATAGAGTACAAATAGTTGTACGTCTTTCCTGCCAAGTATTGTAGCTGTCATCTTGTACCCACCAATTTTCAGCTACAAACACAGGCACAAATTAAAAGTGAAGAATGTCGGCACGTCTGTCGTTGAAAATATAAAATAATCAAAGGTGCAACTACAGGGCGTTTTTACTGAGAAGTTCGGTGCATTAACTTATTAGCTTCTTGTTTGACCCAGTGAGAACGAGCTGGAAAAAAGAATAATCTCCAGGAAACGCTGCTGATTTTGAGGCCTGATCCGCGGGGGCCATAGGCATATGGCCAGTCTTTGCTGGACTCTAAAAACTCTCGGGTCAGAATTGACCAAGTCCCAGGGGGCCTGACCCACCTCTGGATCCCAACTAAATCATGTGTGTAAGACAGGATCTCAGGATCTCAGTACTGCTCACTAGGTTATCAAATCTAAAACTACAGACAATGTGAGCAATTAAGGCAATGCTCAAGGACCCGAGTCCAAGGGGGGGGGGGGGCCTGACCCATTTCCGGACCAGGCTGACCCGGAAAGTAGTCAAAAGATTGAATTCATCTCCGATCCTGGGTCATTTTGATACAGAAGTTGGTCAGGCCTACGGGACCCGAATTCAGGTCAGTTCGAACCAGGAAGTTTAAAGAGTGTGTAAAGGAGGACATCGAAATCTAACCTGAGGTTGAACCTTGTGGACCCTCCACAGGTACCTCAGGCTACAGGTCAATGCACTTTGCTGAACATAATTATGAACTTAGCTGGAGTTGGTAGATCCTGCCAGCAGGATAATTTATGGCCAGGTAATCCCCCACATAATCAGCTAATAAAACGTTTGAGCTGTTGTATTATTGACTATATGTAGTAATTTTCATCAAGTTTTCAAGAAACACACGTTACAACCAACTCGTAAAAGTAAAGAAAATACAAAAAATCGCTTAGGCCTAAGTGAAAGCAACGACAAACATGTTAACGCTGTATCTCTCAATGATTTTTTGCATAATTAGTGGTCTTGCTGGGCCTATTTTAATTGCCACAATCGAATGTTGACATTTAGGGTGTTTTTAAAATGCCATTTTCTCTTCTTTTGAAAGTTTATCAGACTGAGGCATAGGCCTACATAAATATCTCTGTGGAGTATCTGTGTACATGTACTGTACTTGCATGCAATTTACGAGCAATGCACTTACAGACTTATTTGTTTTTCTTTAGTTACCTTTCTTATGGCACTCTGTAGGCCCTATTTATGGAACATACATCGTTGCAATGGCAAAGAAAACATCTTTCAGTCCAGAGGTAATGTTACAAATAAAGAAGAGCTAACATTTTTGGTCCTCATTGTAAACTCGCATTTCATTATCCCCAGCATCCAAATAAAATGACTCGGCAGCTCTCTCAGGGTTGCTTTTTAGTGCCATAATAGCATGCCTGAACTACATAAAACATCGTTTTACATAACAGCGGCACCACGCAGTTGTTATTTGTAAAAGAACTATTCTAGAGGTCATCAGAACCAAAGTATGTCTGCATCCAGACACACAGTAACTGAATTAGAAAATTAATCTGATATTTTCTTGAGATTGCACTGTCTGATTTCTTTTATCAGATTCTTAATATGGAGAAAGGCGGCACTCCTCAGTACTTCGTTCAGCCGTTATTTTCATAACTCTTGAATTTGTGTGGAAATTATGCCACAAAATGTAAAATGTGCCACCAGGAGATGTCCTTGAATGCAGGACTTTTTTGTAAACGAATTTGCAAATCTATTAGGAAAGTCGTGTGCAACCGGGCGTGCAGTACTCGGGATTAAACTCATGGTTGTAATACTTTTCCCTTGGTTGCACAATTAACAAAGGAGATTTCATTGAAAGGTTGTATAAAGACCAGAGCTCAGATGTTTGCTACATTTCATGGAGTGAATCGGTAAAAGGTATCTGACAAACGAGCAACCATGCAGTGTGTTTTCCTCTGTGTCGCATTGGCTTGTACATTGGGTAAGTCCAAAAAAACTAACAATCTAAACCCGCTACCACACTAACCAAGGATACCTCAAAATACACTGACATGTACAATGATTCCTCATTGGGTTTTTTCTTTCAGGTTTTACAAAAACACCTTTCTTGATCAAAGTAAAGCAGTCAGCAAAACTTGTACTTGTGTATTGCTAATCATGCACAGAGTGTAAATCTTCTGAATTGTAACATCTGAGAAAATTCTGGTTTTAAAGTATAAAGAGGAACATTGGCCGCAATTCCTTTTCAGTAATTTCCACATTCGTCAAACCTCATCCTCGCATTGTTAAAAAGAAGGAAATACAAAAAAGTTGATGGATACAAAAAAAGTACAATGCTTGACCTGTTCCAAATATTTGAAGCGTCATCTCCAGACGATGACTTCAGCAGGCTAGTCAAAACCAAGTTGAAATCATAATTACTAACTCACTCCATAGCTGTGAAGTTAATCACAAGAATTCCCCTCGATCAACAAAGCTATAAGAAGTAGCAGAGTTTCCTTCCCACCCCCAGGTAGTACACCTACTTTATTAACTGAACACTTCTTTTCAGAACTATTGCAATACCTTTAAAAAAAAACCAACCTTATCCGCGATATGTACTATCCATCTGTAGGATAAGTGAGCTTCAATACTTTTACATGTATTATGACTTTGTTATTATGCATTTAATGTGTAAACCAGCAGGTACTCCAAGATAGTGGAAGGTGGTTTCGCCCAACTTTATCCATACCCCTCGTCTACCTACATATTGAAGTCAAACAGACTTGAGTACTGAGCTTTTGGAGTGCCATCCGACTTCTCCGTAACTCGGCTGGCACTTCTATAGTTCCGCACCTACGCGTTACTTTTCATTGAAAAGTTGAAGCATAGAGAAGAAACAATGTCTATGGTTGAAGGGTATTAAAGATTATGCATTGATCGGATCAATTTACTTGGGAATATTACAAGGACAAGTTCCTTTCAAATTCTTGCGTGCTCTTACGGGGCCATTATTTAAAAAAAAAAAAAAAAAACCTGTTTTTTCTTTTGTAACACCACTAGTGTACGTCAAACGCACCGAGGCATTGGGCGCATTATCCCCCGACTCGCCGTATGCAGAGACCGTTGAAAAAGAACGTGGGTTAGATGATACGCTAGACGAACTTTTAATGTAAGTACACAATAAACCTATTGTACTACACCATTGGTTGATGCTTCAATAAGTATTGTCAACAGGTCTCATGCTGACTTGCAAAGTCTTTTTATTACAAACTTGTGAACAATTTGTTTGCCCCTTGGATCCCACCATATAGTCATGTATTATTTCAACAGTCTAGGTCAAGGTGAAAATATTGTGCAGTGGGGTGCTGGCATTGAAATAGCACTTAACTTTTGCATGCGAAAGTTAAGTTGGCGAATTTGTTCACATATTTTTTACGCCAACGCATTTATTACATTGAATGCGTTTTGTTGAATTACTTGCGTGTTTATTTTTTATGTATTTTTTATTTATTTCAATTCTAAATAATTTTCACCTTTTATGGTTTTCTTAAATATTTAGATACATGCATTTATTTTATTGAAATGTTTTCTTTGCTTTCTTATTTCTTAGTGCAAGTTAACCATTGTTGGTTATCAAAAAAGTCTTCTTGTTTATATATAAATAATTTCATCGTGAGCACTGATATGTTGTACATCTAACTAAAACTAACAAGGTTGGGTTTTGTTTTTGTTTTTGTTTTTCGGTGTCAGGGGTTTAATTGAGGAACAAAGGGAACTAGAAGCTGAAAGAGCTGTGTCGAACAAGCAAACGATCAACATGATAGTTCTGGGTCACGTTGCCTCTGGATCGGACAGTGTAAGTTATAATGCTGATCCGCCTTATTCTCTTGATTATGATCCGATTATTATGTTGGAAGAATAATCTTTCAATGCCCTGTTTTGTTTTGAATGAAATAAATACCGCCAAAGCATTTGTTGTGATGGCTAATTAAACATTAATACATCATTACTTTACATTGACCTCAACAGACCATGTAAGTCTTGCAACAAAAAGTTAACCATTGAGCACCTCTGAACCATTAGAGATTAACGTGGGTACAAATTTGTGTGGTTTTTATTTTTATCACATAACTTATTCCTCCCAAACAGCATACTGGTGGAATGCTTACCTTTAAAACTTGAATGTTTATCAGTAAAATCTTAATGAAATCCGGGAACTTATGAGAAAATGAAGAACTATTGCTGGACCTTCAACAATCAGTTTGAAGTGTCAAATCGCGACTTTACGCAAACTATGGTTAAAAACCCTCAAGTGAGGCACCTGTTTGGTTGCAACGTCCCTCTGGCATGGTCTGGTACATTGTCAGCCCTTGCCGACAAGTTTTTCCCGTCTGTTAAATGTGTTTTGTTTTGCATTTTTTTCAACAATTGTTTTTATCTAATAAGTGTTTTGTTCACGATTCCATGTGTTGCCTGGGTTGATTTAAAAATTTGTGTTTGGTTAGTTAATTAAGTTTTATATTTTTGTTTCATCTACCTATGACAATTGACAGACCGATATTGTACACAAAGGATGCTGGCAGAATTTGGTTCTGCCCCCCCCCCACCCCCTTCTAACCAAATCACGTCCCATGTCCCAGGAAGTGTGGCATGGTCCAGCTCAGGGTATCGTGTCATTTGGGCTGACTAGTGTTAGACATAGAAATATTAAAGTTATGTCAGCATGTGCATGTTCCAAATTCAGACCAGGGTCCAGTTTCTGCTTAAGCAGAACATATTGCTTAATAATTTCCTGCTTAGCAGAAATGAGCAGGACATCGGTCACAAATGATACATGTGACATTGTATTTTGGCTGGCCTCCTTATCAAGGTAAGCATGATTTTGTCGTGCTCAGCAGATGTTTTGTGCTTAAGCAGCTCTGAGAAATTGAACCCTCTGAGTTTTAAGAGTGTAGCACAATGACTAATGAAGTTTTATTCTATACAGACGTTCGACTGGTTGACGGAAAAACTGAATGCTCGACGTGAAAGAGCCGCGTGGAAATTTGAGACTTTGAAGTATGAGGTAAATGTAGTTGAGGGACCTGGCAGTACAAACTTCATGAGACAGATGCTCTCTTTGGAACGAGTGGTGAGTATTGCTGAGGCTTTTGCTGGCTGCAATGTATATTAAGTGGTTTTGATGATGTCATAGTGGTGTCGCCAGGGTGTTGAGGTTTTGGTGGTGATGCTATGTTTTGGGGACAGAATTGTAGGTTTTGTTTTAGTTTTTTTTTTCCCCGGTTGGAGTTTCAGAAAAGTTACCAGTGATGATATAAGATCTGTTGTGGTGGCTGCAGTGTACTCGGATTAGAATTGACCCAAAACTCCGGGTCTCAGAGGGCCTGAGCCAGAAGTGGGTCAGGCTGACCCAGCAAGGGGTTAAAGTTTGATTTTAAGTGGATTCTGCGTCAGTTTGACTCATTTCTGAGTCATTTTGACACAGTTTCCGTGTTGCACTGACCCAGACATGAGACCCGGATCAGGGTAGATTCTGACCAGGAAGATTATTGAGTGTGGTGAGACGATTTGGTGGTGGGTGCGATGAGCGTATTGCTCTATGGTGGTTTTTAATAAGATGAATCCAGGAGCATTGACAGAATTCCGACATGTGGTGTGGACACATTCTAATTTTCTGTACAAAAATGCGAATGTGGAACTAACGTTTTATGTAATACATGTACTTCAGATCGACTTCGCTGTCCTTCTTGTAAGCGCATCACCAGGGGAGTTTGAAGCAGACATTGCCCCCACTGGACTGACACACCAACACGCATCCTTAGCGCATAAACTAGGAATCTCTCGACTTGCTGTAGCAGTGACCAACATGGACAGCACGGTACCTTCGTATTCGGAGGTAATCTTATCAAGCAATTAAATAACCGATTTCTTGTAATCCTTACTTCCCCCATTCCTTCGAACAACTTCCCAACAAAACTACCGTACCGATGGGTGGATGGTGGGGAGGGGTAAGATGGAGCTCGGAGGCACAAAGCCCTTCCATAGCTTCGCACTAAAAAGTAGCTGAAAACAATACATAGTATTTGCTTACCAGAGCATTGTTACCAGCCAAAATACCATGTCAGGCGTGTACTCTCTGTGAAAGGTATCTTGCTCGTTTTTGCTAAGCAGAAAATTGTTTAGCACGATTTAATTCTTAAACTGCTCTATAAATTCTGGCCCGGTCCCTGGTATGTTGTTGTTGTTGTTGTTGTTGTTTTGCATTTAATGTCAGCTTATGCAGCCGCAAAGGCAGTTTGTTTTAGGTTTTCAAAGATATTGTCATGGTGCTTCACAGCTAGCAAGAATGATTAACAACAAAACAAGCAACATGTACATTAATAAAAGCAACTCATACATGTATTTTTTCGCCTCTAAAGAACAAACAACACGGATTAAATCTTCTGAGAAAGAGTCAAACAAACTAGTTCCATGTGAAGAAACATATTCCGATAAATAACGCAGAGATAGTGATCTCGAGTACATACATAAGCTTTGTTATGGTGGACACAATATTATGACACTTTACAATGTATACGATTTGAGTCATTTTTCTGTATCAGGCATCCTAACCAAACAGTGCACTACTATTGTGCCCGTCGGTGTATCTCTAAAGGCTAAGGTGTATATACTGCCAACCGGGGAAACACAATGATATCCATCCGCCAATATTGAACTGTTTCACGATCGTTACACGAATCTCCCATTAACCCAAAACTGTGAATTATACTCACTGGTTTCATTTGGACTATAGACCGCTTGCATTGGCCGCCATCTTTGATGAAACGTGCACGCGGGAAAGGCTATCATTGGCCGAGTGTCGTGCGCAGCGCGTACATGCGTGCACTTTTCCATTGTTTTTCATCAAAGATGGCGGTCAGTGACGTCATGTGCAATCGATCAATTATCAGTTGTTATCAATAAAGTTATTGTAATAAAAACATTCACACTGGAACCCACTTCCCTCAGGCCGGTGATGGTCATCCATAGGCCAACATCTGATGTCAAATAACAGAAATGCAGAAGAGCAGGGAGAAAGGCCTACTGTTTCTTATTTGATTTCTCAAGATATATCTGGTCGTTTTTTATGATTCAAAATTGCTTTCAAAATAATATTTAACACTTTTCCCCAATACTTCACATTAGAAATAAAAACCTGTGAAGTTCTGCGGATATTTTGATCAGAAAACTCACAGGCAGTGGTCCCCTAAACTGCCTGTTCGTGCCTCACCTTTTAATCAGATAAGAAAGATCTTGTTAAAAACTGCTGTTTCCCAAACAGGTGAGTACCGACCCTAGTTTGTCATAAGCAAACTAGGGTCTGCTTTTAATGGGTGATTCACGTACGTAATTAAAAATTTAGAAACATGATACATACTTATTGGTGCAATAACTGCAACTTATTTATGTAGCACAGACAACGAAAACAGCAACAAACAAACAAACAAACAAACACCCCAAGACACCTTGTAAACATTTTTGGAAAATCAGCTCTTTGATTGATCATTGTTTTACAGGCCAGATTTTCAGAGGTTAAGCAGGGAATGGTGAGTCTCCTTCAATCTGTCGGCTACGACCCTAAGACAATTGCCTATGTCCCAATAACTTCAACTCATGCAGATAACATCAAAGAAGCCTCATCTCGGGTAAGTGGTAACGTCCGATATTTACATAAACTCAATGGGAGATTTTCAGCGTTTCTAGGTGGCAGCAGACTTACCGGGTAAATCCAATGTTCTTGGGAAATGCGAGCATGCTCATAGAACTACGCAAACAATAGAAAGTTACCTAGGTGAGTCTGCTGCCACCATGAGTTCCAAAGTCTCCCAGGTCTCCTGTTAAAACTGTTGCTTTTAGTTTACTGTTAACCCTCCTGTCTTAAAACCTGTTGACTTGGTGTATGCATTTTTTGCGGTTTTTGTTGTCCAAGTTACTCGACTCAACCATTCATTTAGACATTATCTGGCCGATGTTGGGTCCAGGCAGAGGCGATGACAAATTGTTGCTCCAAAATCCATCAACAACCTCGATAATATGCTTTAAAACTCACCTGAGGTACGCAGGAAATGTTGCCGGTTGTTATGGTGGTACGATTGTGTCCGAGATAAGTTTTTTAAAGAGAATCAAAGGTCAAAAGTGATATCCAAATGGGGCCGCACGTGACTACGGTTTTGCACTATCTGTAGATTGTGAGCGCACAATGTTTGCCCAGTCAAGATTGTGCAAATCAGTAGAAGTCTTGTGCGGTCCATTTCGGACATCATTTCAGATTTTCACAAATATTTTCTCTCTTTAAAAAAAATGTGTCTGACACAATCGCAACACATACTATGTAAAAGCCAAGTTTAATTACATAAATAATCCAAGAAAAACTAGCTCAATGCAACTCCTATACTCCTATGGGCTTCTGGTAATCAGTGGGGCCAGATTGTCCGCCATTTTTTGAGACAACACGCAAAGGATTTTACCCCCAAAATGGCAGAAACATGTAGATGCACATTGTTCGGAGGTGCGTTTTAAGATCGTGCAAGGGGTCAAAACAGCTGGGTATTAGAGCTAAAATTGCATGTGACCTTTGACATTGGGATTGCATAACGACTTAGGGGTCAAAATAGCTGGGTATTAGAGCTGAAATTGCACTTGACCTTTGACATTGGGATTGCATAACGTCTTACCATTCAAAATCTTTTGAACCAGATGCCGTGGTATAAAGGATGGAGCTTTGAGCGGAAGGCGGATACCATCGTAGGAAACACGCTGGTTAACGCCCTCGACGCCTTGGCAACATGCACTCCACGGAACGACAAACCACTTCGTGTTCCAGTTAGTGATGTCTACAAAATTCCAGGTTTGTATCTAAATTTGTATAGACCTGGGCCCAATTTTACGCTTGACGTAAGCGCAGAATTCCCTGCTTCCGTAAGCGCCGATTATTTGCTTACGGTAAGCAGAGCCATGAAATTGGGCCCTGTTCACCTTGTGTACAAAAATACTGATCTTGTGCATTCCAGTGCATTTCATGGCAGGCATGATATTACACTGTTGCTATATAAAGTTGAAAATGTGTATGGTATGGTGATTTCAACATGAAGGAGCGTTAAAAGAAAATTGAAAACTTTACACATATTCGTTCACTGTATTTCGTGCTTTTTAAAGTCAAACCACTTAATGTACCATCCTTTTTTGTTTTGTTGGTGATTTATTTAATAGGAAGGGGAGTCTGGCCTCAAGGACGTGTAGAGTACGGTGTTCTACGACCTGGCATGACTGTGACCTTTGCTCCAAAAGGGCTCACGACTGTTATTACGGAGTTAGAACTACATCATGAACAAGTAGATGAAGCTTCTTTTGCCGACGATGTTTTAGGCTTTCGGGTATCATTCGTAGCCGTCAAAGAGTTGTGGACGGGAATGCTCATGGGGGAGACCAACAACGATCCGCCAAAGATGGCTGAGAACTTCAAAGCTTTGGTAAAAACATGAATCTTTGTTGCACAGAAATAATGAAGATGCACGTGGACTTTTTCCTGATAATGTTTTTCGCCAAGACGACTCTCTGAAAATAAGATGTCGCTCTGTCCAGATACTCACCAAGACAACTTTCTGAAAAAAGGGTGTCACTCAACTTCACTATATAATTTGCATTACAGCAAAAAGTACACATACAGTTGTAAGGTTGTGTTTGTCGTTATTTAATTTGTATTTGTTCAACCGATACTTATTTGAAAAATTTACCCACTCGGTTTTCCTTGAGGTTTATTACTTGATATTATTGAAATAAAAGTCGCATCCCCTTAAGGTGATCCCTCTGCTGCCGCTTCCCGGGGTGTATTGCAAACTTGGGTGTGATCCCTGGCTACACCGCAGTTACAGGTTGAATGGCTTCTGACTGGCACCCTGAACAAATATAGGGAGACCGCCAACACTAGGGCTAGATAGCCCAGCAGGTCTTAGGGGGTCTTAAGGGATTTTATCTCCCGGTGCATGTGTCCCCCACCCCCATACAGTAAGTTAACATGGGCTGGAGGAAGTTGATTCAATAGAGGCGCTTAATATTCAGGGGGGACACACACACACATTCTCCTGCCACACCGGAGTCATAGGGGAATCTGTGTCCCCCCCCCCCCGGAGATTCTGTCCCCCATTATGGTTAGTTAACATGGGCTAAAAGAGGATGATTCAAAAGAGGGCGCTATCAGAAGAAGTTTGTACACAGTTTGGCATATCGGGGGGGGGGGGGCAGAATCTCCGGCCACACCGGCTCATTAATCCGGAGGGGGCATGTTCAAAACCCACTCTAATCAGTTGTCTATCGTTCAACTCAAAATCATTTAAGAATTTTATCCACTCAGTTCCCCTTTTGGTTACTTGTTATTCATTTTCAGGTGATAATCCTCACTGGGGAGATTACAGCCGGGTACATCCAGGCGTTTTCATGCCACACAATATCTTCTCTCCCCTGCCAGTATACCAAGATCCACGAGAAGATCGACCCCGTGACCGGCGCAACGCTCGAGCTTAACCCCCAGGCCCTCAAGGCTGGTGACATAGCCTGCGTCACCCTGACGCCTCTGCGTCCAATAAGTGTGGAGGCTTTCTCGGAGTACCCCTCTCTCGGGAAGTTCTCCATGAAGACCAACAGGCAAACTACCGTGGTTGGGATAATTCAAAGCGTAGTCAAAAAGGATGTAGATGGGAAGATTACCAAAGCTGCTCAAAAACAGGGCTATGGCCAAGGGTAGATCATAGAAACGCTGACCACTAAAGCTTCATTTAAAGTAGAAATTTCGGGAAATTATTACACCCGTATGATTTCATGGATTGTTCTTATATTTGGTTGTTGGTGACATTTATGGAATTGTCGAAGGGACATTAAGAGAGAAAGATAATTCAAGGCATGACTTACATCTCTTGACCCTTGACCCTGTGACAGCCTCCCACGATAACCCGACGCTCGAAGGTACCAATATTGGTATCCACACCATCCAATATATATTTCCAAAATATTTTTTGGGCATTTCCAAAGCATTTTTACATCCAAGTGACTGCTTTACATGTCTCGTTGTCTGGGATTATGTAAAAAAGTCACTTAAATATAAAATTATTGAGAAATGCACAAAATTGTGTGAATATAAATATTGGTTCCCTCGAGCGTCGGGGTATAGTGGGAGACTACCACGAGGTTAAAGGGACACACCGGCTTACTGTTTACCTAATATAGTAATGTGGAATGACAGACAACAATTTTTAAATGGTTGTTGTAAAAAAGAATCATCCAAATATCACGTAATTAACGAAAATGTGAAAAAAAACGCGGTCCAAGGTCAGCTAGTACGCTTTTCCAGCCGTTGCAACTGTCAAGTTTACGTGACAATGTTGCGCAATGTTGTAAGTAGACTGGTGCTCTGTTTATGTATCAATTATAACAATGGCGAGGCATGAGGACCCAGACTTCATATCCATCAAGCACAAATTCACGTGTAACTAAAAAAACCAGACATGAACGGACGTCAGTCCATAGAGCAAGGTTCCTTGCTCTATGGTCAGTCCTAGTCAAAGTCCGCTCGCGGTCGTAACCAATAACTGTTTCGGTTGAACTTGCCATTGAAACAGTTATTGGTTACGACCGCGAAAACGCACCCCAACCTGTATTCTGTGTACGACGACGTACTGTATTCTGTGTACTTGCAATGGAGAGGCTTCGACATCCAAGGATCGGTACAAAAAACATCGCAAGGAAAAACACCCAGAAGGTGGTCCAACGAAAATTAAAAAGAAAAAAAAACACACGATAAATCCAAAGGGAAAGCCAGCAAAAGCAGCAAATGGGGGGGGGGGGGGGGGGTGGACATTGTGCAGCTATCATAGAAGTAGACCAGCTGTATGGGATAAATATTATTCCCCGTCGTCGTCCCGCGTGTGTAGCGCAGGCAACACGTTGCAATAGTTAGGGGATAATAGCTAGGGTATCAGACTAACCCTCCTAAAAAATACGTAATTGTTGGTCTGGCTCCCTACCCCTCCGACAAGCTCCCAAGCTCACGGCTAGACCGGCAAGCTGGGGAGTTCATGCCCGGGGCTTGTCTCTCTGGCCCCACGAGACACGGCACCGGCTATACAGGATATGCCCCAAGGTTTACGGTCCGCTAGCTCCCACGCTGGTGTGCCGTAAAACACGCTTCGGTTGCACGGACTCTCTTAATGCGAATCTTACGTTCGATTTTTCAACATTATTTACAAATTGTATCAATAATCTGAATAAATAGTCTTTTTTGTCAAATACTCATAAATAATTTATAAAAAAAAACAGATTTAAATTTGGTTCAGTAATTTACTTTAATACGGCAGGAAGTAAAACTATCTCCGAAGATCACGTGATTTATCCGAACCACTTTTTTGGTTCGGATAAATCACGTGACCTTCGTTTTTTTGAAAAATGCTCAAAAACGGCAAAATTTGATGGTTTCTTTTAGGAACCGTTCTTCTCCATTCCTGGAAGAACTTTGAAGTCATATGTTAGCCTATTTTGTAGCCCAAATAGCCCAACGAAGCCGGTGTGCCCCTTTAAGGGTTCAATAAACACACCAAAAAGTTTTCCGCTCTTAACGAAAAAACTCTAGGACCTGACCCCCCCCCCCCCTCATCTTACTCTTAGATATGTGGAATGGTGTAATCTAGGATATCAAGGACATTGACTCCCGTGGGTCATTACACTTTGGAGATATGGCTTAATCATTATTGGTTTCATTTATTGGTGCCCCTTGAGGTTAAAGGTTTTAATAAACGCCTTAGTGTAAGTAATGACTTGTATCTCATACATTTAGCCATTCTGATTGGTCGAGAGGTGATCACGTGGGCAAGTTTAATCGTGCGGTTTAAACACAGTTAGGGGCGTTTAAACATGCGTGACCAGCAAGTTCATACGCAGGCACTAATTTACGCGTGCAATCAACACATTGTGGCACTCAATGGCACGTGTGTATACGCACAACCGTTGAGCAATTCAGTTTTCACCCTTCGCAAAATGGAGCCCAAGGACGTGACAGGAATTAAACATTTCCAGAAAGGTTTTACAGATCTTCTAACATTACTACGCCTTTTAAAGAAAAAGGTCATTTTAGCATGAGAATAAAAGAGTAGTCACTCATTCTTGAGCGTTCGTTTGAAACCTTGTCGACCCTGTCGTGGCCGTGCGATAAAGGAACTCGCCCTCGGCTCGGTCCTTTACCGCACGGCCACGGCCCTGCCAGTCTTTAAACGAACGTTCAAGATCTCGTCCCACTCTTGTATTCCCTTAAAAATATGATCAATTATAAGTCATAACTGTGACTTAAAGGGAGGATACTTCAAACATTTATCACCATAAAAACTTACTTGGTGAAGAGCACTGGCTGAAGAGCAAATAGAACATTCTTAGAAACGAACCCTTTGAAGTAATGTAGTTTTAGAGAAAGAGGCAATTTTCCGCCGACAAATTTGAATCTGAGAAAGGCTTCAGGCAATCTGAAAACACAATTCTATGCAACAAGTTTTTTTTTTCTTCTTTCGTTATTTTCTTGCAACTTGGAAGACCAATGAGCCCAAATGTTCACAGGTTTGTTATTTTATGTATATTGTTGGGGTACACTAACGTGAGGACATTGGTCTTTGACAATTACCAAATTTGTATACCAAAAAACTCATAAATAATATGATTTAATTGGCACAGTTCATATGATTTATACTAAATCATAATTATGACATACAAGCCGTATATGACGGTTTCTATTAAGTCATATTTATGAGATATGAGATATAAGTCTGACTATCTTATTTTTTTCTTTACTCTTCCGTAGTATTTAAAACTCAGTTTAGAAATTGCAATAACTTGCGGTCATGTGTTCTGTGCCTGTTGTTTCATTATGTTTTTATTTTTTTACTCAAAATCCGTACTTAATATTCATGAACTGGAACCAGTCGCTTCCATTTTGTTTTGCTCATTGAATGAACTTGGACGAGCACACGTTAATATTTGTAGGTTACACTGGAACCAATTCATCTGATCATCACAATGATCACAATGTAGGTGTGACATTCTGGAAGTCAATATCCTGGTGAGTTGTATGCGCGTTTTAGGCAACGCGGTGTTTACACAATGGTTTTACGTGCAACTTTACTATACCAAAAAGATAGGCGCGACAGACAGTAGCAAGAGGTAAACCGTGTTGGAGAGTGGACACTACGGGTATTAGCCTTTCTGAGGTATGGTGGACACAATATGGGAGTGCACTGTTTGGTTTGGGTGCATATAGACAAATTTTATCCAAACCTAATAGTCTTGTACTATGTGTCCACCATATCTCAAAATGGCTTATGGTGGATCATCATGGTGGACACTATGAGTGCACATGTTTTGGGTATACACAGACAAATTTACCCAAACCAAACAGTGCTGTAGTATCGGTGTCCACCATGCTACAAAATGTTTTATTGCGTCACTCGCGTGCGTGACGTCACAAATCTCAAGTCCTTAGTCCTTAGTCTTTTGAAGAGCGTATGTAAAAGCCAAGTCCAATTTTGAAACTTTTCTTGCATAAAATCATCAAAGAAAACCAGCGCACTGCAACTCCTATCCGGTGATCAGTGGAGCCTGGTTGTGTGCAGTGGGCGAATCTTACAGTGGAATTACGTCACACTACGAACGTACTCGTACCACTAAAAGTACACATTTAAATCACTTCTATGTGATCGTTTAAGCCCCGCCCCGTGATTCTGTCGACAAACAATCGATCATGACAGGATCTTAATTAGTCCGACCAAAAGTCCGAAATGCATTAATTTCATGTGTGCGTTATGCGTGCGACGCTCGTGGCCAACGCATGCAAATGTGCATCGAGTAGAGACGTGTAGCCTCGCACGTCATGCGTGTTGTGGATGACATAGGACCATACTTCAAAAGGATTGGCGTGTCATGCGCTGGCGATGAACTCTCATGATTCTGGTAAAAATAATTTACATTACTTTTTATCTAATTCTCACCTTCAATTAACCTTCAATATTGTGGTGTAAAGCTATGTTCGAAAATCAATTGTTCTTGTAAAAAGTTGTAGAACCGACACTTTGTGAACACTCTGATGAAGCTGCCCGTTCCGAATGTGTAGAGAAAACAAAACATCTAAATTGAACTTATTCGATGAACAAAAACGTCCAGTATAAGGCTTGCAGTATAAGTGAGGCTATTTTACATGTGTTATTACGTATTCCTTTCAATGAGTTCTATGAAAAGCCAAACGAACAGACGCTGTCTTGCCCTCTCTGATGGGGTGGAATGTATTGCTTTAAAAGGCAATAGTATTGACAGAAATGAAGAAAGTACTGAACTTGATATTGGTGCACTAGTCACATCCGTGTGGTCATCACTTGTTGAAAAGGCTCAAGTGTAAAGCTCCGAATGCGGGTAAGTTATTCGTAATTACAAAGATTATTTAGTCTTGTACACTACACGGGAAAAAAAATAACAGTGGGACTGAACTTCGAAATGACTGGGCCAATATGACTCTGTATACCGTGGAATTCTGCGCTTACGGTCACTAATCTCCGTCTGCCGACGGGGATAAGCGCCGTGATTTGTGCGCTGTTTGTGTTTTATGTGAGCGAAGAATGCTAATAAGTAACGGGTGCGCACAAGCACACATTCCATGTTAACAATGTTAAACGTTTATTAGTGCATAAGTGCAGATCATTTGCCTGTTTATCAACGTTGGCTCAACGTAGTTATAAAACGGGCAACCTAACGTCGGCTTATATAGGTTGTGCCAACGTCGGGAAATGTTGTACAGTCTAATAGGTCACTTTACAACGTTAGTACAACGTAAATATGACATATGCAAATTAGTAGATTGGGCTTAGAAGTTGTAAGATAGCTACAACTAATATCAAGAAATTTGCCAAATTTATGAACTAGGCGTACTCATTTCTTCATTTATTTGTCTAAACTAGTGGATTTAGTGACAAACTAAATGTAGTGACTAAACATGTAGTTTTACTTTCAAAAATATTACTATAATGGAAATTACACCCATGACTGCCAAAGTCAAGAAATTTATCTGTTTAAATAGTACATGCTGTACCATGCTGCAAAAAAGGGCCGACGTCGTAACGGGGTTCGGCCAACATTGGCCCAACGTTGGCCCAACGTCCTCGACGTTGGCCCAACGTCCTCGACGTTGGCCCGACGTTGTACGTTTGCCAACGTTGGGCCGACGTATACATGTTAGCTGGGAATGCTCCCCCCCCCCCCCGCAGCCTTCCCACTTTGGGGCTCCGCTCAGCGCTGCAACTAAGGTCAAATTAGCAATCAGTTGGGGGCGCACATGCCCCGCCCCCACCATGGCTACACCACTGGCTCCGCTTGGTTGTTTTTGTTTTTGTTTTTGTTTATTTGTTTAAATTTACTTGTACATTTCTAAAACTGTGTAGGTGCCAACGTCAATAAATGCAACGCAATACGGCCGACCGTATTTTGCAACTCGATAGTTAGGCACTTGTGAGGGCGTTAACCCGGCATGTGGTTTGACATGACTTTGGACATGTCGACACGAATCGGACGACTTCGCCTAACGTTGTTATACACGGAATTAATACACACGCCCCCTTTATTTATGTGGTCTACGTAAGTCGTCTCGGACAGCGACACGCGCTACATGAATGCTGTATACAACTGTTTATGAATACTTGTGCTAGCTAAAAAAAATGGTGAAAGGAAACGTCCAGCTGGATAACGAAAGAGGCGGTTTACTCGTGGCTAGTGGAGCACGAAGGTAAATTATTGTGCATGATACAACATTTTGTGACAAACACCCAGTAACACGGGCTTTATCATACAATATTTCACTCTGTTTCATGTTGTTCCTCCAGACTGCCGTATGCAGTGCGCTAGTCTGCTACTGTGCTAGAGCTACATGTAGTTGCTACTACTTCTTGTGACCATGCATTGCATGCACGCGCTCGATTTTGTAACACTGTGTAGTTTCCGTTTCACGTGACACTGAGTGATGATGTGATAAAGAAAATAAGAATTACGCTGGATCTAAAGGGAAAGCTAAAGGAAGGGAAGGCTAGAGTTTGTAATTTTACTAACACAGACAGTCGGCACGTACACCAGTTTAACTCATGTCAAATGCATACTCAATTACACGGTCATTACCACATTAGTCATTTCTGAGCCAACACGGTGATAAATTGAGTTGACGGTTGCTTTTTCGGTACTGCTGGCTGGGGAAAAAACACCTTGCACTTGCAGAGCTCTGTGTGTGACCAGCATTTAAATTGTTAGGTAGTGCAATGCAGTACACCCATTTGGATGCTGTGTAAGTTTTTACTTTCTATTGTATACATTTCTGAAAAATTTCATGATTTTAATTGCTTGGTTTCCTTTCACCATCCCCAATGGATGGTATGGACTGGAGGTTAGTTACCTCCATGGTTTTACTTTTAAGTTAGTTAATACAGTATATTAATGTTTGTTACTATTTGCATTTATTGTAATGCTTGTACATGTATCAGTTGTTGACCTGGGGTCGATTTCACAAAACCCTTCCTAACTTAGGACTAGTCCTAGGACCTAGGCAATGCTAGGAGATAGGACTAGTCCTAAGTTAACATGGTTAAGACACATGGTTACTGGTCCTAACTTCAGATAAGACTAGTCTTATCTCTTTGTGAAATCGACCCCAGGCCCTACTAGCTGGTGTCATGCAAAAAAAGTGTCCGCTGTCATGGAATAGTGTCTGTTCATTAGCACACTGTGATATGAGTGGTCATGTGTCCATGACGTCCCATTGTTTTATACTGAGCCTTGCCAAATAGAAATAGTGTTCGCTTTAAGCGTGCTTCCCATGGCGTGCCTCCTACCAATTAGACGTCATACAGTTATATTTGTTCATATTAGTTTGTCGTTCACACCTTGGGGTTTACAATATTTTAAAAAAGTTTTTAAAATATTTGTGATTATGGGTTCTTAACATCATCGTCTTTATATATATTTAGTACTTTCTACATCATGGCGAGTATTTCGTAGTTTTTAAACCGGCAAATAACACGCACCTCAGAATTATGCTGAGTTCCTCTCGTTTCAAATTTACCAAAATATTCTGGTCTGTTTTGACATAACATTTTACAATTTCACTTTTCACAATAACTTTGCGTTAAATTTACATTTAAAGTAACTTGTGATTCTAAGGTTATCATGGCAGAAAGTGTTGATCCCAGTATAGAGCTTAGACACATGTTAGAGAGAGGAAGGAACCCAATTCAAGTGCCCGTTAACCTCATGCCAAATACTCTAGTCTTGCCAAATGCTGTCCATTTTTACATTTTACCGTTAACTTCTGTCAAATACTGTCCATTCCACTGCTGACCATTTTTGTCAAATACTGTCTTGTAGTTTGTAGGCAAATACTGTCCATTCCAGCCAAATACTGTTCGGTTATGTTCTTGCCAAATACTATGAATTCCTGTCCATTTCGCCCGGACACTATTTAGTACAATACGTGCCAAATAGTGTCCTGCGTCCACTGGGCATGCTCAGCAGACACTATTTGGCAGCGGACACTTTTCGGCATGACACCGGGACACTTCATGGTGGGACATAGACAAGGATGTGCACAAAACCAGGCCCTGCTGTACGGGACAATAGCAGTAAGCTGGCTGATACCTGGACAATATCGGGAACTTTGCCGAGGCTGTACAGTTTTGTTGCCCTGCCCTACCGGGTCAAAAGCCTGGACTTTGGCTGGACTTTGGCTGGACTTTGGCTGAACAGTTGTGGGGACATTGCCGAGGTTGTACAATATTTTGCCAGAGACGGGATAGTGGAAGTTTTGTGACAAACAGATATACATGTATGTTCCGTCCCAACTTGACAATCGTCCCAACTATAGTTGGGACTGGTCCCAACTTGAGTGTTAAATTTGGGGAGTCCCAACTATGGGATCGCCCATAGAGCTCAACAGGATAACCGTGACCGATTATGCGTAGATTGCTGTGTGACACCATGGAGGTAGGAATTAATTCCTACCTACTGTACCTCCACGGATGATATTTATTTCAAACCGGTATCTCGGCTCTGTACAGATGACCCTTCTGTCGGAAAGCCAAAATTGTAATTAAATTAAAATATTCTCAAGTACTAGTATGTGTAGTCTTAATAACTTTAAACTTGTTTTTAGTTTATTCATGGAGGGTGGTGCTCTGTGTTTACTGCGATCCCAACTATAGTTGGGGCGCCCCAACTTTAACACTCAAGTTGGGACCAGTCCCAACTATAGTCATGATAGTTGGGACGATTGTCAAGTTGGGGCGGAACAGATCTACATGTACACGTGCTACCGGGGCCGGCAAGGATTGTGCGGGGGTTGTGACAAATACCCTGCATGCCTGGTGCCTGGTTATGTTTAAATAAAGCCAGGGATGTACAAAAAGCAATTCCCCTGCCCGGCCAGGCAGTAGAAGGACAGTACATGAAATCACACCAATAATTTTGCATTCCCATCCAAGTCCATGCTACATGTAGCTCGGGTCCCCCAGAGTCTGAACTACATACACGTAGCAGGCCTTGAAATAACCCACGGCACCCACAGCAATTGAAGTGGTGCCCTGTGCTTTTGCTGTGGTGCCCTGTGCAAAGTTCCAATACAAATTAAAATTTTCTTCATACATGTATCTTCCCCTTACCAGAGGAAAATTGCCGTGCCCACGTTCAAGAGTGGAGTTCAAGGCCTGGCATACTGACTGTACTACAGTAGTACAGTTGAAATGTGCATAACCATCAGATTTGGGTGAAAATCCACAAGACCGCAGGGATTATGTATTGTAAATTCCACTAAGCTCAATATTTGTACTGGACCAGAGTTCTTTTTTACAAGACCAGAATCAAAAGGAGAAAAGACTTTCCGTAAAAGCTCTCCGTAACTGCTTTTATTTGAACAACACTAAGATTGATCTCACTTTGTGTTACATTATATAATACACTTGTGTTTGGTCATAGGGCCTACTTCACTCTAAACACATTTGAACGATGTTTATCACTATTTCAGACTCAAAGTCAACATTAAATTGTTTTTAAAATGTTAGTCATTACACAGTGAGGTAATTATTCATTTGTAAAACACAAGACAGTTGGTTTTGTCTGGACTTCTCTATTTAATTTTCTTTTGTGTATTGGCAAAAATGTGCGCGTATCGCCACACAATCATTGTGTATTGGCACGCAATTCGTGCGTATTGGCACGCAATTCACGCGCATCGGCCCGATACTTGTACATGTACCTGGGGAGAAACTCCCTGCATTCTGTTTGTCTGTCAATCAGGCATCTCACCACAAGCCCCGAGTCCTCCATGTGTGCCTTGTAAAAACATGTTTTATGGTTACTTCTTTAATCAAGGTTTTGGCTATTTTTGTTTGGAAATGTTCATGAAGTATGGAAATAAATGTGAATTTGAATTAAATTGAATTGAATGACTCAAATGTTCACTTCTAGTCCGATAAAATACCTTTAAACCATGTTGAATATCGAAGTATAATACGCTTACCCATAATGAGAGACAATGGGGGAAAAAAAGAAGCTTTTTCATGATATAAAACAGGGTTTTATAATATACATGTACCTACAATGTATAAAATTGTGTATAAAGGCCTATTTTTTCTTAATTTGAAGAGCTGGACTTGTAAACAAAGATGCAGATTGGCAGTAAAAATGTTGATCTACAACTAAAAGCCATGCAGTTTTGCACGGTTTTGTGGATTTCTTCAACCTCCCCCCCCAAAAAAAATAAAATAATAAAATAAAATAAAATTAAATAAAATAAAATTAAATAAATTTGAGCCCTGTTTACACTAGAATAGTAATTTGCATGTAATAAGATGGTCTTGTGCAATACACATAGAATCTCTGGTGGAAAGCCTAGATGATTACACTTTTTGTCATCAAAGGTTGCATGGTGTATACTGGGCGACATTGTTTTTTTATTGAAAATTCAAACATTCTGTGATTTACAAAATACCCTGACTGATTGGCTATACGTGTACACATGTACATGAACATGTACAACTGCGTAGCAGTAGCACCTAGCACATGTTCGATTGTCCTGTTTGTCAGTTTGTGTAGAGTTGCTATGTGTGCAGATATCATGCCCCACAGTGCACAGTGTGTAGAAATGTGGTTTATAACTTTCACCATGCATGCCTGCACCTTATTACATGTGATAAATTTATGCTTTGTGGGATGGGGGGGGGGGGGTTACCAGCTATTTGCTCCTCATACATTGTGTACATACATGTATGAACAAGCTGCCACACAGTCAACAGTGGAGAGTTCGTGACCCCATGTCGGGTTATGCATTGGCCAACAACTGCCTCAATGAGCCAATTGAAAACCATCCGAATTGGTATTTTTACGAAAACGACTGCAAGGTGGCGGTACTTGGTACGAAATACACTTTATGATGTCAATCCATTTATGGGTTCTTCTGCGTGGAAATAACAGCTCCAGTTTTTCACCGAAACCTAAAAAATGCAACATGTACATGTACATGTACATCTTGTATGTACCACCTTTTAGAATGAAATTTTCATAGGTTAGTTTTCTGATAGGCCTTTATCTACAATTACTTCATGTACATAGGACTGAAACAAACCTCAGTTCCAAATACCAGCAGATACAATGTCTTTAACATGCCAGAAGCCCAGGCTCTGTCCATGCTTTTGTAGACATGTGAAGTCCAGAGTCAATTTATCTAAGGATTTTCCTTGTTAGTGGCCCTAAATCCTGGATTGTAGCAAGGCCAATCTTTTGTATTGCAACCTCTGGCATGTCTGCATTTAACATTGTAATGGTATTTCACCCTCACATGGTTAGGTATTGAATACTGTACATGTAGCAACATGTCTTCAGTCTTCAGACTGAGGAATTCGGCATTACTTGCAATCTACATGTGCCTTCTTTACCTTTAACTTTCCTGTATTTTCCTTGTAGCCCTCAGTTTAAGCTCGTTATTGCAAACCTACACATGTAATGGCTTTTAGTCCTTGGACTTTTCATTTGGTAAATAAAAACACAAAAGATATGAAATGAAACTTGAGTAGCCCTGTAGTCTTTGTGTCAGTGCGTTGAGTAATTTTAAGTTATTAGTTGCTGGAGTGAAGGATTCAGAAGGACTAGGGCCAAATAACAAGTTCTTATCACTTTGATACCGATTGTACTCGGCATTGAAGACTGGGACTTGGACTCGACACATGGAAAACTCAGACTCGGATTTAACACTGAGGATTCCGACTTGAAGTCAACACTTGGAGAACTCAGACTTGGACTCGACACTGAGGACTCAGACTCGGACTCAAAACTGAGAACTCGGACTTGTACATGTACTCGGGTTCTGTGAATTGAGTACCGGTACCTGAATATAAGACAGCCTGGCAGTATTTCAAACTGATATTTCTCAGGAAGATTTTGCAATAGTTTTTTTCTATAAAAATAAGCTCTTGTGTTAAAAATTAAATATTTTAATTTCTGTGACCCTCGGGGTCATTCACAATTTTTATCGTTTGGTGTCATTGCAATTATTTTCAATTATTTTCTCACCATGCATGCCATGTACATTGTAAAGTTTAAAATCTTACTCGGGTCAGTTATTATTCTGCATCACTCTTAACTTGCAACAGCAAATTCACCACTGCTCTTTTTCTTTCTTGACTGCAGTCCGAAGAACAACAATGGCAAGTTGTTCTTGTGTTGTGGAGTGGCTCTCCTGGCTGCCCTGAGTATGGGCTTCGCTCTGGGTTATTCATCTCCAGCTGATGTTGACTTGCAAGAGAAGAACATACTGAATGAAAGTGAAGCATCTTGGTTTTCGGTAAAACATTTTGACTTTTTTGTAAAAAAATACATTTAGTAGACCTTAATTCTCCTGCTGTCTTCATGGTCTTACCATTCAATATCATTCACCATTTGTTCACTGTGGTTTTAAGTTTAAGGGAATCAAAGGTCAAGTGCTTTGTAAGAGGTATTTTTGTCTCTGTAAAATGATCAAATTTGTATGGTCGCCTAATTTTCTTGCTATTACCTATGAAATATGCTTGTATTTAGCACAAAAATTTGCTTCCCGGAAGTTCCCGTTAAGCAACTCTATAGAAATGGGCCCTGGTCAAATGTAACTTGTTCCCGCCCGGTCACACCCCCCCCTCGCCAAACACCTTTTGTTTGTTTGTTTTTTCTTCTTCATCTTCTTCCTCGGAACTCTTCCTCGGCACATTTTTCATGATGTCATGATGACATCGTCATGTGTCGAATTACAAGGTTTTTAAAGTTTAGAAATACACAATTTTTTCTATTTGCTGTGTTTCATTTAATTTGAAAGCTATGATGTTCACATTTGAGCATCTGATAGATCAAGACTGGGGCAACATTTGAAAAGTTGACGCTAAAATTGCCTGACCTTTACTTCTGGTCATACCAGAATGTCAAAATTTGCCGCTGTTTTTTCTTCTTTAAAAATTAATTTCGGGGCTTATCTACAGCATAACTCCAGATTGGAATTGAATTGAACTTTGAAAATCATCAGACAATAATTGAACTTCAATATCAAGACGACACAACCTGTATGATGTCATGATGTCATCAGGTATCAAACTTTTACTACATATGATAAATCAAAGTTTAATATTTGAAAAAAATCATAACTCATGAACCACATGTTGGATTTTTATAATCTATACATCATTGGAAAGGTCTTCAAAAGTTCAACATACAAACCATGACCCAATTTGACTTTGACTTCGGGTTCAAACCAGAAGTTTAAATTTGCAAAAACTACCTTCCTTGATGTTACTAATGATGTAATGGCATGAATGGAACAAACTAAAAATGGCCAGGATTAATAAAAATGAACCAAACCACTGTGACTCGAAAGCCTTTTTAAAAGCAATCCTAAAACATGTTAAATGGGAAAAAGAATCCTAAACAATTGAATCTAAAATGATAACAACATCGAGCGGGGGATGGAGGAGGGTGTTACACATGTATGTCGTACATGTATTGTCAGGTGGCCCAAGCATTCTGTCTGGGATTGTAGCTACATGTACATGTAGCTGGTTCTTGACCCTGCTGGATAAAACTATAAATGTTGTTATTTTTTACTTTACTTCATGTACTTTTCAGTCTCTCCTAACCATTGGAGCCATCATAGGGGGACCAATTGCCGGGTACCTCCTTAGCAAGTTGGGACGCAAGATCACTTTGATGATGCTCTCTGTGCCGTTTGTTGCTGGCTGGGTGTTGCTAGCGACGTGCAAGTCCGTCGCTCTGCTGTACATCGGGCGCATTCTGACTGGTATCGGAGCTGGTATGGCATCACTGATAACTCCGGTGAGTATAGAAGCCCCTGGATACCCAGGCATCAAATTTTTAATTTTATTTGTTATTTAAATTGACTGCTAATATTTGAAGTGATGTCACGGTGATGTCTTCACATTATTACTTACTTATTGTTAACATTTTTCCCACTTATTACATAATCCATGTATCTTGAAACCAAAGCAAGCTGCAATCAAATTTCATTTTGTGTAAGGCTGGGAAGGTAAAGTACTGATGAAATTAGGAGTGGCGTATTCATGACATCATCAATTGTCACGTTAGATCACCACATAGGTGGTGTTTTACAAGATCTATGCGGACAGAACAACTTTGGCGATCAAGCTGAAACTTTTCATGTATTCAAACTGGTATGTGATACATAAAAAAATGTTGTTCATGTGACAGTGACGTCATCAAGTATAACGTGACGTCATTAAAGGTGCAGTTATACCAGATTTATACAGAGCAATCAGTACTTGGTCAAGCTGAAAACAAGCTAATGTCAAATGTGTATTCAAGCTGGGATTTGAACGTCATGCCGAACACCCCGTTTTTGTTATGTAATGAAAACTTATGTCTAGTTTTGATTAGTCTTAT